>OX465598.1:37500000-40000000 GCA_950022295.1 Bromus sterilis
CTTGCACTAGAGTCAATAATATTGTCAGTGCTTGAGCACTTTACACCTATGGCATACCGGTGTAATAAATGCCTCATTTGTGGTATAGACCTCATCCTCGGATCTGACGTTTCAGGCCCGTTTGTATCTTGCATATCTTCGCGTTTTCACGCTATCATAAAATTCACTAATTTTATCAGTTTAGCTTTGTATATGTTTGAATCATTTGGTAGGACCTTGGTTCCTTAGAATAAGTCATGAAATCATTCATCAATGTTCCATGAGCTTCAAGCATCTAGGAAACCATACCATGTTCATAAATGGACTGATGATTCAAAATACCCTCCCTTGTTACTTCTTTAAGCAACAATATACTTAGCCTCTGTTATAGAATTTGCCACAGTATCTAACTTTAACACAGTTCCTTCATACTGTGCCACCCTTATGTGTGAAACACATAATCCCAATTAAAATCGAAAATCGATCGGAGTAAGTATGAAGACTGAATTGGTGTAACTGTTTACATCAAAATTCAGCTGGTGTAACTTGTTACAACGAGCTCTTCATTATCTCCATTTTCCGAGAAACATATCTTATCTATCATAAGTTTAACTTTTCACTGTTTGTCCAATGATCAACATATTGATCACTTTTGGTATCTTGCTCATAACCTTTTGAAGCACTGGACATATCTGGTCGTTTTACATATTATGGTGTATATGATTAATCCAAACACACGGGTGAGTGGAATTCAATTCACGTGTTTTTGCTTATCTGTGTTCATCAACACCGATTTCTGCAAACAACTTTTCACCACGACTTCGGCAAGAACATGTTTCTTGGCATTTCATACTAAACTACTTTAGTATCATGTCAATTGTAGTGTTGGCTTTAGCATGATCAGGCACTTACTATCTTCATAGATCACTATGCTCAATACTAATGCTATATCAGCCCAAGTTCTTCAACTGAAAACTATTTCCAATGAAGTCCTTATTCGTGTCAAGAAATTTATATCATTTCTAATCAACAATATGTCATCTACATAAGGTTTTAGAAATATTATTCAGCTCCCACTTACTTTCTTGAATATTCAAGCATCTTCGTTATTCCTGATGAAAACAAACTCTTTTGGGAATTTCATCACAACGAAAATTCCAACTCCATTATGCTAGCTCCAGTCCATCACTGGATATCCAAGGCTTGCATCTATTTTAGCATCCTTTGAATCGACAAAACATTCCGGTCGTATCACGTATACGTCCTTTGTTATATTTCCATGTAGGAACTTTGTTTTGACGTTCATTCTACCATATCCTATAAATGAGATATGTAGTAATTGCTAGCATAATCTGAACTGACTAAAGCATTTCTACGGTCGACACTATTTCGCCGTAGTCAACCTTTGAACTTGCTAGAAAACAATTTTCCAACGAGTTGAGCTTTATGGATAAAACAATTTCATCCGAATCAATTATAGATCCATATATATATTCTTCAGACTTTTAGTCTTTCCGAGGGTCTACCAAGTTCAAAACTTGACTTACTTCCATGGATACTATCTCGGATTATTTGGCATTTAGCCAAATCCCGGAGTCAGGGCCCATCAACGCTTCTTTGTATATCACAGGTTTATCATTGTCGAACAACAATATCTCGTTTTACATATCATGAATGTTTGTACGATTTTTGTCTAACCTGTGTGGTTCAGCTACGCACTTCTCTGAAGATTCAACAATATTTGACAAGTTGCACTGTCCTCCCACTCACTCTTTTGTAAGAAACTATTTTTCTTCAAAACACATTGTTCTTAACACCAAACAGTTTTGTTTTTGTGTAGTGATGGAGGAATACCAAAACTTTCGGCATAACCTTAACAAAGTAGCACTTATCTGATTTGGGGTTTTGAGTATGTCAAACATATGCCTCATATACCCAAATTTTTAAGAAAAGACAACATGGTTTTAACAGTCCATACTACATCTAATATGGTGTCATTTCAACAGATTTGATGGTGCTCTTTTCAGTGTAAAAGTTGTAGTCACTAACACATAACTTTAATAAGTATAATGGCAAATTGATAAACGTCATATTTGATCTTACCGTGTCATACATGGATTGATTACATCTCTCGAACTGTTTACTCATAGTGGTGTTCCGGGAGACGCAAGTTATGATACTTCTTCACAACTCATCAGACGTTCGCTAAACTTGTAACTCAAATATTACTTTCTACAATCTAATTTGCAGAAGCTTTATTTTTCTCGTTACAATGAATTTCTATTTCACTCTAAAATTCCTTGAACATTTCAAAGATTTCAGACGTATGTCTCTATTGAACAGATATCCACATATCTACTTCAACTCATGAGTGAAGATAGGGAATCCACTGCACACAACTACACTTATTGGACTACACACATCATCATGTATGATTACCAATGGTTTAGTTGCCCGTTCATGTATGGCCTATCAACGGTGTTTTAGTCACATTACTTCGAGACAAAGATCGCAAGCGTCAAGTGATTCATAATCATATGACTCGAAAGTCCATCACTTATGGAAATTCTTCATGCATGTTATGTCACTTGTGATAAACGGCAGTGCCACATCTATGTGGTATTTCTGTCAGTCTTGCGACATTTAGCGTCAGTGTTATGGATGTTTAGTATTATTATCAAGATTCATAACATACAATCTATTCATAATAGAAGTATGGCCTTTACGTTATTCATAGCTTTGAACAACTCTCTTGCAACAAACATGATTCAAAATGATGTTTTGCAACAAGGCTAAAGTGTAGTAACAATTTACTCATCTTTAAAATGAATTATGAAGATAATCATAGAGTCAACACACGGTATAGTAAACCTTTTACCGTATTCCCGAGCGTGTCAAAACTCATCATTAGCTAGTCATAAAGGCCATGGTATTTCTTGCATCGAGTTGCAACAATATGCAATCGATGTGATATTCCGGTGATCAACAGTTTTTAATCACAATATACAGAATCCACAATTAACTGCTTAATCATGATTCCCAAGAATTACATCTCTTGACCAGCAATGAATTCATCTATAACTCCGTATGACTTTCATTTCTGAGCTGGTTATTCCAGTCTTCTTTCGTTTTGCCTTTATACGTATCATAGTTCTATTTCCAATGTCACTCCTACTCACAGAAGACCACACATGATCAAGGGTGGCGCAGGCCATGGACTTTCCGGCGTGTAAGTCTTACTAACACCCTATGGAACTTCCTTTCCCTTAATCCTCATCATCATATGATCATTGTTCTTCTGGATCCCACACATCAGTTTTGTTTAGAGCACAATGAACATTTTCACTAATGCTTACAATCATAAATTGTACTAGATATCTTATATCCAACATTAATTGTCTTACTCACTGAAAACAATTTTTCAGTTCCATGAATATAACATAACTATCCCAAACGTTTCGAAGTTCGGGTTTCATGGTGGTGAAGACAATGCACTTAGCTGTGGTGGAATTCTAGCATTTTGGATTATGGACGTAAGTCACATCATCCATAGCATCAGCGGGAGAGCATCAAAAATTTGCGATAGGACATGGTCCTTCTCGGCACTATTGAGGATAGTCCTCACAATACGGTACCAATCGTAAAGTTTTTACCAGATAAAACAGTTAATCAAAATCAATTGGGAAGGTGGTAATGCGAGCCATTATTCTACAACGATAATGCAAATACTAAGACTTTGTTCATAATTAAGTTGCACTTGTGATTAATCAATTTAATTACTAAGTGCGCTCCCACTCAGATCAATATCTCTCGTAATTGATGCTGGAGTGATTCAAGATCCGACCCAATCGTCCGCCATTGATGTGACATCACTGATGACTTAGACTGGACCGGTAGGCCAACTTGCCAATCACGCCAAAGGTGATTCTTGTTCATCTTTCGATGGGCGTGTTCCGGTAGCAAACTTTTATCCAAACCGTCAAGACAACCAAGTGTAATGTGCTGTGTGTTCTTTTAACACACCCGCCTTTTATGCGTCACACCGTGTGCACCCATGTGACATGACCTGCTCCGGTGTGAAACATAGTATAGACGGTGCTACAGTTGGAAGAACACTATCAACTTGATATTGTTTTGCGAGAGATCACCCTAATAAAATACGACTACCGCGCATCAAACAAGGGTGCATCAAAGGGATAAACATCACAGGCAGTTCATAAAATTATGTGATATGATATAGCCCTTTGCTTCGTGAAGTCTTCGTAGTCTTCACGCCGTCGTGGTAGAAGTCACCGCGTCCACCAACTTTCTCCTTGGCGCCGGGAACATCACGGCTTCCGGCATGTGCGTCCGGGTCCACCTCCGCATCGTAGATCATCACCTTGCATCTATCTATTGCTTTGCCTCGAGCTAATAAACAGTTCTGGCACGCAGGCCATAATTAAGTGACAATCATATGACTCCAGGCATCATGCCGTACTACGGCTCGCAGGCCGCAAAAATATTACATCATATAGCATCTCATACAAAACACATTGCAAATCTTGAAGGCTATACCACATCACATGCATACTCTGCAAAAACGAGTTAGATCGCCATCTACACGGGTTGTTGCAACTTTTATCGTGGTTGTTAAGCAGGTTTACAAGGCAAACGAGAAACCCTAGACAAAACAAAAACACGATACTTCTTTTGTTGCTAGTTTAACATACGGGGTGCGTGTAGCAACTAATGCCACAAGCCAAACTTCGTTAAACGCGTGACCCCCGTGTGGATTTGAGTTCATAAAATCCACAAGCCCGTTCATGTAAAATTTTCTATAGCAAGACTAGGATGAGATCCAAGGAATTTGATGTAGTCCATGATCAAGGCAACCAGCATACTAAGAGCAGCATAGAGGGATCATGGCAAAACTCAAACCTTGTAGCAAAATCACATCATGCCGTCGAGCAAAGAAAAGATCACATGATAGGGAAGCAAACAAGAAAATCAATGCTTCATATCAACATATGATCTACCTAAACATGCATCTAATCAAGGATCGCTCATGATACCACTGTTGGGAAACGTAGTAGAAAACAAAAAAATTCGGCCTACGAATCAAGAACCCAAGATCATCCAAGAAGATTGCATACAAGGTTTTAGGTCATGGCTCACCAACCGATGTAGCAGAAGTAGAGTTGGTGAAGCTCGTGGACGTAGTGGAAGTAGATCTCGCAAGTTCTCCCACGAACAGTCCCTCGATCAATCCCACGAACAAATCTCGCGATCTAGTCCCACGGACAAGTCCCATGAACAAGCTCCTCGAAGAAGGGTCGAAGGTACAACCCCACCATTAGTATCCACACATCCCGTAGCAGCAATCCAGCAGCGCTCCGCCGTCCAGAGATGAACGCCACCGAGAAAACTAGAGGGAGAAAACCCTAACGGATTCCGATCTAGAACAGCGTCTAAACCGGGGTCTAATTGTGGAGCAACGGGGTTTAGAGGAGGGAGGGTGGCGCATAGGCCTTGGGGACAAGTTGTCTTGCTCTCCCTCTCCCCCTGGCTCACCTTATATAGGTGGACAAGAGGCCTAGGGCGCAGCTCAAGGAGGATTGGGAGTCCAACTTGGACTCCCAAGCCTTCCAAACCTTCCCACACCTTCCCACCGGAAACCTGCCATAATGTGATTTGGTAATTCCACCTGGAGGAGGATTCCTTCCCCTTGGTGCGCCCCCACCCCTTGGCCGGCCAGGGCAGCCTAGGTGGCTTTCCCCCCAAGGCTAGGGGCGCAGGGGAGTGGGTGGTACTGCCCGGAACCTTCCAGAACCTTCCATGACCTTCTAGAAGCTTCCAGGACCTTCCGGGACATACCGGGACCGTTTCGGGACATTCCGGACACTTTTGGAGCACTTCCAATACCTTCCGGAACCTCTAACGAATGTTCCGGAGCCATCTAAATGGGTTTCGGAGCCATCCGGGCAAAGGTTATTATGTCCGGTGAACACAACATATTGTTTAAGCTGTCCACCGATCACCGAAACTATTCCGGTTGATCGTAAACTTTCCCATTACCATTTTCATATGTTCCGGAACCACCTGGGACTACTCCAGAGTGATCCGGACATATCCTTAAATACCCAAAACTACTTTTGGTGCCCTTATGAACTATTTCATAAATCCCCGGAACTACTTCCGGTACCCGTATGAACTATTCTGCTTTGCTTCCACTAAACCTTCTACCATTCTAGTATTCTAACAGACTACTGCTCGTTAAGTGTGTGACCCAATAGGTTCGGTATAATGAGGACATGACTCAGAACATCTTCCGGACATAGGTCAACAGCCTTTTGTCAATAGCCAATAATCAAAGCGGAGCTATGGACACCCATGTTGACTCCCGCACATACACGAAGAAACTTCGAGTGAACCATTATGTTTAGTCATGTACCATTCCCTTTGCTTCGCGATATATGACAAAGTTAGAGGAGAGAAGTTTGGCACCCATGTGTAACAACTTTTGAACACAAGCCACTCGTTATCCTCTTTGCTCGTTTGTCCCTTTTCTCGTTATCGTATTCCGGTATCCCCGTGACTGAATCACAATGCGTCTGGCCAGACTATAATGGATACCGTCATACCGAGTGGGCCCGAAGTGAATATCTTCTTCATCGTGAAGGAGCAAATCCCATTCTTGAACTATCACAGTCACTAGCCACACCATCTGACATACCCAGAACTTATTTTACTACTTCCCATTTACGGGAGGATTCATCTAAGAACCAAAGCATGTCTTCCTGTGTGAAGAAACTCGATACTCTCATGGTCTAAGGAATTACGTATATGAAAACATTTCATGATATGACTTATAACGTAGTTACGATGTGATCTCTAAGTATATCATTCAATACTGGGGTCGGTTCAACATCATTGTTCTGCTAACAATATGTTCCCATTGCTACTGACATCCTTGTTACAAGAACAATGTCCATGATTAAGAAAACGTAATCATCAGTTAGCACATGAGCTGGTCTTAGAGGCTAAACCAGGAACTCTTGGTGTTTACATTTCCACACATGCAAATAAGTTTTCTTCTGAATCTCACAGTCAGGGTCATTGCAATTATAGCACAGAAATATAAACATTAATTACGAACGTGGAAATATATATATAATAACATTTTATTATTGCCTCTAGGGCATATTTCCAACAGTTAAACGCATGAAGAAGCTCCATTCTGATGGACTCATAGAATCACTTGATTATGAATCATTTGAAACGTGTGAACCATGCCTTATGGGCAAGATGACTAGAACCCCGTTTTCAGGTTCTATGGAACGGGCGACAGACTTACTGGAAATCATACATACTGATGTGTGTGGACCAATGAGTGTATCGGCACGCGATGGATATCATTATTTTGTCACTTTCACAGATGATTTGAGTAGATATGGATATATTTACTTAATGAAACACAAATCTGAGACGTTTGAAAAGTTCAAAGAATTTCAGTGTGAAGTTGAAAATCATCGTAACAGAAAGATTAAATTTCTACGATCTGATCGTGGAGGTGAATATTTAAGTTACGAGTTTGGCATGCATAAGAAACAATGTGGAATAGTTTCACAACTCACACCTGCCGGAACACCACAGCGTAATGGTGTTTCCGAACGTTGTAATCATACTTTATTGGATATGGTTCGATCTATGATGTCTCTTACAGATTTGCCACTGTCATTTTGGGGTTATGCACTAGAGACCGCTGCATTCACTTTAAATAGGGAACCATCTAAATCCGTTGAAACGACACCGTATGAATTATGGTTTGGAAACAAACCTAAGCTGTCATTTCTAAAAGTTTGGGGCTGCGATGTTTATGTGAAGAAGCTTCAACCGGATAAACTCGAACCCAAAGCGGAAAAATGCATCTTCATAGGATACCCTAAGGAAACAATAGGGTACACCTTCTATCACAGATCCGAAGGCAAGATTTTCGTTGCCAAGAATGGATCCTTTTTAGAGAATGAGTTTCTCTCGAAAGGTGTGAATAGTAGGAAGGTAGAACTCAATGAGGTTATTGAACCTTCTCTTCTTGGAATGGCGAGTAGCGCAGCACCGGAAGTTGTTCCAGTGCCGACTCCGTCAGTTGAAGAGGGAACTAATGATCAAGATCATGCAAATCCAGAAGAGGAAACTACCATGCTTCGTAGGTCAACTAGGGAACGTACAGCTCCTGAACTGTATGGGAATCCCGTCTTAAACTTCATGGTGGATGGAAGTGATGACCCTGCGACGTATGATGAAGCAATGATGAGGCCAGATTCCAACAAATGGCTTGAAGCCACGAAATCCGAAATGGGATCCATGTACGAAAACCAAGTTTGGACTTTGGTGGACTTACCCGATGACCTTAAGGCCGTTGAGAACAAATGGATTTTTAAAAAGAAAACTGATGCTGATGGTAATGTGACCGTCTATAAAGCTCGAGTTGTCGCAAAAGGTTTTCGACAAATTCAAGGAGTTGACTACGATGAGACCTTCTCACCAGTAGCGATGCTAAAGTCAGTTAGGATTATGTTAGCAATTGCTGCATTTTTCGATTATGAAATCTGGCAGATGGATGTCAAAACGGCATTCCTGAATGGTGACATTGAGGAAGAGTTGTATATGATGCAACCCAAAGGTTTTGTTGATCCTAAGGATGCTGACAAGGTATGCAAGATTCATCGTTCCATGGACTGAAGCAAGCATCCCGGAGTTGGAACCTCCGTTTTGATAAGGTGATCAAAGAGTTTGGATTTGATCAAACGTACGGAGAAGCTTGTATCTACAAGAAAGTGAGTGGGAGCTCTATAGCATTTCTAGTACTGTATGTGGATGACATATTGTTGATTTGAAATGATATAGAATTGTTAAAAGGTGTAAAAGGTTATTTGAGCAGTAGTTTTTTGATGAAAGGCCTCGGTGAAGCAGCTTATATATTAGGCATCAAAATCTACAGGGATAGATCAAGACGCTTAATTGGACTTTCGCAAAGTACATACATTGAAAAGATTTTGAAGAAGTTCAGAATGGATAAAAGTAAGAAGGGGTTCTTACCAATGTTGCAAGGCAAGACGTTGAGTAAGACTCAATGTCCAGTTACAGCAGAAGATAGAGAGGAAATGAATAAGATTCCCTATGCTTCAGCCATAGGTTCTGTCATGTATGCTATGCTATGTACAAGACCAGATGTGGCACATGCTGTTAGTTTGACTAGCAGGTACCAATCCGATCCAGGTTTGGAATACTGGGCGGCGGTCAAGAATATACTTAAGTACTTGAGAAGAACTAAGGATATGTTTCTCGTGTATGGCAGTGAAGAAGAGCTCGTCGCAAGAGGTTACGTCGATGCTAGCTTCGTCACAGATCCGGATGACTCTAAGTCACAATCCGGATACTTATTATGAATGGAGGAGCAGTAAGCTGGAGGAGTTCCAAGCAATCTGTGGTAGCGGATCATCAACAGAAGCAGAATATGTTGCTGCCTCAGAGGCAACAAATGAAGCAGTTTGGATGAGGGAATTCATATCCGAACTAGGTGTGGTTCCGAGTGCTTTGGATCCAATGGTTATCTATTGTGACAACAATGGTGCCATTGCCAATGCTAAGGAACCAAGGTCTCACAAGAATTCCAAGCATATCAAGCGCCGTTTTCACTCCATCCGTGAGTATGTCAAGGATGGGGATGTGAAGATTTGCAAAGTACACACAGATCTGAATGTGGCAGATCCGTTGACTAAAACTCTCCTAAAGGCAAAACATGATAAACACCAGAACTCCATGGGTGTTAGATTCATTACTATGTAATATAGATTATTGCCCCTAATGCAAGTGGGAGACTGAAGGGAATATGCCCGAGAGGCAATAATAAAGTGTTTATTATATTATTCCTTGTTTATGATAAACGTTTATTTCTCATGCTAGAATTGTATTAACCGGAAACGTTGATACATGTGTGTTTAATAAACAAACAATGGTTCCTAGTAAAGCCTCTCTTTTAACTAGCTCGTCGATTAACAGATGATCAAGGTTTCCTGATCATGAACATTGGATGTTGTTAATAACGGGATCATATCATTAGGAGAATGATGTGATCAATATATACCCAAACTAAGTATAACAATACGATCAAGTCATTTAGTTTATATTGTTATATCTTGCATTCGAAGTAATCTTGTTCCTTAGACCATGAGATCATGTCAATCACTAATACCGAAAGAATACTTTAATGACATCAAACGTCACACCGTAACAGGGTGACTATAAAGGTGGTGTTACGTATTCGGAAAGTATTAGTTGAGGCTCATGGATCAAGAATGGGATTTGTCCATCCAAAATGACGGAGAGATATACTCTGGGCCCTCTCGGTGATATCACATTGACACCGCTTGCAAGCACGTGACTAGGTCACAAGAATGTCATATCACAGAACGAGTAAAAGAGTACTTGTCAGAAACGAGATCGAACAAGGTATGGTTGATACCGATGATTGGATCTCGGACAAGTAAAATATCGCGAGACAAAGGGAATTAGTTACGACGTTGATGGTTCACACGATCACAAGATTCATCGTTGAATATATAGGAGTCATCACGGATCTCCAGATCCCGCTGTTGATTATTGATCGGAGAGGTGACTCCATCATGTCTGTATTATTCGCGAACCGTAGGGTGACACACTTAAGGTTTGATAATGCATTTTGAGAGGATAAGGAATATTGAAGAATGTTTTGGACAGCACCGAAATTGTTTCGGGTAAAATTGAAATAGTTCAAGGGGTTTTTGTCGGATGGTTGTTAATAGAATTAACAAATGATTCGAGGTGCAATGTGCACATGTTTGTTAATAGGATTAACAAATATTAAATAAAGAAATATAAATGTTTTATTTATTTATTAAAGAAAACCTTTGGATTTTCCAAGTGGACAATTAAGGGAGCATGGGTGGGTGTGAGTGTGGCTTCCACTCACATCAAGAGGGGAAGAGGTGGAGGCACCATGAGTTGGCCGCCCCCCCCCCCCCTCTTGGGCTGCCCACTCCTCCCCTATAAAAGGAGGGTGAGGGCTTCCCCTCCCATTGACTTGCCTCACCTCCCTTCCTCTCCACCCGCTGCTCCATATCATGGTCTTCCGCTTGGCGAAGCCCTGACCGTGGGATTCTTCACCGCATCACGTTGTTGTGCTGCTGGATTTCCGGGGATCCTCTACTTCCGCTGCCCCGCTGGATCGAGGGAACGGAGGTCGTCATCAAGCTGTACGTGTGACCGAGCACGGAGACGCTCAGCGTACATCATCGCGATCTTGAGATCGGCAAGTGAACCACTACATCATCCACGAGATTTGATCTCGTAACGTTTTAAGTCTTCGAGGGTGAGTTCTTCTATGACATCCTACTCGTTGCTTACATCTCCTAGATTAGATCTTGGCTTGTTGGTTGTTTATGCGTAGAATTTTTTTTTGTTTTCCTTGCTACGAACCCTTCAAAAACTTAGACGTGGGCGAGGTGGTTGGAATTCGACTAGCGCTTAGGATGTTGTTAAGAACCCTAGGGGAGAGATGCTCCCCCTCTTTTGCCAACACGGGAACACCGTCGATGGAAGCGTCGTCACTACAATCATCTCCAAAAACTCCCCCATCATCATGGACAACAACAAGCCCTCCATCATCGCCATCATGCTCCTCTCATCCATGTGTGAGTAATCTCTTGTAAGCACATGGGGTGAATCTGATACTCTTGATACCTTAAGATTGATGTAGTTTGATTATTAGTGTTTGAGAATTGATGTTGTTTTTTACTTTGTTATCTTTAATGCTTATACCTAGGGATCAATTAACACGATTTAAATTTTGAATCTTTCATTTATTTGATGTACTCTTGTGCGTGATTGTACTTGCAAGTCATATGCAGTTGTTATAGTTTTGATCCGAAAACCCTAAGGGTGATAGACCGATATATCAATTTGTATAGCTATGCCTTGAGAATCATATGTATTATATAGTGTTAATTCATTATTCTGATTGACCTGTGTAACATCTCGAGTGACATCCCCAATTAAATATTTTTTATTATTCTCTTTTTCATCACAAGGATTACATAAGCATCATTTTGCATTTTCCTAATTATTTTGGGCATTTGGATTTTTTATTTTATAAAACAATAAATAACTAAATCCATTCTCTCTTTTGTTGTTTTTCCCAAATCTTGCCTCACACTTGGACACAACCTAATTGTGATATTTGGGAGCAATCCGAATTCATTCACAATTTTGCGCAAGCCTAGCCATCACTCATAATACAAAACAACATTTATTTAATAATGAAATTATTGTCTAAACAAGAAAATTAAATGGACTCTAAATTGGTTGAACTGTACCGCGTTGGAGATGTCTTTATGTAGATGGAGGTAAAGATAGAGATAGAGATAGCGATAGATAGATCGAACCCTTGAGATTGTCGCTATATAGATTGTCGCTATATGTGTGCGGTTGTTTGCAAATCGTTAAACTCAACAACTGTATGAGTAGGAATGAGGTTGCTCATCTGTATTTGGATAACGAGCCACGTGTTACACTATCCAAATACAATTTTGTTTTGGGTATGTCTAGATCTTAGTTAATTAAGATTTAATGAAGTCTTAGTCAAATGATAGAACATATAAAAGAAAAAAATAGTTTTTTGGTACGAATCTTCACACACAATCTTATAAATATAGCATCGAGTGAAACTTAGTTAAATCTTAGTTCACTGGGATTTAGCGATCCCCTTTTCTTTCTTTTTTTGCGAGTAAAACCCTTTTTTTCCTTTAGTATGAAAGATCAAAGGAGCCCATACCATATCTTTTAGTCTTGAGTGGAGCACTATCATTAAAAGGCCGTCAAATTCTCTTCGTGGCGTCGTGATATTTTGGAACAAAACTTCATTGCAGCGGATATTAACCTTATCGAGGGCATCCCGATGTGTACAATCCAGGAGGAGGACATATGGGCTTGGAGCATGGAAACAAAGGGAAATTTTTCTGTAAAAAGTTGTTATCGCATGATGTAATCTATTAGCTAGAGAAGAGTGGACCTGCGTTCTGGACGCACTTCTGCCTCAGACCCGGCTATCGAAGCAAGGGGGGGGGGGAGTCCCTGTGGAAGATCCAAGTGACAGGTCAAATTCGACACTTTTCGTGCAGGCTTGGCAATCAATCAATCCCCAGTGAGTATGTCCGGCGTAGGAGAAACATGGTTGTTTCGGATGCTTGCCATCTGTTAGGCATGCCTGATTCATGGAAGCACAGATTGATCGAATGCAACGACTCTAGATGTGTGTGGGCTCTGGCGGGAGATGATGTATTGGATGGTCTCATTGACAACCCTGAATTGAATGCAAAGAAGTGGTTGTTTCTCATGGTGGAGAAGTTATTTCATGAGAAGGTGGTGCAACTTACTGTTACACTCTGGGTCAATAGGCACATATGGCTCCTCCAACCATATGACCTGATTGTCATTCCTGTAAATGCTATCTTAATGAAATAAAGTTTTCTTTCCCGCTAAAAAATGAAAGGGCCGTCAAATTCTCCACGAGAGTAGGGAAGCAAAATCAACAATGTGCCATGCCAAAGTCACAGACATAGTCCACAACGGGCGTGACGTCGCCATCAGGCCGGTCATGCTACCATTGCTCCTCTGTCTCTAGATATGGTCCCACACGATAGGGCTCCCTCGTTAACGCAAATACGTGCACCCACCCCCCCCCCCCCCCCCCCCCCCCGTCCTAATCACGACCGTACAATCTCAGTGTCAATGCAGATCTGTAATGAAGGTCCAATAATGCATGCAGCAAGGACGAACGAACGAAGAAAGATTCTCCAAACATGTACGTACTTGGTTCGCCGTCGCCGACGCCGACGCGTTCTGGACTTGGTGCCGAACGTTCTCAAAAAAAAAAAAAAAACTTGGTGCCGAACTTGGACCGGCGTCCTTCTCTATTCCCTTTAATCTCCTCGTCATCATATAGTACAAGAAGACGAAAACGTAATACGTACTCCCCGTGTCCGTATATTACAAAGCAATAAACGCCAACGCACGCACCCCATCAACGGCGCTGCTATTTTCTGGCTTGCTTTATCGTTGACCGGGTCAAAAGCCTGTAAAGCCTTCCGCGCTCTCTCACCGTCCCGGCGGCATTGTTGACTGGGGCTGACCCCCGGCTGACCCCTCCGACTTCTCCGGCTTCCGACGCTCGCCGACGGGCAGCCGGCCGCCGGCGCCGTCGCGGAACCTGGCGTAGATGTCCCCCTTGTAGAAGCTCCACGTCCGCCACACCAGCACCAGCGACACCGCCGCGCCGGCCACCGTGGCCGCCGCGATGACCAGGAACGACCGCTTGAAGCACTCCACGCCGAGGCACACCCTGTCCCGCCCGCCGACGGCTCCCTGCCTCTCCGCCTCCGCGTCGTACATCCTGCCGGCGACGAGCACGTTGAGGATGTACGACCCCACGGGGCTGGCCATCCCGCCGAAGTTGTAGAGCGTGGAGTAGTACTTGAGCCCGAACACCTCGGAGATGATGGCGAACACCAGCGGCCACTGCGCCCCGAAGCAGAACCCGATGATCACCGACGCCGCGTACAGCGAGTGCGGCACCCCGAAGGCGATCAGCACGTGCCCGCCGCACGCCAGCAGCAGAACGCCGGTGAGCATCAGCGGCCGCGGCACCTTGTACCGCTCCAGCAGCGCCTCGGAGGCGAACCCGGAGGTCACCCGCCCGGCGTAGTTCCAGATGCTGATGAGGGAGACGAAGGTGTTGATGCTCTTGGCCGGGTACCCCAGCGACTGCCCGATCTGCCCCATGTTGTCGATCGCCGTCAGCGTCCCCCCCACGCCGCACATCGTCGCCAAGAACAGCACCAGCATATCCACGCTCACCAGCGCCTGCATGATCGTGTAGTCCTCCCCCCTCGCCGGCGGCCGGAACATGCCCTTCACGCACCCGCCCAAGCACCCCATGCACGACGACGCCGGCGCCCGCTCCGACGACGACTGTTGCTCCTCTGTTTTGTCGGCTTTGGCGGCGCCGGTGGACATTTCAACCTGTGCTGCTGCTGGGGCCGGGTCGCGGTCACCAGCCACCGTGATGGTCGGCGGCGGGTCGTTGGCGAGGAGCGCGGCGTCCAGCTCACGCTCGCGGTAAATCTTGTACTCCTGCTTGATGACCACGCAGAGCGGGAGGAAGAGCACGATGAGCAGCGCGGCGGCGGCGATGGCGTAGGCGCCGTGGGAGAAGGTGAACTGCTTCTGCACGACGATCATGACGAGGAGGTAGCAGGCGAGCGCGATGGAGATGTAGAGGAAGCAGAAGAAGGGGTCGACGCTGGTCTCCTGCCCGCCGCGGCGGCGCGGGTACGGCATGATGCGGATGGTGTGGACGAACACCACGGAGATGGCCGCCGGGAGCCAGGCGATGAGGAGGATGAGCGACTTGGCGTCGTCGCCGTAGAAGGCGAGGTAGAGCTGGGTGTAGACGGCGCCGCTGAGGCCGACGAAGCCCTTGAGGATGCCGAGCACGACGCCGCGGCTCTCGGGGAAGTTCTTGACGCAGGTGACGAGCGCGCCGGTGTTGGCGAAGGACTGCGAGTTGGCGCCGACGAAGATGTAGAGGCAGACGAGCCAGACGGGGGGGCGTGCGGTGCGGCCGTCGACGGCGAGGTAGACCATGAGGTAGCCGACGAGGTTCATGGCGGCGCCGATGGCGAGCACGACCCAGGGCGGGGTGACCTCGTTGAGGAGGCCGGAGAAGACGCCGAGGTTGGCGCCGAGGTCCTTGAAGAAGGAGATGGTGTTGAGGGTGCGCTGGTCGTAGCCCAGCGCCGACTTGAGCGTCTTGGAGTAGATGCTGAAGATGTAGGTCGCCCCCGACGCCGTGAGGATGGCGAAGCTCGCGAACACCGTGAACCACCGCCCCACCGCCACCTGCCGCAAGAACCACGGCCTGAAGATCACGCTCAGAGGGCCCTTCGGCGCCGCCTCTGCCGCCGCCGGCGACCCGCCGGCCACCGCGTCGAACACCATGGCCTCCCTTTCTTTCTTTTTTCTCTGTTGCTGCGACTGTGGTACTACTTGTCTGGGCCTTCCGGGGTTTGGTTTGGTTGGTGTTTGGTGCTGGCCCTGTATATTAATGTGATTAAGTACTAGTAGTACTATTGTGGTTTGCTCGGTGGGAGGGTGCGTCCATGTGCTGTCAAAAACTAAAGATCAGGCCGTTGCTAGGGTAAAAAAGAACACATGTTTGCAACAACTTTTTTATCTTTCTGAGGAAGTTGGCACAGGCCGTTTCAGCAGCTTCTAATCAAACATTTTACAGGATTTGAATGGTAGATTAGAGACATACTGACATACTGTAACATCCAGTTTTCACTTTCTTCTAGAACGTGTATTACTACAGTAGTAGGAGTACTAGTACTAGTTTATCCTAAAAGTATCTTCTCCAGTGTGGTTTGGCGGGGATAAGTCTTGATGTGTGGAAGCAGAATGGCCAAAGTTGGCCCATAGGTCTCCGTCTTGGTAGTCAAAGTCGTCGTGTCCGCTTATTTCTACGCTGGGTGTGCTGTCCAAGTCCTCCTGTGGGCTCAGTTTTAGATGTTCGTCCACATCGTTCATATAAAATGTGATTGATCCTTTTTATATACTTGGTTCGTTTTGAAATAATGTTTTAAAGCGGAAATTGCTAGTGGAGGACGAGCTTCGTATATTTACTTTAAAAAAAAATTCAAAAAACAAATACAGACACAGATGAAGGCATAATGCACAAGTGTGTAAAATTTCAGGACAAAATACTAAAAAAATGACAGACGTGCAAAAAAAGGTTTTTAACACATAATATTATTCACCCTTTCATACCATGAAATTTTACCTTTTTTGTGTAAATCTCATTTCAACGCATTTCATCCAGCAATTTTACATACATTCACCTCACATCCTTGTTTATTTATACTCCCTCCGATCCATATTAATGTACTTAAGTTTGTCTAAATACACATGCATCTAGTCTAAATACTTAACTAGATACATACGAATCTAGACAAAGTTGAATACATTAATATGGGTCAGAGGTAATACATTTTTTTGGTTTTTTTAATTTAAAAATAGTTTTTTTGATAAAAAAATCAAAAAAAGGTTCCATGGAGCTCAAGGTCCAAAACTCCTTACTCCTTTTAACGATTTCAATACGAATTATGTGGTCGACAACTTCCGCCTTCAACTCCGTCATGGCCACCTTCTTCCTCCACATGATATTGAATTACACTAGAAAAGTCCATTCGATTTACATATAATATGTATTCTCTTTGTTCACAAAGATAAAATGTTTTGAATATTTTCTTATAAACTGTATACAAACTTAAACAAGTGAATGAACACATTGATACATTTTAGTACAAACTTTGTACTAGATGAGAAACACTTATTATGGATCGGAGGGGGTACTATGCTTCTAGGAAGGCGGGAGGTGAGGAGTGTGGGGCGGCGAGATTTGTTTCTGATGTTACCGCCGAAAAAAAAAGGGAGATTAGTTCTGACGTACGTACACACTTCTTTCACATTGCTTTAGTTGAGTGAGTGAGGAAACGTCCGCACCAGCTCCGGATAATATCACGGCTAACTTTATTGCCGGGTTGCGAGCCTTAAATGGATTTCTACTACTACCGTGTTGGAAACTTTGAAAAACGGTGCAATAATTCTGCTGCAGACGCTCGGCCTGGGCACTCTCATCTTCAATCCCTTCCCATCCCTGTTCACTTCGTTGTGTCTGTCTCTCTTGGAGCTTGTCCCCATCCCCATCCCCATCCATCTCTCTCCCTGCGACTGTACTGTAGCACTGTACGCATCTCTTCTCCCACGCTGCCAAATCTTCTTCTCCAAACCCTCCACCCTGCCAAAACCCCACGGGGAGCCTGATTGTCTGTTGGAACAGTGGATGAGCGGCGTCTTGGTTGAGTGGCTGATTGTGGGTTTCAAGCATTTCCAACTGTTGCCTTATTTTAGAGTAATATTTTGAGTACCAAGTGTATGATATAATACAGTAAAAGGATATTTTTTTGGTACGAAAAATTGCATCTCCAACGGCTATCTTGTTTATATTTTTGTGCACAGCGGCCCGAGGCAACGGCGTGGACGGCGGCGAGCTCAGCGGCGCGACGAGGAGAGGGGCAACGGTCGATCGCGGAACAAAAGAAGAATTTAAAGACGACCGATCGCCGGTGGCTCACGCGGCCCCCTCTGGCATCCTCTTCTGCAGCGGCGGTCCACTCTACCATCCACTTATGCAGCGGCAACGGTGACCCCCTTTGCCATCTTCTCCTACTGCGGCTACGACGATCGAGAGCGGACGAAGCAGAGGAATGGTGGAAGGGAGGCGAGGGCGGGTTGACGGCTGGAAGGGGTGGTCGATGAAGGAGCTCGAGGCGGGCCAGCGAGAGAGAGGGACGCGGGGGCGGGCGACCACGGTAAAGAATATAAAGGCACGTGATGCTAATTTTTTTTAAGATGTCGTGCCGCGCTGTCAATTTTGGGCAAGAAACACGATTTTTGGTAGTTCTAAGTTTTTGGGAAGCTGTTGAAATATATTTTTATCACTTTTTGAGCCAAAAATAGATACTACCCTAAAATAGAGTAGAAGATCCTCTTAGTACGGAGGGTTAGAAAGAGAATAACTTACAAGTGTGCACACATGGCACACATTTCTTCGATAGGAACTCATGCCAGACATGCGCCAAGAAGTCGTACTACTGCTACCAAAAAGATTCGCAAAAAGGAAATACTACTAAGATGCATCACTGCCCCACTAGCAATTACTTAAGTAGAGGGAATTGCACAAACCACCACTCATTGGGGCTAGTGTTGCATAAAACACCTACTATACAGGTTTGTTGCGAAAAACACCACATATTGGTGTAATACATTGCAAATAGGTCTAATCTAGTGTTAAGAGAAATTGACATAATTTCAGACAAATAGGTCCCACTTGTAAGCAGTGGCGGCGCCACTACAGGGGCTGGTATGGGCGGTCGCCTCGGGTTGCCGGAAATACACATATAAAAATAGGGATTGTTTAATCTACAGTCGACTGATTTTTGATTTGGGTTTCAGTCAGATTTTCATTACAATCATTAGTGGCGTACACAACATATACTACTAGCATTTGTTTTTTTGAGCGGCCTAATATACTGCTTTTTTTTTAGAAACAATCCCCAAAGCTTTATTAATTCGTCACCGCATTTACAGGAACGAAAGCAAGATCACCGGGATGGCATTTAGGGGGGGAGTATCAAACAATCAGCCTAGCATATCTATGCGGCCACAAACTCAAGCCTCAAACCAGATCAGGAACAGTCCAGCTTACCCAGTTTATGTTCTATTTTGTGATTTTTGGTGATTGCATCACTTGTCCAGAATGTTTAACTATATTGAATATTAAGTTATGTTAATTTTCCAGTGCATTTAGCTTCACATTTGAATTTTATGAGTTTTGCTTGAGCGGATATACATTTCTACATAAAAAAATAGACCTTAAACATTTGGCCCCGGCAAGTTTCAATTCCTGGATCCATCACTTCTTGTAAGGGCAATTCCAACGGGCCGTGATTTTTGTCCATTTGGTTCGCCCGAACAGATGCGCGTGTCCGATATTTGATTTGGTTCAAACTTTAAAAAAAATAGAAAATGTGAAAAAAATTCCAGTAATTTTCACATGTCTACAATATCATTCTGCGAAAGTTTTACACCATTTGGATCAATGGTTTACTAGATAATGAAAGTTTTAGTTAGCCCATACAATTTTTTGGTTCAAAATTTGACATT
This sequence comes from Bromus sterilis, assembly GCA_950022295.1. Classification (NCBI taxonomy): domain Eukaryota; kingdom Viridiplantae; phylum Streptophyta; class Magnoliopsida; order Poales; family Poaceae; genus Bromus; species Bromus sterilis. The sequence goes on from OX465598.1 coordinate 37,519,843, forward strand.
TTCTGAAAAATGCGAAAATTTCCCAGTAAATACTACATGTATTCAATACTAATTTGGGAAAGTTTCGGCTCAATTGGACCAAAGTTTTGGGAGATAATGACGGTCTAATATGTTGGCAGATGTGGCAAGTTTTTAATGCCACGTGTGCACTTAACAGCGGGATCCATTTGTTTGGAATTATGTCAATGTATCCAAATACTAGATTAGACCTAGCTGCAATGTATTACACCAATATGTGGTGTTTTCTGCAACAAACCCGTATAATAGGTGTTTTGTGCAACACTAGCCCCAATAAGTAATGGTTTGTGCAATTTCCTCTACTTAAGTACTCCGAATTGTAGGTACTGCCATTTGAAAGTGGCTATGATTTGATTGCTCGCGCAAGCTGAGACCCTATTCTACGCGCTACACGTGGCAACCAAATCTCAAAGCAATTTCCTTTCACCAAATCCAGTCGTTGTTCGTTCAGCTTGTCCAATCTCCAGTGCCCCTGTATCCATGGCGTCGTCGTGATACGCTCCGGCTGCTCACCACATCCCCGCCGGCGAGCTCCTCGACTCCTACGGGCGCGAGGGTCTTGGGCTGTCTTCCTCGACCTCGAGGCAGTGGAGCTCGGTCCCCTGATTCCTACGGCGCCGAGCAGTGTTGAGGTACGCCGGCAGCGAGCAACGGACTTGGTTGGCATCTAGCCTGCCCTCGAATTGCAGGGGTGAGCAGCTTGGTTCTGGTGGGGTCGAAGAGTTTGGCCGCAGCCAACGGGGCAAACAGCCTGAATCAACGTTGTGAGCATGGGAGTGTTTGATTAAAAAACTGTAAAAAATGGCTTAAGTCGGTGATTTTTTTCCTTCAAAACACCGTGCAATGCAATACTTTAAAAAAAAAAGATTCCAATCTATGAATCAATAATCTACATAGAAAAAAAAACCCCTAAATGATTGAGATCTTCCAAGATTGCTGGTACGACTTTCCATTGAATCAAAGGAGCCCCAATAGACGTGTCCATGACTGACAGAAACAAGCATGAGCACGACGAGAGAGATAAAAGGAGAAGGAGCAACGTGTGTGTGATAGGATTATGATTGGAAGCAAGTGGTGTGGCACTATCGGACGAGTGCGACGCGCGCATATCATCGTCTCGGTCGCCACGACGTGCCGCATGTGTGCACCGGGAAACCAGCAGGGTAGTCTAAAGAGAATGGCGACAACAACTGCACAGTCTTTTTGTTTTTGAGTGGACAACTACACAGTCGTTTGAAAAGAAAGCATGTTTTTTTAAAAGCGAAAACATGTTTTTTGATTAAATTTATACTAGGACAATGCCCGTGCGTTTCACCGGGATATAAATACGAGAAGAGATCCTTTCATCGAACTAATATGCATGCATGCGTCCATATCAGATGGTCTCGTGATCCAACGGTGATTGTGAACCACTATCAACTCAAACAAAACGACACATTTCGCAATAGATCCTTTGTTGCAAAACATCCTTTGTTGATTCTTATTGCAAGGCGACACATACATATTTATTAAATGATGCACGTGATTTATTTTATGTTTGGTTAAAAGTTTTATAAGTAAATTGAAGTAAAATTTGTTCAGACGATAAGTAAAATTAAGGTGGCTGCTTCATATGTGGAAGTGTGTGAAAAATGGAATCTTAGTTTTTTTAAGTAAAAAATAGAGTAGATAAAGACAATATATCATTTGTATCACTTTTTATCGTTTTTATAGCGCACATCGATTAGACGAAACAAACTGATGTTGATAGATTACTGTGTTTTCTTCGCGGACATATGCTCATAGTTGGAACTAATTGTGGCATGCCCGTGCGTTGTAACGATAATTTTTTTACAATGTACTAAAATTAATAAGAAGTTTATGTACTACAAACAAACACACGACCGTTCTAAAAAAATCATGACCGTATGCTTTACTGGAAACAAAGATTAAGTATTTTTAGGGCTGTTTTTATTTATTTTATTTTAATTATCTATCAATGGTACAATTAGGTACAAAACAGTAGCATTAATAACATAATTAATCTAATTCAATAATATAATTAAAGAATTAACTAAAATTAGTCTAGGCAGAAATAATTTATAACTGATAATTCTAATTGATCTAATTTTTTGTCGTTTACTTATTTATTTAAATTTAATCTAATTCAATTATATAACACTATAATTACCTACATAACAGTATCATTAATAATAAATTTAATCTAATTCAATTATGTATTATCAAAGCATTAGTTAAAATTAATCTAGGTAGAAATAATTTACAATGAATTATCATATGGTTATTTTTTTAATTCTTCAAAGATAATTTTCTAGTTTTATACAAAAAATTAAGCTATAAATTAGGAGCGCAAAATTACTTTATATTCTTGGGATATGTAGACTATTTTTATTTTATATATTTACTATCGCGATTTAATATAAAATAAAAAGAGCTAACAGCTTGGGCCAGCAGCAATCAATATGAAAAAGATATACGAAGCAGGCCCTCGGCCCTTGGCCCATCAAGCAGGCCGGCCCAAGAAGCTGAATCTAATGAAAAATTCGTTTTTTTATTTCGGATTATCTGGATTGCAGGTTGATTACCTAAAAAGGGAGGGGCTTTTTTGCAAAAATACAAAAACGGACTGAGAAAGCCACCTCCCTTTATTACTAACTAGGACAATGCCCGTGCGTTGCAACGGGATAATAAAATTATTTGTTGACCAGTTCTTACAGTAAAACTCCTGAGTGTGTGTGAGTTTTGACCATTTTATTATTGTCATTGTTTCAAGACCTGCTTCCTCCCTTTTTCATCAATCATCATGTACATGTTTCTATGATTCCCATCATCATTGGCGCACAAATTTTCTTTATCTACATTGTTCATCTTATAAACAATAGAAAAAATGATTCATAATATATTTTCTTTGTGCTCTAGATCATAAAGAGAGCAAATGAAGAAACCAATAAATACATGAACAATAAAAAAATTATGGGATATATATCATAGTTGTTTCCTTTTATTTACCACCACAAATTATGATGACAATAATAATAGAATGATCATGCATAAAACTGACAAAAGTGCAAGGGAAGCGAGAACTAATTTTATTATCGATAATGTTACTCAACTAACGTTTTCTCCAAGGGTATGGATATCGAACGTATTTTGCAGCAATGTATATTATCGCGACGATACAAATTTATTTAGCAAATGGGTTGGCAAAACATATTTTTTATTTGCCAACTCACTTCACGGATCGGTAACGATGATGATAAACCCATTTTTTTGCACATCATTCAAAGTTTAGCTTCAAAAATATGTTTTTCATGTTGTATATATCAAAGGATCTCCATTTTATTTACCACCGCCAATTTTGATGAAAATAATAATAAATAGTCATGGACAAAATTGACTGAAGAACAAGGGAAAAGAAAACCAATTTTCTTATCGATAATTTTATTCAACTGATGTTTGCTTGAAGGGGGTGGAATTCGAACGTATTTTGTGGTAATTTATATTATCGCGACGATGACAAATTTATTTAGCAAAATGGGCTGGCAAAAAGATATCGATAACGGCGACGTTGAAACCCATTTTTCATCATGTGCATCGTTCAATGTTTAGCTTTACAAATTTCTCATCATCAATGATGTTCTCCTACTCCATGCTCATGATTTTATTCGTCATTCAAGGTTTCAGTGGCGGCGCCAGGATTGCTGGCTGGGTATTCATCCCAAAATTTTTTTTACTCCAAATGCAATATATGAACCAATTTATTTGTTAATTTTCTTGCCTTTGAAGATTTGTCCCACAATTAAAATTAGCTAATAAAGGGAAAGAATACAGAGGGAATCTTTTTGATCTACATCAAAATCACATAAACAAAGTAAAATTAGTTTACAAGCGATCACTGAAAAATCTTCATATTTGCTTAGAAAACAGAGGGAAAGAATACCTTGGTGGCTTGGCGGATGCAGATCAATAGACCGGGGGCGGAGGTGAGGTGAGCCGAACGGTGCTGGACTGCTGGGTGCTGGCGCGCTACCACACTGCCACACTAGTCGGGCGTCTGGGCGCCTACTTGGGCGGTTGCCGTCTGTCGGTTGGGCTGGGGTTCGGGGAGCAGTCGAGCAGGGCAGGCGGACGCCGGACGGCCGGAGGGCGAATGGGCGAGGGCAGGGGAGGGAGAGGGCCGGCCGGAACCCGGAGGGAAGGGGACCGAGGTGAGGGAGGCAGGAGAGGGCCGGCCTGGCCGCCGGAGTCTAGGGGAGGCTGAATCGGGGGAGGGATAGGGGAAAGGGGATCGGGATCCATTGAATTGGGGGAGGAAGCCAGAGAGGTGATGTAAAAAAAAGAATCGGGAGAGGGCCTGGAGTCTGGAGTTGCTCGCGCTACGCCGAGTCTCTTATGTCTTCTGGTCATATGCGTATAGCTGCGGTGGCCTAGTTCTTATACATATACGTAGTAAGAAAAAATGACACCCAGCGCCGCCACTGCAAGGTTTAGCTCGCTCAAATTCCTTGCCGCTTATTCCTTCAATCATGGGGAAACGTCCTTGTTCCCTCCTGGCAACACCAGGCCTGCGTGCATGCATCGTGTATCTATCATTCCGGCCAGCGAACTATAGCATTCTCATCAATTCCTTCGTAAGTACACCCTGTAGCCCACAGAATTATCCTTCCTTTAATACCTTAACACAAGCCTCGTTGATTTTGACTGTCTCTTTTTAGGTGTCTTGCTGGTAGTCGGATAAGCTGTGAAGTATAAAAACAATCAGGAATCCATCTAAATTAGCGAGGTGGTACTTTTCCGTATCAAATATTGCAGCTAGGTTGGTTACCTGCAGCTTTATTTTTCTGCGTAGTTCGTGGCCCAAAGAAAAGGCCCACCAGTGGTATGATTTTTGTTGATTAGTAGGAGGGCAATTCGGAAGCTAGCATAGAAGAAAAAAAGCCCAGCAACGCCTAAGCTAGCCGTATTCGGAAGCTGACCGTATGACACCCAATTAGACCAAGGACTGCGGGTTAATGTTCCTAGAAGAGAAGGGTGTTTTAGCAAAAAATCTAAAACGGACTAAGTCTCCCTTAATTATTAGGGAAAGAATAAAAAAAGTAGAGTGCCCGTGCGTTGCGACGGGCTTTTGAAATATTTTGTTGGAGTTATATTTAAATATAATACATATTAAATTTCATATGTATACAAAATATAGCCAATAACAATCGAGTAATAATTGAAATCCACGAATAAACCCTTATTTAGGTGTTTTTCATTGATCAAGCTTTACCATCAACTGAAATATTTGTATTCATTTTGATAACAAAAGAAAATTATTATCCGTAGTTGCTATCTATACAAACTTTATCTGTGATCAGAAGTTTTAACAACAATCCAGTGGCCTTGAGAAGCTGGCCACATATGTAAGTATAACATTTATGATGCACTTAGAAAATTTGTTCTTCTTTATTGAAACAAACACTCGATGCACGTGTTAGTATGACGAAGATAAAATTAAATGATTTTTCTTTTGCGAATATGCCCAAAGCTAGTTATGTGCCCATGCGTTGTTATGGAGCAACATAAAAAATTATATTTGGAAGTTTTAGTTCCACAACTTCAGCTCTTCTTTCATTGGTTCTATTTTTTTTAGATACAAATTGTATTCCTCATACCCACCAACAAGACAAACCTTGCACTTCCTTTGCCCTCTTTTATCTTGGCATATTTCTTGCTCTAGCTTTGGTGTCATCACTCTACTTCACTCCATACTCCATACGTTTCCGCTATAACATGATAAGCTAGCTTTTGTTATGCTTGTCATTTGTTATTTTTATGGATTGATATCGCTCATATTTAGGCACATGTTTCTGAATTATTTAGATTTTGAACTGCATTCAAATAAATGACTCTTTTTTGAGCTGAACTTAGTCGTTCTCTAGTCAAAGCAAGCATAGCAAAAAAATACTGGTTTTGGAAGTTGAAAACAAGATATGCACAAACAAGTGTACCTACAACGCCACCTGAAATGGGTTGGGCCCAAATTTCCACTACATAAGAACATAAGAATGTTACAACAAATTGTAACATGTACTACTTTGTTATGCCTTGAATAAAAGTGTTTTCTTGTTCAAAAAAACAAAAAAATGTATTCACATTTTTTCCTTTTTATATTTAAAAATATTATAAATACATATATTTCAAAACTGAATTAAAAAATGCTTTAAACCACAAAATTTTAAACTATTGGGTTGATCAGTGAAATAGAAATGCTGCAGAACTTAATTTAAAGGGGCAAACAAAACGATACATAACCTCGAATTCTTTTGTGGTTACATGTTATGAAATTGTACATAATTTGTTTTGGACGAAAATGCAGTGGGATACTGCCTTTCATTGATAAAGAGGGGGGGGGGGGGGTACTACAAACAACAACGAACGAGGAGCGCTCTGCCGGTAACATAAGGGAGCCCTCTCTCCCTGTAAATGCAGAGGGTGAACTCTATTACTCAAGGCGGCTCGAAGAACTTTGCCATGGTGCAGAAAAAATACGTGTTCAAATTTATTGTGGCAACAATTTTTTTAATAGGAATAAGGAAAGACATAGCATGCATGTTGAAGCACTCACGACAGTTCAGATAGGGGTGACACCTAGAAGGAAAATAGTCATTTTTTCAACCATCAGGTCATGCCAATGCAGCCATGCTTTCTAGATTGTTGATACAGTTACATGAATATCTACATGTCACAAGCCCCGCTTTCTATAAAAAACAGCAGGCAACTGAGAGCACTAATTCTAAAAACAATATATGTTCCACTGGATACAACCAGAATTCTAGGTTCTTCAAGAATGGCACCGGCAAGATTATATCCCAAAGCTAATCTGACAGAGCTCATGGCTTGGTAGGTGTTTAAAGCAAAATCCAGGACGCAACTTGGCCCTTGAAAGTTCTTGTAGATCATTGAGTACCAAGGTTGTTTTGGCAACATTCAGTAAAGGGGGCGATTTGAAGTTAAGTAGTTTCATAAAATGGAATAAAACTCCAAACATCTTACATGTGAATTCAGATTAAGATAAGATGGAGAAATATGATTTAGCAAAGCTACTTTGCTGAATGAAGATCCTAACTACTAATCAAGCCAGTGATAGCTAACCGAGTCATGTAGAAGGGGCAGCCAGAAAAGTTTTGGTGTAGAAGGATTTATCATTAGCCGCAAAAGAAAATTTACAAGTGTATACACACACAAAAACTAATGCCATATATTTTAAACCTGGAGAAAAAAAGACTATTGGTGTCCTAAAAGGTGGTTTCTTCTTTGGACATCTTCTACCAGTGGTTACAACTGCAGCAATATTCTTACCTATATAAGAAACTTCACGGTCTGCCGAGCAGCCTCGCCAGTCCTTCCTTGTACTGCCTGTTGAAGGGATCTCTTGAAATCTTGGTACCTTTAGAAAAGCATATGTTAAGCTTATTCGACACTTGTGGAGAAAAGAGAAATAATATTTTGATGAAAATCTAAAAAAGAAAAAAAATACCTATGAAGGAACTCAAGACCATCTGCACTACCAATGTCTGAACCTTTAAATTATCACCTGAACCACCATTTTACTTGGTTAATACTGAAGCAAAAACTAACTGTAGGGGAGAAACAAGGAAAGATTGGCACCTTCAAATTTTCATCTGTGCCTGGCTCTTCCCAATGCGTTCAAACAATTGATGAGCAATTCTACCATGATGATGGTCACCTCCAGTAGCACCAAGTATATAAATATACAAGATAGAAAAGTTCATTTGCCACAACATCCGACGAGCAGCATAAGTAGTAGGCCACATGAAATCTGAACAAAAATTTGATATCTACTACACATTTTTTCCCAATTTTGGAATAAAATCAAAAGGGACTACAGTATCAAATACATAAACAATTGAACGGCCTAACCTGGGAGCAGCGAAGGTAGGTGTTGCTATTGCATTCCAGAACGATGGAAAGGCAGCATGTTGTTGTGGTCGCTTCCTCATCATAAAGATGTTAGTAAGATGGCGGAGCTCCATCCCCTCCTGAAGACTATATATCAACCACTTATTCAAGGAGGATGTAGTCATGTCTCATGTAGCTCAATTTCATCCCTAGAATAACTACTCTGGAATACCTTAGTAAGATTCTGGATCGCCTTTCGTATTCTAGATATACTCATCCTTGTTGAAGGTAGTGTCCTATAATGTATCTAATATATCCCCGCAAAATATGTATCGAATTAATATATCAAATATATCAAATAGATAGCGCATTTGGTAATATATCAAATATATCAAATAGATAGCGCATTTGAAGGAAATGCTAATTTGAAACATCAAGCATCAGGTACTAACTCGTAAATAACTTAAATGGATATAGATAAACCTTTGCAAATTGATGAAGGTATGAAATCCGGAGCAGCAAAACTCAAGCCAGATCGCTTCACATAAACCGAAGCACCTGTTGCGTGTCTAGAAGTGACACATTCATTTCTAATAACAATAGTAGTGAACGATACAAGAAAGCAAATATTTCAATCCATCACAATTAGTACACACAAATATTACTTCTTAAGTTCATATGCTCAATCAATTAGATCATATGGTTAATTTTATTGAGAGCTGAACGACTGACGCCTGACAATGATTGAGATATTAACATACACCGATAGAAAATGGATTACAAAATGCCTGTAATTTGATGCTCACAATTTAGTGGACAACAAATACTTAAGAGCGGATAATTAATTGAAACGTGAAACGGAAATATGAACTACTAACCATCTATACATCAGTGGTCATTTGGTTCAATTATTCAATCAATCAACTAATCAGGAGATGATGGTCCTACCTTGAATGTTGGCTTAAGCACATACCCAGAAATCCCACTGCTCCGGCAGCGTATCGACGGTGTCGGTGGTGCCCATGAGCGGCAGGGGATGGTTGTTCGGCGTCACCGGGATGTGCACGTAGTAGTTGAGGAACTCCTCCCGGTCGAGCGAGAAGCCGCCCGCCAGTGTTGGAAGCAAGCTGCATTTTTTTCTCCTCATGCTCTCCCCTCTTGACGGATTGTGATGGGGCTGCGGATCGACCTGTTAATCAATAGAGGGGATGTAGCTCCATGAATTCAAAGCGCGAACATGTGTCAAGGATTTGGTATGGCTACATGATTTATTAGAAGCTAATCTTGATTGATCAATGTGAATTTACACTTATAATTGTCGAGTTCTCCTCTGTATACCTAGGTCTGCACATTATGAGGTGAATGAGTCTTGGGCCGCTCTTGATGAAGAGAATTGTTGCACTGTGTAAATAAACAAGTGCGTTACCCGGTTACAAATCAACTTGTAGGTAGCCGATGGACGTCATGGCGACATGAGCGCCGTGCGCAACGTCTTGCCGGGGTTCTCCACCTCGCAGCCATGGTTCCAGTAGTTGAGGTTCCAGAAGAGGGTGTTGAAGAAGAGCTTCCAGTCCTTCTCACCGAGGCGTACGTATCCAGATGCCCATGAGGAAGCCGCCGTTGCCAGACATCGCCGTGAAATCTGGTGCGCTGGGCGACGAGATCGTGGGTACCATGGCGGAGGGGTGTAGGCCTTCGATGGCTTGAGGCAGTGGCGACAGCGGCCAAGAAGAACCCAAGCGCTCGGCGGGAACGGAAACGGCGGCGGCTCCCATCTCGTGCATCTCGTCCATCAGCCGCACAGAGAAGTGAGGAGGGAGGCACCACGTGTGTATTAGGGAGCCCCGGCTGTGGCGCATGGTGGAGGTCTAGGGCTAGTCGACCGGGTCATGCCTAGACGGCGGCGGCGAGGGACCCATGACCTGGTACATGAACGCGGGTAGGGATTCCAAGCAAGGGCATGAAAGGAAGGGTATGGACGAGGGGAGAGCAATCGGGGGAATACCATATGGAACTTGATTTCAGATGTTAGGGTATTGTAAGAGATCTTATATTGTATATATGTAGCCAGTAGCGTCGGATAGATATACGAAAACTTGTTGTTCGAACAATTAATCTCACTTCTCTCTGTATATGTTCATGACGATCTTCTGTACTTAATGGTTTAATTCCTTCATTTGCTTACTAGCTAGCATGTCGAGTCCTCTCTATACGTATAGTACGTAGCGTCGACCAAGCACGGAGATAAGAGAGGACACCTCTCTCTATTAGCTACAATATATGAAACCCCTAAATTAATTAACCCTACAAAACCCCCATCCCCCTCTAAAAAAAACAAAATCCCAGACACGGAACTGCTGACGCGTGGAGGCATTTTGGTCCCGGTTGGTGCTACCAACCGTGACAAAAGGCCCTCCTGCCCGGGCAAGCCGTAGAGGCCACGTGGAGGCCCATCTGTACCGGTTCGTAAGCGAGCCGGGACTAAAGGTTTTGAGCATTAGTAACGACCCTTTAGTCCCGGTTCCAGAACCGGAACAAAAGGTCCTCTGGAACCGGGACAAATGGGCCTTTTTCTACTAGTGGGAGATGCACTTCCTTCATTACAACTTTCCATGTTTTGACCCATAGCTGCTGCTGATATGGAAAGTGATAACGTGGGAGGAATCGGTCGTACGTGGAAGGAATCGGTCGATAGCTGTTGTTGTCAGGATACAACGTTTACAACGTACGAACTCCCCCTTTAGGGGTAGAGATTAGGTATAGATATAGATATTGTAAGGTTTGTACACGTACGCTTACAAAAATATTAATAACTTAATTAGTATCGTTAAATACACAATCAAATGTGTAAAATATATTTTCATATTATATCGATTAAAGTTATGGTTGTCGTTAGTATTTTCTACAAACTTGATCAATCATTATACATTTTGATTTTGGTAAGAACTTATCGACCTTCTTTTCAAGCAGGGATAAACATGCAAGACATCGGCCTGGTCTAGACGATCTAGGACATTTTTGTTACAACACGATGTAAGACATTGACACGGCGAGAATATGTAGTACCACAAAGGTTTAACGGTGCAGATACCCAATATTTCTTTTAACTACATAATAACCCATGCATTGTAACTAAGCATAAATATTTAATTAGTATTTTTTAATAAAGAAATATAAGAGTCTTTAGATACCTATATTTCTTTACGAACGGAGTAGGTTAGTACTTCCTCCGTTTTTTTTACTTCACATAGAAAAATTGTCTGAAGTCAAACCTCATAAAGTATGACCAATTTTATTGAAAAATCTATCGACATCCACAATATGAAATCAATATTATTAGAAGCATCGTGATATTAATTTCATATGGTATAACTTTGATGTTGTAGACGTTGATACTTCTTAAAATAAATTTGATCAAATTTTATCAAGTTTAACTTTGACCAAATCTTATATGCGAAATAAAAAGGAACGAAGGGAGTAACACAGTAAAAAGAAAGCTATTCTGTTTTAAGTACTCATTTTGATCCATAATAAAAATTACTCATTTAGTATATAAAGTTAATACTAGGTTATTGTAAAATAAATTATACTTATTACGGATCAGAGGGTTGTAGTATATAATGAGTAGTAGCGATTCTGGAAAAATTACCGATTTACGAAGAGTTGGCCAGAAGAAAGAAATAAAACTCTCACGTTATGTCTATCTCCCACAACCATCGTATTTCCTTCTCACATATTTTCTCTGTTTTGTAATGTAATATCCTTTTGTAAGCTATGTTAGCTTGTAAAATTATTTCACATTATGGAACGAAGGGAGTAGAAGGGAAGCAATGGGCGGAAATCCCATTTGGAGGACGAGCAAAAATTGAATTTTTTTGTGAACAAACTTAAACACATATAATACATATTTGTACAAATTTTAAATCATTATGATTTTATATGTGGTGTACAGAAAAAAGACAAATGTAATTTTTAAAATGGGCTGATCTTTTAGATTGTTGGGCTAAAATTTTGTCTTTTTTGCACAAGCTTCAAATCATAGTATTTTCAAACAAAAATTCACACGCTAGTGCGAAATACAATGTCAAATTTTGGAGATGCGCTAGCGTTTTTGCAAAAGTTATAGTTAAATGTTTTCATGGATTTGTTTTAACTTTTTTGGAAACATGTAAATATAATTTTTGATTTTTTTCAAAATACAATCCTTCGTGGAGCTCGGGAGCCAAAAGCTCGTACTCAGCAATGGGAGTTAACTCGCTCGTACATCAATGATGACCGCAGGCTTGCTGGCACAGAGAACTTGCTACTAAAGGGGTTCTAGTTTTTTGAATAAATTCATGTAGTTTATATAAAAGACAATAATAAGTACATGGGCTAGAGCTAGAGATTTTACCCACGGTCTTGTAATTGTGCTCGAGATCCTATCTAGATAGTCAACATTTTGTAGTCAGCGTGATATATATGTGGGAGATGCATCCAAATAACCCCACGATCGAATGACCTCATGTCGAGGTTCCGTTGTCCAACCAATGCCCCTACTATCCCGTATGATTAACTAAATTATTAAGGAAAATCCAAACCAACACACCTGCGTTTAACGAATGCACCCTATGTACACCCAGCATATTAGTTTAAGGCTATTGTAATAATATTACTATCATCGATGTTTGACATAGCCCTATGCTGATCCCTGCACTTAATATCTCCTTGGCCCTTCCTTAGGACACTGGGTACTTGTGCGCTCTTATAATAAGGTAGAGACAAGATATAAAATTATTATGCAACACATCAGATAACATTATTACTAAATTAACCAACAATCCCTTAGAGCACATAAATAGAGCTGCGAGGCTAGAACTCAGCCCTTGGGCTATGTAGATTACTCACAAATCGGAAATGAATTAGAGATACAAGACATCATAGAAATTAATTGATTATGGGGAAATTCAAAGATGAGCCCAGACTCATCTAATCTTGCGCAAAAGATCCTCGAAAAAACATTTGATTTTTTTTCAAAAAATTACAATTTTTTGTGGTGAAAAATGCTTATATGCGAGATGTGTCTGCAATTTTGAAGAAGTTCGGACTTCTGAAGAGGGCGCGAAAAAAAAGACAAATTCAGCCCCAAATAGTGTATGAATAGTGTCTTCTCAAGAAACTGCAAATTTTTCATTTTTGCTGCGCGTTCTTTAGAAGTTCGAACTTCTCCAAATTTTGCAGAAACATCTCGCACATAAGCATCTTTCACCATAATATTTTTTGAAATTTTTTGAGCTTTTTTCATATTTTTTTAGTCTTCCCATGCACCCGGGGACTGTGAAGGTGAAAATAGCTACGGAGATGGAGACAACTATGAAGGTGAATAAGCGCAAGCATAAAATCTTCCCTCATCTGCTCACACGCAACCAAAATAAGAGATCTCCTGCTGGAAACTCGTGAGCGTCAAGTAGGACACCAACTCACTCAAACAATACGTGGCACACTTTATTGAGTAGTTTTCTTTTGTGTGTTTATTGTCTAATTAGTTTTTCAGTTAGATTTATTTAAAAAATCAGATCTTTATTTTTTTGACATTAAATATATGAAACATAATGAAAATAAAAATAAAAACTTAAACATTTATTATTTATAAAAATTATATTCAATAAATGTTTGAAAAAGGTTTATCTTATAATAAAAATATCACATCATGAATTATAAAATATTCACCATGTATAAAAAATGTTTAACATATATTACAGTGTTTTTAATGTGTACTTAAAATGTTCAACATATATCATAAAAATGTTCATAGTGTATTAAAATCGTTAAATTTGAATTCAAAAAAGAGAGAATTCCTTATTTGGCCCTTTCTTAAAATCCACTTCCCTATTTGAACCTATTTTTTTTCTTCCCTTTATGACTCTATATCTTCATTTTGTTCCCTATTTGATATTTTTGTTCATTGTGCACACTAATAGTGTTAAATAAGATATGAAAAGGCACTTTTGCCCCTCATGTAAATAACTCATGTACATTAAAGATACAAAAACCAAACATAAAAAAGAAAAAAGAAAAAAGCAATTGGCAATAAAATAGAAGTAAAAAAGAACAAAAATAAACATCAGAAACATCAGAGGGATCCATAGAGAAAACCCAGAACTAGGTCAGCCCAACTTGCCCCACAGTGTGAGTGTAGATACGTATATTTGCCGCCTATGCGCACGAAATAGAATCTAACCCAAAATAAATTTATAATTATATTTCGCCAAATAATGGTTAAAATTATTTATAAACATTTTTATTTATCAAAAACAATATTTTAATATATATATATATTCACGTATTACAATATAAATGTTCATGTATATTAAATTGATCATTTTGTATTTAGTTTTGTATATAAATGTTCATATATGTGTATGATTTTTTTCATGTATTTGGTAATCTCTTAGTTTTTTAAAAAGTTTGTGAAGTTTTAGGAAAGCGTTCATACCCATGGGTTATAATGGTCATCGCATATTTGATAATTATTCGTGACCATATACAACTTTATTTTAAGGAATAAAGTAAAAAGTTAATAAAATAAAAATATATTAATGAATCTACTGAAAATAAAAAAGAGTAAAAGGAAAGATAATCCATAAATCCTGATCAAAACCATAGAGGAACAAAATTAATATAAAAGGAACCACCCGCAACCCAAATATTAATGGATCGACCAATCGAATACTACTATCTTTTGTTTGTGTCGTCCTGATGTGCTTGTTGGGCTTAAAATCTTGTTCCTTCTTCGGAGGGAGGATTGTTTCCGGCCTTATGTACCACCCCTATGGGTATTCGAAGCAATCGTTATCATCAACTCCAAAGCATTAAAGAATAATGCCTTCGTCTAGCTCATCTTTGCTTTGTCCCTCATCACCATCATCACCTTCATTCTGATTTCATTTATCTTTGTACAATCAAGTGTGAATTTCTTACTATTATAATTTATTGTTTTAATTGTTATATTGATAGTTGCTGCTTTGTATCTATAATACCTAAATAGTTTATCCTCATTAATATTTTTTTTGACGTGCAAGCTATCCACATTATCAAGTAGGTCTATCATATAAAAAAAAAATCCAGTAACACTTCATGCACATGCTCCCATTAAATCCGCATGCGCATACAATCTATCACAAATAAATATTAAATTATTTTGTGCACTCAACCTCACAATTTAGAAGCGAATTTTATTATTAAAAATTAAATTATGAGTTACCTCACATTTTAATTTTATATGTGATGATTTTTTAGTGAATGCACATACGTATCTGCTCTCATTGTTTTAGGTTACCAAGGGTGATGTCGCCACTGTCTTTACTCAATGTTGTTTTTGTTTCATATCGTCTCGCCGATATATTATCAAGGTAATAAATTAACAAAATAAAAATCACACTCATTTTTAGATTTTTCATTACTTAGATTTTTACTCTAAACATTATTATTTTCAAAAATATATTATAATTAAATTATACTAAGTTTCATATTTTTTTTTCATATTTTAAAAATTTAAATTATTTATTAACAGTTTCCGCAACAACGTAGAGCTGAACGGGAGCCTTAGCGCAGTGGTAAAGTTGTTGCATTGTGATCATGAGGTCACGAGTTCAATCCTGGAAAGAACCTATTGCAAAAATATAGTGAATGCACCGGGTTACCCTTTTTTCCGTAGCAACGCGCGGGGTATCATCTAGTTTTATTGATGCAAGATACCTACTTTCATACTGTAACAATTATCATTACCTTGTAGAATATGTTCACCATAATGCATTTTGAGTAGTTTCGATACGACTCAATAGAATATGGAGAAAGCTAATTGTTAAATGCCATACATATTTGCAGTAAAGATTATTGTTTGATTATGTTGTAATGCAATTCTTTAATGATTTTATTCGAGCGTCAACCGGATGGCACTTCATGTATATGCGCCTAGAGAAGAGTATTGTGTTATAATATGATCGGAATGGGAGGTCGGAGTAACAAAGATGAATGTTCCCTAAGGACGCGTTCGGTTCCTCGCATACAACCCAACCAGGCCCGCGCGTAAAGATAACGACATGTTTGGTTGCCTGGGCTACATATACATCTCAGCCTGCACGAAACTTGAAGCACCCGCATGCCAGGTCTTGGGGGAACGTGGGAATTGAGCGTTTTTGTCGAGCTAGGCCCACGAGAGCAACACGGGCAATCTTAGGGCGACCCTCCTCACCCCTTTCCCATCTACAAAAGGCCCCCATTTGGTCAATGCACCGGCGAAGGGGCTATCAGGTGCACCACCGGCGTAGGGTACGCCATCTACGACGATGGAGGGGCCATCTGGGCGCCGTTGTTCGGGACCGCGGGAGGCGGTATTTTTACACAATTCGAAGGTTTTCTCCTCGACCACCAACGGTCTCCTACGAGCCATGGATGCCGACACGCTCTCCGAGAGCACCTTCAATGCATGCCGACGTCGGCCTCGTCCTCCATTGTGCAAGGAACCAACAACGCCGACATTATCGTGGGCAATGTCGGCTCATCGTCGGGCGTCCTTTCCTTCCTGCCATGGTTTTCCCCTATATCGGTGTTTTCCTTTTTGATCTGCACTAGGCATGGATTGGATTGTATTGGATCAGATTCGATTGGACTCGATCTAATTCAATCTGATTTCTCTTTCCCTTTTGCTCAAATGCTTGTGTAGATGTTTGTGTTCATGCTTGTGTAGTGCCCATTGATACTTTCTTAGGGTTTGTGCTACATGCACGGTGATTAGTGTAGGTAGGACAAATATGCATGCTTATGTACGTAGGACCGAATGCTACCAATGTTCAGTGGCATGCAATATATTTGCTATGCATGCCTGCCAATTCACTTGCTCCCTGGGTTACACATGACAATCTTCAGTGCCATGCTTTCCAATCTTCAGTGTCATGGCCATGTTCAGTCCCTGGTTTGCCAATCTTCAGTGTCATGGCTATGTTCAGTCCATGGTTCAGATCATGAGTAGCACTTGCCATCTAAATGCGGTGTTGTGTTTAGATCATAGCACTGACATGTTTGGCAATTGCCACTGATGTAGTGCTATGTTTAGATCATAGCACTTCCAGTCATCAGTGTTTGTTAATGTTGTTTTTCTTTGTGCAGGATGTTGAGGTCAACGAGGACACCATCCCAAAGAATCACTGGCTCAGGAGGGTGAACCTCCCTAGCAGGGTGGCTACCATGAGTGTGTCGCACACGGTTAGGAACAAGCTGATGACTGTCCATGAGGAGAGTTCTCGAGAACTGATCCGGTTCCGCATGTAGATCAAGGACGATGAGGACCTAGCCGTGGTCATCATCCCTCCCCGGTTCAGGGAGGTGATGATACAAAGGTTGGTGCTCAAGCCGCCACGCGTCGTCCTGCTCTCGGTCGCCAAGTGGTGCGCGTTTTGGGTGCAAATTCAGAACTTCTAAGGCCACATGATCCTTGACAGGTGGTGGGAGTACTGTTGTCGCTTCCACATGATCATCGTCGGCGACCTCCCCGTCCTGCACATCAGCGGACTGGGCCTGAAGGTGCACATCTTCAATAAGAAAAGTTTTAACATGTGCACGGTTCGCTGCACCAGGCACAACTGGCTGGGCGACTTCAGCCTAGCCCTCTGATCATGTTATTATGTTATCTGTTTATGTGTAGTTGTTAGTGGTGAATTTGTGTTGAGTTGTTTTATATTTTGGTTAGATTAGCATTCTGGTGTGTATCAGGGTATGGGATGCCCCTGCTAGTTTAAACTTATATATGCCCTACTTATCTAGAATTTCTAATTCGGTTTGTCGTTCTTCTTGTGTGTCTGTTGTTCTTGATGTTCTCGTTATGTTATTGTTCTTGTTGTGCTTGCTATTGTTTTGTGCTGCCGTTCTTGTTGTGCTACTGGCTGTACTACACATGTAGTGGTAATGCTAGCACATTTGAAAGGGGTGAGTAGATCACACACGTGTACGCAACCAAACAACCGTGGTTTGCATCTGCTCACCCCCGAATCACATATGCGAGAAACCAAACAACATGCCCCCAAATAGTCATTGATGCAATGCAGGCAACCAAACAACATGCAAATTTTGGTTTTTAGCCTGTAATTGCTGAACCAGGTTGAGCTAGGCAGAGTATGCAATGCATGCAACTTCAGGGATAGGAACCAAACACACCCTAAGTATACATGTTATGACTTGATAAGTGAACAGGGACTCCAGAGGAAGTCATTGCTTGCTAAGAGCCCCATGGTAAGAATGTGGGAGTCAATGGCATTATAACACATTACATTAGGCTTTATCCCTACAACATTGATAGGCAACAATAATCGTTGCAAGTCATGTATGGATAATTATCCAATTATTGAGTCATCCTTAAGAATATTTGATCATCATAATTAACACCATCGGATTTTCCTTAGCATATCATAAATAACACCATCATATTTTCCTTAGCATTACTAAGAATTGGGCACTTGTTGCACTCTTTTTTTTTCTAATCACATTTTGTTGTCACATCACCTTCACAAATCACAACACTATCGCACCTTTTAGCCTTTGAAGTGAATGTTTGCTTATTTTTCATTTACCATTTTATGCAACTCTTCGTGGGATCGATGCTTTAACTTATCAAATAGATATAAAATTTGGTTCATATAGTTGTGGGACTGGGACATCAGCCACACGGATACCTCCTGTGTTTTCTTAGCCAATGTCGAACCAAAGAAGACCACTATTTATCAACATATAGTTAGATATTTCATCTTTAAAATTTCAAAAAAGAGCAGAAAAGGGGTACAGAAGAAAAACTAATATTCAGATCTTGGAAAATTTCAAAAAAAATTTCGAGATGGGAAAGATCAAGAGGTAGAAGATGGGACATAGAGGACCCATCAGTGACTGAAAAACAATAGTTCATGCATAGTAGGGTACCCACAACCTAGACCCTTAACTTAATACTAGTAGTATCACACTACAATAACATACCATGTAAACATCTTGAGTTACCTCTCATCTTTAGTGGCCTCCTGCGTGGCTTGGCATGCTCAACGATGATAGCCTTGACGCACATAGTCGTCAATCTCAAGTGGCATGGTCGTGTGACTCGGTTGAGGAGCATCGATCACCATCTCCACCTCATTGGCCTGCTCCACCTTGTCGATCAGAAGAATCAACACACGCTTGGTTCCCGACTCACACCAAGCAACCTCGGCCACCACATCAGCCTCCACACCCACCGGTCCTTGGGAGCGATACTTAGCCCATCACTTTCATTGTCCGAAATTCTTGGACTTTGCCTCTTCCAATGCCTACATAATGATTTCGACGGTAGGTTACCACCCGGCGGGAACCATCCACTGCCGTTCCATCGGCGTACCATGTATGAACATTTGCCCCATCCACCATTATCTTCACATATGGATGCCAATTGGAAATGTCCTTCATCTTCACAAACTAGACGGCATCACCTCCAAAATATTCTTGAAAAGTGCCCTTCCATCCATCACTTTCGTTGGCCATTTGCACCAAATTATATAAAAGCATCTCATTATTCATGACAAAAATAAATAAAACAATGTGTAACATATATCATTATATACAACACATATGAAAGATAACATTTGCAAATGCTTCCGCACATGCCCACATTTTAACAAAAAATAGCTATTTTTACTATAGTATTTTCTTAAAATCCTTTCGTTTTGTTTCACTTTCGTGTTTTATTATTATAAACATTCACCTGGATAAATAGTTAGCAACTAATAATACTTAGCAACTACTAACTGTAGTAATAACTTAATAAATAACAATTAGCCACTAAATGTTTAACAATTCTACTTCAAATGCAAAAAAATGATGAAAACGAAGCTCACCGCCGTGGAGGGGGACGACGGCCGACGCGGTGGAATGGGGAGACAACCGACATGAAGGGGGACGCCAACAACGGTTGGCTGCTCGGCGTTGGCGGAGATGGAGGTGGGTGGCGCACGCAGGGGTGAAGGTGGACCGAGTGGGCGGGTTGAAGCAGTATACAATCTTTTTTTAGGGAAAATATTGTACATAGGGGATTGCTAAATCTCAGTCAATTGAGACTTAACCAAGTTTTAGTCGATGCTATATTTGTGAGATCGCGTGTGAAGATTCATGCAAAGAAACCATTTTTTTCTTTTTCTGTACATGTTCTATCACTTGACCGAGACTTTGTTAAGTCTTAGTCGACTGAGATCTAGACACCCTTGTACATATACAGTCTTGTATGGGAAAGGATGAAAAACGAAGAACTGAACTCACGAGATCTAATCACTGGGTTTATTTTCGTGAAAAAATATCAATTGTGAAAAAAAAAAATTAAACAAGGTCAAACACACATTACAATCCATCCACGCAGCGCATAACTGTTTTGGATCCAGTATGTTTAGGGTTTACAATAGTGCAGGATAAAAATGACTACAAGATGATTCTGCAGTAGCAGATACACCGCCGATCTTAAATTCTTGATTCATGTACGTGAGTACGTCTAGCAAAGATTAGAAACTACTACTGCATGGAGTCTTGATGCACTCTTGAATAGTGGCTTCGTGGCGTTGCGTCGATTCGCTGATCAGCGCCGCTTCCGAGCTCTTGTCGCCAGATTGATCGGCTGCCGGTTGTGTTGATCGGATCCGCTGCCTTCTGCCGCTTCCGAGCACTGGTCGCCGGATCGATCGCTTCATCTCCATCTTCACGTACGCTATGTTCTTCCGATGGATTTCTTGGCGCTAATTCCGTTTCACTTGCACCTTCATCCGATTCTTGGCGAGGTTCCATTTCACGGCCGGATTCGCTCATGGACGACGCCGCGGCGATCATCCTCAACCTTCTCCCACACTGCGAAAGGCACCAGCCTGTCCCGCCAGAGCTTGGGCTCCGTCGCCTTGTACGCCTCGCGGCACAGCGTGTCCGCCACAGCGTTTCCCTCCCGGTACGTGTGCTGCACCTCGCACACCACGAACGAATCCAGCAGCCGGGTGATCTCGTCCAGCATCTCCGGCGGGATGCGCGTCTGCCGTG
Organism: Bromus sterilis; assembly: GCA_950022295.1. Taxonomy (NCBI): domain Eukaryota; kingdom Viridiplantae; phylum Streptophyta; class Magnoliopsida; order Poales; family Poaceae; genus Bromus; species Bromus sterilis. The sequence continues at coordinate 37,540,828 of OX465598.1, forward strand.
ACTGGCAGCGCAGCAGCCGGACCAACGTCAGGTCGTCGCCCTCGACCAACAAGCGGTGGCAGCCGAAGTCCAGCGCGAGCTTCAATCCGCGGATCAGCGCCCGGGCCTCGACAACACCTATAGAGGCGTGCTCCGTCCGCTCGGCGAAGGCCAGGAGGACGCGGCCGCCGGCGTCGCGGATGACGCCGCCGATGCTAGCGCGTCCGGTGCCGTCGTGCAAGACGGATCCGTCGAAGTTGAGCTTCGCCCAGCCAGGACGAGGAGGCGTCCACTTGACAAGGGTGACACTGGAAGGAGGAGGAGAACGAGCTTGGCCTTGGGTGTAGCTTCGTTGAGACCAACATGGCGTAGTGCACGGCGAGCCGAAGCTAGGAACCCTAGAAGCTTGGAAAGACGTCGCCATGGCGAGGATAGAAGGAAGGTGGAGGGAGGAGGGAGAGTGCAGGTGCGGGCATTGTGGTCGCCGTCGGTGGAGCTTATATCCTCAATAGTGCTAGCTAAGTTGGGTTCGACTTCGGCCAAACATGACACCGTGGTTTCCACGCCAATAAGCAAAAATGGCGCCCCGTCAATCCTAATCCCAGTCGGTTCCGGTGGGTCTTGAGTTGAAATCTTGTTGGAGAGCTTCGGATTGCTTACGTGTTACGTCCCACGTACAGGGTGAATACTGAATACCTCAATGGAAATCCAGCGTGTTCTTTTTTGCCATGGAGGAGCTTGCTGTACTCGACATGGTTGAACCTCCTGGGCGGCTGCGTAAGTCACCGCGTGCGGCCTTGCGCGCGGCCGACGTGATGCCGAAGCACCATGGCCGCGCTCCCATGAAGTAGTTTCCAAATGGTAGGATTCCCGTATTTATTAAAAAAAAGTTGCTTGATTAATTTGATTTTTTTAATGAAAATCAGATTGTCCAATTATATTAGTTATAAAAAACGAGAGAGAAAAAAAGATTATTACAACCGTTCAGTGACACCGCAAGGTACTTCACACATCACTACAGAAAGGGTTTCGCCGAGACAACACACAGACGTTTTTTCTGCCACCCCGTGGGCCGCCGCGACTGCCGCGCGCCACCCATCCACCGCTGCCACCAGCCACCGAGAGTAGGCGGGGAACGGGATCCAAAACGCCCCGCCGCCACCCTCCCGGGACGCGGACGGCTTCGCCGACGCCCCACCGGTGGCGGCGCAGCGGGGGGGGGGGGGGGAGGGAGGGAGAGACTCTAGCGGCGCGATTTAGGGTTTCCCCCGTGCCACCAGGGGAGGGCGAGCCGGGGGGGGGGGGGTCAAACTCCACAAAGGTTATCATCATCAGTCCCCTCCTAGATGCATCATCGACATCCCTAACCCCTGAGAAAATGACTCAGACATCACCGTAGGTGATCATCGACTCAATCCACACCGTAGAGGTTGCGTGGAGTTGTATGCAAATCCGCACCGAAACTCAACCACCAGCGACAAGACCACATCTTTGATTCTGGCGGTGAACTACGAAGCGGGGCTAGGCATGACTAGCGCCACAGAAGATCACCGAACGAGCCACTTCTACTTGTCATCGTACGCCAGAGGGGGCCACCACTGTAGCTTCAACTTCACAAAAACGAACAATACGAGGTAATCTTGCGGACACGACAAAAAAGATTCAACTACTTCAACCATTACCACACCTCGACATCACTCCTGATATTATCATTGCCACAGAAAAGCCTTGACGCCAACATTGTTGTCTTCCACTAGTCTCGGTTGCCAACGCCTAGCTCCACAGAGCAAATGACGCAAGCCAGTAAGCGATTTTGGTGGCTATGACTAGCACATCATCAATGAATCCTTGGGAAACTCTCGTCATGACACATGTCAAAAGAGGCCGATAAGGTTGACCAAGAAGGCTGTTAGGGACAGAGTTGGTGTGGTCGCACATGCCATATACTTTGATGAACTCCTGGAAGCAATTATAAGGCATATATAGAAAAGAGATGAGAAGTTGAAGTGTGTCGTCCTGGATGAAGAGGCTTCGACCAAGAAAGGTCGGAACCTAATCCAGGAATTGGACGATGCTGCAAACATCCTTGAATTCAAAAATCTTCAAATTCGTAAAATGTTAATGAATTCAAAACCATGTTGAGAATTTGGAAAAAAATTCACGAATTAAAAACAAGTTCATGAATTTGAAAATATGTCTACGAGATTAAAAAATGTTTGAAATTTTTAATAAAAAATCAATTGAAAAAGTGAGAATTTAGAAAAAAACAATAAAAAGTTTCAAAATTCAATATTTTCCATAAATTTAAATAGGTATGCAAATTTTAAATAAATATTTATGAATTAAAAAATATTCATGAATTACAGAAAATTGTTTTAAAATTCAAAAAATTATTCTTAAATTTAAGAATATTCAAACTTAAAAAATACTTTTGCATTCAGAAAAACTGTGAATTCAAAAAATGTTTGTAAATTCATAAAAATGTTTTAAGAATTTAAAATGAAATTTTAAAAAATTAAAGAAACACAAAAAAAAAATAAAAAAAATTAGTTCAGGTATAACTTTTCAAATGTCGTTGAATCAACCTGTGGTTGAATTGGTTAGGTGGATAGTTGTATCCCTAGTTCAGTAGAGTTTAAATCCCACATTTGACATTGATGCTCGCATTTTCCTGATACATTTCAGGCTTTCCGGCTTTCTCGTTGAAGACGAGGTGGTGACTTCGTTAATCTCAAGATGATGTGACGGCTCAGTATTGCAAAGATGCTCATAAAGGTAGGATATGTGTGTGCGTTCATAGAAATAAGTGGATACTCGTGTATCAGGTGTATCAGTGTATGTGAGCGTCCGCGTTCTACAATGTTTCTCAAAAAAAAAATGGCTGGGAAAAAACACAGAGAAATTCCATTCGGCTGGGCTGGTCGAGTTCGCGTTTGGTCGACCTAGCGACCCACCAAGCGCGGGATAGAAGGAATCCACTACCCAGCCAGAACGCGTAGACCAGTGTGGCTCGCGCCCATGCCCAACCTCCTGCCGCCGGCGCCGCCGTCGCGCGCCGCCCAGCGGCTCCTCGCTCCGACCGTCCCGCACCTCGCCCGCCTCCTCCTCACGCACGCGCCGGCGATCCCGCCGCTCGTAACTTCCATCCTGCCCTCCTCGCCTTCCCTCCTCACGCCGCTCCTCTCCCACCTCCTGCTCTCCCACTCCCCGCCCCTCCCGGCGCTCTCCCTGTACCGCCGCTTGCTCGATCTCCCCCACTTCCCGGTACCGGAGAGCTCCCTCCCAGTCCTCCTCCGCCTCCTCGCGCGCTCCCGCCGCCACGCGCACCACTCCTTCCAGCTGCTCGAGTCGCTCCCGTCCACCCACCCGCACCTCCTCTCCGTGCCCGCCCTCTCCGTCATCCTCTCCACCGCGCTCTGCGCGTCCGCCCCCGGCGCGTCCTTCGCCGCCGCCGTCAGCTGCTTCGAGTCCGCCGCCGCCGTCTGGGCGCGCGCGGGGCGCTCGTTCGGCGCCGCCGAGCTGAACGCTCTGCTCCGCGTCTTCTGCGCCCGCGGCCGCGTCTCGGAGGCGCGCGCGCTCTTCCACCGGTACCGCGACGCGTACCCGCCGGACACCCGCACCTTCAACACGCTGCTGCTCGGGTTCAAGGAGGCCGGCCACGCGCAGGCCCTCGACCTCTTCTACCACGACGCCGTGCTGCGCGGCTTCGTCCCGGACGCCGTGTCCTACTGCGTGAGGATGGACGCCTACTGCAAGAAAGGCAGGTTCCTGGACGCCCTCGAGCTGCTCGACGAAATGCGCAAGAGGGATAACTGCAAGCCGACGCTGCAGGTTTTCACCACGCTGATATACGGAGCTGGGATCGTGAGAGACGCGGCCCGTGCACGCCTCCTGTTTGATGAAATGGAGAAGTGCGGAGTGAACCCGGATCGTGGCGCTCACAACGCGCTGATGGGGGCCTATGTGAGGGCAAAGGATTTGCAGTCCGGGATGGCGCTGATGGGCGAGATGGAGCAGAAGGGTTTCGGTCTCGACGATGTCACCTACAACACAATGCTGTGTGGGTTCCAAAGGGCTGGTGACTTGGAGGGGATCTGGAAGATATATGGCAAGATGATCAGCTCAGGGTTCATGCCGAGGACAAGGACGACAATGTTGCTCATGAAGGCCTTCTGCGAGAATGGGCGACCGGATCTTGGGCTGGAGCTGTGGGATTATCTGATCGGGAAAGGATGTGTGCCCCATAGGCATGCATTGGATGTTCTGGTGACTGGTTTATGCTGCAGAGATGTGGTTGATGAAGCATATAGGTGCTTTCGGGAGCTGGTTGAGATGGGCATGGCACCTACAGAGCGTGCATTTAGGGTTTTGGAAGGGTTTTTGAAGAAGAAGCGGGAGTTTGGGAAGCTTGACGAGATTAGGCAAATGATGAAGGCAATCCAATTGGAGGAACATCAAACTGAAGAAGAAGCCGCGTGAAGCTATCAACCCTTTTGTGATCCCTTTTGAAAGGGAACATATTTATTTCTTGGATCTTGTAAAATTTCCAAGCCAACATGGTTTAGTAAGGCCTCCGTTCATACCCTCTCTCGTCGTGGGTGAAATGTTGGCTGTTGCAATGAACAATCTTGCTTTGACTGGGACAAACAGGCAATAAAGAGATTGGCTTGTAGTGGCCTAACCCAAGCTGCTAATTTGAGAGAAAGATATGTAGATTGGAGAATCTTTGAGTTGCTAAAGAGTTTGAGACACTGAGAAGGAATTTTGGTGGAGCCACAGGTTCCACTAAGGCCCTGCTTGGATTGAGTGTAAATTATACATCTGTATTTATTTTACAGGTGTAAATTACTGGTTAGCACTTGATTTCCGCCTGGATTTGAAACGACCAGCTGAGGTCTGTATTTTCTACAGCTCAGAAACGCCGATCCAAACGGACCCTAAAGAAACTGAAGTTACCAGTTCTGCAGAAAATATTGGCTTAGCCTTTACCAAGGGAATGGATGCACCGGTAGTCTAGAACTGATATGATACAATATATTGATATGGTTCACTCCAATTTATTCATTGTTATAACAATGATTGAAAATTATGTTGAATTATATCTTTCAGACTTAGTAGTGACATGAGTTTTCTTCTCCCAGCCACACAGTTCTTGTACATAACAACTGTATTAGTATGTTCAGTATTTCACTGCAGTGATTCAGAACTAAAAAACTAAAGTATTGACATGGAAATGTAATTGCAAAACTTAATTTTGTCTTCCTTTGATTGATGCACTGCTGAAATTATGTTTCTACTCCGTCAACTGAACAGCCAGGATCGATGGTATTTTTTCTCTCAGTTTTTGTGTTACAGCTACACGTACTGTCATCACACCTGCTGCAGGCCCACTGATTTCAATCTTGACGACGAAACCGTCGATCTGAACAAGATCAAGGCTTCCACCTCCAGTGCCGGAAAGGTATGGCCTGATCTCATCTAGCACCTGCAACATTGGACAAACTTCAGATTCAGCCTGATCAATGAAAAAGAATTGCATTTTTCTTTAACTATCTATAAACTGCAACAAAATTTACAGGCTCAGAAAACAGAGAAGTGGCATGCACAATGGAGTATTGATCAGTAAGTGAGCACGCGAGCGACTAGCTGACCTTCTCGACATTCTCGGTATTGAGCTCGAGCCCGGTCTCGGTGTCGTGGATCTGCTCGACCTCGAGGATCTCGGGGATCTTGTCGCGGAGGCGGGACTCGATGCCCATCTTGAGTGTCATGGTGGAGCTGGGGCAGGAGCCACAGGCACCCTGGAGCATGAGCACAACGACGAGTCCATCGATCTCATGCAAGGCCACGTTGCCTCCGTCCCGCATCAGGCTCGGCCGCACCTCGTCCAGCACCTTCTCCACGTTCTCCTCCGTCAGGGGAAGCACCCGCACCGCCCACCCTTCAGGTACCAATCGATCAACTCATTGTCAATCCTACCATTCTGGCAACTATTATACTTGCTGGCTTGCTGTAATTTCTTGACTTGGTGCATCGTACCTGCTCTCTTACCGCGGTGGTTCGGTGTGTGCAGCGACGCGTGGCCGAAGCTGAGGCGGCCATGGATAAGGGAGCTTGAAGAACTCTGTGCACAACAGGCATAAGTAGGACATCGGTTAGTGGAGCAAGGAAGGAGAATTGTCGGAAAATAAGATGCTGGGGTGAGTGGAGAGTACGCACCTTGCCGAGAGCTGCTGCCAGGGGGGCGTTGGTGGCGCCGGCAGCGGCTTGCCGGAGACCCGGCGAGGAGAGCCTCATCTGAAGCAGAATTGGGTTTGCTCGGCGCGCGGGTGTCGTGGATGTCCGTCCAGCCAGCCGTAGGCAGCAGGCTCACCCGTTGGTTCGTGATTCCTTTTCGCTTGCTGGAGGAGGATGTGGTTCACCTTTCTTTCATTTCACCCAACCCAAAGGTGAAGTTTTGTTGGGCCTAATGTGATCCATCGTCTCGAGGGCCTAGGGCCCATGATCGAACTCAAAAGCCACTAAAAAATTTACTGTACATCATGTCTTCTTTGCGCAAAAGCAGTTTGTTCATCACTGTATAGTATGTGTAAAGCGGAATTGTTTCCGGTGGAACCCAGTCCATCTCAAACTAGGCCAAATCATTGATGCGCTTACAGTTTTTCCTGTCTGCGAAAAGGTTGCGCATTCATTCATTCTCATCACAGCACAGCAGGGAGGGGAGGGTAAAGGGCACCATCGAGCAATAGCATGACGACGGCCACAGATAAGATACCCATATCACCACGCCCCACTCGACGGACGGACTTAGGAGAAAGATTAGGCCGAGAAAGGTCCAAAAGCGGCCGCATCACACACATATCGCATGGCCACCAATAATCTATGTCCAAACCCCGGGGGCATCCAAGGGCCAAATAAAGCCGGTACTACTCCTACGTACGTATGTGAACACCGACCGGGACAGGGGTGCCACGGGGTGGAGGTGTGGTGTGGTGTGGTCCATGTGATCCAGCCAGCCAGTTTGATGTTGTTTGTGCTGGCCACCAAGCGCGCACACACACACGCGCACACGCGCACGCAGTGGTAAACTCATTAAGAGATTTCATTGCCGGACGACGACGAAGAGGACAGCGAGGAAAGGGATCGGCGGCAGGTAGCCTGTCGGGCGACACTATTATTTGCCCGCTGCTGCTCCTTATTTGGGGCTCCTCTCTGCCCTCTCTCTACCCGCGCCTGATTCTCCAAACCCTCCCCCTATCAACAGTAGCATCATCAGTCTCACATGGTCAATTCCATCCTTTCCCTCCAGCAGCATCTGCCTCTTATTTTCGTTTCGACGACACGAAGGAGATCGATCAGCTGCGTGCCACGGGCGAACACATGGGCAAAGAGCTAGGGAGGGAATTCGCCTATTTCTTTTCGAGAAAACGAAAGAAAGCCTCCGTGTTTCGACCCATTGACAGGCCACGGGGGTCGGAGGCGACACGTAGTATGTGTTAGAGAATCGGCAAGGAAATCCAAAGGTTTATTAGGTAAATGTGTCTGTACCTTTAAATGTGCAAGTTGGCGCGCCCGTATCTAGTCCTTGTTGAAAGGAACTATCGAATATCTGGTCCGGGGGACTGGACTGGGAGCGCAACAAGAGCCAGTAGATTGATCTCGAAGTTATCCAGAAGCTGATGCTCCTTGTCTCACCCTGAGTGGTACGTGGATGGCCGTGAGCCCGTGACGTTGCAAAGTTCCTTTCCATTTCAGATATTTGCTTGTCCCCGTTAGCAAATGGCATGGAAGCTGCTGGACAAAAATGTCTGTGTTAGATTCTCACCAGCTCATGACATGGTAGTACGGTGGGATGTCAAATACCAACTCCATTCTACGGACGCAATCACACAAGTTAAGACCCGTATCACGTATTCAGAGACTAACCACAAGATATGAATCATCAATAGACACGAACTGAAAAACGCAGGACAGGGTCAGAGGTTTTGATCATGCGGTTCAGGCCATGCTTCCAGGTGCATATCCTTTTCACAACAGTGACAATCTGATATCCGGAATCCCTCTTCTCTGGTGGAAAAGGGAGCACGAGAAAAGAATGCAGTTTGGGGTTAGAGTGGATAGAAAGTAACATGCCAGGGCCCCCGGCATTATAAGCCCTGAGTTGTCGACATGGGATTCTCGGAGAGCCCAGTAGTGATGGGCAAGCGTGATCTTATCCTACGTTGTACTGTGCTACGACCGTCCTATGTGTGTACCACCACCATATCTGAACCCCAAGAAAAAAAAAACATATTAAAACGGGTTAAGCCCTTCACGAAAAAAAATCTTGGATGCTGTTCAAATGTTCATATCATAATCATATGATGAGGCTGCTTCGAATCAAGGTGTGGGTGGATCCATCAAGGTCAGGAGGGCACAGAAACAACCAAGAAAAGTCAATCCATATGGGATCTGGAGCCCAAATCAAATCATGAACAGCCTAGCTAGTGTTAAGTCAACCCAAACGTAATTTAGATGAATGGGGAGAGGTTAGTTTAGTACCTTGTCGGTGCAATTAGGGGATTAACAAAGGCTGGGTTCGGGATACGGACGTCCTAGAATCTTGGGAAGGCCGGGATCGAAGAACATGCAGAGGCAAGCAGCACATCAGCAGCAACAACCTGCCTGTCCAGGGTTTATTAGAAATGAAAAAATAAGAAACGCAAAGTGAGGAAGATGCTCGCAAACTCACATGGAAGCTCGAAGGGAAGTTTACTTTTCTCTGATGAGGTTGTTCTGGTGGAGAGGCCCCAGGGCCGGGACTGTGACGACCACCAGCAGCAAGGACACAGGACAGCAGCAGCAGCCTAGGATAACTCCTTGCCTTGGGCCCACGGCATCTGCAGATCTACTACTACTAGTACTACAAACTGCAAAACATGTGAAGATATGTCTGGCCTCGCTTATCTATATCAGAGTGGAGGTGGGGGTGGTGGCGATTTGAAAACACCTTGGTATCTTTAGTCCCGGCAAGGCCTGCGTGAGATATCTGCTCCACATGCATGTAGGTTGTTGGCCTCCTCCTCCTCCTCCCTCCTCCTCCTCCTGGTTTCATTAAACCAGCGAGATTTGGCCATCCCATTGGCCGCTGCCGCGCTTCCCTGATCCTTCCTTCCTCCAGCCCTGCTAAACAAATACCTCTGCCTCCTGCCAACGATCTCAAATCCTCGGCTTTTGCCTTGTTGTTGCCCCCGCTTAGCCATCGCACGCACCAGCCTGTCAAGCCTTTGCATTGCTGCTGCCTTTCTCCCCTCTCCTTTTGGTTGGCTTGCTGCCTATTGTTATTCCTACAAAAGGATGCGGTCTGCTTCATGAGCATGAAGTGGGAGAAGAGCCTTGCTGCTGCTGCTGCTGCTGCATCCAGACTCCAGACCTGCCTTCCTCAGAATTCTCCAGTAGCCGCCCGGCCGCCATCCATCCGCAGCTACGAAATGAGTGGTGATGGGTGCTGAGGGAGAGGTTTGCGCGAGCTGCGTCCCGTTCGGTGCCCTTGCTGATGTATCGAGATTCCTGGTGTTCATGAGCGGTAACCAAAGTCCAAAGGAGAGTGAAGATGCGAGATAAGCAGCTGCAGCATGAGTCGTCGATTTTCAGGTGAGTGGATCTTGGTGTGAATTTGCCATATGTTTGATTTCGCGGCCCTGTGTTGGTCCAGCATCCAGCGTCAGCCGCTTTCCCTCTTGTCTCTGCAGTCAAGCATACGATAATTACCTTGCAAGTGTAGAATTAACTTTGGTTGCAGTTAAAAACTTCATGCTATGATTCACTTACCATGCGGGCGATACCGGGGATGAGTCTGACCTTTCCCTCTTGGCTGTTTCAGGAATGGCTACTGATTTGTTTCGTACTCATAGAATCCTCTTTGCCTTGTTGGAGAAAGGAGGAATAACCATCATTAGAGAGCTAGAAAGTAGAGGTTCTGTTCAGAAACTAGCCAAAATACTGCTGAAAGCTAGTGGGACTGGGGGAGAGCTTTTGAACGACATCTTGGCAGATATAATGGACAGGTATTCCATACTCGACAGCAAGGAATCACTTCGGAGAACAATAATGGAGCATGATGAGATCTTCAGACAACAGGTAACAAGGAGTAGTTTTTGCTATTCATAATTCATCTCATAAAGCACCAGATTTACCAAATATCTATATAGCATTACAAAAATTGGGAAAATCGAGAGTGAGGGTGTCAAAGTTCAAATACCAGAATAGGCCTTGAGATTTCTTGAATTTGCAAGATATGTTTGCAGTCATCAATGAGAATAATTAACATGTGTTCTAGCTTCAGAATATAATTCGGGGCATAGTACTGTTAGCCTGAATAGACATTCATCTGAAAACCAATTATTGCGTTGCTGTGGTTGTCTTGTCATTCTGCAGCTCAGAATTTTACATTCCTGTTTTCTTGCATCAGGTGCATGAATTGCATCGCCTATACAGGGTACAGAAAGCCCTGATGGCCGAACTAGGTGGTGAAAAGCACAGTTTCCAACACAGAACAGAAGAAACTCGAGAAATGGTGCAGGGCCACAGGCCAAACCTGAAGAATAGCCCCTGTACGTCGGAGTCCAGTCAATCTGCTCGTCTTGGTAATATACAATACTCTGCTACAAGACAAGTACCTGAACATCCGTTCCTTCAAGAATGTAAGCCAGTGTCATGCTTAAACCTCTTCAACGAAGAAACTTCAAGGGACCAAGAACGAAGAGAGGAAAGCGGTAAATCAGTTGAAGGTGAAAGTTGGAGTGTTTCTATGGAAGGTGATCTTGATCTCAAGCTAAGCATTGCCCCCAGTTCAAATGCAACAAAAGCACCACACTGGCTCTTCTCAGATAGCAGGGAAAGAAACCCTTCTAGTCAGCATCGATGACAAGTTGACAACCAATTGGCATCCAAGACCAGTTAGTTCCATGGCACAAGAAGCAAATGTTAACACGTCCAAGCTATCACACAGCATATAATATCTCCTTGACATGCTGCCCTCAAATTTTGGTCTGAACTATACCTCGGTCATGAGTATTTTGTATGTGGAATTCTAGAGCTTCTCAGGCTGTCAAGCACAAGGACTTGCTAGGAGCACATTCATGTGTAACACCAAGGTAGCAAAGCATTGGCAGCGATTCATTTCTTATTTGTCCTCCCCTATAATTCAGACTGAATGAGACAATAGCAAGTAGGAAATGACCTGACTTCTGTCTTCTTGCAATAGTGATATTCACCAATGCTCTAAGAGTTCCTGCTAACATACCATGGATAGTGCTTTGTTATTTGCATTTGCCTTTTTTATCTGCATCATCCAATGTATATGAAAGTAACATTCTACAGAATGAATATGGAACCTTTTGTGATCAACCACTCAAGTTATTGATAACCCAAACATTGCCGACTAGATCTGCCAATAACACAAGGCTGCATTTGACATGCCAATAACTGCTCTCAAACCAGAGGCTGCATTCTGAAGTTAGCTAATCCTGTTATTCAACGTTGAGTGTGAAATGCCCAAGAAACAAGCCAAATAAATAATTTAGTACATGCATCATTAATCTGCCATATGTGTTGAACTATTGCTTTTCCACTTTCACCAGAATCCACCACATGAGCATTCTCCATCTTTGAAATGATGGAATCTCATATTGTCCCTGACTATGATCTCAACGTGCTCAACTCTAGAGACAAGTCGCATAAACAAATGGCAGTCCTCACAGATCCTTAGATTTTTTACTATTCGAATTGTGCATCTAGATCCAAGCGTCAGCAATCCAAATGACAGAGCAAGTTTCTCACTGTGACCCATTAACAGCCTTTCTTTCTCTCCATCACTAACATCATAAACAATAGAAGTCAGGATTGGCACATAACCAGCATGCTTCAATTTCACAGCTATCTCTGATAATGCCTTCTTTATTTCGTTGGTCCTTGGATGAGAATTATCACCAGCAAAGAATTGATGGACCAAACCATCTCTGCCTTCAAATGAGCTCACGGCAGGATCCTTTTTCAGTCCCCGGCTTCTCATCAGTTTCCGAACCTTTGAGACTTCATCCCACTTTCCTGCTGATGCGAGTGTATTTGATAACAGCACGTAGTTCCCAATACCCTCCGGCTCAAGCTTAAATAGATGTTCAGCTGCAACCTTGGCAACCTCGGTATTCCCATGGATCCGACAAGCCCCAAGCAGCGCTCCCCACACACCACCATGAGGCTCCACGGTCATTGACCTCACGAGATCAAGAGCTTCGTCCACCAACCCAGCCCGTCCAAGCAAATCGACCATACAAGTATAGTGATCTGGAGATGGCAATATGCCATATTTGTCCTTCATCTGTGCAAAATAGAAGCGCCCATCTCGGACCATCCCTGCATGGCTGCAAGCTGTCAATAATCCTATAAAGGTCACATGATTGGGCACCACATCGGCCTTCCTAACCATGTCCTTGAACAGAGCAATCGCCTCTTTAGCCCTCCCGTGGGATGCGAGACCAACGATCATTGAGCTGTATGTGTACACGTTCTTCTCCTGCATCTCATCAAAAACACTGCATGCTTCATCAATCAGTCCGCACTTGGCATACATATCCACCAACCCTGACCCGACAACCACATTCCGCCCAAAACCATTCCTCTCTGCAATCTCCTGAACCCAGGCAGCACGCCTCACCGCGCCCAGCTGAGCACAAGCTGAGATTGCACCCGTCAATGAGACCTCATCAATGCCCATGCCGAGGGCGGCCATCCGATCAAACACTTCCAACGCCTTGGCTGGCATGGAATTTTGAGCATAGCCAGTCACCATGGCTGTCCATGCCACCATGTCCTTCATGGGGCACTGTGCGAACACCTCCTCCGCGGAACCCATATCGCCGCTCCTGGAATACCCCACCACAACACTCGTCCAGGAAATGACATCCTTGAACACCATTTCGTCAAACACCTTGCGTGCAGCACCGACGTCATTGCAGTTGACGTAAGCGCCGATCAGCGAGTTCTCAACGAACCGGTGCTTATCGAACCCGCCGAGGAGGATGGAGACCGCGTGGGCGGCCTGGGCGGCAGGGAGGGAGCGCGCGGCGGCGGCGGACTTGGCGAGCGGGGAGAAGGCGAACGGGAGGAAGGGGAGGTCGCCGCGGGCGATGCGGAGGAGGCGGGAGAAGAGGCGGAAGGGGCTGAGCGGCGGCTGCGTGAGGAGCGCGAAGCGGAGGAGCGCGGCGGCGAGGAAGGGGTCCGGGGGAGAGTGCGCGGAGAAGACGGAGAGCGCGTAGGGGAGCGGCGCGTGCGGGGGCGGGAGGGCGGCGAGGCGGCGGAGGAGGCGGGAGAGGAGGTAGGGGAGGGAGTGGGCGGGGAGCGGGAGGCGGACGAGGAGCCCGTGGATGCTGCGGAGGTGCGGGAGGGACGGGGAGGAGTCGACGGCCGCGAGGAGGAGCGAGGCGAGCGCGGGCGGCGGGAGGAGGGGCAGCGGCACCAAGGTCGGGAGCGGCGGCCGCGGGGCGCGGAGGAACAACGCGGGCGGGGGGCGCGGCGTGGCGAGGTGCACCATGCCGGCATTGGCCGTGTGGCGAGCGCAGCGGTGTTGTGCCGGCGGCACGGCGCGGTTCGGCGGTGGTTGGTTTCGAAAACGCGCGGTGTTTCGCGGGAGCCGGCGCGAGGAAAACTACCTAGGCCTTTTGCAGTAACTAGTAAGCTTGCACGTGCAAGTGTAATTGTAAAAATAGATTTTTTATTCTTCTTTATATCATATTTTCTAAAAAGATTATGTAGCATTATGAATGATATTTTTTTTAGCATTATGAATGATATATTAATGAAACATTCAACACATATCAAATAAATATTTGGAGTCTATGTTCTATTAACAAAATTATATGCCAATGACGCGGTTGCACATGTGATCAAATTAATAATTCATAGTAAAATGCCCGTGCATTACTACGGGGAACACATGTACAAACCATAAACAATTACGTCTCAACGATTTCATCGACTAATCTGAAATATAAATCAGTATTATCTAAAAAAATCAATCGATAATTATTTGAATTAGTTTACTGAGATAAAGTAACATAATAATGTACCGGATTGAATTTACGAAAAACATCTACATATTTCATTTGCAAAGAAAAAGCATTCATCTGATTTAGATTATACGAAGTAAATGTATTACTCTCCGGGTAAAAAAGATGTTGCATGTTTTGTAATAAGATGAGTACTTCGACTAAAAAAAGTTTATCCCAATGGTCTTGACACCAAATCACCTGAGACGTGCACCACCTGAGACTCTCCTCGAGCCAAGAAGGTAGATCCGATGTCTCCTAAACCATTGCTACATTGTAACATACGGTTCAATGCCGCATATTACCATGAAAGAAAAATATGATGCAATTTGTTGCAAAGCCATCTCTAATGAAATGCAATTGCCATGTTTTCTAAAGTAGAGAAATTAGTCCACTCAAACAGCAACAGACCAACACCAACCCCCATCCCGCTCACTCTTAACCCTCACTCATATCACAAAATTCACTAACTCACAATCTAAATGAGGTAGTGATCGACGCCACCGTGGCAAGCCAGCAACAAGATACAAGGGCGACAACCGCCTTCAAATGTTATTCACTGCATGCCTATAACAAATTTTCTAGATATAAAAGATAATGTTAACTCAACATCCCATACAAAGATAATGCTAGTCATCTTATATACATCCCCGCAAAAAAGAACTTATATAGATCAGAAAAAATTGCTTGCACCAATTTTGTAAAAAAAACAAAAAGGACAAAAACACCTTAATATGAGATTTCATTTTCTACTCTGGCGGCAACACCACACTCTTGCTAAATCATGAGTTTGTTCTATAGGTTCAAATGTTTGCTCATTCTCTTCCCCGCCAGCCTCTGCTTCTGCTCCGCACCCTTCTCGTCCTCCTCCCCCTGACCGGCGTCGACCTTCTTAGGAGGCACCTCTCCCACGTCCTCATCCGACAAATCATCGTGGTAATTAGGAACCATGGCATCTGCACAATTATCCATGCCAGTATAGGATCTATCAATTCAAAATAAGCATAAATAGTGGGTGTTATCTCAGTTTTTCAAATTGAATTTTTTACCTTGGCATTGAAGCAGTCTAGCAAGTTTCCATGACTTTCTTTCTATACTCATTTGCTCAACTCCATGCTTACCATTGGTGGCTGCAAAAACTGGAATCAGGGAGCAAGCTCTGCATTTGCGTCTTTTTCTTGACCCTCCTCCTAAAAAATTATTAAACAATTAGACAATTAATTAAACAGCGTAAATGCTATTTGCTGCTTTGCTCTTGATTGTTCCTTAAAAATAGCCAATATCAGAATTCATGTAAGCACTGATTGCGAGAAAGAAAAAACTGAAAATCTAACCATTGCCCCTGTTCTAATTTTCCGTATAATGAAAAGCGTTGTTACTTATGGTAGATGTAACAATACACTTAGTAATTATATAACCATACGATGTATAGTTGCTTCAGAAGAAATTTTCATATTGATGTGAACTTAAGCAAACCAGCCTTGGTTGGATAAAAGAAGTTTATTATTCAACAAAATAAACACTATATGTGTACACAAAAGGTTAAATATATTTGAAGGTTTCAGGTTGAACCCCGCTATCACATTTATTTTACTTTTGATGGTTACATATATTTGAAGGTTTCAGGTTGTACCTCTGCTTGTCTCCCTGCATGTAGCCTAACACCAAAAGCATCATACATCTCCTGCAAATTTGGGTTGCCAAAAATTATGGCTTTAGCTAACTGGATGAAAAAAAACATTAATGCATACATAATGCAGAGTACTGCATCTTCTGAAGAAAGTGACATGTAATCGTAAGCAATATGATCAGCTGGTCAAGATACCACAATGCAGAATGTAGCGGAGTTATAAAGCACATGATACACCAGTGTGATTAAGCGGAGAGCCTATCTATTTGTATGGATGTACCTAGTAATGAACTCCTCCACATGATTGATTTCAGTACTATATAATGCACAAGTAGGGGTGATTTTCTCATGCTCGCCCCTATCCTATTTTCTACTTGTTTCCTTAAGTTTGCATATACAAATTCAGGTGCTATAGTCGCAAGTACCAGTTTCGATGGACCAAGAGTCGTTCGCCACCGACCGGTAGTCGTCCGCCGCCATATCTTCTGGGGCCCCTCCTCCGCCCCCACCCCCACGGGCAGAGGATCAGTATTAATTATCAAGGTACTGATCCCTCATATAAGATCAACAACAACCTTACTTTCTGCTGCTCTCCCTACAGGCACATAAGTAAGGCCGATTTAGTTGTCACTTTAATAAAAGACATAAACTGAATCATTTTCTGCTGGTCGACCACGTTTAAAACTTCAAATCCATCTCTCTATTCATTGATTGCTCGACTCAATCAGCTACATGGCTCTGCTTAATTTTTTGCTCGCACTCCTGCTCTTTACCAATCAAAGTTGCTAAACTAATTGAATAGAGACGGCATCATGCAGCAGGGCTCCACATTGCAAATCCACTGGTCCTATATACAGAGCACTGAATTGTTAGAAGATACTGTACCTGTTCTGAAGATAGCTGCCGAGCGGGGCAGCGAAGCCAGCACTTGGATGCAGCCGAGCTTGGCGGCGCAGACGAGGTTGCCGGGTGGGCAGGGGAGTCTGGACGCCTCTCTTTGTGGGGGGAATCGGGCGGCAACAGAGGCCGGCGGGATAGGAGTGGCCGGGGAATGTCGGGCGAAGGACAGGGGCGCAGCAGGGATGGGGCGGCGCCGGGGTATGGAGCTCGCAGCAGGGGCCGGCGCCGGGGTATGAAGTTCGCAGCAGGGGCTGGCGCCGGGGGTGGGGCGGAAGCAGGGCCGTAGGATGGGACGGCGGGGAGGGCTGGTGGGCGGTGGCAGTGGGCGGCGGGGAGGAGGGTGGTGGGGCGGCGGCAGGGCCGGCGGGGTTAGAGCTACGGGGATGGGGAAGGGAGCGAGCGAGCGATGAAGGGTAAGTTTTGCGGGATCGAAGAAGAGTTGTGTTGTGATGTTAAACACGGGTTGAACGTGATTTGTTGGATGAATGCCAATTGACGTACGAGATTGTTTGGATCAGTATCTTTGTGCTTTTTATATTAGTAGTAGATAGTAAAATGGATTTGCTACTCCTTTCGATCCATAATAAGTGTTGCTCATTTTTTATTAAAATATATGGACAACACTTATTATGGATCGGAGGGAGTATTTTTCAGTCGAGTGAAATACTACAATTGGCTTTCGTTCAAATATATGTCCATCCGATCTCACATGGAGATTCGTGCTGAGAGATGTGGGGTTTGGTTGAACTGGGTGTAACGATTACCGTCCATATCAGCTGGCTTTTTTTTCTTTTCACTAGATAATACCTTGCACGTTGTTGCGAAAATATTTTACCATATATTTCAATAAATTTGATTATGTGTGATTTAAATATTATATTAAAAATACATGAATAAATTTTTTAAAATACATTCAACTTATTAAATTTGAATATGTATAATTTTAAATTATTTATTGAAATAAGTAGAGTAATAGAATGAAAACTATTTTTACACGATGTGCCTTATAAGATTTATTATAACATAGATCATGTTGTAATAGAATGAAAAATATTTCAATAGAATTATTTATTAAACATAAGTAGAGCTTGTTTCTGTTTAGTGAAAAATAAATAGAGTAATAGAACTATCTCATGCATGATTGCATATTAAGGTGGGACTTATCTTATTCATAATTATGTGATGATGTGGCATGCTTGCATGTTAAGATAAATAAGTTACTAGTAAAGATCACTCTCTTAGGTATATAGGATTTGTTTTTGCTTCTCACATTCCTCTTTTCTTTTTCTTTTTTTTGCGAGTACACATTCCTCTTTTCGACGGCATTGTTTAGATAGGTTAGTCAAAGAGACGGGGAGCTTGAACGGTAGAGAAAGGAGGCGATTCATCGGTGATTTTTGTTCGAATTCATGGGTGGAGCCCCGCTCTCTTCAAGCTTGTGTCCGTCTTCGACGGTTTCACGGTACTCGTCTTTCCCCTCCCCTTCCTCCGTTTGTTTTCCATACATTTTGTGTGCTCACCTTTTTTCAGGTACCGTCAGCTTTGTATTTCTTATCGAATCCGTTGATGTTCGTGGTAGTAGTAGATGCATGTGTAGTTGTAGGCTTGTAGTGGTGGTCATCTGTGCGCGCGTAGATGCTCTAGTTTTTATTTTTATTTTTGAGCAATGGTGTATATGTTTTGAATGAGTTTGTTTTTCTGAGGTTTCGTCTCCATTTTTTTGAGCGATGGTGGATGTATGTTTCAGACACATGCAATGATTTTTGCAATCTCATATTGATACGTTTGCAGATGTGATTATTTGATTTCAATTTCCCTCGATTTTAAATGTGGTTGAATTAGTTTAGTTCCTATGTAGATCCAAGTCAATTCGCTGGGGGGGGGGGGGGGGGTTGCGTGGGTGTAGGGTTTTGATGTAGTGGACGAGTAGTTTGTTGCAGTGCACACACTGTTTTGTTGCTTCTCCTTTTTCAGTTGAATTCAGCCGGGCTTGCTCCGTGTAGTTGTATCTATATTTTTGGCCATTTTCCCCCATTTGATTTTAGATCTACATCGTGATTCTTCTTCTATTGTTGGATGTAGGGGTAGTCCCTTTGAAGTTTTGAGGTGGTGATGTTTAGCTATGTTTGTGTTTCTATCACATAGTGGTAGAGGTTGTTTTTATTATGTAGGTTGTATAGCCAGTCCTTTTATGTGCGTAGGTAGAGGGTGGATCCTCTAATTTTTGAGGTGGTCATGTCTAGCTATTTTATTCACAAAAGTTGTAGAGCTTATTCTTCCTCATGTATGATGTACATTTTGTTCTTTTGATGTTGGATGGGGGGAGGATTCATCCCTCTAAATTTTTGCGATAGTCATGTCTAGCTATATTTTTTGTTTCTAACATGGAGTGGTACAAGTTGTTCTTTTGATGTAGGTTATAGATTCAGTCCTTCGAATTTAGGATGGTGGGAGAACGGGTACACCTTTTGTTTCTTTGTTGTGCCCATGTCTAGCCTTCTTGTGTTTTTTTCTGCAGAGTTTTATGATTGTGTAGGTCTTGCTACTTATTTTCCTCAAGGATTTAATCATTTTGTCTGTTTTAGGTTGACCATCTGGTGTAGGGCCCAGTGGTTGTATGTGCAATTTTGTTTATTTTGTGTTTCCTCTTGGCCGATTTATTTGTGTTTTTTGTTCCTGCAACCGAGCTGTGTTTTAGTGGTTCATGCTTAGTTATGGAACCAATCGTTTCCTCCTTTTAAAACAAACTCATTTAGTTTTTATTTATTTACATACGCATCTTACATCTTACATTTTTAAGAAGTTGGTCTCAATTCTCTTAACATGCAAAGTGTCCATCTCAACATCCCCACTAAGTCATGCGTTTAAGTTTTCTCTTCCACTAGACCATGCAAATTATGCCACATAAGCAAGCTATTCCGCATGCGCGTGCAACTTATCACAAATAAATATTAACCTTTTTACGTACTCAAATTTGTAAGTGACTTTTTAATAGAAAAACAAATTATGGGTTACCTTGCATTTTATTTTTTTATGCGATTTTTTTTATGAATGCACATATGTAGTCGCTATCATTGTTTTATGCTTAGTCATGGGTGATGTCTCTGCTCGATGTTATTTTTGTCTCATACCATCTCACCGATATATTGTCAAGGTAATAAATTAACAAAAGAAAAATCATACTCATTTTTGATTTGTCATCAAATTTTCTTCGATTTTTACATAAACAATATTTCTTTCAAAAAAGACTTTATAATTAAATTTAACTATATCTTATTTATTTTTATATTTTAAAGTATTTAACAGTTCTCGCAGCAACGCGTGCGGTATCATCTAGTGTGTTTAATAAGTGTTCACGTTTTGAGTTGTTTCGAAAACTCACGGTGTTTCGCGGGCGATGACTTGGCGGCACCAGGTAAACTATCTAGGGCCTTTGGAAGGAACAATACAAAAATGGAGTGCAAGATTGAAGTGGTATGCCTATTTGAATCCTACATAATTAACAAGGAGTGTTTGATGGGATAATTTTTAAAATTCATTTTTTCTTATGGAAGATTAGATCTATACTAAAAAAACACAAAGTCTAATCTTGTCATTGCTCTTGGCGCAATCTATAAGGAAAAGTAAAAAAATAGAAAAGGTGAAAACAAAATAAAAGATTATATTGGCTAGGGGTGGGGGGTATTTTGACAAAAAAATTCGATGCTTGTAAAAATTCATCACGAAATGACATTCATGAAAGCCTTGGCTAAAATAAAAAAAATCAGCTTTCTAAAATGTTTTTGAAAATAGTTCTTTTGGAGCATCAATTTTTTGTCACGGCTTTGACGAATGCCATTTCACTATTAAATTTGCAAGCACTCAAAACATTTGCCAATGTTGTACCCAAAACAAATAGATATTATTTTGAATTTGTTTACTATTTTTTATTATTCACCACGGAGAATCTGAGCTCGGAGTGGTTAGTCTGTGTCAGTTTTTTTAGGAAGTCATCTTCTACTCTCTAGATGAATAGTAAGATAAGAAATTTTGAAAAAAAAATCCACCTTCAATGCCTCACCACCCATCGTCGGGGCGTCACTGTCGGGGCTGAATTTCTCCATCGCGGACGACAGATCGAACTCCCGTGTTGCCCCCCCCCCTCAAATCAATTAAGCCCTCATGTTGAAACATCTCAATGTATTCATCAGTCCACTTAAAATACCCATATTTCTTAAGATCTTGGAAATGGAAATAATAAATCCAAAATCGAAGGGAAAACAAGGGGATCTTGAGAAATCAAAGCAAGAGGATGCAAGAGAACTCAGATCTAACCTCGGCCACTTCTAGCTTGCTCTCGCATTTCACAATATCGCGACCATATTTGGCAATCTCCTTCGACACAGTTGTCAATCGCTTCAGTCGCGCGATGCATGGGTAGTCAGGGAGTTTGGTCATCAACACTGGACCATACCACGACCATGGGGGGGGAGGAGGTTGAACTAGAGCTTGACATCTAATGATTGACATGCATAATCTCTAATCCGTTTGTCAACGCCGGAATTAGAGTCGGCGATGCGGGCAAGCTGCGGTTGTGGATGCCATGCGGGAGGTGGGATTGTGTGTGTGTGTGCGCGATCAAGCATTAACAAAGATACCCCACCTGTCATAAGGGCTTCGACCCCACGTGCCATAAGCTGCCTCAGCCTACTACGCCCACTTGTCATAAGGGGCCCGAGCCCACCTGCCAGTATATCACGTGGCTCCACTAGTGAGGACTAATGGTCAAAGTTTTTTTAAGGGCAAACGAACCCGACCGTCAATACAGGGTGAAATAATGATTAACGGCTTTGACCAGACGACGAGCAACCGTATGGACTTTTGTGAGGCGACGGTGAGTAGAGGAGGGGAAAAGTGAGCAAAGTTAGATGAGCGAGCAAAACTAAGTAGAACTAAGAAATGAGGGGCATGAAAATAGAAAACCAAATTAAATTCCGAATATTCAAAACGGTGCCCAGGCTCATCTATATCTGGGCAAAGGAAAAAAACAAATAGGGAAATTTCCATTTTTTTATGGTGAAAGATGTTTATGTGCGAGATGTTTGTACAAGATTAGAAGAAGTTTGAACATCTAGAGATCTCGCAGTAAAAAAGACAAATTTGGTATGAATAGTACATGAACAGTACATGTACGAACAAACTGTAAATTTGTCCTTTTTGCCACAAGCTCCTTAAATGTTCGAAGTTCTTCAAATCTTGCACGAACATCTCACACTTAAACATCTTTCACCATAATTTTTTGTAGATTCGTTTTGAAGTTTTTTAGAATTTTTTACGATTTTTTAATTTTGCCCCGGTGTAGATGAGCCCGGGCACCGAAACACCGCGTCTATTAAATTCGCCCTGATAAAGTACAAAAAGGTATCAACAAAATTTGAACTGAAAGAAAGGAAAAAGAAAAATACCATGTATTTAAAATTAAAATTTTCATATCTTGCCAATTGTAAAAAAGGAAAAAACGTGTAGATTTATCATGTACTAGTAAGTTACACGTGCGCATGCCTTGCACGTGAGAGAAAAGTGTGACTAGATATCAACATACCACATTATAATAGGTAAACATATACATTTCGAATCACACATATATTTTTTAAGATCATCACCCATCTCATTCAAAATCAAACTACAACATAATGTTTGATGAAAACTTATGTGAAATACACAAAAACAGTTGAGAATTCCATTTGCAAAGAAAATTGGACTTTAGAAAGATGTTGTATTAGCTTTGAATCAACATATAATAAAATAATATAAATATATATATCAATTCTTTTGAAAGAAAAACACATGGAAGAACTGAACTATGGAAGTGTCTAGAACAAATGAGAAGTGTATGTGTTATGTGCATATTATAAAACGTAAATGATATGGAAGTGTCTAGAACATACATGAATGGTTATTCTTTAACAGAGAAACACTTGAATTGCTTTAGAAAGAGTCTAGAACGAAGGAGAAGTGTCTTTTTTTCCAGGTTTGTGTATAAGCAAAAGTGTAAAACCTTCTAAATTGGTACACATGGCAAAATCCAATGTGATGAAGAGAATATCCAACAACTAAGACTACTTAAATTTGGCACATCTCAACCGTTAAATCGACTTCATTCAACAGCTGATATTCAAAGTTATTCCTACACTATATATATAGTGATATAGATATAGATATAAAATTAAAGTTATGTTTGCGTATTCTACAACCTCCTAGTAAAAAGGACAAAAGTGAATTCAAACCTAGGTTTCTTGTGAGGAAGCTAGAGGCACCAGGCAGTGTGTTGTATACACGTGTTTAGTTAAAAAGCCGGTTCATATACATTTTAGTTTATACTCCCTTCATTCTAAAATAAGTATCTTAATTTTAATATAACTTACTAGAATACTACTCCGTCTTACATTTTGCCATTTTGGTATAGAGGTAGTATCTCCGTAGCTGACGTGAGATGTGTACAAGCGAGTCGGCTGAAGCTAGTTCACATCACCCCCCTAAATTTTTTGACGTTCGCTCCCAAAGAAGATTTTAGTGTGGATATTTCTTGGTGATCGCTCCATATTTCCCTTTGGTCCTCATAGCAATGTCATTCACAACATTAAGACAATCCAAAGAAACATGCACCTGTTGAATATGAAGGTCCATATAGCTAATAGTATATCATTGAAACCGATGAGATGATAAACACATAAACATGGAGAAACATACATACTTCCTCAAATCCTTATTACTCACATATATGATTTTTTTAAAATTAAATTTCATAAAATTTAATCATATTTATATTAAAATATATCAACATCTATAGTTTGTCCAGAAAAATATACTGAAGTTATACAATATAAAAGTTAAATGCATGATGCACCTAAGTGTTGATGTTTTATTATAAAATTAGTTCAATTTTATAAAGTTTGACTTTAGACGATTTTTACATGTAGTACATATAGAAGCAGTGACTTATTTAGAGAAACTCTAATAGATGATGTAAAATATTTCCTCTATATCAAAATATAAGACTTTTTTTAACACTATCTTAGTATTAAA
The DNA here is from genome assembly GCA_950022295.1 of Bromus sterilis. NCBI lineage: Eukaryota > Viridiplantae > Streptophyta > Magnoliopsida > Poales > Poaceae > Bromus > Bromus sterilis. The sequence continues at coordinate 37,564,486 of OX465598.1, forward strand.
AATGTTTATATTATGTTACAGAGGTAGTATTGCTTTTAATGTAAAAATGCTTCAAAACAGGCTGCAACAGCTGCCAAATTGTTTTTACATCACGATGTAAAATAGGAAACTGGTGATGCAAATATACATCACCATAGGTCGTTTCCAAAAAGTCGAAACGTCACGCGCGGGCGTCCAACCGCCAACCTGGAACTTATGACTCAAAGGCCGCCACCGCCTCTTCGCAGGCGCCAATGCTACTCCATCACTCAAATCCCGTCCTCCACCGGCTCCTCCACGACCCAGCCGTTCACCACACTGATTTTGGACGCCTTCCGTGTTATCAGATCGATCGTCCCGTGTTGCCCCGTCGTCGTCGCCCCATCCCCGTCTCTCTCCCACCCATCCCGTCGCCCGTCTCGTGCCGCCCGTTGAAGCCTGCATATGTCCTCGATTCCACACCAGCAGTGGTAAAGGCAACATTTGTTCTTCCGCTTTTTGGTAATTTTTTAGATGATCTAGCAATTTTATTTATTGTTAATATTATATGAGTTCGTACGATTTCAACAACTGGAAGGATTCATCCTTCAATTAGGATTATGATTTGGCCGAGGAGGAGTTTATTGATATGCTTGTGATGGTGTAGAAGAATAAAAGGACGAAAATGGCGGATTTATTTGAATTAGCAATTCTTGCGGAAAGAACGGACTGAGGCTCACGAAAGAACGAATTGAGGTAAACGACCAAATTTAGAATCGTACAAAAGAACTGGGTAGGTGTTATAGATCACATTACGTAAGATTGTGACACAATTTCGACATAACATGCTTTATAAGTTCTCTAATATACAATAATGCATAGACATAAGAGTCGGTCCAAAATGCAGTGTAAAACTCTGGAGCTTCCTGGAAAAAATCATGCAGTTTGCCAACAAGATTATGTATGCAAAATCAGCATACGGATAATGCAAATCGAAACCAAATTATCAGTGTGTAATCACTCAGCTTAATGGACGATGTAAAACCTTAAGCTTATTCGAACAAAAAAAGAGTTTCTTCATTACCCATGGGCACTTTCACATCTGTTGACAAAAAAGGTCATCTAAAGTTTCTACAACACAATGGAGAAAAAGTATAGACCACTACAACTTGGCAATACACTGAAACCAACCAATAAACACTGTTATGCTTAGCTAACAATTAGCATAACCTTGCATAATCAAAGTATCACTACAAGTCAACTAGCACTTCAGATATTAAGAGATGTTTGAAATAAAAGTATATAGTAAATTGATGGTTTGAATTGTTCTCTGTACCAACATCAACAATTCCAGCGTACAAGTCATATGTCATGCGAAACAAATTATTAACAACTGATGAACATAATAACAATACTATAATAGCAAGATATTGTGGTTACATAGGTCGGGAGGTGAGAACGAGGTGGGAGACTATTTGACCAACAACATATAGACGATTATAACCTAAATCATGCACGCCCATCACTAACTTAAATGTCACCATTACCGCATAGATGCTCCAGTGCAAGACCAGTCCAATGAAATTTAGGGCCCAGGACAACCGAAATAAATACAATTTTTATACTAAATTTGTGTACTTATCAAGTTCTAAGTTTTTGCATGTTATAATTTTACATTTTTTGTTGGCATAGTTTAATCACATGGCAATGTTAATAAATATTAGCTGGTCTACTTTATTTTTATACTAAATATGATAGAAATATATTAAAATATATTTTGTAACAATTTTTTTAGATAAAACTAATTATTCTACAATACATAATTTATACTATTATGATAAAGATCTGCAAAGAGTACGATCTAACAAATATCATAATAGTGATTTCTAGTATATGAATAAATAAGCATATGTATTTTGTTTTTTAAATATAAACTAAGCAAATTACATCATTATTTACTCATTGTTTGTAGTCAATTTTGTCTAGCAATAGAGAAAATTTAACAAAAGTGTGCACGCTTTGTACTTTATATTAAAACAACAATGCTTAGAATAATCACCAACAAATATAGAACGGAGCGCAGTCTAATGTGTTTATATATGTAAATTTATTATTTAAAATGCACTTATAAAAATGTGCTTGTTATCATCATTGTTTATAGACGTCACTTCACTACTGGAAGCATGTTTTTTGTCGTATGTTTATTATTTTTCGTCCCTTTTCATCTGGACGAACGCTAAATGATGGTTTGCCGTCAGCTAAAAATAAATCTAACGACAAAGAACTAATAGTGGGCAAAGGGTTGCTTTACCGTTCGTGGTAAGAACAACTGTCAGGAAAGACACGAAAGGAGGATGGAAAAGGGAGTCAGATGGCACAAATGGTGCCACATGCCTCACTACCAAAGTGCCTAACGGCCCCCGTTTTTCCAGTCCGCCAGCAGACGACAAAGTGGAGAAAGGCGACAGCAAAGCCGGGTGCCGTTAGGGCTCTAATCGCACGCCCGCGTCCTCTCTTTGTCTCCCATTACCTCTCCCCACTCTATCGAGTGAGATCCGCTTCATCTTCGTATTCCCACTCCGCCACCCCTGCCACTCCTCCCCGCCCTTCCTCGTCCGCTCTGGCTCTGGCCCCTCTGCCGCACCGTCCCATTCTCCACGGTGTCCCCTCCGCCGCGTTGTCCTGCCCCCCGCCCCTCCATCGTCGCAGTCCCCTCCCCCTCGATGTCCCATCCATCGCATCGCCTGCTCTGACCATGGTAAGCCTCTCCGGCCCTCCCCTTCCCACTCCTCCCCCGACCTCCTCTTCTCACACTCCCCTCCTGATTTGCAGATTGTGTCGATCTCCCATCCGCAGATGGCTACTCTACGGCTCTGGCTCCCCTTGACCGCCACCGACCTCACATCACCGTTGGTGCCCGTCATCTCCGGTGATCCACCCCCTCCTCGGCTCCCTCATGTAGTTTAGGTTAATACTTTTTGCTAATTGGAAGTACGTGTTAGTGTTACTTTAAAATATTTCTGTTTGTAGTTAGTAAAATTAGAAATACTAGTTAGTATTATTTACTAGTAGTTGTTACTATTAGGAAAGTAAAAGATAAAGAAAGGAAAGGAAAGAATAGAAAATAAAATCAAAATTAAGGAAATAAAAGAAAGCAGTGGGGTGGGATCCGTGATACGTCCCAAACGTATCTATAATTTTTGCTTGCTCCATGCATGTTTTGTGTGACTTTGCCATGTTTTGCTTGAACTTTCATACACTTTTGAGCATATTTGGACTAACCTATTAACTCAGTGCACCCAGTTGTCAGTTTCTGTTTTCTGCTGTTTTTGTATTTCGGATTTTCCGGCCATTAAAAATGCCAAATAAATCCCGGAAAAATTATATAAAAAATCAGCGACCCGGAAGCTTCCCGAATCACCGAGGAAGGAAGGGGGTGGACCCACCAGGGCCCCTGGCGCGGCCCCACCCTAGGCCGCGCCAGGAGGCCTCCTGACTGCCCTGTGGCCCCACTCGGTGCCCCCTTTGGCCTATATTTACCCCCCGTGACGGAAACCCCTAATATCGATCTGCTATTCCCGTTCTCCTCTCTGTACCACCGCCGCCGCCGTTTCAAGATCGGGGCTGCCAGGAGAAGCTGCCCCGGCACCCTGCTGGAAGGAGGAATCCCCTCCGAGAGACCATCCATCGCCATGGACGCCTCCCGGATGTACCGTGAGTAGTCCCCCTTGGACCATGTGTCCGTGACCAGTAGCTATGTGATGTACTCCTCCCCTCTTTGTGCTTTCAATTTCGAGACCTCGTGAGCTGCCTCACATGATCGAGGCACTTTTGTAATTTGCTGTGTTTCTATGCTGAGTTTGCTGGGATCTGATGGATTATGAGATTATGTTCAGATTGTGATGAGTAATATATTTGGTTCTCTTTTATATTTGTGTTCTTTAGTAAATTCTTGCATGTTCTCCGTTGCCGTATTTTACTTTGGCCAAGTGATTTGTTGCAACTCCAAGAGGGAGCGTTATGCTTGATTGTGGGTTCAGCCCCTTGATGTCTAGCTTGAGTGACAGAAACATGAGACTAGGGGATGTGTTGTTTCCACCAGAGATAAAACAACGGTGCTTGTACTTGCGGGTGCAAGGATTGTTTACTTTATGCATAGCTCTTTTACTGCAGTTGTCTGTTGCTTTGAGTTTACACTTTGGGTGGGATTCACAACTTAATACCAGCGAGATGTTCTGGATAGATATCTCAAGGTGGATGATTCATAGTAGATGCAGATGGATTTCTGTCTACTTACCTTGGCGTACTTTCCATTGCTTTTGAGCATCTTCCTTTATTTTGTAGCATAGTTAGCATTGCGGTGCGTTTATAATCCTGTCAATTGCCCAACTGTGATTTGTTTACCTTGCTAGCACTTTATCGTATTTTGGGAGAGAGACATCACTAGTGAACATCACGGGACCCCGGTCCATATTCACACTATTGTTTACATCCTCGATTTATTTTCAGTTCTTACTTTCAGTTGCACTATTATCTCTTGCGTTGATCCTTTGTAAACATCAAGGCCGGAGGAATTGACAACTCCTCTGTACTCGTTGGGAGAAAAGTTATTTGTTTCTGTGTGCAGGTCCTGACGACATCCCAATTTCTGGCACCGTTAGCCCAAAGTAATTTATGGCGCCGTTGTCACCTTCTTGTATTTCTGCGAGTCCTACTGGAGACAAACCTTGGTATCTTCACCGAGGGAAATTTGTTGCTACGCTAAATCTCACCTTCCACTTGGGGATAACCAATGAGGAGTGAGAGAACTATCCTCACCTTATCAAGCCAATTTTTGGCGCCGTTGCCGGGGACTCCAAGGTACAACAAGTAGACTGGTCCCGTCAACTTCCTAGCCAGAAGCAATTTATGGCGCCGTTGCCGGGGACTGCGGTCTACAAGATAGGAGAGTTGCACACTATCTTTTATCTTTGCTTTTTAGTCTTGTTAGTTTACCTTTCAGTCTTTACTTTTGTGTCCCTTATAAAAAATACCAAAAATACCTGTTACTTTGCTAGTAGTTACCACTATGGCTGGTCCTTTTGCCTTTGGTGAGGCAGAAGTACTTACCTTTACTCAGAGAGGTGGTGAAAGTATGAAAGATGCTTGATATAGAATTAATGATTCTCAAAAGAGGTCCACCAAGAAGCAATCCACTACTATCCTGCTTAGAAATTTTTATGTTCGGATTACTTCTTGGAATAGGTTTTTCTTAGACACTGCTATCAATGGGAACTTTATAGAGGCTCCAGTTTGGGAAGCCCTTAATATTATTGAAAATCTTGTTGGAAGTATCCCTGTTGCTAGCATTAAAGAGGACATTACTCTAGCTCACATTATGAGAAAACTTGAAAAAATAGAGTTAGAGATGCCAATTATCGATAAAGTAAATGAGTTGGATCGTAAGATTCAAGGGAATTTGAATAGGCTAAATAGCTCCATGCAAAAAATTATAAACTTTGGAGACTATCAAATCCCTTGATGAGAAGTCTTCTAGGATAGAGAAGATTTAGGAAGTTATTGAAACTCTAGGAACTACCTTTTCCTCAATCAAAACCAAAAAGGATGAAACTCCGGCAAGAAAGGAACCCAAGTTCATTTATGTCCCTAAGGTTCCTCGAGCTAAAGCTGACACACCTATGGCAAGAAGAGTTGAAACAGTGAAGACTTTGGAGGAGATACCTATCTTTAATTTTGAAACTCCAATTGATTTTCCTCCTTTTGATTTTATCCCTAGAAGCATTTTTATTCGGCCTTTATATGAGAAACCTCTTAAGACTAGTTGTACTATTGAAGAGATTTTTTATGATCTTGATGATGGATCAATTGATACAACTTGATCTTTTGCTTTAAGCCTAGCTAATGGCTTTAAAGAAGCGCTTTTGGGAGGCAGCCCACAACGAATTTAGGTTTTCCTTTTTGTTTTTCTTCTGTTCTTAGTGGTCTTGATGATTGTTACTACTGTAGCAACATCATTGTATCTTTACTTTTCAAACTTTGTGCCAATTATAGCCTCATATGACAAGGGAAGTGAAAGTTGTGACATCCTGTACAGAAAACAGATTATGTCCTCGTGACGGGAAAAATCATAGAAAATTACCAGTTCATATTTTTGAGCTGAATTTTTTACACAACGCGCTCTATACAATCACGGAGCTTTCGTATGTTCTGAGTTTTTTTATTTGAGTTTCATAAGTATCCCTAAAAAATTCTTTACTACATGTTGTTCTGTTTTTCACAGATTCTGCCACGTTTTGTCTCTCCTAACTTTTGCAAACCTTAAGCTTGCTTTTTCTTTGCAAAAAACTTTTTGTAAATCTTGAGAAACAGTAGCTCTTCAATAATATCTTTATTTCCAGTAGAGGAAAATTATTTTAATAGGGTACTAACCTCTCTAATCAGTTTACAATGAGTTATGCATGAAGGGAGTTGTCAAGTGTTCGATGGAAGATGATGAAAGAAGATCCTGGAGTGTCAAACGCTCAAGCATGGGGACGCCCATGTGCACCCCCAATAAATATTCAAGGAGACTCAAGCGTCTAAGCTTGGGGGTGCCCCCGTGCATCCCCTTCTTCATCAACAATTATCAGTTCGTCCCTCGTTGCACTATATTTTTATCACTTCATGCGTTATGTGATATGCTTGGAGCGTCTTGCTCTTTACTTTTCTTAGGTTTGTTTTTGCTTTGTTTGTTGTTATAACAATTTAGACCCCAGATTTCTTTTGTGTGGGAGAGAAACACGCTCCGCTTGAACTAGAACTCCTCATAGGATTTTCATGCTTATTCTCTTAGCTGTGAGTTGTTCTTTTTCTTTTCTTAGTTGCTGCCCTGTTTAGTTGTTGTGCTTTAGTCTTCTTCTAGAGCTTTTGTTTTGTCTTAGGTTGCACTTTCTATAGGTTGCATGTTTTATCTTGTTAGAGAGTTTTCCTGTTGCACTGAGTTTTGTGTCTTGACTAGAAAGTAGGTAGTTGAAGTTGCTATTCTCTTTGTAGTAGTAACTTGCAATAGTTTTGAGGTATTGACTAGATTAATGTTTGAATTTTTGATGTCAAGAGCTCGAGCCTATTAGTGATAGATGTCATATTTTGGGAAATCCGTGTGATTTTCGAAAACCAAAAGCCCCTGTTGAGAACTCTAGCTACTAGATGGATCACTAACCTCTGGAGGGTTCGAATATTAGAGTACACTCACGTACCATGAGTCGAGGATGCGCAAGGATAACCAAACCCCCATACACTCCTCCTCGGGGTACTTGTCTCTTTTTGAACCTCCTGATTAGATTGAGAGTTACCGATAATAAGTTAATGAGTTCTTCGTACTAATGTGAGTATTCGAAAGTTGACACTTCCACCCACCTATACTTTTTCTAGCCTCTTCGGTACCGTGCATTGCCCTTTATCATCTCGAGAGTTGGCGCATACTTCGCCGGTGCATCCAAACCCTTGACACGATACGCTCTGTCATCATAAGACTCCTTATATCTTTCCTCAAAACAGCCACCATACCTACCTACAAGGCATTTCCATAGCCTTTCCGAGATACATTGCCATGCAACATCCACCTTCTTATGACTTGATCTTCATGTCATACATGCTACTTGCTTGATCGATGAGCCGCATGCTAGTTGGGACTTTCCCTAATCATTGCTACATGACGCGCTAGTATCATTGCATATCCTGCTACCCTGGCAGAGGCATACATTTGCATCATGATAGTTACATCTTCTTTATGTGAGTACCTTTGTATAGTATGAAAGATCTCCTATATTCTTGTAAAATATAGAGTGTTGCCCCTAAAGTGAGGAAAAGATCCCAAAGAGGAAAAAATCAAAAGATCCCAAAGAGGACAAATGAGAGTTAAATAGAAAGAGCCATTGAGGCCACCAAAAAATACAAAAAATAGAAAAAATAGAAAAAAGAAAAAGAGAGAGAAGGGGGCACACTACTATTCCTTTTGAGAGATCCACACTAGTACTCCATCCTCTATCCCTTGTACTCCATATAGATCATCATACATGCATATAGCTATGTGGGGACCCTTCACACTATAGAACTTGGCTTGTATATTCCAATGATGAGCCTCCTCAAAAGAGCTCTAGGTATTCATGAGCAAGCAAGTTAGATGCACCCCCACTAGTTCCCTTGGAGAGTTTTTAGCTCACATGTGCATCCGTTGCATGGCAATCCCTACTCCTCACATCATATCTATCATATGACCTTCTCTTGCCTATGATTTCCTCTTTGATGTGAGCCTTTCACACCTTTTTTGTCTTCCTCCTCCACCTTATTTCTGTTTCGCCTTTTAGGTGTCAACTTTCTTGCTCACACTCATCCATTGCATGAGTGTTCAAAATACCTAAAGGGAGTAGATCAGTTTGACTTGTACCTGACTAGTGGTCTGGGGACGAGTCCAGATAAGAATCCAAAGGAGACTAAGTATGAATCTTTAGTAGATAGTAGTTCTCAACAACTATTTTTTATCTCGTATTCCCTATCCCCTTTCTTGCACGCAAACACCATGTGGAGATATTCGAGTCACGGACAGCGAGAGCTCTTGCACCCTTTGTTCTTTTGTTGCTTGCGTCAATGCTAATATAGACTCTTGCTTGTTAAGACTTGAATTGAATTGCATGCTTTGATTGCTTTACTTTAAAGTCCTTATATGGTTGTGTGGCATGTCACCACAGAAATTATGCTTGTTATCATTTCCCTACTCGAGGACGAGCATGAATTAAGCTTGGGGATGTTGATACGTCCCAAACGTATCTACAATTTCTGCTTGCTCCATGCATGTTTTGTGTGACTTTGCCATGTTTTGCTTGAACTTTCATACACTTTTGAGCATATTTGGACTAACCTATTAAATCAGTGCACCCAGTTGCCAGTTCATGTTTTCTGTTGTTTTTGTATTTCAGGTTTTCCGGCCATTAAAAGTGCCAAATAAATCCCGGAAAAATTATATAAAAAATCAGCGACCCGGAAGCTTCCCGAATCACCAAGTAAGGAAGGGGGTGGACCCACCAGGGCCCCTGGCGCGGACCCACCCTAGGCCACGCCAGGAGGCCTCCTGGCTGCCCTGTGGCCCCTCTCGATGCCCCCTTTGGCCTATATTTACCCCCCGTGACGGAAACCCCTAATATCGATCTGCTATTCCCGTTCTCCTCTCTGTACCGCCGCCGCCGCCGTTTCAAGAGCGGGGTTGCCAGGAGAAGCTGCCCCGGCACCCTTCCGGAAGGAGGAATCCCCTCCGGGAGACCATCCATCGCCATGGACGCCTCCCGGATGTATCGTGAGTAGTCCCCCTTGGACCATGGGTCCGTGACCAGTGGCTATGTGATGTACTTCTCCCCTCTTTGTTCTTTCACTTTCGAGACCTCGTGAGCTGCCTCACATGATCGAGGCACTTTTGTAATTTGTTGTGTTGCTATGCTGAGTTTGCTGGGATCTGATGGATTATGAGATTATGTTCAGATTGTGATGAGTAATATATTTGGTTCTCTTTTATATTTGTGTTCTTTGGTAAATTCTTTCATGTTCTTCGTTGCCGTATTTTACTTTGGCCAAGTGATTTGTTGCAACTCCAAGAGTGAGCGTTATGCTTGATTGTGGGTTCAACCCCTTGATGTCTAGCTTGAGTGACAGAAACATGAGACTACGGGATGTGTTGTTGCCACCAGGGATAAAACAACGGTGCTTGTACTTGCAGGTGCAAGGATTGTTTACTTTATGCATAGTTCTTTTACTGCAGTTGTCTGTTGCTTTGAGTTTACACTTTGGGTGGGATTCACAACTTAATACCAGCGAGATGTTCTGGATAGATATCTGAAGGTGGATGATTCATAGTAGATGCAGATGGATTTCGGTCTACTTACCTTGGCGTACTGCCCATTGCTTTTGAGCCTCTTCCTTTCTTTTGTAGCATAGTTAGCATTGTGGTGCGTTTATAATCATGTCAATTGCCCGGATGGGATTTGTTTACCTTGCTAGCACTTTTATCGCCTTTTGGGAGAGATACGTCACTAGTAAACATCACGGGAGCCCGGTCCATATTCACACTATTGTTTACATTCTCAATTTATTTTTAGTTCTTACTTTCAGTTGCACTATTATCTCTTGCGTTGATCCTTTGTAAACAGCAAGGCCGGAGGAATTGACAACTCCTCTGTACTCGTTGGGAGCAAAGTTATTTGTTTCTGTGTGCAGGTCCTGACGACAACCCAATTTCTGGCGCCGTTAGCCCGAAGTAATTTCTGGCGCCGTTGTCACCTTCTTGTATTTCTGCGAGTCCTACTGGAGACAAACCTTGGTATCTTCACCGAGGGAAATTTGCTGCTACGCTACATCTCACCTTCCACTTGGGGTAACCAACGAGGAGTGAGAGAACTATCCTCACCGTATCAATCCGCCACAAAGTCCTTGAGGTCGGCAACGGGATGGGGTGCAAATTTTCTCGTTGTCGAGGAGGTGTCGGGAGGGGGAAACCGTGGGAGTGGTGACACAGAACTGGGACCCAAGGAGCCCCCGCCGAAGCGACCAAAAAGGAAACATCTACCGCCGAAACCACCACCAATGAGCGAAGGATCACCCTATGACGCCCACCTCGAAGGAGGGTTAACCGTCGAGGAGCTCAACATCGATTCCAAGAGCTGAACCCGATCGCCCGCGGAAGACATGACGATGATAGGGGGAGGGGGAAGGGGAGCGGCGGGAATCGACATTAGAGTGGCCGCCGACGAGAGAGATTGGGCGTTGAAGCCAGATTGGCAGGCGATGCTCTCTCTTAGTACCTCATTTTATTCCATGAGTAGTCCTATACTGCTATGTTCTATCAAGAACATCAACATGAGACTTCGTAAAAAGTCTAGTCTTTTCAATACAATCACGGTTTAAAACAAGCATCAAATAATTACTCCCTCGGTTTCATAATATAGTATCATTTTGCAAGCTATAATGCAGGGAGTACAGAAGTTTGCTTGAGAAGAATCATCGAGGAGGAATTTCATTGTCTGGTTTGCTTGAGGATCTCCCGGGTATCTCCCGGTTCAACAAAAGTCGTGGGACACCAAAGGAAGAGCTGCAAATAAAGGATGCAGAAGATATCACGGGCGAGCATGAAAAGATGCCAGAGAAAGAACCGCAAAAGACAGATGGATTAGAGATCACGGGCAAGCTTGGGGGACGCCATAGGAACAAAAACAAAGACACTACCATCTGTAGTAGTGGAAGAAGTCGGGACTAGCGAATTGAGTGATGACAATCGAATTGTTAGAATACAAGTTGACTTCCTACCCAAATGATATGTACCAAAATATGGTTTCCACGGATATATCCATAGTTTTTGGTATATGGTTGTCATCTCTTACAAGAGGGCTGGTTGTCTTGGGTGCCAAATGGCTAGACATTGTTTATACTAGCAAAAAGATCAGGTACAAAACTGGGTGCCAACATTTCGATTTTAACCAAAACATGGTAATATTGGCTAGCTAACTTTTGGTTAGTGTGTTCAAGTCCAGTACACCTCCTTAGCACAATGCCCATGCGTGCCACGAAGCAACACAAAAGATTATTGTTCGAAGGATTATTGTATCTTGTGAGAGAGTTCGGCCGAGCTAACATAGAGACTACTATGAGGACGTGGTGTAAGTGAAACCGAACTCATATGACCTTTGTGAACAGTAAAATAAAAATAATTCAAAAAATTCTAAATTTTTGTGTGTGTCAAACATTGACAAATGTTTGAAATGCTTGTTAAATTTCATCACGAAATGACATTCGTGGAATCCGCGGCAAAAAAAACAATATTGATGCTCTGAAATGTTATTTTTTGAAGCATTTTGGAGTCCTATTTGTTTATGCGACTTTCACGAATGTCATTTTGTGATGAAATTTTACTGGCATTTCGACCATTTGTCATCACACAAAAATAAACTCAGATTTTTTTTATTTTTTTTTCATTTTATTGTTGATACCGAGATCCTTTGAGCTGGAGCTAATAAGGGGGCTTTCCCTACTATGCCTCCAATCCAACGCCTAGAAACAACTTTGATTGGTCTTTGATGAATAGACATGGATTTTAATCTGCACACACGGTTGGAACACACAGGTGTGTTCAACTCATAAAATTCAAACTTAAAAATTACATGACACGACTAGGCTGCTAATTTCAGAACCCAAGGTTCACGAGTCACAACAATCTTTTGACTGCATTATCTCAGTCTGAAGGAAAATTCATTCTTGCTCATGGCTAATTGAAGTATTTTGATCGAAGTATTTGCAATCTATTTATACAGCTTTATTACCTTCACAAGATCCACCTTGTAATTCTTGTGTGACCATAAACACCATGAATAAAGTCTAAGGGAACTTATTCATCATCATGTTTGATCCAGGTCTGTTGACCCAAGCCCTTGCCAAACAATTAAACTCTCTTTCAATCTGCAGAAGTGAGATTGACGTTGGATCGTGGCCACCAACTAAGGATTCTTAAAATCCTCACATAACATGAACTAGTCAAATGCTACAATCAAAGAATTAAGTTACAATGAGCAACATAATGAACATTGTTTATCACTTAATTTGGAAAATATTCAAGTCTTAAGCATGGAGTGAGGTTGTTTAAAGAACACATATAAACATCACAATACCATTATTACGAAACAACTAGGGTCACTGATTATTACAAAACAACTAAACACCACTGATGTTCAAACATGAGAGAATTTTATTTGTTTGTGAAGAGGCCCCGGAGCAATGGTTTATACAGAATTGAAATCAATAACACCTGACAACATATATCCAATAGAAGTCAAATGAAAATGTGAAAGTCAAGTTAATGCAATGGTAACTATGTAAGTATACATTGGTGAAGACGGTACATAACACCTAATAAATCTTGTGTGCACACTGGCCCCTAGGCCTTCCATTACCTCCTAGTCCTTGTTTACTTCAGAACTGGCAGCTGCAAATAATCCAAATTAAGGTATGATGCAGAATACAGAGTATGCCCTTGCATTTCTTGCCATATGATTCAACTGTAGAGTGCCAACGGAATTTCCATTGGACGGTGAAAAATGGTGACTTTGATTTCGTCCTTCTTCTTCACTTTAGAACTGACATATGCAAATAATCCAAGTTCAGGTAACATGCAGAATATGCAGTATGTTCTTGCATTTCACGGCATATGATTCAACTATAGTGTGATGATAAAATGACCGGTAGAGGGGTGAACAATGGTGACTATGATTCCGTCCTTCACCCCGTAAGTACCAGATTTTACAACACCTACCCTTCCATGCCATCTTCCGGAGTGTTGGTGCCCAGCGGAGGCGATCGAGAGAGGTCGTGGAGGTGAGGAGGAGATGGGAGACTGTTTGACCATGGATATATAGAGGATTATAACCTAAACCGAGTGAACCTGTCAATAACCTACATGTCACCATTACCGCATATGCTCAGGTGCAGTTATAGTCTTACAAACTGAGCCAAATAAATACAATTTATACTAAATTTTTATACTTATCTAGATTTTATTTTTTAGCATGTCATAGTCTTATAAACATAATTTTTTTGTTTTGTTGGCATAGTTTAACCACATGGGAATGCTAATAAATATTACTTGGTGTGTTTTTTGTTTATACTGAATAACATAAAAAGCTAATAAAATGTACTTTATAACAAAATTTTGAGATAATACTATTATGGAAATTATAGATAATATTATAAAAAATCAGCGTTCCAGAAGACTACAGAAGCCCGAAGGAGAGATAGAGGGGGCCACACCCCTCCCAAGCGGCGAGGGGGCGCGGCCCCACCCTAGGCCGCGTCAGGGGCCCGCCTGGAGGGGCGGGACCCCCTGGTGCCCTCCTTCGGCCTATATTTATTCCTCGACACAGAAACCCTGAAAAGAGACCCCGTATCGCGAAATTCACCACTAATCCGCCGCCGTCGCGATCCCAAGATCGAGATCGCCAGAAGACCTTGTCCCGGCACCCTGCCGGAGGAAGGATCGATCTCAGGGAGCTTATCCACCACCATGAGCTCCTCCCGGATGTGTCGTGATTAGTCCCCCTTGGACCATGGGTCCATGACCAGTAGCTATGTGACCATGAGCTCCTCCCGGATGTGTCGTGAGTAGTCCACCTTGGACCATGGGTCCATGACCAGTAGCTATGTGAAGTCTTCTCTCCAATCTTGTGCTTCAATTCTTAGCCCTTGTGAGCTGCCCTACATGCTCAAGGCATCTATGTAATCTTTCTGCTGTTGCTATGATGTGTTTGCTGGGATCCAATGGATTATGAGATTATGTTCAAATTGTGATGAGTTATATATTTGGTTCTCTTTTTATATATCTGTTCTTGAGTAATTCTTGCATGGTCTCCGTTGCTTTTTATTGCTTTGGCCAAGTAGTAGATAGTAACTCCAAGAGGGAGTGTTATGCATGATTGTAGGTTCATGCCCCCTGATGTCTAGCTTGAGTGACAAAAACGACTAGAGGATGTGTTGTTGCCACCAGGGAGAAAACAACGATGCTTGTAACCGCAGTTGCAAGGATTGTTTACCTTACACAAAGTTTGTTAATGCAGTTGTCTGTTGCTTTGAGTTTACACTTTGGATGGGGCTCGCAACTTAATACTAGCGAGATGTTCTGGATAGATATCTCAAGGTGGATGATTAGTGAGTAGATGCTGATGAATAAACGGTCTACTTGTCTTGGCGTGCTGCCCATACGATTGAGCCTCTAACTTTGTTGTAGCATAATTAGCATTGTGGTGCGTTTATAATTTTGTCAATTGCCCAGCTGTAATTTGTTCACCCATCTTAATTGTTTCATCGTCTTTTGGGAGAGAGACATCACTAGTGAACATTATGGGACCCCGGTCTATATTTCCACCATTGTTTACACCTCCATCATTTACTGCTTTCATTTCCTTTCCGTTGCAATCACCAATATTATTTTCCGCTTGTGTTTGATCCTTTGTAAACAACAAGACCGGAGAGATTGACAACCTCTCTATACTCGTTGGGAGCAAAGTTATTTGTTTTTATGTGCAGGTTCAGGTCAAGTGAGTAACTTATCTGAAATGGCGCCTTGCTCGTTTGACCACCTACTTGAAGAACTTGGAGTCCTCCTGGTACGATAACCTTGGTATCTTCACCGAGGGAAATTTGCCGCTGTCTATTTCTCAACCTTTCACTTGGGGTAGCCAACGAGGAGCACTACTTCAGTGCCATCAAATGGGTTCTCGATTTTTTTTAGTGTAATGGATAGTAGCGCAGTGATTACTATATACTTTACCATTTTGAACCTTTCTCTTCTCAGGGCCCTCGGCGATCGCCATTCTTGCTCATCCTATGGGTCGGCTCTGCTCAGGTATCGTGACACGTAAGATAATTGCTAAGGTGAAGATAAAAATAAAACCAAACTTTAATAAAAAGAGGATCTTTTAGCACCATATTTTCTCCATATATTTAAAAATAACTAGTTACTGAAGATATAAGATTAAAAAACACAAAATTCATTGTACATGAAAGGCTTAATAAAATACTATTATATTCGTGCATCTTCAACGCGGTCCCTCAAACCTCTCATAAAGGGTTGGACCAAGTTGTTCGGATCACTTTTGCTATTCAACACAATGTTGCATCCCTCCGTGGACCCGTCTGCATGTCTGTTTCCCATAAATATGAACTAAATTGGAGGAGCTTTGCGGGAGTTTGGACATCTGCATGCCCGACCACCATTCACAAGGGGAGGAGATGGTGGCTAGCAAGGTGGAATCGGCTGCCTACTCCACTATAGGTCAACGGTCACCGGACGGGCGGAGGAAGAAGAAGATTGGGGGAGGATTAGTTGTCGACTGCCTCGTATCAACATCTCGTGTCTCCTTTTCATAGTAGTGGTAGTTTTTTTAGAAAGATGCTTCATATATTTTTAAATGTTGTGAAAAAAATAAGTGAGACCCATTTCTTACAAAGAATGCTCAATAAATTAATAATAATAATAATAATAATAATAATAATAATAATATTTTCCTTTTTTTTTAAAAGCGCCCCAATAGGCCGTGACATAGGGTCGCGAAGGAGCTCCTCACGTTTGGTGGCGCCAACGATGGGTCGTTGAGGAGCATGGCCCCAATATGTCGAGATGATAAAGGACACACATGAAGTGGGAGGGCATGGTCATAATTCCCAACCCTTATTTTCTATTTTTAGAGATTTTCTTATCGTGTCATTCAATATTTTTTGTATTTTTCTTCCAATTATTTTGTTTTTATTTTACCCCTGAGTTTCTAGTTTGTATTGGGGACAATTAAATATTAATATTTTGTTCTAAATAAATCTATATTTACTATATGAGATACATGAACTTCTTTGGATAGCCATGATCCTCACTAGCCTCACCTTGTCTTTCTAAAGCTCAATTGTTTAAAATGCCTTTACCTTCTCAAATTCCATTTTTCTCCCATTTATTGATCTTGTCCATGTCATTCTTCTTCCGCACTCTCTCTGGGTCAAACTTCATCCTCTCACTCTACACATCCAAGAAGATCGTGTACCTCTTCTCCTCCTTTTTGTTGAATTCATCTGCTTTGTTGGATAAATTTTCGTCCATGTGGAGGACTATTTGCTTGTTGCGTCGTCATGGGCGGCCCTATCCTTCTCCAACTTTTCCCCGTGTTTATTCCACTTTGGCTTGGTCCCGTGTCCGTCCATCCGTCCACCTTGGTCATCGCCTTCATCCAATCCAATAGATTGATGAGAGTGTGTGCCATCACTCTTCTTTTTTTCTTGGTGGGGTTCTTGAGATCTTCAAAGAGGGTTGACCACTTGAGTCTCCCATTCAACTTCACCCAATAGTGGGACATAGGAAATAATTTTTTCTCAATTTGATGATACAAAGTGGCGGCCAATCTCATCTAGGAAGCGAAAATTACGTCAACCTAATGCAAGAAACGAAGCAGACAAGATGATGACCATATGAAGCAAACAAAATTTACAACTTTGGTACGTACTTACCACTTGAGCATAGACACCACAAATTCTGCTCATGGACACTTTCGTTGACCCAAGGTCTATGACGGCGTCCGGACGTCGGAGCAGGCAGCTATAGTTAGGACAAAGGAGGAGGGCTGCGGCGCGAACGCGGAGCAAGGACGGAAGAGGGCGGTAATGGAGGCCCTAAAACGGAGGACTTGTACGGGGGAGGGGCGATCAATTTTGGCAATTTGGAGAATTTTGGACTTACATTGTGGACACGCCTGAACGGTCCCAAATTTGCTCCACATATGCGCTGGGTTTGTTTGTTTGTTTGAAGAGAGCACAAGAGAGAAGAGCTAGGCGCCATTCCTGATCTCAGGAACTGATGATTAATTGTTCATCATCAAGGAAGTAATCCATACGTCTCTGGTTGCAACTTATACAGTCTACTAATATAAAAACTTGTATAGTTGCAAATGACACCCTACTAGTAAAACAACAACAAAGGAACTAACGATGCTGTAAATGGCACCTCCTGGTTTCCTTTCCATCCTGACGAAGCTGCCTTGTAACTTCATCGCCACTCCGACAATGTCACGGCTTCGTTGGACTCACCCACCAGCGTCGCAACTCATTCACGGCCTCCTCCTCTTCGTCTTCATCCGCCCTCCTTTTCATTCCAACAGCTATGGACCGGACGTTTATGGCCAAGTATAGGACTGAAGCTCAAGGCTTCCAAGCAAGCCTTTTATCTCGTTGTGAAGAGCACGCCGGCCATTTCGCCGACAGAGCTTCCGCATACGCTGGCCAACAAAAACGGATTGATGAGCACAACATGCATGCATGGGTTTTGCTCACCGCAGGAGCCAAGGAAGGATGCGACTGTGAACAAGTCAGATATCACAAGGTTAGGGAAATTCACAGAGACATTAAGATCCAAGTATACTCACTCACCAGTGTGCACCCATGCAGTTCAACATCTTCTTCTTGCCTCATTACAGTTACAGTACATTACAACTTGAAACGGTTGAAAAAACTGCATCCACCATGCAGAACCATTTTCTCGCTCGGCTCTTGCAGCGTCAGAAGACACCACCGAAGTAGATTGCACCCTTTTGCCAATCAACCACATCCTTTTGGCAATTGGACCCTCTCCTTCCAAAAGGAGATTGATCAACAAAACTGAAGTAACACCACAACTGACATTAGTATCACTGACAGTACCTATCAACTGAGGTAAGGAAAAGAGTAATAACAGCGAGGTACTCACAGATCAGGAACTAGTCAAGCATGTAAGCAATCAATCGAGCAGCAAGTAGATCCTTGGCACAAGTGGCATCCTGCTAAAGTTTTGACTGATCAGATCAAAACTTCACTGTTTGACACGGACCAATGCCAATTACAAAGCTCAGTATAAGGATTAAAAATACGGCGCTCAGAAAATGAAGATCTTCTGAAGTCTCAGCAGATAGATAAACTGCTCTTCGTTGGGGAACAAAAACAATTTCCAACGCTGTTTACTAAACTGAGGAAAGAACGATGACAAACTTAACAAGGGTGATTTCCATGTAATGTTATACCAAGACGCAGTTACCAAGGCTAGTTTTGATTACTAATAGGTTCTGAAAATTGTAAACAACATATTACCTCCACTATAACTTGAACAGTTAATTGTTTCAGCACAAACATGAGGCATAACTTCAAGCCTGGTACTACTACTGTGTTGTCTAGTTTTGACTTTTGAATCATGTATCATCTGAGATTTCACAATTATGTAACTGCACATGCCCTGAATTTGTACTTTCAGACAGGAGCTACACCTTCAGACCTGCTACTACTAGTGTTGATTCCGAATTTGTACCACATCACAACATGAAGAACACCTGCACAACAAGCCAAGGGAAATGGTGAATGCAAGAAAACCTGGTATCTATAGCAATTAGCAATGTAGCACTGAGTGAGAAAATAGCATACCTTACTATCAGTAGCAGAGCACTGAAGTCTGATTTATTCAACAATCATTTTACGGTGATATTTTGATGGACGGTAACCATAACTTAAATGCAAAGTATGTAGAAGCCCACAAGAGCAAACATAAGAAAACCTGCACAGAAAACAAAAATAAATAGTTAATACAAGGCATATTTCATCAATTTCGTCCAGGAAATAAAGAAAGAAACTCCCAAGAAGATTTAACTGATAATTATATTGAATTTCTCAACTTGTGAGGAAAAATACAAGGTGCAAAGAGAAACAAATATTCCATAATTGTTTCACTGCCTTGGAAAGAATAGAAATCTGCTATATCAGAAATATAAGTGGAAGTTGATCTGTTAAATGTGCATACCAGATTTATCTACAGGAAAGGAAGAAAATGGCCATAATATCAGTAGTGTAGCACCCAACTCTAATTCAATCCTGAATTGTACCATGGGATAGTTTGATTCTCACAGCCGAACTAGCCAAGTAACCGAGTCTTTTGAGTAATGAAAACCCAAATGTAAATTCAAAGTACGTAGAAACCTATGAGAACGAACATAAGAACACCTGCAGAGAAAACCAAAACATTGGGTGAATACATGATCGATTTCATGATCCTTGTTCAGGAAAAAAAAACAAGCCAACTTCAAAAAGACATCAGCTGATAATCACATCGGCTTTCTCAAAGTGTGAGTGAGAAGACAAGGGGAGTGGAGAACACATCTTAAATAATTAATATGGTATAGCAGGAACGAAGTTCCAAGTTTGATATACTTACCAGATTTATGTACGGGAAGGAAGAAGATGGCCACAAGACCCTCGTCCATGTGGCATGTTTGCATGTGTGATGAGAGTTGAGCTATACAAGGATACTAGAAGAATGTACAAGGGGTTCTCCAAGGCAGAGACCTGCATAGTAGATGGAAACAAACACTGGTCAGATTATTATTCATGAAAAAAAGTAAGGGTAATGGGGGTCTGAGAAGTGATGGAGACAAACAAGGAACTAGCTGTCATTACCTTGGGTCAGTCTCCAGGTTGCAGTATGATTTTTGGGATAGTTCCCACTAAACCAATGCACTGTTGTTTTAGCTCCTCGTTGTCGCAATATTGGACATCTAATTCTTGCAGTGATTTGGGGAGGCCATCCTTGGGCAGCGACCGAACGGCCGGACATTTGAAGACCCCTAATTGCTCGAGGTTGGCAATCTTGTGCAGAGAGGGCCCAGGCTCTTGCATAGATCGGAAAAGCAGCAACCCATCTTCTACTTCTTTCTCATGCTCCAGCTGTGTTATATTTTCAGACACTATGACTTCGAATGTGGAGAGCATTGGGAGGTGGGTGAGGAGCTCTGTCAATTCCTTCCTACTAGGACCACCAAGTGATTCCTCGACCACACTTAATACCTGGACCGCAGGGTGCTGCCATTCCACATCAGCCTCACCTCCTGACGGCCCAATCAGACCATCTAAACTCTCTGCATACAATTTCAATTTCTTCAGTGAGGTTAGCATCAGAAGGTGCTTCCACCCCAGAGATGGGCACTTCTTGAGCTTCAGCTCCTCAAGCCCAGTCAGTTTATTAAACGCTAACACCTGATCTAAGCTCTGCAGATCATCATTTCCAACAATATCCAACCTTACTCCTTTGTAGGATGATTTTGAGTACTTAAACTTCTCTAGCTGCTTTACACCGTATATGCTGACAGAACACAGTGTTTCAGTCCAGGGGACATGAGCCACTATCAATAATTCTGGACAGTTTTGTATCTGAACGTATTGCAGTTTGGGAAACCAATCGGTGTTTGAATCTTGATCAGGTTTAGGGTCAACAATGTGGTTTGAAAATGGCAACTCCAAGAGTTTAGGGCAGTCTCTAATAATCAGTACTTGCAAAAGAGGAAACATATGATGAGCTTCCTGTGATGGTACCCATTTTTCAAAATTTCCCAAGTTAGAAAGTTCAAGCCTTATTAGCCTGCAAAAGCTTTGCTCTATAACAAACTCCTCGATTGTGGTAATACTCTCCAATCTTAATATACCAAGACCCCACATCTTCCCTAAAGAAGGGAGACATTGCCAAGAAACATCAATGAGATGAAGATATTGAAGAGCTTCAATAGCGAGATTATCACCCAACCATGTTGGACAAGAAGGGCCTCTGTGCCCTGCAATCCACAACTCTTGAAGGTATCTATGTGGTTGAAGGCTCTCAAGAACAACTTTTTCCACATCAGGCTCAATATTAGAGTGCTCACTATCCCACACTAATATTAAACTCTTCAAGTAGTTTTTCTCTTTCAGTTTTGCTTTGGCTGCTCCTTCTTTCGTGTGTATATTCTCAAGGTTATAGATGCCAAGTTCCCTTAGTTCGTTCAAATGCTCTAGTTGCTTTGATTCAAACCCTTCACTTTCTTTATTGACCCTGAAAACCTTCAACTCTTCTAAGAGTCTGAGTTTTCCCACATTAAGAATATCAGAATGCAACTCAACACTTGGGGTATAAAAGTGACACAGTTTTGAAAGGTTGTTTAGGTCTTTGGGCAAATCCCAACAACCATACCACGACCCTAGATCCAGAATCCTTAAATGGTAGAATCTAGAAATAGCAAGTGGTAAATGCATCTTGCTGGGATACTTTGTCCCTAGATGTAGGTATCGTAGGTGGACAAGAGCTGAAAAGTTATGTAACATGGACTCCACGGGACATGGCATTTGGAGCAAATGAAGAACACGGAGAGCATTTGCTTCTCTAAACAAATCACCCAAAATGTTGGCAAAGCTTTCATCCATTTCCCCAAATAACATCAAAGTATGCAATTGTTTAACCTTCAATCTTGTCTTCAGATTTCTCAATTGAATCTCAAAGTTTTCATGAGACACTGTATCATCACCATCTATGATTATAGACAAGTGACGAATGGATTGCTGAATTTCTACTGATCCCATGTTGGAGCAATGTAAACTGATAAAGTCATGAGATGCAACTTGCAAAACTAAATCATGTAGCAAGTCATGCATAACATAGTACGAACAACCATCAATTTCCTCTACTCTGAAAAAACCATGCGTGACCAAATCATTTAAATTTCTCAAACCTATATCTTCAACTGTTTGGTTTTGAGCACCAGGTTGTAAGATATCTAGTCCTATCCACAAATTGATCAGATGGTTGCTACTGAAACGAAAATCTTCAGGAAATAGTGCAGCATATGAAAAGCATTGTTGCAGATGGAAAGGGAGATAGTCATAGCTAAGCTTCAAGGCAGGCATAATGTCATTGACACTGGTCTGCCTCTCCCATTCTTTACTTTCTAGGACCCTTCTCCAATGCCGCAAACTAAGGTCCTTTCTCAGTAATCTACCAACAGTTTTTGCGGCAAGCGGGGATCCCTTTAGTTTTGCAATTATCATATCTCCAATCTCAAGCAAAAAATTGTGATCCCTTCTACATTGCTCATCACCAAAGACAAATGCATAGAATAACTCTGTAAAATATTCAGATCCTAAACCTTCCAATTCTATCGAATGGACAGTTGTTCCAACCATTTTTGCTATTGTTGGAAACCGAGTTGTGACTAGAATAATGCAACCCTTTTCTTGTGATGTTTTCAGTGGCAGCAATAATCTTTTCCAGTCATCCTCATTACTACACTCCCATATATCATCCAACACAAGCAAGAACCTTTTGGATTTTAATCTTTGTTCAATCAGCTGTTCTGGTCTATCCCCCTTTTCCCCGTCAACTGGAGGGATATCTTTTTTAATATCTTCAAGCAGCTTATTCAGACTAAACCTGAGGGATACACATACCCAACTCATTACTTGAAAATGATTTTGCACTTCTTTATTATTATATATGTGTTGTATCAGAGTCGTCTTCCCTATTCCCCCTGGACCAACAATCGGAAGCACGGTTAGATCCTTGCTATGGTACTTTCCCTTGGTCATATCATGTATCATGGTATTCACAACCTGGTCCCTCCCGTACAATTTTGGCTCTATACTTTGACCAGTGGTGATGGGACGACTCTGGGAGAAATCTGGGGCAATGATACGGTCACAACTCTGAAGAATTTGGGTAACCTCTCTACGCACAGGTTGCAATTGCTCTACAATGTGCTTCATTCTTTCAGAGACATCAACCCTATTAAACTTCTGTATTGATGTTTCTTTAGCATGCTCTCTTTGTGGCTCACCACAAATACTTGACTGGCCAGAATTATCATCATGAACATGTGTCGAAGATGAGCAAGGGAGGAGTTTACCAAGCTTGGGCATGCACCCGCTGACCTCCAGGTTGGTGTTTGGCGTTGAGGACTTGCCGTGTGTCCTCTGCCTGCCACGTGACCAAGCGCAGCAGCCAACCCGTCGCCTTGCATCTTCCACTTGTTCAGGTTCATCAGGGCTGGCAGAAGATGAGCACGAGGATAAACCAAGCAGAGCTTTGGCAGTGTGACGAGCATTGAGAGCAAGGTCGTGGAAGCAGCCCTTGGCATGATGGTCTGCAGCTTCGTATGTTCCATGGAGCTCATCATGGATGCGGAAGTAGTCCAGCTCGTCCAACAGGTCCTCGGCACAGTGCGCCGAGCGCCGTAGTTTCCCCAATAACTCCTCCATGGCATGGCCGCCAATCTGCTTGCGTCCGGCAGTTTCAAGTGTGGCCTGCACAAGTAGCAGTTCCATCTTTAGGGCCTCAATGTTGAGACCCAAGTTGTTAGTGGAACTCCAGGCCTCGAGCACGCCATCGGCAACAGGGGCCAGCGCCTTGCCCACCACCCATTGCGCCGTGCTGAGGAGCGTGTTCATCCCGTCCTCCTCCTCCTCCTCCTCCTCACACACGCTGATGTGCTAAGGATTAGTGATGTGAGGACCTGCAGGAATCAAAAGGAATTCATTTGGTTAATGCACTCCAATAACGTGGCAGAATATGGAGAAAAAAAATTAGGCTTGTAAGCCATTGCTAGCAAGTACCAGCATGCGAGAGAGGAATTAACATTATTTGCACAGACGCAGGAGGGGGAGCGACCGTCCTGCCTGCCTGAGAGTTGTGTTTCTCAGGACGAAATATATATAGAGAGGGATGTGTATACTGTATTATTCTAGTTTGGAGCCTCGCACAAGCTGCTTGCTTTACTTTACCATACTTGAGCATATGGCTTAAACTGATCACAGACAGCAAAGCATCACGTTCCTCCCTCCTTCTCTCAACAAAGCATCCCAGCAAAGCAATGTGTTAATGAAGGTGATGCTTTACTTTGCTTTATTCTCTATCTCTATCTTTCTTTTCCTGGTGGTTAGTTGTCTCCAGGGGAAGGAAGAAAAAAAAGACAACGATGAAGATAATAAGAAGGGCAAGACAACAGGAAGCTCAACGATGGAGAACTACAATGGCCTTTTTACCCTGTTATACAGTGAGTTGATGCTACATTGCTACTTAACTTCAACTGCAAGTCTGCAATGATTAATTCAGGATGTTTGTGATCGATATCAATCAGGTTGTTCAGGCATCCTGTAGCTAGATTGAAGCAGGGAGGTGTGATGGAGGCGTCCTGGTGTTTTCAGTGGATAGCTAATCCGACATGGCTGTGATCCCAGAATAAAATACCCTCTATATTTATTTAACAGCTTCAATCTATTGAAACATAAAATCAAATCCATTTATTTTGTTAAGGAATGAAACAACACATTGAATTAACAATGCCCTCAGCATGAGTAGCAGAACAGAACAACCACGTACTACCAGTAAATCAGATTTGTGGTGGGAGAGATACAAGGTGTGGAAGGAGAGAAGAGCAAGAGGCCAAATGAAATGATTCTCCCATCCCAAGGATATGATTTACATACAAACTGAAGTAACATCGTAACTGTGCGTGAGCTTTGAACAGTAAGAGTGTCTATTTGAAACAGGGGAGGTCAGAAAGAGTGAGATGAGTAATAAATCCATCACTGTCATGGGATGGGATTGAAGTTGAACAGCGAGCTTGTAAACCCTCAACTATTTGGCGGAGTTCGACAGAAGTCAGGAGAAGCCTGAACTGAATGTATGTATTTTTCTGGTTGGAAAGAACAATGGGACCCGGGACGGAGGGAGCAGTCCTCTAGCAGAAGTATATTTTGCATTCCAGAGAGGAAAAAGAAATCCTCAAATTGGCACCCTGGGCCACTTTATAAATGGAGACAGCATGCAGGAATCTGAATCATGAAGACAAAGAAAAATAGCCAGGGCCTTTATACTCTGTGCTACAGGAACTGGAAGTTGTAAGTTGAAACCAACATGTGTGCTAGTCATAAGCAGAGCAGAGTACCATGTGGGGTTACCCTTAAGTTAACTGCAACAACTAAAGCTGCAGGCTGTTTGTAATCGATCGATCAAGCTACTACCAAAAGTGAGTTGTGATACACTGGTAGCTTAGTAAGTACTAAGTACAATGTACTCCGTATAATGGTGTTGCTAATGTGTTTTAACAATGTGTGAGTTTTTTCGCACGAAATTCCACAAATACTTTGCACCAATCTAACAAGATTTTTAGTACTAGTAGTTTGGAACCTGACTGGCAGCAGAGCAAAAGCGTAGGATGGAGAAAGCGAGGAGGCCACGCATACCAACCGGATTTTGAACCGAAGCCATTCGTCCAGAGGTCACCATTGTGGAGGTCAGGAGCGGCGGAGGCGCGTGCACAAGCCGGGCATCCAGCCACCGCGGCGCCACGGCCCATGGACCCGCCTAGGGTTAGCCGCAGCGGCATGAGCGTGGTGAGGCGCCGCCTAGACTTGGGATCAGGCTCGGGTCGGTGTAGTCGCCCGGCGTCGGATAGATTTCGATTGGTGGCGGAGCGGCCGGCTGGAGTCAGTAGTGGGGATTTTTCTTGGCCGCTGCTCTGCGCCGGCCGACCGGGTAAATTTTCGGAGGGTCGGTACCATGCGTAAAAACGCACTAGTACTATTTTTTTTTATGTTTGTATGTTATTTTTTCTTATTTTTTGCATCTAATTGCAACAAAAATTATAATTTTATTATTGCATACAATATTTAACACGAATTGATTGTAGCAAAATTAACTATCAATGGGTTGTAACAAAAAAATCATAATCCATCGTCGCTAATTATTTTATTATTTTTGATTGTAGCAAAAACTCTTAACGGTAGTAGCAAAAAAAACAAAGGGGAAAGCAAAAAAGTCAAACGGTTGCAACATTATAGATAACAAAAAATCGTCAGATATTCCTTTGCAGCAAAATGGTCCTAGTGATTGCAATTTTTTTGTACATGGATGCAACAAAAATTTATAACGGTTGCAACAAAATTCGGGACACATTATCACCGATCACACTTTATTTTTTTTGTTGTAGCAAAAAATCATTAGTACCCTTTTTATATCATGCTATCAAATGGATGTGCTTAGCACTAAAATACATCTAGATACATCCGTTTAGCGAAAAATAACATAGACCAACGTAGAAGCATTTTAGTATAATAGTAGTACATTTTAATACTATGGTTGCGACATTTATCATGTGTCATATGCAGCAAAAGCGGCACAATAGACACAGCTGGACCTCGGCCCGACCGACCTAAGCTTTGGCTGGTCGGCTGTCCACGAACCTTTCCCATTTTTCTTCCCCGATTACTTAAAAAGCAGTTGCACTCCTTTTATAGAATCGAGCGCACCTCGTCTGTTTGCGTATCTTATTTCAAATTAACGATGCACATGTAGTGTCAAACAAACATATGTTGTATCATTGTTGATAATGATAGTAGTGGAGACCGCATCCGATGCATCCAGATGAAAAAGAACATATGCACACGTACTTGCTGACGTCACTCATTTAATTTGTTTTATTTTTCTTAAAAACTAACTTTTGAATCGAGTATCGAAACGAAGATTCGTTTTCACCGTTAGGTTTCTTGCGACGAGATTTTCAAAACTAGATCTCATCTGAATATGTTTCGATGATTTTTTTAAATAAGCAACTTTGATGCTAAATGAGGTAATTTTAGTGTAAAACAGAATAAACTTTTATACATCACATATACTAATGAATTTATCAAGCAAGTATGTCAAAGGCCACTTAAAAATCATGAAAAATTATTTTCATTGTATATAGGTAACTAAGCATCATGGGTAGAAACTTTGGTGATGGACAACGTACTTTTACGGCGCCCATTTTGCATTATGATTTTCGTAATGTAGATGCTTGAATTTTCTAGGACAGTTACTTGGTTTGCTAGCACAAGTGCTTGGTTTTGCTAAGACAATTGTTGTTTTTTAGAAACAACAAGTGCTTGGTTTGCCGAAACAATTTCTTTTGATGTGATAGTTGTTTGGTTTGCTAGGACAGTTGCTTAATTTTATTAGAATAGTTGCTTGGTTTGCTAAGACTACTATGCAATTTTCCTACATTATATGTAGTAATGAATTTATCAAGCAACTATACTATATACCACTTAGAAATCATGGTAAACAATGTATCATTGTATATAGGCCACTAAGTATCATCGATAGACATCTTTGGTGATAACAACGTATTTTGATGGCGCCCATTTTGGATAGTGTTTTAGTAACATAGGTGTTGAATTTGCTAGGATAGTTGTTTGGTTTTGCTAGAACAATTGCTTGATTTTGCTAGGACTAGGATGGTTTATTGCTTTTGATACGACAATTGCTTGCTTTTATTAAGATAGTTTCTTGGTTTGCTAGGATTATTTTGCATTGTGTTTTTGGTAACGTAGTTACTTGAATTTACTAAGACAATTTCTTGGTTTTTTGCTAGGACAACTACTTGGTTTTATTAAGACATTTGCTTGGTTTGCTAGGGCAGTTGCTTGGTTTTGTTTCGACAATTGCTTGGTTTGCTAGGACAATCGCTTGATTTTATTAAGACAATTTTTTGGTTTGCTAGGATTATTCTACATTGTGTTTTTTTGCTAATGTAGTTACTTGAATTTACTAAAACAATTGCTTGGTTTTGCTAGGATAGTTACTTGGCTTTTTGTTAGAACATTTTGCATTATTTTTCGGTGTTTCTTGAATTTTGTAAGATAGTTGTGTTTGTTTTTGCTAGAGACATTTACTTTGGATCTGGCTAGAATAGTATTGTAGGCAATTGCGCATCAAAGATAAGCAACTATCCGTCAACCGAGTAACCATGACAGGTAAGTTGAGATAATATTAATAAAATTCATTGATACACATAATGCAATAAAATTGCTTGTATTTAGCATTAAGAATGCATCATATTTTGTGTCATTTCTTGATTTTACACAAACCAAACTGATAGGAAGCCATACTAGACAAACAAAAAGAGTTGCTTACTTATAGCATTAAAGTTGCCTACATGACACACAAAGTTGCTCAAAAAGTAAAGTTCGCCGAAACCTATCAATATGAAATCTAGTTTTGAACAACTTGTCGTGAGAAACCCAACGGTGAAAACGGATCTGAATTTTGATGCCCGATTCAAAAGTTATAGCTTTTTAAATTTTTAAATCAATAATAAATGCACGTACATGCTAGCGTGAAC
Organism: Bromus sterilis; assembly: GCA_950022295.1. Lineage (NCBI taxonomy): Eukaryota > Viridiplantae > Streptophyta > Magnoliopsida > Poales > Poaceae > Bromus > Bromus sterilis. The sequence goes on from OX465598.1 coordinate 37,592,964, forward strand.
CTGAAAAGGGATCTATTCTTTTCACTTTTAAAGATGGTACATTGCACATGGTGATACTTTCCTTTTTAGGAGGGCTGCTCGATCAGCCCGCTGAGCGCACGGGCGCTCGCTATCAACGTCCTTTTTCTTAGAGATTATCATTTATTACTCTGTATCATAATATAAGATGATTTTTTTGATACTACAAGAATGAACAAAAAATGTACAAAGGTAGGAGTAGTATCCAACGTATCGTGTGAGATTCCTTATCCGTGGGTCAGTGGATGGAATATTGGTTCACTCACTATCAACATTGACGACAGTAGCGACATGAACGACTACGAACACAAGGGCGATCAACCTAACGAGGAACAAGCTACTGGATAGATAGAAGAGTGCGAACCAGGAGGCCGATCTAAAAGAGATAAGAAGTTTTCCACTTGGCTTGCAGGCTAGGAGTGGAGCAAATGAGGCTTGTAATAAATAGTTGAGAGTTCAGTTAATCACGCAACGAGATCTAGACTTGGCGTGAGCCACTCGCTCATCTCTCCCGATCTCCTTTTCCTGTTCTTCCCCTGTCTCTTCTCTTGTGTCGGATTCAAATTACGTGATCGTGATCCCTAGCATACTAAGATCATCACAGTCGATATCAAATTCTTCCAAAGAGGTAAAAGAAAAGAAAGAAGATGACCCGTAAAGATATACTTAGTGATAACAGAAGTGTCTACAGAGGAACGAACAAACTTCAGCAACATGAACGGTTGCGGGTTTTACAGTTCAAGTTTAATAAAAGCGCCCTTTATCGGAAAAAAAACTGTTGCGGGTTTTACAGCGCATTACCAGCTTTAATATCTACTAGTTACTTCCAAGTTTCTCTAGGACATCGACAAGAAGAGAGGGACAATTCACCTTTAGATCTCTGTACCCCTCGGTTGCCAACACGTCCGTCAGCACACCAGGAGATGCGATGTAGTCCACGCAGAACGCCTTAAGCTGTGTGCAATGGTGCTGGTCCGCCAGCTCTAGCGTGTCCGCGACATTCTCCACGGCAATGGTCTCGCTCAGCGCGCTCTCGCACATCAGCCTCATCCTGTCGAGCCCATATCGGTCCGCCGCCGCAAGCCAATCGCACATCATCTCTCTTCGGCTGGTAGAATCGGCATCGTCTTTGACAGGGGGCAAGGTATCCGTGTAGATGAAGTGAAGCAAGGCCTCCAAGGCTGCGGGTTTCATGTCGTGGATTCTCACGTGGCTGCCGGGTTTGTCCGCCAGTGACCCGAAGAACTGGGCGCAGAAGACCGGCGATCGCATGGCGACCACCGCCTTGTGCGCCTTGTACTCGTTCCCCCCGACCTGAAAGGTCAAGTCCCACCCCTGCTTGCTGTCCAGGAGCCGAGCAAGGTCCTGGCAGATGCCGGAGGGCGGCACCATGATCGAGCTGCATGTGGTTGCTCCGGTCTTGCACTCCTTGTAAACCTCGACGGTGCAACATACCGTAAGGCAGTCGTTCCGCAGGTATTGCGACTCAAGAGATTCTATCTTGATGAAATCCTTGTATCCCCATGATTTGGCATCGGCGGTAAAGTCATCCCACGCCACGCGCACGGCTGACCAAAAGGTGACGAAGTTCCCGTATGTAGGAGAGGGGATTTGGGGTTCAGTCCACACTGGACTCTTGTATTGATCTCATGTATATATAGAGCCGTACATGGGGGGCGCCGGAGCGCATGTTACAGGGGGTGCGACGTGCGCGTGATCGTGGTGATCGTGTGCTAGGACGTGACCAGGACGGGGTCAGCAGGGAGACTGGCAGTTGCTGTCAACACCCCCCCGCAGCTGCAACATCCGGCGACCGGATGCATAAGCTGGATCGAAACTCTTGGAACGCTGGCGTGGGTAGCCCTTTCGTCATCACGTCGGCAAACTGTTGCGTCGTCGGGACATGGAGGACGCGGAACTGCCCGAGAGCTACCTTCTCGCGGACGAAGTGGATATCCAGCTCGATGTGTTTGGTACGCCGATGATGGACAGGGTTCGCAGCCATGTAGACCGACGAGATGTTGTCGCAGTAGACGACGGTCGCCGGGGATAGCGGAGCACGTAGCTCGCCGAGCAGCTGACGGAGCCAGCAGCACTCGGCGACGGAGTTGGCGACGGCGCGATACTCGGCCTCCGCACTGGAGCGGGAGACCGTGGGCTGCCGCTTGGATGACCAGGAGACCAGCGAGTCGCCGAGGAAGACGGCGTAGCCGGACGTGGAGCGCCTGGTGTCTGGGCAGCCCGCCCAATCGGCGTCAGAGTAGGCGACCAAGTCCAGGGTCGCCGAGCGCGCGATGTGGAGACCATGGGTGTGGGAGCCGCGCACGTAGCGCAGGATTCGCCGGACCAGTGCTCGGTGTTGCTCCCGCGGGTCATGCATAGACAGGCAAGCTTGCTGGACGGCATAGGCGAGGTCGGGGCGGGTCATGGTGAGGTACTGGAGACCTCCCACGATGCTGCGGTAGTCGGAGGCGTCGTCGATGGGCGGACCAGCGTCCGCGGAGAGCTTGCAGCGTGTGTCCACGGGCGTCGATGCGGGTTTGCACTGGGTCATGTTGGCGCGATCCAGCAGCTCCTCGGCGTACTTGCTCTGGGACAGGAAGAAGCCGTCACTGGAGCGCGTGACGCTGATGCCGAGGAAGTAGTGGAGGGGCCCGAGGTCCTTCATGGAGAATTCAGCCACCAGCTTGGCTTGAACGCGACGAAGCAGGGACGTAGTCGACGCAGTGAGGATGATGTCGTCCACGTACAGCAGCAGGTACGCGCACTCGCCGGCGTGTTCGAGCACGAACAGTGAGGGATCAGAGCGCGCCGCGACGAATCCCACCTGGCGGAGGAAGGCGGCGAAGCGATCGAACCATGCCCTGGGCGCTTGCTTCAAACCGTAGAGTGACCTGTCGAGGAGGCAGACGTGCTCGGGTTGGGCCTCGTCGACGAAACTGACCGGCTGCTGGCAGTAGACCCGCTCGGTGAGGTAGCCTTGGAGGAACGCGTTGTTCACGTCCATCTGATGGACGGGCCAGTCGCGCGCAGCAGCAATGGCGAGGACGACGCGGATGGTGGCGGACTTGACCACTGGGGAGAAGGTCTCGTCGAAGTCGATGCCGGGGCGCTGGGAGAAGCCACGGACAACCCACCTGGCTTTGTAGCGTTCCAGCGAGCCGTCCGCTTTGAATTTGCGTCGGAAGAGCCACTTGCCGGAGACGACGTTGGCACCTCGAGGTCGTGGCACCAGCGTCCAGGTCTTGTTCGCCATGAGCGCCCTGTACTCATCCTGCATCGCAGCTCGCCAATTTGTGTCACGAAGCGCAGCACGCACGGTCGCGGGGACGGGAGACACAGTGGAGACAGAGTTGTTTTCGTCATATTTGGGATTGGGGAAGAATTTGCCGCGCTGAGCACGGGTGATCATGGGGTGTGCTGGCGGGGGCGGAGAAGCTGGACCAGCTTGGATGTCCGGGGACGTCGGGCACGGCCCCGCCGGAGTGTCCACCTGGGGGGTGGGCGACGCAGGGGAGCACGTGACTGTATCGGCACCGCGGGGGGAGCGAACAGGAGTAGGTGCGACAGGCGGGGTCGTTGGAGCGCGCGGTGCGCGCGCGCGCAGAGGAACATCGGGCTGAGAGACGATCTCATCAGGAGAGGGAGCGTGCGGTGTCGCTGTGGTGTGACGGAAAGGGAAGTTGTGCTCGTCGAAAACGACGTGGCGAGAGACGATGACGCGCCCGGTGGCTTGGTTGAGGCATCGGTAGCCTTTGTGGTCGCTAGAGTAACCCAAGAAGACGCAAGGCGTAGAGCGCGGCGCAAGCTTGTGGGGAGCAACAGCGGAGAGGTTCGGAAAACACAGGCATCCGAAAACACGAACACCTGAGTAGTCAGGCTGAGTGCCGTAGAGGAGATAGAAGGGGGTGTGGCTATGGCGAGGTCGGCAGGGGCGACGATTTAGAAGGAATGTGGCTGTGTTCAAGGCCTCTGCCCAGAACGTGAATGACATGGACGCGTGCAAAAGCAGGGTGCGGACAATGTCATTGGGGGCACTGGTGTCGACAGCCTTGCCCTTGCCTTTGTTGCGTCCACCGGAGGAGCCGCCGGAACGACGGTTGCCGCCTCCACCACCGGAGGGGCCACCGTTGGGAGGAGCGCCGTTGGTGCTGGGGCCGGTGCGAGTGGCGTGGAGCGCAGTCTCGTGGGAGGCGTCCGGAGCCTGACGACTCTCTTCCAGCAGCAGGAACGCGCGGCACCGGAGAAAGGTGGGGAACGGCGTCTGCATAGTAAGGATAGGAATGGCGTACCGCAGGCGAGGATGGAGCCCGCGGAACATGTTAAGCACCTGCTCGCGATCAGTGACCGTCTCGCCGAGGTCCGCGAGGCAGTCGGCACACTCCTTGAGACGCGCGAAGTAGCTGATGACGGAGCCGCCGCCTTGTTCAATCCTGCGGAAGTCCGTGGCGAGGAAGACGGCCTGGTGCTCTCTGTTTTCAAGGAACAGAGTGGTGATGGACGCCCAGAGCTCAGCCGCGGTGGCACCGCGCTGGTGGACGAGGCCGAAAATCTCGGGGCTGATACGAGTGTACAGCCAGGAGATCACATAGGCGTCGTCCTGCGCCCAGGCTGGGTCGTCGGGGCGCGCCGGGCCGGTGATGTGGGCGAGGACGTCGCTTTTCTGGAACGTGACCTCAAAGAGGGTGCGCCACTGGGAGAAGTTGGGCGGGTTCAGCGTGAGGACGAGCGGCACGTGCTGGTTGATGTGGATCACGGCCAACGGGGAGGAGGCCGGGCCGGCGGAGGCAGGCGGAGCTGTGAGCGGCCCGCCAGGGAGGGCGGCGGCAAGAGCCGCCGGGGTCACCAGCTGAGGACGGTTCGGCGCACTTGAAGCGGCCGCATCGAACGCAGAGGAAAGGCCAGGGCGTGGAGGGGGAGGTGGTGGTGGTGGCAGCGTAGCCATGACACCGGAGCAGTTGGGAAGTGGCAGCGGAAGCAGGGTCAGAGGCGCGGGACGATGCCGGCGTCTGATACCATGTAGGAGAGGGGATTTGGGGTTCAGTCCACACTGGACTCTTGTATTGATCTCATGTATATATAGAGCCGTACATGGGGGCGCCGGAGCGCATGTTACAGGGGGCGCGACGTGCGCGTGATCGTGGTAATCGTGTGCTAGGACGTGACCAGGACGGGGTCAGCAGGGGAGACTGGCAGTTGCTGTCAACACCGTAGGCCCGTTGATCTGGAACCTATAATTTAGTTCGATCTTCTTCGAAGCTGCGCTCAACAGCGTGAGGTACAGCGACAAGTACCCTTCGTCTTCCTTTCCGTTGCCGGCAGGGTAGCATCTGATTGCCCAACTATATCCTCCCACCTCGAAGGCTCCGGATTGGATAAACTTCCTAACGCCGGCCCTCTTGTGTAGATTGTAATCCGCGATATTGAGTCGATGCGTACCCCTGACCAGCTTTGTCGAGTGCGTGGACATGGTGTGTCGCGCGGGAGCTCTGGTCGGAGGCGAGGGGGCAGATGGGATGTGGTCGGCCATGGTGAGAGAGTTGGATGCGCTACTAGAGATTGTTGACCTTCGAGACCAATCACATCAAACTAAATCAACACACGCGTCCAAAAGAACTATAGCCTAGGGCTTGCACCGTGCCCTTAATTATTTCTCACGGTGTTACACCAACCAGGTTATGAAGTACGTATGCATGCAAGACTGGATCCTAATCGGACACTCGCCTAAACATATTCGAATAGTTAAACCGAGCTAGACTCAAACTAGTACCTGGACAAGGTGGACACCAGCTAGCAACCCACATACTAGCACTCAATCAAAACTCATAACACCACGTGGAGATCTATTAATCAACAAATCTAATCTTCTATATCTAAATAGCCAGCTTTCACTAAACATTTTTTTTTAACATGCAAGTATGCTACCCCATCATTCATCTTGTATGAGAATAGGTCCACATCAATATGTTACTCCCTCCGATCCATAATAAGTGTCGCTCATTTAAATGAGCGACACTTATTATGGATCGGAGGGAGTACAATGGATAATAAGAATTCACCCGAACATACAACACACATGCATGTAAATTTTTACTCTATTATGATATTAATATTAAATGCATATATTGATTCACAATTAGTATTTCAAATATGTAAGTTTTATTTAACCAAAAATTTCATTAAAATATATTGTACAAATTTTCCGCAACAACGGGTTGGACATCATCTAGTGATGTATAACATCGGTGGCAAAACCATGGTCTGCATACCATGGATGCATACCGTTGATAGCAGAACCATGTACTATCTTCGTGTGTCTTCGGCGCACCGAATACGCAGGATAAGTCGCTAGAGAAGCTTGGTCAGGAGCATGATATGCTGGACACACTGGCAAGGTCTTTTGAGAATCCGAAACCGCATACGCTTGAAAGGGATCTGTCATAACGCATGGTGCAAAGAGCAAACACAAGAAAAAAAATGTAAAACTAAGAAAAAAGTAGTATATTAATTTGATTATTGTTTCCTCTGCAATTTTTTTGATTATTGTGTATTGTTCAACTGGTTGTTATCTTTCATCAACATATGAACTGTTGAACTTTCCGTGCAAGAAAATGATTTCAAATTCCATAAAAAAAAATTCAAAAATAATCGAACTCGGATTACGCGTGGAATTGAGACAATTGTTCGCTCTATGGGACTCCAAGGCTGTACATATGACGAGGCAAAGAGACATCATGTTAAACATTTTTTTCATGAGAGGTCATATTGAGGATTGAATCGCTTACGTCAAAAAATGATGATTCCATTCTTTGATCCATTGTCTCCTTTTGTTTTTATTACATCGATCTTATGATTTGCTTGCTGACATGCAGTGCTTGGAGTCTTCATCGTAACTTTGATAGAACTTCCACCTTCAAGAGGATCTTTGATAGAAGATTCGATGGACACATCTTCGATGATGGTAGACGCACAACCTAGATGGGAAAAAGATTATTCCATCTTTATGGAGCCATCACCGCCTCACCTTGCTCAGTAAGACACAAATCCTAACCAAACTAAAAAAAACTTAAAATGACCTAAAATTAAGGAGGATCACACGCACGGAAAAGGGCCAGGGCCCATCGTGCCTCCATGTCTCTAAGGTTTGGTGTCTACCCATTCTTCTCTTTATTATATTATACACATGCTTATGTGTGTTCTAGAAAAACCAAGAAAGTACTTGATCTATATCTATGAAACTAAGGAAAATTCTCATACTGACCTTAGCAGACTAGTTAGCTAGCTTATCTATATCTCTTATAAAGTAAAATCCCACTAAGATGCATTTATGATGTCTATCTCAACATACAAGTTATTCACGTCATCCACTATTCTAGACAATCATTTGGCTATGTCATCCACTAACAAAAATCCACTAAGATTCACCTAACTTATGATATCTATCTCAATATACAAACTATCCACATCACCCATTATTATAGTCAAATTTTTTTCCATGTCATTCACTTTTATTTACAAGCGTACTTATATAGATTTCCGTTGCGACGCGTGGGGTATTCTTCTAGTTAAGGAAATGATTGTGTTCAACCGACGCATAACACGCACGGCGTCGTACGCTATTTCATGTGAGCAACACGTGTCTCGGGGACCGCAACAACAGCTTTCGTCCAGCGCTTATGTCCGTAGGATCAACTGTGATTGAATAGGGATTGTGCATTCTAGTTTCACAATACGTTCTTAATTTGTTGCAATCTTTTTTTAGTGCAACATCAACTTTATTGCAAAGCGACCTTAGCCTCGTGCACGACATGTATTTATGGGACCCGTGAATCTTTATTTTATTGGCTGTAACACCCTCAGTTGTCTGTAACAGTAATCCTTTTGCTAATGACAATTACTGTTGCTAAATCATGCCATGATCAAATTTGAATCAAATCAAATCCAAAATGCCTTTTGTTGATATTAAAAATAATGTTGCAAATAAAGCTTGTCCAAAAATTATACAACCACTTTTATTAAATCACAAATAATCAGTGGGTCATGCCCATGTGGTTATGGTATTTTATTATGTCTCTGGAAAATTCAAACAATTCAAACACCAAGCAAAACAGCACCATTTGACAATTGAATATTATAAAGAAATAGTAAATGTTTTATTTTAAGCCTAAACTTTTTGTGGCGCTCTGGAAATATACACTCCTAATTATGGACCAGGTCACACATTTTACAAAAATGTTAAAGCAATTAAAACCAATACAAAAGAAAGAACAGAATGCAAAAAGGAAAACAAATTGAAAAGTATTTAAACCTCGCCCAGGGCGGCAGGCCCACCCGGGCCCCTTCTTCTCCAACTTCCCCCATCCCATCCCCACCTGCCCCCGTCGCCGTGGCAAGCTCGCCGTGGCTGGCGTCTCTCCCGGCCGCCCCCACCTCCCCTGTGCGCGCGGTGGCGATAAGAACAACCCCAACCACCCCCTGGACATCCCCCCAGTCCCATTTCCCCCTCCCTCGCCTCGCAGTCGTCGGGGAAAAATCCCGCCGAGCCGCCGTCGCCATGGCCGTGAGCTCACGCGGCCAGTGAGCTCGCGTCGCCACGCCAACGTGTCCTACGTGTTCGCCGACGTCGACTACTTCACCCTGTGCGAGGAATCGAGCCCGGAGCCACTGCACGGTGCGCCACATCGTCGTCTTCTTCCTCGCCGCCGGCGAGATCATCGTCCAATTCACGCCGCCTCAGCCCCTCCCCGAGCCCGCTGCCAACCCCGAAGCGTTCGTGGTGAGCACCTCTGTCATCGCCAACTGTCCGTAGGTGCTCGATAGACCCATAGGCGTTTCCCCTCTTCCGCTTTGCTCCGGCCGCCGTGGTTCGTCGTCGTAGCCGTGTCCCCTGGCCACCACAGCCCACGCCGGTTGCACCAAAATGTTCCCCGTGGATCATATGTTCGATCCCACCCCGCAGCGCCTTCAGTTTTGTCGCGCTTAGCCAAGTGCCATTGGAGCCCGAGACCACCCCTCCGCCATTTTTGAGCTCGAGCTCGTGCCTGTCCACCCCAAGCCACCGCACCGCCACCAAACTCCTCCCCGTAGTCGTCCGCATCGATTGGTACCAGCCGCACCTCCTCCCGTGCACCACAGCGAGGGCAGCGTCGGCCTCGCCGGCGTTCTGTCGCCGGTGAGCCTCCGGCGAGCCTCACGGTCTCTGCCAGTGGGCCCCGTGGACCAGTTGACTGGGTTGAACAGTCAACTGTGTTGATTGGGCAACCCCAGTCACTGACATGTGGGTCCCCCCGGCTAATCCCACTGATTAGATTAACAGCAAAGTTAAACCCCCCACTGTCAATGACATGTGGGCCCCTGGCCATTTAAATTAATTTAAACTAGTTATTTAGCTTATGTGTCACTGACCACTGGGCCCCACTGATTTTTTATTTAATAAATTGGTTTTATAAAATGTTGAGTCCATGACCAGTGGGCCTAGAGGCTTTTTTGATTTATTAAAATGATTTATAAATAAACAGAGGCTGACATGTGGGTCCCACATGTCAGGCACTGTTGTGGATAATGTTTTGGATAATGTTGGAATTTAATAATAAAAGAAATTCAGAAAATCATTTAAATGATTTAAAACTTTGAAATTCAATAACTTTTAAACCGTAACTCAGATTCAAAAACTTTATACATGAAAATTGATCAGAAAAATATAGCGAATACGAATACGATATCCGTATGTCTATCACACCCCTATAACACAACGAACATCGAACCGTCCCCCTCCGGACCGACTGTCCGATAAATTGTCCGGTACTGCTAAAGTACCCGGATGAATTTATTTCGAACACGAAAGTTGTTCGGAATAGATCAACTAACCCGGATACACCACCCACACCTGTGTCGGATGTCCACGACACCTCCGGCATGATATCTCCCCCCTCCGGACACCCTGTCCGGTAATCACCCGGAGCTGGCAGTTCATCCCCGGATGAATTCCCGCCCCGAGCATAATACATTGCACTGCGTTAAAACACCGTTAACATTGCATATGTCATGTCATGCATCTGTTTGTATATGCTTGCTTGGTATTTACTGTTTCTTCCCCCCTCAATCTTCGGTAGACCCCGCTGCTGCCGTCGACTACACCGCTGTTGAGTACGACTACTTCGTCGACGACCCTACTGCTACTGTCGAGCTTCCAGGAAAGCAGAGCCATTCTCTTCCCCAGATATCGCCTATCTTTCCGTACATTCCTTGCACTAGGCATTGTTACTGCTGCTGCTACGTTGCTTACCTATTCAATTGCATAACCTGTCATTGTCGCCCCTTGATGTGCCTTCCTTATCCTATGCTGCCTATAAATATATATATATGATATTCAGCAGCGAGCCCTGCGCATTGTTAGCTAGGATTAGATAGAGGGCCGTGATCACTCAGGGGAGTGAACGCGGATACAAATATTATAACTGCACAGGTACGGTACAATGCAGACACCGCCTCAGGCCCCCTAGCTCGGCTCTACCGAGCCACCATCAAGTGTGAGCTATCAAGGATTAATCCTTGTACTCCACTCGTTGCTGACTCTGTATAGCCGCTCTAGGTACCTGAGCAACGGTTGTCCTTCAGGTAAGAAGTCGGGCGACCCAACGGTACCCGCGAGAGGTATTGCGACGGGACGACAGGGAGGGTACGACCAGTGTACCGGTGTGCTTGGCCCCTGATCGTTGGCCGCAAGAGTTACCAAACCCCGAAAGTCGAGCTCCTCCAGGAGCACACGCGAGACAAGGTAAGGAGACGGTTCACCTTGTTGGTAACCGCAGAGACTTGGTGGGACGACAGGGCAGGCACCGATGTACTGGTGGTCCTGGCTGCTGTCGTTATCCGCGGGTCAGTTAAGTCGAGGCAACGATAACGGTTGTCACGCAGGTTAATTAAAATGCTAAATGGTTCGGCGGATGTCTTGAGTTGGCTATATTCCATGTACGCACTACCTACCCGTGGGAATTACGAGTTATGGGCTCCTCTGCTTCGTAGTGTCGTCCGAGGACTCTTCAGACGTCAGCAGTACTGCGGGCTGATTGCCGGGAAGTGGTGTTGTCTTATTTGCTCGCACGGTGGTGTCTTATTTGGATTTGCTTTAACTTCACCGGCCAGCCACGCACCGTGGAGGAGTACGTTCGGGTTGGGGTCCAAGGCCCGGCGTACTTAGGATTTAGACCGGCGGATGGCCTCTCTGTTGAGTTTGAAATATGGGCTACGGAGTGTCGGATAGCCTCGGTGGAGCGTTCCCTAACAAGGTTCCCGCCACCCTGGAGATCCGTGCGTGTAGCGTAACACAAGTGCACCCCTGCAGGGAAGATTAATCTATTCGAATAGCCGTGTCCAAGGTAACAGGACGCTTTATGCTGAAGCTGGATCTTACCACTACAAACTATTATTATTAAATTGTATGGTTCCGGGTTTTCTTCCTCGCTGGGATGTCGAGGAGGGGATCTCGGAGGCATTGTTAATTATTACAACTTACTATTATACAATGCTGCAGCAACTTCTGCTGCATTGTTACTTTATGCTTTATGTAAACTGTTGGCTGATTCTTACCTCATGCTGCAAGACATCGTCGGAAGATGCTAGTCTTCGTTAGGCCTAGCTTCTTACCCTTATTTTGATTTCTATCTTGCAGTCCACTATATATAGCCTCCCCTTTCCATTTGATATAATGCATAAATGCTTAGTAGCGGACGTAAGACTCGCGGGTATGCTAGAAACTCACATTTGCTTTATTTCCCCCTTTTTCGCTTTGCCTGATCGGCCGCTGCAGTCGACGTTGGAGCCCAGGAGCAGGAGTACCCCGGAGGCGACTACTACGACGTCGAGTTCCCCGTCGACCAGGAGTAGTTCGGTGGATCCCAGGCAGGAGGCCTCGCCTTTTCGATCTGTATCTCTGATGTCATTTGCGCTAGCCTTCTTAAGGCAAAACTTGACTAACTATGTCTGTACTCAAATATTATGGATTGTATGACTTATGTATTCGGATCCTCGTGATCCCTGGTATTGTAACATATTTGTTTATCCTTTTGTGTTTAGTGTTGTGCTGTGATATTCTAACCGTGGCTCCCTAATCTCAGCCGTGTACCCTGCGTGTATGATTACTGTACACGGATTGATTTTGGGGGTGTCACATTGGCGATGTGGCTTTGTGAGCTCATAAAGATCGCAACGTCCCTGATGTTTCTGGGACATAGAGGTGTTTCTGAACGAATTAAAGAAAAAATGGTTTCGACAGTTTCGCAACAAGGCCTTTGTTGCCGAGGGTTCAGCGCAACCGTGACTTTGTTGCAAATCGCAGAGCTTTTGTGTTTAAGAACAGAAAAAAATGCTTTGATTGTTTTGAGCGGTAAAAACAAAAAAATGATTGAATAGTTACGCAACATGATCCTTGTTGCAAAAGGCTAAACGAAACATTGGGTGTATTGCAATTCGGTGGGATCGTGTGGGCGGTTGATCTTTATGGATCTTCAACCGATGAACACATAGCAGTGCCCATCTAATTAACCTCATATAAAAATCACGCCACTTCTTAGAGCATGTCTAGGAGACACACTAAAATTGTTACTGCAAAACCGATTTATGGCTCATCACAAAATGTTTTTTCACGTTTTTACTGTACGATTTTTGGTCTGCCAGAACATATACCACATATTTGCAATGAGGTCCCTAAACATATACCAGTTAGTCGTTACGCTGGTTGCTGGTTGCGTGCATGTCACGACCGAACGTGAAGAAAGAGACCTTCAGTCCCGGACACCAACCCACGAGGATTGGAGGCTTGTTTCGTCAGGTTCGACCGCGACATGCACGTCGCCGTGCAGCCGGTAGGTGGAGGCGTTGTCAGGTGGCTTCGACGAGGTGGTCTGTCGGCTAACGCGGCGGCAGTTGGAGGTGTTGTTCGGCGACTTTGACGAGGCGGTTGTGTGATTGGGCACCGCGGCTCCGGCGACTCCATGACTCACTGGCGGTAGTGGACACCCAGTGGGTGGCCGTATATAAATAAATTTTAATATTTTGTTTATTCATTTTAGTTTATCTTATATTAAAGTATTTAAAACATCTTATTATTTATAAACAAAGAACAAAAAATTACTTTGCAACTCTTTCGATTGTGTCCTTTTTGCCAGGAATACTACACATGTAAGCAGGTAGTATGCTTTAAAGGGTTTATGGCCAATATTTATCTGATGTATCATAGGAGGTGGTACCGTGGTAGTACAACACTAACTAAAACCGATAACATGACAAACAATAAACATAAGGAAACATACATATATAAGCAGTGTGGTTTCAAAGAAAACACATATATAAGTATGGACTAAGCTAGCCGGCGCACGCGTGCCCGACTATTTAACTGAGCGGCCCTTCCAGATTAGGAAAAGACCACTGAGCGTGTTGTCCAACCGCTAGAAAAAGAAAAAATATATATCCCTTCTCTATTCTCAGGCTAGCCTGTACGTGCATTTATTATTGATTCTAAAAAATTCAAAAAACTATAACTTTTGAACCGGATATCGAAATTCAGATCCGTTTTCACCATTGGGTTTCTCACGACGATTTCTTCAAAACTAGATCCCATATGAATAGGTTTCGGCGAACTTTTCTTTTTTAGCAACTTTGTGTGGTATGTAGGCAACTTTAGTATTATAAGTAAGCAACTCTTCTTGTTTGTCTAATATGACTTTCTATTAGCTTAGTTTGTGTAAAACCAAGAAAATGACATAAAATATAATGCAAATCGAGCAACTGTCCTAACAAAATCAAGCAACTATCATAACAAAATCAAGCAACTGTCTTAAAAGAAAACAACTTTCATAACAAAACAGAGCAACGGTCCTACCAAAATTAAGCAATTGTCCTACCAAAAATCGAGCAACTATCATAAAAAAAATCAAGCAAATGTCTTAAAAGAAAACAACTTTTATAACATAACGGAGCAACTGTCCCAACAAAATTAAGCAACTGTCCTAACAAAACCAAGCAACTGTCCTATCAAATCCATGCAACTATATTATCATATCGCACAATGCACAAATGTCCTAGCAAATCAAGCAACTGTCCAAACAAAATCAAGCAACTATGATAACAAACCAAGCAACTGTCCTATCAAATCCATGCAACTATATTATCATATCGCACAATGCACAAATGTCCTAGCAAATTAAGCAACTGTCCAAACAAAAACCAAGCAACTATGATAACAAACCAAACAACTGTCTTAACAAAAAATAAAATAACTTTCATCACAAAACGAAACAACTGTCCTAACAAAGTTTCTTCTCTTTAGCACTAAAGTTGCTTGTTTTTAAAAAAATCTTGAAACATGTTCATATGAGATTTAGTTTTGAAGATCTCGTCGCGAGAAATCTAATGATGAAAACGGATATTTGTTTTGACGCTCGGTTCAAAAGTTATAGCTTTTAAAATAATAATAAAGCGGAATAAGTAAATGTAAATGATGTCAGCACATGCATGCCCGCATAGGTAGTCTATCCGCATGTGTGAGGTGTGATTTTCACAGCGGTCACCATCAATAGTAATTCTAGTTTGTTTGGTAGTGCATGCGCGCACTAGAAACGATTCGCTGGCTCGCGCAAACAAGGGCAGCTGCGCTTTAAAGTCAATAGGTATAAGTATTGACTTAATATTTATTTAGCAGCAACTCCACTGGCAAGAGTAGCATGGAACAGACAGACCATGCGCTGCATAATGAGTGTCCTCCTCTACGTCTTCGTGTAGATTAATGCGACGTCACCATGGCATAGCTCACATATCAGACCAAGTGACCTTGAACTCTCCAATGTCCTCGTTGAGCCCCAGCGCCTTCCACACGGCCGGCGACCCATCCACGGCGTTGTTGGGGCACGGCGGCTCGAAGTTGTGCTCCGCGTCGCAGCCGTTCACCGAGTCGCACTCGTCGACGACCTTGGCCACCGTGGACCGGCCGTTCCCGTTGATGCGGATCATCTTGTCGCACCTACGCGTGCCGTCGAGGCGGAGCCACCCCGTGGACAGCGCCACCACCAGCTCGCTGTCCTCGTGGAAGCGGTTGTCGCAGAACGACTTGCCGCCGCCGTCCCCGCCCGGCGCGAAGCTGTTCAGGGTGAGGATCGCCGGCGTCTCGGCGGACACCGGGGGCGAGCACCTGAACTGCGGGTAGCTGCGGCCGGCGACGCAGCAGTCCGAGCCGTGCTCCCTGTTGCACTTGCCGGCTTTGCCGCGCAGAAAGCCGCTTACATGGCATTTGCCGCCGCCGCTGGGCTTGCGAGGCGCGCTGCTGACGGCAGACGCGGAGACGCCGCCATGGACGTGGAGGTGGAGCGACAGGAACTGCAAGAGAGCGAGCACGGCTAGCAGCTTCATGTTAGACGTGCTGCGTGCCATGTTGCATGCAGACCTGCGATTTGTGCTTGTGATCGAGGATCTGTTGGTCGATCTTCTTTATATAGAACCACAGTTAGCTGATGTAACCGGCCATGTCAGTCGATTCAGTCTCGTGTCATCGGTTTTGCAACCCACAGCTGGTGAGTTGGTGATAGTAAAATTTGGGCGATTAAATCGTCCTGGACCCATCACAATTTTGTTTGCACCCGGTAAATTTATTGTCGAACAGCTGTTTCTTCTTCTTTGTTTTATTGACAGAAATGTTGTCGTTTTCCTGTTAGGGCTCCTCCAATGCATTGTTTTTTAGCACAATATCATAGGTGTAATAAAAACTTAAGATACAATCTCCACAATACATTGTTTCTTAGAGATTGTATCTTATTTAATGATTTTGGCTCCATGCATAAATATGATTGGTCTAACCATGCTATTTGCGTATGGCCACGTGCAAGGGTTGTATCTTAACTAAGATACAACCTCCCTCTTTTTCTTCATTAAATACCATGCCACATAAGCAAAATACATATGATTTCGTGCTAAGATACTAGCATTGGGAGTGCCCTTAACCAGTGATGATCGAGGTGCAGACATATTTCTGGGTATCCGAGTGAGTGAGATTCCAAGGTATGTGCATCTAAGTAATTGAAACTATATGTATCATGCCTAAAAAAAACTATATGTATCAGATGTGTCGTTTCCTACATACCATCTGTGGATCAATGGATGGAACATATAGGAATACATATAGGTTCACTCACTTGTCGTCTTCACATGTTATTGATACTAGTTCTTTGCTGTGACCGACAAAGGTGGCAACGGCTCAGTGCTCACCCTCCGGACAGCACACATCTGGCATCGTACTATATCACTTCACGTGACACCTCATCGTAAGGAAGAGATTTAATCCAGAGCGGGATATTTCTTGAGAAATGATAAGTGTCAACCGTTAGGTGGGATGGGGGTACGTCCTGACGAGTTTTCACCATTGGATCGTAGTTTGAATTTCAAAGCCCCAAGTTAGCGAAATCACTAATTTTAAAGTACTCGTAGCAATGAGCGCGTCCGTTCCCTCCGCGCGTGTCAAGTGGCACGCTCTGGTGCTTTTCCTTTTTTCCTGTTTTTTAGATGCATGAGTGCCTCTCGCGGAGGCACGATAGTGCCTTTCCTCGAAAGCATGAGTGCCTTTCGCGGAGGCACGATAGTGCCTCTCGTACCTCCTTTTTTGAGGCACGACCGTGCCTCTCGCGGAGGCACGAGACACAACTCGTGTCTTCTTTTTTGAGGCACGACTCGTGCCTCTTTTTTTGAGGCACGACCGTGCCTCTCGCGGAGACATGAGGCACAACTCGTGCCTCTTTTTTTGAGGCACGAGGCACGACTCATGCCTCCTTTTTTAGGCACGACTCGTGCCTCCCGCGGAGCAAGGTCGTGCCTCTTTTTTTGATTTTTTTTTCACCAAAGCGTATAGAAAAAACGTGCGAAAATCAGGAAAGTCGAAAAAAATACTGAAAAACTAATTTTAAACACCAAAAATATGTACACAAAAATAATAAAAAACGAAATCCCGAGGGAACGCTGTGAGCGCGACACGTGGCGCTGCTCGCCGAACCGGACTGCGAACGAGTACTCCCTAATTAGTTGCTCTCCTAAGTTAGCTTTTTAAAAACGCGTGGGTGGTGAGTATTCCGTCTTGACTTTTTTTTAGGTTTTCTCGCACTGGGCGATGCTTTGTTGTCCTCGCCAAACCATTTTGTGTGTTGTCTAGCTATTCGTCGTGTTTACTATTTACGCCGGTTGCTACAGCTCGGTCCAATGCATGATTGAATACGATTTTGGTGATAATTATATTTTCTGAACGGTAGGTCGGATTGAAACATAATGTACATTCAACTTGCTCGGAATTTTGTCTAGTTTCATAATTTTTTTTGTCATGTTTGCAATTGCTAAGCATAATATTTTTTTGTTAATTATAAGTCATACAATTTTTGTAATGAATCGTGTGATATCTAATTAATCGTAACTCATGGCAATTTTTTATTTTGTGAGTTATGGCAATTATCATTTGTATGTAGCTTACGAGTATTGGTAATTATTATTTTTAGGACGTGGTACTTATTATTTTATGAGACATGTTCATTCTTATTTTGTGTGACATGGCAATTTTTATGTGTTGTCCTGGGGTACACATTTATTAAAACATGATAATTATTATTTATGTGATATTTTAATTCTTATTTTTTGTACATGGAAACTCTTTATTTTTTGTGGCATGTTATTTATTATCTATGTATCATAAGAATTATTATATGTTGGCATCACATTTTTTTTAAATGGCAATTTTTGTTTAAATGTTGGAAATGGTTTTTTCTTAAACACAAACATAATACTGTGTGAAACATGGTAATTTTCTGTTTAGAAATATTAGATATTTTTTTTAGTGAAACATGGCAAAATAATCATGATTCCAATGGTGCAAAACGTTTTCACCACCATGGTAATTTTACCTTGTTTTTATTTTGTTGATTGTTTTTGTATAGGTTCCAGTGGATTTTTGTTGAAAAAATTCTTTTTTAAATCATCCGTGGCAAATTCTTACTTTTATAGATATGACAATACTTATTTATAGGATATGGTAAATTTTATTTGTAGGACATGTTAATTTTTATTCGTAGGACATTACAATTCTTGTTTGTAGGACTTGACAACTCTTATTTGTAAGATATGATAATTCTTATTGATAGGACATGACAAGTATAGGTGCATCCATAGTTCTCGCTTAGCCACATCGGAGCCATAGATACATCCATACTTCGTGTGCAGTCACAATTGTTGTTTGGCATGAAACACGGTTAAACATGACACACAACGGCTCCGAAGCACATGAAGTAACCTTTACAAAGCCGCGCGAAAGGACTCCTGTTTTCACGGTAATCATCGTCGACTTGTTGCCACAAACATGGCTCGAGAAACTGAAATGTGAAAGCACCGGAAGAAGCCGTCTGCGCCAAGCGCGCAGCTGCATGCATTTGTGTTCAGGAATCAGAACAAGCTGCGCTACGGAACAAACGAGCGCTCAAAAGATATTTCTCCTCTAGAGGTTTCACCCGGCCGCTCACGTTTGGCCAAGTGGCCGCCTGCTCGTCTCAAGATAAGCCTTCTAGTCTCCTATTACCCTTCCTCCTCCTCCTGCCAAAACGCGGCAATCCAACAAGCTACAAGAGATTACTCTCTGCCACTTCCCAATTCCCACCTCAAACTGCAGCAAGCAATCCAAGAAGCTCAGTCACAGAAGGAAGAAGACAGAGCAAGAGCGAGCAAGCAAGCTAGGAAGAACTCGTGGCCATGGCGTTAGCACCCACGTCTCTCCAGAGCTTCCTCACGGGGAGGCCCCTGTGCACGGCCCCGCAGCTCACGAGGTCGTCAAGGCCGGCGTCGGCGAGGCTCTCCTGCAGGGCCTCCAACGAGAAGGACGCGCCTCCGTCGTGGGCCGCAAACCTCGAGCTGAAGAGTCTTGGGAAGCTGGCGATGGTCGCGCTTGCCGCCGGCGTGCTCGTGCTCGCGCCCGTCGACGACGCCATGGCGGGCAAGTCCGGCGGCAGGATCGGCGGGAAGGCGTTCCGCTCCGCGGCGCCGCGCCCGTCAGGTCCACGGATCAACAACTCGAGGTAATCATCGATTAAACATCAGCCAGATCTAACGTGGCAATACAATATCATGACACAATTTTGATTTGTTTTGTGATGCTCGCGCGTGCAGGACGAACATCTACGTGAACCCAGGCGTGGCGCCGCCGCTGGTCGGCGGGTACGGCTACGGTGGCTACGGCGGGTACGGCTTGTCGCCTTTCGGCTTCTACGGTGGCCCCAGCGTCGCCCTCGGGGTCGGCGGCGGCTTCGACACGTTCGTCTTGTTCATTGTGGGCGGGGCGGTCGTGGGCGCCGTCCGGCGGTTCCTCAACCGCAGGGATAACGATGATTACGACGACTAAATTCAAGGATGCGAGTCACGTAATCTCATCCGGCATGTAATATAGCGAGATTACTATTTTGTTCTTGTCGGTGATAATTTTGAAGGAACATGATATGTACTAAAAGGCAGTACAATGATCTATGAAGAATGTATTGTGTATATAATTTTGTTATCTTCGAGGAAATGGGAGTGGAAATTGTACAAAAATGCTAGACCAACGGCGTTTTACTAGAAGGGCAGTGCGCGCTTCGCCGCGCCATTTATGTTTATTGATTGTTATAGGTCTTATTTAATGTGCTAAATTTTTAGTTGTGAAAATTATTTAATGTAATGTGGTGTTTGGATGGGTCTTTTTTACCGTGTGATTAATGGACAACTTCTAATGTGTGCACGCACGTAAGAAGGTTAAGTATGTTGTTGACCACGTGTGCTATGATGATGCTAAATATGTCTTGGGCGACGCTTTCTTCTTTCCAATCAAGACTCACACCACCCAATCATTTATCAAAGGGATGCATCCATTAAAAAATGTGACCACATAGTCAAAATCTTGTATCATGTTTTAAATAGAAGACCTCAACTGAATGAGGAGGCTTCAAAATTAGAGATTTTAGCCAATTGGTTCTTGGAACACCAACTAATATTGTCTGAATCTTACGTTAAAGTGGAATATCATGTTGTTGTGTATGTCCTGGGTGAAAGTTGTTGTAATGGCATCTAGCGCATGAGCCGAATCGACTGACCGCGAAATCAATAATTATGTAGTGCAATAATGTTTTGACTGTAACCTCACAACAAATTCACTATAGCATGAACATACAAATTATATTAAATTGACATTTAATTTTTTCAAAAAAGATACATGTTGACAATGTTTGTATGTTGCCCATTTCAACTTCAAAAGTAAGAGATGCGATATATTTGATAAAAATAAAATAATTTATATAGCCAAGGGTTTGACCAAGTCAATACCCAATTGAATCCCATGGCTAATAATTTAAAGACATAGCCAAAAGGTTTGACCAAGTCAAAATTAACTACTCAATCGAATCTCATGGCTTCCACCCCTAAGGAGCTTAGTGATATAAGAGACGCTTCTCAATATCCCTCTCCGCAATGGTGGTGAAAATGATTTTTTAGCTTGGGCCCATGAAAAATCGGGTGACTATTATGTGAAATCAGCGTACCACGCTCTAGTGATCGAATCAAAAAGAGCTTTTAGCTCCGGATAAAGGAACGGTCACCGGCACGACAAAGACTGAAAAACAGATGTGGTAAACCCTATGGAAGCATAATGTGGACCCTAAGGTTAGGCTGTTTTGGTGGCGTGTGATTATAAGAATTCTTCTTCATGAAAGCTTTCTTCAACGCCGTCATATTCAACCCTGAGCGAGATGCAAGGTTTGCCTTGCAATGGACGAGAATTTGATGCACACATTGATTCATTTACGCATGCAAGAAGATTTTTGGGGTGAGGCTGAACGTTGGTTTGATTTTTCTGGCAGAACGTTGGTTTGATTTTTCTTTACCACGCCTCCATTAAGTCACTTGGTCACGCGACATCCTTTGTGATGACCGGTTTTCTTCACCACCCTTCCTCAACCAAAGGGTTCCTCAACCACCATTGAGTAAGGCTTGACGGTATCAGTAACCCTTTGTGTTGAGTATAGCTCCATAATTCCTACTTTTTATTTTGCTGAGGCTTTTTTCATATATGGCATGGAGCCACTAAACGAGAGTTGATATGTTCACGTCGTTACACCTCCTTCTTTAGTTCCATCGCTTGTCACGAATTTATTTTTGATTTTATTTTCCTGGCATCACATTTTCTTTCTTTGGTAATATGGAAATTAGTTTTTTTTTCACATGAAAATGTAGTACTTCCTTGATTTTTTTCCCAACATCACATCTCATCAATTCACATCCCCTTGAACTTATTTATTTTAAACTTATTTGTTCAACATCACATATTCTTCCTTCAATAATAAGTAAACATGCAAATGCAACGCACACATAAACTTACGGAATTTTTTCCAAATCCACCCTATTCCTAGTTATCAGACATAAATTTAGACAAATTATCAAATTGTTCTTCTAAATTTTTTATTCAAGAAGGCCAATGACATATTAAAATTGTCCAACCCTTACACGATCATTCTTACTAAATAAGAATATGAAACACATGTACATCGACCATGTTCACATGCTGGTCCATTGCATTTAAAAAAAGGTTATCCAAGCATACAAGAAATGTCTATTTACGTATTTTTGAGAGTGTCATGCATATAATTAAATAGATGGGATTTTCCTATGGAATTCGATTTGGCGTTGGGCGGATCCGCGTGGAAAGCCCAGAGTCATTCGATCTGGATCAGGGCACGGTTAGATCTGAACAAGAGGAGGATGGTGGTTGGGGGTATAGAATTAGATGTTGTTGCGGTCCTGCTTAGGACAAAAACGGAAGAAGAAAAGCCACAATTTTAGCTTTAGAGTATCAAACAAATCTAGAGGATGAAAGTGATTTTTTTTCAAAAAGGTAATTACATCATAGGTGCTAGAACATGACACGAATTCTCACTTCAGTATTAGAACTTGTGGCGTACATATAAGTTGTTCGATAACTCTGCAACAATATTCTTTGCCTACATGGAAATTGGGTCCCACCTATCAGTAAAATGTATAAATAAATAATAAGTTCGTACGGAAGGCCCACCTATCAGTATACATCAGATATTAAATTGAACTAAAAAATGGTACCGCTGGGGATTGAACTAAAAACATGATGCCTGATACTCTCTTCGTCCCATAATATAAGATCATTTTGCAGCTGTTAGAAGACGAATGTTTGATTTATCTAATAGTTTTATGGAATGTAAGGAAGGTCAAGATCACTAGCCATTAGGGCAGACGAATGTTAGATTTATCTTTTTTTTTTGAGATAATAGATTTATCTGAATGGATAACGGCCTATTACATTAATTCAAATCTAAACAATACTCAATCTACATCATTTCTGAAAGGTTGGCGTTATTTACAAAATCATCCTACAATATTTGAAAAAATATTGAAATAATTACAAAAATATATTTATAAACTATAAAAATGTAAGTACCTCATTTAATAATGTCCCATCAACGATATACAATCTGGACCCACAATAGGCTCATTTCTTATTTTTCTTTACATACAATTATATTTATATTTTCATGCTTGAATATTTTTATATACTACTCCCTCTATTCCAAAATAATTGTCGCAACTTTGTACTAGCTTTAGTACAAAGTTGAACTAAGTTGCGACAATTATTTTGGAACGGAGGAAGTACATAAATATGTATTAAAACCATGAAATTTTTCAAATCGTGAGTTTTTATTATTAACTTATATGAGTGTTTATTTTAATATATAGAAAAGTTTAAAATTTAATTTGTAAATTGTTACATGAATATATTTTTAATTTACAACCAATTATATGAATAATTTTAAATTAATACATGAATATAATTATAACATATTATTAATTATTTATATATTATTATTAAAAATGATTATAATTTACACATCTTGTATTCTCTTCGACTCATGATAAGTGTCATTCATTTTGTATTAAGCTAATATAAAATTTATACTAGATGAAAATACTTATTATGCATCGAAGTAACTATATTTTTTTAAATATACTCGACGGCCCATTAAAGTGTACGATTATATAAAGCTATTATGTTGCACTACGGGAAAGAAAAATTGTTTGGCATAGTGGTCAGTCACTTGAGTACGTTGGCTCATGTCCCAGGTTTGAATCTTGAAAAGACCTATTTTTTCATCTATAACTAGATAACACACCGCACGTTGTTGCGGGAATTGGCTGCTATATATTTTGGTGTAGTTCGAACATGAATATTTGATTATGTACTTCATTCAAAAAACCTAATGCTTGATCATTTAATCTTATAAAAAGGTTAGCTAATTTTTTCATCATCCAAAAGAACATGTAATTAAATTTATATAATAGACAAATAAAACACATTTTTTGTTGCCATATTGATTGCAAATATTCGTATGGAACCAAACAACAAATCATTATATGACTTTGCATGATTTGACTACTCAATTAATGAACTTTTATATGAAAATAAGTAAATTCTATAATATCAAGAAAAGCTCAGTAGCACTTAGTATTTCATGGATATGTACAATTGTCATGGTACTGCTCCTGACACTTATTTCATCAAAATGGTAATGATAAAAGCTTAGAAACCTGTAAACCAAGAACAAACCTGCAAACATGAGACATGCTATACATCATCAATTTTTTAGCTGCCCTGCCATCTCTGCCATGTAGATAGCTAGCCACCATCATCTCATTGTGTCTAGTTTTATGTTGGTGACTCATCTTTAGGTTATCAATTCTTCTAATAGAAGCACTGTCGACTCCGCGTGTTACCGTGGGACCGACAAAAAGTGTACATTAGATAAATAAAAATAAAAATATAGCATTAATTAAAGATTGATCCAATATACAATTTATATTTGTATTTGAAATGTTGAACAAACTTTTTTTTGTACAAACAGAAAGAGATTTAGCATTACGTGTAGACATTCTTATCCTCTGTAGTGTCTTGTAAGAAAATTAAAAAAAAGCAATTGGTTGTCTTATAATGTCTTCAAAAGAGGTATTTGCTCACGTGTACGCAAATGTTCAAATCCATGTAGTGAACTCTTTACCACTTGGAAAACAAAATATGGATAGAAGACTATGCCCATAAAAGTGACCTGAAACCTAGTAGTCAGGTCTTCAAGCGATATATATGTTTCGAAGGCACCATGAATAACATAAAAGCATATAGCTCTTAAAATTTCAAACTAATATGATTGTACATAGAAAAGCTTATAAGGGAAAAAATAGTATGGCATGAATATTATTTATGAAAGGCTTATATATGTACGTTCTACCTTATCTACAAAATTTTCTACTCATTTTTTCATCTTTTCTGTTCTGAGCAAAGCAAGAATTAGAAAAAATTAGTCAATGAACGATGTAATGAGTAATGTATTTACAGTAATCGGATGGTCCATGGAGCTACTTACCTAGGTTGTCCTTGGCATTCTTGATTCTTGAAAAATGTGAAATGAAGAATAAATGTTGGGACAAAAAATTGAAAACACTTGGAGAATACTATTCATGTTTTTAGTCTGAACATTTTGGTTCAGAACTACTCCATCAATATCTCTGATAGGTAGAAGTCGTTGTATCTCCTGGACAAGCCGTTGCATGTCTTCAAGACAACATACGCTTGGACAATTAGAAGGAAACATTTAGTAATGGATTCTGTAAGAGTCCCGTAGAGCTAGGGAAACAATCTGCAGTTCTCAATAACTACTCACAATTTGATGTATTTTCATGGTGTGTGTGCCAAAATAAATTATGGGACTTCAGTGGTCCAGCTTCATGTATCATTACCATCTATGAGTCGTTGCTGTGATACAAGAGATCAGATACCACTATTAGACAACAAATACCGAGAAGACCCAGTAAATATTCATAGGTGGGATGTCAAATATTATGAAATTCTATCATCTCTGGAATAGAAGCAGGCATGAGAAAATAGTATTTGAACAATCATACTCCCTCCGATCCATAATAAGGAGGTAGCAGCAGGCTATGGGAACTCCTGATTGCCCAACACTGTAACTTGTATGAGCGGTGGAATACCAACATGTAAGAAACAAAATTAACGGCACACCAAGGTCATTTTGAGAGAGATATAGTCAGGCATTTGTTACCTGCTCATGGGCGATGTGTCCTCCGTACGATTGTACCCATCAAAGGAAATGCAGCACGCATGCGAAACATGTACCGTGAAGATGCCAGAGATGGTGCCACAGCGTTGGCATCGGAGCTTCAGATCAATGCCTCCTCCTAATTCACTCTGTCCAACACAGATTTCCAAAGGCAAAAACCATATTAGCTAACTCGCCTTAAGACTTCGATTTTTCTGGGCGAAATCTGATTGCTCCCTAATTAATACTCTTGAGTAGGGGCGCTAATTGTTGTGGTGACAATGTCAAAATTGTGATTGGTTCAGTGGAGAAGATGAAGAGGATACGGTGGAGAAGATGAGTTCGGGTGCGTTTGGATGGCGGGTTATCCCACCTCGGGACGGGGATATCCCTTTTTTAAGGGACAGCTGTAACAGCCCAGTTTTTGCAAAAATTAAAAATTTTTGTTTTCGGTGTGAATTGATTGATTGCCTGATTTGTTTGCGGTGTTTGCATCCCCGATTTATCGATCAGCGATTATTTCCCCCCCTCTTATCTCGTATCGGACGGAGACCGACCCTTGCCACCCTGACACTCGACCTTTGCGACACAGGGTTTCGCCCAATCACCGTCGCGAAAACCGCACGAGACCAGCCGCAGCCAACGGAACGAAAAAACCCCGTTTAATAATTAAACGGGATATTTTTATAGCGCGCCGGAAAGTGTTTTCGGAATGGTTCCAGCGCGAGGTGAATGCCTCCGGCTCGACTCGCTGATCGCGCAGTTCGAAGTTTTACCCGAATCGGAGGTACTGCGGACCCCCGGCGGTCAGAAACGTGAGCACCGTGCGCGCGAGCTAAAAACAGATGATGTTTTTGCAAACTGCCAGCCACCGGGGCTATATAAAGACCACCACACTCCCACCCACCTAGGGTTTCCCTAGGCAGCCACCAGCCCCAGATCTGGCCCCAAATACCCCAATTTTCGCACCAAAACCTAGCCTCCCAGATCTGGATCCAGCCCAATAGGTTCTGGACCGTCAGATCGGCCGATCTGACGGCCTGGATGTGCCACGTCGTCACCCTCAAGCTCCCACTCCTCCTCTCTCCTCTGTCTCTCCCTCCATGCCGTGGAGCAAGCCCCGAGCGCCGCTGGCCCAATGCAGCAAGCCGCCGCGGCCATCTCTCCCCCTCACCTCCCCTCCTCTCCTTCCTCCCGCTTCTCACCCTCCTCTCCTCTTGCACAGGTCGCCGCCGTGGGAGCCGCCGGCCGCTGCCTCCATGGCGAGCTCGAGCCGCGCCGCCGAGGAGCCCGCGCCGCCCCGCCTCCTTCTAGCCACGGGATCCGGCCGCCCTGCCCCTCTCCGCGCCACCCGAAGCCCGGCCTCCCTGCCTCCACGCGCCTCGCCGGAGGATGGCCGCGGCCGCCGCCGCTGGCGTGCACGGGCACGAGAGCCGCCCGGCTCGGCCTCCATGCCACGGCCAGGTGGGCCCGATCCAGGCCCATGACCAGCTGCCCCAGGCCGAGCCAGCCAGCCCCTCCAGATGGGCCACGGCCCACAGTGAGCTGCCCCCTCTTTTTTCTTTTTCTCGTTATTTCTTTTTTTTTCTGTTGGGCCAGTAGCTTTCGGCCCGTTTAGGTTTTTTTTATTTAAATTAGGCAGTTTGCATTAGGATAGTTGCAGTGTCCGTAACTTTTTAACCGTAGCTCCGATCGCGACGCGTAAAATATGAAACTTGCTTAGTTTTGTGTCTAGTTTAATAATTTGTTGCTTGTTGCCATGTTTGAGCTTG
Organism: Bromus sterilis; assembly: GCA_950022295.1. Classification (NCBI taxonomy): domain Eukaryota; kingdom Viridiplantae; phylum Streptophyta; class Magnoliopsida; order Poales; family Poaceae; genus Bromus; species Bromus sterilis. The sequence continues at coordinate 37,619,926 of OX465598.1, forward strand.
TTTACTTGTTGTTTACTTGCTAATTACACTGCCTGCCACTGTAAACTGTAACTGCTATAACTTTTTATCTGTTGCTCTGTTTAAAATGTTCTTTATATGTAACTTGACTAGAATTGCATGTAGATTGTGTTTATGCTGCTCTTGCTTGCTAATAAAAATAATAAAATATTGTTTAGGGCAAAACAGTACCAAATGCAATAATTATCGTGGGGTCCGCAATAGTTTGCATGTCTAGGATTTCACCCCACTTAAATTAACTAGCTTAGGTAGTTTATTTATGTTTCACCTCTTGCCATGTTTGTGTGCTATGCCATGCTTGCTTGAGTTGCCATGTTAACAACCGTTGTTTGGTCACCTGTAGCTAAGCAACTTGAACCACCGTAAACGTGCGGTATTCGTCGTGTGTGACGAGTACTCCACTTAAATCGTTAGTAACCGCTCTCGACGGTAGGTGCGATGTCTCGTGTTACTTCTTGTTGATGCTTGCTCTTGTATTGCTCCGTAGTAATAGTGGTTGCTCGTTGATTGCTTTCAAGTGTTTACCCTCTTGTGTGCTTCCGCGGGTACTCTCGGAGACGATGCGAGCTTGCGATCAACTACACCTTCGGAACCCGACTTATCAACAGGCAAGGACTTTGCATTACTTATGATCCATTCTATTTCAACCAGCGGTTTGCATGCTAGTCTAGGTTAGGCTCGATGTCTGATCCTACCACATGTTTACAGCCTCTTTTAAACCGATACAGCCATGTCCCCTCCCAGCAAACCTTGTACTGCTATGTTACTATTGCTCGTTGCTCAGCCCCTGCTTAGTATGCATGCTTAGGATGCTACGATGTTACCCTGTTACTCCTGGGATTGGGATATCACATTATTATTATATTATTGTTGATGATATGATTATTATAATGTTGACTATATTCGACGAAGGATGGAAGGTCTAGGCTATCCCGCCTCGACGCTTTGTTCCATTCGAGTCACCTAGGATCCGAGTTCCGGGTATTGGTTTTAAGACTGAGCGTGCCTAACCGCGTGTGGGATTTTATGGGGTCCCCTTTTCTTACCTATCTAGCTTCAAACATTTCTAGAGGTGGCCCAAGCTGATTTACCATTTGAAAACATGCATATATATCTTGTCGGGTCGCTCCTAACAGATATCTTTTAAAACAACTTGGGCCAGCGGAGACATGGTTTCTTTGTTGGTCCACCTTTGGCCGGCGAGGGCCCGAGACCTCATATGAGGCGTCCCGGTAACCCAAACCCGGTTGCGACGGAAGAGTCCGATCCGAGAGCGTGGCCAGCTTTTGGATTGGGTGTCGACTCCCCGGGGCCACCCGGATTTGTTCGTTGTTAGCTAGAGGGACTTGTCGTTTTGGATCTCTTGGAACTAAATCATAAAATGGTTGCCTGTGATGGGTAGCAACTGAGAGTGATGGACGTGCGTGCGGAGCCTCGTAATGGGCAGTTGGTACACCCCTGCAGGGTTAAATCTTTTCGAGAAGCCGTGTCCACGGTTATGGACGACTTGAGACCTACTCCTTGTTCATAGACAACAACAACTGAGATAATCTTAATATAACTTGATCAACGTGTGCGTGTGCCTTGACTGCTTCTTCTTCGTCGGGATGCGAAGAGGAGGAGACGGATAGGATAGGTGTTATGTTTGCGTAAGTAGTTGATAGCAAGACTTGTTGGAGGCGATTCCTCATCGAATGCTTGGCTTCTTATCTTACTCTCTAGATCGTTAGCCACTTCATAAATGCTAGTGCGGCAGCAACCTCACCACTTACCCCTTCCTTACCGTAAACTACTAGTTGTCCTAGAATGACGAGTGATGAAGTCCTTGCTGGGTCAGATGACCACTACAGTTGGATGCTGAGTACCTCTGTACTCATGATACTACCCCCAAACTCTTTTCAGGGTTCTTGATCGACAATAGGTATGGTGATCGACGTTTCACGTGGAGACTCGACGACGACTAGTTAGGCGGATCCCGGCGGAGGGCCTGGACCCGTGTGGTTTTGGGGATCGATGCTTTTCTTTTTGCCAGTAGGAATTTGCTTGTAGTCTGTACTCAGACATGTATCTTCCGCTGTTGTATTGTATTTGAGGCAGTTGTATCCTTGTATCTGTAATGTTGTGATATCATGTTGGAAATCCGGGGCATATGGCTATGTCATATGTCGCGGTGGGACCGATATGTGCTTCGTCCCCGGATCTGGGTGGAAACACCTAGATCTGGAACAGTACCGCATATCGGGCCTTCAATAGCCATCGTTTGGTTTATGGAAGAGAATGGATAGGGATGACCGGATGCCTGGAATATTCTCTCAAAACAGGGATACCCACGTCCGCGGAAAATCTCGCGGATACGCCTATCCAGGCGCGGTGTCTCTTGCGCTCGCACAAAGAGATGGAGAGGACGTGGCCGGCGCGACCGGCCAGGCCCGGCGAGGAGCGGTGGCGCAGCTGGCGGGGGGAGGGAGGCGGGGAGGCCGACGAGGAGCGGCGACGCGGCCGACGGGGGAGGGAGGCGGAGGAGTCCGGCCAGGTGAGGCGAGGAGCTACGAGGAGGGTGAGCACGACGCGACGGAGGAGGACGAAGAGGCGTAGCGCGGCCAGACGCGTCACGCACGACGCGGCAGAGGAAGCCGTCGAGGCGCCGGGGCGAGCACGACGCGGCCAGGGGGCGAGCACGACGCGGCGGAGGAGGGAGGCGGAGGTGGATAGTGTGGATAGGGATAGGGATACCCACTTTTTGCATTTTACTTAGCCAAACAAAAAATCTGCTATCCCTAGCAGGGTGGATAGGGATACCCTCATCCATTTAAATGCATCCCCTCAACCAAACGCATTCGAAGAGGGTATGGTAGAGAAGAAAAGAGCGAAGGAAAATAAATCAGCAAACAACAGAGGAGTTAATGAGGGAGATGAGAGGACCACAAAACTGAAGTTGGAGCTCTCGGTTAGCAAAAATAAATCTAAACTAATATATAAAAACACGAGAGGGGCTGATCCAAAACATCTTGACCTTCCATTCATCAGATCTAACGATTAGAATTGCTTTCATGTTTAGCGCAGCACAACACGTTTAATACCCTTAAAACTTGCTACAAATTACCCACCACTGCCATTACAATAATGAAGCCCCTAATATCATTAATCTTGCGCTAATTATGTGGAATGCATGCACTAATTTCTTCCCTGCATGCACACGATTCTTTACTCGATTATGTCCTCTGCATTGATTATCTTTTATTGCATGCATATCATTGATTTTCATCTCACATGCGAAGTATTTTTCCTGCCCAACTCCCTACACATGCAGCATTTATTTTCAAATTTGTTGTCATGATAATTGCATGCGTCAAGAGTAAGGACGAACTGAACCATGGTGATCGTTCCATTCATGACGCCTTTTTACAACATATTTTAAATGGAAATAATCCATCAAGGATCAAATTTTGGAATCAACCAAATAAAATTAATGTTTTATAATTCCCTGAAAAAATAATTCACCTTATAATATGAAACAGATGGTGTAAGAAATTTTAAATTTTTTGGACCCATTCTATATTCAATGTTCATATCGCGCAAATGTGCAAGATGAAGTACTTCCCGCATGAGATGTATGGCATGTGATCGACTATTCAACAACGTACACAATTGAAGATCATAGAGTGATGTCATTTTGGCCGATATATGTCATGAAAAGTGTGAATCGTGTGAATTAATAGTCAAGTTCTAGCACAATTTTTTTCTGCATCGGGGCCTCAAATTCTTAGACCGACATAGGCACTGCTTCATTACGAAGTTTTGATATATATATTTTTCTACCTAGGAAATTATATCAACAGAGTACATGATATCAACACGAGTACTCAGGTTGATAAATAAGCTCACCTACAATTTGAGTGCAAGCCACACATTTTTTTGTCAGCATTAGTAGACCAATCAATTGATTATTATATATTATTGCATTAGATAATTGCACATGCGTTACAAAGGGGGCCACATATATTTTATATGCAATTACCATGATTAAATAAAAATATATTCAAGCTGTCAATTGAATTGAGATTTTTTTTAAATAATACTTTCTTAAAAAAACTAAAACTTATCGACTGACCTAAGAAGACATGTTTTCATTTGATAAACCATAAGATTTATGTGGTTTTCAATAATAATCTGCAGGAAAATCAAAAATGAGAAGAAAAAAATATGAATAAGCGGAGGGAGGAGGAGAGGGCGAAGTGAAGATCAACAGAAGGTGGTAAACGGAACACCGATGGATAAAATATGAGTCATTACATCATTTTAGATATACAATAGAGATAATAGTATAATATTGTCCCATTTTTTATTTTTTGTTAATCGCATTCAATTCTTTTGCTCATCGTGTTTAAATATATTATTGGTCGGGACGTTTTTTTCGTGTGATTACACGTGCGTTGCACGTACAAATTTACTAGTAACATAAGCTGACGACGTGGTCTTAGTAAATGAAGCCAACGTGTATGATCTCTATTGTGGTGGGTCCCGCTTGTAAGCCTCTAATTAAACGCCGATGTGGCACTGGTACAGATGTAGATAGGCTGCATGTGAAGATAAAAAAATAGTGAGGATGATCTATTATAGTATTATAGATTACTGTTCATATGTACGGTGAGCTAACAAGTGGTGCCTATTCTATGCCATGTAGGCAAAGGAAACATAAATATGATACGACATTAGCATACTACTAGCAAACATGCCCGTGCGTTGCAACGGGGAAAAAACACATGCTTCCATGACAATAAGTTTGACTCAAAGCCACTCTGCATGTCTACGTTATATATTTTTAACATAGCACCTAATATGTGTTGTTGCTTATCCTCTTTGCCTTGAATGGTGATAGTCGCGATGTGCACCTAATAGTAATACGTTCGACGTGGTGAATATCAATGTGATAATCTCGACCACCGCACACACACCTGTCGTTGAGCCACGTTGTTGCAAGTAAATGTCTAATAGTTTGATAGCTAATGTCGTTGAGTTGGGCGTGATGTCCGTGCTTCCCGAGCTACGTGTAAATCATCCATCATACACCCATTCATTTTTAAATTATATATTTATTTATTTTAAATGCATCAACGTTATTTTTAAAAGACATAAACATTTTTCGAATCACATGGATTTTTTAAAGAGATTTTTTTAATATGAATATATATTTAAGGATGTGAATACTGTTTTGAATGACATAAATTATGATTTGAGAAAGGGTGAATATTTCTAAAATTACATGAACATTATTTAAGTAAATGTCTAGTAGTTTAAAAGAAAATATCGTTGAGTTGGACGTGATGTCCGTGCTTCTCAAACTACGGCGTACATCGTCCATCATACACTAACTTATTTTCAATTTGTAATTTTATTTATTTTAAATGCATCAACATTATTTTTAAAAGACATAAACATTTTTCAAATCACATGGAACTTTTTTAAAGAGATTTTTTTGAAATATTAATATATATATTTAAGTATGTGAATACAGTTTTCAATGACATAAATTTTGATTTGAGAAAGGGTTAATATTTTTAAAATTATATGAAAATTATTTAAATACGTGAACATTTTTCTTAATACTATACAAACATTTAAAGAGCATGAATGATTTTAATTTTTTTAGAAAACATCTTTCAAAAGGAACAAAAAAAATAAAACCTGTTTTTTCTTGCTCGTGCATCTGAGATAGTGAACACTTTTTTTAAAACTATACAAAAAATTTAAAAGCATGAATTATTTTTAAAATTGGAGAAAATCTTTCAAAATAAACAAAAAACTAAACTTGTTTTTTTATATTTAGAAAAGTATATAAGTTAAACATATTTAATGTATAGGTTTATTTGTAAACAAATATCTTTTAAATCTCAGCCGGCCCATGCTAGGCCCAGTATAGCGCTGTGGCCCGAAACAATGATGCGCTGGTTGGAATATTAAAAAAAAACGCTGGAACAAAGGACCGCGGGTTGATTACTTAAACTATCAAGGGTTGTTTTGCAAAAACATCAACACAGCGGCGATACGTTTTTCACTTATATTTTGGTTTGCGGATTGATTCCTTATAAAGTGAGGGACTTTTTTATAAAACTGCCAAATCGTAAGGAGAAACCTACCTCCTTTATTATTAGGGAAAGATAAACATGTACGAACAATATATGCACTGTCTTGCACGTGAAAACCAAGTTATTAAACCACTTACATGTACACCATAAATTCTAGCATTTACATATACAGCACAAATTTTAGCACTAAAGTGAGAATTTGTATCAAGTTTTAGTACTTGTGGCGTAATTACCTCTTTTTTGAACTTCATTTTTTAGGGCCTCTTTTTTGAAGTTCATAGTTCACTTGCGCGCTTGAGGGTAGTAAGTTTTTTTTGAGATGTAGTAAGGTATAGTAGTAGAGAAAAACAACAACACGCGCGCGTTGGGCCATGGCCCATGCCGACGACAGCCGCGCCGTGCGGCCAGCTCCAACAAACTTGTCTCAGTTTTGTCTACAAATTTTTTTGTCTCAGTTTCTCAAAAAAAAAACTTGCCTCAAAAAAATAAAAAAAGGACGCTGCTAGCTAGCAATCGGTTGCTAACTAGCAGGATCGAGCGGCCTCCCAGTTTTGGTAAGTCACGTGGCCTCTCTAATCCCTTGTACGAAAAAGGAAAGCGTGTTCCCGTTCCAGTCGCGCGCGCATTTGCTGTTGGGTGAGCCCCAACCCCAACACACCCGCGCGCACAATCCGGTGCTGGGTGAGAGAGGGCGTGCCAGGCAAGAAGGGCCAAGCAACAACAGTTTTAGAAGTTGGCAAGACTTTTGAAAACCAAAAGCAAATTCATTGTGAAGCACAGATCTAAAAAAGAAGTTGCACGCATCCAATCGTTCTGCATATTCCTTCAGTTTTTCAGGCAAATTTGTGGAGATCTTCCTCAGAAACAGAAGCAATCTCTTTCACTTGCTCCCCCCCCACATCTTCTGATTTCTTTTTGTTGCGTCTTCTTTTCTTCATAAATTACTTGTTTCACCACACCACCCAGCGCACACATCCTTGCTTTTGGAAGAAAATAAAGTTGCTTGTTTCTGCACCCACTCTATCCTTGAACGTTTGTGTGGTTTGATTGTGCCTTTCACTTCTTTATAGCTACTCCTAAACCCTGTAAAAACCAAATCAGTGCAATAAGATTAGGGATTGTGTGCCTTCATCATCGGCGAAAATTGTGTCCAGGACTGTAAAAAAGTTGCTTGAGAATGATAAGTGCAAAAGCAAAAAGCTCTAATTGCTTCAAAAACATAAAACATGGGTGTAAGAAAAAGGAGGTGCAACTTGTTTGTAATATGTAGGCACACATGTTTGCTTTGTAAGTACATTCTTGTCGCGTTGAGGGGTAGGCGACTTAATGTCGGTTCTTGGGATACTTGGTTGGTGCATATGACACTGATCGCGGAAACTTGTAGCATCGAGGGAGTAGGCGACTTCATATCGGGGCTTCAACAATTTGGTTGTTGTATATCGCCGATCGCGATACCTTCTGGCATCGAGGGGTAGGCGACTGCATGTTGGTTCTTGGGTGACTTGGTTGTTGCTATGTCGCTGATCGCGGTTACTTGTGGTGTCGGGGGTAGCGACTTCATGTCGGGGCTTGGGCGACTTGGTCGTCGCGTATGTCGTCGATCACGACGACTTGTAGCGTTGAGGGGTAGGCGACTTGATGTCAGTTCATGGGTGACTTGGTTGTTGTGGATGGTGCCGATCGCGGCGACTTGTAGCGTTGAGGGGGTAGCCGACTTTATGTCGGTTCTTGAGCGACTTGGTTGTTGCGTATGTCGCCGATCACGACAACTTGTGGCATTGGGGGTAGCGACTTCGTGTCGGGGCTTGGGCGACTCGGTCGTTGCATATGTCGTCAATCGCGAAAACTTATAACATCAAGGGTAGGCGACTTGATGTCGGTTCTTGGGCGACTTGGTTGGTGCATATGGAGCCGATCGTGGCGACTTGTAGCGTCGAGGGGGTAGGCAACATCATGTCGGGGCTTGGGTGACTTGGTCGTTGCGTATGTCGTCGATCACGGCGACTTGCGGCCATCGGGGGTAGGCGACTTGATGTCGGTTCTTGGCCGACTTGGTTGGTGCATATGTCACTGATCACGGCGACTTGTAGCATCGAGGGGGTAAGCGACATAATGTCGAGGGTTGGGAGACTTGGTTGTTGCGTATGTCATCGATCACCACGACTTGTGGCATCGGGGGCAGGCGACTTGATGTCGGTTTTTGGGTGAATTGGTTGGTGCATATGTGACCGATCGCGGCGACTTGTAGCATCGAGGGGGTAGGCGACTTCATGTCGGGGCTTCGGTGGTTTGGTTGTTGAGTATGTCACCGATCGCGGCGAGTTGTAGCGTTGAGGGGGTAGGCGACTTGATGTCGGTTCTTGGGCGACTTGGTTGTTGCGTATGTCGCCGATCGCGGCGACTTGTGGTGTCGGGAGTAGCGACTTCATGTCGGGGCTTGGGCGACTTGGTCGTTGCGTATGTTGTCGATCACGACGACTTGTAGCGTTGAGGGGTAGGCGACTTGATGTCGGTTCATGGACGACTTGGTTGGTGCATATGTCATCGATCGCGACGACTTGTAGCGTCGAGGGGGTAGGCGACTTCATGTCGAGGCTTGGGCGACTTGGTTGCCGCGTATGTCATCGATCACGGCGACTTGTGGCCATCAGGGGTAGGCAACTTGATGTTGGTTCTTGGCCGACTTGGTTGGTGCATATGTCATCTATCGTGGCGACTTGTAGCGTAGAGGGGATAGGCGACTTCACGTCGGGGCTCGGACGACTTGGTTGTTTCTTATGTCGTCGATCACGACGACTTGTGGCACCGGGGCTAGGCCACTTGATGTTAATTCTTGGGCGACTTGATTGGTGCATATGTCACTGATCGTGACGACTTGTAGCATTGAGGGGTTAGGCGACTTCATGTCGGGGCTTCGGTGGTTTGGTTGTTGAGTATGTCACCGATCGTGGCGACTTGTAGCGTCGAGGGGGTAGGTGACTTGATGTCGATTCTTCGGCGACTTGGTTGTTGCGTATGTCGCCGATCACGACGACTTGTGGTGTCGGGGGTAGCGACTTCATGTCGGGGCTTCGGCGATTTGGTTGTTGCATATGTCACCGATCGCGGCGACTTGTAGCGTTGAGGTGGTAGGCGACTTGATGCCGGTTCTTGGGCGACTTGGTTGTTGCTATGTCACCGATCACGGCGACTTGTGCCGTAGGGGGGGGGTAGCGACTTCATGTCGGGGCTTGGGCGACTTTGTTGGTGCATATGGCGTCCATCGCGGCGACTTGTATGGTGGGGGCTATGGACTTTATGTCGGATCTTGAGCGACTTGATTGGTGCATATGGCGCCCATCACAACAACTTAGGCGACTTTATTGGTGCATATGGCACCCACCGCGGTAACTTGTATGGTGGGGCATAGCGACTTCACGTCGGTATTGGGCGACTTGGTTGGTGCATATGGCGCCCATCGCGGCGACTTATATGGTGGGGATAGAAACTTCATGTCGGGTCTTGGGCGACTTGGTTGGTTCATATGGCGCCCATCACAGCGACTTGTATGGTGGGGGTAGTGACTTCATGTCGACTCTTGGGCGACTTGGTTGGTGTATATGGCGTCCATCGCGGCGACTTGTATGGTGGGGGCTAGCAACTTTATGTCGGGTCTTGAGCGACTTGGTTGGTGCATATGGCGCCTATCACGACGACTTGTATGGTGTGGGGTAGCGACTTCATGTCGACTCTTGGGCGACTTAGTTTGTGCCTTTGGCGCCCATCTCGACGACTTATATGGTGGGGATAGCAACTTCATGTCGGGTCTTGGGCGACTTGGTTGGTTCGTATGGCGCCCATCGCAGTGACTTGTATGGTGGGGGTAGTGACTTCATGTCGCCTCTTGGGCGACTTGGTTGGTGCATATGGCGTCCATCGCGGTGACTTGTACGGTGGGGGCTAGCAACTTTATGTCGGGTCTTGAGCGACTTGGTTGGTGCATATGGCGCCCATCATGGCGACTTGTATGGTCTGGGGTAGCGACTTCATGTCGACTCTTGGGCGACTTGGTTTGTGCATTTGGCGTCCATCTCGACGTCTTGTATGGTGGGGGCTAGCGACTTCATGACTTCATGACTTGGTTGGTGCATATGGCGCCCTTCAAGGCAATGTATATATATCTATCCATTCTTCTAAAACGACGACAACCGCCACCAAGTAGCCTAGCTAGTCTCTCGTATCTAGCCTCTATTTTGATTTCAGTAATATAATTGCTGTAATAAAAACTCTAGTATCTATTCCACCAATTGTTGCTTGCTATGCCATGGTCATGAAAAACAATCGATACAAAAGAGGGAATGGATTTATCATACTCATTTTGCTGCTGGATACTGCTAGCTAGCTGCATATAATCATTCATCCATTATGTTATGGTGTGTGAGGCAGGGTAAAATTGTTCTCCTTCTCCCAGTTCTGTACAACACAACATAAAAAACACAGGTATAAAAACAGCGAAACCAGGAGTAGGACTAGGATGGGGTGCTGCCCCCTCTTACAAACAACACAACACTACTAGTTCTCTATTTGAACAGGAGACAAATAAAGTTTCACCTATATTCAGACACTAGACTTGGCTCAGGTTACTCCTGGCAAAATATCACGTGTATCCAATTGGCAAAGTACTAAAAATACAACGATTCAGAATACGTACAACAAAGTAAGGTTGCGAAAAAGATTAAAATTCAACGACTTGGCCAAAAACAGATCTCACATTAAAAAGAGTAAGCTAGAAACAAAAAAGTGTTAATGTGGTCTGTTGTCATAACTTATCATGACAACACCTTGCATCATGATATTACTGAATAGATCCTTCGAGAAAAAGGATATCAACAGAAACCTACAATCCTAAAAGTTTCTGTGCATCTACATTAACGGAAAATGAATTGCCCACATTCTGAATACAGTAAGCATTGGGAAAATTTCTGTATCTCGCAAGCCAGGATGTGTACAGTTATTGCTGGTGCCATGTCTAAATTATATAGTAAATTAGTAATCATGGGCAACAGTCTTATCTCTACCCCCTATAGCACACAGAAAAAAAGGCGAAGATGTGTAGAGTATTGCCTGACCAGCCTTTAAAATTATTCAGTAAATTACACATAATTTTGCCTGCTTATCTCCTCTGTTTTGCCTACAAAGAATTGCCCGGTTGCCCCGCTAATTTCGTTGCTTGTTAAGAACATCTAGCTAGCCGTTCTACTCCAATTGTTGCTTACTGTGTGCCATGGCTATGAGTGGATCGATCAAACCAAAGGGGATTTGTCATTCATATTTATTTCACTACTACTACTGCTAGCTAGATAGATGTATATGTTCATCCATCGGGGGCTCCGTGATCTATTTGCTGTGTATATTTTGCTCTGCTCTTCTCTAGTTCGGTACAAGTAAACGCAAAACGTAGGCGACAAAACGATAAACAGTACTTACTCGTTTCTTTCCCCCAAGTGATTACATTTTGAGGCGTACACACATTTTTGCCTGCCTGAACCACCATTGTTATAGAACCCTCGAATTGCCCCTGTTGCTTGGAAAAATCCCCTTCCTCTGTAGCCCTGTTGCCTGCTCCATGAAATCATTCCTGAGAAATGCCATGAGAATCTCCGTGATTTCGTTCAATTTCCTCCATACCTCCCACCATCCACTCTATCGCTCTAGATCTATATCCTCCTCCCCGACCCTCTCTTCGTTGCGCGTCGCGGTGGCCTGGCAGCGAAAAAACCCTATCCACCCACGGGAAATCGTAAGAGCATCCAAGAAGACTAACCTGTAGAGCTGAGGGATCGTGGCCGGCGCTCGGTCGGTGGCTCCGCTGTCCCTCATTCTCCCCTTCTCCCCGAAGTTCAGGCGCTTCTCTCCCCGTTCAGTACGGGTGCTCACCTCCTCCCATCCTTCTCCTCCGTTTGTTGGAAATCTCCGCTCGCCGGCGGCGCTTGTGCCGAATCCGAGAGGGGATTGCCTCCCCCTCTGTCGCCGTGGGGAGAGAGTGAGGAAGGGGAACGGGGTGAGCAGCGCGTCAGCTCCTATCCTTTGGTCGGTCCGCTGCGACCACCTGTTGTTTCCATCTTTGCGATGGACGGCTCTGGTGCGGCCGCTCGTTCCAGCCAGATCGCGCGCCTGGTCCTCGAAGCGCATATCGGAGGATACGACATGGACAGAATCTTCATGGACGGAGGCAGCAGTCTAAACATAATATTCTCCAGCACTCTACGCAAGATGTTCATCCCACGATCAATGCGGAAGAAGTCAGGAACCACAATATACGACGTAGTCCCGGGCGAAGCAGCCACCTCCATCGGAGCAATACCGCTTGATGTGATCTTCGGCAGCAAGCGCAACTTCGCAAAGCAGGCACTCGAGTTCGAAGTGCTCGACTGGCAGTCGCAGTATCACGCCATACTCGGGCGACCGGCGTTCGCACAGTTCATGGCGGTTCCACACTATGCATACCTCAAGCTCAAGATGCCACGACCTGTAGGAATCATCACAGTCAAGGGAAGCTTCATCAAATCGGACCAGTGCGACCGCGACTTCCACAAAGTCTCCGACAAATTCGGAGCCCAACAACAGCTCCAAGAAATAGCCATGATGACGGACAAAAGCATATTTCCACTAGCAAACAGAAGCGAGACAAAGGAATTTGGTCGCGACTTCAGCGTCGACAGCGACACGATCACACACCAAGTACACCCGACAGACCCAGAGAAGACAGTCCGCATATATGCCCACCTTCCAGAAGAGCAACCAACCGCCCTCGTGAAGAATGGAAATTTTTCGCCTGGTGCCCAGCCGACATGCTAGGGATACCACGAGAATTCGCGGAACACGCGCTCCACATCAAGCCAAAAACGAAGCCAGTAAAACAGGCGCTGCGACGGTTCTCAGAGCCCAAACGCAAAGCAATCGGAGAAGAAGTCAATCGACTACTCGACGCACAGTTCATTAGAGAGACAAAGAAAGCAACATGGATAGCAAACCCAGTCCTAGTCCCTTAAAAGGACACCGAGGTACTGAGGATGTGCGTCGACTATGGGCCTATCAACAAGCACTGCCCAAAAGACCACTTCCCCCTGCCAAGAATCGATCAAATAATCGACTCCACAGCAGGATGCGACCTCCTATCTTTCCTCGACGCATACTCAGGGTACAATCAGATCAGGATGAAGGAAGAAAACGAAAAGAACACCTCGTTCATCACCCCCTATGGAGTATTCTGCTACCAAACTATGCCCTTCGGACTAAAAAATGCCGGAGCCACGTACCAGCGGATGATGCAAGCATGTCTGAGAGACCAGATCGGCAGTAACGTCCAGGTCTATGTAGACGACATTGTCATCAAAACCTACAGCGCAAACACACTGCTCGACGACCTCCGCGAGACGTTCGCGGCCCTCAACAAGTACAGGATCAAGTTGAACCCCAAAAAATGCGTGTTCGGCGTCCCATCCGGAAAATTACTCGGGTACATGGTCTCCGCCCGAGGAATCGAAGCAAACCCGGAAAAGGTTCAAGCAATCGCCAAAATGCAAAGGCCAACCAACATCAGAGGAATACAACAACTCATAGGAAAGCTCGCAGCATTGAGCCGCTTCATCAGCAGGCTAGGCGAAAGGACCCTACCTTTCTACAAACTGCTGAGAAAAGGAGAAAAATTCGAGTGGAACGAGGAAGCCAATAATGCATTCACAGACTTGAAGAAGACCCTCTCTACCCCACCAATCTTGGCGGTGCCTAAAGAAACGGAAAAGTTGTATCTCTACGTAGCAGCACACAGCAGCGTCGTGAGCACAGTGCTTGTCGTCGAGCGTGCAGAAGAAGGAAAAATCCAGAGCATCCAAAGACCAATTTATTACCTGAGCACGCTACTCACGAAGCCACAGCAGCGGTACCCACATTACCAGAAGTTCCTGCTCGCCATCATCATGACCTCCAGGAAAGTATCGCACTACTTCGACGAATACTCCATCACAATCGTGAGCAGTGCACCACTCGCGGACATCCTCAACAATCCCGGCGCGACCGGTCGAGTCGCTGAGTGGAACATGGAGCTTAGCCCGCGAGAACTACAGTTCAAACACCCAACAGCAATCAAAGCCAAAGTACTCCCAGACTTCCTGGTCGAGTGGGAAGAACTCCAAACACCAGGGCCCCTGTGAGAACCCGGAAATAATTTACAGACCCTCCTGCGTTTAATTGTCAATCCCAAGATCATTGTTGACAACACAGCGAAATGGTATCATTGAAGAATACATAAAGATCTTACAAGTACCATAATCTGCCATAAGGCATACATATAAAATGTCTCATGACATTTATTACAATCAGGAAACAGCAGAAAGTAAAAATGCGTAGCGACTCCATCTCAGCCACAGGCAGTCGATGTAGTCCACGTGACCTCACTCCTACGGATCTCCATAGTAGTAATCATCACCTTCGTCTTCATGGAACTCTGTTTCAACAAAATTATTTCCATGAGTACATTTCGTACTCAACATGCCTCCCGGGAAAGTCCCTAATAACTACATGAGGCTTCAAAGGAAGGTTGTATGGTTCTTTTGCAGAAAAGCTAATTTTGCTTGAAAAACATAATAGTTTGATAAAGCGGTTTTAGATGAAAACAACATTTTCTCCATCATAACTTTCAACAAGGTGAGGATCCTCGATCCACTCACATCCTTCATAGGTTCCAAGAATAGGGGCAAAGAGGGAATAAGCAAGACAGGTTCCCGTATGTCAAGAAAGATTCATGTGTCGTCCATGACCGTGGACACGACTATTCGAATAGTTTTACACTCTGCAGAGGTTGTACCCTTTACCCACACGACACAATCTCGTCTTGATGCCACCAGCCGTCGCTGGCGTAGTACACTATTTTGTATACCGACAGGGAGATTGTGACGAGGTCTTTCATTAGACCCACCCTTACTATGACATGCCCACTAGGTTTCACAAGGTAGTAACCGCAGTTCACAGTCCTTGCCCCCTTTTGTGCCGAGGATACTCCTCGCAAGGCAGCTATCCCATCTGCGGTACGACGATGCCGATAATAAGGATGAACTAACTGATTAACCAAGCCAGTGCCCATATAGCATGTGGTTGTACGGTTGTCACAATCTTCAAATCCAAGACTTATTGGGCCTCATGCGGCACGAACGACAGATTGCCCCCTTCACCTCGTGAAGGGCAGCCAATCGCTCCTTCAATCCTTGATCCAGCTGTCGCCCGCGCTAGTATTTAGATGGTAAGTTTCACTCAGAGTAGAAGAGAGTAGAGGAAGTCAACAATGGCCAACCGGCCTAGCTCAGCAAGCCCAGTAACAAGTTTCAAGTGTTAATGATCCTAAGATCATTCAGATAAGCACCTATAGAATAATTAGCATGGCTAAGCATTTATACTCTACTAGATTACTATATAGTTCTACTCAGGTGTCAAGTAAATAGGCGACAAGCGGATCAGGGTAATGTGTCAACCGACACGCTAGCTACGAGATAAAATAGCATGCAATAGTGATTATAAAATACAATGCAATTTTATAAAACATAGGATAAACATGATCAAAGAGGGAGGCATGCCTTGGTTGTTGAGTCCATCTTCGGTAACTTGAATCTGTCCATGTCCGACATCGTCACTCCCTACTCATCGTAACGATAGCAAATGGAAACAAATAAATACCAAAGAAAAATCCAAATAACATCCAAAATAGATTAAGGTTGGATGGATCGCAAGATATTGATCAAGATGGAGATTTCAAAATGAGATAGAATGATAGGAAGATAAGTTGAGAGGATTCAATGAATATAGGGTTGAATTGATATGGCTAAGGAAGGCTCGATGGTCAAGACTAACGTTCTAACAAGAACTATGATACTAGCAGCTAGTAGTGCCCACTACACATCTCGACTAACTATGTCAGAAACTACCACAAAACAAATGTAATGGCATCAACACATAGAATGAAATCATCCTATGCATTTTAACTACACAATCACAACATGGCATTTCGAAGCTACAAGTTAACCACAAATAAATATTTAGATATAATCTAAATATCTATAATGGTCAACATCAAGCATAATCACACATCAACCATTACAAATATTAGCATTCTTTACTATAACAAGATACAATCCAATACCATGGCAAAAACGAACTAAGCAATTAAATGATAAGACACATGTCATACAAGGCATGTGAACATAGAATCATAAATATGTTTTCACTAACAACACAAGCATCAAGCATACGAGTTATCATGAGAAGATACTAAATTAGGACATGCTCTTAATAATAAAGAACTACTAATACTAATGACCACTAGGAATTATATCATCACCACATGCTTAAAATAACAAAGCAAGATGCACACACTAAGAGTATGATCAAAGCAAAACTCTAACAACATCATATATGACTCATCCTAAGCATATGATGTGTCATAGCAACTAGTATTAAAGCACTCATAATACTAACATGAAACTTAGTTAAACATCTATAAGGAAGAACACAACTAGGTAAATGTAACACGCCAAGCATCATAAGACATGAGATATTTCTTGCATGAAGATGTCTAGGCATAAAATAACGCAATGGAAAGGTAATCAAAATATAATGAAGTCTAGGCATAAGAAAAATACAGCGGCAAGATAAACTTAGATGAATTCTAAACATAGATGATCATCTCACAAGATGCCACACTAAGCTACAAATACAATACACAAATAACTATAACATAACTTGGTTTATATGGACTAACATAAATAGTAAGCATGACAATATGATACAACTCTACAAGACTAGTTATGAAATGTACGACCATTGAAGCATGGAATCAGCACATAACAATACCATGTTAATTATAAGATATAAACACATGGAGAAAACACATATATGTATGTATGCAAGTAAATAACTAAATCATGATATGAACCACATCAACTTGCATTATAGGAGCATGAATAACATGATAACAAACATTTCTATCTTGTGTGACCTACATCTAATAAATAAATAGATAAACAACTAGGCATCATACAAAACATTTGTTGATACACACATGAAATACATTCTAGTTGTATAATCACAACAACATGGCATGATGTTAATAAAGCATAAATTACTCAATAAATGAATGTACGAGATCAACAAATTACTATCATGTAAATATATAAAGTGAAGGCTAACCATAACCATGTACTTATAATATTAACTATGAATTTGTACAACAAAGAAAGATATGATCAAAACATGAATTTTATTTTGAGCAAGTGTTAACATGACATCAAAATAAACTTTGATAATAAACACACATGATAATCATCAAGATGTAATAAACTAAGTTCGATGCCACATGAATAAATTCTATATAACTATAAAAATATGAACCAAGTCATAAATCACCCAACCATGGAATATTGCATCTACCAAATAAGAGGGAGCACAACTCAACTACCATGAAAGATAAACTGTCCTAATTATGTGATGAACTATTGCAACACATATCAAACACTAATAATATGCCTACAACAAACAAATTTCCACAAGCATAAAATATATGTAGCAATATTAATCTAAGCATGGCACAAAGAAATCAACTAGGCAATAATATGTTATACGATAAAGAACCACAATGAATTTATTCGCAAACAATAAAGTATTTCATTTGTTTTCTAGCATACAAAAAACTATGCAGCAACACATATAAAAATATATAAACATCTACGTAGACATGACATGATTTAAAGACAATAAAGCAAACATGCAACAAGTATAAAAAATGAATATGAAATCCTATATCAACATGCTAAGCTACTAAAATAATTAAGACAAGAAGTATTTCATCATTCAATAAATAAAACAAAGCCTAGAATAATCCTACATAATTATAAGCATGGCGAACATTCACCAAATATTATACACATGCAAAGAACGGACTACATAATTTATAAAGAAAATAATAACACGATACAACATATAAACTATATTTAATAACACAACAATAATCTAGATCAAATTTATAAATATCAAACATGGAAACAATTCATACAAATACGCACACAAGCATAAAACACAAGTATACATGGTAGTACAAATTATCGATCCGAAATAATACGCACAACTATTTTTTAAGAATTTAAACGAAAGTAAAATAAATCTAGTACATCATAAATCACTTCCACGATTATAAAACAATTAAGAACAACTCTTGAGCATATCACAAACATGTGAAATAACATATCAATAAAAAGTTCACCGAACATAAAAAGAAAATAAACATCAAACTCACCCAACGACTAAATAAAAAATCTACGCAACAACATCAAATTCACCGATGGGTTCCTATGATCAAAGGAAGCATTTGATATATTGAGCACGAGCTCATCCGAGAAACGAAAACTATGGAAACATGGTGATTCCATAGGATGGTCACCGATTTGGATACGCGCGGCCAACGACATAGCTAGGTTGAATCATGATGTCCAGGACATACTACGCGTGATGTTGAGAAGGCTTGAAAAGGGAATTGGACAGAGGCTCACCGAGTTTGACGAATCGATGCGATGAACTCGATGAACAGTGTACGCGTACATGTAAAATTCTTCACGTGTGTTCAATGGAATGAGTTCCTTCTTCTCTGAATGGATTCATAGCGTGGAGGAGAAACTTCTGGCGCAAAGGCACGAATAGAGATGGCCTGCACCACCAAGCTCGAGCACCGGCGTCCATGGAACTTCAAAAGTTCATGAAGTGTTCTTGAAGAGAGAAGGAAGGAAGAGGGCAGGAAAAGTGGTGGAATTAGAAGAGGAGATCAGTGTGCGTATTTAAGTACTCATGGAATTGCAAATGGTGGAGAATTAAGGGAATTGAAGGAGATGTGAATGGTGGTTGTATGTTTCTTCTCCTTCTCTGTTATGGTGTGGGAAATGTATAGGTGGAGGAAGAAGAAACCGGCGTGGAGGAAGAAGAAAGGATTCGGCTCTTGGTGAAGGAAATGGGCTAAGGCCCATGTGGAAAGGAAATAGAGAGAAAGAAAAAGAAAATTGTGCTAAGCCCACTCGGTTTGGGAGAAGGAAAAGGAAAGAAAGGAAATTGTGCTGCACACAGGAAAAACAAATGTGCTATGGAATTTTGGTTAGAATTTGAGAGAGGAAAATAATTGAATTTAATGAAGGTCACACAAAATCAAATAAAGTTCCAAAATACAAATGCGCATAATTTAATATGCCAAAGACAAGGGAAAAATATTCGCCGAAAGAAAACAATAAAACCCAAAATTTAATTTAAGTTGGCATTAGTTCAAATTTAATTTTGAAAAATTCTGAAAACTCAATTTAAGATTTTAATAACCAAATAACATAAACGAAATTTTATGGCCCTACTTTTTGGAAAAAAAATTAAAACATTCCGAACATCGGGATGTTACAGCCCCCACACTTGTCCAACTCATGGACAATGTACTTCGAAGGATCCAAAAGATAGCAAGGAGCCGGAGCAGGCATCGTCCTAGTCTCCCCCAAAGGAACGAAGCTCAAATACATCCTTCAGATCAACTTCAGCAACGCCTCCAACAATGAAGCAGAGTACGAGGCGCTAATTCACGACATGCGCATGGCAAAAACCTGCGGTGCCACTCGCCTATCAATCTATGGCGACCTAAACCTCGTCGTCCAGCAGGCGATGAGAGACTGTAACGCAGTCGCAGACAACATGGCAGCTTACCCGAAGCTCTACAACGCGCTAGAAGGAGGATTCGACGGTTGTGAACTCAACTACATCCCCAGAGCAAACAATACAGAAGCCGACGAACTTGCGAACATCGGATCGACTCGAGGACCAATACCACCAGGCGTTTTCTTGAAAGCATCAATCAAAGATCAATAAAAGCAAAGCCAGCGGAGCCCAAAGCAGTCACAGAAGAAGACGACACAAATGAGCCAGCACAGGTGGCGGCAAGGAGCGCAGCTGACGCTACAAACAACCAAGCAATCGAAGTTGAAGCACCAGCAACACTCGAAGACGTTGCAGAAGTTCCTAATCGAAGGCACCCTACCACAAGACGTTGCAGAAGTTCGACGCATCAGTCGACGATCCAAAGCATTCACAGTAATCAACAGACAGCTCTACAAGCGCAGCATTTCCCAGGTCCTACAAAAGTGCATAGACGAGGACGACGGCAAAGCCCTACTACTGGAGATTCACGAAGGAACCTGCGGGCACCATGCCAGCAGTTGAGCACTCGTGGCAAAAGCCTTTCGAGCAGGATTCTATTGGACAACCGCCATGAGAATTGCAGAGGATATCGTACGACGTTGCATCGCCTGCCAAAAGTTCGCCAGCAGGCCGCACACCCCAGCATCAGAACTCAAAACCATACCGTTATCATGGCCATTCGCCACATGGGGACTCGATATGGTAGGCCCACTCAAGAAATCATCAAAAGGAGGAAGAACACACCTACTTGTCGCAGTCGACAAATTCACCAAATGGATCGAGGCAGTACCAATCACCAGCTCAACAGCCCTCACGACAGTCAACTTCATCAAATCAATCATCTTCAGATTCAGAGTACCACACAACATCATCACATACAATGGTACCAACTTCACGGCAGCAGAGTTCCAAAACTTCTGTCAAGAGTTGGGCATCAAAATCAACTACGCATCAGTCGCACACCCGCAGTCTAATGTCCAAGTGGAAAAAGCAAACGCCTTAGTATGCGGAGGATTAAAGAAGCGACTCCTAGCACCACTCGAACAGGGCGCAGGCAACTGGATAGAGGATCTCCCCGCAGTCCTATGGAGCCTACGCACCACCCCAAACAGCTCAACCCAATATACGCCTTTCTTCTTGGTATACGGGGCAGAAGCAGTGTACCGCACGACCTAAAATTCTGAGCACCCAGAGTCTCAGGGTACGAAGAGGAAGAGGAAAAAGAAGCGCTGCAGAACGACAAAGACATAGCAGACGAAGCACGAGACACAACCCTCACAAAATCCGAAGGATACCAGGACAAGCTGCGCACCTATCAAAGCAGTCGCCTACGGACCAGATCATTCAATAAAGGAGACCTTGTGCTGCGGCTAATACAGGAAAAAGTTCACAAACTTTCCCACAATGGGAAGGACCATTCATCATCTCAGAAGTCATTGGGGGAGGAGCATACAGACTGCAGAATCCAAAAACTAATGAGGACGTGGGAAATCCATGGAACGTAGCGAACCTACGCCTGTTCTACCCATAGTCCTCGAGACATTATCAAGATATCGGCAGCAGCACCGATCGACAACACATGCAAAATTTGAAGGAATAAAACAATGTTGCCCAAAGCACTCTTACAAAGCGCTCGGGGGCTCGAGCCAAAGAACTCCCTCTGAGAGACGCTATCTTCGCAAACACGACCTTTACTTACAAGCACTCGGGGGCTCGAGCCAAGAACTCCCCCCCCCCGAGAGACGCTATCTTCGCAAACGCTACTTTTACTTACAAGCACTCGGGGGCTCGAGCCTAGAACTCCCCCCGAGAGACGCTATCTTCGAAAACGTGACCTTTAATTACAAAGCGCTCTGGGGCTCGAGCCTAGAACTCCCCCCCAGAGACGCTATCTTCGCGAAAGCGAATTTTACTTACAAGAACTCGGGGGCTCGAGCCTAGAACTCCCCTCGAGAGACACTATCCTCGCAAACGCGACTTTTGCATAAAAATACTCGGGGGCTTGAGCACAAAAACTTCCCCTGAAAGTTGCATCTTCAGTCTTCACCCGTTCGCAAGCGATCGCCTAAAGACTCGGGGGCTACTCCCATCGGGAGCGCTGCTGCGCACCCGATCTAAACTTGGAAAAAATCAAAGACAAACTACAAACCAGTGAGACAAAAATTTATAAAGTCTGCTGATACGTCCCAAACGTATCTATAATTTCTGCTTGCTCCATGCATGTTTTGTATGACTTTGCCATGTTTTTCTTGAACTTTCATACACTTTTGAGCATATTTGGACTAATCTATTAACCCAGTGCACCCAGCTGCCAGTTGCTGTTTTCTGTTGTTTTTGTATTTCAGGTTTTCCGGCCATTAAAAGTGCTCCAAAAAATCCAGAAAAATCAGATAAAAACCAGCGACCCGGAAGCTTCCGGAATCACCAAGGCAGCGGAGGGGGGCCACCACCAGGAGACCAGGAGGGTCCCTGGCGCGGCCCCACCCTAGGCCGCGCCAGGAGGCCTCCTGGCTGCCTGGTGGGTCCCCTCGACACCCCCCTCCGCCTATATTTAGCCCTCGGGGTGGAAACCCCTAATAGAGATCTCTTTTCCGTGAACTCTCCTCTGTACCGCCGCCGCCGTTTCTAGATCGGGGCTGCCTGGAGAAGCTGCCCCGGCACCCTGCCGGGAGGAGGAACCCCCTCCGGGAGACCATCCATAGCCATGGACGCCTCCCGTATGTACCGTGAGTAGTTTCCCTTGGACCATGGGTCCGTTACCAGTAGCTATGTGATGTACTTCTCTCCCCTCTTTGTGCTTCCACTTTCGAGATCTCGTGAGCTGCCTCACATGATCGAGGCACTTCTGTAATTTTCTGCCGTTGCTATGCTGAGTTTGTTGGGATCTGATGGATTATGAGACTATGTTCAGATTGTGATGAGTAATATATTTGGTTCTTCTCTTTTATATTTTGTTCTTGAGTAAATTCTTGCATGTTCTCCGTTGCCGTATTTTACTTTGGCCAAGTGATTTGTTGCAAGTCCAAGAGGGAGCGTTATGCTTGATTGTGGGTTCAGCCCCTTGATGTCTAGCTTGAGTGACAGAAACATGAGACTAGGGGATGTGCTTTTGCCACCAGGGATAAAACAAGTTTGCTTGTATTCGCGGGTGCAAGGATTGTCTGTTGCTTTGGATTTACACTTTGGGTGGGATTCGCAACTTAATACCAGCGAGATGTTCTTGATAGATATCTCAAGGTGGATGATTCGTAGTAGATGCAGATGGATTTCGGTCTAGTTACCTTGGTGTAGTGCCCATTGATTTTGAACCCTTCCTTTCTTTGCAGCATAGTTAGCATTGCAGTGCCTTCATAATCCTGTCAATTGCCCAACTGTGATTTGTTTACCTCGCTAGCACTTTTATCGTCTTTTGGGAGAGAGACATCACTAGTGAAAATCACGGGACCCCGGTCCATCTTCATATCATTGTTGACATCTTTAGTTTACTTTTCAGTTGCTATCACTATCATTATCCCGTGCGTTTTATCCTTTGTAAACAGCAAGGCCGGAGTAATTGACAACTCCTCTGTACTCGTTGGGAGAAAAGTTATTTGTATCTGTGTTGAGGTCCAGGTGAAGTTAGCAACCCTTGGTTGAGAACGGCGCCATTGTTCACTCTACCACCTTCTTGTATCTCTGCGAGTCCTCCTAGACGATACCCAACCTTAGCATTTTTGCTAAGGGAAATTTGCTGCTACGCTACATCTCACCTTCCACTTGGGGTAACCAATGAGGAGTGAGAGATCCTCACCGTATCAGTGACCCCACGACTCCTATATATGAGACTACCTGGTGCGTATGAGGACAGAAGGCCCACTGGGAAGCTACGACAAGCCCACGATTGGCCCAACCAAGCACCGACGTAGGAGTACGCGACTAACATGGAAGGTGCAACTTGGCGTACAAGGCAGGGCTAGAATTAGGAAACTACCTATGTAACCTAGCACGGACTCCCCGAGACCTAGCCTAGTATATAAAGGCTGGGAGGGGAGACGTCTAAATCAGCTCAATACGCATCTACTCATCCTTGCCTTGCGAGAACTCGCCTTGGCCTCCACTGTAATCGCCCCTCACGTAATAATATCGAGCAGGAAGTGCTTCTCCTGTTAGCCGACGAGTATCATCCAACCTGTGCCATCTCTATGACTAACACAGGGTCCATGACCATGGGATTTTCCGGGATTGATCCCCGTCAAGCACCTTAATCTCCATAAGTTCCTGTTGGCCCCGTTCGTAGTGGGATGGTAGGACAAAAGATGTTGTGCAAGTTTTTATTGCAAGCACGTACAACTACCTGTGGGGTACATGCCTGATGTTTGATTTATGCCTAGATGATCATTGCTTTTATGTGTGCCTTTCCCCAAGTTAAATACACGATGTGCCTTATCCATGCAGCGCCCAACCATCCATCTCCCTAGCCTACAATGTTTTAATTCTGCTGGTTACTAGTTGTTTGCTTTTGCTATTTTACTGTTGCTATTTCACCACCACTATTTTCGTTGCTATCATCACTTCCATATCACAGTTACTATTAATATCTTGTTGCAAGTAAGTGTATCTCAAGTGCGGTGGAATTGACAACTCCACTGTCAAAGCTTGTGGATATTCTTTGGCTCCCCTTGAGTCGAATCTATAAATTAGGTTATCTTACCCACGAAGACTATCTCGATCCCCTGCAGTTGTGGGTTATCACTCTGTCCACCATGTTCTCACCCATCTTCTGTAGGTTGTGTTTGCTAAATCTCACATGCTCAAATTGCACTGGAGGAGTGGGAATAATCTCATCCTCACATCCAACAAGAGAGCTAGGAAGTTGTACCGTATAATGAACTGGTTCCCCACAATCCATCTCTTCATTTTCCACCTCTTCCACCTGGAAATTTTTCCTTAACACATCAGCATATGATCTGTGCCCCACATCCATAGAGTGTAAGATGTGAGATATCACAGGAGGAAGAACCACATGAATATCCTCACCAGTCTTGCCTTCTTCAGAACAAGGAACAATCCAGTTCATGGGACCAGAAATAGTTTCACATATTTCAGCTTCCCGTGCCATGGTTTCCAGCAGGAGGGAATTACTCACCTCCTCAGACTCAGACTCAGATATATCACCCTCCATGTTTTCCGCAACATGTTTACCATGAGGCCTGTCATTCTTGTCATTGTTTCATCATTGTTCTTTTCCAGGTTTACCGAATCACCAGTTTTTTGTTTTTTTATCCAGATTGCCCTTGATCCCCACCACATTTCACATTAGCCTTGACTCTCTCAGGGTCACGAGATATCACTTTTTAGATCTCATAAGAAAAGTCATAAAAATGAGTCCCAAGTACTCCTTCTGCCGTCCCAGGCAATTCATCTACGTTGCGGCATCCCAGGCGCACCCGTACAGAATCAGGTCGATACAGACTAGAGACATCAATTTCCAATGGAACCCCAACCAAAGAAGCAACATAGGCTGCATTACGATCACTTATTTTATCAGTGGGAATATTCTTCACCTTAACCCATGCCAATTCCATCTCCCCCTTGGCCCTGATGTTTGCAGACCAAGGGTCAAGACTAATAACCACACCGCAAGACCGCAGTGTCATCTGATCACAATAACAAGCTTTTGCAACATCTCGATATGAAGGAAAGCGAATAACGTACGTTCCAGGACCAATTGGGCGAGCAGGACATTTCCAACCAGTAGCTATATAATCAATAAAATATTTTTTCCAGTTGTTTCCCAGATGCATCCCCCTCAATGATAGTCACAACAATATGAGACGCTCTTTCTTTTTTCTGCTTAGTTGAGAAAGAATCATGGATATAATAAAAACCTTGGCCTCTCGCCTGAAATGCACACATGGGCGCAATACGCTCCCATGGAAAGAATGTATTGCAGCCAGAGGCTAAGTGACCCATCAAACCACAACGCTCGCAGTAAGCATGAGGACAACTCGCAGGAACATGCCCTGTACTCTTGCAGATCGGACACGGAGGAGAGATCATGGACGTGTTCACCTGAGCCCGGAGCGTAGTCGTGGGGTGATGAATATCTTGCATCGGAGGCGCCCCCCTTGCTTCCCACACGGAGGATTTAGGGATTTCTAGTTAATAGAGATATAAAAATATAAAATGGCTAATTATATATTACCTTTGATCCATATTAATGAACTCAACTTTATCTAGATTCGTATGTATCTAGTTAAGTATTTAGACTAGATGCATATGTATCTAGACAAATTTAAGTCCATTAATATGGATCAGAGGGAGTACTGTTTTTTATTGTCGTTTACGTGTGACGGGCCTTGGTAAACACATGTGGTAATCCGTCTACCCTAAAAATAGGGTAATGGTAGCCACCGAACGTCAGGGCGCTGCCTCCCCGCCCGAACACCATTTTCGCTGTCGGATTCCGCGCACTAATCACTGCACAACCTGGCATGGTACGGTCATCAAAATGAAGGTGTTTGGACGACCAGCACCGGCCCGCACGGCACTCTCTCCACTGCTCGCTAGTACGTACACATTAGTGCAGCTTTGAGCTTTTTCAAACTTTAAAAAGTTTTATCTCTTAAATAAAAAAATCCATCCAAAATTCTGTTCGTACCATTAAATCTGTCGCGACGAGATCTTCGAAACTAGACCCCATATCGATATGTTTCGGCAACTTTTTTTTGGACCAAAAATTGGCATGCTATTCGCACTGAAATTTCCATGGTGTTTGCTCTAAACTTGCCATGATTTTTGGTGCATCTGTTTTTTTCGCTAGATTTAAAACTATCATTGTTTTTCAGATACTTTTGACGCATCAGCGAGCACCCCGGAGAGCTGCGTAGAGTAGATATTCGCCTGCCGGGAGTGTGTGTGGGGGGGGGTTATGATGGACGGCATGGCGGGTTCCCATTATATTTTCAACTATTTTTTACTCATCGGCTAGGACCTCCGAGAGTTGCGTCAACGACCAGTGTACCCCGGGCAGATATCCGACGGTCAAGAGGGGGGGGGTGATGGTGCGCGATATGACGGGTTCTTGGGATACATATGCGTCAGGGAGATACTCCAGCGGAACTCAACTGCGACGGCAAGGGATGGGGATGTGGTTCAGGGTGGAGCGGTTGTCGGTGTTGCGGTGGCGGCGA
Source organism: Bromus sterilis (assembly GCA_950022295.1). Classification (NCBI taxonomy): domain Eukaryota; kingdom Viridiplantae; phylum Streptophyta; class Magnoliopsida; order Poales; family Poaceae; genus Bromus; species Bromus sterilis. The sequence continues at coordinate 37,646,945 of OX465598.1, forward strand.
ATCTACTATATGACCACGACAATTTGTAGTAATACATCGAGGATCCTAGAGAGTTGCGACAACGATTCGTGATCCCCGAGAAGATATCCGACATTGGGGGGGGGGGGTGATGCGCGGTAACTCTTATTTATAGGACATGACAATTCTTATTTTGTTGGACATGGCAATTTTTAGTAGAACATGGCAATTCTTATTTGTAGGACATGGCAATTCTTATTCATCAAACATGTCAATTCTTATTCGTAGGACATGACAATTCTTATTCATAGGACATGGCAATTCTTACTAGTAGGACACGGCAATTCTTATTCCTTGGACATGGCAATTCTTATTCATAGGACATGACAATTCTTATTCGTAGGACATTGCAATTCTTATTCATCAGACATGGTAATTCTTGTTCGTATGACATGGTAATTCTTATTCATATGACATGTAAATTCTTACTAGCAGAACATGGCAACTCTTATTGTTAGGACATGTCAATTTTTGTTTGTACGACATGGCAATTCTTGTTCGTAGGACATGGAAATTTCTTTTTTGTGTGAGAATTTAATTCTTCTTTTGTGTGAAATGGCAATTCTTGTTTGTCGGCTATGGAATTTTTTTATTTTGTGTTACATGACATTCGTTATATATGGGACATGGTAATTCTTATTTTGTACGACATGACAATTCTTATATTGCGGAACATGATATTGTGTGGAACATGAAATTCGTTATTTATGGGACATGGCAATTCTTATTTTGTACGACATGACAATTCTTATGCGCGGGACATGATATTTGAAATTGTTGAATATGGCTATTTTTTTATAAGACCATGACAAATTTACCATCGACAATGGAGGCGGCAGCGGCAACGAGCTACGATGATGGATGCGACGACGGTGGCGAGCTGCGGCGATCTACGACGACGGCGACGACAACGGGAAGTTGCGGCGACAATGGCGGCGAGCCACAATGACGACGACAGCGACAAGAGACGGCAATGACGGCGACATGATATTCGTTATATATGGGACATGGCAATTCTTATTTGTACCGCATGGCAATTCTGATATGCGGGGACATGATATTATGTGTAACATGACATTCTTTATGTATGTGACATGGCAATTCTTCGTCGTAGATGAACATGGAAATTCTTATACGCGGGATATGATATTTTGAATTCAGTAAAACATGGAAAATTTGCCATCAACGATGGAGGCGGCAGCGGCAACTGATACGTCTCAAACGTATCTACTTTTCCAAACACTTTTGCTATTGATTTTCCCTCATTCTTGCATGATTTGGACGAAACTAACCCGGACTGACACTGTTTTCAGCAGAGCTGCCTGTATGGTTTTATTGTGCGCAGGAAAATGAATTTTTGGACATCTCAGAAAATTCCGGGAAAAATCACAGAAAATCCACGCACCTGAAGGAGCCCAGAACCAGAAGTGGGGCTAGAGTGGGGCCACAGGGGCTCCAGGTGCCCTGTGGGCGCGGCCAGAGGTAGGGCCGCGCCCTCTGGCCGCCTGGGAGCCTCCCCCTCCTCTGGTGCGCTACCGAGGCCCCTATTTATTCCCGTGACGGAAAACCCCGAAAAAGAAATCGTTTTCCCAATTCTTGCCGTGGAGCCGCCGCCACCCTCTGTTCTTCTCCAGGAGGGCTAATCTGGAGGCTGTTTTGGCCTCCGGTGAGGGGAGATCATCGCCATCGTCATCGTCATCACCACTCCATCCTCCCTCCATGACTTCTCCATCCATGTGTGAGTAATTCCCTGCTGTAGGCAAAGGGGATGGTAGGGATTGGATGAGCTAGATCATGTAATAATTTATCAGATTGTTGGGGGCATGTTGCCTATTATCTAGATTGGTTTTTATCATCTTTGCTTCAACTTGTTGCTCTTAATGCTTGTCACTTTGGGCCCGAGTGCCATGATTTCAGATCTGAACCCTATGTGTTTGCATGAATATATTTGTGTTCTTGATCCTATCTATGAGTTGTATGCACCTGTTATAGTCTGGAACCGGCGATCCCAAAGGTGAAATCTTGGGACACCAAAGGGGACGGACTATAGTTTGAGGATTCCATGTATCCATTGATTATTAATGCTTTGTTCCGGTGCTCTTTGACAGGAGCACCTTAATGTGACACCCCCAAAATCAACCCGTGTACAGTAATCATCCACGCAAGGTACACGACTGAGATTAGGGTGCCACGATGATAATATCACAGCACAACACTAAACACAAAAGGATAAACCAATATATTACAAGATAAGGGGGTCGCACGGACCCGAATACATAAGTTATACAAACCATAATATATGAGTACAGACATAGTTAGTCAAGTTTTGCCTTAAGAAGGCTAGCACAAACCACATCAGAGATACAGATCGAAAAGGCGAAGCCTCCTGCCTGGGAGCCTCCGAAACTACGCCTGGTCTGCGAGGAACTCGACGTCGTAGTAGTCGCCTCCGGGTTACTCCTGCTCCTGGGCTCCAACGTCGGCTGCAGCGGCCGATCAGGCAAAGAGAAAAGGGGAAAATAAAGCAAAGGTGAGTATCTAGCATACCCGCGAGTCTTACGTCCACTACTAAGCATTATGCATTGTATCAACGGAAAGAAGAGGCTGTATATAGTGGAATGCAAGATAGAAATCAGAATAAGGGTAAGAAGCTAGGCCTATCGAAGACTAGCATCTTCCGACGATGTCTTGCAGCATGAGGTAAGAATCAGCCAACAGTTGATATAAAGCATAAAGTAACAATGCAGCAGAAGTTGCTGCAGCATTGTATAATAATAAGTTGTAATAATTAACAATGCCTCCGAGATCCCCTCCTCGACATCCCCGCGAGGAAGAGAACCCGGAACCATACAATTTAATAATAATAGTTTGTACTGGTAAGATCCAGCTTCAGCATAAAGTGTCATGTTACCGTGGACACGGCTATTCGAATAGATCAATCTTCCCTGCAGGGGTGCACTTCTGTTACACTACAACGCACGGATCTCCAGGGTGGCAGGCACCTTGTTAGGGAATGCTCCAGCGAGGCTATCCGACACTCCACAGCCCATCTTTCAAACTCAACAGAGAGGCCATCCGCCGGTCTAAATCCTAAGTACGCAGGGCCTTGGACCCCAACCCTGACGTACTCCTGCATGGTGCGTGGGTGGCCGGGAAGCCGTAAAAAAAACAACACAGCTCGAGCCAAATAAGACACCGCACTTCCCCGCAATCAGCCCGCGGTACTGCTGACGTCTGAAGAGTCCTCAGATGACACCATGAAGCAGATGAGCCCATAACTCATTATCCCACGTGTAGGCAGCGCGTACAAGCCAAAAGGCTACTCAAGTCATCCGCCGAACCATTTAGTACTTTATTAATTTGCGGGACAACCGTTATCATTGCCTCGACTTAACCGACCCGCGGACAACAACAGCAGCCAGGACCACCAGTACATCGGTGCCTGCCCTGTCGTCCCACCAAGTCTCTGCGGTTACCAACAAGGTGAACCGTCTCCTTACCTTGTCTCGCATGTGCTCCTCGGGGAGCTCAACTTTCGTGGTTTGGTAACTCTCGCGTCCAACGATCAGGGGCCAAGCACACCGGTACACTGGTCGTACCCTCCCCGTCGTCCCGTCGCAAAACCTCTCGCGGGTACCGTTGGGTCACCCGACTTCTTACCTTTAAGGACAACCGTTTCTCAGGTACCTAGAGCGGCTATACAGAGTCAGCAACGAGTGGAGTACAAGGGTTACTCCTTGATAGCTCACACTTTATGGTGGCTCGGTAGAGCCGAGCTAGGGGGCCTGAGGCGGTGTCTGCATTGTACCGTACCTGTGCAGTTATAATATTTGCATCCGCTTTCACTCCCCTGAGTGATCACGGCCCGCTATCTAATCCTAGCTAACAATGCGCAGGGCTCACTGCTGAATAATGCATAATTATAATAGGAAGCATAGGATAAAGGAGGTACATCAAGGGCCGACAAAAATCAGGCTATGCAATTGAATAGGATTGTAACGTAGCAGCAGAAGTAATGCCTAGTGCAAGAAAAGTACGGAAAGATAGGCGATATCTAGGGAAGAGAATGGCTCTGCTTGCCTGGAAGCTCGACGGTAGGGGTAGGGTCGTCGACGACGTAGTCGTACTCAGCGGCGGTGTAGTCGGCGGCAGCAGAGGGGTCTACCGGAGAATAAAAGGGGGAAGAAACAGTAAATATAAAGCAAACATTGAAATACAAATACAAGACATGGCAAACACAGTGTTGGCGGTGTTCTAACGCAGTACGATGCATTAAGCTCGGAGCGGGAATTCATCCGGGGATGAACTGCCAGCTCCGGGTATTTATCGGTCAGGGTGTCTGGAGGGGGGAGGTATCATGTCGGAGGTGTCGTGGACATCCGACAAACGTAAGGGTGGTGTATCCGGGTTATTTGATCTATTCCGAACAACTTTCGTGTTTGAAATAAATTCATCCGGGTACTTTAGCAGTACCGGATAATTTATCGGACAAACGGTCCGGAGGGGGACGGTTCGATGTTCGGTACGTTAGAGGGGGGTGGTAGACCAACGAATAGCGTATTATTATTCTACATATTTTTCTGATCAATTTTGATATACAAATTATTTTCATATGATTTACGGTTTAAAAGATATTGAATTTTAAAGTTTTATTCAATTTAAAAGAATTTCTAGATTTTCTTTTATTAATTAAATAATACATTATCCACAAGCAATAGTTGACTGGTCAAACCTGACCAGTGGGTCCCACTGGTCAGCCTTATATTAATAAAAATATTTAGTTTAATTAAACAGTTCATGGGCCCACATGTCATAGGCTGGGGCCTTTGACTGGTCAACTGACCAGTGGGCCCCATGTGTCATAGACTCAATGTTAATTAAAATAGTTTAATTAGACCAGTGAGTTTAATTAAAAGGGCAAGGCCCACTTGTAAGTCCCACATTATTACATTAACAGTAATTTAAATCATAGCTAATTAGAGGAGGGGGGGTATGGGGGCCCACATGTCATACCAAGGGGTGAGTTTAATTAACAGGGGGATTAGCCCCCCGGTTCAACTCGCGTGCGCCCGCAGGCGAAAAGGAGGCACGGCGGCGCCAGCTGCTCCGGCGAGGGCCGAGGCCGGGGAGCAACGGAGAGCGACAACAAGGCCCCGGACGCACGCTGTCCGGGTGCGTAGCAGCAGCCGCATTTGGGTCGAGCAAGGGGGGGGGGACCGCGGCCATGGCGTGGCCGAGGCTGTGTGGTGGACGCATCCATGGCGAGAACGGCGGTGGACGGGAAGGAGCGGATAGGGGGTAGGAAACGCTCATGGGGGGGGCGCGACCATGACGGCGGCCGGAGCCGAACAGCAAGGGCGCGGCTCACGCGCGTCAATGGCGGATGGCAGCGGCCACGGATGCGGGGGAGCGCGGTGTGACGGGGCCGGTGACATAGGCCACCAAATCGAGCGGGGATTGGGGGAAAATAGAGCCAAGCTCACCGTGGAGCACGTCGAGGAGGCAGAGGGCTCGGGGGAGTACCGTGGCGGCCGGAATCGGAGTCGAACTCCGGCGGGGCAGAGGGGGAAGACGGGCTCGATTCAGTCGATGAAGTGGCCATCGGCTTGATCTAAAGCGTGGGCTCGATGTGGATGGACGCGGCGGAGCCCCTGGACACAGAGGGGCGGCTTGTGGTGGTCGTTCGTCGCGGGACCGACGACGGCGCGGCCATGGCTCCGCCATGGGCAAGCCCGAACAAGGAGAGGGAGGGGGAAATGGGGGGGATCTGGGAGGGCTAGGGTTCCTGGGGGGCGGGGCGTGATCTTAACCACGCCGAGGGGGACTGTAGAGGTGCGAGGACGAGGGGGGTTCGGCGGCGACGCGAGGTTGTCGGGTGCGCCATGTCCTGGGTCGGATGAACAGGAAGGAGAGAAGAGGAGAGAGAGGAAGGGGCGGCTGGTCCCGAGGTGGGCCTTGCCGTGGGAAACCTTTAGTGTTTTTCCCATTTTCTTTTATGTTTCCTTTTTTAAATTCCTGTTGTATTTTATTTTGCCTAGCAAATGAATTTATAAAAATATGTAAACAGTACCAATAAAAGTGTTGCAATGTCTAACACTGCCACAAAAAGTTTTGGTGATTTTATAAAACATTTAGTATTTTATTTAATTAACAAATGATTAACATGGAAAAATTAAGCTACTGTTTTAATTGTTTGATTTATTTGGTAGTTCAATAAATTTCCCAAACTATAGGGACATGATAAAATGATTATTATACATTTTAAAAAATTGGTTTCACCATTTTTGAGCAAAGTTTAATTGTCACCTATTTTTAATATTCACCACAAGGCACTTTGAGTTTTGATTTGACTTTAATCCAAAGGGGTTAGACTTGTTGTGATTCAAGATGATCAAGGCCCATGGCCATATTGCTTCAATAACATCACAAGGGCAATTTGAATTTTTGAACTGACCCAGGTTGATCAAACCAAAATTTTGAACAATAATGATCAACAGTAATTGCGATTACTGTTCACTGACAGTGAGAGTGTTACAAATCTCCCGCACTACAAAGAATTCTCGTCCCGAGAATTATAAGGTAGTGTAAGGGTTAAAGCTTCGATTTCTTATTCTAACGAATCTTCGGGCTCCTGTTGTCCTTCTCGATGAATTTAATCCATCTCGTTGATATCTTCATTTCCTTGCATCGGTGCATCTCGATGAGTGGTCATCCTTCCCGCGGGGGCTTCATCGTACCTACGAACAGGCTAGGAGTAAAAATTCAAGGGGGTCGGATGGGTACCTGGTTAATCAACCGAGGTTGTCCGAGGGAACGATGTACAAAGTATCTTCCGAGTTTAACTCAGGGGAACATATCGAGAGAAACCAAAGAAGGCATGAGAAGTTTTCAAGCGGACATGCAAGCATTCGACGATGATAACGGGGGATGAAAAAGGGGCCAGAGCATCAGGTATAAGCACTGAGTCTGATATCGAACCGAATATCACAAGGTAGAGGACTCGTGAGTTGCACACGAGGTCAAGCAAGAGGAATAACCTCGAGAACAAAAAGGTACAAGAGAGTCAGGTTTCGATCTTGTGGAACTGTGGGTTATGGGCCCACAGTGAATAAGAAGGGTGGTGGCAAACAATGCGATCAAGTTTCAAGGTAATTTAGAGAACAACATATTAGCTATGTCGGCAACAACATCAGTGCCAAGGGCGAGGGACGAAGAGAACCGTTTTCCTGCTCGTTAAGACGAGGCGGACCAGTAGGCAAAGTTCTCGTCCATCGGTGGTCACCGAAAAGTCATCAACAATCGTAATTGGTTGGACGAACAAAGTAGTACACCAAAGTGTTTACATTAGCAGGGAATTATCACTGCTCGGATAATTTATATTAAAAAAAAGGTTAAACAGACCAATGGAAAAGAAGATGTATGGATACACCAGCATCAGGTGTATATCTTTCCCGAGGGAAAGCAGAGCAAGATATATGTGATCAAGTTTGTAGTGGCAAGGAGTCAAAGGGGTTGTCAACGATGACACCAATCATCGAGGGGAAAGAATGGTATTTCCCACAATGAATTAAATTAACACTTGGAAGAAGGCGAAATGTTGATGATGACCACGCCACATCATGTCAAAAGGTTCAAGAAAATACAATCGAACAACGGTGACATCAAGCGAAAGGAATGGTGAAGCAAAAGGTATTCGATGTTCCCGGTTGACGACAACCCGGAACCATGAAATGGCTATGACAGGGATAGGCATTGTTTCATCACAATTCATAAGATGTAGTGCAAAGGCATGATATCCTCGAGATACCAGGGGGTAACACTCGAAGGTAGAATGGTGGAGCATAGGTGTAGCAGAATTTATACCAAGGGGATAATTATCTTTACGAGAAGCTTTCATGATAAGTTCTACATAGTATCCATGGGCATGAACACAAAGTTTCAGGGTCGACTCCCACTTCTTCAATGCATAACATTTCAATCACTTCTCGCTTTTGATTAAGTTGTACAGTAGGAAATTTATCTGGCGTAACACCAGTAGAGTATGACCCGAAGAAGTTTTCGGGGTTCACACAGATGGCTGAAGCATAGATGCAACCCATAGGGACATTTTACGAATCCATATGACAAACAATAGGAACAAGATATACAAGTTTGAAAGCAGAAGGCTGATGACACGAACTAGATGATACCGTTCGCCAAAGGCATTTTGTATCAGGGGAAGCTCGGCAAAGATTTAGGAAACAAGGAGACTACAGGTAGTAATCCACCAAAAGGTCAGGCGGCGTACGGAGAGTCTGGGGCAAGTATCGGTACTCAACCATAAAAAAAAGAATGCCAAAGCATTGGAGATAGAAGCATCGGAATAATTCGATGCTTAAGTACAAAGGAATTATGAATTCCATATCGGTGTATCGGATTCAGATACATCGATCAAAAAAAGAATAAGTTGAATACAAGCTTGACGGTTAATCAATTAAGGTTTGATTTACCGAGGATCAGCTCATGTCAGGAATGACGTCTGAGCCAGAAGAATGGATTCATAGGGATCAACTGGTGATTGCGTGCACTAGCACACACGATGATTCAACATATCAGAATGGCAATGCCAAGGGAGGTCATCAAAGACTACAAGACAAACGTGGTAAATCATAGTGCAAGCAGGTAAGAAGAATCTCCAAAGCAGTAGGCTGTCGAGGATTGTCGCGAGATCGAGTAGTATTTCAAAGTATTTTGGGAATCACAGGAACCACTTAGGATGAACGGATCCTCGTTAAAAGTGAGGAATTATCCGCTGGGTGAAAATTAGCTGCAAGGCAGTAGGCTCAAACAATTTCTAAAACAATGGTAAGTATTTCGATGCATCTTGTGAACACAAGAGCAACTAGGATTAAATGGATGAACTAAATGGGTATGTGGTTATACATACAGACTTATCGGTGGAAGGGAATTGTAAAGGTGATCGGCACATAGGGTCTCGATAACTCATCGGGGAGTATCTTCAGCATCTTCTGGTGAATCAAGTCATCATCTGTGATGTGGGATCTCTGGGAGGAAGCAGTCACGAGAACCTAAAGTCAGAGTTAGCAAAATCTTTAACCCGAAAGAGAAGAGAGATCAGAGTCCCAGAGTAAAGATGCGGAGAAAAAGATCCTAATACCACCCAGTTTGCGACGTGGGCCGATAAGCCACACGACACTGTTAGTAAAGTAGTTTTCCAAGGACTAGACTCGACTTAGACCAAGGAGTTTGAAGGGGGTGTCCTACAGGAAGTCGGCTCTGATACCAACTTGTGACGCCCCCAAAATCAACCCGTGTACAGTAATCATCCACGCAAGGTACACGACTGAGATTAGGGTGCCACGATGATAATATCACAGCACAACACTAAACACAAAAAGATAACCAATATATTACAATATAAGGGGGTCGCACGGACCCGAAAACATAAGTTATACAAACCATAATATCTGAGTACAGACATAGTTAGTCAAGTTTTGCCTTAAGAAGGCTAGCACAAACCACATCAGAGATACAGATCGAAAAGGAGAAGCCTCCTGCCTGGGAGCCTCCGAAACTACTCCTGGTCTGCGGGGAACTCGACGTCGTAGTAGTCGCCTCCGGGGTACTCCTGCTCCTGGGCTCCAACGTCGTCTGCAGCGGCCGATCAGGCAAAGCAAAAAGGGGAAATAAAGCAAAGGTGAGTATCTAGCATACCCGCGAGTCTTACGTCCGCTACTAAGCATTATGCAGTGTATCAACGGAAAGACGAGGCTGTATATAGTGGACTGCAAGATAGAAATCAGAATAAGGGTAAGAAGCTAGGCCTATCGAAGACTAGCATCTTCCGACGATGTCTTGCAACATGAGGTAAGAATCAACCAACAGTTGATTTTAAGCATAAAGTAACAATGCAGCAGAAGTTGCTGCAGCATTGTATAATAATAAGTTGTAATAATTAACAATGCCTCCGAGATACCCTCGACATCCCCGCGAGGAAGAGAACCCGGAACCATATAATTTAATAATAATAGTTTGTAGTGGTAAGATCCAGCTTCAACATAAAGCGTCCTGTTACCGTGGACACGGCTATTCGAATAGATCAATCTTCCCTGCAGGGGTGCACTTCTGTTACACTACAACGCACGGATCTCCAGGGTGGCGGGCACCTTGTTAGGGAACGCTCCACCGAGGCTATCCGACACTCCACAACCCATCTTTCAAACTCAACAGAGAGGCCATCCGCCGGTCTAAATCCTAAGTACGCAGGGCCTTGGACCCCAACCCTGACGTACTCCTGCACGGTGCATGGGTGGCCGGGAAGCCGTAACAAAAACAACACAGCTCGAGCCAAAGAAGACACCGCACTTCCCGGCAATCAGCCCGCGGTACTCCTGACGTCTGAAGAGTCCTCGGACGACACCATGAAGCAGAGGAGCCCATAACTCATTATCCCACGTGTAGGAAGCGCGTACAAGCCAAAAGGCTACTCAAGTCATCCGCCGAACCATTTAGTATTTTATTAATTTGCGGGACAACCGTTATCGTTGCCTCGACTTAACTGACCCGCGGACAACGACAGCAGCCAGGACCACCAGTACATCGGTGCCTGCCCTGTCGTCCCACCAAGTCTCTGCGGTTACCAACAAGGTGAACCGTCTCCTTATCTTGTCTCGCGTGTGCTCCTGGGGGAGCTCGACTTTCGTGGTTTGGTAACTCTCGCGGCCAACGATCAGGGGCCAAGCACACCGGTACACTGGTCGTACCCTCCCTGTCGTCCCGTCGCAATACCTCTCGCGGGTACCGTTGGGTCACCCGACTTCTTACCTTTAAGGACAACCGTTTCTCAGGTACCTAGAGCGGCTATACAGAGTCAGCAACGAGTGGAGTACAAGGGTTACTCCTTGATAGCTCACACTTGATGGTGGCTCGGTAGAGCCGAGCTAGGGGGCCTGAGGCGGTGTCTGCATTGTACGGTACCTGTGCAGTTATAATATTTGTATCCGTGTTCACTCCCCTGAGTGATCACGGCCCGCTATCTGATCCTAGCTAACAATGCGCAGGGCTCACTGCTGAATAATTCATAATTATAATAGGCAGCATAGGATAAAGGAGGTACATCAAGGGGCGACAAAAATCAGGCTATGCAATTGAATAGGATTGTAACGTAGCAGCAGCATTAATGCCTAGTGCAAGAAAAGTACGTAAAGATAGGCGATATCTGGGGAAGAGAATGGCTCTGCTTGCCTAAAAGCTCGACGGTAGGGGTAGGGTCGTCGACGACGTAGTCGTACTCAGCGGCGGTGTAGTCGGCGGCAGCAGCGGGGTCTACCGGAGAATAAAGGGGGGAAGAACAGTAAATATAAAGCAAACATAGCAATACAAATACAAGACATGGCAAACGCAGTGTTGGCGGTGTTCTAACGCAGTACGATGCATTAAGCTCGGAGCAGGAATTCATCCGGGGATGAACTGCCAGCTCCGAGTATTTATCGGTCAGGGTGTCCGGAGGGGGGGAGGTATCATGCCGGAGGTGTCGTGGACATCCGACAAACGTAAGGGTGGTGTATCCAGGTTAGTTGATCTATTCCGAACAACTTTCGTGTTTGAAATAAATTCATCCGGGTACTTTAGCAGTACCGGACAATTTATCGGACAAACGGTCCGGAGGGGGATGGTTCGATGTACGGTATGTTAGAGGGGGGTGGTAGACCAACGGAAAGCGTATTATTATTCTACACATTTTTCTGATCAATTTTGATATACAAATTATTTTCATATGATTTACGGTTTAAAAGATATCGAATTTTAAAGTTTTATTCAATTTAAAAGAATTTCTAGATTTTCTTTTATTAATTAAATAATACATTATCCACAAGCAATAGTTGACTGGTCAAACCTGACCAGTGGGTCCCACTGGTCAGCCTCTGGATATTAATAAAAACATTTAGTTTAATTAAACAGTTCATGGGCCCACATGTCATAGGCTGGGCCTTTTGACTGGTCAACTAACCAGTGGGCCCCATGTGTCATAGACTCAATGTTAATTAAAATAGTTTAATTAGACCAGTGAGTTTAATTAAAAGGGCAGGGCCCACTCGTAAGTCCCACATTATTACATTAACAGTAATTTAAATCATAGCTAATTAGAGGAGGGGGGTATGGGGGCCCACATGTCATACCAAGGGGTGAGTTTAATTAACAGGGGGATTAGCCCCCCGGTTCAACTCGCGTGCGTCCGCAGGCGAACAGGAGGCACGGCGGCGCCAGCTGCTCCGGCGAGGGCCGAGGCCGGGGAGCAACGGAGAGCGGCAGCAAGGCCCCGGACGCACGTTGTCCGGGCGCGTAGCAGCAGCCGCATCTGGGGCGAGCAAGGGGTGGGGGCCGCGGCCATGGCGTGGCCGAGGCTGTGTGGTGGTCGCATCCATGGCGAGAACGGCGGTGGATGGGAAGGAGCGGATGGGGGGTAGGAAACGCTCATGGGGGGGCGCGACCATGTCGGCGGCCGGAGCCGAACATCAAGGGCGCGGCTCACGCGCGTCAATGGCGGATGGCAGCGGCCACGGATGCGGGGAGCGCGGTGTGACGGGGCCGGTGACATAGGCCACCAAATCGAGCGGGGATTGGGGGAAAATGGAGCCAAGCTCCCCGTGGAGCACGTCGAGGAGGCAGAGGGCTCGGGGGAGTACCGTGGCGGCCGGAATCGGAGTCGAACTCCGGCGGGGCAGAGGGGGAAGACGGGCTCGATTCAGTCGGTGAAGTGGCCATCGGCTTGATCTAAAGAGTGGGCTCGATGTGGATGGACGCGGCGGAACCCCTGGACACAGAGGGGCGGCTTGTGGTGGTCGTTCGCCGCGGGGACGACAACGGCGCGGCCTTGGCTCCGCCATGGGCAAGCCCGAACAAAGAGAGGGAGGGGGAAATGGGGGGGGTCTGGGAGGGCTAGGGTTCCTGGGGGGCGGGGCGTGATCTTAACCACGCCGAGGGGGACTGTAGAGGTGCGAGGACGAGGGGGGTTCGGCGGCGACGCGAGGTTGTCGGGTGCGCCATGTCCTGGGTCGGATGAACAGGAAGGAGAGAAGAGGAGAGAGAGGAAGGGGTGGCTGGGCCCGAGGTGGGCCTTGCCGTGGGAAACCTTTAGTGTTTTTCCCATTTTCTTTTATGTTTCCTTTTAAAATTCCTGTTGTATTTTATTTTGCCTAGCAAATGAATTTATAAAAATATGTAAACAGTACCAATAAAAGTGTTGCAATGTCTAACACTGCCACAATTTTTTTTGGTGATTTTATAAAACATTTAGTATTTTATTTAATTAACAAATGGTTAACATGGACAAATTAAGCTACTGTTTTAATTTTTTGATTTATTTGGTAGTTCAATAAATTTCCCAAACTATAGGGACATGATAAAATGATTATTATACATTTTACAAAATTGGTTTCACCATTTTTGAGCAAAGTTTAATTGTCACCTATTTTTAATATTCACCACAAGGCACTTTGAGTTTTGATTTGATTTTAATCCAAAGGGGTTAGACTTGTTGTGATTGAAGAGTATCAAGGCCCATGGCCATATTGCTTCAATAACATCACAAGGGCAATTTGAATTTTTGAACTGACCCAGGTTGATCAAACCAAAATTTTGAACAGTAATGATCAACAGTAATTGCGATTACTGTTCACTGACAGTGAGAGTGTTACACTTAATTTCCATAAGTTCCTTTTGGCCCCGTTCGTAGCGGGATGGTAGGACAAAAGATGTTGTGCAAGGTCTTATTGCAAGCACATACAACTACCTATGGGGTACATGACTGATGTTTGATTTATGCCTAGATGATCATTGCTTTTCTGTGTGCCTTGCCCGAAGTTAAATACATGATGTATCTTATCCATGCAGCGCCCAACCATCCATCTCCCTAGCCTACAGTGTTTTAATTCTGCTGGTTACTAGTTGTTTGCTTTTGCTGTTTTACTATCGTTATTTCAACACCACTATTACCGTTGCTATCATCACCTCCATATCGCAGTTACTACTAATATCTTGTTGCAAGTAAGTGTATCTCAGGTGCGGTGGAATTGACAACTCCACTGTCAAAGCTTGTGGATATTCTTTGGATCCCCTTGAGTCGAATCTATAAATTGGGTTATCTTACCCGCGAAGACTATGTCAATCCCCTCTAGTTGTGGGTTATCAAGCCTGTTTTCTGGCGCCGTTGCCGGGGAGCATAACTTTATTCACAAGTCTACTTGAAGTATTTTACCTGCTGCAATTTATCCGCTATGGGTAAGAAAGAAGACCCCAAGGTCCCGATCTTACCATCCCGTACAAGAAAAGGTACTGTTTTGAACACTAGTGCTACACTTGATTCACCTTCAGTTATGAGTAAGTTTGCTTCACCTCCACCACATGATGCTTCTACTAAATCTGTTACTATGTCCGATACTTTTGATGATGCTTCTACTACCTTTGAAACTACTGGTTCACTTGGTTCTTTTATCGAAGAACAGATTGCTGCTGCTGCCCGATTCTCGGGAGTTGAAATTCCTGATACTTGCTACCCTTTTAATGGAACTTAGAATTATCCTGATTTGAGTAAACTCAAGGAGAGACTCCTTGAGGACGATTATGTTATACTTGATGATGATTTATGCAGGGAGCTTAATGAATGTGCTGATTCTGACCCTGCTGCTATAAAGGAGCTGCTAGCAAAGCACTCCTTGAAGAACAAATTTACTCCTGATCCTACTTTTGCTACGTCTTCTATATGCATCAATGATCCTGATTATAATTTCTCTGTTGATCTTTCACTTATATCTATGGTTGAAGCTGACCCCTTTTCTGGCAGAGAAAATGATGGTGCTATTGCACACCTGACCAAACTCACTGAGTTGGGTGGCTTGTTTACTATGGATGAAAAGATACGAAACTTTTATTTCACTAAGCTTCTTCCTTTTTCTTTTAAAGAAGGTGCTAAAGCATGGTATGATGCACTACCATGTGGTTCCATTAAGAGTCCTCAAGACTTAGCTCACTCTTTCGTTGAAAAGTACTTTCCTGCTCATATGCAACATGCTTCTTTACAAAGAATTTATAACTTTAAACAGTTGCAGGATGAGAACCTCCCTAAAGCTTAGGGGAGGTATTGTAGTCTGATCCAGGCCAGACCGGGACATGGAGTTCCTAAGAATGAATTAATTGATATATTTTATGCTGGTCTAACTGATGAATCCAGATCCTATTTGGACAGTTGTGTTGGTTGTGTTTTCAAGAAAAGAACACCGGACGATGCAGAAGAATTAATGGGCAAGATTGCCAAGAACCACGAAGATTGGTCCGTCCCTGAACCACCTCCACCACCAAAAAAGAGGGGCATGCTTGTCCTAAGCCCCGAAGACATGCAAGAAGCAAAGAAGTCTATTAAAGAGAAGGGTATTAAAACTGAAGAAGTGAAGAATCTACCCCCTATTGAGAAGTTGTGTGAGCCTACCACTCACCCTCCTATGTTAGAGGTACACTCTCTTTTAGATTTCAATGCAAGTGACATCCCACATGGTAAGCCTCCTGATCAATGTTTAGATGAGATTGATAATTTTATTATGAAGCAAAATCACTTTAATGAGAGGATACAAAGTCAGTTGCATGATAATTCACTTGCTATCAAAATTTTGCTTGATGTTCTAGGTAGAACAGTTAATGATGTTAAATGTCTTTTGAAGCATTTTCATATGGTTCAAACTCAGCTTGAACAAATTTCTGATGTGCAAAAAGATTTGCTTGCTAACAATGCCAAACAGGATATACAGGCCTTTGGGATTAAAACCCGAGGAGGAACTAGCACTCAAGATCCTCTCTATCCAGAGGGGCATCCAAAGAGGATCGAGCAAGATTCTCAAATACAGGAAGAAGAAATTGTTAGTTCTCCGAAGAAGAAGAAGAAGCACAAAGAAGCTGACAATTCCAATGATCCAAATAGTATATCTACTTCCGATGCTGAGACTGAAGACGGTGCTGAGCCTAAAAAGGATGGTGAAAAGAATGATCCACCCGAAGTTCGAGAAGAAGAAGCACCCGACAAACGCAAGAAATACACTAGAGAAGACTTCATCGCAAGAAGATATGGGAAGGAAAGAGAACCATGGGTACAGAAACCCATGCCCTTTCCAGGTAAGTCTCTCAAAACCAAAGAAGAAGAGCAATACAATAAGTTTTGTGAGTGGATGAAACCTCTTTTTCTTCAAATTCCTTTGACTGATGCTATTAAGTTACCTCCCTATTCAAGATATATGAAATATATTGTTACTAATAAAAGAAAAGTTCCTAAAGAAGCAATATCTACTATGCTTTCTAACTACTCTTTTAGTGGCAAGATTCCTGAGAAGCTTGGTGATCCAGGTATACCCACCATTCGTTGCTCCATAAAGAATAATTATGTTAAGACTGCTTTATGTGACCTTGGAGCAGGAGTGAGTGTTATGCCTCTCTCTCTCTCTTTACAAGAGGCTTAGTTTAGAAAAACTAATCCCTACAGATATCTCTCTTCAGATGGCCGACAAGTCAACAACCGTTCCCATTGGTTCTTGTGAGGATGTTCCCGTGGAAGTTGCTAATTGTTTGATCCTTACTGATTTTGTTGTGCTTGACATGCCCGAAGATGGGAGCATGTCTATTATCCTTGGTAGACCTTTTCTTAACACCACAGGTGCTGTTATTGATTGCAATAAAGGAAAGGTTACTTTCAATGTGAATGATAAATAACACACGGTGTATTTTCCGAAGAAGATTGACGAAAGGCATGGCCTCAACTCTATAGAGAATATCGAGACCGTGAAGATTGGTGATTGGAGTTGTCCTCTACATGTGCACCAAAAATACTAAACCATTATGGTGGGGACGATATTCATTGAAGTAAAGGTACCATGAATGCTTCATAGTGAGTGAAACTTTTTGCTCTATGTATTGCTAGTTTGGTAGTAGGACTTGATCAACCTTGCTATTAGATGAGTTTTATATAAGTAAAAAGTAGAAGTTGTTATGTTTGCATTTCTTTTATCTTTTATTCTCCTTGCTGTACCAAGTTTATATGTGTTTGAAACTTCACAACTCTAATCACTGCTCCAAGTTTTCAGAAAGTTTTGCAGCTTTTTGAACTCCGAATTTTTTTCAACAGTGAAGTTGTCAGAAAAATTCCAAAAAATTTAAAATAAAAATTTCCATGCCGGGAGTGACCCAGAGGCACCTGGGGCTGACCAGGGGGCCCACCAGTGGCCCATGCGGCCAGCTGGTGCGGCCTGCCCCTTGGTCGCACCCACAGGGCGCCTGGGGCCCACATGCCCCACCTTCAGGTGAGTCTTCTTCCTCTCTCTTTCTTTCCTCCCCAAAACACGAGTTCTGCACCTGGAACTTGCGTTCTTGATGCTCTCCGTCCAGAATTCCGATCTCTCTCTACGAACCACCGTTTGAGATGAGATTTTGGGCAAATACTCCCTGAAATGAGTTTCTTTGGAAAAGCAAAGGGGTGACTTGGGAAGAAGAAGCCCAAGCGCTCCGATCGAGTTACTAGAGCTGCAGCTTCACCCTTAGCAGTTAGGGTGAGCTACAATGAAGATCATGTTCCAATCAATCTAGCTCAAATTAGAAGAAATTAGGCTTTCGCCCCCCTTTATAGATAAAGGAATCAAACCAAGGTACACGGCCGAACGATACAGGTGGTGAGGTAACCCTCTTACACAGCCGATCCTGAGAAAAGTGGTGCAGCTACGCGACCAGCAGAAGGCATCGGAAAAACTACACACAAACCCACACTACACCCTAGCACACCTAGGCTCCACGGCAACGCCCTCAAGAGGGACAACGGCGCAGAGCATCGCCGCTGCCGACTCCAGTTGGACAGAGGTCTTCACCCGGAGCCTTGACACGAGGAGAAGATCCACAACGACGTCTTCAGGAAGAGTGCGGCACCCACGGATGTCGCCGCCGCCGATTCTGAGGCACAGAGCTTTCGCTCGGCAACTCACTCGTGTCTCCGATGCCGCCAGGGAGAGCGTGACGCGGTCTAGTCCCCAGATCCGGATCAGGGCATCGCCCCTACTAGAGGGGAATGCCCGGGATACCCGCCGCTCCACCACCCATTGCCCACACAACCGGGAGGAGCCACCACCACCACCATGGTGCCTGCCGGAAAGCAACCATGTGGTCCACCATCCAGGGTCGTCGCCCCGGCATCCCTGCCCCAGACATCTCCACCCTCCACCTCACGACGCTTCAACCCCGGTCGGACGAGTAGGCCTCAGATGTCCACTCAGTGCCCGACATCAGTCCCCGGATCTGGGTTGACCCTCCACTATAGGAGGCGTCGACGCCTGCATCCCCATCAAGCGACGGCCGCCGCCGAGCCCACCTAGAGCTCGCACGACGCCAAATCCAAGGTCAATGCACCGATCAATAGGGAAGGTAGCATTGTCAGGCCACCGCCATCGCACACCGCCTCCGTGACGGCCCGTCCACGGAGGCACCCCAGGCCAAGACCAGCCACTCCTACCCGGTGAGCGACCCCGATCTGCCCCGGGCCCAGATCCGGCCCGCCCGAGCACAAACCCTAGGACCAGGCACTGATACGTCCAAAACGTATCTATACTTTTTGCTTTCTCCATGCCTCTTTTGTGTGATATTGCTATGATATTGATGAACTTCCGTACACTTTTGATCATATTTGGACTAACCTATTAACTCAGTGCACCCAAGTGCCAGTTCCTGTTTTCTGTTGTTTTTCTATTTCAGGTTTCCCCCTTATTAAAAGTACTAGAAAAATTCCGGGAAAAATATAGGAAAAATCAGCGTACCGGAAGCTTCGTGAAGAGCCCGAGAGGGGCCAGAGGGGAGCCAGGGCGGCCCCAGGCGGCCAGAGGGTGCGGCCCCACCCCTGGCCGCGCCAGGGGGGCGCCTGGAGCCCCTAGCCCACCTCTGGCTGCCCCCTTTCGCCTATTTATTCCCCGTGACGAGAAACCCTCGGAAACGGAACTCTTTTTCGTGATCTCTCCTCTGTTCCTCCGCCACCGCGCTTCCAAGATCGGGAGCACCAGAAGACCTCTTCCCGGCACCCTGCTGGTGGGAGGAATAACCTTCGGGAGCTTCTCCACCACCATGGATGCTTCCCGGATTAACCGTGAGTAGTCCACCTTGGACCATGGGTCTATGATCAGTAGCTATGTGATGTTCTCCTCCCCTCTTTGTTATTCATGGATTAGACCTCGTGAGTTGCCCTACATGATCGAGGCACTTATGTAATCTTTCTGTTGTTGCTATGTTGAGTTTGCTGGGATCCGATGGATTATGAGATTATGTTCAGATTGTGATTGAGTTATATATTTGATTCTCTTCTTTTATATTTATGTTCTTGAGTAATTGTTGCATGTTCTCCGTTGTTGTTTATTGCTTTGGCCAAGTAGTAGGTAGTGACTCCAAGAGGGAGCGTTATGCATGATTGTGGGTTCATGCCCCCCGATGACTAGCTTGAGTGACAGAAACATAAGTCTAGGGGATGTGTTGTTGCCACAAGGGGGAAAACAACGGTGCTTGTACTTGCGGGGTGCAAGGATTGTCTACTTTACGCAAAGTTCTTTAATGCAGTTGTCTGTTGCTTTGAGTTTACACTTTGGGTGGGATTCGCAACTTAATACCAGCGAGATGTTCTGGATAGATATCTCAAGGTGGATGATTAGTAGGTAGATGCAGATGGATTTCGGTCTACTTGTCTTGGCGTACTGCCCATGCTTTTGAGCCTCTTCCTTTCTGTTTAGCATAATTAGCATTGGTTTGCGCGCATAATCCTGTCAATTGCCCAGCTGTAATTTGTTTACCTCGCATGGCTACTTTATCGTATTTTGGGAGAGAGACATCACTAGTGAACATCATAGTACCCCGGTCCATATTTCCAACACTGTTTACACCTTCAATTTACTTTCAGTATTTACTTTTCCGTAGCTATCACTATCATTATTATCCCGTGCGTTTTATCCTTTGTAAACAACAAGGCCGGAGTAATTGAAAACTCCTCTGTACTCGTTGGGAGCAAAGCTATCTGTTATGTGTGCAGGTCCAGGTGAAGTAAGCAACTTAGAGTTGTGAACGGCGCCATTGTTCACTTCACCACCTACTTGTATCCGTTGGAGTCCTATTGGTTCGACATTCAACCTTAGCATCTTCGCTAAGGGAAACTTGTTGCTATCTACATCTCACCTCCCACTTGGGGTAACCAACGAGGGGCGAGAAGTTATCTCGTGTATCAAGCAAATTTCTGGCACCGTTGCCGGGGACTCCACTCTTCAAGATAGGGGAGTTGCACACTATCTTTTATCTTTGCTTTTTAGTCTTGTTAGTTTACCTTTCAGTTTTTGCTTTAGTGTCTTTTATCAAAAATCAAAAAAAATAGTTATCTTACTTGCTGCTACTATGGGTTCCTCTGAGAACACTAAGTTGTGTGACTTCACTAGTCACAACAACAGTGACTTTATCTGCACTCCTATTGCTACACCTGCTACTTCAGCACCTTCTTATGAGATTAAACCTGCTTTGTTGAACCTTGTTATGAAAGATCAATTCTCTGGTGCTAGAGATGATGCTGCTTTGTACTTAAATAATTTTATTGAGCCTTGTGATATGCAAAAGTACAAAGAAGTAGATGGTGATATTGTTAAGCTTAAGCTTTTTCCTTTCTCTTTGAGGGATGAAGCTAAAATCTGGTTTCAATCCTTGCCTAAGAATAGCATAGATTCTTGGGATAAGTGCAAGGATGCTTTTATTGGGAAGTACTATCCCCTGCTAAGATTATCCAGTTGAGGATATTTTTTATGAATTTTGAGCAATTGGATAATGAACACGTTGCCCAAGCTTGGGAACGCATGAAATCTCTTGTTAAGAATTTCCCTACGCATGGTTTGACTACTTGGATGGTTATCCAGACTTTTTATGCAGGCTTGAACTTTACCTCACGGAACTTGTTAGATTCGGCCGCGGGAGGAACCTTTATGTCAACTACACTTGGTGCTGCCACAAAACTTCTCGATGAGATGATGACCAACTATTCCCAATGGCACACCGAAAGAGCTCCAACAGGTAGGAAGGTAAACTCTGTCGAGGAGATCTCCTCCCTAAATGAAAAAGTGGGCTAGAGAAAAGGAGGAAGAAGATAGAATTAAGAGCCTTCCTACACACCATACTGTTGCTACTATCCAAGTGGTTGAGGATATCCAAACTCTTAGCACCCAATGCACCCCTAGTCCCATAGGACCTATTAATGATGATGCTATGACCTCAACCGTAGAAGAAGAAATTCCTATGACTATAGAAGGTACCAACAAAGTGAGCCTAAAGGATACCACTACTACTCTACTTGATAGTAGTGACCTTGATTTTGATAATTGCACCCTTTCTGAAGTTATTCATTTCCTTCACAAGATGTCTAGAGACCCCCACACTAGCACACTTAATCTTGCCTTCAAAGAGCATATCACTAATGCTCTCATCAAAGCTAGGGAGGAGAAGCTTAGGGTAGAAGCCTCCATACCTAGAATTCTAGAAGATGGTTGGGATCCTATGATTAAAATTAAGTTGAATAACTTTTCTTGCTACGCTTTATGTGATGTTGGAGCTAGTACCTCCGTTATGCCCAAAAGAATGTATGATATATTTGAATTGAAACCTTTTGATGCTTGTTCTTTTGGTGTTCGTCTTGTCGATTCTTCCGTAAAGAAACCTTTGGGGAAGATAGATGATGTTCTTATCATAGTCATTGACAATTATGTTCCCGTTGATTTTACTATTATGGACATTGAATGTGAACCTTCTTGTCCAATTATTTTGGGACGTCCTTTTCTTCGCACCGTGGGTGTTGTTATTGATATGAAAGAAGGGATTATAAAATTCCAATTCCCTCTCAAGAAATGGATGGAACACTGCTTGGTGGCTTCTCTCCCTTCGTTGGTTACCCCAAGTGGAAGGTTTGAGATGTAGTGCAGCATCAGTTTTCCCTCGATCAAGATACCAAGGTTTGTCTCCAGTAAGACTCCAGAGATGATAAGTAGTTGTCATCGGCGCAACTGACGCGGACCTGCACACAGACACAGATAACTTTGTTCCCAACGAAGTTCAGAGAGGTTGTCAATCTCTCCGGTCTTGTTGTTCACAAAGGATAAAACGCAAGGGATAATGATAGAAAATAAAAGCAGTAAAGTAAATATAGCTTGGAAATAATAATGAGGATATGGACCGGGATACGTGATGTTCACTAGTGATGTCTCTCTCCCAAAAGACGATAAAACTGCTATGCGAGGTAAACAAATTACAGAAGGGAAATTGACAGGATTATGAACGCACCGCAATGCTAACTATGCTACAAAAGCACGGGCAGTACGCAAAAATAAGTAGACCGAAATCCATCTGCATCTACTACTAATCATCCACCTTGAGATATCTATCCAGAACATCTCGCTGGTATTAAGTTGCGAGCCCCACCCAAAGTGTAAACCCAAAGCAACAGACAACTGCATTAAAAAGAACTTTGCGTAAAGTAAACAATCCTTGTAACCGCGGTTACAAGCACCATTGTTTTCCCCCTTGTGGCAACAGCACATCCCCTAGACTCATGTTTCTGTCACTCAAGCGTGTCATCGGGGGGCATGAACCCACAATCTAGCACAACGTTCCCTCTTGGACTCACTACCTACTACTTGGCCAAAGTAATAAACAGCAACAGAGAACATGCAAGAATTACTTAGGAACAAAAATATAAGAGATAAAAACCAAATATATTAGTCTATCACAATCTGAACATAATCTCATAATCCATCAGATCCCTCCAAACTCAGCATAGCAACAACAGAAATATTACAAAGGTGCCTCGATCATGTAGGGAAGCTCACGAGGTCTAAACAATGAAGATCAAAGAGGGGAGGAGAACATCACATAGCAACTGATCACGGACCCATGGTCCAAACAAAACTACTCACGAGACATCCGGGGATCATCCATGGTGGAGAGGAGACTCCCGGAGGTCAATCCTCCCTCCGGCAGGGTGCCGGGAAGAGGTCTTCTGGTGCTCCCGATCTCGGAAGCGCGGCGGCGGCGGAACAGAGGCGAGTTTTCGGAATAGGGTTCCTCTTTTGGAGTTTTCCCGTGACGGAGAATAAATAGGCGAAGGGGGTAGCCAGAGGTGGACCAGGGGCCCCAGGCGCCCCCCTGGCGCGGCCAGGGGTGGGGCCGCGCCGGGTGGCCGCCTGGGCCCCGCTGATTTTTCCTGTATTTTTCCCGGAATTTTTCTAGCACTTTTTATATGGGGGAAAACTGAAATAGAAAAACAGCAGAAAACAGGAACTGGCACTTGGGTGCACTGAGTTAGTAGGTTAGTCCAAATATGATCAAAAGTGTATGAAAGTGTATCTAGATCATAGCAATATCACACAAAACATGCATGGAGCAAGCAGAAATTATAGATACGTTTTGGACGTATCAACATCCCCAAGCTTAATTCGTGCTCGTCCTCGAGTAGGTAAATGATAACAACATAATTTCTGTGGTGAAATGCTAGCAACCATAAAAGAACTTTGAAAAGTAAAGCAATCAAGGTTAGAGATTCAATTCAAGTCATAACATGCAAGAGTCTATATTAGCATTGAAACAAGTAACAAAAGAACAATAGGTGCAAGAGCTCTCGCTATCCGTGACTCGAATGTCTCCAAATGGTGTTTGCGTGCAAGAAGGGGGATAGGGAATACGAGAAAAAGTAATTTTTGTGTTGAGAACTCAATCTACTAAAGTTTCACACTTGGTCTTCTTTGGAATCTTATCTTGACTCGTCCCCAGACCACTAGCCAGGTACAAGTCAATTTGATCCACTCCTTTTCGATATTTTGAGCACTCATGCAATGTATGAGCGTAAGCACGAGAGTTGACACTTAGGATGGCAAAGAGAGAAATATGGTGGAGGAGGAAGACAAAAATTATGAGAAAGGCTCACATCAATGAGGACAATCATAGGCAAGGGATGCCAAATGATAGATATGATGTGAGGAGTAGGGATTGCCATGCAACGGATGCACATACGAGCTAAGAAGCTCTCCAAAGGAACTAGTGCGGGTGCATCTAACTTGCTCGCTCATGAAGACCTAGAGCTCATTTGAGGAGGCTCATCCTTGGAATATGCAAGCCAAGTTCTATAGTGTGAAGGTCCCCACATAGCTATATGCATAATGATCATCTCTATGGAGTACAAGGATATAGAGGGAGTACTAGTGTGGATCTCTCAAAAGGATAGTAGTGTTGCCCCTTTCTCTCTTTTTATTTCTTTTTCTCTTTTTTCAATTTTTTTTTGTATTTTTGGTGGCCTCAATGGCTCTTTCTATTTAACTCTCATTTGTCCTCTTTGGGATCTTTTAATGTGTCCACTTTGGGATCTTTTCCTCACTTAAGGGCAACACTCTATTTTACAAGAAGGTAAAGGAGATATTTCACACTTTACAAGGTACTCAAAACATAAAGAAGATGTAGCTATCATGATGTATGCAATGTATGTCGTTGCCAGTGTAGCAGGAACATGTATGACATGAAGATCAAGTCATGAAGAGGTGGAAGTTGCACGGCAATATAACTCGGAAAGGCTATGGAAATGCCTTGATAGGTAGGTATGTTGGCTGTTTTGAGGGAAGATATAAGGAGACTTATGATGACAGAGCGTATCATGCCAAGGGTTTGGATGTACCGGCGAAGGTGGACACCAACTCTCGGAGTGAGAAGAAGGCAATGCACGGCACGGGAGAGGCTAGAAAAATATGGGAAGGTGGAAGTGTCAACTTTCAATACTTACATTAGTCCGAAGAACTCATGCACTTATTATCGGTAACTCTCAATCTAATAAGGAGGTTCACAAAGAGACAAGTACCCCGAGGAGGAGTGTATGGGGGTTTGGTTATCCTTGCGCATCCTCGACTCATGGTACGTGAGTGTTCTCTGATATTCGACCCCTCAGAAGAGTAGTGATCCATCTAGTAGCTAGAGTTCTCAACTAGTTTTGTAGGTTTTGAAAATACACACGGATTGCCCAAAATACGACACCTATCACTAATAGGCAAGAGCTCTTGACACCAAAAGTTCAAACATTACTCACAACAATACCTCAAAACCATTGCAAGTTACTACTAAAATTAAATAGCAACCTCAATTACCTACTCTTCAAGACAAGACACAACTCAGTGCAACAACCAACTCTCTTTAACAAGATAAACATGAAAACTAAAAAGAGTTCCAGCAACAAACTAAACAAAAGCGAAGGCTCTTGCTAAAGACAAACTAAAACTAAAACTAAACATGGCAGTAGCTATGAAAAGATAAAGAACACACAACAGCAGAAAGATAGGCAGGAAAAATCCTATGATGTGTTCTAAATTTTGAAAGTGGAGCGTGTTTCTCTCCCACACAAAGTAAGACGGGATCTAACTGTTATGAACAGCAAGCAAAGCTAAAGAAAACAAAAAAAAAACCTAAGAGCGAGACGCTCCAAGCATAGCACATAACGCATGAAGTGATAAAAATATAGTGAGACGAAGGACGAACTGATGATTGTTGATGGAGAAGGGGATGCACGGGGGCATCCCCAAGCTTTGACGCTTGAGTCTCCTTGAATATTTGTTGGGGATGCATGGTGGCATCCCCAAGCTTGAGCGCTTGACACTCCTGGATCTTCTTTCATCATCTTCCATCACACACTTGAAAACTCCCTTCATACATAACTCATCATAAGTTGATTAGAGAGGTTAGTACCCTTAATAAATAAAAAAATTCCACTGGATATAAAGATAATCTTGAAGAGCTACTGTTTCTCAAGAGTGCCAAAAAGTTTTTGCAAAGAAAAAGCAAGCTTAAGGTTTGCAAAAGTTAGGAGAGACAAAACGTGGCAGAATCTGTGAAAAACAGAACATCAGATAGTAAACAATTTTTTAGGGGCACTTCTGCAACTCAAATCAAATAACTCAGAACATGCGGAAGTTTCGTAATTGTATAGAGCATACTCTGTAAAAATTTAAGCTCAAAAAGATGAACTGGGATTTTTCTGGAATTTTTCTGGTCACGAGGACAGAATCTGTTTTCTGGACAACATGTCACAACTTTTACTTCCATGTCCGTAAGAGGCTATAACTTGGCACAAAGCTGAAAAATAAAGATACAATGATGTTGCTACAGAAGTAACAATCATCAAGACACAAGAAAAGAAAAAATAAAACACCTAAATTCGTTGCGGGCTGCCTCCCGAAAGCGCTTCTTTAAAGCCATTAGCTAGGCTTAATGCAAAAGAAGAATCAAGTTTTATCAAGAGAAAGAGAATAACTAGCCCGTGTAACGGACTCAAAAGGTAACTTGATTTTATTTCTAGGGAAGTGTTCCATCCCCTTTTTGAATGGGAATTGGAATTTTATATTCCCCTCTTTCATGTCAATAACCGCACCAACGGTGCGAAGAAAAGGACATCCCAAAATAATTGGACACAAAGGTTCACACTCTATATCCATAAAAATAAAATCAACGGGAACATAGTTGTCATTGACAATGATAAGAACATCGTCGATCTTCCCGAAAGGTTTCTTTATGGAAGAATCAACAAGACGAACACCAAAAGAACAAGGCTCAAAGGGTTTCAATTCAAACATATCAAATATTCTTTTGGGCATAATGGAGGTACTAGCTCCAACATCACATAAAGCATAGAAAGAGAATTTATTTAATTTAATTTTGATCATAGGGTCCCAACCATCATCTAGCTTCCTAGGTATGGAAGCTTCTACTCTAAGCTTCTCCTCCCTAGATTTGATGAGAGAATTTGTGATATGCTCCGTGAAGGCAAGATTAAATGTGCTAGTGTGGGGGTCTCTAGACATTTTGTGTAGCAAACTGATAACTTCTGAGAGGGTGCAACTATCAAAATCAATATCACTACTATCAAAGGTGGTAGTAGTGTCATCTAGGCTCACTTGTTTGAAACCCTCTATGTTCATAGGAGTTTCTTTTTCTACGGTTGAGGTATTAACATCACCATTAATAGGGCCAACGGGACTAGGAGTGCATTGGGTGCTAATAGTTTGAGTGTCCTCAACAATTTGGATAGTGGCAACTGTGTGGTGTGTAGGAAGGCTCTTAATTCTATCCTCTCCCTCTTTTTCTCTAGCCCATCTTTCTTTAAGTTTAGCCATCATCCTAATATTTTCATTGATTTGTAACTGGATAGCATTAATAGGAGTGGCCTTATTCTCCTCAAGGGGAGAGGTTCTAATTTTAAGCATCTCAATATCAAGGGCTAAGCTTTCTACCTTCAAAGAGAGATTATCTATTTTAGCTAATTTCTCCTCTACATTTTTGTTGAAGGCTTTTTGGGTAGTGATAAAGTCTCTAAGCATGCTTTCTAATTCAGAGGAGGGGTTCTTGTTGCTAGGGTAGGTATTGTTGTTCCCATAGTTGGATGGAAACGGTCTAGGATTAATAGCAAAATTTCCCCTATAAACATTGTTGTTGAAGTTGTTTCTAGCAATAAAGTTCACATCTACTTGTTCTTGGGCAACCAAAGAATTTAAAGGAACATCATGAGGATCAATAGAGGGTTGCTTGGTAAGTAGAGACATAATTAAGTCAACTTTTTCATTGAGGGAGATAATTTCCTCGACAGAATTTACCTTCCTACCTTTTGGAGTGCGTTCGGTGTGCCATTGGGAATAATTGGTCATCATTTCATCGAGAAGCTTCGTGGCAGCACCAAGTGTAGTTGACATAAAGGTTCCTCCCGCGGCCGAATCTAACAGGTTCTGCGAGGTAAAGTCAAGCCTACATAAAAAGTCTGGATAACCATTGTAACGACCCGGTCCCGAAGGGAACCAAGTCTACTGTGCTTCTGTGCTATCCCTGGATCAATATGCTAGCACACACAGTACTCGATGAAATACCATAGTATCACATATCATAAATTAACGTAAATACATGGTATTTATTACCTTACAGTCTTTAGGCTAGAATACACAACAGAACAATCAATATATAAGTGGAGTCCCATCAACGCCAACGGCAAAGTTGAGTGTAGACTTCACGACCCTATATCGTATCACTTACTCGTCGTACATAATCCTGCAACACCGAAGGTTACAGCCCGACAACGGGTCAGTACATTTGAATGTACGGCAAATCATATCCCAGAAAGAAGTAAAATTTCCTACAATACATGCAATTTGGCTGGTGGAGCTTCTACATTTATTTTTGCAAAAAGCTAATTTTCCCTATAGAATAATAATAACTAAGTTCTACAATAGCATACGATTGAGATGGGAACCCCCACTCAATCTATCCCAAAGTGATTAAACCAATCAGTTAATTAAAGATGATGAGACAAATCAATATTTCCACAACTAGTTGCTCAATTTGTCCATAACCGGGGACACGGCTAATCGATTAGTTTTACACTCTGCAGAGGTTTGTGCACTTTTCCCCACAAGACTCGATCGCCTCCTTTGTAGTTTGTCACACTGCATGGTGTATGACAACCGGAAGATCGAGACATGGTCTTTCAGAAGAGTTTCCCTTACTCCGGTAGCACCCATCCCACCTACTCACATCTACTTTCGTAGCGCTACCTAGTAAGAGTCCCTACAACTGATCAACCAAGCCAGAGCCCATAGTAGCTTGTGGCTACACACGTAAGCTTCTAGGTATGTCAATACAAACAGTCCCTTTGAGCCTGGGTGGCTTTCCGCAGTCATCACTGGCCACCTCCAGGATGCTCGCAACCATCCCACCCAGGTAGTTCATTAACTTTATCTTGGTCCTAATTACTACTTTATCACTCATACCTCATAATGATTCACTTCCCAATCCACGTCTACTTAGCATAGCAATATCATAGTATACGATGGTGACAAAGATGTAAGGATCAGACCTACCTCAATGAACTACTGGGTGTAATAGCATAGTACAACCTATCATGCAATCTAAAGAAGAAGAACTAATGCATTGAAAACATAGGTAATAGGGAATATGATCAAAAGATATGACTTGCCTTATACATTCGATGAAGATCCTCGCTCTCACGTTCCAGTCAACTCTACTCGTCACACTCCGAGAAATCTATCGTCAACGAGAGAACTCAATAAGCAATCACACCACAATGACAAAACATAAGATCAACAAAACAATCATAAAGGTTTTAGCAAAAAAACAAAAAGGTTTTGAAGTGCAAAGGTGTGGATGTGCCGAAGGTGATCGGTGGAACGTGAACTCGAGAGAGTCAACGGATAAAGAGTTGTCGATACAAGAGTATGATCAAGGCATTATGAAATCAAAGTAAAGATCATAGCAATATGAATGGTATGTCGATATTGCCGATAAGATGTCTCATATGATCCAACATGCAAAAAGAATCACGTGAAACGGATTACTACAACGCAGGTCATAGCAATTGCAACAATGAATTGAATTTGAATTTGAACAGATCAATAAACTTGTGAATTTTTGTGCACACATGATATAAACAGAAAGTACATGGAACAAGTGATCCAACGCAAAAAGAAACGGCGCAAACGGGTGCACCGGTAAAAAGTTACGGCTGCCGGAAGTCCAAATTTGGATCAGCTTGGGACCCAAATTTAAAAACTTCAAACTTCTGTAACACAAGGTCTACTGGCTATAGAATTTCTACACGGTCGCAACGCAACTGGAATCGCCCAATTCCGAGTTACGGTTAAAAAGTAGTCGCGAAAACGGTTTCGAGTGAAAAACGGGGGTACCGGGGGGTTCTACTGCAAAAAGGACCGATACATAAATAAAAAATTTACAAAAAACGCGATCGGGTCCCTGGGCGGTTTGAATCCAGATATGAAAAAAAATATTTTTTTTTTACCGAACCGTTTTTCCAACCTTTTTTTTTTTTTTCGCAGGCGTCTTCTTCCTTGCGCACGGCTGCACAGGGCAGCCATGGCTGCGGCTTGGAGCTCTCCGGCTCGGCCAGGCGAGCAGGCGTCCGGGGCGGCGGCCTGCGCCGGCGGGCGGCGGCGGCCCAGCGCCGCCAGGGCGGCGGCCTGGCGCGCGGCGCGGCGCGCGGAGGCGCACGGGCCAGGG
Organism: Bromus sterilis; assembly: GCA_950022295.1. Taxonomy (NCBI): domain Eukaryota; kingdom Viridiplantae; phylum Streptophyta; class Magnoliopsida; order Poales; family Poaceae; genus Bromus; species Bromus sterilis. The sequence goes on from OX465598.1 coordinate 37,677,098, forward strand.
CGCAGCACGGGCGCGGGCGAGCGCACGGCGACCAGGGCGCGGTGGCGGCCGGCTCCGGCCGGTGAGGCGGCGGCGCGGCTAGGGGGCGACGCGGTGGCGGCTTGGGCGGCGATCTGCGAAAGTTACCTCGAAAAACACGAAAAATCGCACTCCGGCGATGCTCCGGCGAACTTCCGCGGTGGTCCGGAAGAATTCCGGCGATGATATCGGCGACGGCGGGTCCCGCGAATGCGAAAATAAATTTAGCCCTAATCGGGTTATTTATAGCCAACCCTAATCCCTCTATTTTTTTTTGTAAATCCGAGATAAAAACAAATTCGGTCTGCTGAAAAAAAAAACAGACCAGGCCCAATAGGCCCAAAACAATATTAGAAAAATCACGGAAATTTATTTTAAAATTCCGTCTTCGCCAATATTTTTAAAATAACAAAATTGAATATTTGGCTTGACCAAAATAATAAAATAAAATAAAAAACTTTGCAACTTATTTTTAAATATTTTTAAATACTTTTCTGGCATTTTAAAAATACCGAAAACTCCGGAAATTGATTTATAAACTTTTCCAGAGCATAAATAAATTCCAAAAATATTTTTAGAAAATATTTATAACTGCAAAATAAAATTAAAAAGTCTCCCAAAAATATTTTAAACTATTTTTCAACAAATTAAAACGGGGATAAGTCATTTTATATCCTCTCCAGCGAACTGCCATGTGTTGAAAAATGTTTTGAATACTCAAAAGAATTCCAATAAAGATTTAAAATATTTCCCAAACTTTTAAAATGTTGAAGGAGTCATATTACCTTCTCTCATTTTGTTTTGTTGGTTTTGTTTTAAATAGTAAATTCCAGAAACACCAAAGGTGAATATTAGGGAAAGTCATTTTATTTCCTCTCTTTTTAATATTCAATAAACTCCAAAAGTTTTAAATCCCAGAGAAAATCAATCACATCAATCAAACAATCATTATCTATTTAATTTTATTAACATTCCAAAATTCGGAGAATTTTGGGATGTTACACACTACCACCCTTAAAAGGAATCTCGTCCTCGAGATTCGAGAAGGCTAGAAAGAAAGGTTAGGGTTTGGGTCTTCATGACAGTCTCTCGATCCACTGACGGTCCAGGGTGCTAACACCCTTAAAAGGAATGCGACTTAGTCTTCAAAAGCTTGTTCCCTCAGCGAGCTCCTCACACATAATCTTCATACTCCGTTGGGGCATTGAATTCTTCCTCACATGTGTGGGCTTCCAGTATCTTAATCAATCGATGACATTCTTCGTAAAGGTCCCATCTTCGGTCTTGGAGGTTTCACGAATTTCTCCTTTGAGGTTTTTCGTTCCTTTAGCAAGAGAGTGGTCTTCCAAGTACTGAGGCTTCATGGCTGACAGCTCAAACGCCCATACTAAGCAACTATCGATTTTCTCATGGTGGTCATCAAGAATATTTCTACGGGATACCTGCAACAAAAGGTCTTGGTCCATACTCACCGTATAACACAAACGGAAATTTCCTACAGGGGTCACACATCGTACCATTCTATGGTTTAGGCTTAACACCGTCGTCTCTCTGCTATAGGTAAGTCACTCAAGACTTACTATCCCGCATAGCAAGAGCAAATAACAAGAGTAGTCGTCATGGTGATCAATCCATTCAGCACCCAAATCATTTCCTTGTACATGGTCTAGTGAATCTCGCAATCTAACACTCGGTCATCCTCACAAGCATTGCAGAAGTCCTCCTTATCTTGAACTGGGTCCAGATAAATCCATGGTTCTGCAAGCCAACAAAACATCTATCGTTTCCTCACAACACTCAGGTTTACGTAGCCTGCTCTAAAACGTGCACTGGTGGACTACAACTTCCTCCAGAGTTCTTCCTTCAGCAAGATTGTGCCCTCTTGTCGTAAGATCCTGGGACATGTGGGTTATCCTTGATCTCAACATCGGTTGCATCCATCTTTATCCCAGTCTTGAAATTTGCAGCCATTTGTAGCAGCTTCTTCAGTGTAGGGTTTGAGGTGAGAGGGAACAAAATGTAGATAGCGAGGTAGAGAGAGAGATAGGGAGAGATACCCATACAAACATCACACTAGTTTTGAAACATAAGTTTTGATGTGTAGCTGTCGGTAAAACAAGAAATGACAGCTCACATAACGTTCTAACGGTAGAAATTTGAATCTTCCAGGTCTTCAAGTCTTCAATGTTGTAGCTTCAGTTTTGAAATGTCGAAACAATCTTCATATCGTTGAGTCACTTGCCAACTTATTCTTCTTGTTGTTGTGTCTTCTTTAGTCTTGAAGCATACTAAATAGATGAGGGTCTAATGAAACGTAAACTTATTCTACTCGCATAGAAGAAACACAAAGGGTCACACACAACATCAATCAAAACAAGACATAACAGGGTCACAGGGTACAAGACAAAACTTAACAAACAATCAGACATAAAACATCTGGTCAATCCATAGCAAACACGCATCGATACACACCTCCAACTATCAATGAAAAGGTAATAACGTACAATTAATGTACACCACGAATACTCTATTCTCCAATTGCAAAACATAAGCTTCTTCGAGTCAGCACCTTGCTTCCACGTTCACAACTTCTCCTTCAATTCTGGACACGTATCGCGGTAGTGTCCCATGTTCCTGCACCGAAAACACTGAACGTGGCTCATGTCCTTCTTTTTTTTTCACGGTTGCTTCCTTCAATTCTTGGATAGCTTTCTTCATTTCTTCCTTTTGATGTTGAACCACTTGTTGTGTCACGATGAAAAATTTGCACTGAGCGGGGTAATGATCAGTTCCTTCACACGTAAAACATGTGACTTGTGCAGTGGGGCATTCTTCACCCGAGTGAACTTCTTCACAATATGGACATCCATCTTGGTGTCCTTCATAGGAGTGTCCTACTTCTCCGCAAATTGTACAGTCACGGATCCTCTTAAGGGTTACCGTCCTTTGAATCGGGGTGACGAGGCGAGATCCCAACAAAATCTTAGTGAACTCCTTCCAAGTAATCTTCCTTCGTGATTCTTCAATTGCTTGGTGCATTCTCCACCAAGTAGCAGCCTCTTCTACAAAGTACTGAAGAGCATATTGCACCATATCGTTTCTTCCAACACTGTTATCCTTCATGTGATCCTCCATGTTCTGAATCCATTGTTCGGTCTCCAACCGAGTCATTGGTCCGGAAAAGATGAGTTCATCTTCATACACCATCTATGGGGTCCAAGGGTTTTGGTTTAGGGGATAAGTTTGGAGGGGAGGGGAGAACAATACAAAAAAAACACAAATCACCGCATCTAACGTGAGCATATAACAGGGGTTTAGTCCTCTAAGGTCATGGGTTGTCTTGGGATCTTCAGAGTCAAAAAAAAAATCGCCAATTCTTGAAAATCTTCGATACTTGTAGTTGGTAACTTTCATTTATCCAATGCACGGTATAATCCTCTTTACACTGAGTTGATCATGAATCCAATAACTTGTCCTTCTCGATGTAGCATAAGATGATCCTTCCAAGTTCTCAAAGTTGCATGGGTAAAGTCTAACTTGTTTGGGGTAAGAGGGAGTGTTTGATAAAACTCGGAAAAGATGAGAAGTAATGGATTTTTTTTTTCAAAATAATATTTTTAGCAATAGAAATTCCTATGGCTTTCCAGTTTCTAGGGTCACGACCTACAGTCAACATGTGCTCTGATACCATCTTGTAACGACCCGGTCCCGAAGGGAACCAAGTCTACTGTGCTTCTGTGCTATCCCTGGATCAGTATGCTAGCACACACAGTACTCGATGAAATACCATAGTATCACATATCATAAATTAACGTAAATACATGGTATTTATTACCTTACAGTCTTTAGGCTAGAATACACAACAGAACAATCAATATATAAGTGGAGTCCCATCAACGCCAACGGCAAAGTTGAGTGTAGACTTCACGACCCTATATCGTATCACTTACTCGTCGTACATAATCCTGCAACACCGAAGGTTACAGCCCGACAACGGGTCAGTACATTTGAATGTACGGCAAATCATATCCCAGAAAGAAGTAAAATTTCCTACAATACATGCAATTTGGCTGGTGGAGCTTCTACATTTATTTTTGCAAAAAGCTAATTTTCCCTATAGAATAATAATAACTAAGTTCTACAATAGCATACGATTGAGATGGGAACCCCCACTCAATCTATCCCAAAGTGATTAAACCAATCAGTTAATTAAAGATGATGAGACAAATCAATATTTCCACAACTAGTTGCTCAATTTGTCCATAACCGGGGACACGGCTAATCGATTAGTTTTACACTCTGCAGAGGTTTGTGCACTTTTCCCCACAAGACTCGATCGCCTCCTTTGTAGTTTGTCACACTGCATGGTGTATGACAACCGGAAGATCGAGACATGGTCTTTCAGAAGAGTTTCCCTTACTCCGGTAGCACCCATCCCACCTACTCACATCTACTTTCGTAGCGCTACCTAGTAAGAGTCCCTACAACTGATCAACCAAGCCAGAGCCCATAGTAGCTTGTGGCTACACACGTAAGCTTCTAGGTATGTCAATACAAACAGTCCCTTTGAGCCTGGGTGGCTTTCCGCAGTCATCACTGGCCACCTCCAGGATGCTCGCAACCATCCCACCCAGGTAGTTCATTAACTTTATCTTGGTCCTAATTACTACTTTATCACTCATACCTCATAATGATTCACTTCCCAATCCACGTCTACTTAGCATAGCAATATCATAGTATACGATGGTGACAAAGATGTAAGGATCAGACCTACCTCAATGAACTACTGGGTGTAATAGCATAGTACAACCTATCATGCAATCTAAAGAAGAAGAACTAATGCATTGAAAACATAGGTAATAGGGAATATGATCAAAAGATATGACTTGCCTTATACATTCGATGAAGATCCTCGCTCTCACGTTCCAGTCAACTCTACTCGTCACACTCCGAGAAATCTATCGTCAACGAGAGAACTCAATAAGCAATCACACCACAATGACAAAACATAAGATCAACAAAACAATCATAAAGGTTTTAGCAAAAAAACAAAAAGGTTTTGAAGTGCAAAGGTGTGGATGTGCCGAAGGTGATCGGTGGAACGTGAACTCGAGAGAGTCAACGGATAAAGAGTTGTCGATACAAGAGTATGATCAAGGCATTATGAAATCAAAGTAAAGATCATAGCAATATGAATGGTATGTCGATATTGCCGATAAGATGTCTCATATGATCCAACATGCAAAAAGAATCACGTGAAACGGATTACTACAACGCAGGTCATAGCAATTGCAACAATGAATTGAATTTGAATTTGAACAGATCAATAAACTTGTGAATTTTTGTGCACACATGATATAAACAGAAAGTACATGGAACAAGTGATCCAACGCAAAAAGAAACGGCGCAAACGGGTGCACCGGTAAAAAGTTACGGCTGCCGGAAGTCCAAATTTGGATCAGCTTGGGACCCAAATTTAAAAACTTCAAACTTCTGTAACACAAGGTCTACTGGCTATAGAATTTCTACACGGTCGCAACGCAACTGGAATCGCCCAATTCCGAGTTACGGTTAAAAAGTAGTCGCGAAAACGGTTTCGGGTGAAAAACGGGGGTACCGGGGGGTTCTACTGCAAAAAGGACCGATACATAAATAAAAAATTTACAAAAAACGCGATCGGGTCCCTGGGCGGTTTGAATCCAGATATGAAAAAAAATATTTTTTTTTACCGAACCGTTTTTCCAACCTTTTTTTTTTTTCGCAGGCGTCTTCTTCCTTGCGCACGGCTGCACAGGGCAGCCATGGCTGCGGCTTGGAGCTCTCCGGCTCGGCCAGGCGAGCAGGCGTCCGGGGCGGCGGCCTGCGCCGGCGGGCGGCGGCGGCCCAGCGCCGCCAGGGCGGCGGCCTGGCGCGCGGCGCGGCGCGCGGAGGCGCACGGGCCAGGGCGCAGCACGGGCGCGGGCGAGCGCACGGCGACCAGGGCGCGGTGGCGGCCGGCTCCGGCCGGTGAGGCGGCGGCGCAGCTAGGGGGCGACGCGGTGGCGGCTTGGGCGGCGATCTGCGAAAGTTACCTCGAAAAACACGAAAAATCGCACTCCGGCGATGCTCCGGCGAACTTCCGCGGTGGTCCGGAAGAATTCCGGCGATGACATCGGCGACGGCGGGTCCCGCGAATGCGAAAATAAATTTAGCCCTAATCGGGTTATTTATAGCCAACCCTAATCCCTCTATTTTTTTTTGTAAATCCGAGATAAAAACAAATTCGGTCTGCTGAAAAAAAAAACAGACCAGGCCCAATAGGCCCAAAACAATATTAGAAAAATCACGGAAATTTATTTTAAAATTCCGTCTTCGCCAATATTTTTAAAATAACAAAATTGAATATTTGGCTTGACCAAAATAATAAAATAAAATAAAAAACTTTGCAACTTATTTTTAAATATTTTTAAATACTTTTCTGGCATTTTAAAAATACCGAAAACTCCGGAAATTGATTTATAAACTTTTCCAGAGCATAAATAAATTCCAAAAATATTTTTAGAAAATATTTATAACTGCAAAATAAAATTAAAAAGTCTCCCAAAAATATTTTAAACTATTTTTCAACAAATTAAAACGGGGATAAGTCATTTTATATCCTCTCCAGCGAACTGCCATGTGTTGAAAAATGTTTTGAATACTCAAAAGAATTCCAATAAAGATTTAAAATATTTCCCAAACTTTTAAAATGTTGAAGGAGTCATATTACCTTCTCTCATTTTGTTTTGTTGGTTTTGTTTTAAATAGTAAATTCCAGAAACACCAAAGGTGAATATTAGGGAAAGTCATTTTATTCCCTCTCTTTTTAATATTCAATAAACTCCAAAAGTTTTAAATCCCAGAGAAAATCAATCACATCAATCAAACAATCATTATCTATTTAATTTTATTAACATTCCAAAATTCGGAGAATTTTGGGATGTTACAACCATCCAGGTAGCCAAACCATCTGTAGGGCATTTCTTAACAAGAGATTTCATTCGTTCCCAAGCTTGGGCAACGTGTTCATTATCCAATTGCTTAAAATTCATAATATTACTCCTCAATTGGATAATCTTAGCAGGAGGGTAGTACTTCCCTATAAAAGCATCTTTGCACTTATCCCAAGAATCTATGCTATTTCTAGGAAAAGATTGAAACCAGATTTTAGCATCTCCCCTTAAAGATAAAGGAAAGAGCTTGAGCTTAACAACATCACCTTCTACTTCTTTATACTTTTGCATATCACATAATTCAACAAAATTATTCAAGTGTAAAGCAGCATCATCTCCAGCACCAGAGAATTGATCTCTCATAGCAAGGTTTAGCAAAGCAGGTTTAATTTCATAAGAGGTAGCTGAAGTGGCAGGTGTGGCAATGGGAGTGCAGATAAAGTCTTGGTTGTTGTGACTAGTGAAGTCACACAACTTGGTGTTTTTAGTGGAACCCATAGTGCCAGCAAGTGTGGCAGATTTTTTTGTAAATTTTGATAAAAGACACAAGGATAAAAACTGAAATATAAACTAACAAGACTAAAAAACAAAGGTAAAGGGTAGTGTGCAACTCCCCTATCTTAGCACTCGGAGTCTCCGGCAACGTCGCCAGAAAACTTTGCTTCGTGGCTTCTCGCCCTTCGTTGGTTACCCCAAGTGGAAGTTTTGAGATGTAGTGCAGCAGCAGTTTTCCCTCGGTGAAGATACCAAGGTTTGTCTCCAGTAGGACTCCAGAGATGATAAGTAGGTGTCAGCAGCGCAACTGACGCGGACATGCACACAGACACAGATAACTTTGTTCCCAACGAAGTTCAGAGAGGTTGTCAATCTCTCTGGTCTTGTTGTTCACAAAGGATGAAACGCAAGGGATAATGATAGCAAATAAAAGCAGTAAAGTAAATATAGCTTGGAAATAATAATGAGGATATGGACCGGGATACGTGATGTTCACTATTGATGTCTCTCTCCCAAAAGACTATAAAACTGCTATGCGAGGTAAACAAATTACAGAAGGGCAATTGACAGGATTATGAACGCACCGCAATGCTAACTATGCTACAAAAGAAAGGAAGAGGCTCAAAAGCACGGGCAGTACGCCAAAATAAGTAGACCGAAATCCATCTGCATCTACTACTAATCATCCACCTTGAGATATCTATCCTGAACATTTCGCTGGTATTAAGTTGCGAGCCCCACCCAAAGTGTAAACCCAAAGCAACAGACAACTGCATTAAAAAGAACTTTGCGTAAAGTAAACAATCCTTGTAACCGCGGTTACAAGCACCATTGTTTTCCCCCTTGTGGAAACAGCACATCCCCTAGACTCATGTTTCTGTCACTCAAGCGTGTCATCGGGGGGCATGAACCCACAATCTAGCACAACGTTCCCTCTTGGACTCACTACCTACTACTTGGCCAAAGCAATAAACAGCAACGGAGAACATGCAAGAATTACTTAGGAACAAAAATATAATAGATAAAAACCAAATATATTACTCTATCACAATCTGAACATAATCTCATAATCCATCAGATCCCTCCAAAGTCAGCATAGCAACAGCAGAAATATTACAAAGGTGCCTCGATCATGTAGGGCAACTCACGAGGTAGAAACAATGAAGATCAAAGAGGGGAGGAGAACATCACATAGCTACTGATCACGGACCCATGGTCCAAGAAAAACTACTCACGAGACATCCGGGGAGCCTCCATGGTGGAGAGGAGACTCCCGGAGGTCAATCCTCCCTCCGGCAGGGTGCCGGAAAAAGGTCTTCTGGTGCTCCCGATCCCGGAAGCGCGGCGGCGGCGGAACAGAGGCGAGTTTTCGGAGTAGGGTTCCTCTTTTGGATTTTTCCTGTGACGGAGAATAAATAGGCGAAGGGTAGCCAGAGGTGGACCAGGGGCCCCAAGCGCCCCCCCTGGCGCGGCCAGGGGTGGGGCCGCGCCGGGTGGCCGCCTGGGCCCCCCTGGCTCCCCTCTGGCCCCTCCCGGGCTCTTCTCGAAGCTTCCTGTACGCTGATTTTTCCTGTATTTTTCCCGGAATTTTTTTGGCACTTTTTATATGGGGGAAAACTGAAATAGAAAAACAGTAGAAAACAGGAACTGGCACTGGGGTGCACTGAGTTAGTAGGTTAGTCCAAATATGATCAAAAGTGTATGAAAGTGTATCTAGATCATAGCAATATCACACAAAACATGCATGGAGAAAGAAGAAATTATAGATACGTTTTGGACGTATCAAACACTTCCCTAGGAAAAAGATTAAGTTGCCTTTTGAGTCCGTCACACGGGCAAGTTATTTTCTTGAAAAGACTTGATCAATTTTGCATTAAGCCTAGCTAATGGCTTTAAAGAAGCGCTTTCGGGAGGCAGCCCGCAACGAATTTAGGTTTTCCCTTTTGTTTTTCTTCTGTTAAAAGTGGTCTTGATGATTGTTACTACTGTAGCAACATCATTGTATCTTTACTTTTCAAGCTTTGTGCCTTTTATAGCCTCATACGACAAGGGAAGTGAAAGTTGTGACATGCTGTCCAGAAAACAGATTCTGTCCTCGTGACTAGAAAAATCAGAGAAAAATCCCAGTTCATCTTTTTGAGCTGAATTTTTTACACAGCATTCTATATACAATTATGAAACTTTCTTATGTTCTAAGTTTTTTTATTTGAGTTGCAGAAGTATCCCTAAAAAATTCTTTACTACCTGCTGGTCTGTTTTTCACAGATTCTGTCCTGTTTTGCCTTTTCTTCGTTTTGCAAACCTTAAGCTTGCTTTTTCTTTGCAAAAACTTTTTTTGCAATATTGAGAAACAGTAGATCTTCAAGTTTATCCTTACTTCCAGTATAGAAACATTATTTTATTATGGGTACTAACCTCGCTAATCAGATTATGATGAGTTATGTATGAAGGGAGTTTTCAAGTGTGTGAGGGAAGATGATGAAAGAAGATTAACAAGTGTCAAACGTTCAAGCTTTGGGATGCCCCCATGCACCCCAAAGAAACATTCAAGGAGGCTCAAGCGTCTAAGCTTGGGGATGGCCCCGTGCATCCCCTTCTCCATTAATAATTATCAGTTCGTCTCTAGTTTTACTATATTTTTATCACTTCATGCGTTATGTGCTATTCTTGGAGCGTCTCGCTCTTAGGTTTTATTTTTAGTTTTCTTTAGCTTGGCTTGCTGTACATAACAAGTTAGAACCCATCTTTCTTTGTGTGGGAGAGAAACACGCTCCACTTCCAAAATTTAGAACAGAACATACGATTTTTCATGCTTACCTTTGTTGTGTGTGTTCTTTATCCTTTCGTAGGTACTGTCATGTTTTGCTCTTAGCCTTCATGCCTGTATTTTAAGAGCTTTTTTTATTTTATTGCTGGAACTCTCTTGAGTTTTCATGTTTATCTTGTTTAGAGAGTTTTCCTATTGCACTGAGTTTTGTGTCTTGACTTAAAGTAGGTAATTGAGGTTGCTATTCTTTTTGTAGTAGTAACTTGCAATAGTTTTGAGATGTTGTTTTGAGTAATTTTTGGAATTTTGGTGTCAAGAGATTTAGCCTATTAGTGATAGATGTCGTATTTTGGGCAATCCGTGTTTATTTTCAAAACCTACAAATTAGTTGAGAACTCTAGCTACTAGATGGATCACTACTCTTTGGAGGGATCGAATATTAGAGTACACTCACGTACCATGAGTCGAGGATGCGCAAGGATAACCAAACCCCCATACACTCCTCCTAGGGGTAATTGTCTCTTTGTGAAACCTCCTTATTAGATTGAGAGTTACCGATGATAAGTGCATGAGTTCTTCGGACTAATGTGAGTATTCGAAAGTTGACACTTCCACCTTCCCATATTTTTTTAGCCTCTCCTGTGCCATGCATTGCTTTCTTCTCACTCCGAGAGTTGGCGTCCACCTTCGCCGGTACATCCAAACCCTTGGCATGATACGCTCTGTCATCATAAACCTCCTTATATCCTTCCTCAAAACAGCCACCATACCTACCTATCAAGGCATTTCCATAGCCTTTCTGAGATATATTTCCATGCAACATCCATCTTCTCATGACTTGATCTTCATGTCATACATGCTACTTGCTTGATCGATGAGCCGCGTGCTAGTTGGGCCTTGCCCTAATCATTGCTACATGACGCGCTAGTATCATTGCATATCCTGCTACACTGGCAGAGGCATACATTTGCATACATCATGATAGTTACATCTTCTTTATGATTTGAGTACTTTGTAAAGTGTGAAAGATCTTCTATACTTTTTGTAATATATAGAGTGTTGCCCCTAAAGTGAGGAAAAGATCTCAAAGTGGACAAATTAAAAGATCCCAAAGAGGACAAAATTAAAAGATCCCAAAGAGGACAAATGAGAGAAATAGAAAGAGCCATTGAGGCCACCAAAAAATACAAAAAATAGAAAAAGGAGAAAAAGAAATAAAAATATAGAAGGGGGCACACTGCTATTCCTTTTGAGAGATCCACACTCGTACTCCCTCTTATATCTTGTACTCCATAGAGATTATCATTCATGCATATAGCTACGTGGGGACCTTCACACTATAGAACTTGGCTTGTATATTCCAATGACGAGCCTCCTCAAATGAGCTCTAGGTCTTCTTGAGCAAGAAAGTTGGATGCACCCCCACTAGTTCCATTGGAGAGCTTACCTTAGCTCATATGTGCATCCGTTGCATGGCAATCCCTACTCCTCACATCATATCTATCATTTGGCTTTCTCTCGCCTATGATTGTCCTCATTGATGTGAGCCTTTCACACCCTTTTTGTCTTCCTTCTCCACCATATTCTCTCTTTGCCATCCTAAGTGTCAACTTCCTTGCTTACGCTCATCCATTGCATGAGTGCTCAAAATGTCGAAAAGGAGTGGATCATTTTGACTTGTACCTGGCTAGTGGTCTGGGGATGAGTCAAGATAAGATTCCAAAGAAGACCAAGTGTGAAACTTTAGTAGATTGAGTTCTCAACATAAAAATATTTTTTCTCGTATGTCCCTATCCCCTTTCTTGCACGCAAACACCATTTGGAGACATTCGAGTCACGGACAGCGAGAGATCTTTCCCCTTTATGTTCTTATGTTGCTTGTTTCAATGCCAAATATAGACTCTTGCCTGTTATGACTTGAATTGAATTACATGCCTTGATTTCTTTACTTAAAAGTTCTTATATGGTTGTTAACATGTCACCACAGAAATTATGCTTGTTATCATTTACCTACTCGAGGACGAGCAGGAATTAAGCTTGGGGATGTTGATACGTCCAAAACTTATCTATAATTTCTGCTTGCTCCATGCCTCTTTTGTGTGATATTACTATGATATTGATGAACTTCCATACACTTTTGATCATAATTGGACTAACCTATTAACTCAGTGCACCCTAGTGCCAGTTCCTGTTTTCTGTTGTTTTTCTATTTCAGGTTTCCCCCTTATTAAAAGTACCAGAAAAATTCCGAGAAAAATATAGGAAAAATCAGCGTACCGGAAGCTTCGCGAAGAGCCCGAGAGGAGCCAGAGGGGAGCCAGGGCCCCCCAGGCGTCCAGAAGGCGCGCCCCCACCCCTGGCCGCGCCAGGGGGGCGCCTGGAGCCCCTGGCCCACCTCTGGCTGCCCCCTTTCGCCTATTTATTCCCCGTGACGAGAAACCCTCGGAAACGGAACCCTTTTTCGCGATCTCTCCTCTGTTCTGCCGCCGCCGCGCTTCCAAGATCGGGAGCACCAGAAGACCTCTTCCCGGCACCCTGCCGGAGAGAGGAATCACCTCCGGGAGCTTCTCCACCACCATGGATGCTTCCCGGATTAACCGTGAGTAGTCCACCTTGGACCATGGGTCTATGATCAGTAGCTATGTGATGTTCTCCTCCCCTCTTTGTTATTCATGGATTAGACCTCGTGAGCTGCCCTACATGATCGAGTAATTATGTAATCTTTATGCTGTTGCTATGTTGAGTTTGCTAGGATCCGATGGATTATGAGATTATGTTTAGATTGTGATTGAGTTATATATTTGCTTCTCTTCTTTTATATTTATGTTCTTGAGTAATTCTTGCATGTTCTCCGTTGCTGTTTATTGCATTGGCCAAGTAGTAGGTAGTGACTCCAAGAGGGAGCGTTATGCATGATTGTGGGTTCATGCCCCCCGATGACTAGCTTGAGTGACAGAAACATGAGTCTAGGGGATGTGTTGTTGCCACAAGGGGAAAACAACAATGCTTGTACTTGCGGGTGCAAGGATTGTTTACTTTACGCAAAGTTCTTTAATGCAGTTGTCTGTTGCTTTGAGTTTACACTTTGGGTGGGATTCGCAACTTAATACCAGCGAGATGTTCTGGATAGATATCTCAAGGTGGATGATTAGTAGGTAGATGTAGATGGATTTCGGTCTACTTGTCTTGGCGTACTGCCCATGCTTTTGAGCCTCTTCCTTTCTGTTTAGCATAATTAGCATTGGTTTGCGCGCATAATCCTGTCAATTGCCCAACTGTAAATTTTTTACCTCGCTTGGGTATTTTATCGTCTTTTGGGAGAGAGACCTCACTAGTGAACATCATAATACCCCGGTCCATATTTCTAACACTGTTTACACCTTCAATTTACTTCCAGTATTTAATTTTCCGTAGCTATTACTATCATTATTATCCCGTGCGTTTTATCCTTTGTAAACAAAAAGGCCGGAGGAATTGACAACTCCTCTGTACTCGTTGGGAGCAAAGCTATCTGTTGTGTGTGCAGGTCCAGGTGAAGTAAGCAACTTAGAGTTGTGAACGGCGCCATTGTTCACTTCACCACCTACTTGTATCCGTTGGAGTCCTATTGGTTCGACATTCAACCTTAGCATCTTCGCTAAGGGAAACTTGCTGCTATCTAAATCTCACCTTCCACTTGGTAACCAACGAGGGAAGAGAAGTTATCTCGTGTATCAGGCACCCGGCCTAGTCCTGGGAGAAGGAGGCTGTCGCACCACCGCCCCGCGCTGCCAGCCGGACCATAGCCGCCACGCCGCCGCAGCCAGCACCAGCCCGCACCACCAACGCCGCCTTCGAACCGCGCCACCGAAGCCCGCGTACCCTGCCGGCCAGGCAGGCCGTCGCAGCGCGGGAACGCACCACCACTGAAGCCGACCTCGGCCCGCGCCGCCCCGCAGGTTGGTCCGGCAAGACCGCTATCGACAAGCCGACCGCTGTCCAGACCCGTCGCCGCGCCACCGGGAACGCACCACCATCCACCGCCGGAAGGGACCCGGCCCGAGCCGCCCGGGAAGCACCACTGCCACCCCGGGCACCCACCACCGACGCCGTCGGGGAGCCAGCACCGGTCAGATCTTCCCCGGGGGAGCCCCATGGAACAGCCCGGGCCAGCAGCAGGCGCCGCACCGGCCGCGCAGCAGGCGCCGCAGCCGGGACCAGCCACGCCCCCTGAGCAGCCAGCGGCAGTCGCATGCCCATCCAGACCCAGAACGGGCCCAGCCGCCACCAGACGAGCCGCCACTGGCCAGCCCCGCCCTGCCACCGTCGCCAGCCCGTCGCAGCCCTCCACGCCTCGCCGGAATTCGCAGCGCCACCACGCCCCACGCAGCGCATCACCTCCGCCCGGGGCCGACAGCCCGCGCCTTCACCACCACGCGGAGGGGAGAGGAGGCCCCGCCGCCGCCCACGCCGGCAGGGCTTTTCCTGCCTGCGAGATCTGGCGGCGGCGACGGGGGGGGGGGGGGGGAGGGGGAGGAGGGGCCTAGGCCGGCGGCGGCGCGGGAGGCCCCCTGGTCGCGCGCAGGGCGACGCGGGGGGAGGAGCGGGGGATGGGTTCCTAATCTAGCTCAAATTAAGGAAGAGTACTACTACTCACGAAGGAATCTAATTTATCCACACTAATTCCGTTTGCACCCTGCCCTGCCAATCAATCTAGCTAGCCGCCGCCGCCGTCATCCTCGCTGGAATTGCCTCCGACGCCACCACAAACCCACCCCGCCGAAGAGTTTCCGAACGGCGATCAATTGTTCGTCCTATCCCGCCTTCTCTCCCGGGCATACATGTTGCAATCGCGGCACCTTCTCTCCCGCCTTCGGCTAGTCCGGCGACCCGGCGGTGTCATCCCTGCAGTGATGGGAGGAAGACTCCCTTATCACACCACCGGCGGTGTCATCCCTCTCCAGTGGACGCCAAGAGGACATGGCCGGATAATCGGCAAGGCGGCGGGTGCTGCCGCCGCCGGCCCAATCAGTCGTCGTCGTGGCAGCCGCCGCGACATCTGTACGTGGCCTTGGATGACTGGAAGGGGTACGGTTTGTAAAATCTCAACCTGGATGACCTAGACAGCGACCAGGAGGACCTGCACCACCTCCTAGATCCAGTGCTTCGTCTAGGTTTCCGCTCGTTCGGCGTACGTGCAAGTATCAATGCCCTAGGCAGCAATATCGTCGTCACGGCCCTCAAGGGCAAGGCCGGAGGCCCACATGGAAACATCTCCAGAGCTCCCGGATGTGTCACCCTTGTCTACGACACAAAGACGGGGAGGCAGGACATTGGGCAGTTTGTCCCCGAGGATCTACCGGGGTGGCACAAAACAGTGTCCACCGGCGGTAAGATGTACGCATTTTGCCCCACGAGGCTCCCGCTCCACTACCTTTGGCCCGACACAAGGGCACCTGAACCTGATGAAGATGGTGATGGTGAAGAGGAGGATGCTCCATCGTCGTATCGTGTGAGAGCACAAGCTGAGGAGGAGAGATGGATATGGAACCACAGCCCTTTGTCGCTTCCCTGCAGCGTCGATAAAAAATCCTTACTATTGAGTTGCATGCACCAACCAGTTCAACCCAAAAACTAAAGCTGATGAGGAAAGGTGGACAATTCATTTATATTCCAACACTTACGACATGGCTCCTTTTGTGTCTATACGCATGCAGTGCATCCAGATGGCCACACCATCTTCATGTCTGTGATGGACGACCATGGCTCCGGCGAGGGGATGGGCACCTATTCCTGGGACACTCATCAGCACGACGGCAAGTGGACACACCATGGCGAATGGTTTCTTCCAATCGTCGACCAGCTCTACTACGACCATGCTATGGACGCATGGGTTGGGATGGAATACTTGCAGAGCGAGGACAATTGCTATCTCTCCTCCTGCGACGTTCCAGCCCTCCTCGGAAATGGCCCGATGCCACGACCGTCTTCGAAGCGCTGCAAGGAGCCCCTGACGTTCCTGGAGGCCCCTCTTAGTGTCATATATGTGCAACGAGCTTGTCCACATAGGACCTGGAAGGTTCTGCCTCCTCGAGGTTGCGCAGCGCGAGGTGGATAGGCGCTGCTCGCATGATGACCATCAAGACAAACTGCTCCGCGTGACCATATTTGCTGCCAGCTACGGTAAAAATGGCGAGCTCATGACCACGCCATGCGGACTTGCTCGCTCGTACCTAATATCCAGCTGTTATGATAATGAGTTTCGTGCGTTTTGGATGTGAGTGCAAGTAGCTAGGGGATGCCGAAATTTTATGTAAGAATTCTATTTTACTTTTGATCCTGTAGACTTTCTAAATTTTCCTTCAGATTTTATCGTACGATCGAGCTAGTAAGGGATGCCAAAATTAAAGGACCCAACAGACTTTCAAAATAAAACTGCGGTGTGCCCTTTGAGTTGATTGTTCTCTCTCTCTAGTGACTAACCGGCCTTGATTGGCTACATTGATGTGGATCGGGAGAAGAAAAAAACGAGTATATAGCATAAAATTACCACTTTCGGGGCTAGGTCAAAAAAAACTACCGCTTTTGCTGATGTTTCAAAAAACTACCAGTTTTTTGGTGGGTTGTTCCAAAAAAACACTAGTCGCCCGGCGGTTAAGTTTTAAGCGTAATTATGACAAGGCTGGCCCACCCATCAGAAATAGAGTCAACACATACTTTACATTTAAGTCCCTGCATAAAAATTGAAAAGGCGATTAGGTCCCTCCCTTAAAAAAATATTTTTCGACCAAAGTTCTTTTTCTGCAAAAGATAAATAATTTTTACCGCCAAAAAAATTAATTTTTTGTGCAAACTTTTTTCTTTTTGGAGGAAAAAAACGTTTTTTTTTGTGGAAAATATTTTTTCCAAATATTCTTTTTGCACGAGATTTTTTAATTACGTTCCAAATATAGATTTTATTTTTGGTGGCAAAAAACGGTTTTTTTGGTGGAAAATATTTCCCCGAAAAATATTTTTTTCCAAATATTCTTTTTTCACAAATATTTTTTTGCCTGATTTATGTTCGGGCAAACAATATTTTTAAGGCTTTTTGGGAAAAAAAATTGCCCTAAATTATTTTTGGAAAAAATGATATTAGGACCAAAAGAAAATTGTTGAAAAAGTAACATTTTTGGGCAGAGAAAGTTATTTATCCTATGGGTAAAATCATTTTCCAGAAAAAAAAACCGTTTTTTTCCTCCAAAAAAGTAATTTGTTTTGGCGGAAAAAAACTATTTTTTGGTCGAAAAATATTTTCAACAGGGGAAAATATTTTGGGAAAAATTTAGGATTTTGTCCTTTTTGCCCAAAAAAAATCAAATTTGGGAAAAATATTTTGATAAAAATATTATTTTTGGACTGTAATTAATTTTTTGGGGCAAAAAGAATATTTGAAAAAAAAATCGGGAAAATAATTTCCACCAAAAAAAACGTTTTTGCCTCCAAAAAGAATATTTTTTGGACAAAAAAATTAAATTTTTTGGCGGTAAAAATTATTTATCTTTTGTAGAAAAAACAATTTGGTCGAAAAATATTTTTTTAAAGGGAGGGACCTAATCGCTTTTAAATTTTTTTATGCAGGGACTTAAATGTAAAGTATGTGTTGACTCTATTTCTGACGGGTGGGCCAGCCTTGTCATAATTACGCTTAAAACTTAACGGTCGGGAGACTAGTGTTTTTTGGAACAGCCCACCAAAAAAGTGGTTGTTTTTTGAAACATCAGCAAAAGCGGTAATTTTTTTGTGACTTAGCCCCGAAAGTGGTAGTTTTATGTTATATACTCGAGAAAAACAGCATTCCCAATTTCATTGCAAATTGGAGTGCTTTGGGAGTTGGCCATGCATGGCTAAAAAATTGCGTAGAGTGTATGTAGGAGAGAAGCACAAAGTATTCGCTGTCACGTACGTAGCCATGGATGTTGAGTGCCGTGACGTCCAACACCCAGGAAGGCACGAAGAACAGCAGCAGGATCGAATGGCGGTATGCACCTGCACATATATATATTTCCCTGTCCGAGATCCTTCATGTTCGAGACTGAACACGAAGAACGTTATACAGGCATGTCCGCACGTCCTTGGTCGAGCTGGATTCTCGTGCTCATTGAGCAAATGAGCAGACGCCCTGTGGGCCGTGCTGAGCACAGGAGGGAGTTCATGCTCCAGCCTTGGCGATCACCGGTGAGACTTTGGTGAATTCGTCGCCAACGGCATTGGTCGACGGAGGTGTGGGGTTCCACCATTTTCGCCGTCACCAGGATGACAGCTGGACGTCGGCGGACAGGAGCTATTTTGTACTGAGAAAACATTTGTAGAGTGGGATTGATTTTTTTGGGGAATTTGCTAGGTGTAATGCTAAATATTTTTTATTTCTCAAATATAGCTTTTGAGGGGACTTCGAGAGATGCTCCGTATCCACATGGTGGAGAAAACATATAACGGAAACTGGACCGAAATTATGATCATTAAATGACGCAACTTAAAGATGCATAGTGTAGTACTCTCCCTCTGTCCCGAAATATTGGTCATTGGGCATCTGTCCCGACCAGGTGAAAATACAGTAAAGTTACAATAATACCCCCACGATTTGAATCGGTATCTTCCACCTCCAGGATCTCGCTCCAGCGAGCGAGATCCCGGCCTCCGTCTCGCGCCCATCTCGGCCTCCCCCACCTCCTCCCCCACCTTCGTCCCCGCCTCCGCCCAGATTCAGCAAGGATCGGCTCCCCACCTCCGCCCAGATCCGGCAAGGAACGGCTCCAGGGAGCTCCGACAATGAGATGACATGAACCTGTTTAAGAGAAGTTCATGTTAACACAACTATCCAAGGATTCAGCCACTAATTAGGCTCCAGGGAGCGCCCCAAGGAGATCCTATCTCCAGGCACCTCACCTCACCACAAGTCTCCAGGGAGTCGGCGGCAACATCCATCACAAGTTTTAGTGAGTTTGCAGCAGCACCAACTGTTCCATTCCAACAGTACAGGGAGAAAGAGTAGCAGCAGAGAGCACCTGCAAGTAGAACCTGCAAGGGAGCAACAGCAAGGTTAGGGAGCACCTGATAACAGGATTTTAGCAGAGGTAGCAGTTTAGCCTGATGTCCAAACCTGCAAAGGGAGCAGCGGCAAGGTGAGGGAGCACCTGATAGAAGCAAGGTCAGGAAGAACCTGCAAGGGAGCCGTGGCAAGTGAGCAGCGACAACATAACAAGCCAAATCAGGGACTGATAGCCGCAACAAATTTAACATAGCAGCAGTTTCAACAAAGAAAATTCAACATAGCAGGGAGACCTCACCCAACTTTTCCATTCCAACAGTTCTAGTGTAGCAACAGATAGCACTTGCAAGGGAGCAGCAAGACCTATGCAAGTTTAGCTACTAATGTGAAATTAGCCTACTCCAAGTTACTAGCCTAATATGATGATTTAAAAAAACAGCAGCAAACAACATCAAACAAACATCAAGACATGATGATTTAAATTACAAGCAATAATATGAAACTAGCCTACTCCAAGTTAAATTACTCTGAAACCTACTCCAAGTTGCCAAGTTGCAGAAATAAAATCTGAAGTATGCCCAACCAACAACAATATGTGTGTATAATGTGCATTTCGGTTGTTTACTTACCAAGGGCTTGCTGGAGCTCCCATACTTGCTCTATACTCCAGCGGAACAACATTCGGTAATGGAGTAGCCGGGCCATGTAGTAGTGCGACAGCGCCTTCGCGAGCGACTGCAGGTAAGGCTCTGCAAGCAGACATGAAGCTACAGTTAAGTTTGAAGCCTGAATCTACTCCAAGAAACTGAACTGAAACTGAACTGAACTGAAAAACACCATGCATTTTACTCCAAGAAACTGAACTGAAAAACTTGGGACTGATCAGGGCAAGGTACTGAGGAATTCTGCTCAAATTTTACAACCAACTAAAATAACTGAATCTTAGGTAGAGGAGTATTATCATTTGCTAACTGAATCTTTGGATGAATGTTAGGCATAGGAGTAATACTCCTACTTATAATGTGTGTATAATGTGCAAGTTAAACTGCAACCTCAACATTCAGCCTAGTACTCCAGTAAATCAACAACAAGCAAAACTCCACAGCAAAACTCCAGTTTCAAAGTACTCTTGGAGTAAACATCAACAATTAAACACTTGAGTAAACCAAACTATTCTGTTTAGTTACAGTAGAGGAGCACTACAGTTTCAGTTTCAGTTTAGTACTGTAATCAGTCAACAAAATGTAGCTAAGCTCCGTCTTCCTGGAGGTGAGCATGTATTCGCCGTAAACGGCGGCGAGGAAGGCCAACGCCACCGGGTGCTGCAGCTGTTGGATATATGCTCTAGAGGCAAATAATATATGATTATTCCAATATATCTAAGCAAGTTCATAACCAGTTTTATACCGTGCTAGAACTGCGTCAGTGAAACAATGATGCAGGTGTGGTATAGAAACCCCCAGAGTTCCTAGTTAGCCTCTACATCGATAACTAGTTCATGGTCAACATGATGGTCGTGGTTTCGCGATCATGGACAATTAAGTCTCTTGACTATGACGTCACTTCACTGTTTAAGTGACGTGATGAACATTACCCAAAGTAAGCATTACAGCATGATCAAATCTTATGAAGGTTTAGTGTTGTAATTACAGAACGTGGTAGACCGTTCCTTTGACCGTGAGTACGTGCATAATTACTATCTTCCCGGATGCTTTGACTTACATCCCACCACCTGACTGAAATATGCGGGTCATAACGGTTGTATCTTAGGTATTCCGTGGAGATATGTTGAGGAGTATTGTTACAAGAGCGGGATTTGTCAGTCCATATAATGGATAGATACTCGGGGCCCACTCGGTGAGATTCCATCCATAAAGCTGCAGCGTGTGACTAGGTCACGGGGATGAATATCACGGGAACGAGTGAATGAGGATTAGTTTGGAACGAGGTTGAACCAGACATAGGATGTCATTGATCGAATCTCGGAACAATCCAGTATCGCTGACAAAGGGAATGCTATACGGCGTAAGGTCCAATCGGTGTTTGATACCCGGAATGCACAGGGGTCATTATGGGCATCCAGGTCCCGCTGATGATCATTGACCGTAGCCTCATCTCGGTCATGACTGGAGTGTTCTCGGACCGTAGGGTAACACACTTAAGGGCTCGATGAAATCGGAGACCTTTTCGGAACCATCGGAGTAACCAGAGAATAAAGGAAACAATATCGGAGAAGTACCGTGTTGAACCGAACAAGTTCGGAGTGAACCGGAAGTTGTTCCGGAGCACCGGGAGATGGAATATTATGTTTTAGTTATTAATTAATTGAATTAATAATTAAAATCATTTTATTTCTAATTAATATGTGCAATGGGCCTTAGTGGAGAGAAAGGCCCATTAGGGGAAATAAAAGGGAAAAAAGAAAAAGAAAAAGAAGGGGGAGGCTCCATGGGCTCTAGGGCCCATGAGGGGTGCGCCCCCTCCCCCCCCCCCCTTGGCCGGCCACCTCCCCTTAGCAAAGGGACTTTAGTCCCACATTGCTAAGGGAGAGGGGTTGACTCCCTCCCCTCTGCCTATATATAGATGGGCAGGGTGCACATATTTAATACACAGAAATTCGTGAGAAATTAAATATTACTCCGAATTGAGATCGGTTTTCTCCGGTCTTCTCCCCTCCCTTGTCTCTTTCACGGTGGGCTCCCTAGTGTGAGCCTATAGTGGAATTGAGGCTTCTCTGCTAGAATCGGAGGCCGTCGTGCTGCCGAAGCTCCGTCCGGAGGTCTGCTTCCGTCACCTTCGCTGGATCGGAGAACAGAGGTCGTCATCGAGTCTCGTACGTGTGCGAGTACTACGGGGTGCTGCACGTGTGGCACTACACCCATCCGGGTGCTCAACACGGCCAGGGGGTTGTGAAACTTGATCGGCTACATCAACCACGTTTGCGGGAACGTTTCCCGCGCAACGGACTACACCCCGAGGTATGTTATTTCCGCACTACTTTCCGTTACGGTAATACGGCTAGCTAGATCTTGGGTTATGGGAACGCTAGTTAGAAAAATTTGTGTTTTCTGCTGCGAACCCCAACAGCAGCGAGTTCCGCTCCGCCACATACAACAACCTCCCTGCACAATAGCATTGCAAGTCCATGAGTACGTACTGGACGCTTGAATCAAATTAAATGGAGTAGTATGCTCTTGCTTCTTGCCTTGTGTTCTGAAGGCCGCAGTTTCAGAGTCTGGGTGCAGTTTCAGAGTCCGTCAGAGAGGCGGCCGTAGATGCAGCGGATGACCTCCTGCATGGTCTGCTTGGAGACGCGCTGCAGGAGCTCACCCTTGCTGTCGGCCTGCTGCACTACGCGGAAGCAGGTGATGACGATGGAGCAGACGTGGCGGTTGGCGAGGGCGGGGGCGGCGCGGCCGCGCACGCAGACGAGCAGCACCCGCAGGACCCGGGCGAGGACGGCCTCCTTGGAGGCCGTGTCGATTGCCTCAAAGCGGCAGGCCGTGACAGCGTCAACGACGGCGCCCATGGCCTCGGCTGCGCCGGCCGCGCCGGGCGCCACGAGGTCGAGCGAGAGAAGCTTGTGCAGGGAGGAGAGCGCGGCGCCCGTGATGGGCGCGCCGGTCTCGTTGTATCGAACCACGTCGAGGAAGGGCCGGAGGCAGAGCAGCGGGTCGGCCCCGCCGGGCCGGGCCACGGGCCGCCCCATCCGGCGGTTTAGCTGAGCTCCGGGAAGGTGCGCATGTAGGCGCCCTAGTGGCGGTCGCCGCCGAGCACGAGGACACGCCACATCGAGCTCCTCCTCTTGCGCTCCTCCTCGCCCCCACGTCAAGCTACTCCTCTCCGCCACATCGAGCTCCTCCTCAACGCCAACTGCTGCTCCCACTACAGATCCTGATGGTGGGGATAAAAACTGGATCTTGGACATATGGGGGAAGAAGTCGGCGACAGGGGAAGAGGCCGGCGACGGGGAGAGGAAGAGGGCGGCGACGAGGAGAGGGAGGGGCCAGAGACGAGGAGAGGGAGGGGTTGGTGACGAGGAGAGGGAGAGGGCGGCGACGGGAGAGAGCGGCAGAGAGCGAGCGGCGGGGAGAGCGGGCGAGTTCTCAGTCTCAGAGAGTGACACGAGCGAGCGGTGGGAGGGTAAAATTGAAAATGCGAAAAGTTTTATAACGTGACAGAAATTGAACTGGTGATGCCCAACGACCAACAATTCGGGACAGAGAGAGTACTTCCAAATCAATCTAAACGCGTCCCTGCTTCATCTCAAGGAAACTTTCGGAGTAGCCACATACAACTACATACTGAATTACTCCATCCATTTTTGAAAGAGTGTACTTTCAATTTTGTTGGAAAATCAATTCAGAGAGATGCACCAAGAATCAGTCAGTCACCTCCTCGACATTTTGTGCAGTTTTTGCAGATGCCGCCTCCACAAAGGCCAGACCATGGTTCTCTGTAATTGTAAACCGCTTAATTACCTTCCTCATAGCTCACCGCACGCCTCTGAGATAGATCACATTTGTTTCCAACTAGCATTATTGTCATGTTATCGCACATCTCTTAACCAGCTTGTGAGATGGTTAAACGTTTCCCTCCGGAATAACACAAACAACATCGTAAAAGTTCAGGAAACCATGCATTTCATCCAACACAATGACTTGATGCGTTGTGCGTACCAAGGCTGAATTAGGTGGAGTTTGGCTTATTCGCAGCTTCGTCAATAGCAAGTTTGACAATGGGCTGCTATGCGTTTTGGTTTGCAGGACGATACACATACAGATGATAACGATGGCATATCCTCCGCAGCGAGTCTGAGATTTGATTGATAATGCCAACGTGTGCTGGAACAGAGAGATCGTCGAGGAGGTATTGTTTTCCAGTGATGCCGATGCGATCTTACAGACCCCCGTTTGCTTTCAGAATAGTGAAGATTTTTGGTTGTGGAGTTTCGAAAGATCATGCAACTTTTCTGTTCGCTCGGCATATAAAATGATCATGGACTGTAATTAACAGACAGAGGGAGGCCTGGCTGGAGGATCGCCCGGGTCCTTCAAGGCTTCAAATAGTACGCCTAATGAAAAATCCTGGGTTAAACTTTGGAACAGCTCGGTCCCTGCTAAAGTGAAGGTTTTTCTCTGGAGATTATCTCATCAGTCACTGTCTACGGAGGATGTTCGGAATAAGGGTAACATATCTGTGACTGTCACATGCTGTGTGTGCAGACTTATAGCGCCACAGTATTCTAGAGTGCACTTCTGCTCGGTGCGTATAGGCTCCTTCTGACCCGAGACTGCTAGAAGTTATCAGCACAATCAGCGAGCCATCATCCAAGGGCTGGATTTTTTTATTAAGGGACCGGTTATTATATGCAAACTTTGTGAAACTAGCAGTTACCATATTAGCTATTAGGTTGGTGAAAAGAAAGATTATACACGAGGGGATCACTAAGAGTCCGTATGCAATAAACCCACTTCCTTCTCTTTTAGAAAGACAACACAAGTGAAGATGCTCACAACTACGCACATATACTTTTTTCTATGATCGCACATGCGCACACCTCTATTCTTATAAGCATCTTCGAAAAACTGATCTTGATTCGTGGAGTCTTACGATTAAACGAAATCATCACATGCGCTTCGTTGTCGACAGGAATGTCTTCTTCCACTGAAAAAATATTCGTCTTTAAATGACACATCAAAGCATCAAACACGGGGTTTGATCTCTGGTGAACATGAAATACTACAATCCTCCTAACCATACCACCACAGTTGAATTCTCACCACTTCCTTCTTGAAGATCTACCCCTAAATGAGGCTTGACATTGACGGTCAATAAGTCATACTGGAATAGGTTGCTTGCACTTGGTTGGCGAGTAATTGAAACCCGTAAGTTATCACAGAACTATTTTAATTGCTTGAACTCTCCACCATCATGATCTATTCGAACCACGAAAAAAGCATCGTCAAGCACCTATGTTAGTAACCTCTCAATTCAACAAGAAATATTTACTCCATGGTTACTTTTTCTGATGCCTTATTCTTTAAACTTACTTGCCAAGTTCTCCTAAGAACAAACTAGAAAGTTGTTGCCCTCTACTGAAACTGATTCTAGTATATATATATATATATATATATATATATATATATATATATATATGAGTATTCACTCCACTCTAGCATTTAAAACCTTGAGCCCGGAAAAATACAAATGAGAAGTGCCCTTGGGTAAACTGCTAAAAACCCCTGTCTCAAACAACCCTAGACAGACAACTAAGGCAGGCACATGGGGGCTCACCCATGGAGATGCCCTTAGGGTACCTCTAGTGATGCAACAATTCATCATATGGATTTCATAATCTTGAGATTGTGTGCAGTTTCCTTTCCCATTCTCATTCTTATTTTCCTTTCCATTTCATAAGCATGCAACTATCCTTATATTTACAAGCTGAGCTAGCTATCTACCACATCATTTTAGAAGCATGTAATCATCATCCTTATTTACATCATCATCGGTGTGATCATCATGGTCGATATTGTCATATTCCGAGGCACCACAGAGCATCCCCCCGGAACGTGGGAAATAAATGAGCACCAAAGGGAGCGTGCAGAGGAGGCTGGTGAGGCCAGTGAAGGAGATCGACTCCTCCACCGTGTACCGGGAGCTGCTGAAGAACAACCGGTTCGTCACAATCGCGCCTACAGCCCCACCGCTCGCCGTCATACCAGATACCACGCCCATTGACCTGCATCAATTAATTCGACAAATCCATTTTAACTAGATGATATATAACACACATGTTGTTGTAGTACGAATTAGTGCCAATATATTTTGAATGAAATCTAGTTATATGGAATATGAATATTTTGATTAATAGCATGAGAACTTAAACATAAATACATAAAATGTATTTTATTTGATTATTATAATATTTAAAATTATTTATTGAATATAAATAGTATAATAAAATAAAATTACTAAGTCTTTTTCTATGCAATGTTGCCGAGTGGTTTTTTTTTCACATATATATACATATTTGCCCATTAAGACAACTTGTTTGCATGCTAAACGAAATATGTTAGCATGATCACTTATGTTGTTACTTGTTATTAGTATATAGGATTACAAGCTTATTGTTTTGAGTACGTACAAAGTAACAATGCGTAACCAGATGAGAGATGACGAGTCTGGCTAGCTATCTCAAAATCAACAATTAACAAAAAAAAGTAACAGTGCGTCTAATTGTTATTCCGAATAAGTTATGTGGATTTAAAAAAAATCGTAATCTTTACTTTCGTTGTTACGAAAAAGTTGTGTTGAAATTTGCTGCATCATAATCTTAACTTGATTGTTTCGATTCATCCTACTTCTATATTTGTTGTTGAAAAAAGAGAGAGCATATATTAGATCCTTAGGCGCACATGATCTAAAACAAAACAGTGACTCTTTGATTGCTGGCCTCCACATGCATGCATGATCATTTTTACTGGTCAAGCATGATCATATATGTGCACCACACCTTACGCAACAAGGCGCGTCTCTCTCTGTTTATAAATGGGATTTCAACTATTTCTACCAGGAATCTCCGCCTGTTTCTATCTTTGAATAAATACAAGAAAGCAACGTCGACGTCAACGACGCTGTGCTACTACACAAGGATTCTGTTTTAGATTCTTTTAGATCCACCAAAGGCTTGTCGACGGCGCGAATCCAAGCTAGCTAACTCGTGGTTGAGGCGTCGCTAGCTAGTCAAGTGTACTCAGCACCTTTCATCTCACGCTAGCTAGCTATCAGCTTCAACTATTACGATTTAACATCAATATGAAAGTGTACCATATATATATACATGCATAAATAAAACGATCTATCTATAAATTTATCAAGATTTTTAAAACAAAATGCTAGCTAATTATATATATACCTCGGTACGGAATATTTGACGTGGTTCTAGTTAAAATTTGAACTAATACACCATATCAAATATTTCCGAAGTAGTAGTACGTATTTGATTAAGGATTTAGCTGGTATTTTTACCTCTTGGAGACGAAGGGAACGATGCCGAAGGTAAGCCCCGAAGCTGCCTGCACGAACGCCCCGCACCCCACCATCACGGCCACCGTCGCCGCCAGCGACGGAGTCTCCGCGGCGCCCAGCCTACCGACCAGGACGCAGAGGAGCGCGCCGGTGCTTTGCACGGCCCAGAGCGTCCACAGCCTCCCCCGCATACCGAAACGCCTTCCCACCACGTCGGACGCTACCCCTCCAGCCGGCCGCGCCACAGTGTTCATCACGCCGAAGCACGCCGCGGCGGCGCCGGCGGCCTCCATGGGCAGATGGAACCGCCTGCGGAAGAAGTCGGCCGCCACGTTCTCCATGATCAGCTCCACGCCGTAGCAGTAGCCGTAGGTGAGCGCCAGCACCCACGCCCGGTAGTCGCAGACTCCTCCTCGCACCACCTTCCAGAAGCCCTTCCCTTTGGCGCCCTTGGCGCCTCCAGCTCCAGCGCAGCCGCTCGGGAGATCGTACGGGAAGGCGAGCACGGCGAGGCCGGTGGTGATGAGCATTGCACACGGGAGGAGGTAGGCGACGCGCCACGCGACGGTGATGGGCACGCCGAGGCGGAGCACGATGCAGTCGTAGGCGAGCGGCATGACGACCTGCGCGGCCGCGCTGCCGACGTTGGCCCAGCCTGCCGCCACGGCGTTGGCGAGGCCGACGCCGGACGGCGCGAAGATGCTGGACATCCAGTGCTGGTTGGCGACGAAGTTGGAGAGCGAGAGCCCCGCGCAGAAGCGGAGCGCGACGAAGCCCGCGGGCGAGGACGCGTACACGGCGGCAAGAGCGAGCGCGAGCGCGCAGACGACGCTGGCGACCCCCGACGCCCGGCGCGGGCCGAGGAGGTCGCAGGCGGGGCCCATGGCGAGGCGCCCGACGAGGGCCGCGGAGAGAGAGCCGACGGCGGCCACGGATGCATCGGACGGCGCGAGGACGAGCGCCGGGCGCAGCGCCGGAAGGATGGGCGGGGCGGAGAAGGCGGCGAAGAAGCAGGCGAAGAGGGAGAGCCAGGCGAGGTGGAACGCCTGCGTGTGCGGCCGTGAGAGCGCCAGCGGCCGCAGCTCCGTGGCGCGGCCGTCGGCGTCGACGCCGTGGTCGATGCCCACCCAGTCGCCGTAGTAGCTCTGTTCTTGGTCTACCTTCTTCCCCATGGTGACCATGCCTGCTAGATGCCTAGACCGAGCTCGATCGAGCAGGGACGCAGTGGCAGCAGTGATCGATCGATCAGTGTGTGATCGAACGATCTCTGGATCCTCTGGCTAGCTAGCTCGACCTTGTAGTTGTAGTTGTAGTACTAGGCTGGTACTAGCTAGCCAATGAGGCGAGAGGTTTAGATTTGGGTGTGAGCCTCTGTGGTTTAAATAGCGGGAAAGGAAAGGAGAGGCCACGAGGCGACGAGGAGAGAGAGGGTGGGTGGCAGCTTGGATGGGATTAAGGTGGTGGAATACATGCAGGGCGCCGCATGCACGAGAGAAGAGGCTCCCGGGTGGCTCCAAGAGCGCCGGGAGAGCGATGCATGATTAATTAGCGTCCCAATCACTCCAAAGCTTGGACAACGTTGTGCATTCTTCTCCGGAATCAAAACTCTTGATATTTTTAAAATATTAATTTGATGAAAAACGCTTGATTAGAACATTTCAAATAGAAAATGCAAATTTAGAGATCTAAAACTAGGTGTCATACAATTTATATCATCAAAAGAAATGCTTTTTACACCTTCAAAAAAGAGCCAACTCCAACAGATGATGCAAAATGTAGATGTAAAAGTGCAACTCCTCCAATAGGTGATTTAAAACTGAAGATGTAAAATCGGCCTGCCGGTGCGCGGCTCCTGTGATGGCGGGGTCCCTTAGGGTCTTCCTCGGCGGTATAGCGATGGTGGAGAGGCGCGATGTGGTTTGGTGTGGTGCGGCGACGGAGCGGGGAGGTGCGGCAATGTGGCAGGGCGGTGAGGTGACGGGGCGGCGGAGCAGGGCGGCTAGGGGGCGGACTTGTGAACGACCAATAGTAAACGCGAGAAATTATAACTATTCTTACCTAAAATTTCTAAGCAAACTCTATGTACTATTTTCTTCGTTTCAAAATAACTGTGTTAGTCTTAGTAAAATTTTATTAACAGTTATTTTAAAACGAAAGGAGTAGTGTACTAAGTTAATTAAGAGTGTAAAAGTTAGTACTTAAAAAAAAAGAGTGTAAAAGTTAGTGGTTTGTCGGGTTGTTCAGCTGGCTAAAGTTACACTAACTACATTACGTAATTATCCTCAATAGTTTAATTAACGTCAGCACCCAGGAAAGGGTCGACACGAGGCGCTCGGTAGGCCCTCGCTTGCTCTCCGCCACCAGCTTAAAATCCGCGGTGGGACCAGCAGTCCGACTATCCTCCTCTTATATATGTGTAATATGTTATGTATACTACGTAGATCGAGTGTGTAAACCCACTATCGGTGCATTCAACGTATTGCCAAATTCACACTGTCTTTCCTCAGCTAGAGAGCATCTCTTAACTGCATCATCTGCATGCACTCCCATGGTGCAGTGCATACCAAAT
Source organism: Bromus sterilis (assembly GCA_950022295.1). NCBI lineage: Eukaryota > Viridiplantae > Streptophyta > Magnoliopsida > Poales > Poaceae > Bromus > Bromus sterilis. The sequence continues at coordinate 37,706,962 of OX465598.1, forward strand.
TTAATTAAACTAGCTACGGTTGTGAACTTGTGATCGATCGATCTTATTCATGCATGCATGCATATGCATACGTCATTCCTGCATGTACTACTCTTTTACAGATGGCGGCTGCATGGTTTAGTCATTCACGTACAGTAAGTACACGTACACTATAAGCGCGGGGTAAGGTAAATAGGAATAATGCTAAATACGTTTGGCGGGTAAGGGGTAAGGTAATTCCACTGGAAAAATGCTACATACACGGACTAGCCACAGGGTTTTACAGGCTTCCTTTGTTAACTTAACCTCTCCCCTCCTGAATTTAACCTGATGGGGCCATCTTCCTTCATTAGACCAATCAAATTATTGAAAAAAATAATCAGGTCCGTAAAGGCCTGTAAATTCCCGTGAGTGAGCAAAGCTCATTCCACTGCCCTGATCCGGTCGAGATGACTAGCTAGCTGCGTACGTAGACACCACGGGTACGTTTGGATCTCAGGCAAAAACTATCCTAGCCTTGCCAGGCAAGACTTGCCGTTTGATATGCATGAAATATCTTAGCTTTTGGTGGCAATTTTACCTGCAACGGCAAGAAAAGGCTTGCCGATGGAAGCGAGCCAAATCGGCTCTCTCGCATGGGCAAACGTGGAGAAAATCAAACGGTTTACTGCATGCAAAACTGATCGTGGGTAAAACTGCTATATTTGAGGCATGCAGTTGTCCACGTATTTTTCTAACCGATTTATTTTTATTTTTATTGTTAAGCTAACCACGGCAAATCGTGATAACTATCCTACAACCAAACGACTAGCCTTGCTCTCCTTGATTAGTATTCAACCTGGCTAGACGAGCCTGGCCTAGCTAAGCTAGGGTAGCTAGAGATCCAAACGTACCCCACATGTCTGCGTATGTGCATATCTTGATGGCGTTGATGCATGCAATGATGTAAACCAAGAGTTACAAAATTAGGACCTCAAATGGCGGAGGCTTGCTGTGCTTGCACGATTAGTTGGCGCACTGCCACCTAAACAAGAAGAATTAATTCATCGTAGCTAATCTTAGCTTCTAGAACTCTCTCTTCTGTCTTAACGGCTAGCTAATGACCAACGGTAGTTTCCCTCCATCAACTGACGTGGCCACGGTGGCAGCCGGCGACACGATGCGCCGACGAGCTTAGGCGGTGGGCCCGCGCTTGCCCTCAGCCACCAGCTAGCTTTATGTGCGCGACATATCGAGTGAGAGCTGCGATCGCTGGCCAAGGGTCTCTCCGGGAGGCTCAGGGGTTGGGCAGCTTGAGTGCTCGCGTCTCCGCGTTGCAGGGCGAGCAGCTCCACGGTATCTCCGCCGGGCAGCGTGTCCGTGCTCCACCAATCGATCACTATAATATGATTGATTCCGACGGATGATTGGGCGTGGAGAGGAATGTAACATTGATAACCTCGTTGTGAAGGCATATGGGAAGCTTTGATAATTTTGATAATACTCCCTTCTTTTCGGTTTATAGGGCTTATCTTAAATTTTTCGTTTTTTTATTTTACAAGTCTCATTTCTAATGATCTTCATCACATGTTCAGATTTTGAGGTGCATTAAATCATTACATATGAAGATTTAGATAAAACTCACCAATGCATGTAAAAGTTTTTATTATTTATTGGTTATGCATGCATGCACTGTAATTAATGCATCGGTAAACACACTATTTTTAAGGAAAACGAGGCCATTAATTAAGTACTTTTCCAAAGTATGAAAATTATTTCACCATTTACCATCTATCTTGGTTGCTGAGACTTTCCAATTGAGCCCTATAAATCGGAAGGGAAGGAGTATGAAACGATTTACTGATGTTGTTCGGTTTTATTTCAATGAAATAGAAATGGGGAGTGGCTCCTTGTTTATCTAAAAAAATGATTTACTTACCATATTTTGATTAATTTTTTTGATCATGTTTGCTATTGATGTACAAACGGGGGATAAGATGTATCTCAAAATTTTCATTTTAACTTCTTGTGCATGAAATATGTTTTATTTATTTTCCCTGTGTTACTACTCAGACCCAAGCGACTTCAGATATGAGACGAGGAGGCCGGGTGAGTCAATCATTGCTTGGATTCTTTAAAGTCCGATTTCTTTCATTCCTATGTTGTAGATACTTCTTCTCTGGCAACCTAAATGACTATCAACTTCTAATCATAGTGAAGGAAGATCTGCTAGTTGTCATTTACCTTACACATATTTCTACTACTTTATCAACTTCTAATCATAGTGAAGGAAGATCACGAGTATTAGTGTGAGTTAGGCATTGAATATGGTTTGGTAGCAATGGTATCGTTGCCTGTTTTGTTCAAAAGTTAAAGATGCTGGACTTACTTTCGAGTATATCTGTCAATACATGTGCATTAGGATGTAATTTGGCTTGGTTTCTGGAAACTAAGTACACGTGCTTGTGATTAGCTGTGATCAACATACAATTTTTTTCAAATACAGTATGTTGGTTTGATTATTTTCATCTTTATTAATAATTTTAATTAGTTTCCGTTACTTAACACCTCATCTGCTTTGCAATTGTTTGTAGGCGCGCACAGATATTCAGTCTACCTTGCTTGAAATTATTGGAACAAATGTGTAATCAACCTACGTCCCCTTCCCCAGCTGATCCTGCTACCACTCTTTGAATTAAGCTTTCATCTCTTGCCCTTATCATGAAGAATTTTTTAAAAATACTTCCCCTTTTGCAACTCCTTTTCTGAATAACAAAATTTTCATCTCAGATTGATATTTTATCTTGAGTGCGATTAAATTGGGAGTGAAAAAAAAGATTTGAGTTGCATGAGTACAATTCATATTTTGTATTTACTTGTATTACAAACATATTCCTTAAATCAAGCAACATCATTAGCTCATCCAAATCTTTTACACCGGTTTTCTCACCGTGTAGAATAGGGGAATAGAGGAGTGCAATTGTCTCTCAGTAACTCAATTATTTTTTCTGTACCTCAGGAAAAGCAATGCTAGGGTCGAGATTTTTCAGTGAAAGTGGAGATAATGTTTCATTGTTGACATTTGAGATGTGTATGTGTGACATATGGAATGTTGATGTGTTGTCTGAATCCGCTCAAAACAAATGTGTTGTCTGAATGAAAAGCTCAAGCATTATGGTTTCCACATCTAAATATTGATTAATTATGGCATTTGCAAGAGGATATTTTTGTCTTGTAGCTTTTACATTGGTTCTCCTTTGCTTATAGAATTTCTCTTGCAACCGTAAATATAGTCTATAACACTTCACACATGCATTGCACCTTGTATGCTTTAGTTACATTGAGAATTGCAAAAGTATATTAAGAAATATTGAGATAATTAATTATGTCTTTGTAAACTTTGGCGTTCGATGAAACTCATTTAAATTATTGTTTATTTTTAATATATTTTTAGTGCTATTAAAATATCTTGTGTATGCATGTGAAATCCCACGTCTAATTGTAATATTAGTTGAGACGTGGGTCACACGTGCAAACTTAATAGTGATGAATATATGTGTGTGTGGGCTCGTTTAATAATTAACGGCACCACACCAACAAATGTGCATGCTCATTTAACAATTGAGTCCCACCTCACCGTGCAACGCACCCGCGAGTTTAGAGTCCCACCTCACCGTGCAAGGAACGTGCCGACTGACTTAAAAATTGCAGGTTGCACCTCTACACATCGAGCTCCTCTCACCCCCTCCCCTGTCTGATGATCCCTTGTTCGCAATGGGCTGTGTCGAGCTCCTCTAACTACCCCCCCCCCCCCCCAACACACACACACACACACCTGACATGACATGCCCATCCTATGGGCCGTATCGCCACCATTGCACATGCCGAAAGGCCATCCCTTGTCGGCAAAATGAGTTTGATTCGAGACGGGGCAACTAGGATACTCTGACAGCCTGAGCAAGTTTTTTTGGGGTTTTGCGTCTATTTTTACGAACGACTAAAAAAGTAAGTTTTCATTTTTTTTCTAAATTTTCCTTTGTTTTTTTTAATACTGAAAATTTACCAGATTGAATATAATGGTACGTACTACATATTTTTGAGTATTATAATTCGAAAACTTTGGGAAATTTCATATTTGACAAAATTTTTGTAAAAAATGTCACTTAATCTAAACTAATCACATACAGAAGTGATAACTAAAGGATTCACACATTAAAGCGCTCACACACAAATCACTTATGTCTCACATCACAAACAAATAGAAATTGGAAAGTGGTAGTGTAAATTTAAAACTCGAACATAAGTTGTTTAGGCATGTCACGAGTAACTAGCAGTCGCGCTTCGACGAATGAAGGTGCATCTCTATGCCATATTGCTGCATAACAAAGCAGAAATAACTTGTGAGAAAATACCGATATTAGAACTAGGCAATCAACGTAATATATATATATATATATATATATATATATATATATATATATATATAAACTTACTTTGGATTTGCGCTGCATGTTTGCCTGTTATGACCTGGATTATGGCATATGCTGCATAAACGATCATTTCTCTCCTCAAATGCTTTTGCTCTACCACTCTTCATCATTTCAGAGTCCTCTTTTGCACGGCTTTTTTTATTCTGCTTAGGTGCACCCTTCGTGGAAACTTTCAGAGGATCACCAATAACAAATGCATTTCGTTGATACTCATGTGCCTCCTCATTCACAGATCTTCTGCGACCATCTGCTTTATTATGGGGGACCTTTTTCTTTGATATTATATCCTCAAAACATTCCATCAACTTATCGAATAAAAATGGGTCATTGGCTGCAACATGGATAGCTTGTGCTCCTAATATGCTCAACTCACGATACCGAGCTCGCTCCACTGCTCCCGACCAACTACAGCCAAACAGATTGCTCGTGCGCTTGGCAGGCAGGCCATCTGTCGCCGTTTTGGAGAACCTTTAAAGGACACAACACTTAGGTATTTCAGATAATTTAAGATGATTCAGTACATGCAGAATTTGAGATGATTCAGTACATGCAGAATTTGAGATGCAGCAGTGAAATATATGTTCAGAAATATCGATTTAGCAGTCTGGCATTATCGGAACATACCTCTGGAAGGTCTGGTCTTGAATACCTGTTTTGTTGTCGCAACAAGAATTATCATCCTGTCGGCAGGTTGAACTTCCTACTTTATCTAATGATGATGAAGCAACCGATCCATCTACAGCAAACACACCAGTGTCCTGATTAGCGCAGAGTTGCAGACACGCATGGAACGAACGAATTAGTGCGCACAGAGTTGGATCCTTTGTGCACACAAGAAGCAGTGGAAAATTTGATTGAAAAACTTTGCATACACGTCAGAGAATATGATGATAAGAACGAATTTAATTCAACTAAGTTTCAGCTACTGGTGGCCCTAGATTGAGTGAGTAAACAGGATGAAAATCGAAACTGAACAAGAAATTGAGCAATGGGCAGGCGGTACCCAACCTATCTGCGTTCCGCCTGCTAGTGCCGAGGTCGAGCCGACGACTGCTGCAGTTTCCGCCTCGCAGGGGCGTCCTCCCGGGCACAGCGAAGTCGTCGCGCAGGACTCACCGCCTCGCCGGCGCTTGTGGCTGTTATCTGCTTCTGCTGCAGTCAGCGCCGACGCGCGCTGCTGCTTGGGACGCTCGCCGCCGTATCCACATCCTGGATCACCGGCGCCCATGCCGTCGTTTCTGGTGAGGGTTTCGCCGCCGAGGTCGAGCCTGCGATTCGGGATCGATTCAGCGGTAAATCCTACTCTGTAGGCGAACTGCTGGCCGGAAAATCGCCTGAAGAAGAGCGAAACAGATGGGCCGGCCCATGTGCCAGTTTGTTTATAACCAAGAAGTACTCCCTCCGTCCAAACTACTTGACACGGCTCTAGTTCAAGTTTAAATCAAATTTAAACTAAAACAATATCAATTAATTTAAAACGGAGGAAGTAAGTAGCAACTAATAAAGTTGTAAAGTGCAGCAAGTGACCCAATTCTTAAGTATGCTAAGAACAAGCCGGTGATTTTTGTTAGAGTGAAAAAAATGCTCTTAAGGACACACGGAAACCTAGTCAAGTTACTTTCAACATGTTCTATTTACTTAACACTCATTACTTTGATAATTTTTATGTGGATGGATTGGTGCTAACACTAGTAGAAAACAAGGCTTTGGTTCAGATCTGGCCAGCCCATTAGTCCCGGTTCAGTCACGAACCGGGACCCATGGGGGCATACGTCCCGGTTCGTGCGCCCAGGGCGCCGGCCGGGCCTCGTGGGGCACTGGTCCCGGTTCGTCTGGACCTATTAGTCCCGGTTCCAGACACGAACCGGGACGTATGGGCCTCCATCCATTGGTCCCGGTTCGTAGCTGGAACCGGGAGGCCATTAGTCCCGGTTCCAGCTACGAACCGGGACCAATGGATGGCGCTTCGTCCCGAGGCGGTTTCTTTTCCCATGCGTGTGCGGCCTCCAACCATTGGTCCTGGTTCGTAGCTGGAACCGGGACTACATGATACCTGTAGTCCCGGTTCCAGCTACGAACCAGGACCAATGACGGCGCTTCGTCTTCCACGCGCGCCCGACGAGCTTCCCATGCGCGTGCGGCGCGCGTTGGGAAGCCACACGCGCATGGGAAGCTCATCGGGCGCGCGCCCGACGAGCTTCTCAGGCTATAAGTAGACGAAGGCCGGGAGCACTTCATCCGACTCATCTCATCTCATCTTCCCTTCTCATCCCTCTCGCGCCCGACGAACTTCTCGCCACCATGTCGGGGTCGCCGCTATGATGGTCGTCCAACTCCGACACCCCGTCGGACGAGGACAATTCCGAAAGGCGCAAGTTTTGGGACCCGCCTCCGAAGCGGAGGCCTCGACAGCGTGGGCGATGATCGCGCGCCGCCGACGACAGCCCACCCCCCGCCGACGACGAAAGTCCGCCGCCCGCCGACGACCCGCTGGAACGGTCGGCGGCGCTGGAACGGCTAGAGGCGCAGGAACTTCGCCGTGCCGATCGTGCGGAGAAGTCCCGCGCGAACCTGGCCAAGGCGAGGGCCAAGAAGAAGGAGAAGAAGAGGGCCGAGATGACGGCGCGTGTGGAGGAGAAAGTCGCGTCGGAGGAGGCCACCAAGCGGGCGGCGCCCAGCGACGACGATGAGGGCGCCGGGACCTCCGCCAAGAAGCAGAAGATCGAGTAGTTTAGCTCTAGTCGTTAGATTAGACGCTTCTAACTTCGATCTTCTGTAATAAATATTATGAATTATATATATATTTTTGGTTTGTTAATCGTGATTGTTTTTTTGTTAATCGTGACATCTTGTTGTTTGTTAATCGTGATTGTTTTTTAATAATTGTTTGGAATTCAAAAAATTAAATCATGTGATATCAAGACCTAAGGGTTATAATGATTGATATCTTACTATTGTCAGGAAAACAACAAGTGCAGGCTTGGAAACTAGGGGAGATAGAACCTGAAAGTTAAGCGTGCTCGGGCTTCACCCTGTGCAAAACCGAACCTAAACCGAAAACCGAATGAAAAAAAATCGAATTGAAACCGAAATTAGGTTTTTTCAGTTTGTGGTTTCAGTTTCAGTTTCTAAAATATGAAACCGTATTGAATTCGGTTTTTTCGGTTTTAAAACGAAATAAACCGGTTAACCGAATAAAACCGAAGGCAGCCTAAGTTTTTTTTTAGGATTGAAAGGCTGAAAACTGCCCAGGCGCTCAGCCCATCCAGCCACAGCCAGCCAGCCCAGCTCAACTTCAAGTCACGCAACATACGCGAGTCACAACTCGCAGCCCTAGCCAGACCGACACCACTCGTGTGTGCCAGACGCGGAGGGAGAGCCAGCGGCGGCGGAGCTTGCCGCGTCTCGGCGGCCGGCTTCTCCGGCGCGGCGGCGTACTCGGCGAGGCGACGTCCTGCTTCCTCGGCGCGGCGACGTCCTCGGCACGGCACCGTCTCTGCCGCCGCCAGCCCCGTCCGTGCAGCGCCTGCTACCCCTGGCTGCCGGTCGTCCTGCTCTGCCGGCCTCGTCGGCCCGTGCTGCAGCCGGCCGCCCTCCAATCTGTCGCACGCCTCGGCTGTTGCTGCCGCTGTCTGCCTTCCAGTCTCCCTCCGGCCTCTAGTCGCCAACTGCTTCTTCCCTATGGTGGGCTGGCGCCGGTAGCTGTTGACCCGATCCAGTTCAGATCGCTAGCTGCTCTGCTCAACTCTGCTGACCCGATCCAGATCGGGCATTGATTAAAAAAAGATTGATGTTTATTGGAACTCTGCTCAAGCCGGCCTCAACGTTGTATTCATATACTGAAATTCATCTACACAAGATTGTCGTTTGGGGATCTATGCATTTGGAAAGTATGCACGTGATGCAATTGGAACATCCGTTGGAAAGAGAGTGTGCGCTTGATGCAATGTATGTAAAAGATGTGTAATATTTGATTAAATGAGAATATTGATTCATGAAAAATGATCTTTTGAATTCTGAATGATAAGGGTAGTAGGTACTATGCATTTTGTGTGAAATTACAAAACAATTAAGAAGATTTATCTTATACATGGTTAGATTTTTTTATTTTAAATAATATGTGTTAGCTAAGACTTGCATTGCATGTGCAAACTTACTAGTACAGCTAGTTTGCCAAATGGCCTACAACTTTTTCACAATAATTTTTTCACAATAGATATATCAATCTATTATTGAATAAAAGTTATGTGTTGCTGAATGGTTGTATGTCATATGCCATTGTATTGTTGTTTAGAAAATTCATTTGTGTCAACAAATTTCATGTGATGTGTGCCTGTGTATATCATTTTATCATGTAATAAAAAATTTGATGACTTCAAATTCGCGTCAACTTTGGTTATTTTGGTTATTACCGAAACCGAACCGATAACAAATGGTTATTACCGAAACCGAACCGTATCTATGTACAAAACCGTATAAACCGAAGTATACAAACCGTATAAACTGAAAACCGTATGAACCGAACCAAACCGAATCGAAAAAACCGAATGCACAGGCTGACTCGGGCTGGAGTAGTGAGAGGATGGGTGACCGGCCGGGAAGTTATATGATTTGGAATGAGTGTTGATTAATCCATATTAGAGATTAGAGATTAAATTCTGAAGCAGTGAGGAGGGGTGATTAGAGATTAAATTGTCAAATAATTCAAAGATTCGAAAATGAAAAAAATCCAAATTTTTTTCAAAAAAAACAAATTTCGAAAAAATTCCTTTAGTCCCGGTTTTTAACACCAACTGGGACTAAAGGTCCTCCAGCCCCCTCTCCAGCCGGCTTCCACGTGGAGGCCCATATGTCCCGGTTCGTAAGCGAACCGGGACTAAAGGTCATGGGCTTTAGTAACGACCCTTTAGTCCCGGTTCCAGAACCGGAACAGAAGGCCCTATGAAACCGGGACAAATGGGCTTTTTTCTACTAGTGTAAGGTACTTCACTTAATTGGATAAATACCTACTTATGATTGTACTTTTCATCCAAGCATTCACAACCACAAGAGAAGTAATTAAGATAAATCTAAACATATCAATAAATATTGGGGGTAAAAAAAACCTTATGGAGTAGTTCACAAACTAGGGTTGGGTATTCTATCATTCCTGCATCTCATCATCTACAAACTAATTCGACAATGCCTTCCCCTAGGTTTTAGTGTTATGTAGTATCCGTTCACATGGCATTACTAGAGGAAGAACAATAGAACATAATATCAAACTATTGAACAGTGACCAACTTCACATGATTACTTGCAACAAGACTTATCCCATGTCCTCAAAAACTAAAGGAACTACTCCCAACAAATCATATGGATCATGACCAGTGGGTATAAATATATGTTTAACAATCTGAACACAACAATCTTCCACCTATTAAACCAAATAGCATCAACTCTAAAGTGCAATTAACAATAGGAGAACTCTTCAGGTACCAATCTGAGGTTTGAGACAAAGATTAGAAATAAATGATGAACTAGGGATTTAGAGGAGACAATGTTGATGAAAATTTTGATGAAGATGATGATCCCAAGATGATTTAGAGCAACCAATTTGTAAACAAAAACTTGCACACAATTTACACATAAATAGTAAGTTTTATAACGGGCAAGAACGAACATATAATACCAAAAACTCCTACTTTAATATAATTTAAAAATATATTTTATAATAACTAATTATATCATTTAAACTCACCCAATATCCAAAAAAATACCTATAAGAATAAAAACCGAATACAAAAGAAAAGATAAAACAAAAAACAAAAATGATTTTAAATTAGATGTCAGAGAAATCAAGTGAAAGGAAAGTACATATTTAATACTAAATCATTAAAAATAATATAGTATCAATTTATGATGTAAACCAGCTGACATTGAAGACTTTTTTGAATTATCGAACGTCAAATAAAAAGACATGTCTCCTGCTTGATTAAATAAAGGGAATAGATAGGTAACAACATCGCATCCTAGCGAGCCATGCGGCGGCTGATGCATGCAAATATTTATATCCTTATGTTGACATCATCGCAGTAAATGCGTTTTCTGAATTTTCAAAATAATTTATCTTACAAACCATTAATCCGATTTGCGTTCTATTTTCACCTTTGAATTTGTTTTTACGAGGGCTTCAAAACAAGATCACATGTTGATATGTTTCGATTAAAAATTTTCGTCACCATCAGTTGCCAGATTTAGGTCGTCATAGTTGTCAGTTTTACCGGGAACTATTGCCACAAATAATTGTACATAGTTATCGGGGAACAGTTCGTAAACTTAAGCTTATGATACAACCCGATAAAATAAAATGACAACTCAAACTGATAAATCTGATAATAACAATAAACTATCATTTCAATTGGATATAAAAAATACGGCAACTTAATATAATTAAACCGGTAATCAATCGTTTAAGAACAACAAATCATTATCATTTTGGGTACAAATAACATGACAAATATGAGTGCTTTTCTTAAGTGTTTTTAAAGAAAAACACATAAATATATCATCAAACAAGTTTTCATTTATGTATATTTTAGTGTGCAGTAATTTGACAACCAAATTGGTATAATCTGGCAACTGTATGGATAATTATTCAGAAAGTAAGTATCAAAAATATGGCAAGTAATGATAAAAAAAAATTCAAAACATATTGACATGGAATCTAGTTTCAAAGATGTCGTCGCGAAAAATCTAATGGTACGAACGGATTTTCAATTGAGTGAACGGTTTAAAAAATAAAAAATTTCAAAAATTCACAAACATAAAAGCTAACACAGTTTTCTACTTATTAGTACTCCGTATAAGACAAGGGATAGCAGCCGCATCGAAACACACACATACGGCGCCACCCTGTAGTCTTGTCCTTAAGTAAACTCTCTTTCTTGCTGCAAAACGAATCCTTAAGACAAGTACCACTAAAGCAGAACATGGGCGAGGTTGAGAGAACAGGCTAACCAAAAAGAAGAATTAGAATACAAACATTTTACTTCTGCTTTTTTTAGGGTATTTTACTTCTGCTTTTTGGAAAACATGATAACATGATTTCTTGTCTGTCATCTGCTAATATTTTCTTTTGAAAGAACACAGGACAACGCAGACACTCACATACACGAGTATGTACTCATCCCTATGAACGCACACACGCACACCGTATCCATATGAGCATCTTCGCAATACCGAGCCGGCACATTATCTTGAGATTAACGAAGTCTTCACCTCGTCTTCGACGGGAGCGTCTCCTCCCACTAAAAGCGCATCGCCGGAAAGCCTGAAATATATTCAGAAAAATGCGAGCATCAATGTCAAATCTGGGATTTGAACTATAATGAGCTGGGGATACAACCATCCACCTAACCAACTCAACCACAGGTTGATTCGCGTCTGTCATCTGCTAATGCTTACGGGACAGTATACACATCACTTTTCGGCACAATGTGCTGTGAAATGGCTACTAATCATTTCTGAAAGAAAAAATGGCTACTAATCCACATCAGCATCCTCTCCTACGTACTGTACTGTACATATATACTCCAAGCTTAATTCACAGCTCAAGACAAAATCAAAATTAATAAATTAGATGTCAGAGAAATCAAGCAAAAGGAAAGTACATATTTACTACAAAATTGTTGAAAATAATATGGTATCAATTTATGATGTAAAAAAAGGGACATTCAAGACTCTTTTGAATGATCAAACATCAAATACGGCCACGTTTGCTGCTTGATTAAATTCTCTATATATAAGATGAAACTCTCTATTACTAAAGCAGGACGGGCGAAGCTGAGGAGTAAATAGCAAAAAACTATCACAATTGGGGCTAGGGTTGTGAAAAACTATCACTTTTCAAAGTTTTCCTAAACCTACGAAATCTTTGTAATGCATTTGCAAAAAACCCAAGTGACTCACTGATGGACTTTTAAGCCAGTTTATGACAATTTGGACCCACTAGTCAGTTTTAATATTTTCATATAAGTCCCTGCTATAAAAAATATAACACAATTAGATCCCTTCCCCACCCCCACCTAAAAAAATCACTAAGTGTCTGGGCCACCGGCGAGCGCCATGGCCACTGGATGTGGCCGGCCGGCAGAAGCCTCCTCCCTCCCACGCGCCGCTGCGCGGTGCTCGTCTGCGTCGCCGCGCCCGTACTTTCCTGCGCCGCCGCGCCCTCGCCCTCGCCCTTCCGCTCCTCCGCAGCCGCGCCGCCCCTTCCGCTCCTCCGCGGCCGTGCCGCCCCACCCCTTCCTCTCCTCTGCAACCGTGCCGCCCCTCGCGCTCCTCTGCGGCTGCGCCGCCCCTCCAGCTCCTCCGTGGTCGCGCCGCCTTGACCGCCCGATGCCGCCGACCCCAACTGGAGCTCCTCGCCCACGCCACAGTGCCTAGAGCTCGCCCGCCCATCGTGCCCGGAGCGCTCGCCCTCGCCGTGGTCTTGCCGTGCCCGTGGTCAGTGGCCGGCGGCTCTTTTGGGAGGGGGGGGGTCTGATTGTGTTAAATTTTTTATTGTAGGGACTTATATGAAAATACTAAAACTGACTAGTGGGTCCCAGTTGTCATAAACAGGTTTAAAAATTCATCAGTGAGTCACTTGTGTTTTTTGCAAATAGATTACAAAGATTCCGTAGGTTTTAGGAAAACTTTGAAAAGTGGTAGTTTTTCACAACCCTAGCCCCAATTGTGGTAGTTTTTTGCTATTTACTCGAGGCTGAGAGAACAGGCTAACGGGCCTTAAGCTCAACAACAACAACAAGCAACAAGCAGAAGCAAAACAGAAGTCTTTTTATGAAATCACTAATCATAAATCACTAATTATAGAGTACTCGTAGCAATAAATACCGCGAGCCCTTTCGTACACGGCACGTGGCGCATCGTATGCGCACCACTTGTCGTGTTCTAGAGTTTTTTCGTTTTTCCTGTTTTTAGAGGCACAAGTTCCTTTCATGGAGGCACGATGGTGCCTCTCACGGAGGCACGACAGTGCCTTTTCACGGACGCACGAGTGCCTCCCGCGGAGACACGATAGTGCCTTTTCACGGAGGCATGATAGTGCCTCTCGCGGAGACACGCGGCGTGCCTCCTGCAGAAATAAGACCGTGCCTCTCGCGATAGTAAATTCGTGCCTCTTCGAAAAAAACCCACCAAAATGTAAAATAACCGCGCAAAAACCGAAAAACAAAAAAACCATTTTCTAACCACCTAAAATGCGTGCACAAAAATAAAAAACAATTTTTCGAGGGAAAAATGTAGCGCGCGACACGTGGCGCACTATCAACGTATCCAATGTGCTCGTTGTGGGGGCTCCCCAAAGAGTACTCCCTAATTAGCTGCCCTCGTCTTTTTATGATGCATCATGTGAATATGGACCGTTCGTCGGATCAGATTAAATGGTCCAGATCTGAATAGAATACACTGATGTCACATGTATCATGAGAAGATCTAGTGAATATTTTTGGTATAAAATTTATTTTAATATTTAATTGATTTCTATTAAATTAATAAAATTCCATTAAATTTTTAGAACGATATTATATTTTGAACCTATTTTTTTGGATGATCATTTTTTGAACCATTATGCCCTTGGGCTTAAATAACCCTCTTTGAATCAACCGAAATCTTGACCTTGGTGAAGAGTAGATCTTGAGCTAGCGCTTGAGCCTCCCGACACGCCACACCTGTGACCTTCATCGATCTCACAGGCTCTGGGCTATATAAACCCACTACTTTGATTTGATACTGCGTCGATCGAGCTAAGCACTTTCGGAAGAGCAAGTACGCTACGTACTGTCTTCACGAAGCAATTGAAAGGGGCCGAGCGATCCATGGCGAACTACCTCGGGTTAGCCTCCGTCGCCTTCGTCATCTTCTTGATGATGGCGCTCCACTCGCCGTTGGCCGCCGCGCAGCTGAGGACGGACTACTACGCCAGCATCTGCCCCAACCTGGAGACCATCGTCCGGAACTCCGTCAACCAGTCCAGGGCCCGGTCCCCAATCTCCGCGCCGGCCACGCTCAGGCTCTTCTTCCATGACTGCGCCGTCAGGGTACACACCATAGTTCTTCTTTTGCCATGCAAGTATCATCAATCGATTAGGTAATTTATGATCAGTGACTGACTGACACACGCATGCACAGGGCTGCGATGCGTCGATCATGATCATGAACTCGGACAGCGAGTGGCGGAACCCCGACGACCAGTCGCTGAAGCTGGAGGGGTACCAGACGATCATGGACGCCAAGGCCGCCGTCGACAGCGACCCGCAGTGCCGTCACAAGGTGTCCTGCGCCGACGTACTCGCCCTCGCCGCACGGGAATCCGTCGTCCAGGTAACCTAACCTATCAATCAACAACTCGATCGGAATTGATTGATCATCGCAGAGTTTGAGCAACGTGAAATGTTACACGCAACGCATTCTGCAGAGCGGAGGGCCGTACTACCAGGTGGAGCTGGGCAGGTACGACGGGAGGATCTCCACCAAGGACAGCGTCGTGCTGCCGCACTTCGACTTCAACCTGGACAAGCTCAACGCCTTCTTCTCCGGCTTGGGCCTCTCTCAGACCGATATGATCGCGCTCTCCGGTAAGCTCTAGTCACTTCCTCCGCACTCCATTTGCAACACACACACACCATCCTGCTTACCATGTCTGTGAATTCAGGTGGCCACACCTTGGGCGCGGCGGACTGCGGCTTCTTCCAGTACAGGATCGGCACCGACCCGAGCATGGACCCGGGCTTCGCCGCGCAGCTCCGGCACACCTGCATCAGCCAGAGCTTCGCGTTCCTCGACCCGACGCAGGCTCAGTTCGACAACCTCTACTACCAGAACCTGCAGGGCGGCAGGGGCCTCCTGGGCTCCGACCAGGTGCTCCACACGGACCCGAGGTCACGCGGCACCGTCGACTACTACGCGTCCAACCAGGATGCCTTCTTCCACGACTTCACCGTCGCCATGACCAAGCTCGGCAGGGTCGGGGTCAAGACGGCGGCCGACGGCGAGATACGCCGCGACTGCCGGTTCCTGAATTAGTCATAGACTCGCGGCCGGCCCGCTGCTGATACACACATATATAATTAATCACTGTCCATGACGCACGAGTGTGATTGTGATAAGATCGATCATGTTGTTCATTGTTATATACGTATATAGTATGTGGCTTTGATTCTCGCAGCTAACAAATCGACCGTAAAATGTCCTTAACTCATCGACTGATATGTACGTTGAGCGATCATCCTAGGATGTATACGTCTCGGGTCGGGTGACAATGAGTCAGACGCCAACACAAAGATATTGCCGGAGTAAAACATAGCAAACTAAATAAAAAAATCCGAAATTTTGTGAAGCTGATTATATAATTGTTTCACTTTTAGGTGCTTGTAAAACTAGATGATACCCCCCACGTTGTTGCGGGATTTTTTTTGCAAAATATTTTAGTGAAATGTTTGGTTAAATGAAACATATATATTAGAAACAATATTTTTAAATTAATATATGAATTTAATATAAATATCATAATATAATAATAAAAATCTCATGCATGCATGTTGCATGTGAGTTTTTATTATGCATAGTAATAAATTGAGGTGGACATTTTCCATGCATATTGGATGATGAGGTGTCATGCTTGCATGTTGAGAGAAATATGCTAATAAAGACTAGCTGTTTAGATATAGAATATTATGTTCAATATAGTAATAAAGAATACATAAGTAACAATTATAGTGTGATTTCACCAATTTCGTTGGGTTCACTTGAACCTAATCAATACATGCTGGCTCCGCCCGTCTAATTTGTGTCTCTCGGCCGACTGGCACCTATGCGCCAAAAGCAATCATATGGTAAAACTCAACTTCATCAACATTAAATGACCCATAATCTGCATGTGATGTAATCTTTGAATGATAAAAACGTGTGATGGGAGTAGTATGATTAGTGCAATTGATCAGTGCATCATGCATGCGCTAAGTAGCAATTCCCATTGGGTACGTAACAGCACGATCAGCTAACTCGGAGCATGTTCAGGTTGCGCGTCTGCAGGTTCACACGTTTTTATCAATCTTCCTTTGCACTCTACTCCTATGATTCTTGTGGAAGTTATACTGTATTTGAGAGAGGGCAAATTTGAGTGTACGTACGTAGCTTCCTCGATTTGCTGCAAGAACCTACCAAAATCTGTGTTTGTCTTCAGAAATGAATGGTCACTTAGTAACCTTTCCAAAATAGTCTTGAGGCGTCTTCCTGACAGATCTTTTGGTGGTGCTTACGGTTTTTTTTAGGAACACAGTACAACTCTGACGCTCACATACACGAGTATACAATCACCCCTATGACGCACACACGCACACCCTACCCCTATGAGCATCTTCGCAATACTGAGCCGGTACATCATCTTGAAATTAACGAAGCCTCCACCTCGTCTTCGACGGGAACGTCTCCTCTCACTGAAAACGCATCACCAGCACCATTGTCAAATCTGGGATTTGAACTCTGGTGGGCTGGGGATACAACCATCCACCTAACCAACTCAACCACAGGTTGATTCGCGTGCCTACGGTTAACATGGCAACCATGCACCAACTTCGGTATGTGCATCAGTCTAATTATTTGTTGCTTTGTATCACTACAATTTGAGGTGCTCGTGTTCGAGGTTACTGTCCGCAAAAGGACTTGTATGTCAGCACGTGCTCGTGATTGATATCTCGTGTGGCTTCCTAGTACCATTTGACGCATCTCCTCTTTTCAATAACAAATCATATCTGGCATCCCTAACACAATCCATATATCATAACTATTAAAATGATCTCTCAAACTTTAACTCTTGAAATACGAAAAGTTAAAAGTGTGGTTGGACCTAACTGAATCCTTATGTTTAACTTCTTAGAGGAATTAGACTAATTCTATCATCCATTGTGAAATACTTTTCAAAAATTGCGTTATTTTTTATTAATTATTGTGACGACTCAGATGCAGTATATTTGACAATTAAACTACAAGCGTACATATGGTCCATCCAATTGAACAATTAGAATTTAAACACGCCTATACTTCAAAAGCCATCGAAGTAATCAATTTCATCCAAAAAACAGCACATAGCATGTCTTATGTCATTGACCAATTCCTAATTTGTTTTAGGCAAAGAGGGAAGGATACTAAAATAAAGAAAATAAAAAATACATGTCACGGGTGTGCCGTCCCACTGCCACACATGGATCCCACCCATCAAAATTCTATGCTGAGTTGCACGCAGTACAACCTATTTCAATCATCTCAAAAGTCATATTTCGCTCATTTAAAAGAAGAGTCTGCTAATTTCATAAAAACTGTCCACCATTGGTTTGTTTTGAAAAAAACTTACTTCACTTCTTTCAAAAAACGTACTTCACTTGTTTTTGAATCAATATATTTCACTCATTTTAGATAATGGGTTGACTTATTTAAACAAATTCATCATCTGGAAAACCTATTTCAATCATTAAAAAAATCACCTATTTAATACGGAGTAGAAGAGTTTGATCATTTCTTAAAAATTGCCCGCCATTGCTCATTCTGAAGCAACATATTTTGCTCATTTAAAAAAATGCCTAGTTTTTGAATCAACATATTTTACGCATTTTACATAGAATTTCGGATTTATCTTCGTCGAAAGGTGTAGACACCAGGAGTCCAAATATACAAAAGGTTTTAAAACAAGATTACAATTTAAAAGATATAAAGGATTTAAGTTGATCAAGATGAAATAAAGTCTATTGATTTGTGTGAGAAAGAGGATGTTGTATGTGCACTGACAAAGGGATATAAGTTGATCAAGATAAAATAAAGTCGACTGATTTGTTGGAGAAAGATAGAAACAAAACTATTCCATGTGCATTGACAAAGGCAGTAATCCAGGCTCCATTACTTGACCAAATATCAGAGATATAAAAACTAGATTAATAATAAGGGTCTGACTTCAGGTCCGAGGCCTTTCGGTCCGAACGCCCTATTCACAGTCGATTTCTTCGCACGAATCTTAATGCGTCATGTCTGCTTTTGAAATCGCGTGGGCTGTGTGTTTTCCGCCCTGACGTTTTCTATACAGATTTCTCGCCCAGAGCAACATTTTTCTATCCTCCGCCCATACGGTTTGTGGGATGTGTAGCTACAGTGCAGCCCACTGTTTGAGCCCAATACTATAGTTCGGCGTACAGCATGATTAGATACAACTAGATGATACCCCGCGCGTTGTTGAGGGAACTGTTAAGAAAGAATTTGATATTTTAAAACATGTGAAAAATTATGAAACATAATATAATTTGATGATAAATGTTTTTGACAGAAATATTGTTTAAAATATAAAAACCTAAGAAAATTTGATGAAAATTCAAAAATGAGTTTGATTTATGTTTTGTTAATTTAGTTATTTGACAATATATAGAGAAATAAAATGCGATGTAACTCGTAATTTCTTTTTTTATAAAAAAAATGCATACAAATTATTAAGTTGGGTGCACTATTTTTTTGTTACTTTTTTATGATTGGTTGCATGCACATGCAAAGTTAATGGGAGCATGTACATGAAGAGTTAGTGAAAGAGTTTATAGATGATGGACCTACTTAATGATGTGTATAGCTTGCATGTCAAGATAAATAAGTTAGTGGGGATGAACTATTTAGGTATTATAAATTTGAGAGATGCTTATAATTTTTAAACGGTAGTTCAGATTGAAACGTGTTCTACGTGAAACTTGCTCATATTTTTAGTCTAGTTTCATAAAATTTGTTTTTTTGATGTTTTACAATTTTTAATCATGATATTATTATGTGAATTACAAATCCTACCATTTTTTACAAATGAATTGTGTGATATCTAATTAATTGTAACTAGTTGTAATTTTTATATTCTGAGATATCACAATTATAATTTGTATAAGCTTACGGGTATTCGTAATTAATATTATAGGATATGGAAATTATTATTTCATGAGAAATGACGATTATTATTTTTGTGCGGCATGACAATTCTATTTGCGTTGTCTTCGGGGTATAGATTTTATTAAAACACGGTAATTATTGTTTGCATAGTAGGCAATTATTTTTTTGGTAATTAATTTTTTTAGTAAACATAAATTATTATTTTATGAGACATGTCAATTTTATTTTATGTGATACGACAATTCTTATTTGTTGTACATGACAACTCTTTATTTTGTGTGATATAATATTTCTTATTTGTGTGTCGTAACAATTATTATATCTCGGCATCGCATGTTTTAAAACATAGTAACTTTTGTTTAAATGTTGGACATGTCTTTTCTTAAACGCAAACATAATACTATGTGAAACATGGTATTTTTCTGGTTTAGAAATGTTGGACGTTTCTTTTTCTAGTAGAACATGGCAAAATTGTCCTGATTCCAATGGTGTAATAGGTTTTCCCCCTAATGCCAATTTTATATTGATTTTATTTTGTAGATTGTTTTTCGTATAAGTTGTGATGGAATTTTTGGACAAATTCTTGCTAAACCATCAATGGCAAATGCTATTTTTTATTGGACATGACAATCCTTATTCGTGGGACATGGTAAAACTTATTCGTAGCACATGACAATTCTTATTCAGCGGCATGCCAATTATTTGTTTGTAGGACATGGCAATTCTTATTCGTAGGACATGACAATTTTTACTGGTAGAACATGGCAATTCTTGTAGGACATGACAATTTTTGCTTGCGGGACATGACAATACTTATTGGCAGGACATGATAATTCTTACGTGTGGGCGATGATACTTTGTGAAACATGTCAAAAAAAATTATAATTGTTGAACATGGCTATTTTTTAGTAGAAAATGAAAAAATTGCGATGGTTATAATGGTATAATAGGATTTTCATCCCATGACAGTTCTGCCATATTTTTACTTTTAGATTGTTTTATTTACGTTGCGATGGATCTTTTGCACATGGAAAAGTCTTATTTTTGCACATGGGAAACTCATAGTATTTTTTATTTTTTAGATCATCCATGGCTACAAAACAATTTGTGTGAGAGTGCAATTCTTATTTCGTATATAGCTTATTGGACATGGAGAAATCTTTTTTGTGTGAGATGACAATTCTTGCTTGTCGAATATGACAATTTTTTATTTTGCATGACATGAAATTCGTTATATATGGGACATGGCAATTATTTATTTGTATAAGTGCGGAACATGTCAAAAAAATTAAAATTATTGAACATGGCTATTTTGAGTAAAACATGAGAAATTTACCATAATTATTACTTAAATTGTTAAACATGGTTATTTTGAGTAGAATATGTCAATTTTACCATATTTTTTGTTGAAATTGTTGAACATGGCTATTTTGAGTAGAACATGACAAATTTATCATGGTTATTATGGTGCAATAGGGTTTTCATACCACGAAACTTGTGCCATGTTTTTTATATTGTTTCATTTAGGTTGCGATGGATCTTTTTGCACATGGCAAATTCTTATTTTTGCACATGGAAAACTCATAATATTTTCTATAAATTACCATGTCTCTTCTATAAATATAAATTAAAAGAATTTACATTGTTATTCTTTAAATTAATATATTTTTAAAAGAAAATACCTGTTTTTAAGCTTTACCCGCTTCTACCCAATGAAACAGTCCACCTGAAAATGTATGTGATGGGGAGCTGCTCCTACCGAACGAGTTCGTTCCATCCTCCCTCCTCATCCGCGCATAGCAAACGAAATTGTGCGGCCAGTGTGAGAAACTAATATGGATCGTAGGAAGTACTAGAAAACATATGAAGGCGGGGTGTGGTCTACAAAGCAACCATGATGTTGACGTATGCCACAGGCATGCTCTCGAAATTACAGTAGCATGTGTATTACAGGCACTCCCGATGCAAGGTTCTTAGCACATAATCATAGCTATTTTGTTTATGTGGCATGAAGAAAAAAAGGAATGTTGTATCTTAGCTAAGATACAACCCTTGCACGTGGCCATATGTAAAATGCATTGCTAGACCAATCACGTGTATGCATAAGGTTAAAATCATTATATTAGATACAACACTTAAGAGCATATAGCCAACTGCTGGCTATAAGATGTCTCCATGTCATCTATAACCAACCTTATAGCCAACAAATACAATAGTTAGATATTAATATGTAATACTTTATTGATACATGACCCACATGTCTATCTCACAAAATGCCTAGGAGCACGTGTTGCAACTGGCTACTAGTTTATAGCCTGCTTCTCTTCTCTTCCCTCTCCTCACTCCTCCACCTAAGCAAGAATATTATATTTTAATTCTTACAGCCCGCCTACGTCACCTTATTGTACTTGCTTTAAGGGCACTCTCAATGCTAGTAGCTTAGCATGTATTCATAGGCATTTTGCTTATGTGGCATGATATTTAATGAAAAAAAAAGGATGTTGTATCTTAGCTAAGATACAACCCTTGCACGTGGCCATATGCAAAAAGCATGATTAAACCAATCACATTTATGCATGGAGCTTAAATCATTAAATAAAATACAACATCTAAGAAGCAATCCATTGTGGAGGTTGTATATTAAGTTTTTATTGCTCCTATAATATTGTGCTAAGAAACAATGCATTGAGGGAGCCTAAGAAACCATGCATTGTGGTAGTCATATCTTAATTTTTTATTACTCCTATGATAACGTGCTAAGAGCAACTCTAGCGGAACCCGTATCCCGCGGACCCTTAACCGCGCGATACAGGTCGAGAAAAGCGCGCGATAAGGGACATAATCGGTTGTGCGGTAGAATGGAACCCGCAAACCGGACCATTAAAACAGAATATCCAAGGATATTCCCTTTTAAGGGTCCGTTTGCGGGTTTTGTTCTGCGCGCAGCTGAACCGGACCTTTATCGTAAACCTTAAACAACAATTTCTGCACGTTCTCAATACAAATGTTGATAAAATAAATATTACAAACATCATCCAAATTATTACAACAATGTTTTGAACCAACAATACAACAATTGTTCGAAATAAAATAATATAATAGAATGGAACAATTTATTGACCATGCCTAGACCAAATATGCTCAACAAGATCCTGCTGAAGTTGTGTCTGGGTGTTGCTATCTTCGATCTCTCTGTATGTCTGAAGAAATGCTTGAATACGGTCAGGGTTTCTAGTCGGCTTCACATGAGTATCCACATTGTCGTAGACAAATCTCAAATTCAAGTCTCTCTCATCTTAAATGATCATGTTGTGAAGAATGACACAACATGTCATTATGTTTTGAAGAGTTTTCTTGTCCCAAAAACCGAGCAGTACCACGAACAATGGCAAACCTACCTTGCAAAACACCGAAGGCTCTTTCAATATCCTTTCGGCACCCCTCTTATGCCTTGGCAAATAAAGCTTGCTTCCTATTGTTAGGATTGAGATAGTTTTGACAAATGTAGACCAAAAAGGATAAATGCCATCACAAAGATAGTACCCTTTTGTATATGCATGCCCATTCACTGTGTAGTTGCAAACTGAAGCATCACCATTAGCAAGCCTAGCAAATAAATGTGACCTCTGCAATACATTGATGTCATTGCGGGTACCCGGCAAACCAAAAAAGCAATGCCAAATCCATTAATCCTCTAATGCAACTGCCTCAAGCCCAATGGTTGCATCACCACCCTTGCCACAATACTGTCCATGCCATGCCTTTGGACAATTTTCCAAGTTCAATGCATACAATCTAGGCTTTCTAGCATACCCGGCCAACCTCGTTTCTCATTTGTTGCCATCAACCTCACCATATTTTCTTCATTGGGCGCCCGAAAACAAACGGGGCCGAAGACACGGATCATCACTTTAGCAAACCTACGCACCGAGTCCATTGTAGTAGCTTCTCCAATGCGAAGATACTCATCGGTATAGTCTGCCGGAACTCCATACGCAATAACTCTCATTGCTGCGGAGATTTTTTGGTACGATGAGAATCCAAGCAAGTGTGCAGCATCTCTCCGTTGGGTAAAATATTTTGAATTGGCCTCGCATGCTTGTACAATATTTACGAACAGAGATCGACGCATGCGGTACCTTCATCGGAAGTGATGCGGCGGGTATGTTGGCGACTCGGTGAAGTAATCCCTCATCAACATCTCCTTTCCTAGGGCGCGGTTGTAGGGATGCATAGGCGTCCGACCGTGGAACCATGACATTTCTTCTTCTTCATCTCTTCTAGTTTGTGCACGGCGAGAACCATCACCACCATTTGTTGCCGGTGCCTCTCGAGGAGCGACTCCACATCCGAGTCGTCGGACGACGAAGAATCCTCAAGCAAAAATTCCTCGGCCGGGGTCAAATCCATCTATAAAAGCCCCAACCAATTAACCAAACTCTACGACGGGAGGGAGATTGGCAAAGGGCACGACGGGAGAGAACTCACCGGCGGGAGGAAGCGTGGCAAAGGAGATGGCGACGGATCTTGCGGGTGGCGCTCGGCTAGGACTTGGCCGGCGGCGAATCCGACACGGGAGGGCTCCCCTTCCGGCTACGGGCTCTATGGGCGGGGGATCCGGCGTCTAGCGACTCATTTCCGGCTTGGGGCGGCGTAACCATGCCAGAATCGGCGGCGACGCAACTGGCGGCCGGGAGGGGAAAGAGGGAGGAGTGAGTGCGCGACTAAAATGTCTGTCCGCAAGGACCCTTGTTTCTTCGGGTCGAGTGGGACGATTTGTTGCGCCCCTTAAAAGTTTTTACGGGCTCCATTCTGAACATTTTTTCGACGCGGACCCTTAAACTAGCGGTTATTATACGGGTCCGCAGCGGATACGGGTTTCGCTAGAGTTGCTTAAAAAGCAATGCATTGTGAGAGCCCACGAATCAACACACAAGCGTTTGTGATGATCAGAGTGTGTGCGTGAGTCAATCCGATTCCATCTATATGTCCGAGTCCGTCTGCTACTCTGCTTATTACAGTCTAACCTATATATGGAACACGCGAACCTATATGATGAGGAGGAGCATAGCATCTCGCTCTCGCGCCCGGTGATCTCGATCAAGCCAGCTGTGTCCGAAGCCAGGTGCGAGCAGAGCAACCCGACATAAAATCTGGGTGAAATCGCCAGTAAAAAAACCCAAAGCATTCAGATGGGGATCACGCTCTCATCGTTGGGATCATGTCTTCTACGCAATGCACACCAGCTGCTACAGATGATTCCGTCGATGAGCAAGACGTCGCCGCCGGTCTACCTGCCAAGCGACGTCGTCTTCGACATCCTCTCCAGGGTCCCGGTGAAACCTCTGTGCCGGTTCAAGTGCGTGTCCAGGGAATGGCGTGCCCTCATCTCCGACCCCGTCTTCATCGCCGCCCATAAGTCTTCTTGCCCCGCCGAGCCGCTCCTCGTCGTCGGCTCATCTCACAAACCATACCTGCGACTCGTCGATTTGGAGGGCAGCCTTGTGAGGGTGATGAGTAACCTGGACTCACCATGCACACCCATGTCCACAAGTCCCGGCGACGTCTTATGTGTTACCAGTCGTTCGGACACCTATACCCACGTCGCCAGGATGATCAACCTCGACATCATGGCGTCGTCTCACGCTCGCCTGCAGGGACCCGACAACGCATGGGGCTTTGGCCGCGCCGTCCCGTCCGGCGATTACAAGATGGTGCTCTTTGGAGACCACCTCTGCGGCGTCGCCACGATGGGAGGTGTCGGCAACAGGTGGGGGCAATGGCGCCCGTTCCGTGTCGACTATGCTTGTCCTGTCAACTACACGGCAGCGGTCGACGGCGTGCTGCATTTCTTGCCGGTGGCATTGCCGGACGACGAGAGCTGCTTGCAGTGCTTCGACCTCGAGCGGGAGGAGTGGACGAGCAGGATCAAAGGCCCGCCAAACCTAAAACTTGGACGGTTTGATATCAACTTATGTCAACTCAATGATGCCTTGTGCTTGGTTGAACCCGAGATTGGTAAAACCAACATATGGCTCCTAACCGAGAAAGATAAAGGTATCTGGGTCAAGGCATACACGATACCCTTGGATTCATCCACCTATTACCAGATGATGCCTTTGACGGTGTTACCAGACAGTCGCAAGCTGCTCTTCTACTGCATCATGAAGTTAGGAGAACCACCGGTACTACATATCTACGATCCCTATTGTGGGACATGCACGGATGTAACGAGAAAAATGCTCGGTGACCACGTCTCAAGTATCGGCTTTTGCAGCTTGCACCTAGAGGACTTCGTCTTGGCCAAGAACCAAGGCATTCAGACTATTTTCTTTGAGCCTTAGATTCGTCGAACATATATCTTGCCCATTTTTTTTTAATTGTGGACCTTGACATTTCTCATCATCGATGTTGTTACACTGGCCTAAACTAGCGGGATTGTGATAAGTTTAGTTAATTAAGCCATTTAAATTGGTAACCATGTGATTAGCTTCTTTTAACTATTGTTCATGCAGTTGTTAGCTGATAGCTACTCGATTGGCTGAGGAGTAGCGGATTAATGGGCTAATTGGTAATTACTAGTTAATCAATTAATTAATCGATTTATCAAGTTATTGGCTACTCGATGACCCTACTAGCAGCGATTAATTGGCTAGTTAACTGATTAATCAATCAATTTCTTGAACAAGGATTTTAACAACCATTTATAATTATATAGCAATTCTGTAGGTAAGTATGGGAAGAACATGGTTTTAAATTTCTAAAATTGCATTAGTTTCATCAAGCACATAAACATAGCATTTTATTCAAATTATTTCAACACTTTCGGCCCCAAATATTGATTCCCATCAGTGCCATCTTTGGCGGCAAAAAAACACGCCAAAGGCTCAAACTCGCTCCCCCCAACCAAGGCCCAATAGTACCCCATGTGTCCTCATGTGCCCTCACTCCCATTAAATAAAGAAAAACTGCATTTTCTGTTGTCGACGCCTCCACTAGAGGCTCGAGCGTCTCCTTTATCGGAGTCAACCAAGATCCTCTTTCGCTCCACCCTCCCCCTTGCACCTTCCTTATGGGCTCACCACATCACTCTCCCATCTAGCCCGCCCTCCCTCTTCGTTGAACCTGCAACTGCAAGCAGAGCATGGGAGCGCATGAAAAGGTTGGTGGCAACACAACACACATGGACGTGGCATCTCTATTGGACATAATACATCACAGGCTTCACCTACACCTAGAACATGTAATTAACACCAATACTCATGTAGCATACCCATATACAAAAGCTGGTTGGCTCATGTAGGAAATTTAGGTTTTTTCTGTAGTCCACATACTGAAAGTAACCATTCGTTGTGTAAATCTTCATAAATATTCCCATGGTTGTTGGCAATACTAATCGTGTTTGTCTTCATATCCATTGTATGCTCATGGTTGTGTGTGTGATCCAAGCATTGAGTGGTAATCGTTGGATGCAAATTATATCGTCGTGTATTTACATTACTTATGATAAACAAACTGAGATGGTCTGCATATAGATGTCTTACATCACCTGTCTTTCACACTTATTTACATCACGTGTCCCACTGATCTAACTTCTATGCTTAACTATTAATCTGATCACATTCTAAATTTTGCGGTGTTGTACTTGTATACTGGCATTGGTTTATGCCGATGATACATATTATTTTGTAGCACAATGTGTATGTTCTTCATGCAAGGGATTATATATTTTGGGAGACACCGTTTTGAAGTATGTATCAAACACAGATTTCCTTTTTCCAATGAATCAAAGATAAAAGGAACATGTGTGGTGAACAGATTGAGCCAATGATCTTCACACAAATAAATTTACGTTCCAAAAGTTCATATAGTT
The DNA here is from genome assembly GCA_950022295.1 of Bromus sterilis. Lineage (NCBI taxonomy): Eukaryota > Viridiplantae > Streptophyta > Magnoliopsida > Poales > Poaceae > Bromus > Bromus sterilis. Next base: position 37,734,232 of record OX465598.1, read on the forward strand.
TGCTGGACATCAAAGGAAGTGCATGGATATATGGACAACCGCAAGCAATCCTAGTAACATTATAGATAACTAAGTTGGTGCCAAAAAATCAACAATTATGAAGAGAAATTGGTATTATTAAGTATCTCCACTAAAACTATACTAGCTATACTATGAAGTCTTAATATTAGTATCGTTACCAAAACAATGTTTGCTTGGCTCAAGATAGTCTGTTGGCAAAATGCACCCGATATTGAAAATGCTTTGGGAGTAGATTATGGAATTGTGTCCATTTCCTCCTTTTCTTAATCAAATCTAGAATTAAATATAAAAAAAGTAGATCGCTATTTCTTACCCTTATCTATATGTATACCTAATTGGGCATCCCAATTAAAAAGAATAACTTTGGTTCTTCACAACAATACAAAAAAATCCATATGTATATGATTAAGTATTTTTTGCATGTGTCAAGTTCTATGCAAAATTTTGCATTTTTGTGTATTTTGCAAAAGGTTTGATGCATAGAATGAAAAATTGTTTAGCTTTACATGCCTCTTTCTTGTAGAGATCACAAACAACTCTTCTCTTTTAATTTTCCATCATTTTAGCGGTTTGTCGTTACATTTATGAAAAATAGGAGATAAACCACAAAGATGGGGGGGGGGGGGGGTGAAGAGAATGAGCAAAAAATGTGGACAACCCCAAGAATTCCTGGTACACTATACAAACGTGGCAACTTTTTAAGGCTTTTGTATTTTTATCTTGTATTGGATAGGGGTTGATAGTTATTTTGTATGATTGGAGAATCCAAACAAATGAAAGATGTATACATATGTTCATTAGATTTGAGACTCCTAGCACCTTGAGGCTTGTTGGTGTGAAAACAAGCCAAGCAGATAGGTATGTTCCCATCTTCCTAAGAGTGCCCCGGATCCTCACCCAACTGGTTCTCCCAATGGCTGGTGCTAGTTTCAGTATTGGGGGAGTGGAGGAAAATATGGCTTCTCCAATAGCACTCTCAATAAGTGATCCTCACTGAGCCGCTGGACACCATGCCAACACCACCATCACCATCACCGAATCACCGTGCGGGTCGCCATGTAAACTGATGATAGACCACCTGGCGGACCCATGCCCCCAACGTCGGACCACCATGCCTCCACCAGAGTTGCCCACCGGACCACCGATGTCGCCTCTCATTTATAAGTGAGACTCATACATTTGATTTAGTATTGGAAAAAATTGAGACTTATTAAAGCATCTCACTTGCAAATCCTTCTTAAATCACTGAGAAAGCCGGTAGGAAGGTTGTTGGAGATCCTCTAAGCACTCATTCAATTTCTACACAAGTGGCCCTAATATTAAGTTCTTTATTTTAGTAGAATTATGTGTTATATTTCAGGTGATAAACATAGGATCACGTCGTAAGACTCGTCCTAGTATGCACCAAACTTTAACTCATTGGTAGGTAATTCATCAATTAACAATTTTCGACCAATCCCGGTCCGAGGACAACGCCAGAGCTGACATGATTCATGCGTCGATGTTTAGTTGAGACATCGGCAAATCAATTAAGCTACATAGCTAACTACTCTGTACGGGGAAATCCCCACCCTCTGCATAGATTGATGCACACAGCTGAAATTATTACAAGATTCTGGAGGTTCTCAAAGTTTACAACTCAAGCATCGCATAATGTTGAGACATGTATCAACCATATAAAAAGGGACAACATTTAGACCACTACGCCTGGAGTCGTCTAGAAAGCTGCCACGTAGCCCGGAAAAAGAAACCCTGAGCGACCATCAGGAGTCGGGTAGACCCAGTAGTCATAAGTTCTCGCTGGTCTTGGGGCAGAAGATACACCCATAGCTGAATCCAATGGGTAGACATATGGATAACCTGCATGATATGGATATTCGAAGATCTATTGAAAACAAGATTGTTTCGACAATTCCAGATTGACCAACATATCGCTGAAACGCCAATGCGAATTCTATCTTTGGTCATCTTATCAATACCATTCCACCAATTCCCAAAATATTTGTGATATTATTTGGAGGTGGAATATTGTAAGTGCTAAAAATAACACGCCAAACGAGTTGAGCAAAAGGGCATGAAATAAAAAGGTGTTCAGTTGTCTCCTCCAAACCACAAAAAGAACACTTGGTAAATCATTTCCACTTTCTTTTAGCCAGGTTATCCTTAGTTAGCAATACTTTTTTTATTAAGGAACCACATAAAAATCTTTATCTTCAAGGGTATTTTTAATTTCCACAAATATTTGTGTAAGTATGCCGTATGCCCATTCATCAAATCATCATACATCAATTTAACGGTGAATTTACCATTTGTAGTTATACTCCACACAAAAGTGTCATCATTGTCCGTTAAATTAACATCCATCAATCGGAGGCAAATCTGAGACCAAGCATCCCATTTGTCCCTGAGTAAAGCCCTTCTAAAACTAATGTTCAGAGGGGGTGCAGCAGCCAAAACATCGTGAACAACAACGTTTTTCCGTTGGGTAATGTTGTAAAGTGTTGGATATTGATGCATTAAAGGTGTGTCACGTAGCCAAGTATCTTCCCAAAATCTAGTAGATACCCATTCTCAATTTTAAATGAGCCTCTACTAAAGAAATCTTCTTTGACCCGCATGAGGCCTTTTCAAAAGGGGGTATCAGTCGGGCTGATTTCAACTTGAGCTAGTGTTTTGCTATGTAGATACTTATTCTGTAGTAGCTCTTGCCACATACCTTCCTCATTTAACAACTTAAATAGCCATTTCCTAAGTAGACACTTATTTTTCAAATCGAGGACCTCAATTCCAAGCCCTCCTTGATCTTTGGGTCAACAAATTTTGTTCCACTTTGATAGTCTATATTTTTGCTTATGCTCATCGCTTTGCCAAAAGAAGCGTGACCTATAGTAATCAAATCTCTTTCGTACCCCAATGGGTACCTCAAAAAATGAGAACATAAACATGGATAGGCTGGTTAATACCGAATTTATCAATACTAACCTATCCCCATATGAGAGCATTTTTCCTTTCCAGCATCCTAGTTTAATTTGTCCGCAAAACGACACTCGATAGGATACCATTCTGCATTGTGTAAGTTTCTATAATGGATAGGAACTCCCAAATATTTGAAAGGTAGGGACCCCGACTCACATCCAAAGATTTGTCGATATTGATCCTCTACCTCTTTCGCCTTACCAAGACAGAAATTTTCGCTTTTGTGAAAATTAATTTTGAGGCCGGATAGTTGCTCAAAAATAAAGAGTATTAATTTCATATTTACCGCATTTTCTAAGTCGTGTTCCAAAAACAAAATAGTATCGTCTACATACTGTAAAATAAAGACCCCACCCTCAACAAGACGAGGTATTAGTCCCCCTACCTGTCCATCTTCCTTCGCCCGCGCGATAAGAATGGCCAACATGTCAATGACAATATTAAAGAGCATTGGAGACAAAGGATCTCCGTACGCCACTATAGTATAATTATCTGCCGGACCACTATAATTTATAAGCCACCAAAATATTGGGTCATCAATTCGTTATAGAACTAACCATTTGTTGCATATTATATCCTGCCGCCGTGAGATTATTGAACGATATACTTAGTCTAACCTAGCAAGTTGATCGGTTTCAAATTGAGCTTGCATGAGCTCACGCAACCTGTCCTTAGATTTTGAGAAAGCACGTTAATCTATAATTTATTTATTTTTAGATGGGTAAATCTGCTCTAACTTGACTTCCAACTAACACGGATACAAACAACAAGCACTAGTACTTTGACGAGTAAACAACAAAACTAACTGCCTTATTAGCTGTTTTTAAAACAAAATAGCTAGCTAGAGTTGTTTATGACGTACTGGCTCACATCGCAGATTTACTTGTGCTCAAGCACAATGTTCAATCATCCCAGAGGAAAAGGGAAAAAGAAGCGGCCCAGTGCTAGCTAAAACTTGAAACATATCACATATGGATTCCCTGTATAACTTACCCGCATACGGATTGCCCTTACCAATGGTAACCCGCATACAGACGGATTGCGCCACAGCTAATCCAGACCAGATCACATAATGAAATAAGCACCAGGGCTGCTACATTTCTCTTTGCCAGATCACCAGATTAGAAGGATGGTCAATGATGAGTTGATGACAATAAGTACAACACAGCCATGATAAACCCTGGCGAAGGAGACGAATCGCAAGTCGCAACATCTCCTCCTCCACTTTTGCCAGCAGCCTGTTCGCGAGATTTTGGCCCCAGTGTCGTCTGGAGGATTATTAGTAAAGTATGGAGTTGTGATTCTCATCTTCACTGACTACGGTAATAAGTTCCTTGCCATTGAATTGATGCTTCCTCTAATGAAGTTCGGTTGGAAAACCTCAAACGATTTCCACTGTCAAACTTTGGTACAGCAAGTGCACATATACCAGATGCCCTGTGGAATATAGAACGAGTCCACTGGAAGAAAAATGCAAGGATAATTACAATGTACGGAGTACATGTTTGTCATGGAACAAGTTTAATTGGGACCTACCTAGTACCACTGCAACTATTAAAAAAACAAGTCAATGTGTTCGTGTCGCTTTTCGTTATCACATGTTTTTGTTAGGACCGCAGCTTCCGTATTTCATGGGCCATTATGTAGTAAGTACAGGTAGCTTATAAGAATACATGTTAGCACTTAGCAGCCGTCCGTACGTCACCCACCACTTAAATCCTCGCAGTCAATAGCTTGGAGACTTGGCAAAGAATCTCTGTGAGACTTGGCAGAGGATAGTCAATTTGTCCAGACTCCAACCAACAACAGCTTCCCTCATCGACTGTGTGTTCTTGCTTGCCATGGAGGCTTCCATATCTGCAGTTGCAGGTGAATTAGTGAGTCGTTTCATCTCCTTCCTGATGAACAAGTACCACCCCTCCTTGAGCCATGCACAATCAGAGAAGGTGGTGGAGAGAATGCAGCACCTCCTGATGAGAGTCAGCATCGTCGTCGAGGAGGCGGATGGCCGGTACATAACCAACTCTGGGATGTTGTGGCAGCTCAAGATGCTCTCAGAGGCCATGTACAAAGGATACCGCGCGCTGGACACCTTGAGGTACCAATCTCTCCAAGATAGTGCAGGACTTGAAGAGGTTAGCATCAACGACTCATCTAGCAGCAGCTTGTATTTATCCATTCCTTTCAAGCGTTCTCGAACAAAAACCGAGAATAATGAGAAGGCTACGCGCCTCGAGTCAGATGGTGCCTTGGAAAGCTTAGAAATTGCAGTTGCTAACATGGTAGAATTTGTTGTGTTTCTGGGTGGATGCGAGCGCATATCTCGTAGGCCATACGATGCTTATATTTACACCAACAATTTTATGTTCAGCCGACATGCTGAAAAGCAAAAGCTCTTGAGATTTTTGTTGGAGCACAACAACTCTCCTGCTGATCATGCACTGGCAGTTCTTCCTATCATAGGTGGTAATGGAGTTGGGAAGAAAACATTGGTTGCTCATGTGTGTGGCGACGAACGGGTTCGCTCACGTTTCTCCATTTTGCACTTGAATGGAAACAACCTCTTGACGATACTTAACCATGGAAGTACAATGTTTGCAATGATGTTGGTAGTTATTGAGTTTGCTTCTGATGTAGTTGATGATGACTGGGAAAAATTTCACTCGTTTCTCATAAGAATGAGAAGAGGAAGCAGGATCATCATCATAAGTAAACATAAAAGATTGGCCAGGTTTGGATCGGTGCAGCCCATTTTCTTAAGTCTTATGTCTTATGACGAGTTGAGGTACCTTTTCAAGACACTGGCATTCGGGAGTGTAGACCCTGCAGTCCTGCAGAACATCCAGGACTAGTAAAAATAGCAGATGAGTTTACAAGGAAGTTGCATAGTGTGCGAGGTTCACTTGTTGAAATAAATGTGTTTGCAGATGCATTGAGAAGAAATCTCCATGCTCAGTCTTGGCGTTGCATATTGAACAAGGGGATGAGAATGGTTAAAAGAAACCTTTTAAGCTATGGACTGCACCCGAACAAGCTTATAGAACAAGGCCATCCAGTGGACATAACGGACCTCGCTTTGCATCCTCTTAGCTTGCTACCTTACACAATCAAGGAGGACTCACCAAGTGTGGCATTGGGGGATCTTCTAGCAGATCCTAGTGTTAGACCGGAAGGAGACTTCACTCTAATTGCATGGAAATCAAGGTTATCCCCCATAGATCATATCTTCATTGTGTTACAAGTCGTGTTCAGGATGCGCATGAAGTCAGTGCCTTGCCAGGGAGAAAGCGACGAGGACTGCCAATTTGATTATGTTTCAGAACTCCATGTAATTTAATTCTTGTTGTATTTTTAATTAAACATGAAAAATGGATGTGTTCATGTGGATATGGAGTTACACAGATGTGTTCATGTATACCATTGAAGTAAATGTATGTATTAAATATCTCAATTAGCATACCTTAAACCTGCATGTTCTCTTATGAGATACAATAATCCTCTCTTCTTACATAATAACCAACATCATCTGAAGTGGAATAGTTTTATCTAGTTTGAGTAATGTGGCTTGCTAATGAAACAGAAATTGAACCAACAAGAAAGAGGTAAGAGGTATATACATGATCATCCTCACCATTTTTCCATATCTATTACCAGTCTTGATCGTATTTTGTATAAATTTGCAATCGATAAACCAACAACTCTATACATGTGCAATTCCAAGGTTTGAACTAGTCCATCCAATCACTAACGCCACATATACAAGAAATTTGAAGATGTGTGAAGTTTGTACTGGCTGACGGTCTCATGGGTCGGACCATGGACGCCTTATCGGATTTCATCTTGGGCCACTTTGGGTCCTCATAACGAATAGAAGGAAGGTTCCAAAAGACTTGGCGTAGAAGAAAAGTTGACGGGATCGTGAAGGATCATATCTACTCGTATGTAGACGGTTAGAAATTATGTAACCCTAGGACCCCCTCCTCATGGTAGAATATGAGCCAAGGGTCCAAGCTCGTAGATAGACAAAACATTAGATCATATATCTACAATTTCTCGTTACTTTATACTTTATACACAATCCAAAGCAATAAAGCACAAGCCGGAAGTAGGATCTTATCTTCAGGAAGAGCTTGAACTTGGGTAAACTATGTGTCCCTATTACCATCGACTCACTAGTAGAAAAAAGTCTATCTATGATGTGCCAAAAATATCCTTGCTGGCGTGTGCACCCAACTCCGGCAATATATAGCGTCAGTGATAAGCAAAAATGGTGGTGTTGGCAGCCCACGCTAGCAGTTCAGTCGGTTGTTATGGCGTGTGTATACACCGCCACACCACCAATTATATGTTGCATGTATAAAAAAAATAATTTTCTATATTTAAAATCTACTGGAAGCAACAGGTAACTCGATCAACCACTTAACATGGTAGTTTAAAACACAAAAGAGATGTTCTCACAACTACTAATTAAGATCGAAAGTTAAAGTAGATAGCTAGCTAGTTCTGAATGATAGCCTCGATGTTGCGAAGCTTGTCATTCTTCCTATCTATGTAAATGATATGAACTACACTCATCTCATCTCTCGCAACTCACTATGGCCAACTCTTCTTTGTCGTGGATGAGCATGGCCTTCTTGTGAATGAGCGGGTCTTGCTCTTGCCTTTTCTCCTTGGTATATTTCTTAAGAGTCTCAACTGTCTCACGTTGAGACTTTATGATGTACTTTAGCAAGTCAAGTTCATCATACTTTTCTTTCTCTAAGCATGACTACAAAAAAGTGCAATTAGGTACTCATCATGCATGGCACTGTAAGACATTATGATGTATGACAATGATTTCTTACGGTGTTGTTGCTGCCTTCGGGTGCCAAATCTGTCATGTGAACATCCATAGCTCTAAACTATAAAAATAAACATGTATGCATGGCCATGCATGGCAATTAATGTATATAGAATCTAGCAATGATTAGCATCAACTAAGTTAACAATTAGATAGGCAGTACACAATGATCATGTGGAAAGTACTATAAACTATTATGCAAAGTTAATGTAAGAAGCATGGCATGGAAGAGAAGCAAAAAAAATGCAATGTCAGGAAAAATTGCTAACATGGCATGGCAAGGTGGAGAAGAGAATTCAGTCTACAAACATATATAACTAGACTTTTATTCCTAATACTAACGTACTACACCTAGCTAGTACTAACTATATGGCAATGTATTGCCAAAGAAGATTTGGCATCGCGGCAAGAGGAAGTGTAGGTTCCATCTTTTCCATAATTTAGCACTATCTCCACAATGGTGGGAAGTAATGTCAAAAGCTATTTTATCGTTTGGCACTAGAAAATTGCCATACAATATGGATGCCCTAACAAAACCCTAACAATACACTATTTCGCTACTAATTAATAATCTAACTACAAACAATAATCTAAGTAAACAATTAACAGACAGAAGGAAAAAATTACCTGCTGGACAAGGAGGGAATGGAGGTGGTGACGGGTAAGAAGAGGTTGGCCAATGAGGAGGAGCTTGCCGATGAGAAGAGACTGACCGGTGAGAACAGGAGGACGCTGGAGGTCACCGGATCGATCTACACGGGGGGGGGGGGGGGGGGGGGGGGGAGGGGGCGATTGAGGGAACGGGGAAGGAGTGGGAAGGGGAGGGGGCTTAGACCCGAGCGGCGCGGATTCAACGAGGAGGGGCGTGAGGCGCCGACGCGGATGAAGGGTGGCATCGACAATGGGGCGCGGAGGTTTTGGATTGAATCAGGGGAGAGGAGATGCGTCATTAGGGAGTGAAAGGGTATTTTACCCTAGTTGCTTGCGTGGCCCACATAATCCCACGCCATATATGTTATTTTTATTTCAAGGATCTATATTTATTTTATTTAAAACGTTTCATAATTTAAATAGAAAAAATCTATAATATCGCATAAAAATGAAATAATTATTATTATTAAATATCTAAATTACAAAAGATATTCATTATTTAATATATTTAATTAACAAAGAGATATTCCTGAAGACAATGAATTAGCTGGTATTTTCCTTTGAGAGGAAATAAAATGAAATAACACAAAAAAAATCAACATAACGACATTTTTAGGGACAACAATGGATTGTTGGCATTGATATTACCCTTTAAGAAGATGAATATTTTCACACAAATAATTGAATTTTTCACACAATTTACACAAAATATGCACTTTTTATAATATATACAAAAATAATCACATAATAATTAATTAAAAACAAAATCAACGTAAGGAGCTTTTCTTATATATATATATATATATATATATATATATATATATATATATGTAAGAATAAGTACCCTTTAATAAGAAAGAAAATGAAATAAATAATAATGAGGTTTCTAAGCAAAAAATTGATTTGTGGTATTAGTATTAACAAGAAAAAAACGAAAAACAAATTTGAAACAAAAAATGATTTTTATCACACATTTTATAAAAAGTAAATCTTTTTTATAATTTACAAGAATAAGCATATAATTGGGTAATTTAAACAAAATCCTAAGATGAAATGAATTAGTGGTACTGGTATTACTCTTTAATATATTTTATTGATAGTCATATTCCAAAAATTATTTTGGTGGCGTTTTGTAAAATGACACACGTAGATATTAACAATAGTGATGGCGTTCGATATTATAAAACGTCATCTATATGTAACAGGCCAAAAGTGATAAATTCTAGAAAAAAATACGCTTTTAGTTTTTCCCATTGTGTGAAACTTTTCACAATTATTCTTTGTTATATCATGTGACAGAAATATGCTCAAGCATTTTTTTCATGTTATTTAAAAATATTGTTTTTATTTTATTTATTTTCTTTCTTTTGTGCCTTTGCCATTTCCTTTGACGATCATGTTTGATCCTCCAAGCAAGTCCTCATGGGTATGGTTATGTTTTTCCATGCCAAAGCTTCCTACGAAATTCGAAGATTTTAGCCCTCCTGAAAATATGGGTCATAGTTCAAACCATTTAAAATTGATTTAGATAAGGTTTAAAATTACCTAAAAGTAATATGACCCATTGTAGTTTCTAAAATTAGATAAAAATCGTGTGAAGCATAAATTATATTTTTATATGATTTTACACACTGATTAGCTATTTTATCTAACATCTTTTTCCTTTTTGTTATTTATTTATTAATAAAAGGAAAATAAACTCAAGTGCCATTTGGGCCATCCCTCCTCTTTCTAGCCCAACCTAAGCCTAACCCTGGCCTCACCCCTTGGATCCTCATCCAACAGCTGAGACAGACCAGCTTCTTCCCCCACATGGAGGTCGCCCCTCACGTCCATGCTGTGAGCAAAGGAGAGAGTGCCTAGTGTAGCCTCTTATGCCCCTCCTTGCCCCTTTTAGTCGCGCCCCTCTTGCCCCCCCCCCCCCCGGCAGAACTCTAGCCCTTTCCTTCCCTCGTGCCACCGCCATCTCCTTTCCCTTCCCCTTTCTTATCTGTTGGGCGTCATGAAACACTTCTCAGAGCAGCGTCCCCGAGCCCCATCGTTTTCTTAGTCTTCCTCGAGCCCTGAGACGTCATCCTTGTCATCTTCCTCCTCACGGCTAAGAGGCCTTCTTCGTCGCCGTCGTCGAGCATGTGCCCCTTCTTCAAGCCGATCGTCTTCCCCGAGACCCTCTGTGAGTTGTGACTTCTCCTCCTTCCCTCTACTCCTCTCCCACGTGTGTAGCCGTAGCAGTAGTAGTTGTGCCTGCCGTCGTGCTCGTGTTCTGTTCGCCGTCGTTGTGGTCATCGAGACTATAGCCATCGCCCTCTCGGGTGTTGTGCACGTCTAGAGCGCGTCAGGACGTGTCGCATGCCATCCAATTCGTGCTGAGGACACCCATGTGTGCCAAGTGCAGCTTCCCCCGCGGCTCTATACCCTCATCGATGTGCTCTGGAAAAGTCCTGAGATCCCCCGCAATGGGTAGTATCATGAGTTAGTATCATGCACATGATACTATCGTATGATACTACATCCGCAATGCATAGTATCATATCTTAGTATCATAAATAGTACTCCCTCCGTAAATAAATATAAGAGTGTTTAGATTACTAAAGTAGTGATCTAAATGCTCTTATATTACTTTACGGAGGGAGTATTATTTATTGCCATGCAAGACACATACTAGCATAACATTTATTATGATATGGTATCATAAGGCTGCCCGTAATAGGAGTATCATAGGTAGTATCATGCATGCCAACTAGGCAATTTTGATGATGTGGCATGATATTTAATGAACAAAGAAAAGGTGTAGTATCATGTTATGATAGCGTATCATACTAAATGCTATAGTGGTATGTGTCTTGCATGGCAATAATAAGACCATTTATGATACTACTATATGATACTGATACTATGCATTACGGAGATAGTATCATAGACTAGTATCATATGCATGATACTACCTTATGATACTATCCATTACGGACAGCCTAATATGATACTCAACCATCTACCCATTACTAGCCATGATACTCCCATTTCGGGAGGTCTGATCGTGGCCGTAGTGCCCCGTTCTTTTGTGCGTGTACGCTGGAGCGACGTGTGGTCAGCCCATGCCTTGTGTATGTACTTCCCAGGCCACGCCCAATTGGTCCCGCGCTCGGCCGCGTGGCTGGCGTTGTCCGCTATAGCTTATGCCCGTCTCAGTTTCGTTATATGTGAGTTACTATCAATTTCGTCAATTTTGGGTTGTTACACTATGTCTTCTGTTTGTTTCACATTGGGTTTCATACAAGTGACATCCCAAATAATTTCCATGTCAGCAATATTAACATGGTGATGACGTACCAAAAGGTGCAAAATCAACACTATTTGAGAAAAATAGTACTCGCGTTTATTAAAACTAGCACCCCACAAATTAAAGTTGTGGATAAGCGTTTCTCTAGTAGTGACTCCTGACCACTTAGCTCCGGATACTCTACCAAGGGATCTACCGGAATCAGCTCTGACAGTGGTGGCCCATACAGGTCCTACTGGGTGATCGCCTCATTTTGATGGTTGTTTGAATAAATCCTCCTGTTGGCTTTGGCGTGCTCTTTCCACTAGGGCAATTGGTCATCTTTTATGGCGTCACCTTCATCTCCTACTTGGCTAGTCATCTCCACCATTTAGAGCCTCTCGCTATAGGACGAATCATTATATTTGATGGTATGGATCATGCCACAAATTATCGTGGTGAGCTGATCTCCATGGATCCAGTTTCACACCAGGTCCAAGAGCAGCAGAAGCCGCTTTCCTTAGAAAAGATGTTAGATCGGCCTAGGGAATTGTGAGAACACTTCTTTGGTTTTGTTGTCAGGTCGTATCTCGAAGCCACTCTCCTCAGATCGTGACCAAGGCAAGCGCGTTAAAACTTCATCGAGATCGACATCATTTTGGATCTCAAAGCCAATCTCCTCGGATCGTATGTCAGATCGATTCCTTTCCATTTGTGAGAAATCACTTTCGAGGACAATGTCATATCTACCACTAAAGTTACATCCCCTGGCCCCGATGTCAAATCGGGAATGGGGAGGTCGCGACAAATGTCTCCTGGATATGATGTTAGATTGGATCCAACAGATGGCTAAATTAGATTTTTTTTATCTTTGTGTCAGACCAAATCGAAGGACCTTCAGGGAGTCATTTTTTACCACTCACCTCATTACTAATATTGATTCCCTCGCCGATATCATAAAAGGCGGAACCAATGGTTTTTTTAGGTCATGGAAGAGGAGGCGGGCGATATGGCTGAAAGCTAACCTTCAACGATGCGTCTTATGGCAAGTGGACAAAAAACCTCTACCTATGACGTCTATATAGTGGGCACTCTAGTCGCTAGTGATCCTGGCAGAGACAAAAGAAATGTCAATCAATAAGGTGGCAACAACAATGTCGAGAAAGGAAAAGATGATGACGACCCCACTGATAACCCACAAGTGTAGGGGATAGCAACAGTCTTCGCGGGTAGGTATAACCCTAATTTATTGATTCGGCACAAGGGGAGCCAAAGAATACTTATAAGTCTTAGCAGTTGGGTTGTCAATTCAACCGCAACTGAAAAAGCACTAGAAAAGATATAAGTAGCAACGGCTTGTTGACGGGTGTAGCCTTATAGACTTCCCCAATCACCAACACCACAAAGTAGTAGCAACAGTGATGAGAGCAATAGTAACAACGAAGGCAATGAGGATGAAAGATGGACCGGGGTTCAAGGTTTCACTAGTGGCAACTCTCCAAGCAAAAAGAACAAGTGTTGGGTGAACAAATTACAGTTGGAAAATTGAAAAAATTGCACTAACTCTAGCCAAAGAACAAATTAGAGCAATCCTAGCCTAAGAACCAAACGTAGGCATGTGTTCCGTATGTAGTTGTACGTGCTTGCAATAAGAACTTGCACAACATCTTTTGTCCTACCATCTCTCTACGAACGGGGCCAAAAGGTACTTATGGAGATTAAGGTGCTCCTGTCAAAGAGCACCGGAAACAGAATTAACACTCTATGAACACATGTGATCCTCAAATTATAGCCCATCCCCTTTGGTGTCCCAAGCTGTCACCATTGGGATCGCCGGTTCCGAACTATAATAGGTGCATACAACCGTAGATAAGATCTAGAACAACAATTATAATCATGCAACCATAACGTGCTCAGATCTGAAATCATGCTACTTGTGCACTAGTAGCAAGCATTAAGAACAACAAATTGCAGCAACAATAATTCATAAACCTCTTAGGACTGAACAAGGTAACAAATCATCGGATCCCAAAAAACACAACACCAATTACATCATATGGATCTCAATCATGTAGGGTAGCTCATGAGAAATTTGTATTGAAGAACTAGGGGGAGAAGATACCAACAAGCTACTGTGGTGCACTGAGTTAATAGGTTAGTCCAAATATGATCAAAAGTGTATGAAAGTGTATCTAAAGCATAACAATATCACACAAAACATGCATGGAGCAAGCAGAAATTATAGATACGTTTGGGACGTATCAACATCCCCAAGCTTAATTCCTACTCGTCCTCAAGTAGGTAAATGATAACACGCATAATTTCTATGGTGACATGCTAACAACCATATAAGAACTTTCTAAGTAAATCAATCAAGGTATGTAATTTAATTCAAGTCAAAACAGGCAAGAGTCTATATTAGCATTGAAACAAGAAACATAAGAACATAAAGGTTCAAGAGCTCTTGTTGTCCGTGACTCGAATGTCTCCAGATGGTGTTTGCGTGCAAGACATGGGAGATGGGAATACGAGAAACAATATGTATTTGTTGAGAACTCAATCTACTAAAGTTTCACACTTAGTCTTCTGTGGAATCTTATCTTGACTCGTCCCCAGACCACTATCCAGGTACAAGTCAATTTGATCCACTCCCTTTCGATATTTTGAGCACTCATGCAATGGATGAGAGTAAGCATGAGAGTTGACACTTAGGATGGCAAAGAGAAAGATATGGTGGAGGAGGAAGACAAAAAGGGTGTGAAAGGCTCACATCAATGAGGAAAATCATAGGCGAGAGAAGGCCAAATGATACATATGATGTGAGGGGTAGGGATTGCCATGCAACGGATGCACATATGAGCTAAGAAAATCTCTCCAATGGAACTAGTGGGGGTGCATCCAACTAGCTCGCTCATGAAGACCTAGAGCTCATTTGAGGAAGCTCATCCTTGGAATATGCAAGCCAAGTTCTATAGTGTGAAGGTCCCCACATAGCTATATGCATAAATGATCATCTCTATGGAGTATAAGATATAAAGGGAGTACGAGTGTGGATCTCTCAAAAGGAATAATAGTGTTGCTCCCTTCTCTCTTTTTATTTCTTTTTCTCTTTTTTCTCTTTTTTTATTTTTTTGGTGGCCTCAATGGCTCTTTCTATTTAACTCTCATTTGTCCTCTTTGGGATCTTTTCCTCACATAAGGGCAACACTCTATTTTACAAGAATTATAGAAGATATTTCACACTTTACAAGGTACTCAACATAAAGAAGATGTAGCTATCATGATGTATGCAAATGCATGCCTCTGCCAGTGTAGCAGGAACATGTATGACATGAAGATCAAGTCATGAGGAGGTGGATGTTGCATGGCAATGTATCTCAGAAAGGCTATGGAAATGCCTTGATAAGTAGGTATGGTGGCTGTTTTGAGAAAAGATATAAGGAGGTTTATGATGACAAAGCTTATCATGCCAAGGGTTTGGATGCACCGGTGAGGTGGACGCCAACTCTCGGAGTGAGAAGAGGGCAATGCACGGTACCGAAGAGGCTAGCAAATATGAGGAGGCGGAAGTGTCAACTTTCAATAATTACATTAGTCCGAAGAACTCATGCACTTATTATCGGTAACTCTCAATCTAATAAGGAGGTTCACAAAGAGACAAGTACCCCGAGGAGGAGTGTATGAGGGTTTGGTTATCCTTGCACATCCTCGACTCATGGTACGTGGGTGCACTCTATTATCCGATCTCTCCAAAGATTAGTGATCATCTAGTAGCTAGAGTTCTCAACTAGTTTTTGTAGGTTTTGAAAATAAGCACGGATTGCCCAAAATATGACACCTATCACTAATAGGCTAGATCTCTTGACACCAAAAGTTCGAACATTACTCACAACAATACCTCAAAACTATTGCAAGTTACTACTACAATTGAATAACAACCTCAATTACCTACTTCAAGACAAGACACAACTCAGTGCAACAACCAACTCTCTTAACAAGATAATCATGAAAACTAAAGAGAGTTCCAGCAACAAACTAAACAAAAGCTAAAGCTCTTGAAAAAGATAAACATGAAAACTAAAAACTAAACATGGCAACAGCTACGAAAAGATAAAGAACACACAACAAAGAAAGATAAGCATGAAATCCTATGATGTGTTCTAGTTCGAAGTGGAGCGTGTATCTCTCCCACACAAAGTAAGATGGCTTCTAAATTGTTATAAACAACAAGCAAAGCTAAATAAAAGTAAAAGAGTAAACCTAAGAGGGAGACGCTCCAAGCATAGCACATAACGCATGAAGTGATAAAAATATAGTGAGACGGAGGACGAACTGATGATTGTTGATGGAGAAGGGGATGCACGGGGGCATCCCCAAGCTTAGACGCTTGAGTCTCTTTGAATATTCATTGGGGATGCATGGAGGCATCCCCAAGCTTGAGCGTTTGACACTCCCGAATCTTCTTTCATCATCTTTCCTCGCACACTTGAAAACTCCCTTCATGCATAACTCATCATAAGCTGATTAGAGAGGTTAGTACCCTTAATAAAATAATTTGCCTCTACTGTAAATAAAGATTTTCTTGAAGTGCTACTGTTTATCAAGATTGCTAAAAAGTTGTTGCAAATAAAAGGCTAGCGCAAGACTTGCAAAAGTGAGGAAAGACAAAACGTGGCAGAATCTGTGAAAAACAGACCAGCAAGTAGTAAATAAGTTTTTCGGGGTACTTCTGCAACTCAAATCAGAAAACTCAAAACATATGAAAGTTTCAAAATTGTATAGAGCATGCTGTGTAAAAAATTCAGCTAAAAAATATGAACTGGAGATTTAACATGAATTTTTCCCTCAAATAGACAGAATCTATTTTCTGGACAGCATGTCACAACTTTTGCTTCCCTTATCATAAGAGGCTAAAACTTGGCACAAAACTTGAAAATAAAGATACAACGGTGTTGCTACAGTAGTAACAACATCCAAGACACAACAAAAGAAAAAGAAACCTAATCCATTTTGGGCTGCCTCCTAGAAGCGCTTCTTTAAAGCCATTAGCTAGGGATGGATGTAACGATGATCACAAAAGAAAAAAGTTAAAGCACAAAAGAGAGCATTAAAAGGAGAAAATATAAACCACATTTAAGTCTAACATGCTTCCTATGCATGGGCATCTTGTAAGCAAATAAGTCAATGAAGCACAGAGTATCAAGCATAGGAAGGTAAAATAAGGGCACCTTCAAGATTTTCAACATGGAGAGAGGTGTTTTCCTAACATGAAAATATCTACAAGCAAATTTTCCTCTCTCATAATAATTTTCAGTAGCATCATGAACAAACTCAACAATATAACCATCACATAAAGCATGCTTTTCATGATCTACTAGCACATAATCATATAAACTTTCTAAGCAAAACTCATCATCATTTAGAACATCCGTGTAGGCAAAAATAGAAGGTTATAATAAGACTTATAAAAATAGCAAGGGTTATCATAAATAACAGTAGCAAACTCATCCTTGCAAGTCTCATTCATAGGGGCATCATGGCCACAAGCATCAATTTCATCAAAAAGGGATATTTCAAGATATTCAATAGGATCATAGCAATCAATATAGCATTCATCCTCCTTCGGTAAGCATTAAGGGCAATCATATAAAGTAAGAGTCAAAGAGTTACTCTCATTAGTTGGTAAAGATGGGTAGCTACTCCACTCTTCCTCCTTTTTTTCGTCACTCTTCTCCTCTTTTTCATCTAAGGAGCATTCGGTTTCAGCAATTTCTTCTTCCGTAGAGTCCTGCAAAGCATTAGTCTCTTCCTCTCATTGAGAAAACCTTTTGAGATAGTTAGTAATATAAGCATTATCATTAAAATTCTCAAAGAAATATTGAAGTATATCAAGACTCTCATATTCGTAAGGGGCATCTTTAATATTCTCAATAAAGGAAGCAATTTCATAGGCACCCTTAAAGAAAACAAATTCTTCTATTTGTGCTACATCAAAGAAATCATAACGATCTTTAGCATAAGAAGCCAAGGTTTCGTTATCATTACACCAACATTGGAAAGGAAGGTGTTTAAACAGCAAGCAGCAACAAGATTCATCACAACAATAAGATATATCATAATCAGAGCATAAGTTTCTAGCATAGTGATATAGTTTTTGTATCAGTTTCCATATAAATATCCCTTTTTCAGACAGGCGGTATTCCTTATAATATTTTTGTTGATCCTCAGTGAATCCACTATGCCAATAAGATCTAGTTTCAAAGAATTTAACCATTGTAAGCAAACAGAGTAATAAGATAAAGTGTACTTATCAAGTGAACTTATAAGTAGAGCTATGGTCCCCGGCAACGACGCCAGAAAATAGTCTTGATAACCCACAAGTGTAGGGGATCGTAACGGTCTTCGCGGGTAGGTATGGCCCTAATTTATTGATTCGACACAAGGGAAGCCAAAGAATACTTATAAGCCTTAGCAGTTGAGTTGTCAATTCAACCACACCTGAAAAAGCACTAGACAAGATATAAGTAGCAACGATGTGTTGATGGGTGTAGCCTTATAGTCTTCCCCAATCACCAACACCACAAAGTAGTAGCAACAGTGATGAGAGCAATAGTAACAACGAAGGCAATGAAGATGAACGATGGACCGGGGTTCAAGGTTTCACTAGTGGTAACTCTCCAAGAAAAAAGATCAAGTGTTGGGTGAAAAAATTACAGTTGGGCAATTGACAAAATTGCACTAACTCTAGCCAAAGAACAAACTAGAGAAATCCTAGTCTAAGAACCAAACATAGGCATGTGTTCCCTATGTAGTTGTACGTGTTTGCAATAAGAACTTGCACAACATCTTTTCTCTTACCATCCCTCTACGAACGGGGCCAAAAGGTACTTATGGAGATTAAGGTGCTCCTATCAAAGAGCACCGGAACATAGAATTAACACTCTATGAACAAATGTGATCCTCAAATTATAGCCCATCCCCTTTGGTGTCCCAAGCTGTCACCATTGGGATCGTCGGTTCCGGACTATAATAGGTGCATACAACCGTAGATAAGATCTATAACAACAATTAGAATCATGCAACCATAACGTGCTCAGATCTGAAATCATGCTACTTATGCACTAGTAGCAAGCATTAAGAACAACAAATTGCAGCAACAATAATTCATAAACCTCTTAGGACTGAACAAGGTAACAATTCATCGGATCCCAAAAAACACAACACCAATTACATCATATGGATCTCAATCATGTAGGGTAGCTCATGAGAACTTTGTATTCAAGAACTAGGTGGATAAGATACCAACAAGCTACTGCCATGAACTCTTAGTCCAAGGAGGAAGTACTCACGATCCATCATGGGGTGAAGAAGAGTTGATGAAGATGGCCCCGGGGGCCAAGGCCCTCTCCGGCAGGGTGCCGGAGCAGGATCCTGGTGACCCCCGAAGCTAGGTTTCCATGGCGGCGGATATCGGGAGCGCTTCTGGAAAAAGGAGTTCCAGTATCGGGGTTTTCGCGACGGGAGTATAAATAAGAGCCAAAGGAGGGCACCGTGGTTGATCCAAGTCGCCTAGGCGGCCTGGTGGCGAGGCCTCCCCCTAGGCCGCATCAGGTGGGCCCCTCCTGCTCTCCTACGGGCGTAAGGAGTCTTCTGGAACGCTGATTTTTTGTATATTTTTCCCAAAAAAAATTAGGCACTTTATAAAAGGGGAAAACCTAAAATGCGAAAATAGCATAAAACAGGAACTGGCACTGTGGTGCACTGAATTAATAGGTTAGTCCAAATATGATCAAAAGTGTATGAAAGTGTATAAAACATAGCAATATCACTCAAAACATGCATGGAGCAAGCAGTAATTATAGATACATTTGGGACGTATAACCCACCTATGACCGAAACAATGACAATCCATCAATCGTGTTCGATGGATCTGATGTGGACGCCATCAAGAAATCCTTTAACTGCTCTCGACTTGATGCTTGTCGGAAGAGGTTGTAGATTGGCTAAGAACTTCATCAGCGTTAGAGCCAATATGGCCGCACGGGTCATCGACATCGTGGAGCACATGCAAACAATTATCAAGAGCGAAAAGAATTGAATATGAGGCTGAAGTGGGATGTCATGGATAAAGTGTTTGATATGTGCCCTAGAAGCAAATTAATAAAGATATTTGTCACATATCTGTTTGTTCATAATACATTATATATTGTGCTAGAACTGTATTAAGCGGAAACATTAATACACGTGTGATATATAACAACCTGGTCCCTAGTTAAACTCAGGCATACTAGCTCATTGGGCAATTGATGATCAACGTTTCCTGATCATGAGAACATAATAGTCTATTGACAATGAGGTCATATAATTAGGATAATGATGTGATGGACACACACCCACCTTAAGCATTGCAGTGTGATCAAGTCACATAAGTTCAGCATTGAGATGACTTAATAACATAGTGACTGAATCCTTAGACCGTGATGATCATACATAATTGCTATCTATTAGGATGCTTTGAGTGCATTAACCGTTACACTGAAACATGGTAACTGAAAAGGTGTATCTTGGGTATTCTGAAGTAGATATGTTGAGGAGTATGAAATAGATCAGAGAGGGATTTGTCAATCCGAGTGACGGATAGGTACTCTGGGCCCACTCGGTGGTGTTGCATCAATATCTTGCAAGCAAGTGACTAGGTCACAAGAGATGTAATATTCACAGACGAGTAAACATGTTATGTCGGAGACGAGGAACAACTAGGTATTGGATACCGACGATCATACCTCGGACAAACATAGTACCGAAGCACAAAGGGATCAAGTCATATTGTTAACGGTTCAACAACGATGAAGTTTATTCGATGGAAGCGTAGGGGCACATCAAGGATTGTAACCAGATCCCACATGATGTTCATTGGTCAGAGAGTGTCTCGATCATGTCTACTGTTTCCCGGACCGTAGGGTGTCACACTTAAGGGCAATCGATGCATTAAGGATTGATTCGGGATCATCGGTGAAAAGAGAGAAAACACCGGAAATGTACTGGGAGGTGCCGGAAGTTATTCTGGATATTTTGAAAGGTTCAAAATGATATATATTAATGTTTAAATATGTTTTATTATTTAATTGACATAATTAAATATTAAAATGATTTAAATAATTAATTAAAAAGGTGAAAAGGTATTTGGGCCTTAAAAGGCCCATTAGGGGAAGGGGGAGCCTCCCCCCCTTGGGCTTGGCGCCAAGGGAGGGGCCCATCCCCCCTCCTAGCCGCACCACTCCCCCCCTTGGGGGTTTAGTCCCACATGGGGGAAGGGGAGGGGGTGGAGCCCCTCTTTGGCCTATATAAGGAGGGGTGGGGTGCCTTTTTCAACACAACATTGAGTTTCTCTCTCTCTCTTTCTCCGACCTAGAGCGGACTCCCCTGGTTTGGAGTTTGCACCTGGTTGGGGGTTTCACCATCATCCGGACGCCGACACGCTGCCGGAACCGGGATCCGGATCAATCTTCTTTCCGCTGCTCTTTTGGTTCGGAGCCCGGAGGGACGTCGGTTGCACCGTACGTGTGTAATCCCGAGAGGCACTACACATGTGGTGCTACATCATCGTCGGAGGTTCTTCAACACGATAGGGAGGTCGTAGGATCAGAGTCTATGCCAACCACGTTCGGGGAACGTTTCCCTCTTTCGGTCTTCAAAGGTATGAACACCGATTCCTTCCGTTACATACATCAGCATAGCATAGATCTTGGGTTCGGGACTTGTAGGTAGGAAATTTTTTGTTTTCTGCGCCGATCCCCAACAGTGGTATCATGAGCAAGGCTATGCGTAGATGTATTGTACGGGTAGAACACATCTAGGATGTGGGCATCAATTCTCCAATTGTTACCCTCCCACGTGTACTCGTTTAGCGTTGCGGCAATGTCCTGATGAAGCGGCCCCGACCGACCTTACGCGTTTACGCGAGACTGGTTCCACGCTTGACATATGGCTTGTACCATATAAGTGGCTAGGGGTGTCTGTCTCTCTAACATTTGCGACGCGAAGACGTTTGCAACGGAGGGCCCCGACAGGGGTGTAATAGAGACGATTGCAGGATTGGTGTTGTGGCTTGTTTTCGCAGGATCGAAAGCGGTTCTCTCTCGAAACCCCTTAGCAGCCACGTAAAACTTGCAAAAGATAAAGTAGAAGGCGTTTTAACTTTAATTTGCATGTAAGGGGGATCATAGCTTGTATGATTTACAGTTTTACTTACTGTCTTGCTAATATGCTAGATATGCGACGGTAGCATGATAGGGTAATCTCTCTCAATACCATGATTGTATTCTCCCTTAGTGGCCACCGCCTGGAAGGATCTCTTTATGATAGGCAGGGCGTGACGATCGGGTGTCATACATACATTAGCGATTGCATGAGGTTGGGTTTGGCAAGCCTAGCATATGCAGATATGGCCTTGCTGAACAGCCATACACTAAGGTTCGACTGGCAGGCTTGACATATGTAGATATGAGCTTGGGATACGGATGACCGAAAGGTTAAGCATGAGTCATATAACGGATATGATTGGCATGATGGCCTACCTAGGGAGATGTGTCGTCGGTCGTGTGATATTCGAGGACGATCATTCAAACTAGGATTATGTTAATCACTTAGTAAATTTGGAGAGATGTTTAACTAAGTGGGAGTTTTAGAATTAATTAAAATTGAACTCCAATTATGAACAAAGTCTAAATATGTGTTTTGCAAATAACCATTGTAGATGGCTGCACCTCGCCCCTCATTCAACTTAGGGTCATTCCTAGACAAAGACAAACTGAAAACCGATGGGTCAAACTTCACCAACTGGTTCCGCACTCTGAGGATTCTCCTCGTTCCCCTCAAGATGGCATACGTACTAGAGGCCGCGTTAGGTGACGAACCACCAGCAGACACTAGTCACGATGAGAAGAATGTCTACCTCTCCAAGACGGATGATTACAACCTTGTCCAGAGTGGAATGCTTTACTCCATGGAGGCTGAGCTGCAGAAACGCTTTGAGAGGATGGGTGCATATGAGATAATCACCGACCTCAAGGCCGTCTTTGCACCCCAAGCCAGGGCTGAACGTTATGAGGCTTCTGAAGCTTTCTTCTCAGCAAAGATGGATGAGCATAGCAGTGTTAGTGAGCACGTGGTCAAGATGTTTGGCTACGTTCAACGCTTGAATGCTCTGGAATGTCAGATTCCAGATGAACTTGCTATTGATAGGGTGCTGGAGTCGCTGCCCCCTAGCTACAAAGGCTTTGTGTTGAACTACAACATGCAGGGGATGACTAAGACCCCTTCTGAGTCGTTCGCCATGCTGAAAACTGCTGAGGTTGAGATCAAGAAGGAGCATGTTGTATTCATGGTCAACAAGACCGTTGAATTCAAGAAGTCTGGCAAGAAGGAGAAGGGAAAGAAGGGAAGCCCGAAGAAGGGTGACAAGCCAGTTGTCACTCCTCGTAAGGCACCCAAACCTGGACCCAAGCCCGGCGTTGAGTGCTTCTACTGCAAGGGTGATGGTCACTGGAAACGCAACTGCCCCAAGTACCTAGAGGATCAGAAGGTTGGCTAGATTGTCAGAAGAGACAAAGGTATATTTGATATACACGTTATTGATCTTTTCTTAACAAGCGCTGGGAACAAATCCTGGATATTTGATACTGGATCTGTTGCTCACATTTCTAACTCCTCTCCGGGGCTACGGAATAGGTGACGCTTGATGAAAGATGAAGTGACGATGCGCGTGGGAAACGGCTGCCGGATTGAAGTGGTGGCGGTCGGCACGAAGCATCTTAGTCTCCCTTCGGGATTAGTTTTGATTTTGAATAAGTGCTACTATGTACCCGCATTGATTGTGAACATCGTTAGTGGTTCTTGCTTGAAGTGAGACCACTATTCTTTTAAGTCAGATACAATTGGTTGTGCGATTTATAAGGATGATGTGTTTTATGTTCATGCACCGGAGAAAAATGGCTTATTCATTCTTAATCTCGATTGTGATATACTTCATATTGATAACGTAGAGGCCAAAAGATTAAAACCTAGTGGCGAAGAACACATGAAGATGTGGCATTGTCGACTTGGTCATATTAGTGAAAAGTGCATGAAGAAGCTTCATGATGATGGACTTCTGGAGTCATTGGATTTTGGATCCCTTGACACATGTGAACCATGCCTTATGGGCAAGATGACAAGGACTCCATTCAATGGAACAATGGAGCATGCGGAAGACTTGTTAGGGATCATACATTCAGATGTATGTGGACCTATGAACGTCCCCACACGCAATGGTCTTCGTTACTTCGTGACCTTCACAGATGAATTAAGCAGATATGGGTATATCTACTTAATGAAACATAAGTCTGAAACCTTTGAAAGGTTCAAGGAATTTCAGAGTGAGGTCGAGAATCAACTCGGGAAGAAAATCAAGCACCTTTGATCCGATCGAGGAGGCGAGTATTTAAGTCACGAGTTTGGCGATCATCTTAAGACTTGTGGCATCGTACCACAACTTACGCCGGCAGGAACACCTCAGTGTAACGGTGTTTCGGAGCGACGTAATCGAACTCTATTGGATAGCGTACGATCGATGATGTCTCATACCGACTTACCTGTGTCATTCTGGGGGTATGCATTAGAAACTGCCGCTTACATTCTTAATAGGGCACCGTCCAAATCCGTAAAGACAACACCATTTGAGGAATGGCATGGCAAGAAACCAAAGTTGTCTCACTTGAAGATTTGGGGTTGTGAGGCTTATGTTAGGAAACTTCAGCCTGACAAGCTCGAATCAAAAGCGGATAAGTGCATCTTTGTGGGATATCTAAGGGAAACCGTTGGATACACCTTCTACAACCAGTCTGAGGGCAAAACGTTTGTCGCCAAGACTGGATGCTTTCTTGAGAAAGAGTTTCTTTCGAAAGAATTGAGTGGGAGGAAAATAGACATCAACGAGATGATTGACCAATCACTCCAAGTGGAAGAAATGGCAATGGAAGTTGTTCCGAAACCATCTTCCGTAGTGGGAGCTGAAGAGAACGGTCATCATGATATTCATAACGATCGTGACATACATGATGATCATTGATACGTCCAAAACGTATCTATAATTTCTGCTTGCTCCATGCATGTTTTTTGTGATATTGCTATGATCTAGATACACTTTCATACACTTTTGATCATATTTGGACTAACCTATTAACTCAGTGCACCACAGTGCCAGTTCCTGTTTTTTGCTGTTTTTTTATTTCAGTTTTCCCCCATATAAAAAGTGCTCCAAAAATTCGGGAAAATTCAGATAAAAAATCAGCGTGAAGGAACCTTCCGGAAGAACCTGGATGGGGCCAGAGGGCCACCACCAGGGTCCCAGGCGCCCTGGTGGCGCGCCCTAGGGCTTGGCCGCGGTGGGCGCTTGGAACCCTGGTGGCCCCCCTGGCTGCCCCCCTTCGCCTATATATTCTCCGTCACGGGAAACTTCCGAAGACAGAACCCTTTTTCGCGATCTCGCCTCTGTTCCGCCGCCGCCGTGCTTCCGAGATCGGGAGCACCAGAAGACCTCTTCCCGGCACCCTGCCGGAGGGAGGGTTGACCTCCGGGAGTCTCCTCTCCACCATGGATGCTTCCCGGATGTCTTGTGAGTAGTTTTCCTTGGACCATGGGTCCGTGATCAGTAGCTATGTGATGTTCTCCTCCCCTCTTTGTTCTTCATGGTTTAGACCTCGTGAGCTGCCCTACATGATCGAGGCACTTTTTTAATCTTTCTGCTGTTGCTATGCTGAGTTTGATGGGATCTGATGGATTATGAGATTATGTTCAGATTGTGATTGAGTAATATATTTGGTTCTTATCTCTTATATTTTTGTTCCTAAGTAATTTTTGCATGTTCTCCGTTGCTGTTTATTGCTTTGGCCAAGTAGTAGGTAGTAACCCCAAGAGGGAACGTTATGCTCGATTGTGGGTTCGTGCCCCCCGATGACACGCTTGAGTGACAGAAACATGAGTCTAGGGGATGTGTTGTTGCCACAAGGGGGAAAACAACGGTGCTTGTAACCGCGGTTGCAAGGATTGTTTACTTTACGCAAAGTGTTTTTTAATGCAGTTGTCTGTTGCTTTGGGTTTACACTTTGGGTGGGGCTCGCAACTTAATACCAGCGAGATGTTCTGGATAGATATCTCAAGGTGGATGATTAGTAGTAGATGCAGTTGGATTTCGGTCTACTTATTTTGGCATACTGCCCGTGCTTTTGAGCCTCTTCATTTCTTTTGTAGCATAGTTAGCATTGCGGTGCGTTCATAATCCTGTCAATTGCCCTTCTGTAATTTGTTCACCTCGCATATTAGTTTTATCGTCTTTTGGGAGAGAGACATCACTAGTGAACATCACGTATCCCGGTCCATATCATCATTACTGTTTACACGCTCATTTACTTTTCTGCTTTTACTTTCAGTTGCTATCATTATCCTTTTGTGTTTGATCCTTTGTGAACAACAAGACCGGAGAGATTGACAACCTCTCTAAACTTCGTTGGGAACAAAGTTATTTGTGTTTGTGTGCAGGTCCACGTCAGTAGCGCCGCTGACACCTACTTATCATCTCTGTAGTCCTACTGGAGACAAACCTTGGTATCTTTACTGAGGGAAATTTGCTGTTGTGCTACATCACGCCTTCCACTTGGGGCTCACCAACGAAGGGCGAGAAATCAATATCATTACCTCGCACATCAATCATGATCAAGATGAAGAGGATCCTATTGTACCCCGCAGGTCATCAAGAGCCCGAGTAAAAACTCAGTTTTATGGGCAACTTGTCAATGCAGTCATGTTAAATGAACCTGACGAACCTGCGAACTACAAAGAAGCAATGGAGGGACCCGAGTCCGAGAAATGGCTGGAAGCCATGAAATCCGAGATAGACTCCATGTATGCCAACAAAGTATGGACTTTGGTGGATATTCCCGAGGACCGAAAGGCCGTAGAGAATAAGTGGATATTCAAGAAAAAGACTGACGCTGACGAAAACGTATCTGTCTATAAAGCTCGACTTGTCGCAAAAGGTTTCCGACAAATTCAAGGAGTTGACTACGAAGAGACTTTCTCTCCCGTAGTGATGCTAAAGTCTATCCGGATATTGCTAGCAATTGCTGCCTATTACGACTATGAAATATGGCAGATGGATGTGAAAACCACGTTCCTAAATGGCAACATTGAGGAAGAGTTGTATATGGTACAACCGGAAGGTTTTATTGATCCTAAGGACGCTGGTAAGGTGTGCAAACTTCAACGGTCCATTTATGGGTTGAAGCAAGCATCTCGAAGCTGGAATCTTCGTTTTGATGAGGTGAAGCTGCATACGTATTAGGCATTAAAATCTATAGAGATAGATCAAGACGCATATTAGCACTGAGTCAGAGAAATTACCTTGAGAAGATATTGAAGAGGTTCAATATGGATAACGCCAAGACAGGCCTCTTGCCCGTTATGAAAGGAAGTAAATTGAGTGTGACTCAATGCCCAACAACAGCAAAAGAAAGGGAGTAAATGTCCTCAAAGCCCTATGCCTCAGCCATAGGTTCTATCATGTATGCTATGTTGTGTACTCGACCAGATGTGGCCCTGGCGGTTAGTCTGACTAATCATTTCCAAAGTAATCCTAGAATGGATCATTGGATTGCAGTGAAGAACGTCCTTAAGTACTTACGAAGAACTAAGGATCTGGTTCTTGTCTATGTAGGATGTGAAGAAGAGCTCGCCGTAACAGGTTACGTCAATGCCAGTCTTGCTACTGATCCCGATGACTCAAAATCCCAGACGGGATACGTGTTTATGTTGAATGGTGGTGCGATTAGCTGGAGGAGCGGCAAGCAGTCAGTAGTCGCCCAATCTACGATGGAGTCGGAGTATATTGCCGCTTGCGACCCTGTTAGCATTTATTGCGACAATACGGGTGCCATTGCTAACGCAAGGGAGCCGAGGACTCACTCTACAGCCAAGCATATTCTCCGGCGTTTCCATGTGACGCGGGACTACGTCAAGGATGGTCATACTAGGATTTGCAAAATACATACGGATCTGAATCCGTCAGACCCAATGACTAAACCTCTTCCACAAGCCAAGTTTGAACAACACCGAGAGACTATTGGTGTTAGATACATACCTGATGTGAACTAGTGTAATTTGTACTCTAGTGCAAGTGGGAGACTGTTGTATATGTGCCCTAGAGGCAAATTAAAAAAGATATTTGTCACATATCTGTTTGTTCATAATACGTTATATATTGTGCTAGAACTGTATTAAGCGGAAACATTAATACACGTGTGATATATAACAACCTGGTCCCTAGTTAAACTCAGGCATACTAGCTCATTGGGCAATTGATGATCAAGGTTTCCTGATCATGAGAACATAATAGTCGATTGACAATGAGATCATATCATTAGGAGAATGATGTGATGGACACACACCCACCTTAAGCATTGCAGTGCGATCAAGTCACATAAGTTCAGCATTGCGATGACTTAATAACATAGTGACTGAATCCTTAGACCGTGATGATCATACATAATTGCTATCTATTAGGATGCTTTGAGTGCATTAACCGTTACACTGAAACATGGTAACTGAAAAGGTGTATCTTGGGTATTCCGAAGTAGATATGTTGACGAGTATGAAATAGATCAGAGCGGGATTTGTCAATCCGAGTGAAGGATAGGTACTCTGGGCCCACTTGGTGGTGTTGCATCAATAGCTTGCAAGCAAGTGACTAGGTCACAAGAGATGTAATATCCACAGACGAGTAAACATGTTATGTCGGAGACGAGGAAGAACTAGGTATTGGATACCGACGATCATACCTCGGACAAACATAGTACCGAAGCACAAAGGGATCAAGTCATATTGTTAACGGTTCAACAACGATGAAGTTTATTCGATGGAAGCGTAGGGGCACATCAAGGATTGTAACCAGATCCCACATGATGGTCATTGGTCAGAGAGTGTCTCGATCATGTCTACTGTTTCCCGGACCGTAGGGTGTCACACTTAAGGGCAATCGATGCATTAAGGATTGATTCGGGATCATCGGTGAAAAGAGAGAAAACACCGGAAATGTACCGGGAGGTGCCGGAAGTTGTTCCGGATATTTTGAAAGGTTCGAAATAATATATATTAATGCTTAAATATGTTTTATTATTTAATTGACAGAATTAAATATTAAAATGATTTAAATAATTAATTAAAAAGGTGAAAAGGTATTTGGGCCTTAAAAGGCCCATGAGGGGAAGGGGGAGCCTCTCCCCTTGGGCTTGGCGCCAAGGGAGGGGGCCATCCCCCCTCCTAGCCGCACCACTCCCCCCCTTGGGGGTTTAGTCCCACATGGGGGAAGGGGAGGGGGTGGAGCCCCTCCTTGGCCTATTTAAGGAGGGGTGGGGTGCCTTTTTCAACACAACATTGAGTTTCTCTCTCTCTCTCTCTTTCTCCGACCTAGAGCGGACTCCCCTGGTTTGGAGTTTGCACCTGGTTGGGGGTTTCACCATCATCCGAACGCCGTCGCGTTGCCGGAATCGGGATCCGGATCAATCTTCTTTCCGCTGCTCTTCTGGTTCGGTGCCCGAAGGGACGTCGGTTGCACCGTACGTGTGTAATCCCGCGAGGCACTACACGTGTGGTGCTACTTCATCGTCGGAGGTTCTTCAACACGATAGGGAGGTCGTAGGATCAGAGTCTACGCCAACCACTTTCGAGGAACGTTTCCCTCTTTCGGTCTTCAAAGGTATGAATACTGATTCCTT
The DNA here is from genome assembly GCA_950022295.1 of Bromus sterilis. Lineage (NCBI taxonomy): Eukaryota > Viridiplantae > Streptophyta > Magnoliopsida > Poales > Poaceae > Bromus > Bromus sterilis. The sequence goes on from OX465598.1 coordinate 37,763,786, forward strand.
CCGTTACATACATCAGCATAGCATAGATCTTGGGTTCGGGACTCGTAGGTAGGAAATTTTTTGTTTTCTGGGCCGATCCCCAACATAAAGATGAATCAACCTTGAAACGTCAGAACCTAATCAACGACCTGTTCAACATTGCAAGTTGTGGTCCACTCTACAAGTGCTCCTGGAAGGCAAAATTGTAGGCCAAAGCAGGAAATTGACCCGATTGCTAGGACGGTTGGAAGCATGACAAAAGGCTTAGGGGGAAAGACCGAGCAACTGAATTTCAAGACACATTGGAGCATATTGCAGACAAGTGATACCACCACAAATCATATTGGGAAAAAATCCCATAAATGATGCTAGAACTAGAAGCTTTAGCAAGCATTGGAGAGAAAACATCAGCCACAAGGTTCAACAGTATGGGAGAGAGTGGATCTATCTATTTCATAACTTTACTGCCCACAAAATATGGCTAATTGATATCATTCAACCTGACACAAAAAGAGCTCTGTTGGATGTTGCTAATGACTCATATAAACCACTTAGTACCAAAACCTCGAAGAGTGAGCATTTCTAGACGGAAATCATAGCTTACTTTGCCATAGGCCTTTCCGTGATCTAAGTTCTCACCCTGATCACTAACTACACTTTCTAAAATATAGCAACATGGACAAAGGAAGTTTTGTCAAGTCGATAAAGGCCTATCACAAATAGGAGAAATAATATTGGTCAAACCCATATTGAATATTTCACAAAATAATTGTTGAGACTAATAGGTCTAAACAACTATTCTCAAAAAAAATTATCAAAAGCCATGAATTAATTACTAGTGATATCCCAAAAAATGATAAAAAAAACGAAAGAGAGCCCATCAAGCACATGAGCTTCACTAGCATTGGATCCCATAATGGCAGCTTTAATTTTCTTCTTGCAAAAGGTTTTTTCTAGTGTCTCATCTATAATACCTAAAAAGTTCATCCCCACTAACCTATTTATCTTGACATGCAAGTTATCCATATCATCAAATAGGCCCATCATGTATAAACTCTTTTTTATTAAATTTTCATGCACATGTTCCCATTAATTCCGCATGCGCATGCAACCCATAATAAGTAAATAAATAAAAATTTATACAACCAGTCTTATGATTTATCAGGTATTTTTTAATAGGAAATTCAATTATGAGTTATCTTGCATTTTATTTTTCTATGTGACATCTTTTTTATGAATGCACAGATGTAGTTGCTAACATTATTTTAGGTTTAGCCAAAGGTGATATCTCCGTTGTCTTTACTTAACATTGTTTTCGTCTCATATTATCTCGAAGATATATTGTCAAGGTAATAAATTAATAAAACAAAAATCACACTCATTTTTTGATTTTTCATTATTTTTTTAGATTTTACTTTTAAAAGGTTTCTTTCAAAAAAGAAATCATAATCAAATCATACAATGTTCCATAAATTTTTTCATATTTTAAAGCATTAAATTATTTGCTAACAGTTTTCGCAGCAATGCGCGAGGTATCATCTAGTTTTCCTCAATAGATGGTGCCCCGCACGTTGTTGCGAAAATGTTTTGCAATATATTTCAATGAAATTTTTGGTTAAATAAAACATGAATATTTGAAACGATGTTTTTAGAATTAGTATATAAATTTAATATAAATATTATAGTAGGATGGAAATTCTCATGCATGCATGTTGCATGTTAGGGTTGATTTTTATTGTGGCATGGTGGCATTGTTGAGGTGGCTCTTTTCTAATGCATGTTGAATGATGAGGTGACATGCTTGCATGTTGAGACGAACATGTTAATTGGGGATAGCTATTTAGATTTAGAAGATTAGTGGCACATTCATTATTAGACGGAAAACAAAATCACCCATATGTATGCTATTATTAGCTTCACATCCAAACAGTAATTTGTAGTAATAAGTAGCAACTTTGAGCATATCACACGTGGAAGAAACAAGACCATTGTCACCCACTAAAGCAGATAAATGGTTTTTCCTTCGTCTGAGGTTAGCTAAATCATGAAAATACGCAATATTTCTGTCTCGTTACTTAAGTTTCTAGTTCTAAACCTCTACCACATGATAGTTTCCTTGTTTTTTCAAATACCCTTGAGCTCATTGACGTGGGTGAGCCAATATGGTCACGGGTCGTCGACATCGTGGAGCACATGCAAACAATTATCAAGAGCGAAAAGATTGAATATGAGGCTGAAGCGGGATGTCATGTGTAAAGATGAATCAACCTTGAAACATCATAACCTAATCAACGACATGTACGACATCGCAAGTTGTGGTCCACTCAACAAGTGCGTCTAGAAGGCAAAATTGCAAGCCAAAGCAGGAAATTGACCCGCCTGCTAGGACGGTTGGCAACATGACAAAAGGCTCAGGGGGAAGGACCGAGCCATAGAATTTTAAGACACATTGGAGCATATTGCACACAAGTGATACCACCACAAATCATATTGGGAAAATCACATAAATGATGCTAGAACTAGAAGCGTTAGCAAGTATTCAAGAGAAAACATCAGCCACAATGTTGAACAGTATGGGAGAGAGTGGATTTGTCTATTTCATAACTTTACGACCCACAAATATGACTAATTGACATCATTCAACCTGACACAAAAAGAGCTCTGTTGGATGGTGGTAATGACTCAGATAATCCACTTAGTACCAAAACCTCGAAGAGTGAGCATTTCTAGAAGGAAAGCATAGCTTACTCTGCCATATGCCTTTCCGTGATCTAAGTTCTCACCATGATCACTAACTATGCTTTCTAAATTATAACAACCATGGACAAAGGAGGTTTTGACAAGTCGATAAAGGCCTGTCACAAATAGCATAAATCGTATTGGTCAAACCCATATTGAATATTTTGACAAAATAGTTGTTTAGACTAATAGGTCTAAACAACTGTTCTCAAAATTTCTTACCAAAAGCCATGAATTAATTATTAGTGATATGCCAAAAAAATGATAAAAACAAAAGAGAGCCCATCAAGCACATGAGCTTCGCTAGCATTGGATCCCATAATGGAAGCTTTAATTTTCTGCTTGGAAAAGGGTTTTTCAAGTGCCTCATTTTCCTCAATATATGATGCCCCACACGTTGTTGCGAAAATGTTTTGCAATATATTTCAATAATTTTTTGGTTAAATAAAACATGAATATTTGAAAAAATATTTTTGAATTAGTATATAAATTTAATATAAATATTATAGTAGGATGGAAATTCTCATGCATGCATGTTGCATGTTGCATGTTAGGTTTGGTTTTTATTATGGCAAAGTGACATTGTTGAGGCGGGTCTTTTCTCATGCATGTTGAATGATGAGGTGCCATGCTTGCATGTTGAGAGAAATATGTTAGTGGAGGCTAACTATTTAGATTTAGAAGATATTAGTGGCACATTCACTATTAGACGGAAAACATAATCACCCATATGTATGTTATTATTAGCTTCACATCCAAACAGTAATTTGTAGTAATAAGTAGCAATTTGAGCATATCACACGTGGAAGAAACAAGACCATTGTCTCCCACTAAAGCAGATAAATGGTTTTTCCTTCGTCTGAGATTAGCTAAATCATGAAAATACGCAATATTTCTATTTCGTTACTTAAGTATCTAGTTCTAGACCTCTGCCACATAATAGTTTACTTGTTTTTCCAAATACCCTTGAGCTCAATGACGTGGGTGAACCATCACAAATCCCATGGTTAGGTATCTAGGGTTTCGAAGAGGAGGAAGAGGGCAATGCAGGTGATGTCGCCGGCTAACAGGAGACAGGTATTTACCCATGTTTGGGACCCTCGTAGAGGTAAAATCCCTACTCCTGCTTGTCTGATTGTATCAATGAGGGATTACAGTGGGGTTCCTCGCGAGATTGATCTCGCTAGGGTTTGGTGGTGCAAATATTGCATGCCCCGAGTCGTCGCCCCTCCAAGCATTTATATAGTAGGTGGGTCTCGGGGAATCCCGACACAGATACAGAATTATCTAGCCCTAACATATCATGTGTTCCACGCCTTGGGCTTAATCTCGGTTCGTCTTGACGGGCTCCATATGGGCCTCTGGCCTTTGTGCGCACCAGGTAGGGTCACGATGGGCACCTGAAGGGTATGCCCATATTAGTACCCCATGAATGTTGGGTGGCACAAAGAGCCGAATCTCCCGCCTTGTTGACCAAGCGAATCCTCCTCGAAATTCACCCGATAGAGGATCTCGGTGCTGAATTACACTATGAAACGGATCCTGAACCATTTGGTCCATCACATTGTGCGCTTCCACCGACACAAAGGCCTCGTGCGGCCGCTTTGAGCCCTGCGGTGCCACCAGAATCACTCCTTTGGCTCGTCATGGAGCCACTTAGCGTCGTCACAAACTTTCCGTCATCAGCCTCGATGCATGGATGAGGGGAGTGGGCGGTAATGGGGGTCAGCTAGGGAATGGAATGGATAGGAGACGAGTGAAGGTGGGTGGGTTAGTCTCTACCCGCTCACTCGCGCATGAACCCATCTCTCTTGCACCCCTATTCTTGACACTAGAGAGGAATATGAAAATAAATGTGAAACATAGGAGAAAATCGCATAGGAATCTTCCGGAAATCCTCCAAACATACTGAGACCGTAGTAAAGTTTATTCCATTTACTAGCCTATGATTCGAGTCATTTTACTGGATAACTGCTCATTTATATTCCTGATAGTATAGCCTGCATTAATGCAAGAGACTATTCCAACCATTTTTTGGAGACTTTGCGGTCTAGTATGATCCAATCATCCATGTTTTTTCCTATCATAATAACATAATAAATAGACCATTTGTAACGTTTCCTATCACACTAACAGAATAAATGGACCGATTGTAACACAGGGAACATCATATCAACTTATTGATCATAACATTTTCTCTGGTCAAGGAACTGCTCGAGGAACCCACAGTCATATAAGCTTAATTGAGTACACATACACTGCATTCAGATGCATACAATTATGTGGAGTACAAGACTTGAACCTACTCTGTCTCAACTCAACAAGTACGCAGCCTGCATTATTACTCTCGTAATAGCCAACATCACATGGGACTTTCATAGTAGCCAGCAATATCTGAATATATGGACAAGACGACCTAACAAGTGTTTTCAGAGATGCAATCTTAGTAAGTACAGTAGGAGACAATGCTTGCTTGTAGCTTTGTGCAGAAAGAGCTGAGACAAGAGCAAATTGGTTGGCCGTGCCGCATGCTGCCTGTCGCAGCCGCATCGTTTGGGATTTGGTTCTTGGTGATGCTTTAGCGGGGGTCCATAAGGTACGAATTGGCACGAGAATTCTTCCTTTCCCTTAGCATCAAAATCTACATACGCATCAGGATATGCAGAGGATATGCAAGGCAAAGGAAATAGGGTCATGACCCATGAGCCTGCTGGCACTCGTTCTCTGTTTTCTCTGTTAAGTTTCCCTCAAGTGTCACCTCAGTTATCCTCCTTCAGTTTCACTTGTTCTGCTACCTTGGTTGGCATTGGCGTTTCTGAATGAATGATACCAAGTTCAGCAAAGATGAAGTTATCATCCATTTCACTATCCTCCCTTCAGTTAAGTTGGCCGGGAAAGTAAGGCTAAGGCAGGAGGATAAGCTAAGAGTTGACGGCTGATTTTGCCTAAGAAAGCGACTACGCATTTGCGCCACCGAATGCAATCTGAGGCCATTGACGGGGTACTTGATTAAAACACTCCTATGTCGACCTAGAAAAGCAGCGGTGCGTGGCAGGCATCGTATACCTGTCAACACTCAACATTACTTCTCTCCTTTGCGCTTGTGGATTTGTGGTCTCTCTCCTATTATCCATCCTTTTAGCCATGCCTGCCACGGGACCATAAGAAAAGCAGCTAATCGTTGTGTTTACAGCTAAATTTCGTCCACAACTAACAACAAACACAGTGCGCGCTGTAGAAGGATAGAGAGGGATTTAGTGGAATCGATGTTTATTGTTTGATCCTTGGAGGCATATATATATAGAAGTACATGACCAACTTGGAGTACAAGACAAGGCAAGAATAAATCCTAGTCTATCTCGTGTTTCCTAATAATCAATATACTCAACATCCCCCCGCAGTCACAACGTAGCGACGCAGACGGTGAGACTGGAAAAGAATCCGAAGGCGGAGCCGACGGACATCCCCACCACAGTCAGTCGTAACGGTCGACGCATCGCGGAGTTTGTGGCTGGAGTGAAAGCCAACGAGGTTCCCAAGCAGGCGGTAGCCCTTTGTGTCGTCGCCGAAGTAGCCGAGAGCGTAGGGTGATGAAGCCGTTGTCGAGGTAGCCGTGCGAGAAATGTCGTGGTCGATGTCGAGTCGGGGTAGCCGGTGTCGAGGTAGTCGCCGAGGAGCCGCGAATGCAAGGAAGTCAGGAACACAGCGCGGCTCAGGAAGAGCGGCACTGGCGGGCGGTCGTCAGTCGTAGCACGGGACGTCGCGAAGAAGAGGGTGGTGACGTCCGGAAGGAGACGGTGTTGACGAAGCGTCGCGACGGGTTTGCCAATTCCGGGGACACGTCGTAGACGAAGGCACGCGTCGGTGTTGCCAGCACCGGGCATGCGTAGACAGACGAAGACGATGTCGACGAAGCGTCGCACCAGGCTTGCCAGTCCCGGGAACACGTTGTAGACGAAGGCACACACCGGTGTTTCCAGTACCGGGCATGCGTAGACGGGGACCAGTAGGAGTTGTACGCCATGTCGGAGGGACCAGAAGAGAAGGACTCAACAACGGTTGCGGCGCCGACCGACGCGGTGTCGATGTCGCACGCGGTCGTCGGAGTAGATGAAGTGGCCGAGGAAGATGACAGCGACGTTGGCGATGAGCTGGTGCTGGACGACGATGAAGTCGGCGAAATCAGAGGTAGCCCGTGGGGGGCCACGTCGGTCGCCGGTGGAGCGGCAGCGGCGAACAGGGAGTCGGCGCGGCTCGGGTGAGCGGCAGCGGCGCGGGTGGCGCGGCGGGGGCGGAGCTCGACGTAGGCGATGAAGAACCCAACAGCGTGACGAAGACCATGCGCGTACGATGGCATTCCCGCGCCAAGAGAGGCGACGCGGCCCATGCCACGGGGGCGTCAACGTGCGGGGACGGCAGTGACCACGGGCTGCGGCGCTACGGCCTGAAGGGGCGATGCAGCGGCAGCGCGCGTGTCGGGAGCGACGGAGGGGAAGACCTCGGGGCGGCGGCGGCGACCGCGTGCCGCGACACTACGGCCCGTGGGGGCGACGCAGCGGCGACGTGCGTGTTGGGCAGCCGCGGGGACGGTCTCGGGGCGGCGGCGTGGACTGTGCGCCACGACGCTACGGCCCATGAGGGCGACGCAGCGGTGGCGCAGAAGTCGGGGCATCCACGAGGAGAATCACGGGGACGGCGCTGCGGCCCGAAGGGGCGACGCGACGGCCACCCGATGCTCGATCGGTGGATAGCGCTCGTACTCGGGGGCGTTCTTCACGGAATCCGAAGGAGGCGCATGTGGGCGACTGTACGGGTCGTCAACGCGGCGCGAAGGGGGCGATCGCGCGGGCGGGCGGGTGATCAATCCGATCGCCCGCGAGGTGGAGGAGCGCCGCTCGGTGTGTTGATGGCGACGGGGGGCCGAGCGAACCAGCAGCGCCGGCGCGACGCGGGACTAGCCGACGCGACTCCAACGGCGAGGGGCCCAGCCGGTGCAGGGCCAGCCGGGGTGTCGGGGACATCGCGGGTCCAGCCGGCGCACGCCCGATCTGCGCGGGGCCAGTCGGTGTGACCCCAGTTGGCGCGGGGCCAGCCGGGGGTGTCGGGGACGTCGCAGGTCCAGGGGCGTCGGGGGGGCCGGGGCGGGCTGTAGTCGGTGGCGACGATGGCGTTGGAGGACTCCGATCTGAAGCATGGGCGGCGACGGCCGGCGTGGGCGACGGCCGGCGTGGGCGACGGTCGGGCTAACGCGCGGAAGACGGCCACTACAGGCTTGCGCGTCGCGCGAAGCCGCCGAGGCGGCGTGTGAAGCCGCCGTGTCGGTGAAGAAGCCGACAGTCGCGCAGGAGTCGAAGTAGAGGCGCAGTTGATCGACGACGGCGATGGGCGACGCAAACCGATCTTAGATCGGAAAACCAAAAAGACGTTGATCAAGACAACCGGCGGAGAGTAAAAGCCCCGATCAAGGGATCGGGAGAAAAGACTCTAGGGCAGCCGATCCACGGGATCGGCGGACGAACCCTAGTTACGGGCGGCGCGGCCCCCAGCGCCGGCGATCAGGGATCGGCGCCGGGGGCGGCGCGGGCCGAAGCGACTGCGGCGGCTAGGGTTTAGGAACGGTTAGGCTGATACCATATAGAAAGATAGAGAGGGATTTGGTGAAATCGATGTTTAATGCTTGAGCCTTGGAGGCATATATATATGAGTACATGACCAACTTGGAGTACAAGACAAGGCAAGAATAAATCCTAGTCTATCTCTTGTTTCCTAATAATCAATATACTCAACACGTGCTACTTTCCTACTAGGTTGCAAAGAGATGTTGACTGCAAAATCGAGATTTAAAGGCCATCATGATCTTTCGTAGAATCTATGGCCTCCTTTGGTTTGTAGGAATCTTGTAGGAATTTTATAGGATAGGATTTTTAAAAGATTTCCTACTAGGTTGCAAAGAGATGTTGACTGCAAAATCGAGATTTAAAGGCCATCATGATCTTTCGCAGAATCTATATATATGAAGGGATCGAACGAGACCTGAAATGGCCTCTGATCAAGACATGGCACAAGTGGCAACACCAAAGTCGGTTGGGTTCTCATTTTAATCAAGGCAAGAAAGGGACCTGTCCGTTGTGCCAAAACCAACGCATGAAGTTATGCAATCCAAACGTGGGGTACGAATGGCTTGAAACGGAGTGCTTAACCTATAAAAGAAGTTTGGTTATTATGGCCGGCATACTCTGGTGTTAAGGAACCACATTCCGGTCTCCACTTCCGGCCTTCTCGCGTGCTAAGCCTCTACCCTCAAGCTTTTCCATGGCTATCTAATTTCCATTTATTATCCATGGGACCAAACTTATGTGTATTTTTTAGAAGAAAAAAAGAGGATCATCCCCGACCTCTGCATGACTGCATCATTTGAAGATGTGTGCTTGGAGCCATGGATGTTTGACTGAAAACATCACATGGTTTCTTGAAGGTGTTCACAGCTCACCTTGGGCGTATTTATGAGAAACTTGGACCATCCATGGCCTGCACATGTTGAATCCTCTGTCACCAGCTGTCTGAAGCCACTATGCCATACAGTTCAGTGCACAGATTCAGCTGCCCACACACATCCTTTTCTCTGTACTACCATCATGTATTAATTGTTTCAGAAAAAAAATACAGTAACTTCATTCATACTAGTACCATATGGGATATGGGATATACTCCACTTGTTGATTAACTGGACCCAGTGTAACATTTACATGGATGTAACTGTGCCTCCTATCCCATGGAATTGGCATTTATATGCTTATTACATGATGAAGAAAGAATCGGGCTGGAACAAATTGGCTAGTATGACATGTGTGATCTTGCATATGGGGGGAGAAGATCAGAAGAACTGAGAACACCCATCCATCCATCCATTTACCCTCTCTACTGAATGTACGTGTGATGCTACGTACTACCATGGCAGCTCTAACACTATGAATTAGTTGACCTTGGTGCAGACCCGGCGGATCTCGCCGTCGGAGGCGCCGGCGGTCTTGACGCCGATGCGGCCGAGCTTGGCCATGGCGGCGACGAAGGCGTCGAAGAAGGCGGTCTGGTTGGCGGCGAAGCGGTTGACGGTGGCGCGGGAGCGGCGGTCGGCGAAGAGCACCTGGTCGGAGGACAGCAGGCCCTTCTGCTGCTGCAGCGTCTGGTAGTATCCGTTGTCGAACTTGAGGGGCGTGACGGCGTCCAGCATGGCCACGGTGGCCGGGCTGTAGCTGAGAGGGCACGTCCCCCGCATCTGGCGCAGGAAGGCGAGGTTCATCGGCGGGCTGTACTGCGGCTTGGCCCCCTTGAACTGGTACAGCCGCCGCACGAACTTGTCGCAGTGCGTCACCCCGATCGTGTGACCCCCTGCACAAACCGCATTTCCTTTTCCATGTCAGTAGCTGATGGGGATATGAACGCCGCTCGCTTCCGGGTTCCGGCCATGCCGCCGCGCTCCGGTGGCATGGACGGGCCAACCACCGTTGCAAGTAGTAGAGTATCTATCTATGTTGATGGGCTAATAATAATTGAGAGGGAAGGGAATGTTTTGGCGTGGTGTTGCCGGGCCGGGGAGGAGTAGTGACCTGAGAGTGCGATCATGTCGGTCTGGGTGAGGCCGTTGAAGGAGAAGAGCTTGTTGAGCTGGTCCAGGGAGAAGCCGGCGCCGGGGAGGCTGTGCTTCACGACGGCGCGCGTGCCCACCTTGCCGTCCAGCCGTCCCAGCTCCACCGGGTAGAACGGACCTCCGGCCTGCATCATCAACAGATCACCATTACTACTTTGCAGCAGAAAACCTGATTATTACAGCACAGTTTTGCGATCAAGTACGTACAGAGGGAGCCCGGCCAGGAGCAGAATTTCCCGGCATGGCGCGCAACTTGCGCGACTCAATAATTGATTGACGGATTAATTCAGCAGCTCTACCGCTAGTACTACCATCACAGTAACCGTACGCGCGGCTCATTTATGCGGCGAAACCGTGTGTACCGGGGACGGACGCTTTTTTCGCCGGCGAACTGTCACGAATCCGGTCAGGTCAGGGGATGGACAGCGCGGCGGTAAACTCGTCGCGTCCGTCTCCACGCTCTTCTACGTGCCCCTCTGAACTCACTCTGGAAGACTGCTGCGAGTAAATAAATACGACAGCTTTTGGCCAAAGTTTTATAGAGCCAAAAGGTCCCAACTTTCGCGCTTTTTTACCCGAAACAAAACTAGTCCAAGTACTTAATCTAGTACTAGTGGAACATCCGAGAATGTTGCAAACGAAGCTGAGATCCATATACTAGTATAAGTGACGTATTAGTATTGCTTAATCTAGTTAGGAGTCGTACGTACTACTCCAACTACTTAATCTAGTGTTCGTACTTGATCGACTACTCCATTACTCCCTTTCAGCATACTACGAGTAGTTGTTTGTTGGGCGGCGCCACTTACTCTGATCCTAGTAGCTAATGTTAAGTATGCTAGTAGAGCACTAGTAAATGGTTTCGGCATCACCGAGGTTGCGACGCGCGCACACAAGTGGGCTCGATGCTACGGCAGCCCAGAGAGCTCCAGAGCGCCAGTGTGCGCACACGGCGTGGGGCATGTCAGTCAGCCCCATCCATCCATCATAGCTGTCTCCCGGCGGGCATGGCTAAGTCACTAACAAGACACGGAAATGGCTAAATGAGGTTTAAGACAAGCTTTATTAGGCCCTCTCCTCCTAATTGATCCGGCGCGTCGCCGTCGATCAAAGGGCAAAGGCTCGAGAGCGGAGGCACCAACAAGGGGAAGAAGAGTGCAGGGCGCGGCGGCGTGCGTACCTGCTGGACGACGTCGCGGGTGGCGAGGGCGAGGATGTCGGCGCAGGAGACCTTGTTGGAGCACCTTGCGTCGGCGTCCACGGCGGCCTTGGCGCGGGTGATGAGGTCCAGCGCGTCCGGCGACAGCGTCGTGTCCGCCCCCGCGCTGTGCTCGTCGCCGGGGCCCGAGATGAGCACCGACGCGTCGCAACCCTGCAAACACCATCGAAACCATCTATTAATCATCGGCGTAAAAACAACAATATAGAAGCAAATCAACGTGGCTGGCTGGTTCCATTGGATTTTGCACGTACCCTGACGAAGCAGTCGTGGAAGAAGAGGCGGAGGGTGCCGGGCGCGGCGTTGAAGGTCTCCTGCAGCTTCTGGGTGACGACGCCGCGGACCAGCGTCTCCACGTTGGGGCACGTCTTAGCGTAGTACCTCTGGCTCAGCCCCGCCGCCGCCGACCCCTTCGCCAGCAGCAACACGCCGACGACGACGACGGCCGCGACCACCAGCGCGCTCTGCTGCCGCCGCGACCCCCTCGAGCTCATTGCCATCTACTCTATAGGAGCTGCTTGCCCGTCTCCCTCCTTGGACTCCCTCTTAACTTCTAGCTCTTCCTTACTACTCCTCTCTCTGCCTTGCCGGAGCTTAATTGCAGCTTGCACTTGCAGCTGCTCTCGCTCGCTCTTTCTCTCTCTCTCTCTCTCTCTCTCTCTCTCTCTCTCTCTCTCTCTAGCGTGCCTTAAGTGAGGAGAGAGGCGGGCGCGCGGTTATATAGATGGGGAAGATGAGAATGAGATGAGCTGGCTGCTGGGCTCGCCCGCCCCGCCTCGCCGGCGAAGGAAGGAGCTAGGAGTAGGAGTAGACTGGAGACGAGGGATGGAGTGTTACGAGCTGCAATGATATGGGCCCGGACTAGCCAAGGAGAATATTTTAAGGGTCGGGTATGGGGACACGCCCTGCTCGGCTGGGCACTCAACAAAAAGGCCAGCGCCAAGCAGCCAACGGCTGTGATCCTCTACTCCTCTCCTCGCCGCTTTCAGATAACAGAGGACAACACTGGTCATGTTGTTTCGCTCTGAACCATACTTACCATCTACGATTCTGTCTGCATTGCATATACATTTTTAGTAAAATTGGTTAAGCAAATATAGAGTAAAAATTAACATCTGCACGTTGTTTGATTGTGTACATTGGCTTGGCAGATATAGACACACGGTGTTTAGTTACACACACTGTGAGTTGTGGTAAACTTGTATACTAGATGGTAAATTTACCTACATCTTACCTGCAATGACAACGAATTGGACGAAGATAATGAAGTTCTTCAGCACAACCCGACGATCCACCTTGTCACTGTTGCATGCTTGCTTCAGCCTGGTCTTGGAGTAAGCATCTTCGGCTAAATGTCTTGTTTTAAACCCCTTTGTAGCATCTGTTCTTGAACTCCGATACTTGTGCATTGCATGCCTCCCATGAATTGTAAGTCCCTGAAACCCTACCATGGAACACAGTTATACCATTGGCCTGCAGGAAAGAAATTTAAACACCACAAACAGTAAGCATAAGAGCAAAGTAAAGCATACAAGGGAATGAAGCATAAAAGAGCATGCATGATCATCATAAGTTCATCCCTAGACTAATATGGTGCCATCCTACCACCCGGCATGAGGAGTAGTTAAATACCACCTCGGCAAGTTTGTCGTCGCCGTGAGGGGTCGATATCACCTCACCAAAATATACATATATTTTGTAAGCCCTAACTGCACAAAATGTACGGTGGCATTATCACGGAAAGATCATGCACACAATCACCACCACCAGAGACAGCACGAGTAGTGGTGCTTGCTTAGCCGTCTCCTCGGTCAGAGCATCATGTGAGCCTCTCCCATGACAACAAAGCCAACATCCTAGGCCTTGTTGTCCAGCAAGTGGCTGAGAGCACACATAATTTTATTTTGGCTCCCCTGTGGTGAGAAGCGTGATTGCATCGCGGATATGTGGGCCAGGAAGGATATGGTGTGCGTCCGTCTCGTGTCCGCTGTGTACCCGCTGACCCAAATCCTCCTCAAATTTAGGCCGAAAATGGGTCGCGACAGATCAAAAAACAGACATTTGTCCGTTTGCGTCACCCCGTTGGGCTGCGATTTTTATCCGCGGCGATTCAAACGGAGATCGGCGAACCAAAATTGAACAAATGAGTTGCTCCTTTGGAAATGCCCTTAAGAGCAACTCTAGTAGATGCGGAAAATTTCCTGCCCGCAAAAACGAGATACGTTCGCCCTAAAATTAATATGAAGTAAGAAATGATGCTCCATTAATATGAAGTACGGCATAACATACGGTATATTAACAATTTTGGAACTGATAATGTTGGCGCTTCAAATTCCCCACCAGAACATCGTCGGAGTTACAAAAAGAAGGTAAAAACATCATACTACATCACTAGAGGTCGCCGGGAGTCGTCTGGGTACTAGCTTGGCCGCCCATACCTAAATAGGCTGGAAGCGGGCGCATGCCGTTGTGTACTCCGCCAAGGCGAAGTCATACGCCGTTTGGGCCTCGGCAAGACGTTCGATCGCGAGATTCTTCTCGTCGGATGACGGCGTTGATGGCCGCTTGCCGAACATCATCTGCAACGCGAGGCACAATGGTGTATAGCGTGAGGAATCGTCGGAATTGAAGGTACCGCTTTCATGGTTCGTTGAGGGCTTTGTTGCAAGGTGCCGAAGAACACCATCGCCAACTTGCGAGAGGTAGAGGGCCGTCAACCGTCTTGCGGGCGACGGAATAATGCATCGGGTACGGGGACACGCCCCTGCTGGACTGAAGGCCAGCGCCAACCAGCCAACGGCTGTGATTCTCTACTCCTCTGCTCGCTTTCAGAAAACAGAGGAGCACTGGTAAGCAGCCAGGGTCCAGTTTAACGTATCCGTGATTAAACTAGGGCTGGCTCGATCCCAGCGGCGACCAACTTGATCACTGTTTGTTTGTTGCGTTGCGGCAGCTCATGAGCTCGTGTATCTGCTTTGCTTTGCTCCTCGCGCACGCCGCCAAACGTGTCGCGTCACAGCCGTGTTTGTGTTAGGCCCATGCATGCATTTCGGCGCCACGGATAGACTTTAGTATTGCAAGCAGCCAAGCACCGAAAACGGGAGGAGGAGGGGCACGACAGCACGAGAAGGTTGCTCATTCGAAAAAAAGAGCTCCACGGCGCCGGTGCTCGCCGCGCCAGCGCCCGGGAACGGAGGAGGCGGGGGAGGAGCTTGCGCTAGTCGGCCCATGTGCCGGGTTATCATCCACGTCAAAAACAAAGCCACAACTGTGTACTCCTATGTACGTATGCAACAAGATGTTGCGTGTAGAATTCTAGGTAAGCCTCCTCGAGCCGAGGCCCACACGTAGGTATACGTACGTACGCCACGGGTGGAGGAGCGGCCAAGGAAGAACAAAAATGAAGGAGGAGGGAGAGAAGCGGGGTCAAAAAGGCCGGCCGGCGCCTTCTTCTTTTGTAGCTTGCGCACCATATATTATATCCCCTTTCCCGTGCGATCTTGTGAATGGAAAAGAATCCACTTGCAGATAACAGAGGACAACACTGGTCATGTTAGGGTTCGTGAACGCCGTGCACAAAGCGGGTTATAATTAGAGCAAAGGTCGAGAGGAGAGGTAGTTTCGTCAAGAAACGACGGCCTATTTACAAGCAGGATCCCTAAAACGATGGGTCCAAAAAGAGAAATCCGAAGTAATGTTTCGAACGGTGGTGGCTGGGGGGTGGCGTTCGCCCCGAAAGACGAGCGCATTACGAGAGTCCCACAGCTTCCACAGAATAGTAAGAGCAACGGTGGGCCAGATAGAGTAGTCCAGGCCCGGGGGAGTGTGAACGTCCCGGATGTCCTCCATGGATGCCGGCACGTCGATGCCCAGCAGCAGCCACACCTGGGTCGCCGAGGGGCAGGTCAAAGCAAGGTGCGTAGCACTCCTCGTGGTGGTGGTCACAGGTCCTGCAGCAGGCATCTGCCGCACCTAATGATTTCAGCAATGCTTGTCGTATGCCACAGCGATGTCTGACGTCTTCTTTGGATTCGTAACAACCAACAAAGGGGGGTTTTTTCGAGATATCATGTGAAAATAAGTTTCATATTTTCTTTCGAAACGGAAAAAACAAAATAAGTTTCGTATAAGCTTATGCGCAAACAAACTTCACGTAATAATCGAACAATTTTGTGGTGCTTGTTTTTTTTCAAATTATCTATGGTATGGTCAGTAAAAAGTTTGCAATGCCTATGTACTGTATTATTGTTTCGATAAACATTATCGTTCTTTTTATATGTAGGCTTTCAAACACCACAACATGTTATAATCAAACATAAAGAAAATCATTGTCTGACATCCGAATATCATAAATACATCGTTGTCTTGTCTCGTGTACAAGCACTTAAGAAGAAGATCGATCTTCAAATTAATACATACTTCTCCCAACAAAAGCATACACCCTAAAGCTAACCATAAAGGGAAAACACTCGTCGGATGAAAGCCGTAGTACCATCATCGATGGGTGCAAAATGATGATAAAGGATTTCCTCATGAGAATGAGATCCATTCTTAACCATGTCAAAATGTTGATCACTTGGTTTGCTCTTGCGGATGTAGTTATGAAGAAACGTGCATGAAGTAGTGATCTTTGTTTGCGTAGCAGGTTTGTACATTGTGATGCCGAGGAGGATCCGCCACTTCATCTTCAGAAAACCTAGCTAAAGATCGTTCGATAACATTACGTAGTGATGAATGTAGATGATTGAAGGTCTCATTTCTTCCTTGTGGTGTTACTTGTCGGGAATCAGGTACATGGTAGTGATGTTCTTTGTATGGTGCTAGATATCCAGAGTTAATAAAAGACATGATCTCTTTATGGTTCACCAATAAAAGACCTATCTGTAGATCACCTAGTAGGGCTTGCATGGGTCACCAAAGTCAGAGATGATTCCGGTGAATCCCTCGAAGGGGTGTCCTAAGCTAGATAGTCGATGACGATGGTAAGAAGAGATGAGGACATACCCAGGTTCAAGCTCTCTTAAGACGTAAAACCCCACTCCTGCTTGTTTTCTGATTATGATGTGGTGTAATGCCGAGTACAGTAACCGAGAGATTTTTGTTCTGCCTCTAGGGGCCTCATACTCTCGATTTATATACTACGTCGGGGTACCAAAGTTTACACAAGTCCAACGTCGATAGGGTCGTACATAGCGCCCAAGGTTCGGCCCAAAGGGTCAGACCCGTTGTCTTAGGAGACCCATTATCCTCTGACACTCTATCCATTTAACAACAAACAATATTTCCTTGTTTTCTTTGGTGTTCATGATTTCACTCTCGGATTCGAAGCTCAAATCCAACGATGATCATTAAAAACATGGGCTTCGTTATCGAATCCACTACAAATAATGTGATGCCCATGTCATCTACACAAAACTATGAAATGCGAAACTAATCTATAAAAAATGCTTAGAAAAATTTACTCTCCTTCAAGCTTTGGAACACCTTAAGGTCGTGCGACCGAACAGGTAGCCGCGCCGGACGGTAGGAAGCATGCGTGAAGCTGCGGCAAAGCGGGTGGGAGGTTCGGGAGCGTATCAGCGGATGTCAAATCGCAATGGTCTAGGCATCAGAGGTGGCACCAAGCGGTGGTGGCGCGGTATGAGTGGTGTTAAAAGGAAGCGTACGTCCTGAAATGTCCATAACACTAATATTTAAATGGATGAAGGACACACTATATTGTCTCGTCGAACCATCAAATATGAAGGCTAGTGGTTTGATTTGAAGCAGCCTTCCAAAATTATATTGGTCAAGCCTGTAACAATGATTTTTTAAAGAGTCCTTTCAACAAAATCATCATAATAATAATTTCCTTCGTTTCTTTTTTACTCTGCATATAAGATTTGGTCAAAGCCAAACTTCATAAATTTTGACCAAATTTATATTAAAAAGTATCAACATCTACAACATCAAAGTTATATAATACAAAAATTTATTTCATGATAAATCTAATGATAATTGGTTTTTATTGTGGATGTTGATAGATTTTTCTATACAGATGGTCAAACTTTATAAAATTTGACTTTGATCAAATCTTATATGCGGAGTAAAAAGAAACAGAGGGAATACATCATAATAATAATTATTATGATGATCAGATTCATATGACAACTTTGCCTCTATACTGCGTCGACCTATGTAATGCTCAAGTCACATCCTGCTGATTGTAAACCCACTGGAATCTCCTTGGAATATTTGTCTTGTGTGGCTGCAGCATGCATAAAGAGCCGCTAGCTTCAGTGCTTTAGCAAACACGAGTGGGTTATCCTCCGGGATTTGTTACTGCACTAATCATATTTTGCAGTGAAAGGACACGTTCTAGAGTGAGATTTGCACCCATTGCATCCCCGTTGCTTTCGGCGTGTATACGGTTGGGCATTGTAGAATTTACAATTTCTAACGGCGAATTATGTTTCCCGTTATTAGGTTCATATCTTGTCATATCATATAGAAAAGTGTGTAATGTTTTTTTTGAAAGCCAAAGGTGTGTAATGTTGGACAAAGATATACTGTTTTCACAAATGTCTCAATATGTTTTAGGAATCCCGGAGAAGAAACCGTGCTGCTGCCAGGCACATCTGATTCCTCCTACTAAACCTCACTGCTCGCATGGAATGGAATGCCACGTATGGACTAAACTAGAGCAATTCTTTGAGGGGTTGCTATGGAATATGCTTGCTCCAACCGGCCAAGTAATGCGATTTCCCCCCTGGTTTATTGTCGTTCCAGATTAGACAAAACAAGTCTTTGTGCAGGTGTTGTCAAGTCGACTAGAATAAGTGAGTGGCAAGGCAAATGATTAAAGGGAGCACACACTGATGTAGTCCCGTATGTGGAGGTCGCAGTGCGGCATTCTAAGACCAGTCGGTAGGACAATGGGACGCTTTAACGGTAACTGCTTTGGATTGGAAAAAGCTTGACAGTTACTAAGAGCATGTGTTGTTGGTAAATTGTTCATGTCATCAACCAACAAGCTATCATACAAGCATTTTAATGAGTTGTATGTAAGGCATCCAATAAAAAGTAAAATAATAATATAGTTACTCTCTAATCTACCTTGAAGCTTGTGCAAGAGGTGTTGGTTAATCTACATACTACTTTGTTTTTTCACCTCATTTATTACATGTCACATCATCTTTAAATCCTAGGTGGCAAACTAACCAACACCTATCTTACAACCATTGGAGATGCCCTAAAGATCATCACTTTACCCTGCTTCCAGAACCAAAAAAGAAACGCAGTGGGACGCACGGTGTGGAGTTGGCAATTAGTATCTTGATGAAGATATAAACGTGCTCCGAAAGCGCGACAGTAATCACCACCACTGGCGTAACTTGGACGGCAAAAGGTGTGGTAAGCCATGATTAACAAGAGGGCTTAGACGATGATTACGAGATCTTTCAACGTGGAAGACAGAAGACACAACGGTCGGGGAGCAAATAGATATACTCGGCCGTATTGGGCTTGTCGAGGAAACTGACTGCAAGTCGGCAATTCATGGATCCCACCCACCATGTCCAGGGAAATTATCCTCCGCATAGAAGAAGATGATCCATGAAGCGATGCCGTTGCGTTTGCGTACATACCTACGTACGACGTGCGTGCGTGCGCACGCATAGAATCGCGCAGCTAATAAGCACCGGCATTCATTCATTCATGCGCGCGTTTCATCCTCGTCGTGGACATGCGTGACGCCTAGCTAAAATCGGTCCTAGCCGCGCACGTACACCACGTGAAACTCTTGACGAACCAAGGCCATCAATGTCGCGCGTGTCGCGGCATTTCAGGCCGGGACGCCGGCCCTATCCCCTCGTGTTTCCCAATGATCGATCGATCGATCGATGTGATGTGATCCACGGCCGGACCTTCATGCGCTGGAGCCTAGCCAGCCGCGAGTCGACATCCCTCCTCTGGCGCTCCCGCGGGCGACCAGGAAAGGAACCCTAGCCGCCGTCGCCAGCCCTCTCTTCCCTCACCTACTCCCTTCGCTGCTGCCTGGGCGCGCTGGCCGGGTTCGCCCGCCAGCGTAGGGGGCGGCGGATTCTTTTCCTCCCGCACGTGGTCGGTAGCAGCACGGGCCGTGGTCATCGGGTGACGGCGCAGTCCTGGAGGCGGGCGGTGGCGCCGCAGGCTCCTGATGGCGGCATGTGGGGCCGTGGACGGCGGTCATGGTGATGGCCGACAAATCGGAGAGATGGCGTGGAGATGGTGCGGCGTCGGCGGCGGATGGCTATCTGGAGCTTGACGTCCAGATCGATCCTTCTCGCGGTGCTGGGACCTGATGCCTCGATCTCGCCTTCGCGTCGATCTGGGATGTTGGATCCGGCCAGAACCGACCGTGGTGGCCTGGCTGTGACCTCTGATTACGGAGGCTATCTAGTGCTTGGCAATGGTTTACCCTCTTGCTGGGAGTGGCTTCGCGACGTCGGGGCCTGCGAGGCTGAAGAATATGGCGGTGGTTCTAAGGTTACTCTTGCGCCAAGACGAAGAACTGACACGCGTATGTTCTCTTTGATCTGGCCAAAGTTTCGGGTTAAGGAAGGCTCCGCCGGCGATCTTCAATTGGCTTATGCCTAGAGACTACTGAATCGGGTGGTATTCGGTCGTGCCGGAATAAACGGTGCGAAGCTTTGCTTTGTTGCTATCATGGGCAAATCCATGATAAAGTGAGAGGGAGAATGTCATGGAAGCTGTGATCGAAGGACTGACAATGGCGTTCGGAGCCTTTGCGTTGATGAGGAACTGACTTGGAGTTTCAGAAATCGTGGCAGCAGTATGTAAGCGGGGACGACAACACAGGTGAAGTTCAAAGTCCTACCTTTCAGGGTGAAATTCCAAGGTCTGACCTTAATTGGTTGTGCCTGACAATGGTCTTGCTGAAGACATTGTTTTGAGAGCGGGAACCGGATGAAAACCCAAGGTCTGGCCTTAATTGGTTGTGCTTGACACTGTTTTATTCTTGAAGGTGTTGTTTTTAAAGAATTGGACATCAGGTGTTGCTTTGATGGTGGTTGTGCTACTGCTGCAAAGATTGTAACTATGTAACGAGAATTTTCTTTTTATTTCTTCTCTATTTATTTTGATTGGTTCAGCCTTTTGGGCATTGTGTAGTTGCAAAAGCCGGATGTAATCGGTATCTATGTACTCCCTCCGACCCATATTAATGGGCACACACTTAGTACAACAACAACTTAGCTAGTACTATTTGACCAGCGAGGGGAGGACATGCACCACGTACGCAGCACGTCCCAATGCGGCGGCCGGATTCCGGTGGAGCGCGCCCGCGGTTTCCGTTCCGATCGGCATGGGCCGAGGCGAGGCGTACGCACGCAGGACCTTCTTGTGATTCCGCCGCAATATTCATCGCATATTTAACTCCATACAGGAGATGGCCTGGACTTGGAGGGCTAGCTGGAGAAGAAATAAGTGACGTCGCCGTCCGGTCGTTGAAACGCACCGCGTTGTTTTCGCGCCCATATATGTCGACCATCACGACGTCGTTTTTTGCCGCGGATTCAAACGCATGCACCCGGCCCTTGGGTGCCACTGCTTTGTGTATCCATCGTGGTGGATGGACGTGCGCATCCGCTCGTCTTCCTCGCTCGGATGTCCTGCCACCGAGAACGCACGATTTTATCCTCTCGAGTCGGGCAGCTGTGCTGTGTACTAGGTACTACATTCATTCCTGCATTCATCCGGCTCTGTCACTGTGAGACGAGAATGTTCTCCGCTCCAAACTAAACAAAACAGCCATGATGAAAGCGTTCGTCGGGTACGTAAGTGCAAATCCCGCAACAGTGCCCGCCCGTGAGCTTTAGGCCCAACCCATTCGCGCCAGCCATGCGCTGTACGCGCGCGCGCTCCCAGCCTGGTCACCACACCACGCCCGTGAGCACTCAGCAAGTCGACCGGTTCAATGATGGTAATACTTTTTACAGAAAGCTCGATGATGATGATGATACCGAGGAGTGAATGGTCTGATGGTGAAGTAACAAGTGTCGTCGTGGACTCGATCATATCGGCTACCACGGTGCTGTCCTTCTAAGAAAGTCGGCTTTCGCCCCCTTTATAGATAAAGATAAAGGAATCGAACCAAAATACACGGTCAAACGATAAAAGGTGGCGAGGTAATCCTCTTACAAAGTCGATCCTAAAATGAGCGGTGCTCCGACGAGACCTGCAAAAGGCATCGAAAAAACTACACACAACCCCACGCTACATCCTAACACACATAGGCTTCATAGCAACGCCCTCAAGAGGAAAGACGACGCAGAACGTCGCCGCTGCCGAGTCTAGATGGACAAAGGTCTTCACCCGAAGCCTTGACACGAGGAGAAGAACCACGACGACGTCTTCAGGAAGAGAGTGGCACCCACGGGTGTCGCCGCCGCCGATGCCAAGGCACAGAGCTTTCGCTCGACAACCCACTCGTGCCACCGATGCCGCCAGGGAAAGCGTGACGAGGTCTTGTCACCAAATCCGGATCAGGGCATCGCCCCTACTAAAGAGGGAATGCCCGAGCTACCCGCCGCTCCGACACCCGTTGCCCACACAACCGGGAGGAGCCACCACCACCACCACCACAATGGTGTCTGCCGAAAAGCAAACATGTGGTCCACCATCCAGGGCCGCCACCTCGGCATCCCTGCCCCAGACATCGCCCTCCTCCACCTCACGACACCTCAACCCCGGTCGGACGAGTAGACCTCAGATCTTCACTCAGTGCCCGGCATCAGTCCCTGGATCTGGGTTGACCCTCCACTATAGGAGGCGTCGACGCCTGCATCCCCATCCAGTCTCCATTGAACCGAAGGGACACGATCCTAGGACTGCCGTCCTGGAGCTCGCCCGACGCCAACTCTAAGGTCAAGGCACCGATCAATAGGTCAGAAAGCATTGCTAGGCCACCGCCACCGCACACTGCCCCCGTGACGGCCCGTCCACGGAGGCACCTCAGGCCAAAACTAACCACTCTTATCCAGGGAGCGACCTCGTTTTACCTCGGGCCCAGATCCAGCCTGCCCGAACACAAATCCTAGGACTAGGCACCCGGCCCAGTCCTGGAGAAAGAGACTGCCGCATCATCACCCTGCGCGAGTTTGTCCGTTTCCTTGGCGCGAACGTACTACGCTCGGCGGCACACGGGTGCGCGCACTGACACACGATGGCTAGCTAGCCAGCGAGCGGCCACGCATCATTGGCGGCCAAATAACGACGGCATGCACGCACGAAACAGGGCCACGGAAGGCCGGGGGTTGGCTATGCATATCCAATATTCATTCATCATATCCATGTGCACCTTTCGTCCTTTCCATGGCTCATCATCCCGTCCTCATCTTGGATTCGTGTACGGCACTTCTGCCGCATACACAACCAACGATGGCTCATCACCCTACATTATACTCCTTTCATTTCAAAATATAATGCGTCTTTGATTTTTGTGCTTCAATTTTAACCATAACTTTAACTAATTGCGACGGGGGCAAAAATTATATCAATGAATTCGTGTTCGATTATATAATTTTTTCTTCCGCCATAGTCGGTCTCAATGATTACATTTATAATCAAAGTTGAACCTCAAAAAACGCGGACGCACTACATTTCAGAATGGAGGAAGTATACTCGTGTGAACCACTAGTACAAAGCACTTGTTCCGCATCATCCTCTTTGCGTTGCTTTACGGGTGTCACTCTCTCTGATAGCCCCAACATTCATTGCTTTTTAATTATAGGAAAAGATATATAATGGTCTCAATATTCAGAAATACATAAAAAAACAAATCCTTTATGCATATATACATTCACCACCATGCTAAGTAAGGCAGGCAGTCGTAACTGTCTTCAAGGATAAGCAAAGGTACGGCCTTTAGACTTTACTCAGTGGTGTCTCCCGCGTCGAGCGGCGCACGCCAAAACTACTTACAAAACTAGAGTGCATAGGCGTAGAGCACTTTGGACGGACGGTTGGACAGAGAGTGCTCTAGAGTAGTAGATGAATGCATTTCTTTGTGCGCCGAATGTTCAGGCTGGAAATCGTTGGATATGTATGTGATGTGAGCGAGTCTACAGGCTACGGCCCTACACGACCGAATGAAGGCCGGGGTTGCCAGACGTACACAGGGATCATCATCACAAGGCGTGCCTGCCATGGAACCACGGACAGGGATCGAGCGAGCTACACGAGAATGTCCAGTGAACCGGACAGCGACGTTTCAACTGCCGCTAGCTACATGGGACGCCGATGCCATGCATATCCTCACCGGATTCGCGGTGTGTACATGATGCATCCGCTTTTGTTTGGTTTGCTGCCTGCACAGCATGTATGTTACTGTGCATCCCAAAACATCCTCTCGTTCACGCTCGTAGGAGTACGTGCTTTGGTCGAGCACTAGGCACCTACATGCATAGAGCGGTGAGCAGTGACAATGCAACTACCTATGTACCTCTGCCGAACATGGACGATGGACGGCACTGCACAACCGTCTCGGCGGCTGCAACATCCCTAGCTCGTCGGTCGTCACGAGCCGGCTAAAATGCTCCGATATGATATGAGTGCTCCCGGGATATGCCGGCGAGCGCATCCCGTGATCGGAGGATGGGCTGGCTGCCCGATCCGACTGACTTCGTTCGTGGCCAACATGCGCTCGTGTCCGCGCGCGCAGGGAGGGCGGGCTGGTCCCGGCCGGAGTCCCAGCCGAAACGACCGGTCCACGAGGGAGGGAGTCGGAGGAGGAGCCTCCACCTGCTCTCCCATGTACCGCTGTCCGGGTCCGCAGGAGATCGGCAGTCGGCAGCCATGGACCGGCGTGCGCCTGTCTGCCTCTGCATGCCTGCGCTGCACAAACCGATCGATCCGGGTTTTGGAATGTTCCGCACTTGCCAACCAGGTCTGGAGGAAGCTAGCTGATGCGGCCCGAGTGCTTCGGGCGGGCATGGCGGCGAAGTTGGCAGCTACTCGGTGGCATGTGACCTTTCTCGTCGTATGTCCAAGCATTTTTGACATTTTTAGTACGGAATTGCTAACTACTCCCTCCGATTCCATAACCGTCAGATCCCGGCATGCTTCTTTTTTTCCGCGCTGCCTGATCTCTGAACGCCCGAGCGAGCGAACTTTCTGCACGCACGCGCGGCGCACACGTAGACGGACCGAAGTATTATCTGTTTTTCTTTTCCTCCGTGGGCTTTGTATTGGGCCGTATCTAATACTTCAGCTTCTGACTGCAAAAAGTTTGGGGTAGATGACATCAAGAGACAAGCTTCACCAACCTACGGCGCCATCTTACATGGAATCATAGATTGCAAAGCTAGTTTTTCTTCTTGTTCTATTAGTTTTGAAAGTAGAAGCTTGAACTACGAGGCACACAATTTTGCGAGACATGGTCTAAATCTAGGAACTGGTCGCCACACTTAGTGGGACAGCCCGGATGGACTTGATTTCGTCACTGTAAACGTGATGACGGCTTAATAAAGGTTTAGGTTATGCTAAAAAAAATCAAAGTGCTACATGAGATGATTGAGCTGCACTTTATTTTTTTGAGCTATTTTGATTTTGTAGAGGACCAGTAGAGTAGTTTTTTGAGACAGATGACATGGGGTGACCCTAAAGATCGATGCCATTATCTAGATATATGTCTATTTTTTCATTTTTCGGTTTATTTATTTTGTTTTTTATTTTCTATTTTTTTCAAAACTTATGAATATGATTTTTGTATTTTGTTATATAAAATTTGATACATGGCTTCGATATATATTTGGTATTCTTTTCTATTTTCCTTCTCACTTATTTATTTATTTATTTGTTTTGAATTTTCTATTTTATCTGAAAATATGATTCATTTATGTTTATGTTTTATTTGTTCCATTAACAATTTTTCTTTTTTTTTGCAAAACTCAGTTCCAAGTCATCCATCGACTTGCAACTGGATTTTATTTCGTAAAACCAAATTGCAACTGGTCAACCGACTCGCAAATGAATTTTACCAACTTAGTTACGACTCACACATCATCTTGCAACTATTTTTTCTTGCAAAATCCAGTTGCATGCCGTCTATCGACTCGCAACTAGGCTTATTTTGCTAACTAGTTGCAAGTCGCACATCGAACTTGTTTTTAAATAATGTATTGATCAAACTTTCTTTTTATTAAAAGTTAATGTGTAAACTTTTATTGTGAAAAACACAAAAAAAAATGAAAGCCCGCCAACTAAAATCCTGATAGCTTATTTGTTTTCATTGCCAAACAAGGAATGCTTTTTCGCAAGCCCAGCAAAGCCCACCAAACGATTTTTTTTGAAGCAATCAACCCAATGAAAAAAGCAAACGAACATACGAGGGGATGGAAGGTTTCGCTCGGGGTGATGATATGCTGGAAGCAGTTTGCTCGAAACGTATTTTTTACCTACATGTGATTTAACTAAGTCACATGTACATGTGCCCTAGTCGCTCCCTTTTTAGTATTGGCCCTCAAACTGAATAATGTATTTGTTCCCCTTCGTAAATAGTGATACGAGAACCAACCAACGCGGCGAGTATCACCATATCTTTAAATTTTCTTAGCGGGTCATCGAGGAGGCGACGAACAACACGTAGCTCGAGCTCCCTTCAACGTCCGTCCACCCATGATCGTTCTATGACGATGCGAAGCACGAGCTATCCATCGTACAGTGCCACGCCGTCGAAGCATCCTTCTTCTTGAGGTCATTCTAGTTAACGGGATTTGCCTTGTTGCCATCAAAGCTGCTTGACCAGGTCATGGTGGAGCGAAGGGGACGAAGACAGGGTCAAAGGGGAAAGGAAAATGCGGAGATTGAGAGCGTAGTCCGGACCGGCTAGGGTTTGATTTGCGAGATGGGGTGTATGTGGGACCATGGCGGCGGTATCCGGAAGCGTCCGGACATTTCCAAATTTGTCTCATATATGGATTGAATATGAAATGTTGGACAACCCAAACATTTCAACCGACTTTATTTGTTTTGGTTTAATGATGCTTTATCTGGACTTTGATCGGACAGTTCGAACGTTTGAGATGAATATAGGAGCTTCGATTGTAAATGCTCTAAGCAGAGTTTTGATTTTGAAACTATGATTTTGAAAGTTTTTGATAATTAGATAGCGATGGCATATCTTGATTTAAAAACAGCGCTGGTTGTGTATGTATGTTATCAGGCAACACAAGTACAAGATGAAAAATATTGACCTGGTGACATGGCTACACATATAGCCCATTCCTAAAATTTTCAAAGGCCCGCAGTCATAAGGATTGGGATGGGCTTAAAAAAAGCCACTTGTAACTCGTAATACATACCTGATCTGGCTTCAAAGGGCTCCATGGATGGTATTAAAGGTTGCCCTTGCTTGTATTGATCCACGACCTTGTTGAGATTGAGAATCTAGAATGTTTACTATTAAAAGGGACTTGTTAGATTCATCGTAACACCTTCTTTGTTTTTCATTAGGTTTTCTGTAGATGTTTGGTAACTCAACTGATATCGTATACTATAAAAATTAACATAATTGGAGAAATTTGAAATAATTTAAACCAAATTGGTTATTTTATAAAACCACATCATGTAGTAACTCAATCAAATAAAAATTTATCAAAATCACAACTAAAATAAAAAACTTCTTCTATCCATACACAAATCAAAATCAAATCTTATCAAATGTCAATTAAATCAAAAATTTATTGGCTTCCTTCATGCATACATTAATTAAATTAAAATTTAGAAATATCTAATATATATGGGATATAAAGTATATGTCAGGCCAAACTGATGTTCAACCACTATAATATGTATGTTTACGTTGTAACACACAATTTCAAGTGAAACGGGTATTATATTCTAAGGCGCGACTCGCTTCGGGCAAGGATGTACCTAATTAGCTGGCCCATGTTGGTTCCTCCACATGCACATTTTTCTAATCTCTTTTTTTCCTTTGTTCTTTTATTTATTTTTCTTATTTTACTATTTTTCGAAAATAATCAAACTAATGGATTAGAACTTAAACTAAAGTTAAAATTGATAAAATGCGAATATGATTTTTTAATGCAATATGAATTTTTTTAACGTAATTTTACAAAAGTTGCTAACAATGAATAGACAATTGTTAAATATTAAAATCTTCATGTGTTTCAAAATGGTTATATCACAATTTAAAAAGTATTCCGTAATAAAAACAATTGTTCAAAATGCTTATATCACATTTTAAAAAGTGTCCACACATTTCAAAATAACTGTTTCGTAGCATTTAAAATTATATATGTTACTTTTAAGAAATTCACGAGCATTTCAAAAACATATGTTCGTGACCTTTAAAAAAATGATTATATAATGTAAAAACGGGTCGAGCATTTGTAATAAATGGTTGATATCATTCACAATATGTTTCATCGTGTATTGTAAAATGTTTGACACATATACAAAAAACTGTTCAAAACATGTGTTTAAAAATATATTAATAATGTATTTAATGATTTTAGACATAAATTAAATAAAAATTTATATTTAGAAAAATGAATCCTGTATTTGAAAGATATTAAACTTGTATAAATGTTTCTTATATGCTAAAAAAGCAAGGTTTACAAAAAATAATTGTCAAAAGATATACGTGAAAACATGTTAATCTTGTATTTGAGAAAAAACAAGCATGTATAAATATGTATAATGTAATAAACATGTACAATAAGGATAGAAAGTAGAAATTTGTTTACAAAATAAAAAGGTAGAAAAAATAGAGGAATCAGTAAAGAAATACAGATAAATCAAAATCCAAAAGAAACCGTTGAAAACACACACAAAAAACCAAAGAATAAAGAAAAAATGGAAATTAAAATGGAATAACAAAAAACCACAACAAAAAAGCAAAACTATAAAAAAATACAAAAATAGGCTTAGAAAGAAAAATAGGTCTGGATTTCATAGGAACCTTTCAAAACCATCCGCTCAGGTAATGACTCTTGGTAATATTCATTTTTTCAGTGTCTTATGGCCAGGTGTGTTTGGACGTTGATTGATGACGAACTTCTAGAACATCAAAATTGTACTCCCTTTGTTCCATAATGTAAGTCCTTTTCGCAAGTTAGTTTAGCTTGGAAAAATGTCTTACATCGTGGGATGAAAGGTGTACCAAAGAGCCGAGCTCCCGCGTTGGATTTTGACCATAATAGAGAAACTTCCCCATGCAGAGTTGATCAAAATTGCAGTGACTTTGTGGGAAATTTGGATGGCTAGAAGAAATACTATCCATGAGGATATTTTTCAAGTTTACTGTACACACCTATTTTTGTGAAAAGTTTTCTTTGAGGATGTACGGTGCTGCTAGAATAAACATCGCCATGCACTATAGGTTTTGGAAGGATACAATACTAGGGGCATGAGGATTTATGTTGCTGGAGGAATGTGAAGGAATAAAAATCCATCGTATGTCTTGGATCTTCAACTCTGGTTGTCCATGAAGTCTCGGACCCATCGTCCTTCGAGGCTCTGGCCTAACATGAGGCCCTCGCGTTGGCTCTAGACCCGAATCTACAAAATCTAACTATTTCATGCGATTGCAAGGAGATTGATGAAGGTAGTTGTCGGAGGTATAGAAACATCGTAAGGGAAATTAGAGATCGCCAATAGGTTTTTATTAGCTGCAAGTATGTTTTTGAACGTTAGGAATTCAATCTTGAAGATCACAATTTAGCAAATTTTTAGCTTCAATAGATCATGGTCGTCATTTATGGCTAGGATCTCCTCATGATACTTTGCACATTCCTTAAACTTATTTGTCGAGTAATAAAGGGCTTGATCACCTACAAAATGGTCATGATCCTCTCATATTTGTTAATGCGCTGGTTCATTCAAGGTGTTAGTGAAGTCGAGTCTAACTCTGTCTCGCATTGGGCGAGGTATAACTTCCATGCCTGTTTGAGGCCTTGAGCGACAAATTGCTGGCATAACTAGGTGGGCTGCATGCAACTCGAGAACACTCACTCACTTACAATTCCATTATTGTCACAAAAAACTTACATTTCCTTTTCTAAGGTGTCGCTCGACCATTAAAAAATGATAGATCATGGAGAAGAAAAATTAATTATCATTTTTGTTGATTTGAAACAAAGTCACAAATTCAAATAATGTTCATGGATTCTAAAAAATATAAACAATTTGTAAAAAGTTCAATTTTTTCAATTGTCCAGGAGTTTAGATAATTTCACAGATTTAAAACATATTCATGAATAAGAAAGTTCAAAACCTTTTTTATAAATCATATAAAGTTTCAAAAATATTAAATTTTAAGAAAATTGTAATCAAACAGACAGTGATTTTTTGTAAGAAAATACAAACAAGAAATAAAACAATAGTTGAAAACCTAACTACAATAACAGCTAATCCATAGAAAAAGTTGAGCAAAACTAACGAAAAATCAGAGAAAATCCGAGCCACAATGTGGAAAGCAGATGAAATCCATAAACTGAATCACCCAACACAACGACAATGTGCGTGTTTTATCCAGCGAGACTTATTCTTAGTTATAAGCGAATTGGAATTAAAAGATAAAACATGCCACTGAAATAATAAAGAAAGCAAAGAATCATTTGCTTGGTTGGCTATCGAAAGTAGAATTTGGGTTCCCGATAGAATTATTGGTCGTGCCCTCTTTGCAAGCGGGACAATAAATTGTGGATCATCTTTTCTTTAAATGTCGCTTCATTGTTTTTTTGCAAAACCATATAATTTTATTCATTTGAAATAACGGTTACATCGTTTATGAGAATCTGTACTATATTAGACAAAGGATCCTCAAACCAGGCACTAGTAGAATAAAATCTAGCTAACTTAGCGAGTTCATGGGCAACTTTATTTTCTTCTCTAAAACAATGTTCAAATCTAGTAAGGGGAAAATCACAAACTAAAAAATAGCAATCATCAAATAGTGTTGCGCCCGTTCCTGCAGACCGCCCTCCGTTCTTCATTGTTTCAATAACCTCCAAATTATCTGAATTAACAATGACGCGATTACAACCAGCCTTGTGCGCAAGGGATAAACCATATCTTAACGCCAAAGCTTCAGCCGTCAAGACATCCGTACACCAGTCGAAACTTCAATTACCACCTGCAATGAAATGACCTTTACCGTCTCTGAGGACAGCGTCGGCCGTGCCCCTAAATAAGTCATGATTACAATATGCATACACGTTAAGTTTTACAAATCCCTTGGGGTGGTTTGATCCAACCCCCTCTTTTCATTGTAACCTTAGGAGATGATGCAATAGCGTAGTTTGCCGTTATAGCATGTATCCCCATTGAGATTTGTCTAGCATCTTGGATTTTCTCCTCATGAACAAGCTTACGTCTTTCCCATCAAAGATACCAAGTGGTAATGGCAATCATCTCTCGAGCATTCTGAAATCCTAAAATAGAGACCTCTTGCTCAGGCAGAAAAAGTAAGTACTCGAGAACTGCTTCTCCTGCATAATCAACTTCACAAGCTCTTTTAATAACCTTATCCAATCCCAGTAATTTCCAAACCTCCTTAGCTTTCTGGTATTGAAACAGGAGATGCTTCGTGTCTTCTAGTCCAAGAGAACAATATGAACACTGGGGAGAGACTTTTAGATGTCTATTTGCTAGTGTAACACTTATGTCGCTTCATTGTTAGGCTATGGAGCATGGTGAAAGAGTGGCTTCATATTACTTCTATTGATACCTCTTCTTGGTACGTCATGACATGCCATCCATCAAGGATTGGTGAACAAATATGTCGAAGGTGCATATACCCAATAGAAGGCCATGACTTTGTTCACCATGCTCTCATATAGGGTTCTTTGGAACAAGGGTAATGCACAAATCTTCTGCCACAAGTCAATGTTGCCCCTTATTATCCTCGCCAACATCAACGAAGAAGTGAATCTTTGGTCCATCGACAGGTGTCATACATGTGGGGGAAATCATGTTGGGGCGGGGGGAGTGAGTGCATTTTTGTAACTATGTCACTTGTAATACCCTCGATGCTTTTTCTTAATCATTGGATCAAGAAAATCTGTCAAATCAAGAAATTAGATAACCTGAAAGTTCTTTAACAAAGCTAGAATACAATATGCCCTAACTAAATCATCGTCTTATCCATCTTGCACATGTCAATGGCACCTTGAAAATGCCACCTCTAGTGTCTCACCCCACGGTTCGAATAGTAGTCACAGTGGTTCCATGTATATAACTGAGAAGCCATCGCTCTTTACCGAGAAGCATCGTCGACATAGATCATGATAGATCCACAAACCAAAGGAGAAGATGATGTTGGGTGTTATGGCAGACCCTTGTAGCCCTTGCCATCTCCGCTACTCTAGGAGGGAGCAGAAGAGGACATCGATCCTTAACCTGATACCCGAAGCCTACTTTGATGTCGTCGTTGCAATCCCGATGGCATGAGCTCCCAGATCTGCCACCAATGGGACACATGACCGTTGGGTCTAGGGTCTGATTGTCTTTCTTAACCGTGATTGATTTTGTTAGTTTAGATGTAGTCCCTATGGAACATCCTATTTTCTTTTCCTCTACTATCCTTTTCCCCTAGCACCACATACATCTCAATCCAACCTAGTCTCCATCAGCACTAGCTACCGCATCGGGTATTGCACCACCTCCAGCTCGCCATGTTGCCCACTATGTATCAAGCCATCATAGGGGTTTATATGGTTTCATGCTCATGCACTTATGCACATTCCGAAGTTTGAGTGATTGCCATGTCACCATAGACATCAGCAAAATCTGTTAGGAAACAGGCAAGGCCTTATTGGAGGGTTAATTAAGTGATCATGTATTCGTGCACAAGCTTTGGTAGTTCGTAGAAAATTAAGAGGCTACGCAAGTACGCATACTGAAATTTGCTATTCATGAAATATACAATAACTTCCGCAAGAATCATAGAAGTTTAGTACAAATGAAGACCGATAACATCACAAAAACTTGCGGACGAGCAACCTGAACATGCTCGATCACGCGAATCGTGCTGTTACGTACCCAGTGGGAATTGCTAGTTAACGCATGATGCACTCAATTGCACTAATCACATAGTGCTCCATTTCAAAGGTCGTTAGAGCAAGTGCAGATCATGGGCGTTTGACGCTGATGAAGTTAGGTCTTATATGATTTGCTTTTGGTGCCAGTCGGCCTAGATCGAGGCTAGACGTAGAGCCAGCAACATGCTTATTTGTGTTGGAGTCTGACTCATTGTCACACAAGACATCTGCACCTCAGATGATCAATCAACTTATCCAACTGAATGGCACCTGTGGCAGTGACTACACAGTCGATCAGTTAAGGACATGCTTAGTTACAGTCGATCAGTTGAAGACACATCTAACAACACGATCTATATATCTTATTCTAGTTGCGTCATGGACAGTTTTGTTTGGAACTGTCTGAGAATCAGCAACCGGCCGGCGACCTGTGCGTGCCTAATTCGTGTACCGGCAGTCACGGCGTATCTCGCCGTCGGCCGCCGTCTTGACGCCGACCCTGCCGAGCTTGGTCATGGCGACGGTGAAGTCGTAGAAGAAGGTGCCCTGGTTGGCCGCGTAGTAGTCGACGGTGCCGCGTGACCTCGGGTCCGTGTAGAGCACCTGGTCGGAGCCCAGGAGGCCTCTCCCGCCCTGCAGGTTCCTGTAGTAGGAGTTGTCGAACCCCAACGGCGTCGGGTCGAAGAAGGCCGAGCTCTGGCTGGTGGTGCAGGTGCCCCGGAGCTGCGCGGCGAAGCCCGAGTCCATGGTCGGGTCGGTGCCTATCCTGGACTGGAAGAAGCTGCAGTCCGCCACGCCCAAGGTGTGGCCACCTGGATGACATGAATTCACGCGCAAGTGATGCAAGATGGTCAACTGGTCGGCTGGCCGGCCGGCGTGTGTTGCAAATGGAGTGCGTAGGAAGTGATTAGAGCTTAGCTTACCGGAGAGGGCGATCATGTCGGTCTGGGAGAGGCCCAAGCCGGAGAAGAAGGCGTTGAGCTTGTCGAGGTTGAAGTCGGCGTGCGGGAGCACGACGCTGCTCTTGGTGGAGACCTTGCCGTCGTACCTGCCCAGCTCCACCTGGTAGTACGGCCCTCCGCTCTGCAACCATGCATGCACGATCCTCAAACTCTGCGATCGATCAATTCCGATTCCGATTGAGTTGATGATTCATATATAGGTTAGGTTACCTGGAGGACGGATTCTCGTGCGGCGAGGGCGAGTATGTCGGCGCAGGACACCTTGTAACGGCACTGCGGGTCGTTGTCGACGGCGGCCTTGGCGTCCAGGACCGTCTGGAAGCCCTGCGGCTTCAGCGACTGGTCGTCGGGGTTCCGCCACTCGTCGTCGCCGTTGGAGTTCACCATCATGATGGACGCATCGCAGCCCTGAAACCTCGATTGGTCATCATCAGCTCATCAAGTCGATCGATATGTACAAGAGCTAGCTCAGCTGGTCAGTGAGTGACCAGAAGTTTAGTTGTGTGTACCCTGACGGCGCAGTCGTGGAAGAAGAGCCTGAGCGTGGCGGGAGCGGAGATTTGGGACTGCGCCATGGACTGCCTGACGGAGTTCCGGACAATGGTCTCCAGGTTGGGGCAGATGCTGGCGTAGTACCCCGGCCTCAGCTGCGCGGCGGCCAGCGGCGAGCAGAGGGCCACGGCGACGACGACGACGGCGACAACGGCGACGAGGTTCGCCATGGATTGATAGACCCCGGCTTCTTCAATTGCTTGGTGAAGACTGTTGCCTTGCCGTTGCGTGCTCTTCCAAAAGTGTGGCCGGCCGGCTACCGGTTTTTGCTCTATCGAGGCGATATGAAAGTGATGGGAGACATGGAGATCGCACGTGGGGCTTATATAGCCCAGAGCCCGAGGTCGACTGATCTGGTAATCCAGTCCTGGTCGCTTGAGGCGCAGCTCTAGATAGGAGAAGGAGATATTTGCCACTTGGGGTTTGGTCAAAGTGGTGTGTACGTAGGAGATGATGCTCGTGCATGGCGACCACATCACGCTTCATTTAACACCATGGAATCCGTTCTGCATGCTGCAGCTGTTTACCTAGGTGCCGTTGCACGCTGACGATCGAGCTGTTCCTCCGCTTACCGGAATCACACACTTTACCAACTTTAGAGCATCTCGATCTAGCTGTTTTCGTAAATATGATTTCCCACAAAATCAGTTTACGATCAGTTCACTAGAAAAATGCCTTATGGTGATGTCCCTTTTTTGCTTTTAATGGTGCATTTTAAATGCGTCACGAAGGAGAAGCCACTAATAAGGCATTAATAGTGGCGACTCTTATGCGTGGCGCCACCCATATGCCTTATTCGTGGTGCATTCTGTAAATGCGCATCTATAAAAGTTCACTATTAATTTTTTTTTAAATTTTAAATTTTGAATTTGGATTTAGCTGTTTAGAGCATCTCGATCTAGCTGTTTTCGTAAATATGATTTCCCACAAAATCAGTTTACGGATCAGTTCACTACTAGGAAAATGCCTTATGGTGACGTCCCTTTTTTGCTTTTACTGGTGCATTTTAAATGCGCCATGGGACAAGCCACTAATAAGGCATTAATAGTGGCACATTTGAAATGCGCCACCCCTAAGACTCTTATGCGTGCCGCTACCCATAAGCCTTATTCATGGTGCATTCTGTAAATGCGCATCTATAAAAGTTCACTATTAAAAAAATTTAAATTTTGAATCTGGATCTAGATAACATTTTTTTCTATATTTTTTTTCTTAATCTCAGGTTAGTATGCTTAATGCCCGGTCACGATGTTTAATCTCAGGTCAAACTGACCTCCGTGGTCAAATTTCCCAGAGGGTCACCCATCTTCTTTAGCCCCAGCACACTTAACTTCTCGATTCTATTCAACTCCCACTCCAGCTTATTTAGCACGCACTTGTTGATATATCTATCATATAAATCCTATTAAACCATGTTGATGTCTAAGACCTTGTTGATGTTCATGGGTGTGCTAAAATTTTCAACCTTTTTTGACACTTTTTCGATGGGTCCTCTAGCATATTTTGAACTTTTTAAAAAAATTGAAAAAATATTTTTTATTTTTTATTTTTAATGTTACTAGCTAAAATTTTCAACTTCCCGATCGGTCCTCTAGCCTATTTTGAAATAAAAAAAATTACTAGTGGCGCATTTCATACAAAATGCGCCACTACTAAGTTTAATTTTTTTTCATTTTGTTTGTCTCCAGATCTTAAAATGCCCGTAACTTTTTTTTGTTAGGTTTTTGAGAATTCTAAAAATGTTCAACGGGGTTCCCCCGATTGAATTCGAATGTAACTTTTTGAGTAGATGATTTTTCATATAAAAAACTTTTTCATCGGAGTTTGTATGCAAAAGTTAAGCCCATTTTACAGATTGTCGAGAGATTTTGCAAAAAAAGTCGAAATTCATGTTTCTAAATTTTCCTAATAACTAGACTACATATTACATGGGAAGGGGGGGGGGTATTTGTGTATTGGGAATTTCCTCTCACATTTTTAGATGAGTAGTGGTGCATCTTGCATATGCGCCACCCCTAAGAGCTTATGGGTGGCGCATTCTGAATGCGCCACTAATAATTCCTTAGGGGTGACGCATTTCAAGAATGCGCCAGCCATAAGCTTTTAGGGGTGGCGCATTTTCAGAATGCGCCACCTATAACGTTTTTAGGGGTGGCGCATTTCTCCAAATGCGCCACGTATAAGAGGATCCAGGGCTGGCCCACTCTTAGAGGTGGCGCATTTAAAAAAATGCGCCACCTATAAGAGCTTATTGGTGACACATTTTTAACCAATACGCCACCCCTTACAATATAGTGACGCATTACATATAAAATACGCCACTAATAAGAATTCCATGTATAGCCTTTTTTCTAGTAGTGGTTTAAAAACAGTTTACCCACAAAATCTCTGGTGTGGTGGTCCTTGCGTGGCAACGATGCAATTGATGTGCAGCTGTGTGCGGGTCAGTGAAGGTGTGGATCTGCATGGTGGTGGTTGGCGACTGCTCCGAGATCAAGCTTGCTGGCTCTCGTCGGCTGGCGGTGGTAGCGCCTGCAGGTGTCGTTCCCCTTCTGGGAGGCACCGTCGTGGAGTTTTTCTGTCTCGCTTCACCATCGGATTTTGTTCTTCGGGCGAAAGCTTAGATCCATCTGGATCGGGAAATGGTGTCGTCCCCGCGGCGTTTTCTCCTTTGAGGCATTGCTTTGAAGAGCGGTGATCCTGTTTTGCGCTTTTCGTGGGCTGAACGTGCACGACGTCACGTTTGGCTGGTGCCCAACCGATGATGAGGGTGGTTGGCGTTGCGACTTGTGCGGTGACGACGATGTTGGCGTGTGGATCTAGGTTGCGGCTTGTCCTTCTGATGTCGGCGGTCCAGTTCACCTATGGATGCGACTATGCTTGGTTCACACTGTGACAGAGAAGTCAGAGCTGCGGGTGGCGAGGCCCTTGCGGTAACGATGACTCCATGAGGGTGGTTTCAGCGGATGATGCTCCACGCGACTGTGTTGGATTAGGCCGGTGCGAGGCTTGCAACTTTCTCATGTGAAGTGCGCCAGCAAAATTGGAGTTGCCTGTCCTCGATGCCGGCGATCGATTGTTTGGCGTTGACCTTCAAGGTTCTCGTGTGTCGTTTGTTCGAAGGGGTCTTGAGAGGTCGCTCGCGGTGAAGTCGGAATCGCCTCCTCGGGGTGAGGTGACAACAATGACATTGTAAGCAACCCCAGCGGTGTCCTTTCCTCGGCGATGTGTGTGGTCTTGTGGGTGCTAGGTCGGTTGTTTGCTCTTTGTGAGCATGTTGTAACGATTTTCGCTCGGGTTTCTGTTAATTAACCGAGCAACTATTTTTACCTTTTTTAATGAATCGGGCCCTAAGGGATCGCGTTTAAAAACAACAACAGTTTTACAATATCACGCGGGCTGCAGCGAAATAGATCTGATACAGCAAGCCCGTATCGCGTGCTGCGGTGGAACATATCTTTTTCAGGGATCTGTTCCGTTGCATCCCTCGTGATATCACAAAACAAATTTCAAGGTTTTAGATAAATTCATGTTTTGCAATAACAAAATCTTAATGTTTAAACAATATAAATAAAATATATAAACTTTAAGAAACATATAACACAATATTCATATTAATTATAAGAATTTTTCAAATCTGAATAACTAAAACAATATTGAATGGTCCGGAATGGAAGTAATTGTTTAAATTACACATGAATGCAAATGAACAAAATGTGAATCTACTTCTCATACAGTTACCCCTGGTGCTCAATGAGATTATCACGGAGTTGGATGTGAGTGTGGGGCGTTATTCTTAATCTTTCACAGTTCGTCTCATAAAAAAAACAATGATATACCGAGCTTGCAACACATCAAATGCTTTTTCAATGTCCTTTATGGCATGCTTCTTGTTCTTTGACATAAATGGATTGCTTCTTGCCTTGTGGATGTTGAATGGTCTTAATAAATGTTGACCACAAAGGATAGATATCATCGACAAGATAATACTTCATAGTATACTCATGTCCATTTGACGGTGTAGTTGCAAGCCTGAGCATCTCTACTAGCAAACCGAGTAAAAAAATGTGATCTCTGCAATACATTGATATCATTGAGAGAACCCGTCAAACCAAATAAGCAATGAAGTACTAGTAAAAAATTTATGGTTTACCACGTCCAGGCGCTGTTAGAAAAAAAATCTATTGATAGCAAAGTTGCTATTTTTTGGTATAGAATAAAATAAAATATACAAATATGATCAAAATAGTAAGCTCAACTAGACTCACAAAAGAGTAAAAATAGATATTGGGTTGCCCCAAAAAATTGGTTCTTTAATGTCATTAGCTAGGTACTAGCAAACATGCCCGTGTGTTGCAATTAGAGAAAATAAATAAAATATAAAGCTTATTTTAAAACCTAATTTTGGAGTGGTTCGGTGATTTAAATCTAAAAATCAAAATCACTATCGTTTGCATCCTGAAATAATGAATCCTGATCGAAATTGAATATGTATCGGGATGGTTGGGTGGATATTAGAACACATCGAGGCGGTCCATTAGCGCAGTAGGTTGCGCTCACTCTAATCTAGTATTTTTATTTTTCCTTTTTTTGTTTTGTTTTATTTCCTTTTTTCACATGAAAAATAAACATTTTGTATGTTAACTTTTATAAAAGTTTGTCGTCAATTTTTTGAAACTATCCGCACTCAAATTTTGTAAAATTTAAACAAATGCTCGCACTTAAAAATATTTGCTCTCCTCGGAACATTTTCATTTATTTTTATTTTTCTTTTCCATCACTTTTATAAGATGTTTGCACAAAATAATAATATCTATTTTTTTTCATATATAAAAACATTTATTTTTCTTTTTCTTTTGCATCACTTTTATAAGATGTTTGCACTAAAAAATAATATATTAAAAAAAATTCATATATAAATTTTTTATAAAAATCATGAACATATTTATTAAATAGTTCACACTTTCAAAATGCGTTAAAATGTTAGCCCACTAAAAATTAATATTTTAAAAATGTTCATATATGAAAACATTTATTTTTATTTTTATTTTGCATCACTTTTATAAGATGTTTGCAGTAAAGATAATAATTTTAAAATGTTCATATATAAAAAATGAATAAAAATAATTTACCTATTTATTTAATAGTTCACACTTTAAATATGAGTTAAAATGTTGGCCCATTTAAATGTGTGAATTTTTTCACACATAAACTTTGTGTAGTGTGATTTTTTATTAAATAATAATTTTTTCTAAGTACAAACTATTTTTTTACAGTGTGAACGTGTACGATATGATGGTGTGTGTGCGCACGATAACGACACTGGCCCAGTAGTTAGGGAAAATGCCAAGGCCCAAATGTGGCAGCAAAGTGTTTATTATTATCCTGCTTAAATGGGGCGCCAACTTCAAATGGGTCATATTTCCTTCAAATTACGGTGTCGGACGGCCCAAGTGTAGCAACCAAACATTTTTTTCACTTATTATTTGGGTGCGGGTTAATTCGCAAAAAGTGCAAGGATCTTTTTGTAAGATGTGCGTGACCGACGGAAAAAAAGAGGAGAAACACACCTTCCTTTATAATTAGGTAAAGATAATGCATGGTATAAAGTTTAGTATTTTAGTTCCTTTATAAGGCAACTTGATTTCCAAGGTGAAGTTCCCAAGATTTTATTAATAGTAACACTCCTACCAATGTCTTAATGTCAAAGATAGATTCCATTTTTTTAGAACATAGTACCAGTGTACAACGTAAATGTTTACATACAGAACATACACATTTTATGAGCATTTTCACAATGCTGAGCCAACACATCATCTTGAGATTGACGAAGTCATCACAGACGCCTCGTAGTCGACGGAAACGTCTCCACCCACTGAAAACACATTGCCGAAAGGCCTGAAATAAATTCAAAAAAAAATGCGTGCACCAATGTCAAATCTGGAATTTAAACTCTAGTGGGTTGAGGATACCACTGTCCCTCTAATCAACTCAACCACATGTTGATTCACGATATATTCCATTGTTGTCCTTTAAAAAGCAGAGTGTACGCTTACCATTTTAAATTCTCCTTTCTCCTAGGTGAAACGCTCCATGAAGTATAGGAACCTTGGCGACATGAATAGACTTAGTATTTTTTATTTTTAGATTAACTTTGCTCCCAACGAGTACAGAGGAGTTTTCAATTCCTCCGGCCTTGTCGTTTACAAAGGATCAATGCAAGAGTTAAAGGTGCAAAGGAAAGTAAAGCTGAAAGTAAATTGAGGGTGTGAACAATAATGTGAAGATGGACCGGGGTCCCGTGATTTTCACTAGTGATGTCTCTCTCCCAAAAGACGATAAAAGTGCTAGCGAGGTAAACAAATCACAGTTGGGCAATTGACAGGATTATGAAGGCACCGCAATGCTAACTATGCTGCAAAGAAAGGAAGGACTCAAAAGCAATGGGCAGTACGCCAAGGTAAGTAGACCGAAATCCATCTGCATCTACTACGAATCATCCACCTTGAGATATCTATCCAGAACATCTCGCTGGTATTAAGTTGCGAATCCCACCCAAAGTGTAAACTCAAAGCAACAGACAACTGCATTAAAAAACTTTGCGTAAAGTAAACAATCCTTGCACCCGCAGGTACAAGCACCGTTGTTTTATCCCTGGTGGCAACAACACATCCCCTAGTCTCATGTTTCTGTCACTCAAGCTAGACATCAAGGGGCTGAACCCACAATCGAGCATGACGCTCTCTCTTGGAGTTGCAAATAAAATACTTGGTGAAAGCAAATACTGCAACGGAGAACATGCAAGAATTTACTCAAGAAAAAAATATAAAAGAGAAGAACCAAATATATTACTCATCACAATCTGAACATAGTCTCATAATCCATCAGATACCAACAAACTCAGCATAGCAACATCAGAAATTACATAGATGCCTCGATCATGTGAGGCAGCTCACGAGGACTTGAAAGTGGAAGCACAAAAGAGGGAGAGATAGATCACATAGCTACTGGTCACGGACCCATGGTCCAAGGGAAACTACTCACGGTACATACGGGAGGCGTCCATGGCTATGGAGGGTCTCCCGGAGGGGGTAGCTTCTCCCGGCAGAGTGTCGGAGTAGCTTCTCCAGACAACCCCGATCTTGAAATGGCGGCGGCGGCGGAACAGAGGCGAGATCGCGAAAGAGGAGTCCGTCTTAGGGGTTTCTACCCCAAGGGGTAAATATAGGCGAAGGGGGCGTTGAGGGGACCCACGAGGCAGTCAGGAGGGTGCCTGGCGCAGCCCAGGGTGGGGCCGCGCCACCTGCCCTCCTGGCTGCCTGGTGGTGGCCCCCCTTCCCTCTCTTGGTAATTCCGGAAGCTTCTGTTGCGCTGATTTTTTATATATTTTTCCCGGAATTTTTGGAGCACTTTTAATGGCCGAAAAACCTGAAATACAAAAACAGCAGAAAACAGAAACAGGCAACTAGGTGCATTGAGTTAGTAGGTTAGTCCAAATAGGTTCAAAAGTGTATGAAAGTTCAAGCAAAACATGGCAAAGTCACACAAAACATGCATGGAGCAAGCAAAAATTATAGATACGTTTGGGACGTATGAACATCCCCAAGCTTAATTCCTCCTCGTCCTCGAGTAGGTAAATGATAACAAGCATAATTTCTGTGGTGACATGCCACACAACCATAAAAGGACTTTTAAGTAAAGCAATCAAAGCATGCAATTCAATTCAAGTCTTAACAAGCAAAAGTCTATATTAGCATTGACACAAATAACAAAAGAACAAAAGGTGCAAGAGCTCTTGCTGTCCGTGACTCGAATGTCTCCAAATGGTGTTTGCGTGCAAGCAAGGGACTGAGAAGAAAGAGAAAAAAGGTTGTTGAGAACAACTATCTACTAAAGTTTCACACTTGGTCTCCTTTGGATTCTTATCTGGACTCTTCCCCAGACCACTAGTCAGGTACAAGTCAAACTGATCCACTCCCTTTCGATATTTTGAGCACTCATGCAATGGATGAGCGTGTGATGCCCCACAGGCGTAAGGGATCGAGATAGTCTTCGCGGGTAAGTTAACCCAATTTATTGATTCGACACACGGGGAGCCAAAGAGTATTTATAAGCTTTGACAGTTGAGTTGTCAATTCAACCGCACCTGAAATATACTTGCTTGCAACAATAGATAAGTGGTAACGGTAATATGATAGTGATGGTGGCAACAACAAAATTAAACAGCAAAAAGTAACTACTAACAACCAGCAGGATTGAAAACACTGTAGGTTAGGGAGATGGATGGTTGGGCGCTGCATGGATGAGAGTGAACATATAATAGATTCTAACATGGGGCAAGGCACACAGAAAAGAAATGATCATCTAGGCAAATATCAAACAATAGGCATGTATCCCGTAGGTAGTTGTGCGTGCTTGCAATAAGAACTTGCACAACATCTTTTGTCCTACCATCCCGCTACGAACGGGGCCAAAAGGAACTTATGGAGATTAAGGTGCTCCTGTCAAAGAGCACCGGAACAAAGGAATAAACTCAATGGATACACGAAATCCTCAAATTATGGACCATCCCCTTTGGTGTCCCAAGCTGTCACCTTTGGGATCGCCGGTTCCGGACCATAATAGGTGCATACAACTCATAGATAGGATCTAGAACACAAATATATTCATGAAAACACATAAGGTTCAGATATGAAAACATGGCACTCGGGCCCAAAGTGACAAGCATTACGAGCAACAAGTTGAAGATAAGAAGATAAACACCAATCTAGATGATAGGCAACATGCCCCCAACAATTTGACGAACTATTACATGATCAAACTCATCCAATCCCTACCATCCCCTTTGCCTACAGCAGGGAATTACTCACACATATGAAGAGAAGTCATGGAGGATGGATGGATTGGTGATGGTGATGACGATGGCGACGATCTCCCCTCTCCGGAGGCCAAATCAGCCTCCAGATTAGCCCTCCCGAGGAAGAACAGAGGGTGGCGGCGGCTCCGCGACGGAAACTGGGAAAACGACTTCTGTTCTGGGGTTTTCCCGTCACGGGGATAAATAGGAGTCTCGGTAGGGCACCAGAGGAGGGGGGAGCGCCCAGGCGGCCAGAAGGCACGGCCCCACCCCTGGCCGCGCCAGGGGGGAGCCTGGGGCCCCCAGGGATCCCCTCTAGTCCCACTTCTGGCTTCTGGCTCCTTCGGGTGCGTGGATTTTCTGGTAATTTTCTGGGAATTTTCTGGAACTTCTAAAAATCCATTTTCCTGCGCACAATAAAACCATACAGGCAGCTCTGCTGAAAACAGCGTTAGTCCGGGTTAGTTTCGTCCAAATCATGCAAGAATGAGGGCAAAACAATAGCAAAAGTATTTGGAAAAGTAGATACGTTTGAGACGTATCAAATCCCCCAAGCTTAGCATATTTCTTGTCCTCAAGCAATTCAGTTCAACGGACTGG
The DNA here is from genome assembly GCA_950022295.1 of Bromus sterilis. Taxonomy (NCBI): domain Eukaryota; kingdom Viridiplantae; phylum Streptophyta; class Magnoliopsida; order Poales; family Poaceae; genus Bromus; species Bromus sterilis. Next base: position 37,807,386 of record OX465598.1, read on the forward strand.
ACGCGACAAAGAAAACTTTGACAAACTCTTTTGCTTCATTAGATGTATATAAGCATGTACTACGAAAAGAGTTTAGCAGGTACTGAAACAATGCTATAAGGACAATGCACGAAGCAATTCTTCTTTCATGTGATCAGTCACAAACAACTAAAAAGTAAATAAACTGCTACTGAAAATCAAGACAAGATCACAATGCACATAGCTTGAACATACTTGAGTGGCACTTTGCTAGCCTCCATGAGTGAAGAAAAACATAAATGCAGAAACTCCTCCGGAGTTTTAAAGGTGACTAGAACTCAGTATTTCAGACTAGCAATAACACAAGCATGCAGAAGACAATGTAATACTTTGGGACAATGCATGTTACACTAAGAATGACAGTTATGCTCTCATAGTTGGTGCTTTGAAGAAAGAAGGGGAGACTCTCGAACCGTGGCTTTTGATGGCAAGGTTGAAAACCCGTGAAAGGAAGCAAAGACTAAGCACGTGCTAGAGCTCTTGGTTTTGAAAACAGAGATAAAACTCTTTTGAGAGGAGTAACTTTCCAGTCAACGGTGAACGGTAAAGGTCTCTCAATATCTCCCATGCCAACCATATATAATGCCTTTTGCTTACACATATTCCCTTATCCATAAATCCTTTGATGGTCTACGGAACCTTTTATTTTGCCTCAAGGATGGAAGGAGGGTATCGTTCCACCTATCATAAGCAGCATTTGGTCCATTTCACTCCATCATCAAGTATGGGGGAGGTGTAACTCTCATATTTTTTTTTCTGTTTGACTAGTTAAAACTTCCGTCAAAATATTTTTGGCATGAAAGATACTGATTTCCCTTCACCGCACGATGAGCTTGTACGGTTACAAAAGGGAAACTTTTGAATAAATTTCGAGATGGCACAAGAAAGTCTAAGTTAGGAGTGGTCGGTAAATACCACATATAGGTAGGTTTGGTGGACTCAAATGGAATAACTGGGTTTAAAAAGGAGTTTGGAAGCACAAGCAGAATTCCGCTTGGTACGAGCGAAGGCTAGCAAAAGACTGGGAAGCGACCAACTAGAGAGCAATAACTGTCATAATCATGCAGAGCGACAAAGTAACATTGAATCGGGCATGAAAGTGATATAACTATTCTGAAACAAAAAGATCATCAAGGCAGAATAGACTTTTTAGTCATAAGCATGTGTGAACATGTGCCAAGTCAATCCAAAAATTCTCCGAAGGGAAATACCACTTCAGTATGCCAAACCATGAACAATGCAATGCATGTAAATCATTTCAACAACACAATATGTACTCTAGCTATTTGAGACTAGCCACAAGGAAAGCTTGAACACTGGGAAAGCATTGTAAACATAGCACTATGTCGCTACAAGCTGGTCTCTAGATCATAAGTACAGGCATATGTACAAAAGTAGAAACAAGAAGAGTTCATACCGGTTTTCCTTGTTGCTTCCCTTTCGTCGATCTTCGTCATTACTGCCTTGTCACTTGCACAATCGAACGTGGGAAATATTATCAAATGCCATCACGGACTTGAGCTGATCTCTGAAAACAAAGCAAACTAAAGAGAGAAAGGAAATCTTTTTGGGTTTTTTAAAGGTTAAAAGAGAGCAAAATAAAAGAGAAAATCTTTTTGTTGTTTTTGCAAAGAAAGAAAGAAAAACGGGCAAAAACTTCGAAAAGATCAAAGCAAATAAAATGGATAATACAATGGAAAAGTGAGAAGGGCACGTACTCCCCCAAGCTTAGGCTTTTGGCTTAAGTTGAGTCCAAGGGTCGTATGAGGCTTCCGGCGCGTACACCAAAGTCCTCGGATCCTCCCACGAAGAAGGATCCGCGCTCCAAGCAGAGGAAGACCCTTCACGAAACTGGGTGACGGTCTCTCCCTGGAAATGTGGGAACTCACCATGCTCCTCCTCGTCGGGCACAACCCCCTCCATGGGGTTATGAAACTGATGCTGGACCACGAACTCATCGAACTGGATAACATCAAAGGACCATCCGTTCCTGCGAGAAAAATCAAACAAAAGAGGTGCAGGTAGACGGATCTTGCGTTCCGTGGTGGCTCCGAAACGCAAGATATAATCAAGGTTACCAAACTCGGAAGTCATGGTAACGAACTTATGCCTTTTCATAGCAGCAAGATCAAAACTTAAATAAGTAAAAGGCTTATCATCGGGGTGTGGGGTGCCCTTAAGAGACTCTAGGATAAGTGTGGCGTAAACGCCACCAAATAAATCTCCCTTATTACCATTCATAGCAAGGCGTCGAGCAATTAAGGCACCCACATTATAATCAAACCTCCCTGAGAGGGCGGTTGCCAGGATAGAAATATCCGGCACAGATATGTTGCTCGTGTTGTCACGAGCTAACTGTCAGAACCCTCTGTTAGGTAATGTGCTAGGGTTAATAGGTCACTTGCATCATGTTAAAAACTTCAAAAGAAATCTTTGAAATCAAAATCAAAAGCAAAATGGGAGAAGGAACCCCTCCAGTTGAATTAATTCAAAAGGCCAGATAAAAATCTTCTCCAAAAATTCATGTTAGATTTTTGAAAAGTCTTAGAAATGAGTGTGATCACATATCAAGTGATATGGGAACCACCCCATGCTCATGGATTTTTCAAATTTTCAAACAGGACCTTGGAATTAATTAAAAACCCCTATTTGATTTCAAGTTCAAATAATTTGAATTTTAAAAATGTTCAAACTTTACAAGTGGCTAGCCTAGTATATGGTGAAGCCACATAAAAAGTTTCAGCATTTATAAAAATGCCTAGCTATTTTATTTGCTAAGCTAAAAATTTTGCAGAAAATAAAATTGACAGAAAAACAAAAAGGGGTTTACTGGGCATCTGGCCCAACTTAAGCCCCCACGGGCCAGCTGGCCCAGCCCACCACCCAGCCCCCTTGTCGTCTTCCTCAACCAGCTCGGTGGCGAGCAGGGAGGGAGCCGGCGACGCCGCCGTGGCAGCCGAGAGGCTTCTAGGCCTCCCCTGCCCCTCTCCTGACGCCACGCAGCAGCCAGAGCCTCCCCGCCTCCTTTCCCTCTCCTCTGGATCTCTCTCCGCGCTCTGCCTCGCTGAATTTTTGCCGCACCCGAGCGCCTCGCCGGAGCACGGCCGTGTGCACGCGCGGCTAGAGAGCTCCCTGAACCCATCCGACGTGTCCAACACATTCCTCGACGTCGTCTTCTTCTTCGTGCCAGAGGAATCGGCCCCGAGAGCCCAGAGCACGCCATCCCCTTCGTCTTCGTCTCGCCGGACCCGCAAGTCGCCGTCGTCGAATACTCCGGCCATAGACCCACTCCGACCTCGCCACCGCCTCCACTGCATCCGCGGTGAGCTCCTGCTTCGTCCTACCTAGCTTGCGGTCGCCCCCATCGCCTGTACCGTATTCCGCCATGGGAGCCGAGGCATGCCGCCGCCATGGATGAAGCTGCGCTCACTCCCGTGCACCTAAGCCCCTGCCTTGTTGTCCGTTGTGTTGCTGCACACTCCAGGAACCCAATGCCTCTCGCCTTTCTCTTTTTTGCGCATGCTAGCGACCTCCTCGTCCAAACAGCACCACGACTTCCGCCATCTTCAACGCCGGCGACGACTCCGGCCACCCCCAAGACGCTGGCCTACCTCCCTCGACGCGCGGGAGCCCGGGGGTCCCAACGGTGCAATCAACGCACCAGATAACCCCCTGGAACGCCGTCCCCGTGCAGCGCCGCCGCATCCCGTGGCCACTGGCGGCTCAACGCCGGCGAGGCCAACGTGGCCACGGTCATTAGACCTTAACCACCCCCCTAATGACCCCCTAGCCTATGACAGTGGCCCCCTGGCCACTAACTAAACCCAATTAGTTAACAGAACGGTTTAATTAAGCCCTGTGTCACTGACAGCCTGACCCCACCAGTTAGACCCCCCCCACGTCAGCATGACCTCATGCTGACGCAATAAACCTTTTTCCAAATTAAAAGAAATCAGAAAAATCCAGAAAATAGCCAAATCTTTAGAAAATCATAACTAATTCATTTTAACTCCAAATTGGACAAATAATATGTCTAAAATTATCAGAAAAATACAAGGATTATTAATATGCAACTTTTTTCTATGTTTGACCATTTTAAAATGGGTGAACAGTAGCAAACATGCATATGGATCCTTTTCAAATTCAAATTTGAAGTGAATTTGCAAATGACTTTGCAACACACTTCTTTTGAATGAATTCATCCACACATCAGAGACATTACTTCAACTATACCACCTCACTTCATGATCAACATTTTCAAATGAACTTTCATGCATTCAAATGCATTTGAAATTGATCGATAAATCAAATGGAGTTTGAATTTGCATTTCAAATGCAATATACTCCTTTTAAATGGAATGCTCAACACATCAGTACCATGAACATCACCATTACAATCTTATTCATGTGATTGTGCATTGTACATTATGTTGATCCTATGATTGTCATGTTGCTGATAGACGTGCAACCGAAATCGGAGGCCACCCCCTTCGTTTAAGACCCCGTGACTGAACCCCGTCAGCAAGGCAAGCAAACCCCCTTTGATCATGTCTATAAAATTCCAATTCCCTCTCAGTCTCGCTTATGCATGTTTAGGAGATCACCTTGTATCGATTCTACCGCATAGTTGAACCCATATCAGATGCATGACCTATCATCTTGTCACAGTAGTAAGCAAACCACAATCCTAGCCGACATAGGAGTTGACTGATATCATGTGGCCCCTGCAACTGTTACTGCTTATTGCATGCTTAGAGTTTACAATGAGGATGTTTTGATGTGAGTCGGGATGATAGTGAACATGGTGTTGATGAAAGTAAAGCTGTGTTGGTGAATCTACCCTAATACAAGGTGAACGATGAGAGGCTGTGTAGGAGTACACAGTGGGTTGTCTCGTTGAACACCGCCCTAAGCCCGAGTTCTTGTGTGGTGATCCAAGACGAAGAGTACTACCACATGTTGGGCACATGGACCCCCGCTCAACCTACTAACTCACCCCTTCTCAGTTCAATGAGTCACATTAGTTCGGAGTTCTGGTAGGTCTGTGGCACGGTCTGTGAAGTGGAAGAACGGCTTTTCAGACCGGCTTGGGACCCTGCACACATCTTCTGGGACCACATCGGTAAACCGGCCGGGTTCACAATGTGGATTCCAGCCCAGATAGGCGTCTCCATTGAATTTGAGTTGGCTGTGAGGTAAAAGTTGTGGGAATTATCCTCGCCGGCACCTCTTGAACGGTGCCGAGTACAAAGGCGGTAACTGATAGTTTCATGTGTGTAGCAGTACACCCCTGCAGGGTTAACAAAACTATTCGAATAGCCACGTCCGCGGTAAGGGACTACTTGGAGAGCTTTGCTCGATTATTAGACAACTTGAACCGGATACTCCTAAAATACACGAAGATAAGTGTGAGTGCTATGGTGTGCTTCTCGTGGGGAAGTCGAGGAAGTAACCATAGTGGTGTAATTGGTTGAAGAGATGTAGTGGACTCGTGTACGCTTCTTACCTCAAGTCTGGTACTCGTAGTTCAGGACTAGCCAAGTCAAAGCTGGCACTTCTGCAAGTGAAACCCCACCTCCCTTTACCTTGATACATGTGCATGAGTAGTATAGTTCCTATGTAAGTCTTGCTGAGTACGATTTTGTACTCACGTTTGCTTAATCTATGTTTTAGATGAACCCACCGACCCCGATGGTGGCTTCTACCCAAAGCTCGAAGAATGAAGACTCAGACCAAGACCAAGCTAGTGTAGTCCCAGTCAGACGACTGGTTCCCTCGTGGAGGGCTTGTTTTTAGATAAGGCTTCTATAAGCCATTTGTTAAACTTGTCTGTACTAAGACCTACTTTGCTTCCGCTTGTCTATTGTAATGTTGGATCACATGCTTGTGATATCTGTGTGCACTCTGTAAGAGTTATTAATAAAGATGTATACTTTGTAGAGAATTGTAATGATACCTGCTGTTCATAGAAGGCATGTGTGCTGCGTGTATGTTTATAACATGTATGTCTTGGTATGGGTTTTCGAGACCTTAGTTGTGATCTGGCTGGCGGTATTTTATACACCAAGTGGCCCTTAGATGTGCGCAACTTGGGGCATCGCGATGCGATTGTTCGAGACTCTGTCTCGTGCACACTTTGATGTATGATCGAGCCCGCCCTAGACCCCGACTAAGTGATCGGGCTGGAGTAAGTCTATGTAAGGGTTATAATACAATCGATAGTATGGTTGAGGCGACTTGTCTATGAGTATGGGAGTTCACCACCCATATCATTTAGACTTGTGTGCGGACGATGAGGACCCATTTCAGTTGATCATCCGCCCTGGATGGGATGCCCCTCACGTTCGATGCTTTCCGAGAACGTTCTGTGCTTGGCCTTGTCTGCTTAGACAAGTGGGTACGGTTCTCGGCTCTCCATATGATTGTGTTGTAGAGAGGCTTGCATACGCTAACCCCGGGTCCCGACAGACTTGGTATCAGAGCAGGACTGACTGTAGGATTATCAGCCTTGGCCGAAGTCGAATCTAGCTTGCTATAGTTATATAGTTACTCTGGGTATATAAGGGAACAACGTAAGGCTTCTATTTTTCTCCTTACCCTCATCGTTCTGAGTTCTGAGTCACCCTTATCTTTTCTACGGGATGATAGGACTAGGCTCATCTATGTCTGAATAGAACATCTCGTTGATTGCCTCCTTATAGCCGTATGATTGTTGTGGTTGTCCAGAGTCTCCGTATTTTGAGTTCCTTGAGGAAGTTCTGTCCAATCTCCTCGAGGTTGTCTTGTTTTCCATCCCGGTGTAGACGTTATGCTGCCGGAATTATCCCGTGTTTCTTTGAGTCATTGCCTTTGCATTATAGTCTTCTCCTTCTGAAATCATATCCTTTTATCCTTGACTCCATCGTACAACCTGTTCTGATTGTTGATTTTTATCACACAGGATGTCAGCTGGAACTCATAGTGCTGTTCTTCGGAATCGAGACCGTGATCGGAATTGAAATGATGATGAACCTCCACCACCGCCTTCTGCGGCGGAAATCATGATGGAAGCCGAGCGGAATAGATGTGATCAAACACGCCTTCTGGAGCTCATCGAGCAGAATACCGCCCACCATCGTAATGTGGTGGTCAGCATTCAGGACTTCATCCTCCTCAAGCCACCGGTATTCCGATGTTCTTCTGAGCCCCTTGAAGCTGATGATTGGCTCCGTTCCATCGAGCGTAAGCTTGATACAACACATGTTTCTCCCGATGACTGAGTTATTTTCGCGGTATACTTCTTGGAAGGTGCTGCTCTTCAGTGGTGGGAGAACTTTGTTGCAATGCAGCCATATGGTCACGTAGTGACTTGGCAAGAGTTCTGTGTTGCCTTTCGAGGGTAGCACATTCTGGATGAGTTGATGGAGCGCAAGAAGGAAGAGTTCTGCAATCTGAATCAAGGAGAGATGTCCATTCATGAGTATGTGAGGGAATTCAACCGTCTTGCTCGTTATGCCCAAGATGAGATCACCACCGATGCCAGAAAGCAGGCAAGGTTCCGCAAGGGACTTAGCCCCATCCTTCGTCATGATCTCAACCTCCTTGAGTTTGCCACCTTTGAGGATTTAGTCAACAGATCCTTCAGAGCTGAGCATGGCAATGAAGTTTTCGAGAAGTCTCGCAAGCATGCTCTTGAGCTTGCCCCTTCTTCCAGTTCACGCCCTTAGAAGCGCATGATCTGGATTCCTAACAGTTTGTTTCCCCAAAACAACCCACCGAGGCCATCCCTTGTGCCGCCTCGCCCACCAGCTCCACCAAACAACCCAGCTCCCCGCACTATCTTTGGAGCCTGCTTTAGATGTGGCCAGCCTGGTCACTACTCTCGTGAGTGCCCCGTCAGTCAGAATGCTCCACCCCATGCCAAAGGAAACCCCACTGTTCGTGCCAGACCACCCCCGAAGGTTTCCACCGCTCAGCCATCCACCTCAGAAAATCTTGGACGTGTGAACCAAATCTCAGTTGAGGAAAATGATAGTACTTCTGACGTCATTCTTGGTACGCTCCCAGTCAATTTTGTTCCCACTTCTGTTCTTTTCGACCCAGGAGCATCTCACTCATTCATGTCGGAGAGTTATGCACTTCGGCATGATGTATCCTTTGAAGAAATGTTCACCCCTATGATCATTCAAACTCCTGGTTCCAAATGGAAAACTAATAGAGTAAGCCATGGCAATCAAATTGAAATTGAGGGTTTAGTATTCCTTGCTTCACTCATAGCCCTCAAGTCTTCAGACATTGATGTCATCCTTGGTATGGATTGGTTATCAAGACAACATGCTTTTCTTGATTGGAAAGCCAAGTCCGTTAGACTTACACATCCTTCATACCAGACAATAGCTTACTCCTCACCAAGAACAAGAACCCAGGTGCATTCTTTGAATGTACTTCCCCTTCCCGACCTTGAAGATGTTCCGGTGGTTCGTGACTTCCCGGATGTCTTTCCTGAAGAGCTGCCGGGCATGCCACCCGACAGATGTGTAGAGTTCATAGTGGATCTTGCCCCAGGAACCGCACCAATTTCCAGACGCCCATACAAAATGGCCCCACATGAGTTAGCTGAGCTTAAAACCCAACTGGAAGCTTTGTTGGAAAAAGGCTTCATCCGCCCTAGCTCATCTCCATGGGGTTGCCCCGTTCTATTCGTAACGAAGAAAGATGGAACAGAAAGGATGTGCGTAGACTATCGCCCGCTAAATTTAGCGACGATAAAGAACAAGTACCCACTGCCCAGGATCAATGATCTTTATGATCAACTTGCTGGATCCTCTGTCTTCTCCAAGATGGATTTGAGATTAGGTTATCATCAAATCAAGATCCGAAGCGAGGACATTCCCAAGACGGCTTTCACTACTCGTTATGGTCTTTACGAGTTCACCGTCATGTCCTTTGGTTTAACCAATGCCCCCGCCATTTTCTCACGCATGATGAACTCGATCTTCATGGAGTATTTGGACCAGTTCGTCGTGGTTTACCTCGATGACATCCTTATATACTCGAAGAACGAAGAAGAACATGCCGAACACCTAAGGCTGGTATTGATGAAACTTAGAGAGCATCACCTATATGCTAAATTCTCCAAGTGTGAATTTTGGCTACCAGAAGTGACCTACTTAGGCCACGTGATTTCTGCAAAAGGCATTGCTGTGAATCCCGAGAGAGTTCAGGCCGTCCTTGACTGGACTCCACCTGAATCGGTTAAGCAAGTTAGGAGTTTTCTTGGCCTAGCCAGCTATTGCCGTTGCTTCGTCGAGAACTTTTCTAAAGTTGCAAAGCCTCTGACTGAACTCCTCAAGAAAGATAAGAAGTTCCTATGGACTTCCAAGTGCGAGGAAAGCTTTCAAGAGCTAAAAAGAAGATTGACTTCTGCACCCATACTTGCACCTCCAGACACCAAAAAGGATTTCGAGATCTATTGTGACGCATCACGGCAAGGGTTAGGATGCATACTTCTGCAAGATCGACATGTGGTAGCTTATGCTTCACGCCAGTTGCGGCCACATGAAGAGAACTATCCTACCCACGATCTTGAACTCGCTGCCGTAGTTCATGCCCTAACAACTTGGCGACATTACCTCCTTGGTAATCGTTGCGAGATCTATTCCGACCACCAAAGCCTCAAATACATTTTCACCCAGCCAGATCTTAATCTCAGGCAAAGACGCTGGATTGAGTTGATAAAAGATTATGACTTAGGAATTTCTTACACCCCAGACAAAGCCAATGTCATGGCTGATGCACTAAGTCGTAAGTCGTATTGTAACAACCTCATGTTGCAACAGTATCAACCACTTCTTCATGAGGAATTTCAAAAACTCAATCTCGAGATTGTTCCTCATGGCTATCTTTCTACCTTGGTGGCGAAACCAACCCTTGAGGATAAAATCATAGCCGCCCAGAAACGTGATAGTGGTATTCGAGAGATCAAGAAGAACATTGCTAGCGGAGTTGCTAAATGTTTCTCCATAAATGATCAAGGTGTTGTTTTCTTTGGCACTCGATTGGTTGTACCAGGAAAACACAATCTTAGGAGGCTAATCCTCAAAGAAGCTCATGACACTCCCCTCTCAATTCATCCTGGTAGCACAAAGATGTACCGAGACCTACGCCAGAGATTTTGGTGGACTAGGATGAAGAGAGAAATTGCTAAGTTCATTGCCGAATGTGATGTTTGTCGTCGCATTAAGGCCGAACATCAAAGACCTGCTGGCACACTTCAACCTTTGCCTATTCCAGAGTGGAAATGGGACAAAGTCGGTATGGACTTCATCACCGGCTTTCCAAAAACCCAGAAAGGAAACGATGCCATATTCGTTGTCATAGATAGGCTTTCCAAAGTTGCTCACTTCCTTCTAGTTCGCGAGTCTATAACTGCTAGCCAGTTAGCGGACTTGTACGTCTCTAGAATTGTATCCCTTCACGGTGTTCCTTTGGAAATCAATTCTGATCGTGGTAGCCTTTTCACCTCTAGATTTTGGGGAAGCTTCCAACATGCTATGGGAACTCATCTCTCCTTTAGTACAACTTTCCATCCTCAATCTAGCGGTCAAGTCGAAAGGGTTAACCAAATTCTTGAAGACATGCTCAGAGCTTGTGTTATCTCATTCGGAAAGAATTGGGAGAATTCTCTTCCATTTGCCGAATTGGCTTATAACAATAGCTTCCAATCTAGTCTGAACATGGCTCCTTTTGAACTCCTTTATGGACGACGATGCCGAACACCCCTAAACTGGTCAGAAACCGGTGAAAGACAATTCTTTGGACCGGATATGATCATGGAAGCAGAAGAGCAAGTTCGCATTGTTCGTGATCAATTGAAAGCAGCCCAGTCTCGTCAGAAAAGCTACTATGATCGTCATCATAGGCAAGAAAGCTACAATCTGGATGAGAAGGCTTACCTTCGGGTTACTCCTCTGAAGGGAACCCAAAGATTCGGTATCAAAGGCAAGTTGGCCCCACGTTACATCGGACCTTTCCGCATTCTTGCTAAACGTGGAGAAGTTGCCTACCAACTTGAACTACCCCCGCACATTTCCCGAGTACATGATGTATTCCATGTGTCACAACTCAGGCGTTGCTTCAAGGACCCCATCCGCGAAGTCGACCATGAAACGCTTGATCTCCAAGATGACCTTTCTTATCGAGAGTACCCAGTTCGTATTCTTGATTCAGCAGAGCGTGTCACTCGCCGAAAGAAGATCAAGTTTCTGAAAGTTCAGTGGTATCATCACTCAGAGAAAGAAGCAACATGGGAAAGAGAATACCGTCTCAGTACAGAGTACCCCTCCTTCCTCCCGCAGACTTCTGAATCTCGGGACGAGATTCTGTTGAGTGGGGGCGAGTTGTCAGAACTCTCTGTTAGGTAATGTGCTAGGGTTAATAGGTCACTTGCATCATGTTAAAAACTTCAAAAGAAATCTTTGAAATCAAAATAAAAAGAAAAATGGGAGAAGGAACCCCCCAGTTGAATTAATTCAAAAGGCCAGATAAAAATCTTCTCCAAAAATTCATGTTAGATTTTTGAAAAGTCTTATAAATGAGTGTGATCACATATCAAGTGATATGGGAACCACCCCATGCTCATGGATTTTTCAAATTTTCAAACAGGACCTTGGAATTAATTAAAAACCCCTATTTGATTTAAAGTTCAAATAATTTGAATTTTAAAAATGTTCAAACTTTACAAGTGGCTAGCCTAGTATATGGTGAAGCCACATAAAAAGTTTCAGCATTTATAAAAATGCCTAGCTATTTTATTTGCTAAGCTAAACAAAATTGCAAAAAAGAAAATTGAAAGAAAAACAAAAAGGGGTTTACTGGGCATCTGGCCCAACTTAAGCCCCCACGGCCCAGCTGGCCCAGCCCACCACCCAGCCCCCTTGTCGTCTTCCTCAACCAGCTCGGTGGCGAGCAGGGAGGGAGCCGGCGACGCCGCCGTGGCAGCCGAGAGGCTTCTAGGCCTCCCCTGCCCCTCTCCTGAGGCCACGCAGCAGCCAGAGCCTCCCCGCCTCCTTTCCATCTCCTCTGGATCTCTCTCCGCGCTCTGCCTCGCTGAATTTTTGCCGCACCCGAGCGCCTCGCCGGAGCACGGCCGTGTGCACGCGCGGCCAGAGAGCTCCCTGAAGCCAGCCGACGTGTCCAACGCATTCCTCGACGTCATCTTCTTCTCTGTGCCAGAGGAATCGGCCCCGGGAGCCCGGAGCACGCCATCCCCTTCGTCTTCGTCTCGCCGGACCCGCAAGTCGCCGTCGTCGAAGACTCCGGCCACAGACCCTCTCCGACCTCGCCACCGCCTCCACTGCATCCGCGGTGAGCTCCTGCTTCGTCCTACCTAGCTTGCGGTCGCCCCCTTCGCCTGTACCGTATTCCGTCATGGGAGCCGAGGCATGCCGCCGCCATGCATGAAGCTGCGCTCACTCCCGTGCACCTAAGCCCCTGCCTTGTTGTCCGTTGTGTTGCTGCACACTCCAGAAACCCAACGCCTCTCGCCTTTCTCTTTTTTGCGCATGCTAGCGACCTCCTCGTCGAAACAGCACCACGGCCTCCGCCATCTTCAACGCCGACGACGACTCCGGCCACCCCCAAGACGCTGGCCTACCTCCCTCGACGCGCGGGAGCACGGGGGTCCCAACGGTGCAATCAGCGCACCAGATAACCCCCTGGAACGTCGTCCCCGTGCAGCGCCGCCGCATCCCGTGGCCACCGGCGGCTCAACGCCGGCGAGGCCAACGTGGCCACGGTCATTCGACCTTAACCACCCCCCCTAATGACCCCCTAGCCTATGACAGTGCCCCCCCTGGCCACTAACTAAACCCAATTAGTTAACAGAACTGTTTAATTAAGCCCTGTGTCACTGACAGCCTGACCCCACCAGTCAGACCCCCCCACGTCAGCATGACCTCATGCTGACGCAATAAACCTTTTTCCAAATTAAAAGAAATCTGAAAAATCCAGAAAATAGCCAAATCTTTAGAAAATCATAACTAATTCATATTAACTCCAAATTGGACAAATAATATGTCTAAAATTATCAGAAAAATACAAGGATTATAAATATGCAATTTGTTTCTATGTTTGACCATTTTAAAATGGGTGAACAGTAGCAAACATGCATATGGATCCTTTTCAAATTCAAATTTGAAGTGAATTTGCAAATGACTTTGCAACACACTTCTTTTGAATAATATTCATCCACACATCAGAGACATTACTTCAACTATACCACCTCACTTCATGATCAACATTTTCAAATGAACTTTCATGCATTCAAATGCATTTGAAATTCATCGATAAATCAAATGGAGTTTGAATTTTCATTGCAAATGCAATATACTCCTTTTAAATGGAATGCTCAACACATCAGTACCATGAACATCACCATTACAATCTTATTCATGTGATTGTGCATTGTACATTATGTTGATCCTATGATTGTCATGTTGCTGATAGACGTGCAACCGGAATCAGAGGCCACCCCCTTCGCTGAAGACCCCGTGACTGAACCCCGTCAGCAAGGCAAGCAAACCCCCTTTGATCATGTCTATAAAATCCCAATTCCCTCTCAGTGTCGCGTATGCATGTTTAGGAGATCACCTTGTATCGATTCTACCGCATAGTTGAACCCATATCCGATGCATGACCTATCATCTTGTCACAGTAGTAAGCAAACCACAATCCTAGCCGACATAGGAGTTGACTGATATCATGTGGCCCCTGCAACTGTTACTGCTTATTGCATGCTTAGAGTTTACAATGAGGATGTTTTGATGTGAGTCGGGATGATAGTGAACATGGTGTTGATGAAAGTAAAGCTGTGTTGGTGAATCTACCCTAATACAAGGTGAACGATGAGAGGCTGTGTAGGAGTACACAGTGGGTTGTCTCGTTGAACACCGCCCTAAGCCCGAGTTCTTGTGTGGTGATCCAAGACGAAGAGTACTACCACATGTTGGGCACATGGACCCCCGCTCAACCTACTAACTCACCCCTTCTCAGTTCAATGAGTCACATTAGTTCGGAGTTCTGGTAGGTCTGTGGCACGGTCTGTGAAGTGGAAGAACGGCTTTTCAGACCGGCTTGGGACCCTGCACACATCTTCTGGGACCACATCGGTAAACCGGCCGGGTTCACAATGTGGATTCCAGCCCAGATAGGCGTCTCCATTGAATTTGAGTTGGCTGTGAGGTAAAAGTTGTGGGAATTATCCTCGCCGGCACCTCTTGAACGGTGCCGAGTACAAAGGCGGCAACTGATAGTTTCATGTGTGTAGCAGTACACCCCTGCAGGGTTAACAAAACTATTCGAATAGCCGCGTCCGCGGTAAGGGACTACTTGGAGAGCTGTGCTCGATTATTAGACAACTTGAACCGGATACTCCTAAAATACACCAAGATAAGTGTGAGTGCTATGTTGTGCTTCTCGTGGGGAAGTCGAGGAAGTAACCATAGTGGTGTAATTGGTTGAAGAGATGTAGTGGACTCGTGTACGCTTCTTACCTCAAGTCTGGTACTCGTAGTTCAGAACTAACCAAGTCAAAGCTGGCACTTCTGCAAGTGAAACCCCACCTCCCTTTACCTTGATACATGTGCATGAGTAGTATAGTTCCTATGTAAGTCTTGCTGAGTAGAATTTTGTACTCACGTTTTCTTAATCTATGTTTTAGATGAACCCACCGACCCCGATGGTGGATTCTACCTGAAGCTCGAAGAATGAAGACTCAGACCAAGACCAAGCTAGTGTAGTCCCAGTCAGACGACTGGTTCCCTCGTGGAGGGCTTGTTTTTAGATAAGGCTTCTATAAGCCATTTGTTAAACTTGTCTGTACTCAGACCTACTTTGCTTCCGCTTGTCTATTGTAATGTTGGATCACATGCTTGTGATCTCTGTGTGCACTCTGTAAGATTTATTAATAAAGATGTATACTTTGTAGAGAATTGTAATGATACCTGCTGTTCATACAAGGCATGTGTGCTGCGTGTATGTTTATAACATGCATGTCTTTGTATGGGTTTTCGAGACCTTAGTTGTGATCTGGCTGGCGGTCTTTTATACACCAAGTGGCCCTTAGATGTGCGCAGCTTGGGGCATCGCGATGCGATTGTTCGAGACTCTGTCTCGTGCACACTTTGATGTATGATCGAGCCCGCCCTAGACCCCGACTAAGTGATCGGGCTGGAGTAAGTCTATGTAAGGGTTATAATACAATCGATAGTATGGTTGAGGCAACTTGTCTATGAGTATGGGAGTTCACCACCCATATCATTTAGACTTGTGTGCGGACGATGAGGACCCATTTCAGTTGATCATCCGGCCTGGATGGGATGCCCCTCACATTCGATGCTTTCCGAGAACGTTCTGTGCTTGGCCTTGTCTGCTTAGACAAGTGGGTACGGTTCTCGACTCTCCATATGATTGTGTTGTAGCGAGGCTTGCATACGCTAACCCCGGGTCCCGACACTAACACCCCTCTAGCAATATAATACGCAAAATACCTGAGGTGTGGGAATAAGATGCTGGAGATCTTTGACCGATGAATATCCCTTGTATCCATGCTACAGAGAGAGTTGAAGACGGTTCTCAGCTCGGAGGGCTGAGAGCTCATCTTCGCCGTCAGTCCCACGTCCGGCACACCTATTATTTCACAAAACTTTTCCAAAGGCATGGTCAAAAGATCATTGTAAATTTTAAACTCAACAGAACCAGCAACAAGGTTATATCTAAAACTGTTAATGAAACAGGAGGTGAGTTTTTGATACTGAGCAACACGACACATTGCGAGCCGCGTCAGACCTGCATTAGCACAAAGATTATAGAACTCCTCCTTGATTCCTGCACCTTCAAGGAATTCATCGCACGGGAAAGTCATTGCACGTGCTAGATTTGTGTCCTCAAACAACTCTAAGGGCACATGATCTTCGTTGTAGCTCACCCTAGCAGTCGAGGGTGAAGCTGCAGCTCTTGTAACTCGATCGGAGCGCTCGGGCCTTTTCTTCCCAAGCCACCCCTTTGCTCTTCCTAGTAAACTCATTTCTGAATTTTTTGACAAATTACAAAAACAAGGATTTAAACAAAGTGAGTTAAGGCAAAATACTCAACTCACTTACCTAAAGCATAAACTTGCATCAAAACTTGGAAAATAAAATTCTACACATGCATGCAAGCTCACACAAACAGCACCAAGAGCTACTAAATACTCACAAATGAAGCCACCAATCAAAAATCTAATTGGAGGGGTGAAGGAGTTACATACCAGGGAGTATTTGCTCAAAATTTCAGCTTGAATGGTGGGCTGTAGAGAGAGATCGAAAATTTCCTCCAAGAATAGCAAGAACGCAAGAACAAAGTGCAGAACTCGTGTTTTTGGAGAGAGAAGAAGGAGGAGGAAGAAGAAATACCTGGAAGTGGGGCCTGTGGGCCCCAGGCGCCCTGTGGGCGCGGCCAGGGGGCAGGCCGCGCCAGCTGGCCGCCTGGGCCACTGGTGCCCCCCTGGTCAGCCCCAGGTGCCTCTGGGTCACTCCCTGCATGGAAATTTTTATTTTTATTTTTCTGGAATTTTTCTGAAAACTTCACTGTTGAAAATTTCTCGGAGTTCAAAGAGCTGCAAAACTTGCTGAAAACTTAAAGCAGTGATTAGTATTGTGAAGCTTCAAAAACACAAAAACTTGGTACAGCAAAGAGAATGAAAGCTAAAGCAAATGAAAACATAACAATTTTAACTTTTTACCTATATAAAACAAGCTCACTAGTAAGGTTGATCAAGTCTTACCAACAAACCGACGATATATAGAACAAGAAGTCTCCCCTCTTATGAAGTGATCATTGCACCTTTATTTTAATGGACATTGTCCCCACCATAATGGTTTTGTATTTGTGGTGCACATGTAGTGGACAGTCCCATTCTCCAATCTTCACGGTCTCGATATTCTCTATAGAGTTAAGGCCATGCCTTTTGTCGATCTTCTTTGGAAAATACACCGTGTGTTATTTATCATCAACGTTGAAAGTGACCTTTCCTTTATTGCAATCAATGATAGCGCCTGCGGTGTTGAGAAAAGGTCTACCAAGAATAATGGACATGCTCCCATCCTCGGGCATGTCAAGCACAACAAAATCTGTAAGGATCAAACAATTAGCAACTTCAACGGGGACATCCTCACAAATACCTATTGGGACAGCTGTTGATTTGTCAGCCATCTGAAGGGAGATATCTGTAGGGATTATTTTCTCTAAACAAAGCCTTTTGTAAAGAGAGAAAGGCATAACACTCACTCCCGCACCAAGATCACCTAAAGCAGTTCTGACGTAATTACTCTTTATGGAGCAAGGAATGGTGGGTATACCTGGGTCACCGAGCTTCTTAGGAATCTTGCCACTGAAAGAGTAGTTAGCAAGCATAGTAGATATTGCCTCATTAGGAACTTTTCTTTTATTAGTAACAATATCTTTCATATATTTCGAATAGGAAGGTAACTTAATAGCATCAGTCAAAGGAATTTGAAGAAAAAGAGGTTTCATCCATTCACAAAATTTATTATAATTCTCTTCTTCTTTAGATTTGAGGGACTTACCTGGAAAAGGCATGGGTTTCTGTATCCATGGTTTTCTTTCCTTCCCATGTCTTCTTGCAATGAAATATTCTTTTGAGTACCTCTTTCGTTTATCGGGTGCTTCTTCTTCTCTTACCTTGGGAGAATCATCCTTCTCAGCGTCTTTTTCTTCAGGCTCGGCATCGTCTTCTGTTTCAGCATCGGAGGTAGATATGCTGCTGGGATTAATAGCTGGCTTTTCACTTATGATAGGATCATCGGGATTGTCAGCCTCCTTGTGTTTCTTCTTCTTCTTTTTCTTCGGAGAGATAACAGTCTCGTCTTCTTCTTGTACTTGAGAATCTTGCTCGATCCTCTTCGGATGCCCCTCAGGATAGAGTGGGTCCTGGGTGTGTGTTCCACCTCTAGTTTTGATGCCATAAGCTTGTATGTTCTGTTTAGCATTGTTAGCAAGAAAATCTTTTTGCACATTAGAAATTTTTTCAAGCTGAGTTTGAACCATATGAAAATGCTTAACAAGACATTTAACATCATTAACTATTCTTTCTAGAACATCACATAAACTTTTGATAGCAAGAGAATTATCATGCAACTGACTTTGTAACTTCCTATTAAAATGGTCTTGCTTAACAATAAAATTATCAAGCTCATCTAAGCATTGGTCAGGAGGCTTACCTTTAGGGATGTCACTTTCAGTAAAGTCTAATAGAGAGTGTACCTCTACGAAGGGAGGGTGAGTAGTAGGCTCACACAACTTCTCAATAGGCGGTAAACTCTTCACGTCTTTGGCTTTAATACCTTTCTCCTTTATAGACTTCTTTGCTTCTTTCATATCTTCGAGGTTCAGAACAAGCATGCCCCTCTTTTTCGGTGGTAGAAGTGGTTCAGGAACGGACCAATCTTCATAGTTCTTGGCAATTTTGCACATTAGTTCTTCTGCATCGTCCGACGTTCTTTCCCTGAAAACACAACTAGCACAACTATCCAGGTAGGACCTGGATTCATCGGTTAAACCAGCGTAAAATATATCAAGCAGTTCATTCTTGGGGACTCCATGTCCCGGCATAACCTTAAGTAAATCACAAAACCTCCCCAAGCTTTAGCGAGGTGCTCATCCTGCAATTGTTTAAAGTTGTAGATTCTTTGCAAAGCAGCATGTTGCATATGAGCTGGAAAATATTTATCAACAAATAATTGGACTAAGTCCTGGGGACTCTTAACGGAACCATAGGGTAGTGCATCATACCATGTTTTAGCGTCTTCCTTCAAAGAAAAAGGAAAAAGCTTGGCCACATAGAAGTTTCGTATCTTCTGATCAGTAGTGAATAGATTTCCTAGCTCAGCGAGCTTGGTCAAGTGTGCTATAGCATCATCATTTTCTCTGCCATAAAAGGGGCCAGCCTCGACTGTAGATATAAGTGAAAGATCAACAGAGAAATCATAATCAGGATCAGTGATGCATATAGGAGACGTTGCAAATAGAGGATCAGGAATAGCTTTGTTCTTCATGGAGTGCTTTTTGAGCAACTTCTTAACAGCTCCAGGGTCAGAGTCGACACACTCTATGAGTTCCCTGCAAAAATCATCATCAAGAGTAACATAATCATCGTCAAGGATTCTCTCCTTGAGTTCATCTAAGCACGGGTAACCAAAGGTTTTGCAGGTAGGAATATAGGTAGCAGGGGTCTCGGTCTTGGATTTTGCTGCAGCCTTAGCAGTCTGAGTTTCAATATAGTGACCAAGAAAAGTAGCATCATCAAGAGTAGTGGAAGCATCATCAAAAGTATCGGACATAGTGACAGACTCAATAGAAGCATCATGTAGTGGTGGTGAAGTAAACTTACTCATAACAGAAGGTGAATCAAGTGTAGCACTAGTGTTCAGAACAATACCTTTTCTTGTACGGGATGGTAAAATCGGAACCTTGGGGTCTCCTTTCTTACCCATAGAGGATGATGTGAAGCAGGCAGGATACTTCAAGTAGACTTTTAATATTGCTATGCTCCCCGGCAACGGCGCCAGAAAACGCTGCTTGATGCCCCATAGGCGTAAGGGATCGAGATAGTCTTCGCGGGTAAGTTAACCCAATTTATTGATTCGACACACGGGGAGCCAAAGAGTATTTATAAGCTTTGACAGTTGAGTTGTCAATTCAACCGCACCTGAAATATACTTGCTTGCAACAATAGATAAGTGGTAACGGTAATATGATAGTGATGGTGGCAACAGCAAAAGTAAACAACAAAAAGTAACTACTAACAACCAGCAGGATTGAAAACACTGTAGGCTAGGGAGATGGATGGTTGGGCGCTGCACGGATGAGAGTGAACATATAATAGATTCTAACACGGGGCAAGGCACACAGAAAAGCAATGATCATCTAGGCAAATATCAAACAATAGGCATGTATCCCATAGGTAGTTATGCGTGCTTGCAATAAGAACTTGCACAACATCTTTTGTCGTACCATCCCGCTACGAACGGGGCCAAAAGGAACTTATGGAGATTAAGGTGCTCCTGTCAAAAAGCACCGGAACAAAGCAATAAACTCAATGGATACACGGAATCCTCAAATTATGGACCATCCCCTTTGGTGTCCCAAGCTGTCACCTTTGGGATCGCCGGTTCCGGACCATAATAGGTGCATACAACTCATAGATAGGATCTAGAACACAAATATATTCATGAAAACACATAAGGTTCAGATCTGAAAACATGGCACTCGGGCCCAAAGTAACAAGCATTACGAGCAACAAGTTGAAGCAAAGAAGATAAACACCAATCTAGATGATAGGCAACATGCCCCCAACAATCTGACGAACTATTACATGATCAAACTCATCCAATCCCTACCATCCCCTTTGCCTACAACAGGGAATTACTCACACATGTGAAGAGAAGTCATGGAGGATGGATGGATTGGTGATGGTGATGACGATGTCGATGATCTCCCCTCTCCGGAGGCCAAATCAGCCTCCATATTAGCCCTCCCGAGGAAGAACAGAGGGTGGCGGCGGCTCCGCGACGGAAACTGGGAAAACGACTTCTGTTCTGGGGTTTTCCCGTCACGGGGATAAATAGGAGTCTCGGTAGGGCACCAGAGGAGGGGGGAGGCGGCCAGAGGGCGCGGCCCCACCCCTGGCCGCTCCAGGGGGGCGCCTGAGCCCCCCAGGGATCCCCTTTGGTCCCACTTCTGGCTTCTGGCTTCTTCGGGTGCGTGGATTTTCTGGTAATTTTCTGGGAATTTTCTGGAACGTCTAAAAATCCATTTTCCTGCGCACAATAAAACCATACAGGCAGCTCTGCTGAAAACAGCGTTAGTCCGGGTTAGTTTCGTCCAAATCATGCAAGAATGAGGGCAATACAATAGCAAAAGTGTTTGGAAAATTAGATACGTTTGAGACGTATCAACTCCCCCAAGCTTAGCATATTGCTTGTCCTCAAGCAATTCAGTTCAACGGACTGGACGCGACAAAGAAAACTTTGACAAACTCTTTTGCTTCATTAGATGTATATAAGCATGTACTACGAAAAGAGTTTAGCAGGTACTGAAACAATGCTATAAGGACAACGCACGAAGCAATTCTTCTTTCATGTGATCAGTCACAAAAAGTGCCAGTTCCTGTTTTCTGCTGTTTTTCTATTTCAGTTTTCCCCCATATAAAAAGTGCCGGAAAAATTCGGGAAAATTCAGCTAAAAAATCAGCGTGAAGGAAGCTTCGCGAAGAGCCCTGGAGGGGCCAGAGGGGAGCCAGGGGGGCCCAGGCGGCCACCCGTCGCGGCCCCACCCCTGGCCGCGCTAGGGGGGCGCCTGGGGCCCCTGGTCCACCTCTGGCTACCCCCCTTCGCCTATTTATTCTCCGTCACGGGGAAACTCCAAAGACAGAACCCTATTTCTCAAACTCGCCTCTGTTCCGCCGCCGCCGCGCTTCCGAGATCGGGAGCACCAGAAGACCTCTTCCCGGCACCCTGCCGGAGGGAGGATTGACCTCCGGGAGTTTCCTCTCCACCATGGATGCTCCCCGGATGTCTCGTGAGTAGTTTTCCTTGGACCATGGGTCCGTGATCAGTAGCTATGTGATGTTCTCCTCCCCTCTTTGATCTTCATTGTTTAGACCTCGTGAGCTTCCCTACATGATCGAGGCACCTTTGTAATATTTCTGCTGTTGCTATGCTGAGTTTGATGGGATCTGATGGATTATGAGATTATGTTCAGATTGTGATAGAGTAATATATTTGGTTTTTATCTCTTATATTTTTGTTCCTAAGTAATTCTTGCATGTTCTCCGTTGCTGTTTATTGCTTTGGCCAAGTAGTAGGTAGTGCCTCCAAGAGGGAACGTTGTGCTCGACTGTGGGTTCATGCCCCCCGATGACACGCTTGAGTGACAGAAACATGAGTCTAGGGGATGTGCTGTTGCCACAAGGGGGAAAACAACGGTGCTTGTAACCGCGGTTACAAGGATTGTTTACTTTACGCAAAGTGCTTGTTAATGCAGTTGTCTGTTGCTTTGGGTTTACACTTTGGGTGGGGCTCACAACTTAATACCAGCGAGATGTTCTGGATAGATATCTCAAGGTGGATGATTAGTAGTAGATGCAGTTGGATTTTGGTCTACTTATTTTGGCGTACTGCCTGTGCTTTTGAACCTCTTCCTTTCTTTTGTAGCATTGTTAGCATTGCGGTGCGTTCATAATCCTGTCAATTTCCCTTCTGTAATTTGTTTACCTCGCATAGCAGTTTCATCGTCTTTTGGGAGAGAGAAATCACTAGCGAACATCACGTATCCCGGTCCATATCCTTATTACTGTTTCCATGCTACCTTTACTTTATTGCTTTTACTTGCTATCATTATCCCTTGTGTTTTACCCTTTGTAAACAACAAGACCGGAGAGATTGACAACTTCTCTGAACTTCGTTGGGAACAAAGTTATCTGTGTCTGTGTGCAGGTCCACGTCAGTCGCGCCGCTGACACCTACTTATCATCTCTGGAGTCCTACTGGAGACAAACCTTGGTATCTTCACCGAGGGAAACTTGCTGCTGCGCTACATCTCCACCTTCCACTTGGGGTAACCAACGAAGGGCGAGAAGCCATCAATCGAATTTCTGGCGCCGTTGCCGGGGACTCCGAGTGTTAAGATAGGGGAGTTGCACATCACCCTTTACCTTTGTTTTTTTAGTCTTGTTAGTTTACCTTTCCGTTTTTACTTTTGTGTCCTTAATCAAAAATACCAAAAATACCTACTAATGCTATCTTCACCATGGGTGTGGAACCACCCAAATATGGTAGGATGGACATGTTTCACTTGGCTCGTCTTCGATAAATTTGGGCTCGCGCTAAAAACCCAACCGACTTGGTTGAGGGAAAATCATTGGATGAGCATGCTCATTATACGGCACACCGCCTATCTGAGAAAGGGAGAAACTTATGGGACCAAATACAAACTCCTTATTGCTATGCCGAGTGTTTATACCACATTTATGATTTTACTTGCTGCTCTAATATAGAGCGTAAACACCTTCTTTTCCAATGTGACTTTAATGAAAATGAGATCCTATCTTCTTATGCCAAAGGTGTTTATGATTACTTTGATGTTGAAAAGATTGAGGAGTTTGTTGCTTTTAAAGGTGCTTATGAGATTGCTTCTTTGATTGAAAAGTATTATGATACTATTCACAAGTCTGGAAACTTTGCTGTTCTTGCTTATTGCTTTGAGAATTATACTTCCAATTCTTATATTGAGGATTTTAAAAATAGAATGCTTGCTTCCCAAGAAGAGGCTAATGATTGCTATGAAGAGGAATCTTATGATTCCGAGGACTCACTTGATACTTCCCTTTCTGATGATTTTGATACTTGCTTTGTTG
This sequence comes from Bromus sterilis, assembly GCA_950022295.1. Lineage (NCBI taxonomy): Eukaryota > Viridiplantae > Streptophyta > Magnoliopsida > Poales > Poaceae > Bromus > Bromus sterilis. Next base: position 37,830,856 of record OX465598.1, read on the forward strand.
ATGGCCATGATGCCACTATGGATGATGACTACGAAGATGAACTTGCTATAGTTCCTTATGTTAAGCATGAAATTATTTCTGTTGCACCCACACTTGATTGCCCTATTATCCTTTTGAAATCTCCAACTATTCCGGAGACACTACAATAAATATGCTAACTTGTGACCCTACATATCTTATCATCCTAAAAACCGTGTTGAAAATAATACACGTGTGCTTGTAGGTCATGAACAACATGATTTATGTGATAGTTATATTCTTGATGTTGTTCATGATGCTACTGAAAATTACTTTGAGAGAGGAAAGTTTGGTTGTAGAAACTTCCATGTTACAAAAACACCTCTCTTCATGTTGAAAGTTTTGAAGTTGTTCTTGTTCTACCTTCCTATGCATGCCACTTTGTGCTTCTTTGATTTATTTTCTTACAAGATGCCTATGCATAGAAAGTGGGTTAGTCTTAAATTTGTTTCACATTTGCTTCTTGATGCTCTCTTTTGCTTCAATTCTTATTCTCTTGTGAGCATTTTTCATAATCTTTAAGCCTAGCTAATGGCTCTAAAGAAGCGCTTTCGGGAGGCAGCCCGCAACGAATTTAGGTTTATTTTTTATTTTTTTGTGTCTTGATGATTGTTACTACTGTAGCAACATCATTGTATCTTTATTTTTCAACTTTGTGCCAAGTTATAGCCTCTTACGGCAAGGGAAGTAAAAGTTGTGACATGCTGTCCAGAAAACAGATTCTGTCCTCGTGACCAGAAACATTCCGGAAAAATCCCAGTTCATCTTTTTGAGCTGAAATTTTTACACAGTGTGATCTATACAATTACGAAACTTCCGTATGTTCTGAGTTTTTTGATTTGAGTTGGATAAGTTCCCCTAAAAAATTATTTACTACCTGCTGTTCTGTTTTTCACAGATTCTGCCACGTTTTGTCTCTCCTTACTTTTGCAAACCTTAAGCTTGCTTTTTCCTTGCACAAACTTTTTGGCACTCTTGAGAAACAGTATCTATTCAAGATTATCTTTATATCTAGTGGGGAAAAATTATTTATTAAGGGTACTAACCTCTGTAATCAGCTTATGATGAGTTATGTATGAAGGGAGTTTTCAAGTGTGCGATGGAAGATGATGAAAGAAGATCCAGGAGTGTCAAGCGCAAAAGTTGGGGATTCCCCCTTGCATCCCCAACAAATATTCAAGGAGACTCAAGCGTCTAAGCTTGGGGATGCCCCCGTGCATCCCCTTCTCAATCAACAATCATCAGTTCGTCCTTCGTCTCACTGTATTTTTATCACTTCATGCGTTATGTGCTATGCTTGGAGCGTCTCGCTCTTAGGTTTTGTTTTTAGTTTTCTTTAGCTTTGCTTGCTGTTTATAACAAGTTAGATCCCTTCTTACTTTGTGTGGGAGAGAAACATGCTCCACTTTCAAATTCTAGAACACATCATAGGATTTTTCCTGCTTATCTTTCTGCTGTTGTGTGTTCTTTATCTTTTCATAGCTACTGCCTTGTTTAGTTTTAGTCTTAGTTTGTCTTTAGCAAGAGCCTTGGATTTTTTTAGTTTGTTGCTGGAACTCTTTTTAGTTTTCATGTTTATCTTGTTAAAGAGAGTTGGTTGTTGCACTGAGTTGTGTCTTGTCTTGAAAGTAGGTAATTGAGGTTGCTATTTTCTTCTAGTAGTAACTTGCAATAGTTTTGAGGTATTGATGTGAGTAATGTTTGTACTTTTGGTGTCAAGAGCTCTTGCCTATTAGTGATAGGTGTCATATTTTGGGCAATCCGTGTTTATTTTCAAAACCTACAAAATTAGTTGAGAACTCTAGCTACTAGATGGATCACTACTCTTTGGAGGGATCGAATATTAGAGAACACTCACGTACCATGAGTCGAGGATGCGCAAGGATAACCAAACCCCCATACACTCCTCCTCGGGGTACTTGTCTCTTTGTGAACCTCCTTATTAGATTGAGAGTTACCGATAATAAGTGCATGAGTTCTTCAGACTAATGTAAGTATTGAAAGTTGACACTTCCACCTTCCCATATTTTGCTAGCCTTTTCCGTGCCGTGCATTGCCTTCTTCTCACTCCGAGAGTTGGTGTCCACCTTCGCCGGTACTTCCAAACCCTTGGCATGATACGCTCTGTCATCATAAGCCTACTTATATCTTTCCTCAAAACAGCCACCATACCTACCTATCAAGGCATTTCCATAGCCTTTCCGAGTTACATTGCCATGCAACATCCACTTCTTCATGACTTGATCTTCATGTCATACATGTTCCTGCTACACTGGCAGCGACATACCTTGCATACATCATGTTAGTTACATCTTCTTTATGATTTTGAGTACCTTGTAAAGTGTGAAAGATCTCCTTTACCTTCTTGTAAATTAGAGTGTTTCCCTTAAGTGAGGAAAAGATCCCAAAGTGGACACATTAAAAGATCCCAAAGAGGACAAATGAGAGTTAAATAGAAAGAGCCATTGAGGCCACCAAAAAAATACAAAAAATAGAAAAAAGAGAAAAAGAAATAAAAAGAGAGAAATGGGCAACACTACTATCCTTTTGAGAGATCCACACTAGTACTCCCTTTATATCCCTGTACTCCATAGAGATGATCTTCATGCATATAGCTATGTGGGACCTTCACACTATAGAACTTGGCTTGCATATTCCAAGGATGAGCCTCCTCAAACGAGCTCTAGGTCTTCATGAGCGAGCAAGTTAAGATGCACCCCCACTAGTTCCTTTGGAGAGCTTCTTAGCTCATATGTGCATCCGTTGCATGGAAATCCCTACTCCTCACATGATATCTATCATTTGGCATCTCTTGCCTATGCTTGTCCTCATTGATGTGAGCCTTTCTCATCCTTTTTTGTCTTCCTCCTCCGTATTTCTCTCTTTGCCATCCTAAGTGTCAACTCTCGTGCTTACGCTCATCCATTGCATGAGTGCTCAAAATATTGAAAAAGTAGTGGATCAAATTGACTTGTACCTGGCTAGTGGTCTGGGGACGAGTCAAGATAAGATTCCAAAGAAGACCAAGTGTGAAACTTTAGTAGATTGATTTCTCAACACAAAAATACTTTTTTCCCGTATTCCCCCTTCTTGCACGCAAACACCATTTGGAGACATTCGAGTCACGGACAGCGAGAGCTCTTGCACCTAATGTTCTTTTGTTACTTGTTTCAATGCTAATATAGACTCTTGCATGTTATGACTTGAATTGAATCTCTAACCTTGATTGCTTTACTTTTCAAAGTTCTTTTATGGTTGCTAGCATGTCACCACAGAAATTATGCTGTTATCATTTACCTACTTGAGGACGAGCAGGAATTAAGCTTGGGGATATTGATACGTCCAAAACGTATCTATAATTTCTGCTTGCTCCATGCATGTTTTGTGTGATATTGCTATGTTCTAGATACACTTTTTTTATCATATTTGGACTAACCTATTAACTCAGTGCACCCCAGTGCCAGTTCCTGTTTTCTGCTGTTTTTCTATTTCAGTTTTCCCCCATATAAAAAGTGCCAGAAAAATTCGGGAAAATTCAGATAAAAAATCAGCGTGGAGGAAGCTTCGCGAAGAGCCCGGGAGGGGCCAGAGGAGAGCCAGGGGGGCCATGGCGGCTACCCAGCGCGGCCCCACCCCTGGCCGCGCCAGGGGGGCGCGTGGGCCCCTGGTCCACCTCTGGCTGCCCCCTTCGCCTATTTATTCTCCGTCACAGGAAAACTCTAGAAGAGGAACCCTATTCCGCGAACTCGCCTGTGTTCCGCCGCCGCCGCGCTTCCGAAGATTGGGAGCACCAGAAGACCTCTTCCCGGCACCCTGCCGGAGGGAGGATTGACCTCCGGGAGTCTCCTCTCCACCATGGATGCTCCCCGTATGTCTCGTGAGTAGTTTTCCTTGGACCATGGGTCCGTGATCAGTAGCTATGTGATGTTCTCCTCCCCTCTTTGATCTTCATTGTTTAGACCTCTTGAGCTGACCTACATGATCGAGGCACCTTTGTAATATTTCTGCTATTTCTATGTTGAGTATTTGATAGGATCAGATGGATTATGAGATTATGTTCAGATTGTGATAGAGTAATATATTTGGTTTTTATCTCTTATATTTTTGTTCCTAAGTAATTCTTGGATGTTCTCCGTTGCTGTTTATTGCTTTGGCCAAGTAGTAGGTAGTGACTTCAAGAGGGAACGTTGTGCTAGATTGTGCGTTCATGCCCCCCGATGACACGCTTGAGTGACAGAAACATGAGTCTAGGGGATGTGATGTTGCCACAAGGGGGAAAACAATGGTGCTTGTGACCGCGGTCACAAGGATTGTTTACTTTACGCAGAGTTCTTTTTAATGCAGTTGTCTGTTGCTTTGGGTTTACACTTTGGGTGGGGCTCGCAACTTAATACCAGCGAGATGTTCTGGATAGATATCTCAAGGTGGATGATTAGTATTAGATGCAGATGGATTTCGGTCTACTTATCTTGGCGTACTGCCTGTGCTTTTGAACCTCGTCCTTTCTTTTGTAGCATAGTTAGCATTGCGGTGCGTTCATAATCCTGTCAATTGCCCTTCTGTAATTTGTTTACCTCGCATAGCAGTTTTTATCGTCTTTTGGGAGAGAGACATCACTAGTGAACATCACGTATCCCGTTCCATATCCTCATTACTGTTTCCAAGCTTTATTTACTTTACTGCTTTTATTTGCTATCATTATCCCTTGCGTTTTATCCTTTGTAAAAAACAAGACCAGAGAGATTGACAACCTCTCTGAACTTCGTTGGGAACAAAGTTATCTGTGTCTGTGTGCAGGTCCGCGTCAGTTGCGCCGCTGACACCTACTTATCATCTCTGGAGTCCTACTGGAGACAAACCTTGGTATCTTCACCGAGGGAAAACTGCTGCTGCACTACATCTCAACCTTCCACTTGGGGTAACCAACGAAAGGGCGAGAAGCCATCACTTATCAGCGTACTATGCAGCGATGCGTCCGACCCCAGTTAGGTTGGAACATTCATGTATATGTAGATGACCTCGTGGTCAAGTCGGTGCAAGGTTCCACCCTGTTGGACGAGCTCAGAGAAACATTCGCAAATTTGCGAGCGTACCAGATCAAGCTCAACCCAGAGAAATGTGTGTTCGACGTACCGGCCGACAAGTTGCTCGGATTTTTGGTTTCTGAGAGAGGAATAGAGTTTAACCCTGAGAAGATTGCAGCAATTGAGAGGATGGGCAAGCCCAGAAATCTCAAAGATGTGCAGAAGTTCACCGGATGCTTAGCATCGCTCAGCCGATTCCTTAGTCGGTTGGGAGAGAAAGAAATTCCGCTGTATCAGCTGATGAAGAAAATGGACAAATTTACTTGGACCCCGCAAGCGGACGAAGCATTCAAGCAGGTCAAAGCATGGTTTCTACCTCTCCAGTGTTGGAAGCTCCGAAAGAAAAAGTGCCAATAATGTTATATATCGCAGCAACGACTCGGGTGATCGATCCACAGGGGTAAGGTGGCATGGACTAACCCCATGTTCATGGAAATTTTTATTGTATTTGGACTAACCTATTAACTCAGTGCACCCCAGTGCCAGTTCCTGTTTTCTGCTGTTTTTCTATTTCAGTTTTCCCCCATATAAAAAGTGCCGGAAAAATTCGGGAAAATTCAGATAAAAAATCAGCGTGAAGGAAGCTTCGCGAAGAGCCCTGGAGGGTCCAGAGGGGAGCCAGGGGGACCCAGGCGGCCACCCGGCGCGGCCCCACCCCTGGCCGCGCCAGGGGGGCGCCTGGGGCCCCTGGTCCACCTCTCGCTACCCCCTTCGCCTATTTATTCTCCGTCACAGGGAAACTCCGAAGACAGAACCCTATTTCGCAAACTCGCCTCTGTTCCGCCGCCGCCACGCTTCCGAGATCGGGAGCACCAGAAGACCTCTTCCCGGCAAGCTGCCGGAGGGAGGATTGACCTCCGGGAGTCTCCTCTCCACCATGGATGCTCCCCGGATGTCTCGTGAGTAGTTTTCCTTGGACCATGGGTACGTGATCAGTAGCTATGTGATGTTCTCCTCCCCTCTTTGATCTTCATTGTTTAGACCTCGTGAGCTACCCTACATGATCGAGGCACCTTTGTAATATTTCTGCTGTTGCTATGCTGAGTTTGATGGGATCTGATGGATTATGAGATTATGTTCAGATTGTGATAGAGTAATATATTTGGTTTTTATCTCTTATATTTTTGTTCCTAAGTAATTCTTGCATGTTCTCCGTTGCTGTTTATTGCTTTGGACAAGTAGTAGGTAGTGACTCCAAGAGGGAACGTTGTGCTCGATTGTGGGTTCATGCCCCCCGATGACACGCTTGAGTGACAGAAACATGAGTCTAGGGGATGTGCTGTTGCCACAAGGGGGAAAACAACGGTGCTTGTAACCGCGGTTACAAGGATTGTTTACTTTACGCAAAGTGCTTTTTAATGCAGTTGTCTGTTGCTTTGGGTTTAGACTTTGGGTGGGGCTCGCAACTTAATACCAGCGAGATGTTCTGGATAGATATCTCAAGGTGGATGATTAGTAGTAGATGCAGTTGGATTTCGGTCTACTTATTTTGGCGTACTGCCTGTGCTTTTGAACCTCTTCCTTTCTTTTGTAGCATAGTTAGCATTGCGGTGCGTTCATAATCCTGTCAATTGCCCTTCTGTAATTTGTTTACCTCGCATAGCAGTTTTATCGTCTTTTGGGAGAGAGACATCACTAGCGAAAATCACGTATCCCGGTCCATATCCTTATTACTGTTTCCACGCTACCTTTACTTTATTGCTTTTACTTGCTATCATTATCCCTTGTGTTTTACCCTTTGTAAACAACAAGACCGGAGATATTGACAACCTCTCTGAACTTCACTGGGAACAAAGTTATCTGTGTCTGTGTGCAGGTCCACGTCAGTCGCGCCGCTGACACCTACTTATCATCTCTGGAGTCCTACTGGAGACAAACCTTGGTATCTTCACCGAGGGAAACTTGCTGCTGCGCTACATCTCCACCTTCCACTTGGGGTAACCAAAGAAGGGCGAGAAGCCATCAGGGAACTAGTGGGGGTGCATCTAACTTGCTTGCTCAAGAAGACCTAGAGCTCTTTTGAGGAGGCTCATCATTGGAATATACAAGCCAAGTTCTATAGTGTGAAGGGTCCCCACATAGCTATATGCATGATGATGATCTCTATGGAGTACAAGGGATAGAAGATGAAGTACTTGTGTGGATCTCTCAAAAGGAATAGTAGTATGCCCCCTTCTCTCTTTTTATTTTTCTTTTCTCTTTTTTCTCTTTTTTGTATTTTTTTGGTGGCCTCAATGGCTCTTTCTATTTAACTCTCATTTTTCCTCTTTGGGATCTTTTGATTTTGTCCTCTTTGGGATATTTTCCTCACTTTAGGGGCAATACTCTATATTTTACAAGAATATAGGAGATCTTTCACACTTTACAAAGGTACTCACATAAAGAAAATGTAACTATCATGATGCAAATGTATGCCTCTGCCAGGGTAGCAGGATATGCAATGATACTAGCGCGTCATGTAGCAATGATTAGGGCAAGGCCCAACTAGCATGCGGATCATCGATCAAGCAAGTAGCATGTATGACATGAAGATCAAGTCATCAGAAGGTGGATGTTGCATGGCAATGTATCTCGGAAAGGCTATGGAAATGCCTTGATGGGTAGGTATGGTGGCTGTTTTGAGGAAGGATATAAGGAGGTTTATGATGACAGAGCGTATCATGCCAAGGGTTTGGATGCGCCGGCGAAGGTGGACGCTAACTCTCGGAGTGAGAAGAAAGCAATGCACGACACATGAGAGGCTAGAAAAAGTATAGGTGGGTGGACGTGTCAACTTTCGAATACTCACATTAGTCCGAAGAACTCATGCACTTATTATCGGTAACTCTCAATCTAATCAGGAGGTTCACAAAGAGACAGGTACCCCGAGGAGGAGTGTATGGGGGTTTGGTTATCCTTGCGCATCCTCGACTCATGGTACGTGAGTGTACTCTAATATTCGAACCCCCCAGAGGTTAGTGATCCATCTAGTAGCTAGAGTTCTCAACAGGGGTTTTTTGGTCTTCAAAAAACACACGGATTGCCCAAAATACGAAATCTATCACTAATAGTCAAGAGCTCTTGACAACATAAGTTCAAACATTACTCTAGTCAATACCTCAAAACTATTGCAAGTTACTACTACAAAAAGAACAACAACTTTAACTACCTACTTTCAGTCAAGACACAGAACTCAGTGCAACAGGCAAACTCTCTAACAAGATAAAACATGCAACCTATAGAAAGTTCAACCTAAGACAAAAGAAAAGCTCTAGAAAAACTAAAGAACTACAACTAAACAGAACAACAACTAAGAAAAGAAAAAGAACAACTCACAGCTAAAAGAATAAGCATGCAAATCCTATGAGGAGTTCTAGTTCAAGCGGAGCGTGAATCTCTCCCACACAAAAGATTAAGTTGGGGTCTAACTTGTTACTACAGCAAACAAAGCTAAAGAAAACTAAAAACAAAACAAAACCTAAGAGCGAGACGCTCCAAGAAAAGCACATAACGCATGAAGTGATAAAAATATAGTGCAACGAGGGACAAACTGATGATGGTTGATGAAGAAGGGGATGCATCGGGGGCATCCCCAAGCTTAGACGCTTGAGTCTCCTTGAATATTTATTGGGGGTGCACATGGGCATCCCCAAGCTTGAGCGTTTGACACTCCTGAATCTTATTTCATCATCCTCCATCATGCACTTGAAAACTCCCTTCATACATAACTCATTGTAGGCTGATTAGAGAGGTTAGTACCCTAATAAAATAATTTTTCTCCACTGTAAATAAAGATAATATTGAAGAGCTACTGTTTCTAAAGATTTGCAAAATGTTTTTGCAAAGAAAAAGCAAGCTTAAGGTTTGCAAAAGTAAGGAGAGACAAAACGTGGCAGAATCTGTGAAAAACAGAACAGCAGGTAGTAAAGAATTTTTTAGGGATACTTGTGCAACTCAAATCAAAAAACTCAGAACATACGGAAGTTTCGTAATTTTATAGAGCATGCTGTGTAAATATTTCAGCTCAAAAAGATGAACTGGGATTTTTCCATGATTTTTCTAGTCACGAGGACAGAATCTGTTTTCTGAACAGCATGTCACAACTTTTACTTCCCTTGCCGTATGAGGCTAAACTTGGCACAAAGCTTGAAAAGTAAAGATACAATGATGTTGCTACAGTAGTAACAATCATCAAGACCACTAAGAACAGAACAAAAGCAAAAAAAACGTAAATTCGTTGCGGGCTGCCTCCCGAAAGCGCTTCTTTAAAGCCATTAGCTAGGCTTAAAGATTATAGAAGATGCTCTCACAAGAATAAGAATTTTGAAGGAAAAGAGAGCATCAAGAAGCAAATATGAAACACATTTAAGACTAACCCACTTCCTATGCATAGGCATCTCGTAAGAAAATAAATCAAAGAAGAACAAAGTGACATGCATAGGAAGGTGGAACAAGAACAACTTTGAAAGTTTCAGTTTAGAGAGAGGTGTTTTTGTCACATGGAAGTTTCTATAACCAAACTTTCCTCTCTCAAAGTAATTTTCAGTAGTATCATGAACAACATCAAGAATATAACTATCATATAAATCATATTGTTCATGACCTAGAAGCACACGTGTATTGTTTTCAACACGGTTTTTAGGATCATAAGATAAATGCAACCCATCACATTGAGCTTTGATAACAGGAAAATTCTACGGAGTTGGAGATTTTAAAAGAATAATAGGACACTCAAGTGTGGGTGCGATAGCAAAAATTTCATGCTTAACATGAGGAACTATAGAAAGTTCATCTCCGTAAGCATCATCCATAGTGGCATCACGACCGTAAGCATAGAAGGCATCGACTTCATCAAAAAGGGGTATTTCAAAAGAATCCATAGGATCATAATACTCATATAAGTAAGATTCAAAGAGTTACTCTCATTAGAAGGTAGACATGGATGGCTCCATTCTTCCTCCTTTTGTTCATCCAAGGAGCTTTCAGGTTCATAAATTTCTTCTTCCATAGAGTCCTGCAAATCATTAGTCTCTTCCTTTGGGGGAGAGATTCTATCAAGATGACCAGTAATGTAATAATTTGCATCCTAATTTTCCAAACAATAGTTAAGTATAGCAAGACTCTCAGATTTGTAAGGGGCATCATCAATATTTTTAAGAAGAGAAGTAATTTCATAGGCACCCTTATAAGCAACAAATTCTTCTATTTCCTCCGCATCATAAAAATCATAGTTTCTCTTAGCATAAGAAGCTAAGGTTTCATCATCATTGTACTCACATTGGAAAGAAAGGTGTTTGTGCCTCATAAAGCAACAAGATTCATCCCTGCAGAAAGATATATTATATATTGAGCACAAGTTTCTAGCATACTCATACAACTAATGTATTTTTTTCCATAAGTGTATCCCCTTTTGAGACAAGCGGTGTTCCTTGTACCAATTTTGTTGATCCTCGGTGAATCCTCCATGCCAATAAGATCTAGTTTCAAAGAAGTCAGACATTGATTGGCAAGTAAGGAACTAGACATACTATATTTTTGGGTTTTTTGATAAAGGACACAAAGATAAAAACTGAAAGGTAAACTAACAAGACTAAAAATCAAAGGTAAAAGATAGTGTGCAACTCCCCTATCTTGTAGACTTGAGTCCCCGGCAACGGCGCCAGAAATTTGCTTGATGGCTTCTCGCCCCTCGTTGGTTACCCCAAGTGGAAGGTTTGAGATGCAGTGCAACAGCAAGTTTCCCTCGGTGAAGATAACAAGGTTATCGAACAAGTAGGACTCAGGAGATACAAGTAGGTGACAACGTCGCCAGGAATTTAGCGGTTGACGTGGACCTGCACACAGTAACAAATAACTTTGCTCCCAACGAGTACAGAGGAGTTGTCAATTCCTCCGGCCTTGTCGTTTACAAAGGATCAGCGCAAGAGATAAAAGGTGCAAAGGAAAGTAAAAGATGAAAGTAAAATGAGGGTGTGAACAATAATGTGAAGATGGACCGGGGTCTCGTGATTTTCACTAGTGATGTCTCTCTCCCAAAAGACGATAAAAGTGCTAGCGAGGTAAACAAATCATAGTTGGGCAATTGACAGGATTATGAAGGCACCGCAATGCTAACTATGCTGCAAAGAAAGGAAGGGCTCAAAAGCAATGGGAAGTACGCCAAGGTAAGTAGACCGAAATCCATCTGCATCTACTACGAATCATCCAGCTTGAGATATCTATCCAGAACATCTCACTGGTATTAAGTTGCGAATCCCACCCAAAGTGTAAACTCAAAGCAACAGACAACTGCATTAAAAGAACTTTGCGTAAAGTAAACAATCCTTGCACCCGCAGGTACAAGCACCGTTGTTTTATCCCTGGTGGCAACAACACATCCCCTAGTCTCATGTTTCTGTCACTCAAGCTAGACATCAAGGGGCTGAACCCACAATCGAGCATGACGCTCTCTCTTGGAGTTGCAAATAAAATACTTGGCCAAAGCAAATACTGCAACGGAGAACATGAAAGAGTTTACTCAAGAACAAAATATAAAAGAGAAGAACCAAATATATTACTCATCACAATCTGAACATAGCCTCATAATCCATCAGATCCCAACAAACTCAGCATAGCAACAACAGAAATTACATAGATGCCTCGATCATGTGAGGCAGCTCATGAGGACTCGAAAGTGGAAGCACAAAAGAGGGAGAGATAGATCACATAGCTACTGGTCACGGACCCATGGTCCAAGGGAAACTACTCACGGTACATACGGGAGGCGTCCATGGCCATGGAGGGTCTCCCGGAGGGGGTAGCTTCTCCCGGCAGAGTGCCGGAGCAGCTTCTCCAGGCAGCCCCGATCTTGAAACGGAGGCGGCGGCGGAACAGAGGCGAGATCGCGAAAGAGGAGTCCGTCTTAGGGGTTTCTACTCCGAGGGGTAAATATAGGCGAAGGGGGGCGTCGAGGGGACCCACGAGGCAGTCAGGAGGGTGCCTGGCGCGACCCAGGGTGGGGCCGCGCCACCTGCCCTCCTTTCTGCCTGGTGGTGGCCCCCCTTCCATCTGTTGGTGATTCCGGAAACTTCTGTTGCGCTGATTTTTTATATATTTTTCCCGGAATTTTTAGAGCACTTTTAATGGCCGGAAAACCTGAAATACAAAAACAGCAGAAAACAGAAACTGGCAACTGGGTGCACTGAGTTAGTAGGTTAGTCCAAATAGGTTCAAAAGTGTATGAAAGTTCAAGCAAAACATGGCAAAGTCACACAAAACATGCATGGAGCAAGCATAAATTATAGATACGTTTGGGACGTATCACTCAGCCGATTTCTCAGTCGGCTGGGAGAGAAGGCAATTCCGCTGTATCAGCTAATGAAGAAAACAGACAAGTTCAGCTGGACACCACAGGCGGACGAGGCATTCAAGCAGCTCAAGCGTATGATGTCCACTTCTCTAGTGCTGGCAGCTCCGAAGGAAAAAGAGCCAATGATGTTGTACATTGCAGCAACCAATCGGGTGGTCAGTATTGTTATGGTGGTCGAGCGTCCTGAAAAGGACAAGGCACAACCAGTCCAGAGGACAGTGTATTATGTCAGTGAAGTGCTCTTCACCTCCAAGCAGAACTACCCCCACTATCAGAATATGTGCTATGGTGTGTACATGGCAGAAATAAAGTTGAAGCCTTACTTCCAAGCATCCGGTCACGGTGGTCAGTTCGGCTCCCTTGGCAGAAATCATTGGCAGTTGGGACACATCCGGTCGGGTGGAAAAATGCGACATAGAAATCGCAACACATGGGATCAAGTATGAGCCTCGGACGGCAGTCAAATCTCAGGTTCTGGCGGATTTTCTGGTGGATTGGGCAGAAACCCAGTATATCCCCCCCTGTCCGGACTCTCAGTTCTCGCAAATGCACTTCGATGGCTCCAAGATGATGACCAGACTAGGGGATGGTGTTGTTCTTACTTCCCCAAAGGGTGACAAGCTCGAATATGTACTGCAGATTCACTTCGCAGCATCAAATAATGTGGCCGAATATGAAGCTCTAGTGCACGGTGTTCGATTGGCCAAGGAGATTGGTATTCGACGAATTCTGTGTTATGGTGATTCCGATGTGGTGGTGCAGCAATGCACTGGCACTTGGGATGCAAAGGATGAAAATATGGCAAGGTATAGATTCCTTGTTCAGCAATTGTCCGGATTCTTTGAAGGGTGTGAATTCCATCACATTCCCAGAGCTGAAAATGAAGCAGCAGACGATTGTCCAAGCTGGGGTCCACCAGAAAGGAAGTTCCTCCAGGAATATCACTAGAAAATATACACAAGCCATCCATCAAGCCTTCCCCAGAATCAGAGTCCATCTTTATTCCGGCCGACCTAAAGATGGCAGAGCTCGAAGCAAAAAAGCTAAAGGCAAAGGAGCATTCGGCCGCATTAGGGGCTGCCGATTTTGAACCAGGGGCTGCTGTCGTCAGCTCGGGGACCGAGGAAACCATGCCAGGCGCGATCGGTTCCTCCTCCTCCGAGCTTCCAGTAGCAGAAGTCGCACAACCAAAGCCAGAAGCAGTTACTGTAATGGTGATTGTGGCAGCACCGTCATGGGCAGAACCATTCAGAGATTTCCTGGTAGATGGCATACTCCCAGAAGATGAAGTAGAAGCTCGGCAAATACAACGCCGATCTGGAGCATACCCGATCATCAACAACGAGCTGGTGCACCAAAGTGCAACAGGAGTTCTTCAGCAGTGTGTGGAAGAGGACAAGGGGCTGGACTTGCTCCGAGACATCCATCAAGGCGAATGCGGTCATCACGCATCAGCAATAGCAATAGTTGCCAAGGCTTTTCGCCATGGTTTCTATTGGTCGACTGCGAAAGCAGCGACAGAAGATCTGGTCAAGAATTGCAATGGGTGTCAAAGATTCAAAGAAAAAAGCCATTTACCAGCCTCAACACTCAAGAAAATTCTGATCACATGGCCGTTTGCAGTTTGGGGTCTGGACATGGTAGGACTGCTCAAAACAGCAAGAGGTGGCATGACACACTTATTGGTAGCAGTGGACAAATTTACCAAGTGGATAGAGGCAAGGCCGATCAAGAAACTAGACGGGCCGACTGAGGTCAGGTTCATAGCGGACGTCATGGTCAGATATGGAGTACCACACAACATCACCACTGACAATGGAACAAACTTTGCAAAGGGGGCGCTAGCTCGGTTTGCCTCCCAGCAGGGCATCCGGCTGGACGTCGCATCTGTGGCTCACCCCCAGTCAAAGGATCAAGCAGAGCGGGCGAATGGTCTCATTCTGTCCGGAATCAAGCCAAGATTGGTGGAACCACTAGAAAGAGCACCCGGCGCATGGATTGATGAGTTGCCAGCATTACTTTGGAGTTTGCGCACCACGCCGAACCGTTCAACTGGATTCACCCCCTTCTTCCTAGTATATGGTGCTGAAGCAATGCTCCCCTATGACATTGAGTTCGATTCACCTCGTCATGCCATGTATACGGAAGCAGAAGCCAAGGAATCTCGTGAGGACGGTGTTGAACTAACAGAAGAAGCATGTCTCCTGGCCTTGTCCAGGTCGGCAATATACCAGCAGAAGCTGCGTCACTACCACAACAAGAAGATCCGTCCCCTAGCTTTTCGTGAGGGTGACTTGGTGTTGCGCCGAATCCAGAAATCGGATGGCCAGCACAAGTTATCCTCTCCTTGGGAAGGTCCATTCGTCGTCAGTCGAGCGCTCAAAAACAATGCATATTACCTCATTGATCTCAGGAAGCCGACCCGATACGTGGATACTTCGGGGCAAGAAACGGAGCGTCCTTGGAACGCCGAGCTGTTATGTCCGTTTTACAGTTGAATGGTATTGTTGTATCCCCTCCCTTTGTGGAATTATTATCAATGAGAATAGCCGTGCATCCATGAGACTGCATTCGGCAGGAGTTATGAAATTTTTGGTTTAGTATGTTTCAGTTCTGGGGTATGCAAAAGCAGACCCGGGGACTGGCCGGTTGCCCCAAAAACGGTATACTCGGAGAAAGAGCGAAACGAGCGAAGGGTTTTGTGAAAACTGGTCAAAACCGAATGCAGACCGCAGGTAGGCTGTAATGTCGGGGGGACGCGGCCGAACAGAGCTATCAATCGGAGAGTTCACACTCAAAGTATATCTAGTTCGGAGCAAGCCGTCAGCAACCCGCCGATTGCGACCAGGCTGGCTGGCCAAGCAATCGGCAGGTCGCAATCGACCCATCTATGAAACTTTACCTTTGCAAGAAAAACTGGGAACCTAGAAGTATTTGTCAAAAAATTCTTTCAAGGTCTATTCTCCGATCCGACCGCAGACCGCAGGTCGGCTGTAAGGTTGGTGAGAGTATCGACCAAGAGAGAACAAATGGCAAAGAAAAAGGCAATCGGTGGAAAAGTGCAAAGGCAGAATGCCATGATCATTTAAGCAAAAACTGAGTTCGCAAGCAGATAGGGGCAGTTGGCCGAATGATGTTCATTACATGAAAGTGGCCCTCGACGGGCGCACTTGAAATTTAATTGTTTGTCGAGCAAAAGCAGGAAACTAGGTCGTTGTGCCGAGCTTAGGAAGCTGGCGCATCTGGAGCATCCGGCGCATCTGGTGCGGAGGGAGCAGTCGGGGCCGTGCTGGTGGCACCCCCTGGAGCAGAAGAGGCAGTCGTCTTGTCTTGATCGCGAGAGGGCTCCTGGGTGGCGCTCATAGAGTGCCCGTCGGAGGAACCCTCGCCTTCTTCCTCGGCATCATCGTCGGCATAGTCTGAAGAATGGGAGTTCTCGCTGCCGACCTGGCGAGCAGGTCGGGATTGGGGCGCCTTGTCTTCACTTGTTCTTTACAAAAGGTCGCTGAAGGAGGTAACTCCAGTCGGCTGGCCAGCAAAGTCAACATAGGGAGTAACCTCCAGGAGATCCATACCATTTGCAAGCTCCTGGGCAATTTGGCAGATCTGAGTCCAGAGCTCGCCAATGGACTCTTCTGAGCCCTCCCGCAGAGCAGTCATCAGTTGCAGGTCAATTCCAGGGTACCAGCTCTTCGCAATAGAGAGGGCGGCCTGTACCCCAGACCGGAAGGCATAATGGAGCATGTTATCAATCTGGCGGTTGGCAGCCCTGAGACTCCGGGTAACATCCTCGTGCTTATCAAACGCAATGGCTTTCTGCTTGCCCTTGAACAACTTGTCGTTCAGCTTCTGGATACCAGTCTTATAAGTGCACAGTGAACCTTTCACATGGGGAATCCTAGCATCCAGAGCAACTACGAAGTCTTCGGCATCCCATCCGGCATCAGCAGGAACTACCACACCCCGCACTCGGCGGGCTGCGGCAACAGCTTCATCGGCGGCAGTAGTGGAGTTGGGCCAAGCATCTGGCAGGAGTAATCGAAGAAAAAGTTTCAACTTGGGAAATAGTAAAGTCAGATCGGAGTACAGCAAAACAAAAATTACCTGCAAGGGAGAGATCCACTCGGTGGAGGCAAGAAAGAGCAAGATCAACACCAGCCTGCGCGCGCTGGATTTCTATGATCTGCTGGGCATCCATGTCCTCAGGGCGTTTGACAACGGCATCCCTTTCCTTCATAAGTTGACCCTCAACCTCGATTCGAGCATCTGAGAGCCTCTGAATTTCATGTTCATGGGCGCGTCGGGCAGCAGCAAGATCGTTGGCGACTCGTTGAAGTTTGGCTTGCAGCTCAGTCTCGGCAGCAGCTAGGCGCTGATTGTCTTGTTCGGCGCGGCCGAGCTGGCCATTCTTCTCACTGAGCTGGTTCTCCAATTCGGCAATTCTTTTTTGAGCAGCTTCCAGCTCAGAGGAGCGAGTAGCAGCAGCTGCAAGTTTGCAATGAAGTAAGGATGTAATCACCATCGGAAGAAGCAAGAAGGGACAAGCAAAATATACCTGTGAGTTCCTGAATCTTGGCAGCTTCGGTATCGACATTCTTCTTGAGAGCAGCAATAGACTTTTGACCCGCTGAATAAGCGGCCAGAAGTTCTTCAAATACAAATTTACGTCTATCACATATGGCCTAAAAAATGGGCCGATCAGATCAAAGCAAAAGCATAGAGTAATAAAAAGAAATGAAGATCCGGACAGATCGCAAGCAATCGGCCCGAATCTCGAGGACTACACCCAGTGGGTGCGCTAGGCGCGCCTCCACTGAAAAGAGAGCTTACAGTGGTAGAGTGCTCGGAGGCGAGGATTAGGCTCAGCGCCCCATCAGCGAAGCGTCGGATATCAGTGGCAAGACCACCCAGCCGGCCCAAGAGCTAGGATGAAAGTTGGTCCTCAGATCCAGGTGGCGGAGGAGTGGCCGAATCGGCAGCAGGTCAGACGGGTGAGACGTCGGAGGAACCAAAGTACGCTTCACGGAACCGGTCGACCAGTACGAGCTGGCGCGCAAGGATGCCGGAGGATGGTGCTGTAGAACCGCTGGATCCGGCGGCAGCATGAGTGAAAGGTGGAGCAGCAGGTGCAGAAGCAGTTGGTTCGGTGGAGATGGCAGCGGCACTCCCTGAGCCAGCAACAGGAGTTGGGTCAACGGCAGTGGCCTGGGCTGGAGAAGCCTCAGGCTGAGGAGCATCAGCGGCAGGCCGATCTGGCACCGGCACATCAACATGTGCGATGCCAGAAGGGTCCAGAAGAATCGGAGAAGGAACGACAGTGGTTGGGGCAGGAGTGGCCGACTGCGTGCCAGCAGCCGGAGGAGCAGCAGAGGTCGGCAGTGGAGCAATCGGTCGCGTTTGTGTCGCGGCAGCAGCAACTTTCTTCTTGGCCCGCTCGACCTTGTGGGTGTCGGCAGCACGTCTCTTGCGAGAAGGCGCAGGCACGTTGGAGATGGCCGAGGTAGCAGGGGTCGTGCGAGGAGGAGTAGCAGAGGGGGCAGGGGGAGCATTCGGAAAACCCCTAGATCCCGTAGGATCAACAGATCGGACAGCCCTGCAATAAAAAGAGCACAAGTGAGAAAAGCAGTACAGGCAGAATCAAGCGAAACAAAAAAGGTGAAGAGAAGCGTACCCGGCAGCTCGGGGCAGTTGAGCAGCAAATCTGGCCATAGAGAAGTCAGGGCGAGCAATGTTCAAAGGAGTGGGATAAAGCACAGGGCCACTAATCTCGGGGGCGGCTCGGTGCGTGCCCGTTTTCCCTTTCTTCTTGGCAACCTTGGAGGGGCCGGCATCATCAGGTCGGGGGCGTTTCCCTTTGGGCAGCGTCTGTTCGGCTGGTTCAGATTCTGCGCTGAAGTCACCAAGAGGATCAAAATCGCTGCTCCATTCGGCCATGAAGCATTTGGCAGAGGAACCAGACTCACCCGGCTTTTTAAAGCCGAGTCCGAGAGAAGCAGTTCGAGCTTCAGTCTCGGATTCGGTCTCCTCTTCTAGTTCCACATCTTGAGCGTCTTCTTCATCTCGGTCGGGGTGATAGCCCGAAGCGGACTGTCCGTCCTGCATGAGCCTGGAGCCTAGGAACTCCTGAGGAGGAGGATCCGAACAAAATCAGTATGGAGGAAATGAAAGCTAAAATAAGAGATCGCAATTAGAGCATACCTCGAACTCGAAAGGCTCAATGACCTTGAGATTGGTGATACTGTTGATTCGGCGGAAGAACTCAGCTTCGTTTATTCGGAAGGTGGAAATCCGAGTGGGGTCGAGGCGCAAGTGCATGTCACAGATCCGGTGGCAGCGGCGTTGCAGCGGGAGCACTCGGCGGCAGAGCCAGGTCGCCACCAGATCGGCGGGTTGCATCCCTGACGAGGGGGTGACCCCACGACTCCAATGGATGAGCCTACTTGGTGTACCCGAAGACAGAAGGCCCACAAAGATGCCGCCTGGGCCTAGCCTTGTCCCACTAGTGGCATCGACGTAGGGGTCCGCGAGTCATAAGGAAGGTGCAAACTTGCCGTACGGAACAAGATTATGGTTAGGAAACCTCATCTGTAATCCAGGACGGACTCCCCGAGACCTAGCCTAGTATATAAGGGCTAGAAGGGGAGACGTCGAGGGACAAGCAATATGCAATCTGTAACCTAGCCTTGTGCGCACTAGCCTCGGCTTCCCTGTAATCGCCATCTCCAATCAATAATATCGAGCAGGAACGTATCCTCCTGTTAGCCGACGAGATTATCGTCCAACATGTGCCTCTCATGACTAACCCAGGGTCCCTGACCATGGGATTTTCCGGGGTACATCCCCGTCAATTGGCGCCGTCTATGGGAACTACACAGGTTGGAATTACGATCTCGGCGGTTCCGTCTCCAGCAAGCCGTAACTCAAGGGCAAGAACCAGATGCAATCTACCCGAGGAATTCAAGATCACGGCGAACATCTGTCAGAACCCTCTGTTAGGTCATGTGCTAGGGTTAGTAAGTCTCTTGCATCATGTTAAAATTTCAAATGAAATCTTTGAAATCCAAAATCAAAAGCAAAATGGGAGAAGGAACCCCCCCCAGATGAATTAATTCAAAAGGCCAGATAAAATTCTTCTCCAAAAATTCATGTTAGATTTTTGAAAAGTCTTATAAATGAGTGTGATCACATATCAAGTGGTGTGGGACCCACCCATGCTCATGGATTATTCAAATATTCAAACAGTGCCTTGGAATTAATCAAAAACCCCTATTTGAATTTTAAAAATGTTCAAACTTTACAAGTGGCTAGTCTATATTATTATGAGGCCATATAAAAAGTTTCAGCATTTTATAAAATGGTTTGATATTTTTATCAGAGCCAAAACAAATATGCAGAAAAAGAAAGGAAAGATTAAACATAAAAAGAAAAGAGAAGACTTACCTCAGCCGGCCCAGCCCACCTGGAGGGGGTACATGCGTCTTCTTCCCCTCCAGGCAGGCAAGCACCTCGCCGGCGAGCGCCGTGGGCACGACAGGCAGCTGCCTGCCTGCCCGAGCCTTATCCCTTCGCCTCGCACGTCCTGGAGACGCCCAACTCCATTCCCCTCCCTCCAGTGCACTTGCCCCCTCCGTTCTCGCCGGATTTGAAGAAGACCGAGAGAATCGCCGGAGCGCCGTCGAGCCCCAGCGTGGCCATAGACGTCCCGGAGCGTGTTGAAGCTGTCCCCCGTGTTCCCCTTTGAGTGCATCGTCGAGCTGCAGAAGATGGCGAGCAAGGCGCCTCCGTAGCCGACGAATTCGAGCTCGAGCCGCCGCCGGAGCCGAAGGAGATCGACGACGATTGCCTCGTCGTCAAGCCCTCCTAGCTCAAGCCGCCACCTCCGCTGAGTTCCTGGTGAGCTTGCGGTCAGAACCCCCTTGCTCGCGCCCCAAATCCTCTTCTCCTTCGTACCCTGCCATGGACGCCGAGGTGCAGCGCCGCCGTGCTCGTCGACGGCGAGTCTCCGCTAAACAGTCGTCGTCTCCACCTTGTCCTTTGCGTTCGCCACACTTCCCTGGTTCGTTTCAACCCAACCCTGCCCCAAATGGTGCTCCGTAGCCAAGTTCACCTCAGACCAGTGGCGCCGCCGCCGCAAAGCTTGACGCCGGCATCACTCCGGTGCCCCCCGATGACGCTGGAGTGCTTGAGGAGATGCGCGCGACCAAGAGGAGTCGTCTGGTGGTTGCAGCGCGTCATTTGAACCACGGGAACGCCATCCCGTGCGGACGCCGCCGTGCTGGAAGGTCGCCGGCGTTTAGCCGCCGGCAGGCCCACCGACGTGGCCATGATTAGGGCTTAACCCCACCCGGGTTAAGTGACCCTAGGTCACTGACACTGGGCCCCAGTGGCTTAATTAAGCCACTGGTTAAATTAAACAGCCGGATTAAATTAACCCAGGCATTGACAGGCCGACCCCACATGTCAGCCCCCCCATGACGCCAGCATGAAGTCATGCTGACGCCATAAATGATTTTCCAGAATAAAACGAATTAAAGAAATTCCAGAAAATCCAGAAAATAGCTCAAACTTTGGAAATTCATAGAAAATTCATATTAACTCCAAATTGGACAAATAATATATGAAAAATGATCAGGAGAAAATAAGCTCTCCAAAAATACAACTTTCAACTATGTTTGAGTTGATTTTAAAATTGTACCAGTAGCATATGTCATTTGATTTATTTGGAATTTATTCAAATTCAATTCAAATGATTTTGCAACTTGGACCATGGAATTATGCTACTTTTCAACCACACTTCAGAGGCATATCATACACATTTCAAAATGATTCAAATTGATCAATCAATGTCACATGTAACTTGACTAAGTTTGAATTCAAATTGGAGTTTGAACTTGCAACTCAAATTGCAATATACTCCATTTAAATGGAATTGCCTCACAGATCAAAGCATATACATCAAGTTCAACCTTCCATCATGTGATTGTGCATTGTATTTACTTTGCTACCTTGTTTGTTGTTTGTCGAGTAGAGGTGGAACCGGAGCAGGAGGCTGCCCCCTTCGTTGAAGACCCCGAACCCGAACCTCGTCAGCAAGGCAAGCAAACCCCCATTGATCATGTCGATAAAATCCCACTTCCCTCTCATGTCTCGCTTATGCATTGTTTAGGATGATTACCATGATGCATTTCTACCGCATAGATGAACCCATTCCTTTGCATGACCTATCATTTGTCACAGTAGTAGGCAAAACCACAATCCTAGCAAATGTAGGAGTTGATTGATATCATGTGGCCCCTGCAATTGTTACTGCTTATTGCATGCTTAGAGTGATACCATGATGATACTGTTATGTGAGTCGGGATGGTAGTGATCATGATGATGATGGTAGAAAAGTGTTGGTGAATCGACCCTAATACAAGGTGAACGATGAGAGGCTGTGTAGGAGTACACGGTGGGTTGTCTCGTTGAACACCGCCCTAAGTCCGAGTTCTTGTGTGGTGATCCAAGATGAAGAGTACAACCACACATTGGGCTCACTGACCCCTCTCAGCTTACTAACTCATCCCTTTCGATGTCCAGATGTCGCAATAGTTCGGAGTTCTGGTAGGCTTGTGGCCTGGATGCTAAGTGAGAGAACGGATCACCCGAGACTGGCTTATGCACCACGCACACATCACTTGGGTCCACTTCGGTAAACCGGCCGGGTTCACGATAGTGGTAGCCAACCCAAGTAGGTGGCTTTCTCGGACTAGATCGGCTATGAGGTAACAGTTGTGGTGAGCATCCTCGCTGGCACCCCTTGAATGGTGTCGAGATCAAAGGCGGTAAATGATGATCATGTGTGTGTAGCGGTACACCCCTACAGGGTTAACAAAACTATTCGAATAGCCGCGTCCGCGGTTATGGACTGCTTGGAAAGATTAGCTTGATTATTAGACAATTTGAACTGGATACTTCTAAAACACACCAAGATAAGTGTGAGTGCTATGGCGTGCTTTCTCGTGGGGAAGTCGAGGAAGGCACCATAGTGGTGTAATTGGTTGGAGAAAGTAGTGGACTCGTGTACGCTTCTTACCTCAAAGTCTGGTACTCGTAGTTCAGGACTAGCCAAGTCAAAGCTGGCACTTCTGCAAGTGAAACCCCACCTCCCTTTACCTTGATACATATGCATGAATAGTATAGGTCCTATGTAAGTCTTGCTGAGTACGACTTTGTACTCACGTTTTCTTAATCTATGTTTTAGATGAAACCATTGACCCCGAAGGTGGCTTCTTCATCGAGCTGGACGACTGAAGATCAAGCTAGTCTAGTCCCAGTCAGACGACTGGTTCCCTCATGGAGGGCATGTGTTTAAATAAGGCTTCTTAAGCCATTTGTTAAACTTGTCTGTACTCAGACATACTTTGCTTCCGCTTGTGTTGTAATGTTGGATCACATGTTTGTGATCTCTGTGTGCACTCTATAAGAGTTATCAATAAAATTGTATACTTTGTAG
Organism: Bromus sterilis; assembly: GCA_950022295.1. Lineage (NCBI taxonomy): Eukaryota > Viridiplantae > Streptophyta > Magnoliopsida > Poales > Poaceae > Bromus > Bromus sterilis. The sequence goes on from OX465598.1 coordinate 37,853,780, forward strand.
AGAATTGCAATGATACCTACTGTTCATACAAGGCATGTGTGCTGCGTGTATGTTTATAACATGCATGTCTTTGTATGGGTTTTCGAGACCTTAGTTGTGATCTGGCTGGCGGTCTTTCATACACCAAGTGGCCCTTAGATGTGCGCACCTTGGGGCATCGCGATGCGATTGTTCGAGACTCCGTCTCATGCACACTTTGTGGTATGATCGAGCCCGCCCTAGACCCCGACTAAGTGATCGGGCTGGAGTAAGTCTATGTAAGAATTATGAGATAGTCGATAGTATGGTTGAGGCGACTTGTCTTTGAATATGGGAGCTCATCACCCGTCTCATTAGACTTGTGTGCGGACGATGAGGACCCATCTCAGTTGATCATCCGGCCTGGATGTGATGCCCCTCACATACGATGCTCTCCGAGAACGTTCTGTGCTTGGCCTTGTCTGCTTAGACAAGTGGGTACGGTTCTCGGCTCTCCATATGACTATGTCTTAACTGGACTTGCATACGCTAACCCCGGGTCCCGACAGACTTGGTATCAGAGCAGGACTGACTGTAGGACTAGCAGCCTTGGCCGAAGTCGAGTCTAGGTTGCTATAGTTATATAGTTACTCTGGGTATATAAGGGAACAACGTAAGGCTTCTTTTTTCTCCTTACCCCCTTCATTCTGAGTTCTGAGTCACCCTCATCTTATTCTACGGGAAGATAGGACTAGGCTCTCCTCTGTCTGATTAGAACATCTCGTTGTTTGCTTCCTTGTAGCCGTAGGAAAGTTGTGATCGGTTTGTTAGAGTGGTTATGCTCCCTGATTTATTACATCGTATGTATGTGTTGTTTCCATGTTGTAAGAAATTGTCTTTTTCTTGCAATTACAGCCGTTATGCTGTCCGAGTCATTCCAAGTTTCTTCATAATCTGATGCATTTGCAAACTCCTTCTTTCTGTTTCAGATGGCAGATCTTCCCCCTCGGCAGATTGTTCGTTTGACCAGGTGCCTCGGTGTGCGTGGCCATCCCGCCACGTTGATCGAGATGATGTCCTATGTGGGATATCGATGGTATCCTGAGTACACCGTTGAGGAGCAGTTCCTTGACTTCAACCAGACCCAGTTCCACTGCATTGTCAGGATCTACCCGCACCACGTTGGAGTCACTCAGCCTATCCACTTTGGACATGGCATTGGCATGACAGAGAACATGGCTTAGCAGGATGCTGCATACTCATGTATTACCCTGCTGAGAGAGGAGCACACTATGCTGAGAGAGACCTCATTCCGCTATATCCCTGCTGCACTTCCAAGAGAAGAGGGATATTACACCGGACTCTACTCAGATCACTCTGCTGAGGATCCAGCACTTCAGATGACTGCTAGGTTTGCTAGTGATCGAGATCGTGATGCACGCGCTCTCCGTTTCGAGCTTCACGCCACTCGTGTTCGTCTGTATCGAGCACTGACCCTTTTGGCACCCTTCGTGAGCGTTGGATCAGTTGAGTATGATGCTATCTACCCAGTGAGGACTCAGATGCCTTCTCGAGTTGCCTTGCCCGAGATTGGAGGCATTTTTCCACCCCGTGGTCCTTTGCTTCCACCCTACGCTGGACCTAGGCCCCATCCTTGCCCAAATGGACATCAGGGTCCACAGGCCTCCGTGTTTTCCGATGGTCACCTTCAGCTACCGGGATACGCGGGTAACTTTTACGAGGACTAGTATGGAGATGGAGATGAGTGAGACCGCCTGTGGTCTTACTTAGTGAGGATGTAGTAGTATCTTAGTATATTGTACGCAAGGTGTCTAAGTTCCAGAGGCTTAGATAAATAATGTATAGGAAGTCAGAGTGCCTCTGAAGGATGTCTCATCTTCATCGCGTTTGTATTAGCTTAGTGCTTGTACTAAAACGATGTATGGTTTTTATGACAGCTTGTGAATATATGGCTTGTATGCTTTTATCACCATGTTGTCAAGATGATTACTTCCTTTGCTCTGTAATCCTTCCAGTACTTCAATACCTTGTTTAGACTATCCCAATCAACTCTGTTTGACTTTGGTTTTCACTTCAGGATGTCTCAAGGAACCCGTGGCCAGCTTGGTCGTAACCAGGGTCGTGGGAATGACCAGGAGGAAGGCAACCTTCCACCCCCTCCCACGATGGCTCAGGTTCTGATGGAGGTTGAGAGGAACCGCCGAGACTCTCACCATCTGCTGGAAGTCATTGCCCGCAACACCACTCAGCAGCGCAACGAGTTGGTTTCCCTGAACGACTTCATCCGACTTCATCCCCCGGTTTTCAGTTACTCCACCGAGCCCCTTGACGCCGATGAATGGATTCGCAGCATCGAGAGGAAGCTCCAAGCAGGCCATGTTGCAAATGGCGACAAGGTCAGCTATGCCACCTATCACCTTGAAGGTGCAGCTAGCTCTTGGTGGGAGAACTTCCTGAACATGCGTCCCGTTGGACCGCCTGCATCTTGGGATGAATTCTGCACTTCCTTCCGTGAGCACCACATTCCCAAGGATCTTATGGACCGCAAGCGTGAGGAGTTCTGCAACCTCACTCAAGGCAGAAGGACCGTTGACGAGTTTAGTCATGAGTTCAACCGACTTGCTCGTTATGCTACCGAAGAAGTCTCCACCGACTCCAAGAAACAAGAAAGGTTCCGCCGTGGACTCAACTCTGGACTCCGTCGTGAGCTCAACCTACATGACTTTGCCACCTTCCAGGTCCTTGTCAACAAGGCCATCAAGGCAGAGGACATGAACACCCCCAACGACTTTCGCAAACACCCTAGAGACGATGGATCATCCAGTTCAGGCTCCCAGAAGCGCAAGATCTGGATCCCCAATAGTATGTTCCACCAGAACAACCCACTGAGGCCATCCTATGTGGCGCCTCGTCCACCAACTCAGTTCCACCCAGCTCCACCAAACAACCCAGCTCCCCGCACTGTTTTTGGAGCCTGTTACAAGTGTGGTCAGGCAGGCCACTACTCTCGTGATTGTCCCCAGAACCAGCTCCAGAATCAGAATGCTCCACCCCGTGCCGGAGGCAACAACAATGGTCATGGCAAGCCCCCCCAGAAGGTCTACACCACCAAACGCGCTCCTCCCGCCATTCGTGGACGTGTGAACCAGATTGCCGCCGAAGAGACTGACGACACCACTGACGTCATTCTTGGTATGCTCCCAGCCAATTATGTTCCTACTTCCGTTCTTTTCGACCCAGGAGCATCTCATTCATTCATGTCGGAAAGTTATGCACTTCGTCATGAGATATCCTTTGTTGAATTGTCCACCCCAATGATTAGTCAAACTCCAGGGTCAAGATGGCAAACTAATAGAGTAAGCCATGGTAATCAGATTGCAATTGAGGGTTTAGTATTCCTTGCTTCACTCATAGCCCTCAAGTCTTCAGATATTGATGTCATCCTTGGCATGGATTGGCTATCAAGACAGAATGCCTACCTGCATTGCAAAGGCAAATCCGTGAAACTCACCCACCCTTCAGGAAAAAACGTCAGCTATACCTCACCCAGAACAAGAACCCAAGTGCATTCCTTGAATGTACTTCCCCTTCCCGAACTTGAAGATATTCCGGTGGTTCTTGACTTCCCGGATGTCTTTCCTGAAGAGCTGCCGGGCATGCCACCCGACAGATGTGTAGAGTTTATAGTGGATCTTGCCCCAGGAACCGCACCAATTTCTAGACGCCCATACAAAATGGCCCCACGTGAGTTAGCTGAGCTTAAAAACCAACTGGAAGCTTTGTTGGAAAAAGGCTTCATCCACCCTCATCGCCATGGGGTTGCCCCGTTCTGTTCGTAACAAAGAAAGATGGAACAGAAAGGATGTGCATAGACTATCGCCCGCTAAATTTAGCGACGATAAAGAACAAGTACCCATTGCCCAGGATCAATGATCTTTATGATCAACTTGCAGGATCCTCTGTCTTCTCCAAGATGGATTTGAGATTAGGTTATCATCAAATCAAAATCCGAAACGAGGACATTCCCAAAACGGCTTTTACTACTCGTTATGGTCTTTACGAGTATACCGTCATGTCCTTTGGTTTAACCAATGCCCCCTCCACTTTCTCACGCATGATGAATTCGATCTTCATGGAGTACTTGGATCAATTTGTTGTGGTTTATCTTGATGATATTCTCATCTACTCGAAGAACAAAGAAGAACATGCCGAACACCTAAGGCTGGTATTGATGAAACTTAGAGAGCATCGCCTGTATGCTAAATTCTCCAAGTGTGAATTCTGGCTACCAGAAGTGACCTACTTAGGCCACGTGATTTCTGCAAAAGGCATTGCTGTGAATCCCGAGAGAGTTCAGGCCGTCCTTGACTGGACTCCACTTGAATCGGTTAAGCAAGTTAGGAGTTTTCTTGGCCTAGCCAGCTATTGCCGTCGCTTCGTCGAGAACTTTTCTAAAGTTGCAAAGCCTCTAACTGAACTCCTCAAGAAAGATAAGAAATTCCTATGGACTCCCAAGTGCGAGGAAAGCTTTCAAGAGCTAAAAAGAAGGTTGACTTCTGCACCCGTACTTGCACCTCCAAACACCAAAAAGGATTTCGAGATCTATTGTGACGCATCACGGCAAGGGTTAGGATGCATACTTCTGCAAGATCGACATGTGGTAGCTTATGCTTCACGCCAGTTGCGACCACATGAAGAGAACTATCCTACCCATGACCTTGAACTCACTGCCGTAGTTCATGCCCTAACAACTTGGCGACATTACCTCCTTGGTAATCGTTGTGAGGTCTATTCCGACCACCAAAGCCTCAAATACATTTTCACCCAGCCAGATCTTAATCTCAGGCAAAGACGCTGGATTGAGTTGATAAAAGATTACGACGTAGGAATTTCTTACACCCCAGGCAAAGCCAATGTCATGGCTGATGCACTAAGTCGTAAGTCGTATTGTAACAACCTCATGTTGCAACAGTATCAACCACTTCTTCATGAGGAATTTTGCAAGCTTAATCTTGAGATTGTTCCTCATGGCTATCTTTCTACCTTGGTGGAGAAACCAACTCTTGAGGATCAAATCATAGTTTCCCAAAGGCGTGCACGAGGTGTTCGCCGGATCAAGGAGAACATTGTTAGCGGAGTTGCTAAATGTTTCTCCACAGATAGCAAGGGAACGTTATTCTTTGGAAATTGTTTGGTAGTACCTAAGAATAGGGACCTAAGGCAACTCATCCTCAAGGAAGCCCATGACACACCCCTATCGATTCATCCCGGTAGCACAAAAATGTACCGAGATCTACGCCAGAGATTTAGGTGGACTAGGATGAAGAGAGACATTGCTCAATTTGTTGCCGAATGTGATGTTTGTCGTCGCATTAAGGCAGAACATCAAAGACCTGCTGGTACACTTCAACCTTTGTCTATTCCCGAGTGGAAATGGGACAAGGTCGGTATGGACTTCATCACCGGCTTTCCGAAAACCCAGAAAGGAAACAATGCCATCTTCGTTGTCATAGATAGGCTTTCAAAAGTTGCTCACTTCCTTCCAGTTCGCGAGTCTATAACTGCTAGCCAGTTAGCGGACTTGTACGTCTCTAGAATTGTATCCCTTCACGGTGTTCCTTTGGAGATCAATTCTGGTCGCGGTAGCCTTTTCACCTCTAGATTTTGGGGAAGCTTTCAGAATGCTATGGGAACTCATCTCTCCTTTAGTACAGCTTTCCATCCTCAGTCTAGCGGTCAAGTCGAAAGGGTTAACCAGATTCTTGAAGACATGCTCAGAGCTTGTGTTATCTCATTCGGAAAGAATTGAGAGAAGTCTCTGCCATTCGCCGAATTTGCTTATAACAATAGTTTTCAATCTAGTCTAAACATGGCTCCTTTTGAACTCCTTTATGGACGACGATGTCGAACACCACTAAACTGGTCAGAAACCGGTGAAAGACAATTCTTTGGACCGGACATGATCAAGGAAGAAGAAGAGCAAGTTCGCATTGTTCGTGATCAATTGAAAACAGCCCAGTCTCGTCAGAAAAGCTACTATGATCGTCATCATAGGCAAGAGAGCTACAATCTGGATGAGAAGGCTTACCTTCGGGTTACTCCTCTGAAGGGAACCCAACGTTTCGGTATCAAAGGCAAGTTGGCCCCACGTTACATCGGACCTTTCCGCATTCTTGCTAAACGTGGAGAAGTTGCCTACCAACTTGAACTACCCCCGCACCTTTCCCGAGTACATGATGTATTCCATGTGTCCCAACTCAGGCGTTGCTTCAAGGACCCCATCCGCGAAGTCGACCATGAAACGCTCGATCTCCAAGATGACCTTTCTTATCGAGAATACCCCGTTCGTATTCTTGATTCCGCAGAGCGTGTCACTCGTCGTCAGAAGATTAGGTTTCTGAAAGTGCAATGGTCACACCACTCTGAGAGAGAAGCTACGTGGGAAAGAGAAGACCGTCTCAGTGCCGAGCATCCCACCTTCCTCCCGCAGACTTCTGAATCTCGGGACGAGATTCTGTTGAGTGGGGGCGAGTTGTCAGAACCCTTTGTTGGGTAATGTGCTAGGGTTAGTAAGTCTCTTGCATCATGTTAAAATTTCAAAAGAAATCTTTGAAATCCAAAATCAAAAGCAAAATGGGAGAAGGAACCCCCCCAGATGAATTAATTCAAAAGGCCAGATAAAATTCTTCTCCAAAAATTCATGTTAGATTTTTGAAAAGTCTTATAAATGAGTGTGATCACATATCAAGTGGTGTGGGACCCACCCCATGCTCATGGATTTTTCAAATATTCAAACAGTGCCTTGGAATTAATCAAAAACCCCTATTTGAATTAAGATTCAAATTATTTGAATTAAAAAAATGTTCAAACTTTACAAGTGGCTAGTCTATATTATTATGAGGCCATATAAAAAGTTTCAGCATTTTATAAAATGGTTTGATATTTTTATCAGAGCCAAAACAAATATGCAGAAAAAGAAAGGAAAGATTAAACATAAAAAGAAAAGAGAAGACTTACCTCTCGCCAGGGGCGAAGCCCACTCACCTCAGCCGGCCCAGCCCACCTGGAGGGGGTACATGCGTCTTCTTCCCCTCCAGGAAGGCAAGCACCTCGCCGGCGAGCGCCGTGGGCACGACAGGCAGCTGCCTGCCCCGAGCCTTATCCCTTCGCCTCGCACGTCCTGGAGACGCCCAGCTCCATTCCCCTCCCTCCAGTGCACTTGCCCCCTCCGTTCTCGCCGGATTTGAAGAAGACCGAGAGGATCGCCGGAGCGCCGTCGAGCCCCCGCGTGGCCATAGGCGTCCCGGAGCGTGTTGAAGCTGTCCCCCGTGTTCCCCTTTGAGTGCATCGTTGAGCTGCAGAAGATGGCGAGCAAGGCGCCTCCATAGCCGACGAATTCGAGCTCGAGCCGCCGCCGGAGCCGAAGGAGATCGACGACGATTACCTCGTCGTCAAGCCCTCCCAGCTCAAGCCGCCACCTCCGTCGAGTTCCTGGTAAGCTCGCGGTCAGAACCCCCTTGCTCGCGCCCAAAATATTCTTCTCCTTCGTACCCTGCCATGGACGCCGAGGTGCAGCGCCGCCGTGCTCGTCGACGGCGAGTCTCCGCTAAACAGTCGTCGTCTCCACCTTGTCCTTTGCGTTCGCCACACTTCCCTGGTTCGTTTCAACCCAACCCTGCCCCAAATGGTGCTCCGTAGCCAAGTTCACCTCAGACCAGTGGCGCCGCCGCCGCAAAGCTTGACGCCGGCATCACTCCGGTGCCCCCCGATGACGCTGGAGTGCTCGAGGAGATGCGCGCGACCAAGAGGAGTCGTCTGGTGGTTGCAGCGCGTCATTTGAACCACGGGAACGCCATCCCGTGCGGACGCCGCCGTGCTGGAAGGTCGCCGGCGTTTAGCCGCCGGCAGGCCCGCCGACGTGGCCATGATTAGGGCTTAACCCCACCCGGGTTAAGTGACCCTAGGTCACTGACACTGGGCCCCAGTGGCTTAATTAAGCCACTGGTTAAATTAAACAGCCGGATTAAATTAACCCAACCACTGACAGGCCGACCCCACATGTCAGCCCCCCCTGACGCCAGCATGAAGTCATGCTGACGCCATAAATGATTTTCCAGAATAAAATGAATTAAAGAAATTCCAGAAAATCCAAAAAATAGCTCAAATTTTGAAATTCATAGAAAATTCATATTAACTCCAAATTGGACAAATAATATATGAAAAATGATCAGGAGAAAATAAGCTATCCAAAAATCCAACTTTCAACTATGTTTCAGTTGATTTTAAAATGGGACCAGTAGCATATGTCATTTGATTTATTTGGAATTTATTCAAATTCAATTCAAATAATTTTGCAACTTGGACCATGGAATTATGCTACTTTTCAACCACACTTCAGAGGCATATCATACACATTTCAAAATGATTCAAATTGATCAATCAACGTCACATGTAACTTGACTAAGTTTGAATTCAAATTGGAGTTTGAACTTGCAATTCAAATTGCAATATACTCCATTTAAATGGAATTGCCTCACACATCAAAGAATATACATCAAGTTCAACCTTCCATCATGTGATTGTGCATTGTATTTACTTTGCTACCTTGTTTGTTGTTTGTCGAGTAGAGGTGGATCCAGAGCAGGAGGCTGCCCCCTTCGTTGAAGACCCCGAACCCGAACCTCGTCAGCAAGGCAAGCAAACCCCCATTGATCATGTCGATAAAATCCCACTTCCCTCTCATGTCTCGCTTATGCATTGTTTAGGACGATTACCATGATGCGTTTCTACCGCATAGATGAACCCATTACTTTGCATGACCTATCATTTGTCACAGTAGTAGGCAAAACCACAATCCTAGCAAATGTAGGAGTTGATCGATATCATGTGGCCTCTGCAATTGTTACTGCTTATTGCATGCTTAGAGTGATACCATGATGATATTGTTATGTGAGTCGGGATGGTAGTGATCATGATGACGATGGTAGAAAAGTATTGGTGAATCGACCCTAATACAAGGTGAACGATGAGAGGCTGTGTAGGAGTACACGGTGGGTTGTCTCGTTGAACACCGCCCTAAGTCCGAGTTCTTGTGTGGTGATCCAAGATGAAGAGTACAACCACACATTGGGCTCACTGACCCCTCTCAGCTTACTAACTCATCCCTTTCGATGTCCAGATGTCGCAATAGTTCGGAGTTCTGGTAGGCTTGTGGCCTGGATGCTAAGTGAGAGAACGGCTCACCTGAGACCGGCTTATGCACCACGCACACATCACTTGGGTCCACTTCGGTAAACCGGCCGGGTTCACGATAGTGGTAGCCAACCCAAGTAGGCGGCTTTCTCGGACTAGATCGGCTATGAGGTAACAGTTGTGCTGAGCATCCTCGCTGGCACCCCTTGAATGGTGTCGAGATCAAAGGCGGTAAATGATGATCATGTGTGTGTAGCGGTACACCCCTGCAGGGTTAACAAAACTATTCGAATAGTCGCGTCCGCGGTTATGGACTGCTTGGAAAGCTTAGCTTGATTATTAGACAATTTGAACTGGATACTTCTAAAACACACCAAGATAAGTGTGAGTGCTATGGCGTGCTTTCTCGTGGGGAAGTCGAGGAAGGCACCATAGTGGTGTAATTGGTTGGAGAAAGTAGTAGACTCGTGTACGCTTCTTACCTCAAAGTCTAGTACTCGTAGTTCAGGACTAGCCAAGTCAAAGCTGGCACTTCTGCAAGTGAAACCCCACCTCCCTTTACCTTGATACATATGCGTGAATAGTATAGCTCCTATGTAAGTCTTGCTGAGTACGACTTTGTACTCACGTTTGCTTAATCTATGTTTTAGATGAAACCACTGACCTCGAAGGTGGCTTCTTCATCGAGCTGGACGACTGAAGATCAAGCTAGTCTAGTCCCAGTCAGACGACTGGTTCCCTCGTGGAGGGCATGTGTTTAAATAAGGCTTCTTAAGCCATTTGTTAAACTTGTCTGTACTCAGACATACTTTGCTTCCGCTTGTGTTGTAATGTTGGATCACATGTTTGTGATCTCTGTGTGCACTCTATAAGAGTTATCAATAAAATTGTATACTTTGTAGAGAATTGCAATGATACCTACTGTTCATACAAGGCATGTGTGCTGCGTGTATGTTTATAACATGCATGTCTTTGTATGGGTTTTCGAGACCTTAGTTGTGATATGGCTGGCGGTCTTTCATACACCAAGTGGCCCTTAGATGTGCGCAGCTTGGGGCATCACGATGTGATTGTTCGAGACTCCGTCTCGTGCACACTTTGTGGTATGATCGAGCCCGCCCTAGACCCCAACTAAGTGATCGGTCTGGGGTAAGTCTATATAAGAATTATGAGATAGTCGATAGTATGGTTGAGGCGACTTGTCTTTGAATATGGGAGCTCATCACCCATATCATTAGACTTGTGTGCGGACGATGAGGACCCATCTCAGTTGATCATCCGGCCTGGATGGGATGCCCCTCACGTACGATGCTCTCCGAGAACGTTCTGTTCTTGGCCTTGTCTGGTTAGACAAGTGGGTACGGTTCTCGGCTCTCCATATGACTATGTATTAACTGGACTTGCATACGCTAACCCCGGGTCCCGACAACATCTCTGCCGCCCCGGCAAGATCGCTCAGCCTGCAGCCGTGTCAAGATCAATACTACAGCGGCAGCTGAGCCCGCCGCCAGCGAAGGAGAACTCGACGACCCAAAAGAAAGGCGCGAGGGTTCTACACGGAGACCCCGATCGACGAACTACGACATGAAGAAGAGGACCTGCCGGCCACTCAACAACCCACCGCCACCCGGGCACCCGCCGCACAACAGGACACTGAATCCGAGCTCGAGACCAGCGACCGCCAAGATCATCGCCAACAAGGAAGAAATCGACGACCCAGAAGAAAGGCGTGAGGATCCTACGAAGCGACTCCACCCGACGAGTCGAACTATACAGCCGCAGGACCGCCGACCACCCGACGACCCGCCGCCGTGCGGACAACCACCACCCGCCAGGACAGCGACTCCGAGACTCGGACCGGCGAATACTACGCTCGAAGGCCAGATGAATTCGCCAATCTCATAAGGAACCAGAATCTAAGTGAAGGGACCGAAGTCGACCCGCGAGCTCACGAGCACCCAGCGGACCACGATATATTCTTCCGAATCTCAAGGAGGAAACGGCACGCCGGATCTAGCAAGGTCATGGTCAGGGAACAACTAGAAGGACCCTGCATGATCCACTGCTTCGAAGACAACTGGGGAAACATCAGATCGAGCCACACTCTGGGAGACCGCCGCCTGTTCAATGAACTCGCCGACAGCCTCAAGGAGGAAAAACAGCAAGAAGCCAAGCGCGCCTGACGAGCCGAGCAGTCGCACACTTAAGGACAGGTGTACACGATCCAAAAAGGCAAGGTATCGCAAGCCCAACAGGACGTCTACACCTAGCAGGCCAGAGCATCCGAGAACATAAACGCAGTCGAAGTCTACCAGCTACACGACGCAGAAACCAGCATCACGTTTTCCCAGAGTGATCACCCGCCTGCAGTCCCAAGGCCGGGGCACGCGCCCCTGGTCCTCGACGCTCAAATCGAAGGGTACGACATGGACAAAATCTTCATGGACGGAGGCAGCAACATGAACATAATCTTCGTCAGCACCCTTCGCAAGATGCTGATCCCTCGATCAGTGTGGAAGAAATCAAGCACCGTGTTATACGGAGTAGTCCCAGGAGAAGCAGCTACTTCCCTTGGACTAATCGAGCTCAAAGTCGTCTTCGGCAACAGACGCAATTTCGCAAGACCCACCCTCGAGTTCGAAGTACTCGATTGGCAATCACAGTATCACCCCATATTGGGACGTCCAGCGTTCGCACAAATCATGGCGATTCCGCACTACGCCTACCTTAAACTCAAGATGCCAGGATCCGCGGCGTTGCCACAGTCAACGGGAGCTTCATCAAGTCAGACAAATGTGACCGCAATTTCCACAAAGTCTCTGACACCTTCGGACACGAGTAAGAACTCACAGAAATAGCCGTGGCGACAGACAAGAGTATCTTTCCGCTAGCAAGCCGAAGCGAGTCAAAAGAGTATGGATGGGACTTCAAGATCGACAGCGACACGGTCACCCACCAGGTGCACCCGAAAGACCCAGAAAAAACACTCAGCGTGTACGCCCACCTCCCGGGAGAGCAAGCGACGACCCTCATCACTTTCCTCCGCGAAGGATGGGAAATCTTTGCCTGGTGCCCAGCCGACATGCCAGGAGTACCGCACGAGTTCGCGGAGCACGCGCTGCGCATCAAGCCAAAAACCAAGCCAGTGAAGCAGGCCCTACGAAGATTCTCAGAACCCAAACACAGAGCAATCGGGGAGGAAGTCAACCGACTACTCGACGCCTAATTCATCCGAGAGACGAAGAAAGCCACTTGGGTCGCCAACCCTGTGCTGGTCCCAAAGAAAGACACGGACGTACTGCGAATGTGCGTCGACTACGGGACAATCAACAAACACTGCCCAAAGGATCACTTTCCCCTGCCAAGAATCGATCAGATAATCGACTCGACAACAGGATGCGATCTACTATCGTTCCTCGACGCCTACTCAGGATATAATCAGATCAGGATGAAGGAAGAAGACGAAGAGCATACATCATTCATCACCCCTTATGGCGTATTCTGCTACAGAACAATGCCTTTCCGAATCAAGAACACATGTGCTACATACCAGCGAATGATGCAAGCATGCTTAAAAGAGCAAATCGGAAGAAATGTACAGGTCTACGTGGATGACATCATCATGAAAACCTACATTGCAAACACGCTACTCGACGACCTGCGTGAGACCTTCGCAGCACTCAAAAAATACAGAATCAAGCTCAACCCAAAGAAGTGCGCGTTCGGCGTCTGATAAACCTCAACTGTAGGGGATCGAGATAGTCTTCGCGGGCGAGATAACCCAATTTATTGATTCGACACTTGGGGACACAAAGAATACGTACAGGCTTTGACAATTGAGTTGTCAATTCAACCGCACCTGAAATAAACACTTGCTTGCACAAAATTATTAGTAGCAACTGTGATATGGTGGTGGTAGTGGTGATGATAATAGTGGTGATAATAATAGTGGTGATAATAATAGTGGAACAGCAAAGGTAAACAACTAGTAACCAGCAGAAGGAAAACACTGTAGTCTAGGGAGATGGATGGTTGGGCGCTGCTTGGATGAGAACGAACATGTAACAGATTCTAACTTGGGCAAGGCTCACAGAAAACAAAGGATCATCTAGGCAAATATCAAACATCAGGCATGTATCCCAAGGTAGTTGTACGTGCTTGCAATAATAACTTTGCACAACATATTTTGTCCTACCCTCCCGCTACAAACGGGGCCAAAAGGAACTTAGGGAGATTAAGGCACTCCTATCAAAGAGCACCGGAACAAAGCATTAACAATTCATGGATACACGGAACCCTCAAATTATAGTCCATCCCCTTTGGTGTCCCAAGCTGTCACCATTGGGATCGCCGGTTCCGGACTATAAAAGGTGCATACAACTCATAGATAGGATCGAGAACACCACAAACTCAAGAAACAAAAGGGTGATCAGATCTAAAATCATGGCACTCGGGCCCAAAGTGACAAGCATTAAGAGCAACAAGTTGTAACAGAGATGATAAACACCAAGTAGATGATAGGCAACATGCCCCTATCAATCTGATTGAACTATTACATGATCTAACTCATCCAATCCCTACCATCCCCTTTGCCTACAGCAGGGAATTACTCACATATGAGAGGAGAAGTCATGGAGGGGTGATGGAGAGGCGATGATGATGACGATGGCGATGATTTCCCCCTCACCGGAGGCCAATTCAGCCTCCAGATTAGCTCTCCAAGGAAGAACCGAGGGTTGCGGAGGCTCCGCGCCGTAGACTGGAAAAGAGACTTCTGTTTCGGGGTTTCTGCGTCGGGAGAATAAATAGGGGCCAAGGTAGGTCACCAGGGGGTGTGGGACCCACCCAGGAGGGCAGGTGGCGCGGCCAGGAGCTGGGCCGCGCCAGGCACCCTCCTGGCTGCCCTGTGGCCCCCCTTTGGCCTGGTGGAAGCTTCCGGAATGCTGTTTTTTTATATATTTTGTTGGGATTTTCCAGCGTACCTAAATATCCAGAAACCTGCACAAAAGAAAATAACACTGGTAGCTCTGCTGAAAACAGCGTCAGTCCGGGTTAGTTTCGTTCAAATCATGCAAGAATGAAGGCAAAACAATAGCAAAAGTGTTTGGAAAAGTAGATACGTTTATGTCGTATCAACTCCCCCAAGATTAGCTATTTCTTGTCCTCAAGCAATTTAGTTCAACGAACTGGACGCGATAAAGAAAACTTTGACAAACTTTTTTGCTTCATTAGATGTATATAAGCATGTACTACGAAAGAGTTTAGGAAGTTTTGACATCATGCTACAAGGACAATGCACGAAGCAATCCTTCTTTCATGTAATCAGTCACAAACAAACGTAAAGTAAATAATATGCTGCTGAAAATCAATTCAAGATCACAATGCACATAGCATGAACATATCAGAGTGGTATTTCGCTAGCCTCCATGAGTGAAGCAAAACATAATTGCAGAAACACCTCCGGAGTTTTAAAGGAGACTAGAACTTAGAACTCAAAGTAAGAAACATCACAAGCATGCAGAAGACAATGTGATACTTTGGGACAATGCATGTTACACTAAGAATGACAATTATGCTCTCATAGTTGGTGCTTTGGAGAAAGGAAGGTGGAGACTCTCGAACTGTGGCTTTTGATGGCAAGGTTGAAAACCCGTGAAAGGAAGCAAAGACTAAACATGTGCCAGAGCTCTTGGTTTTGAAAACAGAGATAAAAATCTTTTGAGAGGTGCAACTTTCCAGTCAACGGTGAACGGTAAAGGTCTCTCAATATCTCCCATGCCAACCATATTAATGCCTTTTGCTTACACATATTCCCTTATCCATAAATCCTTTGATGGTCTACGGAACCTTTTATTTTGCCTCAAGGATGGAAGGAGGGTATCGTTCCATCTATCAAAAGTAGCATTTGGTCCATTTCACTCCATCATCAAGTATGGGGGAGGTGTAACTCTCATATATGTATTTTTTCTTGACTAGTTAAAACTTCCGTCAAAATATTTTTGGCATGAAAGATACTGATTTTCCCTCACCGCACCATGAGCTTTGTACGGTTACAAAGTTAGGAGTGTCCGGTAAATACCACATATAGGTAGGTATGGTGGACTCAAATGGAACAACTGGGTTTAAAACAAGGAGTTTGTAAGCACAAGAAGAATTCCGCTTGGTGCTGGAGGAAGGCTAGCAAAAGACGGGGAAGCGACCAACTAGAGAGCATAACAGTCATAATCATGCAGAGCGACAAAGCAACATTGAATCGGGCATGAAAGTGATATAGCTCACTCTGAAGTAAAAAGATCATCAAGGCAAAACTGTTTTTTTAGTATTAACATGCGTGAACATGTGCCAAGTCAATCCAAGAATCCCCCGGAGGGAAATGCCACTTCAATATGCCACACCATGAACAATGCAATGCATGTCAATCATTTCAAGCAACACATTATAAACTCTAGCTATTTGAGACTAACCACAAAGAAAGCATAAACCACTGGGAAAGCATTGTAAACATAGCACTATGTCGCTACAAGCTGGTCTCTAATCATAAGTACATGCATATGTACAAAAGTAGAAACAAAAAGAGTTCATATCGGCTTTCCTTATTGCATCCCTTCCATCGATCTCGTCATTACTGCCTTGTCAATTGCACGATCGAACGTAAGAAATTATAATCAAATGCCATCACGGACTTGAGGTGAACTCTGAAAACAAAGCAAACTAAAGAGCAACGGAAACATATTTTTGGGTTTTTTAAGGTTTAACGAAAGCAAAAGAAAGGAGAAATATATTTTTTGGGTTTTTTGCAAACTAAAAGGTCAAAGAAGAACATCAAAAACTACAAAAAGATAAAAGCGAACCAACGGAAGATACAATGAAAAGGGGAGGAGAGCACGTACTCCCCCAAGCTTAGGCTTTTGGCCTAAGTTGGGCTCTTCTACTGCAGTCCCGAGGAGCCTCCTGCTCCCGGGTAGTACTGGTGCGTCCATGGGTCGTAGGGGAAGTTGGGAGCATACACCGACGTCCTGGGATTCTCCCACGCGGAAGAGGAAGGTCCCGACCCCCATCCAGAGGAAGACCCTTCACCCCAGGGGGCGACGGTCTCCTCCTGGACTGGTGCATACACCTCGTGCCCCTCCTGAACGGGTGGATACACGACACGCTCCTCCTCATCTGGCTTGGCCCCCTCTGTGGGGTCGTGATACTGGTATCTCCCTGTGATCTCATCGAATTCGGCCACTGAAAATCGATATCCGTTCCTGCGAGAAAAATCAAACACAAGTGGTGCAGGTAGACGGACAATGCGTGTCACACCATCTTTGAACCGCAAAATTTAATCAAGTGTAAAGAGGTCAGAGGCCTTAGTAACAAAGAAATGCCTCTTCATGGCAGCCAGGTCAAGACTAAGAAAAGGAAAGATAGCATCATCTGGGCGCGGTTCTCCTTGGAGAGACTGCAAAAGAAGTGTGGCATAGACGCCACCAAAAATGTCCCCCTTGCTACTGTTAGTAGCAAGGCGTCTCGCAATAAGCGAACCCACATGATGCTCATGCTTCCCTGAGAGAGCATTTTCCATGATGGCAGTATCAGGCGTGGAAGTGATGCTCGTGTTGTCTCGAGCCAACACTCCCCTAGAAATATAATAGGCGAAATACCTGAGGTGAGGAAACATAATGTTGGAGATCATCTGCCGGTTGGATGACCTCACTTCGGTGTTGCAGAATGAGTCGAGGAGGGTGTTAATTTCAACCGTTGGGATATTTTTCCTCTTCTTCTTGTCGACCAAGCCTGGCAAACCTAAAACTTCACAAAATTTACTCATAGGCATGGTCAGCAACCTTTCATTAAGTCGAAACACCACAGTATCATTGTCAGAATAAAATCTGAAACTGTTAACAAAAATAGCGGTGAGTGTCTCGTACTGTGGTACACGGCTTGTAACAAGCCGTGTCAAACCTGCATTCTCACACAGAGCATAAAACTCTTCTTTTATGCCGGCATTCTCCATAAAATCATCGCATGGAAATGCCATGGCCTTCGCGGGTAACACGTCCAACATCTCTACGGGTATGATATCTTCATTGTAGCTTGCCCTTGTGGTAGAAGGCGAAGCTGCGGAACGCGTGACACAGCTAGAGCGCTCGGGTTTCTTCTTCCCAAGCCACTTCCCTAGTCTCTCCATTTCTGAAATTTCTAACAATTCACAAAAACGAAGATTTAAGCAAAACTAGTTTGGGCATAACATTCTACTTACTTAACCAAGGCTCAAACTAGCAGCAAAACTTGAAAAATAAATTTCTACACAAACATTTAAGCTTTAACTAAACAACACCAAGAACCACTAAATACTCACTAATGAAGCCACCAACTAGAAAACTAATTGGAGGGGTGAGGGAGTCACATACCAGGGAGCACTTGTTCCAAAAATCAGCTCAAACAAGTGGGGAAATGGAGAGATCAAAGGTACGTGCTCAAGAGCAGCAAGAACGAAGAAACCAGAGGAAGAACTCGTGTTTTTGGGAAGAAGGAGAGAGAGTGAGAGGAGAGATGCCACCAGTGGGAATGGGACCCACCCAGGAGGTTGGGTGGCGCGGCTAGGAGCTGGGCCGCGCCACCTGGCCTCCTGGCCTGGTGGTGGCCTCCCTGGTCAGCCAAAGGTGCCCACTGATGGCTTTTTACCTAAAAACTTTGAATATAATTTTTTTGGAATTTTCTGGGAAACTTCACTGTAGAGAATTTTTCAAAGTTCAAAAAGCTGCAAAAACTTTCGTGAACTTGAGGCAAAAGTTAGAACAGGTGAAGTTTTAAACACAAAAACTTGGGTACAGCAAGGACAATAAAAGCTAAAGGAAATGAAAACATAACAAACTCAACTTTTTACCTATATAAAACTTGCTAGTTAGCAAGGTTGATCAAGTCTTACCAACACACCGGTGATATATAGGGCAGAAAGTCTCGCCTCTTATGAAGTGATCATTGCACTCTCACTTTAATGGACATTGTCCCCACCATAATAGTTTTGTATTTGTGGTATACATGTAGTGGACAATCCCATTCTCCACTCTTCACGGTCTCGATATTCTCAATGGAGTTAAGGCCATGCCTTTTGTCGATTTTCTTCGGAAAATACACCGTGTGTTCTTTGTCATTTACGTTGAAGGTAACCTTCCCTTTATTGCAATCAATAACGGCCCCTGCGGTGTTAAGAAAAGGTCTATCAAGGATAATGGACATGCTCCCATCCTCGGGCATGTCAAGCACAACAAAATCAGTAAGTATTAAGCAATTGGCAACTTCAACAGGAACATCCTCACAAATACCGATCGGGACGACCGTGGACTTGTCGGCCATCTGAAGAGAGATATCTGTAGGAATTAGTTTCTCTAAACAAAGCCTTTTGTAGAGAGAGAAGGGCATAACACTCACTCCTGCACCAAGATCACATAAGGCAGTTCTAACATAATTATTCTTTATGGAGCAAGGAATGGTGGGTATACCTGGATCACCGAGCTTCTCAGGAATCTTGCCACTGAAAGAGTAGTTAGCAAGCATAGTAGATATTGCCTCATTAGGGACTTTTCTTTTATTAGTAACAATATCTTTCATATATTTTGAGTAAGGAGGTAATTTAATAGAATCAGTCAAAGGAATTTGAAGAAAAAGAGGTTTCATCCACTCACAAAACTTGTTGTAGTGCTCTTCTTCTTTGGATTTGACGGACTTGCTTGGGAAAGGCATGGGTTTCTGTACCCATGGTTCTCGTTCCTTCCCGTGTCTCCTTGCAAGGAAGCCTTCTCTAGTATACTTCTTGCGCTTATCGGGTACTTCTTCTTCACGAACCTCGGGTGGATCATTCTTTTCAGTATCTTTTTCAGGTTCAGCACCGTCTTCAGTCTCAGCATTGGATGTAGATATGCTGTTTGGATCCACAGCTTGTTCCTCTTCTTCTATAGGGTCATTAGTTTCCTTGTGTTTCTTTTTCCTTGGGGAGCTAACAATTTCTTCTTCCTGCACTTGAGAATCTTGCTCGATCCTCTTTGGATGCCCCTCTGGATAGAGAGGGTCCTGGGTGTGTGTGCCACCCCGGGTCTTTATACCATAAGCTTGTAAATTGTCCTGTTTGGCATTATTAGCAAGAAAATCTTTTTGCACATTAGAAATTTGTTCAAGCTGAGTTTGAACCATATGAAAATGCTTCACAAGACATTTAACATCATTAACTGTTCTACCTAGAACATCAAGAAAACTTTTGATAGTAAGAGTATTATTATGCAACTGACCTTGTATCTTCTTACTGAAGTGATCCTGCTTCATAATAAAATTATCAAGCTCATCTAAACATTGGTCAGGAGGTTTACCTTTAGGGATGTCACTTGCATTGAAATCTAAAAGAGAGTGTACTTCTACCAAAGGTGGGTGAGTGGTAGGCTCACACAGCTTCTCAATTGGAGGTAGATTCTTCACGCCATTAGCTTTAATACCTTTCTCTCTTATGGACTTCTTTGCTTCTTGCATATCTTCCGGGCTTAGGACTAGCATGCCCCTCTTCTTTGGTGGTGGAGGTGGTTCAGGCACGGACCAATCTTCATGGTTTTTGGCAATTTTGCGCATCAATTCTTCCGCATCGTCCGGTGTTCTTTGCCTGAAAACACAACTGATACGTCCAAAACGTATCTATAATTTCTGCTTGCTCCTTGCATGTTTTGTGTGATATTGCTATGATCTAGATACACTTCATATACTTTTGATCATATTTGGACTAACCTATTAACTCAGTGCACCCCAGTGCCAGTTCCTGTTTTCTGCTGTTTTTCTATTTAAGTTTTTCCCCATATAAAAAGTGCCAGAAAAATTCCGAGAAAAATACAGGGAAAATCAGCGTACAGGAAGCTTCGCGAAGAGCCCGGGAGGGGCCAGAGGGGAGCCAGGGGGGCCCAGGCGGCCACCCGGCGCGGCCCCACCCCTGGCCGCGCCAGGGGGGCGCCTGGGGCCCCTGGTCCACCTCTGGCTGCCCCCTTCGCCTATTTATTCTCCGCCGCGCTTCCGAGATCGGGAGCACCAGAAGACCTCTTCCCTGCATCCTGCCGGAGGGGGGATTGACCTCCGGGAGTGTCCTCTCCACCATGGATGCTCCCCGGATGTCTCGTGAGTAGTTTTCCTTGGACCACGGGTCCGTGATCAGTAGCTATGTGATGTTCTCCTCCCCTCTTTGTTCTTCATGGTTTAGACCTCGTGAGGTGCCCTACATGATCGAGACACTTTTGTAATATTTCTGCTATTGCTATGTTAAGTTTGATAGGATCTGATGGATTATGAGATTATGTTCATATTGTGATTGAGTAATATATTTGGTTCTTATCTCTTATATTTTTGTTCCTAAGTAATTCTTGCATGTTCTCCGTTGTTGTTTATTGCTTTGGCCAAGTAGTAGGTAGTGACTCCAAGAAGGAACGTTTTTCTCGATTGTGGGTTCATGCCCCCCGATGACACGCTTGAGTGACAGAAACATGAGTCTAGGGGATGTGCTGTTTCCACAAGGACGAAAACAACGGTGCTTGTAACCGCGGTTACAAGGATTGTTTACTTTACGCAAAGTTCTTTTTAATGCAGTTATCTGTTGCTTTGGGTTTACACTTTGGGTGGGGCTCGCAACTTAATACCAGCGAGATGTTATGGATAGATATCTCAAGGTGGATGATTAGTAGTAGATGCAGTTGGATTTCGG
The DNA here is from genome assembly GCA_950022295.1 of Bromus sterilis. Taxonomy (NCBI): domain Eukaryota; kingdom Viridiplantae; phylum Streptophyta; class Magnoliopsida; order Poales; family Poaceae; genus Bromus; species Bromus sterilis. Next base: position 37,874,667 of record OX465598.1, read on the forward strand.
TCTACTTATTTTGGCGTACTGCCCATGCTTTTGAGCCTCGTCCTTTCTTTTGTAGCGTAGTTAGCATTGCGGTGCGTTCATAATCCTGTCAATTGCCTTTCTGTAATTTGTTTACCTCGCATAGAAATTTTATCGTCTTTTGGGAGAGAGACATCACTAGTGAACATCACGTATCCCGGTCCATATCCTCATCACTGTTTACACGCTCATTTACTTTTCTGCTTTTACTTTCAATTACTATCATTATCCCTTGTGTTTGATCCTTTGTGAACAACAAGACCGGAGAGATTGACAACCTCTCTGAACTTCGTTGGGAACAAAGTTATCGTGTCTGTGTGCAAGTCCGCGTCAGTTGCGCCGCTGACACCTACTTATCATCTCCGGAGTCCTACTGGAGACAAACCTTGGTATCTTCACCGAGGGAAATTTGCTGCTGTGCTACATCACGCCTTCCACTTGGGGTTTACCAACGAAGGGCAAGAAATCACTATCATCATCTCGCACATCAAGCCAAATTACTGGTGCCGTTGCCGTGGACTCCGAGTGCTAAGATAGGGGAGTTGCACACTACCCTTTACCTTTTATTTTTTTAGTCTTGTTAGTTTACCTTTCAGTTTTAATCTTTGTGTCTTTTATCAAAAAATTACAATTTTTTTATTTATCTTGCTGTTAGCAGTCCTCCTTGTTTAGATGAATATGTTAGGACTATGTGCTTTGCGGGAATCGGAAGTTCTCGATTTCCGTCAAAGAGACGGAGAAAATATGAAGAAGGCATGGGACAGAATCTCTGAAGCACATAAAAGGATTATGCCTTGGATACCTATAAAAATTGTGTTTAGAAATTTTTACCATGGTCTTTTTAAGTGGTGTAAACACTCTCTTGATATTATAGCTGAAGGAGATTTTCTAGAGTGTGATGAAGATAGAGCTCTTGATATTTTGCATAGTCTATCTAGTTATTTTGTTTATGATCGTAGTGTTGATACTGTCATAGATAGACTTGTCACTATTGAAAAAATATTGGATGCGACTTGAGTAAAGTAGAGGAGTTTAAGTCCAACAAGAAATAAATGTTGGAGATAGATGATGACTGGGAGCCCTTTGTTAGGATTAGCATCTCTAACCAAGACTTCCTTGCTCTTTGTGATATTGGATCCACATTTTCTACTATGCCAAAAATAGTTTATGATTCTTTGAAACTAGATATGGATAAATTATCATCTTATCATGAACATTCTAATGGAGATATTTCATAGATTAAAGGAAAGGTAAAAGAAGTCCAAGTTTCATTCCTTTATAGGGTTGCACCAATGGATTTCTTCATCATGGAGCCAAACCAAAGTAACATTGTGCTCGGAAGAGACTCCCTCCGTGCTATGAAAGGCTTCATTGATATTGGTAATAGGCACATACTCTTATGCGGTATGGAGAAAGGTAAGTATCTATTTCCTAGTATGAAGAGGAATGAGCTTATTGAAAATCAATTTGAAGGTTTTTATGATTCTGATCTTGGATACCCTTGATCCATATTTTGCTTCATGCCTAGCTTAAAGGCATAAAAGAAAGCGCTTTCGGGAGGCAGCCCGCAACGAATTTAGGTTGTTATTTTTGCTTTTTTTGTGTCTTTATGATTGTTACTACTGTAGCAACATCATTGTATCTTTATTTTTCAACTTTGTGCCAAGTTATAGTCTCTTACGGCAAGGGAAGTAAAAGTTGTGACATGCTGTCCAGAAAACAGATTCTGTCCTCGTGACCAGAAAAATTCCAGTTCATCCTTTTGAGCTGAAATTTATACACAGTATGCTCTATACAATTACGAAACTTCCGTATTTTCTGAGTTTTTTTATTTGAGTTGCAGAAGTTCCCTAAAAAATTCTTTACTATCTGCTGTTCTGTTTTTCACAGATTCTGCCACGTTTTGTCTCTCCTAACTTTTGCAAACCTTAAGCTTGATTTTTCTTTGAAAAAACTTTTTGGCACTCTTGATAAACAGTAGCTCTTCAAGAATATCTTTATATCCAGTGGGGAAAAATTATTTATTAAGGGTACTAACCTCTCTAATCAGCTTATGATGAGTTATGTATGAAGGGAGTTTTCAAGTGTGCGATGGAAGATGATGAAAGAAGATTCGGGAGTGTCAAGCGCTCAAGCTTGGGGATGCCCCCATGCATCCCCAATAAATATTCAAGGATACTCAAGCGTCTAAGCTTGGGGATGCCCCCTTGCATCCCCTTCTCCATCAACAATCATCAGTTCGTCCTTCGTCTCACTATATTTTTATCACTTTATGCGTTATGCTATGCTTGGAGCGTCTCGCTCTTAGGTTTTATTTTTAGTTTTCTTTAGCTTTGCTTGCTGTTCATAACAAATTAGATCCCGTCTTACTTTGTGTGGGAGAGAAACACGCTCCACTTTCAAAATTTAGAACACATCATAGGATTTTTCCTGTTTATCTTTTTGCTGTTGTGTGTTCTTTATCTTTTCATAGCTACTGCCATGTTTAGTTTTAGTCTTAGTTTGTCTTTAGCAAGAGCCTTGGATTTTGTTTAGTTTGTTGCTGGAACTCTTTTTTGTTTTCATGTTTATCTTGTTAAAGAGAGTTGGTTGTTGCACTGAGTTGTGTCTTGTCTTGAGAGTAGGTAATTGAGGTTGCTATTTTCTTCTAGTAGTAACTTGCAATAGTTTTGAGGTATTGATGTGAGTAATGTTTTAACTTTTGGTGTCAAGAGCTCTAGCCTATTAGTGATAGGTGTCGTATTTTGGGAAATCCGTGTTTATTTTCAAAACCTACAAAACTAGTTGAGAACTCTAGCTACTAGAGGGATCACTAATCTTTGGAGGGATCGAATATCAGAGAACACTCACGTACCATGAGTCGAGGATGCGCAAGGATAACCAAACCCCCATACACTCCTCCTCGGGGTATTTGTCTCTTTGTGAACCTCCTTATTAGATTGAGAGTTACCGATAATAAGTGCATGAGTTCTTTGGACTAATGTAAGTATTGAAAGTTGACACTTCCACCTTCCCATATTTTGCTAGCCTCTCCCGTACCGTGCAATGCCTTCTTCTCACTCCGAGAGTTGGTGTCCACCTTCGCCGGTACATCCAAACCCTTGGCATGATACGCTCTGTCATCATAAGCCTCCTTATATCTTTCCTAAAAACAACCACCATACCTACCTATCAAGGCATTTCCATAGCCTTTCCGAGTTATATTGCCATGCAACATCCACCTCTTCATGACTTGATCTTCATGTCATACATGTTCCTGCTACTCTGGCAGCGACATACATTGCATACATCATGATAGTTACATCTTCTTTATGATTTTGAGTACCTTGTAAAGTGTGAAAGATCTCCTTTACCTTCTTGTAAAATAGAGTGTTGCCCTAAAGTGAGGAAAAGATCCCAAAGAGGACAAATGAGAGTTAAATAGAAAGAGGCATTGAGGCCACAAAAAAATACAAAAAATAGAAAAAGAGAAAAAGAAATAAAAAGAGAGAAAGGGGCAACACTACTATCCTTTTGAGAGATCCACACTAGTACTCCCTCTATATCTTTGTACTCCATAGAGATGATCATTATGCATATAGCTATGTGGGGACCTTTACACTATAGAACTTGGCTTGCATATTCCAAGGATGAGCCTCCTCAAACGAGCTCTAGGTCTTCATGAGCGAGCAAGTTAGATGCACCCCCACAAGTTCCTTTGGAGAGCTTCTTAGCTCGTATGTGCATCCGTTGCATGGCAATCCCTACTCCTCACATCATATCTATCATTTGGCATCTCTTGCCTATGGTTGTCCTCATTGATGTGAGCCTTTCTTATCCTTTTTTTCTTCCTCCTCCGTATTTCTCTCTTTGCCGTCCTAAGTGTCAACTCTCGTGCTTACGCTCATCCATTGCATGAGTGCTCAAAATATCGAAAAGGAGTGGATCAAATTGACTTGTACCTGGCTAGTGGTCTGGGGAAGAGTCAAGATAAGATTCCAAAGAAGACCGAGTGTGAAACTTTAGTAGATTGAGTTCTCAACACAAAAATACTTTTTCATCTCGTATTCCCTATCCCCTTTCTTGCACGCAAACACCATTTGGACACATTCGAGTCACAGACAGCGAGAGCTCTTGCACCTAATGTTGTTTTGTTACTTGTTTCAATGCTAATATAGACTCTTGCATGTTATGACTTGAATTGAATCTCTAACCTTGATTTCTTTACTTTTCAAAGTTCTTTTATGGTTGCTAATACGTCCAAAACGTATCTATAATTTCTTCTTGCTCCATCCATGTTTTGTTTTATATTGCTATGATCTAGATACACTTTCATACACTTTTGATCATATTTGGACTAACCTATTAACTCAGTGCACCCCAGTGCCAGTTCTTGTTTTCTGCTGTTTTTCTATTTCATTTTTCCCCCATATAAAAAGTGCCAGAAAAATTCCGGGAAAAATACAGGAAATATCAGCGTACTGGAAGCTTCGAGAAGATCCCGGGAGGGGCCAGAGGGGAGCCAGGGGGCCAAGGCGGCCACCCGGCGCGGCCCCACCCCTGGCCGCGCCAGGGGGGGCGCCTGGGGCCCCTGGTCCACCTCTGGCTGCCCCCTCTTCGCCTATTTATTCTCCGTCACGGGAAAACTCCAGAAGAGGAACCCTATTCCGCAAACTCGCCTCTGTTCCGCCGCCGCCGCGCTTCCGAGATCGGGAGCACCAGAAGACCTCTTCCCGGCACCCTGCCGGGGGGGGGGAGGATTGACCTCCGGGAGTCTCCTCTCCACCATGGATGCTCACCGGATGTCTCTTGAGTAGTTTTCCTTGGAACATGGGTCCGTGATCAGTAGCTATGTGATGTTCTCCTCCCCTCTTTGATCTTTATTGTTTAGACCTCGTGAGCTGCCCTACATGATCGAGGCACCTTTTTAATATTTCTGTTGTTGCTATGCTGAGTTTGGAGGGATCTGATGGATTATGAGATTATGTTCAGATTGTGATAGAGTAATATATTTGGTTTTTATCTCTTATATTTTTGTTCCTAAGTAATTCTTGCATGTTCTCCTGTCGGGACCCGGGGTTAGCGTATGTAATTCCAGTCACGATGCAACCACATGGAGAGCCGAGAGTTGTACCCACTTGTCTAAGCAGACAAGGCCTAGCACAGAACACTCTCGAAAAGCATCAAACGTGAGGGGCATCCCATCCAGGCCGGATGATCAACTGAGATGGGTCCTCAACGTCCGCTCACAAGTCTAAATGCTTATGGGTGGTGAATCCCATACTCATAGACAAGTCGCCTCAACCATGTTATCGATTGAATCCTAACTCTTACATAGACATACTCCAGCCCGATCACTTAGTTGGGGTCTAGGGCGGGCTCGATCATACAGTAAAGTGTGCACGTGACAGAGCCACGAGCAATCGCATCGCGATGCCCCAAGCTGCACACATCTAAGGGCCACTTGGTGTATAAAAGACCGCCAGCCAGATCACAACTAAGGTCTCGAAAACTCATACTAAGACATGCATGTTATAAACATACACGCATCACACATGCCTAGTATGAACAGCAGGTATCATCACATAACTCTACAAAGTACTTCTTGTCGGGACCCGGGGTTAGCGTATGCAAGTACAGCTAAGACATAGTCATATGGAGAGCCAAGAACCGTACCCACTTGTCTAAGCAGACAAGGCCAAGCACTGAACATTCCCGGAAAGCATCGTACGTGAGGGGCATCCCATCCAGGCCTGATGATCAACTGAGATGGGTCCTCATCGTCCGCACACAAGTCAAATGATATGGGTGGTCAACTCCCATATTCAAAGACAAGTCGCCTCAACCATACTATCGACTATCTCAAAACTCTTACATAGACTTACTCCAGGCCGATCACTTAGTCGGGGTCTAGGGCGGGCTCGATCATACCACAAAGTGTGCACGAGACGGAGTCTCGAGCAATCGCATCGCGATGCCCCAAGCTGCGCACATCTAAGGGCCACTTGGTGTATGAAAGACCGCCAGCCAGAACACAACTAAGGTCTCGAAAACCCATACAAAGACATGCATGTTATAACGTACACGCAGCACACATGCCTTGTATGAACAGGAGGTATCATTGCAATTCTCTACAAAGTGTACATATTTATTGATAACTCTTATAGAGTGCACACAGAGATCACATACATGTGATCCAACATTACATTACAAGCGGAAGAAAATTATGTCTGAGTACAGACAAGTTTAACAAATGGCTTAAGAAGCCTTATTTAAACACAAAGCCCTCCACGAGGGAACCAGTCGTCTGACTGGGACTAGACTAGTTGTCTTCAGTCGTCCAGCTCGATGAAGAAGCCACCTTCGGGGTCAGTGGCATCATCTAAAACATAGATTAAGCAAACGTGAGTACAAAGTCGTACTCAGCAAGACTTACATAGGAGCTATACTACTCATGCATCTGTATCAAGGTAAAGGGAGGTGGGGTTCACTTGCAGAAGTGCCAGCTTTGACTTGGCTAATCCTGAACTACGAGTACCAGACTTTGAGGTAAGAAGCGTACACGAGTCCACTACTTTCTCCAACCAGTACACCACTATGGTGCCTTCCTCGACTTCCCCACGAGGAAGCACGCCCTAGCACTCACACTTATCTTGGTGTGTTTTAGAAGTATCCGGTTCAAGTTATCTAATAATCAAGCTAAGCTTTCCAAGCAGTCCATAACCGCGGACGCGGCTATTCGAATAGTTTTGTTAACCTTGCAAGGGTGTACCGCTACACACACATGATCGTCATTTACCGCCTTTGATCTCGACACCATTCAAGGGGTGCCAGCGAGGATGCTCACCACAACTGTTACCTCATAGCCGATCTAGTCCGAGAAAGCCGCCTACTTGGGCTGGTTACCACAATCGTGAACCCGGCCGGTTTACCGAAGTGGACCCAAGTGATGTGTGCGTGGTGCATAAGCCGGTCTCGGATGAGCCGTTCTCTCACTTAGCATCCAGGCCCCAAGCCTACCAGAACTCCGAACTATTGCGACATCTGGACATCGAAAGGGATGAGTTAGTAAGTTGAGAGGGGTCAGTGAGCCCAATGTGTGGTTGTACTCTTCATCTTGGATCACCACACAAGAACTCGTACTAGGGCGGTGTTCAACGAGACAACCCACCGTGTACTCCTACACAACCTCTCATCGTTCACCTTGTATTAGGGTCGATTCACCAACACTTTTCTACCATCATCAACATGATCATTTCCATCCCGACTCACATCACAGTAACAACATGGTATCATACTAAGCATGCAATAAGCAGTAACATTGTAGGGGCCACATGATATCAATCAACTCCTACATTTGCTAGGATTGTGGTTTGCTTACTACTGTGACAAAATGATAGGTCATGCAAAGGAATGGGTTCATCTATGCGGTAGAAACGAATCATGGTGATCATCCTAAACAATGCATAAGCGAGACATGAGAGGGAAGTGGGATTTTATCGACATGATCAATGGGTGTTTGCTTGCCTTGCTGACGAGGTTCGGGTTCGGGATTTTCAACGTAGGGGGTGACCTCGGGTTCCGGCTCCACGTCTATCAGCAACATGACAATCATAGGATCAACATAATGTAGAATGCACAATCACATGAATAAGATTGAAAGGGTGATGTTCATGGTATTGATGTGTTGAGCATTCTATTTAAATGGAGTATATTGCAATTTGAATTGCAAATTCAAACTCCACATTTGAATTCAAATTAACCAAGTTGCATGTGACATTGTTTGATCATTTTGAATCATCTTCAAATGTGTATGATATGCCTCTGATGTGTGGTTGAATTGTAGCATAATTCCATGGTCCAAGTTGCAAAATCATTTGATTTGAATTTGAATTAAATTCAAATGAACCAAATGACATATGCTACTGGTCCCAATTTAAATTCAACTCAAACATAGTTGAAAGTTGCATTTGGAAATATTGGAAAGATAATTTTCCCTGATCATTTTTCATATATTATTTGTCCAATTTGGAGTTAATATGAATTTTCTATGAATTTCCAAAGTTTGGGGTATTTTCTAGAATTTCTGGAATTACTTTAATTCTTTTTATACTGGAAATTCATTTACTGCGTCAGCACTGCGCCAGCATGGCGTCAGCAGGGGCTTTGACCCCGGTCAAACTGACCAGTGGGCCAGGGCTGTCAGCGTCACATCTAATTTCCCTGTTAGATTAATCTAACAGAGAGGATTAGAGGGGGTTGGGCCCACCTGTAAGTGACCCAGGGGGTGGATTAGGTGCTAATCACCCCGGCCACGTCAGACTTGTCGGCGGCTAGTCGCCGGCGACCATCCGACGCGGCGGCGACGCACGGGACGGCAGCTCCGGCCACCATTTGGTGCGCTGAGACCACCAAACAGAAGCCCGAGCTCGTCCGCATCACCCAGAGCACAGCAGCGCCACCGGGGGGCACCGGAGTGATGCCGTCGACGAGCCCTAGCGGCGGCCGTGGCTCGGTGACAACGAAGACGACGCTGCGGTGGGTTTTCATGGGCATGCGATGGCTCGGACGAATCCTTGGAGCACCAGGAGCACGGTGGTCGTCTTGGATGGGTCGAAGAGGCACGGGAACTTCCTCGCCGTCGACCATGGCGGTGACGAGCTCCTGCGTTCATGGAGGATCAGGCTAGGGAGGAGGAGGGAGACGAAGGAATGGCTCGGGTGAACCGTGAGCTCACCGTGAGTTCAAGGGAGGTGGTGGCGCGGTCGGGGACGCCCTGTGGTTGCCGGAATCAAAGAAATCGCGCGGCGGCTCCGGTGAGGTCTCGGTGAAGCTTGCGTTGGCCTCGAGCTCGATTAGTCCTCCAGCTTCTCCAGATCGAGGAAGTCGACGATGGCGCGCACGATGGACATGGTCTCCAGGCTTCTCTCCGGCGTTGGCTGCGGATTCCGTCGACGGTGAACGGCGGAGGCTCTCGGGGAAGAAGGGGAAAACGAGGAGAAGGCGCGAGACGAAGCGGCGATGGGGGGGAAGTGGTTCACAGTGCCACGGCGTCTCTCTGGCGCAAGGAGAAGGCACGGGAGGGCCTCCAGGCAGGCAAGTAGGTGGCGCTGGCGTTGGCATGCGCTCCAGCGAGCTGCTTGCCGCGCCGGGGAAGAAGACAAACCGGGGGGGGGGGGCAGCGGGCTGGGCTGGCTTGCTGGGCCGCGGGCGATGAGTTGGGCCGAATGTCCAGGTAAGTCCTTTTCCCTTTTTCTTTTCTATTTTCTTTCTGTCATTTGTTCTGTTTAGCTAAATAAAATAGCTAAACATTTTTTTAAATGCTGAAATTTTTTATGTGGCTTCATAATAATATAGACTAGCCACTTATAAAGTTTCAACATTTTTAAAATTCAAATAATTTGAATCTTAACTCAAATAGGGTTATTTGATTAATTCCAAGGCACTGTTTGAATATTTGAAAAATCTATGAGCATGGGATGGGTCCCACATCACTTGATATGTGATCACACTCATTTATAAGACTTTTCAAAAATCTAACATGAATTTTTGGAGAAGATTTTTATCTGGCCTTTTGAATTAATTCATCTGGGGGGGGGGTTTCTTCTCCCATTTTGATTTTGAAGTTGATTTCCTTTGAAATTTTGACATGATGCAAGGTTACTTTGATCCTAGCACATTACCTAACAGAGGGTTCTGACACTTCTTTATTGACTTACACATATAGCATACAAATATCACATGTCTGTGATCAACATTACATCATACAACGGAAGCAAATTAGGTCTGAGTACAGACAAGTTTAACAAATGGCTTAGAGAAGCCTTGTAAACATACATGCCCTTCCACGAGGGACCAGACTGCTGTATGGAACTATGCTACCAAGGTCAACGTCGAGCTTCACGAAGGTGACTCCATCGGGGTCCAGGTTCTCATCTAAAACATAGAATAAGCAAACGTGAGTACAAAGTTGTACTCAGCAAGACTTACATCAAAACTACACTACTCATGCTCAAGTATTAAGGTAAAGAAGGTGGGGTTCAACATGCAGAAGTGCCAGCTTTGACTTGGCTAGTCCTGTACTACGAGTACCAGACTTGAGGTAAGAAGCGTACACGAGTCCACTACCAAGTCTCCAACCAAGACACCACTATGGATACTTCATCGACTTCCCCACGAGGAAGCACGCCATATCACTCACGCTTATCTTGCGAGTTTTTTAAGTATCCATTCAAGTTGTCTATGATCAAGTAAAGGTCTCCAAGTAGTCCATAACCGCGGACACGGCTATTCGAATAGTTCATTAACCCTGCAGGGGTGTACATCTTCACACGTGTGTCATCACTTATCGTCTCGTTCTTGTCACCCTTCAAGAGGGTGTCGGACGTGGATGAAACCAAGGCACTACCCTCACATCACCTTCTCTAATCCAGGAGTCGACTACCTGAGTTTGTCACCGCTCGAGAGTCCGGCCGGTTCCACGAAACGGACTCAGATAATGCAAGGGACCGAGACTCCACCTTTGACAGATGGTTTCACTGTCTCACAGGTCCACCCACATATCTATGTATAAATCAAATGGAAAGACCGAATCTAGTGTGACTCCTGGACCGGATCGGGTACGTAAAGAGGCCAAACGGGGCTCCCATAAACCCTACATGTGGTCATACTCTTTGTCTTGGATCACAAAACAGGAACTCGGGGCCTAGGGCAGTGTTCAACGAGACAACCCACTGTGTACTCCTACACAGCCTCTCATCGTTCACCTTTGTTTAGGGTGGATTCACCAACACGTTATCATTAGCAACACTGTGTTCATTCCATCCCGACTCACAATCATAACATCCTCATTGTATCACTAAGCAGCAATAAGCAGTAACAGTTGCAGGGGCCACATGCTCAACATTCAACTCCTAAATCTTCTAGGATTGTGGTTTGCTTAAAACGGTGACAAAATGATAGGTCATGCATCGGAATGGGTTCAACTATGCGATAGAACGTGTCTCGGTGATCTCCTAAACATGCATAAGTGAGACTGAGAGGGAAGTAGGATTTTATAGACATGATCAATGGGGTTTGCTTGCCTTGCTGACGATACACGGGTCTTATCGGTGGTCTTCTTCTTCGGGGGTGATCACCGTCTCGGAACGTCTGTCATCGGAGGCAATCATCAACAAGGGGGGACAACTTCGGAAGTAAAAATGCACATACACATGATAAGGTTGTCCATGATGTGAATGGTACTGGTTTGTAGCATATTCATCTTAATTGAAGTATATTGCATTTGAAATGCAAATTCAAACTTCAAATTAAAATTATGCCATATGCATGTTTGCTACTGTTCACCCATTTTAAAATGGTCAAACATAGAAACAAGTTGCATATTCATAATCCTTGCATTTTTCTGATAATTTTTCATATATTTTATGTCCAATTTGGAGTTAATATGAATTAGTTATGATTTTCTAAAGTTTAATTGATTTTCTGAATTTTCTGATTTTCTTTAATTCATTTAAAATTCTGGAATTTGGTTTATTGCATCAGCATGATGCAATGCTGATTTCACAGGGGGGCTGACAACAGGGGCCCACCTGTAAGCCTCAGTGGGGTTAATCCCCTGCTTAAATAAAATTTGATTTGATTTGGGGGGGGGCTGGCCCCACCTGTCAGTGGCTTAGGCCAAAATAAACAGGGGGTTAGCCCCCTAATTAACTGGGCTGGCCGGCGGTTAGCCTCCGGTGGCCACGGGAGGCGGCGGCGCCTCGCCGGAATGGCGCTCCAAGGCACCAGGGGGCTTGCGAGGGGCACCAATCGGCTGCCCGTGGCCTCGCGCACCCAGTGGTGCAGGCCAGGGACCTCGGGGCGGCCTAGAGCCATGCCGGCGACGACGAGCGCGGCGGCCAGGCTCGGGCTCAGGTGGAAACGGCGATTGGGGCCTCGGGGAGGAGAACGGGGAGGGTCATTCGAAGCGCACGCTCACCAGGAGAACGCAGGTGAGCTCGGGGAAGCCGGGGAGGTCCGATAGGCGAAGCAATCGACGGGGAAATCCACGACGGCCGGCGGCGAGTCGAGGAAGGGGACGACGTCCTCGGGGGCTCCTCGGCTCGATTGGCTGCTCAAATCGACGAAGGAGATGGTGACGAATCTTCTGGACAACCTGGCGCATCGAATGGTGGCCGGTGGCCGCGGTGGCGCACGCCGGCGAACTCTGGTGGCGCTCGGGACCTCGTGGATTCGCCGGAGAGAGAGAATAGGAGGGTTCCAGGGGGGAAAGGAAGGAGGAGGCTCGAGGGCGTCCCTTGGCGCGGATATGGACGAAGGGGGCAGCCAGGCAGCTGCCTGGCGGCCATGCCGGGCTCGCCGGCGACCTGGCTGCCTGCCTGTCCCGGGAAGAAGACGGCCATGCCGTTTTGGGCTGGGCCTTCCAGGCTCGGCCAGGTAAGCAAGGTGGGTTCTCTTCTCTTTTTCCTTTTCTCTGTTTCTGCTTTCTGTTTTTTTATTTTTCTTTGCTTTGTTTTGCTCCCAACAAAAAGCAGAGCATTTTTATTAAATGCGCAAATATTTTTATAAACCCTAGGTGACCAGTAGCTAGTCACATTTAGGATTTGGGCATTTTTTAAATTCAAAACATTTGAATTTCAAATCAAATAGGGGTCAAATTTGATTTCCAGGGAACATTTTGAATTTTTGAATATTCCATGGGCATGGGAAAATACCCAAACCACTTTTAAAATGATCAGCATCATTTATAGGAATTTTCCAAATATTCAAATGATTTTTGGAAAAAGATTTTTATCTGGCCATTTGAAATAATTTCTCAGGGCTTTTCTTTTCCCCAAATTTGAATTTCATTTGAATTTTTGCATGATGCAAAGGAGTCAAGCAACCCTAGCACTTACCTAAACTTGGGCTGTGACATCTCCGTTGTTGTTTATTGATTTGGCCAAGTAGTAGGTAGTGACTCCAAGAGGGAACGTTGTGCTAGATTGTGGGTTCATGCCCCCGATGACACGCTTGAGTGACAAAAACATGAGTCTAGGGGATGTGTTGTTGCCAGAAGGGGGAAAACAACGGTGCTTGTAACCGCGGTTACAAGGATTGTTTACTTTACACAAAGTTCTTTTTAATGCAGTTGTCTGTTGCTTTGCGTTACACTTTGGGTGGGGCTCGCAACTTAATACCAGCGAGATGTTCTGGATAGATATCTCAAGGTGGATGATTAGTAGTAGATGCAGATGGATTTCGGTCTACTTATTTTGGCGTACTTCCCGTGCTTTTGAGCCTCTTCCTTTCTTTTGTAGCATAGTTAGCATTGCGGTGCGTTCATAATCCTATCAATTGCCCTTCTGTAATTTGTTTACCTCGCATAGCAGTTTTATCGTCTTTTGGGAGAGAGACATCACTAGTGAACATCACGTATCCCGGTCCATATCCTCATCATTATTTCCAAGCTATATTTACTTTACTGCTTTTACTTGCTATCATTATCCCTTGCGTTTTATCCTTTGTGAACAACAAGACCGGAGAGATTGACAACCTCTCTGAACTTCGTTGGGAACAAAGTTATCTGTGTCTGTGTGCAGGTCCGCGTCAGTTGCGCCGCTGACACTTACTTATCATCTCTGGAGTCCTACTGGAGACAAACCTTGGTATGTTCACCGAGGGAAAACAGCTGCTGCACTACATCTCAAACCTTCCACTTGGGGTAACCAACGAAGGGCGAGAAGCCATCAGTTGCTAGCATGTCACCACAGAAATTATGCTGTTATCATTTACCTACTCGAGGACGAGCAGGAATTAAGCTTGGGGATGTTGATACGTCCAAAACGTATCTATAATTTCTGCTTGCTCCATGCATGTTTTGTGTGATATTGCTATGATCTAGATACACTTTCATATACTTTTGATCATATTTGGACTAACCTATTAACTCAGTGCACCCAGTGCCAGTTCCTGTTTTCTGCTGTTTTTCTATTTCAGTTTTTCCCCATATAAAAAGTGCTACAAAAATTCCTGGAAAAATACAGGAAAAATCAGCGTACAGGAAACTTCACGAAGAGCCCGGGAGGGGCCAGAGGGGAGCCAGGGGGGGCCCAGGCGGCCACCCGACGCGGCCCCACCCCTGGCCGCGCCAGGGGGGCGCCTGGGGCCCCTGGTCCACCTCTGGCTGCCCCCCTTCGCCTATTTATTTTCCGTCACGGGGAAACTCCAAAAGAGGGAACCCTATTTCGCAAACTCGCCTCTGTTCCGCCGCCGCCGCGCTTCCGAGATTGGGAGCACCAGAAGACCTCTTCCCGGCACCCTGCCGGAGGGAGGATTGACCTCCGGGAGTCTTCTCTCCACCATGGATGCTCCCCGGATGTCTCGTGAGTAGTTTTCCTTGGACCATGCGTCCGTGATCAGTAGCTAGGTGATGTTCTCCTCCCCTCTTTGTTCTTCATGGTTTAGACCTCGTGAGCTGCCCTACATGATCGAGGCACTTTTGTAATATTTCTGCTATTGCTATGTTGAGTTTGATAGGATCTGATGGATTATGAGATGATGGTCAGATTGTGATTGAGTAATATATTTTTGTTCCTAAGTAATTCTTGCATGTTCTCCGTTGCTGTTTATTGCTTTGTCCAAGTAGTAGGGAGTGACTCCAAGAGGGAACGTTTTGCTCGATTGTGGGTTCATGCCCTCCGATGACACGCTTGAGTAACAGAAACATGAGTCTAGGGGATGTGCTGTTGCCACAAGGGGGAAAACAACGGTGCTTGTAACCGCGGTTACAAGGATTGTTTACTTTACGGAAAGTTCTTTTTAATGCAGTTGTCTGTTGCTTTGGGTTTACACTTTGGGTGGGGCTCGCAACCTAATACCAGCGAGATGTTCTGGATAGATATCTCAAGGTGGATGATTAGTAGTAGATGCAGTTGGATTTCGGTCTACTTATTTTGGCGTACTGCCCATGCTTTTGAGCCTCGTCCTTTCTTTTGTAGCATAGTTAGCATTGCGTTGCGTTCATAATCCTGTCAATTGCCTTTCTGTATTTTGTTTACCTCGCATAGCAATTTTATCATCTTTTGGGAGAGAGACATCACTAGTGAACATCACGTATCCCGGTCCATATCCTCATCACTGTTTACACGCTCATTTACTCTTCTGCTTTTACTTTCAATTTCTATCATTATCCCTTGTGTTTGATCCTTTGTGAACAAAAAGACCGGAGAGATTGACAACCTCTCTGAACTTCGTTGGGAACAAAGTTATCGTGTATGTGTGCAGGTCCGCGTCAGTTGCGCCGCTGACACCTACTTATCATCTCCGGAGTCCTACTGGAGACAAACCTTGGTATCTTCACCGAGGGAAATTTGCTGTTGTGCTACATCACGCCTTCCACTTGGGGTTTACCAACAAAGGGCGAGAAATCACTATCATCATCTCGCACATCAACAACCAGCACAACTATCTAGGTAGGATTTAGACCCATTGGTTAGACCAGCATAAAATATATCAAGTAATTCATTTTTAGGGATTTCATGTCCCGGTCTAGCCTTTAGCAAACTGCAAAATCTCCCCCAAGCTTTAGGGAGATGCTCATCCTGCAACTGTTTAAAGTTATAAATTCTTTGTAAAGCAGCATGTTGCATATGAGCAGGAAAATACTTATCAACGAAAGATATAGCCAAATCTTGAGGACTTTGAATGGAACCACATGGTAGTGCCTCGTACCATGCTCTAGCATCTCCTTTCAAGGAAATAGGAAGAAGCTTGGTCACATAAAAGTTCTGGATCCTTTCATCTGTGGTAAATAAGCCGCCTAACTCAGTGAGTTTGGTCAGGTGCCCGATAGCATCATCATTTTCTCTGCCATAAAAGGGATCAGCTTCAACTATGGATATAAGTGAAAGGTCAACAGAGAAATCATAATCAGGATCAGTGATGCGTATAGGAGACGTAGCAAAAGTAGGATCAGGAGTAAATTTGTTCTTCAGGTAGTGTTTTGCTAGCAACTTCTTTATAGTAGTAGGGTTGGAATCAGCACATTCATTAAGTTCGCTGCAAAAATCATCATCAAGTGTAATATAATCATCCTCAAGGAGTTTCTCCTTAAGGTCAGCAAAGTTATGAATTTTCCCAATAGGAGTTTGGATAACAGGAATTTCAACACCCGAGAGTCGGGCAGCAGCAGCAATCTGTTCTTCTATTAAAGAACCAAGTGAACCTGTAGTCTCAAAAGTAGTAGAAGCATCATCAAAAGTATCTGATATATTGCCAGACTCAGCAGAAGTAGCATGTAACTGAGGTGAATCAAACTGACTCATAACCGAAGGTGAATCAAGTTTAGCACTAGTGCTAAGAGCAGTACCTCGTCTCGTACGGGATGGTAAGATTGGAACTTTAGGGTCTCCTTTCTTACCCATACTGGATAACGTGCAGCAGGTAGGATACTTCGACTATACCTGTAAATAAAGCTATGGTCCCCGGCAACGGCGCCAGAAAACAGTACTTGATAACCCTCAACTGTAGGGGATCGAGATAGTCTTTGCGGGCAAGATAACCCAATTTATTGGTTCCACACTTGGGGACACAAAGAATACGTACATGCTTTGAAAATTGAGTTGTCAATTCAACCGCACCTGAAATAAACACTTGCTTGCGCAAAAGTATTAGTAGAAACTGTGATATGGTGGTGGTAGTGGTGATGATAATAGTGGTGATAATAATAGTGGTGATAATAATAGTGGAACAACAAAGGTAAACAACTAGTAACCAGCAGAAGGAAAACACTGTAGGCTAGGGAGATGGATGGTTGGGCGCTGCTTGGATGAGAACGAACATGTAACAGATTCTAACTTGGGCAAGGCTCACAGAAAACAAAGGATCATCTAGGCAAATATCAAACATCAGGCATGTATCCCAAGGTAGTTGTACGTGCTTGCAATAAGAACTTTGCACAACATCTTTTGTCCTACCCTCCCGCTACAAACGGGGCCAAAAGGAACTCAGGGAGATTAAGGTACTCCTGTCAAAGAGCACCGGAACAAAGCATTAACAATTCATGGATACACGGAACCCTCAAATTATAGTCCATCCCCTTTGGTGTCCCAAGCTGTCACCATTGGGATCGCCGGTTCCGGACTATAATAGTGCATACAATTCATAGATAGGATCAAGAACACCACAAACTCAAGAAACAATAGGGTGATCAGATCTGAAATCATGGCACTCGGGCCCAAAGTGACAAGCATTAAGAGCAACAAGTTGTAACAGAGATGATAAACACCAAGTAGATGATAGGCAACATGCCCCTAACAATCTGATTGAACTATTACATGATCTAACTCATCCAATCCATACCATCCCCTTTGCATACAGCAGGGAATTACTCACATATGAGAGGAGAAGTCATGGAGGGGTGATGGAGAGACGATGATGATGACGATGGCGATGATTTCCCCCTCACCAGAGGCCAATTCAGCCTCCAGATTAGCTCTCCGAGGAAGAACAGAGGGTTGCGGCGGCTCCGCGATGTAGATTGGAAAAGTGACTTCTGTTTCGGGGTTTCTGCGTTGGGAGAATAAATAGGGGCCAAGGTAGGTCACCAGTGGGTGTGGGACCCACCCAGGAGGGCAGGTGGCGCGGCCAGGAGCTGGGCCGCGCCAGGCACCCTCCTGGCTGCCCTATGGCCCCCCTTTGGCCTGGTGGAAGCTTCTGAAACGCTCATTATTTATATATTGTTTTGGGATTTTTCCAGCGTACCTAAATATCCAGAAACCTGCACAAAAGAAAACAGCACTGGTAGCTCTGCTGAAAACAGCGTCAGTCCGGGTTAGTTTCGTTCAAATCATGCAAGAATGAAGGAAAAACAATAGCAAAAGTGTTTGGAAAAGTAGATACGTTTAGGACGTATCAGCGTCCCAGCCAGGAAGCTGCTCGGGTACATGGTCTCTGCTCGAGGAATCGAAGCGAACCCCGAGAAAGTTCAAGCAATCGCCAGGATGCAGGAACCAACCAACATCACAGGCGTGCAGCAGCTCACCGGAAGACTCGCAACCCTGAGTCGTTTCATCAGCAGATTGGGAGAGCGCACGTTGCCATTCTACCAGTTGCTGAGAAAAGGAGAGAAATTCGAGTGGACTGAAGAAGCCCGCAAAGCATTTGCGGACCTGAAGAAGACACTGTCGACCCCACCGACCCTGGCGGTACCCAAAGAAAAAGAACAACTATACCTCTACGTAGCAGCACGCAACAGCGTGGTAAGCACAGTACTCGTCATCGAGCGCACCGAGGAAGGCAAGATCCAGAGCATACAGAGGCCGATCTACTACCTCAGCATGCTCCTGAAAAAATCCCAGAAGCGGTACCCGCACTACCAGAAGCTACTACTAGCCATCATCACGACCTCAAGAAAGTTGTCGTACTACTTCGACGAGCACCCCATCACAATCGTGAGTAGCGCACCACTCGCAGACATCCTCAACAACCCCGGAGAGACTGGGAGAGTCGCCGAGTGGAACATTGAGCTCAGTCCGCGGGACCTACAATTCAAGCACCCGACAGCAATCAAGGCCCAAGTACTCCCAGATTTTCTGGTCGAGTGGACGGAGGTCCAGACACCAAGCCCCCCGAACCTGTCGAACTCATGGAAAATGTTCTTCGACGGGTCCAAAAGACAGCAAGGAGCCGGAGCAGGAGTCGTTCTGGTCTCCCCCAAAGGAACCAAACTCAAGTACATCCTCCAGATCAACTTCAGCCACGCCTCCAACAACAAAGCCGAATACGAGGCACTGCTCTATGGCATGCATATGGCCAAAACATGCGGTGCCACTCGCCTCGTAATCTACGGAGACTCCAACCTCGTTGTCCAGCAGGCGATGAAATACTGCAATGTAGTAGCCGACAACATGGCGGCCTATCAAAAGCTCTACAACGCACTCGAAGGAAGTTTCGACGGCTGCGAGCTCAATTATATCCCAGAGCAAACAACACAGAAGCCGAAGAACTCACAAACATCGGATCGACTCGAGGACCAGTACCACCCGGCGTCTTCCTCGAGAGCATCAGCCAGCGATCCATCAAGGAGAAACCAGCAGCACCAGAGGCAGCTGTAGATGACGACACCACAGAGCCAGCACAAGTGGCATCAGCAAGTCCATTTGAAGGCAACAACAGCCAAGAGGTCGAACCTACGGATTCAACAACACTCGAAGGACCAGCATGGACAAGACCGTTCCTCCGATTTCTAATCGAAGGCACACTACCGCAAGACGTCTCAGAAGCTCGACGCATCAGCCGCCGACCCAAGGCATTCACAGTCATCAACAGACAGTTATACAAGAGAAGAATCACCCAGATACTCCAGAAGTGCATCGATGAAGAAGACGGCAAAGCCCTACTACTCGAAATCCACGAGGGCACCTGCGGGCACCACGCGAGCAGTCGAGCGCTCGTATCCAAAGCGTTCCGAGCAGGGTTTTACTGGCCCACTGCGATGAAAAACGCAGAAGACATCGTATGACGTTGCATCGCCTCTCAAAAATTCGCCAGCAGGACGCACGCCCCAGCCTCAGAACTCAAGACCATACCACTATCATGGCCCTTCGCCACCTGGGGATTCGACAAGGTAGGCCCACTCA
Organism: Bromus sterilis; assembly: GCA_950022295.1. Lineage (NCBI taxonomy): Eukaryota > Viridiplantae > Streptophyta > Magnoliopsida > Poales > Poaceae > Bromus > Bromus sterilis. The sequence goes on from OX465598.1 coordinate 37,894,286, forward strand.
AGAAATCATCAAAGGGAGGAAGAACTCACCTGCTAGTAGCAGTCGACAAGTTCACCAAATAGATCGAAGCAGTGCCCATCACCAGCTCCACAGCCCTCACGGCGGTGAACTTCATCAAATAAATCATCTTCAGGTTTGGGGTGCCACACAACATCATCACGGATAACGACACAAACTTCACAGCGGCAAAATTCCGGAACTTCTGCGAAGAATTGGGCATCAAAATCAACTACGCATCAGTCGCACACCCGCAATCCAACGGCCAGGTGGAAAAAGCAAACGGCCTAGTATGCAGAGGACTCAAAAAGCGTCTCCTCGCACCACTCGAGCAGGCCGCGGGCAACTGGGTAGAAGAACTCCCTGCCGTACTATGGAGCCTACGCACCACCCCGAATACTGCAACCCAGTACACACCTTTCTTTATGGTGTACGGATCGGAGGAAGTGCTACCACATGACCTCAAATTTGGGGCACCCCGGATCTCAGGGTACGAAGAAGAAGAAGCAGAAGAAGCGCTGCAAGATGACAAGGACACAGCAGACGAAGCAAGGGCCACAACCCTAGCAAAGTCAGAGGGGTACCAGGACAAACTGCGCACTTACCAAAGCAGTCGCCTGCGCACCAGAACCTTCAATAAAGGCGACCTAGTCCTACGGCTCATACAAGAGAAAGTTCAGAAGCTTTCCCCCCAATGGGAAGGACCGTTCATGATCACAGAAGTCATAGGAGGAGGCGCCTATAGACTGAAGAACCCGAAGACTGACGAAGACGTGGGAAATCCATGGAACGTAGCAAACCTACGCCTGTTCTACCCATAGTCTCCACCAGTCAGGCTCATCTGACAGCTCACGTAAACCTTCGACGCAATAAAATGATGTTGCTCAAACACTACCATACTAAAGCACTCGGGGGCTCGAGTACAAACTCCCCCCAAGAGACGCTATCGTCGCAATCGCGATCTTTTACCAAAGCACTCGGGGGCTCGAGTACAAACTCCCCCCGAGAGACGCTATCGTCGCAATCGCGATCTTTTATCAAAGCACTCGGGGGCTCGAGTACAAACTCCCCCGAGAGACGCTATCGTCGCAATCGCGATGTTTTATCAAAGCACTCAGGGGCTCGAGTACAAACTCCCCCCGAGAGACGCTATCGTCGCAATCGCGATCTTTTATCAAAGCACTCGGGGGCTCGAGTACAAAATTCCCCCCGAGAGACGCTATCGTCGCAATCGCGATCTTTTACCAAAGCACTCGGGGACTCGAGCATAAACTCCTCCCGAGAGACGCTATCGTCGCAATCGCGACCTTTGCACCAAAACACTCGAGGGCTCGATTGCAAAATATCCCCCCGAGAGACACCATCATCATTCACGGAGCCCGAAAATCAAAAGGGTCCAAGAAAAAACCCATCGATAAGCACCACCCGTTGAACTATGTCCGGGATCAAAAGGAAAAACACGGCTACAACCAGATGGAACACCATGTACTCTGCAGAAATATGGATGGAGCGCAGGACACAGACAATTATTCAAGTCTTCATCTGATCGCCAACGATCACCTAAAGACTCGGGGGCTACTCCCATTTGGAGCGCTGCCGCGCACCCGATAAAAGACAGAAAATAATGGAAGAACAACAAAGGAAACAGATCTCAGCCTACGTTTGACTCTTTGACCCAAACGTAGCCTCGGGGGCTACTCCCATCGGGAGCGATGTCGCGCACCCGATAAAACCCACAATGCGAAGTTTTAATGGACTCGAAGACAACTTTCGATCACCAAGGACTCGAACACAGCTATCGGTCGCAAAGGGCTCAAAGACAAATTCCATTGCAAAGGCTCAAGCACAGTTCACACCACAAGGATCATTTTTAGTACAACAAAGATTCAAAGTACATTGGATAGAAGGCATCTCTGAGTACTCGAAGGCAATCCTCATTACATGGAGAACTAACCTAGTTACAGAAGGCACAAGCAGCTGATCAGCTTACAAGGAATTATGACTTCTACATGAGTGCCCATGCTGGGATGACTGGCACTAAGACAGCGAGCATCATCATAGGCAAAGGAGGACTCGAAGCAGCAGGCTCACGATGTTAATGACATAACAAAAGGTGAAGCTCGACTTATTTGCGGAGCAGTCAAAGACGATACTCCACCAGCTTCTTCTCCTGCTCCACTAGCTTCTTCTTCTGCTCCACCAGCTTCTTCTCCAGCTCCACCCGAGCTGCCGGCGAAGATGAAGCCGTTGCCTCCAGTTCTACAAGGTCGCCCGGCACGCCCGCTTGATTGGTGGCTTGACGTCAAGGTCCTCTTCAGAGCCGGAGGAGGAAGCAGTTGAAGACAGTCAACCACCAGCACCCGAAGAATCGCCGGAGGAGGAAGCAGTTGAAGACGCAGGCGAAGGACTCCTTGACATGCCGGAACCATCGCTACTTGTCTCTGGCCAGTACGGATCCATACGGTTGCCGCTCGATTCAAAAGCACGAATGCCAAGAGTATATTTTCCATCAAAACGGCAACAAAGAGTGTCACCATCACGTAAATTCAACCGACGACCAAAATATTTCCAGCCAGAGCCAAGAAAAATCAAGCGAGAACTATCGATCTCCAATTTAACATAAGAAGGAGATCGACCGCACCCTTGAAGACGAAGCAGCAAGCCATCAAGGCCACGCTCAGAAACAATGGCAGCAAATGCATTAGGAAGAAGAATGCTAGCAGCGCCCCGGCCACGGACGTGCAGGAGAAAGTCATAACACCAAACACCCTCGTCCGAGGAATAGGGGGAAGGCACCAATGCTGCACCATGACGACAACCGCGAGAAGAGCGCGGCGTACGACCACCACGGCCGCGGAGAGCACGACCACGGTCGGTCATACCAGCGCCACACTTGGGCGCCATGAGAAGAGAAAGAGAAAGAGGAGCAAGATGAGAAGAGGACGAATACCGTTTCTAGATGAAGAAGAGGGGCCTATTTATAACACAAACCCTAGAGCACGTAGAAGCCCAGACGACGGGAGCCATTAATTCAAAGACCAAGCACGCCGGGCAATTCGAAGTCCGAGACAAAGATGCCTTCACACGGGAGGCACAGTGTGCTGGGCGCATCAAATCTCGCGTGTTTTCAATGCGTGCATCGATAACTCAACAGGCGGCTGCAGCACGCCACCAAAAAGCCATCATTATGACCGGTCATGAAGACATGACGGTTAGAAGCCAGAGCATCTTTTGACGGTCCTCCAGCAAGGAGATAGTTATCTTCACCAAACAAGAGGTAAATCAAAGGGGCAATGAACAGAAGAGGCAGCTTGAAAGCACCATTTTTGCATAGTTTAAATACATTTTTCAAATATATCTAACTCCCATCGGGAGCGTATCCACCTGCGAGAGTTTCGGGTGCTCCCTCACCCAGAAGAAAAAATGTGCTCGAGTGATCACTCGCACCTACAAGAGTCTCAGGTGCTCCCTCACCTAGAAGAAAAGATATGCTCGAGTGGTTACTCGCACCCATGAGAGTTTCAGGTGCTCCCTCACCACGACACGAGATGAGCAGGCCTGCACTCGCCAGATCGAGCGGTCCCGGAGTATCGGGTGCTCCCTCACCCCGAGAGCAAAATCGATATTCGAGTGATTACTCGCAAAACTCTATATACTCAAGCACTCGACGACCTCCCGAGCAAATATCCCTCTACACCCGAGCACTCAGAGAAGCTCCACGAGTGACCGCTAAAATCACCCACTTGATTGTTTATTCCAAGTGGGTGCATTATTTACTAGGCTCCGCGCCTCAATAAAAATACATACTCCTGGAACACGATACACTGTGCCCAGATGCCACGCAAGCTTAGCGTGTAGGTAAAACCCCGCTGCGAAGATCGGCCGGGCTGGGACTTGCCGAAGAGCGATTTCACTCCCAACCTTTTCCATGCGCATGCATGATAGAAAAAGACGGGCGGACGCGCCTAGGCTACGAACTTTACTAGCGGCAATTGATCACTATAAGACCTGCAGTGGCATGAATTTTGCTAGACACCAGTGTTCCAAGCTCATGTCGAGGGACATGGGTTTGATTGGGCTACTACAGTTTTTTCCACTAGTGCAATTCACCAAGGCTCGACCAGTCGACACCTTGGGCCCTTTCAGCTTAGCATCCCTCGAAACAGGTTTTGTCATGGCCCCAGACTGCCAGCGACCCGCGGTTGAACCGTGCATACATCAAAACGATGCTAGAGTGGATTCGAGTCCCTGCGCGCCTCTTCGAGTCCCCCAGGCACTCGGGGGTTACTGAAGAGGGGGTGACCCCACGACTCCTATGGATGAGCCTACCCGGTGTACCCGAAGACAGAAGGCCCACAAAGATGCCGCCTGCGCGTAGCCTTGGCCCACTAGTGGCACCGACGTAGGAGTCCGTGAGTCATAAGGAAGGTGCAAACTTGCTGTACGGAACAAGATTATGGTTAGGAAACCTCATCTGTAATCCAGGACGGACTCCCCGAGACCTAGCCTAGTATATAAGGGCTAGGAGGGGAGACGTCCAGGGACAAACAATACACAATCTGTAACCTAGCCTTGTGCGCACTAGCCTCGGCTTCCCTGTAATCGCCATCTCCAATCAATAATATCGAGCAGGAACGTATCCTCCTGTTAGCCGACGAGCTTATCGTCCAACCTGTGCCTCTCATGACTAACCCAGGGTCCGTAACCATGGGATTTGCCGGGGTACATCCCCGTCAATCCCTCTCTCCATCAGCTTCTGGATGTAGGCCATTTGACGATCCAGATCGGTATCCCCGTCCCTTGGTTTCTCAGCCCAGTGGTATTTTGTAGTCGGAGGTGGAAGAGAGAATTCGGGCAGATTCAGCAAATCTTGGTTCCGTGGTGAGGAAACATAAAAGAACCCCGTCTGCCAGTTCTTGATGGACTGAGGCAGTTGGGGATGAGGATAGAGTCCAATTTGGCGAAGGTATATGGTGGCACCGCCGCATTTGGCCATCACCTTTACTTCCTCGTTCTTCTTGGTCTTGGGGTTGATAGTATGCACACCAGTGCCTACTTGGAAGCTGCGAAAGTGAAAGAGCAGGCACCAGAGCCCAATGATGGGCCAGACTCCGAGGTAACCTTTTCACAGTGCCACGAAAGTGGAGAGCAGCATGATTGCGTTTGCTCCGAGGTGGTGCTGTTGCAGGCGGTAGAAGGCGAGGAAGTCATGGAAGAATTGTCTCACCGGGAGCCCGAATCCGCGCTCGAAGTGCGCGAGGAAGACAACCCACTCTCCATCCTGGGGTGTGGGCACAATCTCGTCGCCGGGAGCGCGGAAGTCAAGGTCCGCCGGGATCTTGCGAGACTGGCGGAGGAGCGCAATCTGCATCTCCGTTACATTGGATCCCTTCCAAGCTCCTCTCTAGGAGCTGGCGGCGGCGTTGTCCCCCATGGAGGCATTAGACTCCGTGGTGGGCGAGGAGGAGCGAGACGGAGACGAGGAAGAAGGTACGGCGGCGGAGAAGACGGCAGCGGAGGCGGCGGAAACCTAGATCCAAGTCCACCTATGGTGGCGGAGGAGGAGCGGTGGCGATGGCGGTGGAGTGCGGCAGCCCGGTCTTCGGTGCGGCAGCTCTTGGCGTCGGAGGCAATGACAGCAGCATGGTGGGGCGAGCGGTGCGGCGGCGGAGGCAAGGGAGGAGAGCTCGAGGAAGAGGGTGGAGTGAGGGGTGCGAGACGCATCTCTCACCCCGCGGGGTATTTAAAGGCGTGGCAAGGAGGTAGTGGGATCGGGTGTGCCGATCTGGCAGGCGGTGTAGCCGCGTGTATCCACAGAGTAGCATCAGTTCAGAGCACAGAAGATCCGGCGGATGGGACGGGACGTGCGCGCGTGGGTCGAGTCAGCGGTTATGGCATGTCAAATCGTGGCACGACGTCCCGTATTCTTCGGCGAATTCGAAGCGGCAAGTTCGGTCAACATTCCAGTCAAACCAACCGTTGGGCGGATCGGTCGAGGAGGTCAAGCGCAATCGGCCAATATAGAGCAATCGGCCCATTGAGAACAATTGGTACGAAGATCAAGAACAATCGGAAGGTCACGAGCAATCGGAAGAGCAAGAGTAATCGGAAGATCAAGAGTAATCGAAAGATCAAGAGCAATCGGCAGGTAGCAAGCAACCGGCCTATTAGAGCAATTGGCCAGAAACAAAGAGTTTGCATTTTATAAGGAACCTGTGCAGGCCTCGCCATCTCTGAGTTCGGCGGGACCTCCGCAGCTTCAGGGGCTACTGTCGGGGGTATGACCCCCGGGTAGGGTCACCCAGGGGAAAAAGTTCATCAATGCAAAGATCACCGACCTGATGGTCACCGATCTAATTAAGGCCGAGCTAAACAAGATCAAGCAAGAAGTGGGCCGATCTGTTCCAAGTGAGGGCCGATTGCCCTAGAGAGGGCGCAATCGGCCTCACCCAGGAGCATGCGGCCGAAGTAAGAAGAGCAACATCCGATCAGAGGTCCAGGTCGGACACCCGGTACAAGAGCATTCAATGCGCAATCCATAAAGATCGGGACTGTCAGAGGCGTGCGGTCTCCTCCAGCGCCGATCACGCGGACAGGTCGACAAGCCTAAGTATCTAGCTTCATTGTTCACTACCGAGGTCTACGGGATAGCAGTATTGCGAGCCGCAAGTCTACACCGGGTCATCCGGAGAAGCACGATGTTAGGTCTCTAGCTGATCTGAGACAGACAGTTGGGCCCTCCCTCTTGTATATTTACTTTTGTACCCTGGGCTCGGCCTATAAGAGCCCCGGGTACCCCTCCCGCGTGGGGGACGACGGAGTAGTTATTACAATCTCACCCACCAGAGAGAGCAAGGAGAGAGTAGAGACCAGAGGCCCTCTTCTTCTTCCTCTCAAATAGCTCAAGGAGCATTCATTGTAGCCAGAGTTATTGCATATAGCTAGCTCGGCAGGACTAGGGGTGTTATCTCTACGGAGAGCCCCGAACCTGGGTACATCGTGGTGTCTCACCGTGTGTTCCCATTCTCGCTTCCGGTACCAGAGACACTAACCTCGGTTTGTCCCTCTCTTTAGCCATCCCCATGGCATCTGGCGTTACATATCCACGACAGATCCCCAACAGTGGTATCATGAGCAAGGCTATGCGTAGATGTATTGTACGGGTAGAACACATCTAGGATGTGGGCATCAAATATCCAATTGTTACCCTCCCACGTGTACTCATTTAGCGTTGCGGCAATGTCCTGATGAAGCAGCCCCGACCGACCTTACGCGTTTACGCGAGACTGGTTCCACGCTTGACATATGGCTTGTACCATATAAGTGGCTGGGGGGTGTCTGTCTCTCTAACATTAGCGACGCGAAGACGTTTGCAACAGAGTGTCCCGACAGGGGTGTAATAGAAACAATTGCAGGATTGGTGTTGTGGCTTGTTTTCGCAGGATAGAAAGCGGTTCTCTCTCGAAACCCCTTAGCAGCCACGTAAAACTTGCAAAAGATAAAGTAGAAGGCTTTTTAACTTTAATTTGCATGTAAGGGGGGATCATAGCTTGTATGATTTACAGTTTTACTTCCTGTCTTGCTAATATGCTAGATATGCGACGGTAGCATGATAGGATAATCTCTCTCAATACCATGATTGTATTCTCCCTTAGTGGGCACCGCCTGGAAGGATCTCTTTATGATAGGCAGGTCGTGACGATCGGGTGTCATACATACATTAGCGATCGCATGAGGTTGGGTTTGGCAAGCCTAGCATATGCAGATATGGCCTTGCTGAACAGCCATACACTAAGGTTCGACTGGCAGGCTTGACATATGTAGATATGAGCTTGGGATACGGATGACCGAAAGGTTAAGCATGAGTCATATAACGGATATGATTGGCATGATGGCCTACCTAGGGAGATGTGTCGTCGGCCGTGTGATATTCGAGGACGATCATTCAAACTAGGATTATGTTAATCACTTAGTAAATTTGGAGAGATGTTTAACTAAGTGGGAGTTTTGGAATTAATTAAAATTGAACTCCAATTATGAACAAAGTCTAAATATGTGTTTTGCAAGTAACCATTGTAGATGGCTGCACCTCGCCCCTCGTTCAACTTAGGGTCATTCCTAGACAAAGACAAACTGAAAACCGATGGGTCAAACTTCACCAACTGGTTCCGCACTCTGAGGATTCTCATCGTTCCCCTCAAGATAGCATACGTACTAGAGGCCACGTTAGGTGACGAACCACCAGCAGATGCTAGTCAGGATGAGAAGAATGTCTACCTCTCCAAGACGGATGATTACAACCTTGTCCAGAGTGGAATGCTTTACTCCATGGAGGCTCAGCTGCAGAAACGCTTTGAGAGGATGGGTGCATATGAGATAATCACCAACCTCAAGGCCTTCTTTGCACCCCAAGCCAGGGCTGAACGTTATGAGGCTTCTAAAGCTTTCTTCTTAGCAAAGATGGATGAGCATAGCAGTGTTAGTGAGCACGTGGTCAAGATGTCTGGCTATGTTCAACGCTTGAATGCTCTGGAATGTAAGATTCCAAATGAACTTGCTGTTGGTAGGGTGCTGCAGTCGCTACCCCCTAGCTACAAAGGCTTTGTGTTGAACTACAACATGCAGGGGATGACTAAGACCCCTTCTGAGTTGTTCGCCATGCTGAAAACTGTTGAGGTTGAGATCAAGAAGGAGCATGCTGTATTCATGGTCAACAAGATCGTTGAATTCAAGAAGTCTGGCAAGAAGGGGAAGGGAAATAAGGGAAGCCCGAAGAAGGGTGACAAGCCAGTTGTCACTCCTCGTAAGGCACCCAAACCTGGACCCAAGCCCGACGTTGAGTGCTTCTACTGCAAGGGTGATGGTCACTGGAAACGCAACTGCCCCAAGTACCTACAGGATAAGAAGGCTGGCAAGATTGTCAGAAGAGACAAAGGTATATTTGATATACACGTTATTGATCTTTTCTTAACAAGCGCTGGGAACTAATCCTGGATATTTGATACAGGATCTGTTGCTCATATTTCTAACTCCTCTCAGGGGATACAGAATAGGCGACGCTTGATGAAAGATGAAGTGACGATGCGTGTGGGAAACGGCTGCCGGATTGAAGTGGTGGCGGTCGGCACGAAGCATCTTAGTCTCCCTTCAGGATTAGTTTTGATTTTGAATAAGTTCTACTATGTACCCGCATTGAGTGTGAACATCGTTAGTGGTTCTTGCTTGAAGCGAGACCACTATTCTTTTAAGTCAGAACAATTGGTTGTGCGATTTATAAGGATGATGTGTTTTATGTTCAAGCACCGGAGAAAAATGGCTTATTCATTCTTAATATCGATTGTGATATACTTCATATTGATAACATAGAGGCAAAAAGATTAAAACCTAGTGGCGAAGAACACATGACGATGTGGCATTGTCGACTTGGTCATATTGGTGAAAAGCGCATGAAGAAGCTTCATGATGATGGACTTCTGGAGTCATTGGATTTTGGATCCCTTGAAACATGTGAACCATGCCTTATGGGCAAGATGACAAGGACTCCATTCAATGGAATAATGGAGCATGCGGAAGACTTGTTAGGGATCATACATTCAGATGTATGTGGACCTATGAACGCCCCCACACGAAATGGTCTTCGTTACTTCGTGACCTTCACAGATGACTTAAGCAGAAATGGGTATATCTACTTAATGAAACATAAGTCTGAAACCTTCGAAAGGTTCAAGGAATTTGAGAGTGAGGTCGAGAATCAACTCGGGAAGAAAATCAAGCACCTTCGATCCGATCGAGGAGGCGAGTATTTAAGTCACGAGTTTGGCGATCATCTTAAGACTTGTGGTATCGTACCACAACTTACGCCGGCAGGAACACCTCAGCGTAACAGTGTTTCTGAGCAACATAATCGAACTCTATTGGATAGTGTACGATTGATGATGTCTCATACCGACTTACCTGTGTCATTCTGGGGGTATGCATTAGAAACTGCCGCTTACATTCTTAATAGGGCACCGTCCAAATCCGTAAAGACAACACCATTTGAGGAATGGCATGGCAAGAAACCAAAGTTGTCTCACTTGAAGATTTGGGGTTGTGAGGCTTATGTTAGGAAACTTCAGCCTGACAAACTCGAATCAAAAGCGGATAAGTGCATCTTTGTGGGATATCCAAGGGAAACCGTTGGATACACCTTCTACAACCAGTCTGAGGGCAAAACGTTTGTCGCCAAGACTGGATGCTTTCTTGAGAAAGAGTTTCTTTCGAAAGAATTGGGTGGGAGGAAAATAGACCTCAACGAGATGATTGACCAATCACTCCAAGTGGAAGAAATGGCAATGGAAGTTGTTCCGGAACCATCTTCCGTAGTGGGAGCTGAAGAGAACGGTCATCATGATATTCATAATGATCGTGAAATACATGATGATCATGATCAAGATGAAGAGGATCCTATTGTACCCCGCAGGTCATCAAGAGCCCGAGTAAAAACTCAGTTTTATGGTCAACTTGTCAATGTAGTCATGTTAAATGAACCTGACGAACCTGCGAACTACAAAGAAGCAATTGAGGGACCCGAGTCCGAGAAATGGCTGGAAGCCATGAAATCCGAGATAGACTCCATGTATGCCAACAAAGTATGGACTTTGGTGGATATCCCCGAGGACCGAAAGGCCGTCGAGAATAAGTGGATATTCAAGAAAAAGACTGACGCAGACGGAAACGTATCTGTCTATAAAGCTCGACTTGTCGCAAAAGGTTTCCGACAAATTCAAGGATTTGACTACGAAGAGAATTTCTCTCCCGTAGCGATGCTAAAGTCTATCCGAATATTGCGAGCAATTGCTGCCTATTACGATTATGAAATATGGCAGATGAATGTGAAAACCGCGTTCCTAAATGGCAACATTGAGGAAGAGTTGTATATGGTACAACCCGAAGGTTTTATTGATCCTAAGGACGCTGGTAAGGTATGCAAACTTCAACGGTCCATTTATGGGTTGAAGCAAGCATCTCAGAGATGGAATCTTCGTTTTGATGAGGTGATCAAAGCTTTTGGATTTGTCCAAAATGAAGAAGAATTCTGTGTTTATAAGAAAGCGAGTGGGAGCTCTGTGGCATTCCTAGTAATATATGTGGATGACATATTATTGATAGGGAATGATGTGAAATTTCTAGAGGGGGTAAAGGAATATTTGAATGGAAAATTTTCCATGAAGGACCTAGGTGAAGCTGCATACATATTAGGAATTAAAATATATAGAGATAGATCAAGACGCCTATTAGCACTGAGTCAGAGAACTTACCTTGAGAAGATATTGAAGAGGTTCAATATGGATAATGCCAAGAGAGGCCTGTTTCCCGTTATGAAAGGAAGTAAATTGAGTGTGACTCAATGCCCATCAACAGCAAAAGAAAGGGAGGAAATGTCCTCAAAGCCCTATGCCTCAGCCATAGGTTCTATCATGTATGCTATGCTGTGTACTCGACCAGATGTGGCCCTGGTGGTTAGTCTGACTAATCGTTTCCAAAGTAATCATGGAATGGATCATTGGATTGCAGTGAAGAACGTCCTTAAGTACTTACGAAGAACTAAGGATCTGGTTCTTGTCTATGGAGGATGTGAAGAAGAGCTCGCCGTAACAGGTTACGTCGATGCCAGTCTTGGTACTGATCCCGATGACTCAAAATCCCAGACGGGATACGTGTTTATGTTGAATGGTGGTGCGATTAGCTGGAGGAGCGGCAAGCAGTCAGTCGTCGCCCAATCTACGATGGAATCGGAGTATATTGCCGCCTGCGAAGCGTCAAACGAAGCGCATTGGCTAAAGAAGTTCGTCATCAAGCTTGGCGTATTACCTAGTTGCACTGACCCTGTTAGCATTTATTGCGACAATACGGGTGCCATTGCTAACGCAAGGGAGCCGAGGACTCACTCTACAGCCAAGCATATTCTCCGGCGTTTCCATGTGACGCGGGACTATGTCAAGGATGGTCATACTAGGATTTGCAAAATACATACGTATCTGAATCCGTCAGACCCAATGACTAAACCTCTTCCACAAGCCAAGTTTGAACAGCACCGAGAGACTATTGGTGTTAGATACATACCTGATGTAAACTAGTGTAATTTGTACTCTAGTGCAAGTGGGAGACTGTTGGATATGTGCCCTAGAGGCAAATTAATAAAGATATTTGTCACATATCTGTTTGTTCATAATACGTTATATATTGTGCTAGAACTATATTAAGCGGAAACATTAATACACGTGTGATATATAACAACCTGGTCACTAGTTAAACTCAGGCATACTAGCTCATTGGGAAATTGATGATCAAGGTTTCCTGATCATGAGAACATAATAGTCTATTGACAATGAGATCATATCATTAGGAGAATGATGTGATGGACGCACACCCACCTTAAGCATTGAAGTGTGATCAAGTCACATAAGTTCAGCATTGCGATGACTTAATAACATAGTGACTGAATCCTTAGACCGTGATGATCATACATAATTGCTATCTATTAGGATGCTTTGAGTGCATTAACCGTTACACTGAAACATGGTAACTGAAAAGGTGTATCTTGGGTATTCCTAAGTAGATATGTTGAGGAGTATGAAATAGATCAGAGAGGGATTTGTCAATCCGAGTGACGGATAGGTACTCTGGGCCCACTCGGTGGTGTTGCATCAATAGCTTGCAAGCAAGTGACTAGGTCACAAGAGATGTAATATTCACAGACGAGTAAACATGTTATGTCGGAGACGAGGAAGAACTAGGTACTGGATACCGACGATCATACCTCGGACAAACATAGTACCGAAGCACAAAGGGATCAAGTCATATTGTTAACGGTTCAACGGCGATGAAGTTTATTCGATGGAAGCGTAGGGGCACATCAAGGATTGTAACCAGATCCCACATGATGGTCATTGGTCAGAGAGTGCCTCGATCATGTCTACTGTTTCCCGGACAATAGGGTGTCACACTTAAGGGCAATCGATGCATTAAGGATTGATTCGGGATCATCGGTGCAAAGAGAGAAAACACCGGAAATGTACCGGGAGGTGCCGGAAGCTGTTCCGGATATTTTAAAAGGTTCAAAATAATATATATTAATGTTTAAATATGTTTTATTATTTAATTAACATAATTAAATATTAAAATTGATTTAAATAATTAATTAAAAAGGTGAAAAGGTATTTGGGCCTTAAAAGGCCCATGAGGGGAAGGGGAGCCTCCCCCTTGGGCTTGGCGCTAAGGGAGGGGCCCATCCCCCCTCCTAGCCGAACCACTCCCCCCCTTGGGGGTTTAGTCCCACATGGGGGAAGGGGAGGGGGTGGAGCCCCTCCTTGGCCTATATAAGGAGGGGTGGGGGTGCCTTTTTCAATACAACATTGAGTTTCTCTCTCTCTCTCTCTCTCTCTCTCTCTTTCTCCGACCTAGAGCGGACTCCCCTGGTTTGGAGTTTGCACCTGGTTGGGGGTTTCACCATCATCCGGACGCCGTCGCGCTGCCGGAATCGGGATCCGGATCAATCTTATTTCCGTTGCTCTTCTGGTTCGGAGCCCGGAGGGACGTCGGTTGCACCGTACGTGTGTAATCCCGCGAGGCACTACACGTGTGGTGCTACTTCATCTTCGGAGGTTCTTCAACACGATAGGGAGGTCGTAGGATCAGAGTCTACGCCAACCACGTTCGAGGAACGTTTCCCTCTTTCGGTCTTGAAAGGTATGAACACCGATTCCTTCTGTTACATACATCAGCATAGCATAGATCTTGGGTTCGGGACTCGTAGGTAGGAAAATTTTATTTTCTGCGCCGATCCCCAACAAGGCTTAAATGTTATGCTCTGAGTTTTTTTATTTGAGTTGCATAAGTGCCCCAAGAAAATTCTCTACTACCTGATGTTCTATTTTTCACAGATTCTGCCACGTTTTGCCTCTCCTTACTTTTGCAAACCTTAAGCTTGATTTTTCTTTGCAAAAACTTTTTGGCAATATTGAGAAATAGTAGATCTTCAATAATATATTTATATCCAGTGTAAAATATATATTTTATTAAGGGTACTAACCTCTCTAATCAGCTTATGATGAGTTATGTATGAAGGGAAGATGATGAAAAAAGATCCGGAAGTGTCAAGCGCTCAAGCTTGGGGATGTCTCCATGCATCCCCTATGATTACTCAAGGAGACTCAAGCGTATAAGCTTGGGGATTCCCCCGTGCATCCCCTTCTCAATCAACAATCATCAGTTTGTCCTTCGTCTCACTATATTTTTATCACTTCATGCGTTATGTGCTATGCTTGGAGCGTCTCACTCTTAGGTTTTATTTTTAGTTTTCTTTAGCTTTGCTTGCTGTTCATAACAAGTTAGACCCCAACTTACTTTGTGTGGGAGAGAAACACGCTCCACTTCAATCTAGAAAACATCATAGGATTTTTCATGCTTATCTTTTTGCTGTTGTGTGTTCTTTATCTTTTCGTAGCTACTACCACGTTTAGTTTTAGTCTTAGTTTGTCTTTAGCAAGAGCCCTGGCTTTTGTTTAGTATGTTGCTGGAACTCTCTTTAGTTTTCATGTTTATCTTGTTAAGAGAGTTGGTTGTTGCACTGATTTGCGTCTTGTCTTGAAAGTAGGTAATTGAGGTTGCTATTTAATTTTTGTAGTAACTTGCAATAGTTTTGAGGTATTGTTGTGAGTAATGTTTGAACTTTTGGTGTCAAGAGCTCTAGCCTATTAGTGATAGGTGTCGTATTTTGGGCAATCCGTGTTTATTTTTAAAACCTACAAAACTAGTTGAGAACTTGTAACAACTCAGATTTCACAAAAATTAAAATTTTTGTTTTCGGTGTGAATTGTTTGATTGTCTGATTTGTTTGCGGTGTTTGCATCCCCGATTTATCGACCGACGATTATTTTTCCCCCTCTTATCTCGTACCGTATGGAGACCGACCCCTTTCCACGCTGACACTCGACCTTTGCGACACCGGGTTTCACCCGATCACCGTCGCGAAAACCCGCACCAGACCAGCCGTAGCCAACAGAACGAAAAACCCCGTTTAATAATTAAACGTGTTATTTTTATAGTGCACCGGAAATTTTTCTCAGAAAGGTTCCAGCGCGAGGTGAACGCCGCCTGCTCGACGCGATGATCATGCAGTTTGAAGTTTTACTCGAATCGGATGTCCTGCGGACCCCCGACGGTCAGAAACGTAAACACCGCGCGCGCGTGAGAGAAACCGGGGATGCTTTTGCAAACTGCTAGCCACCTGGGCTATTTAAAGACCACCACTCTCCCACCCCTTTCTAGGGTTTCCTTAGCCTAAAAATTGCAGCCACACCCCTAGATCTTCCCCAATTTTCGTAATTTAGCCCATTTTTGCCCAAACCCTAGCCTTCCTACGATCTAGACCGTTGGATAGGCCGATTCAACGGCCCAGAAGCCGCCACGTGTCCCCCTGGACCTCCCACCTACCTCGAGCCACTCCGATCCAAACCGAGCGCCGCCGCGCGCGCCGCCATGCCGAGGCCGCCGCCGGCAGGCCGCAGCAGCTGCGCCGCCTCCTCTCTCTCGCCGCGCACCTCCTCCCTCTCCTCCTCTGCCTCACCCCCTCTTCTCTCCTCTCCAGCAGGTGATACGTCCAAAACATATCTATAATTTCTTCTTGCTCCATGCCTCTTTTGCGTGATATTGCTATGATATTGATGAACTTCCATACACTTTTGATCATATTTGGACTAACCTATTAACTCAGTGCACCCCAGTGCTAGTTCCTGTTTTCTGCTGTTTTTCTATTTCAGGTTTCCCCCTTATTAACAATACCATAAAAATTCTGGGAAACATATAGGAAAAATCAGCGTACCAGAAGCTTCGAGAAAAGCCCAAGAGGGGCCAGAGGGGAGCCAGGGGGGCCCCAGGCGGCCAGAGGGCGCGGCCCCACCCCTGGCTGCGCCAGGGGGGCGCCTGGAGCCCCTGGCCCACCTCTGGCTGCCCCCTTTCGCCTATTTATTCCCCGTGACGAGAAACCCTCGGGGACAGAACCCTTTTTCGCGATCTCTCCTCTGTTTCGCCGCCGTCGCGCTTCCAAGATCGGGAGCACCAGAAGACCTCTTCCCGGCACCCTGCCGTAGGGAGGAATCACCTCCGGGAGCTTCTCCACCACCATGGATGCTTCCCGGATGAACCGTGAGTAGTCCACCTTGGACCATGGGTCCATGATCAGTAGCTATGTGATGTTATCCTCCCCCCTTTGTTCTTCATGGATTAGACCTCGTGAGCTGCCCTACATGATCGAGGCACATATGTAATCTTTCTGCTGTTTCTATGCTGAGTTTGATGGGATCCGATGGATTATGAGATTATGTTCAGATTGTGATTGAGTTATATATTTGATTCTCTTCTTTTATATTTTTATTCTTGAGTAACTCTTGCATGTTCTCCATTGCTGTTTATTGCTTTGGCCATGTAGTAGGTAGTGACTCCAAGAGGGAGCGTTATGCATGATTGTGGGTTCATGCCCCCCGATGACTAGCTTGAGTGACATAAACATGAGTCTAGGGGATGTGCTATTGCCACAAGGGGGAAAACGGTGCTTGTACTTGCGGGTGCAAGGATTTTTTACTTTACACAAAGTTCTTTAATGCAGTTGTCTGTTGCTTTGAGTTTACACTTTGGGTGGGATTCGCAACTTAATACCAGCGAGATGTTCTAGATAGATATCTCAAGGTGGATGATTAGTGGGTAGATGCAGATGGATTTCGGTCTACTTGTCTTGGCGTACCGCCCGTGCTTTCGAGCCTCTTCCTTTCTGTTTCGCATAATTAGCATTGGTTTGCGCACATAGTCCTGTCAATTGCCCAGCTGTACTTTGTTTACCTCGCATGGCTATTTTATCGTCTTTTGGGAGAGAGACATCACTAGTGAACATCATAGGACCACAGTCCATATTTCCACCACTGTTTACACTTTCAATTTACTTTCAGTATTTACTTTTCCATAGCTATCACTATCATTATTATCCCGTGCGTTTTATCCTTTGTAAACAACAAGGGCGGAGGAATTGACAACTTGTTGGGAGAAAAGCTATCTGTTGTGTGTGCAGGTCCAGGCAAAGTAAGTGATTATCATAAAACGACGCCTCACTTGCCGAACCACCTACTTGTTGCCGTTGGATTCCTCCTGCACGATACTCAACCTTAGCACTTTTGCTAAGGGAAATTTGCCGCTATCTACATCTCACCTTCCACTTGGGGTAACCAACGGGGGCGAGAAGTTATCTCGTGTATCAAGCAAATTTTGGCGCCGTTGCTGGGGAATCCACTCTTCAGGATAGGGGAGTTGCACACTATCTTTTATCTTTGCTTTTTAGTCTTGTTAGTTTACTTTTCAGTTTTTATCTTCATGTCCTTTATCAAAAATTTGAAAAAAATAGTATGTCTAGTTCCTTACTTGCCAATCAATGTCTGAATTCTTTGAAACCAGATCTTATTGGCATGGATGATTCACCGAGGATCAACAAAAGTGGTACAAGGAACACCGCTTGTCTCAAAAGGGCATACACTTATGGAAACAAATACACCAGTTGTTTGAGTATGCTAGAAACTTGTGCTCAATATATAATATATCTTTCTGCAGGGATGAATCTTGTTGCTTTATGAGGCACAAACACCTTGCTTTCCAATGTGAGTACAATGATGATGAAACCTTAGCTTCTTATGCTAAGAGAAATTATGATTTTGATGATGCATAGCAAATAGAAGAATTTGTTGCTTATAAGGGTGCCTATGAAGTTACTTCTCTTCTTAAAAATATTGATGATGCCCCTTATAAAACTGAGAGTTTTTCCATACTTAACTATTGTTTGGAAAATTACGATGCAAATTATTATATTACTGATCATCTTGAGAGAATCTCTCCCCCAAAGGAAGAGACTAATGATTTTCAGGACTATATGGAAGAAGAAATTGCTGAACCTGAAAGCTCCTTGGATGAAAAAGAGGAGGAGAGTGACGATCAAAAGGAGAAATAATGGAGCTATCCATGTCTACCTTCTAATGAGAGTAACTCTTTGAATCTTACCTTATATGAGTATTATGATCCTATGGATTCTTTTGAAATATCCCTTTTTGATGAAGTTGATGACTTTTATACTTGCGGCCATGATGCCATTATGAATGATGCTTATGGAGATGAACTTTCTATAGTTCCTAATGTTAAGAATGAAATTTTTTCTATTACACCCACAATTGATTGCCCTATTATCCTTTTGAAATCTCCAGCTCATATTCCGGAGAATTTTTCTCTTATCAAGGCTCAATGTGATGGGTTGCAATTATCTTATGATCCTAAAGACCGTGTTGAAAACTATACACGTGTGCTTGTAGGTCATGAACAAACGGTTTTATGTGATAGTTATATTATTTATGTTGTTCATGATGCTACTGAAAATTATTTTTAGAGAGGAAAGTTTGGTTGTAGAAACTTTCATGTTACAAAAACACCTCTCTTTATGATGAAAGTTTTTAAGTTGTTCTTCTTGCACCTTCCTATGATTGTTACTTTGTACTTTCATGATTTATTTCTTTACAAGATTCCCATGCATAGGAAGTGGGTTAGGCTTAAATGTGTTTCATTTTTGCTTCTTGATGCTCTCTTTTGCTTCAAATCCTTATTCTTACGTGAGCATCTTTTATAATCTTCATGCCTAGCTCAAAGGCGTAAAAGAAAGCGCTTGTTGGGAGGCAACCCAAGATGTTTTTACTTCTGTTTTTAGTGGTCTTGATGATTCTTACTACTGTAGCAACATCATTGTATCTTTACTTTTCAAGCTTTGTGCCATTTATAGCCTCATATGACAAGGGAAGTGAAAGTTGTGACATGCTGTCCGGAAAACAGATTCTGTCCTCGTGACTAGAAAAATCAGAGAAAAATCCCAGTTCATCTTTTTGAGATGAATTTTTTACACAGAGTGCTCTATACAATTACAGAACTTTCGTATGTTCTGAGTTTTTTGATTTGAGTTGCAGAAGTATCCCTAAACAATTCTTTTCTACCTGCTGGTCTGTTTTTCACAGATTCTGTCCTGTTTTGCCTTTTCTTCGTTTTGTAAACCTTAAGCTTGCTTTTTATTTGCAAAATCTGTTTGGAAATCTTGAGAAACAGTAGCTCTTTAAGAATATCTTTGTTTCCAGTAAGGGAAAAATTATTTTATGGGTACTAACCTCGCTAATCAGATTATGATGAGTTATGTATGAAGGGAGTTTTCAAGTGTGCGAGGGAAGATGATGAAAGAAGATTCAGGAGTGTCAAGCGCTCAAGCTTGGGGAAGCCCCCATGCATCCCCAAGAAATATTCTAGGAGACTCAAGCGTCTAATCTTGGGGATTCCCCCGTGCATCCCCTTCTCCATCGACAATTATCAGTTCGTCTCTCGTTCCACTATATTTTTATCACTTCATGCGTTATGTGCTATTCTTGGAGCGTCTCGCTCTTAGGTTTTGTTTTTAGTTTTCTTTAGCTTTGCTTTCTGTTCATAACAAGTTAGAGCCCAGCTTTCTTTGTGTGGGAGAGAAACACGCTCCACTTCCAAAATTTAGAGCACAACATAGGACTTTTTCCTGCTTATCTTTGTTGTGTGTGTTCTTTATCTTTTCGTAGTTGGTGTCATGTTTTGTTCTTGGTTTTCATGCTTATCTTTTCAAAGAGATTTTGTTTAGTTTGTTTCTGGAACTCTCGTGAGTTTTCATGTTTATCTTGTTTAGAGAGTTTGCCTGTTGCATTGAGTTTTGTGTCTTGACTTGAAGTAGGTAATTGAGGTTGCTATTCTTTTGTAGTAGTAACTTGCAATAGTTTTGAGGTATTGTTTTGAGTAATGTTTGGACTTTTGGTGTCAAGAGCTTTAGCCTATTAGTGACAGATGTCGTATTTTGGGAAATCCGTGTTTATTTTAAAAAACCTACAAATTAGTTGAGAACTTTAGCTACTAGATGGATCACTACTCTTCTGAGGGGTCGAATATTAGAGTACACTCACGTACCATGAGTCGAGGATGCGCAAGGATGACCAAACCCCCATACACTCCTCCTCGGGGTACTTGTCTCTTTGTGAAACCTCCTTATTAGATTGAGAGTTACCGATAATAAGTGCCTGAGTTCTTCGGACTAATGTGAGTATTTGAAAGTTGACACTTCCACCTTCCCATATTTTGCTAGCCTTTCCTGTGGCGTGCATTGCTTTCTTCTCACTCCGAGAGTTGGCGTCCACCTTCGCCGGTACATCCAAACCCTTGGCACGATACGCTCTGTCATCATAAGCCTCCTTATATCCCTCCTCAAAACAACCACCATACCTACCTATCAAGGCATTTCCATAGCCTTTCTGAGATATATTGCCATGCAACATCCATCTTCTCATGACTTGATCTTCATTTCATACATGCTACTTGCTTGATCGATGAGCCACATTCTAGTTGGGCCTTGCCCTAATCATTGCTACATGACGCGCTAGTATCATTGCATATCCTGCTACACTAGCAGAGGCATACATTTTCATACATCATGGTAGTTACATTTTCTTTATGATTTGAGTACTTTGTAAAGTGTGAAAGATCTTCTATACTTTTTGTAATATATAGAGTGTTGCCCCTAAAGTGAGGAAAAGATCCCAAAGTGGAAAAAATCAAAAGATCCCAAAGAGGACAAATCAAAAGATCCCAAAGAGGACAAATTAAAAGATCCCAAAGAGGACAAATGAGAGAGAAATAGAAAGAGCCATTGAGGCCACCAAAATATAAAAATACAAAAAAGATAAAAAAGAGAAAAAAGAGAAATAAAAAGAGAGAAGGGGGCATACTACTATTAATTTTGAGAGATCCACACTCGTACTCCCTCTTATATCTTGTACTCCATAGAGATTATCATTCATGCATATAGCTATGTGGGGACCTTCACACTAAAGAACTTGGCTTGTATATTGCAATGATGAGCCTCCTCAAATGAGCTCTAGGTCTTCTTGAGCAAGCGAGTTGGATGCACCCCCACTAGTTCCATTGGAGAGCTTACCTTAGCTCATATGTGCATCCGTTGCATGGCAATCCCTACTCCTCACATCATATCTATCATTTGGCTTTCTCTCGCCTATGATTGTCCTCATTGATGTGAGCCTTTCACACCTTTTTGTCTTCCTCCTCCACCATATTCTCTCTTTTCCATCCTAAGTGTCAACTTTCTTGCTTACGCTCATCCATTGCATGAGTGCTCAAAATGTCGAAAAGGAGTGGATCATTTTGACTTGTACCTGGCTAGTGGTCTGGGGATGAGTCAAGATAAGATTCCAAAGAAGACCAAGTGTGAAACTTTAGTAGATTGAGTTCTCAACAATAAAAATACTTTTTCTCGTATATCCCTATCCCCTTTCTTGCACGCAAACACCATTTGGAGACATTCGAGTCACGGACAGCGAGAGCTCTTGCACCTTTATGTTCTTATGTTGCTTGTTTCAATACTAGATATAGACTCTTGCCTGTTATGACTTGAATTGAATTGCATGCTTTGATTTCTTTACTTACAAAGTTCTTATATGGTTGTTAGCATGTCACCACAGAAATTATGCTTGTTATCATTTACCTACTCGAGGACGAGCAGGAATTAAGCTTGGGGATGTTGATACGTCCAAAACGTATCTATAATTTCTGCTTGCTCCATGGCTCTTTTGTGTGATATTGCTATGATATTGATGAACTTCCATACACTTTTGATCATATTTGGACTAACCTATTAACTCAGTGCACCCCAGTGCCAGTTCCTGTTTTCTGTTGTTTTTTCTATTTCAGCTTTCACCCTTATTAAAAGTACCAGAAAAATTCTGGGAAAAATATAGGAAAAATCAGCGTACCGGAAGCTTCGAGAAAAGCCAGAGAGGGGACAGAGGGGAGCCAGGGGGCCCAGGCGGCCAGAGGGCACGGCCCCACCCCTGGCCGCGCCAGGGGGCGCCTGGAGCCCCTGGCCCACCTCTGGCTGCCCCTTTCGCCTCTTTATTCCCCGTGACGCGAAACCCCCGAGGACAGAACCCTTTTTCGCGATCTCGCCTCTGTTTCGCCACCGCCACGCTTCCAAGATCGGGAGCTCCAGCAGACCTCTTCCCGGCACCCTGCCAAAGGGAGGATCGACCTCCGGGAGCTTCCCCTCCACCATGGACACTTCCCGGATGTGCCGTGAGTAGTTTTCTTTGGACCATGGGTCCGTGATAAGTAGCTATGTGATGTTCTTCTCCCCTCTTTGTTCTTCATGGTTTAGACCTCGTGAGCTTCCCTACATGATCGAGGCACATATGTAATCTTTCTGCTGTTGCTATGTTGAGTTTGATGGGATCTGATGGATTATGAGATTATGTTCTGATTGTCATAGAGTAATATATTTGGTTCTTATCTTTTATATTTTTGTTCCTAAGTAATTCTTGCATGTTCTCCGTTGCTGTTTATTGCTTTGGACAAGTAGTAGGTAGTAACTCCAAGAGGGAACGTTATGCTCGATTGTGGGTTCATGCCCCCCGATGACATGCTTGAGTGACAGAAACATGAGTCTAGGGGATGTGTTGTTGCCACAAGGGGGAAAACAACGGTGCTTGTAAGCGCGGTTGCAAGGATTGTTTACTTTACGCAAAGTGATTTTTAATGCAGTTGTCTGTTGCTTTGGGTTTACAATTTGGGTGGGGCTCACAACTTAATACCAGGGAGATGTTCTGGATAGATATATCAAGGTGGATGATTAGTAGTAGATGAAGTTGGATTTCGGTGTACTTATTTTGGCGTGCTGCCTATGCTTTTGAGCCTCTTCCTTTCTTTGTAACATAGTTAGCATTGCGGTGCGTTTATAATCCTTTCAATTGCCCATCTGTAATTTGTTTACCTAGCATAGAAGTTTTATCGTCTTTTGGGAGAGAGACATCACTAGTGAACATCACGGGACACCGGTCCATATTCTCATCACTGTTTACATGCTCATTTACTTTCTTGCTTTTACTTTCAGTTGCTATCATTATCACTTTTATCTGTTATGTTGATCCTCTGTAAACAACAAGGCCGGAGAGATTGACAACCTCTCTGTACTCGTTGGGAGCAAAGTTATTTGTGTTGTGTGCAGGTCCAGGTCAAGGAAGCAACTTTTGTCTCAAACGGTGTCATTGCTTTCTTGCCACCTACTTATCATCTCCGGAGTCCTACTGGATTGAAATCAACCTTGGTATCTTCACCAAGGGAAATTTTCCATTATCCTACATCACACCTTCCACTTGGGGTAACCATCGACGAGAGGTGTTGCACTAGTCAACTCTCTTGTCATCACCATACATGATCAATGCGCCTATGTAATTTTCCTGCTGTTGCTATGCTGTGTTTGCTAGGATCCGATGGACTATGAGATTATGTTCAGATCGTGATGAGTTATATATTTGATTTACCTTTTATATTTTTTTCTTGAGTAATTCTTGCATGTTCTCCGTTACTTTTTATTGCTTTGGCCAAGTAGTAGATAGTAACTCCAAGAGGGAGCGTTTATGCATGATTGTGGGTTCATGCCCCCCGATGTCTAGCTTGAGTGACACAAACATGAGACTAGGGGATGTGTTGTTGCCACCAGGGAGAAAACAATTGTGCTTGTAACCGCGGTTGCAAGTATTGTTTACCTTACGCATAGATTGTTATTGCAGTTGTCTGTTGCTTTGAGTTTACACTTTGGGTGGGGCTCCCAACTTAATACCAGCGAGATGTTCTGGATAGATATCTTGATATGGGGTGGCCCGATCTTGTCAGTAAGAGTACGGTGAATATGAGGGCGATATGAGATAACTTGTATGTAGCCGATGAACTCTCCTCTCTAGATCCCTGTTGCCAATGCGACAACTCTCTACCCTTTGGATATACACAACTTCACACAATTGCGCAACGTAGCCGTCGACCACGAGACGGTAATTTGCAATCTACTAATTCCCAGTGGAACAACAGATCACACAAAACTTGCAGTAGCTAAACTTCATATCGATATGAATTGAAGTTGATGATTCAAGATGAATGCTTAGAAGCAAATCTCTAAACTAGGGTTTATCTAAAACATGGTCTAACCCTAAAACTCGTAGTGGGTCCTGTATTTATAAGCTAGGGGGTCCAAACGGGAATACAAGGGCTGCATCCTTGTTTCTGCGTGCAGGCAGTCGTGCAAGGTCGGACGTCTGACCCATAAGTCGGATAGTCCGGGCTGGGGTCGGACGGTCCGGCTTAGGGTCCGGACGGTCCGATTAATTATTTTCCCGAGGGGTCCTCGGGTTGTAATTATTCGGACGGTCCGGGGTGCACCCCAGACGGTCCGTCTTCAGGTCAGACGGTCTGGGGTAGCCTCTGGACGGTCCGACGGCCATCAAGTCTTCGGGTCTTCTGATCGTAATTATTAGGAAGGTCCGGCTGAAGTCCCGGTCGTCCGGCTTGAGCCCCGGACGGTCCGAATGGAGGTCCGGACGTCCGATTCCTTGAGATGGTTGTTCCTTCCCTTCGTCTTCTCGCGAACCGTCTCCTCGTGCAACTTTCCCTTGTCTCATGTCTCCTTCTTGCATGACTCCTTGGTACCTGATAACACATATGCACAAAGACTTAGGCAGTATAAAATCCTCACTAAGTAAAACATCATATTCTATGAGGAATAAGTTCTAGTAACTTTGCACGGGCTCTTGTAATAGGTCCGATTCTGATTTCATTGGACTTATCCAGTATTGGTTCTTCAGGAGTTGTTGTAGGTGCTAAGGTAGTAGGGATGTCCTCATCATATCTCAAGGTGGATGATTAGTGAGTAGATGCAGATGGATTTCGGTCTAGTTGTCTTGGCGTACTGCCCATACTTTTGAGCCTCTAGCTTTCTTGTAGAATAATTAGCAATGCGGTGCGTTTATAATTCTGTCAATTGCACATCTGTAATTTCTTCACCCAACTTAGCTATTTTATTGTCTTTTGGGAGAGAGACTTCACTAGTGAACATCATGGGACCCCGGTCCATATTTCCACCATTGTTTACACCTCCATTTTATATCTTGCTTTTACTTTCCGTTGCAATTATCACTATCATTATCCCCTTGCGTTTAATCCTTTGTAAACAACAAGGTCGGAGAGATTGACAACCTCTCTGTACTCGTTTGGAGCAAAGTTATCTGTTGTGTGTGCAGGCCTGAAAGGACATGGATGTCGCCTAGAGGGGAGGGGTGAATAGGCGATAGAAATAATTACAGTTTTGGCTTGAAAAAATGCGGAATAAAACTAACGTTTAATTTGTCAAGCAAGAAACCTAAATAATCTAGGCTCAACTATGTGCACCAACAACTTAAACTAAGAAATATAAACAACTATGTGATAGCAATATATATATAACAAGAAAACTATGGCTATCACAAAGTGAGTGCACTAGTAAATAGGTTGACTAGATAAGCAACTGATACGTCCCACACGTATCTATAATTTCTGCTTGCTCCATGCATGTTTTGTGTGATATTGCTATGATTTAGATACACTTTTGATCATATTTGTACTAACCTATTAACTCAGTGCACCCAGTGCTAGTTCCTGTTTTTTGCTGTTTTTCTATTTCAGGTTTCCCCCATCTTAAAAGTGCTCAAAAAATTCGGGAAAAAACCAATAAAAAATCAACGTACCGGAATCTTCCGGAAGAGCCAAAGTGGGGCCAAAGGGCCACCACCAGACGCCCTCCCGGCGCGCCCTAGGGTGGGGCCGCGCCAGGGGGCGCCTGGACCCCTGGTGGCCCCCTGGCTGCCCCTCTTCGCCTATATATTCTCTGTAACGAGGAACTTCCGAAGACAGAACCTTTTTCATGATCTCACTTTTGTTCCTCCACCGCCGTGCTTCCAAGGTCGGGAGCGCCAGCAGACCTCTTCCCAGCACCCTTCCGGAGGGATGATTGACCTCCGGGAGCCTCTCCTCCACCATGGATGATTCCCGGATGATCCGTGAGTAGTCTACCTTGGACCATGGGTCCATGATCAGTAGCTATGTGATGTTCTCCTCCCCTCTTTGTTCTTCATGGATTAGACCTCGTGAGCTTCCCTACATGATCAAGGCACATATGTAATTCTTTCTGTTGTTGCTATGCTGAGTTTTCTGGGATCTGATGGATTATGAAACTATATTCATTTTGTGATGGAGTATTATATTTGGTTCTTATCTTTTATATTTTTGTTCTTGAATAATTCTTTCATGTTCTTTGTTGTTGTTTATTGCTTTGGCCAAGTAGTAGGTAGTGACTCCAAGAGGGAACGTTATGTTCGATTGTGGGTTCATGCCCCCTGATGACTAGCTTGAGTGACAGAAACATGAGTCTAGGGGATGTGCTGTTTCCACAAGGGGGAAAACAACGGTGCATGTAACCGCGGTTGCAAGGATTGTTTACTTTACGCAAAGTTCTTTTAATGAAGTTGTCTGTTGCTTTGGGTTTATACTTTGGGTGGGGCTCGCAACTTAATACCAGCGAGATGTTCTGGATAGATATCTCAAGGTGGATGATTATTAGTAGATGTAGTTGGATTTCGGTCTACTTATTTTGGCGTACCGCCCATGCTTTTGATCCTCTTCCTTTCTTTGTAGCATAGTTAGCATTGCAGTGCGTTTTTAATCCTGTCAATTGCCCAGCTGTGATTTTTTGACCTCGCATAGCAGTTTTATCGTCTTTTGGGAGAGAGACATCCCTAGTGAACATCATGGGACCCCGGTCCATATTCTCATCACTGTTTCCATGCTCAATTTATTTCCTGCTTTTACTTTCCAGTAGCTATCACTATTTTCCTTTATCCCTTGCGTTTGATCCTTTGTAAACAACAAGGCCGGAGAGATTGACAACCTCTCTGAACTTCGTTGGGAGAAAAGTTATTTGTGTCTGTGTGCAGGTCCACGTCAACCGCTTAATTTCTAGCGCCGTTGTCACCTACTTGCCGCTTTCGGAGTCCTACGGTAGACAAACCCTATCCTCTGAGTTAGGGGAAATTTGCTTCTATCCTACATCTCACCTTCCACTTGGGGTAACCAACGAAGGGAGAGAAGCCATTATCATCTCTTGCACATCAAGCAAATTTCCGGCGCCGTTGTCGGGTACTCCAATCGTCAAGATAGGGGAGTTTCACACTATCTTTTACCTTTGCTTTTTCGTCTTGTTAGTTTATCTTTCAATTTTTATCTTAGTGTCCTTTATCAAAAATCACAAAAAAATTATTTACCTTGCTTTTAGTAGTCCTTCTTGTTTAGTTAAGCATGTTAGGACTTGGTGCTTTGAGGGAATCAGAAGTTTTAGATTTCCATCAAAGGGATGGAGAGAATATGAAGAAGGCATGAATGGGACAGAATTTCTGAAGCATATAAAAGAATTATGGCTTGGATACCTATAAAAATTGTGCTTAGAAAACCATGGCATTTTTAAGTGGTGTAAACACTCTCTTGATATTATGGCTGAAGGAGACTTTTTAGAGTGTGATGAAGCTAGAGCTCTTGATATTTTGCATGGTCTATCTAGTTATTTTGTTTATGATCGTAGTTTTGATACTGTTATAGATAGACTTGCCACTATTGAAAAGAGGATGGATGCTCCAGACTTGAGAAAAGTATAGGAACATAAGTACAACAAGAAAGAAATGTTGGAGATAGATGATGATATGGGAGCCTTTTGTTAGGATTAGCATCTCTAACCAAGAATTTCTTGCTTTTTGTGATATTGGATCCATAGTTTCTACAATGCCAAAAATAGTTTATGATTCCTTGAAACTAGAGATGGATAATTTGTCATCTTATCATGAACATGATAATGGACATATTCAGAGATTAAGGAAAAAGTGAAAGAACTCCAAGTTACATTCCTTAAAAGGGTTGCAACGATGGATTTCTTCATCATGGAGCCAAACCAAAGTAACATCGTGCTTGGAAGGGACTTCCTCCAAGCTATGAAAGGCTTCATCGATATTAGTAAGGGGCACATACGCTTACGTGGTAAGGTGAAAGGTAAGTACCTCTTCCCTAGGAAAAAGAAGGATGAACTTGTTGAAAATCAATTTGAAGGTTTTTATGACTCCGATAATCTCAGGGACCTTTGATTCTTCTTTTTGCTTTATGCCTAGCTTAAAGGCGTAAAAGAAAGCGCTTGTTGGGAGGCAACCCAAGATATTTTTACTTCTGTTTTTAGTGGTCTTAGTGGTTGTTACTACTGTAGAAACATCATTGTATCTTTATTTTCAAGCTTTGTGCAAAGTTTAGCCTCTGATTGCAAGAAAGTTCAAAAGTTGTGACATGCTGTCCAAAAAACAGATTCTGTTCTTGGACGGAAAAATTAGCCTAAAATGACCAGATCATCTTTTTGATCTGAATTTTTTTGACAGAGTGCTCCATACAATTGTCTTTCGAGCGTCTGTTCTGAGTTTTTTGATTTGAGTTGCATAAGTACCCCGAAAAAATTATTTACTACCTGATGTTCTCTTTTAACAGATTCTGCAACATTTTCCCTTTCCTTACTTTTGCAAACCTTAAGCTTGCTTTTTATTTGAAAAAACTTTTTGGCAATCTTGAGAAACAGTAGCTCTTCAAGAATATATTTATTTCCAGTAGAGGAAAAATATTTTATTAAGGGTACTAACCTCTCTAATCAGCTTATGATGAGTTATGTATGAATGGAGTTTTCAAGTGTGCGAGGGAAGATGATGAGAGAAGATCCAGGAGTGTCAAATGCTCAAGCTTGGGGATGCCCCCATGCATCCCCAATAAATATTCAAGGAGACTCAAGCGTCTAAGCTTGGGGATGCATGGAGACATCCCCTTCTCCATCAACAATCATTAGTTCGTCCTCCGTCTCACTATATTTTTATCACTTCATGCGTTATGTGCTATGCTTGGAGCATCTCGCTCTTAGGTTTCCTTTTTTAGTTATATTTATCTTTGTTTTCTGTTCATAAAAATTTAGAACCTAGATTTCTTTGTGTGGGAGATAAACACGCTCCACTTCAAATTAGAACACATCATAGGATTTCATGCTTATGTTTCATTTGTTGTGTGTTCTTTATCTTTTCGTAGCTGCTGCCATGTTTAGCTCTTAGTTTTCACGTTTATCTTTTTCAAGAGCTTTAGCTTTTTTTTAGTTTGTTGCTGGAACTCTCTTTAGTTTTCATGTTTATCTTGTTAAGAGAGTTGCTTGTTGTACTGAGTTGTGTCTTGTCTTGAAGTAGATAATTGAGGTTGCGATTCAATTGTAGTAGTAACTTGCAATAGTTTTGAGGTATTGTTGTGAGTAATGTTTGAACTTTTGATGTCAAGAGCTACTAATAGGCTAGATCTCTTGACACCAAAAGTTCAAACATTAATCAAAACAATACCTCAAAACTATTGCAAGTTACTACTACAATTAAATAGCAACCTCAATTACCTATTTCAAGACAAGACACAAGTAAGTGCAACAACCAATTCTCTTAACAAGATAAACACGAAAACTTAAAGAGAGTTCCAGAAACAAACTAAACAAAATCCAAAGCTCTTGCAAAAGACAAACTATTACTAAACATGGCAGTAGCTATGAAAAATAAAGAACACACAACAGTAGAAAGATAAACATGAAAAAGCCTATGATGTGTTCTAGTTCAGAGTGGAGCGTGTTTCTCTCCCACACAAAGTAAGTTGGGGTCTAACTTGTTATGAACAACAAGAAAAGCTAAATAAAACAATAAAGTAAACCTAAGAGCGAGACGCTCCAAGCAGAGCACATAACACATGAAGTGATAAAAATATAGTGAGACAGAGGACGAACTGATGATTGTTGATGGAGAAGGGGATGCACGGGGGCATCCCCAAGCTTAGACGATTGAGTCTTGAATACTTATTGGGGGTGCATGGGGGCATCCACAAGCTTGATCGTTTGACACTCCCGGATCTTCTTTCATCATCTTCCCTCGCACACTTGAAAACTCCCTTCATACATAACTCATCATAAGCTGATTAGAGAGGTTAGTACCCTTAATAAAATAATTTTTATCCACTGGAAATACAGATATTCTTGAAGAGCTACTGTTTCTCAAGATTTCCAAAAAAAAATTGCAAATAAAAAGCAAGCTTAAGGTTTGCAAAAGTAAGGAAAGGAAAAGCGTGGCAGAATCTGTGAACAACAGAACAACAAGTAGTAAACAATTTTTTCGGGGTACTTCTGCAACTCAAATAAAAAAAACTCAGAACATATGAAAGGTTCACAATTGTATAGAGCATGTTGTGTAAACAATTCAGCTCAAAAAGATGAACTGGTGATTT
Source organism: Bromus sterilis (assembly GCA_950022295.1). Classification (NCBI taxonomy): domain Eukaryota; kingdom Viridiplantae; phylum Streptophyta; class Magnoliopsida; order Poales; family Poaceae; genus Bromus; species Bromus sterilis. The sequence continues at coordinate 37,924,601 of OX465598.1, forward strand.
GTTTTGATTTTTTCTGTCAAGCAGACATAATCTGTTTTCTGGACAACATGTCACAACTTTTGCTTCCCTTATCATAAGAGGCTAAACTTGGCACAAAGATTGAAAATAAAGATACAATGATGTTGCTACAGTAGTAACAATAATCAAGACCACTAAAAGCAGAAGTAAAAAGATCTTGGGTTGCCTCCCAACAAGCGCTTTCTTTTACGCCTTCAAGTTATATCAATTGAACCATCATCAAGATCATCAAAAAGCTCTTCAATTGTACAACTAGTTTTAAGATGTCTTGCAAATAAATGCCTAATGAAGATACTTCTAGGGAGAAAACCAAAAGGAGGAAAATCAATGGGAGTTTCATTTATAAATTTATCTAAGAGGGGTATTTCTTCCAAAGTTTTCACGGTTTCAACTCCCTTTGCAATGGGTGGATTAGGTTTAGATCGGGGAACCTTAGGGACATAATTGAACTTAGGTTCCCTTCTTGCCGAAGTTTCTACCCTTTTTGGTTTGATTGAGGAGAAAGTATTTCCCAAAGTGTCAATGATTTCCTCAATCTTATCTATCCTAGAAGGATCCAAATCATGGAATTTGATGGTCTCCAAAGTTTTGATAATTTTAAGCATGGAGCTATCCGGTTTATTCAAATTCCCTTGAATCTTGCGATCCAACTCATTTATCCTATTTATACTTGGTATTTCTAACTCTATCTTTTCAAGTTTTTTCATAATGTGAGCTAGAGTGATATCCTCTTGTATGCTAGCAACAGGGAGATTTCCAACAAGATTTTCAATAACATTAAGATACTCCCAAATTGGGGCTTCTAAGAAATTCCCATTGATAGCAGTATCTAGAACGAACCTATTCCAAGGAGTAATCCCAACATAAAAAGTTCTAAGCAGGATAATAGTGGATTGCTTCTTGGTGGCTCTTTTCCGAGAATCATTAATTCTATACCAAGCATCTTTTAAACTATCACCACCCTTTTGTTTAAAGGTGAGAACTTATGTCTCAAAAAGTGAAAAAGGACCAGACATGATGACAACTACTAGCAAGGTAAATAATTTTTTTGTGATTTTTGATAAAGAACACTAAGATAAAAACTGAAAGGTAAACTAACAAGACTAAAAAAAAAGTTAAAAGATAGTGTGCAACTCCCCTATCTTAGCAATTGGAGTCCCTGGCAACAGCGCCAGAAATTTTCTTCATACGTGAGAGAGGATAGTGGCTTCTCGCCCTTCGTTGGTTACCCCAAGTGTAAGGTGAGATGTAGTATAGCGGCAAGTTTCCCTTGATGAAGATACCAAGGTTGAGTATCGACCAGTAGGACTCCGGAAATGAGAAGTAGGTGTCAACGACGCAATTGACATGGAACTACACACAATACAAATAACTTTGCTCCCAACGAAGTTCAGAGATGTTGTCAATCTCTCCGGTCTTGTTGTTTACAAAGGATCAAACGCAAGGGATAATGATACCTGGTGATAGCAACTAGAAAGTAAAAGAAGAAAATAAATTGAGCGTGTAAACAATTATGAGAATATGTACCGGGGTCCCGGGATGTTCACTAGTTATGTCTCTCTCCCAAAAGACGATAAAACTGCTATGCAAGGTAAACAAATCACAGCTGGGCAATTGACAGGATTAAAAACGCACCACAATGCTAACTATGCTACAAATAAAGGACGAGGCTCAAAAGCATGGGCGGTACGCCAAAATAAGTAGACTGAAATCCAACTGCATCTACTACTAATCAACCACCTTGAGATATCTATCCAGAACATCTCGTTGGTATTAAGTTGTGATCCCCACCCAAAGTGTAAATCCAAAGCAACAGACAACTGCATTAAAAGAACATTGTGTAAAGTAAACAATCCTTGCAACCACGGTTACAAGCACTGTTTTCCCCCTTGTGGCAACATCACATCCCCAAGACTCATGTTTCTGTCACTCAAGCTAGTCATCAAGGGGCATGAACCCACAATCGATCATCACGTTCCCTCTTGGAGTCACTACCTACTACTTGGCCAAAGCAATAAACAGCAACGGAGAACATGCAAGAATTACTCAAGAACATAAATATAAAAGATAAGAACCAAATATATTACTCAATCACAAACTGAACATAGTATCATAATCATCAGATCCCAGCAAACTCAGAAGAGCAACAGCAGAAAATTACATATGTGCCTCGATCATTGTAAGGCCCGATATGCGGTACTGTTCTAGATTTAGATGTTTCCATCCAGATCCGGGGACGAAGCACATATCGGTCCCACCACGACATATGACAATGTCATATGTCTCGGATTTCCAACATGATATCACAACATTACAGCTACATGGATACAACATCACATACAATCGGCATACAACTGCCTTAATACATTACATCAGTGGAAGATACATGTCTGAGTACAGACTACAGTCAATGCCTAGTGGCAAAGGTAAAACACACCATTCACGTACCACACGGGTCTAGGCTCTCCGCCGGGATCCGCCTAATTAGTCGTCGTCGAGTCTCCGTGAAGGTGTCCAGAAGAAGAGTCGAGGTGGTAATCAACTGCAGCGGCCGATCAGGCAAAACATAAAATGGAAAAGAAAAGCAAGGGGTGAGAATATATCAAAGTCTTTTAACTAACTTCTCATGGATAAGAGGGGGGTAGTGCTGAGGTTGCAGACGCACTAGCAATATATGAGTGGCTAACGGTCTATTTTAGAGTAAGATGAGAACCAAGCATTCGATGAGGAATCGCCTCCAACAAGTCTTGCTATCAACTACTTACGCAAGAATAACACCTATCCTATCCTTGTCCTCCTCTTCGCATCCCGATGAAGAAGAAACAGTCAAGGCACACACACATTGAACAAGTTATTAAATATGATTCAGTTGATGTTATCTATGAACAAGACGTAGGTTCCAAGTCGTCCATCACCGTGGACACGACTTCTCGAAAAGTTTTAAACCCTGCAGGGGTGTGATGTCTACGCACGCTTCTATTCTTGTAGACTATGTTGGGCCTCCAAGCGCAGAGGTTTGTAGGACAGCAGCAATTTCCCTCAAGTGGATGACCTAAGGTTTATCGAACTCAGGGAATTAGAGGTTGAAGATGGTCTCTCTCAAGCAACCCTTCAATTAAGATACAAGAAGTCTCTTGTGTCCCCAACACACCTAATACAACTAGGAGTTGTATAGGTGCACTAGTTCGGCGAATAGATGATAAAATATGGGTGATAGGTGTGGTAAAACGAAGTAATATAAATCTGTAATAAAAAGTTCAGCACAGAAACAAGTGGTAAACGTGAGCACAAACGGTATTGCAATGGTGGAAACAAGGCCTAGGCTTCATACTTTCACTAGTGGAAACTCCCAACAACACTAACATAGTCTACTCACATGATATTTCCCATAAAACATGCAATGGAGACGTACTAGGAGGTCATTCCTTTGTGGTCAAGAGAAGACGAGAATTGTGTAGGGCTACAAAAGCACACCTCAGAGTTCGTAGTTATCAATCCATGGTTTTCCCAATGTCACCGCAGCCATCCAAAGAGAATACCACAATCACCACAACATATCTAAAGGATAGTCAAAGACAAGCACCAAAAGACTCTCAATCTTCAATCCACACACAAAAGAGGAAATCACTCATGATAATATTCTTCTAACCCATGTCCAATAGACCGATGTCACCTTGGTCTCGGGGATTATACTAGATAAGATCAATTGAGTACATCAATCCAATACATAGAGGAAGGGGAAATATCATGGGATCACCCTAGATTAACATAGCCAATGATCACAACAAAGATCACATCATGGGAGAGAGAGAAACCACATAGATCAAGATACAAGCCTTAGCCCCGAGGGGGAACTACTCACACATGGACATGGTGAGAGGGAGAGTTGTTGATGGAGAGGTGAAGGCCGGAGGAGATGAAGGAGATGGCGACGGCGGCGGCCACGGCGGCGGCGGCGCCCATGGCCACGGCCACGGCGGTGGCCACGGCCCTTGGGGGCAGCGGCCCTTGGCCCCTTCTTCTTCCTTGGAGATGGTGCTGCTGTGGAGATTGATATCCCCCTCAAGACGGCTGCCAAGGGGGAGGAAACTTCGTGGTGCCCTTTGACCTAGGTTTCCTCTCTTTATATAGACTCTCGGATTCCGTCATCCAGATTACGTCTTATGTATTTCGGGGTTTCTGGAAGCATCCGAACTCCGATTGGGTTGAATTTTATGTCTAAATCCACCGGACAAAATTCCCTACAACTTTGTAGTTTTAAGTTTTTCCGTTTGAGGCCGTCTTCTAGCGTTTCCGAGACGATCTTTAAAACCTGTCTGGTGGGGACAGATTTCGGAAGAGTTAGAGTCCAACTCCTACAAGGCTCATTTTTGTGATTTTTACTTTATCCAAGTAATTCCTACACATAAAGTACAAAAACAAGAACTTGTGCACTCTTGCAACCATTAATAGGTTAGTTCCAAAATATGTTATAAAAAGATATGAAAGTGTATCAAAAGCATAACAATATCACACAAAACATGCATGGAGCAGCAAGCAGAAATTATAGATACGTTTGGGACGTATCAACATCCCCAAGCTTAATTCCTGCTCATCCTCGAGTAGGTAAATGATAACAAGCATAATTTCGGTGGTGACATGCCACACAAACATATAAGGACTTTTAAGTAAAGCAATCAAAGCATGCAATTCAATTCAAGTCTTAACAAGCAAGAGTCTATATTAGCATTGACACAAGCAACAAAAGAACAAAGGGTGCAAGAGCTCTCGCTGTCCGTGACTCGAATGTCTCCAAATGGTGTTTGCGTGCAAGAAAGGGGATACGGAATACGAGATGAAAAAGTATTTTTGTTGAGAACTCAATCTACTAAAGTTTCACACTCGGTCTTCTTTGGAATCTTATCTTGACTCGTCCCCAGACCACTAGCCAGGTACAAGTCAATTTGATCCACTCCTTTTCGATATTTTGATCACTCATGCAATGGATGAGCGTAAGCACGAGAGTTGACACTTTGGATTGCAAAGAGAGAAATATGGTGGAGGAGGAAGACAAAAAGGGTGAGAAAGGCTCACATCAATGAGGACAACCATAGGCGAGAGAAGGCCATATGATAGATATGATGTGAGGAGTAGGGATTGCCATGCAACGGACGCACATAAGAGCTAAGAAAAGCTCTCCAATGGACTAGTGGGGGTGCATCCAACTTGCTTGCTCAAGAAGACCTAGAGCTCGTTTGAGGAGGCTCATCCTTGGAATATGCAAGCCAAGTTCTATAGTGTGAAGGTCCCCACATAGCTATATGCATAATGATCATCTCTATGGAGTACAAGGATATAGAGGGAGTACTAGTGTGGATCTCTCAAAAGGATAGTAGTGTTGCCCCTTTCTCTCTTTTTATTTCTTTTTTCTCTTTTTTCTATTTTTTTGTATTTTTTTGTGGCCTCAATGGCTCTTTCTATTTAACTCTCATTTGTCCTCTTTGGGATCTTTTATTGTGTCCACTTTGGGATCTTTTCCTCACTTAAGGGCAACACTCTATTTTACAAGAGGGTAAAGGAGATCTTTCACACTTTACAAGGTACTCAAAATCATAAAGAAGATGTAACTATCATGATGTATGCAATGTATGTCGCTGCCAGTGTAGCAGGAACATGTATGACATGAAGATCAAGCCATGAAGGGGTGGAAGTTGCATGGCAATATATCTCGGAAAGGCTATGGAAATGCCTTGATAGGTAGGTATGGTGGCTGTTTTGAGGAAAGATATAAGGAGGCTTATGATGACAGAGCGTATCATGCCAAGGGTTTGGATGTACCGCCGAAGGTGGACGCCAACTCTCGGAGTGAGAAGAAGGCAATGCACGGCACGGGAGAGGCTAGCAAAAATGAGGAGGTGGAAGTGTCAACTTTCAATACTTACATTAGTCCGAAGAACTCATGCACTTATTATCGGTAACTCTCAATCTAGTAAGGAGGTTCACAAAGAGACAAGTACCCCGAGGAGGAGTGTATGGGGGTTTGGTTATCCTTGCGCATCCTCGACTCATGGTACGTGAGTGTACTCTAATATTCGATCCCTCCAAAGAGTAGTGATCCATCTAGTAGCTAAAGTTCTCAACTAATTTTGTAGGTTTTGAAAATAAACACGGATTGCCCAAAAAACGACACCTATCACTAATAGGCTAGAGCTCTTGACACCAAAAGTTCAAACATTACTCACATCAATACCTCAAAACCATTGCAAGTTACTACTAAAATTAAATAGCAACCTCAATTACCTACTTTCAAGACAAGACATAACTCAGTGCAACAACCAACTCTCTTAACAAGATAAACATGAAAACTAAAGAGAGTTCCAGCGACAAACTAAACAAAAGCCAAGGCTCTTGCTAAAGACAAACTAAGACTAAAACTAGACATGGTAGTAGCTACGAAAAGATAAAGAACACATAACAGCAAAAAGATAGGCATGAAGAATCCTATGATGTGTTCTAGATTTTGAAAGTTGAGCGTGTTTCTCTCCCACACAAAGTAAGACGGGATCTAACTTGTTATGAACAGCAAGCAAAGCTAAATAAAACTAAAAATAAAACCTAAGAGCGAGACGCTCCAAGCATAGCACATAACGCATGAAGTGATAAAAATATAGTGAGACGAAGGACGAACTGATGATTGTTGATGGAGAAGGGGATGCACGGGGGCATCCCCAAGCTTAGACGCTTGAGTCTCCTTGAATATGTATTGGGGATGCATGGGGGCATCCCCAAGCTTGAGCGCTTGACACTCCTGGATCTTCTTTCATCATCTTCCATTGCACACTTGAAAACTCCCTTCATACATAACTCATCATAGGCTGATTAGAGAGGTTAGTACCCTTAATAAATATTTTTTCCCCACTGGATATAAATATATTCTTGAAGATCTACTGTTTCTCAAGATTGCCAAAAGGTTTTTGCAAAGAAAAAGCAAGCTTAACATTTGCAAAAGTTAGGAGAGACAAAACGTGGCAGAATCTGTGAAAAACAGAACAGCAGGTAATAAAGAATTTTTTAGGGATACTTCTTCAACTCAAATAAAAAAACTTAGAACAGACGCTCGAAATTCAATTGTATGGAGCACGCTGTAAAAAAATTCAGATCAAAAAGATGATCTGGTGATTTTAGGCTAATTTTTCCGTCCAAGGACAGAATCTGTTTTCTGGACAGCATGTCACAACTTTTGAACTTTCTTGCAATCGGAGGCTAGACTTGGCACAATGATTGAAAATAAAGATACAATGATGTTGCTACAGTAGTAACAATCATCAAGACCACTAAAAACTGAAAGTAAAAAACTCAAACTAAATATAACAAGGGTTGTCTCCCTAGAGCTCTTTCTTTATAGCCATAAACACGGGCTTAAGATTTTAATGATGCTCTCGTAGGAATAAGAGTTGAAGCACAAAAGACAGCATAAAGAAGCAAATAACAAACACATTTAAGTCTAACATGCATCCTATGCAAAGGGATCTTGTAGAGAAATAACTCATTGAAGCATAAAGATATTAGCATAGGAAGCCAAAATAAGTGCAACTTCAAAACCTTCAACATAAAGAGAGGGAACTTGATATTATTGAAATATCTATAAGCATATGTTCCTCTCTCATAATAATTTTCAGTGGGATCATGAATAAATTCAACAATATAAGTATCACATAAAACTTTGTTACTCCCCACATAAGAAAAATCCTTCTCATTAGTAATAGTGGGAGCAAACTCAAGAAAATAGCTATCACATGAATCATTCTTATCATGATACACTTGTAAACATTTATTCTTTATAGCATAAGTGCCATCACAATAATCATCATAGATAGGAGGCAAAGTATCATCAAAATAAATTTCCTCATCAAAACTTGGGGGGCTAAAAAGATCATCTTCATCAAACGTAGCATCCCCAAGCTTATAGCTTTGCATATCATTAGCATCAAAAGTATTCAAAGAAGACATGCAAATAACATTACTACTATCATGAGTGTTGTGCAAATAATAAAGCTCCATAGGCTTTTTGATCTCCTCCTCAAACACTTCATGTCCTAACTCAAGATAGAGCTCATAAAGCTCTCTCATAAAAAAATTTTTGTTTTCCATAAAGCCTAACTAGTGAAAATAAAAACAAGAAACAAAAAGAATTAATTGCAAGATCTAAAGATATACCTTCAAGCACTCACCTCCCCGGCAACGGCGCCAGAAATAGCTTGATGTCTACGCACGCTTCTATTCTTGTAGACTATGTTGGGCCTCAAAGCGCAGAGGTTTGTAGGACAGCAGCAATTTCCCTCAAGTGGATGACCTAAGGTTTATCGAACTCAGGGAAGTACAGGTTGAAGATGGTCTCTCTCAAGCAACCCTGCAATTAAGATACAAGAAGTCTCTTGTGTCCCCAACACACCTAATACAACTAGGAGTTGTATAGGTGCACTAGTTCGGCGAAGAGATGATAAAATATGGGTGATAGGTGTGGTAAAACGAAGTAATATAAATCTGTAGTAAAAAGTGCAGCAAAGAAACAAGTGGTAAACGTGAGCACAAACGGTATTGCAATGGTGGAAACAAGGCCTAGGCTTCATACTTTCGCTAGTGGCAACTCCCAACAACATTAACATAGTCTAATCACATGATATTTCTCATAAAACATGCAATGGAGACGTACTCGGAGGTCATTCCTTTGTGGTCAAGAGAGGACGAGAATTGTGTAGGGCTACAAAAGCACACCTCAGAGTTCGTAGTTCTCAATCTATGGATTTCCCAATGTCACCGCGGCCGTCCAAAGAGAGTACCACAATCACCACAACATATCTAAAGGATAGTCAAAGACAAGCACCAAAAGACTCTCAATCTTCAATCCACACACAAAAGAGGAAATCACTCATGATAATATTCTTCTAACCCATGTCCAATAGACCGCTGTCACCTTGGTCTCGGGGATTATACTAGATAAGATCAATTGAGTACATCAATCCAATACATAGAGGAAGGGGAAATATCATGAGATCACCCTAGATTAACATAGCCAATGATCACAACAAAGATCACATCATGGGAGAGAGAGAAACCACATAGATCAAGATACAAGCCTTAGCCCCGAGGGGGAACTACTCACACATGGACATGGTGAGAGGCAGAGTTGTTGATGGAGAGGTGCAGCCCGGAGGAGATGAAGGAGACGGCGACGGCGGCGGCCACGGCGGCGGCGGCGCCCACGGCCACGGCCACGGCGGTGGCCACGACCCTTGGGGGCAGCGGCCCTTGGCCCCTTCTTCTTTCTTGGAGATGGTGATGCTGCGGAGATTGATCTCCCCCTCAAGACGGCTGCCAAGGGGGAGGAAATTTCATGGTGCCCTTTGACCTAGGTTTCCTCTCTTTGTATAGACTCTCGGATTCCCGTCATCCAGATTACGTCTTCTGTATTTCGGGGTTTCTGGAAGCATCCGAACTCCGATTGGGCCGACTTTTATGTCTAAATCCACCGAAAAAAAATTCCCTACAACTTTGTAGTGTTAAGTTTTTACGTTTGAGGCCGTCTTCTAGCGTTTCCGAGACGATCTTTAAAACCTGTCTGGTGGGGACAGATTTCGGGAGAGTTAGAGTCCAACTCCTACAAGGCTCCTTTTTCTGATTTTTCCTTGATCCAAGTAATTCCTACACATAAAGTACAAAAACAAGAACTTGTGCACTCTTGCAACCATTAATAGATTAGTTCCAAAATATGTTATAGAAAGATATGAAAGTGTATCAAAAGCATAGCAATATCACACAAAACATGCATGGAGCAAGCAGATATTATAGATACATTTGGGACGTATCAGGGTGTACCAACTTCCCATTACAAGGCTCCGCATGCACGCCCATCTCTCTTAGTTGCTACCCATCATAGGCAACCATTTTAAGATTTAGTTCCGAGAGATCCGAAACGACAGGTCCCTCTAGCTAACAACGAACAAATCCGGGTGGCCCCTGGAAGTCTACATCCAATCTGAAAGCCGGCCGCGCCCTCGGATCGGCCTCTTCCGTCTCAGCAGGGTTTGGGTTACCGGGACACCTCATGTGAGGTCCCGGGCCCTCGCCGGCCAAGGGTGGACCAACAAGGAAACCATGTCCTCACTGGTCTGGGTTGTTTTAAAGGATATCTGCTACGACCAACCCGACAGACATATATGCATGGTTTGAAAATGGTAAATCATCTTGGGCCACCTCTAGAAATTTTTGAAGCGAGGTAGGTAAGAAAAGGGGACCCCATAAAATCCCACACGCGGTTAGGCACGCTCAGTCTTAGAACCAATACCCGGAACTCGGATCCTAGGTGACTCGAATGGAACAAAGCGTCGGGGCGGGATAGCCTAGACCTTCCATCCTTCGTCGAATATAGTCAAAATTATAATAATCATATCATCCACAACAATATAATAATGTGATAGCCCAAACCAAGGATTAACAGGAGGTAACAGTTGATAACATCCTAGCATGCATACTAAGCAGTGGCTGAGTAGCGAGCAATAGTAACATAGCCGAACAAGGTTTGCTGGGATGTGGAGGACATGGCTGTTTGGGTTTATTTGAGAGGAATGAATATAAAGTGGTAGGATCAAGCAATCGTACTATCATACACCTAGGCGCGAGTGACCTGAAAGTTATAAGCATGATATATGCTCCCCCTTACCAGATGAGAAGACGAAACCGAAGGTGAAGTCGATCGCACGCTCGCAACGTCTCCGAGAGGTACCCGCGGAAGCACACAAGGAAACACTAGAAAAGGCAATCCACGAGCAAGCATCTATTACTACGAAGCAATCAAGAGCAAGCATCAACAAGAATACAACACGAGACAACGCACTACGGCATCGCATCTATCATCGAGAGCGGTTACTAACAGGTTAAGTGGAGTACTCGTCACACACGACGATACCGCACATTTACGATGGTTCAAGTTGTTTAGCTACAGGTGATCAACAAATGTTGTTAACATGGCATATCACACAAGCATGGCATAGCACACAAACATGACAAGAGGTGAAGCATAAGGTAAACTATCTATGCTAGTCAATTTAAGTGAGACACAATCCTAAACATGGCATAACACTAAGTATCCCACGACAATTAAAGGATTTGGTACTTTTCTGCCCTAAACCATATTTTAGGTTGGTCAACAACATCAAACAATAGCATAAACACAAATTACATGAAAAACTAATCAAGTTACATGTAAAGAACACTCCAAACGAAGTTACGGTTAAAAAGATACAAGCAAAACAAGTTTGGAACACAATCTGGCAACATCAGAAAGCACACTTTAGAGCAATGCATAAACAGGATGATGAATGCAAACATGCTCACAAATTATATGCAACTAAAGTATACATGGCAGGCAAGGCATGGCAAAAGGAATCATGCAAAAAGACATCATGGATCACTAGTTATAAGCAACACAAAGAGCTATAAAACATTACTGGTCTAGGACTTAGTGAAAATCAAGAAAACAGGGCATAAACTGTTATTTTTATGTTGTACAAACAGGAGTAAAACTATATGCAAATGTGCAGCAACATGACATAGCAATAGATGGGCATGAACTAGACATGATGGTGATCAGGTACAAACAAGAATCAAGGTCATAGGCATAACAGATCAAAAGATATTAAGCGTGCAACATGGCATCGGAAAGTTACAGACTTGGTGAAAAACAGAGGTGGTTGTCAACAATCAGCAGGATAGCAACTTTGGAGCTAAACATAACTATGACCAGGAATGTAAACATGACAATGAAATACATATAATGGAAGTAGACATGACATAGATCAAAATGACATATTGCAATGCTCAATAGGATGCACGGTTAAAAAGATATAGGGCAGCAAAGTAGCAACTTTATATAAGTAGCAACACACTAACATCAGGGTCAAGACTTTGGAGCAATAAATAATATATCTACAACATGCAAACATGACAAGAGATTGCATAGGATTGAAGTAGACATGATGCTTAACAGTATGCAACAAGAATCAATGCAATAGGCCTCATGGATGTGTCACAATCATCATGCAAACTTGCAATAAAATAATGACAGCATCACTTAACAGGAATTAGCAACAGTTAACAGTCTGGTGCCCACTTCAACAGAGATTAACAACATCAAGATGGCCTCAAATCAAAATGCTCACAAAAGATGGATTGAAGTACACACAATTCTAAACAAATTTCCTTTTGGGCGCAACCTGATCCGGGCACCGCTTTACTCGCAAACTTCATCGCAAAATTTAATCAGCAGCACGATAATTCCAGAATTAGAAAAAATTATAGGGTTATCCACAGAAAAAAGGGGGCTTACCCCCTAGGCCGAGCCCATCTGGCCCGAGGTGGGCTGGTAGCTGGATCTGGGCCCTGGCCGCTGGCTGGGAGGCCGGCTTGGGGCCTGCCGGCCCAAGACGGCGGCGGTGGCTGGTGCCGGCCCGATCCCGGCCTGGATCGGGGCTGGCAGCGGCGGAGGGGCCGTCGGCTGGCTGGCTCGACGCCGACAAGCGAGGGCGCGGCGGCGCGCGACGTGGAGGCCGCGGGAGGCGCGGATCCGGCGCGGTTCCGGGCAGTCAAGGCGGAGGAGAGGAGGGCAGGTCTAGCGGACGGAGAGCTCCAACTCGGCCGGCCCGACGCGGCTGCTGCGTCTGCGGGCGGCGGCTCCCTGGTGCGCCTGCAGGGGAGGGAGAGGAGAAGGTGAGGGAGTAGAATTGGAGAGGGGAGGAGAAGGGAGAGAGGGAGGAGCGGCGGCCTGCTGCTCGGTGGCGGCCGGAGGCGAGCGCGGCGGCGACGGTTGCCCCTCGGGCTGGAGGCGGTGACGAGAGAGGAGAGGTGGGAGGCTGGTTGGTGGGGAGCTCCTTGGGCCGTCGGATCGCGAGATCTGACGGTCCAGGATGGATCTGGCTGGAATTGCTAGAAAATGGACAAAAATTCGAAAATTGGGGCTATTGTGAGGGGGGGGTTTCAATTTTTAGGCTAGGGAAACCCTAGAAAGGGGTGGGAGTGTGGTGGTCTTTATATAGCCCAGGTGGCTCGCAGTTTGCAAAAACATCCCCGGTTTCTCTCACGCGCGCGGTGTTTACGTTTCTGACCGCCGGGTGTCCGCAGGACCTCCGATTCGGGTGAAACTTCGAACTGCGCGATCAGCGCGTCGAGCCGGCGGAGTTCACCTCATGCTGGAACCGTTCCGAGAACACTTTCTGGCGCGCTATAAAAATAACCCGTTTAATTATTAAACGGGGTTTTTTCGTTCCGTTGGCTACGGCCGGTCTCGTGCGGTTTTCGCGACGGTGATCGGGTGAAACCCAGTGTCGCAAAGGTCGAGTGTCAGGGTGGAAAGGGTCGGTCTCCGTCCGGTACGAGATAAGAGGGGGGGAAATAATCGCCGATCTATAAATCGAGGATGCAAACACCGCAAACAAATCAGACAATCAAACAATTCACACCGAAAACAAAATTTAATTTTTGTGAAATCTGGGCTGTTACAATCATGTAGGGCTGCTCACGAGGTCTAATCCATGAAGAACAAAGAGGGGAGGAGAACATCACATAGCTACTGATCACGGACCCATGGTACAAGGGAGACTACTCACTGATCACCTCGGAGGCGTCCATGGTGGAGGAGAGTCTCCCAGAGGTCAATCCTCCCTCCGGCAGGGTGCCGGGAAGAGGTCTGCTGTAACACCCTCAGTTGTCTGTAACAATAATCCTTTTGCTAATGACAATTACTGTTGCTAATCACTATGCAAACCATGCCATGATCAACTTTGCTTTTGATCATATTCAGAAATGCCTTTTGGTTGCTATGAAAAATATGTTGCAATTAAACTTTCACCTAAAATCATGGGACCACTTTTATAAAATCACTAATAATCATTGGTTCATGCCCAGGTGGTTGTGGTGATTTATTGAGCCACTGAAAAATGCAAACAAATATAACCAGTAGCAAAGCAGCACTATTTGCAATTTGTAAATTGCAAACAATTATCAAAAGTGTTATTAAAAACCCCAAAACTTTTGTGGCACCTCAGTAATGGGTAACAATAATAATTGGACCAGTTCCACATTTTTACAAAAAAATAAATGTGGGCAAAACAATTACAGACAGTAAAGGAAATAACAGAAAAGAACTAGAAAAAAAATCTATTCGTCGCACGGGGCAAAGGCCCACCCGGCCGGCCTTCTCCTACCTCCCAGCAACCCCCACCTGCTCCCTGTGCGTGTCAATGGCGCCGTGGCCAGGGAGCTGCCGAGCCGCACCCCCCTCCTCCTCCTGTGCTCGCATGGAGGATAAGGACGACCCAACCACCCCCCTACAGCGCCCCCCTCCTACATTCTTCCCCTCCCTTCGCGCCTCCCTCGCTCTGAATCGAGCTCGCGCCCGAGCTCCGCCGTGGGCATGCCCTCAGCGCCGCCGCGGCCAACGACCTCTACAGCGGCCGAGACCGTGTCCAGCGACACCGCCGTGGACGACTCCTTCGACTCCGGCACGGAACCGACCCCGAGGCGCACTACAACGTCGGAATTTGGGCGCGCCCCTCGTCCCGGCCACCACGACCCCGCCGCTCGATTCGCCGCCACCACTGCGCCCCAGCCTCCCCGAGCTCCCCTGCCGCCTCCCTGTGAGCTTACCCATAATCCCCATCCTTCCGCGCCCCTTTCGTTCACGGAATATCCATCCTCGTGGGTGCATGCTCCGGCCGCCGCGGACATTCGTCGCCGCCGGCGTTCTGGACCGCGCCAGCTCGCATCGTTTGCTCCACTGGATGTGCGAGGAACTACTCGTCCAATTCTCATGCTCGCCCCCTCGATTTGTCACCATTTGACGCCGTTCCTAAGCCGCCCGTGGGCATGGCCGCCACGGCCGAAGCCTGCGCTGGTCGCGCCCAGGCTCCCCTGTACGCGCGCCCTTGCCGCGCCCAGTCCACGCCCACCGCCCCCTGACCGCGCCCGAGCAACCCCCTCCCTTGCCTTGCAGCTGCGGTTGCTGCTCCTGCCGGAGCTGCGTTGCTTGCCGCCGGCGAGCACACTGGTTAATCCAGTGGGCTAACCGCCCTTTGCTAATAACCTCCCCCCTCCATCTCTATGACCAGTGGGGCCCGACTCCCCTAATTGTCTGTTAAAATAAGTAAAAGAAATAAAACCCCCCTCACCGGATAACAGGTGGGGCCTAGGCTCTTAAGCAAAGAAAACTGATTAGTTTAGCACATGTGTCTATGACACTGGCCCCCCTTGTCAGATTAATTTTAAAAAGAATTTATTAGAAATGCAGTGACTTACATGTGGGCCTAGTGCCTATTTTGATTTATTAAAATGTTTTATAAATAAACAGAGGCTGACATGTGGGTCCCACATGTCAGGCACTTTTTTGGGTAATGTTCTGGATAATGTTGTTATAATAATAAAAGAAATTCAGAAAATCATTTAAATGATTTAAAATTTTGAAATTCAATAACTTTTAAACCGTAACTCGGATTCAAAAACTTTATACATGAAAATTGATCAGAAAAATATAACGAATATGAATACGCTATCCGTATGTCTATCACACCCCTCTAACACAACGAACATCGAACCGTCCCCCTCCGGACCGATAGTCTGATAAATTGTCTGGTACTGCTAAATTACCCGGATGAATTTATTTCGAACACGAAAGTTGTTCGTAATAGATCAACTAACCCGGATACGCCACCCACACATGTGTCGGATGTCCACGACACCTCTGGCATGATATCTCCCCCCCTCCGGACACCTTGTCCAATAATCACCCGGAGTTGGCCGTTCATCCCCGGATGAATTCCCGCTCCGAGCAACGTGCATTGCACTGCGTTAGAACACCGTTAACATCTCATCTGTCTTGTAATGCATCTGTTTGTATATGCTTGCTGTGTATTTACTGTTTCTTCCCCCCCTCCTTAATCTCCAGTAGACCCCGCTGCTGCCGTCGACTACACCGCTGCTGAGTACGACTACTTCGTCGACGACCCTACCCCTACCGTCGAGCTTCCAGGCAAGCAGAGCCATTCTCTTCCCCAGATATCGCCTATCTTTCCGTACATTTCTTGCACTAGGCATTGTTACTGCTGCTGCTACGTTACAATCCTATTCAATTGCATAGCCTGTTTTGTCGCCCCTTGATATACCTCCTTTATCCTATGCTGCCTATTATTATTATTATTCATTATTCAGCAGTGAGCCCTGCGCATTGTTAGCTAGGATTAGATAGAGGGTCGTAATCACTCAGGGGAGTGAGCGCGGGAACAAATATTATAACTGCACAGGTACGGTACAATGCAGACACCGCCTCAGGCCCCCTAGCTCGGCTCTGCCGAGCCACCATCAAGTGTGAGATATCAAGGAGTAATCCTTGTACTCCACTCGTTGCTGACTCTGTATAGCCGCTCTAGGTACCTGAGAAACGGTTATCCTTCAGGTAAGAAGTCGGGCGACACAACGGTGCCCGCGAGAGGTATTGCAACGGGACGACAGGGAGGGCACGACCAGTGTACCGGTGTGCTTGGCCCCTGATCGTTGGCCGAGAGAGTTACCAAACCACGAAAGTCGAGCTCCTCCAGGAGCACACGCGAGACAAGGTAAGGAGACGGTTCACCTTGTTGGTAACCGCAGTGACTTGGTGGGACGATAGGGCAGGCACCGATGTACTGGTGGGCCTGGCTGCTGTCGTTGTCCGCGGGTCAGTTAAGTCGAGGCAACGATAACGGTTGTCACGCAGGTTAATTAAAATGCTAAATGGTTCAGTGAATGTCTTGAATTGGCTATATTCCATGTACGCACTACCTACCCGTGGGAATTACGAATTATGGGCTCCTCTGCTTCGTAGTGTCGTCCGAGGACTCTTCAGACGTCAGCAGTACCACGGCCTGTGCCGGGAAGTGGTGTTGTCTTATTTTCTCGCGCGGTGGTGTCTTAATTGGATTTGCTTCAACTTCACCGGCCAGCCACGCACCGTGCAGGAGTATGTTCGGGTTGGGGTCCAATGCCTGGCGTACTTAGGATTTAGACCGGCGGATGGCCTCTCTGTTGAGTTTGAAAGATGGGCTATGAAGTGTCGGATAGTCTCGGTGGAGCGTTCCCTAACAAGGTGTTGGAAATATGCCCTAGAGGCAATAATAAAATTGTTATTATGATATTTCCGTGTTCATGATATATGTTTATTTTTCATGCTATAATTGTATTAACCAGAAACATAATGCATGTGTGGTTGCATAAACAACACCGCGTCCCTAGTAAGCCTCTACTATACTATCTCGTTAATTAATGATGGTTATGGTTTCCTAACCATGAAACTGAGTTGTTTATTAATTAATGGGATCATGTCATTAGAAGAATGACGTGATGGACAGACCCAACTAAGCATAACAAAATTGATCATTTCATTAAGTTTATATTGTCATGCCTTTTATTGTCAAGTATCATGTTTCTTAGACCATGAGATTATGTTATTCTCGGGTACCGGAAGAATAATTTGGGGACATCAACCATCACATCGTGACAGGGTGATCATAAAAATGTCTGACGGGTATCTCCGAAAGTACTTGTTGAATTACATGAATCAAGACTGGGATTTGTCCCTCCGTGTGACGGTGAGATATACTCTAGGCCCACTCGGTAATGCACATTCGGTAACGCTTGCAAGCACGTGACTAATGAGTTAGTCACAGAGAATGTTGTATTACAGAACGAGTAAAGAGTACTTACCGGTAACGAGATTGAACTAGGTATAGTGATACCGACGATCGAATCACGGGTAAGTAAAATATCGTGTGACAAAGGAAATTGTGTACGGATTATAGTAGTCCACGACATAGTGGTTCAATCGATAAAGATCTTTGTTGAATGTGTGGGAGTCATTACGGACATCCTGGTCCCTCTAATGGTTATTGATCAGAGAGATGTCTCGATCATGTCTGCACGTTCTCGAACCCGTAGGGTCACACACTTAACGCTCGGTAACGCTAGAATAGCTCTGGGATAATTTTATTAATGGTGTTTGAATATTGTTCGGAGTCTCGGATGAGATCCTAGACATCACGAGGAGCTCCGGAAGAGTCCGGAGGTAAAGATTTATATAAGGCAATTTGATTTCAGGGTTCCGGAAAAGTTCGGGATTTTTTCGGCAGTGTCGAAATGTTCTAGAAGGTTCCGGAGGGTCCCACTATGGGCCCCACCTGTTTTGGACGACCAAGGGTGGTCCAATAGTCCATGTGACCAGCCCTCCTTAGTTTATTATGCCAATAAATGGGAAGCCCTTCAATGGGAGGGTTACCACTCTTAAAAGAAAGGTGTTACCATCTTTTTAATGAGAGAGGGGGGTTTCACTTGGGAATTGAAGTGGCTACAACCTCCTTGCCTATATAAGAGAGGGGAGAGGCTCACCAAGGATACCCAAGTCCTTCCACACCTCCTCCTCCCTCACGTGCATCGCTTGGCGAAGCCCTGCCCGCGGGAAACTCTTCACCATATCCACCACCACGCCGTTGTGCTGCTGGAATTGATCCCATCTATTTCTCCCTCTTGCTTGCTGGATCAAGAAGAAGGAGACGTCATCGAGATGTACGTGTGCAAGCCTCCGGAGGTACTGCTCGTTTGCAGTGCTGATCGGATCGAACTTCACCAACAACTTCACCAAGCTGTGTTGAAATAAACGTTCAACGCGCGTGTTCTTCGAGGGTATGATGACCTACTCTCCCCGTTACTAGCATCTTCTAGATTGGATCTTGGATGTTGCTTCCGCATGTGAGAGAAAAATTTTCTTTTCTATCGCGCAATCTCCTACAGTGGTATCAGAGCCAGGTTCTATGCGTAGATGCTTTGTACGGTTAGAACACAATGAGTTGTGGGCGTTGATATTCTTGTTGCTACCCTTCCATGTGTATTTTGGTTTTGCGGTATGGTTTGATGCAGCGGCCCGGACCAACTTTACAATCTTCCGATTGAGACCGGTTCCGCACTTGACGTGCAACTTGTATTGCACATGCGGCCTGCGGGTGTCAGTCGCTCTTACCATAGTATTAACCACATTTACAAAGGAAGGCTCTTATGAGATTAAGAAGCAATTTGTTATATCAACGTTGTGGTTTTGTTTTGTGGGTAAGAACGGTTCCTATGCAAAACCCTAGAATCCACGTAAAATTGAAAAATAATAAGGGAGAGGCGTCTAACTTGTTTTTGCAGGGGTGCTTGTGATGTGGTATAGCCCAAACTGTTCATATGATATATTTGTAATGTATGAGATGATCATGTTTTGTAATGTTTCACGACTTGCATGTCGATGAGTACGGCAACTGGCAGGAGCCATATGGTTGTCTTAATTATTTATTGTATGGCATGCATGTCAACTTCAAACGCCATGTAATTGCATTACTTTATCGCTATGCGTTAGCAATAGTTGTAGATGCAACGTGGTATAGACAACCAAGATGCCATAAGGTGGAGACCAAGATGGTGCCATAATGGAGATCTTGTCGGTGCGTTCAAGATGGAGATCAAGGCGCAATAAAAGGGCTATACCATGTCAACATATTTTATGCATGTGATGTTTATCATTTTATGCATCTTATTTTGCGTGTGCACAACGGTAGCATTATAAGATGATCCCTCACACTAAATATCAAGATACACGTGTTCTCCCTAAGTATGCACCGTCGCAAAAGTTCGTCGTTTTGAAGCATCTCGTGATGATCGGATGTGGTAAACTCTACGTTCACATACGACGGGTGTAAGCCAGTTTTACACATGCAAAAATACTTTGGTTAACTTGACGAGCCTAGCATGTACAGACATGGCCTCGGAACGCAACGAACCGAAAGGTTAAACACGAGTCATATGAATGATATGATCAACATTTTGATGTTCACCATTGAAACTACATCTTCTCTCGTGAAGATCGGACTTGGTGTAGTGAATTTGGATCGTGTACCACTAGACAACTATTAGGGATGTTGATTTAAGTGGGAGTTCGTTAGTAATTTGATTAAACTGAACTCATCATGAAAATAGTCTAAAATTTTATTTTGCTAAAATGTTGTAGATCATGGCCCGCATAGCTCAGTTCAACTTCAGCGCATTCCTTGAGAAAGAAAAACTAAAATCATCTGGTTCAAACTTCACTGACTGGCACCGCAACCTGAGGATTATCCTCACTGGGTGTAAGAAGCAATATGTGCTCGATGCTGCGCTAGGTGACCCACCTGCAGACGATGCTCCATAAGCAGAACATAACGTCTTTGAGACACGCAAAGATGACCACATTATAGTTTCTTGTGCCATCCTTACATCTTTGGATACTGATCTCCAGAAACGTTTTGAACATCACGGCGCCTATGAGATGGTTGAAGAGCTGAAAACCATGTTTCAGACTCAGACCCGCGCTGAGAGATATGAGATCTCTGATAAGTTCTATAAATGTAAGATGGAGGAGCACAGCTCTGTCAGTGAACATGTTATAACAATGGGAGGCTATATACAGCGCCTAATTCAGCTGGGATGTGTGATCCCAGATGATTTAATCACTGACAGGGTGCTGCAGTCGCTCCCTCCGAGCTACAAAGGCTTTGTGCTGAACTATAACATGCAAGGCATGAATAAGACTCTCAATGAGCTTTTCGCGATGCTGAAATCTGCGGAAGTGGACATCAAAAAAGAACATCAAGTGTTGATGGTCAATAAGACCACAAGTTTCAAGAAGGCTAAAGCCAAAAAAGGGACACTTCAAGAAGAGTGGCAAGTCAGCTGCCGCTCGGGGCGGCAAGCCTGTTGTCGCTCCTGTGAAGCCCAAGGCTGGTCCTAAGCCGGACACTGTGTGTTTCTACTGCAAGGGAGAAGGTCATTGGAAGCGCAACTGCCCCAAGTACTTGGCGGATAAGAAGGCTGGCAATGTCAAAGGTATATTTGATATACATGTTATTGATGTGTACCTTACTAGTTCTCGTAGTAGTGCCTGGGTATTTGATACTGGTTCGGTTGCTCATATTTGCAATTCGAAACAGGAGCTTCAGAATAAACGGAGACTGGCGAGGGATGAGGTGACGATGCGCGTCGGGAATGGATCGAAGGTCGATGTCATCGCCGTCGGGATGTTACCTCTTCATCTACCTTCGGGATTAGTTTTAAACCTTAATAATTTTTATTTGGTGCCTGCGTTAAGCATGAACATTATATCTGGATCTTGTTTATTGCGAGACGGTTACTCGTTTAAATCACAGAATAAAGGTTGTTCTATTTTTATGAGTAATATCTTTTATGGTCATGCACCCGACGTAAATGGTTTATTCTTGTTGGATCTCGATAGTAGTACTTCACACACCCATAACATTGGTGCTAAAAGATGCAAAATGAATAATGATAATTCCACATACTTGTGGCACTGCCGTTTAGGTCATATTGGTGTAAAACGCATGAAGAAACTCCATTCTGATGGACTTTTCCAGTCACTTGACTTTGAATCATTTGACACATGTGAACCATGCCTCATGGGTAAGATGACTAAGACCCCGTTTTCTGGTACGATGGAACGGGCGAGTGACTTGTTGGAAATCATACATACTGATGTGTGTGGACCAATGAGCATTTCTACACGTGGTGGATATCGTTACTTCCTAACTTTCACTGATGATTTAAGTAGATATGGGTATATTTACTTAATGAAACACAAGTCTAAAACATTTGAAAAGTTCAAAGAATTTCAGAGTGAAGTAGAAAATCATCGTAACAAGAAGATCAAATTTCTACGATTTGATCGCGGAGGGGAATATCTGAGTTACGAGTTTGGCATTCACTTGAAAAACTATGGAATTTTTTACCAACTCACGCCATCTGGAACACCACAATGTAATGGTGTGTCTGAGCGTCGTAATCGTACTTTATTAGATATTGTGCGCTCTATGATGTCTCTATCCGATCTAACAATGTCATTTTGGGGCTATGCATTAGAGACAACTGCATTCACTTTAAATAGGGCACCATCTAAATCCGTTGAGACGACACCATATGAGTTGTGGTTTGGCAAGAAGCCTAAATTATCGTTCCTTAAAATTTGGGGTGTGAGGCTTATGTCAAAAAGTTACAACCTGATAAGCTCGAACCCAAAGCGGAAAAATGCGTCTTCATAGGATACCCTAAGGAAACTATAGGGTATACCTTCTATCACAGATCCAAAGGCAAAGTCTTTGTTGCTAAGAACGGATCCTTTCTTGAGAAGGAGTTTCTTTCGAAACGAGTGAGTGGGAGGAAAATAGAACTAGACGAGGTTATTGAACCTTCTCCCGAATTGGAGAGTAGCGCAGCGCAAGAAGATTTGGATCTTTTGGTGCCGCCTTCACCGGCTAGAGAGGAAGAAGCTGATGATAATGATCATGAAGCTTCGGTCGAAGTTCTCGTTCGTAGGTCGACTAGGTTACGTACTACTCCTGAGTGGTACGGTAATCCTGTCATGAATGTTTGATTGTTAGACAATGATGAACCTACGAACTATGAGGAAGCGATGATGAGCCCAGACTCTGGAAAATGGCAAGACGCCATGAACTCTGAAATGGAATCCATGAAAGAAAACCAAGTGTGGACTTTGGTTGACCTTCCTGATAGTCGCAAGGCTGTTGAATGTAAATGGATTTTCAAGAAGAAAACAGACGCTGACGGTAATGTTACTGTACATAAAGCATGACTTGTCGCAAAAGGTTTTCGACAAATTCAAGGAGTTGACTATGATGAGACCTTCTCACCCGTAGCGATGCTTAAGTCTGTTAGGGTTCTGCTAGCAATTGCTGCTTATTTCGATTATGAAATTTGGCAGATGGATGCCAAAACTGCATTCCTCAATGGAAACATTGAAGAAGAGTTGTACATGGTACAACCCCAAGGTTTTGTCAATCCTAAGGATGCTCGTAAAGTGTGCAAGCTTCAGCGTTCCATCTATGGACTAAAGCAAGCATCCCGGAGTTGGAATCTTCGATTTGATGAGGTTATCAAAGGTTTTGGATTTGTCCAAAATTATAAAGAAGCTTGTGTTTTCAAGAAAGTGAGTGGGAGCTCGGTTGCATTTCTGATTTTATATGTAGATGACATCTTACTAATTGGGAATGACGTGGAGCTGCTTAACAGTGTGAAAGATTATTTGAATAATAGTTTTTCAATGAAAGATCTTGGTGAAGCTGCATACATATTATGCACTAAGATCTATAGAGATAGATCGAGACGCTTAATAGCACTTAGTCAAAGTACATACCTTGAGAAGATAGTGAAGAAATTCAATATGCAGGATGCAAAGAAAGGTTCTCTGCCCATGTTACAAGGTAAGCCATTGAATAAGACTCAGTGTCCAACTACGGCAACAGAAAGGGAAAGGATGAATAAAATCCCCTATGCCTCGGCCATAGGTTCTGTTATGTATGCCATGTTGTGTACTAGACCAGATGTGTCCCATGCTCTTAGTTTGACGAGCAGGTACCAGAGTGATCCTGGAGAGGCTCACTGGACAGCAGTTAAAAATATCCTTAAGTACCTAAAGAGGACTAAGGATATGTTTCTTGTCTATGGTGGTGATGAAGAGCTCTTCATAAAAGGTTACGTTGATGCTAGCTTCAATACTGATCCAGATGACTCAAAATCTCAAACAGGGTATGTCTTTATTTTGAACGGAGCTGCGGTTAGCTGGAGGAGTTGCAAGCAGAGCGTCATTGCAAGATCCACATTAGAGGCGGAGTATATGGCCGCTTCTGAAGCAGTGACAGAAGGGATATGGTTGAAGGAATTTGTCACTGAACTCGGCGTTGTTCTGAGTGCACTTGATCCCATGGAGATCTTTTGTGACAACACTGGTGCCATTGCTCTAGCCAAGGAACCAAGATGTCACAAGAGCTCCAAGCATATCAAACGCCGGTTTCATCAAATTCGTGAGCATGTCATTGAAGGAGATATTACCATTAGCAAAGTACATACGGATCAGAATATCGCGGATCCATTGACTAAAGTTCTTCCACAAACAAAACATGATCAACACCAGAATGCCATGGGTGTTAGATTTCTGCCAATGTAAACTAGATTATTGACTCTAGTGCAAGTGGGAGACTGTTGGAAATATGACCTAGAGGCAATAATAAAAAAATTATTATCATATTTCCGTGTTCATGATATATGTTTATTTTCCATGCTATAATTGTATTAACCGGAAAAAATAATGCATGTGTGGTTGCATAAACAACACCGCGTCCCTAGTAAGCCTCTACTATACTATCTCGTTAATTAATGATGGTTATGGTTTCCTAACCATGAAACTGAGTTGTTTATTAATTAATGGGATCATGTCATTAGAAGAATGACGTGATGGACAGACCCAACTAAGCATAACAAAATTGATCGTTTCATTAAGTTTATATTGTCATGCCTTTTATTGTCAACTATCATGTTTCTTAGACCATGAGATTATGTTATTCCCGGGTACCGGAAGAATACTTTGGGGACATCAACCATCACATCGTGACAGGGTGATCATAAAAATGTCTTACGGGTATCTCCGAAAGTACTTGTTGAATTACATGAATCAAGACTGGGATTTGTCCCTCCGTGTGACGGTGAGATATACTCTGGGCCCACTCGGTAATGCACATTCGGTAACGCTTGCAAGCACGTGACTAATGAGTTAGTCACAGAGAATGTTGTATTATAGAACGAGTAAAGAGTACTTACTGGTAACGAGATTGAACTAGGTATAGCGATACCGACGATCGAATCACAGGTAAGTAAAATATCGTGTGACAAAAGAAATTGTGTACGGATTATAGTAGTCCACGACATAGTGGTTCAATCGATAAAGATCTTCGTTGAATGTGTGGGAGTCATTACAGATATCCTGGTCCCTCTAATGGTTATTGATCAGAGAGATGTCTCGATCATGTCTGCACGTTCTCGAACCCGTAGGGTCACACACTTAACGCTCGGTAACGCTAGAATAGCTCTGGGATAATTTTATTAATGGTGTTTGAATATTTTTCGGAGTCTCGGATGAGATCCTAGACATCACGAGGAGCTCCGGAAGAGTCCGGAGGTAAAGATTTATATAAGGCAAGTTGATTTCAGGGTTCCGGAGAAGTTCGGGATTTTTTCGACAGTGTCGGAATGTTCTAGAAGGTTCTGGAGGGTCCCACTATGGGCCCCACCTGTTTTGGACGACCAAGGGTGGTCCAATAGTCCATGTGACCAGCCCTCCTTGGTTTATTATGCCAATAAATTGGAAGCCCTTCAATGGGAGGGTTACCACTCTTAAAAGAAAGGTGTTACCATCTTTTTAATGAGAGAAGGGGGTTTCACTTGGGAATTGAAGTGGCTAGAACCTCCTTGCCTATATAAGAGAGGGGAGAGGCTCACCAAGGATACCCAAGTCCTTCCACACCTCCTCCTCCCTCACGTGCATCGCTTGGCGAAGCCCTGCCCGCGGGAAACTCTTCACCATATCCACCACCACGCCGTTGTGCTGCTGGAATTGATCCCATCTATTTCTCCCTCTTGCTTGCTGGATCAAGATGAAGGAGACGTCATTGAGCTGTACGTGTGCAAGCCTCCGGAGGTACTGCTCGTTTGCAGTGTTGGTCGGATCGAACTTCACCAACAACTTCACCAAGCTGCGTTGAAATAAACGTTCAACGCGCGTGTTCTTCGAGGGTATGATGACCTACTCTCCCCGTTACTAGCATCTTCTAGATTGGATCTTGGATGTTGCTTCCGCATGTGAGAGGAAAATTTTGTTTTCTATCGCGCAATCTCCTACACAAGGTTCCCGCCACCCTGGAGATCCGTGCGTGTAGCGTAACACAAGTGCACCCCTGCAGGGAAGATTAATCTATTCGGATAGCTGTGTCCACGATAACAGGACGCTTTATGCTGAAGCTGGATCTTACCACTAGAAACTATTATTATTAAAATGTATGGTTCCGGGTTTTCTTCCTCGCAGGGATGTCGAGGAGGTGAACTCGGAGGCATTGCTAATTATTACAACTTATTATTATACAATGCTGCAGCAACTTCTTATGCATTGTTACTTTATGCTTTATATAAACTGTTGGCTGATTCTTACCTCATGCTGCAAGACTCGTCGGAAGATGCTAGTCTTCGTTAGGCCTAGCTTCTTACCCTTGCTCTGGATTTCTGTCTTTCAGTCCACTATATACAGCCTCTTCTTTCTGTTGATACAATGCATAATGCTTAGTAGCGGACGTAAGACTCGCGGGTATGCTAGATACTCACCTTTTCTTTATTTCCCCTTTTTCGCTTTGCCTGATCGGCCGCTGCAGCCGACGTTGGAGCCCAGGAGAAGCAGTACCCCGGAGGCGACTACTACGACGTCGAGTTCCCCGTTGACCAGGAGTAGTTCGGTGGATCCCAGGCAGGAGGCCTCGCCTTTTCGATCTGTATCTCTGATGTGATTTGTGCTAGCCTTCTTAAGGCAAAACTTGACTAACTATGTCTGTACTCAGATATTATGGATTGTATGACTTATGTATTCGGATCCTCGTGATCCCTGGTATTGTAACATATTTGTTTATCCTTTTGTGTTTAGTGTTGTGTTGTGATATTCTCACCGTGGCACCCTAATCTCAGCCGTGTACCCTGCGTGTATGATTACTGTACACGGGTTGATTTTGGGGGCGTCACAAGTTGGTATCAGAGCCGACTGCCTGTAGGAAGCCACCCCACCACTAATTGGTCGAAGTTGAGTCTAGACTTTGAAAACTATTTTGCTAACTTAATATTTGGCTTACGGGCCCACATCGATGTCACTACGTGTGATATCTATGGTATTAGGATCCTTTTCTCCTTACCTATGCTCTGGGACTCTGCTCTCTTATCCTTGCTGGTAAGTTTTACAAACTCTAACATTAGGATCACGTTCTCTTGATTCCACCCGGCGTTTTGGTGCTTCCCCATTGATTGAGTCGTGTCGCAGGAGTTCTACCCCAGGTCCCGGACCGTGGATCCCATTCTCATTCTATGCAGGCCGCGCGTCCTCTGGCATTAACTCCTGTGGCCAACAGTTTTCTTGCGGCGTGATTGACATAGTGGAATCTATGTCGCGTCGTGTAATCCTTACCGCGGTCTGCGCGCCGCCTAGTGAGTCCTTTTTCCTTAATTTCTACGACGTTACGCTGCCCGATTTTCGATTGACTCCGTGTGTAAATGTGAATGTCTTATATGACTACTCCTATATATATCCGCGCCTCCTCTTCGTTGTCGTTTTATTTCAGGCTTGATTTCGGTATCTCGTTAAATTTTCATGGCTGAAATACCCCTGTTAAATTCTAGCAGGATGGCTGGTCGTGGTGGTCGTGGTCGTGGTCGTGGGTGTGGTGCCAACGACCCACCTCCGCCACCGGATTACATGGTCGGGATGATGCAGCAGTTCGAGCTGAACCGTCAGTTCATGGAGAATGTCATGGCTCAGTTCCCCCAGCCGAATCATAATGGGCACCACCATCAGCATGCCACCGTGACTCTGCACGACTTCACCCGCCTCAACCCCACTATGTTCCGCAACACTGTTCAGCCGTTGGATGCTGATGACTGGCGTCGCGACATCACTCACGAGCTGGAGTCTGCTAATGTCGATCCATCCGACTATGTGAACTTTGCGTCTTATCATCTGAAAGGCGCCGCTGCTCAGTGGTGGAGCACCCACAAGCGTTCACTACCAGTTGGAGAAGTCATCACCTGGGATGAATTTCAGTCTGCCTTTTGCGCCCGCTACATTCCTCAGGGGATCATGGATCGTAAGGCGGAAGAATTCCGCAACCTCACTCAGGGCGACATGACTGTTGAAGCCTATCAGCGCGAGTTCCTCAACCTCTCTCGCTATGCGGAAGAAGAGATCACCACTGATGCTCGCAGGCAGCAGAAGTTCCGTCGTGGCCTCAATCCAGACCTCAGGCTCGCTCTTGCCGTTCATGATTTCGCCAACTTCGCCACCATGGTGAACAAGGCTATCACCGTCGACACTGCCCAGATGGAGCACAAGAACTCTCTGAAGCGTTATTGTGGGGTTGGCTCATCTTCGGGCGCAACGCAGAAGCGTCGTATCTGGCTCCCTACCAGTGTGACCCATTCACCTGTACCTGCTCCAAGGCCGTCTTATGCTGCACCCCGTCTGCCTCCGCCACCGCAGATGCCAAGAGCTCTGCCTGCACCACCCAATGCTACACCCCTTCGTCCTCAGGATGGACTATGCTTCACGTGCCGCCAACCCGGACATTTTTCTCGAGAGTGCCCCCAGAAACAGAAGCAACTGGTAGTTCACCCTACTGGCCGTGGAAATGGTCGTGGCAACAACAGGACCCCCAACTATAATACTGGGTCTGCTGCTTATGCTCGTGGACATGCTAACAACACCAATGTTGAAGAAGCTCAGCAACAACCCGCTACCGTGATGGGTACCCTTCTCGTTAATTCCGTACCTGCTACTGTTTTATTTGATACAGGAGCATCGCATTCATTCTTGTGGGAAGCATTTGCATTGTCGCATAACTTCACGCTAGAAAAGATGAACCCACCGATGGTTTTCCGCACCCTGATAGGCCAATGTCAAACCACCAAGATAGTGCCCGGAACCATTGTTGAAATTGAAAGGATTGAATTCCTTGCTTCCCCCATCGTTCTGAAGTCTTCCACCATAGACCTCATTCTGGGAATGGATTGGTTGAAATTTCACGATGCCGCACTCTATTGTGGCACCAAGTCTGTCCAACTTTTTCACCCCTCCGGCGAGATTGTTAACCACACCACCCGAGTTACCCGTAATGCTGAAACACAGATATTTATGATGAATGCTTTGAATGCCGCCCCCCTCGAAGGCATCGAGAACGTTCCAGTCGTTCGCGGTTTTCCCGATGTCTTCCCAGAAGAACTGTCGGGAATACCCCCGATCAGAGAAGTTGAATTTGTCATCGACTTGAAGCCCGGCACCACCCCTATTTCCAAGCGTCCTTAGAAGATGCCGCCACATGAACTCCTTGAACTTAAGGAGGAAATCGACAAGGCACTTCAGAAAGGATTCATTCGCCCCAGTTCCTCGGCTTGGGGAGCACCTTCGCTCTTTTTCAAGAAGAGCGATGGGACAAACCTATTGGTCCAAGATTATCGGCCCATTAACCAAGCCACCATCCAGAACAAATACCCACTTCCCCGGATCAACGATCTGTATGATCAACTTGCCGGATCCAAGGTGTTTTCTAAACTCGACTTGAGGTTGGGTTATCACCAAATCCGAGTCCGTGATGAGGACATTCCGAAGACTGCCTTCATTACTCGCTATGGTTCATATGAGTACACTGTCATGTCCTTTGGCTTAACCAATGCTCCAGCCACCTTCTCCAGATTGATGAATTATATTTTCATGGAGTACCTCGACCAGTTCGTCGTGGTTTATCTGGATGATATATTGATATATTCCAAGAATGAAGAAGAACATGCAGAACATCTTCGTCTTATACTGGAGAAGCTTCGAGAACACAAACTCTACGCTAAGTATTCTAAGTGTGAGTTCTGGCTTCCCGAAGTAACCTACCTTGGACATGTGATTTCCAAGGATGGCATTGCCGTCACCCCAGAACGTATCCAGGCTATTCTTGACTGGACTCCTCCCAAGACCGTCAAGCAAGTCCGCAGTTTCCTCGGGCTCGCTAGCTATTGCCGCCGTTTCGTCGAGAATTTCTACAAGATTTCCAGGCCTCTGACTAATCTGCTTCACAAAGGCGTCAAGTTTGAGTGGACAGATAAATGTCAAGAAAGTTTCCAAGCGCTGAAGGACAAGCTAACTTCTCCCCCGGTGCTCGCTCCCCCTGATACTCAGAAGGACTTCGTGATATATTGCGACGCGTCTCGTCAAGGATTAGGTTGTGTCCTAATGCAAGAGCGCAAAGTGATTGCTTATGGCTCTCGTCAGTTGCGTGCTCACGAAGACAAATATCCAACACATGATCTTGAATTGGCAGCAGTAATTTATGCATTGAAGCTATGGCGACATTACCTCGTCGGTAATCTTTGCGAGGTCTACACCGATCACCAAAGTCTGAAGGACCTGTTTACTCAGCCAGATCTGAATCTTCGTCAACAACGATGGCTCGAGACAATAGCCGACTTCAACATTGATATTTCGTATACCCCGGGCAAGGCTAACGTGATGGCCGATGCCTTGAGACGCAAAGCTTACTGTTCTGAACTTGAGGTTCAGGTGCAGCAACCACTTCTGTATGAAGAGTTTCGCAAGTTGAACCTCGAGATGGTTCCTCAAGGTTACGTTAACAACCTGGTTCTCGAGTCAAAACTCGACACCCTCATCAAGAGTAGGCAGCCTCTTGACGCTGACATTGTGAAGATCAAGCAAGACATCACAGAAGGAAAGCCCTCCTCTTTTACCATTGATGCCAATGATGGTGATACTGTGTACTTCAAGGGCCGCTTAGTAGTTCCTGTGAGCTCGGCCATCTTTAACTGTGGTCCGGATATCATGGAAGAAGCCCATAATTCTCCCTTGTCAATCCACCCTGGCAGTACCAAGATGTATAAAGACCTTCGTCAGCGGTACTGGTGGCCTTACATGAAGCAAGACATCGCCCGCTATGTTTCTCACTGTGACGTTTGCAGTCGCGTCAAGGCCGGACATCAAAAACCTGCTGGCTGGTTGCAACCACTCCCTCCTCCTGATTGGAAGTGGGACAAAGTCGAAATGGACTTTTTCACCGGTTTTCCTAAGTCACAGAAAGGTAACGATGCCATCTTTGTCGTCATCGACCGATTCTCCAAGATTGCTCACTTCCTGCCGGTCAAGGAGACGATCACTGCTAGTCAGTTAGCACACTTGTATATCTCCCGGATTGTGTCACTCCACGGTATTCCGCTGGAGATCAGTTCAGACCGTGGCAGCCTTTTCACCTCACGATACTGGAATAGTTTCATGGAAGCCTTCGGGACTCGTCTGTCTCTCAGCACCGCTTATCACCCCCAGTCGCAAGGCCAAGTTGAACGAGTCAATCAAGTGATGGAAGACATGATTCGCGCTTGTGTCCTTTCATTCGGCATGAAATGGGAGGAATCTCTCCCGTACGCGGAATTCTCGTACAACAATAGCTATCAGGCTAGCTTGAAGATGGCTCCCTTCGAAGTTCTATACGGACGTAAGTGTCGAACCCCCCTGAATTGGTCAGGAACTGGGGAACGACCCTACTTTGGACCGGATCTTGTCCAACAAGCTGAAGATCAAGTTCACGTTGTGCAAGAAAATCTCAAGGACGCTCAGTCTCGTCATAAGAGCAACTATGACCGCAAACACCGGAAATGGAGTATCAACCTGGTGAATACGCTTACCTCCGTGTCACTCCCATGAGGGGCACTCATCGCTTCGGTATCAAGGGCAAGTTGGCTCCTCGCTACATTGGCCCGTTCCGTATCCTTTCCAGGAGTGGACCCGTGGCATACCGATTGGAATTTCCGCCGAACCTCTCCCAAGTCCACGATGTATTCCACGTGTCTCAACTCCGTCGCTGCTTCAAGGATCCTATCCGCGAAGTGAAGCATGATATGATCGAGCTGCAACAAGACTTGACTTATCGAGAACATCCGAGCCGCATTCTCGATCAGTCTGAACGTCGAACCCGCAACAAGACCGTCAAGTTTCTCAAGGTTCAGTGGTCGAATCATTCTGAAGATGAAGCCACTTGGGAACGCGAAGATCGCCTTCGCGATGAATACCCTGATCTTTTCCCAGCTACCACTTAAATTCTCGGGACGAGAATTCTTGTAGTGGGGGGAGATTTGTAACACCCTCAGTTGTCCGTAACAGTAATCCTTTTGCTAATGACAATTACCGTTGCTAATCACTATGCAAACCATGCCATGATCAACTTTGCTTTTGATCATATTCAGAAACGCCTTTTGGTTGCTATGAAAAATATGTTGCAATTAAACTTTCACCTAAAATCATGGGACCACTTTTATAAAATCACTAATAATCATTGGTTCATGCCCAGGTGGTTGTGGTGATTTATTGAGCCACTGAAAAATGCAAACAAATATAACCATTAGCAAAGCAGCACTATTTGCAATTTGTAAATTGCAAACAATTATCAAAAGTGTTATTAAAAACCCCAAAACTTTTGTGGCACCTCAGTAATGGGTAACAGTAATAATTGGAACAGTTCCACATTTTTACAAAAAATAAATGTGGGCAAAACAATTACAGTCAGTAAAGGAAATAACAGAAAAGAACTAGAAAAAAATATCTATTCGTCGCACGGGGCAAAGGCCCACCCGGCCGGCCTTCTCCTACCTCCCACCAACCCCCACCTGCTCCCTGTGCGTGTCAATGGCGTTGTGGCCAGGGAGCTGCCGAGCCGGGCCCCCCCTCCTCCTCCTGTGCTCGCGTGGAGGATAAGGACGACCCAACCCCCCCCCCCCTGCAGCGCCCCCCTCCTCCATTCTTCCCCTCCCTTCGCGCCTCCCTCGCTCTGAATCGAGCTCGCGCCCGAGCTCCGCCGTGGGCATGCCCTCAGCGCCGCCGCGGCCAACGACCTCTACGGCGGCCGAGACCGTGTCCAGCGACACCGCCGTGGACGACTCCTTCGACTCCGGCACGGAACCGACCCCGAGGCGCACTACAACGCCAGAATTTGGGCGCGCCCCTTGTCCCGGCCACCACGACCCCGCTGCTCGATTCGCCGCCACCACTGCGCCCCAGCCTCCCCGAGCTCCCCTGCCGCCTCCCTGTGAGCTTACCCATCTTCCCCATCCTTCCGCGCCCCTTTCGTTCACGGAATCTCCGTCCTCGTGGGAGCATGCTCCGGCCGCCGCGGACATTCATCGCCGCCGGCGTTCTGGACCGCGCCAGCTCGCATCGTTTGCTCCACTGGATGTGTGAGGAACTACTCGTTCAATTCTCGTGCTCGCCCCCTCGTGCCACGGCCGAAGCCTGCACTGGCCGCGCCCAGGCTCCCCTGTACGTGCGCCCTTGCCGCGCCCAATCCACGCCCACCGCCCCCGGACCGCGCCCGAGCCACCCCCTCCCTGGCCTTGCAGCTGCGGTTGCTGCTCCTGCCGGAGCTGCGTTGCTTGCCGCCGGCGAGCACACTGGTAAATCCAGTGGGCTAACCGCCCTTTGCTAATAACCTCCCCCCCCCTCCATCTCTATGACCAGTGGGGCCCGACTCCCCTAATTGCCTGTTAAAATAAGTAAAAGAAATAAAACCCCCCTCACCGGATGACAGGTGGGCCCTAGGCTCTTAAGCAAATAAAACTGATTAGTTTAGCACATGTGTCTATGACAACGGGCCCCCTTGTCAGATTAATTTTAAAAAGAATTTATTAGAAATGAAGTGACTTACATGTGGGCCTAGTGCCTATTTTGATTTATTAAAATGTTTTATAAATAAACAGAGGCTAACATGTGGGTCCCACATGTCAGGCACTGTTTTGGGTAATGTTCTGGATAATGTTGTTATAATAATAAAAGAAATTCAGAAAATCATTTAAATGATTTAAAACTTTGAAATTCAATAACTTTTAAACCGTAACTCGGATTCAGAAACTTTATACATGAAAATTGATCAGAAAAATATAACGACTACGAATACGCTATCCGTATGTCTATCACACCCCTCTAACACAACGAACATCGAACCGTCCCCCTCCGGACCGGCAGTTTGATAAATTGTCCGGTACTGCTAAAGTACCCGGATGAATTTATTTCGAACACGAAAGTTGTTCGGAATAGATCAACTAACCCGGATACGCCACCCACACATGTGTCAGATGTCCACGACACCTCCGGCATGATATCTCCCCCCCTCCGGACACCTTGTTCGATAATCACCCGGAGCTGGCCGTTCATCCCTGGAAGAATTCCCGCTCCGAGCAACGTGCATTGCACTGCGTTAGAACACCGTTAACATCTCATCTTTCTTGTCATGCATCTGTTTTTATATGCTTGCTGTGTATTTACTGTTTCTCCCCCCTTAATCTCCGGTAGACCCCGCTGCTGTCGTCGACTACACCGCTGCTGAGTACGACTACTTCGTCGACGACCCTACCCCTACCGTCGAGCTTCCAGGAAAGCAGAGCCATTCTCTTCGCCAGATATCGCCTATCTTTCCGTACATTTCTTGCACTAGGCATTGTTACTGCTGTTGCTACGTTACAATCCTATTCAATTGCATAGCATGTTTTGTCGCCCCTTGATGTACCTTCTTTATCCTATGCTGCCTATTATTATTATGCATTATTCAGCAGTGAGCCATGCGCATTGTTAGCTAGGATTAGATAGAGGGCCGTAATCACTTAGGGGAGTGAGCGCGGGAACAAATATTATAACTTCACAGGTACGGTACAATGCAGACACCGCCTCAGGCCCCCTAGCTCGGCTCTGCCGAGCCACCATCAAGTGTGAGCTATCAAGGAGTAATCCTTGTACTCCACTCGTTGCTGACTCTGTATAGCCGCTCTAGGTACCTGAGCAACGATTGTCCTTCAGGTAAGAAGTCGGGCGACCCAACGGTGCCTGCGAGAGGTATTGCGACGGGACGACAGGGAGGGCACGACCAGTGTACTGGTGTGCTTGGCCCCTGATCGTTGGCCGCGAGAGTTACCAAACCACGAAAGTCGAGCTCCTCCAGGAGCACACGCGAGACAAGGTAAGGAGACGTTTCACCTTGTTGGTAACCGCAGTGACTTGGTGGGACGATAGGGCAGGCACCGATGTACTAGTGGGCCTGGCTGCTGTCGTTGTCCGTGGGTCAGTTAAGTCGAGGCAACGATAACGGTTGTCACGCAGGTTAATTAAAATGCTAAATGGTTCAGTGAATGTCTTGAGTTATCTATATGCCATGTACGCACTACCTACCCGTGGGAATTACGAGTTATGGGCTCCTCTGCTTCGTAGTGTCATCCGAGGACTCTTCAGATGTCAACAGTACCGCGGCCTGCGCCAGGAAGTGGTGTTGTCTTATTTTCTCGCGCGGTGGTGTCTTATTTGGATTTGCTTCAACTTCACCGGCCAGCCACGCACCGTGCAGGAGTACGTTCGGGTTGGGGCCCAAGGCCCGGCGTACTTAGGATTTAGACCGGCGGATGGCCTCTCTGTTGAGTTTGAAAGATGGGCTATGAAGTGTCGGATAGCCTCGATGGAGCGTTCCCTAACAAGGTTCCCGCCACCCTGGAGATCCGTGCGTGTAGCGTAACACAAGTGCACCCCTGCAGGGAAGATTAATCTATTCGGATAGCCGTGTCCACGGTAACAGGACGCTTTATGCTGAAGCTGGATCTTACCACTAGAAACTATTATTATTAAACTGTATGGTTCCGGGTTTACTTCCACAGGGGCCCCAGGCGGCCACCTAGCACGGCCCCACCCCTGGCCGCGCCGGGAGGGCACCTGGAGCCCTGGGGCCACTCCCGGCTCCCCCCTCTGGCCTATATACTCCTCATCACACAAAAACCCTAAAAAGGAAGCTTTCACAGAGTTCCGCCGCCGCTCCGTGGCGGAAACCTATAGAGAAGAAAAGGGCTCTCCGGCTGGCAGATTCCGCCGAGGAGATCACCTCCCGGATGGGGAGATCATCGCCATCATCATCACCATCGTCACGGGCATTATCGAGATCACCATCAACATCATCCCCAACATCAGCACCATCTCCACCACCATCCAATCTCACCTCACAAGTTCATCTTGTGTTGTAATCCGTATTATCTATCCTATCTACTCTACCGGTGTTGATTACTACTTTGTGGGGAATGCTATTGAGTTTTGTTGGAGAAATACCATTATGTCCAGATTGTTTATCATATATTTATCACCTCTGATCATGATCTCTTTTATGTCTTGTGAGTATTTACTTTAGTTCTTGAGGACATGGGAGAAGTCTGGTTGTTAGTAGTCATATGATGTTGAAGTAATTTGTGTTGTTTGATATTTAAGTTGTGTTGTTATTTTCGTAGTTGTGTTGTGTGAGTCGAACACTGATGTCTATGCATGCTTCTATTCTTGTAGACTATGTTGGGCCTCCAAGCGCAGAGGTTTGTAGGACAGCAGCAATTTCCCTCAAGTGGATGACCTAAGGTTTATCGAACTCAGGGAAGTAGAGGTTGAAGATGGTCTCCCTAAAGCAACCCTGCAATTAAGATACAAGAAGTCTCTTATGTCCCCAACACACCTAATACAACTAGGATTGTATAGGTGCACTAGTTCGGCGAAGAGATGGTAAAATATGGGTGATAGGTGTAGCAAAACAAAGTAATATAAATCTGTAATAAAAAGTGCAGCAAGCAAACAAGTAGTAAACGTGAGCGCAAACGGTATTGCAATGGTGGAAACAAGGCCTAGGCTTCATACTTTCACTAGTGGCAACTCCCAACAACATTAACATAGTCTAATCACATGATATTTCCCATAAAACATGCAATGGAGAGGCACTCGGAGGTCATTCCTTTGTGGTCAAGAGAGGATGAGAATTATGTAGGGCTACAAAAGCACACCTCAAAGTTCGTAGTTCTCAATCTATGGATTTCTCAATGTCACCGCGGCCATCCAAAGAGAGTATGACAATCACCACAACATATCTCAAGGATAGTCAAAGACAAGCACCAAGAGACTCTCAGTCTTCAATCAACACACAAAAGAGGAAATCACTCATGATAATATTCTTCTAACCCATGTCCAATAGACCGTTGTTACCTTGGTCTCGGGGATTATACTAGATAAGATCAATTGAGTACATCAATCCAATACATAGAGGAATGGGAAATATCATGGGATCACCCTAGATTAACATAGCCTATGATCACAACAAAGATCACATCATGGGAGAGAGAGAGAAACCACATAGATCAAGATACAAGCCTTAGCCCCGAGGGGAACTACTCACACATGGACATGGTGAGAGAGAGAGAGTTGTTGATGCAGAGGTGCAGCCCGAAGGAGATGAAGGAGACGGCAACGGCGGTGGCGGCGCCCACGGCCACGGCCCTTGGGGGCAGCGGCCCTTGGCCCCCTTCTTCTTCCTTGGAGATGGTGCTGCTGTGGAAATTGATCTCCCCCTCAAGACGGCTGCTAAGGGGGAGGAAATTTCGTGGTGCCCTTTGACCTAGGTTTCCTCTCTTTATATAGACTCTCGGATTCCCGTCTTCCAGATTACGTCTTCTGTATGTCGGGCCTGGAGGGAGCATCCGAACTCCGATTGGGCCTAATTTTATGTCTAAATCCACCGGAAAAAATTCCCTACAACTTTGTAGTTTTAAATTTTTCCATTTGAGGCCGTCTTCTAGCGTTTTCGAAGCAATCTTTAAAACATGTCTGGTGGGGACAGATTTCGGGAGAGTTAGAGTCCAACTCCTACAAGGCTTCTTTTTATGATTTTTCCTTTATCCAAATAATTTCTACACATAAAGTACAAAAACAAGAACTTGTGCACTCTTGCAACCATTAATAGGTTAGTTCCCAAATATGTCATAAAAAGATATGAAAGTGTATCAAAAGCATAGCAATATCACACAAAACATGCATGAAGCAAGCAGAAATTATAGATACGTTTGGGACGTATCAAACACTCAACACTTCGCCTTCTTAAGGACCTAGGGGAATACATTATGTATTAAGAATGCTTACGATGGGTTGCCGGAGTGATAGAAACCTGAACCCCAGTTTGCACACTTTTGCACAAGGGAGTAATGGATCCTTGATCTTATTGTTGTGGTTAGGCTTTGCCTTAATTTCTATCTTGTATTTGCGGATGCTTGCAAGATGTTTAATCATAAGAGTCCATTTATCTTAGTCTAGAAGGTGTGCTAGCTTAGATCCACCCACTCAACACTTATCAGCACAACACTTGTTATCGATACGGAGTATGGCGAAAGCACTTGACTACCTCTCCATGTGTCCTCAAGAACGCTTTAGTCTTTATAACTTCAGTTGCCAGGCTTATCCTTTGCACAAAAGGATTGGGCCACTTGCTGCTCCTCAGTGCTATTTACTTTGCTTGATTTTATCTTATCGTTGCTTATATCGAAAACCCCTAAAAATTTATCTTTCAGTGTTTGCAGTTATTCCTTGTCCACTATCACCTATCAGTACCTTTCGCTCCTCGTTGGGTTCGACACTCATACTTATCAAAAACGCTACAATAGATCCCTTTACGTTGAGGGTCATCAAGCTATGTTTTTTGGCGCCGTTGCCGGGGAGCATAGTGTTATTGGTAAGTGAAGCTGGTAAGGAATTTTTATTTCATTGCTTTTATTTTGCTGTTGATGTTCTTTGTCTGTATGGACAACCTAGCTATTGGATCATTGCTTATGGGGAAACACCCCGCATCTTTGGTGGTTGTACCTCCCCCTACTGAAATTGTGCCTTATAAAATACCAGCTGGTATTATCGATTGTGTCTTGGCTAATCGTTATGCAGGAGACAGACATCCCAATGAACACTTGCTATATTTATCACAACTGTGTTCACTATTTAAGCTTGCAGGTGTATCAAAAGAGTTTGTCATGAAGAAATTGTTCTCCGTATCTCTTATAGATAAAGCTTCAGATTGGTATAAGCTTCTCGATAACTCTCATTTGCTTGATTGGCATGAGCTTATCTCTCTCTTTTATACCAAGTTTTATCCTCTTCATGAAATTCATCGAGATAGGAATTATATCTATAATTTTTGGTCTTGTGACGGAGAAAGCATTGCTCAAGCTTGGGGGAGATTGAAATCTCTAATGCTCAAATGTCCTATTCATGAGCTCCCCAAGGAAACTATATTTACAAACTTTTATGCCAGACTTTCTCGTCAGGACAAGGAGATGCTGGATGCCTCCTCTAGTGGGGTATTTCAGACGAAAAGCGTTGAAGAAAGATGGGATCTTCTTGAAAGGATCCAGAAGAATACCGAAGATTGGGAAATAGATAAAGGTATTGAACCCACTATAAATTATGAGCATGATTATATAGAGGGCTATGTGAAAACTGATTTCTTTAATACCTTTTTCTCTAATATTGGTCTTGATTCCCATCTAATGATTGATTTTTGTAAGTCTTTGCCTCTCATATTGATTCTTCTAAGAAGAAGAAGAGTCAGCATCATAAACCCTTCAAAGAATCATCTATTGATATTCATGTTGCTGAACCTATTGTGCCTGCAGTTATATATGAAAAAAAAACCTTTTCCCGTAAGAATAAGGGAGCACTCTTTTGTGACAGGCATAATGAATAAGAGTGAGAGAAGAATTGATGAGCCTGAGGACCAGATTAAGGTCGATCCTCGAGTTGCATTAGTTAAGGATCATATTACTAATGATGCTTTAGATTCCAATATAAATTTTTGTGATGTTGCCACTAACCTTGTCACAGCCAAGAATAAGGGCCCAATTTCAGGTACTCCAGTGGTATCTGTTAAAATAGGAGATCATAATTATTATGGGCTATGTGATTTGGGATCGAGTGCTAGTGCTATCCCGTATTCACTTTATCAAGAGATCATGGGTGAGATTTCACCTTGTGAACTTGAACAATTTGATGTTATTATTCATCTTGCAAACAGAGCAACTATCTCTCATATCGGAATTGTGAGAGACGTTGAAGTCTTATGCGGAAAGGTAAAGTATCCTACTGACTTCCTAGTACTTGGTTCAGTAAGGGATAATTTTTGTCCTATTATTTTCCGTAGACCTTTTCTCAGAACTTGTGGAGCTATAATAGATTGCAAGAAAGGTAAAGTTTCTGTTGAATTCAATGGTGAGCCATATGAATTTAACTTTTCAAAGTTCTCTAATCAGCCTCGTGGTACTGATTTACCTAGTAATGATAAGATCATTGAAGATATTGCTTCCATTGTTATTCCTCCTAATGATCCTTTGCAGCAATATATGGAGGACCACGAGAATGATTTGCATATGCAGGAGAGGAATGAGTTGGACGAAATATTCTTAAGACAACCTGCTATCCTAAAGCACAACCTTCCAGTTGAGCCTTTGGGAATTTTGTCTCAACCAAAAGAAGATCCAGTGTTTGATCTTAAACCTCTTCCCGATTCGCTCAAATATGCTTATTTAGATGAAAAGAAAGTATATCCTGTTATTATCAATTCTAACCTTTCAGGGTATGAAGAGGAGCGACTATTGGAAGTACTTCGCAAACATCGAGGTGCAATTGGCTATACCCTTGATGACCATAAGGGGATTAGTTCGTCTATTTGTCAACATACCATCAACCTTGAGCCTGATGCTAAACCGGTTGTTGATCATCAACGACGATTGAATCCGAAAATGATGGATGTTGTAAGGACTGAGATTCTCAAGCTTCTAGCCGCAGGTATTATCTACCCCATAGCTGATAGTAAGTGGGTAAGCCCGGTTCATTGTGTTCCAAACAAAGGAGGAACGACTGTGGTTCCTAATGATAAGAATGAACTAATACCTCAGAGAATTATTATTGGGTATCGAATGTGTATTGATTACAGGAAGCTGAACAAGGCAACCAGGAAGGACCACTACCCGTTGCCGTTCATCGACCAAATGCTTGAAAGGTTGTCCAAAAATACTCATTTTTGCTACTTAGATGGTTATTCTGGCTTCTCTCAAACTCATGTTAACACTGTTGATCAAGAGAAGACCACTTTTACTTGTCCCTATGGTACTTATGCTTACAGGCGTATGCCTTTTGGTTTATGTAATGCCCCTGCTACTTTTCAAAGGTGTATGTCTGCTATCTTTCATGGTTTTTGTGAAGAAATTGTAGAGGTATTCATGGACGATTTCTCTGTATATGGAACCACTTTTGACCATTGTCTCCACAACCTTAATAAAGTTTTGCAGAGATGTGAGGAGATGAACCTGGTGCTTAACTGGGAGAAGTGCCACTTTATGGTCAACGAGGGAATTGTTCTCGGCCACAAGATTTCCGAGAGGGGAATTGAAGTGGACAGGGCCAAGATCGAAGCAATTGAAAGGATTCCCTATCTTAGGGACATCAAAGGTATTCGTAGTTTTCTCGGTCTTGCTGGTTTCTATAGAAGATTTATTAAAGACTTTTCTAAGACTTCGAGACCCCTCACTAATCTTCTCCAGAAGGATGTTCCTTTTTCTTTTGATGAAGATTGTAAGGAAGCCTTCGAAGTTCTTAAAAAAGCTTTAATAACTGCTCCTATAGTACAACCGCCTGATTATAATTTACCTTTTGAAATTATGTGTGATGCTAGTGATTTTGTTGTTGGAGCTGTTTTAGGACAAAGGGTTGATAAGAAGTTGAATGTTATATCTTATGCTAGCAAAACCCTTGATAGTGCTCAAAGAAATTATGCTACTACTGAGAAGGAATTCTTAGCAGTAGTGTTTGCTTGTGATAAGTTTAGACAGTATATTGTTGATTCTAAGATTATTGTTCATATTGACCATGCTGCCATTAAGTATCTTATGGAGAAGAAGGATGCGAAACCAAGGCTCATCCGATGGGTACTCCTTCTCCAAGAATTTGATTTGCAGATTGTCGATATGAAAGGAGCAGACAATCCGGTGGCGGATAATCTTTCAAGGATGGAAGATATACCGCATGATCCCATTCCAGTCAACAACAGTTTCCCAGACGAACAACTAGTTGTTGTTAAAGTACAATCTCTCTCCGACCCTTGGTTTACAGATTATGCTAACTTTATCGTTGCAAAGTTTTTCCTCCAGGTTTAACATTCCAGCAAAGGAAGAAGTTCTTTCATGATTTGAGGCATTACTTTTGGGATGACCCACATCTTGTCAAAGAAGGTCCAGATGGGATCGTGAGAAGATGCATACCGGAACACGAACAGAAAGACATTCTCAAACAATGTCACGACAGTCCATATGGAGGACATCATGCCGGTGAGAGGACCGCACATAAGGTTCTTCAATCAGGTTTTTATTGGCCTACTCTCTTTAAAGATGCTAGAAATTATGTTTTATCCTGTGATAAGTGTCAGATAGTTGGTAATATTAGTAGGAGGAATGAGATGCCTATGAATTACTCTCTAGTGATTGAGCCTTTTGATTGCTGGGGTTTTGATTTTATGAGTCATTTTCCTTCCTCACACAAGTACACTCACATTCTAGTTGTTGTTGATTATGTAACCAAGTGGGTAGAGGCAATCCCCATTGAAAGTGTTGATCACAAAACATCTTTGAAAATGCTCAAGGATGTAATTTTTCCTAGGTTTGGAGTACCCAGGTACCTCATGACTGGTGGGGTTCACACTTTACACATGGAGCTTTCAGAAAAGCTTTAGCCAAGTACGATGTCAATCATAGAATTGCCTCACCGTACCACCCCCAAACTAGTGGGCAAGTTGAGCTCACCAATAGAGAGATCAAGTTGATCTTACAGAAGACAGTCAGTAGAAATAGAAAGGATTGGTCAAATAAGTTAGGAGATGATTTGTGGGCGTATGGAACTGCTTACAAAAACCTCATGGGCATGTCTCCCTATAAGATGGTCTATGGCAAGGCTTGTCATTTGCCATTAGAATTAGAGCACAAAGCTTTCTGGGCTATTACAGAGCTTAATGCTGACCCGAAGTTAGCTGGTGAAAAGCGTCTCATGAATTTGACTTCTCTAGATGAGTGGAGAAGTGAAGCTTACGAGAGCGCTAAAATGTTCAAGGAAAAGGTAAAGAAGTGGCATGATAGGAGGATTCTGAAATGTGAATTTAATGTTGGTGATAAAGTTTTATTGTTTAGATCCCGTTTCAGGTTTTCTCCAGGTAAACTACTTTCCAGGTGGGAAGGGCCATTTCATATTGAGGAAGTCTACCGCTCAGGTGCAATCAAGATTAAAAATTTCGAAGGCACCAAACCTCAAGTGGTGAATGGGAAAAGACTTACACATTACATAGCAGGAGATCCTGTTAATGTTGATGTGGATTTGGTATACACAAAGTCTCATGAAGAGCATGTTACAGCCCTGTTTCAGACACCAGCAAAAGCAGAATAAGGAAAGGTATGTATTATGGTAAGGAAACATCGCGAAACCATCATGAAAGTTCCAGATTATGAGTTTTTGCAAAAATATAGAAAATTTGAGGCCTAAGAGGAGCCGGAGACCAGCTCCAGGGGGCGCAGGCGCCCCCCTAGCGTGGCCCCACCCCTGGCCGCGCCGGGAGGCCGCCTGGGCTCCCCGGAGCCCGTCTTCGACTCCGATTTGACCTGTTAGCTTCCTTTCTGTCCAGAAATTTTTGCTATATATTTGCCCGGATCGTTTCGGCAACGTATCTCGCGATTTCGTGTGTTTTATTTTCGAGCTGTTTCTGCCAGGACTAAAAGCTGAGTAGTAGAGATGTCCTCTTGTGGCTCGAGCGGAGAGGACTTCTTGGGATGGCGTCTACGTCAAGTCCAGAAGGATCTTAATCAAGGGAAGCACGTTGATTGGGCTACCGAAGAAGAAATTTCTGCAAGACAAGCGGAGATGGAGCGCGCCGTGAGGGAGGAAGTCAAGACTATCACCGAACAACAACAAGGAGGCCCAAGCAATCCCATCATGGTGGGATATGTCCAACCTCATTATGATCCTTCTCCTAACCTTTCAGGGGGCCCCCACTTCACCTGAAGATCAACGTGAAAGTCTTGGAGTCACAGAACCGAACCCTTCGTCGTGTCATCAGGGATCTGAAGAAACAATCACAACAGGATGAGGAGTAAATCTCCTTGGGTAATGGCATCCCCTTAGCTTGTTCCAAGCTTGGGGGAGTGCCCGGTATCTTTATCTTTATCTTTGTCTTTTAGAGTCAAGTAGAGTCATATCATGTCTAGGGAAGTTATCTTATAAAATAGGTGTTTGCATGGAGGTCTATCACTCCTTTTTGGAGGTTATGTATCCGTGAGTGTGGAGTCGTCTATGATGGAATATTAATGAGAAGTTTACTGGTCCCTTTGCTGCACTCGGTATTCTCTTCACGCAATCGACCTTATGATGATTCTCATGGGGAGTATTGACCTTATATCAGGTATGGCTTTGAAAACTTTATTTAATCTTGGCAAACATAGCTTTGGTCATAACAACAAGCATG
Organism: Bromus sterilis; assembly: GCA_950022295.1. Classification (NCBI taxonomy): domain Eukaryota; kingdom Viridiplantae; phylum Streptophyta; class Magnoliopsida; order Poales; family Poaceae; genus Bromus; species Bromus sterilis. The sequence continues at coordinate 37,968,721 of OX465598.1, forward strand.
TTATTTTTCTCAAAGTAGCGACATAGCCAAAACCCTCTTTGTTATTATGCTTGTAGTGTTATGTTGACAAGGAAGACAACTTGATGTGTTATGCTTATTTTAATGATTATGCTTTATATTGCTTTGCATCCAAGTCATCATCAATTGTCTGTTCTCTCAAAGCCTTTTCTAGCCAAACCTCTATACTAAGCGTAATTCTGCTTGTACATCCATACCCTGAAACCAGTATCTTCCATATGAGTCCACCATACCTTCCTATTCGTGGTATTCCACTACCACTCCTAAAGCATAGAATTTTTGTGTTATCCTTGGATGTTCAAAATCTTGTGTTTTGTGCCCCTGTTTTAGCTCATGAGGAAGTAGTAGTTGACTCATGACCTTCTTAAGTTGGACAAGTTTTACCCCGGGATTGCATGTCTAATCTGCAAACCCCTAATACCAGGAGGAACTTGCATGAGTGCGCCCAGCTAACAAAAGATAATCACAACCAACAACCCTCCTTCACGCTTTGTTCATGAGAAATCAGAAAACTTTGGCAGTGATAAACAAAGGAGATTGCGGGGATGTGATCGTCCCTGTTTGGGAGCCGTTCCTCGAAACTTGTCCAATCTGACAAGCAATTGAGTTATCTATTAGCATTCGTTGACAAATCATGCACCTCTCAAAACTTGTTTTCATTCTGTTTGATCTAAGGATAGCACTTGAGTTTTCCCTGCTTGCCTTTAACAAGGTTGTTAGTTCCTTTACTTTTGTGTTGAGTCAGTTTTCCCAACTTCCTCTTTCCCCAAAGAGAACATACACTTGATGTTGATGAAGATTCATCCATATAATGCTGAATTAAAGTTTTTCCATGCCATATCATTGGTGACATTATCTTTTGATAAGTAAGTTGTTTGCAAAAGCACTTGCCAAGCAAACATCTTCCTTTGTGTTAGCATTTTCACTTCATGACTAATAGCTTGTTCTTTCAGAAAGTTCCAATTTATCTCTTCAAATATAAAGAGAAAGAGCAAAGGTAAAAGCTTTTAGTTGTCCCTTGACCAAAGGACTTGTTTGCCATGATTTGATGAGTTTCCTTAGCCCTACTTTTGATTATAATTGTTATTACTCTCTCATAAGGGCTTTATGAGTTGGAGACTGCTGTTTAGGATGTTTGAGTTTGGTGAAAAGATCATGATGCTTCTTGTCCGTATTTTATTTATCGACACTTCACTCTCTAAACTTGTGGACAGGTTTACCGAGCTCAGTTTTCGCTTGGGGACAAGCGAGGTCTAAGCTTGGGGGAGTTGATACGTCCAAAATGCATCACTATTCTATATCGTAATTCATCCTTATTCATTGATATATTTCACATTACGATGATGTTCTTATGTTGTTTTGGCTTGTTTTACACAGTTTGCAACTTTCCGGTGCCGAAGCGGTAAAAAGTGGAAGCTGAGTTGATGAAGAATAATACCTCCAAATTACCTAAAAATCGACGGGGGGTATTTTCCAGGAGATTCACGAAGACTCGTCGAAGAGGGGCCAAGGGGGGCCACAGGGGCCCCAGGCGGCCACCTGGCGCGGCCCCACACCTGGCCGCGCCGGGAGGGCGCCTAGTGCCCTGGGGCCACTCCCGGCTCCCCCCTCTGGCCTATATACTCCTCGTCAAGCGAAAACCCTAAAAACAGAAGCTTTCACGGAGTCCGCCGCCGCTCCGTGGCGGAAACCTATAGAGAAGAAAAGGGCTCTCCGGCGCGCAGATTCCGCCGAGGAGATCACCTCACTGAAGTGGATATCATCGCCATCGTCATCACCATCGTCACGGGCATCATCGAGATCATCATCAACATCATCCCCAACATCAGCACCATCTCCACCACCATCCAATCTCACCTCACAAGTTCATCTTGTGTTGTAATCCCTACTATCTATCCTATCTACTCTACCGGTGTTGATTACTACTTTGTGCTGAATGCTATTGAGTTTTGTTGGAGAAATACCATTATGTACAGATTGTTTATCACATATTTATCACCTCTGATCATGATCTCTTTTATGTCTTGTGAGTAGTTACTTTAGTCTGGTTGTTAGTAGTCATATGATGTTGAAGTAATTTGTGTTGTTTGATATTTAAGTTGTGTTGTTATTTTCCTAGTGGTGTTATGTGAGTCGAACACTCAACACTTCGCCTTCTTAAAGACCTAGGGGAATACATTGTGTATTAAGAATGCTTACGGTGGGTTGCCGGAGTGACAGAAACCTGAACCCCAGTTTGCACACTTTTGCACAAGGGAGTAATGGATCCTTGATTTTATTGTTGTGGTTAGGCTTTGTGACGGGGACCAACCCCGGCAAATCCCATGGTCAGGGACCCTGGGTTAGTCATGAGAGGCACAGGTTGGACGATAGCTCGTCGGCAAACAGGAAGGCATGCTCCTGCTCGATATTATTGATGGGGGAGATGCGATTACAGTGGACGCCAAGGCTGGAGCGCTCAAGGCTAGGGTTACAGATGATATTGGTTGTCTTTGGTGTCGCCCCTCCTAGCCATTATATACTGGGCTAGGTCTCGGGGAGTTCATCTACGTCTACAGGTAAGCTTTACTCACCCTATCTTGCTCCGTACGGCAGGTCTTCGAACCTTCCTTGTGAGTCGTAGACTCCTACGTCGGTGTCAATTAGAGGGCCAAGGATGTATCTTCATGGGCCTTCTGTCTTCATGGACACCAGGTAGGATTATCCGTAGGAGTCATGGGGTCACCCCCTCGTCAGTAGCCCCCGAGTGCCTGGGGGACTCGAAGAGTCGCGCAGGGACTCGAGTTCCTCCGTTTGTCGGTTATTTGTATGCGCGGTACAACCGCGGGTCGCTGGCAGTCTGGTGGCCATGACAAAACCTGTTTCGAGGGATGCTAAGCTGAAAGGGCCCAAGGAGTCGACTGGTCGAGCCATGGTGAATTGCACTAGGGAAAATACCGCAGTAGCCCAATCAAACCCACGTCCCTCGACGTGAGCTTGGAACACTGGTGTCGAGCAAAAGTCCTGCCGCTTCAGGTCTTACGGTGTTCATTTTCCGCCAGTAATGTGTACAGCCTAAGGCGCGTCCGCCCGGCTTTTTCTATCATGCGCAGCGCATGGAAAAGGTTGGTAGTGAAATCGCTCTTCGGCAAGTCCCATCCCGGCCGAACTTCGCAGCGGGGTCTTACCTACATGCTAATATTGCGTGGCATCTGGGCACAGTGTATCGTGTTCCAGGAATGTGTGTTTTTGAGGCGCGGAGCCTTATAGCAATGCACCCGCTTGGAACAAAACATCAAGCGAGTTGTTCACTCATTCACCCGTGGAGCTTGTTTCGAGTGCTCAGACGGGGGGTTTTTTCGCGAGTAGTCACTCGAATGCCGTTTCGGTTCTTGAGGTGAGGGAGCACCTGAGACTCTTAGCGCCGTATGATCTTGGCGGATGCATGTTTGTCTTGCGTCGGGTTGAGGGAGCACCCGAGACTCTCGTGAGTGCGAGTGGTCACTCGAGCACATTGCCGACCTTTAGGTGAGGGGGCACCCTAGACTCTCGTGGGTGCGAGTGGTCACTCGAGCACATTGCTGACCTTTAGGTGAGGGAGCACCCGAGACTCTTATGATGTACTCTCCCGATGGGAGTAAGATGTTTTTCTTCATCGGGGAAAAGATCTGAGAGATGGAATCTCTGAGCCTTGATGTCTGTTGGTTTTCTTCGCCGCTTGTCAGGATAACGATGCCTCTTTTTGATGGCTGTCAGGGATGCCTCGCCAGTGAACCGTCACGTCTTCATGACCGGTCATAATGATGACCGCTGTGGCGTGCGGCAGGCGCTAGTTGAGTTTCCGATACGCGCGTTGGAAACGCGCGTGAATTGACGCGTCTCACGCAGAGTGCGTCCCGTGGGAAAGCAACTTGGACTTGAAATCTGAGACGTCTGCGACGTTTGGTCTTTGAATTAATTGTTGTTGTCATCTCGGCTTCTCCGTGCTGGGAGATTTTTGTTCTATAAATAAACCTTTCTCTTCCACAACATTTCACCTCCATCCGACTTGCTGCTTTGTCACTTCTTTATTCTCTTGCTCATATCATGGCTCCCAAGCGGGGTGTTGGCCGTGGCCGTGTTCGTTGTGGCCGTGGTGGCCGTACACCACGCTCATGCCGTGGTGGTCGCCATGGTACGGCGCCAGTGCCTTCCTCTTCTCCCTTGGAGGAGGGATTCTGGCGCTATGACTTTCTTTTACGTGTTCGTGGCCAGAGTGCCAATCGCATTCTTCTTCCCTCTGCTTTTTTCGCCATTGTCTCTGAACGTGGCTTGGATGGCTTGCTTCTGCATCTTCAAGGGAGCTGTCGATCTCCTTCTTATGTTGACTTGGAGTTTGATAGCTCTCGCTTGATTTTTCTTGGCTCTGGTTGGAGTTTGTTTGCTCGGCGGTTGAATCTGCGAGATGGTGATATGCTCAGCTGTCGTTTTGACGGCGAAAGCACTGTCACTGTCCGCGCGTTCGATCCGAGCGGAAATAGCATGGATCCACACTGGCAGGAGTCGAGCAGCGACAGCTCCACAAGGTCGAGGAGTCCTACGCCTGCATCTTCTACAGCTCCGTCTTCTGGCGACTCCTCAGGTGGTGGTGCCATCTCCATCAGCTCAGAAGGGGACATCGACGTCAAGCCATCGATCAAGCAGGCGCGCCAAGCGACCTTGTAGAACTGGAGGCGGCCTCATCTTCGCTGGCAACTCGGGGAAGAGGTTGTGCATCCGGAGAAGAAGGCGTGCCGCTGCAGCTAGAGAAGAAGCTGGTGGAGCAGGAGAAGAAGCTGGTGGAGCATCGTCTTCAGCTGCTCTGCAACTAAGTCGAGTTTCACCTTTTGTTATGTCATTGACATCATGAGCCTGCTGCTTTGACTCCTCCTTTGTCTGTGATGATGCTTGCTGTCTTAGTGCCAATCATCCCAGCATGGGCGCATATGTAGAATTCATAATTCTTTGGGTGACTCCCTCTTATAACAGGAGTTGCCTTCTATCCAAATGTAGTTGAGTCCTTTTGTACTGAAAATGATCCTTATGATGTAAACTATGCTTGAGCCTTTGCAATGGAATTTATCTTTGGGCCTTCTTCAGCCGAGAACTGTGTTCGAGTCCTTGGCGATCGGGAACTGTCGTCGAGTTCTTTGCAACCGAGAGTTGTGTTCGGGTTCTTGGTGATCAGGAGTTGTCTTCGAGTCCTTTGCAACCGGGAGCTATGTTCGAGTCCTTTGCGACCGAGAGCTGATCTCGAGTCCGTCCAAACTTTGCCCTGTGGGTTGTATCGGGTGCGCGATAGCGCTCCCGATGGGAGTAGGCCCCGAGGCTACGCTTGAGTCGGAGGGTCGAGCGTAGGATGATATTTTTTTCCCTTGCCGTTCTTCCGTTAATTTCTGTCTTTTATCGGGTGCGCGACAGCGCTCCCGATGGGAGTAGCCCCCGAGTCTTTAGGTGATCGTTGGCGATCGGATGAAGACTAAATGAGTCTGTGTCCTGTGCTTCCTCCAAATTTTCTTCAGAGTGCTTGGTGCTCCATCTGCTTGTGGCCATGTCTTTCGAGCCTTGCTCTCAGCAGGTGGGGCTGGCCGGGTATTTTTGCTTGGGCTTTTTAAGCTTCAGACTGCGCGAGCGGTCTTCGGGAGGAGGTGGTGCTCGAGCCCCCCAGTTCTTGGATGTAGAGGTCGTGTGAGCGACGATAGCGTCTTTCGGGGGGAGTTTTTGTGCTCGAGCCCCTGAGTGTTTGTGTTTAAGATCGCTTGAGTGGCGATAGCGTCTCTCGGAGGGATTTTATTCTTAAGCCCCCGAGTGTTGTGGTAAAGATCGCGTAGGCAATAGCGTCTCTCGGGGGGATTTTATGCTTAAGCCCCCCGAGTGTTGTGGTAAAGATCGCGTAGGCGATAGCGTCTCTCGGGGGGATTTTATGTTTAAGCCCCCGAGTGTTGTGGTAAAGATCGCGTAGGCGATAGCGTCCCTCGGGGGGATTTTTTGTTTAAGCCCCCGAGTGCTGTGGTAAAGATCCCGTAGGCGATAGCGTCTCTCGGTGGGATTTTATGTTTAAGCCCTCGAGTGCTGTGGTAAAGATCGCGTAGGCGATAGCGTCTCTCGGGGGATTTTATGCTTAACCCCCCGAGTGCTTTGAGATGGCAGTGTTTGGGCACCATTTATTTTATTGCGGTCGAACGGCTACATGAGTTGCCAGTCATGTCTGACCGATGGGGACTATGGATAGAACAGTCGCAAGTTTTCTGCGTTCCATGGGTTGCCCACGTCCTCGTCTGTCTTCGGGTTCTTCAGCCTGTAGGCGGCACCTCCGATGACTTCTGAGACTATGAATGGTCCTTCCCATTGAGGGGCAAGTTTATGGACCTTCTCTTGTATCAGCCGTAGGACTAGGTCACCTTTGTTGAAGGTTCTAGTGCGCAAGCGACTGCTTTGGTAGGTGCGTAGCTTGTCCTGGTACCCCTCTGATTTTGCCAGGGCTGTATCTCTTTCCTCGTCGGCCGTATCTTTGTCATCTTGTAGTGCTTCTTCTGCTTCTTCTTCTTCGTATCCGGTGACCCGAGGTGCTCCGAACTTGAGGTCATGAGGTAGGACTGCCTCTGCCCCGTACACCATGAAGAAGGGTGTGTCCTGGGTCGCGGTGTTTGGTGTAGTTCGTAGGCTCCATAATACCGCGGGGAGTTCTTCTACCCAGTTGCCGGCGGCTTGCTCGAGTGGTGCGAGGAGCCGTTTCTTGATTCCCCCGCACACAAGGCCGTTTGCTTTTTCCACCTGGTCGTTAGACTGCAGGTGCGCGACTGATGCATAATTGATTTTGATGTCCAGTTCTTCGCAGAAGTTCTGGAATTCTGCGGCTGTGAAGTTCGTGCCGTTGTCCGTGATGATGTTGTGTGGCACTCCGAACCTAAAGATGATCGATTTGATGAAGTTGACAGCCGTGAGGGCTGTGGAGCTGGTGATGGGCACTGCTTCGATCCATTTAGTGAACTTTTCGACCGAGACGAGCAGGTGTGTCCTTCCGCCCTTTGATGATTTCTTGAGTGGCCCCACCATGTTGAGTCCCCAGGTGGCGAACGGTCAGGATACTGGTATGGTCTTGAGCTCTGAGGCGGGAGTGTGTGGCCTATTGGCGAATTTCTGGCAGGCGACACAGCGTCGCACGATTTCCTTTGCGTTTTTCATGGCTGTGGGCCAATAGAACCCGGCTCGGAATGCTTTGGACACGAGTACTCGACTACTCCCATGGTGCCCGCAGGTGCCTTCGTGGATTTCGAGCAGTAGGGCTTTGTCGTCCTCTTCGTCGATGCACCTTTGGAGTATCTGGGTGATGCTGCGCTTGTATAGTTGTTTGTTGATCACCGTGAATGCCTTGGATCGTCGGCTGATGCGTCGTGCTTCGGCCACGTCTTTCGGTAGCGTGCCTTCGATTAGGAATCGGAGGAACGGTTTTGTCCAGACAGGTCCTTCGAGCTCTGTTGGAGCTGTGCTGTCGGGTGTGCTGATGCTTGTGCCTTCTGATGGGGTTGCTGCTGCCACCTGCGCCAGGTCTGTTGCATCCTCGCCGTCCACGACTACTTCAGGTGCTGCTGCCTGTACCTTGATGTATCTTCGGCTGATGCTTTTGAGAAAAACGCCGGGTGGTATTGGTCCTCCGGTCGAATCGATGTTCGCGAGTTCGTCAGCTTCTGTGTTGTTGGCCCTGGCTATGTAGTGGAGCTCGCACCTGTCGAAACTTCCTTCGAGTGTGTTGTAGAGCTTCTGGTAGGCCGCCATGTTGTCGGCTATTGCGTCGCAGTTTCTCATCGTCTGCTGGACGACGAGATTGGAGTCCCCGTAGATTATGAGGCGAGTGGCTCCGCAAGTTTTGGCCATGCGCATGCCATGGAGGAGTGCCTCGTATTCTGCTTCGTTGTTGGAGGCGTGACTGAAGTTGATCTGGAGGACATATTTTACCTTTGTTCCTTTAGGGGAAATGAGCACAACTCCTGCCCCGGCTCCTTGTTGTCTCTTGGACCCATCGAAGAACATTGACCATGAACTTGATAGGTCTGGGGGGCCTGGTGTCTAAACCTCCGTCCACTCGACCAGGAAATCTGGGAGTACTTGGGCTTTGATGGATGTTGGGTGCTTGAACTGCAGGTCTCGTGGGCTGAGCCCAATGTTCCACTCGGCGACTCGTCCAGTCGCTCCAGGGTTGTTGAGTATGTCAGCGAGTGGTGCGCTTCTCACGATTGTGATAGGGTGCTCGTCGAAGTAGTGGGGAACCTTTCTTGAGGTCATGACGATGGCCAGTAGTAGCTTCTGATAGTGCGGGTACCGCTGCTGGGATTTGGTCAGGAGCATGCTGAGGTAGTAGATTGATCTCTGGATGCTCTGGACCTTGACTTCTTCTGCGCGTTCGACAACGAGCGTTGTGCTTACTACACTGTTACGTGCTGCCACGTAGAGGTATAGCTTTTCTCGTTCCTTGGGTACCGCCAGGATTGGTGGGGTCGAGAGTGTCTTTTTCAAGTCCGCGAATGCTTGGCGCGCTTCCTCCGTCCACTCGAATTTCTCTCCTTTCCTAAGGAGCTGATAGAAAGGCAGCGTGCGTTCTCCCAGCCTGCTGATGAAGCGGCTTAGGGCTGCGAGTTTTCCAGTGAGCTGTTGTACTCCTTTGACGTCGGTTGGTTCTTGCATTCGGGTGATGGCTTGGACTTTCTTAGGGTTTGCCTCGATTCCTCGGGCAGAGACCATATAACCAAGCATCTTCCCCGTCGGTACGCCGAATGCGCACTTCTTTGGGTTGAGTTTGATTCTGTATTTGTTGAGCGCCGCGAAGGTTTCGCGCAGGTCGTCCAGTAGTGTGGCTGCTTTGTAGGTCTTGATGACGATGTCGTCTACGTAGACTTGTACGTTTCTTTCGATTTGCTCCTTCAGGCAGGCCTGCATCATTCGCTGGTAAGTGGCACCTGCGTTTTTGAGCCCGAAGGGCATGGTCCTGTAGCAGAATACGCCATAGGGGGTGATGAACGATGTGTGCTCTTCGTCTTCTTCCTTCATCCTGATTTGGTATTATCCTGAGTAAGCATCAAGAAAGGAAAGTAGATCGCACCCTGCTGTCGAGTCAATTATCTGATCGATTCTAGGCAGGGGGAAGTGGTCCTTCGGGCAATGCTTGTTGACTGGTCCGTAGTCGACACACATGCGCAGCACGGTCGTGTCTTTCTTGGGCACCAGCACTGGGTTGGCTATCCAGGTGGCTTTCTTCGTTTCTCGGATGAATTGGGCGTCGAGTAACCGGTTGACTTCCTCTCCGATTGCTCTGCGCTTAGGCTCCGAGAATCGTCCCAACGCTTGCTTCACCGGCTTCGTGTTTTGCTTGATGCGTAGGGCGTGTTCTGCGAATTCGCGTGGTATCCCAGGCATGTCGGCTGGGCACCAGGCGAATATTTCCCACTCGTCTCGAAGGAAAGCGACGAGAGTCGTCGCCTGCTCCTCTGGTAGGTGGGCGTACACGCGGACTGTTTTGTCCGGGTCCGTCGGGTGCACTTGGTGAGTGACTGTGTCGCTGTCGATGCTGAAGTCGCGTCCGTACTCCTTGGATTCGCTTCGGTTCACCAATGGGAAGGTACTCTTGTCCGTCACCATGGCTATTTCTCTGAGTTCTTGTTTGGCTCCGAATGTGTCGGAGATTCTGTGGAAGTCACGATCACATTGATCTGATTTGATGAAGCTTCCGTTGATTGTGAGGACTCCTGCTGATCCTGGCATCTTGAGCTTGAGGTAGGCGTAGTGTGGGACCGCCATGAGCTGCGCGAATGCTGGCCGTCCCAATATGGTGTGGTACTGCGATTGCCAGTCGAGTACCTCAAACTCGAGACGTGCTTTGCGAAGTTGCGTCGGTTGCCGAAGGCAACTTCGAGTTCGATGACTCCGAGGGATGTGGTTGCTTCTCCTGGGACTACCCCGTGTAACTCGGTGCTCGATTTTCTCCATACTGATCGTGGGATCAGCATCTTTTGCAGGGTGCTGGCGAAGATGATATTCATGATGCTGCCTACGTCCATGAAGACCCTATCCATGTCGTACCCTCCGATTTGTGCATCGAGCACCAGGGGCGCGTGCCCCGGTCTTGGGACTGCAGGTGGATGGTCGTCCTGTGAGAACGTGATGCTGGTCTCCGTATCATGTAGCTGGTAGACTTCGACTATGTTTATGATCTCGGCTGCTCTAGCTTGCAGGGTGTAGGTGTCGCGTTGTGTTTGCGGCACCCTTCCCTCTTGGATCATGAGCACATGTCCTTGCAGCGGGCTGTGACGTCCTTCCGGGCTTGAGGGCGGCGATTGTTCGGGTCGCCGGTTGTGCATGTCTTCTTTCTTCTTCTCCTTCTTGAGGTCGTCGGCTAGCTCGTTAAACAGGCGGCAGTCTCTCAAAGTGTGGCCTGACCTGACACGTCCCCTGGCATCCTCGAAGTTGTGGATCGTGCAGGGTCTTCCTAGCTGCTCTCTAGCCGTGAGTTTGCTAGATCCGGCGTGCCTCTTCCTTCTTGAGATTCTGAAGATTTTCTCGTGATCCTCCGAGTGTTCGTGGAAGCGAGGGTCGGTTTCGATTCCTCGGCTCATGTCTTGGTTCTTGATGAGGTTGGCGAATTCATACGGCCTTCGATCTGGGTCATAGTACTTGCCCACAGGTGTCTCGGAGTCGCTGTCCTGGTTGGCGGCAGGTGCTCGTGCGACGGCGTGTCGTCGAGTGGTCGTCGGTTGTACGGCTGTGTGACGTGGCTCGTTCGTTGGAGCCTTGCCGTAGATCTCCCGTGCGCGCCTTTTGGGTCGTCGATTCCTTCTTCCTTGGTGATGGTTCTGCTGATCGCTAGTTTCGATCTCGTAGTCGTCGTCTTGATGTGCGGCGGGTTCCCGGGCGGCGGTGGGTTGTCGAAAGATTTGCGAGTCCTCCGCTGCGTGTCGCGGTTCGTCGAGTGGAATTCCTTCGTAGAGGCCCCTCGCCGTTCTTCTGGGTCATCAATTCCTTCGGCGCTGACGCTGCACTTGGTCGTTACCATAGTGTCGGTCCTGGCACAGCTGTAGCCCGAGCGGTCTTGATGGGGTGGCAGAGATGTCTGCCGTGATCTTGAATCCCTCGAGTGGGCTAGATCTGGTTCTTGCCCTTGAGTTGTAGATTGCTGAAGACGGGACCGCCGAGATCGTGATCCCAACCTGTGTAGTCCCCACGGACGGCGCCAATTGACGGGGATCAACCCCGGAAAATCCCATGGTCAGGGACCCTGGGTTAGTCATGAGAGGCACAGGTTGGACGATAGCTCGTTGGCAAACAGGAAGGCACGCTCCTGCTTGATAATATTGATGGGGGAGATGCAATTACAGTGGACGCCAAGGCTGGAGCGCTCAAGGCTAGGGTTACAGATGATATTGGTTGTCTTTGGTGTCGCCCCTCCTAGCCCTTATATACTGGGCTAGGTCTCGGGGAGTTCATCTACGTCTACAGGTAAGCTTTCCTAACCCTAGCTTGCTCCGTACGGCAGGTATTCGCACCTTCCTTGTGAGTCGTAGACTCCTACGTCGGTGTCAATTAGCGGGCCAAGGATGTATCTTCATGGGTCTTCTGTCTTCATGGACACCAAGTAGGCTTATCCGTAGGAGTCGTAGGGTCACCCCGTCGTCACTTTGCTTTAATTTCTATATTGTATTTGCGGATGCTTGCAAGATGTTTAATCATAAGAGTGCACTTATCTTAGTCTAGAAGGTGTGCTAGCATAGATCCACCCACTCAACACTTATCAGCACAACACTTGTTATCGATACGGAGTATGGCGAAAGCACGTGACTACCTCTCCATGTGTCCTCAAGAACGCTTTAGTCTTTATAAGTTCAGTTGCCAAGCTTATCCTTTGCACAAAAGGATTGGGCCACTTGCTGCTCCTCAGTGTTATTTACTTTGCTTGCTTTTATCTTATCGTTGCTTATATCGAAAACCCCTAAAAAGTTATCTTTCAGTGTTTGCAGTTATTCCTTGTCCACTATCAACTAGTAGTACCTTTCGCTCCTCGTTGGGTTCGACACTCTTACTTATCGAAAACGCTACAATAGATCCCTTTACGTTGAGGGTCATCAGCAGCTCACGAGGTCTAAACCATGAAGAACAAAGAGGGGAGGAGAACATCACATAGCTACTGATCACAGACCCATGGTCCAAGGTAGACTACTCACGACACATCCGGGAAGCGTCCATGGTGGAGGAGAAGCTCCTGGAGTTCGATCCTCCCTCCGCCAGGACGCCGGGAAGGGTCCTAACGGTGCTCCCGATCTTGGAAGCGTTGCGGCGGCGGAACAGAGGCGAGTTTGCGAAATAGGGTTCTGTCTTCGGAGTTTCCCCGTGACGGAGAATAAATAGGCGAGTGGGCCAGTGATACGTCCAAAATGTATCTATAATTTTTGCTTGCTCCATGCATGTTTTGTGTGATATTGCTAGGTTCTAGATGCACTTTCATACACTTTTAATCATATTTGGACTAAACTATTAACTCAGTGCACCCCAGTGTCAGTTCCTGTTTTCTGCTGTTTTTCTATTTCAGTTTTCCCCCTTATAAAAAGTGCCAGAAAAATCCCGGGAAAAATACAGGAAAAATCAGCGTACAGGAAGTTCGCGAAGAGCCCGAGTGGGGCCAGAGGGGAGCCAGGGGGGCCAGGCGGCCACCCGGCGTGGCCCCACCCCCGGCCGCGCCAGGGGGCGCCTGGGGCCCCTGGTCCACCTCTGGCTGCCCCCCTTCACCTATTTATTCTCCGTCACGGGGAAACTCCGAAGACAGAACCCTATTTCGCAAACTCGCCTCTGTTCCGCCGCCGCCGCGATTCCGAGATCGGGAGCACCAGAAGACCTCTTCCCGGCACCCTGCCGGAGGGAGGGCCGACCTCCGGGAGTCTCCTCTCCACCATGGATGCTCCCCGGATGTCTCGTGAGTAGTTTTCCTTGGACCATGGGTCCGTGATCAGTAGCTATGTGATGTTCTCCTCCCCTCTTTGTTCTTCATGGTTTAGACCTCGTGAGCTTCCCTACATGATTGAGGCACTTTTGTAATATTTCTGCTATTGCTATGCTGAGTTTGATGGGATCTAATGGATTATGAGATTATGTTCAGATTGTGATAGAGTAATATATTTGGTTTTTATCTCTTATATTTTTGTTCCTAAGTAATTTTTGCATGTTCTCCGTTGCTGTTTATTGCTTTGGCCAAGTAGTAGGTAGTGACTCCAAGAGGGAACGTTATGCTCGATTGTGGGTCCATGGCCCCCGATGACACGCTTGAGTGACAGAAACATGAGTCTAGGGGATGTGATGTTGCCACAAGGGGGAAAACAACGGTGCTTGTAACCGCGATTGCAAGGATTGTTTACTTTACGCAAAGTTCTTTTTAATGCAGTTTTCTGTTGCTTTGGGTTTACACTTTGGGTGGGGCTCGCAACTTAATACCAGCGAGATGTTCTGGATAGATATCTCAAGGTGGATGATTAGTAGTAGATGCAGTTGGATTACGGACTACTTATTTTGGCGTACTGCCCGTGCTTTTGAGCCTCTTCCTTTCTTTTGTAGCATAGTTAGCATTGCGGTGCGTTCATAATCCTGTCAATTGCCCTTCTGTAATTTGTTTACCTCGCATAGCAGTTTTATCGTCTTTTGGGAGAGACACATCACTAGTGAACATCACGTATCCCGGTCCATATTCTTATTACTGTTTCCACGCTATATTTACTTTCCTGCTTTTTACTTTCAGTTGCTATCATTATCCTTTGTGTTTTACCCTTTGTGAACAACAAGACCGGAGAGATTGACAACCTCTCTAAACTTTGTTGGGAACAAAGTTATCTGTGTCTGTGTGCAGGTCCACGTCAGTTGCGCCGCTGACACCTACTTATCATCTCTGGAGTCCTACTGGAGAAAAACCTTGGTATCTTCACCGAGGGAAACTTGCTGTTGCGCTACATCTCAACCTTCCACTTGGGGTAACCAACGAAGGGCGAGAAGCCATCAAGCGAATTTCTGGCGCCGTTGCCGGGGACTCCGAGTGCTAAGATAGGGGAGTTTCACACTACCCGTTACCTTTGTTTTTTAGTCTTGTTAGTTTACCTTTCAGTTTTTATCTTTGTGTCCTTTATCAAAAAATCAAAAAAATATATAGTATCTCTAGTTCCTTACTTGCCAATCAATGTCTAACTTCTTTGAAACTAGATCTTATTGGCATGGAGGATTCACTGAGGATCAACAAGAATATTACAAGGAATACCGCTTGTCTCAAAAAGGGATACACTTATGGAGACTCATACATCAATCGTATGAGTATGCTAAAAACTTGTGCTCAATATATAATATATCTTTCTGCAGGGATGAATCTTGTTGCTTTATGAGGCACAAACACCTTGCTTTCCAATGTGAGTACAATGAGGATGAAACCTTAGCTTCTTATGCTAAGGGAAATTATGATTTTTATGATGCAGAACAAATAGAAGAATTTGTTTCTTTTAAGGGTGCCTATGAAATTAATTCTTTTCTTGAAAATATTGATGACGCCCCTTATAAATCTGAGAGTCTTGCTATACTTAACTATTGTTTGGAAAATTATGATGCCAATTATTATATTACTGATCATCTTGAGAGAATCTCTCCCCCAAAGGAAGAGACTAATGTTTTGCAGGACTCTATAGAAGAAGAAATTACTGAACCTGAAAGCTCTTTGGATGAAGAAGAGGAGGAGAGTGACGAATAAAAGGAGGAAGAATGGAGCCATCCATGTCTACCTTCTAATGAGAGTAACTCTCTTACTCTTACCTTATATGAGTATTATGATCCTATCTATTCTTTTGAAATATCCCTTTTTGATGAAGTTGATGCCTTCTATGCTTATGGCCTTGATGCCACTATGGATGATGCTTACGGAGATGAACTTGCTATAGTTCCTCAAGTTAAGCATGAAATTTTTGCTATCTCACCCACACTTGAGTGTCCTATTATCCTTTTAAAATCTCCAACTCCGGAGAATTTTCCTCTTATCAAAGCTCAATGTGATGGGTTACATTTATCTTATGATCCTAAAAACCGTGTTGAAAACAATACACGTGTGCTTGTAGGTCATGAACAATATGATTTATATGATAGTTATATTCTTGATGTTGTTCATGATATTACTGAAAATTACTTTGAGAGAGGAAAGTTTGGTTATAGAAACTTCCATGTGACAAAAACACCTCTCTCTAAACTGAAACTTTCGAAGTTGTTCTTGTTCCACCTTCCTATGCATGTCACTTTGTGCATCTTTGATTTATTTTCTTACAAGATGCCTATGCATAGGAAATGGGTTAGGCTTAAATGTGTTTCAAATTTGCTTCTTGATGCTCTCTTTTGCTAAAATTCCCATTCTCTTGTGAGAGCATCTTTTATAATCTTTAAGCCTAGCTAATGGCTTTAAAGAAGCGCTTTCGGGAGGCAGCCCGCAACGAATTTAGGTTTTTATTTTTGCTTTTGTTGTGTATTGATGATTGTTAATACTGTAGCAACATCATTGCATCTTTATTTTTCAGCTTTGTGCCAAGTTATAGCCTCTTACGGTAAGGGAAGTAAAAGTTGTGACATGCTGTCCAGAAAACAGATTCTGTCCTCGTGACCAGAAAAATTCCAGAAAAATCCCAGTTCATATTTTTGAGATGAAATTTTTACACAGTATGACCTATCCAATTACGAAACTTCCGTATGTTCTGAGTTTTTTGATTTGAGTTGCAGAAGTTCCCCTAAAAAATTCTTTACTATCTGCTGTTCTGTTTTTCACAGATTCTGCCACGTTTTGTCTCTCCTAACTTTTGCAAACCTTAAGCTTGCTTTTTCTTTGCAAAAACTTTTTGGCAGTCTTGAGAAACAGTATATCTTCAAGAATATATTTATATCCAGTGGGGAAAAATTATTTATTAAGGGTACTAACCTCTCTAATCAGCTTATGATGAGTTATGTATGAAGGGAGTTTTCAAGTGTGCGATGGAAGATGATGAAAGAAGATCCAGGAGTGTCAAGCGCTCAAGCTTGGGGATGCCCCCATGCATCCCCAACAAATATTTAAGGAGACTCAAGCGTCTAAGCTTGGGGATGCCCCCGTGCATCCCCTTCCCCATCAACAATCATCAGTTCGTCCTTCGTCTCACTATATTTTTATCACTTCATGCGTTATGTGCTATGCTTGGAGCGTCTCGCTCTTAGGTTTTATTTTTCTTTAGCTTTGCTTGCTGTTCATAACAATTTAGATCCCGTATTACTTTGTGTGGGAGAGAAACACGCTCCACTTTCAAATTCTAGAACACATCATAGGATTTTTCCTGCTTATCTTTTTGCTGTTGTGTGTTCTTTATCTTTTCATAGCTACTGCCATGTTTAGTTTTAGTCTTAGTTTGTCTTTAGCAAGAGCCTTGGCTTTTGTTTAGTTTGTTGTTGGAACTCTTTTTAGTTTTCATGTTTATCTTGTTAAAGAGAGTTGGTTGTTGCACTGAGTTGTGTCTTGTCTTGAAAGTAGGTAATTGAGGTTGCTATTTAATTTTAGTAGTAACTTGCAATGGTTTTGAGGTATTGATGTGAGTAATGTTTGAACTTTTGGTGTCAAGAGCTCTAGCCTATTAGTGATAGGTGTCGTATTTTGGGAAATCCGTGTGTATTTCCAACACCAACAAAACTAGTTGAGAACTCTAGCTACTAGATGGATCACTAATCTTTGGAGGGGTCGAATATTAGAGAACACTCACGTACCATGAGTCGAGGATGCGCAAGGATAACCAAACCCCCATACACTCCTCCTCGGGGTACTTGTCTCTTTTTTAACCTCCTTATTAGATTGAGAGTTACCGATAATAATTGCATCAGTTCTTCGGACTAATGTAAGTATTGAAAGTTGACACTTCCACCTTCCCATATTTTTCTACCCTCTCCCGTGTCGTGCATTGCCTTCTTCTCACTCCGAGAGTTGGTGTCCACCTTCGCCGGTACATCCAAACCCTTGGCATGATACGCTCTGTCATCATAAGCCTCCTTATATCTTTCCTCAAAACAGCCATCATACCTACCTATCAAGGTATTTCCATAGCCTTTCCGAGTTATATTGCCATGCAACATCCACCTCTTCATGACTTGATCTCCATGTCATACATGTTCCTTCTACACTGGCAGCGACATACATTGCATACTTCATGATACTTACATCTTCTTTATGATTTTGAGTACCTTGTAAAGTGTGAAAGATCTCCTTTACCTTCTTATAAAATAGAGTGTTGCCCTTAAGTGAGGAAAAGATCCCAAAGTGGACACAATAAAAGATCCCAAAGAGGACAAATGAGAGTTGAATAGAAAAAGCCATTGAGGCCACAAAAAAATACAAAAAAAAGAAAAAAAAAGAATTAAAGAAATAAAAAGAGAGAAAGGGGCAACACTACTATCCTTTTGAGAGATCCACACTAGTACTCCCTTTATATCCTTGTACTCCATAGAGATGATCATTATGCATATAGCTATGTGGGGACCTTCACACTATAGAACTTGGCTTGCATATTCCAAGGATGAGCCTCCTCAAACGAGATCTAGGTCTTCATGAGCGAGCAAGTTAGATACACCCCCACTAGTTCCATTGGAGAGCTTCTTAGCTCATATGTGCATCCGTTGCATGGCAATCCCTACTCCTCACATCATATCTATCATTTGGCATCTCTTGCCTATGATTGTCCTCATTGATGTGAGCCTTTCTCATCCTTTTTGTCTTCCTCCTCCGTACTTCTCTCTTTGCCATCCTAAGTGTCAACTCTCGTGCTTACGCTCATCCATTACATGAGTGCTCGAAATATCGAAAAGGAGTGGATCAAATTGACTTGTACCTGGCTAGTGGTCCGGGGACGAGTCAAGATAAGATTCCAAAGAGGACCAAGTGTGAAACTTTAGTAGACTGAGTTCTCAACAAATACTTTTTTTTCTCGTATTCCCTATCCCCCTTCTTGCACGCAAACACCATTTGGAGACATTCGAGTCACGGACAGCGAGAGCTCTTGCACCTAATGTTCTTTTGTTACTTGTTTCAATGCTAATATAGACTCTTTCATGTTATGACTTGAATTGAATCTCAAACCTTGATTGCTTTACTTTTCAAAGTTCTTTTATGGTTGCTAGCTTGTCACCACAGAAATTATGACGTTATCATTTACCTACTCGAGGACGAGCAGGAATTAAGCTTGGGGATATTGATACGTCCAAAACGTATCTATA
Source organism: Bromus sterilis (assembly GCA_950022295.1). Lineage (NCBI taxonomy): Eukaryota > Viridiplantae > Streptophyta > Magnoliopsida > Poales > Poaceae > Bromus > Bromus sterilis. Next base: position 37,987,015 of record OX465598.1, read on the forward strand.
ATTTCTTCTTGCTCCATGCATGTTTTGTGTGATATTGCTAGGTTCTAGATACACTTTCATACACTTTTGATCATATTTGGACTAACCTATTAACTCAGTGCACCCCAGTGCCAGTTCCTGTTTTCTGTTGTTTTTCTATTTCAATTTTCCCCCATATAAAAAGTGCCAGAAAAAATCCGGGAAAAATACAGGAAAAATCAGCGTACAGGAAGCTTCGCGAAGAGCCCGAGTGGGGCCAGAGGGGAGCCAGGGAGGCCCAGGCGGCCACCCGGCTCAGCCCCACCCCTGGCCGCGCCGGGGGGGCGCCTGGGGCCCATGGTCCACCTCTGGCTGCCCCCCTTTGCCTATTTATTCTCCGTCACGGGGAAACTCCGAAGACAGAACCCTATTTCTCAAACTCGCCTCTGTTCCGCCGCCGCCGCGCTTCCGAGATCGGGAGCACCAGAAGACCTCTTCCCGGCACCCTGTCGGAGGGAGGGCCGACCTCTGGGAGTCTCCTCTCCACCATGGATGCTCCCTGGATGTCTCGTGAGTAGTTTTCCTTGGACCATGGGTCCGTGATCAGTAGCTATGTGATGTTCTCCTCCCCTCTTTGTTCTTCATCGTTTAGACCTCGTGAGCTGCCCTACATGATCGACGCACTTTTGTAATATTTCTGCTATTTCTATGCTGAGTTTGATGGGATATGATGGATTATGAGATTATGTTCAGATTGTGATAGAGTAATATATTTGGTTTTTATCTCTTATATTTTTGTTCCTAAGTAATTCTTGCATGTTCTCTGTTGCTGTTTATTTCTTTGGCCAAGTAGTAGGTAGTGACTCCAAGAGGGAACGTTATGCTCGATTGTGGGTTCATGCCCCCCGATGACACGCTTGAGTGACAGAAACATGAGTCTAGGGGATGTGTTGTTGCCACAAGGGGGAAAACAACGGTGCTTGTAACCGCGGTTACAAGGATTGTTTACTTTACGCAAAGTTCTTTTTAATGCAGTTGTCTGTTGCTTTGGGTTTACACTTTGGGTGGGGCTCGCAACTTAATACCAGCGAGATGTTCTGGATAGATATCTCAAGGTGGATGATTAGTAGTAGATGCAGTTGGATTACGGTCTACTTATTTTGGCGTACTGCCCGTGCTTTTGAGCCTCTTCCTTTCTTTTGTACCATAGTTAGCATTGCGGTGCGTTCATAATCCTGTCAATTGCCCTTCTGTAATTTGTTTACCTCGCATAGCAGTTTTATCGTCTTTTGGGAGAGAGACATCACTAGTGAACATCACGTATCCTGGTCCATATCCTTATTACTGTTTCCACGCTATATTTACTTTCCTGCTTTTTACTTTCAGTTGCTATCATTATCCTTTGTGTTTTACCCTTTGTGAACAACAAGACCGGAGAGATTGACAACCTCTCTGAACTTCGTTGGGAACAAAGTTATCTGTGTCTGTGTGCAGGTCCACGTCAGTTGCGCCGCTGACACCTACTTATCATCTCTTGAGTCCTACTGGAGACAAACCTTGGTATCTTCACCGAGGGAAACTTGCTGCTGCGCTACATCTCAACCTTCCACTTGGGGTAACCAACAAAGGGCGAGAAGCCATCAGGCAGCCAGGTGGCCGCCTGGGATCCTGGTGGTGGCCCCCCGGCTCTCCTTCGGGCTTCGGGAAGCTTCCGACACGCTGATTTTTTATCTGGTTTTTCCCGGATTCTTAGAGCACTTTTTATATGGGGAAAACTGAAATAGGAAAACAGCAGAAAACAGGAACTGGCACTGGGGTGCAATGAGTTAGTAGGTTAGTCCATAAATGACAAAAATGTATGAAAGTGTATCTAGATCATAGAAATATCACACAAAATATGCATGGACCGAGCAGAAATTATCGATAGGTTTGAGACGTATCAACATCCCCAAGCTTAATTCCTGCTCGTCCTCGAGTAGGTAAATGATAACAAACATAATTTCTGTGGTGACATGCTAGCAACCATATAAGGACTTTTGAAATGTAAATCAATCAACGTATGTAACTCAATTCAAGTCATAACATGCAAGAGTCTATATTAGCATTGAAACAAGTAACAAAAGAACATTAGGTGCAAGAGCTCTTGTTGTCCTTGACTCGAATGTCTCCAAATGGTGTTTGTGTGCAAGAAGGGGGATAGGGAGTACGAGAAAAAAGTACTTTTGTTGAGAACTCAACCTACTAAAATTTCACACTTGGTCTTATTTGGAATCTTATCTTGACTCATCCCCAGACCACTAGCCAAGTACAAGTCAATTTGATCCACTCCTTTTCGATATTTTGAGCACTCATGCAATGGATGAGCGTAAGCATGAAAGTTGACACTTAGGATGGCAAAGAGAGAAATATGGTGGAGGAGGAAGACAAAAAGGGTGAGAAAGGCTCACATCAATGAGTAAAATCATAGGCGAGAAGGCCAAATGATAGATATGATGTGAGTAGGGATTGCCATGCAACGGATGCACATATGAGCTGAAAAGCTCTCCAATGGAACTAGTGGGGGTGCATCTAACTTGCTCGCTCATGAAGACCTAGAGCTCTTTTGAGGAGGCTCATCCTTGGAATATGCAAGCCAAGTTCTATAGTGTGAAGGTCCCCACATAGCTATATGCATGAATGATCATCTCTATGGAGTACAAGGATAAGAGGGAGTACTAGTGTGGATCTTTCAAAAGGATAGTAGTGTTTCCCCATTCTCTCTTTTTATTTTATTTTTATTTTTTTCTATTTTTTCTATTTTTTTGATGGCCTCAATGACTCTTTCTATTTAACTCTCATTTGTCCTCTTTGGGATCTTTTATTTTTTTCACTTTGGGATCTTTTCCTCACTTAAGGGCAACACTCTAATTTACAGGAGGGTATAGAAGATCTTTCACACTTTACAAGGTACTCAAATCATAAAGAAGATGTAGCTTTCATGATGTATGCAATGTATGCCGCTGCCAGTGTAGCAGGAACATGTATAACATGAAGATCAAGTCATGAAGAGGTGGAAGTTGCATGGCAATATATCTCGGAAAGGCTATGGAAATGCCTTTATAGGTAGGTATAGTGGTTGTTTTGAGGAAGGATATAAGTAGTTTTATGATGACAGAGCATATCATGCCAAGGTTTGGATGTATTGGCGAAGGTGGACGCCAACTCTCAGAGTGAGAAGGAGGCAATGCATGGCACAGGAGAGGCTAGCAAATATGAGGAGGTGGAAGTGTCAATTTTCAATACTTACATTAGTCCGAAGAACTCATGCACTTATTATCGGTAACTCTCAATCTAATGAGGAGGTTCACAAAGATACAAGTACCCCGAGGAGGAGTGTATGGGGGTTTGGTTATCCTTGCGCATCCTCGACTCATGGTACGTGAGTGTACTCTAATATTCGACCCCTCAGAAGAGTAGTGATCCATCTAGTAGCTAGAGTTCTCAACTAGTTTTGTAGGTTTTTGGAAATAAACACGGAATGCCCAAAATACGACACCTATCACTAATAGGCTAGATCTCTTGACACAAAATGTTCAAACATTACTCACATAAATACCTCAAAACTATTGCAAGTTACTACTAAAATTAAATAGCAACCTCAATTACCTACTTTCAAGACAAGACACAACTCAGTGCAAGAACCAACTCTCTTAACAAGATAAACATGAAAACTAAAGAGAGTTCCAGAAAAAAAAACTAAACAAAAGCCAAGGCTCTTGCTAAAGACAAACTAAAACTAAAACTAAACATGGCAGTACCTACAAAAAGGTAAAGAACACACAACAACAAAAAGATAGGCATGAAGAATCCTATGATGTGTTCTAGATTTTGAAAGTGGAGCGTGTTTCTCTCCCACATAAAGTAAGACAGGGTCTAACTTGTTATGAACAGCAAGCAAAGCTAAAGAAAACTAAAAATAAAACCTAAGAGCGAGACGCTCCAAGCATAGCACATAACGCATGAAGTGATAAAAATATAGTGAGACGAAGGACGAACTGATGATTGTTGATGGAGAAGGGGATGCACGGGGCATCCCCAAGCTTAGACGCTTGAGTCTCCTTGAATATTTATTGGGGATTCATGGGGGCATCCTCAAGCTTGAGCGCTTGACACTCCTGGATCTTCTTTCATCATCTTCCCTCGCACACTTGAAAACTCCCTTCATACATAACTTATCATAAGCTGATTAGAGAGGTTAGTACCCTTAATAAATTAAATTTTCCCCACTGGATATAAAGATATTCTTGAAGAGCTACTGTTTATCAAGATTTCCAAAAGGTTTTTGCAAAGAAAAAGCAAGATTAAGGTTTGCAAAAGTTAGGAGAGATAAAACGTGGCAGAATCTGTGAAAAACAGAACAATAGGTAGTAAAGAATATTTTTAGGGGCACTTCTGCAACTCAAATCAAAAAGCTCAGAACATACGGAAGTTCCGCCATTGTATAGAGCACGTTGTGTAAACAATTCAGCTCAAAAAGATGAACTAGTGATTTATTCTGATTTTTCCCGTCACGAGGACAGAATCTGTTTTCTGGACAACATGTCACAACTTTCGCTTCACTTGTCATATGAGGCTTATACTTGGCACAAAGCTTGGAAAATAAAGATACAATGATGTTGCTATAGTAGTAACAATCATCAATACCACTAAAAACAGAAGTAAAAACATATTGGGTTGCCTCCCAACAAGCGCTTTCTTTTACGCCTTTAAGCTAGGTAAGAAGATTATAGAAGATGCTCTCACAAGAATAAGAATTTTGAAGCAAAAGAGAGCATCAAGAAGCAAATATGAAACACATTTAAGCCTAACCCACTTCCTATGCATAGGCATCTTGTAAGAAAATAAATCAAAGAAGCACAAAGAAACCAACATAGGAAGGTGGAACAAGAAGAACTTTAAAACTTTCAACATATAGAGAGGAGTTTTAGTAATATGGAAATTTCTACAACCAAAATTCCCTCTCTCAAAATAATTTTCAGTAGTATCATGAACAACATCAAGAATATAACTATCACATAAATCATGTTGTTCATGACCTACAAGCACACGTGTATAGTTTTCAACACGATTTTTAGGAACATAAGATAAATGCATCCCAACACATTGAGCCTCAATAAGAGCATAGTTCTCCGAAATATGAGTTGGAGGTTTCAAAAGGATAATAGTACAATCAAGTGTGGGTGCAATAGAAAAAATTCATGCTTAACATGAGGAACTATAGCAAGTTCATCTCCTTAAGCATCACCCATAGTGGCATCACAGCCATAAGCATAGAAGGCATCAACTTCATCAAAAAGGGATATTTCAAAAGAATCCATAAGATCATAATACTCATATAAGGTAAGAGTCAAAGAGTTACTCCCATTAGAAGGTAGACATGGATGGCTCCATCCTTCTTCCTTTTGTTCGTCACTCTCCTCCTCTTTTTCATCCAAGGAGCTTTCAGGTTCAGCAATTTCTTCTTCCATAGAGTCCTGCAAAACATTAGTCTCTTCCTTTGGGGGAGATTCTCTCAAGATGATCAGTAATATAATAATTTGCATCTTAATTTTCTAAACAATAATTAAGTATAGCAAGACTCTCATATTTTTAAGGGGCATCATCAATATTTTTAAGAAGAGAAGTAATTTCATAGGCACCCTTATAAGCAACAAATTCTTCTATTTCCTCTGCATCATAAAAATCATAATTTCTCTTAGCATAAGAAGCTAAGGTTTCATCATCATTGTACTCACACTGGAAAGCAAGGTGTATATGCCTCATAAAGCAACAAGATTCATTCCTGCAGAAAGATATATTATATATTGAGCACAAGTTTCTAGCATACTCATACAACTGATGTATTTGTTTCCATAAGTGTATCCCCTTTTGAGACAAGCAGTGTTCCTTGTACCACTTTTGTTGATCCTCGGTGAATCCTCCATGCCAATAAGATCTGGTTTCAAAGAAGTCAGAAATTGATTGGCAAGTAAGGAACTAGACATACTATTTTTTTGGATTTTTGATAAAGGACACAAAGATAAAAAAAAGAAAGGTAAATTAACAAGACTAAAAAGTAAAGGTAAAAGGTAGTGGGAAACTCCCCTATCTTATCACTCGGAGTCCCCGACAATATGGCGCCAGAAATTTGCTTGATACGCGAGAGAGTATTGCTTCTCGCCCTTCATTGGTTACCCCAAGTGGAAGGTCAGATGCAGCGTAGCGGCAAGTTTCCCTTGGTGAAGATAACAAGGTTTTAAGATTGTCTCCCATAGGACTCCGGCAATGATAAGTAGGTGGCAAGAAAACAATGGCACCGTTTACGACAAACGTTGCTTCCTTGACCTGGACCTACACACGACACAAATAACTTTGCTCCCAACGAAGTTCAGAGAGGTTGTCAATCTCTCCGGTCTTGTTGTTTACAAAGGATAAAAAATAAGGGATAATGATAATGATAGCAACTGAAAGTAAAAAAGTAGGAAAGTAAATGAGCTTGTAAACAATGATGAGAATATGGACCGGGGTCCCGTGATGTTCACTAGTGATGTCTCTCTCCCAAAACACGATAAGATTGCTATGCGAGGTAAAAAAATTACAGACAGGCAATTGACAGGATTATAAACGCACCGCAATGCTAACTATGCTACAAAAGAAAGGAAGAGGCTCAAAAGAATGGGAAGTACGCCAAAATAAGTATACCAAAATCCATCTGCATCTACTACTAATCATCCACCTTGAGATATCTATCCAGAACATCTCGCTGGTATTAAGTTGCGAGTCCTACCCGAAGTGTAAACCCATAGCAACAGACAACTTCATTAAAAGCACTTTGTGTAAAGTAAACAGTCCTTGCAACCGCGGTTATAAGCACCGTTGTTTTCCCCCTTGTGGCCACAACACATCCCCTAGACTCATGTTTCTGTCACTCAAGCGTGTCATCAGGGTGCATGTACCCACAATCGAGCATAACGTTCTCTCTTGGAGTCACTACCTACCACTTGGCCAAAGAAATAAATAGCAACGAAGAACATGCAGGAATTACTTTGGAAAAAAAATACAAAAGATAAGAACCAATTATATTACTCTATCACAATCTGAACATAATCTCATAATCCATCAGATCCCACCAAACTCAGCATAATAAAAGCAGAAAAATTACATATGTGCCTCGATCATGTAGTGCAGCTCACGAGGTCTAAACCATGAAGAACAAAGAGGGGAGGAGAACATCACATAGCTAGTGATCACGGACCCATGGTCCAAGGTAGACTACTCACGCCACGTTCGGGAAAGCGTCCATGATGGAGGAGAAGCTCCCGGAGGTCGATCCTCCCTTCGGCAGGGCGCCGGGAAGGGTCCCGACGGTCCTCCCGATCTTGGAAGACCGGCGGCGGCGGAACAGAGGCGAGTTTGCGAAATAGGGTTCTGTCTTCGGAGTTTCCCCGTGACGGAGAATAAATAGGCGAAGGGGGGCAGACAGGTGGCCGCCTGGGCTCCTGGTGGTGGCCCCCGGGCTCTCCTTCGGGCTTCGGGAAGCTTCCGACACGCTGATTTTTTATCTGGTTTTTCCCGGATTTTTGGAGCATTTTTTATATGGGGAAAAACTGAAATAGAAAAACAGCAGAAAACAGGAACTGGCACTAGGGTGCACTGAGTTAGTAAGTTAGTCCAAATATGATCAAAAATGTATGGAAGTGTATTTAGATCATAGCAATATCACACAAAATATGCATGGAGCGAGCAGAAATTATCGATACGTTTGAGACGTATCAGTCGATTCCTACACTCACCAACAAATGAGAAGAATTGCCAATTGAATCAGAACCCAATCAACACATGATTGACTAGGAAACCAATTGAAAAGGTACCAAGTGAAAATGAAATACCAAAGTGAGAACTAATCACTTGAAGGATACCCCAAAAAATCAACAAATGAGATATCAATTGACACTCGCCAATTGAAGGAGAGCTGATACGTCCAAAACGTATCTCTAATTTCTGCTTGCTCCATGCCTCTTTTGTGTGATATTGCTATGATATTGATGAACTTCCATACACTTTTGATCATATTTGGACCAACTTATTAACTCAGTGCACCCCAGTGCCAGTTCCTGTTTTCTGTTGTTTTTCTATTTCAGGTTTCCCCCATATTAAAAGTGCTCAAAAAATTCGGGAAAAATAAAATAAAAAATCAGCGCTTCGGAAGCTTCGGGAATCACTGAGGGGGGGGCAGAGGGGACCCACCAGGGCCCCAGGCGCCCTCCCGGCGCGCCCTAGCGTGGGGCCGCGCCAGTGGGCCGCCTGGACCCCTGGTGGCCCCCTGGATGCCCCCCTTCGCCCATATATTCTCCGTGACGCAAAACCCCCGAGACAGGAACCCTTTTTCGCGATCTCTCCTCTGTTCCGCCGCCGCCGCGCTTCCAAGATCGGGAGCACCAGGAGACCTCTTCCCGGCACCCTTCCGGAGGGAGGAACCACCTCCGGGAGCTTCTCCACCACCATGGATGCTTCCCGGATGAACCGTGAGTAGACCACCTTGGACCATGGGTCTATGATCAGTAGCTATGTGATGTTCTCCTCCCCTCTTCGTTCTTCATGGATTAGACCTCGTGAGTTGCCCTACATGATCGAGGCACATATGTAATATTTATGTTGTTGCTATGCTGAGTTTGCTGGGATCCAATGGATTATAAGACTATGTTCAGATTGTGTTTCAGTAATATATTTGATTCTCCTCTTTTATATTTATGTTCTAGAGGAATTCTTGCATGTTCTCCATTGCTGTTTATTGCTTTGGCCAAGTAGTAGGTAGTGACTCCAAGAGGGAGCGTTATGCATGATTGTGGGTTCATGCCCCCTGATGACTAGCTTGAGTGACAGAAACATGATTCTAGGGGATGTGATGTTGCCACAAGGGAGAAAACAACGGTGCTTGTACTTGCGGGTGCAAGGATTATTTACTTTACGCAAAGTTCTTTAATGCAGTTGTCTATTGCTTTGAGTTTACACTTTGGGTGGGATTCGCAACTTAATACCAGCGAGATGTTCGGGATAGATATCTCAAGGTGGATGATTAGTAGGTAGATGCAGATGGATTTCGTTCTACTTGTCTTGGCGTACCGCCCATGCTTTTGAGCCTCTTCCTTTCTTTATAGCACAGTTAGCATTGGTTTGCACACATAATCCTGTCAATTGCCCAGCAGTAATTTGTTTACCTCGCATGGCTATTTTTATTGTCTTTTGGGAGAGAGACATCACTAGTGAACATCATGGGACCCCGGTTCATATTTCCAATATTGTTTAGACCATCAATTTACTTTCAGTATTTACTTTTCCGTTGCTATCACTATCATTATTATCTCGTGCGTTTTATCCTTTGTAAATAACAAGGCTGGAGGGATTGACAACCTCTCTGTACTCGTTGGGAGCAAAGCTATCTGTTGTGTGTGCAGGTCCTGGAGAAGCAAGTGATTTTCAACGGCGCATCATTTGTCGAACCACCTACTTGTCGATCTTGGAGTCCTACTGGTTCGATACTCTACCTTAGCATCTTTGCTAAGGGAAATTGCCGCTGTCTACATCTCAACCTTCCACTTTGGGTAACCAACGAGGGGCGAGAAGTAAACTCTCGTGACATCAAAGCAATTTCTGGCGCCGTTGCCGGGGAATCCACTCTTCAAGATAGGGGAGTTGCACACTATATTTTATCTTTGCTTTTTAGTCTTGTTAGTTTACCTTTTAGTTTTTGCTTTAGTGTCCTTTATCAAAAATCAAAAAAATTGTTACCTTGCTAGTAGTTGTCATTATGTCTGGTCCTTTTGCCTTTGGTGAAGCAGAAGTGCTCACCTTTAAACAAAGAGGTGGTGAAAGTCTGAAAGATGCCTGGTATAGAATTAATGATTCTCAAAAAAGAGCCACCAAGAAGCAATCCACTACTATCTTGCTTATAAACTTTTATGTTGGAATTACTTCTTGGAATAGGTTTATTCTAGATACTGCTATCAATGGGAATTTCCTAGAAGTCCCAGTTTGGGAAGCTCTTAGTGTTATGGAAAATCTTGTTGGAAATCTCCCTGTTGATAGCATTCAAGAGGACATTACCCTAGCTCACATTATGAAAAAACCTGAAAATATAGAGCTAGAGATGCCAAGCATTAATAAGATAAGTGAGTTGGATCATAAGGTTCAAGGGAATTTGAATAGACTCGATAGCTCCATGCATAAAATTTTCAAAACCTTGGAGACCATCAAATCCCATGACTTGGACCCTTCTAGGATTGATAAGATTGAGGAAATCATTGACACTCTATGAACTATTTTCTCCTCAATCAAAACCAAAAAGGTGGAAACTCCGGCAAAGAAGGAACCTAGGTTCATTTACGTTCCAAAGGCTCCTCGTTTCAAAAATAATCTATCTATTGCCGAAGGGGTTGAAACTGTGAAGAATTTGGAAGAGATACCTCTCTTTAATAGAATAAATGAGACTTCAATTGATCTTCCGCCTTTTGCTTTTATTCCTAGAAGTATCTTTATTAGGCCTTTATTTGAAAGACCTCTTAAGAGTGGTTTTACTATTAAAGAGATTTTTGATGATCTTGATGATGGTTCAGTGGATACAACTTGATTTATTTGCATTAAGCCTAGCTAAGGGCTTTATTTACTTTTTGTTTTTATTCTGTTTTTAGTGGTCTTGATGATTTTTAATACTGTAGAAACATCATTATATCTTTACTTTTCAAGCTTTGTGCCAATTATAGCCTCATATGACAAGGGAAGTGAAAGTTGTGACATGCTGTCCAGAAAACAGATTCTGTCCTCGTGACTAGAAAAATCACAGAAAAATCCCAGTTCATCTGTTTGAGCTGAATTTTTTACACAGCATGCTCTATACAATTATGGAACTTTCGTATGTTCTGAGTTTTTTTATTTGAGTTGCATAAGTATCCATAAAAAATTCTTTACTACCTGCTGGTCTGTTTTTCACAGATTCTGTCCTGTTTTGCCTTTTCTTTGTTTTGCAAACCTTAAGCTTGCTTTTTCTTTGCAAAAACTTTTTGGCAATCTTGAGAAACAGTAGCTCTTCAAGAATATCCTTATTTCCAGTAGAGGAAAAATTATTTTATGATGGGTACTAACCTCGCTAATCAGATCATGATGAGTTATGTATGAAGGGAGTTTTCAAGTGTGTGAGGGAAGATGATGAAAGAAGATTAAGAAGTGTCAAGCGCTCAAGCTTGGGGATGCCCCCATGCATCCCAAAGAAATATTCAAGGAGACTCAAGCGTCTAAGCTTGGGGATGCCCCGTGCATCCCCTTCTCCATCAATAATTATCAGTTCGTCTTTAGTTTCACTATATTTTTATCACTCCATCGTTATGTGTTATGCTTGGAGCGTCTCGCTCTTAGGTTTTATTTTTAGTTTCTTTAGATTTTCTTGCTGTTCATAACAAGTTAGAACCCAACTTTCTTTGTGTGGGAGAGAAACACGCTCCACTTTCAAAATCTAGAACATATCATAGGATTCTTCATGCTTATCTTTGTTGTGTGTGTTCTTTATCTTTTTCATAGCTACTGCCATGTTTAGCTCTTAGTTTTCATGCTTATCTTTTTAAAGAGCTTTTGTTTAGTTTGTTTCTAGAACTCTCTTGAGTTTTCATGTTTATCTTGTTTAGAGAGTTTTCCTGTTGCACTGAGTTGTGTGTCTTGACTTGAAGTAGGTAATTGAGGTTGCTATTCAGTTGTAGTAGTAACTTGCAATAGTTTTGAGGTATTGTTTTGAGTAATGTTTGGACTTTTGTTGTCAAGAGCTTTAGCCTATCAGTGATAGATGTCGTATTTTGGGCAATCCGTGTTTATTTTCAAAACTTACAAATTAGTTGAGAACTTTAGCTACTAGATGGATCACTACTCTTCTGAGGGGTCGAATATTAGAGTACACTCACGTACCATGAGTCGAGGATGCGCAAGGATAACCAAACCCCCATACACTCATCCTTGGGGTACTTGTCTCTTTGTGAACCTCCTTATTATATTGAGAGTTACCAATAATAAGTGCATGAGTTCTTTCGGACTAATGTAAGTATTCGAAAGTTGACACTTCCACCTTCCCATATTTTGCTAGCCTCTCCTGTGCCGTGCACTGATTTCTTCTCACTCCGAGAGTTGGCGTCCACCTTCGCCGGTACATCCAAACCCTTGGCATGATACGCTCTGTCATCATAAACGTCCTTATATCCTTCCTCAAAACATCCACCATACCTACCTATCAAGGCATTTCCATAGCCTTTCTGAGATACATTGCCATGCAACATCCACCTTTTCATGACTTGATCTTCATGTCATACATGCTACTTGCTTGATCGATGAGCCGCATGCTAGTTGGGCCTTGCCCTAATCATTGCTACATGACGCGCTAGTATCATTTCATATCCTGGTACACTGGAAGAGGCATACATTTGCATACTTCATGATAGTTACATCTTCTTTATGATATGAGTACTTTTGTAAAGTGTGAAAGATCTTCTATACTTTTTGTAATATATAGAGTGTTGCCCCTAAAGTGAGGAAAAGATCCCAAAGAGGACAAAATCAAAAGTTCCCAAAGAGGACAAATGAGAGAAATAGAAAGAGCGATTGAGGCCACCAAAAAAATACAAAAAAAGAGAAAAGAGAGAAAAAGAAAAGAAAAAGAGAGAAGGGGGCACACTACTATTCCTTTTGAGAGATCCACACTCGTCCTCCATCTTATATCTTGTACTCCATAGAGATTATCATTCATGCATATAGCTATGTGGGGACCTTCACACTATAGAACTTGGCTTGTATATTCCAATGATGAGCCTCCTCAAATGAGCTCTAGGTCTTCTTGAGCAAGCAAGTTGGATGCACCCCCACTAGTTCCATTGGAGAGCTTACCTTAGCTCATATGTGAATCTATTGCATGGCAATCCCTACTCCTCACATCATATCTATCATTTGGCTTTCTCTCGCCTATGATTGTTGATACATCCAAAACGTATCTATAATTTCTACTTGCTACATGCATGTTTTGTGTGATATTTATATGTTTTAGATACACTTTCATACACTTTTGGTCCTATTTGGACTAACCTATTAACTCAGTGCACCTCAGTGCCAGTTTCTGTTTTCTGCTGTTTTTGTATTTCAGGTTTTCCCATTATTAAAAGTGCTCAGAAAATTCTGGGAAAATATATAAAAAATCACCGTTCCGGAAGCTTCCTTACACCCGAAGGGGGGCCAGAGGGGCCCCACCTGGTGCCTAGGGGGCCAGTGGGCGCGGCCTAGGGGGTCGCCGCGCCGGGAGGCCGCCTAGAATCCTGGTGGCCCCCCTGGCTGCCCCCCTTGGCCCTTATTTTTACTCACGACGCGAAAACCCTGATTCCAGTCCCCTTTTCTCCAGAAGCAATCCCGATCTCCGCCGCCATCGCCAACAAGCTTCGGGGGACCAGAATTCCTGTGTCGGCACCCTGCCGGGACAGGGAAGTGCCCCCGGATTCATCTCCATCGACGTTGCTTCCTCCCTCCATGATGCGGGAGTAGTTTCTCCTCGGGGCTGAGGTTTCTACCAGTAGCTATGTGGTCTTATCTCTCTCCCATGATGTGATCTTGATTGTGATCATAGGCTATGTTAATGTAGGATGATCCCATGATGTTTCCCCTTCTTCTATGTATTGGATTGATGTACTCACTTGATCTTATCTAGTATAATCCCCGAGACCATGGTGACAGCGGTCTATTGGACATGGGTTAGAAGAATATTTTCATGAGTGATTTCCTCTTTTGTGTGTGGATTGAAGATTGAGAGTCTCTTGGTGGTTGTCTTTGACTATCCTTTAGATATGTTGTGGTGATTGTGGTGCTCTCTTTGGATGGCCGCGGTGACATTGGGAAATCCATAGATGAGAACTACGAACTCTGAGGTGTGCTTTTGTATCCCTACAAAATTCTCGTCCTCTCTTGACCACAAAGGAATGACCTCCGAGTACGTCTCCCTTGCTTGTTTTATGAGGAATATCATGTGATTAGACTATGTTAATGTTGTTGGGAGTTGCCACTAGTGAAAGTATGAAGCCTAGGCCTTGTTTGCACCATTGTTACACCGTTTGTGCTCACTTTTTTCACATGTTTGCTTGCTGCACTTTTTATTAAAGATTTATATTACTTTGTTTTGCCACACCTATCACCCATATTTTACCATCTCTTCGCCGAACTAGTGCACCTATACAACTCCTAGTTGTATTAGGTGTGTTGGGGACACAAGAGACTTCTTGTATCTTAATTGCAGGGTTGCTTGAGAGAGACCATCTTCAACCTCTATTTCCCTTAGTTCGATAAACCTTAGGTCATCCACTTGAGGGAAATTGTTGATGTCCTACAAACCTCTGCGCTTGGAGGCCCAACATAGTCTACAAGAATAGAAACGTGCGTAGGCATCAAGCTATTTTTGGCTCCGTTGCCGGGGAGGTAAGCGTTGAAGGTATATCTTTAGATCTTGCAATTAAATCTTTTTGTTTCTTGTTTTTATTTTCACTAGTTAGGCTTATGGAAAACAACAAAAATATTATGAGAGAGCTTTATGAGCTCTACCTTGAGTTGGGACATGAAGTGTTTGAAGAGAAAATCAAAAAGCCTATGGAGCTTTACTATTTGCACAGCACTTATGATAGTAGCAATGTTATTAGTATGTCTTCTTTGAATACCTTTGATGTTAATGATATGCAAAACTATAAGCTTGGGGATGCTACGTTTTATGAAGATGATCTTTTTAGCCCCCCAAGTTTTGATGAGGAAATTTATTTTGATGATAATTTGCCACCTATCTATGATGATTTTTGTGATGACACTTATGCCAAAAAGAATAAATGTTTGGAAGTGTATCATGATAAGAATGATTCATGTGATAGCTATTTTCTTGAGTTTCTCCCACTATTACTAATGAGAAGAATTTTGCTTATGTGGAGAGTAACAAATTTTCTATGCTTGTGGATCATGATAAGAATTTTTTATGTGATACTTATATTGTTGAGTTTATTCATGATCTCACTGAAAAATATTATGAGAGGGGAACATATGCTTATAGACATTTCAATAATATCAAGTTCCCTCTCTTTATGTTGAAGGTTTGGAAGTTGCACTTGTTTTGGCTTCCTATGCTAATATCTTTATGCTTCAATGAGTAATTTCTCTACAAAATCCCTTTGCATAGGAAGCATGTTAGACTTAAATGTGTTTGATATTTCCTTCTTGATGCTCTCTTTTGTACTTCAACTCTTATTCCTACGAGAGCATCACTAAAATCTTAAGCCTATCTTTATGGCTATAAAAAGAGCTCTAGGGAGACAACCCTTGTTATCTTTACTTTGAGTTTTTACTTTCAGTTTTTAGTGGTCTTGATGATTGTTACTACTTTATCACCATCATTGTCTCTTTATTTTCAAGCTTTGTGCCGAGTTATAGCCTCATATGACAAGGGAAGTGAAAGTTGTGACATGTTGTCCAGAAAACAGATTATGTCCTCGTGACGGGAAAAATCATATTAAATCACCAGTTCATCTTTTTGAGCTGAATGTTTTACACACTGTGATATATACAATCACGGAACTTTCGTATGTTCTGAGTTTTTTTATTTGAGTTGCCGAAGTACCCCTAAAAAATTCCTTACTGTCTGTTGTCCTGTTTTTCACAGATTCTTCCACGTTTTGTCTCTCCTAACTTTTGCAAACCTTAAGCTTGCTTTTTCTTTGCAAAAACCTTTTGGCAATCTTGAGTAACAGTAGCTCTTCAAGAATATCTCTATATCCTGTAGGGAAAAATTATTTATTAAGGGTACTAACCTCTGTAATCAGCTTATGATGAGTTATGTATGAAGGGAGTTTTCAAGTGTGCGATGGAAGATGATGAAAGAAGATTCAGGAGTGTCAAGCGCTCAAGCTTGGGGATGCCCCCATGCATCCCCGACATATATTCAAGGAGACTCAAGCGTCTAAGCTTGGGGATGCCCCCGTGCATCCCCTTCTCCATCAACAATTATCAGTTCGTCTCTCGTTTCACTATATTTTTATCACTTCATACGTTATGTGCTATGCTTGGAGCGTCTCGCTCTTAGGTTTTATTTTTAGTTTTCTTTAGCTTTTCTTGCTGTTCATAACAAGTTAGAACCCAGCTTTCTTTGTGTGGGAGAGAAACACGCTCCACTTTCAAAATCTAGAACACATCATAGGATTTTTCATGATTATATCTTTGTTGTGAGTGTTCTTTATCTTTTTCATAGCTACTGCCATGTTTAGCTCCTAGTTTTCATGCTTATCTTTTTAAGAGATTTTGTTTAGTTTGTTGCTGGAACTCTCTTGAGTTTTCTTGTTTATCTTGTTTAGAGAGTTCGCCTGTTACACTGAGTTGTGTGTCTTGACTTGAAGTAGGTAATTGAGGTTGCTATTCAATTGTAGTAGTAACTTGTAAGATTTTTGAGGTATTGTCTTGAGTAATGTTTGGACTTTTGGTGTCAAGAGATTTAGCCAATTAGTGATAGATGTCGTATTTTGGGCAATCCGTGTTTATTTTCAAAACTTACAAATTAGTTGAGAACTTTAGCTACTAGATGGATCAGTACTCTTTGTAGGGATCGAATATTAGAGTACACTCACGTACCATGAGTCGAGGATGCGCAAGGATAACCAAACCCCCATACACTCCTCCTCGGGGTACTTGTCTCTTTGAGAACCTCCTATAAGATTGAGACTTACCGATAATAAGTGCATGAGTTCCTCGGACTAATGTGAGTATTCGAAAGTTGACACTTCCACCTTCCCATATTTTTCTAGCCTTTCCTGTGCCGTGCATTGCCTTCTTCTCACTCCGAGAGTTAGCGTCCACCTTCGCCGGTACATCCAAACCCTTGGCACGATACGCTCTGTCATCATAAACCTCCTTATATCCTTCCTCAAAACATCCACCATACCTACCTATCAAGGCATTTCCATAGCCTTTCTGAGATACATTGACATGCAACATCCATCTTCTCATGACTTGATGTTCATGTCATACATGCTACTTGCTTGATCGATGAGCCGCATGCTAGTTGGGCCTTGACCTAATCATTGCTACATGACGCGCTAGTATCATTGCATATCCTGCTACACTGGCAGAGGCATACATTTGCATACTTCATGACAGTTACATCTTCTTAATGATTTGAGTACCTTGTAAAGTGTGAAGATCTTGTATACCCTCTTGTAAATTAGAGTGTTTCCCTTAAGTGAGGAAAAGATCCCAAAGAGGACAAAATCAAAAGATCCCAAAGAGGACAAATAAGAGAAATAGAAAGAGCCATTGAGGCCACATAAAAAATACAAAAAAAGGAAAAAAAAGAAAAAAAAAGAGAGAAGGGGGCACACTATTATTCCTTTTGAGAGATCCACACTCGTACTTCATCTTATATCTTGTACTCCATAGAGATTATCATTCATGCATATAGTTGTGTGGGGACCTTCACACTATAGAACTTGGCTTGTATATTCCAATGATGAGCCTCCTGAAATGAGCTCTAGGTCTTCTTGAGCAAGCAAGTTGGATACACCCCCACTAGTTCCTTTGGAGAGCTTACCTTAGCTCACATGTGCATCCGTTGCATGGAAATCCCTACTCCTCACATCATATCTATCATTTGGCTTTCTCTTGCCTATGATTGTCCTCATTGATGTGAGCCCTTCTCACCTTTTTGAATTCCTCCTCCACCATATTCTCTCTTTGCCATCCTAAGTGTCAACTTTCTTGCTTACGCTCATCCATTGCATGAGTGCTCAAAATGTCGAAAAGGAGTGGATCATTTTGACTTGTACGTGGCTAGTGGTCTGGGGATGAGTCAAGATAGATTCCAAAGAAGACCAAGTGTGAAACTTTAGTAGATTGATTTCTCAACACAAAAATACTTTTTATTGTATATCCCTATCCCCTTTCTTGCACGCAAACACCATTTGGAGACATTCGAGTCACGGACAGCGAGAGCTCTTGCACCTTTATGTTCTTATGTTGCTTGTTTCAATGCTAAATATAGACTCTTGCCTGTTATGACTTGAATTGAATTACATGCCTTGATTGCTTTACTTAAAAGTTCTTATATGGTTGGTAGCATGTCACCACAGAAATTATGCTTGTTATCATTACCTACTCGAGGACGAGCATGAATTAAGCTTGGGGATGTCGATACGTCCAAAACGTATCTATAATTTCTTCTTGCTCCATGCATGTTTTGTGTGATATTGCTATGTTTTAGATACACTTTCATACACTTTTGATCATATTTGGACTAACCTATTAACTCAGTGCACCCCAGTGCCAGTTTCTGTTTTCTGCTGTTTTTGTATTTCAGGTTTTCCCATTATCAAAAGTGCTCAGAAAATTCCGGGAAAAATATATAAAAAATCACCGTTCCGGAAGCTTCCTTACACCCGAAGGGGGGCCAGAGGGGCCCCAACTGGTGCCTAGGGGGCCAGTGGGCGCGGCCTAGGAGGTGGCCGCGCCGGGAGGCCGCCTAGACTCCTAGTGGCCCCCCTGGCTGCCACCCTTGGCCCTTATTTTTACCCGCGACGCGAAAACCCTGATTCCAGACCCCTTTTCTCCAGATGCAATTCCGATCTCCGCCGCCATCGCCAACAAGCTTCAGGGGACCAGAATTCCTGTGCCGGCACCCTGCCGGGACGGGGAAGTGCCCCCGGATTCATCTCCATCGACGTTGCTTCCTCCCTCCATGATGTGGGAGTAGTTCCTCCTCGGGGCTGAGGTTTCTACCAGTAGCTATCTGGTCTTCTCTCTCTCCCATGATGTGATCTTGATTATGATCATAGGCTATGTTAATCTAGGATGATCCCATGATGTTTCCCCTTCTTCTATGTATTGGATTGATGTACTCACTTGATCTTATCTAGTATAATCCCCGAGACCATGGTGAGAACGGTCTATTGGACATGGGTTAGAGGAATATTTTCATGAGTGATTTCCTCTTTTGTGTGTGGATTGAAGATTGAGAGTCTCTTGGTGCTTGTGTTTGACTATCCTTTATATATGTTGTGGTGATTGTGGTACTCTCTTTGGATGGCCGCAGTGACATTGGGAAATCCATAGATGAGAACTACGAACTCTGAGGTGTGCTTTTGTAGCCCTACGGAATTCTCGTCCTCTCTTGACCACAAAGGAATGACCTCCGAGTACGTCTCCCTTGCATGTTTTATGAGGAATATCATGTGATTAGACTATGTTAATGTTGTTGGGAGTTGCCACTAGTGAAAGTATGAAGCCTAGGCCTTGTTTGCACCATTGTTACACCGTTTGTGCTCACTTTTGTCACATGTTTGCTTGCTGCACTTTTTACTACAGATTTATATTACTTTGTTTTGCCACACCTATCACCCATATTTTACCATCTCTTTGTCGAACTAGTGCATCTATACAACTCCTAGTTGTATTAGGTGTGTTGGGGACACAAGAGACTTCTTGTATCTTAATTGCAGGGTTGCTTTAGAGAGACCATCTTCAACCTCTACTTCCCTGAGTTCGATAAACCTTAGGTCATCCACTTGAGGGAAATTGCTGCTGTCCTACAAACCTCTGCGCTTGGAGGCCCAACATAGTCTACAAGAATAGAAGCGTGCGTAGACATCAATTGTCCTCATTGATGTGAGCCTTTCACACCTTTTTTTCTTCCTCCTCCACCATATTCTCTCTTTGCCATCCTAAGTGTCAACTTTCTTGCTTACGCTCATCCATTGCATGAGTGCTCAAAATGTCGAAAAGGAGTGGATCATTTTGACTTGTACCTGGCTAGTGGTCTGGGGATGAGTCAAGATAAGATTCCAAAGAAGACCAAGTGTGAAACTTTAGTAGATTAAGTTCTTAACACAAAAATACTTTTTTCTCGTATGTCCCTATCCCCTTTCTTGCACGCAAACACCATTTGGAGACATTCGAGTCACGGACAGCGAGAGCTCTTGCACCTTTATGTTCTTATGTTGCTTGTTTCAATGCTAAATATAGACTCTTGCCTGTTATGACTTGAATTGAATTACATGCATTGATTGCTTTACTTAAAAGTTCTTATATGGTTGTTAGCATGTCACCACAGAAATTAAGCTTTTATCATTTACCTACTCGAGGACGAGGAGGAATTAAGCTTGGGGATGTTGATACGTCCAAAACGTATCTAAAATTTCTACTTGCTCCATGCCTCTTTTGTGTGATATTGCTATGATATTGATGAACTTCCATACACTTTTGATCATATTTGGACTAACTTATTAACTCAGTGCACCCCAGTGCCAGTTCCTGTTTTCCGCTGTTTTTCTATTTCAGGTTTCCCCCATATTAAAAGTGCTCAGAAAATTCGGGAAAAATCCAATAAAAAATCAGCGCTTCAGAATCTTCGGAAATCACCGAGGGGGGCCAGAGGGGACCCACCAGGGCCCCAGGTGCCCTCCCGGCGCGCCCTAGGGTGGGGCCGCGCCAGGGGGCGCCTGGACCCCTGGTGGCCCCCTGGCTGCCCCCTTGCGCCCATATATTCTCCATGACGCAAAACCCCCGAGAGAGGAACCCTTTTTCGCGATCTTTCCTCTGTTCTGCTGCCGCCGCGCTTCCAAGACCGGGAGCACCAGGAGACCTCTTCACGACACCCTGCCGGAGGGAGGAACCACCTCCGGGAGCTTCTCCACCACCATCGATGCTTCCCGGATGAACCGTGAGTAGTCCACCTTGGACCATGGGTCTATGATCAGTAGCTATGTGATGTTCTCCTCCCCTCTTTGTTCTTCATGGATTAGACCTCGTGAGCTGCCCTACATGATCGAGGCACATATGTAATATTTCTGTTGTTGCTATGCTGAGTTTGCTGGGATCCGATGGATTATGAGACTATGTTCATATTGTGTTTGAGTAATATATTTGATTCTCCTCTTTTATATTTATGTTCTAGAGTAATTCTTGCATGTTCTCCGTTGCTATTTATTTCTTTGGCCAAGTAGTAGGTAGTGACTCCAAGAGGGAGCGTTATGCATGATTGTGGGTTCATGCCCCCTGATGACTAGCTTGAGTGACAGAAACATGAGTCTAGGGGATGTGTTGTTGCCACAAGGGAGAAAACAACGGTGCTTTTACTTGCGGGTGCAAGGATTGTTTACTTTACGCAAAGTTCTTTAATGCAGTTGTCTGTTGCTTTGAGTTTACACTTTGGGTGGGATTCACAACTTAATACCAGCGAGATGTTCTGGATAGATATCTCAAGGTGGATGGTTAGTAGGTAGATGTAGATGGATTTCGGTCTACTTGTCTTGGCGTACCGCCCATGCTTTTGAGCCTCTTCCTTTCTTTATAGCATAGTTAGCATTGGTTTGCGCACATAATCCTGTCAATTGCCCAGCTGTAATTTGTTTACCTCGCATGCTATTTTTATCGTCTTTTGGGAGAGATACATCACTAGTGAACATCATGGGACCCCGGTCCATATTTTCAATATTGTTTAGACCTTCAATTTACTTTCAGTATTTACTTTTCCGTTGCTATAATTATCATTATTATCACGTGCGTTTAATCCTTTGTAAACAACAAGGCCGGAGGGATTGACAACCTCTCTGTACTCGTTGGGAGCAAAGCTATCTGTTGTGTGTGCAGGTCCTGGAGAAGCAAGTGATTTTCAACGGCACATCATTTGCCGAACCACCTACTTGTCGATCTTGGAGTCCTACTGGTTCGATACTCTACCTTAGCATCTTCGCTAAGGGAAATTGCCGTTGTCTACATCTCAACCTTCCACTTTAGGTAACCAACGAGGGGCGAGAAGTAAACTCTCGTGACATCAAGAGCATGATGCCAAATGAAAGATATCAAATAAAGATATATAAAACTCTCAAATATAGAGCACAATTCCAAACAAACTATGCCCTCAACAAATTTATGATGACACAAAGCACCAAAGAGAATATGCCTTCCAATAACACGCACTTGATAGGGATCATAAGATTATAGCTCCCCCAGGAGTTTGCATTAGATAGATTTTTCATTAGAATACAAAATGCACAATATGGGATCACCACTTTCACTATATCTAGAAAAACATTAGACAAGTTCACGAAAGAAAATGATCCACAAGTGGCAAGGAAGACAATGAGAGTTAAAACCACAACAATATCTTGGCAAGTAATATTTCAATTGTAAACAAGCCAATGTAAAGATGATCAATAATTTCTACCACATATATGAGTACAAATTGTTAAGGACAAGAGGTATATGGAATTGATTCCCGATGGTAGATTGCAACAGTATATATATATATTATCATCTTCACAACAACAACCATAAGCATGTGGAAAAAGATAAGAATTGACCACAATGATAACAAAGAGATTCTTGGCATCATTAAACTAGAAGTATACCCCGCGCGTTGCTGCGGGAATTGCTATAAAAATTATACGCATAAATAAAAAGTATAAAAGTGTGATATATTAAGTTGTCTAAGTGAAAATGCAACAGAAACATGTGTGTATTAAAATTATTAGGGTGGACAATAAAATGATTAAAATATGGTTGATATAGAGATTGCATATAGGGATTAATAAATATATTAGTTGAGATGAGATGGACAATTGATTGGCTAAGAAATGGATGATGTGGATACCTTGCATGTGAAGAGAGACAATTTAAATGATCTAAGTGGGTGACATGGATAATTGATTGGCTAAAAGAATAGATGATGTGGATAGCTTGCATGTTGAGATAGACAACTTAAATGATCTATAGTGGGGTTTTGTCTTATAAGAAGTATAGATATGCATCTAATCATGCAAGCAATGACTAGAATAACTTGGAGAAAATGGTTCCCACATAGGACGTACAAGTACATGTTGGAGGGTAACCGTACCAAGAAAATCTCACACACTCAAGATCCATAAGATGAGAAATAATAGAATTTAAGAAAATTGGAACTTGAGGAGAAAACATGCCACCTAGGAACTAGATAATTTACAATATCAACTCTAAGTGGCAAGACCTCAAATATACATATTTTCTAGGCATGTAATATAAAAGCATATTACTCCCGCATAATGTGATATCCCCAAAGTTACAACTAGAGGAAAATAAATACCAACAAGAGATACTTAATGGATATTTTAGAATTTGAATTTCTCATGAGTACGACATACCACATAGAGACTAGATAATCTTATTATATCAATACTAGGTGGTATTCCTCATGTACACACGTTTGAAGGATCGTGAAGTGCACAAGGCACATCACTCCCCCAAAATGGAATGATCCATTAATCTCTCAGAAGAGCCAACTAAGATACAAACAAGATGAAAAATAGGCTCAACACACCATTCACACATACATGATGTGCAAACCAATATACACAAAATTGATTACTCAAGTTAAGTAAATTGGAAGCACAACATATACCAACACATGCAAGGTACAAAACCAAAACATGCAAAGGGGCAAGTAACTTTCAATGTAAACAATTTAAGAACAAGTTACCACAAGGAGGCACATTGGACATAAGATAAATACATGATAATCCAAATGACTTGGCTTGAGACAATGTGATTAATGAAGGTCCCTTAATTCTTCATAATGTAGCCAAGTCTCCAATGCCCTCCACCAACACATATTGATCAAGTTTGAGTTTGTTGGCCCCCAACCAAGTTGGGTCCTAAGAGGTTAGTCACAATAGGCTTGGAAACCCAAATGGTTCTTTTCTTGACACCACTTTGAGTACCAACAAATTTGGCAACCATATTGCCAACCTTATCCTTCCGAAGAGAATAAACATCATCAACTATAATAGGGTTGGATAAGGTACTATTAGTGCATGAAGAAGAAAGATGACCCTTCTCACGACATAAGTAGCAACATCTAATCTTTCCTTTCTTCTTAGTTGATTTCTCAACATGAAGATCATTGACTTGAGTCTTACTGGGAAGTGGCCTCTCTTCACCTTGCGATTGAACTTGAGGCCTCTTCCCTAGTTGCTTATCACTAAGGGGCTTCTTCTTCAAAGGGCAAGAACTAAAATGATGCCCTTCAACCTTGAACTTGAAGCAAATAATCTTGGCTGAATTCTTGATTTGTGGTTGGCCCTTCTTCTTGTTGATCATTGACTTCTTATTTTTGGAGTTGAAACCAAGTCCACCCTTGTCATTGGGGGAATTTTTGCCACAAAAAACCTTGTCAAGTGTGGACTTCCCTTCATGACCCTTTTCCAAGTCTTTCTTCAAAGAAGTGACTTGGGCCTTGAGCTCGTTGATTTCCTCTACATGGTTAGTAACAACACAAGTACTAGAGGAAGTAGAAGCTTCGTTGTTAGAGCAACAAGGCAAGGAAAATAATTCATCACAAGATGTAGCAACATTATGAGTGGATGAATTACAAGGACTAGCACAAGGCAATATAACATATTGAGTAGAAGTAGTGCTAATGTCCACATGAGGAACTAACTTAGAAACCTTAGCCTCATGAGCTAACTTTAGCATATTATGGGAGACTAAAAGATCATCATGAGAGCTTGAGAGATTTTCATGACTTTCTTCCAATTTCATATGCTTGCTAGTTAGCAACTCAAGTTGAGCCTTTAGCTCAACATTCTCCTTTAGTATGGATGCTTCACAAGATATAGAGTTAGTAGCATAAGCATCATCAAGAATAACGGAAGGAGAAGACAACATTGCAAGCTCTTTTAAATATGAAACTTTTAGTTGAGCATGCGACTCGGTGAGTTTGATGAGCTCACCCTTAATGACCAGTGAGCCATTTTTGAGGTGCTCAAAATCCTCAAGAAGTTTAGCATGCACAACTTCAAGCTTATCATTTTTCATGTGGATAACATTAGCCATCTCAAGGGCTCTATCATGGGATCCCTTTATTCTAGATAACTCTAGATCAAAAGTCTCCTCAAGAGATTCCTTGGTAGTTTGTTCTACTTCGAGAGCTTGAGAAATTTTCGCAATCTCTTTAGCTTAATCACGCTCATGGCTTTCCATTTTCTCAGTGGTGACCTCATTCTCCTCGAGATGAGCTTCCAACTCCTCAATGTAATTCTTTCCCGCAATGGCAATAGCCATGATTTCCGTGAAGTTGGAACGAGCAATTTTATTCTTATGAAGAGCTTTAAAAATCATTTCTCCCTTAATTTTTAAGGAAGCAATATCATCATTCTCTTCAACATTATCTACATTGTCATTATCTACATCATCACCAACACTAGACATATTGGGTTTGAAAGTAGGAGATACCTTTGACTCCTTAGCCATAAGACAAAAATGAGTAGCAATAGATGATGATGTAGGATCCCTTGAGGCACCATTCAAGGCCACATCTTGATCCATAGACCGTTGGTTTTCCTCTACATTGTTAGCACAATAGTTAGAGGAAATAGAAGCATTTATATCATGGCAACAAGATATAGCAAGCATATCATCATGAGATTTATTCAGGTGATTTCTACATGATATGCAAGGACTATCAACACAAGCATGTAAAACCTCTAAGGTGCTCGAAGTGTTAAAGTTCAAATATGAAGCATTGCAAGAAGATAGTGATAAAGGGTTATCAACAATAAGCTCGCTATCATCAAAGCAATGACTAACACTACTCACCATTTCGTTACCTTGTGGCAAACCACATGTTGGTGAAGTAGAAGGAGTTGAGAACAATACGAGGCCGGAGGTGGAGGGAGAACAATCATCCCCACAAGTCTTGGACACACCATATTTATCTTGAAGCTTTGTCCATAACTCATGAGCATCCCGCAACGACATGAGTTGAGATATATCTACATTACTCAAAGCATCAACAAGCACATTAGAAGCTTGAGCATTGAGATAAGAGTTTTTATCATCCTCTAAGGATAGATTTTGAGTATATTTTGGAGGAGAAAAACTCATATCTACAATTCGCTCCATACACGGGTCAATGGCCCTAAAATAATTAAGCATGCGAATTTTCCAAGCATCAAAATTTGTGCCATCGAAACTAAGAGTGACAATGAAACCTAATCCCCTAGTCGACATCTATACTCTCAAGGTGGTGAAGCCCTATAATGAGAGATCAAGCTCTGATACCAATTGAAAGGACGTGGATGTCGCCTAGAGGGGGGTGAATAGGCGATTGAAATAATTACGGTTTTGGCTTGAATAAATGCGGAATAAAACTAACGTTTAATTTGTCAAGCAAGAAACCTAAATAAGCTAGGCTCAACTATGTGCATCAACAACTTAAACTAAGCAATATAAACAACTATGTGATAGCAATATATATAACAAGAACACTATGGCTATCACAAAGTGAGTGCACTAGTAAATAGGTTGACTAGATAAGCAACTAGGAGAGCAACCTATGGGACAAGCAATGCAACAACAATATGAGCAAGCACAAGATAAACAAGGTAATAAGCTTGCTCAAAGTAAGGGTAGGAGTAACTGTATGTGGAGCCAAAAGAGACAAGGATGTGTTAATCAAGACACGAATGACTGACAATGCAGATTAAATCGATAAAATCACTAATTGAGGAGTACGCGTTGCAATGAACACCCTCACCTCTTATGTGGTTGACAAGTGACGCACTGCACGTGCGCCACTTGTTGTGATCTAGAAATTTCCTTTTTTCCTTTTTAGAGGCACTAGGCATGCCTCTCGCAGAAGCAAATTTGTGCCTCCATGAGAGGCACGGGGCGTGCCTTTTTTGGGGGCACCAACGTGTCTCTTTTTATAAGAGGCACTCGTGAAAGCAAATATGTGTCTCCACGAGATGCACGGTCGTGCATGTGCCTATTTTTTTTTAAAATCACCAAAATGCAAGAAAAACGCGCGAAAACCAAAAAGGCGAAAAAAAAAACAAATGCAATTTCGAAGAAAACGTTCAACACACAACATGTGACTAGCTTTCGCTGCACGCAAAATGATCTTTGCGGGGTGCTTTGAAGGAGTACTCGTTAATTAGTTGCTCTTTTAAATCGATGCTAAGTTGTTTTTATATTAAAAAATGTAAAAAAACGAGTCTACCGTATTTGGGCCAGATTTCGAAATGAGTTTGTAAAAGGCTAGCGAAGAAGCCCGAAAAATAAAAATAGAAGAAGGCTAGTGAACAAGGGAGGACGAGAGAAGAAAAAATACCCCGCGCCATGCCCCTGCCCGTTCCCACCCCCCGCCTCCTCGCCGCCATCTCCGCCGCCGCCTCATCAACCGCAGAGCTCCGCCGCCTCTCGCACCTCCTCCTCAGCCCCTCCACCCCACTGCCCCCGATCCGCTGCCTCAACACTTTCCTCATGGCGCTCGCCCGCCATCGCATGCTCCCGGACATGGAGTCCTTCGCATCCCGGATGCCCGCGCGCAACGGCCACACCTACTCCACTCTCATCAACGCCTACTGCCTCTCCGGCGACCTCCCCGCCGCTAAGAGACATCTCGGCTCCCTACTCCGCGCCGGTTTCGTGCCGGACTCTCATGCGTACACTTCATTCGTCCTCGGATACTGCCGCGCCGGGCTGCTCGCGCACGCCTGCCGGGTGTTCGTGCTAATGCCCCTCCGAGGATGCGCGCGCACTGTGTTCACCTACACTGCGCTGCTCCATGGGCTGTGCGGCGCCGGTATGGTGCGTGAGGCCTTGGCGGTGTTCGCTGGGATGCGGGCAGACGGGTGCGCCCCCGACAAGCACGTGTACGCCACCATGGTGCATGGGCTGTGCGGGGCGGGGCGAAACGGCGACGCAGAGGTTCTTCTCGCCGACGCAATGGCCGAGGGATTTGAGCCGAATGTGGTCGTCTACAATGCGCTGATTGATGGCTACTGCAATGCCGGGGACATGGAGCTCGCGGTTAAGGTTTTCGAGAGAATGGGTGTTAGGGGATGCTTGCCGAATGTTCGAACGTACACTGAGCTGATATGTGGGTTCTGCAAATCCGGCAAGTTGGACAGAGCCATGGTGCTGTTCGGCCAGATGGCCGAGGCTGGCCTGGTTCCAAATGTGGTGACATACACGGCCTTAATTCAGGGGCAGTGCAGTGATGGACAGTTGGGGTGCGCTTTTAGGATGTTCCAGTCGATGGAGGCCACTGGGCTGGTTCCTAGTGAGTGGACCTGCTCGGTGTTGATTGATGCTCTGTGCAAATGTGGAAGAGTTGGGGAAGCTCAGTTGTTTCTTGCGTCTCTTATACTGAAAGGATACAAGGTGAATGAGATTGTGTACACCAGCTTGATTGATGGATTGTGCAAGGCAGGAAAGGTTGATGCTGCCGACAAGTTGATGCAGAAATTGGTTTCACAGGGGTTTGTGCCAGACGCCCATACATACAGTGTACTAATTGGTGGACTTTGCAGGCAAAATGAGTTGCCACAAGCGATGTTGGTGTTCGATGATATGATGGCGAACGGAGTACAACCCAGTGCTGTCACGTATACCATTCTAATTGATGAACTTGTTAGGGAGCGAGGATCTGAAGGTTCAAAGAAAGTACTTGATAAGATGATTGCGGCAGGTATTAAGCCTGATGTTTTCACCTACACAATATTCGTTCGTTCCTACTGTCATGAGGGAAGGATGGAAGATGCTGAACGTATGATGGTTGAAATGGTTGATCAGGGCGTTTTCCCTAATTTAGTGACATATAACACTTTGATTAGTGGGTATGCAAATTTAGGACTAGACAGTCAAGCATTTTCAACTTTCAAGCACATGGTTGCTAGTAGGTGCAAGCCAAATGAGGAGTCTTACACGGTTC
The DNA here is from genome assembly GCA_950022295.1 of Bromus sterilis. NCBI lineage: Eukaryota > Viridiplantae > Streptophyta > Magnoliopsida > Poales > Poaceae > Bromus > Bromus sterilis. Next base: position 38,015,771 of record OX465598.1, read on the forward strand.
TGCTTAGATTATTGGTAAACAAAAAATCCTCTGATAATATCCTTGCCAGCTCTGTTGATATATGGAAAATAGCAGAAATGGAATGTCTCCAGGAGCTTTTGGAGGAAGTGGTTAAGCTTCAGTTGCTTTCAGACAGTGAAATTTACAATTGTTTTCTTAGGTCTTTATGCCGAGTTGATAGACTGGAGGAAACCAAAATTTTGCTTGCTCGGATGCAAAGTGCTAACTTGACCCCCGGTGAGGATGTATATGCTTCAATTATAGAGTGTTGTTGCAGATTACAAATGCCAACAGAAGCTTTGACATTCCTTGATTCAATGACCAAAAGTGCTTATTTACCACATATAGAATTGTATAGGCATATTATTTGCTCTCTTTGTGAGGAGGGAAGTATTCAGACTGCTAAAAAGGTTTTGGGCGGCATGTTATTGGAGGAATACAACCACGATGAGATTGTTTGGAAGATTCTGATTGATGGTCTATTGCAGAAGGGCAATGCCGCTCACTGCTCAATTCTGCTCTCAGTGATGGAGGAGCAAGGTTGTCGCCCTAGTGATGCATTGTATGCCAAGCTTACAGCTGGTTGTTTCATCCCCTGGAGGAAGCATGAAGTTTCAGATGACTGCACAAACTCCACACAGAATAGCTCTCAGCCAATGGCAAGACCTGTATGTGTCACGCATGCAACAGATTCTCAATAATATTGGGAACTTGTCAACCAACTGGGAGAAAAACGTGGGCAGTGCATTCTATTTCGCAGATGGCAAGGCAGCTGTTGTCACAGGAAGAAAGAAGGATCAGTTATCTGCTCAAAGAGTTATACATGCAACGCCGAAGTTGAATTGTTTGTTGAGTTGATTGCTGTAACTTAGTGAAATTACTAGTTTCTAATGGTAAAGAACATGAGCATTGACAATTGTCTGAGTATGTTCTGGACAACTCCTCCAAGAATACTTGGATGGTAAATAGGATAGTAGTCATGCCGCAATGCATGCAACTCATTGCTAATGCAGCGAGTCAGCTTTGGTTCCATTGGAAGGCAAGAAGACTTTGGTTCCATTATTTGAGAATCATGTGGGATGAGTGGTACTTGAAAAGCTGCATACATTGGTGTAAAGATATGTCTGAACTGTGAGGGAGGTGGTTGTTCAGAAGGCGTGGCGTTTTATATACATTTTTGCTAATTTTGAGTTGATTGTTTTTGACTTCGTGATAAGCCGAATTTTGTGGCCATACGATTTCTTTCCAAGATTCATGCCATCCATCTCATCTGTTTTTTGCCAGGCCTGCTGTGTTGCCGGTTTTTTGTTAGCCTGCTTTGTGCCCGTTTTGTCCTGTTATGTATTTTTCCAGCGACTCATGGCTGGTTTCTAGACAGGGTGTGTCCAAACTCCAAAGCAGATGAGGAAGAGATAGAATGGCTGGGAGAAGAGCAGTGCCTGTGGATTAGCTTCGCATGGAGGACCAGGGGGCGATTAGATGGATGGAGGAGCATTGCCGGTGCCGGAGGTTTGTTTACCGCGACTGTTTTTTCTGCATGCCTTTGTGTTGTCTGCGAAGAGGGCAGGCCTGGCGCAGTGCTGAAGTCCTCCCCACTTGTGCCAAGAGGTCCTGGGTTCGAACCAGCCTCTCTGCATTGCACTGTAGCAGGGGTAAGACTAGGTTCCTATAATCCCTCCCCGGACCCCACCTTGTGTGGGAGCTTCTATGCACTGGGTCTGTCCTTTCCTTTGTGTTGTCTGCGAACATCTAAATCTGGGGGTGTTTTTTTTCCTTTTACACTTTCTTTCTGTTGATTCATGAGAGTAGTGCATCAGGGTGGGATCAGTGAGCAACATCAATTCCATGTTAGGTGCTATGTTTCTGGGCTGGAAACGGTGGTGTATTGGTGGTACGTGATGGTGTTTTGGGGTTTCGGTGTTCATGTTTGTGTGATTAGCTTGGATGAGAAGATGAATTATTTTGGGTTATTAAGCCCTTTTCTCCAAGCTATGTTTGTGTTGTTTAATTTGGCCAGAGAATTGATTGAGACAGTGGTGTTTCTGGGTGATTTGAGCTATGCTTGAGTAATCCCTCATTTTCTGAGAGTTCATTATTGGTATTCAGAGTTTCAAAATGTTCATTTAGAATGTTTATAAGGTGTAGCAGCAGGTGGTCGTCTTGGATTTGATGAAGCGGGGGAGGAGCAAGGGAGGGGAATGTGATATCAGCTGGGGGGTGAAGCAGAATCAAGGGGTGCCAGGAGAGGAACGGATGGTTGTTAGTCATTGTAGTTTCTTCTTTTATCCTTATTATCTTTAATCTGATGGGTTTCTTCATGCATCAGTGTTTTTTTCAGCACAGGCTAGTCAATACTTAGGCGAGAGATGTCCATTCTTATTGCTCATTTTCTTTCATCAATCTTTTTTATTTTCTTCATTATCCTTGTCGGTGTGTTGGGTCTCTCTTTTCTCAGCCATCTGGCCAAGTCATTTTTCTTATGTCTCTCGATTCTTAGTACCTCAAGTTTTTTTTTCTTAAGTCGTTGGTTCATAGTACCTCGGTCTTTTTTTATCTTAAGTCTCTCGGTTCATTGTTTATTAACCTTTTATCCAAATATATTATTTTACATATGGAGTTTGCTGGGAAGTTTACTGATTCAGCTGATTTCATCAGTTTATTGATTTAGTCATTTGTTCAAGTCATCATTAATCTTTTCTCAGTTATCATCTATAATATGCTTTCCCTTGTCATTGATCATTGCTCGTTTTCTTGTGATTCTTCATTTATCTGCCTTGTTAGTTTCAATCTTGAATAAAATCATTTGTTTTCATTGATTTGTCGATATTACATTTAACTATGTTTGTTCTCTTTCCCAGAGTATACTGCTTGTGCTGTCAACAAGGAGGCTTTATATATAGCTGGCTATGTTTGCTCAAGAGTACAACGTATTCTACATCTTCGTGTTCCTTCAGGACTATGAAGATATATGGCGTGTATAGCAATGCTTCATAGATGATCAACAAATCACGGTTTAAGAAGGCAGAATGCTTTTCAATTATGTCACCATTAATGCTATTTCTATCCGCAAAGTTCTCAAGAAATATGACAAAGTAAGTTGTTCATCTCCGAATTGTCTTATACATCGTCATGATCCTTTGTGCTAGTATATTGTGGAATTTACGGATACATGGTTCTGTGTGTGGTAGAGATGTTAAGAGCAAGATGCAACGTGAGCATATTGAACTGTTGCAGTCACCTTGGCTGATAGAGCTGGGCTTTTCCATCCGAACTGTGATAGTTTAGATATCGATGAACCTGCAGGGTTCTTTCAGAATGGATTATTCAACTACCCTTTAGTTCAGTATCCACTCTTTCATCAGTTTAGTTTATCTGCTCTCAGTAGTTTTTGTCTTGGCCAAATGAACTCAAACGGCGAGAGCCTTTTCGGTTAAATGAACTCAAACAAGCAATGCCATGTGGCAGTAAATCATTGGAAGAAAAAAATCAACTTAGACTGAAATCAAAATCAGTCGACTGAACATTACACACTCCTTATACATAACCAGAGCATCTCAGAGTGATTCGTGTGCCAGCACGCTGTTTGGATGGACATGGAGTTTCTACACTCGCGTTCAAATGCACCCATTCGAACAGTAAAATTGGAATAAATAGTAAAAAGATTAAAAAAAATCCTGATTTTGTGGCAACAAACACTGTTGAATTTTGTACTTACATGCAAATTTTCATGAAAAAAAACATTCCTAATACTTTGAGCGAAAAATAAAATAAAATGCTTCAAGAAGACTATTTTCTAAAGCACTTTGGATTGCTGTTTTTGTTATTTTTTGCCTAGACCTTGATGAATGTGATTTCATCACAAAAATTTGCACACGGCTAAAAAACTAAGTAATGTTTGTTGTAAAATAATAATTCATTTTTAACTTTTTTTATTTTCACCGTTCATAGATGAGCTTTTGAGCTAGAAAAGCACTTTCGCTATCGCTAGTCACTCCTTGTGCTGGAAAATGCCAATTATCTACACTAGCTAAATACCTGTGCATTGCTACGGGAAAAGAAACATTCTATTTCATGAATACATTGAATAATGCGATAGTCCTCCCCTGGGTTTCCTCGGACCACTCTCGATACTCAAACAACATAGTCCTCCCCGCTTATAAACCCACCTTCCTTTGGAAGATAGTGAATAAACAGCTCCCCTCTCCTAGAAATCTCCACGGTACTATCTAATAATGGAACTTCCACATTCTTCTGGCACGACACATGGATCCAATATAAACCCTAAAAATATCTTCCCTAACCTATTTTCACACTATTTGCATGATTGGGCTTTAGTGGATGATATTAGGCAAAATGGATTACTTGCTAACCTCAGGAACCGTCTTACCTTGGTTGCCTCTACGGGGTTGGGTGGGTTGTTGGATATTTTTCAGGTTGACATGCCATCTCCCGGAACAGATGAGAGAGCCCTCATTCGAAGCATCGTCTTCTCCACCAGGGTAACCTACTCCTAGCTCATGACTGAGGAGAACGTTGACGCCAATGTCCTTCCCATTTAGTCCTCATAGGTACCCATCAAGGTCAAAAATTTCGTCTGGCTTCTCTTCAGGGACAAACTTAACACCAAGGGCAATCTGCTGAAGAAAATGATCGCCTCCTCCGCGGCCTGCCCCGCTTGTGACGCCCCATTCGAAGATGATGATCATATCATCATTTCATGTCCATATGCAACACACATATGGACGGTGCTTCGTCTCCCGTCTCCTACCACCCTCCAACTATCCTCGAGCATCCATCTACCCCCGTTCTAGACCTCAAAATCTGGCCTGCGGTCACCCTTACCATCTCCTGGAAGTTATAGGATGCCAGAAACTCCATCACCTTCCACAGAAAATACCTCTCCTCCAAGGAAATCGTCAACAACATCGTACAAGACTTCTCCCTTTGGCTTTTTAGATTAAAAAACGTGACTAAAAGGGATGCAGCTAGGTCCTGTCTATCATACCTTAACTTCTGCCTTGATTCTCTTGTGTAACAACATTTGGATGGAGATATATTCAGTTGGGGACTCTCTCCCCCTCGGTGACCGTTCAAAAAAATCATATCATTGAAAGTCATCCTAAGTTTGTGATATGATCATGCGATTTGAGAGTTTGTTGCGCTTCAAGTTTGCGCAGAGAGTTTACGACATCTACAACCGAAGCCTCCAAAACGGATCTCCTGAAACGAGCGGACCTCTCACATCGTTCGCACGGATGACCAAGGGGAACCATGGGCGCCACCGGCTAGCTCCCCCACCCTTCTCTTCTCCTCCTCACCGTCTTCTAGTCATGTCGTCAAGCGAAGCCATGTCGTTGCTAGCGAAGGGACCCCTCCTCTTTCCCCTTCCTGGGAAATGGCTATGTTGGGCATCTTTCTCGGGCAGTAGCGCGATCTGGGCAGAGGCGCAGTAGTGTCGGCGTGTGGATTTACGATGCTATTGTTGGTGCATGGTGACGGCATAGAGGACCTCACATGGTTGGCGCATTCGGGGCGGCGACGAGTCCATTTTTTAATCTGATCCAGCGGGACGACACGAGTAGATGTGGCTACTAGAGCCCTCGGGTTGGTTTCTATGTCCTGAGTGCTGCTGGCGATCGTTTGAGCTTCGGTGCCCAATGGTGGCTGCTTCGGGAGGCAGCATGCGGGACGGCTTCCAACTAGATTCATTGTGTTGGGGTTCAGCATGCGCGCACGCTGGTACTGGCTTTCCGCGCATGCGGTAGCCAGTCGATGGCACTACGGTCCATGGATTTGTGGTTGTGATATAGAAATAGATCTGATCGGTCAAATGGAGGTGACTGCAAACTATACTACATCGACCTCCTACAACTTTCATGATGATGATGACCATCGAAATGTCATCGGGAGGTTCGCCTCTCTTGATCCAGAGGTTGAATTCAGCAATGAGATACAAATTATGGTCTAATCCTTGATGCAAAGGGATGATTTTGCAGTGGCAACGGTTGCATCACATGTAACTGCCGGGAATGTGGAAAAGTGGTGGCGACAACACATCAGAGATTCAATGGTGGTGTTGCGAGCATCCGATTTTGAGCTTTGTGGTGAAAGCGTAGGTTAGACTTGCGTGGTTATACCTGGCAATGGTGATTTTTTTCGTACATCATTATCTTGGTTGAAATCATTGCTCGGGTATGCTTAAACTAATACTTCAAGCTGAAAACCTAGACTCTAACCTTGTGTTGGCTCCGATGACGGCAACAGTTGAGTGTTGTTATTTTCTTGAATGTGTTTTTGTTGATGAAAAAACGGCGTTCATGTGGTGTCATGAGATGGTTGGTGTGAATATGGTCATTAATGTAGTTTATCAATCGCAGATCGGATTGCTTTAGATATTATTTTTCTTGACTATGCATAGCTTTGGTTTTATATGACTTTGGTAGTTGTGGGTGTTTTCATGTGTGTGTGGGAGTTGGTGTTGGTTGTATGCATCTTGACTATGCATAAACCGGGTGTGTGCTCATTTGCATTATGTATCTTCTTGATGCACTATTTTGATCCAATAAAATGAATTCTTCATTTCTCCAAAAATTCCCTTTTCCAAACTGTACAAGCTTTTTCTCCAAAGTATCCAACTTTCCAAATGTATATGACTTTCTCTAAACAGATGAATCTTATATGACTCATATGATGAACCACATGAGTGGATATATACGAAAGGAATCCAAATCTGCTAAATCGCTCATGTTATGATCTTCTACATTCTAGGTCTTTGTGTTCCATCGTCTAGCTTATGTTCTTCATGTAACATTAAGATTGAATGACTATGAAATTACGTTGATACTTCCACATATTATGGGTAACATAGGAGGTATCCATATTTCTCGTGGAGGTCTGAATTACCATTGCTTAGCTTTCAATTTGCTTCTTGCCATCAAATAAAATGTGAATAGCCCGCCCTCGCACCCTTTGTCGAAAAAAGGCGCCAAAAACTCCCTGAATGTTCGAGCGGCCCATCCAGGCATTGTCAAGGCGGTTTTTTCCATCCAACCGAAGGCTCCAAATCGGACCTAATTGTTCAGCTTGATCGACACCTCCATATTAGACCCATATGTGAGGCGGATATGGGGAGATCCGAATGCGCCTGAACGCGTGCGCCTGATGGCGTGGAAGTGGTAATGGCTTCTCGCCCTTCGTTGGTTACCCCAAGTGGAAGGTGAGATGTAGGATATCAGCAAATTTCCCCTGTGTAGAGGATAGGGTTTATCTCCCGTAGGACTCCGGCAATGATAAGTAGGTGGTGAAGTGAACAATGGCGCCGTTCACAACCTCAGGGTTGCTTACTTCACCTGGACCTGCACACGATACAATTAACTTTGCTCCCAACGAAGTTCAGAGAGGTTGTCAATCTCTCCGGTCTTGTTGTTTACAAAGGGTCAAACACACAAGGGATAATGATAATGATAATATCTGAAAATAAATACTTGAAAAGGAAATAGCTTGTAAGAAATAATGAGAATATGGACCGGGGTCCTGTGATGTTCACTAGTGATGTCTCTCTCCCAAAAGACGATAAAACTGCTATGTGAGGTAAAAAAATTAAAGATGAGCAATTGGCAGGATTATGAACGCACCACAATGCTAACTATGCTATAAAAGAAAGGAAGAGGATCAAAAGCATGGGCAGTACGCCAAAATAAGTACACCGAAATCTATCTACATATACTACTAATCATCCACCTTGAGATATCTATCCAGAACATCTCGCTGGTATTAAGTTGCGAGTCCCACCCAAAGTGTAAACCCAAAGCAACAGACAACTGCATTAAAAGAACTTTGTGTAAAGTAAAAAATCCTTGCAACCGCGGTTACAAGCACCGCTGTTTTCCCCCTTGTGGCCACAGCACATCCCCTAGACTCATGTTTCTATCACTCAAGCGTGTCATCAGGGGGCATGTACCCACAATCGAGCATAACGTTCCCTCTTGGAGTTACTATCCACCACTTGGCCAAAGAAATAAACAGCAACGGAGAACATGCAAGAATTAATTAGAACAAAAATATAAGAGATCAAAACCAAATATATTACTCTATCACGATCTGAACATAATCTCATAATCCATCGGACCGCATCAAACTCAACATAGCAAAAGCAGAAGAATTACATATGTGTCTCGATCATGTAGGGTAGCTCACGAGGTCTAAACCATGAAGAACAAAGAGGGGAGGAGAACATCACATAGCTACTGATCACGGACCCATGGTCCAAGGTAGACTACTCACGGCACATCCGGGGAGCGTCCATGGTGGAGAAGCTCCCGGAGGTCGATCCCCCCTCCGACAGGGTGCCGGGAAGGGTCTTGACGGTGCTCCCGATCTTGGAAGCGCGGCGGCGGCGGAACAGAGGCGAGATTGGAAAATAGGGTTATGTCTTCGGAGTTTCCCCGTCACGAGAAATAAATAGGCGAAGGGGGGCAGCAAGGGGGGCCCACCAGGGGTCCAGGCGCCCCCTGGCGCGGCCAAGCCCCTGGCCGCGCCAGGTGGCCGCCTGGGGCCCTGGTGGTGGCCCTCTGGCCCCACTTAGGTGCTTCTGGAAGACTCCGTTACGCTGATTTTTTATCTGATTTTTCCCGAATTTTTGGAGCACTTTTAATATGGGGGAAACATGGAATAGAAAAACAGCAGAAAACAGAAACTGACACTGGGGTGCACTGAGTTAGTAGGTTAGTCCAAATATGATCAAAAGTATATGAAAGTGTATCTAGATCATAGAAATACCACACAAATCATGCATGGAGCGAGCAGGAATTATCGATACGTTTAAGACGTATCAACATCCCCAAGCTTAATTCCTTCTCGTCCGCAAGTAGGTAAATGATAACAGGCATAATTTCTGTGGTGACATGCTAGCAACCATATCTGAACTTTGAAAAGTAAAGCAATCAAGGTATATAATTCAATTCAAGTCATAACATGCAAGAGTTTATATTAGCATTGAAACAAGCAACGAAAGAACATTACGTGCAAGAGCTCTCGCTGTCCGTGACTCGAATGTCTCCAGATGGTGTTTGCGTGCAAGAAGGGGGATATGGAATACGAGAAAAAAGTATTTTTTTGTGTGTTGAGAACTCAATCTACTAAAGTTTCACACTTGGTCTTCTTTGGAATCTTATCTTGACTCGTCCCCAAACCACTAGCCAGGTAAAAGTCAATTTGATCCACTCCTTTTCGACATTTTGAGCACTCATGCAATGGATGAGCGTAAGCACGAGAGTTGACACTTAGGATGGCAAAGAGAGAATATAGTGGAGCACTAGTAGAAAAAGGCCCATTTATCCCGGTTCCAGAGGCCCATTCGTCCCGGTTCCGGAACCGGGACTAAAGGGTCGTTACTAATGCCCAAAACCTTTAGTCCCGGTTTTCCCACGAACCGGGACAGACGGGCCTCCACGTGGCCGTTGTGTCTTGCCCAGGCGGGAGGCCCTTTTGTCCCGGTTGGTGCCACCAACCGGGGCCAAAGGACATCCACGCGGCAGCATTTCAGTGGCTGGGTTTTGTTTTTTTTAAGGGGGCGAGGGGGGGGTTAGGGGGTTTTGTAGGGTTAATTTAGGGGTTTCATATATTGTTTTAGCTAGCTAATAAAGAAAGGTGTGTACTCTCTTATCTTCGTGCTTGGTCCACGCTACGTACTATACGTATAGAGAGGACTCGACACGCTAGCTATTAAGCAAATGAAGAAACCATTAATATATGTACAGAAGATCGATAATCGTGATGAACATATATATACAAAGAGAGAAGTGATCGACACTCCTTCCCCAAGAGATTGGTCGAACAACAAGTTTTCGGATATCTATCCCTAGCTAACATCTGAACTCAATTTCCACAACTGAAATTAAGTTCCGTATAGTATTCTCCTTTCTTATCGAGGACATGCTCAAGAAAGAATCCCGCCAATTCCTCTTGAATTGCTTTTATGCGATCTTCTGGTAGGAGTTGTTCCTGAAGCTGTAACGACCAGATCCGAAGGGACCAAGTCTCTGTGCTTAACATGCTAGTCCCTGGATCAGTTTGCTAGCACACACAGTACTCGATGAAATAACAGAAGTAAAACATGTCTTTATTACATCGAATGAAGTAAATATTACAATAATAACATGGCTTAAGGCCATCTAATAAAATACTTGCGGAAGCTATAATAGTAGTAGTAGCGAGTCCATCCGACTCCACGGCAAAAGTTGAGTATAAGACAGCGACCTATTCGCACCTTACTCCTCGTCAGAACAATCTGCAACATGAATAAGTTACAGCCCCAAAATGGGTCAGCACTTTGATCGTACGGCAAGCCATATCACAGAAAGAAGTAAAAGCCCTGTAGTACATGCAATTTGGCTAGTGGAGCTTCTACATTTATTTTTGCAAAAAGCTAATTTTTCCCTATAGAATAATAACAACTAAGTTCTACAATAGCATACGATTGAGATGGGAAACCCCACTCAATCTATCCCAAAGTGATTAACCCAATAAATTAATTAAAGATGATGAGACAAATCAATATTTCCACAACTAGTTGCTCAAATTGTCCATAACCGGGGACACGGCTAATCGATTAGTTTTACACTCTGCAGAGGTTTGTGCACTTTTCCCCACAAGACTCGATCGCCTCCTTTATAGTTCGTCACACTGCATGATGTATGACAACTGGAAGATCGAGACATGGTCTTTCAGAAGAGTTTTCCTTACTCCGGTAGCACCCATCCCACCTATTCACATCTACTTTCGTAGCGCTACCTAGTAAGAGTCCCTACAACTGATCAACCAAGCCAGAGCCCATAGTAGCTTGTGGCTGCACACGTAAGCTTCTAGGTATGTCAATACAAACAGTCCCTTTGAGCCTGGGTGGCTTTCCGCAGTCATCACTGGCCTCCCCAGGATGCTCGCAACCATCCCACCCAGGTAGTTCATTAACTTTATCTTGGTCCTAATTACTACATTATCACTCATACCTCATAATGATTCACTTTCCAATCCACGTCTACTTAGCATAGCAATATCTTAATATACGATGGTGACAATGATGTAAGGATCAGACCTACCTCAATGAACTACTGGGTGTAATAGCATAGCATAACCTATCATGCAATCTAAAGAAGAAGAACTAATGCATTGAAAACATAGGTAATAGGGAGTATGGTCAAAGATATGACTTGCCTTGCTGTTGATTGCAGAACTCTAAAGATTGGTGGTACTCTGCTTCGCACTCCGGACAATCTATCGTGAGCAAACAAAGATACACACAATCAATACACAACCAAAGGCAAAACAATGTTCAAGAACTCCAAAATAAAATCCGAATAAAAGATTTTGCAAAAACAGATCAAGATTGATTTAAAAAGTGGGTTGCAAAGTGTCTAGAATATAGGGTTTAGCTAGGGTTTTAGTTTGCAAAAAGAATTAATCAAATCCGAGTTGTAAAACAAAAGTTACGATCAACTAAAGTTGAAAATAGAATCTGATCAGATCTGAATATTTTCGAAAAAAAACAAAACAAACTTTATGGTTGAACTGAAAAGAGGGCTTCGAAAGAAAACCGTGGGCTTTGGAATCACGCAAAACGAATCTACGAGTAAAAAGATATTACAAAAACAGTTTTGCATAGGATCTAGGAAATTTTTTTGATCGAACGGAAAAATAATTTTCTCAAAACTTGGATCTAAAGTACACAATATTTAGAGGGTTTCAAAACAACGATTTGGCCGCTTGTTTCATCTAAAACGGAGCAACGGATAAAAAGTTACGGCGCTTTTACTAACCGCGACGTGTAGATTAGACGCGACGAAGACGACAACTCCGGCGATCTTCGGCGTCAACGCGGACGTCTAAGATGTAGGGCTTGATTAGAAGATCACAACGGTGGTGGTGATGATCTCCAACGTCGTCCGTACGAGCGTGGCAACGGGGTGAACCGAGCGCGCTCCGATGAACTCCCGCGGTACGCGTACAATTTGGGGATCAATCTTGCGCAAGAAAAGAAAAGGGAAAAAGATGTCAATTAGAAGCACGACGAAGAGAAGAGTCGGTCTGCAGAATTTGGGGTCAAGGGGAGGCTCACCGGTGAAGAAATTCGTCCAACACTAGAGCTTCGTTGGACCTAGATCTACCCCGAAATTAGCTCGATTTGTAACGGTTTACTGCGAAATTTTTGTGGGGAATCGGTGGAGGGGGTCATGGGGTATTTAAGGGACAAGTTTGCTTGGAAAAAGGGCAACCGGAAGGAGTCCGTAGCGACTACGGCCGCCGGCGCGCTGTGCAGAGTCCGCGACTCTGCGTCCGCGTTGGAGAAGAAACCAGGCACGCACGTGCCTGGCTGGCTTCGGCCGCTCGGCCTGGTTCGGCCGCTGGTGGCCTGGCTGGCCCGGCCGGCCGGCCGGCCCGTTCAGTTTTTTTTTCTTTTTTTTTTTGCGAATTTTTTTTTTAAAAGAAAAATATAGGGGTATTTTTAATATAATAAAAATAGCCCCGAAAAAATAACATAAAACGTAAGTACGTTTATATAAATATATACGTACTTTTCTTTAAACTTCAAAGAGTTTTATAAAATAAAATACAAGTCGGAAAAATACGAAATAAATTTCTAAAATCTTAGAAAAACATAAATAATATTTTCAATAGTTATTTATACAAAATAAAATACTAAAGAAAAACTTTATTCAATAAATTCAAATAAGCTTCTCAAATAAGATCCAAAATGCACAAAAAAAAATGATATGCATATGCTCTCTAGTAACTCATTCAAAAAAATAAATTTGTGATGTTACAGAAGCTCCCAAAGCTAATTTGAAGAAGGGGGTCAATACATGCATATTATATGAATGAAACTCAACACAAATTAAAATTGTGAATATAGTGTTGTTTATGCACATCAAAATCTTTTTTAGAGTGGCCGCCTTTCTTAGAGAACGTCTCGTTGTAGATGTACTCGCAAATGTAGTATCCACAAAGATCAGTCCCTTCTGGTTGATACATCCACTTTACGAGAAATAGAGTTCAATTAATCAAACTGAAAATCAAGCATTAAAAATGGTATTGATGAAACGACTAGCTAGAATCAATGGGAGATGCGTGGAACTAGCTATAGTAGTACTTACTTTCGGGTATGAAATTTTCAGTTCCTTCGGCACTACTCTCGAAATTGTTTGGGTGAACTGTTTCCAAACCCTGCCATATACAAAGAAAATAATTATTACCTGATATCAAGAAATGAACAAAGTTGTCGATATATGATCGATTGAACTTACTTCATGAGCATTTCAATGATCTCCGCATACTCATTGTGTTCTTTTCGTCTTGAGTCTAAGACGGTTACTACTCCGTTCTCAACATCAATCTCTAGGAGAACATAGTGAAAGTTGTGCACGCATGAATAACTCATCAATTACATTAATATAACCTCGAGTATTAAGGAAAACCGAATATGCACAAGACAGTATAACACTCACTTGAAGTTGTAAGGAAAGAGTATTTTCTGTTTTTTTATGTTGAAGCAAAGATTTTAGCAAGTTGGACTCGGGTACTGCGGGTTCGTTTTTAACCACGAATGGATCAAATATATTTAAGTTAATGAACCCAATATTGTCGATTCCTTTTTTCTTGCATTCGACGATCTTCAATCTGCATGCATGATATAGAGGATAAATTATTTGTACATGATGAAAGAGCTGAGCTGTATATATATAGAGACTTAATTAAAGAAGTAGTAACTTACAGACAGTAGCAAGTGACGATTACTTTATCGATGGCCATTGCATTGTAAAGCTGGAATAATTCCTCAAATTGAACAGGCACCAGCTCAATTGCAACGAGGTCGTCCTGATTCTCTTTAACCATAACGAACAAATTATCCTGACCGCCAGACGACTTGCAGCAATCCAGGTACCAATTATGGAGTCTTCGCATCATAGTTGTTAGAGGAGTATCAGGTTTGACGAGAGGATGCTCGTACCGGTATGTGTATACTTCCTCCATTGATTTAAACTGTATATCAGCGGGCAGGTAATCACCAATTTTAGTACCGGGTGCCATCCCCTCGACGTGGACGATTTCGTCGCTAAACACCTTCAACGGGGCTAACGATTGTTTCGTCTGTTCGCCGAGCTGGGGAACGTTTTTCACTTTTTTTACTGATCTCCTTTTGTCAGCTGTAGTGGTTCTATTCTTTCGCGCTTCTTTCACTGTCTTTTTAAGAATGAGGACATTGTTGTCATCCAGCGGAGGCGGTGGTGGTCGCATCAGGTTATCCACAGTGCGCTTCACTATCTCCGGATCTAACATCATCTTCTTCGAAGGTGCATTTTTTTTCTTATTCAAAAATGCATCTACTTCTCCTTTAACGATCTTCTCGTTTTCCTCCACGCTCCTATCGTATGACCGCGGTTCAAGAGGCTTGAGAGATGCTGGACCGTATTGGTTTTTCCTCCCGGCGGCGCTGGATGTACCGCTAGACGTCGGAGCAGCCGGAGCGGCGACGGTTGTCTTTCTTTGTTGCTTATTACGCGCCGGAGCAGCCGGAGCGGGGGGGCAGCTCCCTTCTGCCCTTGCTGACAAGCCGAAGGAGGCGAAGGAGGAGGCGGAGGAGGCGGGTTGATGGGACGCGTCGGCGCAGGCGAAGGAGGTGGAGGAGGAGGCGGATCGATGGGACGCGTCGGCGCAGGAGAAGAAGCAAGCGGACTGATGGGATGCGCCGGCACAGACGAAGAAGGAGGCGGAGAAGGAGGCGGTACCTGATGATCACGCGTCGTCCAGTTCGGAAGCTTGATTAATTCCTTCTTCCATAGACATGTAGTCTTCAGAGCCTGACTCAGGCGAGTGTCCCCATCACCGGTAGTGTAGTCAAGCTCGAGCTCCTCATATCCCTCAACTATTTCATCGACCATCACAACGGCATAGCCTTGTGGAATCGAACGAGAGTGAAAAGTTCCTCCACGAGGAGGTAGAACATTGCCGATGGCCGCCTTGGGTGTGAGGACAATCATAGACGAGAAGGTCAAATGATAGATATGATGTGAGGAGTAAGGATTTACATGCAACGGATGCACATATGAGCTGAAAAGCTCTCCAATGGAACTAGTGGGGGTGCATCTAACTTGCTCACTCATGAAGACCTAGAGCTCGTTTGAGGAGGCTCATCCTTGGAATATGCAGGCCAAGTTCTATAATGTGAAGGTCCCCACATAGCTATATGCATGATCATCTCTATGAAGTACAAGGATAAGAGGGAGTACTAGTGTGGATCTTTCAAAAGGATAGTAGTGTTGCCCCATTCTCTCTTTTTATTTCTTTTTTTCTATTTTTTCTATTTTTTTGGTGGCCTCAATGGCTCTTTCTATAAAACTCTCATTTGTCCTCTTTGGGATCTTTTATTTTGTCCACTTTGAGATATTTTCCTCACTTAAGAGCAACACTCTAATTTACAAGAGGGTATAGAAGATCTTTCACACTTTACAAGGTACTCAAATCATAAAGAAGATGTAGCTATAATGATGTATGCAATGTATGCCGATGCCAGTGTAGCAGGAACATGTATGACATGAAGATCAAGTCATGAAGAGGTGGAAGTTGCATGGCAATATATCTCGGAAAGGCTATGTAGATGCCTTGATAGGTAGGTATGGTGGCTGTTTTGAGAAAAGATATAAGGAGGTTTATAATGACAGAGCGTATCATGCCAAGGGTTTGGATGTACCGGCGAAGGTGGACGCCAACTCTCGGAGTGAGAAGGAGGAAATGCACGGCACAGGAGAGGCTAGAAAATATGAGGAGGTGGAAGTGTCAACTTTCAATACTTACATTAGTCCGAAGAACTCATGCACTTATTATCGGTAACTCTCAATCTAATAAGGAGGTTCACAAAGAGACGAGTACCCCGAGGAGGAGTGTATGGGGTTTTGGTTATCCTTGCGCATCCTCGACTCATGGTACGTGAGTGTACTCTAATATTCGACCCCTCGGAAGAGTAGTGATCCATCTAGTAGCTAGAGTTCTCAACTAGTTTTGTAGGTTTTTGAAAATAACACACGGATTGCCCAAAATACGACACCTATCACTAATTGGCTAGAGCTCTTGACACCAAAAGTTCAAACATTACTCACATCAATACGTCAAAACTATTGCAGGCTACTACTGAAATTAAATGGCAACCTCAATTACCAAATTCTCAAAAACAAGACATAACTCAGTGAAACAACCAACTCTCTTAACAAGATAAACATGAAAACTAAAGAGAGTTCCATCGACAAACTAAACAAAAGCAAAGGCTCTTGCTAAGACAAACTAAGACTAAAACTAGACAGGGCAGTAGCTACGAAAAGATAAAGAACACACAACAGCAAAAAGATAGGCATGAAGAATCCTATGATGTGTTCTAGATTTTGAAAGTGGAGCGTGTTTCTCTCCCACACAAAGTAATACGGGATCTAACTTGTTATGAACAGCAAGCAAAGCTAAAGAAAACTAAAAATAAAACCTAAGAAAGAGACGCTCCAAGCATAGAACATAACGCATGAAGTGATAAAAATATAGTGAGACGAAGGACGAAGTGATGATTGTTGATGGAGAAGGGGATGCACGGGGGCATCCCCAAGCTTGAGCGCTTGACACTTCCAAATCTTCTTTCATCATCTTCCATCGCACACTTGAAAACTCCCTTCATACACAACTCATCATAAGCTAATTAGAGAGGTTAGTACCCTTAATAAATATATTTTCCCCACTGGATATAAAGATATTCTTGAAGAGCTACTCTTTCTCAAGATTTCCAAAAGGTTTTTTCAAAGAAAAGGAAAGCTTAAGGTTTGCAAAAGTTAGGAGAGACAAAACGTGGCAGAATCTGTGGAAACAGAACAGCAGGTAGTAAAGAATTTTTTAGGGGTACTTCTGCAACTCGAATCAAAAAACTCAGAACATACGAAAGTTCCGTGATTGTATAGAGCACGCTTTGTAAAAAATTCAGCTCAAAAAGATGAACTGGTGATTTATTTGGAGTTTTTCCGTCACGGGGACAGAATCTGTTTTCTGGACAGCGTGTCACAACTTTCACTTCCCTTCTCATATGAGGCTATACTTGGCACAAAGCTTGAAAATAGAGATACAATTGTGTTGCTACAGCAGTAACAATCATCAAGAACACTAAAAACAGAAGTAAAAACATCTTGGGTTGAATCCCAACAAGCGCTTTCTTTTACGCCTTTAAGCTAGGCATAAGGCAAAAGAAGAATCAAATTTTATCAAGAGAAAGAGAATAGCTAGCCCGTGTAACGGACTCAAAAGGTAACTTGACTTTCTTTCTAGGGAAGTGTTCCATCCCCTTTTTGAGAGGGAATTGAAATTTTATATTCCCCTCTTTCATGTCAATGATAGCACCAACGGTGCGGAGAAAAGGACGTTCCAAAATAATTGGACATAAAGGTTCACACTCTATATCCATAATAATAAAATCCACGGGAACATAATTGTCATTGACAATGATAAGAACGTCGTCGATCTTCCCCAAAGGTTTATTTACGGAAGAGTCGACAAGGCGAACACCAAAAGAACATGACTCAAAAGGTTTTAATTCAAACATATCATACATTCTTTTGGGAATGACGGAGGTACTAGCTCCAACGTCACATAAAGCATAGCAAGAGAAGTTATTTAATTTGATTTTTGTCATAGGGTCCCAATCATCATATAGCTTCCTAGGTATGGAGGCTTCTATTCTAAGCTTCTCCTCCCTGGCTTTGATAAGAGCATTGGTGATATGCTCCGTGAAGGCTAGATTGAGCGTGCTAGTGTGTGGGTCTCTAGACATTTTGTGCAATAAGCTGATAACTTCTGAGAGGGTGCAACTATCAAAATCAATATCACTACTATCAAAGGTGGTAGTAGTGTCATCTAAGCTCACTTGTTTAAAACCCTCTATGTTCATAGGAGTTTCCTCTTCTACGGTTGAGGTATTAGCATCACCATTTATAGGTCCAATGGGACCGGGAGTGCATTGGGTGTGTGACACCCTGGATTTTGGAACTTTCTTTTTCCAAAAACTTTTCTAATTTATTTCTGGATTTGCTATTGGATTTGATTTTGAGCACCTCGTTGGACTTGAAACTTGAGCATATTTTATTTCCATGCTCAAGTGGACCTTGAATCCAAGACTTTCACATGTCATTCCATTGTTCCATCTCATCCAAGCCACCATTTTATTCAAGCCTTATATTCTTTTTTCCAATAAAAGGAATATTCCAATTATTTGAGGTTTGTGAAGTAACCCCTATTTATATTGCTCCATAAATCCCCAAATAATTCCCCCATGATATTGACATCATATCTTGCCAATTTCTCCAAAAACATTGCATAGCCCAAGTGGATTTTTTCCTCTAGAAAAATTCATTTGTCTGTGGGGGCAGAATGGAGCTTTGTGAAGGGAGTGCCATTTATCTTGATCCATTGCTGGTGAAACTTTTTGTGCAATATCATATGATCATGTCATTGATCTCCACCAAATTCCACCACCATTTGATTATCCAAACTCCCACAATAAATTCCCAAAGTTTGGGTGCAGCAAGGGGGCATTGTGAAGCAAGTGCATGATAGGGGATCCCAATTGCCTTGAAACTTTTTGAGCATGATCCTACCACCAAATAACTCCACCAAACCAAATATTAGCCAAATAACATTACCCATGTGAGTGCATTGTCAATATTAAGTTTCTGACCAGTGGGCCACATTGTGAAGCAAGTGTTAGCTATGTGTGTCTAATGGCTATGAAATTTTATACACATGTGCACCATGCCAAATAACCCCAGTACACCAATTTTCAGGTAATTCCACCAATCCTATGAGATGCTAGCTTCAACTTTTCATTCTGCCCTATTTGGACATTTGCAAAGGAAGTACTAGCTATCTTGCTCCAATTGAGATGAAAATTGGTACACACACTCACTCTAGTGTATGATGAAGCTCTGCCAAAATTCATGCATAGGGGAGCAATTTTCTAGCCACAGCCCAGTACAAACACATTCAGCCTCCATGGTGCATTTGTAAAGGAAGTACCACGTACATTGATCCATTTGAGCCCAAACTCCACAGTACGCTAGTCCTTTGTACCCCAAAGCCAGAAGACAACCTTTCACCACCCCAAACCCCACCATGTGATCTAGGATTAAGCTCCAAGTTTACTGTATCCAACTTTGTGGTGAGCCAGAGATCACCCTGTTCACCCTTTTGACCATCCAGCTGTACCACTGTGCTAAGCGTGCGAAGGACTACATGCTAGACATGGTTGGCCACGCAGGATCTTATCCAAAGTTTGGAGGTCACGCCCTTGGCAGCCTCTAGCGTGCTCTGGACGCGCCCCGAGTGTGCCCGACGAGTCTCCATCGAGCTGCAGTGCGCCTCGTCGCCTTGTAGCTTGTCCTCCCGCGCCGCAAGGCTTTTCCGCCGCCCCATGCCGCACGCCGGCCGTCTCGTCGCCCTCAAGCCGCCAGCTCACTCCGCACGCCATGGTCGCCGTCCTGTTGTCGTGGCCCGAGCGCGGATTCCCTCCCCCCTATATAATCCACGCCCCCGAGGCCCTCCCAGAGCACCAGCAGCCTCCCCGACCTCCCTTGCCTCCAATCCCCTTGTCAATTCCACGCCGGAGACCCGCCATTGCCTCCACGATCTCACACTGTCGCCGCCGGCTCCTCCAAAAATTCGCGCATCCGGCACCTCCCTCTCCCCCTGGACCACCTCCTATTCGCCCCTGAGCCTCCCCCGTCGCCACGCCATACCAGAGCGCCTCCCTCGCCCCCTAGCTGCGTGCCCGTGGCTGCCCTGCCCGGAAGTGAGGGCACGGCGCCGCTGGCCGCCCCGCTCGACGCCGCAACCGCGGGCGGCCGTGCCCGGGCGAGCCTACCCCACGCCCCCTACGCGGCCGGCCTGCGCATCGCCCCTCGCCGGCGCTGCCCAGGCCGTGGCCCTCCCCTGTTTCCTGTCACGGCGAGAGGTAGAAGCAGACAGGGAGGAGAGAGAGGAGACTGCCGCTGGGTCCCGCGTGTCAGCCGGCCCCATACCGTTTTCAGTTAAGTAGAGGCGGATTTCCAAAGAAATACGCTTTCCCCCAAAGAAAGCGTACCCAACTCTGCTTCGGCCCGAAATACGCCTTCCCACGTTGAAAGCGTATTTTCTCTCTGCTTCAGCCATAAGTATGCTTTCACTACTCAGGAAGTGTATTTTCTCCAAAAATCAACCCCCGACACTGTTTCCTTCATATCTCCGCAACCGTAAGTCCAAACGAGGCGATTCTTTTTGCGTTGTTTTAGTATCGAGCTCCTCTTTGTTTTGGCATAGATTTCATGCCATGTTTTGATGTTGTTATTTGCTGGTCAAACAAAAGATGGTGTTTGAATTTTTCTCCATTGCTTTATTTCAAAATATTTTGCAGGGTTTTGGTGACGTCGAAGACCAGGAGTGTTTCACACCTCTCTGTTGAAAGGCAAGCCACAATACCCTTTGCACCTTTGCAAAGCTTTGACATGCTTTTAAAAATTGTTGTTCGATGATATGCTTATATCGGTGATCATGATCATGTTGCCATTTTATGATTGATGTTCTATTTGCCATGCTATCCTTGAATATGCTTCTACCATGCTATGTTTTGACCATGTTACATTCATGCTATGCTTTGATTATGGCATTTCTATGTTATGCTCTGCATCATCGTAGCCATGACATACCAACACCATGTTAAGATGCTCATGTTATCTCTATGCTAGTCCATGCTATGCCTAAGTTATGCTCAACTGCATTCATAATGTTGCCATGTTAATAACTTAATCTTTGTAACACGGATAAGTTCACCATATAAAATGTGCTTGATCATATATGGAATTGTTATGCTAGTATGTTATGCATTGTTATGATCTGATGCTACTCATGTTGCACCTGATACTTGTGTTTGCTGTTGGATACATGCTTCATGACAAGTTGATCAGGTGCCACCGAACCGAACTTATCCGTGCAGCCACATTTGCTTGTATGGGCAGACCTTGATTCGGTCTACCGGTGGGCGTCTCTTATGCGTATCACCAAAGAGGGGAGGCTATGCGCGGCAGTTTCCTTTGGCCAGGTAAACGGCGATAGTCTTGAAAGCCAGTTTGTTGATATGAGCTCAGTCCCCGGTTGGGACAAGTTATGGACCATTCGATGGTCAGGGCCAATAGGTTGGCCGGTGTCAAGAGGACACCCGGGCTACCCAAGACAAGATGTCGGTGATACGGTAAGGGAGACACGCGGTAGCTCGGTCTCATTGGAGAAGTCCTAGTCCACTCCTGCGGTACGAGTTCCAAGGATCCTGTGGGACAAGTTCCGAGGTACTGGATGGAGGAAGAACTCCATAGTGTGGGTAACGTGCACAAACTCTGCAGAGTCACACAAATCTATTCGAATAGCCGCGTCCACGGTAATGGACACAGTTCGTACTAGGTCACACCATATGATCAACATGAGTTCGGTGGTATGTCTGTGGATATTGGATTGATTGGGTGGTAATGAAGGACACCTAACCCGTTGAATGGTCATGCGATGACCCGTTTGGTCATGCGACGACCCGAGTAAGTGATTGGTCACGAGGTGACCCGGTGCTTGAGTCTATAAGGACTCCGAGGTAAGCCACGTGATCATGCGATGATCATGTGGGGTCCATGTGACCTTAAACGATGATTGTGTGTGCATTAGTCTTAATGTTGATAATATGCTTGATGAATATCTGTTTGCATGATATTGTTGCTCACCTGTTTAATTCACTAATATACTTGAACCTGTTGCCATGTTATTGTTTTGCCTTGGTGCTCTTGTTGTTGTGAGCTTGCAAGTACATTCAATGTACTGACCTAGCGTGTCATGCCATATTTGCAGGCCGTGCTTTGGATGCGTAGGACGACGTTCCCGGTGTTTGCGAGCTAGGAGGTGTCCCAGCTAGTGTCCCTGTGGATTGGAGTTCATCACCGTCGTTCTTGTTCCGCTGCCGTCGTTATTCCACTTCTAGAGAGTTATGTTGATGCTTGGTGTAGAGCTGAGGCTAGCCTGAGGAGCAAGCTGTGTCTCCGCTAGCGTTGTAATAGACCTCGTGTACCCCCTATCTTCGGTAATAGAAAGATGTTCAGTTCTATATCAAGCAGTGTCGTGTTCCAGAAGACTTGATCTCTGGGCTGGTGCACGGGGCGTTCTGGTCCTCTGAGCCGGGGTGCCACAAGGTGCTAATAGTTTCAGTGTACTCAACAATTTGGATAGTTGCAACAGTGTGGTGTGTAGGAAGGCTCTTAATTCTATCCTCTTCCTCTTTTTCTCTAGCCCATATTTATTTAAGTTTAGCTATCATCCTAATATTTTCATTAATTTGTAACTGGATAGCATTAATAGGAGTGGCCTTGCTCTCCTCAAGGGGAGAGGTTCCAATTTTTAACATCTCAACATCAAGGGATAAGTTGTCTATCTTCAAACAAAGATTATCTAATTTAGCTAGTTTTTCTTCCACATTCTTGTTGAAGGCTTTTTGGGTGGTGATAAAGTCTCTAAGCATATTCTCCAGTTCAGAGGTGGGGTTCTTCTTGCTAGGGTAGGTGTTGTTGTTCCCAGAAGTGGATGGAAACGGTCTAGGATTACTAGCAAAGTTGCCCCTATAAGCATTATTATTAAAGTTGTTTGTAGCAATGAAGTCCACATCTACTTGTTCCTGAGCAACCAAAGAATTTAAAGGAACATCATGAGGATCAATAGAGGGTTGCTTGGTAAGTAGAGACATAATTAAGTCAACTTTATCATTGAGAGAGGTAATTTCCTCGACAGAATTTACCTTCCTACCTGTTAGAGCGCGTTCGGTGTGCCATTGGGAATAGTTGGTCATCATCTCATCCAGGAGTTTGGTGGCAGCACCGAGTGTAGTTGACATAAAGGTTCCTCCCGCGGCCGAATCTAACAGGTTCCGCAAGGTAAAGTTCAAGCCTGCATAAAAAGTCTGGATAACCATCCAGGTAGTCAAACCATGTGTAGGGCATTTCTTAACAAGAGTTTTCATGCGTTCCCAAGCTTGGGCAACGTGTTCATTATCCAATTTCCTAAAATTCATAATGTTACTCCTCAATTTGATAATTTTAGCAGGTGGGTAGTACTTCCAAATAAAAGCATCTTTGCACTTATCCCCCAAGAATCTATGTTATTCCTAGGCAAAGATTGAAACCAAATTTTAGCTTCTCCTCTCAGAGAGAAAGGAAAAAGCTTGAGCTTAACAACATCACCTTCTACTTCTTTATACTTTTGCATATCACATAATTCAACAAAATTATTCAAGTGTAAAGCAGCAGCATCTCCAGCACCAGAGAATTGATATCTCATAACAAGATTCGGTAAAGCAGGTTTAATTTCATAAGAGGTAGCTGAAGTGGCAGGTGTGGCAATAGGAGTGCGGATAAATTCTTTGTTGTTGTGACTATTGAAGTCACACAACTTTGTGTTTTCAGTGGAACCCATAGTAGCAGCAGGTGTGGCATATTTTTTTGTAATTTTCGATATAAGACACAAAGATAAAAACAGAAAGGTAAACTAACAAGACTAAAAAGTAAAGGTAAAGGATAGTGGGCAACTCCCCTATCTTACCACTCAGAGTCCCCGGCAACGACGCCAGGGATAATGATAATGATAATAGATTAAAGTAAATACTTGAAAAGGAAATAGCTTGTAAGCAATAATGAGAATATGGACCGGGGTCCCGTGATGTTCACTAGTGATGTCTCTCTCCCAAAAGACGATAAAACTGCTATGCGAGGTAAACAAATTACAGATGGGAAATTGACAGGATTATGAACGCACCGCAATGCTAACTATGCTACAAAAGAAAGGAAGAGGCTCAAAAGCATGGGCACTACGCCAAAATAAGTAGACCGAAATCCATCTACATCTACTACTAATCATCCACCTTGAGATGTCTATCCAAAACATCTCGCTGGTATTAAGTTGCGAGTCTCACCCAAAGTGTAAACCCAAAGCAACAGATAACTGCTTTAAAAGAACTTTGTGTAAAGTAAACAATCCTTGCAACCGCGGTTACAAGCACCGTTGTTTTCCCCCTTGTGGCCACAGCACATCCCCTAGACTCATGTTTCTGTCACTCAAGCGTGTCATCAGGGGGCATGTACCCACAATCGAGCATAACGTTCCCTCTTGGAGTTACTATCCACCACTTGGCCAAAGCAATAAACAGCAACGGAGAACATGCAAGAATTACTTAGGAACAAAAATATAAGAGATCAAAACCAAATATATTACTCTATCACGATTTGGACATAATCTCATAATCCATCGGATCCCATCAAACTCAACATAGCAAAAGCAGAAGAATTTTGTATGTGCCTCGATCAAGTAGGGCAGATCACGAGGTCTAAACCATGAAGAACAAAGAGGGGAGGAGAACATCACATAGCTACTGATCACGGACCCATGGTCCAAGGTAGACTACTCACGACACATCCGGGAAGCGTCCATGGTGGAGAAGCTCCCGGATGTCGATCCTCCCTCCGGTAGGGTGCCGGGAAGGGTCCTGATGGTGCTCCCGATCTTGGAAGCGCGGCGGCGGCGGAACAGAGGGGAGATTGGAAAATAGTGTTCTGTCTTCAGAGTTTCCCGTGACGGAGGAATAAATAGGCGAAGGGGGCAGCCGGGGGGGCACTAGGGGCCCAGGCGCCCCCCTGGCGGGGCCAAGCCCTGGCCGCGCCAGGTGGCCGCCTGGGGCCCTGGTGGTGGCCCTCTGGCCCCACTTGGGTGCTTCTGGAAGACTCCGTTACGCTGATTTTTGGAGCACTTTTAATATGGGGGAAACATTGTTGGAATTATGCCCTAGAGGCAATAATTAAATCTATTATTATAATTCCAGGTTCATTATTAATGTTTATATGTCTATGCTATAACTGCAATGGACTATGCGGAGGTTTGCCAAGTGCATGTTAATTGCCTTCGGAGGAAAACCCATATGCAGGTGTGGAGTATAAACACAAAGTGTTCTTAGTCTGCCTCTAGGACTAACCAGTGTATTATGGATGTCATGTTTTCCTCACATAGGGCATTGAATATGCCGGTAATACATGGCAGCACATTGTTACCAGAACAAGGGTGTTGAACCGACCCAATTGTATGATTTGCTTTGAGATTTCATCATCATTGTATTATGAGTAAAATCATCAGATGACTTGACAATTGCATGTATCCTTATAGACCATGAGAATGTTAAGTACCTACATACCGGAGGGTGGGTTTTTACTCTGTCCAAACACCACCCGTAACAAGCGTGGCTATAAAGGCTTTGCTCACTCACACTCGAAAGTATGTCTAGGGACTTGATGATTCAAGTTGGGATTTGCTCCTCCTTATCAGGAGAGATATTCTTTGGGCCCTCTCGGTATTACGTATCCACCAACATCCGGCCGGATACTTTGTGAATAGATCACATGGGATACGGAATACGTGAACGAGAAAAGGAACAAAACCGATATGAGGATAATTGGTATAATGATTAATGAGTTGATCATGTGGATACCTATATAATCTCACCTCATGTTTTGTAAAGTATCGCGAAGAAAAGGGATTGGCATGTCAACCAGAGGTTCACTCGAATTCATATTCGTGTAGGTGCGAGAACCATTATGGGTGTCCATGGCTCCGCTATTGGTTATTGATCCGAGGAAAGTCAGTTTCCGGTTCATGTCTGTATTCTACCGAACCTATGGGGTCACACACTTAAGGGTGGTAGATTTTTTGATTACTAGAGTGATAGGAGCACGAGTATAACACACCGAAAAAGTTTCGGAGTGATTGAGATTTAATCAGAGAGAAAATCGGAATCGTTTCGGGGCACCGGTAAAGTACCGGGAAGAGTTTTGAGAAAACCGGGTAAAATCGGAGGGCCGGAAAAGTTCCGGGATGGTCTAAATATGTTTAATATTTATTTATTGTGAATTCCTAAATTGTTTTCGAATTAATAAAATAGATTTAATATCAATGGGCCCCCTCTCACTTGGAAGGCCCAAGTGGGGAGAGAGCACTTGGACCAAGGAGGCCCATGTGGGGAAGGCACCTAGGAGGAAGCTTCCTCCTAGGGGAGGAAGCGCTTCCTCCCCCCTTCCTTGGCGCCCCACCAGGTGGAGGGAAACCCTAGGCCTCCCCCCTAGGGTTGCCCCCTCCTCCAAGGTGGACTCCCCTCCCCTCCCACTATAAATAGATGAGGAGGGGGCACCCCCAAACACACACAAGTTTGTTCTTTTGCCTCAGGGTTGCCCCTCCTCTCTCTTCTCCATTAGATCTAAACTCCACCTTATGCCGAAGGGCTGCTCCTTCCTCCTCTCTACTCCGGCGTCGCTGATCTCTGGACGGCGGAGCCCTGCCGGATCTACTACACCGTACGTGTGGATCAACCGTAGAGAGATCATACATTCGATCTTCGTTCGAGGGAGTTCTAGATCTGATCGTGGGAAGTTAAACGGATCAGATCTGTTCGAGGGGTTGCTCTACGTCAAGCTTCCCCAACTCTCCATCAACTTCTTCCGCTGCGAGAGAACTACCGTTGAACGGTTGTTAAGGTAACAAGATCGCTACCATTGTTTGCATCTATCTAGATCCATTCTTGGGACATGGTTTCGTAGGGCCGATTTTTTTTGTTTTCTACTCCGAATCCCAACAGCGGTATCATGAGCTAGTTCTAGTAATAGATGCAGGTTCGATCTAGAGTTCATAGTGATGAACGGGCATTGCACAAAATTTTCATTGTGTGCGGTTCTTTTGATAATAGATCTAAACTGAATCTTCTAATTGCTTCCCCTCTAATTGCACAAGTTGATACCTCCTGTATTGCTTGATTTTTTTACAAACATCTTGCCCCTCGGGGTCCTTCTATGCGGCTCCTGAGTATGCTGGTCGCGCGAAGATGATTTGAGTCTTGCTTTTGGTGTGGAGAAATTGTGTAACAAAAGGGGCATGTTAGATTGTTGATCTAGCACGGGGATCACGCGTATTGACGATTGATCAGTATGGGTCATGAGATTAAATTGTAGTCTCATGGTTGATACGCCCCGAGTGTTAATCTAGCAACTTGAAGATTGTGCTTTATGTGTTTACGTAGCTAGCAAAACGTTTTTCCATGCAAACCCTAGTAGCTACGTAAAAGATGCAAAGAACGAATAGAAGAACGTCTAACTTGTTTTTGCAGGAACATGTGATGTGGTCATGATAAAAGTTGTATGAGATGATTATACTTTGTACATGTTAAATTTGCATGACTTGCATGTCATGGTACGGCATGATGGCTGGAGCCATATGATTGTCATTTATTCGGCCTGCGTGCCAAACTTCATGTAATTTTCTTTTAGTAGAATACATGCTAGCAATAGTTGTAGTACCTACATGAATATGATGATCATACGTCATGGTGCTTAACGACATGTCGTGCGTGGAGGTGATGCTCTCTGCCAAAAGAAGATGAAGAAAGAAAAGCATGGTGCTTGGAGCTTCTTGAAGAAAAGGGCTATACCATATCACATACATTAAATTGTCTGTGATGTTAATCCTTTTCATTGCTTGTTTGAATGCGCAAGTAGTCGTGTTTTAATAGGTAGATCTCTCTTAAAATATCAAGAAGTTCGTGCTCTCCCAACCGTGCAACCGTCTTTAATAAACGCCACCCGAGGTGCGTCGTGTCACACGAGTACCAACGGAAAGGTAACAAAGAGACGGGTGGATTGAGTTGTCTCCACAACAATAGCGCTTGGTTGTCTTGACGTTCTAGCTTATCAGATCTGGGATCGGAGCAAAAGTGTCGAAAGACTAATACAAGAGTCATAAAATGGCTATGATTGGTTTTGTTAGACCTACCGGGTTGATATCCTCCATGGATGAGTGTTACACCGGTGGCAGGCGTATTGATCCGGATCTTGATTACCCTAAGATCAATTTTGAGAGATATTGGTTTTAGTGGGAGCATTAGATTAAACTTGTTAAGATTAATGCAATTAATTTTGAACCATGTCTAAATCAATCTGTTTATATCGTTGTAGAGAGATGGCCCGCAACAACAATATTTTTAGCTTAACACTGATGCTTGAAAAAGAGAAGCTTGCTGCAAATGGGGGAAACTATGCGGACCGGTTCCGTAATCTTGGGTTTGTCCTCAAAGTTGCTAAGAAGGACTATGTTCTCAAAGAAGCTCTCCCAGTCGCACCCGCTGAGGATGCATCGCGGGACGATAAGAACGTCTATGCGACTAAAGTGGATGACCACACCGCAGTACAATGCTTGATGCTTACGTGCATGGATACAGAGCTCCAGAAACATTTTGAGAAATTCACCGTTTTTGACATGGTGACACAACTGAACGCTCTGTATCTGAAGCAGGCTAGAACTGAACGTTACGAGATAACGAATCAGCTGTGGGAATGCAAGATGGCAGAAGGTAGCTCCATAAGCGAGCACGTGATCAAACTTGTTGGTTACGCACAGAGGCTGAGTGCTCTGGGATTTGCGATCCCTACGACACTCGGCACTGACATTCTCCTTGCGTCACTCCCCCCGTCTTACAACGGCTTTATCATGAATTACAACATGAATGGGCTTGACAAGACCCTCGCTATGCTCAAGACTGCAGAAGCATCTATGCAGAAGGATCCAAGCCACGTGTTGGTTGTGATGAACACTTACAGTTTCAAGAAGAAGGGCAAAGGCAGAAATTCCAAGAGCGGTGGTAAGACCAAAGCTCAGGTAAAGACCAAGAATGGCCCAACTAAAGATTCTGAGTGTCACTACTGCAAGAACAAGGGGCACTGGAAGAGGAATTGCAAGAAGTATCTCGGAGATCTGAAAAGTTGTCTGATCACCAAAGGTATAAATAAGTTATACTAAGTTAATAGACAATTTTATTATTTCACCTTCATAGGTATAATTGATACCATATCGATTGCTAATGGTTCGCTGATACGTCCAAAATGCATCACTATTTTATATAGTAATTCTTTCTTATTCATTGCTATATTTCATGATATGATGCTATTCTTATGTTGTTTTGGCTTATTTTACACAGTTTACAACTTTTCGGTGCCGAAGCAACAGACGCAGGATTCAGCGGTAAAAAGTGGACGCTGAGTTGCTGAAGAAGAACACCTCCAAATTACCTGAAAATCGACGGAGGTTGTTTTCCAGAAGGATAACGAAGGCACGCAAAAGAGCAACCAGAGGGGGGGCACAGGGTGCCCAGGCGGCCACCTGGCGCGGCCCCACCTCTCGTCGCGCCGGGAGGGCGCCTGGGCCCCCTGGAGCTCTCCCGGCTCCCCCCTCTGGCCTATATACCCCTCGTGATCCAAAAACCCTAAAGGAAGAGAGTTTCCGGAGTTCCGCCGCTGCTCCGTGGCGGAAACCTACAGAGAAGAAAAGCCATCTCTGGCGGGCAGATTCCGCCGGGGAGATCACCTCCCGGAAGGGGAGATCGTCGCCATCGTCATCACCATCGTCACAGGCATCATCGAGATCATCATCAACATCATCCCCACCATCAGCACCATCTACATATTCATCCAATCTTGTCTCACAATTGCAACTCGTGTTGTAATCCGTACTATCTATCATCTCTACTCTATCGGTGTTGATTACTACCTTGTGGTGAATGCTATTGAGTTTTGTTGGAGAAATATTATTGTGTTCAGATTGTTTATCATCTATTTATCCCCACTGATCATGATCTCTTTTATGTCTTGTGAGTAGTTACTTTAGTTCTTGAGGACATGGGAGAAGTCTAGTTGCTAGTAGTCATATGATGTTGAAGTAATATGTGTTGGTTGATATTTAAGTTGTGTTGTTATTTTCCTAGTGGTGTTGTGTGAGTCAAAAACTCAACACTTCGCCTTATCAAGGACCTAGGGGAATGCATTGTGTATAAAGAATGCTTACGGTGGGTTGCCGGAGTGACAGAAACCTGAACCCCAGTTTGCACGCTTTTGCACAAGGGAACAATGGATCACCGATCGTATTGCTATGGTTAGGCTTTTTCCTTAATTACTATCTTGTATTTGCGGATGCTTGCAAGGAGTTTAATCATCAGAGTGCATTCATCTTAGTCTAGAGGGTGCACTAGCATAGATCCACCCACCAAACACTTATCAACCCAAGCACATAGTACCGATACGAAATATGGCGAAAGCACATGATTACCTCTCCCGTGTGTCCTCAAGAACACTTTAGCTTTTATAAGTTCACATGCTAGGCCTCTCCTTTGCTCAGAAAGGATTGGGCCACTCGTTACTCTCCGGTATCTTTTACTTTGCTACTCTTTACTATCCTGTTGCTTATACCAAGAAAATCCCTAAAAAGTTATCTTTCAGTGCTTGCAGTTATCTCCTTACCAAAGTCACTTGCTACTACCTTCTGCTCCTCGTTGGGTTCGACACTCTTACTTATCGAAAACACTGCAATAGATCCCATTACGTCGTGGGTCATCAATCTACGTTTTCTGGCGCTGTTGCCGGGGAGTGTAGCGCTATTAGTAAGTGAAGCTGGTAAGGAAGTTTTTATATTTCTGTTTTTAGTTTTGCCGTTGTTGTTTCTATCCTTATGGAGACCCCTACTATTGGATCGTTGTTCTCGGGGAGCCGCCCCACCGCTAAGGTAGTTACTCCTACCCCTACTGAAATTGTACCTTATAAGATACCATCTGGTATTATCGATTATGTCCTATCTAATCTCTATGCAGGAGATAGACATCCAGGTGAACACTTGCTATATTTATCACAACTATGTTCATTATTCAAGCTTGCAGGTGTATCACTGGAGTTCGTTATGAAGAAATTATTCTCCGTATCGCTTACAGACAAAGCTTCAGATTGGTATAAGCTCCTCGATAACCCACATTCTCTTAATTGGGAAGAGCTTAAGTCTCTCTTTTATACAAAGTTTTACCCTCTTCATGAAGTTTATCGAGACAGGAATTACATCTATAACTTTAGGTCTCGCGAAGGAGAGAGCATCTCTCAAGCTTGGGGGAGGCTTAAGTCCCTAATGTTTAAATGTCCTATCCATAAGCTCCCCAAAGATATTATACTTACAAATTTTTATGCCATGCTTTCTCGTCAGGGCAAGGAAAGGCTGGATGCCTCCTCTAGCGGGGTATTTCAGACAAAGAGCGTTGAAGAAAGGTGGGATCTCATCGAAAGGATCCAGAAGAATACTGAAGACTAGGAAATCGATAAAGGTATTGAACCTGCTATAAATTATGAGCATGATTATATTGAGAGTTATGTGAAGACTGATTATTTCAATACCTTTTGCTCTAAGATTGGTCTGGATTCCCATCTAATGATTGATTTTTGTAAGGACTTTGCCTCTCATGTTGATTCTTCTAAGAGGAAGAATGATCAGTACCATAAGCCTTTCAAAGAAGTGCCTATTGATATTCACGTTGTTGATCCTATTTTGCCTGCAGTTATATATGAACAGCCCCCTTTTCCTTCGAGAATAAGGGAGCACTCTTTTGTGACAGGCATCATAAATAAAAGTGAGAGAAGAACATGCGAACCTGAGGACCAGATCAGAGTCGATCCTCAAGTTGTTATGGTTAAAGATTTAGTTACTAATGATGTTTTAGATTCTATTATAAATTTTTGTGCGGTTTCAACTAACATTGTCACAGCCAAGAATAGAAGCCCAATTTCAGGTACAACAGTTGTATCTGTTAAAATAGGAGATCACAATTATTACGGGCTATGCGATCTGGGATCGAGCGCTAGCGCGATTCCTTATTCACTTTATCAAGAGATCATGACTGGGATTTCACCTTGTGAGCTCGAAGAGATTGATGTTACTATTCATCTTGCAAACAAAGCTACTATCTCCCCTATTGGGATTGTGAGAGATGTTGAAGTCCTATGCGGAAATGTAAAGTATCCTACCGACTTTCTTGTACTTGGTTCAGTACAAGATAGTTTTTGTCCTATTATTTTTGGTACACCTTTTCTCAGAACTTGTGGAGCTATTATAGATTGCAAGAAAGGTAAAGTTTCTGTTGAATTCAATGGTGAGCCATATGAATTTAACTTTTCTAAGATTTCCAAGCAGCCTCGTGGTACTGAATTACCTAGTAATGATAAAATTATTGAAAGTATTGCTTCTATTGCTATTCCCCCTAATGATCCTTTGCAGCAATACATGGAGGACCACGAGAATGATACTCGTATGCAGGAAAGAAATGAAATTGATGAAATCTTCTTGAGACAACCTGCTATCCTGAAGCACAACCTTCCGGTTGAACCTTTAGGAATTCTATCCAAACCAAAAGAAGACCCGGTGTTTGATCTCAAACCTCTTCCCGATACACTCAAGTATGCTTATTTAGATGAAAAGAAAATATATCATGTTATTATCAACTCTAACCTTTCAGGATATGAAGAGGAGCGACTATTGGAAGTACTTCGTAAACGCCGTGGTGCAATTGGCTATACCCTTGATGACCTTAAGGGAATTATTCCATCTATCTGTCAACATACTATCAACCTCGAGCCCGATGCCAAACCTGTTGTTGACCATCAACGACGGTTGAACCCAAAGATGATGGATGTTGTGAGGACCGAAATCCTCAAGCTTCTAGCTGCAGGTATTATCTACCCTATAGCCGATAGTAAGTGGGTAAGTCTAGTTCATTGTGTTCCTAAGAAAGGAGGGACAACTGTAGTCCCTAATGATAAGAATGAACTAATACCTCAGAGAATTATTATTTCATATAGAATGTGTATTGATTACAGGAAGTTGAACAAGGCAACCAGGAAGGACCACTACCCGCTGCCCTTTATTGATCAGATGCTTGAGAGGCTGTCCAAAAACACCCACTTCTGCTATCTTGACGGGTACTCTGGCTTCTCTCAAATTCATGTTAACACCGCCGATCAAGAGAAGACCACTTTCACTTGTCCTTATGGTACTTATGCTTATAGACGTATGCCTTTTGGTTTATGCAATGCCCCTGCTACTTTTCAGAGATGTATGTCTGCAAT
This sequence comes from Bromus sterilis, assembly GCA_950022295.1. Classification (NCBI taxonomy): domain Eukaryota; kingdom Viridiplantae; phylum Streptophyta; class Magnoliopsida; order Poales; family Poaceae; genus Bromus; species Bromus sterilis. The sequence goes on from OX465598.1 coordinate 38,048,857, forward strand.
ATTTCATGGTTTCTGTGAGGAGATTGTGGAAGTCTTCATGGAAGATTTCTCCGTCTATGGAACTTCCTTTGACCACTGTCTCCACAATCTTAATAAAGTTTTGCAGAGATACGAGGATACAAAACTTAGTTCTAAACTGGGAAAAGTGCCACTTCATGGTTAACGAAGGGATCGTTCTTGGCCACAAGATTTCCGAGAGGGGAATTGAAGTGGACAAGGCGAAGATTGAAGCTATCGAAAGGATGCCCTATCCAAGGGGCATTAAAGGTATTCGTAGTTTTCTCGGTCATGCCGGTTTCTATAGAAGATTTATTAAAGACTTTTCTAAGACCTCAAGACCCCTCACTAATCTTCTCCAGAAGGATGTTCCTTTTGTACTTGATGAAGATTGTAAGGAGGCTTTTGAAGTTCTTAGGAAAGCTTTAATAACCGCTCCTATAGTACAACCGCCTGACTGGAATTTGCCCTTTGAAATTATGTGTGATGCTAGTGATTTTGCCGTTGGAGCTGTTTTAGGACAAAGGGTTGATAAAAAGTTGAATGTTATATATTATGCTAGTAAGACCCTTGATAGTGCTCAAAAGAACTATGCTACTACTGAGAAGGAATTCTTAGCAGTAGTGTTTGCTTGTGATAAGTTTAGACAGTATATTGTTGATTCTAAAGTTATTATTCATACTGACCATGCTGCCATTAAGTATCTTATGACGAAGAAGGATGCCAAACCAAGACTCATCAGATGGGTACTCCTTCTTCAATAATTTGATTTGCAGATTGTTGATAGAAAAGGAGCAGACAACCCTGTAGCGGACAATCTTTCAAGGATGGAAGATATACCGCATGATCCCATCCCAGTCAACGACAGTTTTCCAGACGAACAACTTGTCGTTGTTAAAGTACAATCTCTTTCCGATCCCTGGTTTGCAGATTATGCTAATTTTATCGTTGCAAAGTATTTGTCTCCAGGTTTAACATTTCAGCAAGGGAAGAAGTTCTTCCATGATTTGAGGCATTACTTTTGGGATGAACCACATCTTTTCAAAGAAGGTCCAGACGGGATCGTGAGAAGATGCGTACCGGAACACGAGCAGAAGGACATTCTCAGGCAATGTCACGACAGTCCCTACGGAGGACATCACGCTGGTGAGAGGACCGCACATAAGGTTCTCCAATCAGGTTTTTATTGGCCTACTCTCTTTAAAGATGCTAGAAGTTATGTTTTAGCTTGTGATAAATGTCAGAGAGTTGGTAATATTAGTAGGAGGAATGAGATGCCTATGAATTACTCACTAGTGATTGAGCCTTTTGATTGCTGGGGTTTTGATTTTATGGGTCCTTTTCCTTCTTCACACAAGTACACTCATATATTAGTTGTTGTTGATTATGTAACCAAGTGGGTTGAAGCAATCCCCACTGAAAGTGCTGATCACAAAACATCTTTGAAAATGCTCAAAGATGTAATTTTCCCTAGGTTTGGTGTACCCAGGTATCTCATGGCTGATGGAGGATCACACTTCACGCATGGAGCTTTTATAAAAGCTTTAGCCAAGTACGATGTCAATCATAGGATTGCGTCACCGTACCATCCTCAAACTAGTGGGCAAGTTGAGCTCACCAATAGAGAGATCAAGTTGATCTTGCAGAAGACAGTTAACAGAAATAGGAAGGACTGGTCAAATAAGTTAGGAGATTCTTTGTGGGCGTATAGAACTGCTTACAAAAACCCCATGGGCATGTCCCCCTATAAAATGGTCTATGGCAAGGCTTGCCATTTGCCATTAGAGTTAGAGCACAAAGCTTTCTGGGCTGTTAGAGAGCTTAATGCTGACCCAAAGTTAGCTGGTGAAAAGCGTCTCATGAACTTGAATTCTCTAGATGAGTGGAGAAGTGAAGCTTACGAGAGCGCTAAAATGTTCAAGGAAAAGGTAAAGAAGTGGCATGACAGGAGGATTATGAAACGTGAATTTAATGTTGGTGATAAAGTTTTATTGTTTAGATCCCATTTCAGGTTTTCTCCAGGTAAACTACTTTCCAGGTGGGAAGGGCCATTTCATATTGAAGAAGTCTACCGGTCTGGTGCAATTAAGATTAACAATTTTGAAGGCACCAAACCTCAAGTTGTGAATGGGCAAAGACTCAAGCATTACATAGCGGGAGACCCCGTCAATGTTGATGTAAATATAATTCGCACAACAACTCATGAAGAACATGTTGAAGCCCTGTTTCAGACACTGACAGAAGCAGAATAAGGAAAGGTATGTATTACGGTAAGGAAACATCGCGAACCGCCAAAAAAGTTCCATATTACGAGTTTTTGGAAAATTAGGAAAATTTGAGGCCTAAGTGCAGCAGGAGACGAGCTCCAGGGGCCCAGGCGCCCCCTGGTCGCGCCGGGAGGCCGCCTGGGCACCCAGGACTCCGTCTCCGACCCCACTTTGGCTCGTTACCTTCCTTTTGTTGCAGAAATTTTTGCTATATATTCACCCGGATTGCTCCGGAAACGTATCTCGCGATTTCGTGTGTTTTCTCTTCAATCTGTTTCTGCCAGGAATTCTTTTAGCCAGACCTAGGTGCCATGGCTTCCCCAAGTTCCCCCAAGGACAAGTTCGTCGTCAACGTCATCAACCCTTACCTCGCTGAGGTAAACAAGCACCCCCAGATCCTTCGTGTGGAGGACGGTGTTCTCCACAAGGAAGATCTGAAGGGACCAGTCATGGAGGGGAGCACCGAGGAGCGGCTGAAGGAGATGGAACATGAAGTCTTCAAGTTCAAGAAGATGGTGGAGCGTGGTGTTGAAGCCAACTTCGACATCAGGAACGAGATCGAGGCTTCCCATAGGAAAGGGATGAAGGAGATGTGGTCAAGCTTTTCCGCACTAGAAGAGAAAGTTTATCAGCTCCAAGCACAAATCTATGATCTGCACAACCAGAACTGTGAGTATGAACTAAAGTTTCTGCGCATGGGTTTAGGTGCTGAGTGCAGGATCCTGGAGACGGGAATGTCCTTCGAGACTGGAGAGGAGCTGCCATGGAAGCGCTTCGCCAAGGAGTACCTTATTGAGAAGAACAAGGATGAGGAGTAAATCTCCTCGGGTAATGGCATTCCCTCAGCTTGTTCCAAGCTTGGGGAAGTGCCCGGTCCTTGCATCTGGCGTGGTTTCAGTTTATCGCTAAATCTAGGCCCATCTCTTTTTTTGTTTCGTATTTTTTTTCTACAGGACTATGCTATATATGTACATGTACATCATGGGCCCCCCTCTGGCTTGGGCCCTGGGCCGTCGCCCCTCTGGCCATACACCAGGGCCGGCCCTGAAGTTTTGCCATGCCATATCCTGGTTGACATTATCTTTTGATAAGTAAGTTGTTTGCGAAACCTTTTGCCTAGCAAGCATCTTCCTTTGTGTTAGCATTTCCACTTCGTGACTATTAACATGTTCTTTCAAAAGCTTCAAATTGTTTTTAGTTGTCCTTTGACCAAGGTTATGTTTGCCATAATTTGATGAGTTTCCTCAGCCCTACTTCTGATTATAATTGTTATTACTTTCTCATGAGGGCCTTATGAGTTGAGGTTGTTGTTGAGGATGCTTGGGTTTTATGGAGAAACCTTGATGCTTCTTGTCCGTATTTTATTTATCAACACTTCACTCTCTAAACTTGTGGACAGGTTTACCGAGTTCAGTATTCGCTTGAGGACAAGCGAGGTCTAAGCTTGGAAGAGTTGATACGCCCAAAATGCATCACTATTTTATATAGTAATTCTTTCTTATTCATTGATATATTTCATGATATGATGCTATTCTTATGTTGTTTTGGCTTATTTTACACAGTTTACAACTTTCCGGTGCCGAAGCAACAGATGCAGGATTCAGTGGTAAAAAGTGGACGCTGAGTTGCTGAAGAAGAACACCTCCAAATTACCTTAAAATCGACGGAGGCTGTTTTCCAGAAGGATAACGAAGGCACGCAAAAGAGCAACCAGAGGGGGGCCACAGGGTGCCCAGGCGGCCACCTGGCGCGGCCCCACCTCTGGCCGCGCCGGGAGGGCGCCTGGGCCCCCTGGAGCTCTCCCGGCTCCCCCCTCTGGCCTATATACCCCTCGTGATCCAAAAACCCTAAAGGAAGAGAGTTTCCGGAGTTCCGCCGCCGCTCCGTGGCGGAAACCTACAGAGAAGAAAAGCCATCTCTGGCGGGCAGATTCCGCCGGGGAGATCACCTCCAGGAAGGGGAGATCGTCGCCATCGTCATCACCATCGTCACGGGCATCATCGAGATCATCATCAACATCATCCCCACCATCAGCACCATCTCCATCTTCATCCAATCTTGTCTCACAATTGCAACTCGCGTTGTAATCCGTACTATCTATCATCTCTACTCTATCGGTGTTGATTACTACCTTGTGGTGAATGCTATTGAGTTTTGTTGGAGAAATATTATTGTGTTCAGATTGTTTATCATCTATTTATCCCCACTGATCATGATCTCTTTTATGTCTTGTGAGTAGTTACTTTAGTTCTTGAGGACATGGGAGAAGTCTAGTTGCTAGTAGTCATATGATGTTGAAGTAATATGTGTTGGTTGATATTTAAGTTGTGTTGTTATTTTCCTAGTGGTGTTGTGTGAGTCGAAAACTCAACACTTCGCCTTATCAAGGACCTAGGGGAATGCATTGTGTATAAAGAATGCTTACGGTGGGTTGCCGGAGTGACAGAAACCTGAACCCCAGTTTGCACGCTTTTGCACAAGGGAACAATGGATCACCGATCGTATTGCTATGGTTAGGCTTTTGTCCTAATTACTATCTTGTATTTGCAGATGCTTGCAAGGAGTTTAATCATAAGAGTGCATTCATCTTAGTCTAGAGGGTGCACTAGCATAGATCCACCCACCAAACACTTATCAACCCAAGCACATAGTACCAATACGGAATATGGCGAAAGCACATGATTACCTCTCCCGTGTGTCCTCAAGAACACTTTAGCTTTTATAAGTTCAGTTGCTAGGCCTCTCCTTTGCTCAGAAAGGATTGGGCCACTCGTTACTCTCCAGTATCTTTTACTTTGCTAGTCTTTACTATCCTGTTGCTTATACCAAGAAAATCCCTAAAAAGTTATCTTTCAGTGCTTGCAGTTATCTCCTTACCAAAGTCACTTGCTACTACCTTCTTCTCCTCGTTGGGTTCGACACTCTTACCTATCGAAAACACTGCAATAGATCCCATTACGTCGTGGGTCATCATTCGCAAATCGGTAAAGGGAATTCTCAGAATTAAAAGGAGAAGAACGAATGAAGTGCAAGTCCGCGTCGGAAGTGGTGCCCAAGTCACCCAAGGCCGTCGGCGTTCGTCTATCAAGATTTATCTTAGAGTTTAAATAGAAGTTAGTTGATTCAGAGGTTGTGTAAAACATTAATATCATATTATGCCATCTACACAGTGGATGCCTTATCCACGGTTTGAATAATGGTTGTTCAAGGTTAATGCTTTTTGAATTTCACCCTTCGTGGTAAATTACTTAAGTTGAAATATTGATGCTATGTCTATTTTCTTGATTGCTAAATAAATTAAGTTATGTGATGATAATGCTAAAAAATTATAGCATAAATGACTTAGTCGCATTAGAACAAAGCGCATGCCGAAGCTTCATATCGATGAAGTCATTCAATCTCTTGACTTTGAGTCATTTGACACATGCAATGTTTTTCTAATAGACAAAATCATTGATTAAATGAATTGTTCAAGTGTTTAGTAAACTATTGGTAATAACACATATCGATGTGTGAAGAACCAATAAACGGTACTTTGCATAAAACTTTGTGATAATGACTTGTATAGATATACCGATATTTAGACAAGACATAATATCTGAAATTTTGAATAAGTTCAAAAACTTTTTCAACACAAAGAGAATCATCATCACACATAGATCAAATATTTGACGATCTGATCGTAAAATAAATGAGTTAAAGAATTTAGCAAACATCATTGAGTGTATGAAGTCAGTTCATAAACTAGCGTCACCTGAAACCCCGTATAGCTACGGAGTATCTTGACGCATAATCAAGCCCTATATGACATATTGGAATTAAAATTGTTTTCTACACTGAATTCCAGCATGACATGGTGAGATCAGTGATGTACTTAAACCACACTCCCATTCACTATACTGCTTAACGCTTTAGAGAAACCACTTACGAACTAAATAGAGCGTCGTCATATGACTGTTGAAACAATGCCCTATAAGAATATGGCATGGATAAGAAATCCAATTGTTGTTTCATAATTTCAGAGATATATATTTAGAGTATACTCGACCTCAAATATAAGTATTGTAGAAACATCATGTTTCGAACAACACTTCCACTACCATACCCGAGAGAAATGTTTATCACGGACATGGGATTTTTCTTGAGAAGACTGCTCTCTTGAAACTATTAATTGGGAGGACTAATAGCTTGATAATGATTACATTGAATCATTTGGTTCTACAGAATGGAACTCAAAATTCGACCTAGAGATAAATTTTGTGACTAAACCAGAAATTCCTACATCTGATGAAAAGGAATGATGAATCTCTGAAATACGTTCCAGAGATGAAGTGATCAAGTCTGATGTTGTATCACACGGCTTTATAATTTCACGTTGAACCAATGTGGTTCTATTGTGTGATAAACCTGTGAACTACAAGAAACCATGACGAGCACTAACTCCACTATATGGCTTAAACACCATAAAAACGAAATGAAAGTCATCCACCAAAATCAAGTTAAGAACTTGGTAAAACCCTCCTAAGGATACCTGATCATTAGAGTGGATTGGGTGCTCGTTCCCACACCGCCAGAGAGAGAGAGAGAGAAAGAGAGAGGATGTTAGAGTCAATGGAGAATGCGAGAGACAGCGGACAGCGTGACGGGGCCTACCGCTAGATCCATGCCTGTATCGCTCGCCTATCCAGAGGAGCAGATCCTCCGCGTTGTCCTCCTATAATCGATGATCATGGTGAAGATAGATGCGAGGCGGCTCCACCGAAAGAACGCAAAGGTGCTCTTGCTCGGTCTTGAGGAGTCCGAACGCCTCCACCATGAGAAGGGAAGGAGTCTATCACGGCGAAGGCGACGCGACACGCAAAGGACCAGAAGTGTCTCCTCCGTCACCTCTCCCGGCTCTCCTCCTCCTCAATGAAGATTGACGACGATGATGATATGCCACCCGCCACAGAAGCCTACATGAAGGACGGATAATGCTAACGTAGACCGAGCTACACGTAGCCCTTTAGTTTGAACAAGTCATAAAATGTATTTTATATTATTAAAAAGAATTGAATTTTTTTATGAATATATATACACATGTATATGACATATGTGCAAATTTTCATACCATTATACTTTCACATGTGGCGTATGAAAAAAAGACAAATATTTGATTTTAAATGGGCCTTTTTGTTGTTGGTTTTGGGCTGAAATTTTGTTTTTTTTTTGTGCAGACTTCATATTACAATATTTTCAAGCCAAATTTGACATGTTCATACGGAATACATATAAGTTTTCATAGATTTTTTTTCGGATTTTTCTGAACTTTTAAATATGTTTTACGATTTTTTCAAAATAAAGGGCTACGTGTAGCTCGACCTCCAAAAATTCGCACTCACATGAAGGACCCCTACTACCGCTGCTCTGATGACCGTAAGGGAAGGGGCCAAAGAATGGTGATTTTCACCGCTCCTCTTTGACTTCTTTAGTTTAATTTAGTTTTAGGATGAATTATCCAATAAAGTTTATTGCTTCGAACTGCATTTTATGTTTGAATTTATGAACTTGATATGTGTTTTTTATTGACGTATACCAAAGCTGGCCACATGGGCCGGCCCGGCCCGGTTGAACCGACACGGGCCAGGCACGGCACGGCCCATTATGGCACGCTTCCTTCACGGGTCGTGCCGTGTCGGCACGCGGGCCGCACTTTCAGGCCCAGGCACGCCCATCTGCCTTACGGGCCGGCACGTTGGCCCGTTAAGCACGCCAGCCCGCTTAATTTTTTTTTGTTATTTAGGCGTTTTATACTTATCTTACGCCTAGGCGTTATATAAAAAATACCTAAACGGGCCGTGTTGTGCCGGCCCGCGTGCCCAGCCTCCAAGCCCAGGCACGACCCTTCAACAGTAACGTGTCGGGCCAAAACAACAGGGCCACCGTGCTGGCCCTTTAGGCCGGCCCATGTGGCCAGCTTTGACGTATACATAGTTAGTACGGATTTGAGACGGATACTTATCGGCAGTGATTATAGACAAATTGATCGATCATCGTGCCCTAACAGAACTGAACATTGAACATGTATGTGAACGTTAGAGGGTACCCTTTCAGAGCGTTCGTAGAGGTCACTTTCGATGCACCAGAAGTCACCACATATCACATTCTAGGGGACTAAATGAGAGCAACTAGTTAGAGGATACACTTTCGGAGCGTCCATGGAGGTCAATTTTGATGCGCCAGAATCCATCACATGTCGCGTTCTGGATGAATCCGCGCGATCCAAAGAAAATGTTGTTTCGTGTGAACTGTGATTGTACATGTGATTGCGCGTGAATTTTGACTGCACCTGTGACTATGGCTATGATTGTGATTGCCAGTGGCGGAGACAGGGGGTGCTAGCAGGGGCCCTGCCCCCCTCCCCTCTCTAATATCATGATTTTGCTACTAAATTACTGATGAATAGTGCATAATTGGAGTTTTTTTCACTACTAAATATCTATTTTCCTAAGGTTTGGCCTTCCCCAACCTATTTCAATAGCACTTGGCCCCTCTAATCCAAAATTTCTACCTCCCCGCCACTGGTGGTTGCGATGCATCAAAAGCCTCCACATGTCGCGTCTTGGATAAACTCGTGTGATCTAGAAAAAATGTAACTGCGTGTGAATTGTGGTTGTACCTATTGCTATGCACGAATTATGGTTGCACTTGTGGCTATGGCTATGATTGTGGTTACGGCTTCGTATGTACACTGTGAAACTAAAAACTATTTCAAAACACACCACAAAACGATACTTATCACACTTGAAATGGGTGAGGGTACGGTTTCAAATCTAAATTTATCATTGTGGTTGTACTCCCTCTATACTAAAATATAACTAGTGGAAGTGTATTACAATTAGTATACTTACGTATATATTTCGGTACGGAGTAAGTAGATGTTATTATGGCCTGTGCGGAACATGGGCTTCAAGTTTGCCCCGGCACGCTATTTAACCTTTCTTTAGCTGAACTGACAGGTATTTGAATTATGACACAGTACAACACGAGTAATGATGGGAGAAGAAAGGCAGAGACAAAGCTGGACCTGCCCATTTGCCCCTCTTTATTCTTTTCCTAGGTAGAGTAGTACCGGGCAGCTGCCATAATTTTACAACCATCACACTTTTTCCTCTTTCACTAATCCGTAGATTGAGCTATCTTCCACTCCCAATGTTGTTCATTATGCTCCAGGATATGGCAAAAGCAAACGGCATGGCAATTCGGAGCACATGATTGCCATAAAATCTAAAAAATACAGCGAATTGTCATGCGTTTGTACTGCAGTTGTCATGCATTTGTACTGTGAGTTGTCATAAAAACGTTCGCGCTTGCCATGTTCTGAAGCGAACGCTCGCTCTAAATTGCCATCCTTTTATTTTACCTCATGGCGGGCAGCTTATGCTGTGAGGAGAACAAGCATGAAACCACACACAAAAAATGAACAGGGCATAGCAAGAGAGAAACAGTTTATATCATATATATTCACAGGTTGGAGGGACTGGACTGGATTTGGGGCAGCGTCTACAATGTCAAGCATATATAGTTTCATGGCAAGTTCATACTTTGACATGGATTCATGTGCTCCCCTTGTGCGCGTCCGACGAAGCTACTGCTGAAGATTTGCATATCGGGCACCAGTTCTTCTGTCTAAGCCACTCCTGAATGCAGCACACATGGTACTGATGCTCACACTTCATTCTACCAATTTCTTCGTCCTCCATGTATTCCTCCTGTAATACCCAGTCAATGTCAAAGCAACACAACACAATAAGAAATCAGAGCATCCTTGGGTAATGGAATTACCTGGCATATGCTGCATTTGACATCATCTGCTACAGGCATGTTCACTTCTGGCGCTGCATTAGCTCGTTTATACACAACTCGTCTCAGACACTTCGCCAATTGCTCTTCAGAAAGGGCGGTGCTCACAGAGCCGATTCTATCTTCTAGTTGTAATAATTCCTGAGCGAAACAAGAGTAAAAGAAAACACATTAGCTTCAGGAGTGTGACCTACACCAGCAGATGGCTACATTTCCAAATTTATGAACACAAACTGAATGATTACATAGTAAAAAAACTTAGCAAAGAAAAGACCTACTCTAATCAAACTATTACGGCAAAATCAATATCATGAGAGTAATACCTCATAAGACATGTCATCGATATCCATTCTCATCTCTCTATGCTGATCATGCAAGCCAAGGCCACTGAGGAATAGATTAGTTTCCAGCACCAGTAATTGCTGCCAATATTTTGTACAGAATACACTTCAGTGCTAGGTTGGCAAGAAAAGTGAAATGAATGCTGAAAACAAGGGTAAAGAACTGACCTCATAAGACAATTCATCATGTTGTTCGATCCTTTCCAACGCTAGCAACACCTGTACACAATAAGCATTCCATATATCAACCCTGTCATTTCATTCTCATGTCAAGACTTCCTAGCAGCTAATAAAAAAAGTTTAAGCATTTCCATGCCAAACAAAACCTAACCACAAAACCAAACAACTCAGATAGTATATGGAAAAAAAAATACCTCTGCAATTCCATCCATGTCCATGTTCATGCGTCTGTAGACATCTCTAAACATTTGTGGAGAGCTACCCTCGGGACGAGACCTCGATCTGCTCCTTGATGTATGGTTACTAGAGCCTTGACGGCTAGAAGAGTAAATTTCATGAGGCAATTCCATAGGAAAAGGCCTCACTGACCTGTGTGGAGGAGCTTCATCCAGCGAAAATTGTGCCCAATCTTGTTGGCGAACCCTCGTACCAGTCTCACGCAGAGCAGACACACCATGCTCCATTTCATCTGGCATCCTCATCCTAGCATGCTGAGTAGAAGGTCGCCTATTCCTTACTGAATCTGCAGAATCCCGAACAATTCTGTTGCTGGTCCTTGTTGTTTGTTGAGGCACTTGTTGTTCAGTGTTTCTGACTCTTGGGCCACTAATGCCAGGATACAAGGAAGGTGATTGGCCTAAATTAGACTGCCCACTTAACCCCCTTGATCTTGAAGAAGTCTCTCCATCAGAAATCCTCTTTCTCGTAATCTCAGTTCTCTTACTATGGACAGAATTAGATGAAGAACAGCCTGACGGCAGAACATCAGAGATTGATGTGCAACCAAGGCTTTTTATACCACGTCTTTGTACACCAGGACCAGCAGCATTCGATGCTTTCACACCAATGGCCAAACTACGAGGTCCAGTACGCTGATGAACAGAGGTAGATGCAGTTTGAGTTTTATCCAAACCAATTTCCTCCTTACCCTTCTGCCTACGAGGTTTAGTCCTCAATGCAGTATTTCTGGCCACGGAATCAACAGCATGTGGAGAACTCCCTGAAGAAACAGAAGAATCTAAATCTTCAGGATCAAGCCCTGTTGGCTGATCTCCAGTGGTTGATGTGGATGATGAATCTTCTGAGTCATTCTTCTGACCACATGGATGCCCATCCTCATCAGCAATGGCTTTCTTGCTACTCTGCAGTCGGTTGGCAACAGTTCTTCTGTTACTGCTTTCAGCATTATTTAACTGTGCCGACAAAGGGCGACTTAGCTTTTCCTCGTAATTCTTTCTGATAGGAGCTTTTGAAGAGCTTGCAGATATAGACTTAGAGCCGGAAGAAGGAAACGGGTCGCGCAAATATCTTGGCTTTTCTTTATTGGCAGCCCATGTGGCTTTTGTGGGGTTGAGCTTTGTGGTGTTCCCCGGCTTATTCTGGCACTGATTTGGTCTCTCCTCATTGCTTTGATTTCTCAAGGGGACACCAGAACCTCTTCTTAGAAGGCCAATTGTTGTTGTGGATCTACCAGTATCCTCCTCCATAGTAACTTGTGCTACACTTCTGCGAACACAAATAATGAAATTTAGGAACTAATGTTGTCACAAACAGTCAGAAAGGTAATCTCAAAAAATGTAAATCCGTACATAGAAATGATGCAGTTCACGGGAGAAAATGCGAAGAAGGTAATGATACCAATCTCCAATAGCACCAAACAGTCCAACTTTGCACCAACTGTTAGTTAAGAACATTCAACTCCACTCCAAAGGAACCTATATTCACCTATGCTTATTAGTATGTTATTTCACTAGGCTGGAGCGCCGCTACAAGTTCAATAGGCCCTCTTCAAAAAATTTCATTTTAAGGCAATCAGAAAATATTTCCTAAAATGTAATCAACAGATTTCTGTAATAATATTGGAACAAAATAAGACCCTCTGTTCATTATCCTCTGCGCCTCTTGGCCTGTTCATTATCCGCAAACCAATTGAAATTAGCAGACGAACGAAAACGACTTGATGGAAAGCTCCACATAACAGTTTAGATTGTGATACAGCGACGCCGAATTTCCTGCTTGAAACAAAAGGCAGCCCTGGGACCACCCACCATATAGAAACACTTAGTCGTCGATAATAACCATATCGTGCGCAAACATCATACCGCCATATACTAGCAGTAATTTATTCCAAGACACAAACAGAAAAAACTGCCGATCGATTCACACAAACCGAAGAAATGTTTGCAAAATACGCAATCGCATCAAGAAAAACAGAAAACAATAGACACGCAAAACAAGTCTCATCTGCCTCCTGCATCACTACGAGATAATCGTGCCAAAATATCTCAAATCGGCTGGTAAACACGCACGGATTAGTGCGCAATATGCATAATATCCGGAATCAAAACGATCCATCACAGACAGACGCGACCATGTAGCATCCAGCCAGAGGCTCCAAACGGAGGAAATAAACGGAATCCACAGGGATAAAACCCGACCAATCCAAAGCCCGGACGATCGAGGACGCGCCGACGGCAAAGGGGAGAATCGCAGGCTGGAGACCCTCTCTATCTCAAACAAAATCCCCACGCCAACAGGCACGAAAGGAAAGGAAGGAGCGATCGAGGGAGCAGAGATGATCTAAGAGCAGGCCACGCGGCGCGTGGATCCATTTCGTACCTCCTCGTCGGACCGGCGGCGGCGGCGGCGGCGGCGCCGACCCCTTTTTTTCTCTTTCCTCCTCCTCCTCCTCGTTTTCTTCTTCTCCTCGCGAAATGGGAAATGGAAGAGACGGCGTGCGGTCCGGACGGGGAGGATTCGGGCAGATCCGAGGCGATTTATTTAGCAGCTAGCCGTCCGTAGCGGGTCGGGCGCACGGCAGGCTAGCTAACGGGGCCCCGTCTGGCCCACGTGGCGGGACGGCCGGGCCGAGGACACGTGGCGCGGGTGCGGTCGCGGCCGCGTGAGAGTCTCAGTGGTGGCGCGCACGCCAGACCCGGACCGGGTGCCGCCGGTGGTGGTGCGCCGGCGGGCTTGACCGCGTCGGCGGGGACGCGCACGGGGGAGTGGGTGGGGTGGGTGGGTTGGCGCCGCCGGTTTTTCTGAAGAAAACAAATCGGCGCAACGAGTAGAACCTGAACTCCTGTTACACGTGCGGATCTTGTCTTCAAATAAAGGATGACATATGGGAATTTTGGATGACTGATTATTTTTTTGACAATTTTGGATTACTGATGACTTGATTGGGTGTGTTAATGTGTTATCTCATTTGATTTGTTACCACTTGACAGTAGAAAACGTGTTTTGGAAGGTCAATTATGGGGAGTAAATTTTTGTTTTCACTAATTTAGTCGAGGTATTATAAATAAAGATCTACGTGCGTGATGTTCACGCTTTAGGGTAAATATGTAACCTGATAGTCTTTTTGTTTGTATCTTTATTGTCGTTTTCCTTCTAGCTTCGCTACCGACCTGCCTCTATACTCGTCGGTGCGGAAGGAGGAGGAGGAGGCTGGCGTGGAGGCGAAGGTGGAGTAGGACGCACAGTCGGAGGAGGAGGGGGAGGAGTATGGCGATGACATGGGCCTCCTACTGCGAGCATCGACATGCCCGAACCACCGACTAAGTATGAGCTAGCCCAAGCGGTGAACGCGACAGAGCATACGACCATCCTCGCCTCCATCCAGTTTGAGGCGTTGTTGGAGGCCAACCGCCACTTCATCCATCGACGAAAGAAGGAGATCGACGAGATGTTGATCGATCTGGAGGCAAAGGACGGCGTGGAGACAGAGGATGAGTCACAAGAACGGAAGTTGCGGCTGACACCCATGTACACGTAGATCTTAGACATCTCCGATGATAACATGTAGTGTAACCTAGTTTAGTTGAACTACATAATAGTAGATTCTTCGTTTGCATGCTTTGTATGGATTTAGGATACGTAATATGAAGTATTCTAATGCAAAGAAGGAAATATAGAGGTTGTCTGGTCATTGTTTGCAGATGCACCTAAAATCACCCCGCGAACGTTCGAGGGTTTGAATTTGATGTCCACGATTATAGATGCTCCTAATATATCGCTAAGACCAGGCATGTCGCATCACGAAACATGCCTTTTCCACCATTTGATCCTTAAGCTATCGCTAAAAGATCTTTTCGCCCCTAGTTTGTGGTGATGACTTAGTGATTAAACCTAATTTGATGGAATATCTTGTGTGCTTTAGAGTCAGTTCCTTTTCATCATCAACGCAAACAAGTGAAAAGCTACTAGTTTAACCACCTAATCACGCAATCTTCAGTACAAGCCAGGAGCAAAATGGTGTATATGGTAACCAATGCTTTTCTTAGACCTAGTGGTCGACAGAGAGCATTGTCAACTTCAGAAATGACTAAGTGATGGAAGTAACTGCTGATCCGGCGATTGTGAGAACTCAACTCGTTTCTTTTCCATTTTTTGCCTACTGGACATGAATGAATAGTACCAAGTACCAACTGCCAACTGCAAATTGGTGGTTAAATATTGGCATCACCCCGATTCAAACCCTCGAGCTGTTCCGGATGACGGGCTAACACGGAGGCTTCCTGCTCAAAGGATATATATCTACAGTTGATATCTAATGAATAGGATGGCGTGTCCATCGTCTATCTTCAGAGGAATCAGAAAATAGGAGTTGAGTTGATCAAGGCACGGTGAGTTGGTAATGAGATTGTGATTTCTGAAAGAGACAACTTAAGAAATGGAAATCAAATGTGGAGTAGGTGGCTCATGCCGCGCAAACAGTGGTGGAAGTGGAACGGGTGCTGGACCAAATCAGCACTGCAAGCGTGCGTGCGTGCTCGTCTCTAAAGAAAGAATGACAAAATTCAGTAGTAGAATAAGTGAAGAAAGATGACTTAAGAAAGTGCGCCGCTTTTGTAGCGTTGCCAACCGAAATGTTCCATGTCTCATGTCTGCATTACGTGTGTGTCCTTGTTTGTGTTCCGAAGCGTGCAAGAAACAACTGCTAACTAAACAAATGATCGCAGGGGACAAAGCATTAGGATTAATGGCCGGCAACATGACCCGGGTGGCGGATGATTATATGCACATTAATTTGGCCTTTTCTCTAAAGTTTTGTTCGACAACATACTGGAACTAGGTTTAGAAAAAGGTTTGGAACTAGTTCTAATATACCCACTTTCTAAAACTTAGAAAACATCCCCCACAATTTTATTTTGGAAAACACATTATATCTACAAGTTTACAAATAGGTTTCCAACTAGACTATCACATGACTGGATGGCAGCTGGCCTGCTGAGATGCCCTTGTTCCATGTTGGACAACCTCGATCCCCCGGTTTCACTATTGAGATTTCGAAAGCTAGCTCGCTTCTCTGGGGGAACCCCGATGTTGATGCACCTTGATACCGGCGACCGGCCTCCCGCAGCTTATCTGTGGGTAACCCCAGCCCAGAGCTTCTCTGAAGCTTCTTCACCGCGGGAAGCCCCAGAGCTAGCACTAAAGGCTTTTTCACAGCGGGAAGCCAAGAGCTAGCACTAAAGCAGCTTCCATTCATGCATGGGCGCATCATAGTTTAATACTAGGTAAAAAAAACTAATGTATTTAGTTTTGGATTTTTTTAATATCATCCGTTTTGCATGAAATGTGTCCGATTTATGTAAATTATATCCGAATATGAATGAATTCTATCCAATTTATCCAGATTTTCTTGATTTTTATTGAATGGTAGATTGACATTTGCGGCAAAGTTTAGATGGTCGGCTCCCATATTAGTGTTCATGAATTGATCTAAACTAGTCCATGAACGTATACTATATCAATTTTAAGAGTCGGTGTTGAAGATCCTCGAAAATGTAAGTGACTGATTGAGAGGCTAAATTATAAAGAATCGGTTAGAGATTCCCTTGGATTCAATATGAATAGGAAGACATTGATCATGATATTTTTTTCTAGAATGAAAGAAAATACTCTCATGAACCTCTACAGCCAGGGTGCGGAAATTTTGTTCCCCATACGCCCGCGAACGGGACGAGCCCGGATAGACTTGAATTTTTGTATTCCACAACCACAGTTTAGGCAATCCCCTTCCATCAATCTAATGTGGCGAATGCGTCTGAACATCCCTATATTCGCCCTCTATATGAACTGGATATGGGCATACCGGTCATTCCGATCGTTTACACCAAGTTTACCCTCTCCAATTGAGTGCTAAAAAAAATGCCCGAACAACGTTTAGGCAGGTTGCCAAACGTTTGGGACGGGTTTGAGAACTCCGGTTGTAGATACCCTGAACCCTCTACATGAACAGATGATGACACGACCCGTTGAATTTGTCGCCAATTTGCGAAATCAAACTAAATTGAAACGTTCCCACTATCCCTGATGTACCCCAATTCCTGTAAGAACGTAGGAATCTAGGGTGGCTTTGTTCCTCCTATTGCAGCTTTTGTTGGAATTCCGCAATGATCCGCTCCTGGGGTCAAGCCATCCTTGTCATGTCCTCCACCTTTCATAAGCTTTTGGGGTTGTGCTCCTGCACTGCACTGCACTTGTGCCTTTCCTTTGTTGAAAGTGAGCATCTAGTGCTTAGTTCTTTCCTCTTCTCCATGATTGCTTCTCAAGGACAACAACGGGACAACCAGCTTTGGACCCCCTTCCGTCCCTGGCATGAAAAGTTCTCTGGAACCTCCGCGCCTCAACTTGGCCTCTGCTGAGTTTTGGTTTTGGTTCTTGTTCTCCCCCTGCAGCTGCAGGCAATGGAAACTTCTTTCCTTTGCATTTATAAAAGTTTACATGCGGCACTGGTAAGCTGGGGGTGGTTCTAAACCGAAAGGTAAGTAAGTAAGTGTTTCACCTACCAAAGTGATGGTTTGGTTCAACGGAAAACACAAAAGTTGTTCAGGAGCTTGGAGGAAGTGGCACGGTTGGAGTGGAGGAGGGAGGTGATTAAGGTTGGCATGGCATGGTGGATGATGATGGAGCATTCGTGCATGTCGTCCGTTGGTACGATGCCAATTAGTTAGTGGCAACTTTAGACTAATGAACGCAATAATTTAGAGTTTCTGGTAGGAACAAATACCTTAATTAACTGACGACCTTAACTGATAACTGATGAGTAGTAGTACCATATTATTATTTTGCAATGGCAGGTGTGGTCTGGTTGGCCCCGGGAACTCATGGATCTTGCCTATATATAACAAAATGAAACATGTGATTCGATGTCGTGTGTTGGTCCTCGCCAAGATGTATGATACTGCTAATTAAGTAGTAACAGTGGTGATAGCTAGCGGAACGCGTCCGGTTTGAGGCCATGATTGCTACATTGGACTGATGATGGCAGGCAGGGCGGTAAAGACGGCCATTCTCCCGGCAGACATGACATGGCCTCCAATCTCGCGGCGCAGATCATGCATGCATGCATGCATGCATGCGCTGTTTTCCTTCATTTTAAGCACGGACTGAACTTACCCCTGAACTGAACCAAGCCGCCGACGCGAGAGGAACATAGAAACAGGGTATGTGCAGTGCAGAGCGCCGATGGAGCCGTGTCTTCAATGTGTGCGTGCTACCTGGAATCCAATCCGGAAATCGAAGAGAGAAATGCCGTGTGTTGCGAGCATGTGCGGTGCGTGCGCGTGGTGATTTAGCAGGCACGGCGTACGTTGATTAGGTGCGCGCGCCCACCTCGTGCGCCTCGACGACGCCACGCGACGCCGGCGAGAGCGCGCCGGGAAAGGATGCCGTTGCCTTGGGCCTACGCAAATTGACGGCGTACTTGCCGTTGGGTGCCAGCCGCAGCCGTCCACCACCCGATCGAACGAACCATCGAGGTCGTATTTCCGGCCCGCCAGCTGCTCCAAGATTAGGTCGAAAGTAGGCGTACACGTCGATCATTGCCGGCGACCTACCTAGCTGCACAAGCTGTACCACTACCACGGCACAGCGCATGGGCTCCGGTGGCCTGCCACGCTCCTCCTTCCCAGAACAGAAAGGCAAGCAGGGCCTGCAGCTGCAGGCAGGCACGACCATGAACCCCATGATTGTGTGATTGTGCACAGCATTATTTGTTCCAGTCAAGAAAGATTCAGGGCATGCACTAGGTTGGTTCTCATTCTGATTTAGTCTCGTCATTTGTTTTCTGTGCTCTGTGCTGTGATGACTGCGACGCCGGTTGGCGCTCGACGTGAGATCAGGTTCGCGGGGCGTCAACGATAGACGTGAAGATTTGGTCAGGTGTGCAAGGAAGGAGGTGCATGCGCTGGATGGATAGACAACAGTTCGGGACGCGGGTTGGTCCACCAACAATCGTCAATCAGAGAGTCAGATGCAACGTACCGCGCGGCGCCGGAGCGTGTCCAAACGCAGCCGCAGGGCGGCACCGGGCGCCGGCGCCGCTGACCCGCCACCGCCTCGGCCGGTGCAACCGCAGCCCGCAGCCTTGCGTCGATGAGTGTCCGACTGTTCTCCGTCTACGACGGCGACGGTACAACGCCCAGAGGCGGGAGGCGCCGGCACGTCTTCCTTGCTGCGATATGTTTATTTTGTTTTTGAGAAAATGCTGCGAGATGGTAGAACCGTTTTTTTAGAACATGATAGTAGAACGAAAACCTGACTTCGTTAATTTTAAGATGATGTACCGGCTCAGCATTACGAAGATGCTTATAGGGGTAGGGTGTGTGTGTATGCGTCATAGGGGTGATTGTATACTCGTGTATGTGAGCGTCAGAGTTGTACTGTGTTCCTAAAAAAACAGCCTCACTTATGCCATGGTCGAAAAAAGCGACGGTTCGCTCCACAAATTTAGGATCGCACAAGCGATCAGGAGGCGAACGAGAGTTTCCTCGCGTGCAGCCGGCAGCGCCGCCGGTTCCCTCTCTCTCCTGCGGCGGGAGGGAGGGGGAACCTCGAATTTGTCCGTTTGGTGGGTGCGTGGTACGGTTAGGGTTGAGGGAGACGCTGCCGAGGCCGTTGCGGTGGTGTCGCGCCGGAATAAGTCTCTCCGGGCTCCGTTCGCGGTCAGACGAGGCTTTGATCTTCGTCTAGGAGCCAGCGGGGTGGGGGATCCCCGGATCCCGTCGAGGTCGCGGGCTATGGTGTTTGAAGGTCCATCGGCTTTGGCCGGTTGGGTCCTCAGATGGGCGATGGATGCTTGGAGACGAAGACTCTTCTTCTTCCCTATCGGTATGTTTTGTTGTTGTTGTTCTTCTCCTTCCTCTGCGCTGATGCTGAAGGGAGATACTGCTTTGCTCGGGCGGATGGCCCCGCCGCGGTGCTGGATCGGTCGGACGACTCGAGTTCTCTTTCTTCCGGAAGGGACACTTTTCGCGGTACCCAAAGCCAAAGATGGCGACGACTGTTGCAGGTGTGTTGGATTGGTGTCCATGCCCTCTCAACGCCGGTGTCAAGGTAAGAGGAAGCAGCGTGACGACATTTCTACCGTGGTTGAAGATGATGACCTGCTTGTGCCCGGTTGCACATCTTGCTGTTGCAGGGGTTTTCTCTCAAATTTCTGGGATGATGACATAAGGCTCCGGAGATCTTCATGTGTTTTGGTTGTCTTAGGGCGTTCTAGGTGTTCTTGGTCATTTATGTTTATGTTTCTGTCTGCTTGTAAGGGTCAACAACTTTGTATTTTTTGTAATTTGGATACAGAAAATGTCAAAAAAAGCAGCCTCACTTATGGACCGGCCCAGTGGCTCGGCACACACATCATATGTCCTTTTTGTTTTGTTCGTCTTTCATTGTCCGTTTGCATTTTTTCTTACGTTTACGTTTGTTTATATTAAGAAATATTCAGAATGCAGATATTTCGAATATAATTTATTAATTTTTTAGAAGTGTTCATAGTGCATTTAAAGAAATCTTCACGCATTACAGAAATTGTGTTCGTAATTTTTTGAAAATATTTGTATTTCTCAACAAATGATTGTCACATTTAAAAAATGTTCATGTTTCAAAGATATGCGGAACATTTTAAAAATGTACATACAATGTAAAAAAAATGTTCGCATAATTTTATAAGAATGTTTGATAGCATACAAAAAATTTATTCTGACATTTTATAAATATGTTCACATGTTTCAACAATATGTTAGTAACATTAAAAAAATGTTCCATGTGTATCAATAAAATATTTAGCAAATATATATGTATTAAAAAAGCTGACTTGTATTAAAAAAACAAAAAGGAAATAGACAAAAAAAACCAAATGAAAATAAAAGACCGATGGAAACTGTAGAGGAAAATAGAAAAAAAAGGAAAATATCATGTGAAACCATTCCAAAACCAACCAAAATTGAAATGTTTCACAAACTAGTGCTTAGAACCTTCGCAAAACTATACGCTAACATATTTATGGGGTCAACCAACCCTAGCAATTCGTCTGCTACATGACCGAACTCGGTTGCAGTAGTCGAAACATAGCTCTTGCGGGCACGTCGAGCCAAACCCACGATAACCACAAGGTATATATCTCACTTACCATGAGATGTATCTTTTTTTTGCGATAATATGAGATGTATCTTTGTCTCATAGAAACCACGTGGTTGATACATTGTCACCACTCGCGCCAACGGCCTGCTGCGGTATAGTTACATCGCCGTTATCCAAGGTGATGTGGGTGACCACCAACCCATTTTCACTGATCCTATCCTCCAAACCCAAGTTGTCCCTTACTTCAGCAAAAGGCTACATTTCAGCTAGATTTGTCGAGAATAATGCAGTCAGCCATCACACTCATGTACATGCTGAAATGCTTGTATGAGAAAGGATTATTATGAATTTGGCCACATAGCATGGTCTGTTTTTTACCCCTAAAAAACACAGGGTCCTTCTTTTTTATTGTACACTATTTTTTAGTGCCCATTCTACACTATTTGGAAAAGAGAAAACATTGACTAAAGTCAAAACCCGGCCCCGTCCCTTTTCTCTCCACCACCACGAATCCACGATCCATCTACTCCTCCAATCAAAAGTGGTACGACGGTTCGCTCCAGAAAAATAGGATCCCACAGGCGATCCAGGAGGCGAGCGAGGCTTCCCTTGCGTGCTGCTGGCGGCGCCGCCGGTTCCCTCTCTCTCCGCCGGCCGCTCCGGCGGCGGGAGGGAGGGGGAACCTCGGGTCTGTCCGCTTGGTGGATGCGTGGTAGGGTTTGGGTTGAGGGTGACACTGCCGAGGCCGTTGCAGTGGTGTCGCGCCGGAATAAATCTCTCTGGGCTCCGTTCGCGGTCAGGCGAGGCTTTGGTCTTCGTCTAGGAGCCAGCGGGATGGGGGATCTCCGGATCTCGTCGAGGTCGCGGCCTATGGTGTCCGGAGATCCATCGGCTCTAGCCGGTTGGGTTCTCAGATGGGCGATGGATGCTTGGAGACAAAGACCCTTCTTTTCCCCTGTCGGTATGATTTGCTGTTGCTGTTCTTCTCCTTCCTTTACGCTGATGCTGGAGAGAGATCCTGCTTTGCTCGGGCGGATGGCCGGCTGCGGTGCTGGACCGGTCGGATGACTCGAGTTCTCTTCCTTCCGGAAGGGACACTTTTCGCGGTACTTAAATCCAAAGATGGCGACGGCTGTGCAGGTGTGTTGGATTGGTGTCCATGCAGCCATGCTCTCTCAGCGCTGGTGTCAAGGAAAGAGGAAGCAGCGTAGCAGCAATTCTATTGTGGTTGAAGATGATGACCTGCTTATGCCCGGTTGCACATCTTGCTGTTGCAGGGGTTTTCTCTCAAGTTTTTGGGATGATGACACAGGGCTCCGGAGATCTTCATGTGTTATGGTTGTCTTAGGGCGTTCTAGGTGTTCTTGGTCATCTGTGTTTGTGTTTCTGTGTGCTTGTAAGGGTCAACAACTTTGTATTTTTTTTAGTTGAATACAGAAAATCTTTACAAAAAAGAAAATCTACTCCTCCAATCCGGCCCAAAGGAATCCCCCCTCGCACACTAGGGCTCCTCAGCGCCACCGCCGACGACTCGCTTCCCCGAATCCTCCGCCACTCTCCCGCGTTCGCCGTCGCCGTCGCCGTTTCCCGTTCCGCTTGCTCCCGCCCTGTCGTCCGCGTCCTACTTCCAAGGAGCACGAACGGCAGGTGAGCCCCATCTCCCCTGTCCTCTCTTCCCCCTTATCACCATACCCCAGGACGACAGCATCCATCTCGCTCAGCTCCGCCCGTGGCTCCTCCATGCCCGTCCGGCCGCCGCCGACGGCGTGCTCCCTTCCGATTCCTCTGCGCTGCACGTTATTTCCGCTCAAACTATTGAATCCCTCTGATCAATTTCGGCTCTGGGAGACAATTCTCGCTTCTGTCCTCTCTTGAGAGCTCACCATGTATAATGCGAGATGGTTAGCGATATTACTATGATCTACTAATTTGATTCCTACAGTACTAAGGTTATACAGTAGGGATTGCTAAATCTCAGTCGACTAAGACTTAACCAAGTCTCAGTCATTGTTATATTCGTGAGATCATGTGTGAAGAACTGAAGATTCATGGGGAAAAAAAAATACATCCTCAGACCAAACGAATAGCTTCGTATATTTTGTCAAAGGCCAACCAACTCTGGATATGATCAATCGGCCAAAGATCCACCGACTTCGTTATAGATCGTCAAATCCCTTGTATTTCATATTCTGTATCGACCTCCAGAAATGTCATGCATAGTTAGTGGCCCTTTTGACACAGAGACATACAACAATATCGTTGTTGCACAGAGTGATCAAAACTTTCCTTTCTTAACTCTTAGCTTGTATTTAGAGATGCAACTATGCCCTGATGCTTTTGTTCTGTCCATCTCCTAAGGTTTCTGCATTTTCCATGGCGCTTGTGGTGATGTGTGGGCAGCCGTGCAGCGGCAAGTCAGAGGCTGCAGCTTGTCTCGCTGCCGCTCTTCTCTCATCCGCGCCTGACGTCACTGTCCGCGTCATTGACGAGTCATCGCTCCATCTTGGACGCAATGATAGCTACAAAGGTATTGTCGGTTTTTAGTCTGCATGTTTTCTCTATGCCACTATTCATTTTTATTGCTCTTCTACCATCCGCTTATTTCTGCCTACCAATTGTGTACATCTATTTCTTAGATATGATTGTGGAGAAAAACTTAAGAGGAGTTCTGAGATCAGAAGTTGATAGGTCTGTGTCACGGGATGGCATAATCATCGTGGATTCTTTGAACAATATTAAGGTGAGGGCATTATTATTTCCTTTATTCTGTTGCTGCAACCTGCAACCACTACTCCATTCCCTGTTAGTAAAACTAGAAGATACAAGTAGTACTATGTGGTCATCATCTTCATGTATATCATTGTTATACTTGGCACAGTGTGATCAGGAAAAAAACTTAACAAAATCGTGGCTCCTCCCTGTGCTTTAATTTTCTGAACCACTCAAGTTTGATAATTACAAGGTCAAGTTCACCGTTTTACATTTTTTTTGTCATAGTTGGCACAGTGTGATCAGGGAAAACACGTACTCCCTCCGATCCATATTAATTGACGCACACTTATATAACTTTAGTATAAAATTCTATTAAGTGTGCGTCAATTAATTTGGATCGGAGGGAGTAACAAAAACGTGGCTCCTCCCTGTGCTTTGATTTTCCGAACCACTCAAGTTTGAGAACTACAAGCTCAAGCTCACTGTTTTACAGTACATAATAGAAAATTGTCAATACAGCTTCAGTTTTTTGGTTGTTTTTTGAGCAGTTACTATGTAAAGTGCAATATGAAGTAGATTGTGTAACTTGTGTTGTGCTCCTTTAGAGGCTTGATTATTTTCACCTATAATATTCAGGGGTACCGGTACGAGCTGTGGTGTCTTGCGCGTGCTTCGGGAATAAGATATTGTGTGGTAGGCACTTGATCTCTTGTTTATTGACTGTTACATTAATTTTAGAAAGAACAGGTTTACACTAATATGAGCATAGCACAACTGAAGCCAATCATGATGAGATGGTATCATGTGTTCCGTAGATACTGTTGTTGATTAGCTAGCAATGATGAGATGGTATCATGTGTTCTGTAATATTGTTGTTGGTTAGCTAGCTATAGAAATTAAGTAGAAAAGCAATATGGAGACAACCAGGTAATCATAAATGCAACATAGGAGGTAACACGAGTAACTTGATGTGATTCATGACTAATGAGTGGTGAAGACTGAAGACCCACCAGCATTAAAATTTCAGTTCAGAAATTAAGTACAACATGGGAAACTGGAGTGAAGGGAATTGCCATGTGAGCTGGATTCAGTTCTGTCCGCAGTTCTGGTTACCATGTGTTAGCATATATTCTTTCTTTCTATATGAGAAACTACCTTTTTAGTCAGACCAAAGTGATCTTACTAAAGTATTTTTATTACCCGATTTCTTTGAAAAGTGCATGTTGAAATCATTGGCGAGTTCACTATGCTGCTGCACCATTTAATATTGTAATGGTATAATAGAAAGTGATTTCCATCATACTTCATCTTTATGTTTCAGTTCTTTTGTGATACAGAAGTGGACCATTGTAGGGATTGGAACGTCAAGCGTCAGGAGAAAGTAGAACCCTCATATGATAGTAATATGTAAGATATTTCTCTTGTGGCTCCTGTTGACCTGTTTGCAAAATGCAATACCTCTTATGAGGGAGGTAGATGTGCACAGTTATTTTGTTTGATCTGATTTCTTGTTTCAAATCACTGAAATATTTGATAGGTTATGGAAGGCTTTGTTATTGTATTGGGTTTATGGGGAAATAATGGATGCTTTGTCTCCTTCAGTTTACTGAGCAGGCTCATGTCTCACGATTTCTTCTGTTTTCACAGATTTGAAGATCTGGTAAGAAGATTTGAGAGGCCTGAGGCGTAGCCGTTGGGATTCCCCTCTTTTCGAATTGTTTCCATCTAGAGGTAATCAAACAGTTCTTGTTTTGTCTAATTATTTTATTCTCACGGCATGTGTGATCTGAATCATTAATAATCAGCTGACCTTGCCATAGGACTTGCTTATATAGTAATGGTGTGCTAATTATTTAAGCGGGACCAAATTATTTGGAAACCAAGCTTTGCTCCGAGCACAACACCTTATGTACTACTCGCCGTAGTAAATGTTCTGTAAACCCTGCTGGTTGAACCTGGTAGAAAAGGTCATGCTCATGTGATTGGTTGCTTAATTAATTATAGCAAGACAGGGAATTGTTGGCTTCTTTTGAAAATTCTTTCTATCCAGTTTTATATTGGTTACACAAGAATTAGCACCACCCAAGAAATGGTTACTACACTTGCCTAGTGCCCGCCCTATTTTTTTTTCTTCCTTAATTGACTCATTATCCCATTTGATCGATCTGTTTTGTCTACTGTTTCAATAGAGGAAATTATGGAATCATCCCCTGTTATTGCTGAGGCTGTATCATATTTGACTAAGAAAGTGGATTCAAAAACAAGAGATGTAAAAGTACTCCAGCCTACAATAGCAACTCAGTCTGTAAGTATAATATGTTTCTCTAACGAAGGAATTGTTGCATACATTGTTGATTGACTATAACTGCCACTCAGTCTGTATAATGTTTCTCTAACAAAGGAATTGTTGCATACATTGTTGATTGACTATAACTGCAACTCAGTCTGTAAGTATAAAATGTTAATCTAACGAAGGAATTGTTGCACACATTGTTGATTGACTATAACTGCATGATCTTCCAATTCATAAACAATATGTTCCAATATTATTTGGTACTCTGTGAATGCCTGCATGAATTTGGTGTGGTACTATATATTGCAGCCCAATACAAAAACGTATTAAGAAAATGTGTTTAGTTCCTATGCCTTTTCTTTTCATGTTACAGTAACGATGCATTTGGTTCTTACTATATCGCCTGACTAGCCTATAAGGCGTTTCTGTGCTAGCGTTGGCTATCTGTTCGCTTTAATCTGAATAATCTTAACTTATGGAGGTTAGTTATGTTTTCAAGTCCCCACTAAATTTGTGGTTGTTACCAAAAGTGATGTTGGTGTGATTCTTACCCACGAGAGTGAGCCGATTTGTCTCTCCCCGTGCAGCTAGTTTTCTAGCCATCCCAGGCTACGGTGCCTCAAAGAAATTTTGGTTGCTCTAAATGCAGAACTGTGCCAGGCTAGGATAGGGCCTTTTTTTGCTTGGAATCCAGATGTACCATATCTCAAACAAATTCTGTCAAAATCTGAATACCATGATGCAAATGTGAAAACAATTAAAGTTTTTCTAATATTGCAAAAATAATGTGTATTTCCAACCTGCAATACTGTTCCATCCATATTAGTTCCTGTAGATTTAAACAAATCCTGACTTGGTTATATTTTAGGTACGGACTACTGAGGGTAATTCCCTCTACGAGATGGACAAAGCAACTCAGGTAACTGCAGTTTACCTGGTTGATGATATGTACTCCTAGGAAATGTGGCAACTTTGTTAGAAGGAACTGCAAACCTGTGATATGTACTGTACTTTGCAGGAGGTGGTCAGTGCAATTGTCGAGGCACAGTCTGGTGGTCTTGGGCTTGCCATGAATAAGATTTCTCTTGGGCCCAACTTGCCAACTATATCCTTTGTTACTGTTTAAGCAATATTCTATAGCAAGTTATATTATTGCAAGAGTTGTAAACTAAGATACCCGTCTTTGTGCATCTGTAGGCTCTGCTCTATATATATAACTTCCTAATTCAGAATAACCTTCTGATATCATACATGCTATCATTCTTTTTCAACCTTGCAAATGACTTCCTTCAAACATCAATCAAACAGACTAAAAACTCTGCGGTAGAGTAGTTTTCTGTCTGCATGGTCTCAATCTAGAATCGGATTCACCTTTTTTATCTTATTTTTTGACATAATATGAGTATCTAAGCATGGCTTTGGACCCGGCCGCCTTACCTATGCGTGTCATGTAATCAAGTGAAAGAAACTTCCGCCATCTTCATATGTTAACATTGTGTTGTGAGATCCTTAACTGACTATTACATCAATCTGCAAAGATCGGTTGGCCTGCCTGAGCTACGAGGCCTCCGACGCACTTTCATCAAACTGGCAGGGCAGTACAGCTTGAGCGGGCCGCCCCCACCAACAGACGCTGACAGCGCGAAGAGGATGTTTGTTGACTACTTGAACCGAGAAATCGGTGGATGATGGTTCCCCCATCCGATGAGTTACCCTGCCTGCAGTGTACTTCCCAGGGGGCTACTTCCCAGGGGGGGAAATGCAGGTGCTGGCAGCATGTTTTGCCCTCCCATGCTCTTCATCTGGCTTCTTTCAGGGGCGTCCAAAGAGAATCTTTGCCTCGCATGAACTTGGCCACAAGCATTCAGAAATGTCATGCTGATTGTGTAATTCTATAGGTCTTGTACTACCGAATAGTTTTCGCCGGTTTTTGCAACTTGTAAACTACTCCTACGTGATTTGGAAATGTTTACCGAATTATTTCTGTAACGGTTGCGACTCGTTACTACATATTTGAAAACTGGCTACAGATCTTGTGTTCATTGTTCTGCTTGTTTATGCTTACTTCCAGGCTGTGACAAACATATTTGAAAATTATTTGAGACAATATCCTCAGCTAACTACCTTCTGCTGTTGATAATGGCAAAGCTGATGTTGAGGATATTACCAACAGTAAAAACCTGATGTTGATAACATCAGTAATAAAGATAAAGAAAAAATAATGCACATCAGAATGACACTATTTTTTCTTCAAAACATAGATTCTTTCATGAATGGAACTACTATTCGAAATCGAACCGGGGTTTCAGTTTCTTCCACCTCAAAATCTCAAACATAAGCAAATACCGCCTCTCTCTTGTTTCGGAAACAAACTGCAATCCTATAAAACCATGAGCAATACATTCTGCAAGAAAGCTCCATCAGCTAAATTACAACATCCAGTAATTATTACTCTCTCCAATCCATAAAAAGTACTCGAGACGGTTCAACCGGGGGAACGGCCGGTTGGAGTTGCTCTCAGCATGGCACACCATTTTTCTTCAGAATACACAGTGGATTCTTTCATGAATGGAACTACTATTTCTTTCGGTATGGTTATCAGGTTATCCCTTCATGATTCCGCCGGAATCGAACTGCAGGAATACCACATCACATATCCACCTCTGCTGCTATTATCAATTCCCAAATAAAACGGCTTTTTTTTTACTGTTTCAAAAAAATCCCAAATAAAAGCAAACACTCCAAAAGTGCTCAAGTGATCCCGAGCTCATATGAGCTCGGGTGAACAGTAAAATCGAAAAAAATACAAAAAAAATCTGAAATTTTTTGTGGTGAACATTTGACAAATTTTTAATATGCTTGCAAAATTTCATCACAAAATAACATCCGTGGAATACACAGAAAAAAAAACAAAATCAGAACTCCAAAATGCTGTAAAAACAACATTTTTGGAGTATCGATTTTGTTTTTTTTGCTGTGTATTCCACAGATGTTATTTTGTGATGAAATTTTGCAAGCATGTTAAAAATTTGTCAAATGTTCACCACAAAAAAATTCAGATTTTTTTGAATTTTTTTTGTATTTTTTTCGGTTTTACTGTTCACCCGAGCTCATATGAGCTCGGGATCAATTGCTCTGTGTCCCAAACACTCCCTCTATTCTGTTTCAAAAACAAACAGCAATCCTATAAAACCATGAGCAATACATTCTGCAAAAAGTTAAAAAACATGAGCAGATCTGCCAGAAAGCTATACAAGCTAAATTACAACAACTAGTGACTAATATCACCGCCAACCATCCGGGAGAACAGCGGGCCTCCATATGAACATCGGGTTGGTAGCACTCGCAGTTGCCTTGTCAATCGGCAACGGTTAGCTGAGCCCCAATTCCTTCTTCAGCTGCTCGAGGATGGATTCTATGTCAGACACGCCATCATCAGAGCTGTTTGTTCCTTTCTTGTCACCCTGAGCATTCCTGCCACTGCCTCCAAACTGTGCGTATGGATCGTTCCTATCGTCATCCTCGGTACTCGAGCCGTCGACGTTCAGTTCGTTCTCCAGGAACTCAACAAACTCCTCGCCAATCGCCTAGATAAGCAAAAAGTGATAGAGAATTTGCATGAGCTACATCATAGGCCATAGTTAAAGCATTATCAGTGTTGTTGTTCCCAAAAGTAAAATTTACGACGAGCACCAGTGGTGTGAAGATTACTTACTGACAGTTCTTCCCACAGGCTTTTAGGTTTCTGGTCTGAGTTCAGGCCAGCTTCCCAGTTCTGAAATTCTGTTTGCAGATCTTTAAAAAAATCCCCTGCAAAATAAGAATCCAAGTGGCGTCAACTGTCAACAAAATGAACACTTGCCGATCGATTGCACTTGCTATACCTGCATAACTATCTTATCTACCGCAGATTCAAAGAAGAAAAACCACTATGGACATTAAATCTACGGGTTTCTTGGCACAAAAGTGCAATGAAATGGAGACTGTCAAAGTGTACCACAGCATAAATGATCAACCACTGGTGAGTCATCCATTTCAGTAACTAGCACAAAGTTTTCAGCCCCAAAATGTTACTACTAGTTTATTATACCACAAGAGAAGAAAAGACATTTCAGTACCAAACCCATAGAAGTCCTCTTCTGCATCAGCTGTTTTTCTGCTGCCGGTAGCCCACGATGAATCCGAGCTGCTGTTGCTGCTGCTGCTACTCGCGTACTTGGACCGGCTCTCCGAGTTCATCAGCGTGTTGTACGCGTGCTTGATCCTCAGGAACTTCTCCTGAGCATTCGCCTACATTGAACCGGGGCTCTGTCAGCAAAATCTCCCATTAGGGTAACAGTACTGAAGCTGCTGAATCCTGCTGCTCGGACGGATGGGAAGAGGAGGGAGCACCTCCTTGTTGACGTCCGGGTGGTACTTGAGCGCGAGGCGCCGGTACGCGCGCTTGATCTCGGCGGGCGCGGCCGACGGCGCCACGCCGAGCACCTCGTACGGGGACTCCCTCCTCCGCCCGCCTCCACCGCCGGCGCCCGCGCGAGCCCGCACGCTCGTCCGCCGATGGGGGGCGGAGCGGAGGGAGGCGACGGCGCGGAGGAGGGGGAGGGGGAGGGGGAGGGGGAGGAGAGGAGGCGCCGTGCCCGGAGCAGAGAGGTGGCGCGAGGGAGGGCGTAGGAGACGCGGGGCGACGACGGCCGCCTGCACGGACAGCGCCATTGCGGACGGATTGGGTTGCGGGGCTCGCGGCCAGGCCGCCTCCAATGGCTCGCGGTGAGCGGCGTCTTCCGCCGTTCAGATCGACCGGCGCAGAGGATCGGACGGCCAGAAATTGAATATAACTTTCCTGGCTGCTTTTGCTGCAAAGTGTAACACACTGCAAATTTCATTATTTAGACATGCAAATGGGTGATCTAAGAGCATTTCCAACTTCTGCTCTATTTTAGGGCAGCACCAAAAACCATCCAGCAGTTGCTCAAAAAATTGGAGCTATAAAAAAAATGTTAGATGGCTTCTCGGACGTCTCCAACTTACTGTCGTACCGATGACTAGTCGCCACCTCCTCGATTTACCCCACCAGTGGCCCATCGACCACCCACCCGAAAGCCACTGTCGTTGATCCAGTCATCGTCAGTGCGATTGGCTAGGCTGCTAGCAATGGACGACAGCGCGACGTGACATAACAATCAATATTCATGTGTGTGCTGATGTGTCCTTATTCTCTTCTTATCAGGTCGCATGATACGGTTCCGTCCTGATGGAAACGGGTCGCATGCTTCTCTTCATGGTGTTGGTACGATCGATCCGAAGTGTACTTTGGGAAAGATTGTGCAACTAAAGAAGCGTGTAACATGTACTGCTATAAGTAGAATCTCGTGAGCGGCTCCCTTCTTTGTAAAAAAGACCTTAAGTTAGTATTCGAGTCCAATAAAATAGTCGTATCACGATATGGACTGTTTATTGGTAAAAGATATGAAGACGAATGTTTGTTCTGCCTTTTCCTAGCGGACTTCTATAATAAAGTCGTGAACCAAATTCATTTTAATGTGAACGAATATGAGGTTTGATATTAAGGCCTTTGTCATATTAATTTCGGTTATATGGCGTGGCTAGCTAAGATGGATTAAATCATGAGATTCACTTTAGCCAAAGGCTCTAAGTGTCATGAGTGTGTGCAAGCTAAAACGTTATGTAAAATGGTGTGGCACTATGTGACAACATAGATAATCTAGTGTGAATAGTGGTTTATGTGTTGACTTTCTAGTATTTGTCGTTGATTTTTAATATTTTCGATTATGAACACAACTAATGGATGACGGCGATAGGATCCCCGAGTGTGATGACTGTGACGAAGATGGGGTTTGTGCGACAATCCTCACTTGGACGACGGGAGGTACTTCTCCCTCACGCTTAAGGAGGGATTCAAATATTTTACAGTATGTAACTTTAGTGGCACGTATTTCTTCGTAATTAAGCATTATTTAAGATTTGTTCAAACATTTTTTATTGCACCTTCCCTCTAAATTGATTAGCAGTGCACCGAAGATAGCGGGGTGGTAGATGACGATGTAGAGATTGGATCAACAAAGATGAGAAGTGTTGGGGTTCGGGGCAGAAAACACAAATTTTTCCTTGACCTACGATACCCAATCCCAAGACCTATGCTATGCTGATGCAAGTAACGGATAGAAATAAATCACATACCAGTATGTAGTCCGTTAAGCGGGAAACGTTCCCGCATGAACGTGGTTGGTGTAGTCGTACCGGCAATCCCCGATGCCGCGCAGATCCACGATGACTCCTGTAGCCACCCGATCCTTGCAGACCGATGACGGGATTACGTCCCCGTCGGAACGTTGCTGATGAAGACCTCGCGATACCACCACGACGATGAAGTAGCACCACAAGTGTAGTGCCTCGCGGGATTATACACATACAGTATACCCGACGTCCCTCCGGGCTCCGAACCAGTAGAGCAGCGGAAAGAAGATGGATTCGGATCCCGATTCCAGCAGCACGACGGCGTGTGTATAGTAGAGAAATCCCCAACCCAGAGCAGCCTCCAAACAAGGGGAGTCCGCTCAAAGGAAGGAGAAAGGAGGGAGAGAGATGAGAAACTTTTCTCAAAAATTCATGATTAAAAGGGCACCCCTACCCCTCCTTATATAGGCCAAGGAGGGGTGACACCCTCCCCTCAACTTCCCATGTGGGACTAATCCCAAAGGGGAGGGGGGCGCACCAATAAGGGGGGTGGGCCCCCTCATGGCGCCATGGCCCATGGGGGAGGACTCCCTCTCCCCCTAATGGGCCCTATGAGGCCCATATGCCTTTTAATTCATTTTTAATTATATTTAATTATATTTTAATATTTAATTCAGATAATTAAATAATAAAACATATATTAAACATTATTAAATATATTTTGAACCTTTCAAAATACCCAGAACAACTTCCGGCCTTCATCGGAAAAATTCCGGTCATCACCGGAACAATTCCGGTGTTCTCTCCAATTTCTCCGGTGATCCCGAATCAATCCTTACTGCGTCGAGTACCCTTAAGTGTAACACCCTACGGTCCGGGAAACAGCAGACATGATCGAGACAACTCTCATTGATCAATGACTAATCAATTGGACCTGGTTATAATCCTTGATAGCCCCTGCGCTTCCATCGAATGAACTTCAATCGCTGTTGGATCCGTTAACCGTGTGCCTGTTCCTTTTGTCCCGTGGTACTTTGCTTGTCCGAGGTTTGATCATCGGTATCCACTATACCTAGTTCGTCCTCGTTCTCAACAAACAAGTTTACTCGTTCCCGTGATATTACAACTCCGTGACCTAGTCACACGTTTGCAAACTTTATGATGCAATATCACCGAGTGGGCCCAGAGTACCTATCCGTCACACGGATGGACAAATCCCGCTTTGATCTATTTGCATACTCATCAACCATCTATTTCGGAATACCCAAAGTGCACCGTTATAGCCAGCATATTTCAGTCAGGCGGTGGGATACAAATCAAAGCATCCTAATAGATCGTAATTACGTATGATCATTACGGTCAAAGGATCTGGTCACTACGTTATAGTTATCGCAATGTAGAACTATGTGACTTGATCACATCGCAACACTTCTGGTGGGTGTATGTCCATCATATCATTATCCAATGATACGACTCCATTGTCAACAGACGCCATTGTCTCATGATCAGGAAACCTTGATCATCAATCGCCCAATGGACTAGTATACTAGGGTTAACTAGGGACCTGGTTGTTTGTATACCACACCTGTATTAATGTTTCCTCTTAATACAGTTCTAGCATAGTATCAAACGTATTATGAACTAATGGAATATGCTCGATAAAACATATTTTATTTGCCTCTAGGGCACATTCCCAACAGTCTCCCACTTGCACTAGAGTACAAATAAACTAGTTGCATTTTCTCTGGATCATAACTCCTTATTGATCATGCTTGCCCGTGGAAGAGGTTGTATCAACGGTCTGGGTACCATTCAGAACCGTATGTCCTTTTGCAAATCATAATGTCACCTAATTTGACATTCCTTCATTATCCACTATAATGATGAGGTATATATATATTTGGCGGTGAAGTGAGACTTCGTTTGCTGTGTCATAGCAATGACATATGGTTGGTCAGCGGACTCTCCCATAGTCATGCACACTTGAAACTCACTCAATCAGAAGTCGAACTTCTTAAGCCATAATATAACTCCTGCTACTTCTAAAGCAACCACATCAATGTAGATTCAATCCTTAGTGCATTGTATGCAACTTTGATGTCTAACCATGTTTCTTTCAACTTAGGCATTCATTAGTATGATATCTCAATTTTCTAGGTTAGTGTCAAAACTTGAACCAGCATAACATTTATGGTCAAGTCCACTATCCTTTACAAATTTGAGATGTATCCTCAGTTCTCTCCAGACACTGAAGGATAAACTTAACTCTTTGTTCAATGATTTACTCGTAAATCATATCACAACATGTTCTTACTACTAAGAACTTGGGTCACATTACGTCGAGTACATAACTCTGGTTTTATATGAAAGAACCTATGACAAAGGCATAGAGGATCCAACACATCCATTTCTTTCATTAACCATTAACCATTGTTCTTGTACTGAGATTAACTCAATACTTCTCTTGGATATACAAGTAAGGACCACTTCTTGACTTGTCCCATTCTGAACTCCTTCAGAATCTTATCCAGGAAAGTATTACGACTCAATGTTATTAAACACATATCTATCTTAATAGATCTTCAATGCTTAATACTTTATTCATCTTCATTTATGAACGATTCAAATAATCATTAACACAAACTGCACCATTCATAATATGTTATCCATATATGAGAATGTTATCATGCTCCCACTCAAATATGTCATGCACATATTAAGTTATAGGATAACACTCATATTGCTCCCACTCAAATATGTCAGCCACATATAAGACAAGGATAACATCCACATGGCTCCCACTTAGATATGTCAGACACATATTAAGTTCAGGATACTAACCACATGGCTCCTACTCAAATATGTCATTTACATATAAGGCTAGGATAATACTCCCATAGCTCCCACTCAAAATATGTCGTCTACATATATCAAGTTTCAGGAAACTATTCAGCTCCCACTCAGTTTCATGCAAAATGCAGGTTTCCTCGATATTTTGGTTAAGTCCAAAATCCTTTGATCATCCATCAAAATGAGAATTCAGTTTACGAGACACTAGTATCCATATGTTTTTCCAAAACCTTCTTGTTGTACCAATTACAACACTTCTTCAAATACATGATTTGAGGAAGTCACGGTATTGATAACAATCCTGGATCAATCGTAGTGAATATCCCTTTGACTCAAGCATTGCTACACATTGTAGTCAACCCATTGAATTTGTCAGAAACAATCTTTGTGACAAACCGATCTTGACGTCCCTTTGATGTTCACATTTATTCCTCATAACTCTGAAGTTATTGTGAATATCAAGTAACCTCCTTACTTGATAAGATTCAAGCAATCTTAAATGTAACTCAACATAGGATTTCATGACTCATAGTCATATCTCGTACTTAGGTCCACCATCGCTTCTTTGTAGTTCGTAGGAATGTCTTGTTCCATTAACATGACAAGTGAATCATGAATATCATTTTGCACCAGGGGCAAATATATATTCTTGAATCCTACCTTTCTCAGTAAAAGCTTTCTTCAAAACATCATGATCTTTATCATTAGTTTCTCCTCTTATTGTAGAGTTTTGCTTCCAGAACATATTCCGTTGCACTACTCTGACATTTGGAGGCAAGGTCAATTACCTTGGTTGAACTTTCACTTTTCTTCCATTACCACATTTATCAAGAACAATTCTTGACAAACACCAAACATAGCAATACAAGTTTTGCTCCTTTTGGTTCTAGTTGTGGAAGATGCATCCATAGTTGTCTAAGGATACACTACAAAGATAATTTATCTTACATAAATCAAGCTTCCTAGAAACCACAATACACCATGACATATATAGTGTTGGTTTCCACGAACTCAGATGGTTCCCTATGCTGAAGTGAGTGTTTGCATATTAAATTAATAACTCTAAACAATAATAACGTAACTTGGTAAGAGATAACTTAGACCATACACTTTTCGATAGAATATGATCACAATGTTCAGGCACGTCAATCATATTGAAGTGTCTCAAGACATTGCAATTTGAGGAACAACTTTCACACAAGTCTTTATGCCCAAGACTAACTCAAAACATTTGTCACTTTGATCAAATCGTAGAGACTTGTCTTTCTTGTTAATTTAATATCCATCTTTACTCTGAAATCCCTTTTGATCATATCAAATTATTTCAGACTCATGTTTCATTTAGTGAATACAAATATTCATCTAAGTCCACATACGAAGTTCACGAAATAATGAAATTCACTACATGCTGACATACGATACATCACAATGTATGATACTCAACAATCAGTACACATTCCGTTTTACCAGAATGCGAGGTTTTAGTCATCTCACCTCAGAGGCATGGTTTGCATATGTCAAGAGATCAAGTATCTTAAGACATCATCATACCATTCATGACTTAAACTGTAGTGTCATTATTAAGCCTGGATATTTCTTGGCATTACAATATTTCTTATAAATGATCAAACAACTATCATCAATATAAGAATAACTCATTCATAATCGTAATGTGACCATAATAGATATCATTCATAAAAGGAGAACAACTGACTTGTTTCTCACTAATATGAATAATTGTCTTCGCGAGATGCAAGACACACTAATAAAGTCCTCATTAAAACGATCATAAAATTTATTCATATATTAATCAATTGATAGATGTAGAGGGAGAGTGTTGTCGACCATCAACTATCTTGATTGTCGTCATCACACATTGTCACCTCATCCCTTCCAAGCCACTCTCAAGCAGTAAGTTCAAGCATCGAATACTTAATCAACCGCAATTAGTGTTTCGTGGGAAAGACATTTATAACTCGTATATCAAATATACCTTCTCCGTCAATGACCATTCCTGCATTGGTTCTACTCTTAAAGTTCTTAACTTTAACCATGACCTCATGACAGGTGAACGATTCTCCTTCATGACATAGTCTAGACATGGTCTTTGTAACTGGGAGGAAGCGGATGTAACTCCCCAGTTATCGCAAAGTAACCATTCATTCAGTAGTCCAAGTTATACACAAGGTGTTCCATGTATCTTATACATTTTCCAAGTGACTTTCTCAGCAGGTTGTTCCTTCCACCATAGTTGAAAGAAACCCCGTCCATATACTCATATTCCATTTCTCTGATTTGTGACCAAGTGCTTTCAAGTTCACCTAGCACGTCATACGTGTTGGTTAACATGCATTCACAATTCAGACTCATAGAATGAAGTATGGTGTATTGGACAGTCATTCATAAGTGACGGTGAGTACGATACTCATCATCATCTTCCTTGAATACGGAGTTATCAGGTGTATCTCCTAGCAGTTCTTCGTATTATGTTTAACAAGTCATTACTAACGAGTATGTCTCTAATGGTGTTGGTACACATCAATGAAGTAAGACCCATTTACCTTAAGTTCTATCATACTAAAAGAGCCATAGTTCTAAACATTGGTATGACGTTATCTACAATGATATTTGCAAAGACATGAAGATTAAGTTCATAATATGGAGTTTCAATTTGATTTCAAAAATCTAGAAAGCTCCCACTTAGATAAACACCTCTCAATTTAACTAAGTGATTACACAATCCCAGCCCCCATACCTCCCCCGATATGTACGGCCCAGTATGCGAACCAGGTAGGCCTCTAAGCCAATCACATCAGGCATGTGACTCGTGCTCGACCTTTCGGTCTCCTGTGTTCCAGGCCCGCATCTACATACGTCAAGCCTGCCAATCGAACCTTGATGTTAGCTGTTCAGCAAGGCCATATCTGCATATGCCAGGCTCGCCGAACCCAACCTCATGCGAACTCCGTTGAATATGTAGGACAACTCTGGTATGTACGGAGCATCAAGCCATATGGGAGAACCTTCCAGGTGGTGCCCATCAAA
Organism: Bromus sterilis; assembly: GCA_950022295.1. NCBI lineage: Eukaryota > Viridiplantae > Streptophyta > Magnoliopsida > Poales > Poaceae > Bromus > Bromus sterilis. Next base: position 38,086,950 of record OX465598.1, read on the forward strand.
AGGGAGAACACAATGTTGGTATTGTGAGAGATGGTCCTGTTTCGTGCTACCGTCGATATATCTAGCATACTAGCATAAAACAGGAAGTAAAACTGTAAATCATACAATCTATGATTCCCCCTTACATGCAAATTAAAGTTGAAAAACGCCTTTCTACTTTATCTTTTGCAAGTTTTACGTGGCTGCTAGGGGTTTCGAGAAAAGAACCGCTTTCTATCCTGCGAAAACAAGCCACAACACCAATCCCACAATTGTCTCTATTACACCCCTGTCGGGGCCCTCCGTTGCAAACATCTTCGCATCGCTAATGCAGAGAGACAGACACCCCCCCAGCCACTTTATATGGTACAAGCCATATGTCAAGCGTGGAACCAGTCTCGCGTAAACGCGTAAGATCGGTCCGGGGCCGCTTCATCAAACATTGCTGCAATGCTAAATGAGTACACGTGAGAGGGTAACAATTGAGAATTTATGCCCACATACTAGATGTGTTCTATCCGTACAATACATCTACGCATAGCCTTTCTCATGATACCACTGTTGGGGTTCGGGGCAGAAAACACAAATTTTTCCTTGACCTACGATACCCAATCCAAAGACCTATGCTATGCTGATGCAAGTAACGGACAGAAATAAATCACATACCAGTATGTAGTCCGTTAAGCGGGAAACGTTCCCGCATGAACGTGGTTGGTGTAGTCGTACCGGCAATCCCCGATGCCGCGCAGATCCACGATGACTCCTGTAGCCACCCGATCCTTGCAGACCGATGACGGGATTACGTCCCCGTCGGAACGTTGCTGATGAAGACCTCGCGATACCACCACGACGATGAAGTAGCACCACAAGTGTAGTGCCTCGCGGGATTATACACATACAGTATACCCGACGTCCCTCCGGGCTCCGAACCAGTAGAGCAGCGGAAAGAAGATGGATTCGGATCCCGATTCCAGCAGCACGACGGCGTGCGTATAGTGGAGAAATCCCCAACCCAGAGCAGCCTCCAAACAAGGGGAGTCCGCTCAAAGGAAGGAGAAAGGAGGGAGAGAGATGAGAAACTTTTCTCAAAAATTCATGATTAAAAGGGCACCCCTACCCCTCCTTATATAGGCCAAGGAGGGGTGACACCCTCCCCTCAACTTCCCATGTGGGACTAATCCCAAAGGGGAGGGGGGGCGCACCAATAAGGGGGGTGGGCCCCCTCATGGCGCCATGGCCCATGGGGGAGGACTCCCTCTCCCCCTAATGGGCCCTATGAGGCCCATATGCCTTTTAATTCATTTTTAATTATATTTAATTATATTTTAATATTTAATTCAGATAATTAAATAATAAAACATATATTAAACATTATTAAATATATTTTGAACCTTTCAAAATACCCAGAACAACTTCCGGCCTTCATCGGAACAATTCCGGTCATCACCGGAACAATTCCGGTGTTCTCTCCAATTTCTCCGGTGATCCCGAATCAATCCTTACTGCGTCGAGTACCCTTAAGTGTAACACCCTACGGTCCGGGAAACAGCAGACATGATCGAGACAACTCTCATTGATCAATGACTAATCAATTGGACCTGGTTACAATCCTTGATAGCCCCTGCGCTTCCATCGAATGAACTTCAATCGTTGTTGGATCCGTTAACCGTGTGCCTGTTCCTTTTGTCCCGTGGTACTTTGCTTGTCCGAGGTTTGATCATCGGTATCCACTATACCTAGTTCGTCCTCGTTCTCAACAAACAAGTTTACTCGTTCCCGTGATATTACAACTCCGTGACCTAGTCACACGTTTGCAAACTTTATGATGCAATATCACCGAGTGGGCCCAGAGTACCTATCCGTCACACGGATGGACAAATCCCGCTTTGATCTATTTGCATACTCATCAACCATCTATTTCGGAATACCCAAAGTGCACCGTTATAGCCAGCATATTTCAGTCAGGCGGTGGGATACAAATCAAAGCATCCTAATAGATCGTAATTACGTATGATCATTACGGTCAAAGGATCTGGTCACTACGTTATAGTTATCGCAATGTCGAACTATGTGACTTGATCACATCGCAACACTTCTGGTGGGTGTATGTCCATCATATCATTATCCAATGATACGACTCCATTGTCAACAGACGCCATTGTCTCATGATCAGGAAACCTTGATCATCAATCGCCCAATGGACTAGTATACTAGGGTTAACTAGGGACCTGGTTGTTTGTATACCACACCTGTATTAATGTTTCCGCTTAATACAGTTCTAGCATAGTATCAAACGTATTATGAACTAATGGAATATGCTCGATAAAACATATTTTATTTTCCTCTAGGGCACATTCCCAACAAGAAGGTACGGACTATGGGGAACGGAAGCGGGCGTGAAGGCGCACTACTGGTGCATCGTGCCATAGTTGTAGGTATGGGTGATGAATTTGAGGTGGGAAGGTGGCGCAAGGAGAAGATCCCCCGGTAGCAGAGGAGATGGACGACAAGATGTAGTCGAAGGAGACGATTACCCGACCCTCGCAGATCTGAAATGGAAAGCGGAAGTGGATGGGGCGCACCTAGATCCCCTATCATCCAGACGAGGCAACAGATCATCGATGCATAGGCGCAGCGCCTGTCGAACAAGGCGCACGGAAGCGACACATCTAGCTTTCTCCTTGGGGAGGAGATGCGGCGATGGTGCGGGAGGACGGGCGCACACCAGTATTAGGTGGATCTAGAGGATGGAATGGGGAGTGGGTGTGAGGGAGAAAAGAAATCCAGGATGTCCAGCTAGTTTCCCATAGGCGGCGGAGGGCTTTGCCAAACGGTGTCTGTCGACGACGGCCAGGGGGTATTGGGGTAAGAGCAACTCTAGAAGATGTGTTATCCCAACACCGACCCATATATATACAGACCTTTTGGCGGACGAGCGCATTTTTCGGCCAGACCAGATACGCCATATCCTGCACTACCCATAAAAATTTTTCGGACGGCTCGCAAAATCCCCTCCCCGCTGCTATATCTACGTTGGGTGAAGGGGATATAGGGTTGCCGTCTCGCATTCTTCCCCCCCTCTGTCGCCGCATCCTCTTTCATCTCCGGCGAGAAATGCAGATGGCTAGGGGAGGATCTAGCAGTCGCGGAGGCCGAAGCGGGTCTTCGCCTACGACGCGTGGCCACCACAACGATGAGGTGGGTAACTCTCACGGCCCCACACGTTCTCTGGTCGACCCGACAAGGTCGGGTCAAGGACGCGCCCTTGGCGCACTGTCCCGCGGCTAGAACAGCGCCCATGCGCGATTCTACAATGTCGGCGACATCTTGTGGCCATCGACGGAGCGATTACGCCCCGCGGGGCGCAAGCTCATCGCGCCCAAGGAAGCCATGCCGGTGAGCAAAGACAGCGTCGACGAGCGTCTAGATATCGCGAGGGAGGACTACAACTACCACATCGCGGTGATGAACTCCGCCTTGAAGTATCACCTCGGCGTGAGGAAGTAGGTGATGGCCCTCCCCTCACCCCCTCCCCACCCGCTCGCGCGGTTAATTTTTTGTTGTTTTTTTGTCATTCTAAAGTCCGACGGTAGTTTCGATGATTTATATACCGCAGATTATTAAGTTTAATATTTTTCAAATATGGCGTTTCAGATGGCAGATCTGTCATGTCGTGTTTCATTTTGTACTGTATTTCATATTTAGGGCGAACCACATCTCGTTTATGCAGTACAGAATTTTACTGATTGTGCTAGAGTTGCTCACTACTATGAAAAATCTTATAGGTAGAGGCTTAACGGCAGCGCCCTAAAAAATGGGACGCTACTGTTAATTAGCAGTAGCGCCCTGCATAAGAGGGGCGCTATTGCTATGCCTTTAGCAGTAGCGCCTGTATAAAAGGGGCGCTACTGCTACTTAACAGTAGCGCCCTGTACAAGAGGAGCGCTACTGCTAAGTTGATAGTAATAGCGCGCGGTATAAACCCACGCTGCTACTAAGTGCTCTGCACTCTCTGGGACATGCTATACTAGTAGCGCCTGTATAAGCGGGGCGCTACTGCTAAGTTGATAGTAGTAGCGCCTGTACAAGAAATTCACCAAACGCACCCCCCTAGACCGCCTTTTCAGTTTAAAAAAATAGAAGAAAATGATGGAAATGTCAAAAAAATAAAATAAAATGAGATTCCCATGTGATATGTGGTCTAGTTGTTAGGGAAATTGAAAAATATGAATTTCGAATTTTTTGCAAAATCTCTCTAAAATTTGTAAAATGGGCACAACTTTTGCTTACGAACTCCGATAAAAAATATTTACATGAAAAATCATCTACTCGAAAAGTTATATTCAAATTCAACTAGGGGAACCCCGTTGAACATTTTTAGAATCCTCAAAAATCTAACAGAAAAAAAGTTACGACGCTTTTAAGATTTGGAGACCAAAATATTCGAAAAAATAGGTAGAGTGTTAACGGTAGCGCCTGTATAAGAGGGGCGCTACTGCTACTTAACAGTAGCGCCTGTATAATAGGGGCGTGTAAAAGTTTGTGGAAGCGTTGATCTCCCGTGGGAGACTTGCGTATGTATATATAGAAGCAATTGCCTTGGCGTGTACACAGAAGACTCAACCCGAGTCGGTTGTGAGTCAGAGGAGAGTTAGATTACAAGAGAAGTTTGTTAGAGAGGAGATAGAGATGAATACGTACTACTATCTAACTATCTTTTTTAACACCCTCCCTTAATCTTAACTATCCTAAATTAAGATTCTGCTTGAACTCTTGAAATGCCTTGAACGGTAACGCCTTAGTAAATCCATCCGCTACTTGATCTTTGGAAGGAATGAATCTTATCTCCAGTTTCTTGTCCGCAACTCTCTCATGTACAAAGTGAAAGTCAATCTCAATGTGCTTTGTCCTAGCATGAAAAACTGGATTTGCAGACAGATAAGTAGCACCCAAGTTATCACACCATAGACAAGAGATACGCTGTTGTTTTATGCCCAACTCTTCAAGTAAGGATTCCAACCAAATGATCTCTGCAGTAGCATTAGCCAAGGACTTGTATTCAACGTCTGTGCTTGACCTTGACACAGTTGCTTGTTTTCTGGCACACCATGATATGAGATTAGATCCAAAGAAAACAACAAACCCTCCTGTTGATTTTCTGTCATCACTGCAGCCTTCCCAATCAGCATCAGAGAAAGCACTGACAAGTGTAGAATTGGACCGTCTGAAATGAAGTCCTGTACTTCTAGTATGCTTAACATACCGCACTATTCTCTTCACAGTTGTCCAATGAGTAGAGGTAGGTGCATGCAAATACTGACAGACTTTATTAACTGCAAAGGAGATATCTGGACGTGTCAAGGTTAAATACTGTAAGGCTCCAACAACACTCCTGTACTTTGTTCCTTCTTCTTCATTCAGTAGCTCTCCCTCATGGGCTGAAAGTTTTTCTGAAGAAGATAAAGGTGTGGGTGAAGGTTTGCAATCCTTCATCCCCATGCGAGCTAGAATCTCCATAACATACTTTCCTTGATTCAACATTATCCCATCACGTGTTTTTGTGACTTCAATACCCAGGAAAAAGTGCAAATCACCAAGATCTTTCAGAGTAAACTCTGAACTCAAATCACATAGGAGAGAATTAGTAGCACTTTGTGATGAGCTTGCAACTATGATATCATCAACATATATGAGAACAAATAGAGTAACACCTTCCTTGTTATAAATGAACAGAGAAGTGTCAGCCTTGGATGCCATGACGCCAAGTTGCTTTAGCTGAGAGCTCAATCTGGAATACCACGCCCTAGGTGCCTGTTTCAGACCATAAAGAGCTTTGTCAAGCTTACACACAAAATGTGGTGCTTTACTATCCTCATATCTTGGTGGTTGCCTCATATAAACCTCCTCTTCCATGTAACACCCTCAGAATCAGTAACAATAATCACTACAGTGATTCCACTGTTAGTGATCATTACTGTTGATGATCAAGCCATGATCACCTTTGATCATAGCTCTGTCAGATTTCAACCCTGATAAAATTTTCAAATTTGTTATCTATTGAATTGCTCCAAGAATTTATGGGTGATTGATAACCATCATGAAAAAACTTAAACCAAGTTAACTCCTAGCCATTTGAATAATCACAAGTCAATGATAATTATGAACCCAATGTTGTGGGGTTATCAAATTGTTTTATAAATTTAAAATGGAAATGAAAATCTTTGTTAAACCAAAATTTGTGGAACCTATTAAGTAAATGCCTAGCAATCATTAGGCCATGTTACTATAGTAATGGATATTTTATTAAAGTGTTTTAGGAATAATATGAAATAAAAATAAATGCTTGGGAATTATTGAATTGCCATGGTAAATTTAATAAACAAGTAGGAATTTTTAAATGCACTAAAAATTGTGAAACCATTTTTATTAAATACTTTTTGTGGCATTGTTATAAAATATTTTGTGCATTGAATAAAATCTCAATGAATTTATTTGGGCACGAAACTTTTTGTGGCATTGTTATAAAGTGCATCACTAATTTTGGTGCATGTTTCACATTTTACAAAAATAAAACATTAGCCAAATACATTTAAACAAAAGAAAAGAAAAACAAAAACAAAGAAAAATCGGAAAAACCATAAGCCTCGCCCAGGGCGAGGCCCACCTGGCCCGAACCCCTCCCCTTCTCTTCTTCCTCTCACCTGCCCCCCGCCCCCACCCACGATGCCATGGCCGTGGCCATGCCGGCCCCCCTCTCCCCTCACCTGCCCCCCCTCCTCCACCTGCTCCCCCCTTGGATAAGAACGATCCCCTGGCTCCCGTGGACCTGGCCAGATCTTTTCCCTCCTCTCTCCCTCACACTCTCTCTCCCCCGCGAAGAACTGACGCCAAGGCAGCCATGGGCGCGCGCTCGTGAACACGCGCGGCCACCGGCCATCCCAAGACGGACCCGCGTGTCCTGGAGCCTCGCCATCAACGTCTTCACCACCTCCCGTGGCGAATCGGGCCGGGAGCCCCTTTGTCGAGCGCAACGTCGCCGTCTTCCCCTTCGGATCCGACGAGTCCCTCCGGCAATTCCTCCGCCCCTGCTGCTCCTAAGCCACCATCGAGCCATCGTGTGCTCCCATGGTGAGCTACGTCGCATTTCCCCCTTCCTACATGCTCGATTGGCCGTCGCTAGCTACTGCCACCATGGCTGTTCGAACCGAGCTCCGCCGTAGTTGTTACTGCCGTCTCCCTAGTCATTACCGGGAGCAGTTGAGCACATCAACGTGCTCAGTGAGCTTACTAGAGCCGAATGCGCATAGTCTCGCCTCCCCTCGTTACCGTTTTTCTCCAGACGGTCATCGTTGTGCTCCGGCGCCGTCGACCGTCGACGCTGCCCTCGCCCTCGGCCGCCCTAGCTCGAACTGGTAGCACAAATGGACGCGGCGCACGCCTCTTGTCCGAATGGTGGTCATGGCGTTCGATTTGACCCTCCGTAGCCGAATCCCGGCCATCTCTCGAGCCGCGCCGTCGCGTTCGATGTCGCCGGCGTTAGCACTCCGGCGCGTCGACGTGGCCAGTCAACGGGGTCACTTATGACGCCATGTATGACTGACGGGTGGGCCCCACCGCTTAATTGATAGATTAAATCACTAAAAATCCAACCCTAACAGTCAATTACATGTGGGCCGAGTGCTATCTTTAGTTAACCAAAGATTAGAACAAATGGAATAGCCCCTGTGCCAATGACATATGGGCCCCAAGGCCATTTTCAATTAAATTAAAACTGTTAATTAACTCTGTTAGTATGGCAGGTGGGCCCTCGACAAGTTAATTAGTTTAATTAAGTTAGAAAATATAATGTCCCTATGACATGTGGGACCCCACTGTTAATTAAGTTTAATAAAACTATTTATCAAATGTGAAACTATTTATCAGGTTTGACTGGTCAACTTTACTGTTCTGGATAATGTTTGAATAAACAATTACAGAAATTACAGAAATTCTTTTTAAATGATTTAAACTTTGAATTTGAATAACTTTTAAACCGTAACTCAGATTAAAAAACTTTATACATGAAAATTGATTAAAAAAATAACGAATACGAATACGCTATCCGTATGTCTATCACACCCCTCTAATACAACGAACATCGAACCGTCCCCCTTCGGACCGAATGTCCGATAAATTGTCCGGTACTGCTAAAGTACCCGGATGAATTTATTTCGAACACGAATGTTTCTCAGAATAGATCAACTAGTACGGATACACCACCCTTATGTTTGTCCGGTACCCACGACACCTCCGGCTTGATCCTTCCCCCCTCCGGACACCCTGTCCGGTAATCACCCGGAGCCGGTAGTTCATCCTCAGATGAATTTCCGTTCCGAGCAACGTGCATTTCACTGCGTTAGAACACCGTTAACATTTCATCTGTCATGACATGCATCTGTTTGTATATGTTTGCTGTGTATTTACTGTTTCTTCCCCACTTAATCTCCGGTAGACCCCGCTGCTGCCGTCGACTACACCGCTGCTGAGTACGGCTACTTCGTCGACGACCCTACCCCTACCGTCGAGCTTGCAGGCAAGCAGAGCCATTCTCTTCCCCCAGATATCGCCTACCTTTCTGTACTTTCTTGCACTAGGCATTGTTACTGCTGCTGCTACGTTACAATCCTATTCAATTGCATAGCCTGATTTTGTCGCCCCTTATTGTACCTTCCTTATCCTATGCTTCCTGCTATATCTATATATTATATTCAGCAGTGAGCCCTGCGCATTGTTAGCTAGGATTAGATAGCGGGTCGTGGCCACTCAGGGGAGTGACGCGGATACAAAATATATACAACTGCAACAGGTACAGATCAATGCAGACGCCCTAGGGAACCTACAACGGCGAGACTCTGCCGAGTCGCTTCGAGTTTGGCTTACGAATGGAATGGACTCGTATTTCACTCTCGTCGGCTCAGTAGCGTAGCATCACCGGGATGATATGAGGTTTACCTCTTTAGTTCATTCCGCTGATATCTCTGTCAAACCTCTTTAAGTGTGCCATCGAGGGTGATACCTCCTGGTTTCACTTAATGGTAGGAACTCGAACCAACTGGTGTCCTTAAAGGTAAGAAGTCGGGCGACCCAACGGTGCCCGCGAGTGGTATTGCGACGGGACGACAGGGAGGGTACGACCAGTGTACCGGTGTGCTTGGCCCCTGATCGTTGGCCGCGAGAGTTACCAAACCACGAAAGTCGAGCTCCTCCAGGAGCACACGCGAGACAAGGTAAGGAGACGGTTTACCTTGTTGGTAACCGCAGTGACTTGGTGGGACGACGGGGCAGGCACCGATGTACTGGTGGTCCTGGCTGCTGTCGTTGTCCGCGGGTCAGTTAAGTCGAGGCAACGATAACGGTTGTCACGCAGGTTAATAAAATGATAAATGGTTCAGTGAATGTCTTGAGTTGGATATATGCCATGTACGCACTACCTACCCGTGGGAATTACGAGTTATGGGCTCCTCTGCTTCATAGTGTCGTCCGAGGACTCTTAAGACGTCAGCAGTACCGCGGCTGTTGGGATACGGGGCAGAAAACACAATTTTTTCACACCTACGGTACCCGAACCCAAGATCTATGCTATGGCGATGTAAGGTAACGGAGGGAATCGGTGTTCATACCTTTGAAGACCGAAAGCGGGAAACGTTCTTACGAACGTGGTTGGCGTAGAGTCAGAACTACGACCTCCCTGTCGTGTAGAAGACCACCACCGGCGAGGATGACTCCCGGTAAACCTCCAGCGACGAAGCAGCACCACAGGTGTAGTGCCTCGAAGAGATTATACACGTACGGCACAATCGATGTTCCTCCCGGGCTCCGAACCAGGCGAGCAGCGGAAAGAAGACGGCTACGGATCCCGACTCCGGCAGAGCGACGGCCTGCCTTATGGTGGAGAACTCCAATCCTGGTGCAGACTCCAAACAAGGGGAGTCCACTTCCGGAAATGGAGAAGGAAGAAGAAGGAGATCAATTGTTGTTGTATGGAAAAAGAGGGGGTCTACCCCTCTATATAAAGGCCAAGGGGGGGTGTGATCCCTCTTCCCTCCCCCATGTGGGACTAAACCCCCAAGGGGGAGGGGTGCGCCAGCCAAGGGGGGGTTGGGCCCCACCACTTGGCGCCAAGCCCAAGGGGGGGAACCCCCTCCTCCCCTAATGGGCCTCAAAGGCCCATATAGCCTTTTTCCATTATTTTTAATTATTTAATAAGTTTTAAATATTTAATTCAGATAATTAAATAATAAAAACATTATTAAAACAATTAAAATTTATTTTGAACTATTCAAAATGTCCGGAAACCATTCCGTCCTCCTCCGGAACTATTCCGGTGATTTCTCCTATTTCACCGATTGATCCCGTAACTGTCCTATGCATCGATTGCCCTTAAGTGTAACACCCTAACGGTCCGGGAAACAGCAGACATGGTCGAGACTCTTCTCATTGACCAATGACTAGTCAGTTGGACCTGGTTACAATCCTTGACAGCCCCTGCGCTTCCATCGAATGAGCTTCGATCGCTTTTGGAAACCGTTAACGATACGACGTAATCCCTTTGTTCTGCGGTACCTTGTTTGTTCGAGGTTTGATCGTCGGTATCCCACATACCGTGTTCACATCTCGTTCATGACAAACAACTTCTCTCGTCCATGATCATTGCATCTCTTTGTGACCTAGTCACGTCCTTGCAAGGGTTGATGCAATATCACCGAGTGGGCCCAGAGTACCTGTCCTGTCATAAGGACTGACAAATCCCGCTTTGATCTATTAACATACTCATCAACCATCTATTTCGGAATACCCAAAGTGCACCGTTATAGCCAGCATATTTCAGTCAGGCGGTGGGATACAAATCAAAGTCTCCTCATAGATCGTGATTACGTATGATCATTACGGTCTAAGGACTAAGGCATACGCTACAAATTCATAGCAACGCTGAACTATGTGACTCGATCACATTGCATCACTTTTAGGTGGGTGTCTGTCCATCACATCATTCCCCTAATGATATGACCTCATTGTCAATGGACTTAAGTGTCGCCATGATCAGGAAAGCTTGATCAATCAATTGCCCAATGAGATAGTTTACCCGAGTTAAACTACGGACCATGTTTTATACTACACTTGTATTAGTATTTCCAAGTAATACAGTTATAGCACAGTATAAAACGTATTATGAACAAAACGGATATGTGACAAATATCTTTATTAATTTGTCTCTAGGGCACATATCCAACAGTCTCCCACTTGCACTAGAGTACAAATTACACTAGTTTACATCAGGTATGTATCTAACACCAATGGTCTCTCGGTGTTCTTCAAACTTGCCCTGTGGAAGAGGTTTAGTCATCGGGTCTGCTGCGTTCAGATCCGTATGTATCTTGTGAATCCTAGTGTGTCCATCCCTGACGTAGTCTCGCGTCACATGGAACTTTCGGAGGATGTGCTTGGCTGTAGAGTGAGTTCTTGGCTCCTTCGCGTTAGCAATGGAACCCGTGTTGTCGCAGAAGATTCCCACGGGGTCAGTGCAACTGGGAAAGACGCCAAGCTCGATCACGAACTTCTTCAGCCACAGCGCCTCGTTTGACGCTTCGCAAGCGGCAATATACTCCGACTCCATTGAAAATTGAGCGACGACTGACTGTTTGCCGCTCCTCCAGCTAATCGCGCCACCGTTCAACATGAAGACATATCCCGTCTGGGATTTCGAGTCATCTAGGTCTGAGCCGAGGCTTGCGTCAACGTAACCCTTTACGGTGAGCTCCTCATCAACTCCTCCATAAACGAGAAAGAGATCCTTGGTTCTTCTCAAGTACTTAAGGATGTTCTTTACTGCTGTCCAATGGGCCATTCCCGGATTACTCTGGTAGCGATTAGTCATACTAATGGCCAACGCTAAATCCGGTCTGGTACATAACATAGCATACATGAGAGAACCTATGGCTGAGGCATAGGGCTTTGAGGACATCTCCTCTTTCTCTTTAGCTGTGGTTGGGCATTGAGTCACGCTTAATTTGACACCTTTTATAACTGGCAAGAGACCTCTCTTGGAGTCATCCATTTTGAACCTTTTCAAAATCTTGTCAATATAAGTATTCTGACTCAAGGCCAACCTCCGATTAGGTCTATCTCTATAGATCTTAATCCCCAGTATGTACGCAGCTTCACCTAGGTCCTTCATGGAAAATTGTCCATTCAGATATTCCTTCACTTCCTCTAAGAATTTCTTATCGTTCCCTATTAGTAATATGTCATCCACATATAACACAAGGAATGCTACAGAGCTCCCACTCAGTTTCTTATAGACGCAGAACTCTTCGACGTTTTGGGCAAATCCAAAAGCTTTAATGACCTCATCAAATCGAAGATTCCAGCTCCGAGATGCTTGCTTCAACCCATATATGGACCGTTGAAGCTTGCAAACCATACCAGCATTCCTTGGATCGACAAACCCCTCTGGTTGCATCATATACAACTCTTCCTCAATGTTGCCATTTAGGAATGCAGTTTTCACATCCATCTGTCATATCTCGTAATCATGATATGCAGCTATTGCTAGTAGGATCCGAATAGACTTTATCATCGCTACAGGAGAGAATGTCTCCTCGTAGTCAACTCCTTGAATTTGTCGGAAACCCTTCGCGACAAGTCGAGCTTTGTAGACAGATACGTTTCCGTCTGCGTCAGTCTTTTTCTTGAAAATCCATTTATTCTCGACGGCCTTGCGGTCCTCGGGAATATCCACCAAAGTCCATACTTTGTTGGTGTACATGGAGTCTATTTCGGATTTCATGGCTTCAAGCCATTTCTCGGACTCGGGTCCCTCCATTGCTTCTTTGTAACTCGTAGGTTCATCCGACTCAACAGCCGAGATTGCATTCACAAGCTGTCCGTAAAACTCAGTAGGTTGACAGACTCTTGATGACCTACGGGGCATAAAATGTTCCTCTTCATTCTCATCATGATCATCGTGAATGTCATGATCGTTATGAATGTCGTTCTGGCCATTCTCTTCAACTCCCACTGTGGAAGATGGTTCCAGAACAAATTCCGTAGCCATTTCATCCAATTGGAGTGATTGGTCAGTTACTTCATCGAGGTCTATTTTCCTCCCACTCAACTCTTTCGCGAGAAACTCCTTCTCAAGAAAGTGTCCCGTCTTGGCAACAAACGTTTTGCTGTCAGACTTGTTGTAGAAGGTGTACCCACAAGTTTCCTTGGGATAGCCCACAAAGATGCACTTATCCGCCTTGGATTCAAGTTTGTCAGGCTGTAGTTTCCTAACATAAGCCTCACAACCCCAAATCTTCAGGTGAGACAACTCAGGTTTAGTGCCATGCCATTCTTCAAATGGTGTTGTCTTTACGGATTTGGATGGTGCCCTATTAAGAATATGAATGGCGGTTTCTAATGCATACCCCCAGAATGACACAGGCAAATCAGTATGAGACATCATCGATCGCACGCTATCCAATAGGGTTCGATTACGTCGCTCAGCTACACCGTTTCTCTGAGGTGTGCCTGCTGGCGTAAGCTGTGGTATTATGCCACAAGACTTCAGATGATTGCCAAACTCGTGACTCAAATACTCGCCACCTCGATTCGATCGAAGGTGCTTGATTTTCCTTCCGAGTTGATTTTCGACCTCATTCTGAAATTCCTTGAACTTTTCAAAGGTTTCAGACTTGTGCTTCATCAAGTAAATATACCCATATCTACTCAAGTCATCAGTAAAGGTCACGAAGTAACGAAGATCATTGCGAGTGGGGACGTTCATGGGTCCACATACATCCGTATGTATGATCCCCAATAAGACATCCGCACGCTCCATCACACCATTGAATGGAGTCCTTGTCATTTTGCCCATGAGGCATTGTTCACATGTATCAAGGGATCCAAAATCCAATGACTTAAGAAGTCCATCCTTATGGAGCTTCTCCATGCGTTTTATACCAATATGACCAAGTCGGCAATGCCACATCATCATGTGATCTTCATTATTCTTCAATCTTTTGGCCTCAATATTGTTAACGTGACACACGTCACCATCGAGATTAAGTACGAATAAACCATGCGACTCCGGTGCGTGAACATAAAACATATCATCCTTATAAATCGAACAACCAATTGTATCGGACTTAAAAGAATAGTGGTCTCGCTTCAAGCAAGAACCACTCACGATGTTCACACTCAACGCGGGTACATAGTAACATTTATTCAGAACTAAAACCAATCCCGAAGGGAGACTAAGATGCTTCGTGCCGACCGCCAAGACTTCAATCAGGTAGCCATTCCCCACGCGCATCGTCACTTCATCTTTGACCAAGCGTCTCCTATTCCTTAGTCCCTGAATGGAATTAGAAATATGAGCGACAGACCCTGTATCAAATATCCAGGATGTGTTCCCAGCGCTTGTCAAGAGAAGATCAACAATATGTATATCAAATATACCTTCGTCTCTCTTGGCGACCTTGCCAGCCTTCTTGTCCTTTAGGTACTTGGGACAGTTGCGCTTCCAGTGACCTTCACCCTTGCAGTAGAAGCACTCCACTCCGAGTTTAGGCTTGGGTGCCTTGGGAGGAGCGGCAACTGACTTGCCATCCCTCTTAGGGCCACCTCTCCTGGCCTTCTCCCGTCTGCTTGACTTCTTGAAGTCAGTGGTCTTGTTGACCATGAAGACGGCGTGCTCCTTCTTGATCTCAACCTCAGCGCTCTTTAGCATGGCGAACAACTCAGAAGGGGTTTTGGTCATCCCCTGCATGTTGTAGTTCAGCACAAAGCCTTTGTAGCTAGGGGGAAGCGACTGCAACACCCTATCAACCGCAAGTTCATCTGGAATCTGACATTCCAGAGCATTCAAGCGCTGAACGTAGCCAGACATTTTGACCACGTGCTCAGTCACGCTGCCGTGCTCATCCATCTTTGCTGAGAAGAAGGCTTCAGAAGCCTCGTATCGTTCAGCCCTGGCTTGAGGTGCGAAGACCGCCTTGAGGTCGGTGATAATCTCATATGCACCCATCCTCTCAAAGCGTTTCTGCAGCTCAGCCTCCATGGAGTAGAGCATGCCACTCTGGACAAGGTTGTAATCATCAGTCCTGGAGAGATAGACATTCTTCTCGTCCTGACTGGCATCATCTGCTGGTGCGTCACCTAACGCGTCCTCTAGTACGTATGCCATTTTGAGGGGAACGAGGAGAATCCTCAGGGTGCGGAACCAGTTGGTGAAGTTTGTCCCATCTGTTTTTAGCTTATCTTTCTCTAGAAATGATCCTAAGTTGAACGAGGGTCGAGGTGCTGCCATCTACAAGGTTGGATTCACAATGATACAATTTAGACTTTTGTTCATAATGTGGAGTTTCAATTTACTCTTAAAATTCTAGAAAGCTCCCACTTAGATAAACACCTCTCAATTTAACTAAGTGATTACACAATCCCAGCCCCCATACCTCCCCCGATATGTACGGCCCAGTATGCGAACCAGGTAGGCCTCTAAGCCAATCACATCAGGCATGTGACTCGTGCTCGACCTTTCGGTCTTCTGTGTTCCAGGCCCGCATCTACATACGTCAAGCCTGCCAATCGAACCTTGATGTTAGTTGTTCAGGCAAGGCCATATCTGCATATGCCAGGCTCGCTGAACCCAACCTCATGCGAGCTCCGTTGAATATGTAGGACAACTCCGGTATGTACGGAGCGTCAGGCCATATGGGAGAACCTTCCAGGTGGTTCCCATCAAAAGGGAGAACACAATGTTGGTATTGTGAGAGATGGTCCTGTTTCGTGCTACCGTCAATATATCTAGCATACTAGCATAAAACAGGAAGTAAAACTTTAAATCATACTACCTATGATCCCCCTTCATGCAAAGCAAAGTTAAAACGTCTTTCTACTTTAGCTTGTGCAAGTTTTACGTGGCTGCAAGGGGTTTCGAGAGAGAGAACCGATTTCTATCCTGCGAAAAACATGCCACAACACCGTCTCTTATCCGTCTCTATTACACCCCTGTCGGGGCCCTCCGTTGCAAACATCTTCGCATCGCTAATGCAGAGAGACAGACACCCCCCCAGCCACTTTATATGGTACAAGCCATATGTCGAGCGTGGAACCAGTCTCGTGTAAACGCGTAATGTCGGTCGGGGGCCGCTTCATCAAACATTGCCGCAATGCTCAATGAGTACACGTGGGAGGGTAACGAATGAAGATTCGATGCCCACATCCTAGAT
Organism: Bromus sterilis; assembly: GCA_950022295.1. Classification (NCBI taxonomy): domain Eukaryota; kingdom Viridiplantae; phylum Streptophyta; class Magnoliopsida; order Poales; family Poaceae; genus Bromus; species Bromus sterilis. The sequence goes on from OX465598.1 coordinate 38,103,185, forward strand.
GTGTTCTATCCGTACAATACATCTACGCATAGCTAGCTCATGATACCACTGTTGGGATACGGGGCAGAAAACACAAATTTTTCACACCTACGGTACCCGAACCCAAGATCTATGCTATGGCGATGTAAGGTAACGGAAGGAATCGGTGTTCATACCTTTGAAGACCGAAAGCGGGAAACGTTCTTACGAACGTGGTTGGCGTAGACTCAGAACTACGACCTCCCTGTCGTGTAGAAGACCACCACCGGCGAGGATGACTCCCGGTAAACCTCCAGCGACGAAGCAGCACCACAGGTGTAGTGCCTCAAAGAGATTATACACGTACGACACAATCGATGTTCCTCCCGGGCTCCGAACCAGGAGAGCAGCGGAAAGAAGACGGCTACGGATCCCGACTCCGGCAGAGCGACGGCCTGCCTTATGGTGGAGAACTCAAATCCTGGTGCAGACTCCAAACAAGGGGAGTCCACTTCCGGAAATGGAGAAGGAAGAAGAAGGAGATCAATTGTTCTTGTATGGAAAAAGGGGGGTCTACCCCTCTATATAAAGGCCAAGGGGGGGTGTGATCCCTCTTCCCTCCCCCATGTCGGACTAAACCCCCAAGGGGGGAGGGGTGCGCCGGCCAAGGGGGGGTTGGGCCCCACCACTTGGCGCCAAGCCCAAGGGGGGGAACCCCCTCCTCCCCTAATGGGCCTCAAAGGCCCATATAGCCTTTTTCCGTTATTTTTAATTATTTAATAAGTTTTAAATATTTAATTCAGATAATTAAATAATAAAAACATTATTAAAACAATTAAACTTTATTTTGAACTATTCAAAATGTCCGGAAACCATTCCGTCCTCCTCCGGAACTATTCCGGTGATTTCTCCTATTTCACCGATTGATCCCGTAACTGTCCTATGCATCGATTGCCCTTAAGTGTAACACCCTAACGGTCCGGGAAACAGCAGACATGGTCGAGACTCTTCTCATTGACCAATGACTAGTCAGTTGGACCTGGTTACAATCCTTGACAGCCCCTGCGCTTCCATCGAATGAGCTTCGATCGCTTTTGGAAACTGTTAACGATACGACGTAATTCCTTTGTTCTGCGGTACCTTGTTTGTTCGAGGTTTGATCGTCGGTATCCCACATACCGTGTTCACATCTCGTTCATGACAAACAACTTCTCTCGTCCATGATCATTGCATCTCTTTGTGACCTAGTCACGTCCTTGCAAGGGTTGATGCAATATCACCGAGTGGGCCTAGAGTACCTGTCCTGTCATAAGGACTGACAAATCCCGCTTTGATCTATTAACATACTCATCAACCATCTATTTCGGAATACCCAAAGTGCACCGTTATAGCCAGCATATTTCAGTCAGGCGGTGGGATACAAATCAAAGTCTCCTCATAGATCGTGATTACGTATGATCATTACGGTCTAAGGACTAAGGCATACGTTACAAAGTCATAGCAACGCTGAACTATGTGACTCGATCACATTGCATTACTTTTAGGTGGGTGTCTGTCCATCACATCATTCCCCTAATGATATGACCTCATTGTCAATGGACTTAAGTGTCGCCATGATCAGGAAAGCTTGATCAATCAATTGCCCAATGAGATAGTTTACCCGAGTTAAACTACGGACCATGTTTTATACTACACCTGTATTAGTAATTCCAAGTAATACAGTTATAGCACAGTATAAAACGTATTATGAACAAAACGGATATGTGACAAATATCTTTATTATTTTGTCTCTAGGGCACATATCCAACAGCGGCCTGCGCCGGGAAGTGGTGTTGTCTTATTTGCTCGCGCGGTGGTGTCTTATTTGGATTTGCTTTAACTTCACCGGCCAACCTCGCACCGTGCAGGAGTACGTCGGGGTTAGGGTCCAAAGCCCCGCGTACATAGGATATAGTCCGGCGGATGACCTCTCTGTTGAGTTTGAAAGATGGGATATGAAGTGTCGGATAGCCTCGGTGGAGCGTTCCCTAACAAGGTTCCCGCCACCCTGGAGATCCGTGCGTGTAGCGTAACACCAGTGCACCCCTGCAGGGAAGATTAATCTATTCGAATAGCCGTGTCCACGGTAACAGGACACTTTATGCTGAAGCTAGCTCTTACCACTACAAACTATTATTATTAAACTGTATGGTTCTGAGTTTTCTTCCTCGCGGGGATGTCGAGGAGGTGAACTCGGAGGCATTGTTAATTATGATTACAACTTATTATTATACAATGCTGCAGCAACTTCTGCTGCATTGTTACTTTCATTACTGTTATATTAACTGTTGTCTGATTCTTACCTCATGCTGCAAGACTCGTTGGAAGATGCTAGTCTTCGATAGGCCTAGCTTCTTACCCTTGCTCTGGATTTCTATCTTTCAGTCCACTATATACAGCCTCTTCTTTCCGTTGATACAATGCATAATGCTTAGTAGCGGACGTAAGACTCGCGGGTATGCTAGATACTCACCTGCTTTATTTTCCCCTTTTATAGTTTTGCCTGATCGGCCACTGCAGTCGACGTTGGAGTCCAGGAGTAGGAGATCCCCGATGCCGACCACCGCAATCATGAAGATCCCCGATGCTTTCTACGACGTCGAGTTCCCCTTTGACCAGGAGTAGTTTGGAGGTTCCCAGGCAGGAGGCCTCGCCTTTTCGATCTGTTGTTATTTGTGCTAGCCTTCTTAAGGCAACCTTGTATCCTTGTGTCTGCACTCAGATACTTTTGCTTCCGCTGACTTTGTACTCTCGAGTTGTTATATTCGAGCCCTCGTGGCCCCTGGCTTGTATTAAACAACTTGTATTATTTTATTTGTAGAGTTGTGTTGTGGTATCTCACCGTGAGTCCCTAATCTTGATCGTGTACCTTGCGTGTATGATTATTTTACACGGTCTGATTTTGGGGGCGTCACAAGTTGGTATCAGAGCCGACTGCCTGTAGGACACCCCCTTCCAACTCCTTGGCCGAAGTCGAGTCTAGTCTTTGCAAAACTACTTTACTAACAGTGTCGTGTGGCTTATCGGCCCACGTCGCAAACTGGATGGGATTAGGATCCTTTTTTCTCCGTACCTTTACTCTGGGTTTCTACTCTCTTATCCTTTCGGGTAATTTTGCTAACTCTTACATTAGGATCTCGTGGACGCATCTACCCGGAGAGCCCTTCACCTAAGATGATTGCTTGCTTCACCTGAAGATTCTGAAAATTACTCTTTGATAAATTCCCGAGAACCTGCGTGTTCATCGCCTTTGCAATCCCCTGCCACCGACAAGTCTGTGTGGATGATTACATCCACCTCCTGATCTGGAAATCATAATTCCCTTGTACTTAAGCATCGAATTATTTCGATGCTCCTATCACCTGATGCCTTTGCATTCTTTCTCCTTCTGGTTGAGTGTCGATACTCACCTCAGATTCTTTGCGAACCACCCGACCTTTGGTGGATTATTATCTGAATAATCTTACATGGCTTCTTCCATGTGTCAATTGGATTCATCGTGTGAAATACCATCCTTGCCATTCGATGATTTGTGTTATCATCGACAGCCACCCTTGGCTTCCTGCTAGTACAACTTGGTCGTGTATATTGTGTTCTGCTTTCCTTGGGAAAGCCATACACCTGATACTTGTGTATCATCACATTTTCCTTTCCATTGGTCTGTTTAACCTTTCTTGTAATGCATCTTATCTAAGCAGTGAAATTCTCCTGCTTGTGTAAACACCTTGGGGTGCAACCTCGTCAGTAACACCTTGTTGCCATTGTTGATGACATTTCGGTGACCACCGGGACGAGAACTTTGCCAATTGGTCCACCTCGTATTCACGAGCAGGAAAATGGTTCTCAATGTCCACTGCTCCTGGTACCGATATTGTCGCCGACATACCTGACAAGTTGTTTTATGACAATCCTTGTATCGTGATCGCATAATATGCCACCACTCTAAGCCACAGTTCCACAGGACCGAAACCTTACTCTTGTCATCGACCTTGTGAAATTCCGTCCGATATCAGACTCAGTGATTGTGTCTGATGATCGGGGCCCCTTTCCCATCTTCCGTCATCGGCATCGAATACATGCCTATCCTCTTAAAACTTCTCACGATGTACTTCCCTGAGGTTAAACTCGGAAGGACTTTGTACCCCATACCCTTGAGCAACCCCACCCCTTACACTACTTTTAATTCTCGGGACGAGAATTCTTTGTAGTGGTGGACATTTGTAACACCCTCAGAATCAGTAACAGTAATCACTACAGTGATTCCACTGTTAGTGATCATTACTGTTGATGATCAAGCCATGATCACCTTTGATCATAGCTCTGTCAGATTTCAACCCTGATAAAATTTTCAAATTTGTGTAGACTATTGAATTGCTCCAAGAATTTATGGGTGATTGATAACCATCATGCAAAAACTTAAACCAAGTTAACTCCTAGCCATTTGAATAATCACAAGTCAATGATAATTATGAACCCAATGTTTTGGGGTTATCAAATTGTTTTATAAATTTAAAATGGAAATGAAAATCTTTGTTAAACCAAAATTTGTGGAACCTATTAAGTAAATGCCTAGCAATCATTAGGCCATGTTACTATAGTAATGGATATTTTATTAAAGTGTTTTAGGAATAATATGAAATAAAAATAAATGCTTGGGAATTATTGAATTGCCATGGTAAATTTAATAAACAAGTAGGAATTTTTAAATGCACTAAAAATTGTGAAACCATTTTTATTAAATACCTAATAATCAGTAGGTCATATAAAAGATAAATGATATTTTATTAACTTATTTAAATAATGCAGAAAAATATAAACAGTAGAAAAAATAGCTCAATTTAATATTTTGTGCATTGAATAAAATCTAGATGAATTTATTTGGGCACAAAACTTTTTGTGGCATTGTTATAAAGTGCATCACTAATTTTGGTGCATGTTTCACATTTTACAAAAATAAAACATTAGCCAAATACATTTGAACAAAATAAAAGGAAAACAAAAACAAAGAAAAATCGGAAAAACCCTAAGCCTCGCCCAGGGCGAGGCCCACCTGGCCCGAACCCCTCCCCTTGTCTTCTTCCTCTCACCTGCCCCCTGCCCCCCACCCACGATGCCATGGTCGTGGCCATGCCGGCCCCCCCTCTCCCCTCACCTGCCCCCGCTCCTCCACCTGCTCCCCCTTGGACAAGAACGATCCTCTGGCTCCCGTGGACCTGGCCAGATCTTTTCCCTCGTCTCTCCCTCGCACTCTCTCTCTCCCCCGCTAAGAACTGACGCCGAGGCAGCCATGGGCGCGCGCTCATGAACACGCGCGGCCACCGGCCATCCCAAGATGGACCCGCGTGTCCTAGAGCCTCGCCATCAACGTCTTCACCACCTCCCGTGGAGAATCGGGCCGGGAGCCCCTTTGTCGAGTGCAACGTCGCCGTCTTCCCCTTCGGATCCGACGAGTCCCTCCGGCAATTCCTCCGCCCCTGCTGCTCCTAAGCCACCATCGAGCCATCGTGTGCTCCCATGGTGAGCTACGTCGCATTTCCCCCTTCCTACCTGCTCGATTGGCCGTCGCTAGCTACTGCCACCATGGCTGTTCGAACTTCGAACCGAGCTCCGCCGTAGTTGTTACTGTCGTCGCCCTAGTCGTTATCGCGAGCAGTTGAGCACATCAACGTGCTGAGTGAGCTTCCTAGAGCCGAATGCGCATAGTCTCGCCTCCCCTCGTTACCGTTTTGCTCCAGACGGTCATCGTCGTGGTCCGGCGCCCTCGGCCGTCGACGTTGCCCTCGCCCTCGGCCGCTCTAGCTCGAACTAGTAGCACAAATGGACGCGGCGCACGCCTCTCGTCCGAATGGTGGTCATGGCGTTCGATTTGACCCTCCGTAGCCGAATCCCGGCCATCTCTCGAGCCGCACCGTCGCGTTCGATGTCGCCGGCGTTAGCACTCCGGCGCGCCGACGTGGTCAGTCAACGGGGTCACGTATGACGCCCTGTATGACTGAAGGGCGGGCCCCAGCGCTTAATTGATAGATTAAATCACTAAAAATCTAACCCTAACAGTCAATTACATGTGGGCCGAGTGCTATCTTTAGTTAACCAAAGATTAGAACAAATGGAATAGCCCCTGTGCCAATGACATATGGGCCCCAAGTCCATTTTTCAATTAAATTAAAATTGTTAATTAACTCTGTTAGTATGGCAGGTGGGCCCTCTACAAGTTAATTAGTTTAATTAAGTTAGAAAATATAATGTCCCTATGACATGTGGGACCCCCACTGTTAATTAAATTTAATAAAACTATTTATCAAATGTGAGGCTGACCAGTGGGACCCACTGGTCAGGTTTGACTGGTCAACTTTACTGTTCTGGATAATGTTTGAATAAACAATTACAGAAATTACAGAAATTCTTTTTAAATGATTTAAACTTTGAATTTGAATAACTTTTAAACCGTAACTCAGATTCAAAAACTTTATACATGAAAATTGATCAGAAAAATATAACGAATATGAATACGCTATCCGTATGTCTATCACACCCCTCTAACACAATGAACATCGAACCGTCCCCCTTCGAACCGACTGTCCGATAAATTGCCTGGTACTGGTAAAGTACCCGGATGAATTTATTTCCAACACAAATGTTTCTCAGAATAGATCAACTAGTACGGATACACCACCCTTATGTTTGTCCGGTACCCACGACACCTCCGGCTTGATCCTTCCCCCCCTCCGGACACCCTGTCCGGTAATCACCCGGAGCCAGTAGTTCATCCTCAGATGAATTTCCGTTCCGAGCAACGTGCATTTCACTGCGTTAGAACACCGTTAATATTTCATCTGTCATGACATGCATCTGTTTGTATATGTTTGCTGTGTATTTACTGTTTCTTCCCCCTTAATCTCCGGTAGACCCCGCTGCTGCCGTCGACTACACCGCTGCTGAGTATGACTACTTCGTCGACGACCCTACCCCTACCGTCGAGCTTGCAGGCAAGCAGAGCCATTCTCTTCCCCAGATATCGCCTACCTTTCCGTACTTTCTTGCATTAGGCATTGTTACTGCTGCTGCTACGTTACAATCCTATTCAATTGCATAGCCTGATTTTGTCGCCCCTTGTTGTACCTTCCTTATCCTATGCTTCCTGCTATATCTATATATTATATTCAGCAGTGAGCCCTGCACATTGTTAGCTAGGATTAGATAGCGGGTCGTGGCCACTCAGGGGAGTGACGCGGATACAAAATATATACAACTGCAACAGGTACCGATCAATGCAGACGCCCTAGGGAACCTACAACGGCGAGACTCCGCCGAGTCGCTTCGAGTTTGGCTTACGAATGGAATGGACTCGTATTTCACTCTCGTCGGCTCAGTAGCGTAGCATCACCGGGATGATATGAGGTTTACCTCTTTAGTTCATTCCGCTGATATCTCTGTCAAACCTCTTTAAGTGTGCCATCGAGGGTGATACCTCCTGGTTACACTTAATGGTAGGAACTCGAACCAACTGGTGTCCTTAAAGGTAAGAAGTCGGGCGACCCAACGGTGCCCGCGAGTGGTATTGCGACGGGACAATAGGGAGGGTACGACCAGTGTACCGGTGTGCTTGGCCCCTGATCGTTGGCAGCGAGAGTTACCAAACCACGAAAGTCGAGCTCCTCCAGGAGCACACGCGAGACAAGGTAAGGAGACGGTTCACCTTGTTGGTAACCGCAGTGACTTGGTGGGACGACGGGGCAGGCACCGATGTACTGGTGGTCCTGGCTGCTGTCGTTGTCCGCGGGTCAGTTAAGTCGAGGCAACGATAACGGTTGTCACGCAGGTTAATAAAATGCTAAATGGTTCAGTGAATGTCTTGAGTTGGCTATATGCCATGTACGCACTACCTACCCGTGGGAATTACGAGTTATGGGCTCCTCTGCTTCGTAGTGTCGTCCGAGGACTCTTCAGACGTCAGCAGTACCGCGGCCTGCGCCGGGAAGTGGTGTTGTCTTATTTGCTCGCGCGGTGGTGTCTTATTTGGATTTGCTTTAACTTCACCGGCCAGCCTCGCACCGTGCAGGAGTACGTCGGGGTTAGGGTCCAAAGCCCCGCGTACATAGGATATAGTCCGGCGGATGACCTCTCTGTTTTTACTTTGAAAGATGGGCTTTGAAGTGTGGGATAGCCTCGGTGGAGCGTTCCCTAACAAGGTTCCCGCCACCCTGGAGATCCGTGCGTGTAGCGTAACACAAGTGCACCCCTGCAGGTAAGATTAATCTATTCGAATAGCCGTTACCACGGTAACAGGACGCTTTATGCTGAAGCTGGATCTTACCACTACAAACTATTATTATTAAACTGTATGGTTCCGAGTTTTCTTCCTCGCGGGGATGTCGAGGAGGTGAACTCGGAGGCATTATTAATTATGATTACAACTTATTATTATAAAATGCTGCAGCAACTTCTGCTGCATTGTTACTTTCATTACTGTTATATTAACTGTTGGCTGATTCTTACCTCATGCTGCAAGACTCGTTGGAAGATGCTAGTCTTCGATAGGCCTAGCTTCTTACCCTTGCTCTGGATTTCTATCTTTCAGTCCACTATATACAGCCTCTTCTTTCCGTTGATACAATGCATAATGCTTAGTAGCGGACGTAAGACTCGCGGGTATGCTAGATACTCACCTGCTTTATTTTCCCCTTTTATTGTTTTGCCTGATCGGCCACTGCAGTCGACGTTGGAGTCCAGGAGCAGGAGATCCCCGATGCCGACCACCGCAATCATGAAGATCCCCGATGCTTTCTACGACGTCGAGTTCCCCTTTGACCAGGAGTAGTTTGGAGGTTCCCAGGCAGGAGGCCTCGCCTTTTCGATCTGTTGTTATTTGTGCTAGCCTTCTTAAGGCAACCTTGTATCCTTGTGTATGTACTCGGATACTTTTGCTTCCGCTGACTTTGTGCTCTCGAGTTGTTATATTCGAGCCCTCGTGGCCCCTGGCTTGTATTAAACAACTTGTATTATTTTATTTGTAGAGTTGTGTTGTGGTATCTCACCGTGAGTCCCTAATCTTGATCGTGTACCTTGCGTGTATGATTACTGTACACGGTCTGATTTTGGGGGCGTCACATTCCAGAACACCATGCAAAAACACGTTCTGTACATCTAACTTTCTCAACGTCCAACCTCTGGATACTGCAATAGCCATCACAAGTCTTATTGTTGCAGCTTTAACAACAGGGCTAAAGGTGTCCTCATAGTCAATGCCGTAACGCTGCTTAAAGCCTTTTGCAACTAGACGTGCCTTGTACCTGTCGATGGAGCCATCTGCTTTCTTTTTAATTCTATATACCCATTTACAATCAATGATATTTTTACCTTGGTGTTCTGACACAAGATGTCATGTCTTGTTCTTCATAAGCGCAGAATATTCATCATCCATAGCTTTCTTCCACTTTTGGTCACTCAATGCATCCTTTAAATTTTTGGGTTCTCCTGAGATGCATACCATGGCATACCGTACGGTACCATCACTTCTGATTTTTGGATTGCGAATGCCTTTCTGCAATCGAGTCATAACTCTTGGCACATTTGGTGCAGTCTGTCTTGCAGGGGATGCCACACAGTCGTTGCTCCTAGAAGATCCACTGTCTGCATGCATTGATCCTGATGATTGCGCAGAGGATCCTGTGGTCTTTTGTGTGTCGGAATTTTCAGAGAGAGATGGGGATCCAGCCACAGCCGATCCCGATCCCGCATGCTGGCCACCAGAAGAACCGCGCACCCGGGGTGGCTGTACGTGTGGACGAGGGGCCGCGCATGGACGAGGAGCCGCTTGTCGCACCTGTTGCCACGCCCGAGTCTGCTGCTGGCTCGCGATCTGAGAGAGGATCCCTCCTGCGATCCAAGAAAGATTGATGCTCAGGTGTGGCAGGTGCCACCAGATCCGCCTCGGGAACCGCGTCTGCTTGATCTTCTCCAACAACATGAAATACCGGCCCGTTTTCTTCATCGTTTGGATTGTTTTCTTCACCGTTTTGTGCTAGAGCTTCAACATGACCCTGCACATCACGCATAGAGATACTGGAAACAACAATATTATCATATTGGTCAGTAGGATTGTTGCCCCCGGAATAAAAACTGCGAAGATTTGGAGGAAGGAGCAAGATTTCTTTGCGAAGGAGGGCACCGGCATTTGGATGAAGTGTGGAGAAAGGGAAAACAAAATCATCAAATACGACATCTCGTGAGATGTAGACCCTGCCTGTAGAAACATCTAGACATTTGACACATTTGTGCATGTGACTATACCCCAAGAAGACACATTTTTTGGAACTGAAATCAAGTTTGCGTGTGTTATATGGTCGAAGGTTAGGCCAACATGCACATCCAAAAATGCGAAGAGATTTGTAATCAGGAATAGTTCCAAAGAGGCGTGTGATGGGGGTGTCAAATTTGATAACTTTGCTAGGAAGGATATTAATGAGATACGTGGCAGTTAAGAAGGCTTCATCCCAGAATTTGAGTGGCATGGATGCATTTGCTAGGAGAGTAAGGCCAACGTCAACTATATGACGATGTTTTCTTTCAGCTGAACCATTTTGTTGGTGCGCATGAGGACATGACACATGATGTGAAATACCAAGTTTTTGAAAGAAGGCATTGAGTTTTTCATATTCTCCTCCCCAATCAGTTTGCATAGTAATAAGTTTGGTGTTCAACTTTCTTTCAACAAGATTTTGAAAGTTTAAGAAAACTTGAAACACTTCAGATCTTTTTTTGAGAAGATAAATCCATGTAAACTTACTATAATCATCGATGAAGCTGACATAGTATGATTGCCTACCAACTGAAGTAGGAGCAGGACCCCATACATCTGAGAATACAAGTTGTAAGGGTGATGTAGAAACACTAGTAGAGGTAGGGTATGGCAATTGATGACTTTTTGCTTGCTGACACGGATCACAAACTGACTCAGTGCTAGACTCACGAGAGTGAGGGAGTTTATTTTTGCTAAGAACATGATTAACTATAACTGACGACGGATGACCTAGACAACTATGCCACTTTGCTGAAGATGGCTTGAAAACTAAAAATGCTTGTTTGTTGAAACATGATGATGTTGAGATGATTGGATAGAGTCCTCCTAGATTCTTTCCTTTAAGAAGTGTTCTCCTCGTGGAAATGTCCTTGATAAAAAAGGAATAGGGGTGAAATTCTATAAAAACTTGATTGTCACGAGTAAAACGATGTACGGAGATAAGATTTTTTGCAGTTTGAGGGACATGAAGAATTTTGTTTAGATGAAGATTTTTGTTAGGGGTAGGAACAATCGAATGACCAACATGAGTAATTGTCATACCAGTTCCATTTGCATTGTGGATTTGTTCACGGCCGTGGTACGTCTCCTTCATTGTCAGCTTGTCGAGTTCTTCGGTGATGTGGTCGGTGGCGCCTGTATCTGCATACCAATTGTGTTTGATATGTGCCCTAGAGACAAATTAATAAAGATATTTGTCACATATCCGTTTTGTTCATAATACGTTTTATACTGTGCTATAACTGTATTACTTGGAAATACTAATACAGGTGTAGTATAAAACATGGTCCGTAGTTTAACTCGGGTAAACTATCTCATTGGGCAATTGATTGATCAAGCTTTCCTGATCATGGCGACACTTAAGTCCATTGACAATGAGGTCATATCGTTAAGGGGAATGATGTGATGGACGTACACTCACCTAAAGTATTGCAATGTGATCGAGTCACATAGTTCAGCGTTGCTATGACTTTGTAACGTATGGCTTAGTCCTTAGACCGTAACGATCATACACAATTGTCATCTATGAGGAGACTTTGATTTGTATCCCACCGCCTGACTGAAATATGCAGGCTATAACGGTGCACTTTTGGTATTCCGAAATAGATGGTTGATGAGTATGTTAATAGATCAGAGTGGGATTTGTCAGTCCTTGTGACAGGACAGGTACTCTGGGCCCACTCGGTGATATTGCATCAACACCTTGCAAGGACGTGACTAGGTCATAAGAGATGCAATGATCATGGACGAGAGAAGTTGTTTGTTGTGAACGAGATGTGAACACGGTATGTAGGATACCGACAATCAAACCTCGGACAAACAAAGTACCGCAGCACAAAGGGATTACGTTGTATCGTTAACGGTTTCCAAAAGCGATCGAAGTTCATTCGATGGAAGCGCAGGGGCTATCAAGGATTGTAACTAGGTCCAACTGACTAGTCATTGGTCAATGATATGAGTCTCGACCATGTCTGCTGTTTCCCGGACCGTTAGGGTGTTACACTTAAGGGAAATCAATGCATAGGACAGTTACGGGATCAATCGATGAAATAGGAGGAATCACCCGAATAGTTCCGGAGGAGGACGGAATGGTTTCCGGACATTTTGATTAGTTCAAAATAAAGTTTAATTGTTTTAATAATGTTTTATTATTTAATTATCTGAATTAAATATTTAAAACATATTAAATAAATTTAAAAAATGGGAAAAGGCTAAATGGGCCTATGGGGCCCATTAAGGGAGGAGGGGGTCTCCCCCCTTGGGCTTGGCGCCAAGGGTGGGGCCCACCACCCCCCTTGGCCGGCGCACTCCCCCCCTTGGGAGTTTAGTCCCACATGGGGGAGGGGAGGAGGATGGCACCCCCCTTGGCCTATATAAGGAGGGGTAGACCCCCCTTTTTCCAACACACCAATATCTCCTTCTTCCTCCTTCTCCTTCCCGGAAGTGGACTCCCCTTGTTTGGAGTCTGCACCTGGATTGGAGTTCTCCACCATAAGGCAGGCCGTCGTTCTGCTGGAGTCGGGATCTGTAGCCGTCTTTCTTCCGCTGCTCGCCTGGTTCGGGGCCCGGGAGGAACATCGATTGTACCGTACGTGTATAATCTCTTCGAGGCACTACACCTGTGGTGCTACTTCGTCGCTGGAGGTTTACCGGGAGTCATCCTCGCCGGTGGTGGTCTTCTACACGACAGGGAGGTCGTAGTTCCGAGTCTACGCCAGCCACGTTCGCAAGAACGTTTCCCTCTTTCAGTCTTCAAAGGTATGAACACCGATTCCCTCCGTTACTTTACATCGCCATAGCATAGATCTTGGGTTCGGGTACCGTAGGTATGAAAAATTTGTGTTTTCTGCCCCGTATCCCAACAGTGGTATCATGAGCTAGCTATGCGTACATGTATTGTACGGGTGGAACACATCTAGGATGTGGGCATCGAATCTTCATTCGTTACCCTCCCACGTGTACTCATTTAGCGTTGCGGCAATGTTTGATGAAGCGGCCCCCGACCAACCTTGCGCGTTTATGCGAGACTGGTTCCACGCTTGACATATGGCTTGTACCATATAAAGTGGTTGGGGGTGTCTGTCTCTTTGCATTAGCGATGCGAAGATGTTTGCAACGGAAGGCCCCGACAGGGGTGTAATAGAGACGGATGGCATACGGTGTTGTGGCATGTTTTTCGCAGGATAGAAACAGTTCTCTCTCTCGAAACCCCTAGCAGCCACGTAAAAGTTGCACAAGCTAAAGTAGAAAAGCGTTTAACTTTGCTTTGCATGAAGGGGGGTCATAGGTTGTATGATTTATAGTTTTACTTCCTGTTTTATGCTAGTATGCTAGATATATCGACGGTAGCACGAAACAGGACCATCTCTCACAATACCAACATTGTGTTCTCCCTTGGTGGGCACCGCCTGGAAGGTTCTCCTACATATTCAACGGAGTTCGCATGAGGTTGGGTTCGGCAAGCCTGGCATATGAAGATATGGCCTTGCTGAACAGCTAACATCAAGGTTCGATTGGCAGGCTTGACGTATGTAGATGCGGGCCTGGAACACAGGAGACCGAAAGGTCGAGCACGAGTCACATGCCTGATGTGATTTGCTTAGAGGCCTACCTGGTTCGCATACTGATGGCCGTGACGATCGGGGGAGGTATGGGGGCTGGGATTGCGTAATCACTTAGTTAAATTGAGAGGTGTTTATCTAAGTGGGAGCTTTCTAGAATTTTGAGATTAAATTGAAACTCCACATTATGAACAAAAGTCTAAATATGTATCCTTGTGAATCAACCTTGTAGATGGCAGCACCTCGCCCCTCGTTCAACTTAGGATCATTCCTAGAGAAAGATAAGCTAAAAACAAATGGGACAAACTTCACCAACTAGTTCCGCACCCTGAGGATTCTCCTCGTTCCCCTCAAGATGGCATACGTACTAGAGGGCGCGTTAGGTGACGCACCAACAGATGATGCCAGTCAGGACGAGAAGAATGTCTATCTCTCTAGGACTGATGATTACAACCTTGTCCAGAGTGGCATGCTCTACTCCATGGAGGCTGAGCTGCAGAAACTCTTTGAGAGGATGGGTGCATATGAGATTATCACCGACCTCAAGGCGGTCTTCGCACCTCAAGCCAGGGCTGAACGGTACGAGACTTCTGAAGCCTTCTTCTCAGCAAAGATGGACGAGCACGGCAGCGTGAGTGAGCACGTAGTCAAAATGTCTGGCTACGTTCAGCGCTTGAAAGCTCTGGAATGCCAGATTCCAGATGAACTTGCTGTTGATAGGGTGTTGCAGTCGCTTCCCCCTAGCTACAAAGGCTTTGTGCTGAACTACAACATGCAGGGGATGACCAAAACCCCTTCTGAGTTGTTCGCCATGCTGAAGAGCGTCGAGGTTGAGATCAAGAAGGAGCACGCCGTCTTCATGGTCAACAAGACAACTGACTTCAAGAAGTCAAGCAGGCGGGAGAAGGCCAAGAGAGGTGGCCCCAAGAGGGATGGTAAGTTAGTTGCCGCTCCTCCCAAGGCACCCAAGCCTAAACCCGGAGTGGAGTGCTTCTACTGCAAGGGTGAAGGTCACTGGAAACGCAACTGCCCCAAGTACCTAAAGGACAAGAAGGCTGGCAAGGTCGCCAAGAGAGACGAAGGTATATTTGATATACATATTGTTGATCTTCTCTTGACAAGCGCTGGGAACACATCCTGGATACTTGATACAGGATCTGTCGCTCATATTTTTAATTCCATTCAGGGACTAAGGAATAGGAGACGCTTGCTCAAGGATGAAGTGACGATGCGCGTGGGGAATGGCTGTCAAATTGAAGTCTTGGCGGTCGGCACGAAGCATCTTAGTCTCCCTTCGGGATTGATTTTAGTTCTGAATAATTGCTACTATGTACCCGCGTTGAGTGTGAACATCGTTAGTGGCTCTTGCTTGAAGCGAGACCGCTATTCTTTTAAGTCTGATACAATTGGTTGTTCGATTTATAAGGATGAAATGTTTTATGTTCACGCACTGGAGTTGCATGGTTTATTCGTACTTGATCTCGATGGTGACGTGTGTCAAATTAACAATATTGAGGCCAAAAGATTGAAGAATGATGAAGATCACATGAAGATGTGGCATTGCCGACTTGGTCATATTGGTATAAAGCGCATGGAGAAGCTCCATAAGGATGGACTTCTTGAGTCATTGGATTTTGGATCCCTTGATACATGTGAACCATGCCACATGGGCAAAATGACAAGGACTCCATTCAATGGGATAATGGAGCGTGCAGATGACTTGTTGGGGATCATACACACGGATGTATGTGGACCCATGAACGTCCCCACTCGCAATGGTCTTCGTTACTTCGTGACCTTTACTGATGACTTGAGTAGATATGGGTATATTTACTTGATGAAGCACAAGTCTGAAACCTTTGAAAAGTTCAAGGAATTTCAGAATGAGGTCGAAAATCAACTCGGAAAGAAAATCAAGCACCTTCGATCGGATCGAGGTGGCGAGTATTTGAGTCACGAGTTTGGCAATCATCTAAAGTCTTGTGGCATAGTACCACAACTTACACCGGCAGGCATACCTCAGAGAAACGGTGTGGCTGAGCGACGTAATCGAACCCTATTGGATAGCGTACGATCGATGATGTCTCATACTGATTTGCCTGTGTCATTCTGGGGGTATGCATTAGAAACTGCCGCTCATATTCTTAATAGGGCACCATCCAAATCCGTAAAGACAACACCATTTGAAGAATGGCATGGCACGAAACCTAAGTTGTCTCACCTGAAGATTTGGGGTTGTGAGGCTTATGTTAGGAAACTACAGCCTGACAAACTTGAATCCAAGGCGGATAAGTGCATCTTTGTGGGCTATCCCAAGGAAACTTGTGGATACACCTTCTACAACAAGTCTGACAGCAAAAAGTTTGTTGCCAAGATGGGATACTTTCTTGAGAAGGAGTTTCTCGCGAAAGAGTTGAGTGGGAGGAAAATAGACCTCGATGAAGTGACTGACCAATCACTCCAATTGGAAGAAACGGCTACGGAAATTGTTCTGGAACCATCTTCCACAGTGGGAGCTGAAGAGAATGGTCAGAACGACATTCACAACGATCATGACATTGATGATGATCATGGTGAGAATGAAGAGGAACCTTTTATGCCCCGTAGGTCATCAAGAGTCCGTCAACCTACTGAGTTTTACGGACAGCTTGTGAATGCAATCTCGGCTGATGAGTCGGATGAACCTACAAGTTACAAAGAAGCAATGGAGGGACCCGAGTCCGAGAAATGGCTTGAAGCCATGAAATCCAAAATAGACTCCATGTACACCAACAAAGTATGTACTTTGGTGGATGTTCCTGAGGACCGCAAGGCCGTCGAGAATAAATGGATTTTCAAGAAAAAGACTGGCGCAGACGGAAACGTATCTGTCTACAAAGCTCAACTTGTCGCGAAGGGGTTCCGAAAAATTCAAGGAGTTGACTACGAGGAGACGTACTCTCCTGTAGCGATGATAAAGTGTATTCGGATCCTACTAGCAATAACTGCATATCATAATTACGAGATATGGCAGATGGATGTGAAAACTGCATTCCTAAATGGCAACATTGAGGAAGAGTTGTATATGATGCAACCAGAGGGGTTTGTCGATCCAAGGAACGCTGGTAAGGTGTGCAAGCTTCAACGGTCCATATATGGGTTGAAGCAAGCATCTCGGAGCTGGAATCTTCGATTTTATGAGGTCATTAAAGCATTTGGATTTGTCCAAAACGTCGAAGAGTTCTGCGTCTATAAGAAACTGAGTGGGAGCTCTGTAGCATTCCTTGTGTTATATGTAGATGACATATTACTAATAGGGAACGATAAGAAATTCTTAGAGGAAGTGAAGGAATATCTGAATGGACAATTTTCCATGAAGGTCCTAGGTGAAGCTGCGTACATATTGGGGATTAAGATCTATAGAGATAGACCTAATCGACAATTGGCCTTGAGTCAGAGCACTTATATTGACAAGATATTGAAAAGGTTCAATATGGGTAACTCCAAGAGAGGCCTCTTGCCAGTTATAAAAGGTGTCAAATTAACCGTGACTCAATGCCCAACCACAGCAAAAGAGAAGGAGGAGATGTCCTCAAAACTCTATGCCTCATCCATAGGTTCTCTCATGTATGCTATGTTATGTACCAGACCGGATTTAGCGCTGGCCATTAGTATGACTAATTGCTACCAGAGTAACCCGGGAATGGCTCACTGGACAGCACTAAAGAACATCCTTAAGTACTTGAGAAGAACCAAGGATCTCTTTATCGTTTATGGAGGAGTTGATAAGGAGCTCACCGTAAAGGGTTACGTTGACGCAAGCCTCGGCTCAGATCTAGATGACTCGAAATCCCAGACGGGATATGTTTTCAGGTTGAACGGTGGCGCAATTAGCTGGAGGAGCGACAAACAGTCAGTCGTCGCCCAATCTACAATGGAGTCAGAGTATATTGCCGCTTGCGAAGCGTCTAACGAGGCGCTGTGGCTGAAGAAGTTCGTGATCGACCTTGGCATCTTTCCCAGCTGCACTGACCCCGTGGGAATCTTCTGCGACAACACGGGTGCCATTGCTAGCGCGAAGGAGCCAAGAACTCACTCTACAGCCAAGCACATCCTCCGAAAGTTCCATGTGACGCGAGACCACGTCAGGGATGGACACATGATACATCCAAAACTTATCTATAATTTCTGCTGGCTCCATGCATGTTTTGTGTGATATTGCTATGATCTAGATACACTTTCATACACTTTTGATCATATTTGGACTAACCTATTAACTCAGTGCAACCTAGTGCCAGTTCCTGTTTTCTGCTGTTTTTCTATTTCAGTTTTCCCCCATATAAAAACTGCCAAAAAAATTCCGGGAAAAATCAGCGTACAGGAAGCTTCGCGAAGAGCCCGAGAGGGGCCAGAGGGGAGCCAGGGGGGGCCAGGCGGCCACCCGGCGCGGCCCCACCCCTGGCCGCGCTAGGGGGTGCCTGGGTCCCCTGGTCCACCTCTGGCTGCCCCCCTTCGCCTATTTATTCGCCGTCACGGGGAAACTCCAAAAGAAGAACCCTATTTCGCAAACTCGCCTCTGTTCCTCCGCCGCCGCGCTTCCGAGATCGGGAGCACCAGAAGACCTCTTCCAGGCACCCTGCCGGAGGGAGGGCCGACCTCCGGGAGTCTCCTCTCCACCATGGATGTTCCCCGGATGTCTCATGAGTAGTTTTCCTTGGACCATGGGTCCGTGATCAGTAGCTATGTGATGTTCTCCTCCCCTCTTTGTTCTTCATGGTTTAGACCTCGTGAGATGCCCTACATGATCGAGGCACTTTTGTAAGCTTTCTGTTGTTGCTATGCTGAGTTTGATGGGATCTGATGGATTATGATATTATGTTCAGATTGTGATAGAGTAATATATTTGGTTTTTATCTCTTATATTTTTGTTCCTAAGTAATTCTTGCATGTTCTCCGTTGCTGTTTATTGCTTTGGCCAAGTAGTAGGTAGTGACTCCAAGAGGGAACGTTATGCTCGATTGTGGGTTCATGCCCCCCGATGACACGCTTGAGTGACAGAAACATGAGTCTAGGGCATGTGCTGTTGCCACAAGGGGGAAAACAACGGTGCTTGTAACCGCGGTTGCTAGGATTGTTACTTTACGCAAGGTTCTTTTTAATGCAGTTGTCTGTTGCTTTGGGTTTACACTTTGGGTGGGGCTCGCAACTTAATACCAGCGAGATGTTCTGGATAGATATCTCAAGGTGGATGATTAGTAGTAGACGCAGTTGGATTACGGTCTACTTATTTTGGCGTACTGCCCGTGCTTTTGAGCCTCTTCCTTTCTTTTGTAGCATAGTTAGCATTGCGGTGCGTTCATAATCCTGTCAATTGCCCTTCTGTAATTTGTTTACTTCGCATAGCAGTTTTATCGTCTTTTGGAAGAGAGACATCACTAGCGAACATCACGTATCCCAGTCCATATCCTTATTACTGTTTCCACGCTATCTTTAATTTTCTGCTTTTACTTTCAATTGCTTTCATTATCCCTTGTGTTTTACCCTTTGTGAACAACAAGACCGGAGAGGTTGACAACCTCTCTGAACTTCGTTGGGAACAAAGTTATCTGTGTCTGTGTGCAGGTCCACGTCAGTCGCGCCGTTGACACCTACTTATCATCTCTGGAGTCCTACTGGAGACAAACCTTGGTATCTTCACCGAGGGAAACTTGCTGTTGTGCTACATCACGCCTTCCACTTGGGGCTCACCAACGAAGTGCGAGAAGCCATCAAGCAAATTTCTGGCGCCGTTGCCAGGGACTCCGAGTGTTAAGATAGGGGAGTTGCACACTACCCTTTACCTTTGTTTTTTAGTCTTGTTAGTATATCTTTCAGTTTTTATCTTTGTGTCCTTTATCAAAAATTACAAAAAAATCGGCCACACTTGCTGCTACTATGGGTTCCACTAAAAACACCAAGTCATGTGACTTCACTAGTCACAACAACCAAGACTTTATCTGCACTCCCATTGCCACACCTGCCACTTCAGCTACCTCTTATGAAATTAAACCTGCTTTGCTAAACCTTGTTATGAGAGATCAATTCTCTAGTGCTGGAGATGATGCTGCTTTACACTTGAACAATTTTGTTGAATTATGTGATATGCAAAAGTATAAAGAAGTAGAAGGCGATGTTGTTAAGCTCAAGCTCTTTCCTTTCTCTTTAAAGGGAGACGCTAAAATCTGGTTTCAATCTTTGCCTAGGAATAGCATAGATTCTTGGGATAAGTGCAAAGATGCTTTTATAGGGAAGTACTACCCACCTGCTAAAATTCTCCAATTGAGGAGTAACATTATGAATTTTAATCAATTGGATAATGAACACGTTGCCCAAGCTTGGGAACGAATGAAATCTCTTGTTAAGAAATGCCCTACACATGGTTTGACTACCTGGCTGGTTATCCAGACTTTTTATGCAGGCTTGAACTTTACCTCGCGGAACCTGTTAGATTCGGCCGCGGGAGGAACCTTTATGTCAACTACACTTGGTGCTGCCACGAAGCTTCTCGATGAAATGATGACCAATTATTCCCAATGGCACACGGAACGTGCTCCAACAGGTAGGAAGGTAAATTATGTCGAGGAAATTACCTCCCTCAATGAAAAAGTTGACTTAATTATGTCTCTACTTACCAAGCAACCCTCTATTGATCCTCATGATGTTCCTTTAAATTCTTTGGTTGCTCAAGAACAAATAGATGTGAACTTTATTGCTAGAAACAACTTCAACAACAATGCTTATAGGGGAAATTTTGCTAGCAATCCTAGACCGTTTCCATCCAACTATGGGAACAACCACACCTACCCTAGCAACACCTCCTATAATCCTGATTATACGAAAAGAGACCTACCTAGCTATGAGAAATTAGTAGAAATAGAGAAAGCTACTAAGAACTTTATGCACACCCAGTTTGAACAAAACAAAGCCTTCTCTAAGCAAATAGGTGAGCATACTGCCATTCTGCAAAACATTAGTGAACAGCTTGATAGCCTGAACAGTGAGATTTATAATCTCCAGGCTAGACTTACCGCCACCGAAACCCATGTTTCGAATATGTCCCATACCCAATCTACTTTGATAAATCAAATGGCAGCCAAACCGGAAGTTATCCCTATGGAAGAGGATAGAATTAAGAGCCTTCCTACACACCACACAGTTGCCACTATCCAAATTGTTGAGGACACCCAAACTATTGGCACCCAATGCACTCCTAGTTCCGTTGGACCTATTAATGGTGATGCTAATACCTCAACCGAAGATAAAGAAACTCCTATGAACATAGAGGGTTTCAAACAAGTGAGCTTAGATGACACTACTACCACCTTTGATAGTAGTGATATTGATTTTGATAGTTGTACCCTCTCGGAAGTTATTAGCTTGTTACACAAAATGTCTAGAGACCCCCACACTAGCACACTTAATCTTGCCTTCACGGAGCATATCACAAATGCTCTCATCAAAGCTAGGCAGGAGAAGCTTAGAGTAGAAGCCTCCATACCTAGGAATCTAGATGATGGTTGGGACCCTATGATCAAAATTAAATTAAATAACTTCTCTTGCTATTCTTTATGTGATGTTGGAGCTAGTACCTCCGTTATGCCCAAAAGAAGATTTGATATGTTTGAATGGAAGCCCTTTGAGCCTTGTTCTTTTGGTGTTCGTCTTGTTGATTCTTCCGTAAAGAAACCTTTGGGGAAGATCGACGATGTTCTTATCATTGTCAATGACAAATATGTTCCCGTTGATTTTATTGTTATGGATATAGAGTGTGAACCTTTGTGTCCAATTATTTTGGGACGTCCTTTTCTTCGCATCGTTGGTGCGGTTATTGACATGAAAGAGGGGAATATAAAATTCCAATTCCCATTCAAAAATGGGATGGAACACTTCCCTAGAAAGAAAGTCAAGTTACCTTTTGATTCTGTTACACGGGCTAGTTATTCTCTTTCTCTTGATAAAACTTGATTCTTCTTTTGCTTCATGCCTAGCTTAAAGGCATAAAAGAAAGCGCTTTCGGGAGGCAGCCCGCAACGAATTTAGGTTTTTCTTTTTGCTTTTGTTGTGTCTTGATGATTGTTACTACTGTAGAAACATCATTGTATCTATATTTTTCAGCTTTGTGCCAAGTTATAGCCTCTTACGGCAAGGGAAGTAAAAGTTGTGACATGCTGTCCAGAAAACAGATTCTGTCCTCGTGACCAGAAAAATTCCATAAAAATCCCAGTTCATCTTTTTGATCTGAAATTTTTACACAGTATGCTCTATAAAATTACAAAACTTCCGTATGTTCTGAGTTTTTTGATTTGAGTTTCATAAGTATCCCCAAACAATTCTTTACTACCTGCTGTTCTGTTTTCACAAATTCTGCCACATTTTGTCTCTCCTAACTTTAGCAAACCTTAAGCTTGCTTTTTCTTTGCAAAAACTTTTTGGCACTCTTGAGAAACAGTAGCTCTTCAAGAATATCTTTATATCCAGTGGGGAAAATTATTTATTAAGGGTACTAACCTCTCTAATCAGCTTATGATGAGTTATGTATGAAGGGAGTTTTCAAGTGTGCGATGGAAGATGATGAAAGAAGATCCAGGAGTGTCAAGCGCTCAAGCTTGGGGATGCCCCCATGCATCCCCAACAAATATTCAAGGAGACTCAAGCGTCTAAGCTTGGGGATGCCCCCGTGCATCCCCTTCTCCATCAACAATCATCAGTTCGTCCTTCGTCTCACTATATTTTTATCACTTCATGCGTTATGTGCTATGCTTGGAGCGTCTCGCTCATAGGTTTTATTTTTAGTTTTCTTTAGCTTTGATTGCTGTTCATAACAAGTTAGATCCCGTCTTACTTTGTGTGGGAGAGAAACACACTCCACTTTCAAAATCTAGAACACATCATAGGATTTTTCCTGCTTATCTTTTTGCTGTTGTGTGTTCTTTATATTTTCATAGCTACTGCCATGTTTAGTCTTAGTCTTAGTTTGTCTTTAGAAAGAGCCTTGGCTTTTTTTAGTTTTTCGCTGGAACTCTTTTTAGTTTTCATGTTTATCTTGTTAAAGAGAGTTGGTTCTTGCACTGAGTTGTGTCTTGTCTTGAGAGTAGGTAATTGAGGTTGCTATTTTCTTCTAGTAGTAACTTGCAATAGTTTTGAGGTATTGGTATGAGTAATGTTTGAACTTTTGGTGTCAAGAGCTCTAGCCTATTAGTGATAGGTGTCGTATTTTGGGCAATCCGTGTGTATTTTCAAAACCTACAAAACTAGTTGAGAACTCTAGCTACTAGATGGATCACTAATCTTTGGAGGGATCGAATATTAGAGAACACTCACGTACCATGAGTCGAGGATGCGCAAGGATAACCAAACCCCCATACACTCCTCCTCGGGGTACTTGTCTCTTTGTGAACCTCCTTATTAGATTGAGAGTTACCGATAATAAGTGCATGAGTTCATTGGACTAATGTAAGTATTGAAAGTTGACACTTCCACCTTCCCATATTTTGCTAGCCTCTCCCGTGTCGTGCATTGCCTTCTTCTCATTCCGAGAGTGGGTGTCCACCTTCGCCGGTACATCCAAACCCTTGGCATGATATGCTCTTTCATCATAAACCTCCTTATATCTTTCCTCAAAACAGCCACCATACCTACCTATCAAGGCATTTCCATAGCCTTTCCGAGATATATTGCCATGCAACTTCCACCTCTTCATGACTTGATCTTCATGTCATACATGTTCCTGCTACACTGGCAGCGACATACATTGCATACATCATGATAGTTACGTCTTCTTTATGATTTTGAGTACCTTGTAAAGTGTGAAAGATCTCCTTTACCTTCTTGTAAAATAGAGTGTTGCCCTTAAGTGAGGAAAAGATCCCAAAGTGGACACATTAAAATATCCCAAAGAGGACAAATGAGAGTTAAATAGAAAGAGCCATTGAGGCCACAAAAAAATACAAAAAAATAGAAAAAAGAGAAAAAAAGAAATAAAAAGAGAGAAAGGAGCAACACTACTATCCTTTTGAGAGATCCACACTAGTACTCCCTTTATATCCTTGTACTCCATAGAGATGATCATTATGCATATAGCTATGTGGGGACCTTCACACTATAGAACTTGGCTTGCATATTCCAAGGATGAGCCTCCTCAAACGAGCTCTAGGTCTTCATGAGCGAGCAAGATAGATGCACCCCCACTAGTTCCATTGGAGAGCTTCCTAGCTCGTATGTGCATCCGTTGCATGGCAATCCCTACTCCTCACATCATATCTATCATTTGGCATCTCTTGCCTATGATTGTCCTCATTGATGTGAGTATTTCTCATCCTTTTTGTCTTCCTCCTCTGTACTTCTCTCTTTGCCATCCTAAGTGACAACTCTCGTGCTTACGCTCATCCATTGCATGAGTGCTCAAAATATCGAAAATGAGTGGATCAAATTGACTTGTACCTGGCTAGTGGTCTGGGGATGAGTCAAGATAAGATTCCAAAGAGGACCAAGTGTGAAACTTTAGTAGATTGAGTTCTCAACACAAAAATATTTTTTTCTCGTATTCCCTATCCCCCTTCTTGCACGCAAACACCATTTGGAGACATTCGAGTCACGGACAGCGAGAGCTCTTCCACCCAATGTTCCTTTGTTACTTGTTTCAATGCTAATATAGACTCTTGCATGTTATGACTTGAATTGAATCTCTAACCTTGATTGCTTTACTTTTCAAAGTTCTTGTATGGTTCTAGCATGTCACCACAGAAATTATGTTGTTATCATTTACCTACTCGAGGACGAGCAGGAATTAAGCTTGGGGATGTTGATACGTCCAAAACGTATCTATAATTTCTGCTTGCTCCATGCATGTTTTGTGTGATATTGCTATGATCTAGATACACTTTCATACACTTTTGATCATATTTGGACTAACCTATTAACTCAGTGCACCCCAGTGCCAGTTCCTGTTTTCTGTTGTTTTTCTATTTTAGTTTTCCCCCATATAAAAAGTGCCAGAAAAATTCCGGGAAAAATACAGGAAAAATCAGCGTACAGGAAGCTTCGCGAAGAGCCCAAGAGGGGCCAGAGGGGAGCCAGGGGGGCCCAGGCGGCCACCCGGCGCGGCCCCACCCCTGGCCGCGCCAGGGGGGCGCCTGGGGCCCCTAGTCCACCTCTGGCTGCCCCCTTCGCCTATTTATTCGCCGTCACGGGGAAACTCCAAAAGAAGAACCCTATTTCGCAAACTCGCCTCTGTTCCTCCGCCGCCGCGCTTCCGAGATCGGGAGCACCAGAAGACCTCTTCCAGGCACCCTGCCGGAGGGAGGGCCGACCTCCGGGAGTCTCCTCTCCACCATGGATGCTCCCCGAATGTCTCGTGAGTAGTTTTCCTTGGACCATGGCTCCGTGATCAGTAGCTATGTGATGTTCTCCTCCCCTCTTTGTTCTTCATGGTTTAGACCTCGTGAGCTGCCCTACATGATCGAGGCACTTTTGTAATCTTTCTGCTGTTGCTATGCTGAGTTTGATGGGATCTGATGGATTATGAGATTATGTTCAGATTGTGATAGAGTAATATATTTGGTTTTTATCTCTTATATTTTTGTTCCTAAGTAATTCTTGCATGTTCTCCGTTGCTGTTTATTGCTTTGGCCAAGTAGTAGGTAGTGACTCCAAGAGGGAACGTTATGCTCGATTGTGGGTTCATGCCCCCCGATGACAAGGTTGAGTGACAGAAACATGAGTCTAGGGGATGTGTTGTTGCCACAAGGGGGAAAACAACGGTGCTTGTAACCGCGGTTGCAAGGATTGTTTACTTTACGCAAGGTTCTTTTTAATGCAGTTGTCTGTTGCTTTGGGTTTACACTTTGGGTGGGGCTCGCAACTTAATACCAGCGAGATGTTCTGGATAGATATCTCAAGGTGGATGATTAGTAGTAGATGAAGTTGGATTACGGTCTACTTATTTTTTCGTACTGCCCGTGCTTTTGAGCCTCTTTTTTTCTTTTGTAGCATAGTTAGCATTGCGGTGCGTTCATAATCCTGTCAATTGCCCTTCTGTAATTTGTTTACCTCGCATAGCAGTTTTATCGTCTTTTGGGAGAGAGACATCACTAGCAAACATCACGTATCCCGATCCATATCCTTATTACTGTTTCCATGCTATCTTTACTTTTCTGCTTTTACTTTCAATTGCTATCATTATCCCTTGTGTTTTACCCTTTGTGAACAACAAGACCGGAGAGATTGACAACCTCTCTGAACTTCGTTGGGAACAAAGTTATATGTGTCTGTGTGCAGGTCCACGTCAGTCGCGCCTTTGGCACCTACTTATCATCTCTGGAGTCTACTGGAGACAAACCTTGGTATCTTCACCGAGGGAAACTTGCTGTTGTGCTAGATCACGCCTTCCACTTGGGGCTCACCAACGAAGGGCGAGAAGCCATCAACACACTAGGATTCACAAGATACATACGGATCTGAACGCAGCAGACCCGATGACTAAACCTCTTCCACAGGGCAAGTTTGAAGAACACCGAGAGACCATTGGTGTTAGATACATACCTGATCAAGCTTTCCTGATCATGGCGACACTTAAGTCCATTGACAATGAGGTCATATCGTTAAGGGGAATGATGTTATGGACGTACACCCACCTAAAGTATTGCAATGTGATCGAGTCACATAGTTCAGCGTTGCTATGACTTTGTAACGTATGGCTTAGTCCTTAGACTGTAACGATCATACGTAATTGTCATCTATGAGGAGACTTTGATTTGTATCCCACCTCCTGACTGAAATACGCTGGCTATAACGGTGCACTTTGGGTATTCCGAAATAGATGGTTGATGAGTATGTTAATAGATCAGAGCGGGATTTGTCAGTCCTTGTGACAGGATAGGTACTCTGGGCCCACTCGATGATATTGCATCAACACCTTGCAAGGACGTGACTAGGTCACAAGAGATGCAATGATCATGGACGAGAGAAGTTGTTTGTTGTGAACGAGATGTGAACACGGTATGTAGGATACCGACGATCAAACCTTGGACAAACAAAGTACCGCAACACAAAGGGATTACGTCGTATCGTTAACGGTTTCCAAAAGCGATCGAAGTTCATTCGATGGAAGCGCAGGGGCTGTCAAGGATTGT
The DNA here is from genome assembly GCA_950022295.1 of Bromus sterilis. Taxonomy (NCBI): domain Eukaryota; kingdom Viridiplantae; phylum Streptophyta; class Magnoliopsida; order Poales; family Poaceae; genus Bromus; species Bromus sterilis. The sequence goes on from OX465598.1 coordinate 38,130,190, forward strand.
AACCATGTCCAACTGACTAGTCATTGGTGAATGAGAAGAGTCTCGACCATGTCTGCTGTTTCCCGGACCGTTAGGGTGTTACACTTAAGGGCAATCGATGCATAGGACAGTTACGGGATCAATCGGTGAAATAGGAGGAATCACCGGAATAGTTCCGAAGGAGGACGGAATGGTTTCCGGGCATTTTGAATAGTTCAAAATAAAGTTTAATTGTTTTAATAATGTTTTATTATTTAATTATCTGAATTAAATATTTAAAACATATTAAATAAATTAAAAATGGGAAAAAGGCTAAATGGGCCTATGGGGCCCATTAAGGGAGGAGGGGGTCTCCCCCCTTGGGCTTGGCGCCAAGGGTGGGGCCCACCACCCCCCTTGGTCGGCGCACTCCCCCCCCCTTGGGAGTTTAGTCCCACATGGGAGAGGGGAGGAGGATGGCACCCCCCTTGGCCTATATAAGGAGGGGTAGACCCCCCTTTTTCCAACACACCAATATCTCCTTCTTCCTCCTTCTACTTCCCGGAAGTGGACTCCCCTTGTTTGGAGTCTGCACCTGGATTGGAGTTCTGCACCATAAGGCAGGCCGTCGTTCTGCTGGAGTCGGGATCCGTAGCCGTCTTTCTTCCGCTGCTCGCCTGGTTCGGGGCCCGGGAGGAACATCGATTGTACCGTACGTGTATAATCTCTTCGAGGCACTACACCTGTGGTGCTACTTCATCGCTGGAGGTTTACCGGGAGTCATCCTCGCCGGTGGTGGTCTTCTACACGACAGGGAAGTCGTAGTTCCGACTCTACGCCAGCCACGTTCGCAAGAACGTTTCCCTCTTTCGGTCTTCAAAGGTATGAACACCGATTCCCTCCGTTACTTTACATCGCCATAGCATAGATCTTGGGTTCGGGTACCGTAGGTATGAAAATTTTGTGTTTTCTGCCCCGTATCCCAACAAATTGGTGTCGACACCATAGGAGACTGGATTGGCCCCCTTTGTTTCTTGTTCATCATCTTCATATCTCCACCAGCACGCTCGAGCACCGCCGGCATGATGCCTGAAGCAGATTTGGCACTCGAGATAATCGCGTTGTGCTTGCTGATTCTGTTGGGGCCCTTGATTGGGACGCCCTCGGTAGCCTGAACCACCTCCTGTGGCTGGAGGGGGCGGGCGATCTCCACGCCCACGCCCGCGGCCTCCTCTGCCTCGTCCCCGACCACGGTTCTGGCCGCGTCCTCTGTAGACTGTATTTGCAGACGAGTTGAAGCCACCATTGCTAGGACCATCTCCCAGCATCTCCATCCGCTGATCAAACGCAAAGATCTGAGCAAACAAATCAGCCACGGTTATGTTGTTTTTGATTGCGCCGATTGCTGCTACGACCGGATCATAGTCTCGATCTAAGCCGGCGAGTATGTAGTCCACCATCTCTGGATCGGACACCGGTCTTCTAGCCGCAGCAAGTTCGTCCCCGAGGCTTTTGATTTTCGCCATGAAGGTGCTGCTAGGCATGGTGCCCTTTTTTGTGTTGGCAATTGTGATCCTCAAGTTCGTGACTCGAGATTGGGACTGTGATGCAAAGAGGGATGTCAGTGCAGTCCACAGATCTTGTGTGCTCTCTTTTCCAATCACCTGCGCCAGAATCTCTCTGGATAGAGAATTTAGCAGGTAACTCAGGACCTGTTGGTCCTTGGACAGCCACTGTCCATAGAGAGGATTCGCCACCGTTGCTGTTGTCTTGTCCGCCTGTGCCGCCTCCACCGTCTTCGGCGGTTCTGCATCCGTGCCATCGAGAAGTCCGGTAACCTGCGCTCCTCGCAGGGCCGGCATAACTTGGGCTTTCCAGAGAAGAAAATGCCCCTTGGACAGCTTTTCAGCAGGCGGCTGCCCGATATTGAGGGCGATCGGAGTTGACGACGAGGAAGACATTGGCGGCGGCGATGTGATGTTTTTGAGGAACGCTAGATGGAAAGAGGATAGGCTCTGTATACCATGTAAAAGTTTGTGGAAGCGTTGATCTCCCGTGGGAGACTTGCGTATGTATATATAGAAGCAATTGCCTTGGCGTGTACACAGAAGACTCAACCCGAGTCGGTTGTGAGTCAGAGGAGAGTTAGATTACAAGAGAAGTTTGTTAGAGAGGAGATAGAGATGAATACGTACTACTATCTAACTATCTTTTCTAACAGGGCACTACTACTACTTAACAGTAGCACATGTATAAGAGGGGCGCTACTGCTAGGCCTGACGTGGCAGTTTCCTATTGGTCTAGCCCTCCTCTCGCGGAGCAGTGACATGTCAGGGCAACAAAACCCCCACCACACATTTTTCTTCTCCTCTCCTCACACTCCATCTCTTCCTCTCCTCCACTCCATCTCCTCACGGTGCTTCTCCTCCGCCGGCCTCCTCCACTCCATTTCCTCTCCGTCGACCTCCTCCTCCTCACAATGTTCCCCCTCCGGCGACCTCCTCCTCATGGTGCTCCTCCTCCGGCGGCCTCCTCCTCATGGTGCTCCTACTCCGGCGACCTCCTCCTCCTCCCTCTCCTCCTACACCGACGCGGCCACCGAAGCGCGACAACTAGGGCGGCTGCCGAAGAGCGTGCACCGACGCGGTCTTGTGCACGGGGACGAGGCGCGGCTGCTCGGAGCACGACGGAGATGAGGAGCGTTGTCGAGATTTTTTTTGTTTTTTGAAATTAATAATAATAGCGTGTGAATAAAGAGGGCCCTGCTGCTATTTAGCAGTAGCGCGTGGACAAAAGAGGCGCTACTACTATCACAACTAGTAGTAGCGCGGGCAAACACGCGCTACTACTAAAAGTTAGCTGTAGCGTGTTAGTAGTAGCGCGTCACCGCGCACTACTACTAGCCATTTATGGGGCGCTACTAGTAGCGTTTTTTCTAGTAGTGTAAGGGTGTACATCTATGGAGATAGGCTGCGATGTGTGGTTATTTGATCCTATAAAAACTTCTATATACCCGAAAGTACCCAAGTGAGCTCGAGCTCATATGAGCTCGGCATGAACTGTAAAATCAAAAAATGTGAAAAAAATAAATAAATAACTGATTTTTTTATATCAAACATTGGCAATTTTTTAAAATTCTTGTGACATATTCATCACGAAATGACATTCCTGGATGTCACAAAAAAAATCAAAACTCCAAAATGCTTTCAAACATGGACAAATGTTTGAAATGCTTGTGAATTTTCATCACGAAATAACATTTTGAAGCATCGATTTTGTGATGAAATTTCACAATCTTTTCAAACATTTGTCAATGTTTGACGCACACAAAAATTCATTTTTTTTTTGATATTTTTCTCAAAAAAAAATCGATTTTACTGTTCAGCACGCTTATATGAGCTCAGTTTCACATACTCCACACTCCTATATACCGCGCAATATTTTCCTTCAAATAAAGTCAGGCTTGTTTTCCTAAAAATTGAAAAACTAATCCAACTTAGTCGTGAACACCTAAGCAAAAGGGGTACCTAGTTCTGGACAAGATCGGACGTACAAACAGACCCGGATACAGAGACAGAACGACATACGACGTGTCGATCGACCTAGGCAGCATATATAAAGGTGGAACACCTAGGCCCTTGGACGTTCTAACTTGTAGCCATCGATCGCCAAGAAAACAGACGAGCAAAGCAACACATCTCGTCGATCACGTTCGCCTCCGATCCGATCAGCGACCAGCCAACCATGGGCAGCACGAAGCTTCCGCCGCCGCCCACGCGCTCGACAATCACCGCCACGAGGAACGCCGGGTGCCACGAGCTCAAGGTGGAGGGCTACTCCGTGACCAAGCTGCTCGTCGCCGGCGAGCACATCGAGTCCTCCGAGTTCATGGCGGCGGGCCACACCTGGCAGATCTGCTACTACCCGAACAAGTACCGCAAGAAGGACTGCCACGCCGGGAGATTATCAGCTCCTCCCGGAGCTGAAACGATCCACGGCGGGAGCAACGCCAGCATCTCCTTCTTCCTTAAGAGGGCCGACGACGACGACACGGGCGAGAACGTCCGCGCCGAGTTCCGGTTCAGCCTGGTCCCTCGCCATGGCGGCGAGAAGGTCCGGTTTGCTGGTGAACGGCACACAGTGACGTTCCCTCGCAAGCACAATGGCATTGGGTATCTTGGCCTGAAGATCTCGAAGAGCGAGCTCGAGCAGTCGCCGGAGTACCTTTGGGACGACTCCTTCGTTGTGCGGTGTGAGATCGACGTTATCGACAAGCCGGTCGTGCAAAGCCATGACTTCACGATGTGCCGCTGCAAGGATGACTTGTGCAAGCTTCGTCACATGAAGGGCGCCTCATGGGTCAAGGACGTAGCCGTCAACTACTTTCTTAGGTGTCTCGGTATATGAAATTATGTTTTTATGGGGGCTCATACATATTTAGTATTATTTAAACTGTGGATTTTATACGTATTTATAATTATAATGATTTTTGTGTCATATTTTTTTATAAACCCGTTCGCCTGAGAAAACCATTAAAACATGTAATGCAAGGAAAGTAGTCGTCAAGTACTCCCTTGCATGTTTCGCCGCTATATGAAATATTGTGTATAAATATGGGAGATTTTTTTCATCTTATAATTATGATAATTTTGTATCTATATAGTTCCGGTGCATTAGTTTGAAGTTTCGTGTCGCGACTTGTTTACATGCGAAGTGTTTCAGATTGATGTGTACGCCATGTTCTTTGCTGCTCAACTAATCTATGAGCATCTACAACTGAAGTTTTCATATTGTCAGAAGACGGTCTGCCCGATTATTATTTGAATACAAAATTATCCTACGGTCGAACCTTTTAAAACCAGTTAACATTTAAGTTGATTGACAACCCTTATACTCTTGAATTATTAAGTTTAACCTCTGTAAACTAATGTAAGATGTTTTAGATCACTGTTTTAGTTATCTAAAACATCTTATTAGTTATCTGAAACATCTTATGAACCGCACCCAAATTTTACTGATTTAGTTGCTTTAAGGCCTTGTACAATGAAAGATGTTTAGGAGAGTGCTTAGCAAAATAAATTGACTTTTTTGTAGCATCAGTGCTTATTTTTATAGAAAAAGTGCTTAATTAAGCGTCTATCCTCTACATCTAAGCACTAGTGCTTAAACAAAAATCTGTTTTTTTTGTAATCACCTTTTCTAAGCACCTTGCACTGTATCTACTACTAATATAAAAAGCACGAGAGGGGCTGATCCAAATCATCCGGTACGTACATGCCCCTTCATCCAACGGATCATGTTAAGTCCATGTTTAGCGGGGCACAACACGCCATTAAATGCAACCTTAATCACCCCGTTGATTAATCCAATCCCCTGCCTCCGACTGAGTCCGCTGCCTCCCTCCCCATCGATCTCGATCTCCTCCGTACCGTAAGACGACGAACGTCGGCGCAACCTCCCTTCGCCTCGCTCGACGTAGGGCCGCCCGTCCGCCTCTCCTGTGGCGCATGGCGCACGGTGTCCGCCGCTGCCCCCGCCATCTCCTGTGGAGCCGGTGCGACCTGCTTTCGCTCCGTTCGTGGGCACAGCCTGCACGGCCCCTCTGCAACCATTACCTCCGCTCGACCAAGCAACAGCCTCTGCGCATTTCCTCCCGTGGCCAGATACAAACAGAGGAGACACCTTCGCATGATGTAACAACCAGTGGAAATTTCCCAAGGTCTGGTTCTTCATACTAGCTTTGCTGATTCATTCCAGGCTATTCCTCATTCCACTCCACGAATGTATTGTTTGTGTTTGCTAAAGTAATTTCTAGAAAAAAAAATTGATTTTTAAGTGTTGGTATATACTATACAGTTAAATTTGCAGGATCTGAAATTCGATGAATTCGTGTGTGTTCATCTGAGACATATGGGACCCATGTATGTGTTCTACTCTTTATCTAACTAGAAGAATTCCTAGCTGGGACCAAGGTGAGAATTGTGAGGCTTTTTGAAGGTTCTCACATTGTTATAGATTCTGAAAATTTAAACTGTATTGCCACGCAGTTTGTGCTCTAGAGTTAATTATTTAATTATATGAATATTCTGTTTTAAGGTTTTCACTAATTGGTATGATAGATGCATCAAAAGTGGCTCTGAAATTTGCTTTACTATTCAGTCAGTAGCACCATTGGTTTTTTTAGACATTTGATGTTGTTTATTCGTAGCGCATGAAATTTTATAGTTGGATAATTCATTATACACATGTAAGTTATCACTGGTGTCAAAAAAACAGCCAATTATCTCCGCTTTCTTAAGCATTGCCCTGGATTTTTGCTTTAATTGAAACATATATTGTGTAGACTTTGTAGTTCTCATTTCCGCAACTACGACATGTTGAGCTCAACTATGTATTGTTTGCCAGATCTTAAGCTACAAGTCTAGAACACACCTTTTATCATGCAAATGTTATCGATGGGTTTTTTGGAGGCTATTCTAATTTTTTTAATTATATTATGTTACAGTGCCACTCTATATGTTGTTCTTCGTTCAATTATCACTCGACCAGGTGAGACCCTTCAACGAGCTTCATCATTGAGTACTTCAGCCATATTCTATTTTGCCTCAGAGTGAGAAGATGCAGATATATATCAGATTTATTTTCAGATTTTCATTAGTTGTGCTATTTCATTTTCATGGATTAATAAGGGCAAAATTCTAAGGACAGAGATATGGGAGAGAGCTAATTATTTTCACTATCAGCGCTAATTAAAAGGGCAGAACTAATTTATAAAAATTAATGTACGAGTATTCTAACTAGATTGCTTTGCTAGGACCTCTCCACTCTCCAGTCAACTTCAGAGAACACACTTTCTCTTCTTAGCAGATGTATACATAGTTTCTCTGGCCAACTAAATTTAGTTCATAGGTCTTACCACAAATAGGACTACTACACCAGCATCCCTACCTGTGAATCAATCGGTTGCACCTCAATCCCATAATGACCTATATATCCTCATAAATTCTCTATTAAATATTGTACCCGGCGATGTAGAATGCTCTATTAAATAATGTACGCGGCGATCCTTATTTTGTAGTTCGTCTGTCCAAATCCGGCGTAGTTCCGTTGTGTAATGTACATCACACGTCGGAACTACGCCAGAATTTGGACTGACGAACTACAAAATATAAACTAAAACGGTACTCATTGCCCGTTGTTGAGGTAGTAGTCGTAGGCGTAGTTCACGTGGACGTGGGTGAAGTCATACTCCTCCCGTGCAAACTCCAGACCCTCGACGACGCATGGTCTTCCCGCCGCCACAGCCTCCAAGATCTCCCGCTCTGTGGCGTGGTAACGCGCCATCGATGGCTAGAGGACCAAGGCGGTGGAACTCCGACCAAGAGTTGCGCTTACCACAGGCGAGCGCGTCACGGATCCGTGCCTGCGCCGACCTCGCCGGATCGACCGGGGCATGCGCGGGGCCACGGGATGATCCTGCCTCGTCGTCATTCCGACCGCACTTGGCCGAAGATGACCTGCTATGGCCACCGCGAGAGCTTCCTCCTCCTCTGGCCATCTGAACCGCTCGTTGGAGTTGGGGTTAGATGCGGCGGAGGGAATAAGGTTGCGGTGGCGGGGAGGGGATGGAATGAGAAACGGGAACCCTATCTCCCCTCCCACGCCGTAGATATAGCAATTCGGAAGGATTTTACAGTCCGCCCGCATAATTTTTACTGGTCGGGGAAAGTAAGTTGGTTCAGTTCTGGCTCAAAAACGCGCCCGACCGCCAAAAAGCCCGCATATATACAGGCCGGCGACGGGATGACACATCTGCTGGAGTTGCTCATAATGGTAAAGATTGGTATGGCCGTCTATACGAAGAAAAGAATTTCACCACACAAGTAACATTAATTTAGTTCATATTAACCATCGTGAATTTCACATCATGCCATGTGTTATGCAAAACTGCTTTAGGGATTGTTCAAATTGGGTCTGCACAATCTATCCTGAAATGTTCCAGCATTTTCCAAGTGCCTCCATTATTTTTAAGTTGGGTTGTATTTACTCTAAATGTAACTAGAAATATAAATATCACATAAGGTTATTCCCACAATATATATTTTATGTTCACCTTAGAGTAAAAGAACATTTATGTTATGTTGTATTGTTACCAACTCCATTTTCTTCAAGAAACTTGACAATTAATATTACAAACAATTGAACCCTATTGCATTACACTAGGTGGCAATGGATGGTGGACGGGTCAACACCTTCAACCTTGGTACTAATAGTATTCCTGACCATTCTTCGATTTGCAGATTGAACTATTATTGCTTAGTTTGGTCCAGAATAATGGTTAAATCTTGCGATTGCATCATTGCTTGCAACAATGAAGGGGTGTGATATTGGTTACTACTCTAAACATCCAGAGACACAACGATGTGGAGGAAGCCAAAGCCCAAGCTTGCCTAATCGGTCTACAACTTTTGCGAGACCTCCTTGTTTTTCATGCTGTTTTAGGAATTTGACAATGTTTATATTTTTGGTGTCATCAATAGCAAACAAGATTACTGTATCGCATTCGTAATCTCTATGAAAACATTAACCACATGAAATTTCGGTTGGTTTTGTTTGAGAAAAAGTTGGGAGATAGAAAGAGAGAGCTCTAGGTGTTGGTTAACAAAAGGCTGGTTGTGACATTGTAAACTTTTTAAATGACCCGTCGGAGAAAACAATGAATGATTGATGTATTTCTCTATATTTTTATTCTTCACTACATTGTTCTATAGAGTCGAACAAGATTTAAGTGTTTTTTTTGTGGCCAAGATTTCAGTGTTGATGAATTTTGTTTGTTTTTTATATTGATCTATTTTACCACCCCCGATGCTAAAAAGTGTCACGAGTTACACTATAAATTATAATTATCTTAGTTCTTTTTCCAAGACACTCTTTTAGGATCGGAGTGAGTAGTTTATTTACCGGGTTCGCAATGTAAATATAATATGAGGAGTGATATTGTAGTCAGTGGCCAACATGGGCTCTCCAACAATATCTTTAATTGGATCAAGAGATAAACATTGTTCCCTTCGCAAGTATGGATCATTTGCAATACTATTAGCTTCAACATGGGGACATATCATACTTGGAGTTTGGAATTAAGGACTCAAGGATGTATAATTAGTATTATTATGTTTGTAGTTTGATGGGTAGCTATTTTGTTTAACATCGTGCCACAATTTTAATTTATTGCTTGTATTATAATTAGTATATACGTGCATTGCACGTGCAAGCTTACTAGTATGGTCTAAGGATGATACATCTATGGAGGTAGGCTGCGATGTGTGTTTACTTGATCCTGAAAGAACTTCTGCATACCGCGCAACATTGTTCTTACAATAAAGTCAGGCTTGTTTTCCTAAAAGATGAAAAACTAATCCAACTTAGTCGTGAACACCTAAGCAAAGGGGCACCTAGTTCTGAACAAGATCGGACATAGAAACAGACCCGGATGCAGAGACAGAGCGACATACGACGTGTCGATCGACCTAGGCAGGCAGTATATATAAAGGTGGAACATCTAACCAAGGCCCTTATGCTACTTTTCTAGTTTTGTGTGCTATAGCCGGGAGCTTCACCAAGAGCCGGCTCTCTTCTCTTTCCTTACTTCTCTCTTTTCCACATATGAATTTGATGATATGGAAGGGCTTATAGCCAGCTGAGTAGGACCTATTGTGCTTGCTCTTAGACGTTCTAACTTCTAGCCAGCCAACCATGGGCAGCACGAAGTTTCCGCCGCCGCCCACGCGTTCGACGATCACCGCCACGAAGAACGCCGGCTGCCACGAGCTCAAGGTGGAGGGCTACTCCGTGACCAAGCTGCTCGTCGCCGGCGAGCACATCGAGTCCTCCAAGTTCATCGCGGCGGGCCACACCTGGCAGATCTGCTACTACCCCAACAAGTACCTGAAGAAGGACTGTAACGCCGGGAGAATATCAGCTCCTCCCGGAGCTGACACGCTCGGCGGCGGGAGCAACGCCGGCATCTCGTTCATCCTTAAGATGGCCGACGGCAGCCCGGGCAAGAAATTCCGTGCCGAGTTCCGGTTCAGCCTGGTGCCTCGCCACGGCGGCGAGCCTGCAGCACCGGGGGCGCCGGCGAAGGTCGTCCGGTTTGCTGGTGAACGGCACGTTTGCACTTTCCCTCGCAAGAACAATGGCGTTGGGTATCGGGCTCTGAAGATCTCGAAGAGCGAGCTCGAGCAGTCGCCGGAGCACCTCTGGGACGACTCCTTCGTCGTGCGGTGTGAGATCAACGTCATGGACAAGCCGGTCGTGAAAAGCCATGACTTCACGGTGTTCCGCTGCAAAGATGACTTGTGCAAGCTTCGTCACATGACGGCAGCCGCACGGGTCAAGGAAGTAGTCGTCAAGTACTTCCTTGCATGTCTCGCCGCTATATCAAATAACTGTGTATAAATATGGGAGATACTGTAGTTTTCATCGTATAATTATTGTATAATTTTGTGTCTATATAGTTCAGGTGCATTAGTTTGAAGTTTCGTGTCACGACTTGTTTACATGCTGAGTGTTTCTGATTGATGTGTACGTCATGTTCTTTGATGATCAACTAATCTAGAAGAGCATCTACAACTGAAGTTTTCATATTGTCAGAAGACGGTCTGCACGATTGTTGTTTGAATACAAAATTATCATCCGATCGAACCTTTTGAAATCAATTAACATCCAAATTGATTCACATTCCTTATAGCAACTCTAGCAGATATGCTAAAAATTCAGTCCGTAAATTTAAGATGTGGGTCGCCGCAAAACGATTTTGCGTGTGGCAAACACATACGTCATATTATAGATTCAAATAAAAGTATAGTTTCGCGGTACAAACTAGTCGAATCTTCACCAGAGCACACAAATACTGAAAAAATAACACCTAATATTTAGTCATCGAAGGTCGCTGCAGGTCACCTGGGTAGTATATACTTGGAGCTTTTCACGGTGACTCCTCACTCATCAATGTTGAAGCGCTCGCAAACCTCCTTGTGTCGCTGCTCGGCGAGGTAGTATTGCCGCTGGGTGATGGCGAGCAGCCCAGCGCGCCAATATGACGGCGTTGGTGGCGTTATGGAGATGTCGGCATCGCTGCAACGACTGTGTATGGAGAGAGGTAGTTCATGAGACGCATGAACCGATTTCTCGAGTGGTCGCCGTCTGCGCCGGCGGGCGCGCGATCAAAGAGACCCGGGGCCGGAGTGGAGCTACAAGATCGGCCACTGCGGTCGCCGCCGTTTGCCCCACGACTGGGGCCTCCAATAGCATCAGGAGCCATGTAATTTCTCGTCGGAGCTGTGGAGTGTACACGACGAAGGAAAAAAAATTGCGACGGCAGAGAGGGAAATGGATAAAAGACGGAAATTTATAATAAAAAATGAATGATTAAATGATTTTAAGTGTTTTTTCCATATTTATATAAAGGTATCTAGTTTGATTTTTTATCTGGATTAGTTCTTTTTTTTATTTGCGGCAGCCCAAAACAAGGGCAACATCTACACAGAAAATCAGACAACATGCACATTTGGTTGCAAAGAAATCACTACTTGACTTTTCCCTTTCAGTCAGCCATTACAAAACCGAACCAAGCAAATAAAATATGGTTTTTTGCAGGATAGCAAACAAAATTGGACCCCACTAGGGAGCGGTGCCTCATATGAAGTTTAGCATGGGGCCGTTCTCTCCTTGCATGCATGCATTAGAGCATCTCCAGCCGTTCGCCCTCAAGGCGATTTTCGGCGCTATTTTAGCGCCGCTTGGGGGGGGGGGCGCTCGGGCGGCGATAACGCTTGGGGCGAGTTTCCCCCCAGCCGCGCCCCAAGGGCGGACCCAAGAAAAACGGCGACGCGCACACAAGTTCGAATAGTTTTCTTCCCGCTTCAAAAAACAGCAAAGTTTGGCGACCAACATGCCATCGTTCGGCGTTCAAACATGCCACAGGCGGCGTGATCTACGCGGGGAACAAAAAAGTAGGTCGACCGGCTGCTCAAAGCGGGCCGTCCAGGTCGACCGCAGAAGCCAGTGGCTCGCCGAATGTCTCAACCGACATGGACGGCGTGTCCGGAGTCGACGGCGTGCTCTTGGGCAAGGTAGGCACGTCCAGCGCAGGCGGTGTCGTGGTAATACCTAAGGTATACCCCTATGTTCCTTATATCAGGGGATACCCTTAGTTCTACCACCTCTTGGAAAATACTTGTAAATCAAAACATAAACAAGAACCTCTTATTTCTTTTCTATCCGAGTAAGAAACTGCTCGGATCAAATCAAACTCTTCCGAGTAGCTAGTTTACTCAAGCGACACCATTAATACAGGAGCAACCTTATTCAGAAGAGGCCATTTCTCGAGTAAGGCGTCACTCGGAGCGAAGCACTACCATCCGAATAAGGTGGTTACTCGGAAGAGGAAGAAGCTGAGCTGCATGGTACTCGGATAAGAGGAAGAAGGGCTGTTGTTACAAGACATTAAAGCCATAGGCGTTACCCCTACTTAAATAGCAATAATGGGGAGACGTTTACCATTGTAATAATAGCCATCCTTAAAATTCTGTAATTAAAACCCATTACTGGGCAATGAAGGGACATGGCGCACTCTATATAAGCCCATCCTTTCACCCCAGCATGACAACTTGGACATCTAGAGAAAGAACACCCCAAACTATTTGGGACAGGATTAAGGTTGTTATCTCCAAGGAGAGGCCTAACCTGTATAACTTTTCCTGGTGTCACCATCTTTGCGTTTAGATCTTCATAGCTCCATCACTACCCTCATATCTATTGTTAGGTCTATAACCACAACAATTGGCGCCCACCGTGGGGCTTAGCTGATCAGCAACCGTAGAGATGGGATTCTTTTCGTCTTCCTCGTTGTCCTGCGGTCCCCAACTCATCCGCGGCGAGATGTTTTCCTTTGGATCATTAGCCTTTGTGGCTGACGATTCTGCTTGGCTGGCGGATGCGCCGCTCCAAGCGCAGCTGTTGCCTTTAAGAGGCAGCGTGCACTTTCGAGCCGGCAAATCGGGGGCTCTTCGCCTCCAATTACCAGCTCGTCCTCAAGCCCAGGCCCCGTTGCCTGTTCACCGCAAGAAGAAGAGATCAAGCCTCTCGCGTATTCCTTACCGGAATAAGCCCCGCCCGATCCAGCAGGTGGCGGTCATCGACTCAATGGAATCAGCTCAGCAGGCCATCAGCGAGCTGATCGCGAAGGAAGGTCCGACGGCATCTCTAATGCACATCTTCAACTCTGGAGATGATGAAGACCTTTTGATGTCTGATTCGGAACCAGAAGCCGAACAAGAAGGGAGCAATGGTTCTCCCGTCACCATGGCAGAAGTTTGTATGGTCGGAACTCCACCACCTCAGGCGTCACCGGCCAGAGAGGGGGGAGATCGGACTAATGAAGCAGCTCGGGGCAATGAAGAGATTCCACTCGGAGAAAGAGAACGTCGACGAACATCTGCTTTCCGACGTCTAGAGCTCGGAGGTTCAAGTCGGCGGCCCCTTACTCGGGAAGGACAAGGGACGACAGAGGCAGCAGAGCGAGTGTTACAAACCCCCATAGATACCTCAACTCCGGAAGGGCAACATTTAGAAGCAGCTAGGTTAACCAATTTAGCTGAGCGACAACGTTTAACCGAGCTACAGAATACATTGGAGCACCAGGCTCGTGAGGTAGCTCGCCTCAAGCAGAGTAGAAACAGTCGGCAACTGCGGGGGATTGGTGAAAATCAACCCTTCCGAGCTCTGGATACCCCAATGGAGAATTTAATAGCAGCTACTCGGATTGCAAATTCCTTGCAGCCGAGCGGCTCGGCGGCCGAAGGAATAGAACACTTAGCATTCTTGTTACAAAAGGCAATGGAGAAGAACGCTGAAGTCAGTCAATCACTACAGCGAGTTCATTCTCAGCCGCCCCTCACGGGCACCTCTCAGTCCGTTTATACTCCTCGAAGAAACAGAAATCATTCACCTCGGAACAAGGCAAATCCTCATGATAAATATCTCCATGAGCAGTTTCGAAACCCGGAGTTCCGAAGAGGTGATGAATACACAGCTCGGGGGAGAGACGAAGATTTTGCAGCTCAGGGGAGAGACGAAGAGTTCACAGCTCGGAGGAGAGACGAAGAGTTCGCAGCTCGGAGGAGGGACCAAGAGCGGCGCCGAGTAGATCATCAAGAGGAAAGATATCGAGATATTGAAGATGATGCTCGAAGCTATTTGGTACAGAATCGAGTAGATCGTGCGAGGATGTATCGACAAGACCAAGTTAGTTATCCGATGGGCCCTGTCTGTTTCAGCGAGAGAATCAGATCAACCTCAATTACTCCTCGCTTCAGGATAGCGCAAGGAGTGGAGAAGTACCGGGGTGATGCCAAGCCGTAGACGTGGTTGGATGACTACAAAATAGCAGTCCAGATAGGAGGTGGTGGAGACGAGATAGCCATGATGCACCTTCCCCTGATGCTGGAAGGTTCATCTCGGACATGGCTAAACCAGCTCCCACCAAACAGCATTTGGACATGGGAGGATTTAGTCAGGGTTTTCGTCAAGAATTTTGAAGGAACCTACAAGAGACCAGGAGGGCTGACCGAATTACAGTTGTGCATCCAAGGTCACAACGAGCCTACTCGAGAATACATTCAGAGATGGATTACTATCCACAATTCGGTAGAGGGAGTCTCCGAGTTCCAGGCGATTCATGCCTTTAAGCAAGGTGTCAAGTACAAAGAGTTAAGCTTGAAGCTCGCAAGGTCTCCCGATGTCACTTCACTGGGCAGATTGATGGAAATTGCAAACAAGTATGCTAATGGGGAAGAGGAAATTCGGCAAAAATCCCAGCAGTATCGAAATAACAGCTCGGCTTCTAATCCCAAGCAAAAGAATGGAGGCGGGACTGGTAAGCGAAAGGCAGAAGGGGCACCAACAGATGCCGAATTGGTGGCGGCTGCAAATGCAGTAGGTATCCACAGCAAAAATCAACAAAGGAAGGAATGGCAACCTCGTCAGAAGAAGCCTTCAAATGATGATGATATCCTGAATCAGCCTTGTCCTCTTCATACCACCCAAGACGCTGAAGGAAAGACAGTTCTCCTGAAGCACACAGCCAGGCAGTGCCGACTAATCAAGAGAGTTGCGCAAAATGCGAAGATCGGGCCCCAGCAAGATAAGGGGAAGAAAAAGGAAGGAAGTCCAGATTTGGATAGTGAAGGTTTTCGTCGGGAAGATGGAATACTGGTCATTTTTGCAGGACTGGAATCAAAAAGAGTGGAAAAATTGAGATTCAGGGAAGTTAACACGATGGCTCCAGCTGTTCCGAATTATATGAAATGGGCAAATGTTCCGATTACGTTCGATCAATCAGACCACCCTCCTCATATCCCTCACCCTGGAAGACATGCTTTGATAGTTGACCCATTGGTGGAAACAGAAACGGTAATTTTAGGCTAAGGAATGTCTTGATGGATGGAGGCAGTGGCATAAACCTTTTATATGCTAGTACCTTAAAAGACATGAACATTCCGATGTCCAAACTCAGCAACAGTTACTTGGAATTTCATGGGATCATCCCAGGAAAGAAAGCATTTTCACTAGGTATGATTACTCTGAATGTAGTTTTCGGTACACCTGATAATTTTCGGAAAGAAAGGATTACCTTTGAAGTAGTCGACTTTTCGAGTGCTTATCACGCGCTACTCGGACGGCCTGCTTATGCAAAGTTCATGGCAATTCCTTGCTATGTCTATTTGAAGCTAAAGATGCCAGGTCCTAAAGGTGTGATCACTGTATCCGGAAACTATAAACAAGCAGAAGAGCTGCTGCAAAAAGGATCACTTATAGCCGACCAGAAAATGGCAGAGGTTGAGTTTGCCGAGTTGAAGAAAGCAGTTGACACGTCCGAGTTGTTACAACCTAAGAAATCATCTTCATTTGAGTCGGCAGGAGAGACCAAAAAGGTGCGGATACATCCTTCCGATGAGAACAAGTACACCAACATTGCCACCGATCTGGACCCTAAATAGGAACTCGAGCTCATCAACTTCCTCCGTGAGAATTGGGACATTTTTGCGTGGAAGCCATCTGACATGCCTGGAGTCCCAAGGGAGTTGGCTGAGCACAAATTACGGGTTGATCCAAAGGCAAGACCAGTAAAACAGTCCCTTAGGCGTTTTTCTTCGGAAAAGAGAAAAGCTATCGGACAAGAAATAGCAAGATTGCTAGCAGTTGGATTCATCAGGGAAATTTTCCACTCCGAGTGGTTAGCAAATCCTGTGATGGTTCCAAAGAAAGATAAAACTTGGAGAACTTGTGTTGATTTCCGTCATCTCAATAAAGTTTGTCCAAAGGATCACTTTCCTCTTCCTCGCATTGATCATATTGTGGATTCCACATCTGGGTGTGAAAGACTATGTTTCCTCGACGCATACTCGGGCTATCAATAAATCCGATTATATGAACGAGATGAAATACTAACCGCATTTATAACTCCTTTTGGCTGTTTTTTGCTATGTCACCATGCCATTCGGACTTAAAAATGCAGGGGCTACATATCAACGCATGATGCAGAATTGTTTGATCTGGCAGATTGGAAAAAATGTTGAGGTATATGTTGATGAAATTTTAATCAAATCAGCTGAAGGAAGTAACTTGTTGGCCGACCTGGCTGAAACCTTTCAGAGTCTGCGATCTTATAGCATCAAATTGAATCCAGAAAAGTGTGTATTTGGTGTGCCAGCAGGAAAACTACTCGGTTTCATGGTTTCTGAAAGAGGGATTGAAGCTAACCCTGAGAAGATAGCAGCAATCCAGAACATGAAGCCCCCTCAGAAACTCCGAGATGTTCAAAAATTGACAGGGTGTCTTGCAGCACTCAGTCGATTCATTTCTCGACTTGGAGAGAAGGCACTCCCCCTCTATCAGCTAATGAAAAAGTCGTCAGACTTCAAGTGGACCGAAGAAGCTCAGGTGGCCTTCGAAGAATTGAAAAAACAGTTGTCAACTCGGCCAGTTCTCGCAGCACCGAAAGAAAAGGAGCCACTCTTGCTGTACATCGCAGCCACAAGCCAAGTCGTCAGCATAGCTATAGTGGTGGAAAGAGAAGAGGAAGGAAAAACACAGAAGATTCAAAGGCCTGTGTATTTCATCTCCGAGGTCCTCACGCCATCCAAGCAGCGATATCCTCATTACCAGAAGTTGGCAATGGGAATTCACATGGCATCTCAAAAGCTGGTTCACTACTTTGAAGACCACTCGGTCACAGTAGTCTCAGAAGCTCCTTTGGCCGAGATAATGAACAACAGATATGCCACGGGTAGAATTGCGAAATGGGGATTAGACCTCTTACCATATGATATCCAGTATCATCCCAAGAAGGCAATCAAATCACAGGCTCTGGTAGATTTTTTGGCCGAATGGACAGAAGCACAAAGCATCCCACAACCAATCCCTGAGCACTGGACTATGTTTTTTGATGGATCAAAGATGTTAAATGGGCAGGAGCAGGAGTAGTGTTGGTTTCCCCGAGAAAGGATGAAATGAGATTTGTCCTCCAAATCCATTTCCCCGCAACAAATAATGAAGCCGAGTATGAGGCCCTCTTGTATGGATTACGAATGGCCATTTCACTCGGGATCAGAAGGTTGATGATTTTTGGAGACTCCGATCTAGTGATCAATCAGGTCATGAAAGAATGGGATATACGGAGCGCAGCAATGACAACCTACTGTGTAGCAGTCAGAAAACTGGAGAAAAAATTTGATGGACTGGAGCTCCATCACATCCCGAGAGCTCAAAACCAAGCAGCAGATGACTTAGCCAAGTTAGGATCCACTCGGGGTCAAATCCCCTCAGGAATTTATCTGGAACACATACATGCACCAACCGTGAAGGAAGACCCTTACTCGGAAGCCGACCCAAGCATGCTACCAGATGGGAACATTCCAGACAAAGAAGATATTCCCGCGGTTGTAGATCTTGTCTTTGACATAGAGGTAATTCCCCCCGAGTGGTCCTTGCCCATTCTGAGATACTTGCAAAAACAAGAACTGCCAGAAGATGAAGTAGAAGCCAAGCAAGTAGTGCGAAAAGCAAAATCCTATTCGATGATCAACAACGAGTTGTACAGAAACAGTGTCACAAAGCTTCCCCAGCGATGCATTTCGGAAGAAGAAGGTCGACTCATCTTACAAGACATACACTCCGGTGAATGTGGTCACCATGCATCAAGTCGGACAATAGTAGCCAAAGCCTTCCGAGCAGGATTCTTCTGGCCGAGTGCTTTAAGGGATGCCAAGAATATTGTGGATCATTGCAGAGGATGCCAGTTTTACGCGAATCAGCCGCACAAGCCAGCTTCCGAGCTGAAGACAATACCCTTAGCATGGCCTTTTGCTACATGGGGGTTGGACATGATAGGGCCCTTGAAAACAGGCACATCCGGGTTCACTCATATCCTAGTAGCTGTGGACAAGTTCACAAAGTGGATAGAGGCAAAACCAATAAAAAGTTTGAACTCAGCCACTGCAGTTAGCTTCATCCAAGGCATCATACATCGTTTTGGCGTCCCCCATGACATCATCACTGAAAACGGGTCGAATTTCAATTCAACCGAATTCAAGCAGTTTTGCTGGAACATGGGTACCAGAGTAAACTTCGCTTCAGTAGCACATCCTCAATCCAATGGACAGGTGGAGCGAGCAAATGGGTTAATCTTGAAAGGAATCAAACGACGTCTTATGCGGGAACTGAAGGAAGCAACAGGAGCCTGGGTTGAAGAGCTCCCCTCAGTATTATGGGGATTGAGAACAACTCCAAACCGATCAACTCGAGCAACTCCCTTTTTTCTGGTGTATGGTTCAGAAGCTGTCCTACCGAGTGACCTCAAGCACAGCGCCCCCCGAATAACTTAGTATACCGAAGAAGAGCCGAGACAGCTCGACAGGATGGTGTTGACCTTCTAGAAGAAGAAAGAAACTTAGCCCTAACACGCTCAGCATTTTATCAGCAAGATCTTCGACGATATCACGAGCGTCATATCCGAGCTCGCTCTTTTCAGGAAGGTGACATGGTTTTGCGTGTCAGACAAGCCTCTGATCACAAGCTAGCCCCTCCCTGGGAAGGCCCTTACATTGTAACCCGAGTTTTAGGTAATGGAGCCTATCGGCTATATGATGTAACGAATAATATAGAAGAACCACATGCATGGAACGCCCAAATGTTGCGGCGTTTTTATGCATAAGATTCTTGCGAATTGATTCAATAAAGAGATTCTACCTTCATCAATTGCATTATTTAAAATCCAAGTTCCTCATCCGAGCTGCACGCAGCTCGGATGAAAGCTTAAGCCGCATTTTCACTAAGTGACCCGCCAAGCTCTTTCCAAACTTGGGGGCTACTTAACGTTATGAACTGTTTAAGTTCTTCATCCGAGCTGCACGCAGCTCGGACGAGAGCTTTAGCTAATTTTCACTAAGTGACCCACCAAGCTCTTTCCAGCCTTGGGGGCTAATTAACGTTATGAACTGTTTAAGTTCTTCATCCGAGCTGCACGCAGCTCGGACGAGAGCTTCAACTAATTTTCACTAAGTGACCCACCAAGCTCTTTCCAGCCTTGGGGGCTACCTAACGTTACGAACTATTCAAGTTCTTCATCCGAGCTGCACGCAGCTCGGACGAGAGCTTCAGCTAATTTTCACTAAGTGACCCACCAAGCTCTTTCCAGCCTTGGGGGCTACCTAACGTTACGAACTATTCAAGTTCTTCATCCGAGCTGCACGCAGCTCGGACGAGAGCTTAAGCCAATTTTCACTAAGTGACCCACCAAGATCTTTCCAGCCTTGGGGGCTACTTAACGTTACGAACTATTCAAGTTCTTCATCCGAGCTGCACGCAGCTCGAACGAAAGCTTAAGCCAATTTTCACTAAGTGACCTGCCAAGCCCTATTCAAACTTGGGGGCTACTTAGTGTTACGAACTATTCAAGTTCTTCATCCAAGCTGCACGCAGCTCGGACGAGAGCTTAAGCTAATTTTCACTAAGTGACCTGCCAAGCCCTATTCAAACTTGGGGGCTACTTAGTGTTACGAACTATTCAAGTTTCTATCCGAATTGCATGCAGCTCGGACGAGAGCTTAAGCTAACTTTCACTAAGTGACCTGCCAAGTTTCTTTTCAAACCTGGGGGCTACTTAAGGTTGCGAAAAAAATCAAGTTTTTTCCGAGCTGCGTGCTTAAGCCAATTTTACCTAAGTTGCTCAACTTCGAAAACCCGAAAAAAGAGAAACGATGATTTCAGAAACATAGTTCTATATCCTTGCAGATAACTGGTTATAGCAAAACAAATCAACACCTCAGAGTCAGGCCTTCTTAATAAAGGGCAGTAGTTTTAAAGGACAAACTGTGTACCCAGGGCACATCAACAAGACATAAACTGTTTATTACAAAACCACTCGACATTCCGAGGCAAATTTAACTGTTTTTCCCTCAACTCGATCAGGCATCACTTGCCTCATCAGATTCACTGGTAACTCCAGTAGATTCCACGAAGAAATCAAGATCTGGGATCTTTGCAATTCGACTCGCAGTCTCAGCATACCGTGACAATAAGGTCGTACAGCTCGGACCATGCTCAGGATCACCTTCTCCGACTCGTTCCAGATTGTGAACCTTTTCTGAAAAGTGAGCTTTAGTCAGAGCCAGAGCATAATTGGCACCACTTCGTGCTGAAGACCTCTTCCAACGGGCAATCTGCTGCGGAGCAGCCTGAAGCACAGGAACAACCGTATCCAGTGAACACGATTTTCCTCAGTAGGCGAGATGTAATTCTTCAACCCTAAGGTGGCACCCATGGTCTCTTCAGCATATTTCTTCGCCTTGGCGCACCTCATGGTTAGCAGACCTCTGGACAACGCAAATTCCGTCGTCCTGGGAGTATAATTATCTTTCTTCATCAACTCGGCAAACTGTGCCATATGAGCCTGTTCCGCTTCAGGATTAGTGGAATAAACTGCAAAGACAATAATGGCGTATAAATCAAACCAAATTAACAAGACAGAAACAAGTCAGACGCACAACAAAGAACGGCATCTTACTAGATAGCATCTCGCTAAATGAAGCAAACCTCCCGGCACAATATTCTTCAGCATTTTTGACAGACTCCCGAGTTGCGGCCAGCTCAGCTTCATGCTCTTCCTTATCTTTGGACCGCAGCTCGGAGAGTTTCTTCAGGTCGGACTGAAGTTTGGAGATGGCAGCTTCCTTTTCCTCAAGAGCCTTCTTGTGGCTGGCCACTTGCTTTTCCAGGATTTTCTTTTCCTTCGCACGTTTCTCAGCTTGTTCAATCTCTTTCTTCATTTTGCTCACAAATTCATCACTTTCTTTCACCTTCGCATCAAACGCCTTCTTTGCCGCCTCTGCAGATTTAATAATCAGAAATATCACGTGGTGAAAAATCTCGAATTCCTCTTAAGATACAAGAAGCAGAGCCTTACCATTATCCTCAGCATGTTTTTTCTTCAAGACTTCATGCTCTCCCTGCAGTTTTACAAAAGCAGTGCCTAGTTCGCAAGCCTCCTAGCACAGGAAAAATTATTCAAGACCCAGTCTCTACAACATAAGACTCCGAATAACTCCAAGAAGTTACTCGGAGCCTTGGGGGCTACACCCAGTGGGTGCACTAAGAAGTGCCCCCACTGGAAGATCACCAAACCACTAGTCTCTACAACATAAGACTCCAAATAACTCCAAGAAGTTACTCGGAGCCTTGGGGGCTACACCCAATGGGTGCACTAAGAAGTGCCCCCACTGGAAGATCACCTAACCACTAGTCTCTACAACATAAGACTCCGAATAACTCCAAGAAGTTACTCGGAGCCTTGGGGGCTACACCCAGTGGGTGCACTAAGAAGTGCCCCCACTGAAAAATCACTAAATCAATAATCTCTACATAAGACTCCGAGTAACTCCAAGAAGTTACTCGGGGCCTTGGGGGCTACACCTACGAGATGCACTAAGTAGTACCCCCACAAGTAAATTCTCAAAACAACTCGGAAATATGTACACCCAGTGGGTAGAAAACTTGCACATGTACTTACATGCATTCTGGCCTTTATCACTCCAGCATCGGAAGCCATCTCACGTAGCCGCAGCTCGATTTCCGAGGCCTTCGCCAAAGACCCCTTCAATCCGTCTAGAACAGCACCCTCAAGCAAGGTATCAACTGAGACTAATGTGGGAGAAGCTTGAACTTCTCCTGGGGCAGCAACAGGAACAGTAGAGCTCTTCTCGGCATTCTGCACCCCCGAGGTAGTAGGAGGAACCGCTGCCGCAGGGGTAATAACCTCCTGATTGGTAGAACCTTCCGGAGCAGTCTGCGTGCTGGGAGCAGGGAAGATCGTCTCATTCGCAGTTGGGATCGGATCTGCGTCACGATCAATGTCCATGTCTAACAAAAGAAATTTATAAGCAAAGCCTTGAGAAAAGATGAAATTCAGAACCAAAGAATGTATACTCACCATCGATTGAAGTTCGTTCAGGAATAGAATCCAACACCTGAAAATCAGTCACAACACAGTTGCTAACATCTTCATAAGCTGCAGCATCAGGAGCCTCAACGCCAGGAAGCGTCTCAGAACCACTCGGAAGAACACTGCAACATAAAGAATGTTAGGATCGACAAAGATCACTGAGGATAAATAAAAAGTTGTCGGATTTTACTTCCGAGCTGTCTTAAGAGCCCGTCTTGGGGGAGCAACAACGACAGGAGCAGCCTGAGAAGCTCCCGACTCGGAAACCTTCTTGGGGATTTTGGCGGCATCTGTCGAAGCACTAACTTTCCTCCCGCCAAGGGTAGAAAGCGTCTTCCGCTTTTCATGGGAGCCACCTTCCCATGACTCGAGCTAAGGGCGGCGGCCTTGTTGCTATTCTCCCCTTTACTCGGAGACATGGGACGCTTCATCCCCCGTACGGATCCTTCCCGAGCTGCTTCACGGTCATGATTATTCTTGGAGCGCTGCTCGGCAGTAGTACGAGGAGGCACTGCATCAGACTCCGTCTCTTCGTCATCTTCAATCCCGAGCCCTGCGTCGTTATTGCTGTCCTCGTCCTCATCTTCAGGATTTTGCGGCGCCAAAGGGATCGGGGATGGAGCGACGTTCGTCTAAAAGATGGACAGAATAACCAAGTTAAAATTCAGGACTTATCGCAACGTCCAAAAGACTAGCCAGGGAAAAGCAAATCACCAGAGTCGGAGGACGGTTAATATCAAGAGGCCTGACTCGGCCAGACATCTGCGCACCATGAGTCACACTGGTAATGATCTTCATGAGTTGCTCAAATTCTTTCTGAGACATCGCCGAGTTGTTATAGCGGGTGTTATCATCAACTCCCGTGTACTCCCACATCCTCCTAGCTCGGGCTTGTAGAGGTTGAATTCTCCGACTGACGAAAAGAGCAATAAGATCCATGGCGTCTAACCCCGCCTTCTTCATCCTCACTACTTCCCTCATCAGTGGTAAAACCCGCTGTTTCTCGGAAGCGAGCAACCGTGGATTCCAGCCTCGGGAGTCGGCCAGCCTGACATCCGAGTAAGGAGGCAACGTCCGAGTACCAGGGGCAGTCTCCACCTTACAATAAAACCAGCTATTTTGCCAGTTCTTCACGGAATCAGGCAAGCTAGAAGCGAAATACTGGATACCCTGCCTCTTCGCCAAAAACAGCCCCCCGCAAAGATGATTTATCTCTGCCTCCCCAGAGTTCTTTATCTTTTGGGGCTTTATGGTGTAAATGGTGCGGAAAAGGTTCCAATGAGGATCGATACCAAGAAAACCCTCACACAAAGAGAAAAAGCTAGACAGAAGTGTGATAGAATTGGGAACGATGTGATGCAGCTGAGATCCGGTGAAAGCAAGAAAGGATGAGGAGGAAGAGAAAATCCCCTATCCACATGAGAAAGGAGCAGAACCCGCTCGTCCTCCCTAGGGTGAGGTTCAACCTCACCTGGGCCAGGAAGGCGGCAGCCATGGCGAGGGAGTAGCCCCTCGTCCTGGTAGCGTCGGATGTTCTCCACCGTGACGATGGAAGGAAACCATTCCCCCGCAGACATGACGCCAAGGGAGCAAACGGATAGGAGCCCCGCTGGTATGAAGAGCGCCTGGAAGATCACCAATGGGAGAAGAAACCCTCGATCTAGAAGGTCACCAGCGGAAAAGAGGAAGGAGCAAGCGCTGTACTGAGAAGAAAGAGGAAAAGAGGAAGATGTATTTATAAGATACAAGAGGGAAGCCCACACAGTTATCAAGGCATTTAATGAGGGCGCCCGTTACGGTCCCCCAAATCCAGCCTCCTTAAAAGGCGCGCAGTTAATGATAAAATAACTGACCGTCGCGGAAATCGAGGAACCGCTCTGACAGAAAAGATCCCCTGACAGAAAAAAGATTCGCTCCCTTGGAAAAGCGGCCCGGGAGCAAGACATACAAAATTTCTCCAAGTTAGCACAACTCGGAAGTAAAAAACCCTCAGACAATTTCTCCGAGTAAAAACCTTACTCGGAAGAAAGTTAAACAAATAACTTTTCCAGACAAGCCCCAACTCGGACAAAAATGTCATTTTTCTGATTCATTTTGAATAAGTCATCACTCGGAAAGGATCACTAAAAACAATCCGAGTAAGTCATCACTCAAAACAGCTAAAATAGGCAATCACTTTTAGAGAATCCCGAACTAGCTTCGGTAAGCATTACAGAGGAAGTTCTGAATAACTAATTCGCTGATAATCCGTCTCTGACGTAGATCGCCAGATTATTAGCATGATCTGGTGTGAGGGGTAAAGAATTGATATCCCATGGGATACGATTTAAAGCTCGTCACCTGATGCTTTAAATATCAAACTTTACAGATTTGGTTACATATGGGGTTTAAGGCCTTTTACCCCAAGACACGCCTTCCGAGGCCTTAGTCTACCTCTTCCGAGAGACGCTTGAGTGTCGCCAAATCTTTCCAAAAACGACTCACCCTACACATAATCGAGGGGACAGTGTAAATATTGATAAAGTCCTTCCGGGCTTCTTATCGAATTTGATCTCCACACACCTCATGAATTCACGCGAGCACCCAGAAGCACTTGGGGGCTACTGTCGTGGTAATACCTAAGGTATACCCCCATGTTCCTTATATCAGGGGATACCCTTAGTTCTACCACCTCTTGGAAAATACTTGTAAATCAAAACATAAACAAAAACCTCTTATTTCTTTTCTATCCGAGTAAGAAACTGCTCGGATCAAATCAAACTCTTCTGAGTAGCTAGTTTACTCAAGCGACACCATTAATACAGGAGCAACCTTATTCAGAAGAGGCCCTTTCTCGAGTAAGGCGTCACTCGGAGCGAAGCACTACCATCCGAATAAGGTGGTTACTCGGAAGAGGAAGAAGCCGAGCTGCATGGTACTCGGATAAAAGGAAGAAGGGCTGCTGTTACAAGACATTAAAGCCATAGGCGTTACCCCTACTTAAATAGCAATAATGGGGAGACGTTTCCCATTGTAATAATAGCCATCCTTAAAATTCTGTAATTAAAACCCATTACTGGGCAATGAAGGGACATGGCGCACTCTATATAAGCCCATCCTTTCACCCCAGCATGATAACTTGGACATCTAGAGAAAGAACACCCCAAACTATTTGGGACAGGATTAAGGTTGTTATCTCCAAGGAGAGGCCTAACCTGTATAACTTTTCCTGGTGTCACCATCTTTGCGTTTAGATCTTCATAGCTCCATCACTACCCTCATATCTATTGTTAGGTCTATAACCACAACAGGCGGGGCTGTGGGGGGCGGGGGTGGCGTGACAACAGGCGGCGCCATCTGGGGCAAGATCTTGTCGCGCTCGAAGACGAGCCAGGCCCTCATCTGCGCGTCCACCGATCCCAAATCCATCGTCGACAGGAAGGAGAGATCGGTGTTCCTCTTCTTGGCGGCAGCGGTGTTCCTCAGGAGGTCAAGCTTGGCGTCCTCTTGCCCAACATCTCGGCCCACCTCGCCCTGGACGTCTCCTCCCTGATCGCGGTGTTGCTTGCGGCGTCGGCGATGCATTTCTCGATGGCCGACTGTAGCCGCTCGGCAGCCGGCGCCTTGGCCTTCGACGCCTTGGCCTTCTTGTTGCCCTCGGCGAGCCACCCTTTGGAAGCCGCCGGTGCCGGCGCGTCTGGGTCGTAGACGCCGTTCTTGGTTTTGGCGAGCATCAGGCGGCATTCCGACCATTTGTCGCACGTCTCGACAAGCGGGAAGACGTGGATGAACTTGAATTCCGTGCGGGTGTCATCTCGATACATTTTGAACATGCGCGCGTACTACAAAACGGATGTCAGTATAGGCGAGATTGCGGCGAGTTCGCGTCGAGATCATACCTTTTGATCGACGCTGGCGCCGCTTTCCGGTCGAGCGTTCACCTCCTCTTGGATGCCCTGCCACTTGTTACACGCCGTATGGACCGCCGCCCAGTGGTTTGACATGGCTTTCGCGCCGCGCTCCATGTAGACGTCCTTGAATTTGGGGTCGACCATCTTGCGCTTGTCGAAATCCGCCTTGATCCTCTTTCAGTACGTGTCGCCGTTTTGGTTGGAGCCGGTGATGGGGTCCAAGCTCACCATCTTCCATGCCTCGGCGAGGCACTCGTCCTCCTTGGCCGTCCACTTGTAGCGGTTCAAGGACGGCTCGCCGCTCTTCCTCTTCTTCTTCCCTTTGCCGGCCAACTCCTCCGGCGCTTCCTAGGTCTCTTGTTCGTCGTCCACCTCAAAGTCTTGCGTCTCCTCGTCGGCGAAGAACGCCTCTGAACCGACGGCGACGTGTGCCTCGGATCCCGCGGCGATGATGTCCTCCATCTCCGTGAAAAACGGGATGGATTCTCGGTGCAGCAAGGACGGGGCAGATGTAGTCGCGTATGCCGCCGAGTAGACCGGCGAGCAGGACGCCGA
This sequence comes from Bromus sterilis, assembly GCA_950022295.1. Classification (NCBI taxonomy): domain Eukaryota; kingdom Viridiplantae; phylum Streptophyta; class Magnoliopsida; order Poales; family Poaceae; genus Bromus; species Bromus sterilis. The sequence goes on from OX465598.1 coordinate 38,157,154, forward strand.
GGTTGTCCACGGCAGAGGCATGTGGGGAAGGCGAGGTTGGGGTTGAAGCCGTTGTGGTCAGGTGACGCCGCCCATGCTGACGGCGTAGAAGGCGAGAAGGTGCCGGCGGGGGAGGTGACGCTCTGCTGAGTTGGGAGAGGGAACAACACCCCGCCGGAGCGGAGAGTCGCCGCCGCCGCAATTGCCTCCTTGGCCGCCGCAGCCTACGCGAGTGTGTCCTGGAGCTCACGCCTCACCGCCGCCGCCGCGGCTTCCGTCATCTCTAGCTTCTTCGCCGCCGCCACCTGCGTGGCCTCCATGATCTCCCGGGACTTCTGGATCAAGAGGCGGTTGCGTCGTTCGGTCGTGGACACCGAGCGGCGCTGTTGGTCGGCGAGCCACTCGGCGTCCGTAAAGCCCTCCGGCCTTGGTGGCGGCGCTCTCGGCTTCCTGGGCTGCTTGGTCGGCGAAACTGGTGCGCCGTCAACGCGGCGAGGGGCCTCGTATTTCTTTTTCGGCGCCATGGGGGAGATATAGGGGAAATGGCGGGAGGCGGGGCAAATGGCGGGGGGGGGGAGAAAACGGCGGGAGGGAAAGGCCTATCACGCCGACAGAGCGGCCCCACGCGTCGTTTCGTTTCATCTGGCGCCCCCAAGAGACCCCCAGGGCGCTGGGGTTGGCTTGGGATCGCCGGATCCATTTTTGGCCCAATCCGGCGCTAAAAGGACTCTTGGGGGCGCGGCTGGGCGCAGAAAAAGGCGTCTTGGGGGCCTCTTCGGGGCGCGGCTGGAGATGCTTTTAGTATATAGATGACATCGGCAAAGATTCTTGTGATTTCTCGTTATTAAAAACAATTATCTCGCAAACCGTTAATTCAAACGATGATCTGTTTTCACCGTTGACTTTGTCGCAACGAAATCTTCGAAACTAGATCTCATATTGATATGTTTCGACAACATTTTTTTCTGTCCATACTTGCCACATTTTTTGTACTTACTTGCGAGTAAAAAAACTTACTTATTTGATAAAAAAATAACTTAGTTGCCAAAAAAATTATAATTACATATAAATATTACAACTCGACATCAAGCACTAATAAATTATTTTCTTGGTAATTACGTGTGAAAAAATAATGTAAAACATAACAACTCACTACATTTAAAACTGGCAAGTATAGAAACAATTTTTTTGAAAATCGCATATAAAAATGCCAGTTCATCATAATTAAACTAGCAAAGTACATCAAATTTTTACACCTGATTGCAAAAATTATTTATTGTACTTGTCACAAAAATTTATGCCTAACTGGAAGAATTATTTGTTTGTGCTTATCACAAAAATTTACACCTAGTTGCAAGAATTATTTGTTTTGGTTACCACAAATATTTACACCTAGTTGCAAAAATTATTTGGTATCCATGCCACAAAAATTTACACCTACTTGCAAGAATTATTTGTTGTGCTTGCCAGAAAGATTACACCTGCTTGCAAGAATTATTTGTTGTGCTTGTCACAAAAATTTACACCTAATCGCAAGAATTATTTCTTGTACTTAACTAGTTCAAGCTTGATGTGATGTTTATAACCAACTAAGATTTTTAAATACATAGCATGCGATCAAATATTGTCGTTACAGAATAAATGCTAGTTGGGAAAAATAATCACTTCAAGTAACACAAATAAGTAGTACCATGCTTGATGCGAAAACGGAAAAAAAATTGTAGCATGCATGCACGGTAGTAGACTAGTAGTCGTATTTTATAGCCTTATAGTTGAAAAGGACAAGAAAAAACATGTAGCATGCATGCACGAAGTACAGGCTATGAGAAAAGTGAGCCAAGCGATGACGTTTATTGGGCCACTTGATTAGTAGGCACGCATGCATACCGCCGCATGGGTTGGGCGAGGTGCGGCGGAGCTACGAATCCTTTCCCAACAAAATTTGGTTACTAGACTTGAAAGCCAAAAATTTCTAGATTTAAGTTTTTCGGTTTCAGTCTCGGTTCGTCCCATGGTTTGTCGGTTTTTATGTCCAACCATAACTGAGCGCATGCACATAATTGTAAATTGGCGGCAATTCAATTTTCATTGTATCTGTCACATTATCCACTCATAGATTTGATGGTACTTTACATTTTTCTCGATAAAAGGGAATTTAATTAATCCAAATCTCGCATCAAGATGATACAACCTCAAAGAGTTCTTACTTAGCCTCTGCATAACAAGATGAACCCTAGCTGACAAACCAAGCCACACAAAAGTAGAACTGCTAAGGCGCTGGAGGGCAGATCCGAAGACTGTATCATACACATTGCTCATTTCAATGTTCAATAGTTCAATGTTTTCCTTTCTTCGTGGAAGTTTAATGATCAATATTTACCCATAGTTTGTAGAACTAACTACATAGATAACTGACTACATGTTTGCTGAATTTTCTTTGCCTATTGTTAATGTGAGCTGGGACACACAAAAACTCTTGACGACTTTGCAGCAAGAAGCCATTTCTCTGAAGCTTTAATACTGGTTAAAAATAGGTGAACAAATAGGGTGGATGTGTCACCAGGTGTCAACTGTTGCCTCTTACGGTTTCAGCATTTGACAAGGTCTCTTTGAGAACATGAGGCTCTTATATTCCCCGGCTTTCTCTCATCCTCTCTTTGCCTTCGCCGTCTCTCTCCTCCTTCCCTCGGCGCACCATTTTTGGCCAGTCCAAGCTTAATAAGGTACGAAGCCCCTCTCTTCCTCTCAGTTTCGAGACATGCAAATTTTTCATATATCCATGCCGAGCGATGGTGGTCAGTCCGCCATGAATTGATCCCATAGGGCTCGAGGTATGCTGCTGTCCTGATATGCTCGCTCCAAGTGATTTGATTGTCTCGTCGTAGATATTAGATTTGATGCGTCGCCATGACTTAGAATTTGGATCTCCGAGAAGTTTTTGAAATAAACATTTCCTTTGGTTTTACTCATACGATGTGATTCAGTCCAGCTGCGGTGATCATCACCTTCTTTTCCTGGGTCCTTTCCTTAATTTGTTTCCTGAAACATTTCATAGATTACAGAATTTATAGGGTTCTCCTATATGTCCGCCAGATTTATTTTTCTCTCGAACAATGATCATGAATTCGTGATACCTCTGCACAAAGAGGAAGAATCAAACTACTATTCTATAGTGCCTGAATGTTTCTTACTCCAAAAACAAATGAACATCATGAACCTCAAGAAAGCACTTAAAAATTAGAGATAGCAAGTCAATGGCTCCAATACGTGCTAGGGTGTTTGTTCAGGTCAGATTTGCAGAAAAGAAGTATAGAAGATAACACCCAAAGAAGCCGTAAACATCCATTCTAAAACCTTTCATCTCTATGATCATTGGCATCCATCCATGTCGGCAATCAAAATCCTAAAGGTCAACCTTGCTAAGCAAATCAAAGCTCTCATGAACCAGAATCCCCTGCCATTAATCCTGCAATTCACCAATTCTTACAAGCAAAATGACTTGACGAAATCTCTGGCTTTAATTTTGTTCGGCAGCAGGGGCAGCCCATGGCCACACGGCCAACGCCAGGGTCGCGAGACGGCAGCAGAGGCAGCGCACTCCCGAGAAGCACGAGCCGCGGACCCACGCGCCCGGCCACCTCCGACCCAGCCTCCTGCCGACGCGGCCGCGCCTCCCTCAGCCCCTCCCCGGCGTTGGCGTCGGCGTCGTCGGACAAGCCGGTGCCGTCCTTCCTCCGCCCCACCGTCAGCTCCACCCTGCGCAGCTCCTCCCCGTCTCCCTCCACCAGGCCTCCCTCCTCTGCCGGCCGCGCCGCCACGCCCAAGGGCCAGTCGCCAGCGCACCGCGCTCCGAGCCCGATCACCACGAAGCGGTCCCCCGCGCAGCAGCCCGCGAGCTCCCCGTCCCCGCGGCCGATCACGCCGAAGCGGTCCCCCGCGCAGCAGCCGGTGAGCGCGCCGCGGCCGATCACGCCCTCCATGGACAAGGGCAAGGCCAAGGCGTCCACGTCGCGGTGGTCCGTGGCGTCGCCGAAGCAACTGATGCAGAAGGCGTCCAACGTCTTCAAGGCCACCAACGCCTTCAAGGTCGGCAAGTCCCGCAGCAAGAAGGGCAAGGATCTGGACGGTGCCGCCGCCTCCGCGGTGGCGTCCGTCAAGGAGGCGCCCGGTGCTTCCGGCGCTATCAAGACCGACGATCCCGCGGCCTCGGCGGTGGCGCCGGTCAAGGAGGCGCCCGGTGCTTCCGGCGATATCAAGACCGACGGTCCCGCGGCCTCGACGGTGGCGCCGGTCAAGGAGGCGTCCTGTTCTTGCGGCGCTACCAAGATCGAGACGGCGAGAGCCCCTCCCCTACCGGAGCCGCAGCGCCGCCCCCCTGAAATGACTGCCGCGCCACCTCCCGACGGCGTGCAGGCAGAGGTGGTCGTGCAGCCCAACGCCGCCCTATTGGTACTGGAGGAAGCGTCTTCTCGGCAGGCAGAAATCGTCAGTACAGAGATGAAGACGGAGAAGGAGAGTCGTCAAGAGGAGCAGGCGGTCACACAAGAGCCGAGAGCAAATGCAGAGAAGGCGAATGCCATTGTCGAGGAGAAGGTCTTACCGGAGGAGCATGTACAAGCCGTGAAGGCGGCGCCGGAAGAGAAGCCGGAAACGAGCAACGTCAGAGAGACAGAAAAGGAAGCAGAGAAGAAAACAGAGGACGAACTGCCGCCGGCGGCCGTTGTGCAAGAACCATCGAAGGAGACAGCCACGCCGCCGCCGATCGTGCAACATGAACCGTCAGCCAGCACGGTTCAAGAGGAAGCCATCGTGGAGCCCAAGGCCGAGGAGACACCACAAGCTGCGGCGCCGGCGAAGCACGAAGAGGCCACGAAGCAGCCTGAGGCAAGCGTGACATGTGAAGAACCGAAAGAACAACCTGCCGCCACGCAGAAGCAAGCGGAAGCCGGCGAGGAGCCCAAAACGATGGCGGCATCAAGGGCGTCATCGATGCCGGCAACGGCGCTGGAAGAAGCTCTGGAGGAAGCGGACACGATGAAGGCGGGCACGTCACAGTCGGAGCCCGTGACGCCGGCGAAAGACAACAAGCAGAAGGCGGCGATCGACACGATCCTGAGCGCGTCGGCGCCAGCGACGCCGGCGAAAGGAGGCGCCAGGAAGGAAGGGGCGGCGTCGTGGATGTCGAAGATCCCGGAGGAGGGGCGGCTGAGCTTCAAGGGGAGCAAGGTGAAGACGGCGCTGGAGAAGCGGCCGGAGGAGGACCAGCCCAAGAAGAAGGAGGTGGCGCGGAGCAACGACGTGCTGGAGGAGGCCAAGAGCAAGCTGCTGGAGAAGAGGAAGAGCAAGGTGAAGGCGCTGGTGGGGGCGTTCGAGGTCGTCATGGACAGCCCCCGCGCGTCCTCCACCCCGGGCCCCGTCAAGGCCACCCCCAGGTGAGGTGGTGGTGTGTGATTCCGAGGGAAATCTACGACTGTGCCGACCGTGTGGTTTGAATTGTGTGGTGTTCAGGGTTTTGAATTTAAATATATGATGATTGGGATGCTATTGTTCATCTCTTCTCTCATTTGTTGGCCGAGTTGCTGTATATGCCAAGAAATCAACTGCATTTTCATGCCGCCATCGTCGTTGCACGCAATTTTTATTATGGATTTGTGTTTCATTCATGTGTATATAAAGGTGGCGTAGTTCAAATTATGCAATGTATTTTGATACTATGTTTTCAATGCTTAAACGAAAAGGTTAGATGAAAGAAGAGTTTATTACTTTTCTTCTTCTGCATTGAAATAATGTACATAGCCGCGGTTGATTACATGTCATTCAAATTGAAGTTGATTCCTACTCAGCCTATAAAATGATCATCAGCAAGGAAGAGGATAGATCAGCATACTCTTCTTTAATTAGAGAGATCAAGTTAAACTTAGCCTTTCGTGATACTTGTATTACTCATATCAACCGCATTCAAAACAAAGTTAGTGATTGTCTTGCTAGTTTTGGTAGGATAGAAGGTAGAACTATGACCTGGATCGGTTCCGGGCCGTCAGCTGTCTTTGAATTAGCCATTGTTGATTGTAATCCTCTTTAAGTGAGTAATACAAGTGTTTTTTCACCCCGCAAAAAACAAACAGGTCGGAGAAACTCCAACCGGAATAACAAAATAAGAAATATATATACAAACTAAATATTGCGTCAGAATTTCGAGAAGCTGTAATCTCTAACTTTGCCAATTACAACATGGCCTTCTGCATGACTGGTGAACAAATCATTATTTCCTTTCTTTTCACTTCGCATATAAGTTTTGTTTGAAGTCAAATCTCATAAAGTTTGACCAATTTTATAGAAAAATCTATCAACATCCATAATATGAAACATATATCATTAGATGCAGCATGTAATTAGTTTTTATATTGTATAACTTTGATGTTGTAGATGTTGATAATTTATAATATAAATTTGGACAAAATTCATGAAGTTTGACTTCGAACAAATCTTAAATACGGAGTAAAAAGAAATGGAGGAAATACATAATAAACGTGCACAAACTAGACAAACATTTAAAGTTTGGTCGAGTGACATGAGCCTCCAAGAAGTCACGGCATGAGCCTTCCACCTGGTAAAATAGTCCCTAAGAAAATAATAATTTAAAGATAGTAAATTTCTCGATATTATTTTAAATAATTGGAGCGGAGCTAAAATTAAATGTATGCTTGTGGAACATGGAACAGCGGGACTCAACCTTCCACCCTCCCCCTTTCCTTGTCCTAAGACTTTGAGAGAATGGCCTCACGCGGGATGGCGATAAAGGGAGATCTTTAATTGCAAGTACGATGATCGAGGTTGGACACGGGGAGGAAAAAGTCATCCAAGAGGTCACTCATAATCGATATGCATAAAATTCCCCATTTATTGGCAAATTTTATAAGACATTTGCAAGGAAATTTTGTGGCGAGCCAATGGTTAAACCCCCAAAAGTGGCATGAAAACTTCTGGTATTAATTAGGTTTCATCATATTTTACTTCATTTGATGTTTGCATGATTTGTTATACTAACAATTTTGATTAATGAAATTGCAACAAATATGACAAGGAACCCTCCCAACCACCCCTTCCTAAACTCGAAAGGAAGACAAACTAAACTTACACAAACTGAATTGATATCTAATTTTTGGGGTAGCCACATAAGCCGCTGACCCAAGAAGAGGGAAGATAAGCCCGACAATTGGAGCACATCCCTCACGAGGGAAATACTTGAATGTATGCATAGTTAACAGACCACTAACAAAAATGATAAAAGCATCAAATGATGAAAACGAAGAATCAAAAGGAAAAAATGAACTCAACCATAGTAACTTTAGACTAGGAAGGGCATGAATACTTTTTTATACATGAGACTACTTTGATTATTAATCCACGGTTGCCAAAAACACCTAAACCATCACACCATCTTTCTCGAACCGTACATGGAGACGAGGCAGTTCGGCGAGCATGTCAGCAAAGGACACTAGCAACGAAGACACTTAATTTTCACAGGTGAAGATTAAGGTTTCCATCCTTCAGTGTTTAAAGCGTAAATATCTTACTTATGTAGTCGGTTTGGTGTTTTGATTAAAACTTGCTATTACGACTAGCTAATATCACTGTTCAAGATATCTTCCAATATTCCGATTAATTGTTGCCTTTGTATTGCTAGTATCGGTGGTTCCAAGATAAAACTATAAGCCTCTCAGATTCAAAGGGTTTTCGTAGGATTTTTTAAGGATTAGAATTCTTAGGATCTTTTCCTTCATTGCTTGTTTGATTTATTGTAATGAATCATATATGAACTTTTCCTAAGGAATCATTAGTATTAAATTGTATAGGAAATCTAACATCCACTCCAACCACTTAGAAAAACTCTATTGTTTTTCCTGTGACGCAACCAAAAAGACCCAAGTCTTATAGGATTCGATTGCACATGACATTCCAATTCTCTGTTTTTCTTACAACCCTGCAAAACAAAGAGGTCTAATGTGGGAAATCTATTTTATACATGTCGGTGGCCACTTTTTTTCAAGGAATGTCAGTGGCCACTTTACTAGAGATGAAAATGTGTGACACTGACAAGAAAAAACTTTGTTAAATTCCTCTGCATTGTCTTGTACATATGTCAGATTGTGGTTGCCTCATGGCTACGGGGTTTTGACAAGCCTTTTCGATAGACTATTCATGGAGGTGTAATAGCATTGTTTTTCTACCAAGTGTTCGACAACAAGAAAACCAATTTTTTTTATATAGGTGTTTTTGTTGTCTATTAGTTAATCGCCGACCATGGAAAGATCAATGGTTAGTGCCTGCCCCGTATATGGTCTGAATAGAGAATTAATGCATATCACTATGAATGGGTTGTTGATATACTTGTGTTGTTGAGGATTCCATCATTATAGAACGCGGGACAAAAGTACATTATTTGAATTTAGTCCAAATACATAAATAAATTTTAGTGTATGACTTCTTAAAGGTTCTAAACATTTTAAAATAGATGAAATTATTATTTTACAAATATTCTTAACAAAATCCATCGAGCAAATAGTTTTCATACGATGTTTTCCCACTTGCAAAGTAAACAACCTAGGGTAGGTTTCATTCCTATGTGAGGGAGTTGGAAGGCCGGTTTCTGCAAAGCGAGATGACCTATTAACATGTCCCACCTATGTGTTATAACGGAAACGAGCTTTTGTGGCAAAACGTAACAAGCGCTCGCGTCAAGCGCCCCCTAAGGGCTCATTTGGTAGGCAGGGATCCTCCCGGGATCCTCTTAATTTCTCTGGGTAGAAAATCCCGGCCTTAGGACATAGGGAGAATTTTCCCCATCTCTCCACCTACCCCAGTGGGGTTTAATTTGCAGCTCTCGGAATAATTTCATGTTCAACCAAATGGAGCCTAAAGGGCCAGGTCCAACGCGGGAGGAGCACTCACTATAGAGACGTAAATTTTTAACTTTTACTTATATTTATAAATCGGAAAATATTTTTCTTAAATTTTAAAAAAGCATCCTGTATATAAATAAATTTATATGATGTACAAATATTGGTGTAATTCAAAAAACAATTGATAGCTCACTTGCGGAATTTTAACAAAGCTAAGAAACTGTAATGAAATAAACTAAACCAAATCAATTTTAAGGTTTCAGTGGTTACTTTTCACTATGGCACGCAATTTCCTTATTTTTTTGAAATTTTGTTTTTCTCTTATACATAGAAATTCAAAATGGTTTACCGAATTAACCAAACTAAAATATATATTTTTGTTTCATGAATGAACAATGATACAAGCACTCGATCACATGAGCCTTTGTTGCAAATGGCGATGCCTAGGAGGCGCATAGGCACGCTTAGGCGCTAGTCAATGACCAAACATCTCGCTTAGAGTATAAACTATACTCTAGGCATTTCAAGCAAGAAGTTGTATACTCAATCAACAAATCATGCAATATTGCAAAAATTGTTCAAATGGGTCATATTCTAATGGCAATAGTTGCTTATTTACTCATATATATGCTCTAAATCAATATCAATACACATGTAACACCCCAAATACATCCTGATAGCCAAATATTTATGTTCGCTATAGGTTGCGCCTAGGACGCTTAAGCGCAATTTAGGAGCAAGGCGAAAGCCCATAGCCTCGCTTACGCCTAGCACTTTTGCATGAGCATGTGAGGTTATCTCAGTTGCATTATCCATCATTCAAGCCATCAAGACATGAATCTATGCATTGATATATACTTATATATAGTTATATAATGGGGAAATTCAATTTGCCACATGGGCGTATATGCTCTTGCCTCTCGAAAATAATAATTTAAAATGTAAAAATATTCGAAACATAAATTTAGTATGTACATCTCAAAATGCTATGTGTGCACGTTAAGTTTCGTGGAAACCTGATATTTATTTTGACTTTGTAAAGAAGAAGAAAAATATGCCTCATGAAAAACCTTTTTAGCAATATATTTTTTAATCTTTTTTACAGACGACACAAAATATGTCGAGTTTACATCAAAGAACTTCATTAATACATACAACATCAACATGTACACATCAATTTTTTTATCTGGTTTTTTGGCATTTCAAATATATTTAAAATACATTTTAGAAACTGGGAGTATATGCTCCTAGTTGCGAAAATGCCATGTCTGTTTGTATAAAATAGTGTGAGTTTTGAGTCATAATTTGTACAATATTATTATAATTTGTGTTAACTTTAGTTATCAAGTATATATCAAAAAAATACCAAAATAATTTGATATATACTGAAATTGAAATGTATTTTAATTTCATACAATACATACTTACCAAAATATATATACTACACAACCCAAAAAAAATATAAAACGAATCATATAAACCAAGTGTACAGAGTTATTGATAGCATTAAGATATGCATGTAACATTTGAAAAGAATTCATGTATTTCAAAATAATATGTGTAATATTTTATAAAAAAGTTAAAACATGTAAAAGATGGGTAACGTAGAAAAATGATCATACATTCAAAACAAATGTATGTGGCATCTTTAAAACAATGTTTACATGATTCCATGTTTTGCACAAAATAGCCATGAAATTCAAAAAGGAAACAAATTCTATAGAATCAAATGAGAACTAGCGGATCTACGACATAGAACAGGGAGAGAACTTGCGAAGAACAGGGGGAGAAGAGAGGAAGAAGAAAACAGAGTATCCACCACCGTTGCTAAACGCAGAACGCCGGTAGTTTACCAGGCCGTTAATTTTAATTCGTCACCATACATACCCAGACGACACGCTCCCCCTCGCACGGCTAGCTAGCTCTTGTCAGCTTCCATTGATGCGACATCTTCCGTTCCAGAACCGTCCAAAAGAAGCCCCGAGAGGGTTTGTCAGAGCTAACAGTGGTGGACGATTAAACCAGCTCGCGTTCGTGTCGTGTCACATTGCCTCTCACACGCGCTTGCATGCATGCATGCATGCATGCACTCGGTCGGTATCGAGAGGCCCGCGCCGACAAGCCGCTCCACTGTGCGTCCGTCACCAGCCACTGCTCCGGCCGCTCGATCGACCTCGCCATTGCTCCCAGATGCTGCCACGCCAGCCAGTCACCCAGGGAGCACTCATTTGGTTCCTTCCCGCGCCTGTTTCGCGTCGCAGCACAACAGGCTTATGTCGTTCCCGGCTTCCCGCCGTGCAGGCGCAGGTGTACCGCACGCGCTGGCTTGAACCCATCCATGGTGTTAGCCAGCCAGCAGGGCGATACCGACGTGTCGTGCCATCATGATCGCCCGGAACTAGCCCGTAAATTGTAGCGCAACAGCGGCCCAAACTATTGCTCAACATGAGAAAACGTAACTCCTATATCACTGAGATCTCTCTCATTCTTAATTACCCGGGTAAAAATAGTACGAAGTACGTAAGAAAAACAAAGGTTCGAGCTTTCGCTGGGCCATGCATGCATTGGCATGGCAGTGTGCGCCAGCTGCGCGCTGGAGCTTCGTACTAACTCGCAAGTGGGCGATCATCGAGAGCGGTACTTGCACAGTGCCCGTGCATCCAGATCTGCACAGTAGTACTACCATACTCCGTCCCAACGTGAGCGAGCGAGATCACCAGCAGTAGGCACAGCGGACCGTACTGCTCCCTCTCCCCGTCCTCACATACTTAAGGCCATTTTCGAACCCTCTTTTCAAAAACCGTACCTTGGGATCACGTAAATGGGGTGATACATACAGTACGAATGATGGATGCCCGTTGCGTACGTGACTGACGAAATAAATTATCGAAATCCGCAGAGCAATCTCTGGAACCACGGGTACACTGGTCCTGCCCCTGCGATTGCGATCCTCGTAGCCGCACGGGCACGCCGCGCCCATAAACTTTAAACTAAAATTTAATGTAATTTATCCTACTAGCAAACATTCAAATTTGCGCTCGTCGTCGTCGGGCATAGCAGAGCAGGCATCCTCACGTGTCCCCGAACTTTGATGACCCAGACCGCCCAGAACCCACTCCCTCTCTGTCTGTCCCGACCCACTGCGTCATTGCACGTAGTTTTCTGACACGTGGGACCCACGGCGCATCGAGGCAGCGGCGTCAGTGACCCGAACCGGCGAATCACCCCGCGTGCGCCCCATCTCTTTTTTCCTGCACGGGCATTCATTCCCTCGCTTCCTCCGCGCGCACGGCCCCCGATCGGACACGATGAAAGATGCTACTTATTTACGATACTGCCCCTGACGCTCACCACTAGCTCTGTCCTAAAATGAGGGTAGAACAGTAATTTCTGCCCGGTTCCATTCTTAAATTAAATGCGCATTACTCGCTTGAAACAGGGGTCTCTGCGCCCCAGCCCATGCTGCTCCCCATTTCTTTTGTTTTCCCTCTCCGAATAAAAAATCCCGCACAGCCCACGTACTCCATTCATCTACTGACACGCGGGCCCACCCCGCCACAACAGAACTGTCCGTGCGGCAGTGCCCGTAGTGTAGCGCCACTCCCTCTAGCTTCAGCTCGCTCCACGACAAGGCGCACCCCTCCGCCTACGCTCACCGGCCAAGCAGCGCAGCTCCTCTCTCTCACTGCTCATCCCGGCCCCACCGGCGCAAGATACGCTCACCGCCCCCACTAGTAGTAGTAGCACTAGGCGTAGCTCCGGCTGCTGCCACTCCACGCCGCTACTAGACCTCTAGTCTCCGCCGCTATTATTACCCCTACTGCCCGTTTACAAATCCATCGATCACACTTGCGCGCTGGCCGCACTAGAGCGGCACAGCGACATTGTTATCATCTCTTCGTTTTACGCTCCGGCGAGGGGTGCTGGTGGCCATGGAGCCGTCGCGGCGGCTTCTGCTCTCCGACTACGACGGCGCCATCATGTCGCCGCTGCCGTCGCCGTCCACGTCCTCGGCCACGCCGTTCCGGCCGGGCGTCGCGGTGGTCGTGGGGATCCTCACCAGCGTCTTCTCCATCACCTTCCTCCTCCTGCTCTACGCCAAGCACTGCAAGCGCAGCGCCGCGGAGTCCTCCGGCACTTACGGCAGCGGCGGCGGCGCCGGCTCCGGGGGCGGGGCGGCGGGCGAAAGGAGGAACTCCGGCGTCGACCGCGCCGTCGTGGAGTCGCTCCCGGTGTTCCGCTTCGGCGCGCTCCGCGGGCAGAAGGCCGGGCTCGAGTGCGCCGTCTGCCTCGGCCGCTTCGAGCCCACGGAGGCGCTGCGACTGCTGCCCAAATGCCGGCACGGGTTCCACGTCGAGTGCGTCGATACGTGGCTCGACGCGCACTCCACCTGCCCGCTCTGCCGCTCCCGCGTCGACCCGGAGGACGTGCTGCTGTTGCCGGAGCCGCCCAAGCCGTCCACGACGGGGCCTCCCGAACCGCCGGAGCAGAAAGCTGCCGTTGCGGCGGTCAAGGAGAAGGAGAAGGACAAGGACACGGCTCCGGCGCCCGCTCCCTCTCCGGCGTGGCGAAGGATCTCCGGCCGTCACTCGACGGGGTCAGTGCGCGCGCCGGGGCGGGTCGGGCCCACGTCGCGCCGTTCGGCCGATCTGGAGGCGGGAGGAGGCGCGGCCACGGTGGGCTGCTTCGACGTGGCGAAGGTGAGGAAGGACAAGGTGCTGATGGACGAGCCGGCGGCCACGGCGGCGGAGCCCGACCCCGAAGCGTTCGAGCGGCGGTTCGGGCACCGCATCCTGGTGAGCACGGCGTGCGGCTGCGACGGCGAGACGGCCCCGGCGGCGCAGCAGCGGTGGAGCGACCTGAAGCCGGCCGATCTGATGTTCGTGCGGTCGGAGATGCTGGTGACGGAGACCACCGGGCGGTACTCCTGCTCGGCGGCCGTGAGCTCCGGGAACCGCGGAAGGACGGAGATCGGCGGGCGCAGCCTGTCGGAGATCGCGGGGGTGAGCCGCCTCCCGCCGATCCGCGCCGGGGCCGGAGGCGGAGCGGGAAGCGCGGCGCGTCGGTGGCCGGGGTCGAGCTGGTGGGCCCGCGGCTCGCCCGGCCTTAACGGCCCTAGCACCTAGGCCGCTGTTGCTTGCGCGGGGCCCCCGCGTGGCAGCAGCCCGGAAAGGCGTCCGCGTTTCCCTTCCCATGCCGAGACTGCCCTGAGCAGTAAAGCTTGGGCAAGCGTCACGTGATGGGCATGGCGGTAATTATTGCTTGGCCCTCTCCTCCGCCCGGGCCATGCCATGCCTCGGAAGCCGCGAATGGGGGAGGTGCGAGGGGATGTTGCTTTCGGGCGCATCTCGAGGCGGGACTTGCAGCGGCCGCGATTGGCAGGCAGACGGCGCCGCGGATGGATCTTCTGCGGATGGGAGCCACGGAGCAAAGGCGTGTGTGCTCACGGCTGCGAAGGTGAGAGTTCGGGTTCGGGTCGGGGATGAGGGAACCACGGAGAACAGGATGTTTTGGTAGTGGGACTGAGTATATGCGTGTAATTCTTTTGTCTGTACGAGAGAAAGCCTTGTTTTTCTTTTCTTTTGTACAAGTTGGTGCATGCCCTGATCTACGGATGGCTGTGAGCTAAAGCCCCATGTCGCCTCTTGTTTTCTTCTTCCTTTCTTGCTTTGCTTATTGTTGTTTTTTACTGTGCTTAGGGGTGATAGTACTACTAGCTTCTTGCGTTCTAGTGGAGGAGAGGAGAGCGGTAGTACCCCACGTGAGCGGCGCGATCGGCTGCCGGCTGCACAATTTGCCTCGTACTTGCCCGTCACGTTGCGGTGATCAAAGCGAGGGCGTCGTGGCCTCGTGCTCCCATCGTCCTGGCCCTGTTCTAACGGCTAGGTATCACACGTTCGTTTCTCAACTCTTCTTTGGTCTGTTGCTCGGACTTATCCGTTCATAACATCATCACTCATGTGCTTGCTGCCGTACTGCTTAACCCATCGTGTGTTTGTGTCAATTTCACTCGCCTCTCCTTCTCATGTGCCAAGCTACTGGTTCACCAGCGTTTGTATATGAGTTTCGTGTCAGTCGTCAGGGTAGGGCATGCCTCTCCACGTTTGGCTCGACCAGGCGTGGCCAACAGTCACGAGCCCCGTACGTCCGCCGCACCTAGCACGCCAACGTGTTATTACGCCGCGGCGGCGGCGATCATGCACGCGTCAACGACGCTGCCATGGCGAGGCAAAATCCATACTTTTGGCTTTTTTTATAACAATTTCATAATTTGAACCAAGTTAACCTAGTTACAAGTTATTTTACAAAAGTAACCCATTTTAGTAACGCACAACAGAAAGGCGTTAAGCCTATGTATGTAATGCATGCACTATAGGCATTAAGATCTTGCCACCGTGGCGACGCTGGCCTCCATCGGGCCCCATCCTGGTTGTGTAACGCCTTTGACAAAGGCGCTACACATTAAGGCTTAACGTCTTTGCATTAGGCGCTACACGCATGAGTCACTTAAAGCCTTTCGGTCACGCCCGGGGCCAGACATACACATAGGGGGTCGACCATATGGATTGCAGGTGCTATTCCTCGCTGCCCCTCTCAAATCCATCCTCAAATCTACCACATTTGAAGGTTTTGACCGTGGATTTCTCCTTCAAATCATCTTCTAATGTATTCTTTCCCGACTCCTAACTTTTCATCCATTAGCTCCATGACATTTCTCCTTTTTGAGCATGTTTTGGTGAACCCTACATTGTAACGGATTTTGAGAATGTGTAGTGACAATGGCATGATTGTTACATGTATACCATTAGCATTGATGTAGTAGTCATTGGCAACAACTTAGAATGACTAGGCTTAGTGAAACCCTAAATTCCATTGGATCTAAAATTGTTAGAGACTATGTGTTGTTTTTAGAATATATTTTTCATGGAGTAATGGCATGATTGCTATAAAGAAATGGCATTGATATGATTTATATTATAGGATGGATTGGCATCCTTTGTCATGCTCGTCTGATGATGACGATGATTATTATGTGATAAGTCAGGTTAACATGTTCTCTATGAGTATCACTTTGAGGGTTATGGTTGTAGGGTAAATGGCATTCAGGTTAGGAGTGGACCGGCTCACTACCTGGATGTACAGGAGGAGTCCAAATGCCTGGATGTACGGTATGTACCGCTCATCGTACGACATTTCACCCGTAGAGACCCCGTGAAACCGAAGCTTCGAGGGTGTAAGCTTCTGCAAATGAATCGAACAAACTTGGTCATGCAAAGCCAAGGGAATACGTAATTGAAAACAACAACAACAACAACAACAAAGCATGTCAGTCCCAAACAAGTTGGGGTAGGCAAGAGTTGAAACCCAAAAGATATCGTAACCAAATCACAGTTCTGACATGTGGATAGCTAACTTCCACGCACCCCTGTTCAAGGCTGGATTTTTGTTGATAGCCCCGTCCTTCAGATATCTCTTCACGGACTCCTCCCAAGTCAAGTTTGGCCTCCCCCGACCTCTCTTGACATTATCAGCACGCCTTAACCGACCGATATGCACAGACGCTTCAGAAGGCCTACGCTGGAAATGCTCAAACCATCTCAGATGATGTTGGACAAGCTTCTCTTCAATTGGTGCCACCCCAACTCTCTCCCGTATAACATCATTCCGGATCCGATCCTTCCTTGTGTGGCCACATGCCCATCTCAACACACGCATCTCTGCCACACCTAGTTGTTGGACATGTCGCATTTTAGTTGGCCAACATTCAGCACCATACAACATCGCAGGTCGAATCGTCGTTCTATGGAACTTTCCTTTTAGCTTTTGTGGCACTCTCTTATCACAGTGAACGCCAGAAGCTTGGCGCCACTTTAGCCATCCAACTTTGATTCTGACCGGCCAAGCCTAACACGACCCTCCTCCTTTACCCGGGTTTAGGACCGGCTACGTCTAAAAAAACATAGGCGAAGTTACGTAATTGAAAACAAACAAGGTCAATAAAATTATTACCTTCTTTTGCACCGCCATAACATAAGATCGGTGTCTAACATCATAGTGATCTGGAGAAGCCACACCATCCTATATTTTACAAACAACAAGCATTCTATTATCACTTTGTTCTATAACAAAATATTTTTCTTTAGCAATGGTAGTGCTCAAGATCCATATTTCACTATGTAAAACACATACTACCATATAAAAATACTCATTCATGCCATCCATATTAATCATAGTTCCATTACAATTTCATGCCATTGGTGACATAAATCATGTAATTGCTCCATACAAAAATAATCCACACACTAACATAACATGTTTAAATCCAATGAGTTTTACGGTTTCACTAAAATTAGTCATACTAATTTGTCCCAGTGATTAATACAACAATGTTATCGCTAAAGAACAAACAAACATACCATTGTACCATAACAAATTCAAAAACAAATGGGATTTGGGGTTTCAACCTAACTTGCATAAGCAATGCGATGGATTTTTTGGATGAAAATGAAGAATACCTTGGGGGATGGTTGAGAACAAGTTTTCTTGGTTCAATCCTTCAGATCTGCTCGATTTGGGGGGTGAATTTGAGAGGGGGGGAGGGAAGGAGAGAACTTGCGTCACTGCCGCGCCCTCTGTCTCCTCCAGTGCGAGAGGAAGAGGCATCTCTGTGTGTGTCTGGCCTCGAACGTGGGCCGCGGGGCCTTTAGTCATGCATGCGTTTAACGCCTAAGGCAAAGGCGCTAAGCCCTTACGTATAGCGCCTACGCCAAAGGCGTTACACAACCGACGTGGGACTCGCATGGATCCCGGTCCACCATGTGGCAGGACCTTAACGTCTACACATAGGTGTTACATATATAGGCTTAACGACTTTCTGTTGGACGTTATTAAAAGGGGTTAAATTTTTTTAAAATAATTTTAAAGTAGATTTAAATTGTGAAATTATTTTAAAAAAGGGTTAGAAATGTGTATTTTGACCCATGTCGATCCCCTTCCGTTCCGGCGTCCGTGATGGATGACAAAGAGTTTGCTTTGGTCATCATCATCACACTGTACGCACGAGTGGTTTCTTTTTCTCTCTTTCTTTCAGGAAAAAGGAGGTTCCTGCGGAAGCCTTGTCATGATTCCGGCACAGTTGCTCTCCTCGTGACAAAGCCTCGATGATCGCCCATGGATACGCTATCCGGAGAAGCAGCACGCAGAGGATGCCTGCTGCCACCGCGCGTGTGGTAGTACTTCTTGTATGGCCTGCACGAAGCAGCCGTACTTTATTTTTTCTTTATCTTCAGTAGACAGGGATCTCTGGGCTCGCTGCCTCAGGGGTGTTGTGCGCGTGTACTGGCGCCGACATGGTTCTCGTGACGAGCGATCAATCGCCACTGGAAGCCTGTGCACCGTGTTCCTGTGTGCCCTCTGGCTTTCATTTCAAAAATATACTGCTAGTATATACGTACTATAATACTATCAGTCTGCAACTGTATTGTCAATGTTTTGCAATTTGCAGTAGGAGTACTACGTGTGGTTTATCCTTATGGAAACTCTAGCTGTTAGTAAAGGAAGTCACTCTCGGGGTTAGCTTCAGGGAACGATCATTTGTGAATACAACGCATATATATTATCGGGTAAATCAGTGGCGGATCCAGAAATTGAAACTAGCCGGGGAGAAATATTTGAAGTCTAATTTTTTTATCTACAAATATAAATCCACTCAACTGAAACTCATAAAATTCAAATGAAAATCTAGATGCACTAGAAGATTAACATAACTAAAGGTTCAAAATAGGTCTTGCCTATAAAGATACTACCTCTATACCAAAATATAAAGTGTTTTTTAGTTTTAATTTAAACTAAAAAAAGTCTTATATTTTGAATCAGAGGGAGTTCCTAACAACACCTATAATAGCCAACAAACGATTTTGATATTTAAGATGTGCCCTCTCAATTTAAGTAGTAATTGTATATGTTCTGGTCAAGGGCTTGGGTGTGTGAGTGTGTGGCTGCATGGGATAAGTAGCTGTTCGTTTGAGACTTTGAACTGCAACTGGAATGTGCTGGCTATGTACGTACAAAATAAAGTGTATTTTGTTTGCGTATTTCTGGCTACCCGGGGCGGCCACCCATACCATCCCCTACGGTGACGCCGCCACTGGGTTAATGATCGAACACCTTGTGAACGGTAAAGATCATCGGAGAGGAGAGTCTTGGCCGGTGATAGCAATAGCATTTTTGGCATAGAAAAAAGTTTTAAAAATGAAAAAAATAATAGGTTAATATGACCATTTACATTGTTGGTGCACCCTAAAACATTGGTTTGGATCCACCAATAGCCGAGAGAAGCTCGGTCTCGAAAGCAGGATACTACAGGTTGTGGTGATGATGGTAATGGTAGTGGTAGCGGCGGAGTTGCCAACGGCGTCCACGATGGGTCGGCGGATGCTAGCGGCTAGCCACACCTTCTTTCGACTGCATGGCGTTGGTGGCGGTCGTGGGCGAGTGGCGAGGGTAGCAGTTGGGAGGGGGTGGCGATGAGATGTGTGACGGCGGCGAGGCGACATGCCGCGGGGGGGGGGGGGGGGGGTGAGGTCGAGAGTGCGCTCGATGAAGAGTGGCTACTTTGTCCCATCGACTGACGAACTAGGAGACGACGAGAAAGGATAACAAGGGCGTTCGTTGTGCATTCCCACAGACCTATACCCGACCTAATTTATGCTAGAAATGGATCGCTGAAAACAAAATCAAACAACGGTCCATTTGCGTCCCCGCATCGGATCTTGATTTTTGTTCATGTTGACCCAAACGAACGACCTCAAACCGAAGAGAACAATTTGAATCGTTCCGTTGAAGTTGCCCTTACATTTTTCAAGCGAAGTTTCAGAAAGGAAATCATGTTTGAGTTGCCCCTTACATTCTTCGATCAAGTGAAGTTTCAGAACGAAAACATGTCATCTCATTCCGGGAAACCATATTCATTCAGCGATGAAACCATCATACTGCTACCATGTGTCCATGTGCATTGCTCCTTCCGACGATCGACCAGCCATTTGGCAATGAATGTTTGGCCAACTTCCGCCGATCTGGCGATGTGATCGTTGAGAGGTGTGAATGACGGTGACTCGTAGGAGGAGGACCACCGACGACGATGTTCAGAAGTTGCCATGTTTTTTCTTTTTTCTTTTTCGATAAAGAAGTTGCCATGTTGACTGAAGTGGCTATATTCAAGAACTCCACTGTTCCTTCGAAGACCGTCTCTGTGTGGCGCACTATTGGACTCATGATTGGGGGGAGATTCCTGAGTTGATAGATCCCACTGTTGAGCATATGACGCGAGAGGGGCGTGCGTTACATCACCTTGCAGTGTTCAGATATAAGAATCTAGCCGCATTAGGACGTTGATCGTCGTTCGGTGGCGTCTACTGTCATTTTCGGTCAATGATTCCGAGCTGGCCGCGATTGATGTTGATTGTGGTCGCTGGACCATCTCACAGTGGAAGGCACCGTGATCATCATGTCGTTGGCAAACGTTTCTGGCCGGCTGACCGGCCGAGTTTAGGCCGGTCACAGGCGCTACGTTCGATCAAAACTAATCCTGTAATGGTGAATACATCAGGCGGAGTCAAACCTTATTCTCGACGTGCTTCTCGCCGGTAGTCGCAGCTTCCCCCATCGCCGCCGAGCGCCGCCCTCGTCTTCGCGCCCAACCACGCTGCCCAACCGTCGGCAACCGTCACCGCGAACCTCCGTCGCCGGCTCCCGTCCTCGTGCGGCCATTCGTCGCCGCGGCCACCACCGGACTGCGAGCCTCCATGGCCACTTCCTCCTCCTCTCTCCGCCATCCCCCTCCAGCACTCCTCGACGGGGAGCCATCATGGGCGCCGCTGCCTTCATCGCTTGGACGACGAGAGCAACGACCACGGCTAGGCAGATGTTGTAACCAACATTATTTTTGTTACAACCATACATCACATTTATGCTACAACAAATGAATTAACGTTTTTTCTATAACGCACAAAATATCTGAATTGTAATGTTGCAACCAGTGAAACATTTTGTTTCTACCGTGTTATGTTTTATCTACTACCGGCTAATATTTTTGCTACATTCATCACAGCGGAGCTGCGACCTCGACGGCGGCGACAATTTATTTTGTTGCAACCGTTTAAAATTTTGCTTACACTGTTGTATGTTTTTTGTACTACCATTGAGAGTTTTTGCTACAACCAAAAATGATAGAGCTGCGACCTCGACAGTGGCGATGATGAACTTTGTTGTAACTGTTTAAATTTTTTGCTTTCACAGTTGTGTGTTTTTGTTACTATCGTTGAAAGTTTTTGCTACAACAAAAAATAACAGGGATGCGACCTCGACTGCGGCGATGATGAATTTGGTTGCATCCGTTTAAATTTTTGCTTACACTGTTGTATGTTTTTTGTACTACCATTGAGAGTTTTTGCTACAACCAAAAATGATAGAGCTGCGACCTCGACAGTGGCGATGATGAACTTTGTTGTAACTGTTTAATTTTTTTGCTTTCACAGTTGTGTGTTTTTGTTACTATCGTTGAAATTTTTTGCTACAACAAAAAATAACAGGGATGCGACCTCGACTGCGGCGATGATGAATTTGGTTGCAACCGTTTAAATTGTTGCTTCCACTGTTGTGTATTTTTGCTTTCACTGTTGTGTGTTTTTGTTACTATCGTTGAGAGTTTTTGCTACAACCAAAAATGATAAAGTGATTAGCGGCGATGACTTATGATTTTTTGTTGCAACCGATAGTAACAAAAATGCTATCATCAGCGATTAAAATTTGCTACCACCATTTTTTCGCTGCAAAAAGCACCAAAAATAAAAAATATTACATGAATGTACCAGAAAAGTTGCAAACATACGGTAAATGTTGCAACGGTACCGCAAATATTGCAACCATATAATCCAATGGAGTACGCACAAATCTGGTCTGTTGAATCACAGGGATCTGACGGCTGCGGTCTGACCGGCCTAAACAGGGGCAGTCAACCGGCGCAGATCATCGGCCTATTCTGTTTTTGTGTGTGTTGGTATATTCTCTTTTTAGACGGAAAGAGAGATATGCATATGCATCTTGTTGAATGAACAGTAAAATTCAAAAAAAAACTGATTTATTCATGACTCACATTATCGAGTGTTTCAGTTGCGTGCAAGTTTTCGTACCCAAAAGAACTGGCCCTAATTGCATGCTGGGTTGGTTGATATACACGGGCTAGATTCTTAATGAGACGGGTGAGTAAACAGCGACATGCAAAGGAAAAAACTCCGAACACGACGTCGCAAGTGATCTATGCCGCTGGCCGAAACGTAGTCTGGATACGTGATTCCCGTTAAAGATGCCTTTAGTTTTTGACCTGTGTAGCAATATGTGATCAAGTGTTGTGCGCTTATTTGACTGGCTATGAAGAGAAATTATGCATGTTCATACAACCTTTTTATAGCTCTCAAACCACTATAACATCATATCTTATTGTACTGAAATTAGAACCTTTCCAGCGAAACAAATAAATAAATGAAATTAGCACTTTATAAGGTTTAGAAACCAATTAAACAAGTACAAAATAAATTAGCGTGAGCTATTAAAATGGAGGAAGAAATCCTGCTTCTTTTATTATTTTGGGTAGAGAGGTAGATATATGAGAGCCAAGTGCACATTTCTATTTGTGAATGAATTTTTTTTAAGAATGCCCCTTTGATAATTTTGAGTATTTTCAATATTGGTTTACTACTTGAGAAGTTATTTTAAGCACATTTTTATTGGGCTGGTCGGATAGGTCGCATTATGAGAACAAGAACACCGACGAAAGAAAAGGAGAATTTATAGGTTTTGCATGTTATCCCTTTACTTTTGCATCCTGCAAAATTTATAGGTTTTGCTCGAGAGAGAAAAGGAGAGACATGTTATTGGCTACTATTTCTTTCTACTAGAAATTTGATTTGGTCATAGTGGGAAATTTTATTTATTTTTGCAAATTTTAAATGTATTAATCTATGTCTCCAAAGTGAAAGACCAAGGAATCATGGACGAACAATTCAACACGGTGTTCGGCAAACTCCATGTCGTCGAACAGAGAGGCATGCTATTTTTTTCCGTTGCAACGCTGCAAAAATTGATTGCAATATTTTCTATGTGATTTGATTTTAATACTTTAATATTAAATTTATTATATATTGCATACCTTTAAGCACATAATATATACACTTACTTAATGATAGAAAATTAAAAAATTCCTAGAAGTACGGTAAAGAACATTGTGTATGAAGGACATGCCCATGCATACAATTAATTTATAAAGTTTAGTGGGGTGATGAGGTGACATAGTTGTATGTGCTTCAAATAAACAATGAAGTCTAGCTATTTAGATATAGAAGCGCACAATCAAGCCCTCAAGTTTTCATGTGTCTGAAATTTATTTTCAAACACTTTAAATATGTTATAATCATTATAAGTATTATATTTTAGTGAATTTAGTTAAATACATAAAAGAATTGACGATTGCTATGTTTATCCCGTTGCAACGCACGGGCATTTTTGCTAGTATATACTAAAAGCAAAATACAAAGCTATTTTTAAGAGACCATGTTGATCCACGTCATCAGAATTATTTTGATGGTAAGGTCTATAATTTAATGGTCACGATCTGTCCAAAATTGTGTAACGCTATAAACATCGAGTTCTCAAAATTCAAAAATATACACGTCTCCTTTTTGGCCCTTTCCCTTGACACGTACCACGACCGATTGGTCAGGCTGCCGCCCCGATATTAACTTTCATCCTCCTGCTCAGGGCATACATACATCGTTGTATTTTGTGTGCGCTGGGTACTCTTGCTGGGAGAAAGCGGTAAGCTAGCGCCTTCTACATGCGCGTCCGGCCGGTGGCCAATTCGATCAGCTAACCACAAGCTTGCTTCTCACGTACGTGAGATCTCTATGCATGCAAAGCCCAGGCACTAGCTTGCTTTCTACTCCCTCCGTCCCAAATTATAAGACGTTTTTCACGTCTACGTTCAAAATCTGGCACGCTACGCTATTTTTTCCTTTTCCCGTTTTACCCCTCCGCACTCTCATCTCCCCTCACTCTCTCTGCACACTCTCGTTCCCCTCTGCGAAATCCCTAGCTGGCTGCGAAATCCCTAGCTGGTCGCGTCGCCGGCTCGCCACCTCCCTCTCGCCCGCGTCGCCGCCTCCCTCCGACGCCGCATGTCACCGCCTTCCTCTCGCCCAAGTCGTCGCGTCGCCTCTCCCTCTCGTCTGCGTCGCCTGCATCCGCGCGGTGGCCAGAAAGATCCTTCTTTCACTGAAGGGGAGGTGAGGACCAGCGGGAGGAGCACTGCCGGCCGCTGGAAATAGTTGTCGTGAGGACGAGCCGGAGGAGCAGGAGGCGTTTGAAGGCGAGGAGGCGGCGGTGCCATGGTGCTGGATCTGCTGCCACGCTCGGCAGGTCGTGTTCGACCCACTCCCTTCCCTGGCGGCTCTGGGTCAGCGGTGGCTGCAGGAGGAGATGGAGGAGTCACATCCGCATCTCGGGCAGCCGACAGTGTCCCCGCCGCTGCTGAGCGTGTTCCGGGAACTCAACCCCAATGAGATGCTGGCCAGGAGCAGCCCCAAGGTTAGCAATCTTTAAGCCACTGCCACCATTGCTGGCTGCTTCTGTATCTTGATTCTTGAAATGGTGACTGACTAGATGGTTGACTAATGCAATATCGTACTCTCGGTTACTGAATCTCGGTTACTGAATCTGTTCTACGGAGTAGTCTGAAAAACATGTTACTGAATGGTGATCTTTTGGGGTTTATTGTAGCTTACTGAAGGTGTTAGTACAATCTGAAAAACAGGTAGGTTACTGAATCCGTTCTAGTCTGAAAAGCAGGCTACTAAAATTGTTGCAACCTGAAAAACATTTAACCGAATCTTTTAAGTCTGAAACTGTTACAGTAGGTGTCTGCAACTGCTGTAATTTTGTACTCCAAAATAGTGCAGATAAGTAAAAGATGATCTGAAATTGAAACTCCAAATCTGTTGATTCACCTCTTTTCAGCCTTAACAGAGAAGATGGTCATATCCTTTTGATTTAGCCCATTTTAGTTGCATTGAATAAATTGTGAACAAAATATTCAACTTAACTTCCATTTGGTAGAGACTCTCCTGTAGGCTGTGCAAAAGAAATTCAGCATGCTTGTTGTACATTGTTGTACTAGCATATTTTCAGTTAATTTTCAGAAATTTAGCAGGTTAACTGAGTGGTCATACTCAGTGGCATATAGTCCCCTGTTTCAAAATGGAATATCTGGCCATTATCTGGGGCATGTCTGGGGTATGTCCAGATAGTTGTGCTGTAAATTAGTCCTCTGTTTTAGTGGTATATTTTCATGGAGTATGCTTGCTTATTTAATTGTAGCACTCTAGTTGTGCTTATCTAAAATTTTATCTATCTTTCATGCAAGTATATTAAATGGTTTACTACACTTTCGGTTCCTTTTTGGATATGTGAAAAGAGCAACCTAAGCAACAAATTTCACTGGGGAAAAATGCAGTCTACTGACTAAGTTAAAGATGCTTAGTTTAACTTGATGATCCATAAACGGATTGGTTTGTATATTACTCTATTCAGCAGTTGGCCAAATAGCCATGTCTCCTGACTTCTGCATGATGACATGTTTATAATTTTGACCTTTCATTTATCTCTCTTTTTAGGGAAGCATGGCTGTCGAGGTTACATTTGCTGAACCAGGAGGAGCACTCCTGCTAGTCAATCTCAGATCAAATATTGCCAACCAGGAGGAGCACTCCTGCTAGTCCATTGCCATGGTATGATGTCAAATGGGGAGTATGTTATTGTGAAGTGGTATTTAAATTGATCCCAGGAACAACAACAACCAACAGAGAAGTTATGTTTTATCCTGTATTGCATGAACAACAACAAGCAACATTCAAATTGATCCCAGGAGTAGTTCCCAGCAACAAGTCCTGGGTTAAATTTCTTGTTAGGCATTCAAATTTCACCATTCAAATTTCACCCAGGCATTCCTGTACCTGTCCAGCCGCGCCTGAGAGGAGCAGCACGATGGAGCGTGGGCGTCTGGGAGAGGATTGCCTGGGCTTCGAGCTCCTGGGCGCCTGGTCGAGGAAGCGTTGGGCGCCTGGTCGAGGAAGCGTTGGGCGCCTAGTCGAGGAAGCCCGGGCGCTGGAGGATGGCGACAGCTGGGCAAGGAATTGGGCGCCGGGCGCCGAGCGCCGGGCGAGATGCGCTGGGAGGTGGGCGACGGAAATTAGGGGCATAATTGTATTTTCACGTTTAATTCACCTGGTCGGAAATTTCAAAATACGTCCTATAATTTGGGACGGAGGGAGTACTACGTACTACATGTTCTCGGCGGAAAGAAATCATCCATAGGAACTTGCAGGAACGTGCGATCAGGTTACAAGGAGCATCATTGGATCCTCAACATGAAGATGAAGCTAGGTGGCTCAAGAAAACTACTCCCTTCGATCCATAATAAGTATCGCTCATTTTGTATTAAAATAATACAAATTTTGTATTAGATGAGCGACATTTATTATGGATCGGAGGGAGTACTAAACTAGCTACCACGTCTTCCCATCATATGCACTAAGTTACCTTCACATGACCGTTTATCTTTCCATGCTCTGGTCGGATTGGATCCGTGTATGGGCCATGATAGTGTGGTTGCTTGACGGGGCAAAGCGAGACGAATTTCCAAGCTGATGTGAGGTTCAAGTTCCATATCGACTACAGAAAGTTTTAGGCATTTTTTCACTGCTAGGCAAGCGAGTGGTACGTTATAAGGCCCGATATGCGGTACTGTTTCAGATCTAGGTGTTTCCACCCAGATCCGGGGACGAAGCACATATCGGTCCCACCGCGACATATGACAAAGCCATATGCTCCGGATTTTCAACATGATATCACAACATTACAGATACAGGATACAACATCTCATACAATCGGCATACAACTGCCTCAAATACAATACAACAGCGGAAGATACATGTCTGAGTACAGACTACCAGCAAATGCCTAGTGGCAAAGAGAAAAACATCGATTCCATAACCACACGGGTCCAGGCCCTCCGCCGGGATCCGCCTAACTAGTCGTCGTCGAGTCTCCACGTGAAACGTCGATCACCAAACCTGTTGTCGATCAAGAATCCTGAAAAGAGTTTGGGGGTAGTATCATGAGTACAGAGGTACTCAGCATCCAACTGTAGTGGTCATCTGACCCAGCAAGGACTTCATCACTCGTCATTCTAGGACAACTAGTAGTTTACGGTAAGGATGGGGTAAGTGGTGAGGTTGCTGCCGCACTAGCATTTATGAAGTGGCTAACGGTCTAGAGAGTAACGTAAGAAGCCAAGCATTCGATGAGGAATCGCCTCCAGCAAGTCTGCTATCAACTACTTACGCAAACATAACACCTATCCTATCCTTGTCCTCCTCTTCGCATCCCGACGAAGAAGAAGCAGTCAAGGCGCACACACACGTTGATCAAGTTAAATTAAGATTATCTCAGCTGTTGTTGTCTATGAACAAAGAGCAGGTCTCAAGTCGTCCATAACCGTGGACATGGCTTCTCGAAAAGATTTAACCCTGCAGGGGTGTACCAACTGCCCATTACAAGGCTCCGCACGCACGTCCATCTCTCTCAGTTGCTACCCATCACAGGCAACCATTTTATGATTTAGTTCCAAGAGATCCGAAACGACAGGTCCCTCTAACTAACAACGAACAAATCCGGGTGGCCCCCAGTGAGTCGACATCCAACTCAAAAGCCGGTCGCGCTCTCGAATCGGCCTCTACCGTCTGGATGAGGTCGGATAGGTTGCCCAAACAGATGTGGACAACCCCCTAGCTCCCTGGTGTGGACCAACAAGATAAACCATGTCTCCGCTGGCCCAAGTTGTTTTAAAAGATATCTACTAGGAGCGACCCGACAAGATATATATGCATGTTTTCAAATGGTAAATCAGCTTGGTCCACCTCTAGAAATGTTTGAAGATAGATAGGTAAGAACAAGGGACCCCATAAAATCCCACACGCGGTTAGGCACGGTCAGTCTTAAAACCAATACCCGGAACTCGGGTCCTAGGTGACTCGAATGGAACAAAGCGTCGGGGCGGGATAGCCTACACCTTCCATCCTTCGTCGAATATAGTCAACATTTATAATAATCATGTCATCAACAACAATATAATAATGTGATATCCCAAACCCAGGGGTAACAGGGTAACATCGTAGCATCCTAAGCATGCATACTAAGCAGGGGCTGAGCAACGAGCAAAAGTAACATAGCAGTACAAGGTTTGCTGGGAGGGGACATGGCTGTATCGGTTTGAAAGAGGCTGTAAACATGTGGTAGGATCAAACATCGAACTTAATCTAGACTAGCATGCAAACCGCTGGTTGAAATAGAATGGATCATAAGTAATGTATAGTCCTTGCCTGTTGATAAGCCGGGTTCCGAAGGTGTAGTTGATCGCAAGCTCGCATCATCTCCGAGAGGTACCCGCGGAAGCACACAAGACGTAAACACTGGAAAGCAATCAACGGTGCACCATTATTACTACGGGGCAATACAAGATCAAAGAGACAACACAAGGCACAGCAACGCGATACGGATCTATCGTCGAGAACGGTTACTAACGATTTAAGTGGAGTACTCGTCACACACGACGATACCGCACATTTACGGTGGTTCAGGTTGCTTAGCTACAGGTGATCAACCAACGGTTGTTAACATGGCAACTCAAGCAAGCATGACATAGCACACAAACATGTCAGGAGGTGAAGCACAAAGTAAACTATCTATGCTAGACAATTTAAGTGAGGCACAATCCTAAACATGGCATAACACCTAGTGCCGCACGATGATTAAAACATTTGGTACTGTTCTGTCCTAAACCATATTTTAGGTTGGTTAACAGCAGCAGACAATAGCATAAACAAAAAGTACACGAAAAACTAATCAAGTTACATATAAAGAACAATCCAAACGGAGTTACGGTTAAAAAGATACAAGCAAAACAAGTTACGGGCACAAACTGCCAACATCACGAAGCACACTTCAAGACAATGTATAAACAGGATAATCAATGCAAACATGCTCACAAATGATATGGAATTAAAGTAGACATGACATTGAAGACATGGCAAAAGGAATCATGCAAAAAGGCATCACAGATCAAAATATATTAAGCAAACAACATGGCATTGCAAAGTAACAGACTTAGAGAAAAACAGAGGTGGCTGTCAAAACAGCAGCATAGCAACTTGTGAGCTAAATAACTATATGACCAAAAATGCTAACATGAAGATGCAATACATGTAATGAAAGTATACATCATGCTTAACAATATGCAATTGGAATCACTCAATTCCGATAAACGGTCGCGACACACTCGTCGACCGAAGTTGCAACAAAATAACAGTTTCAGAAACAGCAGCACATTAACATCATGATCACCACTTTGTAGCAAGATTTAATATAGCTAGAGCATCCAAACATGACAAGTTAAAGCATGGAATTGAAGTACACATGATGGTTAACACAATGGAAAAAGAATCAATGCAATAGGCCTCATGGATTTGTTACAATCATCATGCAAAGTTGCAACAAAATAATAACAACAGCACATATCAGGAAAATTAGCAATTTAACGGCCTGATGCCCTGTTCAGCACACATTTACACAATCAAGACGACCTCAAACGGAAAAACTTTCTACATACGTAAGCTAGAGCACGCAAAACTGAGCAAATTTCGTTTTGGGGGCACGTTCATCGGAGCTACGGTTTAAGCGATATTAACGGTGCAAAAACAGATCAGCAGCAATATTTCACAAACTTAACAAAATAAAAAAAACAGCGGAGAGAAAAAATAAAAAAGGCTACCATTTGGCTTCGGCCCAGCAGGCCTAGCAGATCTGGCCGGACCGGGCTGGGGCGCTTGGGCCTTGGAGCTGGTGGCCGACCCACTGGCTGGACCAGGCCCACGTGGCCGGCGGTTGGAGGCGCCGGATCGGGACCTCCCGATCCCGAGCACAGTGGCCGGCGGCTGTCGCCGTTCCAGGCTCCGGCGAGGGGCGCTAGGAGGCCGGGAAGTGGCGGAGGGGCGGTCAGGCGGCGGCGGGCGGCCGGGACCCCGCCGGAGGGCGTCGAAGGCGGCGCGGCGAGCCCTCTGCCAGGGCGAGCTCGAGGTCAAAGCCTCCAATGGCGGCCGGCGGCGCTACCTGGAGAGAGGGAGGGGAACGCGGGTGAGAGAGGTCAGGGAAGGAGAGGGAAAGGGGAGAGGAGAGGAGAGGGTCGGCGGCACGGCTGGGCTGGCTGCCGGCGGCGCACGCAGCGGCCGGAGGCGGGGATGGCCGGCTCGTGATATGGACATGACTTCTATGGATATAACCATGATTGTTATGAAATTACAGAAGACACATAAATCTTGGATGAAGATGCAAAGATTAACTGATCCACATATACGTATTATGTATGCATTATGTACAAAAGATTTGCATTGTTGTATAACCAAACCAACATATGCAAGAAGAGGAGTCGTGCCCATATATGGCACTTGCAACGTGCATGGTAAAGGAGGAGGAGCCGTGCCCATATGTAATTCAGCCCACACGGGCAGCCCATGCATCAAGCACCAGGAGTCCATCATGAATAAGGAAACCCAGCTTCAGTTTGCCATCCCCGGCAGCCACGTCCCGGCGGCGCACGATCTACTACAACAATATATAGCTAGTTTTCTTTTAAGTTTAGACTGGGGTTTTATTGTATTGTTTAGCCATTGCTACAAATCGCATCTACGAGACGTGTAGGACTACCGCCTTGTCAGATCCATAGTGGAACCCCAACTTGTTCGTGTGCTTCATATATTATCCGCAAATTCAGATTGCAATTTATCTTCGTTCTTGCTTGTTCTTCGGTTGCTTGCAGGAACGCGAACCTCGTTGTTCAGGTTGATCGTGCCTACGGCAAGATCAATAACCATCGGAGATTGGTTTAGCGATTGCCAGGTGTATCTTCGGGTACGGTATAGCCGGATCGTCAAGGTCAAAATCCACCAAATCGATAGTTATCCCACTCTCATCGAAAGATCGGGCCTCCGTCACATCAAGTGGTATCTGATTTCGGGTTCATCGGTGAGAGATTTATAATTTTCATTAGATTAGTTTATCTTTTATACCTACCTTTTTAGCCTTTAGCAATTTTTGCATCTAGTACTTGTTCGCTGAATTCTTGGTTGCATTCATCCTACAATTAGTGCTGGTTTAGATTAATTTGAGATCAAATTATCTACTAGATCGAACCTTGATTTTATCCACCGTAATTTCGTTTCCGTCGCGCGTACGCGTTTACTCTGAACTCAAATCTCACGCGTTGTCCGCTGTCTGCTGCTACCCTACTCGCCGCTATCCATCCAGAAAAAACGCGTCTGCTACTCGCCGCCGCATCACGCAAGACGCCAGACATCGAACGAGCAGCGTCTGCCACCACGCGTGAGGCGTCCAAAACTCTCCATAGGTTCTTCATCAAGTTGCTCTTGTACACAAGTACGAAGGGCTCAAGTACTAGTTACTCTCAAAACGTGAAGCACATCCTCACGTAATTTTGCAGGCTCATCTTTAGACGTGACTTGTTGCTAGTTACTGGTTTGCAAAAAAAAAGGAGCTAAAAAAGAAAGAGTGAAAAAAAAAGAAAAAAAAAGACAGAGACAAAAGAAAAAAAAGGAAAAACAATGAAAAAAAGTTCAGACCGGCTAGCATCTGTTTTGGATTGAGGAAATTTTGTCTGCTGCCATATTAGAGAGACTAGTTTGTTGTTGCTTTTTATTGCCATATACTCCGTTTATACCTCAATTATATCTAGCTATTTCGAGCTATTATATTCATCGATTTCCTCTCACTTGATTCAGTATTTGGGCTTAGATTGTTTATCTCTTACTAGTCGACTGCCAGCACTAGTTAGGAGTTTGAGCAATTATTCACCTTGCATTGCTTTTTGCTTAATTGTGCCACTGATATTGTGAGTTGAGGAAACCTTCACCAAGCTCCACTTCCTATACAATATCTTGTTCGGTCATTTGGTAATCGCTATATCAATCTTTTGATTACTTTTGACATCGCCAACGGCTGACAACCACTGCAGCACGGTAAGAACTGGTAAGAGGTTGGATTATTGTTAGAGAGTTGAGATACATTTGCCACCACCTCCGAATCGTACTATAGGAACATTATACTTGTGATTTTGTTTTGTTTTCATACTAACCATGGCAGATTCTAAAGCGGCCAACAACTGGGTTGCGTCTATTTTGGGAGATGACTGGCCATATATTGATCCTAATCACTCTTGTCAACCACAAAAGGTGTGGCGTTCGTCACAAGATGTACATCATGGTACACACACATCATCAGGTTACCTCTTTGCCTAATTTTGAGGGTAAATATGACCCGATTCGTATATTGATTGGGAAATAGAGGTAGAAGAAATCTTTGGTAGCCATGATTTTTCCGAGCATAAGAAAATTAAAGATGCCACTAAGAGCTTTTCCGGTTTTGCTTCAGTTTGGTGGAGAAATTATTGCCGGGAAAATATTTATAATATACCCACTACATGGAAAGGTTTACAAATTGTTATGCGCAACAGATTTGTTCCTTCATACTTTGCTAGTGATTTACTTAGAAAATTACAACGTTTAGTACACGGCAATCACACCGTTGAAGAATATTATGATAATTTGTGTAATGCTTTGATTCGTTGTGGTTTAGAAGAATGTGAAGATGATTTTCTGAGTAGATTTTGGAGAGGTTTGAACTATGATATACAAGACATCATAATGCATGAAGAATTGTATTCTGTCAACCATTTGTTTCGCCTTGCCTGTAAAGCTGAACGGAAAATAAGAAGACGTGCACACATGATGAACAAGAGTGCGATGGAAATCGAGTCAAAGAAGGTTACTTCATTCGCTGCAACGCCAACTATGATTGCGCCACTCGGACTTTATGAGGCATCACAACCGACCGTTCTTACGTCATATGAGCAAGGAGTACATGGTAATAATAAATGTCCTGATTTTATTACTTCACATGATATTGATGAATGTTATATTGGTTTAGATACATCGTGTGTTGAGATAAGTGTAATTGCCCAAGATTTGATCGCACCATCAGTTTTAGATGATCATATTGCTGATTTGAGTTTACCGAGTGATCAAATAACAGGAATATGTACTTTTTTGAGTGCACCTATTGTTGAATCTGACTCCCTCATTGGTTTAGGTGCACCGACTGAATTAAAGGAAACTGAAATTGACCCATGTGACTTGATTGTTCAATCTGATTTGGATCACATACAATTGGTTCGACATGATGGAATACTAGCTAGAATTTCGCATGCTAATTCTTTATATTCTATTTTGATGGATCCACCTATGGCCTTATCATATGCGAGAAGTAAGATAGCTGAACTAACATGTTTAAGTTCCATGAAAAATGCGTATGCTCCTAATTTTACCATTAACTTGATTGGAGAGGACTGCGTAGACAAGATATTTTTGGTGCATAGAATTTGTATCACATGTGATGATCTTGCTAGTTTGAAACAGAATATTAATAAGCCAATGCTTGATCATTTTAATATGACCTTCAATATCGTTGTTGATTACATGTCGAACAGCATGTTGCATCATTGTTTATCTACAGATGCTAATTTGGATATCCCTAATAATTATATACCTATGTTGGGATGGTTTAATGATGAACATTACAAATTGGATAACATAAATATGTGCTTCACTTACATGTGCAAACCAAGTTGCAATTTAAATATATTCATCGTGGACCAACAAAGAAGAGTTAAAACATATGATATATACATATATCATGCATACACTTTGTTTCGTTGGCTAATCACTTTTCAGATTAAGCAAAGCCGAGGACGGCTTTATTTTCAAGAAAGGGAGGATGATATGGACATGACTTCTATGGATATAACCATGATTGTTATGAAATTACAGAAGACACATAAATCTTGGATGAAGATGCGAAGATTAACTGATCCACATATACGTATTATGTATGCATTATGTACAAAAGATTTGCATTGTTGTATAACCAAACCAACATATGCAAGAAGAGGAGTCGTGCCCATATATGGCACTTGCAACGTGCATGGTAAAGGAGGAGGAGCCGTGCCCATATGTAATTCAGCCCACACGGGCAGCCCATGCATCAAGCACCACGAGTCCATCAGGAATAAGGAAACCCAGCTTCAGTTTGCCATCCCCGGCAGCCACGTCCCGGCGGCGCACGATCTACTACAACAATATATAGCTAGTTTTCTTTTAGGTTTAGTCTGGGGTTTTATTGTATTGTTTAGCCATTGCTACAAATCGCATCTACGAGACGTGTAGGACTACCGCCTTGTCAGATCCATAGTGGAACCCCAACTTGTTCGTGTGCTTCATATATTATCCGCAAATTCAGATTGCAATTTATTTTCGTTCTTGCTTGTTCTTCGGTTGCTTGCAGGAACGCGAACCTCGTTGTTCAGGTTGATCGTGCCTATGGCAAGATCAATAACCATCGGAGATTGGTTTAGCGATTGCCAGGTGTATCTTCGGGTACGGTATAGCCGGATCGTCAAGGTCAAAATCCACCAAATCGATAGTTATCCCACTCTCATCGAAAGATCGGGCCTCCGTCACATCAGCTCGGGCGAGCTCCATGGGAGGCGGCGGCTTCCCGAGCCCAGACCGGGCCAGGCGGCGGCGGAGGTGGGCCCGCGCGGCCCGGGTGCGTCTGGAAGCTGCGGTTGGTGGGAGGTGGCCTGATCTGGGCCGTCAGATCCCAGATCTGACGGTCTGGATCCAGGGAAGAGCTAGGGTTTCGAATTAGGGGGATTTTTGGGCGAAAATTGGGGCAAAAAGAGGGGGTGGCTGCAAATTTTCCATGGGGGAAACCCTAGAAGGCCTAGGGAAGTGTGGTGGTCTTTATATAGGCAGGTTGGCTGGCCAGTTGACGCAAACGCCCTCGGTACCCCTCTCGCGCGTCCGGTGATCGCATTCGTGACCGCCGAGACTCCGTACGGACTCCGATTCGGACGAAATCTTGAACCACGCGCTCAGCGCGTCAAGCCCGTCGATCGTACCTCACTGCGGTGACATTCCGACAACATTTTTCTGCGCCCCATAAAAATAATCCGTTTATTAAATAAACGGGGTTTTCGATCCGGTGGCGATGGCTGGACTTGTGCCGGTTGCGACGGTGCTCGGGTGAAACCCCGGTGTCGCCAAGGTCGTGTGCCGTTGGGGAAAAGGTCGGTCACGCATCCGATACGAGAATACGGGGGAGAAATATTCACCGATTATTATTTCGGTGAAGCAAACACCGCAAACAAATCAGACAATCAAACAATTCACACCGAAAACAAAATTTTTAATTTTTGCAAAAACTGGGCTGTAACAATACAACACCACCAACAAGGGATCTCGTCCCGAGATCCAGGACGATCCGGGGGAGAGGGGAGAGAGAAAGGAGAGTCGACGATCTTCAACACCACCAACAAGGGACTCTGCTCCATGTCGACGTCGAACTTCTGTCAAGAAATTTTCCGCAGGGAGACGGTAACGTCGGAATAACGAAAACGTCAGTGACAAGAGGAAGAACGATCGCGAAAACCAGATCAAGGGATAGTGATTTTCGACGCAAGTCGTAAAAACACCGGGCAAAAGAAGGGAAGGCAAAGGACGACCCAGATGATATCCGAAACCGGAGAAGCTAAAGGTACTACAGGAATTCTCACCTGAGATCGGAATCGAGACAATACGCTGCAAGCAAGGCATTGTAACTATTCCGAAACTCCTCACACTCGAGATCCTAGAGTTTGAAAGGGATTAGATCAGAATTAAAACACTTACGACAATTGTCCTGACCAGAGCAAGGATAAGGAGTAAAAAGATCCTACTCTCCGATAACTAGCTTAGTAACTACAAAATAGTTTTGTCTAGACTCGACTTCGGCCAGAGAGGGGATCCTACGGTCGGTAAGGCTCTGATACCAAGTTGTAAGGCCCGATATGCGGTACTGTTCCAGATCTAGGTGTTTCCACCCAGATCCGGGGACGAAGCACATATCGGTCCCACCGCGACATATGACAAAGCCATATGCCCAGGATTTCCAACATGATATCACAACATTACAGATACAGGATACAACATCTCATACAATCGGCATACAACTGCCTCAAATACAATACAACAGCGGAAGATACATGTCTGAGTACAGACTACCAGCAAATGCCTAGTGGCAAAGAGAAAAACATCGATTCCATAACCACACGGGTCCAGGCCCTCCGCCGGGATCCGCCTAACTAGTCGTCGTCGAGTCTCCACGTGAAACGTCGATCACCAAACTTGTTGTCGATCAAGAACCCTGAAAAGAGTTTGGGGGTAGTATCATGAGTACAAAGGTACTCAGCATCCAACTGTAGTGGTCATCTGACCCAGCAAGGACTTCATCACTCGTCATTCTAGGACAACTAGTAGTTTACGGTAAGGATGGGGTAAGTGGTGAGGTTGCTGCCGCACTATCATTTATGAAGTGGCTAACGGTCTAGAGAATAACGTAAGAAGCCAAGCATTCGATGAGGAATCGCCTCCAGCAAGTCTGCTATCAACTACTTACGCAAACATAACATCCTATCCTTGTCCTCCTCTTCGCATCCCGACGAAGAAGAAGAAGTCAAGGCACACACACACGTTGATCAAGTTAAATTAAGATTATCTCAGCTGTTGTTGTCTATGAACAAGGAGTAGGTCTCAAGTCGTCCATAACCGTGGACACGGCTTCTCGAAAAGATTTAACCCTGCAGGGGTGTACCAACTGCCCATTACAAGGCTCCGCACGCACGTCCATCTCTCTCAGTTGCTACCCATCACAGGCAACCATTTTATGATTTAGTTCCAAGAGATCCGAAACGACAGGTCCCTCTAACTAACAACGAACAAATCCGGGTGGCCCCCGGTGAGTCGACATCCAACTCAAAAGCCGGCCGCGCTCTCGAATCGGCCTCTACCATCTGGATGAGGTCGGATAGGTTGCCCAAACAGATGTGGACAACCCCCTAGCTCCCTGGTGTGGACCAACAAGAGAAACCATGTCTCCGCTGGCCCAAGTTGTTTTAAAAGATATCTACTAGGAGCGACCCGACAAGATATATATGCATGTTTTCAAATGGTAAATCAGCTTGGTCCACCTCTAGAAATGTTTGAAGATAGATAGGTAAGAACAGGGGACCCCATAAAATCCCACACGCGGTTAGGCACGCTCAGTCTTAAAACCAATACCCGGAACTCGGGTCCTAGGTGACTCGAATGGAACAAAGCGTCGGGGCGGGATAGCCTAGACCTTCCATCCTTCGTCGAATATAGTCAACATTTATAATAATCATATCATTAACAACAATATAATAATGTGATATCCCAAACCCAGGGGTAACAGGGTAACATCGTAGCATCCTAAGCATGCATACTAAGCAGGGGCTGAGCAACGAGCAAAAGTAACATAGCAGTACAAGGTTTGCTGGGAGGGGACATGGCTGTATCGGTTTGAAAGAGGTTGTAAACATGTGGTAGGATCAAACATCGAACTTAATCTAGACTAGCATGCAAACCGCTGGTTGAAATAGAATGGATCATAAGTAATGTATAGTCCTTGCCTGTTGATAAGTCGGGTTCCGAAGGTGTAGTTGATCGCAAGCTCGCATCGTCTCCGAGAGGTACCCGCGGAAGCACACAAGACGTAAACACTAGAAAGCAATCAACGGTGCACCACTATTACTACGGGGCAATACAAGATCAAAGAGACAACACAAGGCAGAGCAACGCGATATAGATCTATCGTCGAGAACGGTTACTAACATTTAAGTGGAGTACTCGTCACACACGACGATACCGCACATTTACGGTGGTTCAGGTTGCTTAGCTACAGGTGATCAACCAACGGTTGTTAACATGGCAACTCAAGCAAGCATGGCATAGCACACAAACATGTCAAGAGGTGAAGCACAAAGTAAACTATCTATGCTAGACAATTTAAGTGAGGCACAATTCTAAACATGGCATAACACCTAGTGCCGCACGATGATTAAAACATTTGGTACTGTTCTGTCCTAAACCATATTTTAAGTTGGTTAACAGCAGAAGACAATAGCATAAACAAAAAGTACACGAAAAAGTAATCAAGTTACATATAAAGAACACTCCAAACGGAGTTACGGTTAAAAAGATACAAGCAAAACAAGTTACGGGCACAAACTGCCAACATCACGAAGCACACTTTAGGGCAATGCATAAACAGGATAATCAATGCAAACATGCTCACAAATGATATGGAATTAAAGTAGACATGACATGGAAGACATGGCAAAAGGAATCATGCAAAAAGGCATCACAGATCAAAATATATTAAGCAAACAACATGGCATTGCAAAGTAACAGACTTAGAGAAAAACAGAGGTGGCTGTCAAAACAACAGCATAGCAACTTTGGAGCTAAATAACTATATGACCAAAAATGCTAACATGAAGATGAAATACATGTAATGAAAGTATACATCATGCTTAACAATATGCAATTGGAATCACTCAATTCCGATAAACGGTCGCGACACACTCGTCGACCGAAGTTGCAACAAAATAACAGTTTCAGAAACAGCAGCACATTAACATCATGATCACCACTTTGTAGCAAGATTTAATATAGCTAGAGCATCCAAACATGACAAGTTAAAGCATGGAATTGAAGTACACATGATGGTTAACACAATGGAAAAAAACAATGCAATAGGCCTCATGGATTTGTTACAATCATCATGCAAAGTTGCAACAAAATAATAACAACAGCACATAACAGGAAAATTAGCAATTTAACGGCCTGATGCCCTGTTCAGCACACATTTACAAAATCAAGACGACCTCAAACGGAAAAACTTTCTACATACGTAAGCTAGAGCACGCAAAACTGAGCAAATTTCGTTTTGGGGGCACGTTCATCGGAGCTACGGTTTAAGCGATATTAACGGTGCAAAAACAGATCAGCAGCAATATTTCACAGACTTAACAAAATAAAAAATACAGCGGAGAGAAAAAATAAAAAAGGCTACCATTTGGCTTCGGCCCAGCAGGCCTAGCAGATCTGGCCGGACCGGGCTGGGGCGCTTGGGCCTTGGAGCTGGTGGCCGACCCACTGGCTGGACCAGGCCCACGTGGCCGGCGGTTGGAGGCGCCGGATCGGGACCTCCCGATCCCGAGCACAGTGGCCGGCGGCTGTCGCCGTTCCAGGCTCCGGCGAGGGGCGCTAGGAGGCCGGGAAGTGGCGGAGGGGCGGTCAGGCGGCGGCGGGCGGCCGGGACCCCGCCGGAGGGCGTCGAAGGCGGCGCGGCGAGCCCTCTGCCAGGGCGAGCTCGAGGTCAAAGCCTCCAATGGCGGCCGGCGGCGCTACCTGGAGAGAGGGAGGGGAACGCGGGTGAGAGAGGTCAGGGGAGGAGAGGGAAAGGGGAGAGGAGAGGGTCGGCGGCGCGGCTGGGCTGGCTGCCGGCGGCGCACGCAGCGGCCGGAGACGGGGATGGCCGGCTCGGGCGAGCTCCATGGGAGGCGGCGGCTTCCCGAGCCCAGATCGGGCCCGGCGGCGGCGGAGGTGGGCCCGCGCGGCCCGGGTGCGGCTGGAAGCTGCGGTTGGTGGGAGGAGGCCAGATCTGGGCCGTCAGATCCCAGATCTGACGGTCTGGATCCAGGGAAGAGCTAGGGTTTCGAATTAGGGGGATTTTTGGGCGAAAATTGGGGCAAAAAGAGGGGGTGGCTGCAAATTTTTCATGGGGGAAACCCTAGAATGCCTAGGGGAGTGTGGTGGTCTTTATATAGGCAGGTTGGCTGGTCAGTTGACGCAAACGCCCTCGGTACCCCTCTCGCGCGTCCGGTGATCGCATTCGTGACCGCCGAGACTCCGTACGAACTCCGATTCGGACGAAATCTCGAACCACGCGCTCAGCGCGTCAAGACCGTCGATCGTACCTCACTGCGGTGACATTCCGACAACATTTTTCTGCGCTCCATAAAAATAATCCGTTTATTAAATAAACGGGGTTTTCGATCCGGTGGCGATGGTTGGACTTGTGCCGGTTGCGACGGTGCTCGGGTGAAACCCCGGTGTCGCCAAGGTCGTGTGCCGTTGGGGAAAAGGTCGGTCACGCATCCGATACGAGAATACGGGGGAGAAATATTCACCGATTATTATTTCGGTGAAGCAAACACCGCAAACAAATCAGACAATCAAACAATTCACACCGAAAACAAAATTTTTAATTTTTGCAAAAACTGGGCTGTTACATACGTACTACAAGCGCTACATATAACAAAGATTCGTGTTGATGCTTCAATGTGAGAGATGATCGTTAGCAGACAGTTTGAAGCCAAAATACAACCGGAGAAGATCGAGTATAAATTGGTGAACTGCTTGCCACCTTTAATCACGACACCATTATGCATTTTCTACCAATAGGTAAGACACAGACACCTCTCTTCACTGCATTTTTTTTCTTTCTCTTGGTTATATTTGTTTTGCGGGGATTCTTGGTTATATTTATAAACTGACCACATATTTGATGTGCATCTTATACTCTGCATACCAATCAGCAATACAGTTTAATTCAGTCATCAGATAAATACAGTGCATCCAAAGTTCTAAAGGGCAGGGTACACCAGAAAGTGTGCATCCGAAGTTAGGTTTAGTTATGTTTCTTATCTACATAATTCTAAATTTTGTTATGATAAAAACCATTCAACTTTTCATGGTCACAATCACCAAAAAATAATGATTTTTTTACATTCTACACACTAATATCTACAGAAGACGCCCTCGCATTTGCGAGGGCCATTTTGCTAGTTTGTTTTTATTGGAAATTCAAAAATTATATGTTATGGTAAAGAAACTCCATAAATATATGAATGTTGGTCTCGCTTGAACCGACAACGACCTCTTTGGTCGTCTCTCGACCGAAGTCGATGTTCCAGTGGACGTGGCCGAGCGACGACTAGGTAGGTTGTCGATCGCGCATGGTCCGAAGACCTTGCTGTCAAACCCACCGTGGTCAATAGCAACTCTTTGGTCTCGCCTCGACCGACAATGGCTTACCTAGATGGGTAAGGCCGATGGCGGGCTTCCTCTCTTCCTTCTCTGGTTCTTTCATCTTCTTCAGCCACACATTTCTCTCTTTCTCATTCTATATTGCACCTAATTCACCTTAACATGCAACATGAATGCATGAATTTTTTTATTCTATTATGTTATTTATATTAATATCATATATTAGTTTAATCACTATTATTACAAATGTTAATGTTTTATTTAACAAAAACATTCACTGTAATATAATGCAAAAAATCTGGCAACAACGTGTGGGCACCATCTAACTGTAAGAACTTCGCTAATATTGTTTGTTGCTTCTTTAATTATGTCATTTTAGTGATGTGTTGGTAAGTGTTTGTGCTAATTTTTTGAACTCCATGGCGTCACAAACAAAGCGCTATGCTAAGTATTATAACACCCCTTAATGCGATGATGTGATGTGGGAACCACAAACCTTCAACTATGATGCCACCAATCACACATGGCATAGCGCCATGTGCCGCGTCGCTATGGCGTCAAGCATAGCGCTATGCCTTGGCTCTATGATGAGAAGCGCCATGGTACCCGCTTTTGAGATCCGCACTGCCACATGTCTGGGACATGATTTTGTGGAAAGCAACGATATACCATTGTGCATGGCGCCTCGTGTGGCGCTATGATAAAAGCTCAGATTTATGCAGTACATTACTTTTAAACTAGGATAAATTTTAAATTAACTTTCCTAATAAGATCCAAACAATGATTTGCCCTAAAACCTGGTTCAGGGTATCTTACATCTTACATATTATCTTATCTTACATTCTTAAGAAGTTGCTCCCCACTACTACCAATTCTCTCAACATGCACACACTCCACCTCATCATGCATGCCACATCATCCTCCATTACCATATTTCTCTCAACATGCAAGCATGCCATCTCATCATCCAATATGCATGAGAAAGACCCACCTCAATATGCCACTATGCATAATAAAACCCCACATATGCAACATGCATGCATGGGAATTTTTATTTTATTATGATATTTAAATTAAATCCTATATTAGTTCAAAAGTTATTATTTCAAACATACATGCTTCATTTAACCAAACATTTTCACTGAAATATTTTGCAAAAAGTTCCGCAACAACG
Source organism: Bromus sterilis (assembly GCA_950022295.1). Lineage (NCBI taxonomy): Eukaryota > Viridiplantae > Streptophyta > Magnoliopsida > Poales > Poaceae > Bromus > Bromus sterilis. The sequence continues at coordinate 38,199,399 of OX465598.1, forward strand.
TGCGGGGCATCATCTAGTGTTCTTAGAAAATTGCTCCCCACTACTATCAATTCTCTCAACATGCACGCACTCAACCTCATCATGCATGCATGTCACATCACCCTTCACTAGCATATTTCTCTCAACATGTAAGCATGCTAACTCATCATCCAACATGCATGAGAAAGATCCACCTCAATATGCCACTATGCATAATAAAACCCACATGCAACATGCATGCATTGGATTTTTTATTTTATTATGATATTTATATTAAATCTATATATTATTTCAAAAGTTATTGTTTCAAATATTCATGCTTCATTTAACCAAACATTTTTACCAAAATATTTTGCAAAAAGGTTCCGCAACAACGTGCGGGGCATCATCTAGTTTTCAAAGTGGGTTGTCTCCGAATCACTCCTGATAGATATGTGAACCTTTGAATAAAGCGCAACATTTTTTTGGAAAAAAGAACAAAAATAACCTATAAAAGAAAGTAATTCACAAAATAAACTTTTGACAAAATTATTTTACAGAAATAACCTTGCTGGGTAGATCCCAATTCGTAGACGCTATGCTACACAGTGCATTGCCCTTCTGACAGACGTTATACTACCTGCCAGTGTGGCGTTGCAGGTCAGCCCGGACCCCACTCTTAGTTACATAGCGCCTATGAGATAAGGCTCTATACTATGTAGCAGCCGCCTCCGACGGTGCTAAGGGCAAGGGCAAGGGCAGGGTTCGGGCCGTTGGACCGATGAAGCTATGGTCATCCATTACAGACGCCGTGATTCACACAACGGATGAGTACAAGCGGTTCTACCATGAGCGACAGCGAAGGACCGGCAGGGCAATCGCAACCCCGCGCCCTTTCGTCGTTGGAAGGACGACAACAAAAACACGAACGACGATGAAGGTGCTCCGGAGCAGCTCAACCATGCATAAAAGGTCACCGTGCAAGATTAAGGTTAGATTTTTTTATTTTTAGTAGTTAACTGGACGCTATTAACTTGTCAATTATATCTAAATTTGTAATATCAATTAAATATTGTAATAGTATTTGAATTTAATCAATTTTAACTAAAATATTTAAAATAAAAATTGAATGATCGATTTACATATTAAATAATCATGAAAAACGATGTTAGTTTTAAAGACCGACGTTGAAGATGCTAGTAGAAGCTGTAGTGGGGAGAATATGTCATGCTACCATCCATCACATGCTCCCATGATACAATGTTTTAAAATTCCAATTTAAACTAAAAAAACTGATTTCTTTTTTATGTTCTAGAGACATGAGTCTACAATTTTTTTAAAATTCAGATCGAAATTCGAATTGTACATTGAAAATAAACAAATAAAAAATGTCTATTTTAAACCTTGAACTTGTAGAGGTTTGGCAAATCAAACCCCAACCATCAAATCCCTGTCGTTCGCGCCATGAACTATGCAATCCCGATCTAAATTGAATCCTAGACCTGTTTGGCGTACCGGGAATCAAAGATCCCGACCGGGATGGCTGGCAGGTGAACCGGGCCGGCCTATTAGCAACCTCCCTCGCGCTTTCTTTTTTCATTTCCTTTTCCTTTTTTTTTTCTATTTTTGTTATCTTATATTTCCTTTAAAAAAATCTGTTAACATATTTACTGAATAGTTTGCACTTTAAAATGCATGAAATTTTTAAAAAAATCTTAATGTACTTAAACTCATATTTATTTGCAGATTTTTTTTTGTATACGCGAACATTTTGAAATGTTGAAATTTCGTAAGTCTGAACGTATATAAATGTAATGAAATAAAAGAATAAAATATAAAAATAAAAATCCCAGCAAAGCAAACATTTTTTAAAATTTGAAGAAATTTGAGTGCTAATATTGTGTACTTATTGCTAAAAAAATAAAAATAAAAATACAAACACGAAAATAAAAAATAGAGCAGAATAGAGAAAATGCCCACGAGCAAATGTGCTAAAGTGTCGGCCAAACCTAGCCAGCCCGATCCGGCTCCTCTAGTTAATTACTTTTAAGTGTGAACATTTTTCTGAAATACATGATTTTAATATAAAATCCCATTTTTTTGAAATTATGAAAACAATCTGTGCAGATCGAATATGTGAGTGCCTGCGCTAACATTTACGAACACTTTAGCACTGTTTTTAAGTTTAGATAATTTTGAAAACACATTTTTTTAGTGTGATGTTTTTAGAATATGTGAACATTTTGAAATTTCATGAGTGCCAACTTTTTTAAAATGTAAGACAAAAAGTATGAAAGAAAAAAGAAAATAAAATGTTCTGATTAGAGCGAACATTTCTTAAAATTTCACAAGTTTCACATTTTTTAAAACTTATAAGAAGTTTAAGCGCAAACATTTTAAAAATAATTAGTCATGAATGTTATTTCAAAAATAGAAAGAAAAAAGAAAATCGAAAAAAACAGAGCAAACCTAGCGGGGATGAGAGACCGCGCTAATCGGCCGACCCAAGCCATCCAGCCCGATCAAGATTTTTTTTTCTGTGTGTCAAACAGGTTCAAATTTAATTTAGATTGGGATCGCATATTTGAGCGAAATCACTATTTTTAAAGTACTCGCAGCAACGAACATCGCGACGCCTTCCAGACACGACACGTGGCGCATCGTATGCGCACCACTTGTCGCGCTATGGAGCTTTTTTCGCTTTTCCTGTTATTAGAGGCATGAGTGCCTTTCGCGGTGGCACGATAGTGTCTTTCACGGAGGCACGATAATGCCTCTTGCGGAGGCACGCGACGTGCCTCCCGCAGAAGTAAGGTTGTGACTCTCGCGATAGTAAACTCGTGCCTCCTTAAAAAAATTCACCAAAATGTAAGAAAAACCGCGCGAAAACCAAAAAACAAAAAATCAGTTTTTAAACACCTAGAATGCGTGCACATAAATAAATAAAATAATTTTTCGAAGGAAGCATTCAACGCGTGACACGTGACACACTGTCAACGCATAAAAATGCTCGTTGCGGGGCTTCCGAACGAGTATTTTAGAACTAGTTGTTCTCGTATTTAAGCATAAGAACGATGGGGATTTAGAGGTTTGGGCTTGATTCGCTTAACTTTTACAAGTTCAAAGTTTAAAATGAACTATTTTTCAAAAGATAAATGCTATGGACTGCCGTTCGTCCGCTGCAGCGACACGACTCCAGAGTCCAGACCCCAGGTCCAGAGGTGGCGGCCGTCACCGAATGCCACCGTTCTGGTGAGTCACCCACGCAAAAGCCGCCCGCCTCGGTTGGAGTCACGAATGAATTCTTTTGAAAAAGCTGATAAAAGGGACGCGTCACCCTCACACCCCACCCGGCGCGCACTCTCCTCTCCTCTCCCCCGTCTCCGCTCCTCCCTTGCGCTGCCAGCCAGCCATCGTTCTTCTCCGCTCCACGATCGAAATGGGCTCAGCTTCAGGTAATTCACCAAAGCAAACTCGAGATACATGATCGATCCCCACCTCCAATCTTGAAACGTGTTTGATTGATCCATGTTGTACAGACGATGCTAGCAGGGAGCACCTGCTGGACGTGGGCGGCCTGGCCGCCGCCGACGGCCGGGCAGGGCCCAAGATACGGGTGCGCGGGCTGCGGCGGCGGTCGGAGGCCAGCGGCGAGGAGATCCTGCGCGGGGTGGACCTGGACGTGCCGCGCGGGGTGGTCATGGGCGTCATCGGCCCCAGCGGCAGCGGCAAGTCCACGCTGCTCCGCGCCCTCAACCGCCTCTGGGAGCCCAACCCCGGCGCCGTCACCCTCGACGGCGTCGACATCCGCGCCATCGACGTCCTCGCGCTCCGCCGCAAGGTCGGCATGCTCTTCCAGCTCCCCGCCATGTTCGACGGTACGTATGCGTGTACACCGCTGCTTGCTCCTGGAATTCTGGCGCAGAAAATTGAAATGCTCCGATTGGTTTCTCCGAAGCATGATGAACTGATTTGCATAGTGTAGCCTTAGTGGGGGATGATGATAAAGTGGGCAGCATCCCTGTCATGACCTCTAACATAGTTCAGATAATCGAGTTGCTTGTGCCAAAGGTACCGTTCCACGATTCCTGATTCCAGAAGCAGTTTGGGGAGATGTTTCAGGTTCTTTGGAATTCCATGGCAAACCAAAGAACATCATACATCAGGGGAATCCGGCATCACCCTGATCTGAAAACCTACTGACTGGTAACTTTGGAATTTCTATTAGACTGTAAACTTGGCTATCTTCCACCAAGTGTAGGAGACTTGTAGAGGGCAGAGGATAATGTGGGTGGGCAAGCATGATTTGTGCCAGCATTTGCTGAGAAATTTTAGTACTCTATTAAGTATTGGTGCATTGCTGCAATTGTTTATGCTTTAGAGAGTGGTAGGAGTACAGGCTATTGGTAAGCTATCAGAAGTGCTTCATGCATTGACAAAGTTAAGCCGAATCTTGCTTTATACCAAGGTGATAAGTGATAGGTAAATGATCCAGTGCCCCATGGTACTATAAAGGTTCTTTGGACTCCCATAATCAAACCTAAGACCACCAAACACCAGGGGAATCCTACATCACCCTGATCTGAAAACCTACTGGTAACTTTGGAATTTCGATTAAACTGTGCCTTGGCCCATCGTCACCAAGTGTAGGAGACTTGTAGAGAGCAGAGGATAATGGGGTGGGCAAGCATGATTTGTGCCAGCATTTGCTGAAAAACTACATTTAACTAGCGATGCATTGCTGCATACTATTCGTAAGCTATCAGGGGTGCTTGATGCGTTGACAAAGTTAAGCCGAATATTGGCATATTGCTAGGATGATAGAGAGACTGAGAAGTATGGCTCTTTGACTCAGAATAATTCATAAGAATAAATCATAACTGCATGATTGTGTCTTTGGTGATTGTAATCCTCTTTCTGATTTCCATTATGACCGTCATTAAGTACAGTTCCATGCATGCAAATACAAAATTAGATTAGTGAAATCTGTTATCTGAAATTAGCTAATTGAAATCGTTACCAAAGTTTTGTGATCAAGGTGCAAGTGCAATGCAGACAGACCACCTTGTATGAAAGTGACCATATGCAGAATGATTCTGCTTGATAAACTACTCAATCAGTATTAAACTACCTGGAATACATTTACTATGACTTCATGCTAGGTGCAGAGAACATTAACCTTTTTTTTATCATTAACTTTATGCCATGTCCATGCCCAACTGGATCGATATTATTATCATATGCTCGTATGCAATTGCACCCCTTAGCAAGTGTGATTTGAATATTACATGTGTATGTAATGTCAACTGGCAATGTGGCGGCCATTAACGATGCGCTAGACTTGTTCCAAGCTGCCAAAGAGAAGATAAATATGTAATCATATAATATTTGGGAGCGACTAATAAAATTCTAATATACAGCTAAAAAATTCTAGCATAGCTGTCTCTTAAATAATTGATTCTGGTTTAAAAAGAACTACGTAGTAAATGATTCTGAAAGTTGTGTGTAGTACTTCCTCCGTTTCAAAATAATTATGTTAACTTTACACTAACTCTAGTAGTCTAGTATAAAATTGTAGGCTAAGACAGTTATTTTAGAAAGGAAGAAGTATAAGGTAAGCACCAAGAATATTTTCTATATAAAGTGACATTGCTCCATGAAAACTACTACGATCACAGAATTTCTTCGGTACTAACAAAGATGCAAAATTATGTACAATACTAATGCATAGAACAGCAAAGAAGTTTCAGACTTCTGACGACTGAATGATTTTCTTTTGGCCGTGTGATGTTCCAGGGACCGTGGCAGACAACGTGAGGTACGGGCCGCAGCTGCGCGGCAAGAAGCTCACGGAGGCGGAGGTGAAGAACCTGCTGAGCCTGTCCGACCTCGACCCGGCGCTGTCCTCCAGGCCGGCGTCGGAGCTGTCCGTCGGCCAGGCGCAGCGCGTCGCCTTGGCCCGCACCCTCGCCAACGACCCGGAGGTGCTGCTGCTGGACGAGCCGACGAGCGCGCTGGACCCGATCTCGACGGAGAACATCGAGCAGGTGATCCTGCGGCTGAAGAAGACGAGGGGGCTCACGACGGTGATCGTCTCCCACAGCGTGAAGCAGATCCAGCGGATCGCCGACCTGGTGTGCCTCGTGGTCGACGGCGAGGTCGTGGAGGTGCTCGCGCCGTCCGACCTGTCCGAGGCCAAGCACCCCATGGCCCGGCGCTTCCTGGAGCTCAGCTGAATGTCTGTTTCATCGTAGAGTACTACATTGTTGCTCTTGTTTGTCGTCGACCCTCTGCTTCATTCGGATGTGCGATTTGCTGGGAGATGGAACTGTTGTGGTGTTCTTTCTCTGTTTCATATTAGTTCACCTGGACGTGCGATTTGCTGTGTGTGTTTCATATTAGCATGCCTGTTACAATGTTGCATATTCAATAGTAGTACAAAAATAATTAAAGGTGGAATGCTGTAAAAAAAACAAGTTCTTCATCAAAAGACGCCGACTCCCGTTCAAAACCTAGATACATCATAAGAGAGTCTTTGATTTGTACACGAAATGCATCTAATTTTTCCAGTAACTCCTTTCATCTTTCTACCATATTATATGCGTGTCGATTGTCGAGTATCATCGCTTTTTAAGCTTATTTACATTATTTTATAAAATTTCAAATCATTTTGCTCAAAAAATGGTTGAAATTTATTTATTGTTTTAAAAATCGCAAATGAAGTCAAAATAACTTGAATTTTTAGAATTCCACTTTTAATGTTGCATGTTTAATGAAGAAAAAGTTTAGATGTAGAATGAAATAAGTACTTGAGTTCTCTTTGAAAGACACCGGTTTCATTCGAAATTATGATACTTCGAAATAGAGTGTTCCATTTTTACACGAAATGCATCTAATTTTTCCGTAGCACTCAACTTTCTACCACATCTAATGAGTTAAATTATGAGACTAAGCCAATAATTATATTTATTATCTTATTTACAGTTTGTTTAGTTAAGGATAATTTTGCTTAAAAAAGACTAGAAATTCATTTCATGCTTTAAAAATATCAAATGAAGTCAGTACAACTTGAATTTTGAGCATGTCACTGTCAACGTTGCATATTAAATATAGAAAAAACTTTAAAGATGGAATAATGAAAAAAGATTAGTTTTCTTTGGAAAACATTAATTTTATTATGAAAGTGTTCCGTTTAAAAATGAAGTGGGTCTAGCTTTCGTAACGATGTCAACTTTTAACTACATCCTATGGGAGTCAAATAAGGTTATCATGCCATTTATCATCATTTAGAGAGCTAATTTTACATTATTTGCAGATTCAAGATTATGTTGTCGATAAAATAGCTAGAAATTCATTTAACACTATAAAAATAGTAAATGGAGTTAGGTAAACTTGAATTTTAAGCATGACACTTTTAATGTTGCATATTCAACATAGAAAAACATTAAAGGTGACACAATGTAAAAATGAGTAATTTTTTAAGCATGTATTTTTTTGTTCAAAACGCTCATAGCAAATGAAGTCAAAAAATAACAATAATTTCATTTGAGTGTAATTATGAAGTAAATTCAACCTTATAAAAATTTGGAAAAATATACTCTAACAGAACACAAAAATGGTTTAAAAAAATGTGACGAGGAGCAGAAGACACCCGTCACGGGTGTATAACTTTTCTAGGGAGCGCTGCACCACACTCGCCAAAAGTACAAGATTAGTTCTGGCGGGTCATTCTAAATACCCGCCGGAGCTGACTGCTCCTAAACGTCACGAGCACGACCTTATTTGGCAGTTGTCATCATGGACGCCCAAATCCAATTTACATTTGCAAACTCACTATCGCATCACCTCCCGCCATTGCCTCCCATCGTACCCTCTCGAAAGCACCCGCAGAGGTCACTTTTGGTGCGTTTAGAACACACCACGTGTCGCGTTCTGGACACATCAGTGCGAAGCAAAAAAACTATGGCAAGGCGCGAACTGTGTTGCACCTGTGGCTGCACACCGTGTGTGTGGATGCACGTAATGGCTGTGGTGCATTTGTTGCCACGCCAGTGGTTGTGGTGGTGCATGTGGCTAAACATTTTGGCTTCACGCGTGGTTGTGGCTGGGAAACCGGAAACAGTAAATCTCCTATTCACTCAACACTTGTCGAACACGAAGGGGGGGGGGGTAAAAACCCGAAACGCATCACAACAAGACACTTGTCGCGCTCAAAGCGCGGACAAATGATCTCCGCGCAGAGTACCCTCCAATTAATGATTACGCGTCAACACCTCATACTGTCATGCTCTGTATCGTACTGGGCCTATACAATTTGAGGTGTCCCTTAAGGCGAGGCATTCTTCGATCTCGCAGTAGGCAATACTTAGATGAGAGGAGGGGAGTGTTGCTCGATGGCAGCGACACTCACGTAGTGCTTTGTTCGCTCGTCATGTTCCTCTTTTGCACCTAGAGTTAAAATAAGCTTGATTTTTTAAATGTAAATTCAGAAGTTCACAAGATTTGAAAATGTTCCTGAATTTTAAATGAATCATGCATTTTTTATAAATATGAAAATTAAAAATATAATCACAAAATAATAAATAAACAAAATCAAAAAATATTTGCCAATTAAAATAATATATCTCTTACTTAAGAAAAGATAATGTATTTAAAAATAATCTAAAATTTGAATATATTTGTTAATTCAAAAAATATTAAAAATTCGAATAATGCTTGCAGATTTATAAAGATGTTCATGAATTGTAACATTCTCATGAATTTTAGAAAGTACATTATATCTGGAAAAAGTTTGTAAATTTATATAATTGTTCAGGAAATATCTTCTATTTGAAAAATAAAAATGGACCAAGAGAAAAAGGAAAAGAAACAAACGCAAACATAGAGAATTGAAAAATCCAGCACAAAACAGAAAACCCATGTGTAGAACCTTCTAGAAATATTACAAATATGTTCTTATAATTCATAAAAATGTGCGGTACAATTTGAGAAATCTTCATGCGTTGCAAAGATATGTTTCTGACATTTTTTTCCAAACAACCCTTATACAATGTACAACTTTTTGTGTATCTCTCAAAAAATAATTTAAAATAATTTAACATGTATTAAAATAAGTTCATTGACATATATTTTAAAAGATATTAAATGGATACCAAGCATGTCTTAGATGTATGAAAAGAATGTACAATATGTATTAAAAATCAAAGTATATATTTGAAAATAAATTAACCCTGTATAAAAAATGATATATTTTTATATTAAATATTATTGATTTGTAAAAAAATGTATTATGGGGATGAAAAATAGACATGGGTTAACTTAAAAAAAGCACACAAAAAAAGAAACAGAAAAATGAATAAGGCCTATAGGCAAAATACTGAAGAGAACCATATAATAAAACCCGAAACTGATTGGGAAATAAATAATAAACCGCTAAAAGTCAAGAAAACATGTATACAGCTACAGTATTAGGCCCGCTTAAAAAACTCCTCGCCGTCAAAAACCTTGAGGCCGGACATATACCTCACCCATACATACCGCTATTGTGAGACCTCCTCGTCAAGGCTTAAGGCACATAATGTGAAGAAATTTCAAAAAAATAATACATTTGAATAGTATATTTTCATAATAATAAGCATACAAAAAATTCTAACTCTAATAAAAATGTGTGTTTAACAAGCATGAAAAAAAAGGAATGAACCTTTCCGGAATCGAAACTAGCTGAAGGTTTTGATTCGGAAACATGTAGGTGTTATACGAATAACAAAGTAATTGTTGCTTTAAGCGCCGAATAGGATTCTCCTAATATAGTGCAATGAAATTTCGTATACATATCCCATTACAACTAATTGTCGAGCAACCAAAAAGTTAAGCGCTGGGATGGGTCATCACAAGTCGAGTAAGATACTTGTTTGAGCTTTTTTTTTACACTTTTTGTCACGACGTTTTTTCCTTTATTTTTTCTTCCTTTTTTCTCGTTTCACCTACTCTTTTTTGTTTTACTTATTTCACTTTACTTAATTTTTTTTCTCGTTTCACTCACTCTTCTTTTTAATTTTATGAATATTTTTGGAATTTTTGAAAATAAGTTTGAAATACATGAACATTACATAACGACTTCGACATCATAATTTCTTTATAAAGTTATCTATAAACATTTGAGCTTCGGAATAATTTTTGAAATTCATGAACATTATCACATTTTGAAAATTTAAAAGTCATGAAGATTTTATCAACCTTGCAATATTATATATTTCAAACATATTAAAACAAATTCTACCGTAAGTTATCAAAGGAAAACCAAATTGCTTTCTTTCAAAGGAAAACCAAATTAGTAGGAGTAGGATCCAAGGAACAAAATTGTTTGTCCGGGTGCCGAGCGTCGGTTGGACTGTTTGACACACACATGCCAAATATGAATTGGCACGTGACCTTTTCTATTTGTGGCTTGTTTCGATATGATGATGATGATGACAAGCAGCAATTGCTGCATGGGCGAGCAGTTTGGGTCAGCCCATTTTGATAGCTTAGTATTTTGGAAAACAGGTAAGTTCATGTTTGTTTTCTATCAATTTTGGGAACTTTTTAGATTATTCTTTCATTATTATTTTTTCTTTTCTTTGAAAAAATAATCATATTCTTTCAATTTCATGTTTTAATTAAAAAATATCAATATTCATGTTTGTAAAGAAAATGCAAAAAATTGAAAAAAATCCAAAATATTTTGGAAAATACTCCACAAGAGTTTTCAAAAATGTGTTGTTAGGAAATATTATAAAAAAACAGTTTCTTGGAAAACAAAACTAATATTTTAAACCAAAGAAAGCCTAAAAAACATAAAGATAAAATAAATAAGAAAATAACATAGAGGAATGGATAGTTAAGCACTAAACGGTTTACCATGAACCGACCTTAGCAAGGAGCATCCAATCCTAAAAAAGCATCTAATAAAACATCCCCTCTTTTTTGAACACTAGAAGGATATCAAAGGATCCAATATTTGGTTGATTAACCTGAGGGACAATACGTCTTACAAATAGGACCCTAAAACGGTAAAAAAAAGTCCATGAACAAAGATGAAGAAATCTACTTCTCGATGGACAAAATCGTCACTAGCATCGGGGATGGACCCCTTGGTCCGACAAGATCTCTGTGATAACTCCACAGAAGGCAACAAGGAGAAACATTGCCTCACATTGGAGGTAGAAAACAGGTTGCCCTTTAGCCAAAATAAAACAAGGGACGACATACAAGATCGCTCTTTGACCATACAGTGGGTGGCAATCTCCCGAAGGAGACCGCCCTTCAACCATTGGATGGGCAAGGTAGCTTCCCGAGGACATCCTCAGTTGATTAGCTTCAACCCTGCCAACAACCTTCGGAACTCTAGACATTCCGCACCTCCTTTCCATCACCGTGATGGCCTCGAAGGATAGAGATGCCAGCAAGATCCTCCGCAAGAATAGGGTGCTCGAGCTTATTGTCAAGGACATCGAAGAAGATCCCCTCGGCAATAGTAGGCACCCTGCGACCGCCCCGTTGAAGATCAACCCCAACAGTCAGCACTCACTCGCGATGGTGACCAAATCCCCAACGACAAACCACTAGACTCCAACATAGCACCACTTACATCTGCAAGAACGGATTGAGCACCTTCCAGGTGTAAATGACCGAGCGAGATAACAAACATCAAAACAAGAGATGTGTATGTGTGTAGGTACATAATTGCTGAGGCAGAAGTCTCCCGGCAACGGTGCCAGAAAATACTCTTGGTAACGCCTTTGGACCCCTGAGTGGAAGATTGATGTAGCAAGCAGTGAGATATTCCCTCGATGAAGAGACTGAGCTTATCGAACCGGTCGGAGATCCTTAATTTGGCAAGTTGAGCAGCACCTACACACACAAAACTTTTCTCGCTCCCAACAAGTCGATAGGAGGGTTATCAATCCCCTGTCTTGCTAGTCACGAGATTAAAAGCAGTGATATATAATTTATAGTAACGGAGCATCAGTACAACAAATAATAAGAACAAACAACATAATGATGGGACTAGAATCTGAGGGTCATAGCATTCATTAATGACATCTCTCTCATAAAGCAACATGATATGGTAAACAAATTACAAATGATCAACTAAAATATTGCGATAGTTTATAGCTATGGTCATTCATGGAATAATTTTATATAGGCATTATATTTGAGATAAGTAAGTGTTTTTACTCCAGCTACTCCTACTATTACTCCACACCAAAGACCGCTATCCAATATGTATAACGAAGTATTAAGTTTACAATAAATAGAGTAACACAATAACATGATGACATGATATAATTAGAGAAAAGTGTGCAATACAGGTAATCCCTATTGTTTTACCCTTAGTGACAGTAATACATATATGTGTCTTGTCCCAAACTAGTTCACTAGGATATAAAACATCGCAAAGATTAAACCCACTATATTCACCACTTTCTTCAAAGATGAATCCCACACACATGGACAATGCACACAAGATAGACGAGAAAGCATACATAGCTATGAAATTACACATACAAGAATCACAAAAAATCCATTAAGATAACATTAACAACCTGATGCATAAACTCACAATTCATCTTGTCCCAACAAACATATCCAGAATTACATCAGATTGATCCCAATCCCTATAGAAAGAAGAGAGAACATGGTATTGAAGACCCAAAAGAGAGACATATACAAACTAGTTTCAGGCATGGAACGGAATGTCTGAAAAGAACTACTCACGCTTCATCATCATGAAGGCAACTAGGATGATGTAGAATCCTTCGGTGATCGACCCCCTCCAACAACACGCCAAAAACAACCTCCAAATTGGTTCATCAAGGTCGAGAAGTGTTCGTTAACGGAAAAAGAAGATGTTATGGAAATCTCGTGGTTTTGCAATATATAGTGATTTTAGGCAAAACAATGAGGTCAAGGTGGTGTATAGGGCCCCACACGGGCAGGTGACGGTGCCTCCCTGGTCACGCTGGGTGGCCTGCGGCCACGTGGGACACTTCAAGGTGGCCCCCTTTGTCCCATTACTTCTTCTGCTCTACAGAAAATCAGGAAAAAACCCTGATCCTTTTTTACTTCTGAAAATTTGGATATACTATAAAAAAAATAAAAACAGATAGAAATAGCAACTGGCCTATGCACTGGGTTCATTGGTTAGTTTAATGAAATCATATAAAATGATATTGAAAGTATATGAAAATGATAACATAATATCACGAAATAATACACAATTGTAGATATGTTGGAGACTTATCACACGGTCTGACTAGAAAGGCAACGAGGTGTGTGATTGGCCGACCGATGCAAAGAAGAAGGAGAGAGAAGAAAGTTTCAACATGTTGGAAGATGCCTGAGTGATGCGTGATGGCCCACTAGCGCAATTCGGTCAATGGGACAAAGCAAAGGGAATCAACATTTTGGTCCAAAATTCATATTTGGTTCCATGATCACAAGAATATGCCAACACACTCATCTGAACCGTGGCCCAAAATCACTCAACCATTAATGGTACATCATTCGAGAATCTATGAGAAAGTGTTGCGGTCGCGTCAAACAACTCTTAAACCAATGGTCAAGTGGATCACAAATGAGAGAGAAAGTAAGTTGTTCATTGCATTGTTTAATTAATCACATATGAAAATTATTGGTTTGATGTTCTATGTGTTGGTCAATTGGCCAAATATATAAATTATTGGCCGGATGCTCTTTGTGTTGGACATTTGGTTGGACATGATTGTTGATAAAATCATTTGATGTATAGAGGATATGGTTGGATGGTCAACTTCTTTAGTAGTGTTCGCGGATTGGTTAAAAGTAGTCTGCAAACGAATATGGTCTTTGCTTTAGCGGTCGGTGTTCGAGATGCCCATAGATGTCAGGTCAGAGCATTCACAACACTTCTAACAAAATGGTAAAGAAAAATTATATTGTAGTTGGGTTCCACCAACGAAGGGCTAAATGCTATATCACATATTTATTAGATTTATGAATCATCAACTTAGAGCAACTCACCATATTCACTATATCTCCACCCCCGCAAATTCTTTTAAGGGTCCGCTTGTAAAATTACTTGCAGTACCATGAGGCCACCGATGAAATAGATCATGTAAACTCGTACCACAATTTTGTTGTTGTACGAGTTGATAGGATCTATTCCGCACTGGAGCCCTCGCGGCACCGCAATTTGTTTATGGGCACATTCCTTACTTTAACATATATATGCTTCAACTAGAGACTCATATAAAATAGTCATGCCCCAATACTTCACATCCAAATTAAATGTGCAATATAAAATATAGCAAGTTGTTTCTATGCACACACAAAAAAACACCACTCGCCATGATCATCAAATTACATCATCTTCATTGGCTGAATCATGATCACTTTGATCCCCGAAAGTACCACGATCGTCATTTTCATCAACATTGATAGAAAATGATCACTTTACTTCCCGGAAGCACCATAATTTTCATTGCCCGAAGTATCAACATTAGCCGAAGCACCACCTCCTCCTCCTCCATGGACAAAACAACCACCTCCAATAACTCCATAACAACCACCTCCATTGACAAAACCACTAGCACCTCTAAAAACCCACCACCACCACCTACATTTCCACTTCCACCCCCACCACCCCTGAAAGCAAAACCACATACAAACCCCCCAACACCACCACCATTGCTTAGACCCCCACCTTCAAAACCTACACCAACACCACCTTCCTAACCCCCACCTCTAGGATTTTTGAGACCACCACCAACCTCCAAAAACCACACCAAAAACATTATCGAAGCCACTAGCACCGACCATGAGATTTTGAAGCTCCATTCTCCTTCGACACATGATCACCATTCTTTTCATCTCTCAGAATTCTCTTGTCAAAGGATCTATGCCCTACAGATTCATCATCATGAATCGTTCCTCCTCAACCGTCTTCTCGTGCCTCCTCTCTTCAAGAGATCTTTTTGCTCTTCAAGAGCGATCTTGTGCTCCACGAAGGAACACTTTCTCCCCCAGTTGCCTCTTTTAGTTTTTCTTTCCAAATGCTTGGCCATTATTTTTTCTTTGAGCTTCATCACGTCGCTTATTTTCTCCTTCAATCTAGATGCCTTGGTCGACCTCTTCACTCTCTCTTTCTCCTCTGTTTCCATCCTTCTTTGGTGGAGAGTCTTTATCCCTCAACTTCCACTTTTGACTGTCTTTGAGAAAGAGACAATAATATTGTAACAAGAATGGCCAACCTTTGAAACCTGGGATTTGCTTGAATATTTCATGACTATGTGATCCTACAATTGGAATAGAGGAAACGACCAGCTAATATTTTCATCAACACAACCAAAATCACATATATGTTTAACAAAATGCATATGATGAAACACAATCAATATTTCTTCCCGCTTTGATCTTTGTCAGTCATCGCACCAAGTGAAACATTTTCTCATGATCTAATCAAGCAAACATCCTCCACATCTGTGTAGTTGCCGGTTATTTTCCCAAATTTTTCTTGTCTAGCATCGAACCCCCCTTCTCAAGCTCTTCTACTTCATCATAGTCATCATATCCTTGTTTCACCTCGACTTGCAAATCCGATTGATTGCTCGAATCAAATGCGTCAAGTGGTGCACCTAAATCCACTGCATTCTCGTCCAATGATTGGGTAAACAACGATTGAACGTTGCAGGTACAAAATCACACGGCTGAAACACTTACATAATGATCCAAAATTGAGCCCAAGTTCACCGGAGAGATTTTTTTTCCCTCTCGGGTGTTTGATCGAACACGTCTCATGCGTGCCGATTATACTGACTGGATCGACGATGGCATGGCCACCCCGAGGGGAGCAGGAGTCGCACTACACGGTCTCGAGGAACAGTCACCCTCTTCTTTGGAAGGCCCTTGGCCCGTTCGCCGGCGAGGGTGGAGGCGGCGATCGGCCTCAAGCTGGCCATAACGACGGGAGGTGTACGACGACGGTGGGGGTAAGAGAAGGCGTCACGATGACAGACATGTTGGCATGGATGATGTGACTCCCTTGTCGCCTCCGCTTCTCACTCGCGTAAAGTAATTGGCGCGACGATGGAAGGCACGATCGTGGGAGGCCGAGGCAGCACCAATGAGGGTGGCGGCGCATGAAATGTGGCGTCTAGTGCTTGCATGTGCTCCATGAAAACCAGATGGAGGCGCAACGAGGCGGGATGATGAGGGGGCAGTGAGATCGGCAGCTGCACAAATGAGGGGCGATCGTGAAAAGGGATGAAAATTTCCGTCACATTACCTCGCGGATGAGACAGAGCCGTTAAAACGAAGAAATCAAACCTTAGATTTAACTAATGCGGGTTGACTTTTACTGTCCTCCTCAAAAAAATGGACGAATGATTTTCCGTGTTTAGTTCGGAACGAAATTTCATTTTTCAGTATCGCATATCTATGGTTATTATAGTGAACGAGCACTTGCGCGAGATGTGGTAGAGTTGCATCGCTGGTGGGGCAACGCAGGAAGCAAGGAAGCTGCATGATGCATACGCGATGCTACTGAGTTGGGTATATCAATACACGACCTTAAATACTCATCCAATTCCCGTGCTTGGGAGCGTCTGCAATCGATGTACGCATTAAAATCGTATTGATACTACTACTCCTACTACGTGCTAGGAGGACCGGTGGCAGCATCTATCTACGTATTGATGCGGCGGCCGGAATCTAACGCTGAACCGCTGAGCCGAGGCATGTATGAAAATGGAACGGGAATGGCAAGGATTGGCATCGACGGCCGCCTGCACGCACGCATGCAGTAGATCGATAGAGTCGAGTAGACCACGTACGTGCATGCATGGGCTCGTCGGCGGTACTACTACGAGACAACGTAACATGCCGATGGAAACGGAGGTACGTGCGTGGGCGCCATGGACGAGACTGAGACTGAGACTGAGACGAGGCCGCTCAACACCACCGATTGACTAGTCAGGCACGGCCCATTCAGTGCTGTTTCTTCCTCATCCATCCACCATCCTCTATTCCCCATTGATCAAGCATTCAGGCTCCCCGTCTTCTTCCTCGCGACTCCGTATCCCGGAGGACTTGTGTCGGTCGGCCGGGCCGGGCTGGCTGGAGCCAGTGCTCCTGGACAAAGAAACAGCCTGTTCTCGGCAAGGTTGTGATGATCTCATCTCCGTAGGCATGGGCAGGCTTCACTTCATTGTTGTACTACGTATACTGGTGCTGCAGCGGCAGGATTGGATTGAATTGGATTGGAGGGCAAGGGCAGGTGGTAGCATGCACTTGATGAATGGCTGGCTATAGGAGAGGAGCCCAGCTGGCTCCACCTGCCACCCGCCATTGATGCCGATGTGTCCTCCCGCCTGCTGCCACTGTGGATTATTTATATTTACGTACTTGGATTCATTGGCCGCAGTCCCGGTTTCGTAGTCTACTCCTACCACCACCAGCACAACATGCAAATGCATTGCGCACCATGCTAGCTTGCTCCTCATCCTGCTCGGTCATCGCCTCCTAGTTGTATTGTACTACAGTAGTAGCATTTGCTTATCCGAGTATGAAATTCTGGAACAGATAAGGTCGTGGCACGTCGTACGAATACAAGCGGTTCGGCCGGTGATCGCTGACGGTTTGGGGGGAAGAAGACGAACAACGGTTTCGGGAGATGGAAGAAAACAATCTGACGGTCATCTGCTTATTCGAGTATGAAACTCCGGAACAGATAAGATCGTGGCACGTCGTATGCAGCGGGTCACTGCTGCAACGTGCATGCATCCTCTCAACCGAAATGTGATGAACTACAGTACTATAGTTTAGCTGAAGGCCAATCGATTGAATCAAAAAATTGTATTCTTTCCGTTTCATCACCGAAATTGATAAATCTAGATGTATTTTAGTGATACATACATCCATTTCAACAATAATTATAATGGACCGAAGAGAGTATCAGCTAGCTTTTTGTGGGAGGAAGTGGGCATCAACACCAACAAGCCTACTTTACGCAAATTCGAATCCAAGCGACTAATAAGGTTCAACTGAGGAAGTGAGCATCAACTCACTAAGATCGTGGCACGTCGTACACAGCGGGTCACTGCTGAAACGTGCATGCATCCTCTCAACTGAAATGTGATGAAACACAGTGCTTAGTTTAGCTGAACGCCGACTGATTGAATCAAAAAATTATACTCTCCGTTTCATCATTGAAATTGATATATCTAGATGCACTTTAGTGCTAGATACATCCATTTAAATGATAGTTATTATGGACCGAAGAGAGTATCAGTTAGCTTTGTGAGGGAGGAAGTGAGCATCAACACCAACAAGCCGACTTTACGCAAATTCAAATCCAAGCGGCCAAGGTTGAGCTGAGGAAGTGAGCATCAACACCAACAAGCCGACTTTACGCAAATTCAAATCCAAGCGACTAAGGTCCAGCTAAACTATAGCACTCTAGTCCAACACATTCCAATTGGAGAATGCATTAGTGAGGCCCAAGGATGTCGACAAGGCCTCACTCAGCAAAGGGTCATAGCCGATGAAGGCGTGTTCGAAGGTTATTGTTTGGGGTGCAGGTTCGCCGAAATAAATCTTATGATTGCCGGTTTAGAAGGATGATCGGGGATGACGGCAAGCACGACTATGAAAGGTGGGTGGGGCTGGGACACCAGAGTGTCGCCAGCGCCGGGCAACCAAGGCAGGGGGTTCGATCGGTGATCTCTGACGGTTTTGCGGAAGGAAGATGAACTGAGGAATCGGGAGATGGGAGAAAACAATCGGCCGCTTTGCTTTCCGCAAGCTCTAGTGTTTTTTCTTGCTTTTCCTTCCCTATTTTTTCACTTAAGTCTTCCTTGATTAATCAACAATGATAGTAAGTTTTTAGGTCCGATTTCCATTTTAAATTGAACCATTTCTCTTATTCTTAATGAAATGCAGGAGACCCTTGCCTTTGTGATTAGATTTCTCAAAAGAAAATAAAACCTAACGAATGGATTCACATTTGCCGCTTATTTGTATTTTCACTTTTGACTGCCTCAATTTGTTTTCAATCACCTGGCCCCAATAGCCAGTCCCATACTAGTATGATCTTTCCTGATGTGCTGATTCCATTAGTGTCAAGTGGAGCTTCTAATACTCGTTTTAAGGAGTACTATACGACACACATGCTTTAGGTAGGGTAAGGCATGGATTAAAGGACCTGAAATCCGTGTCCCCTGGCTATACGAGTCCAAGCGCTCGTGCAGACGCGTCCAAATCAGGGTACCCCCGTACCCAACGACAGCTTGTCCATCCGATCATCGAAAGAATAATCAGCTTTGACGGGTCGACCCAAACCAAAATTACTAGCCTCCAACCATTTCGTGCAAAATGCACCGTCCGACCGTAACCCAAGCAGTCAATAAGAAGCACTCCCACTCCACAGCTGTTTGTACGTACTACGTGGTACGTACTCCCTCCGTCCCATAATATAGTACTCCCTCCGATCCATATTAATGTACTTAAGTTTGTCTAGATACACATACATTTAGTCTAAATAATTAACTAGATACATACGAATCTAGACAAAGTTGAGTACATTAATATGGATCGGAGGTAATAACGTTTTTTAGACTAGCTCAAAAAACGTTAGACGGAGGGATTATATGAGAACAAAGTGCTCCCAGCTAAGCTACAACTCAGGCTAATGAAACCTCACCGGCTGCATCCAGTCCGTGTTTTTACATCGATTTCTCTCTCTCACGGTGGTAATTAGCCACCATGCTTGCAGGTAGGAGTACATTGCAGTGCACGCCAAGCACTGGAAACCTTGCCCTGGAAGGAGGGAGGTCGGCTAGTGGCCGGCCACTGCCAGCCAGCCAGCCCGGCGGTCGTTCGTTCCTTGGGCCATGGGGAAACCGAGCGAACCTTCTTCCGAGAGGGAGGGAGGCATCGCAGACCTGCCCGCACATGCCACGGCCGGATCAGATCACGCGGCGCGCACAGGCGGCCGAGCTGCCGATCTAGAAGGTCATGAACTGTAAAGGAGCCACTGGCCACACGGCTCGTGCCGGAGGAGTGGCCAGCAAAAGCCGTTCCAAAGCTGCCCCAAAAGATAGATGCGCGCTCCCCCATGTCCACCCATCGCTCATCTACCAGGCCACGTCCATCCATCTACCCCGGGTAGTACCACTAGTATTTTAGCAAAAAGAAACCTTTGTCAGATTCAATTCATTCATGGGCTTTCTCTTTTAGAATCTCACTCTAAATGAAACTGAAAGTGATTATTGTTATAATCTGATTCTACATGAAACTGCTTTCATACAAATTCTTTTATACATGCCAGATCATAAATACTACTACCTCTGTAACATAACATAGGATATCTTTAACACTCTTATAATGTTAAAAAGAATCATCTTATAGTATGATACGGAGGGAGTAAGGAACTACACCCAATCTTCGAAAGAAGTCACCCCATACCATTTGAAACAACTAATATGACCAATGAAAGTGCGAAGCCAATTCATTTTGGTTACACCGTGCTTATAAGATTCGCAGCGAAACCAAATTATTTGGTTACACTATGTTTATAAGTCATGAAGGATGGATTTTGAAGGCATCAAACTATTTGAAAAGTTTCATACATGCAATGAAGCTAACAAACTTGACTTCACCAAGAGCAACTCTAGCACAATTATCATATTGACATGATCACTATAATAATGGTCAATATGATGTCAATGTTGCCCCAAATTTAGTAGAATTGTCATCCAATCCCTAATTGTTATAATTTATGAAGAACACGCCCAGATTGAGTGGGCGAGGAAGTATTACCTCGCCGAGCAGATACGCCTCCAGCAGGAGGCGTGGGACCTCGTCGAGGCG
Organism: Bromus sterilis; assembly: GCA_950022295.1. Classification (NCBI taxonomy): domain Eukaryota; kingdom Viridiplantae; phylum Streptophyta; class Magnoliopsida; order Poales; family Poaceae; genus Bromus; species Bromus sterilis. Next base: position 38,220,246 of record OX465598.1, read on the forward strand.
AAGAAGCGCGTCGAGGGAGCGAGGAAGAAGGCGGCACGCGGCGAGGGCACCAGCAGCCGCAGCAAGTGGGCGCCTCCACCGCCGCCATTCATTGTGCTGGAAGGCACAGACGACGACGACGAGGAGGAGGAGGCGCCGCTGCGGGTGCGCAGAAGAAGGGGGCCGCTCGGCGGCGGGACCTGCGGCGCGCAGGCCGGCATCAAGCCGGAGCCAAAGGATGACAGCGACGACGACGATGGCGCCGCCGCCGGCACTGCTGGAGGAGGCGCCCAGAAGACGTCCATGGATGATCTCTACGCCTTCTTCTTCCAGCAGTAGACTAGTTTTTTTTGTCGTTTATGTAAAGTATGCCCGAATATTAATGAAATCGGTCGAAGTTGGTCTAATTTACTTGATTTGGCCTAAATTTACTTAAAATTGATCGAAATTTGGCCGAACTTGGGGGGTATCTTGGGGCCGCGGCTGGGTAGCCGGCCCCCCAAAGCCGTTTTCGCCGCCCGAGCGCCCCCAAGCGGCGCTAAAATAGCGCCGAAAATCGGCTTGGGGGGCGAACGGCTGGAGTTGCTCTAATAAGGCTACCGTTTTATTTATTTTTGAATTTAAGCAAAGCTTTATTGATCAACGGTACCCAGCCAGGTCGGACTGGGCACAAGCAGCCACATTGGCTGGAACATCATACTCCCAATCAAAGTACTGATTTGGGTTACATTGGCGACCATGGCTTGCAAGTTCATGCGCTACACGAATGGCATCACGCCTTCTGTACACAACATCATGTTTGGAAAACCATAGCTTGAGTTGCATCTTTGTGTCCTTGATGAGAGTTGCATAAGCCGACGAATCCACCTTCCGGAGGTCCAGCGCGTCCACCAAGAGTTGTGAATCAGATTCGAAGACGACGTTAATCATGCCCATATCCGCCGCCATGGAGACAGCGTGTGGCATCGCATAGGTCTCAGCTGCAAAGGCATATGCCTCACCGTTTTATAGACAACATTAGATGGACCCCACCTCAATGAGCCTCATATTTTCTTTGCAGGGCCAATGAGGCTCACCTTAATTATTTGCTATCCATCTCCTTCTTTCCTCTTATGTACTACCTCTTCCTTTTCCTTTCTCCTTCTTTTCTCTTACTTTTTTCACCAAGCGACTGGTTCTTTTGCAGGAGCCCGTTTGCTCTGCGGGTCATCTACTTTAGCTCCAACATGGCATCCGAAACGACGTGGATCATGGGGCATTAGGTTTGAGGCAACCCATTGTCCATGCCCTCATGGGCCTTCTCTTTTAGACTCTGACTCTAAATGAAACTAGCGTTACAGAAAAGCAACTGAAAGAGATTATTATTATAATCTGATTCTACATGAAACTGCTTTCATACAAGATCATAAGTACTACATATGTAACATAATATAATGTTAAAAATGTCTTATATTATAATACGGAGGGACCAAGTAACTACACCCAATCTTCGAAAGAAGTCACCCCATACCATTTGAAACGACTAATACAACCACTGAAAGTGTGAAACCAATTCATGTGGTTACACTGTGCGTATAAGATATGCATCGAAACCAAATTATTTGGTTACACTATGTTTATAAGTCATGAAGGACGGGTTTTACAGGCATCAAACTGTTTGATACGTTTCATGCATACAACGAAGCTAACAAACTTGACTTCACCAAGAGCAACTCTAGCAGAATTATCATATTGACATGATCACTATAATAATCGTCAATATGATGACAATGTTGGGCCAAATTTAGTAGAATTTTCATACAGTTCCCAATTGTTGTAATTTACGAAGAACGCTCCATATTCAGACCGCAACCTTCACATATGAAGGTTGTGCATGTTGGTTTGGAGGGCTCTTTATTCATCAAACGTTCATGCCGGAGGAAAGTTTCACCTCCCTCCTTGCATCCCATCCTATGTCCGTGGCAATTTTACCATCACTTTTCAGTGCCGCTCACAACTATAGAATGCCGCACAAGGCACAACCTTCACTTTCCATGTCTTCCCCCACAACCTTTCTTGACATCTAGCCGCCCCTAACCTTCAATATCATCATTGACAGACTAGATGATGTTATCGAAGGAACATAAGCGTTGATAAAAATATATTAATCGTTTAGATAAATACATAAGGATTTCCGCAAAGATTGTTGTGTGTATCAAAAATATGATCAACATATTATTTTCATCCGATACGAAAAAATCAACGTCAATGTTTAAATTTTTAAGAAGCATGGAATCCATTGGATACATGGATTATCTGGTTCTCACAATCTCGAGCATTACCATCGAAATCGTCACCCCAGAGCTAAACTGAACGTTGTTAATTGAAATTGTGATAAGCATTAGTTGGGGAATCCATGTGGATGCAAGTCACATTGCTTCTCATTGACGTCCTCATGATCGTCTAAGCCTTCCCCGCCAATGTTCAATTTTAGTCAATTGTTGTTGTTTAACTCAATATATCTTTTAAAAATTGGAGAAAAAATTGAGGCTCTGATATGATGATTCTGATATAACTGTGCTATGTATATGAATTTCTTCAAACGATTTGACATGACTTTAGAAAGCAGATTTTTTTAATAAAGTTTTACGGGGGTCATCTAGGGTTAAGAAAACAGGCTACCCGGCAGGACGTGAGCTGGGTTGCCCCCTTTCCCGGATGCCGCGGCGTAGATGGACATGAACTGGACGGACGGACGCGGTCAAATAAAGTCGCCCGTACGACCCCACCACTAGTAGCTAGGTCTAGGAGGAGCTGGCTGGCTGGATCCAGGGTGCCTCCAGCTGCCGCTCCCGCGCTGCGCTCCCCAAATCTATCCGCTCCCATCCCACGGCACACCGCATTTACTTCGACCGTAAACCGCAGACGCGCCACCCCGCACGGCACTTGCCCGTTGGACACCACCTCACTCACACCACCCCAGCCTGTCCAAACCAAACCAGCCTTCCCCAGCCGTATAAATACCACCTCCCTACCACCACGATCAATCCATCAACCAACCATCCCAATCCACCAAGCTTCAGCTACCCACACTTCACTCGGCAGCAGCTCACTCACTAGTGAGAGAGAAAGATTGTTAGAGCGCGATGAGGACGGCGGCGATTGGCATAGTGGCCGTGGCCTGCCTGGTGGCGGTGGCGCAAGGCGGCGCCAACTTCTTCCGGGACGCCGAGATGACCTGGGGCGACGGCCGGGGCAAGGTCGTCGACGGCGGCCGCGGGCTCGACCTCACGCTCGACAAGACCTCCGGCTCCGGATTCCAGTCCAAGTCCGAGTACCTCTTCGGCAAGATCGACATGCAGATCAAGCTCGTCCCCGGCAACTCCGCCGGCACAGTCACCACCTTCTACGTAATTAACCTTCACTCTCCCCACATTCTCAATCTCAGTCGGAGCTCATTACCCGTTGCCATTTCCGTATGTATGTGATCGAAGGAAGCTGATGGTTCTGTGTGTATGAATGTGCAGCTGTCGTCTCAGGGGACGGCCCACGACGAGATCGACTTCGAGTTCCTGGGCAACGTCACCGGCGAGCCCTACACGCTGCACACCAACGTGTTCGCGCAGGGTCAGGGCCAGCGGGAGCAGCAGTTCCGCCTCTGGTTCGACCCCACCAAGAACTTCCACACCTACTCCATCATCTGGAACCCGCAGCACGTCATGTGAGTCACTGAGTCTCCATCAATCCATTTCCTTCTTCTTCTTCCTTCTTCCTTCTTCGGAGGCAGAGCCCCGCGCACGGTGTTTGGGCTGTCGCTGACGTGAAGGTCTTTGCAGATTCGCGGTGGACGGCACGGCGATCAGGGACTTCAAGAACCACGAGGCGCGCGGCGTGTCGTTCCCCAAGAGCCAGCCGATGAGGCTGTACGCCAGCCTGTGGAACGCCGACGACTGGGCCACGCAGGGGGGCCGCGTCAAGACGGACTGGAGCAAGGCGCCGTTCGTCGCCTCGTTCCGCGGCTTCGACGCCGACGCGTGCGTCATGTCCGGCGGCGCGCAGCGGTGCCCCGCGGGAACCATGGAGGCCTCCGCGGCCGGCGGCGGCAGCAGCTGGTGGAACCAGGAGCTGAGCGGCATGGGGTACCGCCGCATGCGCTGGGTGCAGAGGAAGTTCATGATCTACAACTACTGCACCGACCCCAAGCGGGTGGCGCAGGGCCTGCCCGCCGAGTGCAAGCTCCGCTGATGAGATGACATGAGATCCAGCTGCCGCAGCTCAGCCTGAGAGAGATGATGCTCCATGAATGAACCTTGTCAGATGAGAACGAATCAAATGGAGAGCTCTGTCGGTGTCGGATGATGTTTTTGGAAGTGATGGTGTAAATGTAGTGGTGTCTAGTAATCTAGTATGCATATCGCATTCGTTCATTTCTTTTGTTGTTACACGGGCGTCGATCGATGTACTTATGCAAGTTCTTGGATTTAGTCTGTTCCTTTTAGCCTTAATCCATGGGTTTGTTTGGCTCATGTGCTCTGTGTGCGGCAGTACGGGGCGGGGAGGCAGCCAAATTGTGCTTGGGCATGAACAGCCTGTAGATTGTCGCGGGGAAAGTTTATCCGGGTTAGATTATTCTAACCGAGGAGACACGCATGCATGCATGCTGCACGCTACAAACGATTCCCACCGGAGCACGACAAACATTCATGCACCACCCTTACCTAAAATACAGACGAATTTTTAATCGAGGGGTAGCGAGCAAAACTGAACTTGACAGGCTCTGTTTTTTTACCAACTGCGTCATGTGTTTAAATTACTAAATGCTTTTTTGCTTGTTGATGACAAAAGAGGGCCTGGAAGCTTCAAGTTTGAGGATTTTTTGAGCGATGATGCCTGACTTGATGGTCCACAAGGTTCCAGAAGGTTTGGAATGAGCATGTTGAGCATACCTAACCATATCAAGTTTTGGTCCCCAAGCTTACTAAGAGGGCCCTTCCACTAACAGAATGGAGTTGGAGTATCTCCAACCTAAAAGAAGAATACTCCAACATAAAATCCTTCCACCGACGAATCGACCTAAATAGAAGAGGAGAACCACATTTATAGGATCAAACACGAACCAGAGCATAATGCTAAGGAATAAATAATGCATGACTACTTATCTGATGTCATGGGAAATGGGGTACGAGCACTACTGATTTCAACTGGAAGGACCTCAACTTGGATACCCATGATTTACATGGCTTGAGATCCCCTTCATCGAGAGGGAACTATGTGAGGCCATCAACGTTATGCCTTGTCAGCCTCCCTGACATGCCGGCCCCACCAAGCAGTGTGAAGAGGCCCAGCGATACTCGATCCCCTCGTACTCGTTGGGCCAACGCAAGGTTCCACGGGCCAGACTGGGTAAATGCCACAAGCCCAGCCACGCCACCTACTTAAGGGCGTCAGCAAGTGGAGGAGGGCATCCAGTGGATCACCAAACCGGCGGCGGCTACTACCCATCTACCTACCCTGTTCTTCGTCCCATTTGTGTAATCCTTCCTCTGTAATCGCCATAGCCACTTGATCGAGAGAGGAATGAAACCTGTGTGCGTGTGAGATCTTGTCCCCACCCCTACATCTGGTATCAGAGACCATCTCCATCCTCCCTCTGTGTGTCCTCTGTCCTGGCGCTCTTCATCGAAACGCGCGGCCTCCGATCGGCGCGAGCACAACTCGAGGCCATGGATCCGTCGATCCGTGCCTTCCTTGACAAGTTCACGGCTACCCTGGAGGCCAACACGACGACGATCCAACTCCAAACTGCCAAGCTCGACGATCTGGTCTCCTGGAGACCGGATCTGGAGCAGCGGGTGGCGGATCTCGGCGCAGCGGTCTCCGCCCTGCAACAAGCACCGCCGAGCGCTTCTCCGGCGTCGGCAACCGATGTGGAGGCTCTCAAGGGGAAGGCGACTTCTCCGACGCCCGCGACGCATGATTCAGGCGCGGGCGGGGCGATCCACGGGTCTGCGGACCACGGCGCAGCTCATCTTCATCGGGGGTCGTCCTCGTTGTCGTTCTTGACTCCGAGGCCACTCCCGGCAAACGGTCAGTGCTCGTCCCCGTCTCCTATGGCTCTTCCATCTCCGTTTGCACATGCAAGTCAACTACTCACTGGACTGGGACAAGCACATCCGGCCATCCGGTTCCCGCAGTTCACGGGCGACAACCCGAGCCTATGGAAAACTATGTGTGAGCAGTATTTTACCACGTTCGATGTTCATGAGTCGTATTGGGTTCCCATGGATTCTCTGATTTTTTCTGGCTCAGCAGCAATTTGGTTGCAATCGGTGCAGAAACGCCTAGTTGAATTTGACCGGGACTCTTTTACTTCACTGTTATGCACTCGTTTTGGTCGTGATAGGCACCAATTACTGATTCGTCAATTTTACACCGTGCATCAGTCCACCACAGTGACTGATTACATTGAGAAGTTTGAAGTTATTACCAATCATTTGACCTCTTATTCAGACACAATTCACCCTTACTATTTTCTGACTCGTTTTGTCGAGGGACTGCGGGCGGACATTCGCGTGGTGGTGCTCGTGCAACGGCCTCCTGATCTCGACACGGCCTGTGCACTGACGCTGCTGCAGGAGGAAGTCGTGGACGGGGTCTACGGTGGTTCGGGGCGGCAACCGGACCCTCGCTACCTTGAAGCTGCTCCCAGGCCATTGCCGCTACCTCCGCCGCCGCCTCGGCCACTGGTGCTTCCACCGACGACCCTCGCGCTGATTCAGCCAAAATCAAGGCCCTGCATGACTATTGCCATGCACGGGGGCTCTGCTTCAAATGTGGCGAGCGTTGGGGGCAAGACCATACTTGCCCCACCTCGGTCCAGCTTCATGTGGTCGAGGAGCTACTGGAATTGTTCGGCATCGACACTGTGTTCGAGCCTATGCCTCAGGGAGAAGCTTTTGATACTGTCATGGCCATCTCTCACCCAGCTCTCACGGGCGGGGTTTCTCCACGGGCGTTTCAACTCCAATCCTAGATACAAGGGCGAGAAATTCTGATGTTGGTCGACAGCGGCAGCTCAAATTCTTCCATCAATCAGCAACTGGCAGCATCTCTGCAAGGTGCCATACCATTACCTCATCTGTGCCGTGTACGTGTGGCTGATGGCGGGGAACTATGCTGTGCAGCGTCCATCCCAGCTTGTTCTTGGTCGTCTCAAGGCCACGAATTCATCACTCATATGAAGATTTTGCCGTTGGGTATTTATGATGCTATCTTGGGCATGGATTGGCTGGAGCAACACAGCCCGATGCGGGTGGATTGGAAGGCTAAGATTTTGGAGATACCCACAGCCACTGGTACTGCGCGTCTCTGCGGCCACGAAGATTCTTCTCAAGTCTGCCATGTCATTAACATCATTCAACTGCAAAGTTTGCATAAGCAAGGTGCTCTTCTCCATGTTATGTATCTCTTCGCGGCAACCACTGTCGAAGGGGACCAGACACCAGTGCCGCCAGAATTGCAGGCAGTACTAGCCGAGTTCGAGGATGTTTTTGGTGAACCCACCGAGTTACCGCCACGACGAGCTTGTGATCATCGCATTCCGTTGATGGCCGGGGCACAACCGGTCAACATTCGTCCCTACCGTCATAAGCCGGAGCACAAAACAGAGATAGAGCGGCAGGTGGCCGAGTTACTCAAATCTGGGGTCATTCAACGCAGCCTCAGTCAATTTTCCTCTCCCGCTATTCTCGTCAAGAAAAAGGATGGCACATGGCGTCTATGCATTGACTACAAGCATCTTAATGCCATGACCATCATTAGAAAATTCCCTGTTCCGATTATTGAAGAATTGTTGGATGAGCTCCATGGTGCGGTGTGGTTCTCTAAATTGGATCTCCGTGCGGGCTACAACCAGATCAGGCTGGCTGAAGGGGAAGATCATAAGACGACATTTCAAACTCACTCGGGACTGTTCGAGTACAAGGTTATGTCCTTTGGGCTGGCGGGTGCTCCTGGAACATTTAATGGTGCTATGACTGAGACATTGCATCCTCTCATGCGTCTCTGCGTTCTAGTATTATTTGACGACATCCTTGTCTACAGCAAATCTCTCGAAGAACACGAGCAACATTTGCGCCAGGTGCTGACTCTACTACGTCGCGACAGTTGGAAAGTTAAGCGCTCCAAATGTGAGTTTGGACAACATCAGTTATCATATCTGGGCCATGTGATCAGTTCTCGCGGTGTGGCAACTGAACCTAGCAAGATTCGTGCGGTGGCTGATTGGGCTATTCCTCAGAATGCCAAGGATGTTCGCCGTTTTTTGGGACTAGCGGGCTATTATCGCCGCTTCGTCCGCAATTTCGGTATTATCGCTCAGCCTATTTTCAATCTCTTGAAGAAGGGTGTGCCGTTCGTGTGGACTGAGAACACAGAACAGTCTTTCCAACTCCTGAAGCATCAGCTGCTACAAGCACCAGTGTTAACTCTTCCAGACTTCACGAAGCCTTTTGCGACCGAGACAGACACAAGTGACAAGGGAATTGGGGCCGTGCTGCAACAAGATGGCCATCCAATCGCTTACATGAGCAAGGCTTTGAGTCCATGGTATCATGGGATCTCTACCTATGAGAAAGAGTATCTGGCGATCATCATAGTTGTTGATCAATGGTGTCCTTACCTGCAACATGATGAGTTCATCATCTTCACCGATCAGAAGAGCCTCATCCATCTGGAAGAACAACGTCTAACAACTCCATGGCAGCAACGAGCATTCACCAAACTATTGGGTCTGCGTTATGTCATTCGTTACACGAAAGGGGTCGACAATACGGCTGCGGATGCTTTGTCCCGTGCCATGCCTGCTGATGTGTTGTTCGCGGTCACGTCCTGTCAACCAAGCTGGTTGTTGGATGTCGAAGCCAGCTACAACTGTAACCCGCAAGCACAGCGTCTGCTGGAACAAATGGCGATTCACCCTGACCCCAAGGGGCGTTTCACTCTTCACCAGGGACTGATTCGTTTCCGTGATCGCATTTGGTTGGGTGGCTCTACATCCCTCCAGCAGAAAATCATCTCCGCTTTTCACGACAGTCCAATGGGCGGTCATTCAGGTTTCCCCGCGACGTACAAGCGCATTCGCCGCCTCTTTGCGTGGCCCAAAATGAAGGCCCACGTCCTCCAATATGTCAAGTGTTCCCAGATTTTCCAGCAGGCCAAACCTGAACGTGTGCCTTATCCCGGTCTTCTTCAACCTCTGCCAGTTCCTCAGGAATCCCGGGAGATGATTACAATGGATTTCATCGACGGTCTCCCAATTTCCGGTAAAGCCAACTGCCTCTTAGTCATCGTTGACAAGCTCACCAAATTTTCCCACTTCCTACCCTTGGCTCATCCTTATACAGCATCCAAAGTGGCTCTCCTCTATATGAACCACATTTACAAATTACACGGCCTGCCCGGAGCCATTGTGTCTGACCGTGACCCAGTGTTCACCAGTCATTTTTGGCAGGAGTTGTTCAAGTATGCAGGTACTGATCTCAGACTGAGTACCTCCTACCACCCACAAACCGATGGGCAGACGGAGAGGGTTAATCACTGCCTGGAAACATTTCTGCGCTGTTTCACCCACGCCTGTCCCAAACGGTGGAGTTTCTGGATCCCATTGGCTCAGCTTTGGTACAATTCTACACACCATTCCAGCATTGGCATGTCACCCTTCAAAGCCATGTATGGGCATGAACCTCGTCATTGCGGAATTACTCCGATCAGCACATGCTCGGTACCAGCTCTCCATTCTTGGCTGGAAGAACGAGCGGTTATTCTGGAATTACTCAAGCAACATCTCAATCGGGCTCAGCAGTATATGAAGGCCCAGGCTGATAAGAAACGTTCCCCTCGCACGTTTTCGGTTGGGGATGCGGTCTTCCTCAAACTACAACCGTATGTACAAACTTCAGTGGCCACCCGTGCCTACCACAAGTTGTCTTTTCGCTACTTCGGGCCCTATCAAATCATCGCGAAGATCAATGATGTGGCGTATAAGTTGGAGCTTCCACCTCAGTCCCAGATCCATCCCATGTTCCACGTCTCCCACTGCGGCGCTTCCTTCAGCCTGGTATGAATGCTTCCGTTTCCCTTCCAGTCATTGCTGATGTTCCTGCTGTGCCTATGTCAGTGGTCGATACTCGCTGGCGGTAGAAGAATGGCGCTATGATCGAGCAAGTGCTCATTCGTTGGTCGCCTGGTTCCAACCTGGGAGTTACGTGGGAGAACAAGTCTGAACTTCAGGCACGTTTTCCTGGTGCTGAGGCTTGGGGTCAAGCCTCATCGCAAGAAGGGGGGATGTCAGCCTCCCTGACATGCCGGCCCCACCAAGCAGTGTGAAGAGGCCCATCGATACTCGATCCCCTCGTACTCGTTGGGCCAGCGCAAGGTTCCACGGGCCAGGATGGGTAAACGCCACAAGCCCAACCACGCCACCTACTTAAGGGCGTCAGCAAGTGGAGGAGGGCATCCAGTGGATCACCGAACCGGTGGCGGCTACTACCCATCTACCTACCCTGTTCTTCGTCCCATTTGTGTAATCCTTCCTCTGTAATCGCCATAGCCACTTGATCGAGAGAGGAATGAAACCTGTGTGCGTGTGAAATCTTGTCCCCACCCCTACATGCCTAGTGATAAGGCCCGGGGGGGGGGAGGGAGGGTGGTTTTACGAGAGTTGTTTTTCAAGAGTCGTTGGGAAGCCATTAAACACGACATTATGTTGGCCATACATCAATTTGACTCCCTCCACACTTCTAACCTTCGTTGGCTCAATTTTTGTGAATGTAGTGATTTTTCCAAGAAATTGTTGGGAAACGTAGTAGAAAACAAAAAATTTTGGCCTACGAATCAAGAACCCAAGATCATCCAAGAAGATTGCATACAAGGTTTTAGGTCATGGCTCACCAACCAATGTAGCGGAAGTAGAGTTGGTGTAGCTCGTTGAAGTAGATCTCGCGGATCGTCCCAGAAACAGTCCCTCGATCAATATCACCGAGGAAGAAGAAGCACCTCGATCCGTCCCACGCACAAATCCCTCGAGCAAGTCCATCGAACAAGATCTCGGAGGAAGAAGAAGCTCCTCGAAGAAGGACCAAAGATATGATCCCTCTATTAGTATCCACACGTTCCGTAGCAGCAATCCAGCAGCGCTCCGCCGTCCAGAGATGAACGCCACCGAGAAAACTAGAGGGAGAAAACCCTAGAGGATTCCGATCTAGAACAACGTCTAAACCGGGGTCTAATTGTGGAGGAACGGGGTTTAGAGGGAGGGAGGGTGGCGCATAGGCCTTGGGGTATAGTTGTGTTGCGCCCCCACCCCTCCCCCACATTATATAGGTGGCCAGGGGGCTTTCCTGGCCGACCTAGGGGTTGTGGAGTACCCTTGGGACTCCTACTCCCAAAGGGAGTCCTTCCCACCGGGGAGTCTGAGTCCAAGGAGGACTCCTCCCCAAGTAGGGCGCCCCCACCACCTAATTTCGGCCAGCCCCCTTGGGGTGCCTTGACCCCCAAGGCTAAGGGTGGTGGGGCGCATATGGTACTGTCCGGAACCTTGTGGAACCTTCCGGAAGCTTCCAGAACCTTCCATGACCTTCTAGGACCCGTCGGGACCATTCTCGGCCATTCCGGGATGGTTTCGGGACATTCCGGAACCTTCTGGAACACTTCCAAGACCTTCCGGGACCGTTTTCGGACGTTCCGGAACTATCTGGATAGGTTCCGGGACGATCCGGGTTACGGTCTAGCCTGCCCAATGCCCTGCGTCGGTTCGTCGGTCATTTTCGGGACGTCCACCGATTAACCGGAAACTATTCCGGTTGATCCAGGACTTCCCCAGTACCATTATCATATGTTTCAAAACCACCTGGAACTATTCCAGAGTGATCCAGACATATCTTTAAATACCCATAACTTCTTCTGGTGCCCTTATGAACAATTCCATAAATACTCGGAACTACTTCCGGTGCCCGTATGAACTATTCCGTTTTGCTTCCACTAAACCTTCTACCATACTAGTATTCTAACAGACTACTGCTCGTTAAGTGTGTGACCCAATAGGTTCGGTATAATGCGGACATGACTCAGAACATCTTCCGGACATAGGTCAACAGCCTTTTGTCAATAGCCAATAATCAACAGAGGAGCCATGGACACCCATGTTGACTCCCGCACATACACGAAGAAACTTCGAGTGAACCATTATGTTTTTTCATGTACCATTCCCTTTGCTTCGTGATATATGACAAAGTTAGAGGAGATATGTTTGGCACCCATGTGTAACAACTTCTTGAACACAAGCCACTCGTTATCCTCTTTGCTCGTTTGTCTCTATTTCTCGTTATTGTATTCTGGTATCCCCGTGATTAAATCACAATGCGTCTGGCCAGACTAGAATGGATACCGTCATACCGAGTGGGCCCAAAGTCAATATATCTTCATCGCGAAGGAGCAAATCCCATTCTTGAACTATCACAGTCACTAGCCACACCATCTGACATACCCAGAACTTATTTTACTACTTCCCATTTACGGGAGGATTCATCTAAGAACCAAAGCATGTCTTCCTGTGTGAAGCAACTCGATACTCTCATGGTCTAAGGAATTACTTATATGATAACATTTCATGATATGACTTATAATGTTGTTACGATGTGATCTCTAAGTATATCATTCAATACTGGGGTCGGTTCAACATCATTGTTCTTCTAACAACATGTTCTCATTGCTACTGACATCCTTGTTACAAGAACAATGTCCATGATTAAGAAAACGTAATCATCAGTTAGCACATGAACCGGTCTTAGAGGCTAAACCAGGAACTCTTGGTGTTTACATTTCCACACATGCAAATGAGTTTTCTTCTGAATCTCACAGTCAGGGTCATTGCAATTATAACACAGAAATATAAACATTAATTACGAACATTGAAATATATATATAATAACATTTTATTATTGCCTCTAGGGCATATTTCCAACAGTCTCCCACTTGCACTAGAGTCAATAATATTATCAGTGCTTGAGGACTTTACACCTATGGCATACCGGTGTAATACATGCTTCATTTGTGGTATAGACTTCATCATCGGATCTGACGTTTCATGCCCGTTTGTATCTTGCATATCTTCGCGTTTTCACGCTATCATAAAATTCACTAATTTTATCAGTTTAGCTTTGTATATGTTTGAATCATTTGGCAGGACCTTGGTTCCTTTAGAATAAGTCATGAAATCATTCATCAATGTTCCATGAGCTTCAAGCATCTAGGAAACCATACCATGTTCATAAATGAACTGATGATTCAAAATAACCTCCCTTGTTACTTCTTTAAGCAACAATATACTTAGCCTCTGTTATAGAATTCGCCACAGTATCTAACTTCACAAAGTTCCTCCATACTGCGCCACCCTTACGTGTCAAACACATAATCCCAATTAAAATCGAAAATCGGTCGGAGTAAGTATGAAGACTGAATTGGTGTAACTGGTTACATCAAAATCCAGCTGGTGTATCTTATTACAACGAGCTCTTCATTATCTCCATTTTCCGAGAAACATACCTTATCTATCATAAGTTTAACTTAACTGTTTGTCCAATGATCAACATATTGATCACTTTGGTATCTTGCTCACAACCTTTTAGAGCACTGGACATATCTGGTTGTTTTACATATTATGGTGTACATGATTAATCCAAACACACAGGTGAGTGGAATTCAATTCACGTGTTTTTTCCTATCTGTGTTCATCAACACCGATTTCTGCAAACAACTTTTCACCACGACTTCGACAAGAACATGTTTCTTGGCGTTTCATACTAAACTACTTTAGTATCATGTCAATATGTAGTGTTGGCTTTAGCATGATCAGGCACTTACTATCTTAATAGATCACTGTGCTCAATACTAATGCTATATTAGCCCAAGTTCTTTAACTGAAAACTATTTCCAATGAAGTCCTTATTCGTGTCAAGAAATTTATATCACTTCTAATCATCAATATGTCATCTACATAAGATTTTAGAAATATCATTCAGCTCCCACTTACTTTATTGAATATTCAAGCATGTTCGTTATTCCTGATGAAAACAAAATCTTTTGGCAATTTCATCACAATGAAAATTCCAACTCCATTATGCTTAGCTTCAGTCCATTACTGGATATTCGAGGCTTGCATCTATTCCAGCATCCTTTGAATCGTCAAAACATTCCGGTCGTATCAGATATACGTCCTTTGTTATATTTCCGTGTAGGAACTTTGTATTTAGCGTTCATGCTACCATATCCTATAAATGAGATATGTAGTAATTGCTAGTATAACCCGAACTGACTAAAGCATCTCTACGGTCGACATTACTTCGCCGTATTCAACCTTTGAACTTTTGCTAGAAAACATATTTCCAACGAGTTGAGCTTTATGGATAAAACAACTTCATCTGAATCAGTTATATATCCATTTGTACATTCTTTAGACTCTTAGTCTTTCAGAGGGTCTACCAAGTTCAAAACTTGACTTACTTCCATGGATACTATCTCAGATTATTTGGCATTTAGCCAAATCCTGGAGTCAGGGCCCATCAACGCTTCTTTGTATATCACAGGTTTATCGTTGTCGAACAACAATATCTTGTTTACATAAAAATGTTTGTACGAGTTTTGTCTAACCTGTGTGGTTCAGCTGCGCACTTCTCTGAAGATTCAACAATCTTTGACAAGTTGCACTGTCCTCCCACTCACTCTTTTGTAAGAAACTATTTTTCTTCAAAACACACCGTTCTTAACAACAAACAGTTTTGCTTTTGTGTAGTGATAGAGGAATACCAAAACTTTTGGCATAACCTTAACAAAATAGCACTTATCTGATTTGGGGTTTTGAGTCTGTCAAACATATGCCTCATGTACCCAAATTTTAAGAAAATACAACATGGTTTTAACATTCCATTCCACATCTAATATGGTGTCATTTCAACAGATTTGATGGTGCTCTTTTCAGTGTAAAAGCCGTAGTCACTAACGCATAACTTTAATAAATATAATGGAAAATTGATAAACGTTATATTTGATCTTACCGTGTCATACATGGCTTGATTACATCTCTCGAACACTTTACTCATAGTGGTGTTCCGGGAGACGCAAGTTATGACACTTCTTCACAACTCATCAGACGTTCGCTAAACTTGTAACTCAAATATTACTTTCTACAATCTAATTTGCAGAAGCTTTATTTTCTTGTTACAATGAATTTCTATTTCACTCTAAAATTCCTTGAACATTTCAAAGATTTCAGACGTATGTCTCTATTGAACAGATATCCACATATTTACTTCAACTCATGAGTGAAGATAGTGAATCCACTGCACACAACTACACTTATTGGACTACACACATCATCATGTATGATTACCAATGGTTTAGTTGCCCGTTCATGTATGTCCTATCAACGGTGTTTTAGTCACATTACTTCGAGACAAAGATCGCAAGCGTCAAGTGATTCATAATCATATGACTCGAAAGTCCATCACTTATGGAAATTCTTCATGCATGTTATGTCACTTGTGATAAACGGCAGTGCCACATATATGTGGTATTTATGTCAGTCTTGCGACGTTTAGCGTCAGTGTTATGGATGTTTAGTATTATTATCAAGATTCATAACATACAACCTATTCATAATGGAAGTATGGCCTTTACGTTATTCATAGCTTTGAACAACTCTCTTGCAACAAACATGATTCAAAATGATGTTTTGCAACAAGGCTAAAGTGTAGTAACAATTTACTCAACTCTAAAATGAATTATGAAGATAATCATAGAGTCAACACACGGTATAGTAAACCTTTTACCGTGTTCCCGAGCGTGTCAAAACTCATCATTAGCTAGTCATAAAGGCCATAGTATTTCTTGCATCGAGTTGCAACAATGTGCAATCGATGTGACATTCCGGTGATCAACAGTTTAATCACAATATACAGAATCCACAATTAACTGCTTAATCATGATTCCCAAGAATTACATCTCTTGACCATCAATGAATTCATCTATAACTCCGTATGACTTTCATTTCTGAGCTGGTTATTCCAGTTTTCTTTCGTTTTGCCTTTATACGTATCATAGTTCTATTTCCAATATCACTCCTACTCACAAAAGCTCGCACATGATTAAGGATGGCACGTGCCATGGAATTTCCGGCGTGTAAGTCTTACTAACATCCTTTGAACTTCCTTTCCCTTAATTCTCATCATCATATGATCGGTGTTCTTCTGGATCCCACACTTATCAATTTTGTTTAGAGCATAGTGAACATTTTCACTAATGCTTACAATCATACATTGTACTAGATATCTTATATCCAACATTAATTGTCTTACTACTGAAAACAATTTTTCAGTTCCATGAATATAACATAACTATCGCAAACGTTTCGAAGTTCGGGTTTCATGGTGGTGAAGACAATGCACTTAGCTGTGGTGGAATTCTAGCATTTTGGATTATGGACGTAAGTCACATCATCCATAGCATCAGCGGGAGAGCATCAAAAATTTGCGATAGGACAAGCTCCTTCTCGACACTATTGAGGATAGTCCTCACAATACGGTACCAATCGTAAAGTTTTTACCAGATAATACAGTTAAACAAAATCAATTGGGAAGGTGGTAACGCGAGCCATTATTCTACAACGATAATGCAAATACTAAGACTTTGTTCATAATTAAGTTGCACTTGTGATTAATCAATTTAATTACTAAGTGCGTTCCCACTCAGATCAATATCTTTCGTAATTGATGCTGGAGTGATTCACGATCCAACCCAATCGTCCGCCATTGATGTGGCATCACTGATGACTTAGACTAGACCGGTAGGCCAACTTGCCAATCACGCCAAAGGTGATTCTTGTTCATCTTTCGATGGGCGTGTTCCGGTAGCAAACTTTTATCCAAACCGTCAAGACAACCAAGTGTAATTGCAGTGTGTTCTTAACACACCCGCCTTTTATGCGTCACACCGTGTGCACCCATGTGACATGACCTGCTCCGGTGTGAAACATAGTATAGACGGTGCTACAGTTGGAAGAACACTATCAACTTGATATTGTTTTGAGAGAGATCACCCTAATAAAATACGACTACCGCGCATCAAACAAGGGTGCATCAAAGGGATAAACATCACAGGCAGTTCATAAAATTATGTGATATAGTATAGCCCTTTGCTTCGTGAAGTCTTCATTGTCTTCACGTCGTCGTGGTTGAAGTCACCGTGTCCACCAACTTTGTCCTTGGCGCCGGGAACATCACCACGGCTTCCGGCATGTGCGTCGGGGTCCACCTCTGCATCGTAGATCATCACCTTGCATCTATCTATTGCTTTGCCTCGAGCTAATAAACAGTTCTGGCACGCAGGCCATAATTAAGTGACAATCATATGACTCCAGTCATCATGCCGTACCACGACACGCAGGTCGCGAATAAATATTATATAACATATAGCATCTCATACAAACACATTGCAAATCTTGAAGGCTATACCACATCACATGCACATTCTGCAAAAACGAGTTAGATCGCCATCTACACGGGTTGTTGCAACTTTTATCGTGGTTGATTAGCAGGTTACATGCAAACGTTGTTCCCTATACAAACCAAGCACGATACTTCATTGTTGCTAGTTTAACGTTCGGGGTGCGTGCAACAACTAATGCCACAAGCCAAACTTCGTTCAACGCGTGACCCCCGTGTGGATTTGAGTTCATAAAATCCACAAGCCCCTCCATGTTAAATCTTTTATTGCGAGATTAATATGAGATCCAAGGAGTTTGATGTAGACCATGATCAAGGCAACCAGCATACTGAAAGCAGCATAGAGGGATCGATGGAAAACTCAATCCTTGTAGCAAAACCTCAGCTTGCCATCAAGCATAGAAAAAAATCACATGACAGGAAAGCAACAAGAAAATCAATGCCTCATATCACACATATGATCTAGACCTAAACATGCATCTAATCAAGGATCGTTCTAATACCACTGTTGTGAAACGTAGTAGAAAACAAAAAATTTCGGCCTACGAATCAAGAACCCAAGATCATCCAAGAAGATTACATACAAGGTTTTAGGTCATGGCTCACCAACCGATGTAGCGGAAGTAGAGTTGGTGTAGCTCGTTGAAGTAGATCTTGCGGATCGTCCCACAAAAAGTCCCTCGATCAATATCACCGAGGAAGAAGAAGCACCTCGATCCGTCCCACGCACAAATCCCTCGAGCAAGTCCCTCGAACAAGATCTCCGAGGAAGAAGAAGCTCCTCGGAGAAGGACCAAAGATATGATCCCTCTATTAGTATCCACACGTTCTGTAGCAGCAATCCAGCAGCGCTCCGCCGTCCAGAGATGAACGCCACTGAGAAAACTAGAGGGAGAAAACCCTAACGGATTTCGATCTAGAACAGCGTCTAAACCGGGGTCTAATTATGGAGCAACGGGGTTTAGAGGGAGGGAGGGAGGGTGGCGCATAGGCCTTGGGGTTTAGTTGTGTTGCGCCCCCACCCCTCCCCCACATTATATAGGTGGCCAGGGGGCTGTCCTGGCCGACCTAGGGGTTGTGGAGTCCCCTTGGGACTCCTACTCCCAAAGGGAGTCCTTCCCACCGGGGAGTCTGAGTCCAAGGAGGACTCCTCCCCAAGTAGGGCGCCCCCACCACCTAATTTCGGCCAGCCCCCTTGGGGTGCCTTGCCCCCCAAGGCTAAGGGTGGTGGGGCGCATATGGTACTGTCCGGAACCTTGTGGAACCTTCCGGAAGCTTCCAGAACCTTCCATGACCTTCCAGGACCCGCCGGGACCATTCTCGGCCATTCCGGGACCTTCCGAAATGGTTTCGGGACATTCCGGAACCTTCTGGAACATTTCCAAGACCTTCCGGGACCGTTTTCGGACGGTCCGAAACTATCTGGATAGGTTTCGGGACGATCCGGGTTACGGTCTAGCCTGCCCCATGCCCTTTATTAAAACATGATTGACAATTTTAAGACTAGAATTACATTCCGTGAAATCATTTAAAAATTACATACTACATGAACATATATTTAAACAGGAAGATTATAAAAAATTATCTTAATATTATTAAGAAAAATATATAATTTTTTACAAAATAATATTTTTAATACATATATGCGAACACTTCTAAAAATAATGCAAATAAGATAAAATGCATAATAATAGAATTACATGAATATTTATTGTAATTACAATTATATAACTTACATAATTTATTTAAAAAATGAAAATAAAAACTAACATTTGAATGCATAAATTATCACTGTCTACCACCTTTCTTTATTATGTACCACTTGAATGAAAAGAAAAACTAACACTGTGCTAACGAGTTCTACCACTATTTATTTTATTGTCTACTGGTAATGCATAAATTATCAAGTCAAAGCACACCCGCAGAGTTAAATGAGCCTATGATATCTCAAATTGTTTTAGTAATTATAAAAGTAATATTTTGTATTAAACATTCGAGTAAGTAAAGTAATTTAAAAAGTGTTCCTTTTATGACCTTTAATCTTGGGGGGCACTTGGCTATTAATTGTTTAGTATAGGGGGACACTTGACTATTATATATATATATTAATTATTTTCAAATTTATATTCAGTTTTAAAAATAAATAAACCGTATAATTTTAATTACAATAAATATTCATGTAACTCTATAAATGCTTATGCATTTTATTTTACTTGTATTATTTTGATAAGTGTTCATATATATATATAATAAAATTAGTTTGTAAAATGATTATATTTTTTATTAATAATACTAATATAATTTTTTAAATATTCATTTGTTAATATATGTTCGTGTAGTATGTAATTTCTAAATGGCTTTAGGAAATGTATTTCTAGTCTTAAAATGGTTCATCATGTTTCAATAGAGTTATGAGTTTGTAAAAATATTATTTTTTGAGTAAAAATAAGTTGGAAAAGGTGTGTGTAGGTTGGCTGTCGGCTACGGCTGAGCCGACTGGGCTGTCGGCCACAGAATGGTGGGCGAGCCACCAGTTGGCTTCGCCTAGGCCGACTGCGCGCTGTCGGCCCTGGCTGGGCTGACTGGCCCAGTCAGTTTCACCCAGGCCGACTATACAATATATTTGATTTTTTTTGAAAGTGTATATTATTTTTGTAATTTAACAAATAAATTGTATTAAATTTGCTTCTTCGTTGATTCAGGGTAGGCATGTGTGGCTGATAAACCCGCGTGATCCTATTTGTATCCCGTTGTACTCGTTGGTTGTGGTTTAAAGTTGTCTAAAATCTAAAAAAACAAATAAAATGTATTATTTAATTTTTTATCTGTTTCTAAGCGATAAAGAGGTAACGAGATCCACAATAACAGTGAAAAAAGATTTAATGTTTGATTGGACGACAAAGTTATACATCTACCGCATTGCACAAGTGAAAAGTCATTGGAGTTTAGTGTCACATTGGATAGGCAGTGAACAAGTGAAAGAAATATATTTCTTAGTATTTTGAAGTAACTGACCCAAAAGAGGAGCCATGAAGGCTCAACTGTTCGGGCTACAAAGCAAGTACGAGTACTTTTTAAGTGTTAATGCCATTGGTATGGTTTTTGGTATCACTCAAAATTAAAGCGGTATACTGGATTTATCTAACTTTTGGTGTGACCTGAGTTATAAGTGTAAATTCTAGACATATAACCGCTACTCGTCACGAAGTTCCTTGTACAACATCTTGTGTTTCATTTTTACGCGAAAACCCAAAAACTTTGCGTTTCGATGCATTAATAACTAAAGAAAAAGTACTGTACAAGCATATACACATGCGTCGGAGCGCCCACCCGAACAAGGCTACAACACAACCCACTAGACCTACGGAGCTGCAGGGAGCAAGGCACCTAGGCCCGTTGCACTGGAAGCAGCCCATGATCGAGCCTCGAATCCAATCATAGCCAGGAGACTACACATGTTAGGTGACGCCTTATCGAAGACCACCTCATTGTGTTGTTTCAGATCCACCATGCCGTCAGCATGATCAACGAGGAAGTACCCTTGCGCAGAGCTCGGGGTGTCGACGCCGATGCTTTGAGCCACCAGTCCACGAAGTCGTCCTCACCAACTGGCGGAGTGGCCGTGGATCGAACCCAGGAGAGAACCTCGTGCGAGGTCGCCTTGGAGAAGGGGCAGCCCACCAACAGTTGTGACATGGTTTCAGTCGCCTGGTCGCACAGGGGGTAGCGCGGGGGGTGGGGGGGGGGCAATCCCCTCCTCCCCAACCTCTCAGTCGTCCAACATCTGTCTTGGAAAGCCAACCACACAAAGAACTTAACGCGTGGGGGTGCCCAGACCCTCTAGTTCAACTCCCAGGAACGAGAGACGATCGATCCATGGAACAGGAATCCATAGCAGGATTTGGCAGAGTATTGTGCGTCTGCCGTCCACCTCCAAAGGAGAGTGTCATGGCCCTCCGAGGGTCCGAGGTCCCGAAGACGTATCTACAGCTGCACGTACTGCCAAAGGGCCAGCGCACCTAACGCGCCCTGGATGTCGGCAATCCAACTGCGCTCCAAGAGCGCCTCTCTAACCGTACGATGCTTCCGAGTCCGCTCGGGCACAAGCGCAACGATAGACGGCGCTATCTCCCCGATGGACTTACCATCCAGCCATCTGTCCAACCAAAACAGAGCCGTCGATCCGTCCCCCAGCACCATCGTGGTGGAGGCCTCAAAAGCCTGCATGTTGATCTTCGAAAAGTGAAAATCTAGGCCGCGCCAGGGTCGCAGCGGGTCAGTGCGCATCCTCCATATCCAGCGCATCCTAAGGCCGATGGCCGTGCGAGCGAGGTCCGGCATCCCCAAGCCACCATAGCGCAAATGTCTACTCAACCTCTCCTAGTTAACATGGTAGTGGCGACCCTTCGCCTCCGCCCTACCAGCACAGAGGAAGTCCCTGACAATCTTACAGATTTGCTTGAGGGTTGACGTGTTAACACCCAAGACAATGATCTGATGTAGGGGGTTCGCCAAGAGAACATATTTAACGAGCGTGACGCGCGCAACTTTCGTTATCATGAAAGTCTTCCAGGTCGGTAACAATGGGCAATACTGTCCACCATAGGCTGGAATGCCGCCACGGACAGCCGATAAAGCGACAGGGGGTTCCCCAGGTATCTGACCGGAAATGGCATGCAGAAATTGTTATGTTTGTGAACATCTTGAGGGTTGACGTGTTAACATCTTGTGTTTCATTATCTTTGTGAATGATAATGTTATGCACATGCAGAAATTGGACGTGGAAAATGGCTCTTAAATCATAGATGATTATGGCTAGAAGCATTTCAATGTTATGATCAAAGCATGACTGTTCAATTTCAATTCTAAAATCACAGACCTAGTCCAAAGCTTCTTCCAGTTCAGTTCTAGAGGGAATAAGAGGTAACATACACCTGACCATTAGATCATTTGAACACATCACGTTTTCATAAAATAACTGCGTTTACAGTTTGACACATAGAACAAAGCACTGGTTTGTAGCACATGCTACACATGTTGCTTGCATCTCAGATTTTGATGATAAATGATAACAAACAAGAAGGTAAACACCAAATGCAACCACAAGAGAACTATGTTCCTCTCATTTGCTACCGAGCACTTCAATTGTTGTGATTTCTGGTCTTTATTCTCAATCTTCTTATATTTTTGACATGTGATCGAACATAACTGATGCATGTTCTACATGCCATTCATGTTCATGAGCTAGCATCTTCGTGTCTTCAGACCTGACCACCAAGCTTAATTTTCTTCTCACGTTCTAGATTCTATTCTAATGACCAGACATATTGCTTAAATTAAGAAACACCCCCTTGAGGGATCAGTGACCTCTGGGTTGTGCCTGGTGATGTGAATGGCACAACGACATGATGATTACCTCGTCTTGGTTGACGAATGGCCTTCGGCCCTTAGAGCATCTCCAGCCGTTCGGCCCCTCATGCCGGTTTTCGGCGCTATTTTAGCGCCGCTTGGGGGCGTCCGAGTGGCGAAAACGCTTGGGGCGGCTTTTCTTCAGTCGCGATCTCAAGGGCGGCCCCAACAGAACGGCGATTTACACATAATTTCGAATGGTCGCCTTCCCGCTTCAAAGAACTGCAAAGTTCGGCGATCAAACATGCCACAGGCGGCGTGATCTGCGCGGGGAACAAAAAAAGTAGGACGGCCGATGGCTCAAAGGGGCCCGTCCAGGTCGACGGTAGAACCAATGGCCTCGCCGAATCCATCGGGCGGCGTGGACGGCGTGCCCAGAGTCGACGTCGTGCTCCTGGGCAAGGCGGGCGCAACCTGCATAGACGAGGAGGCGGGCGGCATGGGCGTCGTGACCACGGGCGGCGCCATTTGGGCCAATATCTTGGCGCGCTCGGCGACGAACCACTCCCTGACCGACGCATCCATTTCGGCCAAATTCATCGTCGCCATTGTCGCCAGGAAGGTGAGGTCAGTGTTCCTCTTCTTTGCGGCGGCGTTCGTCCTGAGGAGGTCGAGCTTGGCATCTTGCTTTGTCAGCAGCTCCGACCACCTCGCCTGGGCCTTCTCCTCCCTGATCGCGGCGTTGCTTGCAGCGTCGGCGATGCATTTCTCAATGACCGACTGCAGCCGCTCGGCAGCCGGCGTCGTGGTCTTCGCCGCCTTGGCCTTCTTGTTGCCCTCGCCCGACCGCCCTGCGGACGCCGCCGGTGCCGGCTCGTCTGGGTTGTAGACGCCGTTCTTGGACTTGGCGAGATGAACGCTGCACTCGTTCCATTTATCGCACATTTCGATCCGGGGGAAGACGTGGATGAACTTGAATTCGCCGCTGGTAACCTGCCGAAACATGGCGAACATGTGATACGTCCCAAACGTATCTATAATTTCTGCTTGTGCCATGCATGTTTTGTGTGACTTTGCCATGTTTTTCTTGAACTTTCATACACTTTTGAGCATATTTGGACTAACCTATTAACTCAGTGCACCCAGTTGCCAGTTCCTGTTTTCTGCTGTTTTTGTATTTCAGGTTTTCCGTCCATTAAAAATGCTCCAAAAATTCCGGAAAAATTATATAAAAAATCAGCGTCCCGGAAGCCTCCGGAAACACCAAGGAAGAAAGGGAGGGACACCACCAGGACTCCAGAAGGGTCCATGGCGCGGCCCATCCCTAGGCCGCGCCAGGCACCCTCCTGGCTGCCTGGTGGCCCCTCTCGGTGCCCCCTATTTTTAACCCCGAGGAGGAAATCCCTAATATCGAAGTACTTTTTCCAGAAGCGATTCCGATCTCCGCCTCCATCGAAAACTAGCTTCGGGGGTCACCAGGATCCTGCTCCGGCACCCTGCCGGGGAGAGCCTTGGCCCCCAGGGCCATCTTCATCGACTCTTCTTCCCCCATGATGCTTCTTGAGTAGTTCCTCCTTGGACTACGGGTTCTTGGCAGTAGCTATGTGGTATTCTCTCCCCCCTAGATCCTCAATACAATGTTCTCATGAGCTGCCCTACATGATTGAGATCCATATGATGTAATCGGTGTTGTGTTTGTTGGGATCCGATGAATTGTTACCTTGTTCAGTCCTAATAGGTTTATGAATTATTGTTGCTGCAATTTGTTGTTCTTAATGCTTGTTACTAGTGCACGAGTAGCATGATCTCAGATCTGAGCACGTTATGGTTGCATGATTATAATTGTTGTTCTAGATCTTATCTACGGTTGTATGCACCTATTATAGTCCGGAACCGGCGATCCCAATGGTGACAGCTTGGGACACCAAAGGGGATGGGCTATAATTTGAGGATCACATGTGTTCATGGAGTGTTAATGCCTTGTTCCGGTGCTCCGCCGCAGGAGCACCTTAATCTCCGTAAG
The DNA here is from genome assembly GCA_950022295.1 of Bromus sterilis. Classification (NCBI taxonomy): domain Eukaryota; kingdom Viridiplantae; phylum Streptophyta; class Magnoliopsida; order Poales; family Poaceae; genus Bromus; species Bromus sterilis. The sequence goes on from OX465598.1 coordinate 38,245,131, forward strand.
TTCCTTAAGTGGCCCCGTTCGTAGCGGGATGGTAGGACAAAAAATGTTGTGCAAAGTTCTTATTGCAAGCGCGTATAACTACATACGGAACACATGCCTACGTTTGGTTCTTAGACTAGGATGCTCTAGTTTGTTCTTTGGCTAGAGTTGGTGCAATTCTGTCAATTTCCCAACTGTAATTTGTTCACCCAGAACCTTGTTCTTTTGCTTGAGAGGTACCACTAGTGAAACCTTGAACCCCGGTCCATCTTTCACCTTCATTGCCTTCGTTTTTAATTTTACTTTCTTTGCTGATCCTACTACTTTGTTACTACTTTGTGGTGTTGGTGATTCAGGAAGTCTTAAAGGCTACACCCGTCAACACACCGTTGCTACTTATATCTTGTCTAGTGCTTTTTCAGATGTGGTTGAATTGACAACTCAACTGCTAAGGCTTATAAGTATTCTTTGGCTCCCCTTGTGTCGAATCAATAAATCGGGTTATTCTTACCCGCGAAGACTGTTGCGATCCCCTATACTTGTGGGTTATCAACATGCGCGCGAGCTACCGCGCCGCCGTCAGGACAGGCTTGTTTATGACGAGTTTACGTCGAGTTCGCGGCGGGTTCATACCTTTTGGTCGTTGCTGGCGTCGCTTTCGTGTCGGGCGAGCACCTCCTCTTGGATGCCGTGCCTCTTGTTGCACGCCGCCTGGATCGCCGACCAGTGGGACACCATGGCTTTCGTGCCACGGTCCATGAAGGTGCTACTGAAATCGGGGTCGACCATCTTCCGCTCGTCGAACGCCGCCTTGACCCTCCTCCAGTATGTGTCGCCGGTCTAGTTGGAGCCGGTGATGGGGGTCCAAACTCACCGTCTTCCATGCTTCGGCGAGGCATTTGTCTTCCTTGGCCGTCCACTTGACGCGGTTCAGCGCAACCTCGCCGTTCTTCCTCTTTTTCTTCCCTTTGACGGCCTGCTCCTCCGGCGTCTCTTGTGTCTCTTCGGCGTCCTCGTCGGCACCTTGCGTCTCTTCTTCGGCGCCGGGGTCTTGGGCGAAGTCGGCGTCCTCGGCCGCGGCGACGAAAGCCTCGGAGCCGGCGATGATGATGTTCTTCATCTCCGCGGTGAAGGGGATGGCTTCTCGGCGCAACAGGGACGGGGTGGATGCGGACGTGTAGGCCGGCGAGTAGGCCGACGAGCAGGACGCCGACGCCGGTCGCAGGGGAGCATGGGGGAAGGCGAGGTTGGGGTCGAAGCTGCTGGGGTCAGGCGACTGTGTGCACCCCCATGCCGACGGAGTTGAAGGGGAGAAGTTGTCGGCGGGGGAGACGACACTTTGCTGAGTTGGGGGGCGAAACTGTGGCGCGCCAGAGCGGAGGGCCGCCGCCGCCGCAAGGGCCTCCTGAAGGTCGCGCTTGGCCACAACCGCCGCCTCTTGGATGGCCTCCAGATTCTTCGCCGCCATAGCCTAGGCGGCCTCCAAGCTTTCCCGAGATTTCTGAGCGGCGAGCCTGTTGCGCCTTGCGGTGGTCGTCACATCACGACGCATCTCGTCGGCCTTCCACTAGGTGTCCGTCCAGCCGTCCGGCCTTGGTAGCGGCGCCCTCGGCTTCCTCTGCTTGGGGGCGGAACTGGCTCATCGGTGCGGCGAGGGGGCACATATTTCTTCTTCGACAGCATGGGGGAAGATCCGGGGGGAAATGGCGGGAGCTGGGGGCGTGGGGGAAAGGAAAACGGTGGGAGATACGTTCTATCTCGCTGACAGAGCGGCCCCACATGACGTTTCGTTTAGTTCGGCGTCCCCAAGAGCCCCCCAGCGTGCTGGGGTCGGCTTGGGATCGCCGGATCCACTTTCGGCCCAATCCAGCGCTAATTGGACTCTTGGGGCCGCGACTGGACGGATTTTGTTCGTCCGATGGAAATAGCGCCGGCTTGGAGGCCTCTTGAAGACGCGGGTGGAGATGCTACCACCTCCGACGGTCGCCGCTTTTACCATGGAAAACTCCGTCAATGACATCGATCCGCCCGCGTGGGCAGTGAACCGCAGCCGCAGCCGTGGAACAAATGAATGGCATATAGAACATGTAGCCCGCAGCCGCATGACAAAGTATTCTTGTCCGATGAACTGTGGCCCCTGGCCCGATGGCAATGGGTAGGGTATGGGTAGAATAGAGCAATACCATACCCATACCATTATAGTTCATGGGTATAAAATTTTATCTATATCCTTACCCATGGTTATGAAATTGTACCCACACCCATACCCGATGGATACCCGTACCCATCGGTTAGCCGTTGGGTAGATCAAATAGTATAGAAATGTTCATATTTTTACATTCATTGGTAGCACATTGGCAAGAAAATAATCTCAACTCAATAGCATGTAGACGAATACATGACAATTACTTATAAAGGCTATAGGTACCCACTAAGTAGATGAAACAGTATATGATATAGATACGCATGGGATTAGTCAAATAGTACAATAATATACATGGATAGGGTATGGATATACCCATGGATACAAAGCTCTATCCGTGGCCTGCTCACGACTTGATAGATAGGGTATGGGTACTACCATGGATATAAAAATATACTCATACCCTGTCCATGCGGGTAAGGTACCCGTACCATGGATAAAATTACCATCCTGACAATACTCACTGCAGTCGGGCACACCCTTGCTGGCCTTGGCTGTGTCAGCTGCTCATCTCCCATGGTTCATGGTGGATTGGTGGCAGCCGTGAGAGAAATATGAATTAGTTCGGTCGAACAAGGATTCTTGTTAGTGATTGTATTATTTTTTCAGCCGGATGTTTCCATATAGGTAACTGAGAGGCAACAATAAAATAAAAATACCCATAGAAGACCCTTCAAAAAAAAAAACCATAGAAGTACCAACGGGGTAGCCTAATTCCCATTTTTTATAAACAGTGTATTGTTTCAGCTCGATCAAGCCACTCCATGAACATTTGAGTTAGTAGTACTCCGTGAGACTAGTCGTGAAGTACATAAAAAAACACTCTACTGAAATTTGGGTATGGAGAAATGGAGGACTCATCCTAGTTTCGAGGACTATACCAGATCTCGACCCTTTTTTGAAAGTAAATGCAACTTTATTGAATTTAAAAGCAGTGTACAGTTGATATTACAGAACCAGTAGGGTTTAGGGATAGTAGCTTAGAAACATAGTGGCATGAGCCATGGCTATGAGAAGATGCATAGCAAACAAACTGAGGGAGAAGGCTCTGGTGTGCAATGTTGTGAGCCACAACATTGAGGTCCCTTTTTATGTGAAAGACAACACTTTGAGAAGAAGAGGTAGCTCGAATGAATCCAGCCAAAGGTGGTCTGATCTTCCACTGCACCCGACATCTTCTGATGTCTCTAGAGGCTGCCATTTTTGCCAAGGAGAGGTAATCTGTGAGAAAGGAGGGATTCTGAACTTGTAGACATTCAGCAACTTGAGCAGCCAAGAGAAGAGCTTGTGCTTCAGCTTCCAAAGGAGAGGAGGCAACAGGACTGTGGACTTGCACATAGATGGAGACATCCTGAAGATCCTGCACAAAAGAAATATAGATTCCAATACCCGTGGCCTGCTGGTTAGGAGCAAGACCACGAATTTTTGAGCAACAGTGAGCAGCATCAGAGAAAATTTTAGGCCCTGAGATTAGCAGGTCAGAGGAAATTGAATTGCCAGAAGTTGGCATTCCTGTATGAAGGGTGAGAGTGTTTGGATTGTCGCCAGGGGAGGTAGGGTGCAACACATCAGTGGACAGAGTTTCTTCTTGGTCTTGTTGATTGTTGGTATGTTCCTGCAAAACGTTAGTCACGGCTAGATTGGAAAACTCTTCTGTGGCACTGACAGCCGCCTTGATATGATGTGACTGGGACTTCTTTTTCCTGAAAATGGCATCATTCCTGTCTTTCCAAATACACCAAAGAAAGTTTAAAATGTTAGGCAGATTGGCTTGAGGATGATTGGAGCTAAGCATGGCCGAAAACCAAGCTGTCATGGTGGTGTCCGAGGTGAAGAAATTTTCTATCACCATATTCCAGGGAGGTAAAAACCGAATAGCTCGAGAGAAGGGACATAAAAAGAACAGATGAAACTCATCTTCTTCCATGCCACATCTGACACATTGCTTAGAGATGTGTATGGAGAAGCGCCCAGCTCTGCTCCCCGTAGGCAAAGCTTTCCTGAGAAGCCTCCATGCAAAAGTTTTAATTTTAGGAATGAGAGACTTGTCTTTCCAGACATTTTTGAGTAATTGTTTTGTAGCCGCAGCAAGAACAGCCGGCCTGTTCCTGGGGTTTGAGTTAATGTCCTGCAAACAAAGCTTATAAGTGGATTTGGAGTTACAAATTCCAGAAGGAGTAAGATTCCAGCAAAGAATGTCAGGGCAATCATCATGAATAATGGGAGTATTAAGAATGTCGTTTGCAAGCGGCTACTGAAAAGTAGAGTTAATCAGAGCGTTATTCCAGTTTTTAGTTCCAGCCTGCCATAAATCTGCAATGTGAGCAGGGTAATTATAAGGGGGGGTGTGGATAATTAGATTGTCATGAACGTTACGCCACTGTGAGCACCAAGGGGAGCTCCAAATGGAGCTATTTCCCTGTGTAATTTGAATTGAAGAGTTGGCAGCGAGTTTGGGCATGATTTTTAAAATAGAGGACCAGAAACCAGATTTCGGAACATTCGCAGCAGCTTTCCAGATTGAAGAATCATAGAAATATTTAGATTTTAGTACCTTGTATAAGTGGGAAGTAGGATCATTAGCAATTCTCCAAACAGGCCCTTCTATGTGCTTAGGACTTGTGGCCACATCCAATGGGAATATGAACTTCTGATGCCTCTCGTTCCTATTGGAATTTACACCTTCGCATCGCTCGTGTGACTAAATGTATCCATTCTAGCCCTTATCATTTTACTAACGTCTCTTATTTTATAGTGGCGCGATGAGAAATGTGTTCGTTCATTTGTTCCATTGGTCCATTACATACCTGAAGACAAGTGTATATATATGCGTTGTGTAACCGAGTCAAGTATGTGTAAGTATCCTAGCTTTTGATTTAAGCCATTATTACCTCACCAACTTTCAAAGAATCAATAGAACACGCCTGCTTCTATTTATGCGCCTGATTACTTCACTGCACAACTTTTTACATTATATGATACACCCAATATTGTACATCCACTCTGTTTAGAAATAAAGTTCCATATATACATGCGTCAATGATTCAAAATCATGGCCACTAATCATATGTATCTCTGTAAGTGAATCCCACTTTCAAGCACATACAAGCCCTTTAGACAATTAAGTATATGTAATCACTCTAATTTATATTTTCTAACACATGTGTAAACTTGAGATAAAACTCAGATTGATTGATTTGTTGTTGCCGTAGTACATGGGGTTTTATAGCACATGAGACCACCGATCCTTAACTTGGACTACAAGTCTACCAGGAATACAACTTGTAGTACAACTTGTATTGGAGACTAACTCTATAATCTAACACCCCCCGCAGTATCAACGTGGGGTTCAACAACGTTGAGACAGAGACGAATATCATTAAAAGGTGTAGTAGCTAAGCCCTTGGTGAAGATATCCGCAAACTGAGCAGTCGTAGGAACATGAAGAACTCGAACTTGTCCCAAAGCAACCTTCTCCCGAACAAAATGAATGTCAATCTCGATGTGCTTGGTACGGCGATGCTGCACAGGATTGTTGGACATATACACTGCTGAGATGTTGTCACAATAGACAATAGTAGCATGCTGAACAGGACGTGAAGCTCCGTGAGTAACTGGCGTAGCCAAACTGTTTCTGCAGCAGCATGGGCGACTGCACGATATTCAGCTTCAGCGGATGAACGAGAGACGGTGACCTGCCTTTTTGAAGACCAAGAAATTAAATTGTTACCAAGAAAAATACAATATCCGGACGTAGATCGACGAGTATCGGGACAACCAGCCCAGTCCGCGTCAGAATATGCTGTCAGTGATGATGGAGAGGATGTATTTATGTGAAGACCGTGGTCGAGAGTTCCTTTGAGATAGCGAAGGATACGTTTGACATGATCATAATGAGGAATGCGAGTATCATGAATATACATGCAAGCTTGTTGGACAACATAAGAGATTTCAGGTCTGGTGATGGTAAGATATTGCAACGCACAAGTGATGCTTCGGTATAAAGTGGGATTGGAAAAGGGTTCACCGGCGAGAGAAATTTGGTAGTAGTATCAACTGGTGTGCGAGAAGACTGGCACTCAAGCATGCCTGCGCGAGATAAAAGGTCAAGAATGTATTGTCTTTGAGATAGAAACATGCCATGAGAGTCACGAGTAACAACAATACCAAGGAAGTGGTGAAGCGAACCGAGATCTGTCATGGAGAATTCAGCACTAAGAGAGGAGATAATGTGAGTTAAGAGGGTTTGGGAAGAAGCGGTTAGAACAATGTCATCAACATAGAGAAGCAAATAAACAATATCGGAATTTTGACGGTAAACAAAAAGAGAAGAATCAGAAAGAGAAGGAGCAAAGCCAATGGTCTGAATAAAGGTAGAAAAACGTTGAAACCATGCACGAGGAGCTTGTTTTAAACCGTAGAGAGATTTCTGAAGAAGACAAACATGATTCGGAAAGGTAGAATAAGTGAACCCAAGTGGTTGCTGACAGTAGACAGTTTCTTGAAAGGAACCATTAAGAAATGCGTTTTTAACATCGAGTTGATGAATGGGCCAGGTGGAAGAGATGGCAATGCTAAGGACAGTGCGAATGGTGCTAGGTTTTACAACAGGGGAAAAGGTTTCATCATAATCTATTCCGTGCTGGTGAGAGTAACCGCGACAAACCCAGTGAGCTTTGTAGCGTGAGAGAGTGCCGTCAGAGTGAAATTTTTGGCGAAAAACCCACTTGCCAGATACGATGTTTGCACCGGGTGGACAAGAAACAAGTTGCCAGGTGTTATTTTCAAGTAAGGCAGCGGATTCTTCTTTCATTGCATTGGCCCAATGGGGATCTAGAAGAGCAGCCTTGTAGGATTTTGGAAGGGGAGAGACAGTGGGAGTAACATGAAGATTAAGACGATCAACAGGTTGACGGAAACTGGATTTAGCTCGTGAGCGCATGTGATGATCATTGTGAGGTTGAGCAATGGGAAGTGCACGATCTGGTAGGGTAGAGGTAGAGGAGGGTTTAGTGGGAGAGCCGGGAGCCGGCACCGGAGAGGAGGGAGTTGTGTCAGGTGCGGTAGGTAGGTGCGCGGGATCAGGTGTTGCAGCAGAAGACGGTGGGGAAAAAGTAGCTACAGCTGGACTTGGTAGTGGAGTGGTGACAGATGGTGGTGTTGGAGGAGCAGGAGATTGGAGGGGTGAAAGAAGAATGCGACTGAGTGTTGGAGGAGACGATGTGGTGGATTCAGAGGTTGTGATGGATTCAGAGGTTGGCTGAGCGAAGGGAAAAAAGTTCTCAAAGAAAGTAACATGACGTGAAATGTGTACGCGACTGGATATGGGGTCAAAACAACGATAGCCTTTGTGTTCATCAGAATAACCGAGGAAGATACAGGAGAGAGATCGAGGTGCTAGTTTGTTAGGGGAGGTGGCATAAGAGTTGGGAAAGCAAAGACACCCAAAGACTCGAAGTTGAGGATAATTAGGATGAGAAAGAAAGAGAGAGAAATAGGGAGTGGTGTTAGGGTTTACTTTGGAAGGCCGGATGTTTAAGAGGTAGGTTGCGGTGTGGAGAGCTTCAACCCAGAATTTTTGTGCCATGGATGCATGAAGGAGAAGAGTGCGAACGATATCATTGAGGGTGCGAAGAGATCGTTCAGCTTTTCCGTTTTGAGGTGAGGTATAAGGGCAGGAAAAATGAAGAAGAATGCCGTGTTGGAGAAAGAAGTTGCGATTTTGAAAATTATCAAATTCTCGACCATTGTCACATTGGATAAAACGAATATGGAGAAAGAAGTAGACAACAACATATCTTTGAAAATTGAGAAAGATGGTGTGGACATCAGATTTATTGCGCAAAGGAAAGGTCCAAACAAAATGTGTATAATCATCTAGAATAACAAGGTAATATTTGAACCCGGAAATACTAGTATGTGGGGATGTCCATAAGTCACAATGCAGCAATTCAAAAGGGAAAGTACTATAGGATGTAGAGGAACTAAAAGGTAATCTGACATGTTTGTATGTTTGACAGGACTCACAAACTGACCTATCATGAGTATTTCTATTACAGGGAATGGAAAATTTTCTAAGAAGAGACGATAAAACTGCGGCATGTGGATGACCGAGACGTTGGTGCCAGAGATCAACGGAAGCCATCATGGAGGAGGGTTGGTCGGTGACAAGGGCTCCATGGAAAGAGTAAAGGTCGCCTGAACTATTGAAGCGCGCGATCACTGCCTTGGTCAGGAGGTCCTTCACAGATAAACCAAAGGGATCAAACTCAAGAGAAACATGATTGTCGGAAGTGAATTTGCGAACAGAAATAAGATTCCTAATAAGTGCAGGTGCAACAAGAACATCACGAAGAAGAAGAGTTTTAGTTGGGTTAGGAATATGAGTATGACCAACACAGAATATAGGAGTGGTAGAACCATCTCCTAGAGTGATAGAAGAAAAGGGAGATGAAGTAGAACAGGAGGACAACATGTTATTTGACGATGACATATGGCAAGAAGCACCGGAGTCGAAGATCCAGTCCATACCTGAGTTCCCCTGAGCAACAAAATTATTCATGGCTTGCAAGAAGGCGGCCTGGTCCCACATTGGCGTCGCTGCAGGTAGCTGAGTTGGTGCTGATGACGAGGAGGCAGCATGTACGGCGTGTCGCCATATGGATAGGAGGCCGGAGCATCATAGTAGGTGTTCACGGGAGGGCGCGATCCAAGCAGCCCCGGTGCGCCAGTGGGGGGCGCATGCCTGGCATCCAGGAGCCGGAGAAGGTCGGCGGGGCGCCGATCGGAGAGGGGGCGGCCCAAGGCATGGGCCAAGCTTGCACCATCCCTGTCCACGGATCATGCGGAGGACACCATCCAGGTGAAGCTGGGAGAGCAGGCGGTGCAGCTGAAGGAGTACTTGGCGGCGCGGTTGCTGATGACGGTGTCGTAGTAGATCGCGACGGCCTGTAGACATGATTCTTGCCTCGATAATTGGGGCTCGGTCGCCATCCAGGAGGAGGTTGCATCGTTGGCGTGGGAGGCGGAGCAACAGGCACTAGAGGTGCTGGTGAAGGTGCCGGCGGGCGCGACGCATCATGAAACAGTTGAGGACGAGATTCCTTGCGCGCCCGAGTGTCAGCGGCGAGCTGCAGCATGGATCGTACTTCGGCAAAGGTTGGTGGAGGCCGCATCATGGGGATGAAGGAGGCCTGCTTGTCGAACTCCTCGCTGAGGCCGACAATGACAATATTGATGAGCTGCGAGTCGCTGACGATGTCGCTAAGTTCCCGAAGCTCGTCGCCGATGGCTTTGATGCGTTGGCAGTAGAGGTTCACCGGGGTGTCACCTTGAGTCATGTTGCGCATCTCGGTATGCAGGACGTTCTTGCGGGCATCGCCGTTGCTCTGAAAGAGCTGGCGCAGAGAGGCGCAGATCGTGGTGGCTGTGGCGTTGTCATGGTCTAGGGTATTGAAGATTTCGGTGGAGATTCTAGTTTAGAACCATTGAGCGATGGCGAGATCGTCCTTGACCCATTGGGGATCGTCTGGGCGAGGGACGCTGTTGGAGGCGATATGGGAGCGGAGGTTGCAACGCCAATATGAAGATCAAAGAGATTCCGCCAGTGGTAGTAATTTTGGGCGGCGAGATCAAGAACAGTGGGGATGAACAGGCTCACATCGACGATGGTGTCGGCGAGGGAGATTGGTGCGGTGGCGATGAGGGCAGGGGAGGTATTAGAGTTGGGAACTAGGGATAGTTGGGAAGATTGTATGGCGGAAGCGGAAGCTTTAGAGGCGGCCAGGGCGGCGCGCCGCTCGAAGAAGCCGGGCGGCGGCAGCGGAGGAGGATTGGGTGGGCGAGCCATGGCCTAGGAACGAAAATCTGATACCATGTAAACTTGAGATAAAACTCAGATTGATTGATTTGTTGTTGCCGTAGTACATGGGGTTTTATAGCACATGAGACCACCGATCCTAACTTGGACTACAAGTCTACCAGGAATACAACTCGTAGTACAACTCGTATTGGAGACTAACTCTATAATCTAACAACATGCAAGTCTTCTTCATCATGAATTTTCCATTTTAAATAGTAAGCAATAGAACTAAAGCAGAAATCATAAGAAAGTCTAGGTGCATCCACCCTACATTTACTGCATCGATCCTACATTTGTTTTTTAATTTTATTAATTTTACTGTTTACATAAAGAGCATTTGAGCTTGAGTTTCCTTTTTCTTTTTTGAGGATAGCATTCGAGCTCGAGCTAATGACATCACTTGCTCCATATAAGTACTTACGGGGTAGCCTACTACCTTTTTTTACAAGCAGGGTGATGTGATTATTGTTTTAGTCCGATCAAGCCACTCGATGAATTTTCGAGTTAGTACGTGAGACTAGTCGTGAAGTACTCCCTCCATTCTGAAATAGTGTATTTTCAATTTTGCAAAAAAAATGAACTTTTAATATCAAAACTGTTTCAAACGGATCCATGTATATATACATCTTCTTCCTCCATCCATCGCTCGCGCATCGCCAGGGGCAGGCGCCACTCAGCTGCTGGAATCGTCGCCCAGGACCTGGTCCGCAACCGCCCAAGACCCTCGTGTTGACACCAGTTTTTGACACGACAATATTCATATACCATGAAAAACTTTGGTATCGTCGATATGAACATCTTTGTAGTTCGAGCCATCGTCATCCGATTCCATCTTGGAGACCGAAACTATGTTGGAAGCGATAAGATCCTGGCATACAAAGTACTATTATGCCAATTAGGCCTTCAAGACATCATCAAATGGAAAAATTATCTACATGGTGCGGCTTGGTCTCGTCGAACCGATCGATTTTGGTTTTTTAATCATCGCAATCCGAGTTCGTATGCAAAAGTTACAACTCTTGGAGTACAACCCTATCATAAGCCATAGAGTGGCGCGACCCACCAGACACTTATATAACTGATGTCTGGTGGGTAGCGCAAGTTCTGACCTGTTTTGCGTGAGAATTTAGGCCTTGAAGATGGAATCAAATCAAAAAACGTTCAGCATGAAAATCCTTTGAAATTTCAAGGGCTACAATTTTGATGTTTTGACTTTTTTCATCCGAGGTCATTTTCAGCCCCGAAACGCACAAAAACCGAACTGTTGTCCCAGGCCCACCTGTAATCCGACTTCGGTTTTGTATGGAAAGATTTGGACGGGATTTGGAGTCCTTTTCTTGTACGGAAAGTCCAGCCTCCTCATATATAGATGAGGTGACGGCCGATTGAAACAACACAATCAATCGCAACCTAAACGCAAACCCTACTTTCGTCTATTTTTCATATCTCATCTATCGTGTTCTTTCTCTCATTCTTCGTTGTTCTTCAGGTTTGGAGACAGTGACCTACGGAGCTCCTTGGGCGTTCAGGACGACTTGGAGCAGCCCATAGTCGCCGAGATCCCCGACGGGGTCTCTCTCGGGAGTTTGGGGTTTCGGGTGTCTCAAAAGCATCCGGCAGATGTCTTGCGTATCGCGCTTCTGCTCGGATCTCCTTCGACATGAGCTGCGGTGCATCACCACCGGCGTCGAGGGTACACGTGATGTTTTCGTCTGTCAACACACTTTTTTGGTGACTCCGTTGCGGACAAGTTTCAAGAAATCATCATCAACCATGTCCAAGTCAGAGATCAACACCGATAACATCATTAAGCATAGCCTTGATGATCTATCGGAGGAACGCCGCCAAATCTATGAAGGATTCAAGAAGCAGAGCGACGAGGCTCATGAGGCGCTCAAGAAGGAGCTCGAGGAGGAGAATTTGCAAGCTTTCCTCGGAAACTTCAGCAAGGGACGCAAAGGCCACGCTACTTCAATTGGAGAAATCAAGATCCCTCCTCTTCCCGTTGAGCCGACTAAACCCAATGTAAGCGCTACCTTTTCTCAAGAGCAATGGGCAGAAATTGAGAGCCGTATTACTGCTAGTAATGATCTAATCTATCAAGTTTTCTTGGAAAATACTAAGGCCCAGAAAAATAATGCTCAATCTTCTAATGCTAATAATGGCAGTATGCTTGCTAGTATGGGAAACCCTAGCTCAACTTTGCCTTTTTCATCGGCACCACCATTGCCGATGAGTTACTCGCCTCCTCATACAAATCAGATTGTGCCTATGCAAGGTAATTCCATCATGCCTAGTTCGGTGAACGTGCCGAACCAAGCTATACCCATACGTGAAAATATTGTTCATATGCAACCGAGTTACAACTCGGTTTACTCGGGCACATACACTACTCGGCTGTTGCCGAGTTACAATTCGGCTGACCCAACTCGGTCACATACACTACTCGGCTGTTGCCGAGTTACAATTCGGCTGACCCAACTCGGTCACAGCCGAGTTACAATTCGGCAGACCCAACTCAGTTCCAACCGAATTACAACTCGGTGTACATGCCACCTTCAGCGCCCGTAACCAGCAATCCTATCCCTCCTATGCCACTGTCACAAGCTGCATCAGCTACGACAGACGATGCCTTAGCTAACCTTAGGGAGGAGATGACTAAAATGCTTCGTGATAACTTTGGTGTCGAGTTACCTAGGAATCGGATTTACCAAAAACCGTATCCTAAATACTTTGATGCAATCCAGTGCCCTTCAGGTTATAAGATCCCATAATTTACTAAGTTTGATGGAGAGGGCAAGAAAACTACATGGGAGCACATTAGTTAGTACTTGGCGCAACTTGGTGAGGCTGGCCGCATTAATGAATTGAAAGTGCGTTTGTTTCCTTTGTCATTAACTGGTACTGCAGTTTCATGGTTTTCTTCTTTGCCGCATGGTTCTATTAGCTTGTGGTCACAATTAGAATAGAAGTTTCATGATCACTTTTATAGCGGCGATAATGAGATTAAGTTGTCACACCTTACATCGGTTAAGCAAAAAAATGATGAATCAGTTTCTGACTATGGCAAGAGATTCCGAGATACTAAGAACCGGTGCTATAGTTTGGTGATAACAGAAAGAGACTTGGCTGATCTTGTTCTTAATGGTTTAAAGACTAACATTAAGGAAAAACTAGAAGGCCATGAATTCCTAACCATCAACCAAGTTTTGCAGAGAGCTTTGGATGAAGAGAGCCGGAGCAAAGAGCTCAAGGATGTGCATAGGTACAAGGTTGATCGTCCTAAGGTGAACGTGGTTGAGTATACTAGTGATAACTCGAACGATGAGGCAGATGTCTATGCTGCTGAGTTTGTTTGGCCCTCAAAGACCAAACATTTTACTTGTCTTGATCTAAAGCCGATTCATAAGAATCGGGAGGAAGAGATGAAATGCACTTCTAATGTTGCTAAATGTGATAGAATTTTTGATGCTTTGCTGCAAGCTAAGATTATCAAGATGTCTCATACTTTACCACCGTTTGAAGAGCTAAAACGCCGTGCTTATTGCAAATATCATAAATCCTTTTCTCATGCTACTAACGATTGCAATGTTTTCCGACAACAGATCCAATCGGCCATTAAACGGACGATTGAGTTTTTCTGAGATGCAAGTTGATAAGCAGCCCTTCCCAATGAATACCATGGACTTGGAGGGGAAGAAGATGTTAATTCGACCAGACATAGCTGAATCAGCTAACAAGGCTAATGTTGTTATTGGTGAATCCCGGAAAGATAATGATGGCAACAAGAGCCCGGGAAGGCAAGTGGCGCTGGACAAGCAACCCGGAGGTGGAGAGACAATCAAGATCACTATTCGAAATATTGCTGCTCCGAGTGGTGTACAACAATCAAATGCCGAGTTAGATGCAGCTCGAAAGAGAGCATCCGAGTTAGCTCCAGCTCGCCAGGGCAAGAATCACATGGAAGGAGAAGGTTTCGAGTCGCACGCTACTCGGCCAAGCAGGAATTCCGAGTTATGTGTTACTCGGACAGGAGGAAATTCTGAGTTACTCGGGGGGCAATCATCGGCTAATAATCGCGTTAGATTTGTCAAGCCCAAGAGTCCAGAGGTCGGCAAGTGGAAAAAGAATGATGCTAAGCCGCAGAACAAGAAAATCAAGCCTACTTTTGACATGTTGTTGTACAAATATGCCAACCAAGCAGCAGGTTCTAGCTCAAACCGGTCATCATCAACATTGAAGCACTCGAGATCACCGCTCAAACAGGAATACCAACGCCACGCATGGCCATATGGGGCATGGATGCCGGCGCCGTTGATGATGCCGCCCCCTTATGCGCCATACTACTCGGATTGTTTCGACGAGAGATGGGAGCAACCCCCAATGGTTCCCTCTGCTTTTCATCCAGGGTGGGCAACACCAAGGAGGTCCGTACATGATAGGCTCTCTTATCCCAAACAAGGCCGTTTGAACAGTGGTGCAAGCCGGCCAATGCAAGGTTACTCGGAAAGGACCGACAAAAAGGTGTGGCGTGCTAAGTCACCAAGTGCTGAAAAATCCGAGTATGCCAAGAGAAAGGAAGGAGATGTTAGTGCCAAGACTGTCATGGTGGGCACCGAGGTGTTAAAACTCAAGGATCCGAGTAACAGCAACTCGGCTGAACTAAAGAAAGCTATCTCGTTTCCAAGTAGTGATGTGGTTGCTCTTCCGAGTAACAATGCTACTGCTGCTCCGAGTGACATGCCTTCTGTACCACCGAGTCCTTTGGCTAAAAATCATGAAGCTGGTCCGAGTGAAGTCAATCCAAGGGATCCTAAATATACACAACCTAGGTGGTGTCCTCTCGGTATAACCAAAACGCAGAAAAGGAAATTGCAGCGCATGAGGAACCGCGAGAAGACGGAACAAGAAGCAGAGAAGCAAAGGGACGAGTTTTTCAATACAGAACGTCCCATGATGCTCGCAGGGAGGGTGTGGAAGCCGAAGCAAACAGAAAATATGGTGGTTTCTACATCTACCGCAGCAGCGCCCACACATCCAAAGGAGGATGATGCGACTACCATGGTATCGTCCGAGTTACCCATGGATGCATCTTCACTCGGAGATACAAAGGAGCCAGTGGAAACACTTGAGGAGGAAGACGAGTTGCTTGACTATGAGTCTTCACCGGCTCATGAAGGTATGGATATCAACATGGTGTTTTACTTACCTGCTGAGTTCCGTGCTACAGATGAGGAAGGAGAGGTAGCCCACATGGATTTCGGCCCCAAAAATGCTATCTTCGAGAAGCCAAAGGAACCGGTGACACACTCGAGGCCATTATACCTCAAAGGACATATTAATGGATCCTTGGTTGCTCGGATGCTTGTTGATGGTGGTGCTGTTGTGAATCTGATGCCCTATTCGGTCTTCAAGAAGTTGGGTTTGAAAGATGAAGATTTGATAAAGACGAATATGGTGCTCAATGGATTTGAGGGCAAAGAGAAAACTGAAGCCAAAGCTGTCATGTATGTGGAGATTACGGTTGGAAGCAAGACTTTGGCTACTGCCTGCTTTGTTGCGGAGGTGCAAGGGAACTACAATGTTATACTAGGCCGTGACTGGGTTCATGCAAATCAGTGTGTGCCATCTACTATGCACCAATTTTTGATATAGTGGGTTGATGACGAGGTGGAGGTCGTTCATGCTGACAACTCGGTCTGTGTTGCTATGGCCGAGTCATCGCTGGATTGGCAACACCCCAATGTTACTTGCTTAACAGGGCGCGACTTGACATAATTTGACTTTCTCAGCGCCACCAAGAACGGGTTCTTACCCATAGTGTTAAAGACGATTGGTGATAATCGGTTCCAGGGAATATGTTTAAATGGATTGTAACTCCTAGTCATTACCAAACCCACATGAGGCAGTCAACTCGGAGACAGAGGCGACCGAGTTACAGTCACTTGAGAGTGGAGCTACCGAGTTACAACAACTCGGAAGTGGGGCTGCTGGGATGCAACAATTCGAAAGCGAAGTCCGCCGAGTTGCACACCACTCGGATGATGAAAAGTTCGGAATCGATGTGTATCAAGTTACGTCTAACTCGGAATGGTTGTAGAAGCGCATTGAAGCATATCTGTCAGAGGAGAACGATATGTTCAAATCTATTGAAGAGTTGGATGATATGGACAAGCTGGGGCAAGGTTTCACGCCGGCTGATACATTAGAGGAAGTAGACATAGGAGATGGTTCAATCCCAAGGCCGACGTTTATAAACAAAAATTTAAGAGCCGATTGTAAAACTAAATTGATCGAGCTATTGAAAGAGTACGTTTGTTGCTTTGCATGGGAATATCATGAGATGCCAGGTTTAAGCCGAGAGCTAGTTGAGCATCGGTTACCTATAAAGAGCGGTTTTAGGCCTTATAAGCAAGCACCTAGAAAAGTCCATCCTAAAATGTATGACCGCATCGAAGAAGAGATCGGTCGTTTGCTTAAAACTAATTTCATTAGACCTTGCAGGTACGCCGAGTGGATTTCCAACATTGTGCCCGTGGAGAAGAAAGGATCCGGCAAGTTGAGTGTGTGCCTTGATTTCAGAGATCTGAACCGAGCTACCCCCAAAGATGAGTATCCCATGCCTATAGCTGATATGCTTATTAATGATGCTTCTGGACATAGAGTTATCAGTTTCCTTGATGGTAATGCGGGATATAATCAAATCTTTATGGCCGAAGAAGACATATACAAAATAGCTTTTTGATGCCCTGGTTTCGTGGGTTTATTTGAGTGGTTAGTGATGAACTTTGGTTTGAAGAATGCCGGAGCCACATATCAGAGAGCTTTGAATTTAATCTTTCATGTTCTACTCGGTATTATAATTGAGGTTTACATTGATGATATTGTGGTCAAGTCGAATGCTTTTGAGTCTCACTTAGCCGATTTGCGTCTAGCACTTGAGAGGATGAAGAAATATGGACTAAAGATGAATCCTTTGAAGTGTGCTTTTGGTGTATCGGCTGGCAAGTTCTTGGGTTTCATTATTCACGAAGAGGGTGTAGAAATTGATCCCAAGAAGATAGGGGCTATCCAGAAGGTGGAGGCTCCGACGTGTAAAAAGGATATGCAAAGTTTCCTTGGCAAGGTTAATTATTTGAGGAGATTCATTGCTAACTTGTCAGGAAAGGTTGATGCATTCACTCCTATACTTCGGTTAAAGAATGATACTGAGTTTACTTGGAGGGCAAAACAACAAGAAGCTTTTGGTCAAATCAAGAACTATTTCTGCACTCCTCCGGTGATGAGAGCTCCCAAGCATAAAGAGCCTCTTAGGCTTTATATTGCAGCAGAAGGAGGTGTTATTGGTGCTGTTTTGACTCAAGAAACCGAAGGGAATCTAAGTCGGCGCCTATTGGATGCGGAGACAAGGTACACTTTTATTGAAAAATTATGTCTATGTTTATATTATGCTTGTACAAAATTGAGACATTATCTCGTACCAAGTACTTGCATAATAGCTTGTCAAACCGATGTAATCAAATATATGTTGCATAGGACCATTCTTAGTGGTAGAATTGGCAAGTGGGCTTATGCTTTAATTGAATATGATTTGGCTTATAAACCTTTGAAATCTATGAAAGGCCAAATTGTTGCTAATTTCATTGTTGAGCATCGGATTAATGACGAGCATGATATTGATATGAATTTTGCCTTGGTAGTGCCTTGGATATTATATTTTGATGGATCAGTTTGTAGCAACGGTCAAGGTGTTGGTATTTCTTATATATCTCCTCATGGTACTGTTTTTGAAGCCTCATGCCTCTTAGAATATTTTTGCATGAATAATCAAGCCAAATATGAAGCATTGTTGTTCGGTTTAAGAATGCTACTTGCTATAGGTGCTACACATATTGAAGCTTTTGGCAATTCATTATTGGTAGTTGATACGTCCAAAACGTATCTATAATTTCGGCTTGCTCGATGCATGTTTTGTGTGATATTTCTATGATCTAGATACACTTTCATACACTTTTGATCATATTTGGACTAACCTATTAACTCAGTGCACCATAGTGCCAGTTCCTGTTTTCTGCTGTTTTTCTATTTCAGTTTTTCCCCATATAAAAAGTGCCAGAAAAATTCCGGGAAAAATATAGGAAAAATCAGCGTACAGGAAGCTTCGCGAAGAGCCCGAGTGGGGCCAGAGGGGAGCCAGGGGTGGCTCAGGCGGCCACCCGGCGCGGCCACCCCCTGGGGCCCCTGGTCCACCTCTGGCTTCCCCCCTTCGCCTATATATTACCCGTGACGTGAAACCCTCGAGGACAAAACCCTTTTTCGCGATCTCGCCTTTGTTCCGCGCTTCCGAGATCGGGAGCACCAGAAGACCTCTTCCCGGCACCCTGCCGGAGGGAGGGTTGACCTCCGGGAGTCTCCTCTCCACCGTGGATGCTTCCCGGATGTCTTGTGAGTAGTTTTCCTTGGACCATGGGTCCGTGATCAGTAGCTATGTGATGTTCTCCTCCCCTCTTTGTTCTTCATGGTTTAGACCTCGTAAGCTGCCCTACATGATCGAGGCACTTTTGTAATCTTTCTGTTGTTGCTATGCTGAGTTTGATGGGATCTGATGGATTATGAGATTATGTTCAGATTGTGATTGAGTAATATATTTGGTTCTTATCTCTTATATTTTTGTTCCTAAGTAATTCTTGCATGTTCTCCGTTGCTGTTTATTGCTTTGGCCAAGTAGTAGGTAGTAACCCCAAGAGGGAACGTTTTGCTCGATTGTGGGTTCATGCCCCCCGATGACACGCTTGAGTGACAGAAACATGAGTCTAGGGGATGTGATGTTGCCACAAGGGGGAAAACAACGGTGCTTGTGACCGCGGTTGCAAGGATTGTTTACTTTACGCAAAGTTCTTTTTAATGCAGTTGTCTGTTGCTTTGGGTTTACACTTTGGGTGGGGCTCGCAACTTAATACCAGCGAGATGTTCTGGATAGATATCTCAAGGTGGATGATTAGTAGTAGATGCAGTTGGATTTCGGTCTACTTATTTTGGCGTACTGCCCATGCTTTTGAGCCTCTTCCTTTCTTTTGTAGCATAGTTAGGATTGCGGTGCGTTCATAATCCTGTCGATTGCCCTTATGTAATTTTTTCACCTCGCATAGCAGTTTTATCGTGTTTTGGGAGAGAGACATCACTAGTGAACATCACGTATCCGGGTCCATATCCTCATTACTGTTTACACGCTCATTTACTTTTCTGTTTTTACTTTCAGTTGCTATCATTATCCCTTGCGTTTGATCCTTTGTGAACAACAAGACCGGAGAGATTGACAACCTCTCTGAACTTCGTTGGGAACAAAGTTTTTTGTGTCTGTGTGCAGGTCCGCGTCAGTTGCGCCGCTGACACCTACTTATCATCTCTGGAGTCCTACTCGAGACAAACCTTGGTATCTTTACTGAGGGAAATTTGCTTCTGTGCTACATCACACCTTCCACTTGGGGTTTAACAACGAAGGGCGAGAAATCACTATCATTACCTCGCGCATCAAGCCAAATTTCTGGCGCCGTTGCCGGGGACTCCGAGTGCTAAGATAGGGGAGTTGCACACTACCCTTTACCTTTGTTTTTTTTAGTCTTGTTAGTTTACCTTTCCCTTTTTACTTTTGTGTCCTTAATCAAAAATACCTACTAATGCTATCTTCACCATGGGTGTGGAACCACCCAAATATGGTAGGATGGACATGTTTCACTTGGCTCGTCTTCGATCAATTTGTGCTCGCGCTAAAAACCCAACCGACTTGGTTGAGGGAAAATCATTGGATGAGCATGCTCATTATACGCGGCACCGCCTATCTGAGAAAGGGAAAAACTTATGGGACCAAATACGAACTTCATATTGCTATGCCGAGTGTTTATGCCACATTTATGATTTTACTTGCTGCTCTAATATAGAGCGTAAACACCTTCCTTTCCAATGTGAGTTTAATGAAAATGAGATCCTATATTCTTATGCCAAAGGTGTTTATGATTACTTTGATGTTGAAAAGATTGAAGAGTTTGTTGCTTTTAAAGGTGCTTATGAGATTGCTTCTTTGATTGAAAAGTATTACGATACTATTCACAAGTCTGAAAACTTTGCTGTTCTTGCTTATTGCTTTGAGAATTATACTTCCAATGCTTATATTGAGGATTTTAAAAATAGAATGCTTGCTGCCCAAGAAGAGGCTAATGATTGCTATGAAGAGGAATCTTATGATTCCGAGGACTCACTTGATACTTCCCTTTCTGATGATTTTGATACTTGCTTTGTTGATGGCCATGATGCCACTATGGATGATGCCTACGAATATGAACTTGATATAGTTCCTTATGTTAGGCATGAAATTATTTTTGTTTCACCCACACTTGATTGCCCTATTATCCTTTTGAAATCTCCAACTATTCCGGAGAATTTTTCTCTTATCAATGCTCAATGTGATGGGTTGCATCTATCTTATCATCCTAAAAACCGTGCTGAAAACAATACACGTGTGCTTGTAGGTCATGAACAACATGATTTATGTGATAGTTATATTCTTGATGTTGTTCATGATGCTACTTAAAATTACTTTGAGAGAGGAAAGTTTGGTTGTAGAAACTTCCATGTTACAAAAACACCTCTCTTCATGTTGAAAGTTTTGAAATTGTTCATGTTCCCCCTTTCTATGCATGTCACTTTGTGCTTCTTTGAATTATTTTCTTACAAGATGCCTATGCATAGGAAGTGGGTTAGGCTTAAATGTGTTTCATATTTGCTTCTTGATGCTCTCTTTTGCTTCAAAATTCTTATTCTTGTGAGAGCATCTTCTATAATCTTTATGCCTAGCTAATGGCTTTAAAGAAGCGCTTTCGGGAGGCAGCCCGCAACGAATTTAGGTTTTTATTTTTTGCTTTTGTTGTGTCTTGATGTTTGTTACTACTGTAGCAACACCATTGTATCTTTATTTTTCAGCTTTGTGCCAAGTTATAGCCTCTTATGATAAGGGAAGCAAAAGTTGTGACATGCTGTCCAGAAAACAGATTATGTCCCTTGACAGAAAAATTCGAATCAAATCACCAGATCATCTTTTTGATCTGATTTTTTTGACAGCATGCTCTATACAATTGTGAAACTTTCGTATGTTCTGAGTTTTTTGATTTGAGTTGCAGAAGTGCCCCTAAAAAATTCTTTAGTACCTGCTGTTCTGTTTTTCACAGATTCTGCCACGTTTTGTCTCTCCTAACTTTTGCAAACCTTAAGCTTGCTTTTTCTTTGCAAAAACTTTTTGGCACTCTTGAGAAACAGTAGCTCTTCAAGAATATATTTATATCCAGTGGGGAAAAATTATTTTATTAAGAGTACTAACCTCTCTAATCAGCTTATGATGAGTTATGTATGAAGGGAGTTTTAAAGTGTGCGATGGAAGATGATGAAAGAAGATCCAGGAGTGTCAAGCGCTCAAGCTTGGGGATGCCCCCATGCACCCCCAATAAATATTCAAGGAGACTCAAGAGTCTAAGCTTGGGGATGCCCCCGTGCATCCCCTTCTCCATCAACAATCATCAGTTCGTCCTTCGTCTCACTATATTTTTATCACTTCATGCGTTATGTGCTATGCTTGGAGCGTCTCGCTCTTAGGTTTTATTTTTAGTTTTATTTAGTTTTGCTTGTTGTTCATAACAAGTTAGACCCCGTCTTACTTTGTGTGGGAGAGAAACACGCTCCACTTTCAAAATCTAGAACACATCATAGGATTTTTCCTGCTTATCTTTTTGCTGTTGTATGTTCTTTATCTTTTCATAGCTGCTGCCATGTTTAGTTTTAGTCTTAGTTTGTCTTTAGCAAGAGCCTTGGCTTTTGTTTAGTCTGTTGCTGGAACTCTTTTTAGTTTTCATGTTTATCTTGTTAAAGAGAGTTGGTTGTTGCACTGAGTTGTGTCTTGTCTTGAAAGTAGGTAATTGAGGTTTCTATTTAATTCTAGTAGTAAATTGCAATAGTTTTGAGGTATTGATGTGAGTAATGTCTGAACTTTTGGTGTCAAGAGCTCTAGCCTATTAGTGATATGTGTCGTATTTTGGGAAATCCGTGTGTATTTTCAAAACCTACAAAACTAGTTGAGAACTCTAGATACTAGATGGATCACTAATCTTTGGAGGGATCGAATATTAGAGTACACTCACGTACCATGAGTCGAGGATGCGCAAGGATAACCAAACCCCCATACACTCCTCCTCGGGGTACTTGTCTCTTTGTGAACCTCCTTATTAGATTGAGAGTTACCGATAATAAGTGCATGAGTTCTTCGGACTAATGTAAGTATTGAAAGTTGACACTTCCACCTTCCCATATTTTGCTAGCCTCTCCCGTGCCGTGCATTCCCTTCTTCTCACTCCGAGAGTTGGTGTCCACCTTCGCCGGTACATCCAAACCCTTGGCATGATACGCTCTGTCATCATAAACCTCCTTATATCTTTCCTCAAAACAGCCACCATACCTACCTATAAAGGCATTTCCATAGCCTTTCCGAGATATATTGCCATGCAACATCCACCTCTTCATGACTTGATCTTCATGTCATACATGGTCATGCTACACTGGCAGCGGCATACATTGCATACATCATGATAGTTACATCTTCTTTATGATTTTGAGTACCTTGTAAAGTGTGAAAGATTTCCTATACCTTCTTTTAAAATAGAGTGTTGCCCTTAAGTGAGGAAAATATCCCAAAGTGGACACAATAAAAGATCCCAAAGAGGACAAATGAGAGTTAAATAGAAAGAGCCATTGAGGCCACAAAAAAATACAAAAAATAGAAAAAGAAATAAAAAGAGAGAAAGGGGCAACACTACTATCCTTTTGAGAGATCCACACTAGTACTCCCTTTATATCCTTGTACTCCATAGAGATGATCATTATGCATATAGATATGTGGGGACCTTCACACTATAGAACTTGGCTTGCATATTCCAAGGATGAGCCTCCTCAAACGAGCTCTAGGTCTTCATGAGCGAGCAAGATAGATGCACCCCCACTAGTTCCATTGGAGAGCTTCCTAGCTCGTATGTGCATCCGTTGCATTGCAATCCCTACTCCTCACATCATATCTATCATTTGGCATCTCTTGCCTATGATTGTCCTCATTGATGTGAGCCTTTCTCACCCTTTTTGTCTTCCTCCTCCACACTATTTCTCTCTTTGCCAGCCAAAGTGTCAACTCTCGTGCTTACGCTCATCCATTGCATGAGTGCTCAAAATATTGAAAAAGAAGTGGATCAAATTGACTTGTACCTGGATAGTGGTCTGGGGACGAGTCAAGATAAGTTTCCAGAAAAAGACCAAGTGTGAAACTTTAGTATTTTGAGTTCTCAACAAATAAATGTTTTTCTCGTATTCCCTATCCCCCTTCTTGCACGCAAACACCATTTGGAGACATTCGAGTCACGGACAGCGAGAGCTCTTGCACCTAATGTTCTTTTGTTACTTGTTTCAATGCTAATATAGACTCTTGCAAGTTATGACTTGAATTGAATCTCTAACCTTGATTTCTTTACTTTTCAAAGTTCTTATATGGTTCCTAGCATGTCACCACAGAAATTATGCAGTTATCATTTACCTACTCGAGGATGAGCAGGAATTAAGCTTGGGGATGTTGATACGTCCAAAACGTATCTATAATTTCTGCTTGCTCCATGCATGTTTTGTGTGATATTGCTATGATCTAGATACACTTTCATACACTTTTGATCATATTTGGACTAACCTATTAACTCAGTGCACCACAGTGTCAGTTCCTGATTTCTGCTGTTTTTCTATTTCAGTTTTCCCCCATATAAAAAGTGCCAGAAAAATTCCGGGAAAAATATAGGAAAAAATAGCGTACATGAAGCTTTGCGAAGAGCCCGAATGGGGCCAGAGGGGAGCCAGGGGTGGCTCAGGAGGCCACCCGGCGTGGCCACCCCCTGGTCCGCGCCAGGGGGGCCCCTGGTCCACCTCTGGCTGCCCCCCTTCGCCTATATATTCCCCGTGACGTGAAACCCTCGAGGACAGAACCCTTTTCGCGATCTTGCCTCTGTTCCGCCGCCGCCGCGCTTCTGAGATCGGGAGCACCAGAAGACCTCTTCCCGGCACCCTGCCGGAGGGAGGGTTGACCTCCGGGAGTCTCCTCTCCACTATGGATGCTTCCCGGATGTCTTGTGAGTAGTTTTCCTTGGACCATGGGTCCGTGATCAGTAGCTATGTGATGTTCTCCTCCCTCTTTGTTCTTCATGGTTTAGACCTCGTGAGCTGCCCTACATGATCGAGGCACTTTTGTAATCTTTTTGCTGTTGCTATGCTGAGTTTGATGGGATCTGATGGATTATGAGATTATGTTCAGATTGTGATTGAGTAATATATTTGGTTCTTATCTCTTATATTTTTGTTCCTAAGTAATTTTTGCATGTTCTCCGTTGCTGTTTATTGCTTTGGCCAAGTAGTAGGTAGTAACCCCAAGAGGGAACGTTTTGCTCGATTGTGGGTTCATGCCCCCCGATGACACGCTTGAGTGACAGAAGCATGAGTCTAGGGGATATGATGTTGCCACAAGGGGGAAAACAACGGTGCTTGTGACCGCGGTTGCAAGGATTGTTTACTTTACGCAAAGTGCTTTTTAATGCAGTTGTCTGTTACTTTTGGTTTACACTTTGGGTGGGGCTCGCAACTTAATACCAGCGAGATGTTCTGGATAGATATCTCAAGGTGGATGATTAGTAGTAGATGCAGTTGGATTTCGGTCTACTTATTTTGGCGTACTGCCCATGCTTTTGAGCCTCTTCCTTTCTTTTGGAGCATAGTTAGCACTGCGGTGCGTTCATAATCCTGTCAATTGCCCTTCTGTAATTTGTTCACCTCGCATAGAAGTTTTATCGTCTTTTGGGAGAGAGACATCACTAGTGAACATCACGTATCCGGGTCCATACACTACAGGAAACAGGAGTTTTGCCGTCAGCCAAAGCTGACGGCAAACATATGAAAAGCGGACGGCAAAGGCTTTGCCGTCAGCTCCACGACGGCAAACCTGTTGTCAGCTCATCAGTCGGCAGTGAGCTGCTTTGCCGTCAGCTCAAGATCGACCGACGGCAAAGCCGTTGCCGTCAGCCTTTTTCTACTGGCTGACGGCAAAGCCGCTCGTACGGCCAGCTCTCATTTAACCCCCGTGGGCTGAGTTAACGGCGTGCATTGCCGTCAGCTAGCATTTTGTCGTCAGCCATCCCTACTCGTTGTCGTCAGGCTGTTGAAGGCCGACGGCAAAGCCGTGACCAAATGGTCACTGCCACAGTCCAGATTGCACAGGCTGCCGCCACGTGTCCGCTTTGCCGTCAGCTTGCCGACGGCAACGACGTTGCCGTCAGCCAACTGATGGCAAAGCTCTCTGTTTCTTTCTTTTTTGTTTGTTTTCTTTAATTCCCTGCATTTACACAAATAACATATATATATATACATCACTGGCCCAACATCACAACAATATATCATAACATGAAACAAGTTGGTGCAACACTGGCCCAACATCACAACAATATATCACAACATGAAACAATAGAGTGCACTTGTATCTACAAGTCATTTACATACCACTAGTCCACTAGTGCATACAAAAAGTTCAAAACAACAACAATCATCATCTACATAACCACAAGCATCTACAAAGTGCCCAACATCTCGCAAATGCATATATAAAGACTAACATCCTATATCTTGAAAACAAAGAAGCATCCATCCATGCATATAGGCAAATCTGCAAAATGAATACATAATCATATGTTAGTTATGGAAAAGAAGAAATCCAAAATGATTATATATGGAACTAGTTAGTATGAAATGAAGCTAAGTACATATCAATTTTGGCCTTTATTACAAGCTACGTATAAAAAAGAAATGGAAGAAAAGAAGAACAAGGATAAGAAGATTAAGGAGAAGAAGAGGAAGAATAAGAACAAGATGAAAAGAAGAGAGAAGATGGAGAAAAAGAAAGAAGAGAAAAAGTAAGAATAAGAAGATCTTTTCTTCTTTTACTTTCTTTTTCACCACTTTCTTCTTCACTTCTTTCTTTTCCTCCTATCCTTCTTCTTATTCTACAATACTTGTTCTTCTTAGACCTCAAGAGCTAAATATATCTCATTTTAGATCTAACTAAGTCATTAATTCATTTTTGAGCTTTATATGCGAAGTATAAGTCATTTTTAGGTTTATAAGCCACTTAAGCTAGTAAATTCATTATTGAGTTTTTATAAGACAAGTATAAGTCATTGTTGAACTTAATAAGCTTATAAAATCTAATTTGAGCTTTAAAAGCTTATAAAGCCAAGTTTGAGCTTTATAAGCTTATAAATTCACTATTGAGCTTTTAGAAGCCAAGTATAACTCAATTTTCATCGAACTACGCTATTAACATCATTTTTCAGCTTTATGAGCTGATGAAGTCATTGAGGAGCTATTATAAGCCAAGTATAATTCATTTTTTAGGTTTACAAGCTTATAAAGCCAAGTATAAGTTTTATAAGCTTATATAGTCATTTTTTAGCTTTTATAAGCCAAGTATAATTCATTTTTTAGGTTTACAAGCTTATAAAGCCAAGTATAAGTTTTATAAGCTTATATAGTCATTTTTTAGCTATTATAAGCCAAGTATAATTCATTTTTTAGGTTTACAAGCTTATAAAGCCAAGTATAAGTTTTATAAGCTTATATAGTCATTTTTTAGCTTTTATAAGCCAAGTATAATTCATTTTTTAGGTTTACAAGCTTATAAAGCCAAGTATAAGTTTTATAAGCTTATATAGTCATTTTTTAGCTATTATAAGCCAAGTATAATTCATTTTTTAGGTTTACAAGCTTATAAAGCCAAGTATAAGTTTTATAAGCTTATATAGTCATTTTTAGCTTTTATAAGCCAAGTATAATTCATTTATTAGGTTTACAAGCTTATAAAGCCAAGTATAAGTTTTATAAGCTTATATAGTCATTTTTTAGCTTTTATAAGCCAAGTATAATTCATTTTTTAGGTTTACAAGCTTATAAAGCCAAGTATAAGTTTTATAAGCTTATATAGTCATTTTTTAGCTTTTATAAGCCAAGTATAATTCATTTTTTAGGTTTACAAGCTTATAAAGCCAAGTATAAGTTTTATAAGCTTATATAGTCATTTTTTAGCTTTTATAAGCCAAGAATAAGTAAATATTTATGTAACTAAGCTATTACTACCATTATTGAGCTTTATGAGCATATAAAGTCATTGATGAGCTTTATGTAACTTACCGGAGGCCACCTCAAGGCTGAGAAGCGCCGCCACGTGGGTTGCTCGGGGATTCACTAGGAGATTCTTGTGGGTTGTGAGATGCAGCTCCGGAATTATGCTGCAACAAAGGATGAGTTGCAATGTGGTAAACATGATGACACTTGATGGTATAAGACCGGGATATATTGATCATTGAAAGAAACTTACCGTTCCGGGAGGAGAAACGATAGGTAAAGATAGGTCCTAATCCCACCCGAGTATGTGCAGATTGGATTCATTTCCCCATGCTCTCCTCCCGATCCGACGCAAAATTTCGACAGCACCTCCCCGCTGTTCTCCTGATACACGTCTCAGCATAAACCGAGAGGATGTGTACCCGGAGAACAACAAGGTGGCGCTGACGAAATCCTGCGTCCGATCCGGAGGAGAGCGTATATGGGGAAATGAATCCAATCTACACATACTCGGGCTGTCCATGGATAACGTTGGACAATTCGAAAGAATCCAATTATAAATATGCAAATGAATGCATATTTATAAATGGAATCTTTCGAACGGAAGACGCATGGGTTACGCAATGGAACCTTACATCTAAATTTTAATTCTACCTAACTAGTTTCATTGGCATTAAGTCCAGAACATAGCAAAGGAAAGGGGAGAAATTTTTTAATTATATTTCTTTTCTAACTTCTTCTCTTCTTCTTTCTTCTTTCTTCTATTTCTTTTTACTCTTCTATATCTTCATCTCCTCCTCCGATACTTCATCTCCTCCTCTTACACAAGGCCAGGCCAACCCTAAGCCACAAGATAACTAGCCCTAACTACTTTTACTTTACTTTTCATTTCATTTTACTTTTTTTACTTTTCATTACATTCCATTTTCTTTCAATTCATTAACAATCTAACAACTGATTTTCAATAACTAACTAACTAACTATTGTCTTTAACTAACTACAAACTAACTAAATAATCTTAACTATAACTAGCTAACTAGAACCTAACTACTGATTTTAACTATCTTAATAGTTTTAACTAACTAACTACCTACTGATTTTTACTAACTAACTAACTAACTAATGATATTAAATAAATAAATAAGTATTGATTCTAACTAACTACAATGTA
This sequence comes from Bromus sterilis, assembly GCA_950022295.1. Classification (NCBI taxonomy): domain Eukaryota; kingdom Viridiplantae; phylum Streptophyta; class Magnoliopsida; order Poales; family Poaceae; genus Bromus; species Bromus sterilis. The sequence continues at coordinate 38,273,580 of OX465598.1, forward strand.
ACTAATGTTTTTAATATAACTAGCTAATTAAAATCTAACTATTGATTTTAACAATAACTAACTAACTAAATATCTACTGATTTGAACTAACTAGAACCTAACTATATCCCTTTTCCACCCCTCTAATTAAAATCTATTTTTCTATCTTTCTTTATCTCTTTTCCATTCCTTTCATTTTACTTTTCCTTCCTTTTCAAATATGTTATTTCAATTCTACTTCTTTTCTTCTTTCCTCTACTTCTCTTTTCTTTTCTCTTCCTAATGTCTCTCATTCTCTTCATATTTTCTCTACTTCTCTCTTCTTTCTATTCCTAATTTCTTTTTTCTCTTCTCTTTTCTCTACTTCTGTCTTCTTTCTTCACAAATATTTTCTTTCATATTTTTCTCTACTTTCATTAGCTAGCTAATATAAAAACTAACAAATAATAGTTTTCCTAATCTAACTAAAATCTAACAACTAACTAAAATATATAGAAACTAACTACTTGTAGAAAAGACTAGCTTTCCTAAGCCAACTAAAATCTAAGTAATATAACAACTAAAAACTATTAGGTAGCTATTTTTTCCTAAGCTAACTAATATAACAACTAACTACTTTCCTAAGCTATTTTTTATTTTTATTAGCTAGGTAATATAACTACTGACTACTTTATTTTTATTAGTTGTATAGTTTTTATTAGTTGCATTGTTCTAACAATAAATAAAATTGATAAATAACAAAAAACAGAGAAAAGAGGAGCTCACCTGCAGAGGAGGGCGGAGGAGGTGGTGGTGGTAGCCGGCGAGGAGGCCACTGCCACCGGAGCCAAGGAGGACGGGCAGGCGGCCGGCGAGGGAGGGGGGCGCGGCGGTGACGGGGGCGGCGACGTCGTGCAGAGGCGTGGCGGCGGGCTGGACCTGCAGAGGAGGAGAGGATGAGCGGGAGAGAGAGAGAGAGAGAATGGGGAGCGGGGGAAGGGGCGGCCGGGGTGGCCGCGGCTCACCGGAAGCGGCCGACGCGGCGGGGGAGGCGGCGGCGGCTTGGAGGGGAGGGATTCAGAGCGGGGTGAGAGAGAGAGAAGTGGCGGCTAGGTCTGCCCGGGCCGAGATAACGGCCCGCCGCTTGGCCGTCAGCCAGCTGACGGCCAAGCGGCGGGCCGTTATCCCACAGCCGCGTGGTGGGGTCTGGGGAAACGTTGCCGTCAGTGGGGCTTTGCCGTCAGCTGTTCTGCGCGTTGCCGTCAGCTAACTGACGGCGTTGCATGGGCTGACGTCTAAAGTTTCTTTTGCTTACAGTTGTTTCTTTGCTGTCAGCATTTTTACTAGCTGACGGCAAAACATGGTTTGTCGTCAGCCCCGACGGAAAGCTAACGGCAAAGCACAAAGCTGACGGCAAAACTCCTGTTTCCTGTAGTGATATCCTCATTACTGTTTACACGCTCATTACTTTTCTGTTTTTACTTTCAGTTGCTACCATTATCCCTTGTGTTTGATCCTTTGTGAACAACAAGATCGGAGAGATTGACAACCTCTCTGAACTTCGTTGGGAACAAAGTTATCTGTGTCTGTGTGCAGGTCCGCGTCAGTTGCGCCGCTGACACCAACTTATCATCTCTGGAGTCCTACTGGAGACAAACCTTGGTATCTTTACTGAGGGAAATTTGCTGTTGTGCTACATCACGCCTTCCACTTGGGGTTTACCAACGAAGGGCGAGAAATCACTATCATTACCTCGCGCATCAGTAGTGCGGCAAGTTGCTGGAGCGTTTAAATGTTTTGATGGATCACTCAATACTTATCTTGATCAATGTCTAGATATCATTGCTATTTTAGATTATTTCAGCATTTCTCATGTGTCTAGATATGATAATTGGAGAGCAAATGATTTGGCACAACAAGCATCTGGTTATCATGTTAGTCGTGGCATGTTTCATGTCTCTCATAAACCGATGTCATGTTTTGCCAATATGAAAGTGGCCGAGTTAAAGCTTATTGCTTCGGCCGGCAATGACAAATCTGATACAAGCTCTCAAAGCCAATTCGGAAGCAGGGACTGCCGAGTTGCAGACAATGAAGAGAAGGCCGAAGTGGAGCTTGCTGATTCGGCTGCTAGTGAAAAATCTGATGCAGATCAAGACTGGAGGTAGCCCATCATTGAGTACTTGACTGATCCAAGTAAGAGGGTGGACAGAATTATTCGGCACATGGCTTTCAAATATGAATTGAGGGATGGTGACCTTTATCGCCGAACAGTTGACCTTGTTCTCTTGAAGTGCTTAGATGAAGATCAAGCTAGAGTTGCTATCGGAGAGGTGCATTATGGAATTTGTGGTACTCATCAGTCGGCTCACAAGATGAAGTGGTTATTGCGGCGCGCTAGATTCTATTGGCCGACTATGATTAATGATTGCTTCAGGTATTACAAAGGGTGTGAAGCTTGCCAAAATTTTGGAGATATTCAGTTGGCCCCTGCTGCTATGTTACATCCCATGGTTAAGCCGTGGCCTTTCAGAGGATGGGGTTTGTATTTCATTGGACAGATTTATCCTTCTTCTTCAAAGGGGCATCGGTTTGTGTTGGTAGCAACTGATTATTTCACTAAATGGTCTGAAGCGGTACCTCTCGGGAAGATGACACATGTGGAGGTTATTCGGTTCATAAAAGAGCATATTATTCATAGAGTCAGTATTCCTTAAACTTTGACTACAGATCAAGGTTCATCTTTTATGTCACATCAAGTTAGGGAATTTGCCGAATCATACAACATAAAGATGCTCAACCTCCCCATATTATGCGGTCAAGAGGCTGTTTTGCCAGTGGAAGTGAATTTGAATGCTTTGAGGATAGCCAAACAAAATGATTTATCGGCTGTGGATTTTTATAATCTAATGATGGACAATCTTGATGAAGTTGCCGATAAACGCTTGGTTGCATTGAGAGCCATAGCGAAAGATAAGTTGAGGGTAGCTAGAGCGTACAATAAAAAGGTGAAACCAAAGAATTTCCAAGTCGGAGATCTTATGTGGAAGGTAATTTTGCCAATCGGTTCAAAGGATAGAAAGTTTGGAAAGTGGTCACCGAGTTGGGAAGGACCTTTCAAGATTGTGAGAATAGTTCCTGGGAATTCATATTTGGTGAAATATGTACAAGGGACACTACTGCCTCGAGCTCTTAATGACAAATATTTGAAGAAGTTCCACCCAAGTGTGTGGCAGGATGCTTGAACAAGATATGGCCGATATGTGATTACCGCCCTAAGAACAAAACATGTCCGACATACGTTTATCGCCCTAAGAGTATGCATGGCCGATGGAGTGTTGACATCGTCCATATACCCTATGTGGTACAAATTATTTTTCGGCACGCAAGTTTTGTCGAAAAACAGGGGGGCATGTGTTGACACCAGTTTTTGACACGACAATATTCATATACAAGATGGCCTCGAATAAAAAACTGTTCTACATGAAAAAGTTTGGTATCGTCGATATGAACATCTTTGTAGTTCGAGCCATCGTCATCCGATTCCATCTTGGAGGACAAAACTATGTTGGAAGCGATAAGATCCTGGCATACAAAGTACTATTCTGCCAATTAGGCCTTCAAGACATCATCAAATGGAAAAATGTTCTACATGGTGCGGCTTGTTCTCGTCGAAACGGTCGATTTTGGATTTTCAATCATCTCAATCCAAGTTCGTATGCAAAAGTTACAACCCTCGGAGTACAACCCTGTCATAAGCCATAGAGTGGCGCAACCCATATATAACTGATGTCTGGTGGGTAGCGCCAGTTCTGACCTATTTTGCGTGAGGATTTCGGCCCGAAGATGGACTCGAATCAAAAAACGTTCAACATGAAAATCCTTGGAAATTTCAAGGGTTACAATTTTGATGTTTTGACTTTTTTCATCCAAGGTCGTTTTCAGCCCCGAAACGCCCAAAAATCGAACTGTTGTCTGAGGCCCACGTGTAATCCGAGTTCGGTTTTGTATGGAAAGATTTGGACGGGATTTGGAGTCTTTTTCTTGTACGGAAAGTCCAGCCTCCTCATATATAAATAAGGTGATGGCCGATTGAAACAACACAATCAATCGCAACCCAAACGTAAACCCTACTTTCGTTTACTTTTTCATATCTCATCTACGTGTTCTTTCTCTCGTTCTTCGTTGTTCTTCAAGTTTGAAGACAACGACCTACGGAGCTCCTTGGGCGTTCAGGACGACTTGGAGCAGCCCATAGCCGCCGAGCTCCTCGACGGGGCCCCTCTCGAAAGTTTGGGTTTCGGGTGTCTCAAAAGCATCCGACAGTTGTCTTGCGTATCGCGCTGCTACTCGGATCTCCTTCGACGTGAGTTGCGATGCATCACCCTCGACGTCGAGGATACACGTGACGTGTTCGTGTGTCTAACACCTCGCCGCCGCGATCCCCTCCCCCTGCGATTTCCTACGCGCGTCGACAGAACCTCCCGCCAATATCCGGTGGAGCTCATCTTTCGAGAGATCCCGTGCGCCCCCGGTTCTCGATCGTCTGGACCAGGTGCGCCTGGACCTGGACCTCGAGCTCTACACGTTTCGCGGGTGGACTTAAACCTGGACCTAGGACCTTCCCCTGCCTCTCCCCTGCCGCCGGTGGAGCTCTCCCCGTGGTGTTTCTCCTCCTTTGGCTGTGACCGTGCTGCTGGTGCTCCTCTGGCATGGCCTCTGGTGCTACTGCTCATCTTATCATGCTCGTACTCCTGCTGCTCCTTTGGATGTGTCCGTGCTACTGCCTCTTGTCGTGCCCGTCGTCCGCTCTTCTGCCTGCTCCTTGTGCTGCCACCCGAGCTCCTACGCACTCTGAACTATTGTTATTGTGCCAATTTAAAAATCAGTGTTAACTGAATATTCTACTAGTACCAAATTTGGAAATAATTCAACACATGGTTAATTCAACAGTTGGGAGTACTCTGAATGGTGCTGAATGATACTGAGGAGCGACAGTTGGAAATTTTTGAATTCAATTTGGATTCAGTTTGGTGCAGTGGCCCACTCACCCGTCGTCCACGACAGCACCGAAGTCTTCTATACCTCATCACCGCCCACCAGAACTGCAATGCGGCCAGCATCCTCTTTCTTCCCCCACGGCCTCATCGACGTGAGCTCCACCTCCTACAAATTCATTTTGACATTGTAAATTCAGTTTCAGTTTATGCACTGTATGAAACTACTCCTGTATGTTAAACTAGTGAATGGTAAGAGTGGTAAACTAGCTTCTAAACAATCTGTAAACCAAACTGGACCCATATTTTCTTCATCTAATACGAAAAATTCAGATAGATCTCGAGACAGCGAGCTGCGAGTCTCTTCTCTGACATGCAGATATTTTGGGAGACAACAAGCTGCCTGTCTTTTCTTCGAAATTCACTCAGGTTGGAAAGACGGCGAGCTGCCTGCCCCAGAAATAGAAAGGGAAATCGTCCCATGATCAAAACGATCCTACTAGCGTATAAGTAAGAGCATGAACGTAATCTTAACACGTTCAGAATATATTCTAGGGAAAATTGCATTTCTGCCCCTAACTTGAACCCAGTATTCAAATTTGTCCTTAATTTTAAAGTGTGCTCAAATTTCCGTCTTTACAAAAATGCCTTTCCGTGCCGTTTCCGTCTGGTCAAAGGCCTTTGACCAACATCTCACCGTTTCATGGATATTTCTGCCCTTGTCTCCATGTGCCACTTACATGTGGGACCTACCACAGAAAAGAACTAAAAAACTCTTTGTCTCACTTACACGTTGGACCCAACCGAAACATAAAAAAGAATAAAACTATCCCTTCCCTCCCACGTCTCTCTCTCTCTCTCCCCACTCCTTCCTCACCTCCCTGCTTCGGCGACGAGCACGCCAACGCCCTCTACCACATTGACGAGGATGCCCTCCCCCTCGACGAGCACACCCGCCCCCACCTTCCTGCTCCCCCGGCTCCTCCGGTGCTATACCTTTTAATTATCCGGCAAAATACATCGATGAAATCTCGATTGCATCGCTAAATCTTGCAACTTCGGTTAAGAATGTGACAACTATATTTAACGCTAAAATATGACAACCTCGGTTAAAATGTGACAACTATTTTTAATATCCAGCAAACACGTCCAGAAAATCTGTAGTGCATCGCTAAAATCTGGCAACCTAAGGTTACAAAAAAGATGCAACTACCTTTTAATTATCCGGAAAAATACGTCGATGAAATCTCGATTGCATCACTAAAACTTGCAACCTCGGTTAAAAATGTGACAACTATTTTTAATATCTGGCAAACACGCCCAGGAAGTCTCTAGTGCATCGCTAAAATCTAGCAACCTGATGTTAAAAAAAAGATGCAACTATACCTTATACTTATCCGGTAAACACACCCATAAAACCTTTAATGTAGCCCAAAAATCTCACAACCTCAAATTTAAAAAGTGGCATTTACACCTTGTGTACATATCTCTCAAAAACACCCACAACCTCTAATGCACCCTAAAATTCGATAACCTCAAATTTTAAAAGATGGGAGCTATACATTTCAAATTATAACAAACACACCCCTAAAACATGGTAATTTTATCTTAAATCTTTAACAAATACACCAATAAAACACGGTACATGTAGCCATAAATTTTGGCAAGCTAAAGTCAGATTCAAGATAATTGTAGTTTATATTTCCAGTAAATGCATCCGTTAAAACCTCTAATATATTACAAAAAAACCTCTAATATATGCACTAGACCAACACGTAAAAATACAAGTGATGATTTCACTGTTGCCAACAGTAGCACGCACTATGCTTGTGCCATGCCTAGTACTGTAGCCTAGTCTAGTGTACTACTATGCTTGTACACAACACCTAGTGGTCGTCGTATGCGCTTGTGGGTATTGCATACGCGCGAAAAACAAGTGTGTAGCAGTAGCAGTGCTACGGACCAGTCTATACTAGCCGCCCCACAGTAAGACAATGGTGTGGCGCCCCTAGGTAGTGAAGTCCATTATTGTTTATTAATCTTTAACTGATATTATAAAGAAGATAAGACAATGACATGTGCGCCATTATCGATTGTAATTGTTCTATTTTCAATTTACGTGTTTCTCTTTCAATGGGACCCACATGTAAGAGAGAGAGACAATCTATTTTTATTTCTTTTTCTTTTTTCCATGTGGACCCACATGTAAGAGAGAGTAGGCATTTTTAGTGGTTTTTTGTTTTTTCTTTCAAGTAGATCCCACATGTAAGTGACCCATGAGGACAGGGGCAGAAATGTCAAAGAAACGGCCAGATGTCGGTAAAAGCCCTTTGACCGGACGGTAACGGCACGGAAGGGCCTTTCTATAAAGGCAACTAATGGCATAGGGGAAAATTTAAGCACACTTCAAAATTAGGGGAAATTTTGAGTAGGTTCAAATTAAGGATAGAAATGCAATTGTCCTTATATTCTAACATGATATAATTGATTTTAGTTTAATTAACATGATAGAACAAATTAAAGAAGAAAAGTAGCAGAGAGTGTGCAAACAAACATCATAGAGTCATGAAGCAAAGGAGTAACGGGAAGGAATAAAGTAAAATATACACTGAAGAGTAAAATGGATACACAACCCGAATGGATGCATAGCATAAAGTAGAGTGAAGTTCTTTCAAATTGTTTCAAGATTACAGAAAATATAAAACAGAAGCAGTTCCCACATCTTGGCATCTAAAGTATTTTGAGGTGTTTTCCTAATTCATAATGGCATTTTACTGAGAATGTAAAACATAATCAGTTCAGATTCATATTGGCTCTTGAACTTTAACTTATTTCTCTTGGCTTCTTGTTGTCCTACAGTTTTTTGAAGATGGTAAGTCAATTTAACTGAACAATATGAGAGAAGGGAAGAGTAGGAGCTCATCTCATGGCTAGGAACAACTACACATCAGCTCCAAACACTAGCACGAGGATGATAAAAGAAACACCATTGCAATTTTCTAGTGATCAACAACATATAAACTGCATCAAGTTCAATTTATATAAACTACATCAAGTTCATATAAACTACATCAAGTTTTGTAAAAATAATATACCAAGACTTTTTTGTATACTCGTGATATGATTATATGCTAGCCACATGTACATACATCTTTTGTCATTGATTACAGACAGAAGAGCACACCACAATGGATTTGAACTTGATGTCTCGAGATGAAGAAGACGAAGTTGTGGATTTGAACTTGATGCCTTGAGACGAAGAAGATGAAGCTATGCATTTGAACTTGATGCCTCAAGACGATGAAGATGAAGAACAAAGCTATGGATTTGAACTTGATGCCTCGAGACGAAGACGGTGAAGCTATGGATTTGAACTTGATGCCTCGGGACGAAGAAGACAAAGAAGATGAAGTTATTGATTTGATGCTTCGAGACGAAGAAGATGAAGCTATGGATTTGAACTTGATGCCTCAAGCGGAAGAAGATGAAGCTATTGATTCTATTCCTCAAGAAGATGAAGCCATTGCTCGAGATGGAGAAGCTCGAGAAGAAGAAGCTCAAGATGGAGAAGCTCAAGGAGAAGCTCAAGAAGACGCAACAGATAATACTCCATGAGTTTTCTTGCACCTATACAAGAAGTATAAAAAATAGTCCTACTGAAATTTGTATCCGGGGAAATGGAGGACTCATACTAATTATCGAGAACTATACTAGAGCTCAACCCTTCTATGCGCTTAGGACTTATGGCCACATACAAATGGGAATATGAACTTCCGATTCCTCTCATTCTTATTTGAATTCAAACCTTCGCATCACTCGTGTAACTAAATGTATCCATTCTAGCTCTTATCATGTTATCCCCTTCTCTTATTTTATAGTGGTGTGATGAGAAATGTGTTCTTTAATTTGTTCCATTGTTTTATTGCATACTTGAAGACAAGTCTATATATATGCGGTGTGTCACCAAGTCAAGTATGGGTAAGTATCCTAGCTTTTGATTTAAGCCATTATTATTACCTCACCAACTTCCAAAGAATCAATACAGCCTGTCTGCTTCTATTTTATGCGCTTGATTACTTCATTGCACAAATTTTTTCATTATATATGATACACCCAGTATTGTACACCCATTCTGTTTAGAAATAAAGTTGCATAATTGTACATGTTGTCTATGATCCAAATGTTGACCACTAATCATATGTATCTATGTAACTGTACAGGGGCGGCGCCAGGGGTATTGTTGGGTATTCAACGGAATACCAAGGATTTTGACAAACCATTGAAATTTTATATCAAACATATGATTATTTTTGCAAAACAGTGATGATTTTGGTAAAATGAATACCCTCCTCCAAAATAAATACCCACCCTCTAAAACCTGGCGTCGGCACTGTAACTGTATCCCAATTTCGAGCACATACAAGCCCTTTAGATCATTAATTATATGTAATCACTCTAAATTTTACTTTCTAACACATGCAAGTCTTGGACATCATCAAATTTCAATTTCAATAGTAGATAATTGAACTGAAGCAGAAATCATGAGAAACTATATGTGTAGCCACCCGATATTTACTGCTATGTCTATACTGTTCACATAGAATAATATGGAGGGGTTTTGACAACAAATACTCTTCAGCTGAATGAAAAGGTCACTTAACATGCAACCACCCTTCATTTAATGTTAGATCTGATATTGTTCACATGTTGAGATTTGTTTTTTTTAGATTTGAGAATGAGGGGGGGGGGGATAGATCCCACCGGTTATTATATTACTTGAACAGATGGAGCAATCATACAAAGTTTTATCATGACAATAAAACAATCTTAGGTAAAAGAAAATGAGGGAGGATAGGGAAACCAATCAGAAACATGTTGAGATTGTGATTGTATGCTACTGTTCATATGCTAAGAATGCGAAGGGTATTATTATCATATATTAATTTTGTCCTTTATGATTTTATTGGTATAAATTAACACGATAGTGCACAAAGTATTATGTAGCCTTTTTAAAATAATGCATTAAGCAAATCACTTGGACATCCACTAAATATTGGCCATCGCAAAGGAAAACTCATCCACACCATTGTAGAAACCCTTAATTGCACAACAGAGCTTGGTGAAGGTAAATGCACAACCAAAAACGACATTGACCAACATGGACGTGAACGATTACAAAACTGATAGAGAATGGATCGTAGTGTGTCGAGGTGCAATTGAAAAAAAGAATGAGGACACAGAGAATCATATGTATTCCCTTCGTCCCATAATTCTTATCATGGTTTTAGTTTAAATTTAAATTTAAACCATGATAAGAATCATGAAACGTAGGAAGTAATTAGCTCCTTGCGAGATGAACTTGCCGGTGTGTAAGCATTAAGCACGTGAAGGAACGAAGGAGGGAAGACGTACGATGGCGTATCATCAAGATTGCACCCGAAAAGAATAGAGAGCGCCGATTCGGTACCCGGGTACATCTGCACCCCGGAAGACAAAAAAATAAGAAAATAAAATGAAAAAATCTTTAAAAAATCATTTTTTATGGTGGAAGATGCTTATGTTTTAGATGTTCATGCAAATTTTGAAGAAGTTCAAACATCTGGAAAGCTCGCTGGGAAAAGACAAATTTGCAGTTTCTTTCAACGTCACTATTCATGCCTATTTTGGACTGAATTTGTCTTTTTTTCCGTGAGCTCCTTAGATGTCCAAAATAGCACAAACTTTATACGAACATCTATTTTTTTTGAAATGGGACAAAAGACTTGCCTTTATATTGATATAGAAGGAGCAAAAACAGGGGGCCTAAGCCAAAAAGGAAAATATACAACACACGAGCAATAGCTCAACCCATAAGATCCGCAAGGTTTTTAGCTCCCGCTAAGATCCAAGTCTTCCCTTCCTCTCTAATCTTACGCAAAATCTCCGAAGGCAATGAGGACTTGTTGTTGAAAACCCTCTCATTTATTTCCTTCCAAATCTCCCAAGCAATGAGCATAATTGCCGTCTTGAGACCTTTGGGAGAGGAGGTGGTCATCCTGGCCGTAGCACGCCAGTAGTCCAGGACCTTAGGGCGATTTGAGCCCATGTTAAGAAGCAAATCCGGGCAAGAGAGCCAATTCGCAGTAGCGTACCAAATCCTCTTGGAATATCGGCATTCAAAAAGGAGATACCGCGCCGTCTCGGGGGTACACCTGCAAAGTTGACAAGTAGGATGATGTGGCCACCCGCGCTTCGCCAAACGGTCAGCGGTCCAAAGGCGATTCTGGACGGCAAGCCAAGCAAAGAAACGACACTTGGGGGGGCAAGTCTTCCACACAAACGTCTCGAAGGAGCATGGAAGAGAGCTCATGAATTGAGCCTTATAGGCAGAACTTGCCGAGTAGCAACCGTTAGGCGACAGAGTTCAGGTAATGGTGTCCTCAGCACCCGGAGAAAGCTGAATGGTCGAAAGGAGCTCCCAGAGGTGAACGAATTGGATGATGTGTTCCACGGTGAAGGAATCCACCGCAAGATCGGTGATCCAATTTTGATTGATAAGCGCGTCCAGAACCGTTCGATTTTTTCTTCTAGACCCTTTAAAGATCAGAGGCGCCAGATCTTTAGGCGGCGCTCCATTGAGCCAAGATGAAGACCAGAAGGAGGCTTTTCTTCCATCACCAATGGTAACTCTAGTAGCCGCGTTGAATAGTTGTCGATCGGCGTCATCGTTGGGGATTTCAGTTCCTACCCAAGGTTTTTCCGGCGTCGTCCACTCGTACCACAGCCAACGAATCCTGAGAGCACGGGAGAACCTATCCAGGTCGAGAATCCCCAGACCGCCCAGCTCCTTGGGACGACAGACCTTTTGCCAGTTAACTTTGCACTTTCCCCCGCTCACATTATCACTGCAATCCCACAGCATCCCCCGGCTGATCTTGTTAAAAGCCTTAAGGATACCTTTATCAGCTTTAAGAGCCGTGAAGAGGAAAATCGGCATGGAAGAAAGAACAGACTTCACGTAGGCACATCTGCCATCCCGAGAGAGGAGTTTGCCTTTCAGAGGATCCAGACGCGCATCTAGCCATTAAGCATCTTTCACCATCCTGTTTCGCGATCGAGATTTACTTGCGCATGGTCACACAGTGACCTATCATGATAATAAGAGCATATCCAAGAGTGACCTATCTTGATCTTTGTGCTAGGCTCAAACCAAGGGTCACGAGCTTGGATGCACCTTCGGTGACTTTGTTAAACAAAGTCTCAATGTGACTTACCTTCAAAAATCAAATTTAAATGTTTCAAAAAATTCTGAAAAAATTGTGGATCTTCACATCAAATGAATGTACAATCCCTAAAAATTTCATGTGATGTGAAGATCCACAATTTTTTTCAGAATTTTTTGAAACATTTAAAATTGATTTTTGGGGGTAAGTCGCGGTGAGACTTTGTTTAAGAAAGTCACCGAAGCTGCGTCCCACAAGCTTGACCGTCCTCGAAAGGGGTTTATAAAAAGCAATGTACGTCTCCAACCTAAAATAAGAATACGCCAACATAAAATCCTTCCACCGATGAATCAATGTAAAAAAGAAGAAGAAACCCACATTTATAGGATCAAACACGAATGAGAGCATGATGCTAAGAAATAAATAATGCATGTTTCGCAAAATAAAAATAAAAATATAATGCATGACTACTTCTCTGATGTCATGGGAAAGGGGGTACGAGCACTGTTAATTTCAATTGGAAGGACCTCAACATGGATACCCATGATTTACATGGCTTGAGATCCCCTTCATCGAGAGGGAAGTGTGGGAAACCATTAAACAAGACATTATGTTGGCCATACATCAATTTGACTCCTTCCACATTTCTAACCTTCGTAGGCTCAATTTTCGCGAATGTGGTGATTTTGTCAAGAAAGATGACGCTGATGGTATTTAGCCTCATTCATGACATTGCCAACATCATTGCAAAAAACCTCTCCATTGCAAAAAAAAAGCCTCGATGTCCTCAACGACAACAGGGTCGCGCCACTTTCAGGTGCAGATGTGGCCTCGGGCTTCCCAAAGAGAGACGACTTCAGCAAAGGAGGATTACGAGAGACAGATTGAATGATGGGACCGTTCCTTGGCGTCATCAGCGCTAGAAGACTAATCTTTTGGCGGGAAAAATCTGAAATAAATCCTGAACTTGTACACGAAAGCTAAACCGAACCCTAAACTTACAATTCCGGAAATCAACACCCCAACCTTTTATATCCCGGCCCAGTTTAAACCTTGAGTGGGATCGCCTATCTGAGGACGAATTGAGCCGGCCCCCATTAGCACAGTAGCTCATGCGCTTGTTTTTTCTTTTTCTTTTCCCTTTTTATTTTTTGTAGTTTTCCATATTCACAGTTAATTTTTAAACATTTTTCAATGACTTATAAAAATTGCACTCAATTTTTTAAAAATATTATAAAATGTTTTCTCAACTCAAAACATTTTCTATTCTTTTTATCATTTATTATTTTTTGCATTATATATAAAAAATGTTCGCACACAAAAAACTTGAAAATTTAAAAATGTTAACGTATTTCAATAATTGCTAACACTTAAAAATGTGTTAATGCATATTTAAAATTGTTCACACTCTAAATTAGATTAAAATGTAAAGGAATGTTAGCATAATCACTCGCGCAATCACCCTTCTCTGATTTTAAAAATTTGTTTGCACTTAATAATAATTAAAAAAAACATTCACACTAAAAATAATGTTTGCATGCGAACAATTTAATGAATTTAAGTGCTCGAACACTGAACACATTTATAAAATATGAACTATTTCATAAATGTTTTGACGGATTTTAATACATTTTTAGTATGGTCCTTTCTGAAATTTTTATTTTTTTACTGCAAACATATTTAAAAAGTGATGGAAAAAGATTAAAAAAGAAAAATAAAATAAATTCGAGTAGGGCAAACAGTTTAAGTGCAAACTTTTTTATTATTTTTTAAATAATTGAATGAGAATATTCTTAAAATTTTAAAAAATTGGAGCGCAAATACTTTGTAAAATTTAACACACTAAATGCATTTTTCACGTAAAAATAATAAAACGAAATAAAAAAATTAAAAACAAAACAAAAAAAAGGAAAAAATGAGCGCAACCGGTGAATGCGCCGGCCCAATTCGCTTTAATTTAGACCGGAATTCAATAGTTTAGGGTGCTGATTTTTAAGATTTAAAGTTCAGGGTTTGATTTAGCTCGCGCATAGAAGTTCACTTCAAACTTTTTCCATCTTTGAAATGGTCCCAGGAAGAGGAGCCATTGAGCCAAAACTCGCAAACCCCTGCAAAAAACAAATAGATATTTTACCTGACCAAAATATAGGAAGACAAAAAAAGAAGACCTTAGGGTTTTTTTTCAGCGGGAAAAAGAAGACCTTAGGTGAATCTACCTTGTTGGGAGGGATCCTTTTACGGTACGGCTTTACGTCAACCTGAAGGGTGATTTCTGTCAAAAAATGTGGGAAACAAAGTGGACACGTGCAAGGGTATCATCCTCACTAATAACTCGACGCAACATTCAGGTACGATCGTCTAGCTCTGTGTACTCGAACATAGGGCGTTCTCGTGGCGTCAAGTGCAGGATGCACCTTTGCAGCCAAGTCCTTAGGATCTCAGGGTCGCCAAATCTGTGATCCTCCAGGTCATTTGTTTTCAAGAAGGGAACCAGCCTTCGGTGTGACATTAGTATTTGGACCCCAAGATATCCATTGCTGGGGCAGGTGATCCTCAAAGGGTTGGAGCCTTTCTTACTCTCTAGTGATTGGGCAAACAGAGGCATAAAACCAACCTCGCTGCCAGCTTGGAGTTGATGTGAGCATAGAAATATCAAAATAATAGAATTACCCCCGAGGCCATCTGAGCGCAACCGCAGACTTGAAGAAGCCTGTTGATAGGGGAGTAGACGACCTCAAAAAAGTACCTCCAAAGATTGAAGTGTGGTCGAATTCCTACAAAGGCTTCGCACAGAGTGATAAAACAAGTGATATATAAGATGTTGTTTTGAGTCGCCTGATGGAGGTGGAGGCCGTAGAACATGAAAAGACCTCGAACTCACTGTTTCAGAGGAAGATCGAGTCGTCAACCCAAAAAATAGGTATGAATGACACATCATCAAGCATGACGAAGGGTGCAAAATTTAATCTAGGATTTTTCAGGAAAATGGCAAGAGCGCCAAGGAAGGGGAATGCGGCCGAGAAGAAAGTGGGGGGAGAGGACCTTGTGGCGTTTCTCTCACTACATAAAGGATCTTAGCGTACTCACCCCACTATGTGCACCGGTACTTCCCCGACACAAGGAAGGAGGCGTACACCAAGATCGAGGCATCGAAAATTTGTTTATGATTCGCTTAGTCAAATTCGAAGTTTGACCTACAAAAAAAACCAAGGACCAGGTGCTGACAAGGGCTCCTTGAGTGAGACTCCACACAAAAGGAAAATAAACTAGGCGTTAACGAGGGCTCCAACAACCCGGATCCACGCTCCTGAAAGACAAGGGCTCCTAAGCATGACTCCGCACAAAAGTATGAAGAGAAAAAAGAAGATTAAAATCTTTAGATATAAGGTTAGTCCACAGCACCGGTCGAAATCAATGTGAAGAGCCCGGGAACTCCTTCTACACCGCCAAAAGGATACTATGCCTAACAGAGAGCCCGCATATTTCCACATCAACAACTATGGAGCTTGTTCATACTTCACATCTCCAAGAAGCAGGAGCTCAACATACATGGGATTCAAACTGCATACAATCTCGGAGGCTACTAATGGTGTATAAACCGGGGGTGGCTCATACACGGCTTAGTCGGTTTTTCCAATCAACCCAAACATCCCAACGGTGCGCACCTGACTAGGTCTCTATTAGGAGCACGAAGCCCTCCTTCATGGTGCCCTGCCAACTTGGGTGAAAAGAATATGACTCTCGATGTTACTATAATTATAGGTCACTAAGATCATGTAACCCTAGGCCTCATCCACCCATATATAAGGCAATGACAGGTTGAGCTCGAGACACATTAACATCTCGACATACTCTCGGTAGACTAGACACAATTGTATCTCCCCCACGAGGCGCTTATATACCCATAATCAAATCTAGCAGGAGTAGGACTTTTCCTCAATACCGAGGGCCCAAACCTGGTTAAATCCATTGCTTGTTCTCCTTCCTGGTATTTTTTGCCACTCGAACCACCTTACCGGAATATCTACTGATTTTATGCACAATCACTGTTCTCCACCGATCATTGACCACGACAGAGACGAGCGCGAGGTGGCTCTGCTGGAAGAGCGCGAAGGTGCTTTCGCTCGGCCTTGAGCAGTACGAGTTCCTCCACTGCGAGAAGCGGGCGATGGAGTTCGCCAAGGCAAAGGAGGCACACCGCGTGAAGGAGCAAGCACAACTCCACCGCCGCCGCTCCGGGCGCTCCTCATCTTCGATGATGGACGACAACATACCACCCACCATGGACGGCTATGTGTAGGACCCCCTACTACGCTGCTCTAGTGACCACAAGGAAAAGGGGTCAAACAAATGGTGATTTCTGCCGCCCCTATCTCCCTTTATGGTTAATTTAGTTTTTTAGATGAGCCTGTTGATGAACTATGCTGCTCCGAACTACATTTTAGATCTGAAACTATGTAAAATTAATTTATATTTGTGCATTATATCTATGTTTTGTGTTATCAACGTAGTTTAGTGTACGAGGTAACTATGGGGATGGGGTTTTCTACGCGATAAAAAGGTAACGAGATCCACAATATAAATGAAAAAAAAAAGATTTAACGTTTGTTTGGATGACAAAGTTATACATCAACCGCATTGCACAAGTGAAAAAGTGATTGGAGTTTAGTGTCACATTGGATAGGCAGTGAACAAGTGAAAGAAAAATATTTCTTCTACTCTAAAGAAGGGCTCCGTCTGGAGAAGTATTTTTAAGTAACTAGGCCAAAAAGGGAACCACGACGACTCACCTGTTCGGGGTACAAAGCAAGTACCTTTTATGTGTTAATGCCATTTGTATGGCTTTTGGTATTACTCGAAATTAAAGCGGTACTGAATTTATCTGACTTTTGGTGTGACCTGAATTATAGGTGTAATTTATAGACATATAACAGCTACTCGTGAGGAAGTTCCTTGTACAACATCTTGTGCTCATTATCTTCGTCAATGATAATGTTTTTTTTTGCGAAAAGAATGATAATGTTATGCACATGCAGAAATTAGACGTGGAAATGGCTCTTAAATCATACTAGATGATTATGGCTAGAAGCATTTCAATGTTACGCTCAAAGCATGACTGTTCAATTTCAATTCTGAAATAACAGACCTAGTGCAAAGCTTCTTTCAGTTCAGTTCTAGAAGGAATAAGAGGTAACATACAGCTGACCAATAGATAATTTGAATTGCGTTTACAGTTTGAGACATATCACAAGCATTGGTTCGCAACACATACTACACAGGTTGCTTACATCTCAGATTTTGATGATAAATGATAACAAACAAGAAGGTAAACACCAAATGCGACCACAAGAGAACTATGTTCCTCTCATTTGCTACCGAGCACTTCAATTGTTGTGATTTCTGGTCTTTATTCTCAACCATCTTATATTTTTGACATGTGATCGAACATAACTGATGCATGTTCTACATGCCATTCATGTTCATGAGCTAGCATATTCGTGTCTTCAGACCTGACCATCAAGCTTAATTTTCTTCGCACGTTCTAGATTCTACTCTAATGACCAGACCATATTGCTTAAATTAAGCAACACCCCCTTGAGGAATGGATCAGTGACCTCTGGGTTTTGCCCGGTGATGTGAATGGCACAACGACATGATGACTACCTCGTCTTGGTTGACGAATGGCCTTCGGCCCTTACCTCCGATCCCCTACCACCTCCGACGATCGCCGCTACCAGCATGAAAAACTCCGTGAACGACATCGATCCGGCCGCCACCATTATGCAGATGGGCAGTGAACCGCAGCCGCAGTCGTGGAACAAATGAATGGCATATAGATTACGTAGCCCGCAGCCGCATGCCAAAGTATTTCTGGCCGACGAACTGTGGCCCATGGCCCATGCACTGTGCTTCACCGTAAGCGACAATTCTCACCGATGTCGGGCACACCCTTTCTAGCCTTGGTTGTCTCGGCTCTTAGTGCAATTTCAACGCGCCGATGCAGAACGTATTTTTCTGTTTGTTTTGGTTCAGATGTGTCAATGCGGACCGAAATCGTGGTCTAACGCGTCGGCGCAAACGAACATGCATCTGTTTTTTTGTTCGTTCTGACTCATTTTCGGTTTAAATTAGGTCTGGGTTGCGTCGGCGCAAACACGTTTCGGACTCACACGTTCTCATCTTGAACTTCCCTGGCCTACACGTCTGCCACGTAGCCTAGTACTTCCTGAGACTAGCCGTGAAGTATAAAATAATACTCTACTGAAATTTGGATATAGAGAACTGGAGGGTTCATACTAGTTTTCGAGGAACATACCAGAGCTCGACCGTTCTATGTCCTTAGGACTTATGGCCACATACAAATGTGAATATGTACTTCCGATGCCTCTCTTTCCTACTGGAAGTCACGCCTTCGCATCACTCGTGTGACTAATGTATCCATTCTAGCCCTTATCACGTGATCCACTTCTCTTATTTTATGGTGGTGTGATGATAAATGTTTTTATTTTCATTTGTTCCATTGATCTACTACATACTTGAAGACAACTGTATATATATGCAGTGTGTCACCAAGTGAAGTATGTGTATGTACCCTAGCTAGCTTTTGATTTAAGGCAT
The DNA here is from genome assembly GCA_950022295.1 of Bromus sterilis. NCBI lineage: Eukaryota > Viridiplantae > Streptophyta > Magnoliopsida > Poales > Poaceae > Bromus > Bromus sterilis. Next base: position 38,292,355 of record OX465598.1, read on the forward strand.
CAGTACCTCACCAACTTCCAAAGAATCAATAGAGCCCGTCTACTTCTATTTATGCACTTGATTACTTCATTGCACAACTCTTTTCATTATATATTTTTTAGATAAAGGGCTTTATTACTCAAAAGGTTTAAGTAAGTACACCCGGCCTCTGCATAGCTAAGATGCACACAGTCGCAAGTCACCAAAAGGAGAAAACAAAAGAGTGAACGACAGGTTACAAAGAAAGAACTATCGCCACTCAAGGTAGCTTTATGCGTAGATCACGCGGCCACCCATGTTGGATAAAAATATCCCTCGTCACCGCTTCCAGTCGTGCACACGCCTCCATAAAAAGGTCACGATATTCCACCCGTTGTAAGATGGACCACGAACGGAGAATACCCGTGCATCGATAAAGAACCTGCAAACAAGTGATTTTTTTATCAGAAAAAATCTTGTCATTTCTACATAGCCAGAGCGACCATATTACGGCGAGCGCTCCTACCCTAAGAATGGTTTTAAGCTTATTATCTATCCCGTTAAGCCAATTGCCAAAGATATTAGCAACGGATGTGGGTTGAAATAAGTTTGAAGCCATTTGGATAGCTGACCAGATAGAGCGTGCAACCTTACAAGTGAAGAAAAGATGTTTTATTGTCTCATCATGAGCACATGAAACACATTTCTTATTTCCTTGCCAGTTGCGTTTGACAAGATTATCTTTCGTTAGAATGACACCTTTTCAAAGATACCATGCAAAGACTTTAATCTTTAGAGGTATCTTCATTTGCCATATTTTATAATTATTATCGACTGGTATTTCAGGTTGGACAAGCGCCCTATACATAGAATCCACAGAGAATTTTCCATTTCTATTGAGATTCCATCGAAACTCATCGTGGCCTTGTGACAGTTGCACTACCGCTAATCTTTGTAGCAAGGCATTCCAAGATGTTAGTCTAGGACCGATTAAGTCTCTCCTGAATGCGACATTAGGGGGTGACTCTTGCATGACCGTGGCCAGCGTATCTCCCTTATGCCGCACAATGTTATATAGGGCTGGATATTGATCTCGGAGTGTGGCATTTCCTAGCCATATATCCTCCCAAAATCTTATCTCCGACCCGTCCTTAATCTTGAAAACCCCAAAGCGATAAAAGTCTTTCTTTGTCGCCATGAGACCAGCCCAAAAATGTGAATCTCCAGGCTTCCAGACAACCTGAGATAACGCTTTTGTGCCGATGTATTTTCGCCTAAGGAGCGTTTGCCAGACACCGTCCGAAGTGAGTAGCTTATATATCCACTTGCCGAGGAGAGCATAATTCTTGACCCGAAGGTCATGAATACCTAACCCCCCTTGGTCCTTCGGACGGCAGACGACATTCCACCTGGTCAGTCGATACTTCTTCTTCTCGTTATCCCCTTGCCAAAAGAATCTCGATCGGAAATAATCCAATCTATGTAAGACCCCTTTAGGTAGCTGAAAGAATGATATCATATACAATACCATATTGGTTAAAACTGAATTTATGAGTACCAATCTTCCACCCAAGGACAACAACTTTCCTTTCCAGCTAGCTAGCCTTTTTTGCAAACGTTCTTCAACGTGCTTCCATTCCGCATTAGTCAGTCTCCTATAGTGTATGGGTATCCCCAAATATTTAATAGGAAATTGACCTTGCTCGCATCCGAATATCTCGGCATATTGAGCTGCTGCATCTTGGGCCTCGCCGAAACAAAACAATTCACTTTTATGGAAATTAATCTTCAATCCGGATAACTGCTCGAATGCTGATAATATTAATTTCAGATTCACTGCTTTATCTAGATCGTGGTCCATAAAAATAATTGTATCGTCCGCATATTGAAGAATAGATAATCCCTCATCCACTAGGTGTGGGACTACTCCCTCAATTTGGCCGTCTAGCTTGGCGCGTTCAATCATGATCGCTAACATATCAGCCACGGTATTAAACAATATGGGCGATAAAGGATCACCTTGCCTTAATCCCTTTTTGGTTTGGAAGAAGCGTCTGATTTCATCATTGACGTTAACGGCCACACTTCCTCCCGAAACACAACTATGGATCAGAGCACACCACTCCTCTGAGAAACCTTTCATTCTCAGAGTTTGTTGGAGGAACGACCATTTCACTTTATCATAAGCCTTTTCAAAGTCAATTTTGAAAATGACTCCGTTAAGCTTTTTAGTGTGCATCTCATGAACGGTCTCGTGTAAAACCACGACTCCGTCGAGGATATTCCTACCTTGCATAAAAGCCGTTTGTGTAGGATTAACCACATGATCAGCCACTAAGTTTAATCTAATGGTAACGACCTTCGTGAAAATTTTGAATCTAACGTTAAGGAGGCATATTGGTCTATACTGTTGTATCCTTTCTGCCTTCAAAACCTTAGGTAACAAAACAATTTCACCAAAGTTAAGGCGGAACAATTCAAGTTGTCCAACATGCCAACCTTGGAACAAGTCAATAAGGTCCATCTTAATGTCCTCCCAAAAGTGTTGATAAAACTCAGCAGGAAAGCCGTCGGGCCCAGGAGCCTTATTATGCTCCATTTGGAAAACCGCCTTTTTAATCTCCTCTTCAGTGAAAGTGGAATTTAAAAAGGTATTCTCCTCATTAGAGACCTGGGGTATGTCTTCCGTTAGAGTCTCATCCATGGAGAAGATATCTTCACGTGGAGCATCGAATAAACCTTTATAATAGCTTGTGATATAAGCCTTAAGCTGTTCCTGGCCCTCAATCATACCTTCATCCTGGTTTAGAGTATAAATACACTTTTTCCTATGTCTGCCATTGGCAACATTCTGAAAATATTTCGTATTCGCATCTCCCTTCAGAATGAGGTTAGATTTAGATCTTTGGTACCATCTGAGCTCTTCCTCCCGCAGCATTCGTGCCACCTCCGCATTGGATTGACTTTTAAGCTCAATCTCCTGCTGGGTTAGCACTTTTGTTTCTGCCGTGCGGTCAAGCTCATCAATGATGGTGCACAAACGCTCCTTCTCTTTTTTTAGAATCCCGGATGTGTGCCTTGCCGATCCTCGAAGATATTTACGCAATTTACTGATTTTAGCGTTCCATCTTCGAACAGGACTATTACCCGGGACCGGAGCTGACCATACCCTTTTAACCATATCATCGAAACCATCCCGCAGCAACCATCCCAGCTCAAATCTAAAGCGGTGTTGTGCATTTGGTTTAAATGTTCCTGTTGATAAGAGTAGAGGTGTATGATCCGATAGATCCTCCATACGTTCAAGGGCGCGTACAGTTACTAATGGGTATTTGGCTTCCCAATCAGTACTCATCAGTACACGTTCCAATTTTTCGTATGTTGGTTCAGGTAGACTATTTGCCCATGTGAATAGTCTACCGGTCATTTGTACCTCTCTCAAATCCAAGCTGTCAATAACAACATTGAACAAGAAAGGCCAATGATTATCGAATCCGCCCTTACTTTTCTCGTGAGGATACCGCAGCATATTAAAGTCTCCAACTATTAGTATAGGATGTGGATCATTATTAGCCAGGTTAACCAACTCCCGGAGAAAAGCAGCCTTACGCTCCTCTTGGGCGGCACCATACACGGCAACCAAACTCCATATGAAGCTATCAGCCTTGTTACGAATGTGGAATTTATATGAAATTCCCCATTTGTATAAGCTAACACTTCCATAGAGTCTGAAAGTACACCGAGCAAAATGCCACCAGATCGACCACGGGGAGGAATAGAGTGCCAAGTAAAGTCCATGCCACCTGAAAGGCGATCAAGGACGCTTACTTGAAAATCCCTCCTTCCGGTTTCCGAAATTGCCAAAAAATCTAATTTGTGATCCCGCACATACTGAGCAATATTCAAATGTTTAGCCAAGTCACCAAGACTTCTGCTATTCATGAAGATGCCGTTCATTGGGAAATAATTGGATTTTTTGGTTGTTTGGCGGTCCTTTTAATTTTTTGGTTCTTTTTGTCTTTGGCGGATTTAGATTTTCGGCCGGAAGCATGCATATCATAAATAGATCCTAGCTTGACCTCATCCATACCCACCTCCGTCATCTCACTCACCAGATGTGATAGAAGTTGTCCATCAATAGTGGCATTCGCCTCTTCATCGTCTAGGGGTGTGGTGACCGACCTACTAGATGCACCTGGGTAAACCTTTAATCGGTCATACTCCATATGCTTCAAAGCATTGGTCGAGACGATAATATCGTTTCAGTTCTACCTAAGTTGACTCCTACTTTGGCTAGGTTGGAGGAAACTTGAGTAGAAGTAAAAGATATAAATGACTTATTTTTTAAGGACATACCGGTGTGTGTTGGTTCCATCATAGCCGCCTTGCGCCTCATCGCCTTGGAAAGCGCGTTCTCATCCGTCGCCGATGAGTCGTCCGCCGCTACAGGAGGCGCAAACTCCTCCTAAGCGGAGCCTTAGGGAGAGTACACGGTGCCGACCCATGCGGCGCAGCGGAAGGGGGCGGTGTCGACGCAGAGGCCCCCTCGACCACAGCATCCAACTTCAGGCATTCCTTGGACGCGTCACCTCTTCGGACTCGGGGCGATGCCGCAGCGGTGGCCAGACCCAACGCCGGCGAGCTGCACGGCAAAACGCGCTCGACGGTCGTCGGACCCGGGGCGACCGGAGAACCCGGCCGTACGTCATCCGGCAAAACAGCCACAACAGGCATCTCCAGTGCTGAACCGGTGTGCGAAGGGAGTGTTGTTGATGACGATTTCCCTTCGGCCACCGTTGAAGCCAGGACGGAGATTGCCTCGTCGGGCACGACGGCGGAAGGGGGCGGCGCTGGTGACGATGCCCCCTCGACCACCGAAGAAGCCGGCTTACCGCTGCCTGGAGAAACCGTAGTGTCCACCGAATCCACAGTCATATGAGGTAGCAGTCCAATCTCAGGAGAAAGTGCAACGCACCCAGGCAGGGCTGAATTTGCAAAGCTGTCACCCAAAGGACCCGAGAGGCTGTAGTTGGGTACTGGCTTCCCCGGTGTGCATGACAGCCAGTGCGTCCCAACCTGGACAGCGTCCACGCCATGCAGACCCGATCCATCCACCTCCTCGCTACCCGGCATGCAGGTGACCTCCCGAGATGTGCAGGTCGCAGCAGTACCAACGCGTCCGAGTTGGATGATCGGCACTGGTTGTGGGGCGATGGATCTCCCCACCGTGGCCTGAGACCCTGAATAAAGTTGCATAATTATTCATGTTGTCTATGATTCATAATCTTGGCCACAAATCATATGCATCTATGAAAGTGAATCCCACTTTCAAGCACATACAAGCCCTTTAGACAATTAAGTATATGTAAAAACTCTAAATTTTATTGTTATATTACTCGAATGGATTGAGCAGTCATACAAAGTTTTATCATGACAATAAAACAATCTTAGGTAAAAGAGAACGGGGGAGGATAAGGAAACCGGCTAGACCATATTGCTTAAATCAAGCAACACCTCCCTGAGGAATGGATCGGTGACCTCTGGTTAGTACTCGGTGATGCGAATGGAACGATGACTACTCCCTGGCCTTCAGCCCTTACCTCCGATCCCCTGCCACATGACAAAGTATTCCTAGCCGATGAAATGTGGCCCTCGGTCGTGCCCTCTGCTTCAACGTAACCACCAATACTCAAGGCCGCCGGGCACACCCTTGATGGCCTTGGTTGTCTCAGCTCCTAAGCTACCATCATGGTTCGTGGTGGCAGTCGCGAGAGAAATATGAATTAGTTCGGTCAAACCAGGATTCTTGTTAGTGGTTGTATTGTTTTTTACCCTGATAAGTACCTAACGTGTGGTAGGTAAAGATTTAGCCCAAGCGCCCTTCTTGCCATGACAGCATGCCAACCTATTTACAGCTTGCGTGCATACAAAGAGGACACAATAGATTATATCACTGGGATTTTTTTTCAATTTTTTAAATGTTTTATTTCTTAAATGAAAATTTTGATTGAAAAACCGTTTCACCATTAAATCTATCGCGATAAGACCTTTGAAACCAAATTCCATATCAATATGTTTTAACTTTTTTTTGGTTAAAAGTAGCCATGTCTATTGCATGTAAATAGCCATGGTATTTACATTGAAGTTGTCATGATATATTTCAACTATATTTTCTTCTACGTTTAAATTAAATTTTGACATGTTACAAAAAGGAATGAATTTTGCCATGGTCAAAAAAGAAAAGTTGACGTGATGTGTAGACTACATTTGCTTTAATCTCATAAAAACTAAAAATTTCCGAAAGGTCGAATACAAAGTAAACCTTTTTCATTTTTTTACCATGTTGCAAAAAAACAAAAAAACTGTTGTGATGTAAAAAAAGAAACTAAAACTTTCCATGGTGAATTACTAAAATTTTCCATGCTCCATGAAATAATTTTAGCATGATTCATAAATAAAAGGAAATTGATCGTCAATTACTTTAAAATGCCATGGTCAACGACTAAAATTTGACATGGTGAATTACATAAATTTGCCATGATCCATGCACTAAATTTGCCATGGTTCATACAAAAAAATATACTATGGTCAAAATACTAAAATTGTCATGGTTAAAATATTAAAATTGCCATGATATATAAAATAAAATTTGCCATGATGAATTAATAAAAAGTGCCATGATCCATGAAGTAAGTTTTCCATGATTTTTTACTAAAAATTGTCATTGTCAATTACTAAAATTTGCCATGGTGAATTACTAAATACTTTCCATGATCCATGGAGTAATTTTTCCATGGTTCATAAAATAAAAATTCAAAACTTAGCATGTAAACACATATTTATTTTCCATGGCAAGAACACATCTTAAGTTGATATGAAAAGTATATTACATTGTCCGTGGACACAAAAAGAAAAGATTTTTTGATGGGTAGTTTTTTTATCGTGGTCTGTATAGTAGATTTTGCCATGGACACAAAAAAAAGTTGTCGCTAGTGCAGGACTACACCACCAACTACCACTCCACCCGAGCCATCTCCTTCCCGCCATCGTCGAATGTCAAGATACGCTGGAGAGTCAACTGCAATTTGGACCTGTTGAAATGGAGGACTCCTACTAATCTTCGAGGACCATACCATAACTCGCCCTGTCTTTCTGCTTAGGACTTATTGCCACATAAAAATGGGAATATGAACTTCTGATGCCTCTCGTTTCTATTGGAATTCACGCCTTAGCATCGCTTTGTGACTAAATGTATCCATTTTATCCCTTATCATGTCATCCACTTCTCTAATTTTATAGTGGTGTGATGAGAAATGTGTTATTTCATTTGTTCAATTGGTCTATTACATACTTGAAGAGAAGTGTATATATGTGGTGTTTCACAAAGTCAAGTATCTGTAAGTATCCTAGCTTTTGATTTAATCCATTATCACCTCACCAACTTCCAAAGAATCAATAGGGATCGCCTGCTTCTATTTACGCGCTTAATTACTTCATTGCACAACTCTTTTCATTATATAAGATACACCCAATATTGTACATCCACTCAATTTAGTAATAAATTTGCATAATTATACATCTTTTCTATGTATATATGTAAGTGAACCCCACTTTCAAGCACATACAAGCCCTTTACACTGTTAAGTATATGCAATCACTCTAAATTTTATTTTCTAACACATGCAAGTCTTCAACATTATCATTTTCAATTTTCAATAGTAAATAATTGAACTAAATCAGAAATCATGAGAAAATATAGGTGTAGCCACCCTACATTTACTGCTATATCTCATATTGTTCACATAGAATAATGTGGGTAGGTTTTGACAACAAATACTTCAGCCAAATAAAAAATGTCACTTTAACATGCAACCACCCTTCATTTACTGTTAGGTCTGCAATTGTTCACATGCTGAGATTTGTTTTGAGAATAAGGGGGGGGGGATGGAGGGGACAAACCCCATCGATTGTTACATTGCTCGAACAGATTGAGCAGTCATACCAAGTTTATCACGAAAATAAAGAAAATTAGGTAAAGGACAACAAGGGAGGATAGGGAAACCGATCAAAAACATGTTGGGATAGTGATTGTCTGCTACTCCCTCCTTCCCATAAAATAAGACATTTTTACAAGTTAGTTTAGCTTGCAAAAACATCTTACATTGTGGAACAGAGGGAGTACCATTCACATGCTAATAATGTGTAGGGGTATTATTGTCATATATTAATTTGTTATTCCTAATTATTTTGGTATAAATTAACACAATAGTGCACAAAGTATATCTAGCATTTTTAAAATTATGCATTAAGCAAAGCACTTGGACACCCACTAAATATTGACCATCGCAAAGGAAAACTCATCGGCACCGCTGTAGAAACTCTTATTTGCACAACAGAGCTTGGTGAAGGTAAAGGCACAACTAGAGACGACATTGACTGAGAACCCACCCGTGGTAGGAGGTTAGGAGGACTGTGTTATCTCCAGCCCACTAGAAATCAAACCCTAGGTTTGGCGCTTTGGTGTCTCGTTTAAAGGCGAATATTTTTTCAGTGGGAGGAGACGTTCCCGTCGACAGCGAGACGACTGTGGTGACTTCCTTAAATCTCAAGAATCGCCGAATCAAGATATGTCTTTTGGAGGTGCTATCAGTTGCAATCGACAAAGATATTTAAGCACGGGGAATGAAAAAACATGAAAAGCAAAAAATATGTAATCTTTCAGTTACATATATCTACAATGCTAAGAGAAACGGTAATCGCACAAGTTTGTTACAATACAATGCAGCCAATGCTATATTGTACTTTCCACCACTTAAATTCCTTCAACACTCTACTGTTTATCCAGTACACATGTGACAGATCTCAAGTATCGCCACCAGCAGAAGTAATGGAGTTCTGGTTTCTACTCGACTATCTTGCAATTGTTATGGGGACATTTTTGGTAGCCCTACTAAGTTGCATCACCATCCATGCACTCGCAAAACATTTGCATCGTGTGGATCTCATCTATCAGTAAAACAATTGAAATAATATAGGATACAAAAATATGTCGACCATCAGCATCAAAACCGAGACCTCATGCTCACGGACATGGTAGACTAACCACTAGCCAGAAATCTTAGTTGTACCAATAAGATAAGATAACCTAATATCGTTTGGTCCTTAAATGGACCACAAAGCCAAGTTACACTCATAGTTTTTTTTAGATTTTTGTAAAAGTTTATATTGACTTATAAGAATATGAATATTATAATATAGAATGCAAGAACCATTTAGAATATTATTTTTAATTCATAAAAAATATTTAGCCAGTTTTTATTTTTTTGTACAAAATTATATTACCTCAATTAAATTGATAAATGTCTTAAAAGCATTGTAAATATAATCATGAAGGAATTAAAAATATTATTAAATGTCTTACTAATTAAATTGCCTTAAATAAATTATAAATTAAATGTCTTAAAATTATATAGCTTCAATTAAATAATACATTATTTTATAATTTTCGTAAGATATTATATTACCTCTATTAAATTTCTGAATAAAAAATACATATAATTACACAACAATTTTATATTTTTTGTACACTGAATATTATTTCAACTATAAATGTGGCAATATAATCTTTTACAAAAAAAATTAAAATCAAAACATTGAGGCCATATAATATTTTATAAAAACTAAAATAATGCTAAATGGGCCTTGCACGATTACACTTAAAGTAATTTTCAAGGAAATAATAGTTTACAAAAATAGAAATAAACTAACAGCGCAAATGGACCTTGTAGCTCATTTAAGTCCTAAAAGATATAATGTGGTCGTTGGGTTTGTCTAGAGCACACCTAGATGTGCTCTAAGTAGAGCATATCTAAATCCTACACCATTGATTTTACATAAAGATTCATGTAAAAAAAATTAGTTAGACTGAACCATGTAGATGTGCACTACTTAAAGCACATCTAGATGTGTCTTAGTAAATTTCTATCATTATATGATAGGTAAGTATATATATGATGTAGTAGTGCAACTTGCATCCTTGCACGTGGTGACGGGTTTGAATCCTGTAATCTACGTATCGCCTCCCGCCGGTCCGCCTCGCCTTCAGTGGTCTTAGTGCCACGAATGACTTTTGCCAGCGGAAGGGCTTAAATTTTACTTGTTTTTTTTGTTAAGGTTTGTGTTTTTCTCGAAAAGAAGAAAGATGGCGGCGGCTCCCTGAAGATGGAATAAGGTTCTTCCCACCTACCGCTTATTTCGGTGATGCGTCTAGTATCATTGGTGGGCATGTGGAGGTGTGTATCCGGCAGATCTGTTTTTGGTGGATTTGTTCGGATCTGATTGTAGTTCATCTATGTTTGTGTGGTTTATCCTTTCGATCTACGCTATTTTTTAATTGCGGCGGTTGTTGTTATGGTGTGTTGGTCCTATGGGGCCTTAGCACGACAACTTCCCGACTGTCTACTACAACAAGTTTTGTTTGGCTCCAACGAGGAAGGGGCGATGATAACGATGCGTTCTTAGCTCGCTTCAGTGCTTGTAGTCGTTGCTAGGAGGTCTACGGATCCGTACGTAATTTTTATTATTTTTTATGTTCGTTGTACTGCCATGATTAAAGATGAATAAATGGAAAGTTTTTTTTTCAAAAAATATATTATACTTATATATACGTCCATCCTGTTTCGCTATCGAGATTTTTTTTGACATTTTCTGTATTCAAATCATGAAAAAATACAAAGTTGTTGACCCTTACAAGCATACAGAAACACAAACATAGATGACCAAGAACACCTAAAACGCCCTAAGATAACCATAACACATGAAGATTTCCGGAGCCCTGTGTCATCATCCCAGAAACTTGAGAGATAACCCCTGCAACAGCAAGATGTGCAACCGGGCACAAGAAGGTCATCATCTTTAACCACGGTAGAATTGCCGTGTACGCTGCTTCCTCTTTCCTTGACACCAGCGCTGAGAGGGCGTGGACACCAATCCAACACACCTGCAACAGTCGTCGCCATCTTTGGCTTTGGGTACCGCAGAAAGTGTCCCTTCCGGAAGGAACAGAATTCGAGTCATCTGACCGATCCAGCACCGCGGCCGGACCATCCGCCCGGGCAAAGCAGTATCTCCCTCCAGCATCAGCGCAGAGGAAGGAGAAGAATAACAACAACAAAACATACCGATAGGGAAGAAGAAGGGTCTTCGTCTCCAAGCCGATGGACCTCCAGACACCATAGCCCGCGACCTCAACGAGATCCGGGGATCCCCAACTCCGCTGGCTCCTAGACGAAGATCAAAGCCTCGCCTGACCCCGAACGGAGTCCGAAAAGACTTATTCCGGCGCAACACCACCACAACGAACTCGGCAGCGTCTCCCTCAATCCTAACCCTACCACGCACCAGCCAAACGGACAGACCCGAGGTTCCCCCTCTGTAACACCCTCACTGTCAGTGAACAGTAATCACCATCCCTGTTGATCATTACTGTTCAAAAATTTTCTTTGATCAACTTGGTTCAGTTCAAATTCAAATTTCCCTTTGATATTGTTGAAAGCAATGTGAACCTTGGACCTTGATCATCATGGGTGAACTAAAGTCCAAGCTCAAATCAAATTCCCTTGAATTGAAATAAAATCAAATGCTCAAAATGCCTTTGGTGAAATATTAAAAACAAAGTGCAAAATAAAACTTTGTCCAAAAATTGTGAAACCACTTTTATAAAATCTCTAATAATCAGTAGATCATATTAAAACTATAATGGGAGTTTATTAAAATGTTTTACTAATTTAATCAAATCAAAACAATGTCAAATCAGTGGCATTTAATCCAATTTAAATAAAACAAAAATGCAAATGATTTTATATGAATCCCAAACTTTTTATAGTAGTATACTAAATTGCAAATGAAATTATGGAGCAAGTCCCACATTTTACAAAAACTATTTGTTGTCCAAATAAATATAAACAGAATAAGAATAAAAATAAAAATAAAACATGAAACAAAACAAAATAAAAAGAAACCTATCTACCGCCCCAGGGCAAAGCCCACCAACCCTCGGCCCACCCCAGCCCATCCCCCCCCCCCACTTGTCTTCTTCCCCAGCCACTGCTCACCTGTCGTGGCGCCCATCGCCATGGCCGACGTCGCCGTGGCAGCCATCCCCCAGTTGCAGACGGGGATAAGACTCGAGCCTCGCGCCCCAGCACCGGGAACCCTAGATCTCCCCTCCCTCCCTCTCTGCTGCTCTTTTCTCGCCATGGCTGCGCCATGACCCCATCGCGCGCGAAGCCTGGAGCTCCATCCGCCCAGACACTGCTTCCCCAAGGACCCCCCCCTCTGCTTCATCGTCCTCAACCTCGGGATCGAGCAGAGAAGCCCCCGGCCCCCCTCTTCTTCCTCGCCGACGACAACCGGCATCCCCTGCCGCGATTCACGCCGCTCCATCCTCCCCCGAGCCGCTGCCCCCTCTTCTTGCTCACAGTGAGTCCCCCTCGCGAATCCCCTCCCCACTCGTTTCTCCTTTTTATCTGCCTCGATGCCGTCGTCCATGGCTCGCCGTGGTCGCCATTTGCGCCCGGCGGAGCTCGCCGTGCCCCCCCCCCCCCCCCCCCGCGCTAGGCAGTGACCTCGGCGCCCGCTCGCCGCACGCGGCACCCCACCCTCCTACCGCGCCTTCCCCCTCTCACCGGAGGCTGCCGCTAGGGCCTCGCCGCCGACGCCCTCCTGTACTGGCGTTGTCGGGACCCGGGGTTAGCGTATGCAAGTCCCGCTACGACATAGTCATATGGAGAGCCGAGAACCGTACCCACTTGTCTAAGCAGACAAGGCCAAGCACAGAACGTTCTCGGAAAGCATCGTACGTGAGGGGCATCCCATCCAGGCCGGATGATCAACTGAGATGGGTCCTCATCGTCCGCTCACAAGTCTAATGATATGGGTAATGAACTCCCATATTCAAAGACAAGTCGCCTCAACCATACTATCGACTATCTCATAACTCTTACATAGACCTACTCTAGCCCGATCACTTAGTCGGGGTCTAGGGCAGGCTCGATCATACCACAAAGTGTGCACGAGACGGAGTCTCGAGCAATCGCATCGCGATGCCCCAAGCTGCGCACATCTAAGGGCCACTTGGTGTATGAAAGACCGCCAGCCAGATCACAACTAAGGTCTCGAAAACCCATACAAAGACATGCATGTTATAAACATACACGCAGCACACATGCCTTGTATGAACAACATGTATCATTGCAATTCTCTACAAAGTATACATTTTATTGATAACTCTCACAGAGATCACAAGCATGTGATCCAACATTACAACAGACAAGCGGAAGAAAAGTATGTCTGAGTACAGACAAGTTTAACAAATGGCTTAAGAAGCCTTATTTAAACACAAGCCCTCCACGAGGGAACCAGTCGTCTGACTGGGACTAGACTAGCTTGATCTTCAGTCGTCGAGCTCGATGAAGAAGCCACCTTCGGGGTCAGTGGGTTCATCTAAAACATAGAATAAGCAAACGTGAGTACAAAGTCGTACTCAGCAAGACTTACATAGGAGCTATACTACTCATGCACATCTATCAAGGTAAAGGAAGGTGGGGTTCACTTGCAGAAGTGCCAGCTTTGACTTGGCTAGTCCTGAACTACGAGTACCAGACTTTGAGGTAAGAAGCATACACGAGTCCACTACTTTCTCCAACCAATTACACCACTATGGTGCCTTCCTCGACTTCCCCACGAGAAAGCACGCCATAGCACTCACACTTATCTTGGTGTGTTTTAGAAGTATCCGGTTCAAGTTGTCTAATAATCAAGCTAAGCTTTCCAAGCAGTCCTTAACCGCGGACGCGACTATTCGAATAGTTTTGTTAACCCTGCAGGGGTGTGCCGCTACACACACATGATCATCAGTTACCGCCTTTGTACTCAACACCGTTCAAGAAGTGTCGGCGAGGATGCTCACCACAACTGTTACCTCATAGCCTATCTAGTCCGAGAAAGCCGCCTACTTGGGTTGGCTACCACTATCGTGAACCCAGCCGGTTTACCGAAGTGGACCCAAGTGATGTGTGCTTGGTGCATAAGCCGGTCTCGGGTGAGCCGTTCTCTCACTTAGCAGCTAGGGTACAAACCTATCAGAACTCCGAACTATTGCGACATCTGGACATCGAAAGGGAGGAGTTAGTAAGCTGATAGGGGTCAATGAGCCCAATGTGTGGTTGTACTCTTCATCTTGGATCACCACACAAGAACTCGGACTTAGGGCGGTGTTCAACGAGACAACCCACCGTGTACTCCTACACAGCCTCTCATCGTTCACCTTGTATTAGGGTAGATTCATCAACACATTTCCACCATCATCACCATGATCACTACCATCCCGACTCACATCATAGTAACATCATTGTATCACTCTAAGCATGCAATAAGCAGTAACAATTGCAGGGGACACATGATATCAATCAACTCCTACATTTGCTAGGATTGTGGTTTGCTAGAAACGTAGCATGGTAATCATTCTATACAATGCATAAGTGAGACATGAGAGGGAATTGGGATTTTATCGACATGATCAATGGGGGTTTGCTTGCCTTGCTGATGAGGTTCGGGTTCGGGGTCTTCAACGAAGGGGTCAGCCTCCTGTTCCGGTTCCACCTCTACTCGACAAACAACAAACAAGGTAGAAAAGTAAATACAATGCACAAACACATGATTGAAGGTTGAAACTTGATGTGTATGCTTTGATGTGTGAAGCTATTCCATTTAAATGGAGTATATTTCAAATTGAATTGCAAATTCAAACTCCAATTTGAATTCATTTTAGCCAAGTTATAATTGACATGGTTTGATCAAGTTGAACCATTTTGAAAAGTGTATGATATGCCTCTGATGTGTAATTGAAATGTAGTATATTGCCATGGTTCAAGTTGCAAAAACATTTGAATTTAATTTGAATAAATTCCAATTAAATCAAATGACAAATGCTACTGGTACCAATTTAAATTCAACTCAAACATGGTTGAAAGTTGGATATTTGGATAGCTTATTTTCTCCTGATCATTTTTCATATATTATTTGTTAAATTTGGAGTTAATATATTTTTTCTATGAATTTCCAAAGTTTCACTGATTTTCTGGAATTTTCTGATTTCCTTTTAAACTGGAAATTCTTTTATTGCGTCATGCTTGCGCAAGGGTGACGTGGGGGGGGGGGGTCTGACGTGTGGGGTCCAGTGGTCAGCCACTGGGTTAAATAACCCGGTTATTTTAAACTAACCGGGGGGATTAAGGGCCCTGGGCCCACTGGTCAGTGGCCCAGGGAGGTGTATTAGGGGCTAATCACCCCGGTCATGTCAGCCTCGCCGGCGGCTCAACGCCGGCGACCAACCGAGGCGGCGGCGACACAGGGGAGGGCGTCTCCGGCCACCATTTGGTGCGCTGAGGCCACCAAACGGAACCCCGAGCATGAGCGCATCACCCAGCGCACAGTAGCGCCACCGGGGGGCACCGGAGTGATGCCGGCGACGAGCAAAGGCGGCGGCAGAGAACCGGCGAGGTCGGGAGTGGGGCTAGAGGCCACGGCTTGAAGCTGGGACGGTTGCGTTCGATTGCTAGAGCCACTGGGAGTCAAACGCGCACGCTGGACGAGATGATGGGGCACAGGGGCGACCTCGTCGTTGTCCATGGCGGCGACGTGCTTCGGCAACCATGGCGGTCATGGCTAGAGACCAAGAGAGAGGGCACCAGGTTGGGGGAAACGGGCAGGAGCTCACCACGAACTCGATGGCGTGGTCAGCGGGCTCGGGGAGGGTCTGGTGGCGGCGAATCGACGAGGTGGTCCTCCGGCGACCGGCGACGATTCGGTGAAGCTCGCGTCTCCTCTGGATCAAATCAAGGCGCCGTCTTCTGCGAGGCGATGAAGTCGACGACGACACACGCACGGGACAAGTTGGCTTGAGCTCTAGGCCATGGTGGCCACGTCTTTCACGGCGGCGCGCTCCGGCGGGTCCTCGGTTCGTCTTCGAATCCGGCGAGAATGAAGGGGGCAAGTGCACTGGAGGGAGGGGAATGGAGCTGGGCGTCTCCAGGACGTCTCCAGACGCGATAAGGACGCCTGGGAGGCCTCCAGGCAGGCAGGTGGCGTGGCGGCCGCGGCATGCCGGCCACCGAGCTGCTTGCCGTCGAGCTGGAAGAAGACAAGGGGGGTTCCAGGTGGGCTTGGGCCAGGGGGCTTGAGTTGGGCCAGAAGCAAGGTAAGCCCTTTTCCCTTTTTCTGTTTCTTTTCTATTTTCTTTTATGTCTTTGTTTTGGTTTTCCTAAATAAAATAGCAAACTAATTTATTAAATGCTGAAACTTTTTATGTGGCATCACAATATACTAGGCTAGCCAGTTGTAAGTTTGAACATTTTTAAAATTCAAATAATTTGAACTTTAAATCAAATAGGGGTTTTTGATTAATTCCAAGGTCCTGTTTAAATATTTGAAAAATCCATGAGCATGGGGTGGGTCCCACATCACTTGATATGTGATCACACTCATTTATAAGACTTTTCAAAAATCTAACATGAATTTTTGGAGAATATTTTTATCTGGCCTTTTGAATTAATTCATCTAGGGGGTGTTCCTTCTCCCATTTTGCTTTTGAATTTTATTTCAAAGACTTCTTTTGAAATTTTTAACATGATGCAAGTGACTTGCTAACCCTAGCACATTACCTAACAGAGGGTTCTGACAGGAGTGCACGCCAGTTTAGCCAGGGGAACAACCCCCATTAGCGAGAGGATTAACCCCCCCTTTGTGCCACTGACAACGGGCCCGCCCCCCTCTAATCCCTCTATTAAACTAAACTGGAGTTAACCCCCCCCCACTGTCCATGATAGGTGGGCCCCGGGTCATTTAAAATAGATTAAACTAGATATTTAGCACTGTCCCGCTGACACCTAGGCCCCACCTTTAAGTAGCTAGTTTAATTACAATAAAAACTAATATGTTCCACTGACATGTGGGACCCCACTGAATAATTAGGTTTAATAAAATGAATTATTAAAATGTGAGGCTGACATGTGGAGCCCACATGTCAGCACTGTTCTGGATAGACTTGTGGATAATGTTTCTATTTTAATAATAAAAGAAATTGAGAAAATCATTTAAATTGATTTAAACTTTGAAATTCAATAACTTTTAAACCGTAACTCAGATTCAAAATCTTTATACATCAAAATTGATCAGAAAAATATAAAAATTATGAATACGATATCCGTATGTCTGTCACACCCCTCTAACACAACGAACATCGAACCGTCCCCCTCAGAACCGACTGTCCAATAAATTGTCCGGTACTGCTAAAGTACCCGGATGAATTTATTTCGAACACGAAAGTTGTTCGGAATAGATCAACTAACCCGGATACACTACCCACACAAGTGTAGGATGTCCACGACACCTCCGGCATGATATCTCCCCCCTCCAGACACCCTGTCCGGTAATCACCCGGAGCTGACAGTTCATCCCCGGATGAATTCCCGCTCTGACCAACGTGCATTGCACTGCGTTAGAACACCGTTAGCGTTGCATCTGTCATGTCATGCATCTGTTTGTATGTGCTTGCTGTGTATTTACTGTTTCTTCCCCCCTTAATCTCCGGTAGACCCCGCTGCTGCCGTCGACTACACCGCTGCTGAGTACGACTACTTCGTCAACGACCCTACCCCTACTGTCGAGCTTCCAGGCAAGCAGAGCCATTCTCTTCCCCAGATATCGCCTACCTTTCCGTACTTTCTTGCACTAGGCATGGTGTCTGCTGCTGCTACGATTACAATCCTATTCAATTGCATAGCCTGTTTTTGTTGCCCCTTGATGTACCTTCCTTTATCCTATGTTGCCTATTATAATTATGCATTATTCAGCAGTGAGCCCTGAGCATTTTTAGTTAGGATTAGATAGCGGGCCGTGACCACTCAGGGGAGTGAACGCGGATACGATAATTATAAACTGCACAGGTACGGTACAATGCAGACACCGCCTAAGGCCCCCTAGCTCGGCTCTGCCGAGCCACCTTCAAGTGGAGCTACCGAGGAGTAATCCTCGTACCTTCACTCGTTGTTGCTCTGTATAGCGGCTCTAGGTACCCGAGCAACGGTTGTACTTAAAGGTAAGAAAGTCGGGTGACCCAACGGTGCCCGGAGAGGTATTGCGTCGGGAACGACAGGGAGGGTACGACCGCCGTTACTGGCGTGCTTGGCCCCTGCTCGTATCTCGCGAGAGTTACCAAACTACGAAAATTCGAGCTCTACCAAGAGCACACGCGAGACAAGGTAAGGAGACGGTTCACCTTGTTGGTAACCGCAGAGACTTGGTGGGACGACAGGGCAGGCACCGATGTACTGGTGGTCCTGACTGCTATCGTTGACCGCGGGTCAGTTAAGTCGAGGCAACGATAACGGTTGTCACGCAGGTTAATTAAAATGCTAAATGGTTCGACGGATGTCTTGAGTAGCCTTTTGGCTTGTACGCACTACCTACACGTGGGATGAGGAGTGTGGGCTCCCCTGCATCGTAGTCTCGTTCGACGGTCTTCAGACGTCAGCAATATCGCGGGCTGATTGTCGGGAAGTGGTGTTGTCTTCTCTTGCTCGAGCGGTGTATTTGTATTTGCTTTGATTTTGCTTCACCGGCCAGTCACGCACCGTGCAGGAGTACGTTCGGGTTAGGGTCCAAAGCCCGGCGTACATAGGATATAGTCCGGCGGATGACCTCTCTGTTGATTGCCGAAGGATGGGCTACTTTGTATCGGATAGCTTTGTTGGAGCGTTCCCAAACAAGGTTCCCGCCATCCTGGAGATCCGAGCGTCGTAGAGTCACTCCAGTGCACCCCTGCAGGGAAGATTAATCTATTCGAATAGCCGTGTCCACGGTAACAGGACGCTTTATGCTGAAGCTGGATCTTACCACTACAAACTATTACTATTAAACTGTATGGTTCCAGGTTTTCTTCCTCGCATGGGAAGTCGAGGAGGGGAACTCGGAGGCATTATTATTATTATTAATGATTACAACTTATATTATACAATGCTGCAGCAACTTCTGCTTCATTGTTACTTTATTGCTTTATATAAACTGTTGGTTGATTCTCTTCTTGTGCTGCAAGACATCGTCGGAAGATGCTAGTCTTCGATAGGCCTAGCTTCTTACCCTTATTCTGATTTCTATCTTGCAGTCCACTATATATACAGCCTCCCCTTTCCATTGATACAATGCATAATGCTTAGTAGCGGACGTAAGACTCGCGGGTATGCTAGATACTCACCTTTGCTGTATTTCCCCTTTTTGATTTGCCTGATCGGCCGCTGCAGTCGACGTTGGAGCCCAGGAACAGGAGATCCCCGATGCCGACCACCGCAACATGAAGATACCCGATGCCTTCTACGACGTCGAGTTCCCCGTTGGCCAGGAGTAGTTTGGAGGTTCCCAGGAAGAAGGCCTCGCCTTTTCAATCTGTTGTTATTTGTGCTAGCCTTCTTAAGGCAACCTTGTATTCTTGTGTCTGAATCAATCAGATCACCTGGCTTTACGTAAGGGGAGCTGTGCTGTGCTGGCGAAATAGAAGGTAACCTTGCCAATGACGGGTAATTTCTTGTTACATTGAGTGGATGATGAGGAGCCGCATCCGGGGGCGACTGTGCTGGTGAGCCGCGCTGCGCCTGCTTGGCCCTCGCCGGTGGCTGGTGATGGCCGCGGTGGTGGGGGCGCCTGCCGGGGTACGGGCTGCGACCCTCCCGTGCGTGGCTGCAGCGCCGACGCTGCTCCCGAGCCGGGCTCCCTTTGCGTGGGCAGACGCCTCCGACAACGAGGATGATTCTGGGCCGCGCTTTGACCCGCCGCCCTTGCGGTTGGCGTCCCTTGGCGATTATCTTCGGGTGGCGACGAAGCAGCCGCCCGACCCGCGTTCGACGGCACCGGCGACCCCCGTTCCCCCTCTGTCACGGGCAGAGCGCCTCCACCGCTGCTTGCGTGATGCCGGCTCTGAGCTCTGTCGCCCGCAGCCCGAGGTTGGCCTTGGGTCCCGCTCGCGGCCGCAGGGCTCCCGGGTTCTCCGTCCCGCGCCGGTGGTCCTTGGCCGGCCTATGCGCCATGCGTCTCCTCCATTGCTGGGGGCTGGCCTGTCGGGAGCCGCTAGGGCGTGCGGAGCGATGGCCGCTGACCCGCTTGCGGGCCAGGTTGTTGGGCCGCCGGCCCAGCCCCTCCCCGAGTGGCGCCAGGCGCGATCTGATGGGCCGCTGGGTGCCTCTCCCTCGCGCGGGCCATGGGCCAGCTTCAAGGCCCGGCGCGCTAGGCCGAGAGAGCGGCGCGCGTGGCTTCTGGCCCACCCGGCGCCTGCAAGGTGGTTCTGGGTCCAGCGGGTGGGTGCCCTACCCCTCGCAACGCACCCTGCCACCCGCGCCGACATCGCTCGCCACTCCGCCGCCGTCCCGCCCCCGCCGGCCCCAAGCGCGCCCTTCCGCCGCCTGCCTCCTCATCCCGTGACGCGCTGCCAGCTGCCGTCTCCGAGGCGCCGCGCCGGCCCTCGCCTCCGCCGTCTCCGCCTGCCCGCCGTGCGTCGGCCTACGCGCGCCCGTACCCGCCGGAGGACGGGGATGGCCGCGACCCGCGCCTCCCCTTGCCTGGATCCCTGGGGGACCGTCGCCGGCTGGAGGATCTCCGCCGTGAGCAGGAGCTCCGGGCCGAGCTGCAGCGGCTGCAGGCGCGCTCGGCTGGCCGGGATCCGACCCGCTCGCCCCGCCGGAGCCCCTCCCCGCCGACCCGTGGGCACCAGGAGGCTGGCCGTGCCGGCTCTGACCAGGCCCCTTCTCGGCGGCCCCCGCGTGCGTCGCGGTCGCCCCGGCGTGGGTCTCGCTCCCCACCCCGTCGCCCTCGGGTGTCGCCGCCACCTCGCCCGGCCCCTGCGGTGGATCACGGGCGTCGCTTGGATGGCTCACCGCGGCCGGTGGAGGACCGGTCGGCTCGGTATGCGCCGCCACGTCGCCATCCGGAGGCGCCCGACCTTGCGTCCCTGCCTAAAAAGAAAAAGTACAAAAAGAAGAAGCCGGCGTTGGAGGGGCACCCAGATGTCGGTGGCCCGCTCGGTGGTGGTAGCGGCGCCCCCATTCCTCGGTGGCGTTTGCGTCGCGTGGTGAGCGTCGCCCCCGGTCGCGGGAGGCGCAGTTGTGCTTCAACTGTGGTGTGGTGGGCCACGTTCGCTCGGACTGCCCGGCCCCCCCGCGGTGCCCGATGACTTTGGAATACCTGGGCCACGCCAACGATGGAGGATTCTATCTCGTGGAATTGGGGGAGGACGAGATCCTGGTCCCCCCTCATCAGGCGACTATCTCTGTGATCTCAGGTCCGGGACCCGAGGTGGCGGGGCCTGTCACGGCTGAGATGATCCGGGCCGAGCTGTGCGAGTACATTGGCTCGTACAGTGACTCCCCGTTCTCCTGGGTGGCCCGTGAGACCGCTCCCTCTGTCTTCGCGGTGGCCTTCCCATCTGCGGAGATGCTCCGGCTGTGCTCACGTGCGAACGACATCGACTTCGCTCTTCATCAGCTCAAGGTTCTGATTCGCCCCTTGGAGTCGGACCCCGATACGGTCTCCTCCCTCACCAAGGCGTGGGTGTGCATCCATGGGATCCCGATGCCGGCAAGGAAGCCCCACATCATCAAGTCCATCTCTGAGCTCATAGGGAATATGGTGGCGATGGATCTCCAGTCCTTGTCTACGGAGGGGCCTGTCCGCATCCAGGTCCTCTGCCCGGATGTGCTCCGATTGGAGGGCCTCACCCTTCCGACCATCTACTTTGGCAAGGCGGGGCGTCGCCTCCTCGTCGAGCTGGACTTGGAGTCGCTCGAGGCCATGGAGGAGGATCTCCCTCCGACTCCTCCTGCTCCGCCTGCTGGCTCGCCGGGCGCCGGAGGTGGGAAGGACGACCACGGTGCGGCTGATGGCTCGTCTGATGATGGCTCTGCCCGCGGCCCGCCGCCCTCCGAGCTGGCCTTGCCGGGCCTCAGCCTGGATAAAGGGAAGGGCTCGGCTGGGGGAAGTCTCTGGCTCTGGTCGCTCCCCCGGTGGTGTCTGCTCCCGGGCCTCGGGCCGCGCAGGCGGCGGTGGCCATCAACCGCCCCGCGGCTGAGGCGGCCCCTCCTCTCCAGCAGTATGGCTCGTTCCTATCGGGGCCTCCGCTGTCTGCCCTCAGGGCGAGCCTCTCCCTCTCCCCCCTTGCGGGTGAGGGCAGGGAGTCCCCTGGCTCGGAGGCCAACTCGGGGGGCCGTGCCAGTGAGGAGGACCGGCTGAGCGTGGGCCTGGAGGTGTGCCCTCCGTCCTCCCCCCGCTCCCCGGGGGTCGTCTGCTACAGCAAGTTGCCGGACTCCCCTCCCAGCCCGGAGGCCCAGGTCTCTGAGATTGTCTCCCCGGTGCTGACCGCAAGGACTCTGGTTGCGGCTCCTCCGACACTCCCGTGACCAGCCGTCGTCACGCCTCTTCGCCCCCCGTGTCTGGACGCCTGAGTGCCAGGCTGGGGAGCGCGCGGGAGGGGTCGATCGTTGAGCGGGCGGCCCTGCGGGCTGCTGCGCGCAACCTGGATCCGGGTACGTCTGTTCCGCCCTCTGCTCCTCCCTCGCTTGGTTCTCGCTCTGCTATTCTGGGTGAGGTTTCCCTGAGTCATCTCGCTGGGGTGGCGGACGATTGTGATATCGTGTTTCGGGGAGAGAGAGGTCCGCGCTTAGAGCAAATTGCGGCTATTCAGGCTCATGAAGGATTTGAGGGGGCGCTTGCGGCTGCGCGCGCTGCTCAGGCGGAGGTGCAGCAGCGCGTGTCTTTGGTTGAAGACCCTACTGAGGTAGTCTCTTCCGGCACCGGGGGGGAGCCGGTCGTGGGGGTTTCCCCCTCTTTTGCAATGCTCCCCCCACCTCGGCGGCGCGGACGCCCCCTTAAGCGGGGACCGACCGCACCCGAGGTGGCTGCGACCAGTGCCCAATCTCCTGACGGTGTCACTCGGCGGCGCACGCGCTCGTGCTCGTCCCAGCCCTCGACTATTGCTCGTGCCCGCATCGTAGATCATCACCTTGCATCTATCTATTGCTTTGCCTCGAGCTAATAAACAGTTCTGGCACGCAGGCCATAATTAAGTGACAATCATATGACTCCAGTCATCATGCCGTACCACGACACGCAGGTCGCGAATAAATATTACATAACATATAGCATCTCATACAAACACATTGCAAATCTTGAAGGCTATACCACATCACATGCACATTCTGCAAAAACGAGTTAGATCGCCATCTACACGGGTTGTTGCAACTTTTATCGTGGTTGATTAGCAGGTTACATGCAAACGTTGTTCCCTATACAAACCAAACACGATACTTTATTGTTGCTAGTTTAACGTTCGGGGTGCGTGGAACAACTAATGCCACAAGCCAAACTTCGTTCAACGCGTGACCCCCGTGTGGATTTGAGTTCATAAAATCCACAAGCCCCTCCATGTTAAATCTTCTATTGCGAGATTAAGATGAGATCCAAGGAGTTTGATGTAGACCATGATCAAGGCAACCAGCATACTAAAAGCAGCATAGAGGGATCGATGGAAAACTCAATCCTTGTAGCAAAACCTCAACTTGCCATCAAGCATAGAAAAAATCACATGAAAGGGAAGCAACAAGAAAATCAATGTCTCATATCACACATATGATCTAGACCTAAACATGCATCTAATCAAGGATCGCTCATGATACCACTGTTGGGAAACGTAGTAGAAAACAAAAATTTTGGCCTACGAATCAAGAACCCAAGATCATCCATGAAGATTGCATCCAAGGTTTTAGGTAATGGCTCACCAACCGACGTAGCGGAAGTAGAGTTGGTGAAGACCGTCGGTGCAGATCCCCGCAGCTAGGAATTTCAATGACCTCCCAACCGCGAGGATATCGATCCCTCGAACCGTCCTGCGGTCTAGTCCCACGGACAAGTCCCACGAACAAGCTCCTCGAAGAAGGGTCGAAGGTACGACCCCTCCATTAGTATCCACACATCCCGTAGCAGCAATCCAGCAGCGCTCCGCCGTCCAGAGATGAACGCCACCGAGAAAACTAGAGAGAGAAAACCCTAACGGATTCCGATCTAGAACAACGTCTAAACCGGGGTCTAATTATGGAGCAACGGGGTTTAGAGGAGGGAGGGTGGCGCATAGGCCTTGGGGACAAGTTGTGTTGCGCCCCCACCCCTTCCCCTCATTATATAGGTGGCCAGGAGGCCCTTGGGGTGCAATAAGGGGGGTGGGGAGTCCAACTTGGACTCCCAAACCTCCCAAACCTTCCCACCGGAAACCTGCCATATTGGAGAGTTGGACTTCCCACCTGGAGGGGGATTCCTTCCCCTTGGTGCGCCCCCACCCCTTGGCCGGCCAGGGCATCCTAGGTGGCTTGCCCCCCAAGGCTAGGGGCGGGGGTAGTGGGTGGTACTGCCCGGAAACTTCTGGAACCTTCTAGAAGCTTCTAGGACCTTCGGGGATCGTTTCGGGACATTCCGGAACCTTCTGGAGCACTTCCAGGACCTTCCGGGACCATTCTCGGACGTTCCGGATCCATCCGGGTAGTTTCCAAGACCATCCGAGTTACAGTTTAAGCCACCCGATGACCACGAAGGTTGTCGGGACGCCCAGCGATTATCCGGAAACTATTCCGGTTGATCCAGGACTTCCCCAGTACCATTCTCATATGTTCCGGAATCACCTGGGACTACTACAGAGTGATCCGGACATATCCTTAATAACCAGAACTACTTCTGGTGCCCTTATGAACTATTCCATAAATCCCCGGAACTACTTCTGGTACCCGTATGAACTATTCTGCTTTGCTTCCACTAAACCTTCTACCATTCCAGCATTCTAACAGACTACTGCTCGTTACGTGTGTGACCCAATAGGTTTGGTATAATGCGGACATGACTCAGAACATCTTCCGGACATAGGTCAACAGCCTTTTGTCAATAGCCAATAATCAACAGCGGAGCCATGGACACCCATGTTGACTCCCGCACATACACGAAGAAACTTCGAGTGAACCATTATGTTTAGTCATGTACCATTCCCTTTGCTTCGCGATATATGACAAAGTTAGAGGAGAGAAGTTTGGCACCCATGTGTAACAACTTTTGAACACAAGCCACTCGTTATCCTCTTTGCTCGTTTGTCCCTTTTCTCGTTATCGTATTCCGGTATCCCCGTGACTGAATCACAATGCGTCTGGCCAGACTATAATGGATACCGTCATACCGAGTGGGCCCGAAGTGAATATATTTTTCATCCTGAAGGAGCAAATCCCATTCTTGAACTATCACAGTCACTAGCCACACCATCTGACATACCCAGAACTTATTTTACTACTTCCCATTTACGGGAGGATTCATCTAAGAACCAAAGCATGTCTTCCTGTGTGAAGCAACTCGATACTCTCATGGTCTAAGGAATTACGTATATGATAACATTTCATGATATGACTTATAACGTAGTTACGATGTGATCTCTAAGTATATCATTCAATACTGGGGTCGGTTCAACATCATTGTTCTGCTAACAATATGTTCCCATTGCTACTGACATCCTTGTTACAAGAACAATGTCCATGATTAAGAAAACGTAATCATCAGTTAGCACATGAGCTGGTCTTAGAGGCTAAACCAGGAACTCTTGGTGTTTACATTTCCACACATGCAAATGAGTTTTCTTCTGAATCTCACAGTCAGGGTCATTGCAATTATAGCACAGAAATATAAACATTAATTACGAACGTGGAAATATATATAATAACATTTTATTATTGCCTCTAGGGCATATTTCCAACAGTTGGGGGTCGGTTTACGTGGTGCAATAATCAGGCGAACCCGATCCGCAACGTTTTGGATCGGGTTCTAGTCTCCCCTGAGTGGAAGGTCGCTCTTCCTCTGTGCTCGCTTAGGTTGGTCACGCGGATTGGGTCGGACCACTCCCCTCTACTCCTTAGCTCGGGAGAGGGGTCGCTACCCCCGTCGCGTCGGTTCCGCTTTGAGGAGTCTTGGCTGCTCCGACCCGGCTTTGTTGAGGGTGTTCGCGAGCGGTGGTGCGCGGCGGCTAGGTCTCCACCGCGTACCTTCTGCGCGGTTGACCTCTGGCACCACTGCTCTAAACGGGTGCGGCATTTCATGCGCGGTTGGGGGCCAATCTGGGGGCGGAGCTTAAGGCCCGTAAAGGGGATCTGCTGGAGCAGATCCAGGCTTTGGACATGGTGGCGGATTCCGTTGGCCTCCCCGTGGAGGAGTGGCTGCGTAGATTCGCTCTTGAAGCCTCCCTGATGGAGATCTTCAAGGGTGAGGAGTTGTTCTGGCGCCGCCGTGGAGGCCAGAACTGGCTCCTTCGTGGGGATTCGAACACTGCCTACTTCCAGGCCATCGCGAACAGACGTCGCGTTGCTCGATCTCGTATCTGTGGGCCGAGGGCATCCTCTAAAAGGATGCCCCGGGTATATCCTCACATGTCTACTCTTTCTATAAGGATCTGCTCTCGGCGGAGCCTCGCCCAGGTGTCTCCCTGGCAGCCGACTTCTGGTCCTTGACGGACCAGGTGTCGCCGGCGGAAAATGCGGCCCTTCTCGCCCCCTTCACCCCGGAGGAGGTGCACAGCGCCTTGGATGGCATGAAAACCTCTTCGGCTCCCGGACCGGATGGTTTGCCGGTCGCCTTTTTCCAGCGGTTCTGGCCCGTGGTAAAAGGTGTCATTATGCCTATGTTCTAGGAGTTCTACATCGGTACTCTGGACATGCCTAGGCTTAACTACGGGGTGATTACCCTTATCCCTAAGGTGGCTGGGGCGGCGGAGATTAAGCTCTTTCGCCCCATTACGGTAATAAACGTGGTGGAGCGTCTCTTTGCGAAGGTGTGCGCCTCCCGGCTGGCCCCGGTTGCGGGGAGGATTTCCCACCCCCTCCAGTCCGCCTTTCTGAAGGGCCGCTATATCCACGATGGGATTTTGGCCCTTCATGAGATTGTCCATGAGGTGAGGTCCAAGCGGCAGCGTGGGGTCTTTCTCAAACTGGACTTCCAGAAGGCATATGATCGCCTGGACTGGTCGTTCCTGAGATTAGTCATGGAGCGTCGGGCGTTCGACGACCGGTGGGCGAGCTGGGTGATGCAGCTTGTTCGTACGGGGTCCACGGCCATCAATATAAATGGTGTTGTGGGTCCCTTATTTCGCTCCTCGCGCGGGGTGAGGCAAGGAGACCCGATCTCGCCCCTTCTGTTTAACCTTGCGGTCGACGCCTTGGCCTCCATTCTGGACAAGGCTAGGGTGGCGGGCCACATCCACGACGTTGTGGCCCACTTGATCCCGGGGGGTGGGGCCACTCACCTCCAATACGCTGACGACACTTTGGTCATGGTTGAGGGCTCTGACCTAGACCTGGTCAACCTCAAGTTCCTCCTCCTCTGTTTTGAGGCCATGTCGGGCCTTAAGATCAACTTCGACAAGAGCGAAGTTGTAGTGTTGGGGTTCTCGGAGGAGGATCAACAGCGGATCGCGGACAATCTTAATTGTAGACTGTCCTCCTTCCCCATTTCTTACCTGGGGATGCCGCTGTCTTGCTCATGCCTCCAAGTTAAGGACTTTGACCCGGTAATGGGACGGGTTGCCTCGCGTTCGGAGCCGTGGCGTGGCCGGTTCACTTCCAAAGGTAGTAAGACAATCTTGATTGATGCATGCCTGTCCAGTCTACCCATGTATTAGATGGGTCTCTTCCTCCTCCCGGAAGGTGTACATGCGGCTTTTGACCGCGAGCTGGCGCGCTTCTTCTGGCAGGGGCCCGATGGTCGTCAGAAATACCACATAGTTAAATGGGCTAAGATCTGTTTACCCAAACCTTGTGGCGGCCTGGGGATTACCAACTCACGACGCATAAATATTGCGCTGATGTTGAGGTGGGTCTGGCGCATCCTCTCCGGGGATGGCGTCCTATGGCTCCAATTGATCAAGGCTAAGTACTTGCGTGGCCGGCCGCTTTTAGCGTGCCCAACGATGGCTGGATCCCAGTTCTGGCGGGCCATCCAGTCGATTAAACATGAGATTCGGCTGGGCATGTCCGTCTCGGTGGGGGATGGGGCGGATACGATGTTCTGGCTGGACCCCTGGCTTGATGGTACCCCCTTGCGGGTGTCCTTCCCGGGACTTTTTGCGATTTGCGCGGACCCAGAGATGCTGGTTACGGCGGCAGCACCTTGCGTTTCGACGCACCTTTGGTCCTTTAGATCGGGCGGCTTGGGATGCCTTGCTTGCTCCCCTCCCGTCGGTTCGTCCTGCCCGCCCGGATTATTTCTCCTGGCACCTGTCCCCGTCGGGACAGTACTCCGTGGGTTCGATCTATCGTGCCCTCTGCCGTGCCCCGACCATGCCCTGGGTGTCCCACCTCTGGAAGGCCCCGGTGCCTCTGAAGATTAAAATCTTCGTGTGGCAGCTTCTTCGGGACCGTCTGCCGTCTCGTACCGAAGTCCTTAAGAGGCTTGGCCCTGGGAGCGGGCTCTGCCCCTTGTGTGGGGTCCCGGAGGACGGGGCCCATATATTTTTCTATTGTGTGGTAGCCAGGTTTATGTGGAGTTATATGCGGGAAGCCCTGGGCCCGGACTGGGAGGCGGCGGACCTATCGGAGTTCCTCCAGAGGCGGGCCAACCAACCTAACAGGCGGCGGCGCATCTTCTGACTGTTCTTCGCGACCCTGGCCTGGACGCTCTGGAACACTAGGAATAAGATGGTTATTGAGCACGCTTTCATACGGCGGGCGTCTGATATGATATATAAATTTCTTGCCTTCTTGCAGCAGTGGCACCTGCTATCCCGACGCAGGGATAGGGAGCTCATCCTTCGGGCGACGGACGCTTTGACGTGCACAGGCCGTCGTTGGACCCCTCCTACCATGATGGCGACTTGAGGTTGTGGCCCCTTATGAGATTCCCTTTGCTGTGTGTAAGGCCCGATATGCGGTACTGTTCCAGATCTAGGTGTTTCCACCCAGATCCGGGGACGAAGCACATATCGGTCCCACCACGACATATGACAAAGCCATATGCCCCGGATTTCCAACATGATATCACAACATTACAGATACAAGGATACAACATCTCATACAGTCGGCATACAATTGCCTTAATACAATACAACAGCGGAAGGTACATGTCTAAGTACATACTACAAGCAAATGCCTACTGGCAAAGAGAAAAGCATCGATCCCCATAACCACACGGGTCCAGGCCCTCCGCCGGGATCCGCCTAACTAGTCGTCGTCGAGTCTCCACGTGAAACGTCGATCACCATACCTGTCGTCGATCAGAACCCTGAAAAGAGTTTGGGGGTAGTATCATGAGTACAGAGGTACTCAGCATCCAACTGTAGTGGTCATCTGACCCAGCAAGGACTTCATAACTCGTCATTCTAGGACAACTAGTAGTTTACGGTAAGGAAGGGGTAAGTGGTGAGGTTGCTGCCGCACTAGCATTATGAAGTGGCTAACGATCTAGAGAGTAAGGTAAGAAGCCAAGCATTCGATGAGGAATCGCCTCCAACAAGTCTTGCTATCAACTACTGTCGCAATCATAACACCTATCCTATCCTTTTCCTCCTCTTCGCATCCCGACAAAGAAGAAGCAGCCAAGGCACACACACACGTTGATCAATTTATATTAAGATTATCTCAGTTGTTGTTGTCTATGAACAGGACGTAGGTCTCAAGTCGTCCATAACCGTGGACACGGCTTCTCGAAAAGATTTAACCCTGCAGGGGTGTACCAACTGCCCATTACGAGGCTCCGCACGCACGTCCATCACTCTCAGTTGCTACCCATTACAGGCAACCATTTTATGATTTAGTTCCAAGAGATCCGAAACGACAGGTCCCTCTAGCTAACAACGAACAAATCCGGGTGGCCCCCGGTGAGTCGACGTCCATCTCAGGAGCCGGCCGCTCTCTCGATCTGGTCTCTACCGTCTGTCTCGGGTTTGGATAGCCGGTTAATCACACATTGGGAAACCGGGTCCTCAGCCGGACAAAGTGGGCCAGCAAGGGAACTATGTCCTCACTTGTCCGGGTTGTTTTAAAAGATATCTGCTAGGAGCGACCCGACCAGATATATATGCATGTTTTCAAATGGTAAATCAGCTTGGGCCACCTCTAGAAATGTTTGAAGCTAGATAGGTAAGAAAAGGGGACCCCATAAAATCCCACACGCGGTTAGGCACGCTCAGTCTTAAAACCAATACCCGGAACTCGGATCCTAGGTGACTCGAATGGAACAAAGCGTCGGGGCGGGATAGCCTAGACCTTCCATCCTTCGTCTAATATAGTCAACATTATAATAATCATATCATCAACAACAATATAATAATGTGATATCCCAAACCCAAAGAGTAACAGGGTAACATCGTAGCATCCTAAGCATGCATACTAAGCAGGGGCTGAGCAACGAGCAAAAGTAACATAACAGTACAAGGTTTGCTGGGAGGGGACATGGCTGTATCGGTTTGAAAAAGGCTGTACACATGTGGTGGGATCAAACATCGAACCTAACCTAGACTAGCATGCAAACCGCTGGTTGAAATAGAATGGATCATAAGTAATGTATAGTCCTTGCCTGTTGATAAGTCGGGTTCCGAAGGTGTAGTTGATCGCACGCTCGCATCGTCTCCGAGAGGTACCCGCGGGAGCACACAAGAAGTAAACACTGGAAAGCAATCAACGGTGCACCACTATTACTACGGAGCAATACAAGACCAAATAGACAACACAAGGCACGGCAACACGATACGGATCTATCGTCGAGAACGGTTACTAAGGATTTAAGTGGAGTACTCGTCACACACGACGATACCGCACGTTTACGGTGGTTCAAGTTGTTTAGCTACAGGTGATCAAACAACGGTTATTAACATGGCATAGCACACAAACAGGTCAAGAGGTGAAGCACAAAGTAAACTATCTATGCTAGTCAATTTAAGTGAGGCACAACCTAAACATGGCATAACACTAAGTGTCGCACGATGATTAAAAGATTTGGTACTGTTCTTCCCTAAACCATATTTTAGGTTGGTTAACAACAACAAACAATAGCACAAACACAAAGTACACGAAAAACTAATCAAGTTACATATAAAGAACATTTTAAACAGAGCAACAGATAAAAAGTTATAGCAGTTACAATTTACAGTGGCAGACAGTGTAATTAACAGTCAAACAACAGGTAAACAAAGTCAAACATGGCAACAAAGCACAAATTATTAAACTAGACACAATTCTAAGCAAGTTTCATATTTAAATCGTCGCAATCGGAGCTACGGTTAAAAAGTTACGGGCACTGCAAAAATCCTAATACAAACTGCCTAATTTAATTAAAAAAAACCTAAACGGGCCGAATCTGCTACTGACCCGGCCCAACAGTGCACAGCAGCAACAAAATAAAAAAAAGGGGGAAGGGCACCTCTGGGCCAAGGCCCACTGCAGCAGAGGGGTGGCCGGCCTGGGCCTCGGAGGGGAGTTGGGCCGTGGGGGCGCAGGGCCCACGCGGGCGCTGGGGAGGCCAGCCGGCTCGGGCGCTCGTGCCTCCCGGGCACGACCGCAGGCGGCGGCGGCTGCCCCCCTGGCCGGCGACGAGGGCGCTCGAGGGGGCACGAAGGGGCGCGGCGAGGCGGAGGGAGGGCACGGCGGGCGAGCTCCTCTCGCCGGAGAGCCGAGGCGCGGCGGTCCAGGGGCGGCTGCTCCGAGCTCGGGGCCGAGCCCGTCCATGGCGGCGGCGCTGCGAACAGAGAGAGAGAGAGAAGATGAGAGAGAGAGGAGAGAAAGAAGAGGGGAGAGAGGGAAGGAGGGGAGGAGAGGTGGCGGCCGGACTGGCCGGAGTGGAGGTGGCCGGCAGCTGCGGGTCTCCACGGGCACGGGAGGAGGGAGGCGGCTGGAGACGGAGGAGCACGGGCGTGGGTCTTCGGGCAGCTCCACGGGGCGACGGGGCACATTTCTGGCCGTCAGATCGGCCGATCTGACGGTCCAAAACCCATTGGACTGATTCCAGATCTGGGAGCTAGGGTTTGCTGCGAAAATGGGGGTATTTGGGGCCAGATCTGGGGCTGGTGGCTGCCTAGGGAAACCCTAGGAGGGTGGGAGTGTGGTGGTCTTTATATAGCCCCGGTGGCTGGCAGTTTGCAAAAACATCATCGGTTTTTATCTCGCGCGCACGGTGCTCACGTTTCTGACCGCCGGGGGTCCGCAGTACCTCCGATTCGGGTAAAACTTCGAACTGCGCGATCAGCGAGTCGAGCCGGCGGCGTTCACCTCGCGCTGGAACCGTTCCGAAAACAATTTCCGGCGCGCTATAAAAATATCCCGTTTAATTATTAAGCGGGGTTTTTCGTTCCGTTGGCTGCGGCTGGTGTCGTGCGGTTTTCGCGACGGTGATCGGGTGAAACCCGGTGTCGCAAGGGTCGAGTGTCAGGGTGGAAAGGGTCGGTCTCCGTCCGGTACGAGATAAGAGGGGGAAAATAATCGTCGATCGATAAATCGGGGATGCAAACACCGCAAACAAATCAGACAATCAAACAATTCACACCGAAAACAAATTTTTTAATTTTTGTGAAAACTGGGCTGTTACACTGTGTGTGTGACCCTTTCTTTTCATGTTGTGGGTGCCTCCCCTAGGTGTATTTGGGCCTTGTTGTGCTGTTGCCCCAGCGTATTCGGATTTGATGTAACGGATGAGTGAACATGTGGCTGTTGCTTTATATATAAAGCGG
This sequence comes from Bromus sterilis, assembly GCA_950022295.1. NCBI lineage: Eukaryota > Viridiplantae > Streptophyta > Magnoliopsida > Poales > Poaceae > Bromus > Bromus sterilis. The sequence goes on from OX465598.1 coordinate 38,325,143, forward strand.
GGCGAAAGCCTAATTTCTGGTGTATTCTTGTGTCTGTACTCAGATACTTTTGCTTCCGCTAACTTTGTGCTTTTGAGCTGTTGTATTCGAGCCCTCTTGACCCCTGACTTGTATTAAACAACTTGTATTATTTTATTTGTAGAGTTGTGTTGTGATATCTCACCGCGAGTCTCTAATCTCGATCGTATACCTTGCGTGTATGATTATTGTACACGGTCTAATTTTGGGGGCGTCACACCCTCCCTCCCGCCGCCGGATCGGCCGACGGAGAGAGAGGGAACCGGCGGCGCCGCCGGGTGCACGTGAGGAAACCCTCGTTCGCCTCCTGATCGCATGTGCGATCCTAAATTTTATGGAGCGAACCGTCAGATATCCGCTATCGATCCTAATTTTACTTGCACATGGTCACACACACACAGTGACCTATCGTGATAATAACCACACGTACACCTGCAACATGCTTCACCTTTCAACTTGAATCTACAGCGAGGCAGAGTTGTTGCACTTTGCGGCACGATTGGGGCGAAGGTTCCTTCTCTCTCTATGTCGACCGCCGATGCAGATTCGGTTCCGGCATGTCGACGCCGCTGATTGATGATGACGAAGCGCCAGGATTTATTGCGCCGCACCCGATGTGTGTAAGGAATAAGTCAAATTGCAGCGCAGCAGAGACAGAAAAAAAGGCCAAACAAATCGCACAACATCCAGATTTCCAGCTCCATAAAAAGATTTCCAACGCCCTTCCTTTATTAAAGAAGTAGCCCTCCTCCCTCCCCAACAAACCCCGCCGCCGGCCCTCACCTCACCATCATGTCCTCCGATCTCCGCCCCCCGGAGCACCAGGTCGCCGGCCACCGCGCGGCTCCCAACAAGCTCGGCCCGCTCGTCGACGGCGCCGGCCTCTTCTACAAGCCGCTGCAGGCCCTCGACCGCGGCGAGCAGGAGCTGGCCTTCTACACGGCCTTCTCCGCCCACCCCGCCGTCCCGCCCCGCATCCGGGACACCTTCTTCCCGCGCTTCCACGGCACCAAACTCCTCCCCACCGCCGCCTCCCCCGGCGACTCCCACCCTCACCTCGTCCTCGACGACCTCCTCGACGGCCTCGCCGCGCCCTCCGTCACCGACATCAAGATCGGCGCCTGCACCTGGCCCCCGCGCGCCCCGGAGCCCTACGTCGACAAGTGCCTCCGCAAGGACCGCGGCAGCACCAGCGTCCTCCTCGGCTTCCGCGTCTCCGGGGTCGTGGTCTCCGACGCCGGGGGCGCCGTCTGGCGCCCCGACAGGTCCGAGCTCAAGGGCACCGACATCCCCGGCGTCCGCCGCATGCTCCGCCGCTACGTGTCCTCCGTCGGCGGCGGCGGCGACGGCGAGGACTGCGCGCTCGTCGAGGCCGTCTACGGGGGCGAAGGGGGCGTCCTGGCGCAGCTGCGCGAGCTCAAGGCGTGGTTCGAGGTGCAGACGATCTTCCACTTCTACTCGGCGTCGATCCTGCTGAGCTACGACGCCAATGCGGTGACCGCGGGCGCCGCCGGCGGCGCGCCGAGGGTGAAGCTGGTGGATTTCGCGCATGTCGTCGAGAGCGAGGGGGTGATCGACCACAACTTCTTGGGCGGCCTCTGCTCTCTCATCAAGTTCATCGACGACATTGTCTCCGAGAAGGTTCAGTCTTAAAAGAGATGGATCCTGGTAGCATCTTGAGAGGTGATGCAGTGCAAAAGGTAAAGCTGAGGCCATTGTTTACTGTTCTTTTCGTTTTGTCAGATCTGCTGTTGGGACTGCTACTAGATACCGAGTCAGTAATCAAAAGAAGGATGTAAAGTAGAGTGACAAATTTGCTCATGGTGTTTGCATTTTGCTCTCTGACGATGTAAGGCGAAAGTTTCGTTTTGTTCTTTTCGTTTCGTCAGATATGTTTACTGGTATGTTATGTGTGACAATACTACTGCTAGAAACAGAGTATTAAGTCAGTAACCAAAATGAGGATATAAAGTTAAATGGAAAAAAAATGCTCGTGGTTTATACTACATTGTGTTCTCTGACGATGGAAGAAGAATATATAGAACAGGGAAAAGGGTATCGATTCTGGTGTCATGGTGGTCAGGAAATCGGTTGGATTGCACGAACCTGAGAATGGGAATATGAACACATTTAGGACTAAGGATGGCACGAATACTTTGCAACCCCCTGTCTTTTGGGAAGAATATTGTTACTTGAACAATGTTAGGACCAAGGATGCCAGGAATACTGTGCAACCAAAGAATTGATTCTGCGTCTAGAGAAGGAGGTACCTTCAAGCATCTGCAGAAGCGAATATATAGAAACTTAATGCTAACATATGTAGCTGTAGGCTCGGGCACTTTTTTTACCTCCAAAATTTATGGGATAAACATGATCATGTAAAGTTAAAGGATGTTATGGTTAATTTTATCAGATTTTGTAAAATAATACTACGAGATCTGTTAAAAAGCTTTTCTTACTTTAGTTTTCTAAAAATGGTTCATTTACGGATACAGAAATTATTGAAGATGCTCAGACATGGACACCTTCCTTTTTTGGGTTAAATATGGCTTTACATACAACAATGTCAGGAAGCAACAAAACAAAACCGATGAAAACATTTGGAAACTTATTAGTTCCGCTAGAAATAATGTTTATGTGGTACTACTTCAAATTGGAATTGTTTCAATAAAGATACTCTGACAAAAGGTCGATGCCAAGGTTGCAAAAGGTGTTGTTTTTGTGAATGCAATGAAACGATCCAGCACTTATTCCTCGGCTGCCCTTTGCTACACCTACACTGCTCTGCCGACCACTCATGTGGCTCTTAATTTGCCACCACCCATAACTATAACGAATATGTTTACCAATTAGTTGGTGGGCAACCATCCTAGACGTAAAGCACAAATCCGTGTAGGAGCAGGAGCAGGAGTATGTAGATATTGAGGTTCGTGAGTTTGAATTGGAGTGAGCTCCAAAGGATATTAAGACTAAGGTTATTATGACAATACGAATGATATGAGATTATGACGACTCTGCTAGTGTTATTATAAACTCATGAATTTACATCAAAATATGTCCTCAACGCGCTTTCTCTACATAGAGCATGCTCGTCGTCAATTGTAGTCATATTGAAAAAACCATCAATGATTTTGGAAGGCACTTTGTGGCACGCACGACGGGGCACATCAACCCTATTTTTAGCTTTTGATTTTTGACTTTTTATATATTTTGAATCAAAATTATATTCGTGTTTCTTGTGACATGAGTTTAGAAACTGTGTTTAAGTTTCAACTGTTAAAACTTGGAACGAGCTAGCGAATGACAAAATCATCAATCATCCTCCCGCGTCGCTCCTGCGGGCGACGGGGAGGGCGACCTAGCCAGCGCCGCCGGTTCTCTTCCTCCTCCCTCCTCTGCTCTCGCCGCCGCCAAAGGGCGCGGCTGGGCGAAGCCTGACCGACGCCGGCGGCGGCGGGGCCTCGGCTTCTCCCTCGTGCGAGGCGGCGGCGCGGGACGTCTCCCTTGGATCTGGGCGCGGGGTGCCGCGGCGCGGCGGCGCTCCGGCGAACTTCCTCGGTGCGGGCGTGGAGGCGGCGTGAAGGGCTGCGTGTGGCGGGGCGCGTCAGGCTGCAGAGCCTAGTGCGGCCGGCTGACGGCGCGGGCCGAGGCGGCTATGGCCGGCGGCGTCCCTGCCTTCTGCGAGTGGGCGGTGATGCTGCAGGTGCGGGTGGTACTCTGCCTCGTCCAGACCTGGTTGAGGCGGGGCGGTGGTGGCTGGCTCCGGTGATGCGGTGGTCGGGGCTTCGTAGGCAGCGCGGAGTGGTGGTGGCGACCTTCTGCTCCTGGAGTTGTGCCAACGGAGCACGGGGCTCGGCGGGCACCGATGGTGCCGGCCGCACGCGCAACGGGGTCGGCCCAGATCTAGGGTTCGTGCTCGGGCGGGTTAGATCGGGGCCCGGGGCGGATCGGAGTGGTGCTTCGGGCAGGAGGGGTCTGGCTTGGCCCGGGAGGTGCCCGTGGGCGGTGATGCCCGTCTCGCGGGTACGGTGCTCGTAGGTGGTGGCCGTGGTAGCGATTTGTCTAGTCGTGGATCGGCAGCGGTGGCCTTGGACTTGGCGTCGCGTGAGCCCGCTCGGTTGTGTAGACTGGGTTGGCTCTCCGGTTGCCGTCGGCAGCCTCAGAGTCGCGTCCCCCCCCAGTTCACCGGTAATGGCTGGGGATGCTGGTGTGGGTGCTTCCGACGATGGAGGCGCCTACCTAGACTCAGGGGGTGATGCCGGGCGGAGTGGTGATGGCTTGTCGTCGCTCTCCCCACCAGGGTCGAGGGTGCAGGGACGTGACTGACGGACGCTATCTGGCGGCATGGATGTCAGGGCGGCGGCCCTGGAAGGTGGTTCACATGGTTGCTTTCCGGCAGGTGCCATTTTGGTGGTGGTGGCTCTCCCCCGGGTTGTGTGGGCAACGGGTGGTGGAGCGGTGGGTAGCCCGGACAAGCCTTCTTGGGGGCGGTGTCCTGGTATGGATCTGGGGAGTGATCTCCGCGTAATCCTCTGGCGGCACCGATGGCATGGGCGAGTTGCCGAGCGAAAGCTCAGTGCCTTGGCGCCGGCGCCGGCGGCACCCGTGGGTGTCGTGATCTTCTTGAAGACGTCGTCAAGGATCTTCTCTCCATGTTCAAGACTCCGGGTGAAGACCTTTGTCCGTCTGGACTCAGCGGCGGCGACGCTTTGCGTCGTGTTCCCTCCTGAGGGCGTTGTCGTGGAGCTTAGGTGTGTTAGGGTGTTGCGTGGGTGGTTAATTCTTACGACGCCCCTTGTTGTTCGCGTGCGCCGGCTATCTTAGGATCAGCTTTGTAAGGGGGCTACCTCATCATCTTTATATCGATCGGCCGTGTACCTTGTTCCGGTCCTTTATCTATAAAGTGGGACGAAAACCTGTTTTTGGAATGACAAAATCACCAAACTTGAAACTAGCAAATGACAAAATCACAAATTTGAGAAACTATAACTGAGAATTTGATATGCCCTCATGCAGGATCCAACAGCTTTACGAATCGCAAAGAACGGCCGGAGAAGGCTGAAAGGTGCGTGCCCATGTTAGTTTACCAATGATTCCAATCATATTCATGTGGCTATGTAAAACAGGTGCTGCTTTTAGCGCCTGTGGTATCACCTACCACATATGCAACTTGGGATAATGAGAGAGACCATATGCGCGCTGCCGACCTGCCGTACGAATTGTGAAGTATCTTAATTATATGGTACATTTGTCTTTGCGGTACCTCCAAAAAGATTAGTATCATAAAACCTAAAAAAGACTAAATTTGTACATACTAGACCACATGATCGAACCAAGCTGGGTTTTTAACTGATGGCGTGTGATAATTTCATTGTACTCCCTTCGATCGAAAATACTTGTCTTTAAATGGATGTATCAGACACTATTTTAGTGCTAGATACATCCATCTAAAGACAAGTATTTCCGATTGGAGGGAGTACTAAAGTTGTTTCGCGCTTTGTCGTGTCGTTTTTTGGGTTCATTTTTGCTGGCTGGTCACTGGGTCACATAATTTAGTTTGGCTATGTTTTGTGTTTTTTCTTACGATTTTGTTCGTCCATAGTTTTATTGTATTAATTAAAGGAACGGTTTAGATGTGAGGAGAAGACATCATTAGTTAGATATGATGCATGTTATAGGGGAAATTCACACACACACACACACACACACGGCAATCACAGAGGAATTAACACGGTAATCACACATCGGTCGTGCAGGGGCTGCTATAGGACGTTTAGAGCGTCGACCCCCCCCCCCTCCTACCAAAGAAAAAAACAAAAAGGCTATGGGAAAAATAAAGTAAAAATAATTTTTTTTCTTAAGAATTAAAGTAAGCAAGAGAGAGAGAAAGAGAGATCATTGTTTGTTGGCCGGAAGTTTTTCTTCTTGTTTGGTTCGTTTAATGATGGGATGGAAGATCGTTCTTGATTTTGATGATGGAGTTTAGCTGGACTTTTGTTGAGTGATAGGCGAAGTGCTATACATAGTTGCCTTATTGTTTTCGATAACACATGCCACATATCGCACAAGTTGGTTGGTTAGCTGGACTTTTTTGGTTAAGTTGCACACAAGTATGTTTCTTTGCCTGCAAAAGTGAATCCATGTAGCGGTCCCATAATCCTAATTGACTATGCATGCAATGATGTGAAATTCAGGAAGGGGGGGGGGGGGGGGGGGGCAGAGATATAAATAGAGGCTAGGCCCAGAACGTATATCAGGAAGGAGAAAGAAAAAAGAGGCCTTGAAGACAATCGCGCATTGCGCAACACGGGCTGGCGCAAGAGTCTATTCGCAAGGCTTTTGCGGTAACTTCTTTAATCTCACACCTACCGACTCCTTGTTTTGAACGTGCTCATATAAGTAAGGCGTGTGTGCACGCGCGCGAGGGTGTGTGAATTGAATATATGTCCGTGCTTCTGAGCATCTATATTATGTTTTGCAAAATAACTCCCCCAACTACATCTTTACTACTAGGGACAAACACGTAATTTATTTTCATCGGCCTCGATCCAACAAAATATCCTCTCTATTAAGTTCATTGCCTACCCCCTTTTCTTTCCATATGTAAACATATATGAGTCCTACAAATACATGATCACTCTCGTGTCGCTCCTCCCAGACTACAACAAGAGGGACCCTAGTGCCTCCTGAAACATATCTGAGTCCTACAAATGTGCGAGCTTAAGGTGTGGCTTGAGGAGAAGGTGATGTTTCACTTCTTCTCGGCGACCATTATATGGAGCTACAAGGCCAATGCAGTGACCATGGCGGGTCAAGGGTGTAACTGGTGGACATCACACATATGGTTGAGAGCGAGAGGGTGGTTGAATTCTCGGGCACGCTCTATTCGCTCATCATGTTCATCATCGACATTTTCTGAGGAGCTTTCAACTCATTCTTAAGGAGATCCTGCTATTTTGGGAGATGATATAAATTTCAATGCAAAGCTTATTGTTTATTGTTCTTTTTACCTCGTCACATCTGCTATTGTTATGCATGACAATAGTACATACCGTGACATTAATCAAAAGGAGGATATAACGTAGAATGACAACGTCATTTATGGATTTTACATTGTGTTTTCTCACAATGGAAGGATAATTAAAAAAGGAAAAAGTAATCGATTATGGTGGTCGCAAAATCGGTCGGATTGGACAAACCTCAAAAGAAGATTATAGAATATCATTACTCGGAAAACTTAGCACTAACGATACCATGATATATGTTGGAACCAAAGAATATTGTCACTTGAAAAAAGTTTGTACAGCACTAAGGATGCGGAATAATTTGCAGCCAAAGAATTTGTTCTACATCTAGAGAAGCCAGAGGTAGTTTGCGGTGCCATTACACATTTGTAGAAGTGAATGTTACACGGTGATTGTAAAACTAAGATTCTACGTCGCATGCAAAGATTGTAGCTTGTACCGTCAAAATAATTGTAACCTGTAAAACGTGAATAGGCAAAAAAAAAAACAGAAGGAAAAAATGATGGGAAGATCTATTGTAATTCTTTTTGAGAAATTTGGAAATATTATTTTAATAAAAAGAGGCTGAACGCCACGAAGCTAGGAGTGTCATCAAATTAGCTCTCAATCGCAGTCAAAGCACAAGCTCCTTTGACAGAGAAACTCTGGTTCATTGCATACCTTGCTCTGCTGCCTACCTATACCATGCTGTTGTTGTATGTATTATTAGTGCTAATGTCGATGATCTCTTTACTAATAGTCCTGTGTGCACCACTTGAAATGGCTCACGTGCAGGAATATGAACTTCCGATGCCTCCCATTTCTATTAGACCCATGCCTTTGTATTTTTTTTTGTGTGACTCAACATATTCATTTTACCACTTTGCCACTTCACTGATTCCTTAGTGGTTACGCGAAATTTGTTATTCAACTTTCCCTTTGATCTGTTACACACTTGGAGACAAGTGTATATATACTGGTTTTCACCAAGTTAGTACGTGTAGATATGCTAGCTTTTTATTCAAACCATTATTAGTTCAACAACTACCAAAGGTTCTGTAGAGCTTGGTTGCTTTTATTTATTGGAGAAAACATGCTTGGTTACGTAAATGTACGACCATGTGCTAATTAAATATTGTTGCCTAGTCTAGAAATAAAAATGTATAATTAATTATAGTGTGCACTAAATATTTTCAAATTTGGTCACTAATACATGTAGAAAAATATGTAGAAGGTGGTGCTCCTTCCTTCAACAACGACTCGTTCTAGGCATTCTAAGTGTGATATCGCCTCTCGCGTCGGTGTGGTCCTCGGCTTTCCCGTACTAGGTGAAGCGGACTGGCTTGTTCTAACTTTGTTTTGTGTACATTCGGCGTACATCGGTGAGGACTTGCAATATTTGGGCAACAATGTGAACGTTGCCATGGTTTTGGGACCATATGCATGCTCCGAGTGAAAATTTGCATCGACCTTATCGAGGATGTTGTTTTCCTAGTTAGAGTGCCATCATGGAGCTGTGGCACCCAAATCTATTTCTGTGTGATATCCAGGTGAAATGTCTATGCCGGATCGGGTGACGGTGGTGTCTTCGGCAACACTTCCTCCTTGATGGCGTCATTGTGGACCGTCTGAGAATGACATCCGTCGGTGTGTATGGTTTAAGGTTGAGCGATTGCTAGTGGTGGTACAGTCGGCTTGGGGTCGATGGTGGTGAGTGGTACCTGGGCCTTGCAAAGACATCACTTAGTGTTATGGAGCTAACATATGCTATCATGTGTGTTTCTTCTTTGTTGGTTTTGACTAGTGTTTGACAACGGTTCCTTTAGCATCACAGTGCTGCCGTCTGCTACCTCCCGTGATGTTCCTCTGCTCGTAAACTCGATGAACTTCTGTTTACGCCATGTGATATTCCTATAATTTACTCCCTTAGTTCCATATTAACTACCACAAAAATGGATGTATTTAGCACTGAAACACATCTAGATGTATCCATCTTAGCGACAGTTAATATGAAACGGAGGGAGTATTGACCAACCCATGCTTGAGTTTGTTGTTTTCATTAACTTCTTGATGTGTGTGACCTCCATTTACACTGCACCAAGGACAATGATCGACATTGGTTGAGATAGTTTCTCCAGGCACTCTTTGAGAGCATGTCACTCCTTCATTGCTATTTCTCCCCACATGACTTCCCTCTCGGTGAAGTATAGGCATTATCTCCGTATATGTTCGATGAGCCAAAGCCTTCTTCAGTCATATCTCTCACTTCTCCACGGGAAATGTACACCCTAATGTGAGTGTTGGATGGCTCGGTTCTGATGATAATGCAACTCATGTTGTTGGCACCCTGTGCTAACTTAAATGGGTAAAGACTGCATTGTACATGTAAGAAAAGATTAAGACGAGAGTAGAGGGAGGACCAAGATTCATATTTCTCTCACCAAAAATGTGGAGGAGTTCTCTTATACAGTTATACTACTACCTAAAAAAGTTGTAAGGTTCCATGTTACGTTAAAAAAATTCTTCAGTTTCGTCCTCCCCACACAATTTTCTACGATCAAGGTAAAAGCTAGACTTATCACAAAATTTAAAGGAAAGATAGATAACATGACTATTACAAAAGTATTTACTATGTTGAGTCACAAAAACAAAAGCTAAATAAATCTTGGGTTTCCTTTCAACAAGCAATTTTCTTTAATGCCTTTTAGCTAGGCATGATAGTTTTGGTTACGTTTTTCATCATCTTTTCAGCAAGTGATTCCTTAAACTATTTTTCTATAGATCATTTGTCTTGTAGCAGGACAAACATATTTAAAGTTTCTTTTTTCTGTTTACTAAATACCCATGGAGTCCAAAATTTCACCCGAAAGGCCTTCCTCAATCATATCTCCATAAGTAATAGTTATTTTATATTGTACAGTCTTAAATATTTTATCAAGTATACATGTCTATATCCTTGTACACGTCCAATTAAATTTTCAGAGGTATGCTTATAAAGAGAGGTAACATATTTTGATGTGTGGACATTTCTTCTAGCATTCCTCTCATATTCTTCATAATTAGTGAATCTCATTCTTTCTAAAGTATCCCTATAATCTAAGACTTCTTTAATTAGAGGCCTTTCTTGAATCATCATATAGTGGCTAAGGATTTTCCTAAACTCCCTAATTAGCAGTAACAATTCATTGCGACCTCGAAGCGCGGAGAATCTAAAAAAAATCCGAAACACACCGAATCGTATCACTTGACGCGCTCGAAGCGCGCGCGCGCGTGACCTTCGCAAAGAATATCCCTCAACTAGTGATTAAGGAAATATATCAGAGTTATTGTTGTTTTTCCTTTAGGAACATCACAATTATTGTTTTTTTAGATAAATCATAATTATTGCTGCTGTTGTAGAAATCACCTCTGCATAAAAAATCCTACCCGAACGGTTCACCCGAGCCCGGTCCAAAAATATCAAACTTGGATCTAGGAAACATGACCCAATAGTCCGACCGAGCCGGGTTTTTGGGCTTTTTGCCCGGAGCAGACTCGGGCTTGGATATTCAACTGCAGTTTTTTTTGCGCGGACTGGTCCAAAGCCCAATCCAATCCGACGTACAAAGCTAGCCACATGGGCCGGCCCGGCACGGCACGGCCCGATAGCCACGAAACGGGTCAGGCACGGCACGGCCCACGTCGGCCCAGTTGCTTCACGGGCCGTGCCGTGCCGGCACGCGTGCCGCTGCGCTAGGCCCAGGCACGACCTAAGATTATACGGGCCAGCCCGTTGGCCCGTTTGGCACGCCAGTTTGTCTGTTATTTTTTTATTTAGTCGTCTTATAACTATATTACGCCTAGGATGTTATATAAAAAATAAAATAAAAATAAAAAAACCTAAACAGGCCGTGCCGTGCCGGCCCGCGTGCCCAGCCTCCAGGCACGGCCCTTCAACAATAACGTACCAGCACGGCACGGTCCGTACCGTGCCGGACCGAAGATGGACCGTGCCAAATAAACCGGGCTACCGTGCTGGCACTTTTGGTCGGCCCAGCCAGTTTTGCCGACGTATACCGAGGTCTACCTCTGCGTTTCTCCAAGCACACGACCCTTATCTTTATCCCATTTCAGAAGGGCAGGATGCTACGGCCAGCGGCTGCTGCTGCTCTTCACCAGTCATCCTACCACGCCTCACCGCCGCGATTCCCAGCAATTCCGGCCCGACGGCGCTGTGCCACCATAGCTGTCCGGTGCGCGAACCGCGACGCGTCCGATATCTCGAAGGCGAACCTCAAGGTTGGCTCGCCGATCGTCATCACTGAGGAGCCGCCCATGCTCAAGACCGCCGCGTCGGTGCCGTCACTCCGGCAGAACGCCGGCCGCGTCAAGCCCGGCGACGTCGGGAGGTAGCGCTCCTATACTCTCTGCAAGCACTTGAATTGTCTATGCGATGTCAGTCTGTGACGCCTGACAAGTGACATCCCGGCGTTGTGGCGCAGGATAATGGCGCGGAAGCCAAAGGACGTGTGGGCCGTGCGGCTCGCCGTCGGCACATACCTGCTGGACGGAAAGCACTTCAAGCCCCTGGAGATCGTCGAGGACGAAGGCGGTGGCGAACAAGATCAACCCCAGGATGAATGATCATTAGATCCAGCAACAAACAGCAACCACACCTTGCTCAAGAGTTGCTTCTTTCAATATATATTCCGCCGAGATGTTGGGTTTTCAGGTCGTGCTGAAGAATTGTTCCTTTCATGGCTGGATTACCGCGACCAGGATAAGGATGATGGCGTAGCACATCCACTTTATCGAGTTCTTCTGCAGCTTCCTTATGTTCTGGAGTGCACCCACACCTTGCTGCGTGTGGTTGGTAGCATCTGAAACCTTGGAAAAACAAAATGTCATGACAGTGGAAATGTTAGCAACATTTCGTTAGCTTGCACAGAATCGGGTAGGTTGATTTAGAACAAGCTGTTTTCAGAAGTCGTCTTACTTTTTTGTAAGATCAAGAAGTCGTCTTACATGCGTCTCTATGTGGTTGATCATGTCTCTTTGGGCCTCAAATATGTGGTGTTAACAATGAAATTGTATAAGAGCTTATGCAAATGAAAGTTAACCTGCTGCATCTCCAGAAGCTCCCTTTCTAGATCAGCGTCATGCACCTCAGGTATCTCAGCAACAGTATCAAACTAGAAGGGAAAGGCGCGCTTTGCGCCCGCTAAATTATAACAGAAAAAAGAATGAAAGTTTGGTTAGCGGATAAATCAAAAACATATTGAACCTCAAAGGCTTGTTCACACAAACTGATTTATGGCATGCAATAAATAGTACTACTCAGTTTCAAAATATAAGACATTTTACAGCTTAATTGAGTTGTAAAAACGTTTTAGATTTTGATATGGAGGGAATACTATGTTAGGTATTAGGAAAGTAAGTGATAAGGAGCAATCATGGCATTATCATATTACTACCATGTCATATAAGTACAATGAATGTACCAGGCTTAGGCTCGGAAGTAGCTTTTGGCTCTCGGGCACCATGAAACCTTTTATGTTTGAAAAAAATCAAAACTCAAAATTTCCAGTTTCAAAAGAATCTTAAAGAATTAAGCAAGTGTACAAGGATGAAATATATATATAAGGATGTGTGTGTGTGTGTGTGTGTGTGTAAAAATTTAAGATGAAATGCCTTAAAATGCGATCTTACAAAAAAAATCATGAACTTTCAGAATAAATAGTATCATATGTTAAACAGCCTTAGATTTTTTTGCACAGTCCTGAATTCAATGCAATTTTTTCATAAAATTTACTCACATGTACATTATGGCTTTATGTATATGTATATTTTTCTCGTAATTTTAAAAAATAAAAACATGAATTTTGATGAAATTGAAATTAAAAAATAAAAGGCTCATTGGAGATCGAGTGTCAAAACGCCTCGTTCGCTTAGGCTCACTACAGAATATTATTATCCATGCATCGTTATAGGTTAAGATGAGCCATACTTGGGAGTATGGTCGCTAAGTTTGTATCCACTTGATGCTTTATTTTAAATCAATAAATTCACCCTTTATAAAAAAGACATGCCATATTTAATTAAATATTCACATCTACTCAAATCAAACAAAACAATACAAAAGGATATGTACATAGTATTATCGCTTGATATCTAATTTACAACTCTACATATGTTTTTTGGTTTAATTAATGTCGGGCCAACACCAGAATTCATATATTTTGATGGAACGATACTTCTTGGCAAGCCTCAGCGTCCTACATCTCAGTAAACTTTAATGGAACAGATACTTCATCGATAATTTTCAAACAGTAGTAAAACTTAAAAACTATAAAAGTAGAGTTACCAGAAAACAAACTTGCAACGAAACCACTTACAGAGGCACTTCGATAGAATGCAAATCTTCAAGTAAGGAAAACATGGAGAACATAAAATAATATGCAAGAATTGAATAATAATAAATTCTGACAGTGTGAGACAAAATTACCTAAGCTGCAAAATTAAGTATATTCCACTGATCATTTCCACAGCAAAAGAAAACATCTCCTAGATTCAAGGAAGAACCACCTTTATTATTCAATTACTAAGAGTACATACATCATACTATTTACTACAATCACCCGCAATACAGTTCACCAACATATATCAGTTGTGGGAACTGACTAAATAGTGGAAGGTCAACCCATACGATTTTGAGAAAATATTGAAGTGCAGCTAAGCATCTCGCCGTGTGACTGCCTTTTGCATTGCAGGGATCTGGAACGAAAGATGGTGTTAAATCTTCAAACAACAGTTGAGACTTTTCAAGTAGTTGTACTTGTACATCCATTTCACACTGTAAAGGATATAAGCACAAAGAAGATCTCAGAACATTAAAAGGCTTTAGCTAACAAAAATGCCTTTTGGAGCTCGGCCTCACTGGCTCCCTTTAAATTTAAACTCGAAAATTCATCAAAATTCATATTTCTACGTTTCAAAAAAATTTGAAAAAAATACAGATATACATGAAGGTATAACTCACAAGTGTGTAAATTTTCAGGACGAAATACATTGAAATTAGGGTTGTGCAAAAATAACAAATTTGGAGGTTGTTAACACATGATACTATTCATCCTTCTAGGCCATGAATTTGTCTTTTTTACACAGGCCGCAATTCAAGGTATTTCATCATGAAATTTTACACACATTTACATTACATCCTTAAATACTTGCATAATTTTTTTCAGATTTTTCTGACATCAAAAAATTTGAATTTCGATTTTTCCAAAAAAAGGGATCCATGGAGCCCGGGAGCCAAAATGCCTCATTTAGCTAAGCATTTCCGCCTGACACAATCTGTTTATATTGCTTGGACATGAAAATAACAGTTGATGCTAAATCTTCAACCAACAACTACCGACATTTCATAGGAGCCATGTTGTTGTACACCAATTTCACATCGTAGCAAAGTTGAGCACTATAGCAAAATTTCTGATGGTGGAATACTCATGGTGCTACACTGAAGCTAGATATGACCTTACCCTTCCTCCAGAAAACAAAAAGAAAGGATTAAAGAAGGCAAAGAAGGCAACTCATTTTGAATACAGGCGTATGAAAGGTTATATGGATGCCTTATGTCAGAAATAACAATAAGCTAGCCCCGCGACAACTGTTCCTGCACTGCTACAAAAGTAGCATGGAAGACATCTGTTCAGATGTGGTATGAAACAATCTAGATAGCTTTTCTTTTGTGCAAAGAGCAATTCAGAGTACCCACCCCCTAACTGTAATATGGAAGAACTACACAGGAAATCATCTTAAAAAGATTACAAAGAAAAACCATTTAGGCAAAGAAATAGATAATTAAACCTGGACCTCAACTTGAAATGTAAGCACCACGGCATGCTTACCTCAACCACACATATTGCTAGAACAAAAAGAGATTGTATGATAGCTCTCCGATGGTATTCTACATGTCCTGATTCATATAATTCTTACTTTTTCAATCACTTGTTGAAATATTACTATTTTTTGTGCACATATCAGTTCACTATTCAAAGAAGTTATGGTAACATTACATGGTAATGTACTTGCGTCTTATGTTATCCCACAAAATATTATTACGCCAAGCCATGCTCCATTCCAACTTAGTTGGATTTGGAAATGTCTAAAGTTGAAGTCCCTTTTCGCCTACTATTAGTTAATGAGCAATTCAAATTGTTTGAAGCAATTTTAAGCGAAATACATATTATTTGATTTTATTACAATACGTATATGTAGTCGTGCTATTGATTGCTGAAGATTACAGGATGTTAAAGTTCTCCACATGGACTGAAGTACAAATGCAATGCAATTTCCTAAAGCCAAGCTACTCTGAAACAGGGTGAAAAGTCACTCTTACAAATGCAAAACTAATTTTGTAGCTAGTGGAATAAAAGGAACAAAGAAATTAAAGGCAAGCATAGGAAGATGCAGATCTTGCAATTTCTCAGAACATCCTAACACTGACAAAAGTGGATTTCTATTAAATAAAACAACAGTAGGTAAGGTTCAAAACAAGTGCATGCATGAACACAATAAACTGGAAACTCTTTTTTAAATAATAACTGACAATTAGGAACTGTATTCAAACTGAGCGGCACTAAAAGTACTTTTCCCTCAAAAATAGGAAGTAAAATTGAGGTACAGTCAAACTAAACAGAAAGGATTTCTACTAAAATTATGAGCGGCACTAAGAGTATTACGAACTGAATCCAAAGAGCCGAAGAGGAGAAGCAAATGTTCAGAAAATTCAGACAGAGTAGCAGAGGTTACATGAATTCTGTTTTGAGTAAGATTATAGGGAAAGAAGAGGAACTACGTTACCTAATTCGTAGGCAAGAAAAGGAAGATTTAAACTCAATCCACACTCAAGCAACGACGGGAAGAAGGGATGCATCCGCCTACAGGTCGCCTCCCTCGCTGAATCTTCAACTGATGGTGCTCATGTGTTCTACTTTCGTTGTCTCCCTTCTCTCATCCTCTCCTCCCTCTCGATCCTTCATTTCCCTTCTCTATTTCTATCTGCCCCCCAGACCCAGAGTCAGAGAGACGGTGGTTGTAACAACACGGGTAGCCGGGCTTCAGATGACCCAATTCCCTTGTCTAAGGACCCTCCAAAATTGATTCCGCTCAAGCAACAACCCATGGTCCGGTTCAAAAGGAAATCGTCGGAGCTCTCCCAATGCTCAATTCTCAGGGAGCTTAGTGGGTTTACAAAATAAATAAAGATGGAAGAATCACTTAACTCGCTGCCCCGGAAGCAAGAGAACGGAGGAAGAAGATATGGGACGGGGAAAGGGAAATGAGGCGGAAGCAAACACCTCCACCCCACCCCCAATGTAGCTGGCGTCAAGAACACCGGAGGCTGGCGCAGAGCAGAAGAGAACCTCAAGAACAGGAGCACTCACACTGCCCGACCTCCTTCACCGGCAAGCGCGACGGCACGACGAACCACACCTATGCCATGACCACGACACCTATCTGTCTCTCCCCTTGTGGACCGCCGGCCAACGCACTCGCCCAGCGGCGGCACGCCACCTCCGCCTCCGCAGCCAGAAAACGCGCAACACGTGTACGGGCGCAGCCGCCACGCGCTGGACCAACCCATCTAGCAGGCGACACCACCATATCTTTCAAGAACCGCCACAAAACGGCCTCTCTCTGATCAACAGGGTCCGCGCAAAGGGAGCAACCAGACCAAACGTTTACCAAGTCAAAATTGATCTCAGAATCGCAATCTGCAGCTCAATTGATTCCTGGGCATTTTACCCTAGGGGGTTTAGTAAATTAGAAGATATCTGAAAAATGGAAAGTTATCCTGATGAGAATTTGATGAATTTCCCCAAGTGTTCAGATAATGACCAAGTTATAACTCATATACCTAGCCTCTCTCACTAGTAGGAAACAAGGTATAGCCGCCTACTACCGGTGGATGAGCATTTGCATCCGCTAGTAAATATACCGCTGGCGTACGGAAATAACAGGACGCCAGAGCCATTGCACGTATTACTGGCGTACATTTTGTATCTATGCCAGCGGTACGTGCATGCCCCAGACTAGCCAGCGTGACCAGCTATCGCTGGCATACGAAAGCATTGCACGCCAGAGGTAAGCAAGATACCGATAGCGGAATAGATGTTTCGTACACCACAGGTAAGTAGGCCCGCTGGCATGCCGAGCCAACAATTATCTCTGGTGTGCACTTTTCTTTATATGCTAGAGGTAATGAGAATACCTATGACTACGAGGGTGCGTTACTCTGTCCGCCAACACTATTTGTACCCAAAATAGGTGTAACACACCCGCGCGCTGCTCTCTCTCTCTCCCATCTCTCTCTCTTCCATATCTCTCTCTCGCTACCTTCCTCTCACACCGCGCCACCTCCGCAGCCAATCAACGCCGGTGCCCCGGTCCTCCACAATGCCGCCCCGCTCCTGCACGCCGTCACGTCGCTCCTCCATCGTCAACGCCCCGTGCACTCCTCCACGCCGCCGGTCGCCCCGCTCCTCAGATCCACGCTGGCGCCCCGCTCATCCCCCTCCTTGCCGGCACACTGATGCCCCACAGGCGTAAGGGATCGAGATAGTCTTCGCGGGTAAGTTAACCCAATTTATTGATTCGACACACAGGGAGCCAAAGAGTATTTATAAGATTTGACAGTTGAGTTGTCAATTCAACCGCACCTGAAATATACTTGCTTGCAACAATAGATAAGTGGTAACGGTGATATGGTAGTGATGATAGCAACAGCAAACGTAAATAGCAAAAAGTAACAACTAATAACCAGCAGGATTGAAAACACTGTAGGCTAGGGAGATGGATGGTCGGGCGCTGCATGGATGGGAGTAAACATATAATAGATTCTAACACGGGGCAAGGCACACAGAAAAGCAATGATCATCTAGGCAAATATCAAACAATAGGCATGTATCCCGTAGGTAGTTGTGCGTGCTTGCAATAAGAACTTGCACAACATCTTTTGTCCTACCATCCCGCTACGAACGGGGCCAAAAGGAACTTATGGAGATTAAGGCGCTCCTGTCAAAGAGCACGGAACAAAGCAATAAACTCAATGGATACATGGAATCCTCAAATCATGGACCATCCCCTTTGGTGTCCCAAGCTGTCACCTTTGGGATCGCCGGTTCCGGACCATAATAGGTGCATACAACTCATAGATAGGATATAGAACACAAATATATTCATGAAAACACATATGGTTCAGATCTGAAAACATGGCACTCGGGCCCAAAGTGACAAGCATTAAGAACAACAAGTTGTAGCAAAGAAGATAAACACCAATCTAGATGATAGGCAACATGCCTCCAACAATCTGACGAACTATTACATGATTAAACTCATCCAATACCTACCACCCCCTTTGCCTACAGCAGGGAATTACTCACACATGTGAAGAGAAGTCATGGAGGATGGATGGAGTGGTGTGTGGTGATGACGATGGCGACGATCTCCACTCTCCGGAGGCCAAATCAGCCTCCAGATTAGCCCTCCCGAAGAAGAACAGAGGGTGGCGGGGGCTCCGCGACGGAAACTAGGAAAACGACTTCTGTTCTGGGGTTTTCTCGTCACGGGGATAAATAGGAGCCTCGGTAGGGCACCAGAGGAGGAGGGAGCAGCCCAGGCGGCCAGAGGGCGCGACCCCACCCCTGGCCGCGCCAGGGGGGTGCCTGGGGCCCCTAGGGCTCCCCTCTGGTCCCACTTCTGGCTCCTGGCTCCATCGGGTGCGTGGATTTTCTGGTATTTTTCTGGGAATTTTCCGGGATGTCTAAAAATCCATTTTCCTGCACACAATAAAACCATACAGGTAGCTCTGCTGAAAAAAGCGTTAGTCCGGGTTAGTTTCGTCCAAATCATGCAATAATGAGGGCAAAACAATAGCAAAAGTGTTTGGAAAAGTAGATACGTTTGAGACGTATCAACTCCCCCAAGCTTAGCATATTGCTTGTCCTCAAGCAATTAAGTTCAACGAACTGGACGCGACAAAGAAAACTTTGACAAACTCTTTTGCTTCATTAGATGTATATAAGCATGTACTACGAAAAGAGTTTAGCAAGTAATGAAACAATGCTATAAGGACAATGCACGAAGCAATTCTTCTTTCATGTGATCAGTCACAAACAACTAAAAGTAAATAATAAGCTACTGAAAATCCAGACAGGATCACAATGTACATAGCTTGAACATACTTGAGTGGCATTTCGCTAGCCTCCATGAGTGAAGCAAAACATAAATGCAGAAGCTCCTCCGGAGTTTTAAAGGTGACTAGAACTCAGTATTTCATACTAGCAATAACACAAGCATGCAGAAGACAATGTAATACTTTGGGACAATGCATGTTACACTAAGAATGACAATTATGCTCTCATAGTTGGTGCTTTGAAGAAAGAAGGGGAGACTCTCGAACTGTGGCTTTTGATGGCAAGGTTGAAAATCCGTGAAAGGAAGCAAAGACTAAACATGTGCCAGAGCTCTTGGTTTTGAAAACAGAGACAAAACATTTTTGAGAAGTGCAACTTTCCAGTGAACGGTGAACGGTAAAGGTCTCTCAATATCTCCCATGCCAACCATATAAAATGCCTTTTGCTTACACATATTCCCTTATCCATGAATCCTTCGATGGTCTATGGAACCTTTTATTTTGCCTCAAGGATGGAAGGAGGGTATCGTTCCACCTATCATAAGCAGCATTTGGTCCATATCACTCCATCATCGAGTATGGGGGAGGTGTAACTCTCATATATTTTTTTCTTTTTCTGTTTTGACTAGTTAAAACTTCCGTCAAAATATTTTTAGCATGAAAGATACTGATTTCCCCTCACCGTACCATGAGCTTGTACGGTTACAAAAGGGAAACTTTTGAATAAATTTCAAGATGCCACAAGAAAGTCTAAGTTAGGAGTGGCCGGTAAATACCACATATAGGTAGGTATGGTGGACTCAAATGGAACAACTGGGTTTGAAAAAGGAGTTTGGAAGCACAAGAAGAATTCCGCTTAGTGCGAGCGAAGGCTAGCAAAAGACTGGGAAGCGACCAACTAGAGAGCAATAACTGTCATAATCATGCAGAGCGACAAAGCAACATTGAATCGGGCATGAAAGTGATATAACTATTTTGAAACAGAAAGATCATCAAGGCAAAAATAGACTTTCTAGTCATAAGCATGTGTAAACATGTGCCAAGTCAATCCAAAAATCCTCCGAAGGGAAATACCACTCCAGTGTGCCAAACTATGAATAGTGCAATGCATGTAAATCATTTCAACAACACATTATGTACTCTAGCTATTTGGGACTAGCCACAAGGAAAGCATGAACACTGGGAAAGCATTGTAAACATAGCACTATGTCGCTACAAGCTGGTCTCTAGATCATAAGTACAGGCATATGTACAAAAGTAGAAACAAGAAGAGTTCATACCGGTTTTCCTTGTTGCTTCCCTTCCGTCGATCTTCGTCATTACTGCCTGGTCACTTGCACGATCGAATGTAGGACATATAATCAAATGCCATCACGGACTCGGGATGATCTCTGAAAACAAAGCAAACTAAAGAGAGAAATGAAATCTTTTTGGGTATTTTAAAGGTTAAAAGAAAGCGAAAGAAAAGAGAAAATCTTTTTGTTGTTTTTTCAAAGAAAGAAAGAAAGAAGAACGGGCAAAAACTTCGAAAAGATCAAAGCGAATAAAATGGATAATACAATGGAAAAGTGAGAAGGGCACGTACTCCCCCAAGCTTAGGCTTTTGGCCTAAGTTGGTAGTAGCTAATGTCCCCAGGAGCCTCCTACTCCATGGTAGTACTGGTGAGTCCAAGGGTCGTATGAGGCTTCCGGTGCGTACACCGAAGTCCTCGGCTCCTCCCACGAAGAAGGATCCGCGCTCCAAGCAGAGGAAGACCCTTCACCAAAATGGGTGAAGGTCTCCCCCTAGAAAGGTGGGAACTCACCATGCTCCTCCTCGTCGGGCACAACCCCCTCCATGGGGTTATGAAACTGATGCTGGACCACAAACTCATCGAACTGGCTAACATCAAAGGACCATCCGTTCCTGCGAGAAAAATCAAACAAAAGAGGTGCAGGTAGACGGATCCTGCGTTCCGTGATAGCTGAGGTGTGGAAATAAGATGCTGGAGATCTTTGACCGATGAATATCCCTTGTATCCATGCTACAGAGAGAGCTGAAGACGGTTCTTAGCTCGGAGGGCTGAGAGCTCATCTTCGCCGTCAGTCCCACGTTCGACACACCTATTATTTCACAAAACTTTTCCAAAGGCATGGTCAAAAGATCATTGTAAATTTTAAACTCAACAGAACCAACATCAAGGTTATATCTAAAACTGTTAATAAAACAGGAGGTGAGTTTTTGATACTGAGTAACACGGCACGTTGCGAGACGCGTCAAACCTGCATTAGCACAAAGATTATAGAACTCCTCCCTAATTCCTGCAGCTTCAAGGAATTCATCGCACGGGAAAGTCATTGCACGTGCTTGATTTGTGTCCTCCAACAACTCTAAGGGCACATGATCTTCGTTGTAGCTCACCCTAGCAGTCGAGGGTGAAGATGCAGCTCTTGTAACTCGGTCGGAGCGCTCGGGCCTCTTCTTCCCAAGCCACCCCTTTGCTCTTCCTAGCAAACTCATTTCTGAAATTTTTGACAAATTACAAAAACAAGGATTTAAACCAAGTGAGTTAAGGCAAACTACTCAACTCACTTACCTAAGGCATAAACTTGCATCAAAACTTGGAAAATAAATTTTCTACACATGCATGCAAGCTCATATAAACAGCACCAAGAGCTACTAAATACTCACAAATGAAGCCACCAATGAAAAATCTAATTGGAGGGGTGAAGGAGTTACATACCAGGGAGTATTTGCTCAAAAATTCAGCTCGAATGGTGGGCTGTAGAGAGAGATCGAAAATCTCCTCCAAGAACAGCAAGAACGCAAGAACAAAGTGCAGAACTCGTGTTTTTGGAGAGAGAAGAAGGAGGAGGAAGAAGACATACCTGGAAGTGGGGCCTGTGGGCCCCAGGCGCCCTGTGGGCGCGGCCAGGGGGCAGGCCGCGCCAGCTGGCCGCCTGGGCCACTGGTGGCCCCCCCTGGTCAGCCCCAGGTGCCTCTGGGTCACTCCCGGCATGGAATTTTTTATTCTTATTTTTCTGGAATTTTTCGAAAAACTTCACTGTTGAAAATTTCTCAGAGTTCAAAAAGCTGCAAAACTTTCTGAAAACTTAAAGCGGTGATTAATATTGTGAAGCTTCTAAAAACATAAAAACTTGGTACAACAAAGAGAATGAAAGCTAAAGCAAATGAAAACATAACAAGCTTGACTTTTTACCTATATAAAACAAGCTTCACTAGTAAGGTTGATCAAGTCT
Source organism: Bromus sterilis (assembly GCA_950022295.1). NCBI lineage: Eukaryota > Viridiplantae > Streptophyta > Magnoliopsida > Poales > Poaceae > Bromus > Bromus sterilis. The sequence goes on from OX465598.1 coordinate 38,347,580, forward strand.
TACCAACAAACCGGCGATATATAGAACAAGAAGTCTCCCCTCTTATGGTGTGATCATTGCACCTTTACTTTAATGGACATTTTCCCCACCATAATGGTTTTGTATTTGTGGTGCATATGTAGTGGACAGTTCCATTCTCCAATCTTCACGGTCTCGATATTCTCTATAGAGTTAAGGCCATGCCTCTTGTCGATCTTCTTTGGAAAATACACCGTGTGTTCTTTATCATCAACGTTGAAGGTGACCTTTCCTTTATTGCAATCAATAATAGCACCTGCGGTGTTAAGAAAAGGTCTACCAAGAATAATGGACATGCTCCCATCCTCGGGCATGTCAAGCACAACGAAATCTGTAAGGATCAAACAGTTAGCAACTTCAACGGGTACATCCTCACAAATACCTATTGGGACAGCTGTTGATTTGTCAGCCATCTGAAGGGAGATATCTGTAGGGATTAGTTTCTCTAAACAAAGCCTTTTGTACAGAGAGAAAGGCATAACACTCACTCCTGCACCAAGATCACATAAAGCAGTTCTGACGTAATTATTCTTTATGGAGCAAGGAATGGTGGGTATACCTGGGTCACCGAGCTTCTTAGGAATCTTGCCACTGAAAGAGTAGTTAGCAAGCATAGTAGATATTGCCTCATTAGGAACTTTTATTTTATTAGTAACAATATCTTTCATATATTTCGAGTAGGGAGGTAACTTAATAGCATCAGTCAAAGGAATTTGAAGAAAAAGAGGTTTCATCCATTCACAAAATTTATTATAATGCTCTTCTTCTTTAGATTTGAGGGACTTACTTGGAAAGGGCAAGGGTTTCTGTACCCATGGTTCTCTTTCCTTCCCATGTCTTCTTGCGATGAAGTCTTCTCTAGAATACCTCTTGCGCTTATCGGGTGTTTCTCCTTCTCTTACCTCAGGAGAATCGTCCTTCTCCGCATCCTTTTCTTCAGGCTCGGCACCGTCTTTTGTTTCAGCATCGGAGGCAGATATGATATTAGGATCAACAGGTGGCTTTTCACTTGTAATAGGATCACCGGGATTGTCAGCCTCCTTGTGTTTCTTCTTCTCCTTTTTCTTCTTAGGAGAGCTAACAATCTCGTCTTCTTCTTGTACTTGAGAATCTTGCTCGATCCTCTTTGGATGCCCCTCAGGATAGAGTGGGTCCTGGGTGTGTGTTCCACCCCTAGTTTTAATTCCATAAGCTTGTATGTCCTGTTTGGCATTATTAGCAAGCAAATCTTTTTGCACATTAGAAATTTGTTCAAGATGAGTTTGAACCATATGAAAATGCTTAACAAGACATTTAACATCATTAACTGTTCTTTATAGAACATCACACAAACTTTTGATAGCAAGAGAATTATCATGCAACTGACTTTGTAATCTCCTATTAAAATGGTCTTGCTTTACAATAAAATTATCAAGCTCATCTAAACATTGGTCGGGAGGCTTACCTTTAGGGATGTCACTTTCAGTAAAGTCTAATAGAGAGTGTACCTCTACCAAGGGAGGGTGAGTAGTAGGCTCACACAACTTCTCAATAGGTGGTAAATTCTTCACGTCTTCGGCTTTAATACCTTTCTCCTTTATAGACTTCTTTGCTTCTTGCATATCTTCGGGGTTCAGAACAAGCATTCCCCTCTTTTTCGGTGGTAGAAGTGGCCCAGGAACGAACCAGTCTTCATAGTTTTTGGCGATTTTGCACATTAATTCTCCTGCATCGTCCGGCGTTCTTTCCCTGAAAACACAACTAGCACAACTATCCAGATAGGTTCTGGATTCATCGGTTAAACCAACATAAAATATATCAAGCAATTCATTCTTGGGGATCCCATGTCCCGGCATAACCTTAAGTAAATCACAAAACCTCCCCCAAGCTTTAGGGAGGTGCTCATCCTGCAATTGTTTAAAGTTATAGATTCTTTGCAAAGCAGCATGTTGCAGATGAGCCGGAAAATATTTATCAACAAAATTTTTGACCAAGTCCTGAGGACTTTTAATGGAACCATAGGGTAGTGCATCGTACCATGATTTAGCGTCTTCAAAGAAAAAGGAAAAAGCTTGGCCAAATAGAAGTTTCGTATCTTCTCATCAGTAGTGAATAGGTTGCTTAACTCAGCGAGTTTGGTCAAGTGTGCTATAGCATCATCATTTTCTCTGACATAAAAGGGGTCAGCCTCGACTGTAGATATAAGTGAAAGATCAACAGAGAAATCATAATCGGGATCAGTGATGCATATAGGTGACGTGGCAAATTTAGGATCAGGAATAACTTTGTTCTTCATGGCGTGCCTCTTGAGCAACTCCTTAACAGCACTATGGTCAGAGTCGACACACTCTCTGAGTTCCCTGCAAAAATCATCATCAAGAGTGACATAATCATCATCAAGGATTCTCTCCTTGAGTTCATCTAAGCTCGGGTAACCAAAGATTTTGCAGGTAGGAATATAGGTAGCAGGGGTCTCGGTCTTGGATTTTGCTGCAGTCTTAGCAGTCTGAGTTTCAATATAGTGACCAAGAAAATTAGCATCATCAAGAGTAGTGGAAGCATCATCAAAAGTATCGGACATAGTAACAGACTCAATAGAAGCATCATGTAGTGGTGGTGAAGTAAACTTACTCATAACAGAAGGTGAATCAAGTGTAGCACTAGTGTTCAGAACAGTACCTTTTCTTATACAGGATGGTAAGATCGGAACCTTGGGGTCTCCTTTCTTACCCATAGCGGATGATATGCAGCAGGCAGGATACTTCAAGTAGACTTGTAAATATTGCTATGCTCCCCGGCAACGGCGCCAGAAAACGCTGTTTGATGCCCCACAGGCGTAAGGGATCGAGATAGTCTTCGCGGGTAAGTTAACCCAATTTATTGATTCGACACACGAGGAGCCAAAGAGTATTTATAAGATTTGACAGTTGAGTTGTCAATTCAACCGCACCTGAAATATACTTACTTGCAACAATAGATAAGTGATAACGGTGATATGGTAGTGATGATAGCAACAACAAACGTAAATAGCAAAAAGTAACAACTAATAACCAGCAGGATTGAAAACACTGTAGGCTAGGGAGATGGATGGTCGGGCGCTGCATGGATAGGAGTAAACATATAATAGATTCTAACACGGGGCAAGGCACACAGAAAAGCAATGATCATCTAGGCAAATATCAAACAATAGGCATGTATCCCGTAGGTAGTTGTGCGTGCTTGCAATAAGAACTTGCACAACATCTTTTATCCTACCATCCCGCTACGAACGGGGCCAAAAGGAACTTATGGAGATTAAGGCGCTCCTGTCAAAGAGCACCGGAACAAAGCAATAAACTCAATGGATACATGGAATCCTCAAATCATGGACCATCCCCTTTGGTGTCCCAAGCTGTCACCTTTGGGATCGCCGGTTCCGGACCATAATAGGTGCATACAACTCATCGATAGGATCTAGAACACAAATATATTCATGAAAACACATATGGTTCAGATCTGAAAACATGGCACTCGGGCCCAAAGTGACAAGCATTAAGAACAACAAGTTGTAGCAAAGAAGATAAACACCAATCTAGATGATAGGCAACATGCCCCCAACAATCCGACGAACTATTACATGATTAAACTCATCCAATCCCTACCATCCCCTTTGCCTACAGCAGGGAATTACTCACACATGTGAAGAGAAGTCATGGAGGATGGATGGAGTGGTGATGGTGACGACGATGGCGACGATCTCCCCTCTCCGGAGGCCAAATCAGCTTCCAGATTAGCCCTCCCGAAGAATAACAGAGGGTGGCGGCGGCTCCGCGACGGAAACTGGGAAAACGACTTCTGTTCTGGGGTTTTCTCGTCACGGGGATAAATAGGAGCCTCAGTATGGCACCGGAGGAGGAGGTAGCAGCCCAGGCGGCCAGAGGGCACGGCCCCACCCCTGGCCGCGCCAGGGGGGCCCCTGGGGCCCCCAGGGCTCCCCTCTGGTCCCACTTCTGGCTCCTGGCTCCATCGGGTGCGTGGATTTTCTGGTATTTTTCTAGGAATTTTCCGGGATGTCTAAAAATCCATTTTCCTGCACACAATAAAACCATACAGGCAGCTCTGCTGAAAACAACATTAGTCCGGGTTAGTTTCGTCCAAATCATGCAAGAATGAGGGCAAAACAATAGCAAAAGTGTTTGGAAAAGTAGATACGTTTGAGACGTATCACACACTCGCTTCCATCCACAAGTAAGTTTCCTCCTCAAATGCTTTTGTTGTTAGTTTTTAATTACTTGTTAGTTAGGCTACTGTTTTAGTTATGTTTTTATTACCTACTATTTGTGGTAGATACTTAGGTTTGCTAGTGGTATAGATAGTTGTACTTTCTACATTCCAAATTAGATGATTTTGTGGTAGATAGTTAGTTAGGTTAATAAGAAGAAAAACAAACGAAGGAGTAGTAGTTAAAAAAGAACAAGGGAAGAAAAAGGAAAGGAAAAGGAGACAAGAAGATTTTTTCTATTTTGCCCTAGATATATGTGCCTTTATAAAAACTATGGAATGTTGATATTGTTTGCAGAGATCCGAGTGGCCTATATTTTGCCGAAATATCAATTCATTTCCGTTTCGACAAATTCAGGCGCTTGATATGTTCAATTTTCTGCAAAGTTCATGCCGAAATTTTTCATGGATTTCGGCATGACTTGTGCTAGAAATTAAAGTAGGACATATCGAGTGTCCGAGATTTTCCAAAACAGGAATTAAACGGTGTTCCGGCATCAAATTAATTTTCATTATTACTTTCCTCGTTTTTAGAATGCCAATGATTGAAACAAATTGTGGCACTATGGGACATCGGGGACGGGCCAGTGATCCCTGTCATATGCACAAGTACGAAACTTGTGCATTCTACTTGGGTCACTGTTTTCCCGTCCCCGAAATCGCTTGTGTGTCCAATATAAGTATGAGACACTATTAAAAATTACTTTCCTCTTAGTTAGTTAGTTAGTGTAAAATTTTCACCCATTTTAATAAAACTTTGTATTAAATAAATGCTACGTTCTCAGCGACGATGGCCGACCCACATCCTCGTCTCTGACTCGACGGCGACAACCTACTTGAGAGGCTCTATGCACGGGACTGGGCTCCGTCGGGCTGGCACTGGGAGGTGCTACCTTCCGAGGAGCGCAACTTGATGAGGAATCGGGGTCTCTTCGTCGACCCAGAGCTTTTTTGGTGGCGGTCGTGTGGGCCACTATCGGTGCAGAGGAAGCCGACACCCAAGGAGGTGGTACATCGTCGTGTGAGGGAGGAGGACAAGCACGTATGTCCCTACATGGTTGCGTTGGACGTCAGGTTCTCCAATACCCGGCAGGTTCTTCAGGGGTCTCACCCGAGCTATGTTCCTGTGATGGTTCATTATCTTTGGGTGTTCGCCGTCCGCGGCTCAGGAACGGGAGTCGACGTCGAGTTTGATTCTGTCCAGTTTGATTGTGCGAGATATATTACTGATATTATTGTTGCATTAACTAGATTATTCGAGATGTATTAGTGATATTATATGATATTATTGTTGTAACTTTATATTTTTCATCATAGTTTCCTCTTTTTTTTTGAATGTCGATGATTAAAACACATTGTTGCACTATGTGATATGGGAAGGGGTCAATGAGCCTTGTGATATACACAAATACGGAACTTGTGCATGCTACTTGGCTCACTGACTCCATCTTTGAAATCGCTTTTGTGTGTTCAATCTAAGTCCGAGCCACAAATCCTACTTACTTTTCTCTTTTTGTTTTGAATGTCGATGATTAAAACAAATTGTGGCACCATATGACAGTAGAGTTGATCGAGTGAGCCTTGTGATATCCACAAACATTATGACTAGTCCTAGAGGCAAGGCTAGGAACACTTTGTGTTTATACTCCACACCAGCAAATGAGTTTTCGTCCAAAGACAGTTAACATGCACTTCGCAGACCTCCGCATAATACCATTATAGTTATAACACAGAAATATAAACATCAATAATGAATCTAGAATTGTAATAACACATTTTTATTATTGCCTCTAGGGCATAATTCTAACAAATACCTATGGATGTATACTGCTTGTCTGTAAAGTTTGATTGTGAAATACATTTTTATGCGAGCTACACAAAAATACAAAATCATGTATTTTTAGCAGATATATTATTCACTATAAAGGCATATTATTTTATTCTCTTATATATCACACCAAAACGCATTTCATAACTAAATTTTACGCATTTACTCCTTCTGTTTCATATTAATTGTCGCAGAAACAGATGTATTCTAGCATTAAAGATCCCTAAATGTTTTGGAAAAAGCAATCGGGTCCTTTCCCTCCACTAGCCGGACCCTTGAGGGGGCAACCCATGATGTTGTGTAGCCGCCGCCGCCGCAACCGTCTCTTGCGAGAGGCGTCGCCGCGCCCGCGACAGGCCGACCTCCTCCTTCCTCTCGTGCTGGAACGAAGCTCACGTCTTCGAAGTGGCGCAGGAACGAGACGTGTGCCACTGGGTCAAGGTCCTGCGAGCGCCGGAAGAAGAGCGACGACGGCGATTGCAGGCACGACTCGATGGACGCCGGCCTTACGCACGCCACGTCGGACCTCATCTTGCTCCAGACCAATGGGATGAGAAGCCGCGACCATAGCCCGGCGAGGCGTCAGACTCTTTGTCCCTTCCTCGCAGCGCGACCGCCATGGGAATCCTGAGCATGTCGCCGTCTGCAAGCTTGCCGCGACCCCCTGTACTCGCCGCCGGAGGGCCAGCAGCGGCCGGGTGGCGCACGGGTGCGGCGCAAGCGGAGGGTCAGCATCAGCCGTCGGAGTACACCACCGGGGACAGTGGGAGGAAGAAGAGGACCTTGTTGCTTTATTTTTTGTTTTTTGAGGGGATTTTCTAAAAAATAAAATTGTGATTGTTCCACGTCATTCTTACAAGCAGGTCCCACATGTCATAATGGTACTTAAACGAAACAAATCGAGTGATCTGTGGTATTTGCAAAATAGTCAAAAAATAGTGGTTTTTGGTAAAAAAAATGAAGAATTGTGTTTCTGCAATCTTATCCCGAAATGGTCGCGGTTTGGTGCAATTAACTCCCAATCATGGATCATAACTACAAGGAAAACGAAAATTAACATATGAAAGCTTACTCAGCGACAACTAGACAACTCAAGTTGAGATTTTTCATGAAGCAGTTGTTTAGATGTTTATAAAAAAAACTATGATTGCAAATAGAAAATTATGGAGGAGGCATGGAAAATAGGTGATGAGATCAGATGGCGTATTATACATACGACCAATATTTATCACCTTCTTCCTGAGAAGCATCGATCACGTCCGCGTCCCTGCTTCCAGACATGGTCACCCAACAATCTCCGCGTTCCTTCTTCACGAAGACCTAGGTTGACAATTTGCCGCGTTTACGAAGAGGATGAAACCGAGATCCACCATCGAGGTCTAGGTAGGGTCCGGGAGCAAGCTAGGGTTTGCGGCGCTTGCCTTTGCGCCATATAAGTGGAAAAAGGGAACAACCATCTCGGTTCCGGTCTCCGACTCTACTACATCGACTTGTGCATATTCAAATTTTAGGCCAGTGGGTCGTTGTTGGATTGAAGAAGGAGCGTGACGGGGATCAACCCCGGCAAATCCCATGGTCAGGGACCCTGGGTTAGTCATGAGAGGCGCAGGTTGGACGATAACTCGTCGGCAAACAAGGAGGCTCGCTCCTGCTCGATATTATTGATTGGGAAGATGCGATTACAGGGGAAGCCAAGGCTGGAGCGCTCAGGGCTAGGGTTACAGGTGAGATTGGATGTCTTTGGCGTCGCCCCTCCTAGCCCTTATATACCGGGCTAGGTCTCGGGGAATTCATCTACGTGTACAGGTAAACTTTCCTAACCCTAGCTTGCTCCATACGGCAGGTCTTCGCACCTTCCTTGTGAGTCGAGGACCTGTACGTCGGTGCCATCTTGTGGGCCAAGGCCGTATCTTCATGGGCCTTCTGCCTTCATGGACACCAGGTAGGCTCATCCGTAGGAGTCGTAGGGTCACCCCCTCGTCAGTAGCCCCCGAGTGCCTGGGGGACTCGAAGAGTCGCGCAGGGACTCGAGTACATTCGTGTGTCGTCTATTGATATGCACGGTTCATCCGTGGGTCGCTGGCAGTCTGGTGGCCATGACAAAACCTGTTTCGAGGGATGCTAAGCTGAAAGGGCCCAAGGAGTCGACGGGTCGAGCCTTGGTGAATTGCACTAGGGCAAATACCACAGTAGCCCAATCAAACCCACGTCCCTCGACGTGAGCTTGGGACACTGGTGTCGAGCAAAAGTCCGGCCGCTTTAGGTCTTACGGTGTTCATTTGCCGCCAGTAATGTGTGTAGCCTAAGGCGCGTCCGCCCGTCTTATCTATCATGCTCTGCGCATGGGAAAGGTTGGGAGTGAAATCGCTCTTCGGCAAGTCCCAGCCCGGCCGTACTTCGCAGCGGGGTCTTACCTACACGCTAATCTTGCGTGGCTTCTGGGCATAGTGTATCGTGTTCCAGGAAAGTGTGTTTTTGAGGCGCGGAGCCTTATAGCATTGCACCCGCTTGGAAAAAAACATCAAGCGAGCTGTTCACTCATTCACCCGAGGAGCTTTGCTTTCGAGTGCTTAGTCGGGGGGGGGGGGGGTTCGCGAGTAGTCACTCAAATGCCGTTTTTCAGCTCTTCGGGTGAGGGAGCACCCGGAACTCTTAGCGTCGTATGGTCTTGGCGAACGTTTGTCTTTCGTCGGGTTGAGGGAGCACCCGGGACTCTTATAAGTGCGAGTGTTCACTCGAGCACGTGGCTAACCTTTAGGCGAGGGAGCACCCGGGACTCTTATGATGTACGCTCCCGATGGGAGTAAGATGTTTTTCTTCCTTGGGGAAAAGATCTGAAAAGATGGAATCTCTGAGCCTTGATGGCGTCCTGAGTGCGCTTTGCTATTTGGGTTTCTTCGCCATTCGTCGGGGATAGTGATGCCTCTGTTTGATGGCTGTCGGTGATGCGCTGCCAGTGAACCGTCATATCTCAAGGACCGGTCATAATGATGGCCGTTTGTGGCGTGCGGCAGGCGCCGGTTGAGTTTCCCATGTGTGCGTTGGAAACGCGCGCGAATTGACGCGCCCTGCATACAGTGCTTCCCGTGGGAAAGCATCTTTCGTCTTGGAATTCAAGACAGCTGGGTCATTTGGTCTTTGAATTAATTGCTGCTGTTGTCTTGGCTTCTCTGTGCTTCGAAGATTTTTGTTCTATAAATAGGCCTTTCTCTTCTACGCTTCTATCCAACTCGCTGCTTCACCTCTTTCTTCATCTCTTCTTCCGCTCATGGTTCCTAGGCGAGGCGTTGGCCGTGGCCGTGGTCGTCGTGGCCGTGGTGGACGCACACCACGCTCATGTCGTGGAGGTCGTCATGGTGCGGTGCCAGTTCCTTCCTCCTCTCCCTTGGAGGAGGGATTCTGGCGCTATGATTTTATTTTGCGCGTTCATGGCCAAAGTGCCAATCGCATCCTTCTTCCCTTTGCTTTTTCTGCCATTGTCTCTGAACGTGGCTTGGATGGCCTGCTTCTGCACTTTCAGGGGAGCTGTCGATCTCCTTCTTATGTTGAGTTGGAGGTTGATAGCTCTCGCTTGATTTTTCTTGGCTTTGGTTGGGGTTTATTTGCTCGGCGGTTGAATTTGCGAGATGGTGATATGCTTAGATGTCGTTTTGATGGTGAGAGCACTGTCACTATCCACGCTTTCGATCCGAGTGGCAACAGCATGGATCCGCATGGGCAGGAGTCGAGCAGCGATAATTCCACAAAGTCGAGAAGTCCATCACCGGCGTCTTCGACTGCTTCTTCTTCCAGGGACTCTTCTGGCGGTGGTGGTGGGCCGTCTTCAACTGCTTCCTCCTCTGCCTCTGGAGAAGGCCTCGATGTCAAGCTACCGGTTAAACGAGTGCGGCAGGCGACCTTGTAGAACTGGAGGCAGCAGCGTCATCTTCGCCGGCAACTTGGTTGGAGCTGGAGAAGAAGTTGGTGGAGCAGCGGCTCCGATGGTTCTGCAAATAAGTCGAGCTTCACCTTTTGTTATGTCATTGACATCATGAACCTGCTGCTTCGACTCCTACTTTGTCTGTGATGATGCTCTTGTACTAGAGTAGATTACCCCTCATGGGCAGACATGTAGAAGTCATAATTCCTTTGGTGATTTTCTCTTGTAACAGGAGCTGCCTTCTATCCAAATGTAGTTGAGTCCTTTTGTACTGAAGATGATATCTATGATGGAAACTGTGTTTTTATCCTTTGTAGTGGAATTTGTACTTGAGCCTTTTATGCCACCAAAGAACTTTGTCTTCACCATTAGGAGTTGTCTTTGAATCCCCCCTTCTTTTTTTTGGAACTGAGAGTTACGTTTGAGTCTTTTGCGGCTGGGAACTGTCTTTGGGTCCGTCTTGTACTTGGTACTGTGGGTTTTTATCGGGTGCGCGACAGTGCTCCCGATGGGAGTAGCCCCCGAGGCTACGCTTGAGTCCAAGGGTCAGGCGTAGGCTAGAGTTTTGTTTCCTTTATTGCCTTTTATCGGGTGCGCGGCAGCGCTCCCGATGGGAGTAGCCCCCGAGTCTTTAGGTGATCGTTGGCGATCGGGTGAAGACTAGATGAACTTGTGCTTCCTTCAAAGTTTCTTTAAAAGTGTTTGGATATCATGGGGGTGTTGATGGTCGTGGGTTTTGTGCTCGAGACCCCGAGTGCTTCGTGAAGGAGGTCGCGTAGGCGATGGCGTTGCTCAGGGAGTTTTTATTCTTAGGCCCCCGAGTGCTTCGATTAAGATCGCGCAGGCGATAGAGTTGCTCGGGGGGGAGTTTCCTCTTCAGCCCCCGAGTGCTTCGATTAGGATCGCTAGTGCGATAACAGTTGCTCGGGGGGAAGTTTCCTCTTCAGCCCCCGAGTGCTTCGATTAAGATCGCGAGTGCGATAACAGTTGCTCGGGGGGAGTTTCCTCTTCAGCCCCCGAGTGCTTTGATTAAGATCGCGAGTGCGATAGCAGTTGCTTGGGGGGAGTTTCCTCTTCAGCCCCCGAGTGCTTTGAGATAGTAGTATTTGGGCAACACTTATTTTATTGCTGTCAAGCGATTTACGTGAGTTGCCAGTCATGTCCGACCGATAGGGGCTATGGATAGAATAGTCGCAAGTTTTCCACGTTCCATGGGTTGCCCACATCCTCGTCTGTCTTTGGGTTCTTCAGTCTGTAGGTGCCGCCTTCGATGACTTCTGAGATTATGAATGGTCCTTCCCATTGGGGGGCAAGTTTGTGGACCTTCTCTTGTATTAGTCGTAGGACTAGGTCTCCTTTGTTGAAGGTTCTGGTGCGCAGTCGACTGCTTTGGTAGGTACGCAGTTTGTCATGGTACCCTTCTGATTTTGCCAAGGCTGTGTCTCTTGCTTCGTCAGCTGTATCTTTGTCGTCTCGTAGTGCTTCTTCTGCTTCTTCTTCCTCGTATCCGGTGACCCGGGGTGCTCCGAACTTGAGGTCATGTGGTAGGACTGCCTCTGCCCCGTACACCATGAAGAAGGGTGTGTATTGGGTCGCAGTGTTTGGCGTGGTCCGTAAGCTCCACAGCACCGCGGGGAGTTCTTCTACCCAGTTACCGGAGGCTTGCTCGAGTGGTGCGAGGAGTCGTTTCTTGATTCCTCCACAGACAAGGCCGTTTGCTTTTTCCACCTGGCCGTTGGACTGCGGGTGCGCGACTGATGCATAATTGATTTTGATGCCCAGTTCTTCGCAGAAGTTCTGAAATTCTGCGGCCGTGAAGTTCGTGCCGTTGTCCGTGATGCTGTTGTGTGGCACTCCGAATCTGAAGATGATCGATTTGATGAAGTTGACAGCCGTGAGAGCTGTAGAGCTGTTTATGGGTACTGCTTCGATCCACTTGGTGAACTTGTTGACTGCGACGAGCAGGTGTGTTCTTCCGCCCTTTGATGATTTCTTTAGTGGGCCCACCATGTCGAGTCCCCAAGTGGAGAACGGCCAGGATAGTGGTATGGTCTTAAGCTCTGATGCGGGAGCGTGTGGCCTGTTGGCGAATTTCTGACAGGCGACGCAACGTCGCACGATTTCCTCTGCGTTTTTCATGGCTGTGGGCCAGTAGAAACCCGCTCGGAATGCTTTGGACACGAGCACTCGACTGCTCGCGTGGTGCCCGCAGGTGCCTTCGTGGATTTCTAGCAACAGGGCTTTGCCGTCCTCTTCGTCAATGCACCTTTGGAGTACCTGGGTGATGCTGCGCTTGTATAATTGTCTGTTGATCATAGTGAATGCCTTGGATCGTCGGCTGATGCGCCATGCTTCGGCCACGTCTTGTGGTAGTGTGCCTTCGATTAGGAATCGGAGGAACGGTTTTGTCCAGACAGGTCCTTCGAATTCTGTCAGGGTTGTGCTGTCGGATGCGCTGGCGCTCGTTTCTTCTGATGGTGTTGCTGCTGCCACCTGCGTTATTTCTGGTGCGTCTTCGCCGCCCGCGACCGCTTCAGGTGTTGCTGCCTGCACCTTGATGGATCTCCGGTTGATGCTTTCGAGAAAAACGCGAGGTGGGACAGGCGCCCGGGTCGAACCGATGTTCGCGAGCTCGTCAGCTTCTGTGTTGTTGTCCCTGGTGATGTAGTTGAGCTCGCAACCGTCGAAATTTCCTTCGAGTTCGTTGTAGAGCTTTTGGTAAGCCGCCATGTTGTCGGCTATTGCGTTGCAGTTTCTCATCGTCTGCTGGACGACGAGATTGGAGTCTCCGTAAATTATGAGGTGAGTGGCTCCGCATGTTTTGGCCATGCGCATGCCATGTAGGAGTGCCTCGTATTCTGCTTCGTTGTTGGAGGCGTGACTGAAGTTGATCTGGAGGACGTATTTCAGTTTTGTTCCTTTGAGGGAAATGAGTACAACTCCTGCCCCAGCTCCTTGTTGTCTCTTGGACCCGTCGAAGAACATTGACCATGAGCTTGATAGGTCTGGGGGGCCTGGTGTTTGAACCTCCGTCCACTCGACCAGAAAATCTGGGAGTACTTGGGCTTTGATGGCTGTTGGGTGCTTGTACTGCAGGTCTCGTGGGCTGAGCTCGATGTTCCACTCGGCGACTCGCCCGGTTGCTCCAGGGTTGTTTAGTATGTCAGCGAGTGGTGCGCTGCTCACGATTGTGATAGGGTGCTCGTCGAAGTACTGGGACACCTTTCTTGAAGTCATGACAATGGCTAGTAGTAGCTTCTGATAGTGCGGGTACCGCTGCTGGGATTTGGTCAGGAGCATGCTGAGGTAGTAGATTGGTCTCTGAATGCTCTGTACCTTGCCTTCTTCTGCGCGTTCGACAACGAGCGCTGTGCTTACTACACTGTTGCGTGCTGCCACGTAGAGGTATAGCTTCTCACGTTCCTTGGGTACCGCCAGGATTGGTGGAGTTGAAAGTGTCTTTTTCAGGTCCGCGAATGCTTGGCGGGCTTCTTCCGTCCACTCGAATTTCTCTTCTTTTCTGAGCAGCTGGTAGAAAGGCAGCGTGCGTTCTCCAAGCCTGCTTATGAAGCGGCTGAGAGATGCAAGTTTTCCAGTGAGCTGCTGCACTCCTTTAGCGTCGGTTGGTTCTTGCATGCGGGTGATGGCTTGGACTTTCTCGGGATTTGCCTCGATTCCGCGGGCGGAGACCATGTAGCCAAGCAGCTTTCCCGCCGGTACGCCGAATGCGCACTTCTTTGGGTTGAGTTTGATCCTGTATTTGTTGAGCGCTGCGAAGGTTTCACGCAGGTCGTCGAGTAGTGTGGCTGCTTTGAAGGTCTTGATGACGATGTCGTCTACGTAGACTTGCACGTTTCTTCCGATTTGCTCCTTCAGGCAGGCCTGCATCATTCGTTCGTAAGTGGCGCCTGCGTTTTTTAGCCCGAAGGGCATGGTCTTGTAGCAGAATACTCCGTAGGGGGTGATGAACGATGTGTGTTCTTCGTCTTCTTCCTTCATTTTGATCTGGTTGTATCCTGAGTAAGCTTCAAGAAAGGAGAGTAGATCGCACCCTGCTGTTGAGTCAATTATCTGACCGATTCTAGGCAGGGGGAAGTGATCCTTCGGGCAATGTTTGTTGACTGGTCCGTAGTCGACGCACATGCGCAACACGGTCGTGTCTTTCTTTGGCACCAGCACTGGGTTTTCTATCCAGGTGGCTTTCTTCGTTTCTCGAATGAACTGAGCGTCGAGTAGCCGGTTGACTTCCTCTCCGATTGCTCTGCGCTTGGGCTCCGAGAATCGTCTCAGCGCTTGCTTCACTGGCCTCGTGTTTGGCTTGATGCGTAGGGCGTGTTCCGCGAATTCGCGTGTTATCCCAGGCATGTCGGCTGGGCACCAGGCGAATATTTCCCACTCGTCTCGGAGGAAGGCGACGAGAGATGCTGCCTGCTCCTTTGGTAGGTGGGCGTACACGCGGACTGTTTTGTCCAGATCCGTCGGGTGCACTTGGTGAGTGACTGTGTCGCTGTCGATGCTGAAGTCGCGTTCGTACTCCCTGGATTCGCTTCGGTTCACCAATGGGAAGGTGCTCTTGTTCGTCACCATGGATATTTCTCTAATTTCTTGTTTGGCTCCGAATGTGTCGGAGATTCTGTGGAAATCACGATCGCATTGATCTGATTTGATGAAGCTTACATTGATCGTGAGGACTCCTGATGATCCTGGCATTTTGAGCTTGAGGTAGGCGTAGTGTGGGACCGCCATGAATTGCGCGAATGCTGGTCGTCCCAGTATGGCGTGATACTGCGATTTCCAGTCGAGTACCTCGAACTCGAGGACGTGCTTTGCGAAGTTACGCCGGTTGCCAAAGACGACTTCGAGTTCGATGATTCCGAAGGATGTGGCTGCTTCTCCTGGGACTACCCCGTGCAACTCGATGCTTGATTTTCTCCACACTGATCGTGGGATCAGCATCTTTTGCAGGGTGCTGGCGAAGATGATGTTCATGCTGCTGCCTCCGTCCATGAAGACCCGGTCCATGTTGTATCCTACGATTTGTGCATCGAGCACTAGGGGTGCATGCCCCGGTCTTGGGACTGCGAGTGGATGGTCGTCCTGTGAGAACGTGATGCTGGTCTCCGTGTCATGCAATTGGTAGACTTCAACTATGTTTATGCTCTCGGCTGCTCTGGCTTGCAGGGTTTGGGCGTCGCGTTGTGCTTGCGGTACTCTTCCTTCTTGGATCATGAGCACCTGTGCTTACGACGGGTTGTGACGTCCTTCCAGGTTTGAGGTCGGCGATTGCTCGGGTCGTCGGTTGCGTCTGTCGTCTTTCTGGTTCTCCTTCTTGAGGTCATCGGCTAGCTTGTTGAACAGGTGGCAATCCCTCAAAGTGTGCCCTGACCTGATGTGTCCCCAGTCATCCTCGAAGTTGTGGATCGTGCAGGGCCCTGCTAGCTGTTCTCTGGCCATGAGTCTGCTGGATCCGGCATGCCTGTTCCTTCGTGAGATTCTGAAGATTTGCTCGTGATCTTCCGGGTGCACGTCGAAGCGAGGATCGATTTCGATTCCTCGACCCATGTCTTGGTTCCTGATGAGGTTGGCGAATTCATCCGGCCTTCGATCTGGGTCGTAGTACTCGCCAACAGGTGTCTTGGAGTCGCTGTCTTGGTTGGCGGCGGATGCCCGTGTGTGCCTTTTGGGTCGTCGATTCCTTTTGCCTTGGCGGTGGTTCTGCTGATCGTTAGATTCAATCTTGTAGTCATCGTCTTGATGTGCGGCGGGTGCCCGGGCGGTGGAGGGTTGTCGGAAGATTTGCGAGTCCTCCGCTGTGCGTCGCAGTTCGTCGAGTGGGATTCCTTCGTAAAGGCCCCTCGCCGTTCTTCGGGGTCGTCGACTCCTTCGATGCTGGCGCTGTACTTGGCCGTTACCGTAGTATAGGTCCTGGCGTGACTGCAGCTCGAGTGGTCTTGATGGGGTGGCGAAGATGTCCGCCGTGATCTTGAATCCTTCGAGTGGGCTAGGTCGGGTTCTTGCCCTCGAGTTGTGGCTTGCTGAAGATGGGACCGCCGAGATCGTGATCCCAACCTGCGTAGTTCCCACAGACGGCGCCAATTGACGGGGATCAACCCCGACAAATCCCATGGTCAGGGACCCTGGGTTAGTCATGAGAGGCGCAGGTTGGACAATAACTCGTCGGCAAACAAGGAGGCTCGCTCCTGCTCGATATTATTGATTGGGAAGATGCGATTACAGGGGAAGCCAAGGCTGGAGCGCTCAGGGCTAGGGTTACAGGTGAGATTGGATGTCTTTGACGTCGCCCCTCCTAGCCCTTATATACCGGGCTAGGTCTCGGGGAATTCATCTACGTGTACAGGTAAACTTTCCTAACCCTAGCCTGCTCCATACGGCAGGTCTTCGCACCTTCCTTGTGAGTCGAGGACCTGTATGTCGGTGCCATCTTGTGGGCCAAGGCCGTATCTTCATGGGCCTTCTCCCTTCATGGACACCAGGTAGGCTCATCCATAGGAGTCGTGGGGTCACCCCCTCGTCAGAGCGCAACTTGTGAATCTGCCGGGGAATATGGATGCAATTGATACGATTGCGAGGAAAGTGACCGGTGCACTGAATGCAATTCAGATCCACCCTACAGCAGAGATGAAGTTTAAAAAGCATTGTCTCAATTTTAGGACAGTATAACCAGACCTAAAGCGAGCTCTCACAACGATTCGTGTTTTTGGCAGTTTATTTTTGTGATCTGAGAGTTTCTGGCCGTTAGATCTCGTCTACAAAACAATCGGTCTCACACTGTGTTTAATCTGTCCCAACTGTCTTGTGGGCTGCTGCTCCAGAGGCCGAAACCAATCGATCTAGTTAACTAGGCCGACAGTCAATCCATTTTAGCCCACACACTTAGGTTAGAGGAGCACCTTTTTTTTAGAAAAGTCAGAGGAGCGACTGTTGGGATACGGGGCAGAAAACACAAAATTTTCACACCTACGGTACCCGAACCCAAGATCTATGCTATGGCGATGTAAGGTAACAGAGGGAATCGGTGTTCATACCTTTGAAGACCGAAAGCGGGAAACGTTCTTACGAACGTGGTTGGCGTAGACTCAGAACTACGACCTCCCTGTCGTGTAGAAGACCACCACCGGCGAGGATGACTCCCGGTAAACCTCCAGCGACGAAGCAGCACCACAGATGTAGTGCCTCGAAGAGATTATACACGTACGGCACAATCGATGTTCCTCCCGGGCTCCGAACCAGACGAGCAGCGGAAAGAAGACGGCTACGGATCCCGACTCCGGCAGAGCGACGGCCTGCCTTATGGTGGAGAACTCCAATCCTGGTGCAGACTCCAAACAAGGGGAGTCCACTTCCGAAAATGGAGAAGGAAGAAGAAGGAGATCAATTGTTGTCTGGAAAAAGGGGGGGTCTACCCCTCTATATAAAGGCCAAGGGGGGGTGTGATCCCTCTTCCCTCCCCCATGTGGGACTAAACCCCCAAAGGGGGAGGGGTGCGCCGGCCAAGGGGGGGTTGGGCCCCACCCCTTGGCGCCAAGCCCAAGGGGGGGAACCCCCTCCTCCCCTAATGGGCCTCTAAGGCCCATATAGCCATTTTTCCATTATTTTAATTATTTAATAAGTTTTAAATATTTAATTCAGATAATTAAATAATAAAAACATTATTAAAACAATTATACCTTATTTTGAACTATTCAAAATGTCCGGAAACCATTCCGTCCTCCTCCCGGAACTATTCCGGTGATTTCTCCTATTTCACCGATTGATCCCGTAACTGTCCTATGCATCGATTGCCCTTAAGTGTAACACCCTAACGGTCCGGGAAATAGCAGACATGGTCGAGACTCTTCTCATTGACCAATGACTAGTCAGTTGGACCTGGTTACAATCCTTGACAGCCCCTGCGCTTCCATCGAATGAGCTTCGATCACTTTTGGAAACCGTTAACGATACGACGTAATCCCTTTGTGCTGCGGTACTTTGTTTGTCCGAGGTTTGATCGTCGGTATCCCACATACCGTGTTCACATCTCGTTCATGACAAACAACTTCTCTCGTCCATGATCATTGCATCTCTTGTGACCTAGTCACGTCCTTGCAAGGGTTGATGCAATATCACCGAGTGGGCCCAGAGTACCTGTCCTGTCATAAGGACTGACAAATCCCGCTTTGATCTATTAAAATACTCATCAACCATCTATTTCGGAATACCCAAAGTGCACCGTTATAGCCAGCATATTTCAGTCAGGCGGTGGGATACAAATCAAAGTCTCCTCATAGATCGTGATTACGTATGATCATTACGGTCTAAGGACTAAGGCATACATTACAAAGTCATAGCAACGTTGAACTATGTGACTCGATCACATTGCATTACTTTAGGTGGGTGTCTGTCCATCACATCATTCCCCTAATGATATGACCTCATTGTCAATGGACTTAAGTGTCGCCATGATCAGGAAAGCTTGATCAATCAATTGCCCAATGAGATAGTTTACCCGAGTTAATCTACGGACCATGTTTTATACTACACCTGTATTAGTATTTCCAAGTAATACAGTTATAGCACAGTATAAAACGTATTATGAACAAAACGGATATGTGACAAATATCTTTATTAATTTGTCTCTAGGGCACATATCCAACAGTCTCCCACTTGCACTAGAGTACAAATTACACTAGTTTACATCAGGTATGTATCTAACACCAATGGTCTCTCGGTGTTCTTCAAACTTGCCTTGTGGAAGAGGTTTAGTCATCGGGTCTGCTGCGTTCAGATCCGTATGTATCTTGTGAATCCTAGTGTGTCCATCCCTGACGTAGTCTCGCGTCACATGGAACTTTCGGAGGATGTGCTTGGCTGTAGAGTGAGTTCTTGGCTCCTTCGCGTTAGCAATGGCACCCGTGTTGTCGCAGAAGATTCCCACGGGGTCAGTGCAACTGGGAAAGACGTCAAGCTCGATCACGAACTTCTTCAGCCATAGCGCCTCGTTTGACGCTTCGCAAGCGGCAATATACTCCGACCCCATTGAAGATTGAGCGACGACTGACTGTTTGCCGCTCCTCCAGCTAATCGCGCCACCGTTCAACATGAAAACATATCCCGTCTGGGATTTCGAGTCATCTAGGTCTGAGCCGAGGCTTGCGTCAACGTAACCCTTTACGGTGAGCTCCTCATCAACTCCTCCATAAACGAGAAAGAGATCCTTGGTTCTTCTTAAGTACTTAAGGATGTTCTTTACTGCTGTCCAATGGGCCATTCCCGGATTACTCTGGTAGCGATTAGTCATACTAATGGCCAACGCTAAATCCGGTCTGGTACATAACATAGCATACATGAGAGAACCTATGGCTGAGGCATAGGGCTTTGAGGACATCTCCTCTTTCTCTTTAGCTGTGGTTGGGCATTGGGGCATGCTTAATTTGACACCTTTTATGACTGGCAAGAGACCTCTCTTGGAGTCATCCATTTTGAACCTTTTCAAAATCTTGTCAATATAAGTATTCTGACTCAAGGCCAACCTCCGATTAGGTCTATCTCTATAGATCTTAATCCCCAGTATGTACGCAGCTTCACCTAGGTCCTTCATGGAAAATTGTCCATTCAGATATTCCTTCACTTCCTCTAAGAATTTCTTATCGTTCCCTATTAGCAATATGTCATCTACATATAACACAAGGAATGCTACAGAGCTCCCACTCGGTTTCTTATAGACGCAGAACTCTTCGACGTTTTGGACAAATCCAAAAGCTTTAATGACCTCATCAAATCGAAGATTCCAGCTCCGAGATGCTTGCTTCAACCCATAGATGGACCGTTGAAGCTTGCAAACCTTACCAGCATTCCTTGGATCGACAAACCCCTCTGGTTGCATCATATACAACTCTTCCTCAATGTTGCCATTTAGGAATGCAGTTTTCACATCCATCTGCCATATCTTGTAATCATGATATGCAGCTATTGCTAGTAGGATCCGAATAGACTTTATCATCGCTACAGGAGAGAATGTCTCCTCGTAGTCAACTCCTTGAATTTGTCGAAAACCCTTCGCGACAAGTCGAGCTTTGTAGACAGATACATTTCCGTCTGCGTCAGTCTTTTTCTTGAAAATCCATTTATTCTCAACGGCCTTGCGGTCCTTGGGAATATCCACCAAAGTCCATACTTTGTTGGTGTACATGGAGTCTATTTCGGATTTCATGGCTTCAAGCCATTTCTCGGACTCGGGTCCCTCCATTGCTTCTTTGTAACTCGTAGGTTCATCCGACTCAACAGCCGAGATTGCATTCACAAGCTGTCCGTAAAACTCAGTAGGTTGACGGACTCTTGATGACCTACGGGTATAAAAGGTTCCTCTTCATTCTCATCATGATCATCATGAATGTCATGATCATTATGAATGTCGTTCTGGCCATTCTCTTCAACTCCCACTGTGGAAGATGGTTCCAGAACAAATTTCGTAGCCATTTCATCCAATTGGAGTGATTGGTCAGTTACTTCATCGAGGTCTATTTTCCTCCCACTCAACTCTTTCGCGAGAAACTCCTTCTCAAGAAAGTGTCCCGTCTTGGCAACAAACGTTTTGCTGTCAGACTTGTTGTAGAAGGTGTACCCACAAGTTTCCTTGGGATAGCCCACAAAGATGCACTTATCCGCCTTGGATTCAAGTTTGTCAGGCTGTAGTTTCCTAACATAAGCCTCACAACCCCAAATCTTCAGGTGAGACAACTCAGGTTTAGTGCCATGCCATTCTTCAAATGGTGTTGTCTTTACGGATTTGGATGGTGCCCTATTAAGAATATGAATGGCGGTTTCTAATGCATACCCCCAGAATGACACAGGCAAATCAGTATGAGACATCATCGATCGCACGCTATCCAATAGGGTTCGATTACGTCGCTCAGCTACACCGTTTCTCTGAGGTGTGCCTGCCGGCGTAAGCTGTGGTACTATGCCACAAGACTTCAGATGATTGCCAAACTCGTGACTCAAATACTCGCCACCTCGATCCGATCGAAGGTGCTTGATTTTCCTTCCGAGTTGATTTTCGACCTCATTCTGAAATTCCTTGAACTTTTCAAAGGTTTCAGACTTGTGCTTCATCAAGTAAATATACCCATATCTACTCAAGTCATCAGTAAAGGTCACGAAGTAACGAAGATCATTGCGAGTGGGGACGTTCATGGGTCCACATACATCCGTATGTATGATCCCCAATAAGACATCCGCACGCTCCATCACACCATTGAATGGAGTCCTTGTCATTTTGCCCATGAGGCATTGTTCACATGTATCAAGGGATCCAAAATCCAATGACTTAAGAAGTCCATCCTTATGGAGCTTCTCCATGCGTTTTACACCAATATGACCAAGTCGGCAATGCCACATCATCATGTGATCTTCATTATTCTTCAATCTTTTGGCCTCAATATTGTTAACGTGACACACGTCACCATCGAGATTAAGTACGAATAAACCATGCAACTCTGGTGCGTGAACATAAAACATATCATTCTTATAAATCGAACAACCAATTGTATCGGACTTAAAAGAATAGTGGTCTCGCTTCAAGCAAGAACCACTCACGATGTTCACACTCAACGCGGGTACATAGTAACATTTATTCAGAACTAAAACCAATCCCGAAGGGAGACTAAGATGCTTCGTGCCGACCGCCAAGACTTCAATCCGGCAGCCATTCCCCACGCGCATCGTCACTTCATCTTTGACCAAGCGTCTCCTATTCCTTAGTCCCTGAATGGAATTATAAATATGAGCGACAGACCCTGTATCAAATATCCAGGATGTGTTCCCAGCGCTTTTCAAGAGAAGATCAACAATATGTATATCAAATATACCTTCGTCTCTCTTGGCGACCTTGCCAGCCTTCTTGTCCTTTAGGTACTTGGGACAGTTGCGCTTCCAGTGACCTTCACCCTTGCAGTAGAAGCACTCCACTCCGAGTTTAGGCTTGGGTGCCTTGGGAGGAGCGGCAACTGACTTGCCATCCCTCTTAGGGCCACCTCTCCTGGCCTTCTCCCGTCTGCTTGACTTCTTGAAGTCAGTGGTCTTGTTGACCATGAAGACGGCGTGCTCCTTCTTGATCTCAACCTCAGCGCTTTTTAGCATGGAGAACAACTCAGAAGGGGTTTTGGTCATCCCCTGCATGTTGTAGTTCAGCACAAAGCCTTTGTAGCTAGGGGGAAGCGACTGCAACACCCTATCAACCGCAAGTTCATCTGGAATCTGACATTCCAGAGCATTCAAGCGCTGAACGTAGCCAGACATTTTGACCACGTGCTCACTCACGCTGCCGTGCTCATCCATCTTTGCTGAGAAGAAGGCTTCAGAAGCCTCGTACCGTTCAGCCCTGGCTTGAGGTGCGAAGACCGCCTTGAGGTCGGTGATAATCTCATATGCACCCATCCTCTCAAAGCGTTTCTGCAGCTCAGCCTCCATGGAGTAGAGCATGCCACTCTGGACAAGGTTGTAATCATCAGTCCTGGAGAGATAGACATTCTTCTCGTCCTGACTGGCATCATCTGCTGGTGCGTCACCTAGTGCGTCCTCTAGTACGTATGCCATTTTGAGGGGAACGAGGAGAATCCTCAGGGTGCGGAACCAGTTGGTGAAGTTTGTCCCATCTGTTTTTAGCTTATCTTTCTCTAGGAATGATCCTAAGTTGAACGAGGGGCGAGGTGCTGCCATCTACAAGGTTGGATTCACAATGATACAATTTAGACTTTTGTTCATAATGTGGAGTTTCAATTTACTCTTAAAATTCTAGAAAGCTCCCACTTAGATAAACACCTCTCAATTTAACTAAGTGATTACACAATCCCAGCCCCCATACCTCCCCCGATATGTACGGCCCAGTATGCGAACCAGGTAGGCCTCTAAGCCAATCACATCAGACATGTGACTCGTGCTCGACCTTTCGGTCTTCTGTGTTCCAGGCCCGCATCTACATACGTCAAGCCTGCCAATCGAACCTTGATGTTAGCTGTTCAGGCAAGGCCATATCTGCATATGCCAGGCTCGCCGAACCCAACCTCATGCGAGCTCCGTACGGCACAATCGATGTTCCTCCCGGGCTCCGAACCAGACGAGCAGCGGAAAGAAGACGGCTACGGATCCCGACTCCGGCAGAGCGACGGCCTGCCTTATGGTGGAGAACTCCAATCCTGGTGCAGACTCCAAACAAGGGGAGTCCACTTCCGGAAATGGAGAAGGAAGAAGAAGGAGATCAATTGTTGTCTGGAAAAAGGGGGGTCTACCCCTCTATATAAAGGCCAAGGGGGGGTGTGATCCCTCTTCCCTCCCCCATGTGGGACTAAACCCCCAAGGGGGGAGGGGTGCGCCGGCCAACGGGGGGTTGGGCCCCACCCCTTGGCGCCAAGCCCAAGGGGGGGAACCCCCTCCTCCCCTAATGGGCCTCTAAGGCCCATATAGCCATTTATCCATTATTTTAATTATTTAATAAGTTTTAAATATTTAATTCAGATAATTAAATAATAAAAACATTATTAAAACAATTATACCTTATTTTGAACTATTCAAAATTTCCGGAAACCATTCCGTCCTCCTCCCGGAACTATTCCGGTGATTTCTCCTATTTCACCGATTGATCCCGTAACTGTCCTATGCATCGATTGCCCTTAAGTGTAACACCCTAACGGTCCGGGAAACAGCAGACATGGTCGAGACTCTTCTCATTGACCAATGACTAGTCAGTTGGACCTGGTTACAATCCTTGACAGCCCCTGCGCTTCCATCGAATGAGCTTCGATCACTTTTGGAAACCGTTAACGATACGACGTAATCCCTTTGTGCTGCGGTACTTTGTTTGTCCGAGGTTTGATCGTCGGTATCCCACATACCGTGTTCACATCTCGTTCATGACAAACAACTTCTCTCGTCCATGGTCATTGCATCTCTTGTGACCTAGTCACGTCCTTGCAAGGGTTGATGCAATATCACCGAGTGGGCCCAGAGTACCTGTCCTGTCATAAGGACTGACAAATCCCGCTTTGATCTATTAACATACTCATCAACCATCTATTTCGGAATACCCAAAGTGCACCGTTATAGCCAGCATATTTCAGTCAGGCGGTGGGATACAAATCAAAGTCTCCTCATAGATCGTGATTACGTATGATCATTACGGTCTAAGGACTAAGGCATACGTTACAAAGTCATAGCAACGCTGAACTATGTGACTCGATCACATTGCATTACTTTAGGTGGGTGCCTGTCCATCACATCATTCCCCTAATGATATGACCTCATTGCCAATGGACTTAAGTGTTGCCATGATCAGGAAAGCTTGATCAATCAATTGCCCAATGAGATAGTTTACCCGAGTTAAACTACGGACCATGTTTTATACTACACCTGTATTAGTATTTCCAAGTAATACAGTTATAGCACAGTATAAAACGTATTATGAACAAAACGGATATGTGACAAATATCTTTATTAATTTGTCTCTAGGGCACATATCCAACAGCGACCGTTGTGCGTCCATCGAGTATGCGAGGCGCCACGCACCAGTGGCCTGAGATCCAGTGACTTTATGAACATGGTGACTTTACCAAAAAAATTCAATTTTAAATATTTCAAAAAAATATGAAAAAATTGTGGACATTCACATCACATGAATGTACAATCCCTAAAAATTTCATGTCCAAATTCGAAATATACATTGAGAAACAAAAAAGACAGATTCAACATGAATATAAACATTGAGAAACAAAAAAGACAGATTCAACATGATCTATATTCATGTTGAATCTGTCTTTTTTGTTTCTCAATGTATATTTCGAATTTGGACATGAAATTTTTAGAGATTGTACCTTCATATGATGTGAATACCCACAATTTTTTTCAGAATTTTTTGAAACATTTAAAATTAAATTTTTGGGTAAAGTCACCGTATGACTTTGCTTGCCAAAGTCACTGGATCTCAGTCCCGCACCACTACCCCTTCCTTCCCCACCCCTCAGTCCCTCACGCATCGCCGCAAGGATAAGAGAGAGATCGACTAGATCCGCGATGCCGCAGCCACCCCTCATGGCTTAGGAGCTTTGCCGCCACGAAGGTCATTGCCAACGAACAGGTTAGGCTCACCACGTGGTCTTGTGTCTCCTTCAACGATGTGCCGATCTTGGGCACCGACGCTCAACGACGGGCTTGATCTTGTCTAATCTCGGGATCAGTCGAAGGAGAGGCGCGGCCTGGCCGCAGGCCCGCCGATGTTGCGCGTACGCGATGTGTACAGTGTGTCGTGGCTGGTGCCTGCGGTTGTGGCGCCCCTCCTAAAGCTGTCGAGGGTGGATGGCCCATGGAAGCTGGTAGCCGAATGAGGGCGTGGAGAACCTGGGCAAGGGAGCAGCCGGCGATTGCTATCCATCACGATCTTATCATTCCTAAGAGAAGATTGAGCCAATTGGTGCGCTTCTTTGTTTGAGTTTCAGTTCTCCCCTCATGGTAAAACATGATATGTTCAAACTCCTCTCCTCTAGCACACAATTCATCAACAATCTAAACATAAGATAAGAGAGTCTAGACTTATCATGATTCATGAATGGTGTTAATGACCCGCAGGTAATCGCTAGCTACCAGCAGTGTTTTTTGTACTAGGAGATCACCTGCTAAGGTGAGTGCTTCTCTAACCGCCAAAGCCTCAACTGTTTCAGGGTTTGAAATTTTCGGAAAGACAATACGCAAAGCTCAGAAAGGCGCCGTCGCGAAAACAAAATATTAGCCTCCTGGTTAAATGATGGTGGAAATTAGAGACACAAAGTGGGTTATGGCAAGATATTGTTAAAGCTAAATATCTGATGAGGCAAACTGTAGCTACGGTGGGTCCGAAATTCTAGGACTCGCCGATCTGGAAGGCTTTGTTAAAAGTGAAAGAGTACTATCTTAAGGGGAGAGTTATAACTCTTAATTTTGGTAACTTGACTCGTGTCTGGAAGGATCCTATTAATGGCAATGTACCCTTCTGTTATAAGTTCCCACAGTTGTTTGGGGTGTGCAATTTCCCTGATGTTGTGGTTAGAAATTGGCAGGCCAGTATGCTTGGTTTCTTTCGACGCCGCCTAACTCACCCACTGTGTGACCAGTGGCGGGAGACGTGTGGTGTGTTGAGTACTCTGGTGACTAATGAGGAACCTGATGTGGTAAGATGGGCGTTGGGCCCTAAAGGAAGATTTACCACAAAATCTGTCTATATGATGCTTGAGAGGCCTATCTCGGGTTGCTCCTATACATGGATCTGGAGAGCGAAACTCCCTTTGAAAATCCAGATTTTCTTGTGGCAATTGTCACAGGATGCGATTTTAACCCGTGATGTGATGGGGAGAAGGAACTGGAAGGGCAAACCCCATTGTTCTTTCTGCCCCGCTAGGGAGACCTCTAATCATTTGTTTTTCGGTTGCCCGGTTGCCAAGGTTGTGTGGAGGACGGGTGCGTCTGTTTTAGGGACTGATCTGTGCCCCACCAATAGTTGGCAATTTTTCTCTTGGTGCTATGCCTTTATTCCTGATGGGGAAATGTTTTATACTATGGGTCTGGCTGCTATTTGTTGGTACATCTGGACGTTTAGAAATCGTGCTACGTTTGAATTCAAACGTCTTGGCAGTCCTTTCGATATTGTGTATATGGTTGTGGTCTTTCTCAAATCTTGGGCAGGTTTACTCAAAGGTGGCGATGGTGAGCTGCTGACAAAGGGGGCGGACCTGCTTAAGGAGAACACGTCGAAGCTTCTCAGGATCTGCAACACCGTGAAGGAGGGGGGCAGCTAGGACCTGAAGTTCAAGAGGTTGAAGACCTGCGTTTTGGGAAGCTTTTGGTGGTCATTTGGTAGTTTTATTTTTCTGGTGTTTCCCTCCTGTGTGAGGCTTAGAGTTTAGACTTGTTGTGGTCTTGGTGGTGGCATGTGCCAGTGAACTTTGGTAGAAGGGACGGTGGGTTTTTGCTCCACGGCAGAGGTTTTGACTCCAAGCATCTGTGGGGTAGGTTTCCCACTGATCTCGAACCTGTACTATTCCGTCCTTTCCCTCTCCCCGCTCACTCAAACACTGTATTTCCGTTATGCGAGTAATGAAAAGGGGCAATGGTCCGGTTAAAAAAAAAAGGCGTCGTCGCTCTTCTTGGTAATAGACGTTGTGACTCCTCTGCTATCCAGATTTCTAAAGCACCGTGCGAGTAAATCTTAACCCAGCTTGTGGTGGAGGGATTTAATCCTTGTCAAGCGTTCTCGCTCTTTGTTGTCCGCAGCACTCCTGCTTCGCTCTAAGTTTTTGTAGAACCTTAAAAGGCTGTTCTGGGTTCTTAGCGGGCTTTATACTAAACCAACGAACAACTAATATGGAACAGAGGAAGTACTTTTTTTCTAAAAATATTTTGGGTTTTACTTTATGTTCATTTTCCACAATTGTTTTTCCCTTTATTATTCTTCTGGGATATTATTTTTTCTTATTGTTTTAATTTTTTTCATTTTCTATATTTCTTTACTTTTTTGTTTAAAAAATATGAGAAATGATCACGATATTTGAAAAATGTTCACACAAAATGAAATATTTCCGATGAATTGGAATGGTTCACAAAATTACAAAAAAATCACAAATTTTGAAGTCATATGCATGCATTTGAAGAAAATTCTAAGAATTAAAACATCCATGAATTTGAAAAATCTTCACGATCTTACAAATGTTTGTGGATTTAAATCATAATTTTTTATTGAATGTTCATTGTTGAATTTTTTTAAATGTTCATTTTTTTGTAAAGCGAAACAGATAAAAAGGAGAAACTCTGACAAGTAAATAACAGAAAATGGTAAAGAAACATAAAAAATATATAACCTTATTAGGTCGCGCTGTGTGAGTGGGGCGGTAATCAATCACCGCGTGGTGGTACGCTTGTTGGAATATGAGCTCTTAGTCCTTTTTAGGGGTATAACGATTCGTTATTGCAATAAGTTCATCGGAATCGTTAGAATATCATGCGGTTGAAGTAGGCTGAGAGAGGATTTCAAAGGAAAAAATACAATACTGGACGGACATGTATGGGGTATTTCCTACCTCACAAACTAATGAATCAACACAAATGACAGTTTGTTTATTCAGGACCATTGAAAAGCCTACAAAACACATAACATGCATACAATTACGTCCAGTTATTGGGACTGGACCTATAATACTCACACAACATGCACCAATGAAATGCAAACGCGTACACCGCAATTATTTTAACTGATGTAGGGATGTTCAACACCTTGCACCAATGAAATACAAACACGTACACGAAACAAACTGAGCATCACCAAACCGAATGCAAATTAATTAGCACGCCTGTGTAGATACTTGCCAAACTCTTATATCACAGTCCGAACTGCAACCGGAATTCTCACCGAGTGGGTACTTCCATCCGACTTCCATGTCAAGCTACCAAAGGTGTACCCACCTTGCAGCCTCTGCTTTGCCATGAACCTCACCATGAACGTTATGGTTTTTCTACCACCTCTGGTGAAACTGATCACAGATGGCTCCACTGACACCGCTACTCCAGCTGGAGCCTCAACCATCATCCGGTAGGTCGCTTCTGTTGGTCCGACGTTTGTGACAGTACGTCGGACCACTACATTCGCCTTGAGATATGGCACGGCAATTGACGGGAGGTTGAGGTTTAGCCGGTTTGCATCACATCCATCTACCCATGATCCAGGCCTGGTGCAGTTGAAGAACTCGGTGTAGTCTCTCGCATCCACGTCGTAGACCAAGCCTGGGTCGACGGCCTTATCTGGGTCAATGTGTCCACCGCCAAAGTCGAATGGGTCGGCAAGCTTGCTTGGGGTGCCCTCTGCTATGATCGGCATACCAAAATGATCAACGACCGATGCTGCAACCAAGGATCATAAAACAAATGATCGAGTTAGCTGTGTACTGCAACAAACATGGGTTAATCTTGTTGAGGGAATACAGTCCTTGCACTGTGTTGGAGTCTCCCACGGCGTACATACCGGTAGTGACGATGGCGGACTTGAGCATCGCCGGCGACCAGTTGGGGTGAACCGACTTCAGGAGTGCAGTGACCGCCGAGACATGAGGGCATGCCATAGACGTCCCAGACATTAACTTGTAGGAGTCTCTCACGGCCGCAAGGATACTGACCCCCGGTGCTGTTATGTCAGGCTGCATTCCAACATGCACATATTATCACTACACCATAACACTTAATTGGGGGCAATTAACTGCCGGTAAAAATAGCTAAATAAGGACAAAAGATATGTCGGGATATTATTTACTGCCGGTACAAATAAATAAAGACACACTAACTCCCGGTAGAACTAAAACAACAACGGCACGTGGACTGCCGGTAATATTTGTCATCGTATGGGGCACACTGTCTGCCGGGAGAGCTAAAGCACGACCTTTTATCTGCCGGAAACTGTCATTAGCGCGAGACCAAATATCGGGACTACTAAGGGCATGTACAATGGAGGCATCAGTTAGGTGCTGCCCCAGCCTTTCCACATAGATAAAAGTGTTGGAGCAACAGGATGATGCCATAACCACCCAACGCATAGCTGCCTCATCAGGCCCACATTTAATCTTCTTTTATTCATCTTTTAATCAATTCCCACGCTTGGCTGAAGGTCACGCACCGTAGAGAGCCCAAGCATGCATGTTCTTTTCTTCCTTCCTCCTTTTTACTCTTTTGTCAGAGAAGAGGCGGACTCCTCTGCAGGAATCTGTTTGGCTCTGCAAGCAGCACGATTTCTCATTGTGGACCATCCGAACCGACGTGGACAGCTAGAGCACCTGTCCACGGTGGAGCGTTGGCCATGCGCTAAGGGCACTCCCAATGCTAGTATTTTAGCACGAAATCATAGGTATTTTGCTTATGTAGCATGATACTTAATGAAGAAAGAGAGGGTGCTTGTATTTTAGTTAAAGCATGGTTAATAGTATAGCCAGCTGCTGGCTATAAGGAGATGCCATGTCATCTATAGCTAACCTTATAGTCAACAAATACAATAGGACGACTATAAGGAGTACTACTTTAGCAATATATGACCCACATGTCTATCTCACAAAGTGCCTAGAAGCACGTGTTGCAACTGGCTACTAATTAGAGCATGGTTAATAGTATAGCCAGTTGCTGGCTACAAGGAGATGCCATGTCATCTATAACTAATCTTATAGTCAACAAGTACAATAGGAAGGCTATAAGGAGTACTACTTTAACAATATATGACCCACATGTCTATCTCACAAAATGCCTAGGAGCACGTGTTGCAGCTGGCTGGCTACTAATTAGTAGCCCGCTTCTCTTCTCTCTCCTTTTCTCTTTCTTCCAACTAAGCACAAATATATTATTTAATTCGTTATAGCCAGCTGACTAGTCACTATTGTACTTGCTCTTAAGATACAATCCTTTTACGTGGCCATATGTAAAAAGCATGACTAGATCAATTACATGTATGCATGAAGGTAAAATCATTAAATAAGATATAACCTTTAAAATACAATGCATTTTGATAGTTATATTCTAAGTTTTAATTGGTTCTATGATATTGTGCTAAGAAACAATGCATTGAAGAGCCTGAGCGCGCGCTGTACGAAATTTTTGGCCAGAAAAAGAATAGACGCGCCGTGCCCTCAACCCGCACCCCTCAATTCAATTCATCCCCAAATCGACCCATTCCCAGATCCCATCTGCTGCCGGACCTAACCACACCACGGCCGCCGACCGCCCTCCACCCCTACCACGGCCGCCGTCGCCCCACTGCACCGCAACCCCGCGGCCGTCGCCCCACACCACCGCAGCCCCCACCCACCCACCGCTGTAGAGTGAGCTTCACCCTGACCACTAACGCCGCCGATCCCAATCAAAAGAAGCGCCGCCGAGGACATGGACCACGCCGACCGGCCCTGTCGAGGACTCACTCCACCGGCGACCACCCTCCTCTGTCGCGAGCTTCCTCCCCCGAGCAGGTCTCCTCCCCACAAGCTTCTCCCGAGCACCTAGTGCCCTAGTGGGACCGCCTCCTCTACGACGTCTCGCCAAAGCAGCGGAGCTTCCCTCCCATCCCGTGAGCAGATCTGCCTCTTTAGCATCCTCTCCCTGGGCAGCGCTGCATCCTCTACTTCCTTGCACCAACCGAGAGCATTGATAGGTGAGATTTCTTTGCAACGTCTGTCTTTTTTTTCGTCCGAGCTACTCACGCTATAATCACCAAAATAGCAGGCTGCACAGTTGGAATATCTGATATAGATGTGTATACCTTATATTCGTTGACACCTGACTAAGTATTTTAGTTGAGCTTTGGAGTTCATTTTAATTTGAGATGAAAGAAAGCTATTATGTCCACCTGGCTAAGTTGTTTAGTTGAAAGTCTTGGATCCGGTATTTTTCTTTCAGATACATGCTTGCGGGTATTTCAGAACATTGAAACTTTATTTAGCATTTTGTTTCTTATATGCTTCTTGCAATTGAAACTGCAGTAAACACACAAACTGAGCTGTTGCTTGGCTTTGAATGCATATCCTAAATGTGCTTAGCCTTCTTATTATGTGTACATATAATTAGTGGAATCTTTTGGATGTCCTGTTTATGAATTTCCTGTAGATGAGCTTTTGCATGCCTTTTGTATTCTGAAGCTTAGTCATTTTTTATTGGGCAGAGAAACAAAGTTTCTGTATGCATGTTCTAGGAGTAATTTGATTGGCATTTAGCCAGTTTTTTCACTGAGGGTGCTACTTGTGTAATGTTTTTTTTAAATGCAATAAGAGAAACAAGTAAAGAGGGTATTCTACTTGAAAAAAGATGTTCTGATGCCTTTGTGTTAGTCTGTGAATATGCATATACCTATCAGTTGAAAAGAGTATTTAGTTTGCGAAAGTTTGTATTCTTAAATGCTACTCCAATTCTTAAATCATTTGTATTAGTGTATTTGGTCTTCCTCAAGGGTGATATATCGCATGGCCTTACAAGCATGTAAGCTTAGGTTCTTATGATTAAATTTACATTGATTATCAAGGTTGATTGCTTAAAACTCCTTTGCTTCTATGTATGTAGTTGGAAGTGGATAAGTCAATGGCAGAACCAGCGATGCGACCACAAGCAAGCTCAAGAGGTAATATACATGTTTCTCTTGGCTGAATATTTACATTGGTTGCTCAAAGTAAAAGTATTGACATTGGTTGCTCAGAGTAAAAATATTAACATTGGTTGCTCAGAGTAAAAATATTAACATTGGTTGCCCAAACTGTATAAGTGATGCTTTGCTGTGGATGAGTGACATGTGTAGTATCGAGGACGGATAGTATTGCTTTGCTCACTTTCTAAAAATTTCTTCATGACTTGCTGCATGGTTAATTGCTTGATCCATGTGACTGGACTTTTATTAGATGTTGTTTATTTAGCTCAGTTATGCTCCAGTAGTTATGCCATTTTGTCTATCCTTGTCCATGTGTGCCGATTCAGTAGTTCATCATGCGTCTGAGTGATGCCACTGTCCTTTTGACTTATGTTCAGGAAACTGGAGCTCCTGATTGCAGCTGTTGTTAACTATAGACTTTTGTTTAAGCTCTAATACTGTGATTCATTGTCTTTTGACTACTCAAAATATATTTGAGGATATAATATAAATTGTGACTGTAATTGGATTAAAGTAACTTATATCACTGAATGTAATGATCCTGCTTGAAGATGCAGCTGTAACTTTGAGTATGTGCTTGTACAGCACAGTAGGTTGAAAATGCTTTTTGTATTGTTTAGTCTGTGATCATGGCCTCATGCTTGTCTTCGAAAATATAGAAGACAATCAAAATGGTCATCATTTCTGTTCACTTTCCTTTGGTACAGGAATATTAGATATAGCCTTCTGCCGTAGGCAAGTGTTGAAAATACAAGACTTCGCTGTTAACGTTTGTACAGACTTTGCGCACTATATTAGAATGAGAAGATAAGTTTGCTACTATCAAGATGATAAAAAATGGACATGTTGATGTACAGGACATGTTCGTATAGTTGTATAGATTACTATAGAGATGTTACTAGTTGCTCTATATTTTAAAACATATGCAGCTGTTGTATGCGGGCATGTGGCTGTTGCACGTGATTGTTCTAACGTCTTCCTTAAGTTCTGAATGCAAGTGTTCTTTGTAACATCTTCTGATCTATTACAGGTTTCCTAAAGGTACAGAAGTTGACTGAGGTTTGGAAGATCTTCAAGGTGCTGAGGATTCGGAAGACCTACAATTAAGTTGTTGGTGTGATAGTGTCCTATGTCGTATTTGTTGAACCTAAAGATTTGTTCTCCTCATTTTAGTTCTGTGGCACATCTATAAACATATATGTACTTTTGTGGCACAACCTCCTTATATATGGTCACTATATTTATCGAATGAAGTTTAAGGTTTTTGATGAGTCCTATATGTTACTCTGATTGAAGTGCATGTATGATTTGTGTGATGTCTTGACCCTTCCCCGGACCCTGCTCAAGCGGGAGCTACATGCACCGGGCTGCCCTTGATTGCTTAAACATATATAATGGATGGATATTACATTATGGATGCATAGAATAGTTTGATAGTGAAATCAATGTGCTGGCATAATAACTGCCGGCTAAACATGCTTGTACAGGTAGTCAAACTGCCGGTAATTGTAGTTTCATGTGCCATGACCAATCTGCCGGGAGAAAATGAACTGCTGGCAAATTCACTGGCCAGGGCAGAGAAACTGCCGGGAAAACTTTATCTGCCCGGACAAGTGATCCCCGGCAGCCGTTCTTGTGGCGGTTTTATCTGCCGGGAGAAACTATATCCTGGCAGTTTTTCTGCCCTTTAAAGTGTCTTCTCACGGCAGTTTTCATGTCCTTACATCAGTGTTGTGGTATATAAAGATAAGATGTCTTAATTTTTTCTGAAACAATCAAAGAGGGTAGGCTGGAAGGTCTATTTGTCTCGATCAAAAAGGGTAACAAAAAGAAAGGAATACCTTGAGTGTGCCAGGGAACAAGGGGCTCGGACCCCTCGATGAGAACCAGCCGACCTTTGGCGACGACACCTCGTCTCCAACGACGGTCATGGCAGGTGACACCTTCACCACCGGATTCCTACAATGACAAGAGCATCAGGGTATATGAATTCTTGGAGAAGAAAACCAGTTATAATAATAACATAATAATTAATTAATTATGGGGCTTTGAATTTGAATAAGACGGCCCTCCTTTTTCAAAATGGGGTGGCAGGTGCCCTACGTCGTGTTTCCCCGGAGAATTATACACATTGTTTTTTGAAAAAAGAGGAGAATTTAGACACGTACGTACCTTGTGGTTAGTATGTATGATAGGATTCTTTGGCCGACCTCGAAATCCACAAGCACGCAGGGCATACCGCCGTTGCAATCCTCCAGTTCTTCGACGGAGTTTTCGCCGTGGTTCGCAAAGATTAGCCCACTGGCGCCGGAATCCTTGACGAATTTGATGGCGTCGGAGAGTACTGGAGGGGGCGGTGCCGGTGCGTAGACCAACACGATTTTGCCGACGACGTTGATCGACGCGAGTGATTCCGAGCTACGTAATGAAGGCCCAAGAATAAATAGAGAGAATATTACCCAATCAAACGTGTCATGTGGTACTATACTTCATTATGTACCTTGACACATCTCCATAAACAAGGCCCTCAAAGTGGTTGCTGCTCTTAGTTGCATTGTAGTAAACAGATTGCCCCTGCATGCGTTTGAAATTAAATTAAGAAAATTGTCTATATTATTATACGTAAGCCTAAAGCATACAAATCGATCCCGCACTAGGTGATACTCTGCGCTTTTACCGAGGAAATCCGCTCTAAACTATTTCAATGAGATTTGATTTTATGTAACATGGATATTCACAAGTGAGAACTGAATCTGAAAATAGATCAACTCACTAGAAAAATTGTAACTACATATTGTTGTACTCCCTTCGTTTCTAGATATAGGGCGTATAATTTTTTTGAAAAATCAAATTTGTTTAACTTTGATTAAATCTTTAGAGAAATGTATCAACATCAATTATATCAAATCGGTATCATGAGATTCGTCTTGAAATGTACTTTTATATTGTATTTATTTAATATTGTAGATGTTGATAATTTTTATTATAAATTTGGTGAAAGTTAAGGAAATTTGACTTTTCCAAAAAAAAAACCCCGCCCTATATTTAGGAATGAAGGGAGTATATAATTGTAAAATATTTATTGAATTAATTCGTATGTATGCATGATTGCATGTTGAGATAGATTTTTTCACATGCATGGTTGCATATTGAGAATAAAACATGTTGGTTTTTCGCAAAATAAGGAAAAAAGAAATAGGTTGGCACAAATAAGGATCAGTTGGAAATTTGCTAATTTGCGGTCAACACGTACCATTAGATTTTCGTTGTTTCCGAGAGCTATTAGGGTCGGAAAAGAGCGATCCAATGTGCTCGCAGCCACCGTGGTGACCCACGGCATGGCATTTGACACCGTTTGCGGAACAGGGCCGTAGTTCCCGCCAGCAAACACGACGGAGATTCCTTGTAGCACTGCATTCAGCGTCCCAGGGATTTCATGGTCGACGCCTCCACCCACCGAGAGGGATAACACATCCACCCCGTCATGCATGGCGTGGTCGATGGCTGCAAGGATGTGAGCGTCAGAGCAGCTTGTGGCACCCGAGCCCGGGACATTCCAGCACACCTTGTAGATGCTCAGACGTGCATGCGGCGCTCCGCCGCGTGCCACGCCCGTGGCGAGGACTCCACCGTATCCCACGCCCTCCACTAGGCTGCCTGCGATCGTCGATGCGACGTGTGTGCCGTGGCCATGCGAGTCCCTGGGTGACATGACGTTTCCCTCAACCTCATCTGCGCTCATGCCGCGGCCATACCATCGCGCACCGATGATCTTTCTGTTGCAGCTCGTCTTGTTAAACTCCTGGCCAGTCTTGCACGTGCCTTTCCACCGTGCCGGTATAGGTCCGTACCCGGTGTCGTCGAAGCTGTGTGATTCTGGCCATATGCCTGTAAACAACAGAAGCATATATACATGGATCATCCATTATGTGTTGATGCTGCATATGTTTGCGTCCAACTACTAAGCTAGGTAGAAATAATTATTGGTGAGATTGCGAACCTGAGTCGACCACCCCGATGATGACATCTTCACCGTACTTTGCTCTTTCCAGGAGGCCTGGCTGTTGTTGTTGTTGGTTGTTATTATGATGAAGTCCAAGGAAGTCCCAGCTCTGGGTTGTATGCACTTGGTGATAAGTGTTAAGATTCACACTGATGACTTCGGGGAATTCTACATTTGGAACACGTTCGTTAGTTTGTATATATCCATCATGCACTTAAGGGAATGCGACACATAAATGGTTGATTAGATAGGATGATGTAGTGCATCCAGGTTTATCCACATCTTTTATGCACGCGTAAAGCCAACATGCTAGATGATGTTGTGCATAGGACCATGTTAGATTCATTATTAAGTACTCCCTCCGATCCATAATAAGTGTAGCTCATTTTATACTAAGCTAGTACAAATTTTGTACTAGATGAATGACACTTATTATGGATCGGAGGGAGTACTACTTACTTATAAGTGTCTCGGCTTGAAACTCGGTGAGCATTGCTGCAAACCCTGAGAATCCGTGCTTGTAGCTGTAAAGTATCGACTTCATGGCTTCATCTTTGCTGTTGCAAAGAATCAAAACATGATCAATCAGTACTTATGTTTCGTGGTATATATATAGTACTTATGCTAATACTAATTTTATGCCAAATGCAACTTCAACAAGCATCCCGTACGTACCTCCCGAAAACCGAGGTTAGTAGATCATGGTGGGACGCGGTGACCATGGACGGATCATCGTGTTTCTTCTCACCCATATACACAATGTAGAGCTGCAGTACATTTTTGACGCAGAGTGGTTCCAACAAACAATATCAGAACAAGCAGAGTTAATATAAGCACTAGGCCGAGAAGGAGCAAATTAAGCATCGATCTTACTGCTTTGCTGGAAGCATTGGCTGAAGGAGGTAACAGCACTGTTACCAGTAGCAGAGCACACGAGAGAACTGCTCTCAAATCCATGGCTGGTTTTAAGAAGGCTTGAATGGTTTGTGTCCTTGTGTTCTCTTCGTTTGTATGTATATATAGCAACAGCAAGTTAGAATAGTTCAAACGTGAACTTGTTCGTGTGTTCTGATCAGTTCTACCACGATTAAACAAACTATCCCCAAACTCGGTATGGATATTGACGTTTCTGATGTGATTACCATGTGGTGCTCTCATTGGGCATAAAACCCAGGCAGTGGGTGCTAAAGTAATAGGCGTTGGCTAGGTATATACCGTATACGTAGGAACTAAAGTTGAGAAATGTCAGTATAGTATAGAATTTTAGCACATTGGAACATTCCCCCGGCGAAGACAAGATTGATTGGTTTGGCTCATCCTTTTCCCTAAAAGTTAAATTTGATCTTAGTAATTAACAAGAGTGACACTCTCAACTACTTGCGCCGACGTATATGGTCTGATGTGACCACATATATAATTAGGTGACTTTTTGCGCCCAAAAATTAAATAAGTTTGGGGTTTTTTTCCCTCATGCAGTTTGTAAGGAGAAATGCTAGGCATACATGTCTTTTTTTTACTGGAATCCATCCTATGGAATGACGTGGAACATATTTATTGGAAAAAGGGGAGGAAGTGGGGACATCCGGTAAAATTCAGGGGGGTGAAAGGAAGCATTCGGTAACTAAAGCGTAAAAGATCCGTAGGTATACAATTATTGGTTTGTAAGTGTTACCCCAAGATAAGATTGCTATGGCTAATTAATCTGTTTCTTTAATTTTCAAATACAACAATTATCTCCATTAACAAGCGGTAAAATTGAGCTAGCTATGCCCCTTCTCAGCGATTTTACGTTTTTAGCCGTTGGATCACAATACTAACGCTACGGATCATCTCGTTTGTTGGGCCGATTGAACCATGAATCCATGATAACACCACGGAAAGAAAGGCCCAAAAGAGAAGCATCTAGTCCAGACATGCGTTCCTGCCTCTCTATCGCTGCGCGTACTCTTTCGCACGGTCCCGTAAGGTCACTTTTCGTGCGTTACGGTGTCGTCGCGTGGCACGTTTTCGACGCACAACGCGCAGTCACAGCGCAGGTCAGATCTAGTCACAGTTTTCTACGCAGCCACAGTCCTATCACAGCTCAGTTTTTCAGCCACAGCTTCACAGCCCCAATTTTTACAGCTACATCCTCTGCCAAAAGCCACAGTTTTTTCAGCCACAGCTCCCTGCCACAGCCTAGTTTTCAGCCAAAGGCATAGTATTTTCAGCCGCAGACAAA
This sequence comes from Bromus sterilis, assembly GCA_950022295.1. Classification (NCBI taxonomy): domain Eukaryota; kingdom Viridiplantae; phylum Streptophyta; class Magnoliopsida; order Poales; family Poaceae; genus Bromus; species Bromus sterilis. The sequence goes on from OX465598.1 coordinate 38,385,985, forward strand.
GTTTTCTCAGCCACAGCACTGCCACAGCCCAGTTTTCAGCCAAAGCCACAGTTTTTTCAGCCACAGCAAGAGTTTTTTCAGCCACAGCCGCAGTTTTTTTCAGCCACAGCCCTGCCACAGTTCAAGCCACAGGTCCGCGCGCTGCCACAGGAGAGTCCGCGCGCAGCCACAGTTGTTGTTCGCGCGAGACACAGTAAAAACGCGACACGTGTCAGATCCAGAGAGCGTCAAAAGTGACCTCTACGGGGGCTCGCGAGAGGGTGCCCGCTAATTAGAGCATCTCCAGCCGCGCCCCCAAGAGCCTCCCAAGCCGGCGCTATTTGTGCCGGACGGACGAAATTCGCCCAGCCGCGCCCCCAAAAGTCGAATTAGCGCCGGGTTGGGCCGAAAGTAGATCCGACGATCCCAAGCCGACCCCAGCGCGCTGGGGGGCTCTTGGGAACGCCGGACGAAACGAAACGTCGCGTGGGGCCGCTCTGTCGACAAGACAAAACTCATCTCCCGCCGTTTTCCAGCCCCCCCCCCCTCGACCCCAGCTCCAGCCATTTCCCCTAGATCTGCCCCATGCCGTCGAAAAAGAAATATGCGCCCCCTCGCCGCGCCGATGAGCCAGCTCCGCCCCCCAATCAGAGGAAGCCGAGGGCGCCGCTACCAAGGCCGGAGGATAGGACGGACGCCCGGTGGAAGGCCGACGAGTTGCGCCGCGAGGTGACTTCCACTTCTCGACGCAACAGGCTCAAAGCGCAGCTCCTCCGGAAGAGCATGGAGGCCGCCAAGCAGAAGGCAGCGAAGGATCTGGAGGCCATCCAAGAGGTGGCGGCTGTGGCCAAGCGCGACCTGCAGGAGGCCCTTGCGGCGGCGGCGGCCCAGGTTCGCCCCACTCAGCAGAGCATCGTCTCCCCCGCCGGTAACTTCTCATCTTCGACGCCGTCGGCATGGGGGGGGCACACAGTCGACTGACCCCAGCGGCTTCGAGCCCAACCTCGCCTTCCCCCACGCTCCCCTGCGCCCGGCGTCGGCTTCCAGCTCGCCTGCCTACTCGCCGGCCTATTCGCTGGCCTACGCGTCCACCCCGTCCCTGTTGCGCAGGGAAGCCATCCCCTTCACCGTCGGCTCCGAGACTTTCGCCGCGGAGATGTAGCACGTCATCACCGTCGGCTCTAAGTCTTTCGCCGGCTCCGAGGCTTTTGCCGCCCAGGACGACGACTTCACCCATGACGCCGGCGCCGAAGAAGAGACACAAGGCGACGAGGTCGACATCGGGGAGACACAGGAGGCGCCCGAGGAGCAGGGCGTCAAAGGAAGGAAGAAGAGGAAGAACGGCGAGGTTGCGCTAAACCGCGTCAAGTGGTCGGCCAAAAAAGACGAATTCCTCGCCGAAGCATGGAAGACGGTGAGTTTGGACCCATCACCGGCGCCAACCAGAACGGCGACACGTACTGGAACCGCGTCAAGGCCGCGTTCAACGAGCGGAAGCGGGTCGACCCCGCCTTCGTCGGCATCTTCATGGACCGTGGCGTGAAAGCCATGGTGTCCCACTGGTCGGACAACCATGCGGCGTGCAACAAGTGGCACGACATCCAGGAGGAGGTGCATGCCAGGCCCGAAAGCGGCGCAAGCAACGACCAAAAGTTACGCTCTCGTCTTGAACTCGCCGTGAACTCGTCTATCCTGACCTCGCCGTGCACATCGCGCGCATGTTCGCCATGTTCTGTGAGGACAATGGCGTCGAGTTCAAGTTCATCACCGTCTTCAGCCGGCTCAAGTCGTGTGAAAAATGGAAGGAGCTCTGCCTCCAGCTCTCGAAGACCAAGAACAACATCTACGACCCAGACGCGCCGGCACCGGCGGCATCCGCAGGGCGCCCGTTCGAGGGCAACAAGAAGGCCAAGGCGGCGAAGGCTGCCGAGAGGCTGCAGTCGGTCATTGAGAAATGCATCGCCGACGCCGCAAGCAACGCCGCGATCAGGGAGGAGAAGGCCCAGGCGAGGTGGTCGGAGCTGCTGACAAAGCAAGACGCCAAGCTCGACCTCCTCAGGACAAACGCCGTCACAAAGAAGAGGAACACTGACCTCACCTTCCTGGCGACAATGGCGACGATGAATTTGGCCGAGATGGACGCGTCGGTCAGGGAGTGGTTGATCGCCGAGCGTGCCAAGATCTTGGCCCAATTGGCGCCGCCAGTGGTCGCGCCACCCGCCTCTTCCACTACGCCGGCTGCTGCGCCCACCTCGCCCAGGAGCACGCCGTCGACCCCGGGCACGCCGTCCTCACCTCCCGATGGATTCCACGAGGACATTCGTTCCGCCGTCGACCTCGACGGGCCCCTTTGTTGAGCCATCGCTGGCCTACTTTTTTTGTTCCCCGCAGATCACGCCGCATGTGGCATGTTTGATCGCCGAACCATGGCGTGTTGATCGCCGAACTTTGCAGTTTATGAAGCGGGAAAACGACCATTCAAACTTTATGTGCAAATCGCCGTTCTATTGGGGCCGCCTTTGGGACCGCGACTGGGGAGCCGCCCCACCCCCAGCGTTTTCGCCGCCCGGGCGCCCCCCAAACGGCGCTAAAATAACGCCGAAAAACGGCTTGGGGGGCCGAACGGCTGGAGATGCTCTTAGTGATTGACCCTCCGCCGTCGTCGTGGAACGTGATGTCGCCATCCCCTGTTAGCGGTGCTATTCCAGTTGCCACCATCCTTCGTCCAAACGGTGAGCTTGTCCGTTTCCACAAGCCGCCACAGTGGTTCTCTTCTTTACTTTCTTTTATGGATCTGTCTAAGGCTCATGTACATGTGACATAGTTATGTCACATGTACTCTGATTTTATCACAAATTAGCCTACAAAAACTACCTTTAATTAATTGTTTGCCAAGTTTTTTTTATTTGTTTGTCGCACAGAAAAAAAAACCGTGAAGCAGCCCAAGAAGCTACCGTTCGCCGTTTTTTCTAAGCGCATTATTAATATGGGTCGGCCCAACTGTGCGAGGACACAGCCTCGTTTTTTGTTTATTACATGTTATTTGTTTTGTTTTTTTGTACTTTGAAATAATCTAAATAAGTATGTTAAAAATGGCATATATATATATTATTAAATTTTATTCAAGAATTTTAATAATATTGAATGCATATAGAAAAATGTTCTCATGTATACAAAAAAATCGTTATGTTATTTAATAAATGTTAATAAATCATTTAAAAAATATTAAATGTGTGTGGACTTCGTTAATCATTTATCCGAAAAATGTATAAAGCATGTACAAATATTTTAGAAAAAATGTTGATCACATATTAAAAATGTAATAATCATATATGAAAAAAAAATTGATAATGTATTTAAAACTGCTAAGCATGTATTAAAAAAATGTTAAACCATATATGAAGAAATGTTGATCATGTATTTAAGATGTATATAGAAAAATTATACAATCTGTATGAAAAAAATTGATCATATATTTAAAAAATGTTGATCAAGCATTGAAAAAATGTTATTCATATATTTAAAAAATGCAAAAAGTATATGAAAAAATGTAGATCCTATATTTAGAAAATTTTAAACGTGTAACTTAGGTGGGGAAAAAAGACGAGGCCGGTTGCAAGTCGGTGGTGCACTTGCAACTGGGGGACAAAAAAATGTACCCAGTTGCAAGTCGATGGTGGACTTGCATTTGGGATGGCTAAAAAAAGTCGGGCCGAGTTGCAAGTCATCGGTGGACTTGCAACTAGTACAAGAAAAAAAATTTAGTCCAGTTGCAAATCGATGGTGGACTTGCAACTGAGCGGAAAAAATGGAACTAGTTAGAAGTTGGTGGTGAACTTGCAACTGGGACAGTAAAAATAAGTCGAGTCTAGTTACAACTCGATGGTGAACTTGCAACTCGTACGAGAAAAAAAAGTCAGGACAGTAGCGAGTCAGTGGTGTGCTTGCAACTGGGCGGAAGAAAAGTCGATCCTAGTTGCGAGCCGGTGGTGAACTTGCAACTGGGAAAAAAACCCGATGGTGAGAGTTGCAACTTGGTGAAAAAAAAAGTCGAGCCCAGTTGTGAGTCGATGGTGGATTTGCAACTGGACGGAAAATGAGTCGATGGTGAAAGTTCCAACTAGGGCAGAGAAAAACAAAGTCGAGGCAAGTTGCGAGTCGGTTTTGGACTTGCAATTGGTGGAAAAAGAGTCGGACCCAAGTTGCAAATCATTGATTGACTTGTAACTTGGGTGGGAAAAAAGGCGAACCTAGTTGCAAGTCGGTGGTGGACTTACAACTGGGGCGGGAAAGAAGGACCAAGTTGCAAGTCGGTGGTGGACTTGCAACTGGGACGGTAAAAATAAGTCGGGTCCAATTGCAAGTCGGTGGTGAACTGGCAACTCGTACAAAAAAAAATCATGCCAATAGCGAGTCAGTGGTGTGCTTGTAACTGGGCAGAAAGAAAGTCGAGCCGAGTTGCGAGTCGATGGTGAACTTGCAACTGGGAAGAAAAAACCCGATGGTGGGAGTTGCAACTGAGTGGGGAAAAAGTTGAGCCCAGTTGCGAGTCGGTGGTGGACTTGCAACTGAGGGGGGGGGGGAAAGGACCAAGTTGCAAGTCAGTGGTGGACTTGCAACTGGGGTGGCTAAAAAAGGTCGGGTCGAGTTGCAAGTCGGTGGTGGACTTGCAACTGGTACAGAAAAAAGATCGAGCCCAGTTGCAAGTCGGTATTAGTACAAAAAAAAGATCGAGCCTAGTTGCAAGTCGATGGTAGGCTTGCAACTGGAGCAGAAAAAAAATGGGACCAGTTGATAGTTGACTTGCAATTGGGATAGTAAAAATAAGTCGGGCCTAGTTGCAATTCCGTGGTGAACTTGCAACTGCTACAAGAAAAAAAAGTCAAGCCAGTAACGAGTCAGTGGTGTGTTTGCAACTGGGCGGAAAAAAAGTCGAGCCCAATTATGAGTTGGGGTGAATAAAACTGTTGAACCCAGGTGCGTTTAGAGATTAGGATTTCAAGTATAAAAATATTAAAAATACGAGGGAGCATCGACCAAAAAAGGACAATGAGCTTGATAAAAAAAACGAGAACAAAACAACCAATAAGATTAAAAAAAACTTTCCCCCAACTCCCGCACGACAAACAACCTAAATCAACACTCGATCAACATCCCGCACAGTTTTTAAAGATAAAAAATCACATGAGAGCAGATTCATATGTAACATCAATATTTCGCATGTCCATGCGTTTTAGCAATTTCGTATTAAAACTTTATTCCTTATTAAAAAATGCTCAATGTGTACTAAAAATATTTTTAATATAATATAAAAATGTTAGTGTATATTAAAAATGTTTATTCTATATTAAAGATGTTCAGCTTACATTAAAAATCAATGCCTATTTAAAAGTACTTCATCATGTTAGAAAAGTTATTTAAGTATTTAATAAATTTTCACCTAATATCAAAACAATCACTGTATATCTTGAAAAGTTATAGAAAGATGCAAAAAAAATATTAGAATCTGTAAATCGAAAATAAAAAATAAAATAAAGAAAAACCTAAAAAATCGAAACTGAAAAAATATAAAAGAAATCAATGTGTATTAAAAATCATCATATTTAATAAAAATTCAAAAGGGTTTTTTAAGTTCTTACTGTATATTGAAAATAGTTCTCCGTATGCTGGGAAAGTTACAAAAAATGTTAAAAAATACAAAAACCGAAAATGAAAAAGTCAAAAAATGGAAAAACCAAAACTGAAAAATAAAAGAGAAAAAAAATATAGACAAGGAAAAAAACGAAACAGAGAAAATAACAGAAAAAGAAGCATATGTGGGCCGGCCTTACTCTTTTAGCACGAACGTACTCCCTCCGTCCCATAATATAAGACGTTTTTACAATTCAAATTGAACTAGAAAAACATCTTATATAATGGGACAGAGGTAGTAGCGATCTATTTTCTTCCAGTCAGCGAAGGGTTAGTTTGAATCGTTCGTGGACTAAAAAAACAAGGTACATGTGAGATAACTAAACCTCATGTACATGAGGATTAGCAAATCCGTTCTTTTATTGTCACGCGCCGTCAGTGCCCATCGCCGGCTATGTCGCACCCCTCCCCAGTGTGTATCTGAAGCTGATCACCCTCTCCCGAAAGAGCTTGATGCACCCTCTGAAGCTGATCACCCTCTCCCGAAAGTGCTGCAGGTTGTGGACGTGATTTGTTGTCGTTTGCCTAATTTTTTTGGAGCTTTTTTTCGTACTATTAGTACAAAAAGCTCGTCTATGGCATGATAAAAATCGCTTTGCTGACACAGACACCCGACATTAGCAATATTACGCCAGTGATAACATATTTTTAGTGGATGCAGCATTACTACAAATAGTAATGGCACACTACTATTCTATACGTCATAGATAAAATAAAATGCTAACGACGTTCAATGTTTTTCACGCGCCAGCATTAAGAAAATCAGAAAACAGAAAAATTTGTCGCCAGAACGGCATCTGGCATCCGTTGAGCAACGACCGGCAAGCGCAAGCGACGTCCGGCGTCCGGTGAGCAGCGTCCGGCGAGCGCGAGCGACGTTCGGCGTCCGGCGAGCGGTGAGTGGCGAACGATGTTCCACGAGCGTGAGCGACGTTCAGAGAGCACGAGCGACGTCCCACATCCAGCGAGGGCTGAACGACGAGCGGCTGTGCGTGGGGCTAGTGCGAGTAGTTTGGCTAGTTTGTACAAGTGTTGGCTAGTTCTTGCTAGTGATGATGCTCTTATTTAAATTGGTGATTCTTATTAACAATTGCGTGAAGATATAATATCGCTGATAGCGTACATATATAAGCACACACCATTAGTATCTAGTTTAATTCCTTTCTATTCAAATTGTTGTTCAGTTACTAATAACGTGTCGTCATAGATACGTATGATATAGATGGCGTAGTAAAAAAGTTACACGCCAGCATTAACTTTTGCGAGCTAGACTGCTGGACCCCATCTACTAGTGATATGGTATCTTTACGGCACGCCAGCAGTAACTTGTTATAAGTAGCGTACGAAAAAGTAAAACATCAATACTATTTCAAAAAAATAAAAATGACGTGGATTGAATTTGGCGCACCAACAATTGAAATTGGAGATCAGCTTTTTTCTACTAGTATACCATATTATTATTATTATTTGAAACCGGGAAAAAGATTTGAATTTTTCATTAATTAAGAAGAAGGTTAGAGAGTATGGCACAATTTATAAACGTCATGGGCCCAGGGCCCAAAGAAAAAATGCAGACTACTCTCGCGGCATGATCTCACTCAGGTTCCTCACTCTTGCCGTGACCCAGAGTCTCGCCTCGTTTTGGATGAGTTTGAGAATGTAGCATGATGGTGTCGACTTCTTCCTAAAAACCCTCACATTCCTCTCGTTCGAAATGATCTAGGTGACAAGCATGGTGAGGGATGCCCTGGCCTTACGGTGGGAGATGCCGGGGGCGGCATATCTGTCCACCATCGCTTGATGGACCGTAAATCCACCCATGTGTTGACGTCAATGTCGCCCAATCCGGTCCACTCTTTCACCAATCTCCAAATGTTCCTGGTGAATCGACACTGGAAAAAGAGATGGGGCGTCGTTTCATTTGCGCGCTTGCAAGGAGGGCAGAGGCCACCGTTCGCCCATCCACGTTTCTAAAGTCTATCAACTGTCCAATGACGCCTGTGAATGGCCAGCCAGGCGAACAACTTCACTTTAGGAGGTGCCAATACCTTCCACACGACACTGTTTATGGTGGTGAGCGTAGAGCCGAAGAATTGGGCCTTATAAGCCGAGGCCGCCTAGTACTCGCCGCTAGGGCGGATCTTCCAAACTATGTCATCATCCACCCACTTTCAGGCTTGAAAATACTGAAATAATCTTATTCCATACTTTTTTTTTGGCAATCATCTTTTTGGTACTATACAACCTTTTGGAGATAAAAGTATAGAATATCCTGCATGAGCTGTACTTGTATATGATGTAATGGATTTTCCCATAAAATATTTCCCTCCCTTTGGAGAACATAAAATATGCGCCATCCTAATTTTAAGAAATGATCTGTAGAAGAGGTAATTATTACTTAATTATGTTCTTTTGTCTACCTATGTGTTGGAAATATGCCCTAGAGGCAATAATAAAATGTTATTATATATATTTCCACGTTCGTAATTAATGTTTATATTTCTGTGCTATAATTACAATGACCCTGACTATGAGATTCAGAAGAAAACTCACTTGCATGTGTGAAAATGTAAACACCAAGAGTTCCTGGTTTAGCCTCTAAGACCAGCTCATGTGCTAATTGATGATTACGTTTTCTTAATCATGGACATTGTTCTTGTAAAAAGGATGTCAGTAGCAATGGGAACATATTGTTAACAGAACAATGATGTTGAACCGACCCCAGTATTGAATGATATACTTAGAGATCACATCATAACAACGTTATAAGTCATATCATGAAATGTTATCATATACGTAATTTCTTAGATCATGAGAGTATCGAGTTGCTTCACATAGGAAGACATGCTTTGGTTCTTAGATGAATCCTCCCGTAAATGGGAAGTAGTAAAAATAGGTTCTGGGTATGTCAGATGGTGTGGCTAGTGACTGTGATAGTTCAAGAATGGGATTTGCTCCTTCACGATGAAGAGATATTGACTTTGGGCCCACTCGGTATGACGGTATCCATTCTAGTCTGGCCAGACGAATTGTGATTTAATCACGGGGATACCGGAATACAATAACGAGAAATAGAGACAAACGAGCAAAGAGGATAACGAGTGGCTTGTGTTCAAGAAGTTGTTACACATGGGTGCCAAAATTTTCTCCTCTAACTTTCTCATATGTCGCGAAGCAAAGGGAATGGTACATGAATAAACATAATGGTTCACTCGAAGTTTCTTCGTGTATGTGCGGGAGTCAACATGGGTGTCCATGGCTCCGCTGTTGATTATTGGCTATTGACAAAAGGCTGTTGACCTATGTCCGGAAGATGTTCTGAGTCATGTCCGCATTATACCGAACCTATTGGGTCACACACTTAACGAGAAGTAGTATGTTAGAATACTAGTATGGTAGAAGGTTTAGTGGAAGCAAAGCAGAATAGTTCATACGGGTACCGGAAGTAGTTTCGGAGATTTATGGAATTGTTCATAAGGGCACCAGAAGTAGTTATGGGTATTTAAGGATATGTCCGGATCACTCTGGAGTAGTCCCAGGTGGTTCCGAAACATATGAGAATGGTACTGGGGAAGTCCTGGATCAACCGGAATAGTTTCTGGATAATCGATGGGCGTCCCTACAACCTTCGCGGTCATCGGGTGGCTTAAACTGTAACTCGGATGGTCTTGGGAACTATCCGAATGGCTCCGGAACGTCCGAGAACGGTCCCGGAAGGTCCTGGAAGTGCTCCAGAAGCTTCCGAAATGTCCTGAAACGATCCCGAAAGGTCCTAGAAGGTTCTGGAAGGTTCCGGAAGTTTCTAGGCTGCACCACCCACTACCCCACGCCCCTAGCCTTGGGGGCAAGCCACCTAGGCTGCCCTGGCCGGCAAAGGGGTGGGGGGCGCACCAAGGGGGAGGAATCCTCCTCCAGGTGGGAAGTCCAACTCTCCAATATGGCAGGTTTCCGGTGGGAAGGTTTGGGAGGTTAGGGAGTCCAAGTTGGACTCCCCACCCCCCTTATTGCGCCCCAAGGGCCTCCTGGCCACCTATATAATGAGGGGAGGGGGTGGGGGCGCAGGACACATCAAACCCCAAGGCCTATGCGCCACCCTCCCTCCCTCTAAAACCCGTTGCTCCACAATTAGACCCCGGTTTAGACGCTGTTCTAAATCCGAATCCGTTAGGGTTTTCTCCCTCTAGTTTTCTCGGTGGCGTTCTTCTCTGGACGGCGGAGCGCTGCTGGATTGCTGGTACGGGATGTGTGGATACCGGTAGAGGGATAATAACTTTGATCCTTCTTCGAGGAGCTTCTTCTTCTTCTCAGAGATCTGTCCGAGGGACTTGTTCGTGGGATAGATCGAGGGACTGTTCGTGGGAGATCTGCTTCGACTACTTCTACTACGTCCACGCCGCTTCACCAACTCTTCTTCCGCTGCAACCGTTGGTGAGAAAAGGCCTAAACCTTGTATGCCATCTTTCTTGGATGATCTTGGGATCTTGATTCGTAGGCACGATTTTTTTTTATTTCTACTACGTTTTCCAACAGCGTATCATGAGCGATCCTTGATTAGATGCATGTTTAGGTCTAGATCATATGTGTGATATGAGGCATTGATTTTCTTGTTTCTTCCCTTTCATGTGATTTTTTCTATGCTTGATGGCAAGTTGAGGTTTTTCTACAAGGATTGAGTTTTCCATCGATCCCTCTATGCTGCTTTTAGTATGCTGGTTGCCTTGATCATGGTCTACATCAAACTCCTTGGATCTCATCTTAATCTCGCAATAGAAGATTTAACATGTAGGGGCTTGTGGATTTTATGAACTCAAATCCACACGGGGGTCACGCGTTGAACGAAGTTTGGCTTATGGCATTAGTTGTTGCACGCACCCCGAACGTTAAACTAGCAACAATGAAGTATCATGTTTGGTTTGTATAGGGAACAACGTTTGCATGTAACCTGCTAATCAACCACGATAAAAGTTGCAACAACCCGTGTAGATGGTGATCTAACTCGTTTTTGCAGAATGTGCATGTGATGTGGTATAGCCTTCAAGATTTGCAATGTGTTTGTATGAGATGCTATATGTTATGTAATATTTATTCGCGACCTGCGTGTCGTGGTACGGCATGATGACTGGAGTCATATGATTGTCACTTAATTATGGCCTGCGTGCCAGAACTGTTTATTAGCTCGAGGAAAAGCAATAGATAGATGCAAGGTGATGATCTACGATGCGGAGGTGGACCCCGACGCACATGCCGGAAGCCGTGGTGTTGGTCCCGGTGCCAAGGAGAAAGTTGGTGGAGACGGTGACTTCTACCACGATGACGTGAAGACAACGAAGACTTCACGAAGCAAAGGTCTATACTATATCACATAATTTTATGAACTGCCTATGATGTTTATCCCTTTGATGCACCCTTGTTTGATGCGCGGTAGTCGTATTTTATTAGGGTGATCTCTCGCAAAACAATATCAAGTTGATAGTGTTCTTCCAACTGTAGCACCGTCTATACTATGTTTCACATCGGAGCAGGTCATGTCACATGGGTGCACACGGTGTGACGCATAAAAGGCGGGTGTGTTAAGAACACACTGCAATTACACATGGTTGTCTTGACGGTTTGGATAAAAGTTTGCTACCGGAACACGCCCATCGAAAGATGAACAAGAATCACCTTTGGCGTGACTGGCAAGTTGGCCTACCGGTCCAGTCTAAGTCATCAGTGATGTCACATCAATGGCGGACGATTGGGTTGGATCTTGAATCACTCCAGCATTAATTACGAGAGATATTGATCTGAGTGGGAGCGCACTTAGTAATTAAATTGATTAATCTCAAGTGCAACTTAATTATGAACAAAGTCTTAGTATTTGCATTATCGTTGTAGAATAATGGCTCGCGTTACCACCTTCCCAATTGATTTTGATTAACTGTATTATCTGGTAAAAAATTTACGATTGGTACCGTATTGTGAGGACTATCCTCAATAGTGTCGAGAAGGAGCTTGTCCTATCGCAAATTTTTGATGCTCTCCCGCTGATGCTATGGATGATGTGACTTACGTCCATAATCCAAAATGCTAGAATTCCACCACAGCTAAGTGCATTGTCTTCACCACCATGAAACCCGAACTTCGAAACGTTTGGGATAGTTATGTTATATTCATGGAACTGAAAAATTGTTTTCAGTAGTAAAACAATTAATGTTGGATATAAGATATCTAGCACAATGTAAACAAAACTGATAAGTGTGGGATCCAGAAGAACACCGATCATATAATGATGGGAATTAAGGGAAAGGAAGTTCCAAAGGGTGTTAGTAAGACTTACACGTCGGAAAGTCCATGTCCCGCGCCATCCTTAATCATGTGTGAGTTTTTGTGAGTATGAGTGACATTGGAAATAGAACTATGATACGTATAAAGGCAAAACGAAAGAAGACTGGAATAACCAGCTCAGAAATGAATGTCATACGGAGTTATAGATGAATTCATTGATGGTCAAGAGATGTAATTCTTGGGAATCATGATTAAGCAGTTAATTGTGGATTATGTATATTGTGATTAAACTGTTGATCACCGGAATATCACATCGATTGCATATTGTTGCAACTCGATGCAAGAAATACTATGGCCTTTATGACTAGCTAATGATGAGTTTTGACACGCTCGGGAACACGGTAAAAAGTTTACTATACCGTGTGTTGACTCTATGATTATCTTCATAATTCATTTTAGAGTTGAGTAAATTGTTACTACACTTTAGCCTTGTTGCAAAACATCATTTTGAATCATGTTTGTTGCAAGAGAGTTGTTCAAAGCTATGAATAACGTAAAGGCCATACTTCCATTATGAATAGGTTGTATGTTATGAATCTTGATAATAATACTAAACATCCATAACACTAACGCTAAACGTCGCAAGACTGACAGAAATACCACATAGATGTGTCGGGGTTCGCAGCAGAAAACACAATTTTTTCTAACTAGCGTTCACATAACCCAAGATCTAGCTAGCCGTATTACCGTAATTGAAAGGAGTGCGGAAATAACAAACCTCGGGGTGTAGTCCGTTGCTCGGGAAACGTTCCCGCAAACGTGGTTGATGTAGCCGATCAAGTTTCACAGCCCCCTGGCTGTGTTGAGCACCCGGATGGGTGTAGTGCCACACGTGTAGCACCTCGTAGTACTCGCACACATACGAGACTCGATGACGACCTCCGTTCTCCGATCCAGTGAAGGTGGCGGAAGAAGACCTCCGGACGGAGCTTCGGCAGCACGACGGCCTCCGATTCTAGCAGAGAAGCCTCAATTCCACTATAGGCTCACACTAGGGATCCCACCGTGAAAGAGACAAGGGAGGGGAGAAGACCGGAGAAAACCGATCTCAATTCGGAGTAAATACTAATATAATCCGATTTATTGTGTATTTGGCTTCATTAAATATGTGCACCATGGCCCTCTTTATATAGGGGTAGGGGAGGGAGTCAACGCCCCTCCCTTAGCAATGTGGGACTATCCCACATGCTAGGGGGGCGGCCAAGGGGGGAGAGGGGGCGCCACCCTCATGGGCCCTAGGGCCCATGGCGCCTCCCCCACTCCCTTTTTTCCCTTTTATTTCTTCCCCTAATGGGCCTTTTTCTCCACAAAGGCCCATTGCACATATTAATTAGAAATAAAATGATTTTACTTATTAATTCAATTAATTAATAACTAAAACATAATATTCCATCTCCTGGTGCTTTGGAACACCTTTCGGTTCACTCCGAACTTGTTCGGTTCAACACGGTACTTCTCCGATGTTGTTTCCTTTATTCTCTGGTTACTCCGATGGTTCCGAAAAAGGTCTCCGATTTCATCGAGCCCTTAAGTGTGTTACCCTACGGTCCGAGAACACTCCAGTCATGACCGAGATGAGGCTACGGTCAATGATCATCAGCGGGACTTGGATGCCCATAATGACCCATGTGCATTCCGGATATCAAACACCGATTGGACCTTACGCCGTATAGCATTCCCTTTGTCAGCGATACTGGATTGTTCCGAGATTCGATCAATGACATCCTATGTCTGGTTCAACCTCGTTCTGAACTAATCATCATTCACTCGTTCCCGTGATATTCATCCCCGTGACCTAGTCACACACTGCAGCTTTATGGATGGAATCTCACCGAGTGGGCCCCGAGTATCTATCCATTATATGGATTGACAAATCCCGCTCTTGTAACAATACTCCTCAACATATCTCCACGGAATACCCAAGATACAACCGTTATGACCCGCATATTTGAGTCAGGTGGTGGGATGTAGGTCAAAGCATCCGGGAAGATAGCAATTATGCACGTACTCACGGTCAAAGGAACGGTCTACCACGTTCTGTAATTACAACACTGAACCTTCATAATATTTGATCATGTTGTAATGCTTACTTTGGGTAATGTTCATCACGTCACTTAACCAGTGAGGTGATCTCATAGTCAAGAGACTTAATTGTCCATGATCGCGAAACCACGACAATCATGTTGACCATGAACTAGTTATCGATGTAGAGGCTAACTAGGAACTCTGGGGGTTTCTATACCACACCTGCATCATTGTATCACTGACACAGTTCTAGCACGGTATGAAACTGGTTATGAGCTTGCTTAGATATATTGGAATAATCATATATTATTTGCCTCTAGAGCATATATCCAACAGTCTCCCACTTGCACTAGAGTGCTAATAATCTAGCCGCATTTTTCCGATCATAATCATCTTATCACATAAGTGTTCATTGATCATGCATGCTCATGGAAGAGGTTTCGTCAACGAACTGCACCAATTCAGATTCGTATGTTTCCTTTGCAACTGGTACAGGTCAAAAGCTCTTTTGACATACCACTCATTATCATATAATGGTTGGATATAAGTTTCGCGGGAGAGTGAGACTATTATTTCACAGTATCCTCCAATGATCTCTTGGTCCAGTCTTTAGAAGACCCATCCTTAGTCATATATACTGGGAAATACACTCAACCAGAAGTCCAATACTTCTAACGCTAAACTTTTATCCATACGTCTACTTTCTTAAGTAGTATTATGTTTGTAGTGCCGTGAATTTTGCTCACATTTCTTTCATGTCTTTGGTGATGTCTCTAATTCCATGTAGACCCATAATATGGCTTGCAATTGTAATCTTGCATTACATTCAAGTCTATTATCCTTTCTATATTTTAGAGAATAGTCCTCAGTATTCCTCATATACTGAATGCATGGACTTTATTCAGATTCTGTGTTTTACTCCTAAAGCACATCGGAATCTGTTCTTCTTCCAAGAACTTTTGAGTCATTCTGTTGTTGGATTCACAATGCATGTTATATGGTAGAATCATATGTCAAGAACATATAAGATCACATGTCCAGTACATGGTGCATCTCTATTCTTCCATCAAGACATTGCTTGTGATATTTGGATTTCATCCATTATATAATTTCTAGCCACAAGAACCCGTTTCTTGTCTTAGAAGATTATTCCAACCTTCACTTCGTTTCATTATCCGTATCTTAATCTACTCATATAGATTTCAACGTGTAAAGTGTTGGTATTTCACATAAAAGAAGATTCTTGCAATCTTGTATTTTATTTGCCTTATGCTCTATATATATCATAATGCACATATGTATATAAGACGATTCTCTATATACACAATCAATGCATATCCATATATATACATATGAGATCATTCTTCACACATATCAATGCATATATGTTTGAGACAATGATCATGCTCCCACTCAAATATATCCATCATATACTCATATATTTTTGGTTCAACTTTCATCAAGTCATTTTATTGTTCACTATGTCTCACATAATGACACATCTTCCAAAGCTCCCACTCAGAAAATGCCCTCTGCATTCCAAGTTTCGGGGAAGTCTTCAAAGCTCCCACTCAGTTTCATGAAACTGCAGGCCCACTCAATATTTTGGTCATCACAAAATCACTTGATCAAATCAAGGTTGAGGGTTCCTGTCTTGAGGTACTATAGTCCATCCTTTTAACGAAATAACCTTCGTCATGCCCATTGCAATTCTCTTTCAAATCCCAAATTTGACTGAGATGCAATTTCAGGCTATGGTCCATCGTAGTGTAAATGAAATATTTTATTGATTAAAGAATTCCTACGTTTCCGTAGTCAATCGCCATTGAACTTTGGTCATAACCAAATAATGCCTTATGCCCATTACATTATTTTCAATAACTCTCCAGTTTGTCGAGAATATGAAATAACCGATTTATTTCACGGGACGTGAGCCATCCTATATGTAACGCAATATTATTTCATTTCTCCTCGTGTTCTAGGCTACCATCATTCCTTTGTGTCTCAAGCAATGTTATTCTTTATTGTTTTATTAAGAAGACTCATGATTATTGTTCTGTACAGAACGTATTCATGACAACCTTCTAAATTCAACAATGGCTTCAATTAATATACCAAGATTAATCATCTATGGCATATCCTTCCTTATACAGTGTCATTACAGCGGAACATGCTTCCGTTGCAATACTCTGATATTCTGAAGGCAAGGTCCAATACCCCGGTCAAAGTTTCCATTATCTCCCATTGGATCCGTATCGAGAGACTTCTTCTCGCATTACCAATCAAACAACACACATTTTGCTATTCGGGGAGAATATGTAATTTCAATTGCTTGTAGTTTTATTACAAAGAAATTCTTTCTTTTTAAGAAACCTTATAACACCATCAGTTATGGATCTATCATGTCTCGTTAGATTCAGGATGGTTTCCTATTCATGAAGTGGGCGTTTTAACTTAATGAATTAAACAACCTTATTCGACAATAACTATAGTGCTAGGGGAAAGAACGTTTAGACCATACTACGGTTTAGTATGACTACGAATGGTTTAAGTAGTCTAGCACTTTCAACTTCCATCGTAGTTTGTGGTACAACTTCCACAAGTCTCCCATTATGTCAATATCAATACTTATCACTTCGGATCGTAGCGTAGTGATATGTATCCTTGTATTCTCACTTCTCACTGTGATTTCTGAATCTCAGTTTTATGATCTCAATTGAATACAACTTTCAATTAATCATATGAAGTATTTAATGATAACTCACGTGCCCATTTAGTACATCATTTATGTATAATGATTGACACAATTTCTACTTGCTAGAACCTTGTCATGGTTATATTTATTGCAGAGGTTCATAGATTGTGTATCTAATCCATCTCATGCAATCAAGTTATGACTTTCATTCGATAATGAACTCACAAGTTAATTGATCATACATTTAATGAATTCATCAGTTATGAAGTCACCTCATGCAATCAAATCTTTGACTTTTTATAATCAAGACAACTTTATCATTAAACATTGAATATTTCTTGAAAATAATAGCAGTATTATAAATGCTTTCTATCATATCATAAATCAAGACGTAATCAAAGTATAAGCACACTTTTATTCATAAAGATGGAACAACTGACTTGTCCCATTACATGAATAACTTTGTCTCGCGAGATGCAAGACACACAACTAAGTGTTCATACTAAAATGATTACATAAGATTTATCTAATACTCTAAGTATCTCCTATGATAGATGTCTCAGCGGAATCCATGCTGGCCATCAACTGACTTGATATCCATCAATCCTCGATTTCACCTCTTCCCGTCCATGCAACGGCAGGTCCTGTTTTCATAAAACAGAATAAGTATCAGATACTCATTTACTGCAAATGTTGTATAAGGGAGTAAACATTTACAAAAGTATATCAAGTATATACCTTCTCCATCAACAACTTCTCCTTCAATATGTTCAACCTCCAGGTACTGAAGTCTATCCATGAAGTCAGAGAACTCGAGGCTTTCACCTCTGTCGACATAGCCATGGACATGGTCTGTATAGCTCGGTGGAAGCGAGTGTAACACCGTGTATATCGCAGACTCATCTGTGGTCCCATAGTCAAAGTCATCTACGAGGCTCAGATGTATCTCATGCATCTTGGCCAAGTGTGCCTTCAGGCAAGAGCCTTCTTCCATCTTTGTAGAGAGAAACTTACTTTCTAACTCAAATCTGGCAACTCTAAACCGATGCAAGTTTTATGACTTCAGCTCATCGATCATATCATATGTATCCAAATCAGCATACTCCTCACGCAAAGGTTGCAGAATGCTGGTTTCTATGATACCCTTAGCTATGGCATATGTCCTTCGACGATACTGATAATAGATCGCTGCTTGTGCATCCATGTCATTTGCTGGAGGGTTTCCCACATGCTCTTTAGTTAAGAATGAAAGGTTGATTCTCTTGAGCACGGCTCTAAGGCGTAAGTACCAACTAATGAAGTTTGACCCATTTTCTTTAAGTATTTCACCATGTAAGAAGGAAACCATTTCAAGGTACTGGGTACTATCCATTTTCTACAAACATAATTGCAAGGAACACAATTAAGACTAGTTCACAACAATGAGTTCATATAATCATATTATAAATGAGCTCGCACTAAAACAATTCATCCCTAGGAAGTTTTAGTGATTACATGATCCAGATTCACTGCCCGACCTCGAATATCACACGGCCGACGGGTCAGTTTCAAAGGTAGACAACAACTTGTGCGATCACATTATCTTATATGTACTGTGACTCATGCTCGATCTTTCGATCTCTAGTATTCCGAGGCCATATCTGCATATGCTAAGTTTGCCAAATTAACCTCCATGTTATATGCTGCTCAGCAAGGCCATATCTGCATATGCCAGCCTTGCCGAACCCAACCTCATGCGAACTCCATTGAATATGTAGGAAAACTCCGGTATGTACGGAGCATCAAGCCATATGGGAGAACCTTCCAGGCGGTGCACACTTCGGTAGAATACTTGTGTTTGGCTTTGTTAAGGGATCATCTTATCACATGCTACCGTCGTGTATCCTATACTAGCAAGTTTTAAGATGTCTGAGCTATGGCAACACTAAGTCTACAGTGTCTCCATTTTAGTTCGTTTTATGATGACGATTACTACTTACTAGTAACACATAGCAAAGCTATCGCTACATCACAAACAAACGGATGATAGCCCCCACTTAGCAATACAAGGTTTAGACGGTCTAGTTGTATATTGCAAGTTTTACGTGGCTGCTAGGGCTTTCATAGTTAAACAGGTTTTAACCTACGAGTCAACCACAACGTCAACCATACGATTGTCTCTATTACACCCCGCACGGGGCCCTCCATTGCAAATGCCACATCCGCTAAAGTAGAGAGACAGACACCCCCCAGCCACTTTATACGGTACAAGCCGTATGTCAAGCATGGAACCAGTCTCGCGTAAGCGTACGCGTAAGGTCGGTCGGGGGCCGCTTCATCAAACAATGTCGCAGATGTGAACAAGTACACATGGGAGGGTAACAATCATACAATCAACGCCCACATCCCCGATGTGTTCTATCCGTACAGTAATACTAAGCATAGACCTAGCTCATGATACCACTGTTGGGTTTCGCAGCAGAAAACACAAATTTTTCTAACTAGCGTTCCCATAACCCAAGATCTAGCTAGCCGTATTACCGTAACGGAAAGGAGTGCGGAAATAACATACCTCGGGGTGTAGTCCGTTGCGCGGGAAACGTTCCCGCAAACGTGGTTGATGTAGCCGATCAAGTTTCACAGCCCCCTGGCTGTGTTGAGCACCTGGATGGGTTTAGTGCCACATGTTTAGCACCTCGTAGTACTCGCACACGTACGAGACTCGATGACGACCTCCGTTCTCCGATACAGCGAAGGTGACAGAAGCAGACCTCCGGACGGAGCTTCGGCAGCACGACGGCCTCCGATTCTAGCAGAGAAGCCTCAATTCCACTATAGGCTCACACTAGGGAGCCCACCGTGAAAGAGACAAGGGAGGGGAGAAGACCGGAGAAAACCGATCTCAATTCGGAGTAAATACTAATTTAATCCGATTTATTGTGTATTTGGCTTCATTAAATATGTGCATCATGGCCCTCTTTATATAGGGGTAGGGGAGGGAGTCAACCCCCCTCCCTTAGCAATGTGGGACTATCCCACATGCTAGGGGGGGCGGCCAATGGGGGAGAGGGGGCGCCACCCTCATGGGCCCTAGGGCCCATGGCGCCTCCCCCACTCCCTTTTTTCCCTTTTATTTCTTCCCCTAATGGGCCTTTTTCTCCACTAAGGCCCATTGCACATATTAATTAGAAATAAAATGATTTTAATTATTAATTCAATTAATTAATAACTAAAACATAATATTCCATCTCCCGGTGCTCCGGAACACCTTCCGGTTCACTCCGAACTTGTTCGGTTCAACACGGTACTTCTCCGATGTTGTTTCCTTTATTCTCTGGTTACTCCGATGGTTCCGAAAAAGGTCTCCGATTTCATCGAGCCCTTAAGTGTGTTACCCTACGGTCCGAGAGCACTCCAGTCATGACCGAGATGAGGCTACGGTCAATGATCATCAGCGGGACCTGGATGCCCATAATGACCCCTGTGCATTCCGGATATCAAACACCGATTGGACTTTACGCCGTATAGCATTCCCTTTGTCAGCGATACTGGATTGTTCTGAGATTCGATCAATGACATCCTATGTCTGGTTCAACCTCGTTCTGAACTAATCCTCATTCACTCGTTCCCGTGATATTCATCCCCGTGACCTAGTCACACGCTGCAACTTTATGGATGGAATCTCACCGAGTGGGCCCTGAGTATCTATCCATTATATGGATTGACAAATCCCGCTCTTGTAACAATACTCCTCAACATATCTCCACGGAATATCCAAGATACAACCGTTATGACCCGCATATTTCAGTCAGGTGGTGGGATGTAGGTCAAAGCATCCGAGAAGATAGCAATTATGCACGTACTCACGGTCAAAGGAACGGTCTACCACGTTCTGTAATTACAACACTGAACCTTCACAAGATTTGATCATGCTGTAATGCTTACTTTGGGTAATGGTCATCACGTCACTTAACCAGTGAGGTGATCTCATAGTCAAGAGACTTAATTGTCCATGATCGCGAAACCAGGACCATCATGTTGAACATGAACTAGTTATCGATGTAGAGGCTAACTAGGAACTCTGGGGGTTTCTATACCACACCTGCATCATTGTTTCACTGACACAGTTCTAGCACGGTATGAAACTGGTTATGAACTTGCTTAGATATATTGGAATAATCATATATTATTTGCCTCTAGAGCATATATCCAACAAGATGTGGCACTGCCGTTTATCACAAGTGAGATAACATGCATGAAGAATTTCCATAAGTGATGGACTTTCGAGTCATATGATTATGAATCACTTGACGCTTGCGATCTTTGTCTCGAAGTAATGTGACTAAACCACCGTTGATGGGTCATACATGAACGGGCAACTAAACCATTGGTAATCATACATGATGATGTGTGTAGTCCAATAAGTGTGGTTGTGTGCAGTGGATTCCCTATCTTCACTCATGGGTTGAAGTAGATATGTGGATATCTGTTTAATAGAGACATACGTCTGAAATCTTTGAAATGTTCAAGGAATTTTAGAGTGAAATAGAAATTCAGTGTAACAAGAAAATAAAGTTTCTGCAAATTAGATTGTAGAAAGTAATATTTGAGTTACAAGTTTAGCGAACGTCTGATGAGTTGTGAAGAAGTGTCATAACTTGCGTCTCCCGGAACACCACTATGAGTAAAATATTCGAGAGATGTAATCAAGCCATGTATGACACGGTAAGATCAAATATGACGTTTATCAATTTGCCATTATACTTATTAAAGTTATGCGTTAGTGACTACGGCTTTTACACTGAAAAGAGCACCATCAAATCTGTTGAAATGACACCATATTAGATGTGGTATGGACTGTTAAAACCATGTTGTCTTTTCTTAAAATTTGGGTATATGAGGCATATGTTTGACATACTCAAAACCCCAAATCAGATAAGTGCTACTCCCTCCGTTCTGATTTAAATGACGCAGGGGAGAAATTTTTTGAATAGAGATTAAGATTTACACCCACATCCTTCACTTTTCAAACTCAAAGAAAATCACTCCAGCGAGCTCCTCTGTCCCAGGCCGAGCGCCTCCTCCCCGCCGCGCCTCTGCCCCGGGCCGATCTCTCCGTCGCGTCTCTGCCCCGGGCCGAGCGCCTCCTCTTGGCCAGGCCAATCTCCCTGGCGCGCCTCTGTGCCTGCGCGAGCTCCGCCGCCAGGCCTCAAGATCCAATGCGTGCTCCTCCGCCAGGTTACTCATGTGCCCCTGCGCGAGCTCCTCCGCCCCTCCGCCAGGCTGCTTCGGCGAGCCCTTCCAGGCCACCCCGGCGAGCCTCTCCAGGCCGCCCAGACGAGCCTCTCCAGGTCGGGTCCTCCTCCTCCTCAGGCCATGCGATCGATCGCATTCGGCTCCGCCCTGGTCCTCCGCCAGGCCGCTCCGAGGAGCCCCTCCTGGCCGTCCTCCTCCAATCCCCTCCTCTCTGCCTGTGCCCGTGCTCCTCTCTAGCCAAGGCCCCGCTCCTCCAAATTAGATTGATTTCCTCTCTGCAGGTACAACCCATGCTCCAAGCCACTCTCCTCTCTGCAGAAATTAAGAGAAAATTAAGAGTAACTGTAAATTTGTGCAAATCAGAGAAAATTGACAATATAGATTGATTTGAATGTACAGGCAGCATCTTGGAAATGTACACGCATTATATTGGAAATGTACAGTCAATATCTTGCAAATTGGATAAAACTGACAGGGCATTGTTTAAAATTGGATAGAACCGTGCATGACATGATCAACATGAAATGAGGCGTTGCTCAGAACAGCGCACAAAACATTTGCAGAACCAAAGTATGGGTTGGCTTATGGCCAAGAAATTAGGAGTTCAAATTCTTAGCTTAAGTAAACATCAAGAAATGACTCGAGCAAATCTGGAGATAAGCCAAGTGGTTTTCTGAAGCTAGCTTGATGTTTACTGAACCTCCATTGGGTTTCAGTTTAAACACAAGTACATTACACAATCTATGCAGCTCCAGGAGGAATGCTACCTTGAATCAATCAGGCACGGCTCCCTACACAACTGGCTGCAGAGGAACAACCGGTAAAGCTTCAATAATTCCTCTCCGACAAACTGCATATTCAGTTTCAATTTCAATCTCAGTTTCAGTTTGAAACCGAGGAGCAGAGGACGGGGAGGGAATTACCCGCGACGAGCAGAGGTGGGGATGGGGACCGCTGTTGTGGAGGTGATGACGCCAAGAAGGGGAAGACGCAGCGGTCAACCTGCGCCCACCGAGCCCACCGCTGGAGCATGCGCCGCTGGCTGTCGCCGTCGCCGAACTTGCGCTTCATCCAGTACCAGTCCCACATGTGCGGCGAGAATTCCCTCATAGACGGCGCGGGCGGCCTCGATTCCGCCACCCTCCTCCAACTCGAACTCTACGAAGCTGCGCAATAGCTCGTTGTTCCCTGGATCGGCGGCCTCCTTGCCTTCGCTGACGCTGGATCCGGCGCGTACGGGCTTGCAGCCGCCGTGTCCGTCTTCGTCGACGCTGTATCCGACAATTCGTCGCTGGATTGTACTGAAAGCTTGCACTTTTTCGGAGCAAGAGGGGATGACGGCGAGGGGAGCAGCGGAGGCGGAGGGGAGAGCGAGAGAGTGGGAGAGTGCGGGGGCGGTGGGTTGTGTTCGAGAGACACAGGAGTGCGGGTTGAATCGGTACTCATCTGAGGGGATTTTCGCAAAAAGACCAGTCACGACATTTAAATAGGAACGGAGGGAGTACTTTGTTATGGTTATGCCAAAAAGTTTTGGTATTCCTCTATCACTACACAAAAGCAAAACTGTTTGTTGTTAAGAACGGTGTGTTTTGAAAAAAAATAGTTTCTTGCAAAAGAGTGAGTGGGCGGACGGTGCAACTTGTCAAAGATTGTTGAATCTTCAGAAAAGTGCATAGCTGAACCACACGGGTTAGACAAAACTCGTAGAAACATTTTTATGTAAACGAGATATTGTTGTTGTACAACGATAAACCTGTGATATACAAAGAAGCATTGATGGGTCCTGACTCCGGGATTTGGCTAAATGCCAAATAATCCGAGATAATATCCATGGAAGTAAGTCAAGTTTTGAACTTGGTAGACCCTTCGAAAGACTAAAAATCTGAAGAATATATATATGAATCTATAATTGATTCGGATGAAATTGTTTTATCCATAAAGCTCAACTTATTGGAAAATGTTTTCTAGCAAGTTCAAAGGTTGACTACGGCGAAATAGTTTCGACCGTAGAGATGCTTTAGTCAGTTCGGGTTATATTAGCAATTACTACATATCTCATTTATAGGATATGGTAGAATGAACGTCAAAACAAAGTTCCTACACGGAAATATAACAAAGGACGTATATGTGATACGACCGGAATGTTTTGTCGATTCAAAGGATGCTAAAATAGATGCAAGCCTTGGATATCCAATGATGGACTGAAGCTAGCACAATGGAGTTGGAATTTTCGTTATGATGAAATTGCCAAAAGAGTTTGTTTTCATCAGGAATAACGAAGATGCTTGAATATTCAAGAAAGTAAGTGGAAGCTGAATGATATTTCTAAAATCTTATGTAGATGACATATTTTTGATTGGAAATGATATAAATTTCTTGACACGAATAAGGACTTCATTGGAAATTGTTTTCAATTGAAGAACTTGGGCTAATATAGCATTTGTATTGAGCACAGTGATCTATGCAGATAGTAAGTGCTTAATCATGCTAATGCCAACGTTACATGTTGACATGATACAAAAGTAGTTTAGTATGAAAACGCCAGGAAGGATGTTCTTGCCGAGGTCACGGTGAAAAGTTGTTTGCGGAAATCGGTGTTCATGAACACAGATAAGCAAAACACGTGAATTGAATTCCACTCACCTGTGTGTTTGGATTAATCTTGTACACTATAATATGTAAAACAACCAGATATTTCCAGTGTTCCAAAAGGTTGTGAGCAAGATACCAAAGTGATCAATATGTTGACCATTGGACAAACAGTGAAATGTAAAACTTATGATAGATAAGATATGTTTCTCGGAAAATGGAGATAATGAAGAGCTCGTTGTAATAAGATACACCAGCTGAATTTTGATGTAACCAGTTACACCAATTCAGTCTTCATACTTACTCCGATCGATTTTCGATTTTAATTGGGATTATGTGTTTGACACGTAAGGGTGGCACAGAATGGAGAAACTGTGTTAAGTTAGATACTGTGGCGAATTCTATAACAAAGGCTAAGTATATTGTTGCTTAAAGAAGTAACAAGGGAGGGTATTTTGAATCATCAGTTCATTTATGAACATGGTATGGTTTCCTAGATGCTTGAAGCTCATGGAACATTGATGAATGATTTCATGACTTATTCTAAAGAAATCAAGGTCCTGCCAAATGATTCAAACATATACAAAGCTAAACTGATAAAATTAGTGAATTTTATGATAGCGTGAAAACGCGAAGATATGCAAGATACAAACGGGCCTGAAACGTCAGATCCGAAGATGAGATCTATACCACAAATGAAGCATTTCTTACACCGGTATGCCATAGGTGTAAAGTGCTCAAGCACTGACAATATTATTGACTCTAGTGCAAGTGGGAGACTGTTGGAAATATGCCCTAGAGGCAATAATAAAATGTTATTATATATATTTCCACGTTCGTAATTAATGTTTATATTTCTGTGCTATAATTGCAATGACCCTGACTATGAGATTCAGAAGAAAACTCACTTGCATGTGTGGAAATGTAAACACCAAGAGTTCCTGGTTTAGCCTCTAAGACCAGCTCATGTGCTAATTGATGATTACGTTTTCTTAATCATGGACATTGTTCTTGTAACAAGGATGTCAGTAGCAATGGGAACATATTGTTAACAGAACAATGATGTTGAACCGACCCCAGTATTGAATGATATACTTAGAGATCACATCATAACAACGTTATAAGTCATATCATGAAATGTTATCATATACGTAATTTCTTAGATCATGAGAGTATCGAGTTGCTTCACATAGGAAGACATGCTTTGGTTCTTAGATGAATCCTCCCGTAAATGGGAAGTAGTAAAAATAGGTTCTGGGTATGTCAGATGGTGTGGCTAGTGACTGTGATAGTTCAAGAATGGGATTTGCTCCTTCACGATGAAGAGATATTGACTTTGGGCCCACTCGGTATGACGGTATCCATTCTAGTCTGGCCAGACGCATTGTGATTTAATCACAGGGATACCGGAATACAATAACGAGAAATAGAGACAAACGAGCAAATAGGATAACGAGTGGCTTGTGTTCAAGAAGTTGTTACACATGGGTGCCAAACTTATCTCCTCTAACTTTGTCATATGTCGCGAAGCAAAGGGAATGGTACATGAATAAACATAATGGTTCACTCGAAGTTTCTTCGTGTATGTGCGGGAGTCAACATGGGTGTCCATGGCTCCGCTGTTGATTATTGGCTATTGACAAAAGGCTGTTGACCTATGTCCGGAAGATGTTCTGAGTCATGTCCGCATTATACCGAACCTATTGGGTCACACACTTAACGATCAGTAGTCTGTTAGAATACTAGTATGGTAGAATGTTTAGTGGAAGCAAAGCAGAATAGTTCATACGGGTACCGGAAGTAGTTTCGGAGATTTATGGAATTGTTCATAAGGGCACTAGAAGTAGTTCTAGGTATTTAAGGATATGTCCGGATCACTCTGGAGTAGTCCCAGGTGGTTCCGAAACATATGAGAATGGTACTGGGGAAGTCCTGGATCAACCGGAATAGTTTCTGGATAATCGATGGGCGTCGCTACAACCTTCGCGGTCATCGGGTGGCTTAAACTGTAACTCGGATGGTCTTGGGAACTATCCGAATGGCTCCGGAACGTCCGAGAACGGTCCCGGAAGGTCCTGGAAGTGCTCCAGAAGCTTCCGAAATGTCCCGAAACGATCCCGAAAGGTCCTAGAAGGTTCTGGAAGGTTCCGGAAGTTTCTAGGCTGCACCACCCACTACCCCACGCCCCTAGCCTTGGGGGCAAGCCACCTAGGCTGCCCTGGCCGGCAAAGGGGTGGGGGGCGCACCAAGGGGGAGGAATCCTCCTCCAGGTGGGAAGTCCAACTCTCCAATATGGCAGGTTTCCGGTGGGAAGGTTTGGGAGGTTAGGGAGTCCAAGTTGGACTCCCCACCCCCCTTATTGCGCCCCAAGGGCCTCCTGGCCACCTATATAATGAGGGGAGGGGGTGGGGGCGCAGGACACATCAAACCCCAAGGCCTATGCGCCACCCTCCCTCCCTCTAAAACCCGTTGCTCCACAATTAGACCCCGGTTTAGACGCTGTTCTAAATCCGAATCCGTTAGGGTTTTCTCCCTCTAGTTTTCTCGGTGGCGTTCTTCTCTGGACGGCGGAGCGCTGCTGGATTGCTGCTACGGGATGTGTGGATACAGGTAGAGGGATCATAACTTTGATCCTTCTTCGAGGAGCTTCTTCTTCTTCTCGGAGATCTGTTCGAGGGACTTGTTCGTGGGATAGATCGAGGGACTGTTCGTGGGAGATCTGCTTCGACTACTTCCACTACGTCCATGCCGCTTCACCAACTCTTCTTCCGCTGCAACCGTTGGTGAGAAAAGGCCTAAACCTTGTATGCCATCTTTCTTGGATGATCTTGGGATCTTGATTCGTAGGGACGAATTTTTTTGATTTCTACTACGTTTCCCAACACTATGTTTGCTCAGGGAGGACACTAAGAGAGAAGAATGTCTTGTCTGCTTTGTTGGTGTAGGAGCTATCATTATACTTTGATTCCCGTCTTACGCAAGGGGATCCAACGCGAGGGAATCCAGCGGACGAGCGGAATGCGGTGCCCGATCCTCACGCGGGATGCGGCGTGGAGTCTCCCAACAGGCCGCTGGGACTTATCGGCACATGAGTCGCGAAACATGTACTGGACTTGTGCATCTTACTTGGCTCACTCTCTTCATCCCTGTAGTTGATTGTGTATGTTCAATGTAAATATGAGGCACAATTCATATAACTTTTAATGATTACTTTTGTACTTTTCATGATATATATGTTGACTTTGAATTAATCTTTTGAATTATGAACACAGAAAATGTCTAAGGACATTAGGATCCCCAAGTGCGAGCATTGTCATGACGATTCGAGTCCATGCAACAATCCTGTGTTGAATGAACATACATATTTGTCCCTCGCGCTTAGGTCTGGCTTAAAAAATTGTACGGTATGCAACTTCAACGACACGACTTCTTATTTAATCATGCATGACTTAACTTTTTTTGTTTTAACACGTGTCATTTATTTTTTATAACTCAATTAGTGCATCCCTTGCTTTGCAAGACGTAACGTCTGTGACAAGATCCTTGTACATGCTTTCGAAGAAATTGTTACAAAAGAAGTTATACTTAATACGAAACATTTTATTTTTAAGGTTATCATCTTTAGTGAACCAGAGATCACATTCTTTAGTTGTTCAAATTGGGATGCACTATGTAAGACATATGCATTTGATGATAATATGAAAATAGCATTTGATATTGGACGTCGTCGTTCAGGCACCGGTGTTTTTCGCGATGAAGACATTTTGTTGGAAGTGGGCGACATGATTCCAGTTCGATCTTCATGTGAGTTTGTTAAACAACAAATTTTTAATTCTACAACTTATTTTCTTCACTTCCAAATGTTGACAACTTATTTATAATTGTCAGCTTATGTTCTTGCCACGGAAGATTTACGAAAGCTTGTTGATAATACCTTTTATAATTATGGCTTGGACCTAAGTATGAATAAACAAGATAAATTTATCTTAGTTCTTAAATTGTTACCTGCACATGCGGTCCATTTTAAGGTTGGCTCGTCTTTTGAACTATACGTGTCATTTGTCCTTCGGTTGGACGAGAATATAATTAAAGAGCCTAGCATGATAAGATTTTTCCTATTTTGTCAATAGTCCTTATTTTCCAAATTTAATTCTTATTAAGTATACTCCATTTATTACTATGTTACTAATATGTATGTTCTTCAACAAAGGATCCCGCAAGCTGGTACGTCTAGGTGAATGCTAGGATTGAAAGACGAAGTCAACATTGTTTGTGCATGTCCTGGGCTGAACCTTTCAAACATGAAACATGAATACAACACTGAAAGTGGAACAGATGGTTGCTTCAAAATCAAAGCATGGAGAAGATAGTGATCCAGAAGGAACCAAAACCTGGAGAAAAGTTGTTCCCTATTCTCTATTATGGAGAATATGGACGTGCTTTTTGGTTTTATTTACTTTCACCTTCGCGTGTTGAGTAGGTTTTACTAGTTCTATGTGCTCCGAGTAGATCCTATAGTAGTGGACGTGAAAAATTAGGTATTACTATGCTTGAAAGTCCTGTGGTTATCGTGAGATATATTGTTACTTGTGATGTGCGTTATTTGTTATGATAAGATATTGTTATTTGTGATGTACGTTGAAGTGATTTGTCATAATGGGTTATTGTGTATTGGTATTGTTGTATATATTGTTTTCATTGTGGGGTATTATACATTTCTATATAAAATGATGCTGGAATATGTTAAAAAAATTCTACTGGCGTACGCTGTAATGTATCACTGGCGTGCGGATGTGTTCACCAGGGAAGGAGTGGCATACCTCTGACGGACAAAACAACCGTACGCCAGCAGTAATGTCCCATAGCGCTGGCGTACAATCGTATGCCAGCGCTAGCTAAAATGTGTCCGCCAATAGTAGGATTTCTCCTATTAGTGCCTGCTGTTGAAGTGCATGTTTGAAAATTTGCTCACTTGTACCTGTCTGGGTTAAATCATCAATTGTCTGCATTTACCATAGTAAAAAAGGAGGTACATTGTAAGATAAACAATACAAAATAAACATGG
The DNA here is from genome assembly GCA_950022295.1 of Bromus sterilis. NCBI lineage: Eukaryota > Viridiplantae > Streptophyta > Magnoliopsida > Poales > Poaceae > Bromus > Bromus sterilis. The sequence goes on from OX465598.1 coordinate 38,415,591, forward strand.
CAAATCAAAACAGAACTCTAACCTTATAACCAAATTGCAACTATACTTCATCATCACGGCGATTACCAGGTACAGTAAATATCCCTCTTTCAAAAACATACCTGATACTCCTGCCGGATTGGTACCGTATCGACCGATAACAGGAGAGCTGCTATATTACTGTATCACTCACATAGTTGCAAGATTACATTGGAAAATTCGAATCTGAGCTTGAGCTCAGCTGGACCCGTAATCTGGACCACCAAATTTCCCGAGATGACCACATAACTTGTACGTATTTTAGAAGCGTATAATTTTCATATATCGTGAACTGCGTGCCGCGTTGGCCTATGGCCCCTCCGTGACGGTCGTGACGGTATTGAAGATTGCCCCACAGACCAGCCGCCAACGACTTCTCTGATCGCGTGTGGCCACACTGGTTGTTCTTGAGGTCCACCTTGATGAACAGCACCGCGTTGCTCAGATGTACTGGTCCTACAGATTATGCACTCATCACAGACATGATCGTATTTGCTGTGCCATGGAACTGCCCCCTCGCTGTGGCACCTGCGGAACGGCAGCATCCGTACACCACTGTTTCTAAGCGTATTGGGCTCGTATTTCCTATTACTACCGCTCTGTACTGTACTGACATGACCCCTTCACCACATCCCAACACGCGCGTGACCAGACGAGATTTCAGAAGCATATAATATCGAGATCAGTTTAGCCGCGTCCGATTACATTATGTTATTCTATCTTATAGCATACTATCAATCTACCATGAAGTGTAAGAAACATTCTTGTAAGAGTTTATGAAAGTCGAAAGGAGGACAATTTGCAAATCATAGTTCAGTATATCCTTCTTTCACTTTTTCGAAAGTATAAGCATCAATGAAGCACTTCCACGGCTTATGAGGAGCTTGTGTTCAGAATTCATATAGTTGGTTGCCTAGATGGCTCAAAGACATGGGAAAGAAGAGTGGTTTCTCCCTGTTGCTCTGTGAGGGCATATCAAATTGCCCAAGTAGAAAATAGAAATACGGAATGGTTTTAAATTTTTGTGTACGTAATGATTATTAGGCATTAGAGAGAACATTCATATATTTGAACATATTAAAAACACAGTACCAAATCTTCACCTGATGGACCATTATATTTTTAGCAAATTTGCGAATGAAGCCGATTAAAGACTCTATATGTGAAGAGCAAATAGTTCTAGAGTACTCGTTCAGAAGCCCCCGCAACGAGCGCTTTTGATGCGTTGCCAGCGCGCCACGTGTTGCACGTTGAATGCTTCCCTCGAAAATTCATTTTTTTATTATTTTTGTGCGCATTTTAGGTACTTAAAATTGTATTTTTTTTGTTTTTTTTAAGTTAAGTGTGTATAGAAAAAATTCCTTTCATGTATACGAAAAATGTATACAGAAAATACAATGTGTTATCCAAAGTTGATCATGTATTGAAAAATAATATTAATCAGGAAATTGGAAATATTTAAATATGTAAACAAAATGTATCTCAAATATACAAAAAATGTCTGCAAAAAAAAACGATGTGTAGAAAAAATGTTGATCATGTAACAAAAATGTTAAACATGTATACAAAAAATAACTACACACAAAATTCATAATGTGTATGAAACATATGTTGATCATGGTCTTAAAAAATGTTAAACACATATGAATAAAATGTTAATCATATATTTTAAAAATGTTGATGAAGAATATATTTTTAAATAGTTGATCCTGTGTTTAAAATTTGTATATCATGTATTGAAAATATAGTTATCATATATTAAATAAATATAAACATTATGTAAAAATATTAATCAAGTTTTTCAATAATATGAAACATGTATTACAACAATATTAAACATGTATGAAAAAATTGATAATGTATTTAAAAAACAATAAACGTATATAAGGAAATATTAGACGTATATATGAAAAATATATAAAATAATATAAGAAACCCAAAAAATACAACGGAGCAAAAAATATGTGACATAAAAAACATGAAAAAATAACAATAAATAGTGCAATGTGAAATAAACAAAGAAAACTGAAAACCTAACAAAAATGCTAAAGAAACGGAAAACCCCGAAGGAACAAAAATACAAAAACAAAATAACAAAGTATGAACGTGCAAAATAAACAGAGCAGACAAAATGGACTGGCCCAGCTGCTGCATGAGTTAATCTAGATTGACGCGAGATTTTTTTTGCGTCTCGTCTTTTTTGTCTCGCGTGAAGCGAGTTATAACTACCACAAATATATTTTGTTGAAATCGTTTTCACCGTTGGATTCTTTGTGTTGAGATTTCGAAACTAGATTCATGTTAATAGGTTTCGACAAACTTTTTTTACAAAAGGATAATTGTACTTCCTGCGGAAGCAAATATGTACTCCATTCTTTCCATATTCTAGTGTGTATAGTTTTTTGGTTTAGATTCCCAAATTTAGTGCGTATAAGCGCTAAAAGGCTACTTTGGGCGAAAATAGCCCTGTTGGCTGGCTCACGAGAGCGAAGGAGATGGTACCCCCTGCGTGCATGACAGACCGAGCGGCCGGAGGGGCAATTCTTGTACAGATAAAAGCGCCAACTCACGTCTTGGTATAAGAGCTACACACAAAAGCGCACTATAAAATGAAATGGGGGAGTACCTCTCACGAAAAACGTGTTTTGTCCATTTTCGAGAGGTTCGGTTGTGCCCCTCGTGAAAGCAAATATGTGCTTGTGCCTCACGAAATGCACAATTGTGCCTATTGTAAAAAAGAAAATGTGTAGTCTTTGCCTGTCGTAAAGAAATGTGTTTTTTTTCTTTTTCGAGAGATGCGACCGTCTCTCTCGTGGAATCTAACATGTGCCTCCGTGAGTTGTGCCTCTTGTAAAAAATGAAAACGAGATCTTTACCTTTCTGAAAGATACGATTGTGCCTCCCGCGAAAGCAAACATGTGTCTTCAGAAGAAGCAAATTTTTGTCTCTCGTGGAAGCAAAAAATGAGTTTGTTCCCAATTATTACTGTTTCTAGTTCTTTTCGTCCAAAATCTAAAAAAGTGTGGAAACCTAAAAGCTAAAAAAACATATAAACCTTGAAAAAGCATACAAAATAATCTAGAGGAAGCCTCCAGCTCACGAGACACGACGCCCTCTCAACCCACTAAAAATAACCTTTGTGGGCTCCCAATAAAAGTACTCGCTAACTATTTGCTCTGTGTTTTTCCTGGAATGATTTGAAACCTGGCATCGCCTCGAGACATTGTTCTGTTGGGTCGGCCCAATTTGTTTGTCAGTTTTTCCCTTTATTTTTATCATTTGCTCATATTTTTGGGCATATTATATAAAATTTTAAAACTGAAATTTAATAACATGAAAATAGTTTATTTAACATAACAAGGTATATTTAATAACATGAAAATAGTCTTGTTTTCCTAATATGGGCCCAAGCCAAGGTAGACTAAGGTTGCTTGGCATTTTATGTTGGGTGTTATAGAGCCCAACCTAAAACTCGATCCATCCGGATGATAATTATGCTAAGTTCACAGTCGGAATTTTGAACTTGACTCTCTAGCAGCGCCGCATGCAGGTCTTGGCGTGTGGCGGCTGTGCTATCACTAGTAGAAAAAGGTCCATTTGTCCCGGTTCCAGAGGCCCATTTGTCCTGGTACCGGAACTGAGACTAAAGCGCCGTTACTAATAACCAAAACCTTTAGTCTCGGTTTGCCCACGAACTGGTACTAAAGGTCCTCCACGTGGGTTGTTGTGGTGCATTGGGGCGGAGGACCTTTAGTCCCGGTTGGTAACACGAAGCGGTACTAAAGGCCTTCAAGAAAAAAAACATTCAAAAAAAATTCCTCTTTTTTCTATTTTTTCAAAATTATATTATTTCCATTATTTGACCAGTTTTTTTCACTCTTTTTTTATATATTTTCACAATTTCCATTATTTGAGTTATTTGACTAGTTTAGTCTCTAACTACCCTTAATGTCTAGTCAAATTACTTAATCGTAGTCAAACTTTCTGATCGGTCACCCATCTTTGGACTACTCCACCAATAGCACGCTTAACTTCTGAGTTTCTTCCGTCTCCACTTCCAACTACACCTCGCACACGTTGTTGATATTACTATCATATCAATCCTCACAATTTCTATTATTTGAGTTATTTGACTAGTTTAGTCTCTAACTACCCTTAATGTCTAGTCGAATTACTTAATCGTAGTCAAACTTTCCGATCGGTCAACCATCCTTAGACTATTCCACCAATAGCACGCTTAACTTCTGAGTTCCTTCCGTCTCCACTTCCAACACGTTGTTGATATTACTATCATATAAATCCTATTAACTTCTTGATTACAATGTCACACTTCTATATTGTTTTAATTCCAAATAATTATTTTAATAAATAAAAGTAATGAAATAATAATAATCTTCAATAAAAATAAAAATAAAATATATTTTTTTCAAAACCTAAAATTTGAAATTTTTCATATTTCCCTCAATAGTAGTCGGCCTTATTTCATATTTCCCAACTTTAAATTTCTATCCTAACTTTTGTTGAATTATTTTATTGAGGAGAATAATGAATGGGTAAGTGGATGGGCGCCCTTTTAAATTTCTATCCCAACTTTTTCTGAATTATTTTTCCTTCAGATCTTAAAAGCATCATAACTTTTTTTCTGTTTGTTTTTTCTGTTTCATACAAAAAAAACCTTTTCAACGGAGGACGTATACAAAAGTTATGACCATTTTACAAATTCTAAAGAGATTTTGTAAAAAAATTCAAAATTCATGCTTGTTAATTTTGCAAAAAAATCATTAAATGCATGAAAAATAACAAATGAAGTTAGAAAGGATTTAAATTTAAGGATGTGGCTTTGAATGGTGCATATTGAATGCACAAAAAGTGTGGAATTGAAATAAGTTAGAAAAAAGAAATGACTTTGTAAGAGATGAGGTTTCTTCCAAAACTCTCATACTTCGAAGGAGATGGTCCATTTCTACACGAAGTGAATCTAGTTTTTGTTGTAATCCTCTCATAATTTTAGCACATGCTATGTGGGTGAAATGATGACACAATGTCAAGTTTCAACCTTTTCAGAGTTCATTTGTACTACTTTTTAATTTTATGGTCATTTAGCGCAAAAACAATCATTAAATGCATGAAAAATAGCAAATAAAGTTAGAAAGGGCTGAAATTTCAGGATGTGGATTTGAATGCTGCATATTGAATGCACAAAAATTCTGAAGTTGAATAAGTTAAAAAAAGGAATGCCTTTGTAACAGATGAGTTTTCGTCCGAAACCCTCACACTTCGAAGGAGATGGTCCAATTTGTACACAAAGTGCATCCAGTTTTTTCCGTAACCCTCTCAACTCTTTAGCACATGCTATGTGGGTGAAATGATGATACCATGCCAAGTTTTAACCTTTTTAGAGTTCATTTGTACTGCCTTTTCAGTTTTAGGGTGATTTAGCGCAAAAAAAATCATTAAATGCATGAAAAATAACAAATGAAGTTAGAAAGGGTTGAAATTTGAGGATGTGGCTTTGAATGGTGCATATTGAATGCACAAAAAGTCTGAAGTTGAAATAAGTTAAAAAAAGAATGCCTTTGTAACAGATGAGTTTTCTTTCAAAACCCTCATACTTCGAAGGAGATGGTCCATTTTGTACACGGAGTACATCTAGTTTTTTCCATAATACTCTCAAATTTTTAGCACATGCTATGTGGGTGAAATGATGACACAATGCCAAGTTTCAACCTTTTCAGGGTTCATTTGTACTGCTTTTCAATTTCATGGTCCTTTAGCGCAAAAAAATCATTAAATGCATGAAAAATAGCAAATGAAGTTAGAAAGGGTTGAAATTTGAGGATGTGACTTTGAATGGTGCATATTGAATGCACAAAAAGTCTTGAGTTGAATAAGTTCAAAAAACAAATGCTTTTGTAACAGGTGAGTTTTCGTTTGAACCCCTCATACTTCGAAGGAGATGGTTCAATTTGTGCACGAAGAGAATCCAGTTTTTGCCGTAACCCTCTCATCTTTTTAGCACATGCTATATGGGTGAAATGATGACACAATGCCAAGTTTCAACCTTTTCAGAGTTCATTTGTAGTGTTTTTCAATTAAATGGTCATTTAGCGCAAAAAATCATAAAATGCATGAAAAATAGCAAATGGAGTTAGAAAGGGTTGAAATTTGAGGATGTGGCTTTGAATGATGCATATTGAATGCATAAAAAGTCTGGAGTTGAATAAGTAAAAAAAAAGAAATGCCTTTGTAACAGATGGGTTTTCGTCCGAAACCCTCATACTTCGAAAGAGATGGTCCAATTTGTACACGAAGTGCATCCAGTTTTTTCCGTAACCCTCTTAACTTTTTAGCACATAGTATGTGGGTGAAATGATGATACCATGCCAAGTTTTAACCTTTTTAGAGTTCATTTCTACTGCCATTTCAATTTCGAGGTCATTTAGCGCAAAAACATTCATTAAATGCATGAAAAATATCAAATGAAGTTAGAAATGTTTGAAACTTGAGGATGTGGCTTTGAGTGGTGCATAGTTAATGCAAAAAAAGTCTGCAGTTGAAATAAGTTAAAAAAAAGAGATGCCTTGTAACAGATGAGTTTTCGTTCGAAACCCTCATAAAGAGTTAAACATAATCTGGTTTTGATTAAAACACCTATTTAAAATATCCTAAAAATTTCCATATTGAACATACTGATAAAACATACTCCCTCCGATCCATAAAAAGTGTCGCTCATCTAGTACAAAGTTTGTAATAGCTTAGTACAAAACGAGCGACACTTATTATGGATCGGAGGGAGTACTAATATTGAACAACAGGAAAAATAATCACTCAAAATCTATTTTTAAACTAAAGTTATTCATAAACTAGTGATTCACACAAATTTCAAAAGATCAAGTTTAAACTATTTAAATTTGAAAAGTACTGGCACTATCAGAAAGTTTATAATTTTTTTGACCTAAAGAAAAAAAATCATTCAAAAACTCTAAATATTCTAACAGTTATTCAAAATCTAAAAACAGAAAATCTTCTGTTTAGAAAAAAAATTAGATCTTTTGTACCGGTTGGTGTCTGCAACCGGGACTAAAGGTCGCGACACCCTTTAGTCCCGGTTCGTGTCTGGAACCGAGACAAGAGGGTCCAGACGAACCGAGACCAATGCCCCACGAGGCCCGGTCGACTCCCTAGGCGCACATAGGTCCCGGTTCGTGACTGAACCGGGACTAATGAGCTGACCAGACCTGAACTAAAGTCTTGTTTTCTACTAGTGTATTTAGTTTTTTTTTACTAGCTAAAAGTGCTAGCTTTTCTAGCTTTAAAAATAGATCTTTTGCATGCACCCCGGCACGGGAGAGTTCATGTGCGCACGCAACAAAGTAGCAATTCCCCTGAGTGTTTTTCTATACAGTTGGCGGCAACATATCATAGTTGGTTTACTCCTTTGCTTATCCAGATAATTCTGTTTTTGGTCATTCCAATCCAACCCGAAAAGAAAGAAAGCACTAATTCCGATTTGCTTATGCACAGTACGCCGTGTCTGCCTGTCGATCCAACGTTCCCATCAAAGGCATCAACTCGATCGGTACGTAGTTGCAATAAAAATCAAAAAGAAAAATCCCAGCATTATCTTGGTCAGCTCCTCAAAATTGAGCTCCTCACGGTTCTCCCACTTCCCTTTCGGACAATGCTGGCGATTTACATGCGCGCACGGTGACCACCACCAATACCACTGTTGGAGGCCTACGGAAGTAGATGAAGACAGAGAGAGTCTACTCAGGCCAGCTGCCTCCAACTCGCGTTCTGTGAATACGGCGATACATACGTCTTTCTCATGATGGGTCTGTATGCGGTTTGTCATGCTTGCAAGGAGCACTGCACTGCAGAGATAATAAGTTGAAGAAATTCATTCATGGAACGACGTGTATGGCTCGGTTGGTGCACAGTCCGATCGATGGCACGTACGTACATGAGGATTATGGATGATACAGCTTGTTAATTATCTCCACACGCATGCAGATATGCTTCAGAGATTAATTAGGACTCGCGTGACCGGGCACGCGACGTAGCACCGGTAGGCCATGCATGGTCGGGCGTTGGAGACACCGGTGTTTGATTTGGTGTGACACTCACACTCTGACAGATGCGTGAACAGAGCGCGCTTATCTTTCAATCCCTTCCTCTTAGTTGTCAGTTTTCACTCTGCTTGAACGTACGTACGTACACTCGTGCGTTGCTCGAATGCGCAACGTCTCTAATAAAAGTCTACTCCCTCCATTTTAGAATATAAGATGTATTATTTTCGGTGCAAGTCAAACTTATGTATGTTTGATCAAAATTATAAAATAAAATATTTACATCTACAACTCAAAAAAAAATATATAAATACTTTCCGTGTTGAATCTAATTATACAAATTTTGTAGTGTAGATGTCGATACTTCTTTCTTACAAGTTAGTCAAACAAACAAGTGGCTCACTTTTGAAAAAAAATACACCTTATATTTTGAAATAGAGGGAGTAAAAAATAAAGCCTCGTTGCACATCTCGAGCCCCCGCGTCGTCTCGACAGAGGCGACACGGGCGGAACCCTAGCCAGCGCCGCCGGGGAGCCCCTTCCCTTCCCTCGCCGTCCTCGAAGGAGGCTTCCGGGCTAAGCCCGGGAGGCGGACGACAACGGCGGGGCTTTTCGTCGCCCTCTCGTGGCCGCGGGAGCTCGTGGTGGGGGAGGCTCCATCCCCTTCAATTGCGTCCAGAGGTGTCGCCGTCGCCGGGCTACTGGGCTCCGTCCTGGCACCTTCCTGGTGTGGCGGCTCCCTTGCGGGTGGCAGCCGCGGCGCGCTGTCGACGGGGCGCTCTGCTCTCCAGCGGCGAGCACGGGCGCGCGGATCTTGGCGGACTGGCTGGGGCCGCTGGCTCGGCCAGGTTGGGCTCCTTCGGCGTGCAGGGGTGGGCGCCCTTGCGTGGACCGGCGATGTGGTGGACCCTCTGATGTGGTTGTGGAGGTGGGATGCCAGAACTGGCCGATCTGGCTCGTTGGTGTGACCGGCGGGGAGGTATTGTGGTGGCTTCTGCGTGGTCTTGGCGCGAAGGCTTCGTAGAAGGTGTACGGGTCAGCGGAGGTGCTCTGCGTGGTCTTGGCGCGAAGGCTTTGTAGAAGGCGTACGGGTCAGCAGAGGTGCTCTGCGTGTGGGTGTCGCGTTGGCGGTGCTTTGGGCGAAAGCTCACCGGGAGAAAGCCGGCGTCGGAGACGACGTTCATGGACGCCGTGACATCTTCTTGGAGGTGTCGTCGTGGAGTTCACCCCCCCCCCCCCCCCCCGCACACCTTCGATTTCATCTCTTCGGGTGAAAGCCTAAGGCCCAGTCGGGTCGGGCCGGCGACGGCGTCGTCATCGTCGCTTCCCTCTTTGGGGCGTCGCCTTGAAGAGCTCTGGATCCCGTTCGCGCGCTCCATGGGCTGGACGTTCGCGACATTGCGGTCGGCAGGTGTCCATCCGGCGATGTGGTTCTCTGCGCGGCTTCTTGTGTGGCAACGATGGCGGCGTCGAGCGGTGTTGGTTTGCTGCTGGGTCTTGGTAGTCGGTCTTTTCCGACGTGTTCGAGGGGTCGCCATGCCTCACTTTGTCTTTCTGAAATCGGAGCTGCTGAGAGGGCCTCGTGGTGACGATGACATACGACAGGTGACCGGTTCTGGTGTTGGCTCAGCGCAAGTTCAACGCTTATTCATGTGATGCTCGTCGATAGAGTCAGAGCTGTCCGATGGTCGGCGCGTGCGGCTGACTGTTTGGCATCGACCGGCGCAGGCCTCGGCGCTTGCTTATGGTGAGGGCTTCTTCAGTGCTTGCTGATGGTGGAGTCGGAGTCGCCCTCGTGGAGGCGTGATGACGATGATGTCAGGCTGCAGTCTAGACGACGCTTTTCTTCCTAGCAGTGTTTGTGCGTTCTTGTGTGGCTTGTTAGGTCGTCCTATTTGCCTTGTTATTGCGGACATGCTTTTTGCTCGATTTTTTGATAATTAACCGAACAACTCTCTTCTTGCCTAACGAATTCAAGATCTTTTAGGGCCGATTTAGAAAAAAATAAAGCCTTGCACTGCTGAATAAAAAATACAGATCTTTTTAGCTGGAGCCAAGAAGATCGTGTTCGTTCCAGCCGTAGAGGAAGTGCAGGCAGGCGAGCGCCACAAAGAAAAGTTGATGGTTGTGCCCGGTAAGAAAAAGGGCAAATACACTATGAGACAGGTGGACAGCGATTTGAGTGACCACGGACGATCCATGGAGCCGCCTTTCACCCCATCGGCGGCCCACGCTGGAATCAAGCTCAGCATCACCCATCAATCATGCTGGAATTCTATCGCATGCGTTGGGAATTGGGCGGGATGCTCTTACGCAGCGCACAAAGTATTCCTGTGTCTCTGCCTCACTCATCTGATGTCAGAGATGCTCCTCCAAACTCTAAATCATACTACGTGGATAAATGATACTACCTCCGTACTAAAATATAAAATTCCAAATAATTTTTCTAAGAAAAAGAGGTTTTTGAGTATACTATAACTAATATACTTCAAAGACCTATATTTTGATATGGAATAAGTACTTGATTGGAAAGAAAAGGATGGACGACCCGTGGTGTGTGTCAATTGTGTAAGCGGGCTCTTGAGACGGTGGTTGGCGCATACCGCTTTTCACAATGCTGCTAGACCAAAAATAAATAAAATAGGCTGGGGTTTAATTCACTGAAAACTTATTTTAGATCAGTTGATCTACTTTCAACTGTCGGATGCAAAATCAACGATCAAATGACCTTCTTCAACCTCCCAGTTTTCTTTTCTTCTTTTCCAAAATTCCCCACATACCATCGTTCGGACTGCCAGCCTTCACCGCCCGCGACCTCAATCGCTCCCGTGTCAACCTAGCTGCCCCGTCCTTCCCTCATTGTTGCCCTCCGCCATGCACCCCTCCCTTGGGATTGCCATCTAAATCGATGAGGCGTCGGGTCTTTTTTTAACCAACTGTGCACATCCCCCCCTCGCCTCGAACCGTTAAATATTGTACTTGTTTCCGCAGACCGCCCGTTCCTCACTGCTTGAAGAGAATGCGGGATTCCAAAATAATGCCTTCAATAAGGTCATTGCCAGATACAACCAATGAAGGCCAGACCTTGGGTTTACACCTTAAAAATCGCAGCTCGGTACTCGAGAAGCACCACCATAAATATTATCCACATGTGTTGCCGTCCCCTCCTGCCAAGTCCGCTGCTGCAAGTTCTCAACACCTCACATACAGGAAAAACCTGTGCCGCAATTTGTCAACTATTTGATCCTAGTTAGGAGCCAACAGCTAGTGTATTGGTACTAGGCCGGCGCCTCCACTTCCGAAGTTCCAACTCGTGCAAACTAAAAGTGGCCTGATGTCCATATCCCATAATCCCATTCACATGGGTGATTGTTCTTGGACTCTCCACGTAGCACAATTATGATGCCTATCCAACTCTTGAGCGCGTTGAGCCGTTGACACCTTGCTATACTTTCGCCGTAAAGAAATATAAAATTGTTTAGATCACTAAATTTCTGTACAGAGAAAACATGTATTAATTATGCTTTTTGCATTACTGTGAGTCATGATGCACTGTCATTTTTTTTATTCTTTTTGTCCTTGGTGGATTTGGATTTGCGGCCGAAAGCATGCAGATCACATATATATCCTAGCTCGTCCTCATCCATATCCACCTCTGTCACCTCACCCACAAGATGTGATAGAAGCTGTCCATCGATAATGGAATTCGCCTCATCATCCACTAAGGGTGTGGTAACCGACCTACTCGGTGCACCTGGGTAGACCTTTAATCGATCATATTCCATATGCTTGAGAGCGTTGGTCGAGACAACAATTTCATTTTCATTTCTACCTAAGTTCACCCCTACTTTGGCTAAGTTTGAAGAAACCTTAGAAGAGGAAAAAGCTAAAAATGAACAAGTGGGTTTGGACATACCCTCGGTTGGAGGGAGAAAGGTTGTGAAACAGACAAAATATCCAATTGTTTTCTAATGAATGTCATCTTCATGAATAGCAGAGGTCTTGGTGACTTGGCTAAACATTTGAATATTGCTCAGTATGTTCGGGATCATAAATTAGATTTTTTTGGCTATTTCCGAAACCGGGAGGAGGGATTTTCCAGCGAGTGTCCTTGATCGCCTTTCAGGTGGCATGGATTTCACCTGGCACTCTATCCCTCCTCGTGGTAGATCTGGCGGCATTTTACTCGGTGTACTTTCAGACTCCATGGAAGTTTTAGCTTATACGAGTGGAGAATTTCACATAAAATTCCACATTCGTAATAAAGTTGATAGCTTCATATGGAGTTTGGTTGCTGTGTATGGTGCCGCTCAGGAGGAGCGTAAGGCTGCTTTTCTCCGGGAAATGGTAAACCTAGCTAATAATGATCCACATCCTATTCTAATAGGTGGAGACTTTAATATGCTAAGGTACCCACATGAGAAAAGCAAAGGAAGATTTGATAATCATTGGCCTTTCTTGTTCAACGCTGTCATTGACAGCTTGGATTTGAGAGAGGTACATATGACAGGTAGACGATTCACATGGGAGAATAGCCTACCTGAGCCGACATACGAGAAATTGGACCGTGTACTGATGAGTACTGATTGGGAAGATAAATACCCATTAGTAACAGTATGCGCCCTTGAACATATTGAGGATCTATCGGATCATACCCCTCTACTCTTATCAACCGGAACATTGAAACCTAACGCGTGACACCACTTTAAATTTGAGCTGGGATGGTTGCTGCGTGATGGTTTTGATGATATGGTTGAAAGGGTGTGGTCAGCTCCGCTCCCGGGTAATAGACCTGTCCAAAGATGGAATGCAAAAATCCGTAACTTGCGTAAATATCTTCGTGGATGGGCTAGGCACACAACCGGGATTCTAAAAAAAGAGAAGGAGCGTTTGTGTACCATCATTGACGAGCTTGATCGCGCGGCAGAAACACGTGTGTTAACCCAGCAGGAGATTGAGCTTAAAAGCCAATCCAATGCGGAGGTGGCACGAATGCTGCGGAAGGAAGCGCTCAGATGGTACCAAAGATCCAAATCTACCTTCATACTGAAAGGAGATGCAAATACAAAATATTTCGAGAATGTTGCCAATGGCAGACATAGGAAAAAAAATGTATTCATGCTCTAAACCAGGATGAGGGTATGATTGAAGGTCAGGAACAACTCAAGGCTTATATTACAAGCTATTATAAAGGGTTGTTCGGCGCTTCAGCAGATGATATCATGACCTTGGACGAGACTCAGACGGATGACATAGCCCAGGTCTCTCCTGAGGAAAATAGCCTTTTGAATTCCTCATTCACAGAAGAGGAAATTAAAAGGGCAGTTTTCCAGATGGACCATAATAAAGCTCCTGGGCCAGATGGCTTTCCCGCTGAATTTTATTAGCACTTTTGGGATGTCATTAAGGCGGACCTTATTGAGTTGTACCAATGTTGGCATGTTGGACAACTTTAATTGTTCCGTCTGAACTTTGGTGAAATTGTTTTGTTGCCTAAGGTTTTGGAGGCAGAAAGGATACAACAGTATCGACCTATATGCCTTCTTAATGTCAGCTTTAAAATTTTCACGAAGGCAGCAACCATTAGATTAAATTCGGTGGTTGATCATGTGGTTAAACCTACGCAAACGGCTTTTATGCAAGGTAGGAATATCCTGGATGGAGTCGTGGTTTTACACGAGACCGTTCATGAGATGCACACTAAAAAGCTTAATGGAGTCATCTTTAAGATTGACTTTGAGAAGGCTTATGATAAAGTAAAATGGTCGTTCCTCCAACAAACTCCGAGAATGAAAGGTTTTTCAGACGAGTGGTGTGCTTTGATCCATAGTTGTGTTTCGGGAGGGAGTGTGGCCGTTAACGTCAATGACGACATCAGACGCTTCTTCCAAACCAAAAAAGGATTAAGGCAAGGTGATCCTCTATCGCCCATATTGTTTAATATTGTGGCTGATATGTTAGCGATCATGATTGAACGCGCCAAGCTAGACGGCCAAATTGAGGGAGTAGTCCCACATCTAGTGGATGGGAGATTATCTATTCTTCAATATGCGGACGATACAATACTTTTTATGGATCACGATCTAGATAAAGCAGTGAATCTGAAATTAATATTATCAGCATTCGAGCAATTATCAGGATTTAAGATTAATTTCCATAAAAGTGAATTTTTTTGTTTCGGCGTGGCCCAGGATGCGGTTGCTCAATATGCCGAGATATTCGGATGCGAGCAAGGTCAATTTCCTATTAAGTATTTGGGGATACCCATACATTATAGGAGACTGACTAATGCGGAATGGAAACACGTCAAAGAACGCTTGCAAAAAAAGCTAGCTAGCTGGAAAGGGAAGTTGTGGAAGATTGGTACTCATAAGTTCAGTTTTAACCAACATGGTACTGTATATGATATCATTCTTTCAGCTACCTAAAGGGGTCTTACATAGATTGGATTATTTCCGATCAAGATTCTTTTTGCAAGGGGATAACAAGAAGAAGAAGTATCGACTGACTAGGTGGAATGTCGTTTGCCGTCCGAAGGACCAAGGGGGGCTGGGTATTCATGACCTTCAGGTCAAGAACTCTGCTCTCCTCGGTAAGTGGTTATATAAGCTACTGACTTCGGATGGTGTGTGGCAAACGCTCCTTAAGCAAAAATACATCGGCACAAAAGCGTTATCTCAGGTTGTATGGAAACCGGGAGATTCACATTTTTGGGCTGGTCTCATGGCGACAAAGAAAGACTTTTATCGCTTTGGGGTTTTCAATATTATGGACGGGTCAGAGATAAGATTTTGGGAGGATATATGGCTAGGAAATATCACACTCCGAGATCAATATCCGGCCCTATATAACATTGTGCGACATAAGGGAGATACGCTGGCCACAGTCATGCATGAGTCACCCCCTAATGTTGCTTTCAGGAGAGACTTAATCGGTCCTAGACTAGCGTCTTGGAATGCCTTGCTAGAACGGATGGCGGTAGTGCAGCTGTCACAAGGCCATGATGAGTTTCGATGGAATCTCAATAGGAATGGAAAATTCACTGTGGATTCTATGTATTGGGCGCTTGTCCAACCTGAATTACCAGTCGATAATAATTATAAAATATGGCAAATGAAGATACCTCTAAAGATTAAAGTCTTTGCATGGTATCTTCGAAAAGGTGTCATTCTAACGAAAGATAATCTTGTCAAGCGCAATTGGCAAGGGAATAAGAAATGTGTTTCATGTGCTCAGGATGAGACAATAAAACATCTCTTCTTCACTTGTAAGGTTGCACGTTCTATTTGGTCAGCTATCCAAATGGCTTCAAACTTATACCAACCCACATCCGTTGCTAATATCTTTGGCAATTGGCTTTACGGGATAGATAATAAGCTTAAAACCATTCTTAGGGTAGGAGCGCTCGCTGTAATATGGTCGCTCTGGCTATGTAGAAATGACAAGATATTTTCTGATAAAAATTTCACTTCTCTGCAGGTTCTTTATCGATGCACGGGTATTCTTCGTTCGTGGTCCATCTTACAACGGGTGGAATATCGATGCCTTTTTATGGAGGCATGTGCACGACTGGAAGCGGTGGCGAGGGATATTTCTATCCAACATGGGTGGCCGCATGATCTACGCATAGAGCTACCTTGAGTGGCGATAGTTCTTTCATTTGTAACTTGTCGTACGCTCTTTTGTCTGTTTCATTTTCGTGACTTGCGGCTGTGTGCATCTTAGTTATGCAGAGGCCGGGTATACTTACTTAAACCTTTTGAGTAATAAAGCCCTTTATCTAAAAAATGATGCACTGTCATTAATTATACATGGTTCTTGTATGCTTAGCTATTTTTGGGGGGGGGCATGAAGTAAAATATAAGCATACACATACCACTACAAGCATGCACTGCTCACTTGGAGATTGAAACATAGTTCCAAGATTGACAAAATCACCTTAGAAATCTTGCTTCAAAAGTGAGTTCTAAGTTAATAAAACCACACATTGTAAAGAAATATAATTGATAAAGTCACCATAGGATACAACCACACTTCTAATCATCCAACCACATGTAGATTTTCCATAATTTAATGTTTTTTTTGCAGAATCACCTTCTTACTAACATAAAACAAAAATATGCGCATATATCCAAATGGGTAGTTTTTTACTTCCTTTGTACGGAGAGAGTATGAGTTTGTAATTAAGATTGGGTTTTCTTAATAAACCACAAATAAATTCAATATATGGTGTGTAACTTATCAGATAAGTTCATTACTATACAGTTGGGTTACTTGTGGTGAAACCTTTTGTATGTGTGCTAGCATGTTGTTTTTAGATTTCTTCAATATTTTTCAACGTTGTTTTTTCAATGGGACACAAAGACTTCTCCAATTTAAGGTTTGTTGGCTCGGTTTCTTGAAATTGCTCATATATAGGATATGGTATATGTGCGTACATTCATATGAGTAAATCGTCTATTTTGAGTTTCTCAAAAACAAAAAGGGTTGGTGCTCCATCGCGAAATGGCTGTCGTGCAAAGGTGTAGCAATGAAATTTCGTGTGTCGTCGAATCTTACGATCATGACTGACGTTTTGCAAAATTTGGACCATGCAATTAGATACTTCTTAAATAAGCGTTGATACATGATTGTCAGTCCTAATTCGCCTACAATTAGGTACTTCATAAATTCCCTTTATCAGATGAGCATGCAAGGCTGGCTGAAGCTAGCTAGCTGATGCAGGACATGACATGCAAACAACCTCGCGTACACGGAGAGCTCTCTTATACGTGTGCCTAACTTTGCTAATCATCATATATCTACAAAAAAGCAGAATCTTGCTCCTTGCCGATAACCGTACAAATGCTGAACACTGATTTACGATCCATGCATGATGCATGTACATGCAGTGAGTCATGTACTTACGACTGTTCAGCTGGGACCAAAATAGGTGACCTGCCGAACAAATGCAGCTAGCCCGATGACCCAGTGAGCTACGTTCCCTTGGGCGCCATATGTTTCTACGCCATCGTTGATTTCCTTCTGCCCGGGACAGACGAAACCAAGGCCCAGAAGCAAATTATCTGGCAACAAAGCCGTGTGGTTTCTGATCGACTGTGTCAACGTCGTCTGGCTGTTTGATCGATCCAGCTCACGTACAACTTTCCACTGTCTATCTCTCTGGTCCAACCATCCTTCTAGTCCTACCCATCCCAGGAATGGAATGAGAGGGTGTCAAGCCATCCTCTTTCCACTGGCCTATAAAACCCACAACTCGCACTCGTTGGCCTCTCACAGACAAACACAGAGTCACAGAAGAATATAAGACGAAACCTGATCAGTGATGGCGTCCGAACCTAGGAGAACAGTTCCGAGCTCTGTGCTGCCACTGCTGCTGGTGGTGCTGCTCGCCGGGGTGGCCCGCGCGGCCGGCAACTTCAACCAGGACGTGGACATCACGTGGGGCGACGGCCGCGGCAAGATCCTCGGCGGCGGCGACCTCCTCACGCTGTCCCTGGACCGGGCCTCCGGCTCCGGGTTCCAGTCTAAGAACCAGTACCTGTACGGCCGCTTCGACATGCAGATGAAGCTCGTCCCCGGAGACTCCGCCGGCACCGTCGCCACTTTCTACGTACGTTTCCTTGCACGCGCACGCTCTGTTAATTTCATGGGATGTACACAGTACACGTTTGAAAGTTCTTGTGTCGACTACCATCATGCAGAATACTGTACTGATTCGTGTTAATTTCTACGTACAATATTGCAGCTGTCGTCGCAGGGGTCTGCGCACGACGAGATCGACTTCGAGTTCCTGGGCAACGCGAGCGGGCAGCCCTACACGGTGCACACCAACGTGTACAGCCAGGGCAAGGGCGGCCGGGAGCAGCAGTTCCGCATGTGGTTCGACCCCACCGCCGACTTCCACACCTACTCCGTCGTCTGGAACCCCACACACATCCTGTATGCCCCATGCACACACCACTCTCCTCTATCCATGTTTCATCTTCCCAACGTCGAACAAGATCTCATGTACATACTGTTTTTCTTGCGTGCAGGTTCTTCGTGGACGGGACGCCGATACGGGAGTACCGGAACCGGGAGGCGACGACGGGGGTGCCGTTCCCGCGGAGCCAGCCGATGAAGGTGTACGCCAGCGTGTGGGACGCCGAGTGGGCGACGCAGGGCGGCCGCGTGAAGACGGACTGGTCGCGGGCGCCGTTCGTGGCGTCCTACAAGGGCCTCGCCGCCAGCGGGTGCGCGTCGCAGGACGCCGCCGCGTGCGCCAAGTCCAACGGCGCGTGGATGTACCAGGAGCTGGACGCCACGGCGCAGGACCGCCTCCAGTGGGTGCAGAAGAACTACATGATCTACAACTACTGCACCGACGTCTGGAGGTTCAAGGGCGGCGCCCCGCCCGAGTGCGCCGCCAAGTAGAATGTTTTCGTTGAGTTGGTTATAGAAATTGTGCTGATGCGTGTATAAGATTTTAATAACAACGCAAAGTATATAAACGATACTGTATAGTACAAAAAATTCAAGCGTATATATGATCTACAACTACCCTTTTTGTTGGCGGTTAATCTACAAGTACCACTAGTGTTTGCTTGGACTTAAAGGTGCTGCCGGTGCCGGGATTGTGGAAAATTGGTGACGATATCATATGATTGACCTTGAATTAAAGGTGCTTTTGAGTACCTCGGTCTTGAGTTTTGCAGTGATAATCCAGATTTGATCCAAGTTGGTTATATATGATGATGATGATTATGCATTGTTATCTTATTGAAATCATTGCTCGGAGTTGTTCTTTAAGGTGAAAACCTAAAATCTGATGTTTAGTAGTTGGATCCAGTGACAACGATGCTTCAACGTAATTCCAATGTTAAAGGTGTTGATGTTAAAGAACTTCGTGATCCTTGTGGTGTTATAAGAATAGAGGAGAAGATAGAAAATACACCAGGAGGGACGCATTCACCGTTCTCGGTGTCGACCGATCAGCCATTAGAGATGTTTCACTCCCTTACGATTAATAGTGAATGTTGGAAGTATAAACACATTAGTTAGATATAAGGAGAGATAGAGATAAAAATTGGTTTAGACTAACAATGATTTGTCTTGTACTCCAAATCTCTATTCCACCATTGTACTCCTATATGTGACGGTCAATCAATATCCCCAATACAACAGAAATATTCAGCATATCAACAATTTCCACAATAACATGGTTGGTGTGAATATATTCGTTGTTGTAGTTTTGTCGATGGTTGTTTTGAATGCTTCAAGTTGTTTTCTTTTTTCCTCGCTTAGATTAGATAAAGCTTTGGTCTGTATGACTTAGCTATTTGTCGACTTCACAATTTTTCTGAGACGTTTGATGATTATGCTCTCTTCAATTCCTATCCAATCATCAATGACTTCCATTGGAAATCCAAATGATAGCAAGCACATCGATGACACAAGCTTTTTCAGATGAACTACGAACAAGATGTCCAACGGCATTCCTCTTCTCCATGAAGTATGGACGATGAGCTTCCACTACATCTCCTATAGGCATGAAAAGGTCAAACAACATTTGGAAACATCTCCGATTTTTTTTTGCACCAAACACTGGATTTTCTCCAAATTAATTTTCAAATATACTATAAACATTTCTGTGAAAAGTGTTCAACATTTGTAAACTGCACATAGAATGTTTTTAATACACATTGAAAAGTTATAAACACATGTTGAATATTTATCTAAAATGTCCTGATATTTTTCAAAAATGAGCAAAAATTTCTCAAATGCTTATGAACATTTTTAAGAGAACACACGTAATTTTATATTTTATGACTTTTTTAAGATTGCAATTTTTTTACAATTCATGAATATAAATTTTAAAATGTCATGAACATATTTTCAAACACATGAACATCTTTCTAAATGTTTTTTTAATGGTACATATATTTCTAACAAATTATGTGATCAAAACTTTAAATTTTCAGGAACATTTTCAGACAATGACATTTACATATTTGTAAATATGTTGATCATTTTTTAATATATGATGGACATTATGTAAATACATGATTAATTTTTAAAATAAATAACTTATTTAAAAAATAATATTTCGAACCACATACTGATAATGTTTCAAACATACAATAACCATGTAAAACAATATTTCGTATATAGTATAGGAACGTTCTTCTAAAATGTTTCCAATCTATTTGATATGTCCTCCGATCCATAATAATTTGAATTAAATCCACTTTATTTATTATCTACTACTAATATAAAAAGCACCAGAGGTGCTGATCCAAATCATCTTCACCATTAAACAATATCGATTTAACGATGCAGATTACTTCCATGTTTAACGGAGCATAACATACCTTATACCTTGAAATTTACTATTAATTACCCACCACTGCCATTGCTTATAATCCGCTGAGAGAATAACTATGAAGTAATTAATACGATTGTCTGTTAAAAAAAGGAATCCGCTTTATTGACATTGGCGTTCAAAGGTAATCCCTATTGCTTATAATCCGCTGAGAGAATAACAATCAAGTAATTAATACGATTGTCTGTTAAAAAAGGAAACATCTTCATTGACATTGGCGTTCAAAGCTAATCCCTATTGCTTATAATCCGCTGAGAGAATAACTATCAGGTAGTAATTAATACGATTGTCTGTTAAAAAAGGAAACCTCTTCATTGACATCGGCATTCAAAGGTAATCCCTTTCTGTGTCATCTCATCACTGCCTATGCAGCCCATCGCTCCTCCCTGTTTTCCCTTTGTTTAACAAAATCTTCTGGAATCCCTCGCGCTAGCCGCCACTACCTCTGCTAAGCACGCGCTCGATCGACGCCACATCCGATGACGGCGTCAAGGGCGCGAGAGACGCCGCTAGATACGTGGTAACTACTGTAGCCTCCGATTCGATGCGTTGTTCGATGTGGGGAAGCTGCCGGGGCTATACGTAACCACCGCTTCCAAGGGCGAACAAGCTGCCGCCACGTTCTGCCACACGCGGAGGCCATCGCTTTGAAGGATACGCCGAAGACGCAAATTTCAATGACATACCTTCACACACTTCACGTACCAGGTACACAATCCTCACCACCGTTCGTCGGTCTAGCCAAAAGCCCAAAACGCCATCGTCGTTCCTCCGTCTATGATCCTGGTCTATCTCTATAAGTTAAAAATTAGAGCAGAAAACACTCAAATTCAGAGTTTATAGCTTAACGAGCAAATGCTATGATAGCTTGTTTATGATCTCCGTATTTTTTCACAAAATTGGAAGATGCGAGAAGGTTCATGCGAAGTTCTATAAGTAAAAATTCCTCATTTGTTCTGTTTTGGGGGTGATGGAATTTTATTAAATAAGAACCTACAGTTTCTTTCGTAAGTTGAGGTTAAGAGTTCCGTATATATATATATACATATATGTGTGTGTGTGTGTGTGCGCCAAGAAAGTATGTAAGGAAATCATGATATACTTCTTTGCGGTGTCAACACTAAAAAATGTAAACTTTGTCATGCAGGATGTTATGTACGTGTTTTAGGATTTGAATGGTAATTCTCTATTTAAATATTCTTATTTGTACTTCCTTGTTGGAATTTTTGTTGCAGACAGAAGTTGCATGGATTGTGTGACATTATGCTTAATTGAATGAAGATAATGGGGAACAGTGATCGAAGATATTGTGTTCACGTACCAAGCTAGGTAGCTTTGAACACGAATCCTATCTCGAAATTTCTTACATAACATGTGTATTCTGTTCTCATCATTTGGTTTTTGCATCTTCAAACACATCTACGTTGTTTAAGGGAATGTTGTACTGCAATAAAATACATATTGCTCGTGGTGATAATAGTAGTATCGAATATGTGAAATGAAGTGGATTATTTTCCCCAAATATGTGAAATAATGTGGATTATATGATATCCCCTAAGATGTGAAATATCAGTATTGATGTACATGTTGATTCAGCTTCAGCTTTGAGTCCCTGTACCGATACGCGTTCGGACCGGATTTTTCTCCCCACCCACCCCCCTCCTGCGACGCTCCTGCGGGAGCCGCCGGGGGAAAAGCCTAGCACCAGATAACAATCCCCCCCTCCTCGTGCTCCTACCCCCTCGTCGGCGCCCCGTCGTGCTGGCGAGCAAAGTCCGGCAAGCGCGGGGGGCGGTAGGGCCCTTCTTCCGTGCGACGTGTCGACGAGTGCGGGCCCTCGGGTTGGGTGATGTGGCTCTATCTGGGGGCGCGGCGGCGAGGCGCGGGAGGCGCAGCGAGTGGCGGCGGCCGGGCGTTCGTGACTTGCATTGGCGATGGTTTTCTAGATCCGGCGCAGCAGGTTCCAGGCGGCCATGGGCACGATGACGCCCGGGCTCTGGCTCGCCGCTGGTGGGGGCTGGCCTCGGCAACCCTCCTCGGCGACGACCCTTTCGGGTTGTGGCGGTCCTGCCGGCCTATGGCCAGATATGGGTTCGGTTGGCGTCTGGCTCAGGTAGGAGCCGTGGACTGCGATCGCACAATCTGGCGGTTTCGTGGCGTTCTTCTGGGTGTCGGTGGTGCGTGTCTTACGGGCAGCGAAGGATCTTGGCGTGGCCGTCACTTTGCCGGCGGCGGCCTTGCTAGTTTGCCCTATGTGGCAGCGCGGGCTGAGGACGGCTTTGGCGAGAGTTGCGACAACTTTGGTTGGTGGAGGCACAGGCGGCGCAGAGCGATGGTGGCAGCCAACCCTCTCTTGGTTCAGGTCCGACGATGCGCGGGGCTGTGCGGACGCCGCCACATTCGATTCGGCCCACATAACCAATACTTTGCAACTAAATAGACTCTTAACTAATACTGATATTATATTCGTATATTAGTAGCTTTTTTAAATAATTAGGCAGTGGTACTGCAATTGCATTTCAAAAGGAAAAATACGAGGGCTTTTTGGTAGACATGAACAAAGAAAACTAATGTGGCATAAAGTCCAAAGGTTTTATTTTTATTTTATTTAATATTGTCCTACCAATAAGAATGGATAAAAAAATCTTTAATATTACACGTGCGTTGCACGTGCAAGCTTACTAGTGGATAGAAGTTAGTGACAATTTAAAAAGATAAATATTGAAAATAAAACTAAAATAGAAAAAACAGTACGAGTACCCTTTTTTAGGGGTAAATAAACAGTAGCTAGCGTACATTTTTGTGTGTGTGTGTGGTGGAGCACACTCCTTTCACGCTGGGCCTGACCCATTTATGAGTGATTGAGCCGAGAGGGTCACATTCGATCTCGCAATATTCGCTAAAAAAATATTTGATTTCACAATAGAATAATTATTAAGAAGTACTTTTTGCCGAAGCTCCGCAAGGTATATTTTTGGGGTTTATATGTTTTCTCCTCCGTTTTTTTGACTTTTCGATTTTTGCCGTCTTTCCCTAGATTTTGGAGAAAACATCAACAATTTTTTATTTTCATGATTTTCCCCTTTTTGCATTTACGAGAATCACATGTTTGCTTCCGCGAGAGATATAGTTGTGCCTCTGGGAATGAAAAAATGCCTTTTTTTTACAAGAGCTACAACTATGCCATTCGAAAAGGACAAAACGTGTCTTATTCTTCTTACGAGAGACACAACTAGCATAGTTATGTCATTCACCCTTATCCTTAATAACCATGTTGTACAAGATTACACAACATGTTCTGAACTGTCAAAGTTTCTCCGATTCCCATATCATTGTAGTAGCTCTATGAATAAATATCCCAAAGAACATGGAGCACTCCGAATGTCCTCTTCACATCCTTCGTAGCATCTTATTGTCCTTGTGCAAGGTGATATTGTTTCCTACCATGATCATCGGATATAGTCTTCACAAGCACCGCCTATTGAGGATATATATCATCAGCAAGGTAGTACCTCATGTTGTAGTTGTGCCTGTTAACGGTGTAGTTGTACGGCGGAGCATCCCCATCACAGAGTCTCTTGAAAAAATGAGATCAATGGAGTATATTGATGTCATTGTCCAGGCGTGCCAAAGAAAACATGCCGAACCCACAAGTTCTCAGTTGCCATTGCTTCAAGTATGTTTGTGGCTCTTTGGTGTGACCTTGATACTTCCCACGCAAAACTTTGAGACATTTCTTTCATTGCGAGTGTATGCAATCAACTGAACCTAGCATACATGTGAATCTTTTTTATCCTTCAATTGCAAATAATTTTGCTGTGTCCTCCACATTTGACTTTCTTAGTTACCCTGGCCCAAACACCTTCATCATTGTATGTACAAATTGCATTGTGGTGTTCAAGCATGTGGCCTCTCCCATCTTGATTTTAGCACCAATGTCATTTGTGGCCTTATCATAAGCAAACATCCCGAGAGCAGTTGTGCACTTATGCAGAGAAGAGAAATAATTTTTTCTGCAAAAATTCTTCCTCAGCTTGACGTTATCATCAGTCTCCTCCATGACATTCACTATGCGCAAGAACAAATCTTTTCTCTTCCAGAAGCGACGTTGGAAAATTACTTTAAAGTATGTTGGATTTGATTCGAAGTAATCGTTCCACAGAAGCCTTGTGCCATCGATCCTATTCCGAGGAATAATTCTCATGTTCATTAACCCTTAAGCTCAGTACATGCTCATCTTTTTTCTCCAATTAATTCTTCATGTATGCTCACCATCGCCATCATCATTTCAATATCTTCATCGTTCGTATCTGATGAATCGATGAACTCTTTGTACATAAATTCATCAAGTTTCCATACACATCGTTCAATGACAAAGCCATCAGTGACATACAAATAACCACAAGAATAAAATAAAAATTGCAGAAACATTTTACCGAACATAACGAGCATGAAGTGTATATCCGGAGGAGTTGGATGTGCCACGAAGGTGTCAGATCGCCGTACATGTGGACGGGTGGTGGGTTGAGACCTCCTGTGGCGGCACCATGGTTTGAAGACGACGACGGAGCAATGATGGCGGTGAAGCTACGATGGTTGTTGTGCGAACGGTGCAGAAATAAAAGGAGAGAAAAAGGTAGGCCGGGCAAAGGCCCGGCTGTCTTCAAAAGATTTGGCACAAGACCCTTGCGTTATTCCATTGTAAAAGACGCGTCCGGGCGATCTTATATTACCCAACATATAGGTTACATATGGAAAACCAGTCAACCGAAAGATTTGAAATTAGTTTGTCAGGTTCAACTAGATGGCATTTTTATGCTCGAACCCTGATTAGATAGAGCATCCAAACATTTGAGAGAGACTGATATGAAGACTTCGATTATAGATACTCTTACAATTTGCTGGAAGCAAATCCAATCTCTTAGAATGAGTCGAGAACAGAGTCACAGACACATCCCTAGAGAGTACATACATTCACATCCAACCTAAAGAAAGAAATGTGTGGCGATTACACAGCCACGAGATGAAGCTTACCCTCCCTAAGGAACCACACTAGAGCCTACGCTACGCATGAAGGAATTGGTGCGCACCATGAGAATCATCAGATCCTACCGATGGGGATGACGCACTCGGTGGGGAACTCATGGGGGTACCGCCTCCGGTCGGCGCAGTAGTCGTAGGTCATGTAGTTCATGCGCACCCAGTTGAGCGTCATCCAGCTCCACCAGTCCAGCTTCTGCGTCATCCACGACGACGCCGACGACGGCAGGTGGTCGCCCCCGCACCGCGTCGACGGTGGCCGGCCGTCGCCGCGCCAGACGCAGGCGCTGGTGGAGTCGAACCGCCGGTACGCGGCCACGAACGGCGCCTCGGACCAGTCCGTCTTGACGCGGCCGCCCTGGGTCGCCCACTCCTCGGCGTTCCAGATGCTGGCGAAGACGTGCACCGGCTGCCGCGTCGGGAACGGCACCCCGTTGGCCTCGTTGTTCTTGAACACCCTGATCGGCGTCCCGTCGATGTACAGGCTGCATTCAATCAAGCAATGAGATCATGAACACAGGATGGAGAGCTGGATCCATTGATGATGGTGCTCTGGAGAAGAAGTGGAGTACATACATGATGTTGAGCGGGTTCCAGAGGATGGAGTAGGTGTGGAAGTCGGCGGTGGGGTCGAACCAGAGCTTGAACTGCTGCTCGCGCTCGCCCTTGCCGTCGCTGAAGATGTTGGTGTGCAGGAGGTAGGGCTCGCCGCTCGCGTTGCCCAGGAACTCGAAGTCCACCTCGTCGTGCCGCGCCCCACCCGTGCAGATCTGCAACGTCCATCTTCTAACTTAGTTATAAAATTCAAACTCATAGATATGCATTTCCAAACGTTAAACGTGGGCACCATGACTGCATACATATGCTCGGGAAAACTATTATTTCCCTTGCTAAAAAGGGCAGAATAATTCCAGATTCTGTCTCCAGAAGAGCACAGAATCCAGGGCTCCATATCCTGAAGAATACATTATTCACATGGTGCTTAGTCGGCCTTACTGGAATTCACGTCTACCAGAGACATGTCTAGTTCAGCACAAACATTTTTTTAGGGCAGTTTGCTGGGATATCTGACAAGATGAATAGATGATGGCGATGCTCTTGCCTCATTTTTTCAACTACAGAAAATGAAGCGTATCCTTATGCTTCCGGCCATGTACACAATAAGGGTCTCTTCGATTTGCAGGTCTGTGTAGCTACTGGTGCTTTCGCCCACATTCATTGCAAAACCGAATTGGATTCATCAATTACTACGTACTCAATATTTATGCGTCAACTAGTACAGAATTCACTTCAGCTGGGCGTCAGCTAACCTCACATTCAGCTAATCTCCTGAAGAATACAGTAATGTATTCAGATGGTATTTAGTCGGCCTTAGTGGAACCCACGTCTAAGAATGAACTGGCTGGCTCACCATGAACGTTTCTATAATGCATTTCCTTCCTCGCATAATTAAGCCACTGAACATTTTATGTTACCTGATGCTGCTGGGATATCTGCGTCGACGTTGTTTTCTCATTTTTCATGTAAAGAAAATGAAACTTTACTGTTCTTATGCTTTAAGACATGTACACACCCACACAATGCAATAAGTGTAGCACGACAGATCTGTGTAGCCACTACCCACTGGTACTAGGCCCCCATTCATTGCAGAATCGCAATAAGAGTACTAGTAACATCTATGCTTCAGCCAGTACAAAATTCACTGCAGCTGGGCGTCAGTTAACCTCCGATCGGTTCAGCGGTTGGATTCAGACTTCACACTTGTTTACTCCGGGGACTACGTTAGCGGCAGATGCAGGAGACCAAACAAGACAATTTTCATCTTAATTTGCTCAGCTTTTTCTACCATTTATTTACTTTCTTAAGCAAAATTCACTCTAGGAATGACAAAGTGTGAGTACTGGTAGGTGTTCTCCGAACAGTCCCGGCAATGTAGGTTAATTAGGCAGCCTGGACGGAACACAAGAACGAAAATGCAGTCGAGCAGAGAGATAAGTAGATCCGTGTACACTTACGTAGAAGGAGGTGATGGTGCCCGCGGACTCGCCGGCGACGAGCCTGATGTCGAGATCGAACCTCCCAAACAGGTACCGGTCCTTGGACTGCAGCCTGGACCCCGTCTCCCGGTCCAGCGCCAGCTCCACCACCCGTCCCTCGTCGAAGAAGCGCGCATTGCTCTGCCCCCACACGGCGTCGAAGTCCCGGTGCAGGCCGCCGCCGACCTTCACGGCGTCCGCCGCCACCGACATCGACATCGCCGCGGCCACGGCGACCAGCAGCCAGAGCGGGCAGCGCAGGCGCAGCATCCCTCCTCTGGTTTTTTGAAATGGATGGATGGATCGAGGAGGAGGTGTCACGGGAGTTTGTTTGGGAGGAGTGAGGCGATGAGGAAGCAAAGCAAGCAAGCGGGCGTCCAATTTAAGGGCACCGTCGTGGTTGCTTTCGCCAAGTGCCAGGGGGTGCGGGGGCGATCCGAGCCGGCATGCGCGTACTAGTACTGTAGTTTTTATGTGGCGACGGCCGTGTGGCCCGGCCATGGCGACGTGTCTCGGCAGCACGTTGGGGGTGTTGAGTGGGCGGCGCCGGGGGATCCGTGGGGTGGGACGTGGTGTATGGGTCGCGCTGGCGGATCTCTCGCCGGCAGCCGGCAGGCGAGGCACTACGACGTGGCGGCGTAAATGATATCTTGACCGTGGCGTGCTGAAAACGGGCGGGCGGGCAGGGACCAGGGAGGCTGCATGACTGAGGTGAGTGCGCGGCACGAAGCATCAAAATGTGGGCTGGCCGGCCGCGGCCGGTTGGTTCGGAGCTTTGAATGCCAACACAACACCCCGGCTAGGTCGATCCACGGAGACGGCGTACTAGCACCACGCCACCTTCACATCACATGTCTAGGCCAGTGTACCGTGTACCGTGTTTTTAAAGCATCTCCAGCCGTGTCCTTCTTTATGTCACTTCCAATGCTATGTCACTTCCAATGCTATGCTAGTATCTTAACACGATATCATAGGCATTTTGCGTATGTGGCATAGTATTTAATGAAGAAAGAGAGTGAAGTTGTATCTTTTAGCTAAGATACAATCCTTGCACATGGCCATATGCAAAAAATATGACTAGACCAATCACATGTATGCATGTAGCCAAAATCATTAAATAAGATACAACCTTTAAGAAACAATGCATTGTGCTAGTTGTATCTTAATTTTTTATTGCTCCTATGATATTGTGCTAAGAAACGATGCATTGAAAGAGCCCTTAAAACATATTTTTTATCACCAGCGCAACAAAAAACATTCAATCGCACCCCTAAAGCTTTGTTTTTTACCGGTTTGGGCCAAAACTATATCCAACGAACCCAGCGCACTAGGGGCTCCCGAGGGCGTTGGACGAAGCGAAAACTCATGCGAAACTAGGTTGTCGACGACACCGGCCGAATCTCCCATCGTTTTCTTATTTTTTTCCTCCCTTTTTCTTCCACCAACTCCTTCCCCGCCGCAGCTCCCGCCATCCTCCAAATCCGGTCGCCATGCCGCCAAAGAAATACGTGCCCTGTGCCTTGACACCGATCCCGTCGAAACATCGAAGCCGAGGAAGCCGATGGCAAGGCCCCCCGACATGATAAACGCACAGTGGAAGGCCGACGTTGATCGCCGGAAGGTGGTCACCGCCGATCGGCGAAAAAGGCTCAACAACAAGAAGGCCAGAGACGTGGTGACAACGGGGGAAGAGGAAGCTTCTCGCGCGGCCATGGCGTACGAGTGACCATTCGTACCGTCGGGCTAGTTCCGGCCCTTGTGTAGCCAGTAGAGCATCACATCGCCGGGTAAATTCTCGCCGCTGATGTGGGGGTACTCAACCTCCCCGGACTTCACCGACGTTGCCGCGCACAACGGCTACGACCCCAACCTCTCCTTCCCACATAGCTCCCCGCCGCGCGTCTCCTCCGCCTTCGCAAGCCCTGATCCGCGCGCGTCAGCGTTCACCGTTGGCCTCAACGTCCCGTATGGATACTCGTCGAGGTACTCAACGTCTGATCTAGCCCAGCGCCATGGAGCCCTGCGATTCGCGCCAAGCCAGAGCTCAGCGACGCAATTCAGCACCGCCGTGGCCGAGATGGAAGAGATCATCACGAACGGCTCCACCGCCGCCGCTTCGTACCCCGAATTCCTCACGCAAGAGGAACTAATGAAGACCAACGAGATGGAAGGCGGCGAGAAGGACGGCGTCAAGGAGGAGGTGAAAGAGGAAGACACGACGGAGCAACCGACCACGAGGAAGTAGAAGCAGCGTTTGGGCAAGACTCGCGTCAAGTGATGTCCCAAGGAGAATGAGTGCATCGCCGTAGCTTGAAAGACAGTAAGCATGGACCCGATCACCGGATCAAACCAGAACGCTAACACCTACTGGAAGAGGGTCAAGGCGGCGTTTGACAAGCGCAAGCTGGTCGACCCCGAGTTCAGCGGCATCCACATGGATAGCGGCAAGAATTCCATGGCCAACCATTGGGCGGTCATCGAACTAGCATGCAACGGATGGCATGGGATTCAAGAAGAGGTCGCTGCTCGGCCGAAGATGGGAGCCAACGTCGAGCGCCAGGTACGCCCGAGTTTCACCGTCCCTGCTCTTCGTCGTGCACTATGCTGACACCTGTTTTTCGCCTGTGCAAATGGTGCGCATGTTCAACATGTTTCGCATGGACAAAAACAACGTCGAGTTCAAGTTTCTTCACGTCTTCACAAGAATCGAGATGTGCGAGAAGTGGACAGACTGCTGGCTCGCTCTCGCCAAGACCAAAGACGACGAATACAACACGGACGCGCCAGCCCTAGCGGCGGCAGATGGGCGCCCAGACGGCAACAAGAAAGAAAAAATGGCGAAGGACGCGGCGCCCGCCGCCGAACAGCTATAGGCGTTGATCGAGAAGTGTATCGCCGACGCTAGGAGCCACGCCGCCAAGAGGGAGCCGAACGACTGCAGGCGTCGATCGAGCAGTGCATCGCTGACGCTAGGAGCCACGCCGCCAAGAGAGAGGAGGTGTTTGAGGCAAGGCGGTCGGTGTTGTTGACGAAGCAGGACTTTTTTTTTGAAACTGTCAACGGGTGGGATAAATCCCCACCTGAATTCGATCTCGTTTCAAAAGAAAATTTGATCCAGTTTATAAGGAAAACCGGATCGAAAACCATACATTGCGGTCCCGTCTATGAGAAAAACAGAGCCAAAAAACCGCACAAACGAAGAACCCTCATCTACCACATGACAAAAGGTTACAATCGCATCGAGCACACACCACCAAATCTGGAGCCGCCGCTCCGGCGTCCCCCGCTTGCAGGCAAGCCACAATGCC
This sequence comes from Bromus sterilis, assembly GCA_950022295.1. Classification (NCBI taxonomy): domain Eukaryota; kingdom Viridiplantae; phylum Streptophyta; class Magnoliopsida; order Poales; family Poaceae; genus Bromus; species Bromus sterilis. Next base: position 38,446,426 of record OX465598.1, read on the forward strand.
TCACGACACGGTCATCTTATAACCCTCGCTACACGAGACGACCGGTCACAGACCAAGAACATTGCGCCAATATCCGAGGCCGCTGCCTCGGCGTACCAGCCCGACCAATCCCACGGATCGCGTCGAACGGGCCGACGAGCTCGGCGCCCATACGGCACAAGATCGTCACCCAAGTAATGCGGAGCAATGACACCACCCCATGAGGCCATCACCGCATCACCTTCTGAGGCCGCCGCCTCAGCGCACATCAACCGCCCGGAGCTGCTGCTCCGACATCCACAAATCCAGATCAAAATGCCTCCTTTCATAAGGACATCCAACGCAGAACATTTGCAAAGCAGCCGCCAACAGCGTCGGGGGTAACGCTTGTAGAAGCGGCACCAGAAAATCTGGGAGGTGGAGGATTCCAATCCAGCTGGAACCACGACGCCACCTTCGTTAGCGAGCGCACGAGATGATGATGACCAATCAAGGCAAGCGAGATGATCCATGGTGCCGTTGCACCACCACCACCACAACAACAACACTACCACCACCACCACCACATCCGGCACCAACCACCACGACTGACCTCCACCCGAGCTAGCCTCAACCAGCTAACCGAATGAGCATCACCAGTTCATCGACGTCGCCCCAGCAGCAACCATGAGGAGCCGCCAGACAAGCCGCACCTGAACTCGATCCTTGAGACGCCAGATCCGGGCGCGACAAAAACAGAGGATGCGCCGCCGAGAAGGGACGCGGGGGGGGGGGCACCGAGGACCAGCATTTCGCCTGGGAGAGCGCCGATGAGGGGCGAGGGATGCACAGCCGACGACCCTCCCCACGGATCTGGCGGCACGGGTAGAAGTGAGGGAGCGCGAGGAGTTGGACCTTGTGTCCTCGCCGCTGCCGTCCACCATGGGGCTGCGCCCAAAGGCCCCCACCGATGACGACATCCCGCCAAGGAGAGGGGTGCGCAGCTATCGGCCCTCCCCACGAATCTGGCGGCACGAGCCGAGGTGAAGGAGCGCCAGGAGCAGGGCCGCGTGTCCTCGCCGCCGCCGTCCGCCGCGGGGCTTCGCCCGGAGGCCTCCTCCGGCGACGACGAGGGTGGGGAATAGGTGGTCGCGGCGCTTTTTTGGAGTGGCGGCCGGGGGCCTCCAGAGTCGCGAGAGCTCGCGACCCGGGAGGCTAGGTTTTTCCGAGGACGAAGCAGGACATGAAGATTGACCTTCTAAAGACGAACGTCGCCGCGAAGAAAAGGAACACGAACATGGCGTTCCTGATGGGAAACGGCATGTCGGCGATGGATCCGCAGGTGAAGACATGATACATGGCCGAGCGCAACATCATCTTTACCCAGATGCCTAGACCGGCGGTGACCGCGTCCACGCCAACGCTAAGAATTGCACCCACACCAATGCCAACCACGTCAGCAATGGAAGATGCCCTCACCACTGCGTCGAGCTCTCCCACACCGACAACAGAGGAACATGCCATTTGACTTTCGCGTTGATCGCCACCCCTGTGACCGAGGGGGGGGGGGTGCTTCACCAAACCTGCTGCGTAAAACGGCAATGTACAAACAGATGGGTGCAGTCCTCATGAGCAGAGAGACAGAGGGGGGCATGTTCCATTGGTGGGCCAGTTCCTTCGCTCCAGGTTGTCCGCGGTCATGCATCGTCTATGAACCACAAGCCACAAAAAAAATTTGCAGCGTGGGAGAGCCTTAGATCTCCAGATTGGCTTGTAGCAAGCAAAATTCACCTTCCCACAAAGAAGAGCTAGTAAGCACTCTGGAGATGCACACCATGGTCAGATGATAGTTGACTGTGGGTCAGTTTCAACTTTCAAGGCCAGATCTGCTTGCTAGAACTTGGTATCCATAACTTAGGTTTCGGTGCTTCGTCGACAAAGGAGACTGGAGGCGATCGGAGGCGACACCAATGGCGACGGGGCGACGGAGACGGAGATGAGGAAGGAGCTGCTCACGGAGACCCGCGCCTCGCGGGCAGCGCGCGGTTGCCCCGAATCCCTGGCTACGGCGGAGACCTCAGAGTACATCGCCAGCGTTCGCAGAGATGAAGATCGATTTGAGGATCCAGATCGGCAGAGACGAGAGGAGACGGGGAACATCACGAGGACGACCACGACGACCCGGGCGCCTACATCGGAGATCACAGGGGCGGTGATCGCAGGTATTCCGGCCAATCTCCGTGACACGATCGACGAGGAAGCTGTAAGCGGGGCAAATCAGGTGTCGGGAGTTCTGTTCGCATCGGATGTTGGGAGTGTTTCGATCTTCAGGGAGGGTTGGATGGTGAAGAAGGGGCTTTCTCTACGCTTGTTCTCGGCAGCCGGAGTTCTGATTGATCGGAAAAAGCTCATCGGAGAAGAGGGTTTGGTGATCGGAGATGAGATCCAATTTTCCTGTCATGTGGCCCTATGTGTGGCTCCACGGAGGTACACGACTGGCTCGGGTCGTGGCCGACTGACGAGTGGGCCAACAGGGTTAGAAACGAAGCGGCGAGAGGAAGGGATAAATAAATCAAAATCGTCGGCTCTGGACTCTCTCGCTTCGCATTCCACATCCAGACACACTGAGAAACAGAGCGGAAAAACAGAGAGAGAAGGGAAGAATGGATCGGGATCCTAGGATGAGAGCTTTGTTGGAAGAGTTTGTGAAGGGGGACATGGCGAAGATGGAAAGGGCGCTGGATATCTGTTCTTGGTATCCGACAATGAGGGAGATGGCGAAGGAAGCCATGGGGATTGTGCTGATAGCGAACGCAGAGGAGCATGGCAGGATGTTCAAGGAGGGGGCCTCAACACAATCGAGATGATGATGTGGGCGATGCAGGAGGCGGAGTCTGCGGATCCAGGGCAGCGGACGAGGTGGAGAGACTTCCGATCTGGGAAGACTGCAGCTACACCACGGATGGTGATGGCTCTAGCGGCGCCGGGCAGCATTCATCGCCCGGTGTTGCTGGATCCGGAGGAAGAAGTGGAGGTGGTAGAGATAGCGAATCCGAACAAGAAAGTGGAGCCGGGCTGCAAGGAAATGCCAATCGATCTCGAGCTGTGGAGGATGAAGCACAGATTCATGCGCACGGTGAAGAAGGAAGCGGGGGTAGCAGGAGGGGAAGCACCAAGGAAGCAGGGGAACGGAGATGCTGGAGCGGGACCGTCCAAGAAACCGAAGCAGAATCTGAAGCAGGAAGCCAAGATGAAGCTGCGCTCGATGGATCAACCTCGCCGGTCTTCTCGTCTGACGGGAGGTCAGGCGCCTCCCCGTTCTTGAGCAAGTCAACGGCTGGCACCAGGTTCTGGGTGCTGGCTGAAGAAAGCTCGGAGGAGTCCGAGCGGGAGGAGTTGACTGATCGAGGTAAGCGCTTTTCACCTGCTTGCTATTTTGTTTGTAAGGGAAACGAGGAAAAACTAGGGGAGCTTGGCTTGATTGATAAAAGAAACAAGAAAAAATCCAAACGAATTTTGAAACAAAAATGAGGAAATTTGAAAAGGATAAATCCCTTGGGAGATTCCTATGATCAAGGTGGGAAAAAATTACATTATCCTGAATTTACTAGGGTTGACTCCCCCAGTTGGGGTAAGCAACATTGTGAACAAATAAGAGATGCTCTGATTAGATCAAAACCTTTATATCCTGCACTAGGAGATTTAATTAGAATAGAAACACACCTTACAGGGATTGAAGGTGATGATTTCTTTGAATTAGAAAAAGGAAAAGAGAACATAAAGACAACTGATAATAAAGGGATGAAGATTATTACAAAAATCCCGACGCTGGAATTCATTGAGGATATAAATGATTTAATACAAGAAATGGGAGAAAGGGAGAAAGACATACATGGACCTGGAAATGATATAGAAGATGGGCATGATTCGGCCCATACCGAAAAGGCCCAGGTCCATGTGGAAGAGCACGTCTGGGACCATATAAAAACTAGAGACATAGAGGAGGGGGGGAAACCCTATCTAATTCCTCACCCACTCTCCTACACCTCTAGTGACGGCGGCAAAGAAGAAGCTGAGGGTGAGCAAGAAGACATGGCTGGGAGAAACAATGGAGGATGGATGGGCAGAGCTGGAAGAGGATGGCAAGATAGAGGCAGAGGGTTTGGATACAACAACAGAGGAAGATTTGGGAGTGGCAGATCTGACTACAACAGAGAGGGCAGATTCAAAGAGAGGGAGGAGGACGGGAACTTAGGGGTAGAAGTGAGAGACAACAACTCTGGGAGCTCGGCTGGGATTCAAGGAGTTACTGGGCCTTCTGTCAGGAAAGACCAAGAGGTGGTTCATAGTTCTGGGGCTAACTTTCAAGGTGGGGGGAATCAAACAACAGATGTTGTTGGGCATATTGCACCACAGCAATATGCAGTCCAACTGCCTGGGGAGGATATATTCAAAGCACTGGGGTATATGGAGGGCAGCAGATGGGGATGCCCTTTCAGATCCAGCAATTTCCAGGTCAGTTTCAGGTGATACCTGCAGGTGGAAAGGTGGATCAGAGCAGCATACAGGAGCAAGTGAGCCCCCAATACCAGTACTTGGTGTCTAACATTCCAAAGACCGGCAATCTGACTACCAATGTCAAAGGGCAGGAGCTGAACCCAAAAACAGAAGGAAGAGAGGGGAAGCAAAAGGAAACAATTTGTGGGAGATGCAAGCAAATGGGACATGTGAACAAAGATTGCAAGGTCAATGTACATTGTGTGGCCTGCAATAGAGACTCGCACAGAACTGTTGATTGCACTTTGCTTAAGCAGCCAAAACCTGTGGCCAAATATGTGGGATATGGGGCCAAAGGATTAGGATGTCTGTTGATTCAGAACACTAGGGAGGCGTACTCTCCTGAACAAGCAAACCCTATGGCTATGATAACTGTGATGTCTGGGGTGCTAAATGAAACAAATCTAGCTGCTGGTTTCCATGCTATGTTTAACTGGAATTGGGAATGGAGAGCTAAGATGCAAGATGCCAACACCTTTCTGATGAGATTCCCTAATAAAGCAAAATTGGTGGAGCTAAAAAATTTCAGGAACTTCACATTGTTAGGGACAGAAGTGGTGATAGCAGTGGATTTCTGGGCTCCAGATAGTATGGCTAAAGGGAAACTACATGCTATATGGGCCAACATGACAGGGGTTCCTGATTCACTAAGACACTACATGGGGGTGTGTGAGATTGGGTCTGCTCTGGGACCAGTAATTGAGGTGGATTTGGAAAATCTGGGAGCAAGAGAAGCAATCAGATTCAAAGTAGGAGTGAGAGATCTACACAGGGTGCCCATTGGGACTGAGATAACTACAAAAGACCTGTTGCTTTTTGATATAGGATTTTCCATAGAATGTGTTGCTGAACAAGGATGGTACAAAACAGCTGAAGGAAACAAGAGAAGAAACTTTGAGTTCATTGATATGGAAGGTCTATTTGGAAAAGGACATAACCTAGAGAAGAGGAATAAATCTCATGAGGGTGCTGGACCTGGTGGTGTAACACTGGAGAGTCTGTCTCTAAAACAATATGAGGAGGTTACAAGATCTGAGAAGGTAGACCTGGGAAATAAAGAAGTTGAGGAAGAAAAAGAATTACAAAACAGGGGCAGTGAGCTGGAGTGGAAACTTAAGGAGGCTGAAGAAAAAAAATTCAAACATGCAGCTCAGTTAGCTATTGAAAGTAAGAGGAGAGCTGCATTAGAAGCTGAGAAAAAGAAACTGGAAATGGAGGTGAAGAGACAACATGAGATTATTGTGCAGATGGCTGAGGGACAAGGGAAGGAGGAAGCTGAAATAGGAGAAAAGCTGGAAGATAAAGAAAACATGGAGGTGGATGAAGATGATGATCTGCTAGGAGATGAATTAGATGCAGGTCTTGGAGCAGACAAGTACATTGAAGATGTGGACTATGGGGCAAGCCAGGAATCGATGACCTTTGGGGAAAAAGTTGAGAAGGCCAAGAAGGGAGAGCTGATGGCTAAAGATCTGAGGAGGGCAACCAGGCTCGTTGGGAAAGAAGACAAGAAAATGGAAGACTTGGCAAAAGAAAGAATTGCAGAAAAAAATAACTATGGTGAGTATCCCAAATCTAGTTTCATTCATAAAAATAATGATAAGCTAGCTGATCTTGCTAAAGGAGTGGGGTGAATTTAGGAAATAACATTGATATTGTCAATAAAAACATAGACTTGATTAAGTCTATAGAGATTGCTAGATATGACTTACTAAAACAAGATGAAAATAAAAAAACAACCATACATATACCCCAAAGAGGGGAAAATTGAAACAGGGGAGGATGAGCTAGAGGATTTTTTATCTGGAAATGATGAGGAAGATTTTGATCCTGAAGGAAAATGGGGAGAAATTAAAAACCTATTCTCTGGAAGTGCAAATAAAAAACATGGCTCCCCTCTAATGTCTGGGGGGAGACCAGTTTGCAGAGTTAGGAAAGCAGGGAAATCTGGACTGAAAAAAAGAAAAGGGAAATAATTTAAAAAAATGAAAAAATGAGAGGAATTTTCTGGAATATGAGAGGGTTTGGAGGGGACACTAAACAAAGATTCATCAGGGAAATGATAATGGACAAGAAAGTTGATTTTGTGGGACTGCAAGAAACTATGAGACAAACTTTTAGTAGAACTGACCTGCAAAAATTATGTGCAGGGAGGGATTACCATTGACACCACACTCCTTCTAGAGGTAGATCTGGGGGGGCTGTTACTAGGGGTAAATTACACCACTTTAGATGTGATTACCCAAGAAGATGGAGAATACTATATTAGAATGACTGTCCAAGATACACAGAGCAAGTTCATTTGGGACTTGGTGCTCGTGTATGGGAGGCACAATTAGTAAGGAAGGCTAGATTCCTGTCAGAATTTTCTAGAGTTTTGCAACAGAGTGTTAACCCTATTTTGATAGGAGGGGATTTCAATATTATTAGGAAAGCTTCTGAAAAAAACAAACCCGGATCCCCGGGTCATTGGAGCTTTGTTTTTAATGCGATCATTGAACAATCAAATCTCATTGATTTCCCGTTAAATGGGAGACAATACACATGGGGAAATCATCTTGAACAACCCACTTTTGAAAAGCTAGATAGAGTGCTAAGTTGTACTGCATGGGAGGAAAAATATTCCCTTACAAATGTGGAAGCTCTTTATAGGGAGAAATCAGATCATGTACCGTTGTTTGTATGCTCGGGGGATTTGCCCAAGGTTGAACCACTTTTTAAATTTGAAAATGCTTGGCTACAAAGAGATGGGATAGACAAAGTGGTTTGTGACACTTGGAGACAAGCAGGTATCACTGGTTCTAGTCTAGATATTTGGCAAGAAAAAATTAGATTGTTACGGAAAAAGTTGAAAGGATGGAACAGAAACATGAATGCATTGTATAGAGAGTTAAAAAAGTATATCCTTACCAATCTTGATGAGATTGACAAACATAGTGAGCAGTTTGGATTGACTGCTGCTATGAGGCAAGAGCAGCTTGATCTGAGAGCTCAGCTTGAAAGGGTTATGAGCCAGGAAGAGGCTAAGTGGAAACAGAGAGGCAAGGTTAAAGAAATCCTACAATGAGACTCTAATACAAAATATTTACATGCTAAGGCAAATGGTAGGAGGAGAAAGAATAGGATTACAGCTCTAAATCAAGAAGGGGGTGTGCTGACTGAAGAAAAAGAAATAGTGGAATATATAACAGAGTTTTACAAAAAAATATTTGGACAATCTGAATGTAACTCAATCTCTCTTCAGATAGATAACCCTATAATGGTATCTAGTATGGACAATAATAAATTAATTGAACCTTTTACTGAGAAGGAAGTAAAGGAGGTTATTTTTAATATGGCACATAACAAATCACCTGGTCCAGATGGCTTCAATGTGGAATTCTATCAACACTATTGGGATCTGATTAAATCAGACTTGATGAATATGTTCTCGGATTTCTACAAGGGGGGAATGGATATATCTAGGCTGAACTATGGGGTGATTACACTAGTGCCTAAGGTATAGGGGGCTGATCAGATTCAGAAATTTAGACCTATTTGTCTGCTGAATGTCAGCTTTAAATTTTTTACTAAGGTACTCATGAATAGGTTGGTGGGGGTTGCTAACAAAGTGATACTCCCTAATAAAACTGCCTTTATTAAAGGTAGATTTATTATGGATGGAGTAGTGATTTTACATGAAGCTCTAAACAACATACATGTAGAAAAATCTAATGCCCTGGTGTTCAAAGTTGACTTTGAAAAAGCATATGATAAAATTAAGTGGTCCTTTGTGTTACAAATGATGAGAGTTAAAAAATTTCCAGAAAAATGGATTAGCTGGGTAATGCAGACCATAAGAGGAGGCAAGGTGGGCATTAAGGTGAATGATAGAATTGGTAGCTACTTCCCCACATACACAGGCCTGAGACAAGGGGATGCTTTATCACCCCTGATCTTTGATCTTGCTGCTGATGCCCTAGCTATTATTATGGATAATGCTAGGAAAAGTGGCTTGATCAAAGGGGTGATAGGAGATAAGATTGAACATGGGGTCAACATGCTGCAATACGCAGATGACACGATTTTTATGATGGAAGATGACATTGAAAGTGCACAAAATTTAAAATTCGTGCTGACCTTGTTTGAACAAATGTCAGGTTTAAAAATAAACTTCCATCACTACTGGAATTCACCAGTTTGCATTCTGCCTCGGCGGTCGGCAAACATCTATACGGCGGACGACAAACGACTTTGTCGTCTGCCCCCGCACGACAAAGCACCCGTCGGCTATTTCTTCAGCAAAGGGGTGCTTTGCCGTCTGCCGAAAATCGACGGACGGCAAACCACCTTTGCCGTGCGCATTTGTGCAAGCAGACGGCAGAGCGGGCATGACGGCGAACCTTCCCCAGCCGGCTCCGTCAGGCCGTTAACGACGGGGTTTGCCGTCTACTGACAGACGACACACTTTGCCGTCTGCCTCAAAACTAGCCGTCTGGCCGGCCAGCTCCGTCAGGCGTTAATGCCGTCTACTGACAGACGGCAAACCTCCCCACTTTGCCGTCTGCCTTGCTGGAGGCAGACGGCATAATAACCAAATGGTCACCCAGCTGTTGCCAGATTGCACAGCTGGGCGCCACGTGTCCGCTTTGCCAACTACAAGCAGACGGCAAAGGCCTTTGCCGACAGCTTGTAGACGGCAAAGAGGCTGTATAGCCTCTGTTTTTTCTGTTTCCTTTTAAATCCCTGCATTTGACAAAAAGATAGCAATATATATACATATACATCTTCTCCAACAGTTGTTTAAGCACCCACACATGTTGATCAACCAAACCTATATGCATTTATATATATAGTCCCATATAGTCTCAAACACACAAGTGATCAAACACATGTTCTCCAAACACAAAGTATATACATAGTACATAGTGACTAAGCTACAAGTGACCAAAACAGTTCATAAAACTAAGCTACAAGTCCAAATGCACCATTCCATCATAGCATGACTCCCTTGAAGCAAATCTGCAAAATGAAGCTAAGAAAGTTATAAGAAGAATAAGGAGAAGAAGAAGAAGAAGGAGAAGAAGAGAAGAAAAAGAAGAAGAAGACGAAAGAGAAGAAGAAGAGAATAAGAATAAGAAGAAGAGAAGAAGTAGGAAATAAAGAAGCAATTGTAATCAAATTGAGATAACTTTAGCATATTTTGAGGAAATGAAGCTAACTTAGCATTTTTTGAGCCAATTAAGCTAACTTTAGCAATTTTGATCAAATGAAGCCAACTTTATCATATTTTCAGTAAATTAAGCTCACTTTAGCATTTTTTGAGGTAATTAAGCTAACTTTACCATTTTTGAGCAATTTAAGCTAACTTTAGCAATTTTGATCAAATGAAGCCAACTTTTTCATATTTTCAGTAAATTAAGCTCACTTTAGCATTTTTTGAGGTAATTAAGCTAACTTTACCATTTTTTGAGCCAATTAAGCTAACTTAGCATTTTTTTAGGGAATCAAACTAACTTTACCATTTTGTGAGCAAATCAAGCTAACTAAGCATTAATAAAGAAAAATAGAAGACAACTTACCGGAGTGTAGCCCTCAAGGCTGAGGTGGCTGAGAAGCATCCGTCGGGTTGGCCGATGTTGACGGTGGAGAAGGGTCATGGGACGCAGCCCGAGAGTTATGCTGCACAAAAAGATCAACTAGAGGTTAGCACGACGCCACTCAATATGGTATTGATGATCATCGAAAGATACTCACCGTACCCACAGGAGAAATGATCGGCATCGGTGGAGCGGCCTGACCAGTCTTCTCGCACATAGTCTGCACATTTGTTTTTCATGAGTCAATCATATTAGTTAGTAATATAAACAAAAATTATAACATGCATTCTTTGGGTGAATATGAACAAGTGACTTACCACGAAGAGCTCATACAAGGCCCGGTTCGATGCATCGTGTCGTGCCGCGGCCTCCTCGAGAGCCTTCGCCGTCCTCTTCTCCGCCAGCCGCTCTCTCTCCGCTGCCTTCTCCTCTGCCAACCGCTCCTTCTCCTCCAGTAGCCGCTGGGTGTTCTGTCGCTCTTTCTCAAGAGCTTCCTGCAACCCCACTCCTCTAGTTAGCATTGTAATATTCGATGAGAGAAAACAAGAATGCAAGAGTCCTTATGGATAACCTGGATAGCGAGGTCGACTGGCCGCGGACGAGTCCTTATAACAGAAGAACTCGTTTGGCGCGCCTTGATCTCAGGAAGATTCTTATCACACCTAATCAACTTATCTCCAATGGCCATGGCGCCATGGCGCCTTCCGCCACCAGAGATCATCACCAGCTCCGGGTCAATAGGCTTCCCAATCGGGGTGTAAGCCTCCCCGTGCTTCTCCTTCGCCACCTCAGTATAAGCCTTGAGCTTCTATAGGCGGCAATGTTGGTGACTCTGAGAGCGCCTTGGCCTTCTTGTACGACGCTGTATGGGACATGCCATACATGTCGAACACCTGAGGCACCTCCGTTTTATTATGCTCCGCCTAAAAGACAAAGCAAAGCATGATATTAGTAAGTGGGTGCCTAAAATACAAAGCAAAGAAGAATTTGCACATACCCATTTATTCCCGTATCCAGCTAAGTTACGGCTGCCTTGATGGTGTGGCACACCAACCATTTGGGTGCGCCGGTCCTTGGCATTGTTGTGGACGGCCAACCAGGCATCTGAGCACCAGTGGTCCACAATGACCTCCCAACAATCCATCTTGTCCGCACACCATCTCGGCGACGCCTAAGTTAGTAAACAAGGAAACTAATAAGTAGCCTAGATAGGAATCAAATCAAGCAAACTATTCAAGACTTAAGAAGGGTTACCGTCATGTACTGGGCCCTGGTCAGAAACTTCTTGCGGCAGTCCTTCTTGCTACGCTTGCGCCCTTGCTTGGCGTAGTAGTCACGGACTGCCTGCACTCGCATCTCGTGCTTTGTGTTCCGCAAGAGGCGCGTGGCCTCTGCAACTATCACGTCCTCCGCCTCCTGCTCCTTGGACTCATCGACCTTGTAGTAGACCTGCAATAGAACGAGACAACACTGATGAGTGCACCAACTAGCTATTGTCAAGATTTTATTGTGTGAAACAGAAATTACCCAAAAGCTGTTGATCACCATGTCGGCTCTGGTGTGGCATTCGACCCCGTTGATGGTCGTATCCGGCGGGGCCGGGGCAGCACAATAGTGCTCCCATTTGAGTCCAGGCTGCGGAACCTCATCAGGTCCGGGCAATTGAACCAGCCCCGGGAAGTTCTCCCTGACGAGCACACCAAGGATGGAGTTGGGATTGCGGACACCATTGCCGTATATCCAACCCCTGCAGTATAAAAAGACAAAGACATCAGATAGACATAAGTATAGAAGGTACCGGAAGAGAGTATAAGTGCACTTACGTCTCTCCATCAGGCGTAATCAACCACTTATGGGCGGGAGTCACCGGCACGGACGGGAGCCGTGTACCCCCACGCTGGTACACGGTGGTACCCTCAGCCACCTCCTCCTCATCCGTAGTGTCCATCTCGGCACCAGCCTCCCCCTCAGGCGTGTGCTGCTCCGGCTGGCCCGGCCAGGGACTCCAGGTCGTGCGGGTGGACTTAGCCTCCTCCTCCACCTCAGGCTGGTGGATCAGAGTGTCCGAGGAGGGATCCACCCTGCAGTGCTCTGGTGAATCAGCCGGAGGTGGCGGCGAGGAAGCAGCAGCAGGTGTCTGTCTCCCTTTCCCGCGACCACCACCTGCTTTGCCTCTCCCGGTCTTCTTACGACCTCTCCCCCTGGGCACCTCATCAGTAGAAGGAGGAGGCGAGGAAATACTCTCGAGCAAAGACCTCCGTAGAGCCAGAGGTGGGAGCGCATGACCCCTCCCTCGCGAGCCTGAGGTCTCGCCCTCCATATCTGTCACAAACCTGCCAAGAATTAAAATAAAATAATTAGTACAATGAGAAAAAGAATTAATAATACAAAAGTAATTACTGCAATAATGAGAATATATATATATATATAAAGTTGAGATGCATACAACTAACAATAGTCGGGATCATCGGTATCTTCTCCGCGATCAATTGAAGGATCGTCATCACTATCACGCGTGTCGTCGATAATGACGGCCTCATCAGGTTCAACAACACCAACATTTGGAAGGCCTTTATGTAAACGGTCAAGCATGGACAGGTCATCTGGAGCAGTAACCTCTTCTTCTTCAGGCTCTTCAACATCGTCGTTAGCGGGTTCACTCTCATTGTCTTCTTCCATGTTCTGAGGTTGCGTAGAGCGGTTTCGGAAACGTTTTTTTATCACGCGTGTTTCTTGGAAGAATTCTCCTTCATATGTCTCTGGGTCAATGTGGGGTACATAATCCTCTTCATTTGGGGGAGGTGGTCTAATATGAGGTGACACGTCATAAACAACATCCCAACCTTTCAGGTTTTCAACCGTTTGGCAGGGGTAGGATAGATAGAAAACCTGGGTGGCCTGTTGAGCCGTAATATAGACATCGGGGACATTAAAATGGGTGTCTTGTCGAATTTCGACTAGACCTACATGTTCATGAGTTCGTCTAGTCCTCGACGGGAGAAAGCAATGACATTTGAAGACAACGGCGTTGGGAGGATTTTCACCATAGAATAGAAGTTCGTATATTGCTTCAACTCTTCCATAATACTTAATACCTCCGTCGCCGACAGCAGAGACACCCGAATTTGTACTTTTTCGATCCCCTTAAGCGGTTGCATGTACACATCCATATTCTTCCCCGGATATTTGGGCCCTGGTATTATCAACGTCAGGAAAATGTTCTTCCTTTTCATAATCTCTGAGGGGGGAGATTGAGTGGCATGACAAATACAGGCCAACAACTGTATGAGGCTGCCATCAGACCGAAAGGATTGAACCCATCTGTGCCGACGGCGATTCGGCAATGCCTTGGCTCCTTAGCTTTTTCCGAATGTTTTTCATCAAAGTGCTTCCATGCTGAACCATCCGATGGGTGAGTCAACATCGGCTTCCCATCTGCATCAAATTCTGTTCTCTTCCCATGTTTGTGCCATGTCATCTGGCTGGCTGTCTCTTCCATCATGGCGTTGAATTCTTGGTATCACTGGAATATACCGAAGAACATTTACGGGTATTTTGGTCTGCGTCTTCTCACCTTGACCATTGTCTACCACAACATACCTGGATGACTTGCATTTGGGACAATAGTCTTCGTCCGCATACTCTTTCCTAAATAAAGCACATCCATTTTTACAAGCATGTATATGCTCATAGGGCATCTTAAGTACCTTGAGGATTTTATCCGATTGGTACAGGTTTGCAGGCATAACATGATCTTTTGGTAGAAACCGCCCAATTAGGGTAGTGATCGCATTGTAGCAATCTGTGCCCAAGTTGAATTGTGCCTTCAAAGCCATCAACTGTGCGATGGCATCGAGCTGACAAAGCTCAGTGTGAGCGTGCAACGGACGTTTTGAAGACTCCAACATCTCATAGAAGGCCTTCGCAGATTCCTCCATCTCATCGTCCTCATTCCGCGCATCGTCAAAGTCCTGCACCATGTCTTCGATCCTGGTTCCGTACTCATCCGTGCGCTGACGGACCACCTCCTCTCTCCGTCGTCCGCCAGACTCGCCATGGAAGCTTCACACCGTATAACCAGGCTTATAACCCCACTTCTGCAAGTGTTTACCCATATCCACCTCTGTCGCCTGTTTATAATTGTCGCACCTAACACAGGGGCACCAGGTTTTTCTCTGCCCATTTGCAAACGCCGCTCTCAGAAACTCCTTGGTTTTCATTGCCCATTCATTGCTGATCTCTTTCTGATTAGGGCGACCAGTGTACATTCACGCACGATCATTGCTCATCTTGTCGCTACAACTAGCTACTAAACAACAAATATACCATTTTATTACGTCCACTTTTTATTGCTTTTATCATACATAGCTACGGCATATGCAATTAACCTACACACTAATAGGTAAAGATAGGTCCTAATCCCACCCGAGTATGTATGTAGATTGGGTCGGTTTCCCATGCTTTGGTCCCGATCCGACGCGGTATTTCGGCAGCACCTCCCCGCTGTTCTCCTAATACACGTCTCGACAACAAGCCGAGAGGTTGTGTATCCGGAGAACAACAGGGAGGCGCTGACGAAATACCGCGTCGGATCGGGACCAAAGCATGGGAAACCGACCCAATCTACATACATACTCGGGCTGTCCATGGATAACGTTGGACAATTCAAAAGAATCACTATTATAAATATGCAAATTAATGCATATTTATAATTGTAACCCTTTCGAACGGGAGACGCATACTGGTTACGCGACTGACGTAGCTAGTGTCATCGGCACGAAGGCCGGAACAGAGCAAAAGGAAGGGGGGAGGAGGATATAGGCCTTTTTTACTCACCCTCGAACGCAGGGGAGGTCGTCGATCACGAGACCCTCGACGGCGGTGCTCGAGGTGAAGGGGAAACAGCTGCAGATTAAAATTCATAAAATCAACACAAACACTAGTACCGGTAATTAAGCTAAGTAATACTAACATCTAATTACTAACTACATTATCTACTTTCTTATTCTTCATTTTCTTCTTTTTATTTTTCTTCTTCTTTATTCCTTATTCTTCGATCTTCTCTTTCTTTTTCTTCTTCTCTTTCTTTCTCTTCCTCTATTAAATTTATTTTCCCTATTCTTCTTTCTCCTCTTTTCTTCCTATTCTTCTTATGTTTCCTATTTTTCTTCTACTTCTTCTTTGTCCTCTTCTTCTTCTTCTTCTTTTCTTCTTCTATTTATTTTCCTTCTTCTATTTCTTTTCCTTCTAACTATAACTAATTAAAACTAAATCTAACTACTTAAAACAGAAATCAAATCCTAACTAATTATGCTAACCTACAATCTTACTAACTACAAATACTAACACCTAAGACATAATTACTAACTAGTAACATTGCAATTGAATTAACAGAAAAAACCCTAAACTAACTACACTAATAAACCTAAACTAACTAGAACTAATAAAACCTAAACTAACTACACTAATAAACCTAAACTAACTACACTAATAAACCTAAACTAACCTAAACCTAAACTAACAACTCTAATTAACAGAAAAAAAGAAAAAAAACAGGGGAGGAGGCTTACCAGGGGTGGGGGGAGGTGGCGGCGGTGGCGGGAGGTGGCACCGGCGAGGAGGGTCGTCGGCGGCGAGACCTGCAGCGGCGCCGGTCAGACGAGAGGAGAAGAGAGGAGGAGAGGGGAGGAGAGGAGAGGAGAGGGGAGGAGAGGAGGAGGGCCTCACCGGAGGTGAAGGCGGCGGCGCGCGGGACGGGGCAGGGCGGCGGCGGCGGGGGGTCGCGGGAGAGAGAGGGGTTTGGGAGAGAGAGTGGAGAGAGAGAGAGAGGGACCGTGCGGGGGGGGGGGGGGGGTTAACGGCCCACCGCTTTGCCGTCTGCCGATAGACGGCAAAGGACCATATGCCGTCAGTAGGCAGACGGCAAAGCGGTGGGCCGTTAGCCAGGCCGCGTGCCTCGCTTGGGTGGGCCCCAGCTGGAGGTTTGCCGTCTGTCGACGGACGGCATATGTTCCTTTGCCGTCTGCATGGATGCGGGCAGACGACAAACATGTGGTTTGCCGTATGTATGCGTGTTACCGTCTGTACTTAGGGCAGCGGACGGCATACAGCTGCTTTGCCGTCCGCCCCGACGAAATGCAGACGGCAAAGCCGCTGGCCCATGGCAAACTGGTGAATTCCAGTAGTGCATAAGAGTGAGTTGTTTCTGTTTGGGGAGGCAAAAAACAAGAAGCAAGATTATATTGAGATATTTGGATGTGAATCAGGAGATTTACCCATGAAATATCTAGGTTTCCCTATTGATGAGAAAAGAATCAGAAATAGGGGGTGGGTTAAAACTGAGGAGAAGATAGGAGGGAAGTGCCAGACCTGGTAGGGGAAATTGTTAGATAGTGGAAGTAGGATTACACTCATACAGTCTGCTCTTACTGGAGTACCTTACTACATGATGTCTTTTTACACTCTTCCCTGTGGGGTAAGAAAGAGAATAGATTTTTACAGAGCCAGATTTCTATGGCAAGAAGATGATAATACTCGAAAATACCATCTGGTGAACTGGAATACAATATGTAGACCAAAAGAAATGGGAGGTCTAGGGATAAAAAATTTAGAACATATGAACACTGCCCTGCTGAGTAAATGGTGGTGGAAAATATACACCACAGAGGGGATTTGGCAAGAATTGTTATGCAAAAAATATACTAAAACATCAGGGATATCTGCGGTAAAACACAGACAAGGAGACTCACACTTTTGGCAAGGGCTGCTAAAAATTAAAGACGCCTTCCTTGAGTGTTGTGTGTTTCAGGTAGGAGAAGGCAAGAATGTGAGGTTCTGGGAGGATAGTTGGTTAACTGACAAACCTTTAAAATTCTTATATCCTAGACTCTACAATGTGTGCTTTGATACAAACTTGTCTGTAAAACAGATATTTGATAAAGGGCTTGACAATGTGAGATTTAGAAGAACTTTGTGAGGGGAAAGGTTGGATCTATGGACACACATCAAAGAAACACGTGCAGAGGTGGTCCTAAACAATGAAAAAGATGTGATAACATGGAGATTAACTAAGAACAAAAAGTTCACTCTAAAATCCATGTACAAACGTCTAGTGGAAGGAGAGATCAATTTAACAATGAGGTTTGTGTGGAAAATCAAAGTTCCTGCCTGTTAGAAAAAAAATTCTATATTAACAAGAGATAACCTGGAAAAAAGGGGATGGCTAGGTGACAATGGATGTCCTTTTTGTGGGCAAACTGAAACTGTTACTCATTTGTTTTTCAAATGTTCAATGGCCAGAGTTCTGTGGAATGTTTTAAAATGCTCTTTTAACTTGCATAGAGAGCCTGCAGATATACATGACCTGCTGTATGTATGGATTGAACAATTTGATATGACAGTGAGAAAATTCATGATGGTTGGGATATGTGCTCTATTATGGACAATATGGAGGATTAGAAATAGATTGGTCTTTGATAATGTGAGGGTAATTGACCCCATTGTGCCTGTTAACATGTTAACTAACTGGTTATCTGATTGGGCGATCCTGCAGAGAAACCAAGAAAAACAGGAGCTGCTAAAGAAGGGGGTGGCTATGTATGATCAAGTGGCGAGGGAGGTCTTTAGAAGAGCTACTAGATGGGGTTTCCACATACCAAGAATCGAAGAGGGTGGCTCATGAAGATCTGTTCTGTCGCTGCTGAAGTCTACATGTGCCTTGATATCTACCGCCTGAGCTTTAGTATTACTAGTATATGTATTTGCTACATATTTCCTCGTACTGGACAAGGCTAGGAGCACCGAGTTGCTCTGTGATTGATCATGTCAGTCTGTGTAGGAGGGCTGCTATCTGATGGTGTGAGCATCAGTTTGGTAGTTCCCCCCTTTTGTATCTCTCTTTGCTGTATGGCAAAGAGATGATATAATGTTTGATGTAGGGACAATGTAACAGACGCTTGATTTCTATATATGAAATCGGACAGAGTGCTCTCTTTTATCTAAAAAAAAGTAAGCACTCTGGACAGTGAATTTGTAGTCCTTTAGGAGCGATCCAGATGGCCTCATCTCTAGTATTCGGGCTAAGGCGAACAGCACTGGTAATCTCCCAGACTTGGAGGTACTGAGCCAGGGCAGGCATCGAGAGACCTCCAGCGATGTCCCTGACCCAGGACCAGTTGCAGAGGGCCTCCTTCACCGAGCGCTGCTTGTGATCTTGACGAAGGATAACAGATGCAGCGCCAGCACAGCCAAGGATCACCCGTCAGGAAGCCACCTATCAGTCCAGAATTTGGTCAACTCCCCATTTCCCAGCTTGAATTTGCAAGCAGCAGCAAAGAGATCCGACACCTCCTTCTCAGTAGGTTCAGGTAGGCACTGCCAAGGACGACCCTCCATCCATCACTCCTTTAGTTAGATATTTAATCGCAACAGCTTCACCGCTTCTTCGGCATCCATCCTTTTCATTAAAACTAGAAGATAACCCCGCGCGTTGCAGCGGATATTTTCATAAGAACTCTACAATGGATGATGTGGATAATTTTTTAATAGCTAAAAATAGATTATGTGTATATCTTGTATGTAGATTGTAGACATCGACTATTATATTAATAAATGTTGGTAGAGATGATATGAACAGTTGCTTGGTTGATAGATAAAGTGATGTTCATACACCCGCGTGTTGCGGCATAAATCTTTTTAAGGATTTTATTGTTAAACAAAATGAGTTACAGATGTATGAAATATGAAGTTTTTGTTATAGACGCATGCAAGATTCAGTTGATCACAATAGTCTATATCTCTATAAGAACTTTGCAATGTAAATTGAAAAGCTATAAGATGCATGTAAATAAAATTGGATGACATGAACAAATGATTGGCTAAAATAGTGGGTGATGTGGATAAATTGCATGTTCATATAGATAACATAAATTCATCTTAGTATGACATGGACAAATGATTGGCTATAGTAGTGGATGATGTGGATAGCTTGCATGTTGAGATAGACACTTTAAATGCATCTTAGTGGGGTTTTATCTTATAAGAGATATAGATAGATTGGTACATCAAACGTTCTATGATTATTCGACCTTCTAATTCTTTTAAGCACAAAACAATGGTTACTGCTGTTGCTACATCTATTTCTAATTTAACTGGATGTTTAATCCCAATAACATCGATCACCACTTCTCCAACATCAAAGTTTTCTAAATGTTCATACACTGATACACATATCAGTATGTCATGATCATTTAGCTTTATAATTCTTTTTAACATAGTATAATCATAAAATGCTCATATACAGGTACATACACCAACCCATATAAATGCACCCAAGTACATCCTATCTCTTTATCTAATTTTGAAAACCACACTTTTAATTTTAAAAACGTTTATTCATTTTTAAAATATTTTTGGAACTATAAATGAAAAATCATGTAAAATCAGACGCATGTCCCGAGCGACCATTTGCGCTCGCACGATATTGCCACTATAAATAGCACATACCATTTGCTTTCATACCAGATCATCGCCCCATACCAGTATGCAGCTCATGTTAACCATCCCATGGAAAAGGCAAAATAAAATAAAATAAAATAAAATAAGATATAAATATACCATTATGCAGCTCCAATAACATGTTTTCCTTTTATTCTTTCAAGAGCAAACATGATCTCCTGAATGTGGAGTATCAATCATCCATCGGACATTCTCTTATTCTTCCCCTCTGAATAAAACTCACTCGCTTGTGTAGTCTGTACTGAAGAACTTCAGGGCGTCTATGAAGGGCAGTTCGCCTTGCAATCCTGCGGCGTCCCGAAGCACGACGACCCACCGGGCCCTAATTCATCACAGCACCAGCAGTTATCGCCTCGAGAACAACCTCCGCAACAGTAAGGAGAGCACGTGTTCAGGCTGGTCTTGCTGTCATTGCTGCCGCCGCCGCTGCCGGCTCCGCCGCGTTCGATCCCGTCGTCCAGACGACCGCCGCGTGAACGCACCTCACGGCCTGCACCGAGTACCGGAATGAATTGCATTGCATCAGATACGTACTGTGCTTAAATAGGGACGATAACCATCAGTTACGAGCTTACACAGATCATGTAGAGACTTACACTTGGCGGACAATGCATGGCATACAAGGAGGACGACGAGCAAAACCGTTGCCACCTTTGCTTTCATCTGGCTGCCCAACCTTCGCCGCATCATGTATGGTCGAGGTCACACAACTGCTATGCTCAGTCGTATCGGGTGCTATATATATATATACACATACAGATTACATCAGAATGGCGGTGCTAAATGACTCGAAATTTAAAGCTATAGCAGAAAATAGCAAGCTATTAATTAGCACTATTTTTAAATTTATCAATGTTGAAAGTGCATAGCTTAGCGGGAGAGCCCTTCGAAAACTATAGGACGCTGTAGACCTACAATGTGTTATTTATAACTTTAGTAATATAAACTTAATACACACTGTTGGTCCATTCTTAGCTTAAAGTTAAGGTACCTGCTCACAAAAGTAACTCATCAAGGTTGTTGAGTAATAGGACATTATGGCTTAGCCATTTGATGTCTCAACTACAGTGTGCACCTTTAGTTAATTTGAGCACACATGTGTATCAATGGTAGAATTTGGACTTGGTCATATAACGAAGAACCCCAAATTTATGTTCCAAAGTGATTGTATCAGTTCCACATAAGTTTATGCACATACGTACCTACAAAAGTAACTCATCAAGGTTGTTGACTAATGGAACTTTATGGCTTAACCATTTAAAGCCTCAACTACAGTGTAGACCTTCAGTTAATTTGTGGGCACATGTGTATCAATTAATGGCAGTATTTGGACTTGTCGTATAACAAAGAACCCAAAACGTTTGTTACAAAGTGATTGTGTCAGCTCCAAATAATTTTATGGACATCTGAAAAATGAAACTTATTTCTGTAATGTTAGTCGGATTTGGTCCTCTCCAAATATAGTCGGCAGAACCTATTTTACGTTGGTTTCCCATGATTCAAAAAATAGAATTTCATCTCATTTTATAGATATATAAAGCTATAACAAAGTACATGTCGAATGACACAAATAAGAAATAGCTAAAGAAGTACTCCCTCCATTCCAAAATGTTAAAATATGATCCAAATTCGTCTACCGTGTTATACACGGACACCGTGTCATGATCAGTGTGGGACTTTGTGTTGGTACCGGCGCGTACGAATACAACTCGTTTACTTGTCCTATTAGGACTCTTATGTGTAACCTCCTATATATACCCTATGTAGTCGCACCTATAGACGGCCTGTCGTCTCGTGCTTGTAATACTCCTCCATCATAGTGAATAAGGCTGGACGTATCGAGCGGGCTTTTCGGCCCGCTCGTGGACCGAAATTAACCGGACCGAACGGTCCAGGCCCGATAGATATTGCGGCTGGGCCGAGCTGGGAAAAGAGGCCCGTTCAACCTTCGGTCCGGTCCGGTTTTGGACCGGGCGGACCGAGCGGACCGCGGCCCAGTAAACTCTTCAGACAATTTTTTTATTTCTCTGCATCCCCCCAACGTCAGGCCGACAGGCCCAGAGTGATCCCTCCCCTGTTCGCATTCAGTTCTTCCCCGTCTCGAGTTCACGATGTAGGCGGCGACGGGCCGACGGCGGCGGCGGCGCCTCCCCCCTCTTCATTCCCTCGCCACTGCCCCTCTCCTCTCCATCCCTCCTAGGTGGCAGGTATCCAGTGAACCTTAAGCGGCTCTCTCCTCTCCATCCCTCTTCATCCCTCCATCCCTCACGCCATTCTGTCCTCCCAAGCAGCGGCTGGCCGGTCCATCCCGAGCAGCAGCAAGAGGAGGATCACTCTGGAGGACGCAGTAGCAGCAGCGCCGAGACGCCGCCGTTCCCGTCTCCCTTGGTTCCTCACCGAGCGGCACGAGCACGAAGAGGGAGGACCTCAGGTCAGTGCCTCTAGTTCTGACCATCTCCATTTAGTTCTCTAGTACATATTTTATCTATACTTTGTTCATATTATTTTCTGTTTTTGTTCATAATAAAATGTTGATGATTTTGAGGTTCGTTATTTTCTGTTTTTGTATGTTAATTGTCCAGTTTGTTAATTGTTCATAATAAATTGTTAATTCATAGTAACTTGATGTATGTGAATGTAGATGTAGAGATTGGTTATTTTCTGTTTTTGTATATGTAGGTTGAATATTTGTTATTTCTATATGTGGAGGATGATGATGTTGTATGTGCTATTTTTTAATTGATAATTAATTGCTGTTTTTTTTGTAGAGAATGGTGAAAGAGAAAAAAATTTTGGGATGGATAAGGAGAAGGAGAAGGGGAAGGGGAAGGTGAAGGCGAAGGAGAAAAGCTTGAAGTACTTAATTAGGAAAGATTCGCCGCTTCCCCCGCCGGTTTTGAGCAAGGCCAAGCCACTAAGAACCAAGGCAAATGACCATGACAATGCCCCAATCGCAGAGTTGTTGTATAGGGTAAAGAAACATGCTCCGCCGCCTCGGTGTCTCCCCGATCCCTCTGGCTTAGGCATTCGTGCTGCACAAGCCGATGCCTCTGGCTCCGCAATCGACCCCAAGGTGCTATGATTGTTTTGTTTGATGATGGATGTAGGCATGTAGCAATATCCTCATATTGTTCTTGTTTTTCTTATTTGTGTGCTCATGTTTGTTAGGTGCTAGAGGAGAAGGAAAATGAGGAGGTGGAGAATAAAGAGGAGGAGGACGATAAGGACGAGGACGTGGAGGAGAAAGATGATGAGGAATTTGATGAACAAAATGAGTTTCTGGTTCCGGATGGGCAAGGAGGTGCTGATATGTCGGATGAGGATTCCTCGTATGGGTATATAGAGTCAGCTGATGAACTAGAAGGAGGTGATGATATGTCTGAGGAAGAAGTTCTTGTGCATGTTGTTTTAAGTGAGGAGGAGGCAAGAGATAGGGAAAAGAAAAGGACCAAGAGACCTAGTGTGAAAGTTGCCAATGCTTCTGGGTGGATAACATCAGATGTTTGACCCCATTTTCACAAGGTCATTGAGGAATCAGAGACCGAACCTGGAAAGACAATCATGTATGCGCATTGCAATTATTGTGAAAAAAAAATCGCAAAGGTGGCGGCACCACAACCGTTAGAAGGCATCATCTTGGTTGCCAGAATTACAAGAATACGGTAGCTAGGTAAGCCATCCAATAAACTCTCTTCTTTAGAAAAAGTAATGCTACAACAAGTGGTCCAACAATGATCCCTTCCATTGAGTATGATCAAGCAACCATCAAGGAGCTTGTTGCTAAGATGATATGTGTGCATGAGTATTCATTTAGAATGGTTGAACATAAGTGGTCTAATGAAGTGCATGAATCCAAATTATAAACCCATCGGAAGGAAGGAAATAAGAGCGGAGTGCATGAGAGTTTACAAGAAAGAAAAGGAGGTGCTTCGATCTATTTTGTGGACAAGCAACCAAACCTTGTCTTACATGTGTGTGGTTGCACACTATATAGATGAAGATTGGAAAATGCAAACTCGTGTGCTTGCTTTCATAGAGTTGGATCCTCCTCACTCCGGAAATGTCATTGCCGATGCTCTCTACGAGTGTGTAACCGAATGGAATGTTGAGAACAAAATCATCTCCATCACACTTGGCAACGCTTCAAACAATGATGGTGCGGTAGATGCTTTGAAGGCGAAGTTCTTGGTTCGAAGAGGTATACTTGTTGTTTTTGTACATGTAGGTAGATGTATAGGTTCATTATTTACTGTTTTTGCATGTGGAGGTATATGTAGAGGTTGCATGTACTGTTTTTGCTCATATGCTTGCTGTTTTTGCTCACATGCTTGCTGTTTTTGCTCATATGCTTGCTGTTTTTCTCATATGCTTGCTGTTTTTGCTCGTATGCTTGCTGTTTTTGCTCATATGCTTGCTGTTTTTGCTTTTGTGCTTAGGTAGGAACTTCGAAAGCCAATATTTTCATGTCCGTTGTTGTGCACACATCCTCAACTTAGTGGTGCAAGATGGGATAAATGTCATAAAACCATTGATAGAGAGCTTAAGAGAGACGGTTAAATACTTCAAGAGATCACCTGGTCGTCTCCATGCATTTGTTGGCACTTGCACAAGCTTGGGTGTGGAGGTTGGTAATCGTTTGCACCTAGATTGTGTAACAAGGTGGAGTTCAACCCATGCAATGATTAGCACAGCTCGTCCATATAAAGAAGCCTTGACCTCTCATGCGGGTTCCAATGGCAACTATGCTTGGGCGCCTACAAACGCTGAGTGGGATATGTATGACCTTATTAGTCCATTGCTTTAGAGTTTGGCTGAGGTGACAAAAGCATTTCCAGGAAGTTTATATCCCACTTCGAACATCTTTTACCCACACATTGTTGGCGTCAAGATTGCACTCAAAGGAGCAATGGAGAGTGAAAGTGAACACTATAGGGAAATGGGTTCCGCAATGATGGATAAGTTTGACAAATATTGGGAAGAAAAGAATAATTCCATGGTGATTGCTACCGTCTTCGATCCAAGGTACTATGCTTGCTATTTTACTCTCATTCTTGCTATTTTTCTACCATGCTTGCTATTTTACTCTCATGCTTGCTATTTTACTCCTATGTTTGATCCAAGGTACAAGATGAATTCCATAGAGTGGGCCTTTGGACAACTTTATGACGATGAGAGGAGTGAAGTGAGATCGGACTTGTGAACAAAGAGTTGGATACTTTGTATGAAAATTTGTTGCCCAATATAAGCAAGTTGGACGAAGTGCATCTTCTTCTACAAGCATCCCTAACATCCCAATTCAAGCTGGGTATGCGTCCTTCTTATCGGCCCGTTCATCAAGAGTATCAAAGAGTGAGTTGAGGAACTATCTAGAGGATCTATGTGAGCCTCTCGACGTTCCTCTTGATCTTCTTGGTTGGTGGAAGGTGCATGCTCCTAGGTACCCAATAATGGCCAAGATCGCAAAAAGGTTCTTAACTATCCCGACTACCTCTGTTTCCTCGGAATCAACTTTTAGTACGACAGAAAGGATTTTGGGTATGTCAACTTGTCATTTTTAACTTGGTAAATAAACTTGTCAATAACTCACCCTTAACTATGATTTGTCAACTTGTGTCGTATTAGATGCATATAGGAGTTCTCTAAAACCGGTTATGGTGGAGGCATTGGTTTGTGGTGCAAGTTATATCAAGGGTGCGCACATCGACTTGAATGTGGTGGTATGTTTGCTATCTTTTCCTTACCTTTTTTTATTGTATGTGATGTGAGCATTTGGCTAATTTCCACACTTGTAGCCGAGGGATGAGGAGGAGGATGATGATGTTGAGACCATCATGTTACCCAAGAGTGTGGTAGAGAGGAACAATTGGTAACTATTGTTTCTACATGTTTCACTTGTCATACCATACCCAATATATTTATGTGAAAATTTCTTATCTTACTTCTAGATGGATGTTGTTCTTACTATTTTGGAGATGGATGTCAAAGTGATCTTATCATGTGGAGGATAATTTGAAGATGTATGCCAAAGTGATCTTCTCATGTGTTTTGGAACTTGCATATTGTCATGAACTATGTTTTGTCGTTGCAAGTTTGGAGATGAACCACTCATTTGTGTTATGTTGGAACTTGTCAATTCTCATTAACTTGGAGTTGTCATTGCAAGTTTGGAGATGGACCACTTATTTGTTTTATGTTGGAACTTGTTAATTGTCATGAATTATGAATTGCCATGGCAAGTTTGTAATTGTGCCGTTGAATGCTGATATGACCTCATGTGTTGTGGATGTGATATTGTGCTATTGTTGTTGTTGTTGTTGTTGTCAAAATTCATTTTCTTATGTCCAAAAGTCAAAGGAAATGTTGTCCAAATTTTTCGTTGAACATGTATCGAAACTTGCTTATTTTGCGTACATTTCAACCTCTTTTGAACCTCGTAATTAATCTATAGGTTCAACTTTTAGCACCTACATGTTGCTATTATGATCCATGTAATGCTACATGATTTTTCTAGTACATCTATAGGTTCTCTGATCTGTCAATGTTCGACAGTTCCAAAGCGTGTTGTAGCTCGGTGTTCGTTTCTTCAGTTTTATTTAGTTAGCACAACATGTTATGTCTTGTAGATTTTGATCTGAATACTGTCCAGAATCATACCACTAGCCTAGTAGTAGAGCGCTACCACATGCAAACCGTGAGGTAGGTGGATCGAATCGCGCGGGGAACAATTTTTGTTCAGTTTTCCATCGATCCTTCGGGCTGAACCGAGCCGGCCAACTGACGGTCCGGTCCACAGAAAACAGCCCGCTCGGCTCCTCGGTCCGGACCAGACAAACCGCGGTCGGTCCAAATCATGGCTCGGTCCAGGACCGGACCGGATCGGACCGCGTCCAGCCTTAATAGTGAAGTTGTGCCTTCGTGCGTCCGTGGTTTTTCCCGCAAGGGTTTCCATGTTAAATCGGTGTCTCTTGTCTCTACTTTGATCTCGTTTTATCTAACACAAAATATAGTGCGTCTTCGATTTTGGCTCTTCAACTTTGACCATAAATCTAGTCAACGAGACCAACTGCGGAAGAAACAAAAATTGTACCTATTAATTCGTATTTGAATGAAGTTTTCAATTATATAATTTTAACTACCGCCGCGATCGGTATCGTTGGTTAAATTTATGGTCAAAGTTGAACCTCGAAAAGCATGGACGCACTACATTTTGGAACAGAGGGAGTATGTAAAATCATATAAGGAACAAATCCAAACACATTCGATTTTGAAATTCAACTGGATTAACATGCACAATTTCTTTGTGACTATAGTAAGAGTATTGTTTAAATTAAGTTAATAGTGACAAATGTTTAGTAACAACATGTAATAGTAACAAATGAATAGTAACAACATGTAGAATATGAGGTTTGCTTCGATACACCCCCTCGAGAAAACTTTACATATTTCGATGTAGATTAAACTTGAAGAGTGAAAGTTATTCCTTTGGTAAAAAAATTAGATTGCTATCGTCTCTTGTTTATTATGACCTCAGAAGAGGTTCTTCCTTTGTGATAGCGGGCGTGCGCAGCTGGTTTGTGAGCCTGGGCCAGATGAAACAACGATAAATCACAACAATGCCAAATAGTATCATCATGGCAATTTTTTAAATGGGCGTAGAAAAATTGCCTTATCAATTAATTAAGTAGAAAAATGTCCAAATTAATTAATGAAAAGGCAGGCTAAAAATTGATACAAACCAACACTTAGCATGTTATGCATAAGCACACGATTAGCTGATAATAATATCCAACACGCAACGACCACCAATCACCATACTTCTACATCGCAAAGAAAGACCCAACAAGAATAACTTGGCCAAAGATCACATGCATCATCAAAACCACAGAAATAAATTAAACTGTAAAGACTATCCAAAAGACCGATGATCATTCATCAAACAGTTGTGGACGCCTTTCCCATGCGTCACTATTGAAGTATAGATGGGCCTTGGAGCCATTAAACATCTTTGAAAAATCTCTAATTACCCACGTGGGTGACATAGACAAGGTGGTGGGCAATTTAGTACTGCCCCAGAAGTGAAGGAAGTGTTGCATATGTTATTGGAGCATGACAAGAGAAAAGTTTCATGCACGCTTCTCCTTCGCCGCCCGACTCGCCCGCTTGCACGCGTTCGTGGATGATCCAAGTCGAGATCAATCATGTTATGTGTGCGTTCATTTTTCCCGCAGGAACGGTTAATTAATCACGAGTCAATTACGGATGCTTGTTCTACCTCCTCGTGCATTGTCACTGTTGTTCCTCTCGTCGTTGCTGATGCCGACGATCCCATCCAATTCATCGAGTGCACAACTGTAGGGAAGAGTAGGCCTTGGAAACCCCGTCCTTTGGGATCTTGCACCGGGAAAAGAGCAATTAGGTTTTTGGGAGTGTCTGCGACGGGATTTCTCGTTATCGTTCACCTTCGTCCAATACTTTGACAATGTTCTCATGCTCCTCTATATCACCATTCATCAAGAAGCTGTGAACGCCTTTCCTATGGCGCCACTATTGAAGTATAGATGGGGCTTGCAGCCATTAAATAATTTCAAAAAATCTTTAAGTGTCCATGTGGGTAACATGGACATGGCGGTGGGAAATTTTAGTATCGCTCCAGAAATGAAGAAAGTGTAGCAAATGGTATTGCAGAATGACAAGAGAAAATGTCACTAGTGGACAAACCCCCATATTATCCCGGTTCAAATGGGCCTTCGGTCCCGGTTCAACACCCGGGACCAATGCTGGTCCCGGTTGGCCCACGAACCGGGACCGAAGAGGGGGGAGGGGTCATTGGTCCCGGTTGATAGGAAGAACCGGGATCGGGCCTCCATATTTTTTATTATTTTTTATTTTTTATTTTTTATTTTCTTAATCTAAGATCATTATGGTTAATCTCATATCAAATTGACCTTCGTGGTCAAACTTCCCAAGGGTCACCCATCCTCACACTACTCCAGCCCCAGCACGATTAACTTCTCAGTTTCATTCAACACCTACCCCAACTCGCTTAACAGACACTTGTTGATATATGTATCATATCATTCCTATTAAACCTTGTTGATGTCTAGGACCTTGTTGATGTCTATGTTGTGATGAAATTTAAAAAAAAATTGAAACTTTCCGATCGGTTACCTATTATATTTTAAAGATTTTTAAATTATTTTTTTGCAAAAATATATTTCTTTTTAATTTTGAAAACACATTTTTCATTTTCCGAGTGACAAAAATGGGGTTTTTTGTGAAGATTCTACCAAATATTTGATGTAAACTTGAACCACTTTATTTTTTTAAAATACTAGACCATATTTTATTTACAATTGACCAAAGTTTCCATGTAATATGATTTTTATATACCTCTTCTGAAAAAGACAAATTTCCGCAGATTCAGTTGGAACGGGGTCAAATTTGAACTACATGTGCCTGATAGTTTGCTCTTTATTTTTTGAAAAAATCATTTTTAGATACACAAGTAGTGATTTCATCAAGGATCCACCAACACTTTTGTAAGATTCCACCCCTATCTATTACCGGTCATGCCCTTCGTTTTGACCACTTTTTGAAATCAACAAAAATAATTCAAAAAAAAAATTGTAAAACATTCGCGTGGCATCCTAATTTATGTCTTAGTAACCATACAAAACAACAAACTTGGAATAAGGTAAATATCTTATAAAAGCCTTTTTAAAATGAGCTATCGAGTATGAAGATTCATGACTTTCAAGCCAAATGACCGATGTTACAGCTAGTTTGAAAGGATAGTTTTCTCAAATGATCTCATATTTTGAACATGTGTGTATATTATACTAGCCAACAAGTTTGCCAAAGGAAGTTTTTATTTTCTTTGCACGAAAAATCCATTTTCCATTTTCCGAGTGACAAAAGTAGGGGTTTTTTGTGAAGGATCTACCAAATATTTGATGTCAACTTGAACCACTTTATTTTTGTAAAATATTAGACCATGTGTTATTTCCAATTGACCAAAGTTTCCATGTAATATGGTTTTTATATACCTCTACTGAAAAAGACAAATTTCCGCAGATTCAGCTGGAACGGGGTCAAATTTGAAACACATGTGCTTGATAGTTTGCTCTTTATTTAAAAAAAATCATTTCTAGATACACAAGTAGTCATTTCATCAGGGATCCACAAAGACTTTTGTAAGATTCCACCCCTATCTATTACCAGTCATGCCCTCCGTTTTGACCACTTTTTGAAATCAACAAAAATAATTCAAAAAAATAAAAAAATTGTAAAACCTTCGCGTTGCATCCTAATTTATGTCTTAGTAACCATACAAAACAACAAACTTGGAATAAGGCAAATATCTTATAAAAGCCTTTTTAAAATTAGCTATCGAGTATTAAGATTCATGACTTTCAAGCCAAATGATCGATGTTACCGCTAGTTTGAAAGGATAGTTTTCCCAAATGATCTCATATTTTGCACATGTGTGTATATTATACTAGCCAACAAGTTTGCCAAAGGAAGTTTTTATTTTCTTTGCACGAAAAATCCATTTTCCGAGTGACAAAAGTAGGGTTTTTTTGTGAAGGATCTACCAAATATTTGATGTCAACTTGAACCACTTTATTTTTGTAAAATATTACACCATGTGTTATTTACAATTGACCAAAGTTTCCATGTAATATGGTTTTTATATACCTCTTCTGAAAAAGACAAATTTCTGCAGATTCAGATGGAACGGGGTCAAATTTGAACTACATGTGCTTGATAGTGTGCTCTTTATTTTTTGAAAAAATCATTTCTAGATACACAAGTAGTGATTTCATCAGGGATCCACCAAGACTTTTGTAAGATTCCACCCCTATCTATTACCGGTCATGCCCTCCGTTTTGACCACTTTTTGAAATCGACAAGAATAATTCAAAAAAAATAAAAAAATTGTAAAACCTTCGCGTTGCATCCTAATTTATGTCTTAGTAACCATACAAAACAACAAACTTGGAATAAGGCAAATATCTTATAAAAGCCTTTTTAAAATGAGCTATCGAGTATTAAGATTCATGACTTTCAAGCCAAATAACCGATGTTACAACTAGTTTGAAATGATAGTTTTCCCAAATGATCTCATATTTTGCACATGTGTGTATATTATACTAGCCAACAAGTTTGCCAAAGGAAGTTTTTATTTTCTTTGCATGAAAAATCCATTTTCCATTTTCCGAGTGACAAAAGTAGGGGTTTTTTGTGAAGGATCTACCAAATATTTGATGTCAACTTGAACCACTTTATTTTTGTAAAATATTAGACCATGTGTTATTTACAATTGACCAAAGTTTCCATGTAATATGGTTTTTATATACCTCTACTGAAAAAGACAAATTTCCGCAGATTCAGCTGGAACGGGGTCAAATTTGAAACACATGTGCTTGATAGTTTGCTCTTTATTTTTAAAAAATCATTTCTAGATACACAAGTAGTCATTTCATCAGGGATCCACAAAGACTTTTGTAAGATTCCACCCCTATCTATTACCAGTCATGCCCTCCGTTTTGACCACTTTTTGAAATCAACAAAAATAATTCAAAAAAATAAAAAAATTGTAAAAGCTTCGCGTTGCATCCTAATTTATGTCTTAGTAACCATACAAAACAACAAACTTGGAATAAGGCAAATATATTATAAAAGTCCTTTTAAAATGAGCTATCGAGTATGAAGATTCATGACTTTCAAGCCAAATGATCGATGTTATAGCTAGTTTGAAAGGATAGTTTTCCCAAATGATCTCATATTTTGCACATGTGTGTATATTATACTAGCCAACAAGTTTGCCAAAGGAAGTTTTTATTTTCTTTGCACGAAAAATCCATTTTCCATTTTCCGAGTGACAAAAGTAGGGGTTTTTTGTGAAGGATCTACCAAATATTTGATGTCAACTTGAACCACTTTATTTTTGTAAAATATTACACCATGTGTTATTTACAATTGACCAAAGTTTCCATGTAATATGGTTTTTATATACTATTTATGAAAAAGACAAATTTCTGCAGATTCAGCTGGAACGGGGTCAAATTTGAACTACATGTGCTTGATAGTTTGTTCTTTATTTTTTGAAAAAATCATTTCTAGATACACAAGTAGGGATTTCATCAGGGATCCACCAAAACTTTTGTAAGATTCCACCCCTATCTATTACCGGTCATGCCCTCCGTTTTGACCAGTTTTTGAAATCGACAAAAATAATTGAAAAAAAATAAAAAAATTGTAAAACATTCGCGTTGCATCCTAATTTATGTCTGGGGGCTTATATGAGGGGCAACGGTCCCAGTTTTTGCCAAAAACCGGGACCAATGCCTCGCAGTGCGCCACGTGTTGGTCGCCAGAGCATTGGTCCCGGTTGTTGGCAAAAACCGGGACCGTTGCCCCAGTTGAACCGGGACCGTTGCCATATTCAGACGAACCGGGACCGTTGTCCGGCATCGGTCCCGGTTCTGAAATGAACCGGGACCGATGCCTTTTTTGGGCTGGACGAAAGGGGGGTCTCTCCACTAGTGGGTGCACACGTCGTCCTCCTCCGTTGCCCGCCTTGCCCGCTTGTGCACACGTTTCGTGTATGAGCCTGACCAAGCTCAGACCTATGCCATGTGTGCGTTCATTTTTGCCATATGAATGGTTTATTAATCACGAGTCAATTTGCATGCTCTGGGGACTGATTTGTATCTGATCAGTGGTCCGCGGACGAGTCATAATAAGATTTTAAAGGAGACCAACTTTGAATTTTTAGTAGATTGAGTTCTCAAAAACTATTAAGTATTCTTATGCTCTAAACTCATTTCTCACTTTCTTGCACGGGAACACCTATTGGAGACATTTGAGTCATGGACAACGAGAGCTTCTTGTAACTTTATGTTTTTACATTACTAGTATCCATACTAGATATAGACTCTTGCTTGTTATTGTCTTGACTTGAATTACATATCTTGTTTGATGTACTTTAAAGTTCAAATCTTTGTTGGTAGCCTGTCACCACAGAAATTATCTTTGTAGTCATTTACCTACTCGAGGACAAGTAGGAGTTAAGCTTGGGGATATGTTGATATGTCTCAAACGTATCTATAATTTTTGCTTGCTTAATGCTTATTTTGATGATATTGCTATATGTTTTGATGACGTTTATATCATTTATAACATATTTTTGACTAACCTACTAATTCAGTGCCCAATGCCAGTTTCTTTATGTTATTGTCCATGCATTGCAGAATAAGGTCAAAAATAAAAGCGTTCAGAAAATTCTAGAAAAAATACCAAAAAAATATCCAAGTCGAAAGACTCCAGAATCCCAAAGGAGGTCCCGAGAGAGACCACCCCCTTGCCAGGCGCCTGGCTGTCGCGACCAGGGGGCACCCCTTAGGCCCCCTTTTGGCCTATATTTACCTCTCGCTCAGAAAACCCTCAAGGAGCCTCCCTTCATGCGATTTTTCCACTGTTTTGCCGCCGCCATGATTCCGATCTCGGGATCGCCAGGAGAAGCTGTCCCGGCACCCTGCCGGAGGGAGGATTGACCTCCGAAGGCCTCTCCGTCACCATGATCGCCTCCGGAATGTGTCGTGAGTAGTCCCGAGTCCAAAATCTTTGCAATGGCCGACAAAACTAACGACATATAGCTTTCCCGCTAGCCGACAAAAGAAGGTCTCTTCAAGCGAGGGGAGCTTATATCTTGCTATATGCGAGACATAGCTCTTGCGCTTGCAACCTTGCCCCCAAAAATCTTTGAACCCCGTTCCATGTTGTATTTAACTGGCTCATGACCATGGCTGGGCTAATCAGGTATGCGTGTGGCCTACTTTTATCTATGCAAATAATTTAAATCATTAATTATGGGCTATTTCTTTTAGAGACCATTCTCACATTTTTAATCACGACATGTGTGATATTTGTCGCGACATGAAGGTTTTGTCTTGTTTCTAAGATTCAATTTTACAAAAATAATTTGAATCAAATGAAATCAGATAAAAAAAATTCAAAGGGGAATGTTGAATGCTTACGCCTTTCGTCGAAGCAGTTCCATCGGAGGAACATCGCCTCGTGACTCTAGCGGGATAGGGTGCGATCTTTACGATGTGAGTTGTATTCATTGCGAGGGCCCTCGTCACTTCCTTAGTACCCCGCGTCCGGCACGGGATGAAGTAAATGACCGTCGTCATTGCTGATCCGGCCGTGCTGCACTCGGCATGGACCGGAGCAAAGGCGGAAAACTCTTGCATCGGGGCAAAAGCCTCATTTCGGGCACGACCCATGGGCTTTATGCCCTCATGCAGAGTTGTCGCGACCGACAAATTCACATCGACAGGCGGCCCAACTCACGCTTTTGCTTTGTCGACGGGCTCTCCCATAGATATCTAAAGCTCGCCGTCAAGGCGGAAGTGTAGAACGGATACAGAATAGGAGGAATGATATAGTGCAGTACGCGACCGACTTTAAATAACGGGACGACGAGGGTGTCGACTGAATACTAACTTGAATGCGGGGCGTCAGAGTGGGTTACTCGATGGCCACGCGTTCAATATCGGCAGACCGGCGGATGGGGTCGTAGGTTTCATTTTGGTGGATAATCGTCTCGTCACATGTGTCTTTTGCATTTTGCAGGCGCAAAGAATGGAGCTCTCTATCGGTGCACGTCTCCGGCGCGTAGAGCGAAGCTACGGCCCAAGTGAGCAATCGTGTCGTTCTGGCCTGGCATCAATGTCGGCTCCAGTGAACGATTGCGTCCGTTTAACTTGCATGAATGCACGACAACCGCTTCGGGGGCGCGCGCGCGCGGGGGGGGGGGGGGGGGGGGGGGGTGTTAATTTTGGTCAGATCATCCGGATTTGACAAAACCCTTCCCTCGCGATTCAGAAAATAGGATTTCTCCCTGCTTAAAGCATCATCCACAAATTTAACCAAAAGTACAGGATACAATAAGTGTCATCCAACTGGGGCCACAACATAACAAACCCAGCAACCAAACATGTTCCCGCGCGGTTTGGTTTAGATTTATAGTATAACGGACATGCAAAGCCGTGTTGGTTGGTCAAAGTAATCCGAACAATTTAATTTGAACGGATACGGAAGATTTAAAGATTCGCATTGAAGATGCCCTAAATATTTACTACGCTTGAACGGATCACTCGAGTCGTGCATCTGGAATATCTTGCAAGCAGGAGAATTCACTGAATCACTCAAGTACAGAGTCGAGGAGATGACAATGAAGATGCACCGACGTTCCCCCCGAGCATCCGTGTGAGACCTCGCTGACCAGGACCATATATACGCACCCACACAAATTCTGTAACCAAACTCTCTCTATGTATATATACTCCAGATCGGCCGCGCACTCGGCCGCCGCAAGAAAAGCAGACAGGGCATTCTACTTGGCGGCGCACTCAGGCGGGGCGCCGCCCTTGAACCTCCAGACGTCGGTGCAGTAGTTGTAGATCATGTAGTTCTTCTGCACCCACTGGAGTCGGTCCTGCGCCGTGGCGTCGAGCTCCTGGTACATCCACGCGCCGTTGGACTTGGCGCAAGCGGCGGCGTCCTGCGACGCGCACCCGCTCGCGGCGAGGCCCTTGTAGGACGCCACGAACGGCGCCTTCGACCAGTCCGTCTTGACGCGGCCGCCCTGCGTCGCCCAATCCTCGGCATCCCACACGCTGGCGTACACCCTCATCGGCTGGCTCCGCGGGAACGGCACCCCCGTCGCCGCCTCCCGGTTCCGGTACTCCCTGATCGGCGTCCCGTCCACGAAGAACCTGCACCCGGAGAAAGAATTTGTGCGACGTTGACAAGAGGAAAGATGGATAGAGGAGAGTGGCGTGTGCATGGGGCATACAATACATACAGGATGTGTGTGGGGTTCCAGAGGACGGAGTAGGTGTGGAAGTCGGCGGTGGGATCGAACCACATCCGGAACTGCTGCTCCCGGTCGCCCTTGCCCTGGCTGTACACGTTGGTGTGCACCGTGTAAGGTTGCCCGCTCGCGTTGCCCAGGAACTCGAAGTCGATCTCGTCGTGCGCCGATCCCTGCGACGACAGCTGCGATATACAGTACGTAGTAGACACGAATCAGCACAGTATTCTGCATGATCTGTACGTACAAGGAAATTGACAAAAGGTCCGTACGTAGAAAGTGGCGACGGTGCCGGCGGAGTCTCCGGGGACGAGCTTCATCTGCATGTCGAAGCGTCCGTACAGGTACTGGTTCTTGGACTGGAACCCGGAGCCGGAGGCCCGGTCCAGGGACAGCGTCAGGACGTCGCCGCTGCCGAGGATCTTGCCGCGGCCGTCGCCCCACGTGATGTCCACGTCCTGGTAGAAGTTGCCGGCCGCGCAGGCCACCCCGGCAAGCAGCAGCACCACCAGCAGTGGCAGCACAGAGCTCGGGACTGTTCTCCTGGGGTCGGACGCCATCACTGAGGTTTCTGAATTCTGTCTGCGCTCGGTCTTATATTCTTCTGTGTTTGTCTGTGAGGCCAACGAGTGCAAGTTGTGGGTTTTATAGGCCACTGGAATCGAAGGAGGATGGGTTGACGCGCTCTCATTCCATTCCTTTCGATGGGTAGGCCGTAGGACTAGAAGAAGGATGGTTGGAGCAGAGACAGAGAGATAGATAGTGGAAAGTTGTACTTGAGCTGGATCGATCAACTAGCCCGGAAACGTTGACACAGTCGATCGATCAGAAACCACAGTCCACACGGCTCTGTTGCCAGTTAATTTGCTTCTGGGCCTCTTCTTGGTTTCGTCTGTCCCGGGCACAAGGAAATCACTGATGGCGTAGAAACATATGGCGCCCCACGGAGAACGTAGCTCACCGGGTCATCGGGCTAGCTGCATTTGTTCGGCAGGTCTGGACGTTGTCACCTGTTTTGGTCCCAGCTGAACGTTGATCAGTTTTCAGTACTGGTACGTTACCAGTTAGCAGAAAGGTTCTGGTTTTTTTTTTTTGTAGATATGTGATGGGCAAAGATATGGTTAGGCTAGGCAGGCACACGTATAAGAGCTCTCCTTGTACGCGAGGTTGTTTACATGTCATGTCCTGCATCAGCTAGCTAGCTTGAGCCAGCCTTGCATGCTCATCTGATAAGGGGAATTTATGAAGTACCTAATTGTAGGCGAATTAGGAATGACAATCATGTATCAACGCATATTTATAAAGTACTTTCTCCGGTCCATAATAAGTGTAGGTCATCTAGTACAGTATCTAATTGCATGCATGGTTCAAATTTTGCAACAACATTGCTACAAAAATCTACCGCCTCTGTCCCAAATTACTAATCGAATATTTCTTTATATATGAATGTATCTAGACTTCTTATTAAATATAGATAAATTTGTATCTAGAGAAATTTGTGTCAAGTAATTTGAAATAAAAAAGTACTCCCTCCGTTCCAAAATAACTGTCGTAGCCTTAGTACAAATTTGTACTAGAGCTAGTACAAAGTTGCGACAGTTATTTTGGAACGGAGGGAGTATTACATATGGTTGAATGGTTAAAAATTCCTTAGACTAGGGGACCAAACCTAGGCTTGACTTTTCGATGTCTCATTATTGTGGTCTATTATTTCACGGGAGGCATCATTTTTATAGGTAGCATGACGTTTATGGTAAGTTCAATAATTTTGGACCTCCATTCCAATCTGTGTGTGATTGCATGCTTGTGGTGGTGGTGTTTGTGTGTGTCTATATACTGTTCTTGGTATTTTTCAAATAAAAAATGCAACTCAAGCAAGAACCATGTACCGTAGCCCAATGAATGAAAAATAAATATAGCATAGACATCAGGATCCACTATCAAAAACATGATTAAAAAAACAAATATAGCAAGGTGTCAAAGCTTTTGCGTTGAAAACCCCGCAAAAAAAGCTTTTGCGTTGAATAACATACACTTTCCGCTTATGCGCTAAAGGTTATTTTTTTAGACTGCGTTCAAGAGTTGAGTGGGCATTAGACCATATACAATGCAAGGTGCTTAGAAGAGGTGCTTAAAGAAAAAACCAAATTATTCTCTAAGCACTGGTGCTTAAATGTAAAGAGTAGACGCTTAATTAGGCACCTCTCCTATAGAAATAAGCACTAGTGCTACAAAAAAAATTAATTTATTTTGCTAAGCACTCCCCTAAGCACCTTGCATTGTACAAGGCCTAATTGTGCTACGTGGAGAGTCCAAGAGCAATCACCCATGAGATCGTGGGATAAGGTCATCAGGCCACTTACCATTACACATCATGCACTAGATAGTACGCTACTCTCTTCCATCGAAATTACTTATCCCTTAAATAAAAGTATTATCTTCGATCCATATAAATGGATTTAACTTTGTCTAGATTGGTACGTATCTAGTTAAGTATTTAGATTAGATGCATGTGTATCTAAACAAATTTAAGTCCATTAATATGGATCAGAGAAAAAGCTAGATTGATATATTTATTTAAACAATTAATAATTATGACCAAAGGATCATGGCTGTGCCGGCGCCACTCCACTTTGGAAGTTCCAACAACTCGAGCGCCGATCATCCGTAGACACGTGTGTACATCATCCAACCCAGTGCGGCATGCACCGGCCGTCGATATGGAAATGGAACCCCTCTCGCATGCATGTAGGGTGCGGCATAATTATCAAGCACCAAGTGTAGTTGCTTCTTGCACTGAACTTACATCGAATAACAATCGAAAATGTTGGCCTCCCTCCCACTATGATTAAATACTCCGTAGTTGACAACGCATGTACGTCGTCACGCAGAACTCCCGCCGTACTCCGCTCGTATAATCAGCATCTCCATCGAACAATCTTCTGGACTCTAGAGGTATCAATGTATCATGGTAGAGTGCTCCACTCCACATAGCCTTATAGATCTACCCGACCAAACGCCCGTCCCATACAATTTTCGCGCCATCTTTTCCGATAAGAAAACGAAGGCACGCACCACGCAGGGCTGCTTGTATTGCAGTGCAGCAGCGTCGCTGTCGATCAAGTGGAGTCACCAATCGATCTATCTATCATGGGCCGGCCGTTAAAGTCGAGCAACCCCCGGTGTCTTTTCTAGCCTTGTGTGGCAGTGCACGTCTTAGTGATAGGCTGTTATCGTTTCCCCAGGCCATGATAATGCATGTGGTGATCACCATTTGGGCACACCGGCGACACGATTATTGTTAATAGAGCGAGATCACTCTTTGATGCTGACAGAGACGTTTTCCTCAATGGGACACGTATGAAACGTAGTTTTCCGAGGTTTAGGTAGTACTACCAGATAATGCTGTAATAGTCATGTTGCTTGTTAGCACAATGATGATAATCAGGGAATACACTCCTGATGGCCAACACGTCGGACAGTGTTCGTATTATCTTCTTGTTTGAAATTTTATTAGAATAGGCATCTTTTGGATGTTAGGCTGTGTGCATTCTCTTGATTTGATGTAGGGTGGAGGTGCTAAGCAACTCCCGGTGGTCGGTGGAGGCGAGTACGAAACTTGACGGTTCAATGTGGGGAAAGAGAAGGGGCAGGGGGTTTCCACGGCTCACTGAAAAAAAAACAACTACTTCACCGGTTTAGATGGATGGCCATAGAACAACCATGGTTGTGGGAGGCGATAAGAGTAGAGCACGGCAGTGAAGGGGGAGCGCCAAAGGAATGGTACATTGGGTGGTTTGAAAAAGAAAGGGGAAAGGTCAAAAAAAAATACCATATGATTGTTGCACTAATGGACAGACCCCCATATTGTCCCGGTTCAAATGGGCCTTCGGTCCCGGTTCAACACCCGGGACCAATAACTCGGGACCAATGCTGGTCCCGGTTGGCCCACGAACCGGGACCGAAGAGGGGGAGGGGTCATTGGTCCCGGTTGATAGGAAGAACCGGGATCGGGCCTCCATATTTTATTATTATTTATTATTTATTATTTATTATTATGGTTAATATCAGATCAAATTGACCTTCGTGGTCAAACTTCCCCAAGGGTCACCCATCCTCACACTACTCCAGCCCCAGCACGCTTAACTTCTCAGTTATATTCAACACCTACCCCAACTCGCTTAACAGACACTTGTTGATATATGTATCATATCAATCATATTAAACCTTGTTGATGTCTAGGACCTTGTTGATGTCTATGTTGTGATGAAATTTAAAAAAAAATTTGAAACTTCCCGATCGGTTACTTATTATATTTTAAATGTTTTTAAATTATTATTTTGAAAAAATATATTTCTTTTTAATTTTGAAAACACATTTTTCATTTTCCGAGTGACAAAAATGGGGTTTTTTGTAAAGATTCTACCAAATATTTGATGTAAACTTGAACCACTTTATTTTTGTAAAATACTAGACCATATTTTATTTACAATTGACCAAAGTTTCCATGTAATATGGTTTTTATATACCTCTTCTGAAAAAGACAAATTTCCGCAGATTCAGCTCGAACGGGGTCAAATTTGAACTACATGTGCTTGATAGTTTGCTCTTTATTTTTTGAAAAAATCATTTCTAGATACACAAGTAGTCATTTCATCAGGGATCCACCAAGACTTTTATAAGATTCCACCCCTATCTATTACCGGTCATGCCCTCCGTTTTGACCACTTTTTGAAATCGACAAAAATAATTCAAAAAAAATAAAAAAATTGTAAAACCTTCGCGTTGCATCCTAATTTATGTCTTAGTAACCATACAAAACAACAAACTTGGAATAAGGCAAATATCTTATAAAAGTCTTTTTAAAATGAGCTATCGAGTATGAAGATTCATGACTTTCAAGCCAAATGACCGATGTTACAGCTAGTTTGAAAGGATAGTTTTCCCAAATGATCTCATATTTTGCACATGTGTGTATATTATACTAGCCAACAAGTTTTCCAAAGGAAGTTTTTATTTTCTTTGGACGAAAAATCCATTTTCCATTTTCCGAGTGACAAAAGTAGGGGTTTTTTGTGAAGGATCTACCAAATATTTGATGTCAACTTGAACCAATTTATTTTTGTAAAATATTAGACCATGTGTTATTTACAATTGACCAAAGTTTCCATGTAATATGGTTTTTATATACCTCTTCTGAAAAAGACAAATTTCCGCAGATTCAGTTGGAACGGGGTCAAATTTGAACTACATGTGCTTGATAGTTTGCTCTTTATTTTTTGAAAAAATCATTACTAGATAAAAAAGTAGTCATTTCATCAGGGATCCACCAAGACTTTTGTAAGATTCCACCCCTATCTATTACCGGTCATGCCCTCCGTTTTGACCACTTTTTGAAATCGACAAAAATAATTCAAATAAAAGAAAAAAAATTGTAAATCCTTCGCGTTGCATCCTAATTTATGTCTTAGTAACCAAACAACAAACTTTGAATAAGGCAAATATCTTATAAAAGTCTTTTTAAAATGAGCTATCGAGTATGAAGATTCATGACTTTCAAGCTAAATGACCGATGTTACAGCTAGTTTGAAAGGATAGTTTTCCCAAATGATCTCATATTTTGCACATGTGTGTATATTATACTAGCCAACAAGTTTGCCAAAGGAAGTTTTTATTTTCTTTGCACGAAAAATCCATTTTCCATTTTCCGAGTGACAAAAGTAGGGGTTTTTTGTGAAGGATCTACCAAATATTTGATGTCAACTTGAACCACTTTAATTTTGTAAAATATTAGACCATGTGTTATTTACAATTGACCAAAGTTTCCATGTAATATGGTTTTTATATACCTCTTCTGAAAAAGACAAATTTCCGCAGATTCAGCTGGAACGGGGTCAAATTTGAACTACATGTGCTTGATAGTTTGCTCTTTATTTTTTGATGTCTATGTTGTGATGAAATTTAAAAAAATTGAAACTTCCCGATCGGTTACCTATTATATTTTAAAATCAGTGTTTTGTTTTGAAATCTTTGTATTATTAAAACTAAAATTATACAAAAACAAAAAGTATAGCAAATTTATTATAAGAGGTAGACAGAGGAATCCTCCCAAGGAGGCTGATATATATCTCCTTGAGCATGCGGGAAATTATACAAAAACAAAAAATATAGCAAATTTATTAGAAGAGGTAGACAGAGGAATCCTCCCAAGGAGGGTGATATCTATCTCCTTGAGCATGCGGGAGGGTGACATCTGCCTCTATCGGCTTCAACAGACACAAGTCCTTCTGGACCAGAAGAACCTATGCCTGTTCAAACTGATAGAGGCGGAAGTTCAGCCTCCTGCCTGCTTAAAGAGATACACAGCACCCCCCTCGGGTTGAATTCCTCGGTATAGACCTTTAATAAGGTTGATATGCTACAGTAAGTGCTGGACAGACCGTGCTTATAAACAACTCTAACCCACCTTCGGTTAGCAAGGTGGGACTAATTATAGACTATTGGTCCCGGTTGGTGGCTCCAACCGGGACTAAAGGTCCTTTTTTCCATTTGGTTTTACTGCAAAGTACTAATTATAGACTATTGGTCCCGGTTGATAGCTCCAACCGGAACCAATGCTTCGCAGTGCGCCACGTGTTGGTCGCCAGAGCATTGGTCCCGGTTGTTGGCACAAACCGGGACCGTTGCCCCAGTTGAACCGGGACCGTTGCCCAATACAGACGAACCGGGACCGTTGCGAGGCATCGGTCCCGGTTCTGAAATGAACCGGGAGCGATGCCTTTTTTGGGCTGGACGAAAGGGGGGTCTCTCCACTAGTGTTGATTTTGGATTCGGTTGTTGAAAATGAATCGATTGATCTAAAAATCAGTATTAAATCGACTAACTCCTAGTCTATCATTGTTTGGGTGCATAGCAGCATTGGAAAGTGATATTTGTCACCCTATTCAATCGGATATGCTCGAACTGTCTGCAATCCCCCACACTCAAGGCAAATGTAGAAAGGATATGATAATGCACGGGCATATCGAAACAGTCCTCCACGGACAAGGATCACCCAGATCATCTTTTTTATTCTTTCTTTTTCGCTTTCTCTCTCTTTTCATACCCATTAATCACGTTTAATTTACCAGATAATTTGAGCATAAAATAAAGGATATGATTGCATGTATGCATAAATAAAAATTAATAAAATAATATGAAGTGAGAGTAAACTGTGAATGTTTAGGGACTCAATTTAGCCATACGTGGTTGTAGACGCCTATACATAATTTGACACAGATCACGGTTCGTCCATCCTCTTCTTTTCAATCTATGGTTTGTCCGCAACATGATTTAGAGTTTGGAAAAGCATTTCTGACATCAGATGGGTGAGGCGGAGAGAGGAATAGTTTGTGCACGTATGCGTAGGAATCCAGAATGATAGTTGGGTGATGTTGAGCTGGCAAAATCCACACTTTTAACTCTTTTGCGAAACTATTTTACAAACTGAACCTAATTGCAAAGTATTTCACAATTCTAACCCTTCCATCTAGCGCCCGACAGCAAGGCGCTAAGCCTATACATCTAGCGTCCTCACCAAGATTGTGTGAAGAAATGGCAAGA
Organism: Bromus sterilis; assembly: GCA_950022295.1. Taxonomy (NCBI): domain Eukaryota; kingdom Viridiplantae; phylum Streptophyta; class Magnoliopsida; order Poales; family Poaceae; genus Bromus; species Bromus sterilis. The sequence goes on from OX465598.1 coordinate 38,489,524, forward strand.
TTGATATGAAGCAATGGCATTGATATGATTGATATTATAGGATGAATTGGCATAGGTTGTCGGCAAGCTCGTGCTCGTCTAACGATGACGATTATGTGACAAGTCAGGTTTGCGAGGTTGGCATGTTCTCTATGAGTGTCACTTTGAGGGTTATGGTTGTATAGGGTAAATGGGTATTGATTTCATTTACCTTCTTTGTAGCTACCGACCATGGAGTGCACGGAATGGAGTGTCTTGGCTTTGAATCAACCTTGTAGGTGTGAGCATGGACCCCCTTGTGAAAGATTTATGGCATTTCAATCGACTGATACCGGAAGGAGGTTTTTAGCTTGTGCAAAAAAGGTTAGCAATATTGCATTAGGCATTCATTCTTTTTTATGTAGTAGTGGTTGTAATATTTGTCAATAAACTTTTTTTATCATTGATGTTGCTTTGTATATGAATATGTTTAATTTTATAGGATGCATCGAAGTGCAACTTTGTGAAGTCGGTTGACAATGAGTGGCCAATCCCATTGAAGCAAGGCCTAGCTAAGATATGGAGCATGTATGAAGAGGAAAACACATGAGGCTGAGACAACAAGTAACCAACGATGAAGAGAACTTGAAGTTCCTGGAAGATAAGAGAAATATTGAAAATGACCTGAGATCTTTTAAAATAGATTTTGCTAAAATGGTGGCTGACAAGGAGGATGTTGTTACTCGGTTAAGAAAAGCACATAGAGTTATTGGTGACTTGAGGGAGGAGCTTGAGAAGAAGAAGTTGACCGATAAAGCAGGCACTAGCATCCATCAAGTGTTAAGAGCAAGGACAGAGAAAGAGAGAGATCAAATGAAGCAAGAGAAGGCGATGTGGATGGAGGAGATGGCGCAAATGAAGAAAGAGAAAGGAAAGTGGGTGGAGGAGAGAGAGGAAATGGTGCAAGAGAAGGTGAAGTGGGTGGTGGAGAGAGAGGAAATGGAGCAGGAGAAGGCCAAGTTAAAGCTAGAAAAAGGAACGTAGAGTACGCACTACATGATTTATTCTATGACAGAGAAGCCCTTTGGCATAAGTTCATCAAGCTACAGGATGTACTTGACGAGTGATTGAATGTTCTTATTTGTAGACCTATATTTACAAGACATGTGCACTCTCATTTGTATGAAAAGTTTGTAATATGTTGTATTTTTTATGGATGGTTAATTTTAACTATGATGTATGCTATGCAACATTTGTGGCATTTATGTCTTTGCCCAGTACATGATGTCCACATCACTCGTCATCTCGGATACGACGTCCCACTTGTAAGCCCAAGTGGCTTGACGTAGCAGGTCGTCATGATCATCCCATGGCTTGAACGTCACACTCTTCGGCCGTCCAACTGGCAAGAGCTCCCATGACCATATGGAAAGTAGCACGAAAGGGCCACCAATGGAGGCTCCTTTTGTGCACCTACGACAGGCTTCTCCCAACTGCAAAGAAAAGAAAACACGGTCATGTCATGTCATGTCATGTTCGAACACAACTAAACTTCTAATGAACAGTTCTTTACCTGCCAGTACAAGAAGGCCAGTGCTTCCGTACCCCAACTCCATCTGTTGTCGAAAACGGACAACGCCTTCAGCATATCCACTGCGCCACATTGCCCTTGCCGTCGGCAAATAGTGTCCTAGAGAGAACATACCACGTGTACACAAGAGCATACGTCCTGACCACCGCAGCATCAACATTTGGAGGGCAATGCTTAAAGTTATTTATGACCCATGTGTAAGGAGCGTCGGCTGCAATGTTCTTCTCCTTGTTCTCGGCAGGAGCAATACCAATCATGGCCGTCATCTCTTTATAGCACTCTTTGGAATCTGTGTTCAAACACAGAGGCTGACCAGCGATAGGAAGTGCACAGATCATCGACATGTCCTGAAGTGTCATGGTCATCTCTTCTGTACGAAGGGGGAAACTGTGTGTCTCAAGTCTCCACCGATCCACAAGCGCTGTGATTTGCGCTGCATTCAGGTTAGGAGTGGACCGGGTCACTAGCTCGATGAATGGGAGGAGGCCTAATGCCTGGATGTACGGTTTGTACCGCTCATCGTACGGCCTTTCAGAGACCCCGTGAACCCGAAGCTTCAAGGGTGAAAGCTTCTGCAAATGAATAGAAACAACTTGGTCATGCAAAGCCAAGAGAATAAGTAATTGAAATCAAGCAAGGTCAACAAAAATATTACCTTCTTTAGCACCGCCATAGCATAAGATCGGCATCATAATGAGCATGGAGAAGCGACCCCATCCTATATTTTTCAAACAACAAGCATTTAATTATCACTTTGTTCCATAACAAAATAATTTTCTTTAGCACATGGTAGTGTTCAAGATCATAACTTAATATTCATATAAAAAACACATTCATGTCATCCATATTATTAATATCTTAACAAAATAAAACACATTGTAATTGCTCCATACACATAGTAGCACTAACATATCATGTAAACACATAGTATAATGCCATTCATTCATGCCATCCATATAACTGTTCCATACAAAAAAAGTCACACACTAACATAACATGTTCAAATCCAATGAGTTTTAGGATTTCACTAAAATTAGTCATAGTAATTTGTCCAATGATTACTACAACATTGTTATTGCTAAAGAAGAAAGGAACAAACCATTCTACCATAACAAATTCAAAAAATAATAGGATTTAGGGTTTTAACCAAATTTGAACAAAGATGCAAAATGTGATGGAATTTTTGAATGAAAACTCTGAAAGAAAGCGTTGTCTGTTCATGCACCATTCAGGGTGTCACACCAAATCAATCGACGGAATGGAAGATTAGTCTCCATTCTCCAACGCCCGACCATGGCTGCCCTACCGGCGCTGCGTCGCGTGCCCGGTCACGCGAGTTCTAATTAATCTCTGAAGCATATCTGCAAGCGTCGAGATGATTAACAAGATCATCATAATCCTAATGTACGTACGTGTGCCATCGATCAGACTAAATCGCCAGCATTGTCCGAAAGGGAAGTGAGAGCTGAGCCGTGACGTACGTGGGGTGCTCAATTTTGAGCTGACAAGATAATGCTGAGAGAATTTTCGAATTCTTGCAAGTAGTCCGTATGTAGTATTTCCTTCGTTTCTTTTTACTCCGCATATAAAATTTATTTGAAATTAAACTTCATAATGTATGATCAAATTTATATTAAAAATATAAAGATTTACAACATAAATATTACATATTTTGAAATTTAATGTCAGGTGCATCTAATGATATTCATTTTGTATTGTGAATGTTTATAGTTTATTATATAAAATTGTTCAAACTTTATAAAATTTAACTTTCAATAAGTCTTACTAGGAAACATGCCCGTGCGTTGCAACGGGAGAGAAAAGAACACACACCCCTAGCTCAATAAATATCGCTTAACCCGGGCCACATCCCTTATTTTGACACGATGCCCCGCTCGTGTTGCAGCTTATCCTTCTTTCCAGTGTCCACAACAATAGTCATGGTATCCACGTAATAGCAATGTGTTTAAATCGTGGATGCCCCGCTCGTGTTGCAGCTTATCCTTCTTTCCAGTGTCCACAACAATAGACATGGTATCCACATAATAGCAATGTGTTTAAATCGTGGTCAATCCCAAGATGATCATCTAAATTCAAATCGACGTTGCGATTCAAAATCAAACATCGCACATGCCCTATGTTGCAATAGGAGAGAAAATAATACACGCCCCTAGCTAAATGAGGATCGGTCAAACCCTCCACGTTTCACATCCTTTATTTTGACACGGTGCCCCACTTGCGTTGCCACTTATCCTTCTTTCCGCCCTCCATAACAATGGCCATTGTATCCACATGATAGCAATGTGTTTGAACCGTAGTCAATCCCAAGATGGTCATGCAAAACCAAATCGACGTGGCGATTCAAAATCAGACGTGCACACATGTAGAATAAGAAGAACTTGCAACCTTTGAAAATGCTTTCAAAAGTATTAAAAAATATGTGCTCAAGTAATGGTCCTTCACAACTCTTGAAATAAGTCCCAATATAAATTTCAAGGATTTTTTAGATGTCAACACTTTAAATATGAACTACTTAGCCATAAATGCAATTAAATTTCAGATCCAAGATCTATTAAAACGAGGGAATTTCACTTTATGAAATTTGTTTAATGTTTGAATGCTCTCAAAATGATAGTAGGAGTTATTGTAAAGTTTCCATAAATTTGGAAAATTAAAACATACTTATAGTTTGAACCTTCACTACAATTTATATTTAGTCCATATTTTTAAGGATAAGATAAGATGCTATGTAATTTTTTTAATCCATGTAAGGCTTATATAAATTTGCATGAATTCTTAAATAAAATTAATTTTAAACATTTAAAAAATTAAACCAAAAAGAAGAAACATAACCTTGTTGGGCCTAAAAACCCGCAATATAGCAGCCAGCGAGGAGGTAGACTCATCATGTCGAGGTCTAGAAGAAACTCATATCATGCTTGAATCCTCATTAACAGTGATGCTTGAATACCGTGACCACTAAATAGGTAGAAATGATTACGTGCATTTATCAATTTTATAACCATCACATGCAAAAAAAATTAACGCATCTCATAATCCAAACAAATAAAGAAAAAAGTATAACTTACAAAAGAATATGATAGACTCAACAAACTGGAAAGAAAAAATGAGTATGTAGTTCACGCTTCTGTATAGTTCCTTAGAATGCATTATATATGAAATCGTTTGTGGTAGAAATACCTATTATACAAACTGGCTAAGCTCTAGCCCCTCCCAGGCATTTGAAGTGTTAGCCGTGAGGCTATTCTATGTTGACACGTGTGTACCTTAGTTACCTCCATCTAGATATCTTTGACTGCTTCAGTTTTCTCACCACCGCTGTATCGACCGCTTTTCTGCCCCTCTCAGCGTCCTGGTTTCTCTGCTAAAAAAACTTCTTTATCTCCCAGCCGAGCGACAGGAGCAGCGGCGTCCTCTCCTCTGACCTCGCCAAGTCCTTCGCCCCGATCTCTCCCTCTCACGGGAGCCGGCCGTGTCGTCGCAACGACCCCTTCCCCAACCTCTCCTCTCCTCTCCATTCCACTCCTCCACCTGTGCTCGGCCACGGGTGGCCACACCCGCAAAACCTAGGCCTGAGTCATGGGCTCGATCTATCTCCTAGGCGGATGTGGCTGAGCTCCGGCGCTGATTCGTGGTCAGCGGCGCTTCCTCCCAACCCTCACCCCTCCTAAATCCTCCAGCAATTTTCACACCAACTTGACGACATGGAGGTGAACACCACTGCAACCGTCGCTGTAGCACCTTCTCTAGCCAAGGTCCTCTCCTGGCACTTCTCTTCTCTCTCCCATAGCTGATTCCTCATGTACGTGTTTAGAACACTGATTGCAAGGTTGATGGCTCTGTGCGAATTTAGTTTGCACTTTTTTTGGTGAAGGTTTGTGCTTCTTTGATCCAAGAGAACGTACATAACTATGAATTTGGGATGGAGGGAGTAGAAATTCAACTAATACTGTAATAGGATGCCTTCTAGAGTCTAAGATATAATCTTAATTTTTCTAATTCTATACACATCTTTGATTAAAAAATGTTCAAGTGAATTCCTCTTGAATACACTGATTTAATGTTATTAATTTCGTCCTGAAACACAGGAAAGTTGCATGGACAAAGAGCTGATAAATAATGAGTAATAGACATAATTAGTTAGAAACATAGAGGTTGTATTTGTTATCGATATTTTTTTTTCAGGCGCGATCTCCAGTGATTTCTTGGCTTTAGTTGTTTTTGTAGTTTTATAAATACATGAGTATTTTCTGAATTAGGATGGAGTTCAATATATACATGGGTGTTTTTTTATGAATTGGGTAGATAGATTGTTCTCTATTAAGAAACTATAGCAAGTAGGACATTATAGGATATAATTTTTCACTGTGTAGTTTGTCCCAGATGATAGTTCAAGACTGCTTATGTAAGAATCAAACTATAAACTATAGATTTATCACAATTTTTTAGATTATTTATATTTTCCCATGCGCGCTAATGTTATATTGTCTTTGTTTGATTTCGAGGACATTCTTCTTTTAATAATACCCATACTACTGCAGCTAAAAAAATGCTTTCATCCCTTTTGAACTTAAAAAGTGGGCACTATCTTAACCAGATGCACAACAGTAGAAACAATCACAAGTGATAATAATGCACGGCTCCCTGTCCTTTTTCTTGACACTAAGAAATAGATAAATGTTATGCCTTATTTTCTTTCCTTATTTAAACACAATGAAAATATGTTGGAAATAGTAAAAACACTATTTAGTGCTTGATGTTCTTTGACTTGGAGGTTAATCTATAACTACCCCACCGTAATCACTTCTTGTGTTTACGATGACCAAGGTTCAATCGATGGACAGGCCACTGCTGAAACACATGAGCAAGTATTTTTATCCATTTTAAAATTGTATTTGTGCAGACCAGATTCTTGATCCTTCTCAAGGGCGTTGACGTCGTTGTGATAGTCGTGAGGGGAGCGCCCTATTCGACAGGATTCAAAGACATGATATGTTTCCTCGGTTCCTTCAGGTGTGTTTCCTCTTTATTTTGTTTCCTATGGACTTTTAAATTAATTATTTCCCTTATGTTTCTGCTTTTCTGTCGTTGCTTTCCTTGCAGCATTGGCGCTTTCTTCTTATGTTATCCAGGGAGATTGTTTCGCGCCATCCTCTTCATCTTTTAGCCTGGTTTCTTGGCCACGGTCTGTCGATCCTTCCTTCATATCTGATCCGTTGCTCATTTCTGGTTTCCGCCTTTCCGATCTTCTTTACTTGGCCGACTGACTCCAAGTAGGTACGTTCTGAGTTACGGGGTCAAATTTTTTCTTCTCTGCTGCACTGTTAATGGGCAAGAATTTTGTTTTGTACTTCATTAATGTGTTTTTCCTTTTTCAGTGTTCCCACTACCATTCATTGATCCCGTTCAGACCAGTTTTAATAGAAGAAATTGAAAGTTCCTTTTAAAGCATCGATCAGACAAGCGCAAAGGTACATATTATTTTGTTATTATTGCATTGTTTGCCTTCTTTTTATGTTTTGTTTTCCTTGCTTATTTTACTGATGGTCATGTTTGTTTTCATAGTTCAACAATTGGAACCTTTATTCTCCAAGGAGCATTGCTTTATTATTCAATTATTGTGATATAGGTGTTGCTTTGTTCTGTAGTGTGTACAACGTCAATGCATGTGGCCCGAGCTAGCATGTTGCCTTTGATTATATGAGCTAATAGTCTGCGGACTAATGTACTCAGAACTTGATTTCTCCTATAGTTCCGACATTTTCTTCAGTTTGTTTCATCTATTAAAAATTAGTCAGCATAGATGGTACTAATTTATATGCAAGACTTAAAACTTATGTTTAAACATAATTATCATCATGCTGCATGATTTAAGTCATGAATTTGTGTTTATTTAACCTAATCATATTCCCAGTTTCCAGTGTATCGAGTTAAAGTTGTACCGTGTATTTATATACCTTCACAAGGTACTTGTGATCATTTTTGTTGCTGGTCTACCTACGGAGGCGTCTGGCTTTAAATCCCAATAGATTTGCATGACTAAAGGGGATGATAAACGAATCTGCCTTAAAACAATTGCCCGGTTTTCTAGATGACGTATCTCAGTTGCGAGTTTGCGACACAATAATCATGTTGAATGTTCATTTCGGTGGCTGTGATCTGTTGTACACAAGAATTCTTATATTTTGTGATACTTCATACTTCAAATTCTAACAACATAAAATATATGTTCCTATATCTTGGTACATTCTGAATTTTAGTAGCTCAGTGATCTTATGCTAAATTGCAAAACGTGTACTCTTGGGAATCACTCACGGGCGCGGCGTGCCGCCGCGCTTTCTTCCTGCTAGTCACTTATATTATGGGCGGCGCTAGAGCCGTCTGACCGGCCCAATTTCGGCCGGTTGCTGCACAACCGCTCGATCATGGTCATTCAACGATCTAGATTACTACGTACCCCTTCATAACAAAAATAAACTCATACCGATGAAGCTTTTTCATATGGTTGCAACTTTCATGGAATACAGATACAACAAAAATTTATTGTGTGTATTTTTTATTAATTTTTTACATCATTGCAGCAAAAAATGTGACATAAATTATTGCGTACCATACGTGTCATTAATTGCTTGCAGCAAATTGGATCACTGATGGTAGCATATTATTTCCCAATTGCAACTAAATTTGTAGCCCGTCATCGCTAATCATACTTCATCAAAACTTTTTTAGCAAATATCATGGGTTAGCGGTAGATTTTCTCATTGCCCGTTGCAACAAAAAGGCGTAGCACCATCATTAGCGGTCACACTCTCCAAAATGGATGTGCTTAACACTAAAATACATCCGTTTGAGATACTAATAATATGGATGAACATAATAATATTTTTACATCACACTCTTAAATGGATATACTTAACACTAAAATACATCTAGATACATCCGTTTAGTATTATAATTATGAAAATAATAGCATTTTAGAATTAGGGTTGTAGCATCACGGGAAAGCAAATTGCAACAAAAAATAAAATCGCTTGTGCGCATGAGGCCGACCCGAATGTTTCCCTTATATTATACATCCTTGATATACATATTTCAAAAGTTTGATGAAGTTCACAGAATCTAATAAACTTTTCTTAGGTACGTCAACCTTCTCGTTGTAGCATAATGAATACTGAGCTAGCTCTCAATTTTTTTTTGAACGGTACCTAGCTCTCAGTTGGCTTATATAAGCAAATTTATTACTCCTTCCGATCCATAATAAGTGTCGCTCATTTTGTATCCATAATAAGTGTCGTTCATCTAGTCTAAAGTTTATACTATCTATAAAATAAGCGACATTTATTATGGATCGAAGGGAGTAGTATCTTTTTAGATAAAGAATCAAATTTATTAGGTGATGGGCCGACTTCGCTACTTCGTCGGCCCGGCCGTGGGGGAGTAGACGCGTAAGAAATAAAAATGAAACATTTTTCTGTTATTTGGATGCGGGTTGATTCCAAGAAAACTTAGGGACTTTTATGAAAATACGCAACAAAGCAGCGATCTTTTCTCAACTGTACGCTGGACTGCGGGTTGATTATCTCAAAATATAGGGGGGTTTCTACAAAACCGCCAAAACGCAAGGAAAAAACTTAGCTCCCTTTATTATTAGTGTACTAGGACATATGCCCGTGCGTTGCAACGGGAAAAAATATCATCGTCAATAATAACCACATTAACCGCCTATTCGTGACTACCATGATACTTTCAAAGACGGTGAGTTTTATCACACTATCATGCCGCTTTCGTGGGGTACTCCATGCATCGACTTATAATTCCAAGGATTTGTAGGGATGATTAGCGTGATCCGTGTCTCATGTATACTTTGTGTGTGCACCATCTTCACATTCTTGTTGTGTTTCGCTGTGGAGAAAATGCTAGTTGTCATGAATTAGCCGGGGGTGGGTGGGGGGGGGGGGGGTGTCAAGTGAAGGAACCGAGTTTATGCAGTGTCATTCATGTTTGATGAAATCAGCAGAGTTGCTCAAATATATTCAATCTCACATATTCTTCTTGAGCTACCGTTATCTCTGGGAGTGGAGCCAACGACTACGATAGGAATGTGTGGGAGAATGGTGAGAAGGTAGCTACGTGCGCCTTAGCCATTTCTAACATCTCTTTTTTTTGCAATGTCATTGATACATGCCACCATCTAGGAAAAAGGGTAGACATTGTCACTAATATTATTGAGAATAAAACAAAAGATTGAGGCTGTTTATAAACACCTTTCTCATCATTTAATGCATTCGATTCAATGAATTCAATTTTTTCGTAGACAATCACCAATGAAGCAATATTCATGAAGGTTGCTCAAAGACCGAATTAAAAATTAATTTTCTTCTATAAGTAAAAAAAGCTAAATGAAGAGGAGAATCAATTGATTGATTAACTTGTCTGATCATAATATAAACAAAGTCGCGGCTACAGGTGGCCGGCAACTCTGGGCGCTGCAACTGTGTTGTGGTAGAGGTGGTCGGCTCCGAGCACGATGGATTTATCGTGGATCTCACATCGATCGGCGATGTGTGCTTCGATGAGAAAGGATTAGACTTTGTTTAGCAAGCTGCTATAAGTTTTCGATGAAATCTTTAGTACTCTGCAGTCTGTATGCAAAATTGAACGATGCGCGCATTCCAAAAAAAATTGGTTAAAAGATGAGAACTTTTATATTTTTTATATTATAAACCTTTGATTCCAAAATTTAAATTCTTCTATATTGAATGGATAAAACACGAAAAGTTTTATAGTAAACCTTCGATTCTAAAATTTAAATTCTTCTATATTGAAAAATAATAAATTTGAAGCAGCCTCCAAGCACGATAGATTTATCATGGATCTCACATCGACCGGCTATGTGCCCTTCGACGTGAAAGGATTGAGCGCTATACGCGGATGCACTTGGTATTCACTTTAATTCTCAAGCATCTCATTTAATTAATTAGCTTGTTCCTCTTTAAATTCTCAAGAATCCCCGTTTATAGCCCATGGAACAACCATCGGGATATCCGAGTTTATCCCATTTTTCTAATTATCATCTGCATCATCATGCAACGCAGATGTTGTTGTTATGGGGCGTATATCCTCGGCGACGGATAGGTCGGGCTTCTTCATCCCGTGTTAACTTGTCCGGATCTAGCCACAACACTACCAGACCAACGTCGACCTCTTTTTGCACCATGCACGCATGCTCGCTAGTCGTTGCCAACCACCGACACAATATGTGGAGTTAATTTCTTTAGCCTAAGTTCAGTGAAACCCATAATTCACAATCTTTTGGAGCTAGCTTGCTGATTCTTAGGCTATTCTTGGAGCAATATAAATATGTCAAACTTGATGTGAAGAGGCGAGGTGGTATTATTTGTTTGTACAATAACTGGTTCATGTGGCAACCTTTAATTTAATAAAAATAAAAATTTCTTAAAACAATGGGAGAAAGTTTTAATCTTATGATAAAAAACCTATTATTTACGTTTAATTAACTTTATATATTTTAAAAAAGGTGCAAACACATTTAAATAATACAAAATTTTAAAACATGTGAACATTTTTGATGAGTTTTTTTTTGATACACTTTTTCGTGAATTAGCTACATCTAGAATTTTGGGATGAATAACATAAAAAATGAAAATCGTGAAAACATTTTTTTGGGGTATATTTGGAGCAATAGTTTTTAATAAAAATAAAGATTGCTTAAAACAATGGGAGAAAGTTTTAATCTTATGATAAAAAAACCTATGATTTACGTAAAATTAACTTTATATATTTTAAAAAGATGCAAACACATTTAAATAATATAAAATTTTAGAATGTGTGAACATTTTTGGTGTTTTTTTTGCGGGCACACTTTTTTGTGAGTTAGCTACATGTAGGATTTTGGAATGGATGACATAAAAAATGAAAATCATGTGAAAAAAAATTTGGGGACATTTGGAGCAATAGTTTTTAATAAAAATTAAGATTTCTTAAAACAACGAGAGAAAATTTTAATCTTATGATAAAATACCTATGATGTACGTAAAATTAATTTATATATTTTACAAAGAAACAAATTCATTTAAATAATAAAATTTTTTGAAACATGTGAACATTATTCGTGAGTTTTTTCTTTGCTATAACTCATTGGCAGGTTTTTTTTTTGAGCGGGCATTTGCAGGATTTGATGGGCCGGCTGCATCACATTGGCCGGATTCGATTTGATGGGGGCTTAGGCCTAGGCAGGCCACCTCATCATGCGAATCGTTTTTTTTCGTAAAATAACACTGTAGCGCGGGTTGATTTCAGAAAAAAGATGGTTGTTTTTGCAAAAATACCATGAAGGACTAAGAAAGCCAGCTCCCTTTGTTACTAGTAAGCATGCACGTGCAATGCACGTTTCGTTAAAAAATTATGAAAAATAATATGTATTTAATGTATGAAACTTGATTTTTTTATATGCATATGGAAATACATAATCTTAGTGTGCCTGGTTTCACAGGAAGTTGCTAATTCAAGCGCACAGGGCAATGCTCGGTATTGATAAGCCGCTTCTAAACAATTGTGGACCTTTTATGCCATTGTCCATATGGTGGGCCTTAAGAAGAAGAGCCTATCGACGCAAATGGTTTTGCTCACTCGAGCGTGAAAAGAGCCTTCTGATTTCACGTACGCACTCTACAAATTTATATCTTGAAGATCTACTAATTAACACACTTTCCTACACAATATTGAGATTAAATTTATCTTCATCGTCATTCACAAATAAAAAATCTTAAAGAACACCCGTAACATTTTTATTTGCTGAGCGAATGAAATATCTATTTCAATCCATACACCTGAATGAAGCATATCAGATCATCACAACGACCAAACAAGCTTATAGATAAAGTGGCATAAAAATCATAATATATTTTTCACGATATTACAACAGCTATGGTTCACCATCATTTAGTTTTTGAGCTAATTGCGGGTGCTGCCCAAAACACTGCCTCCATTGCTCAGTGTTCTCTTATGATATTGATATGTCTGCCTAATCCTCTTCTTCCGCTTCTTCAGTGCATTCACAGTGTGTTCGGATCCCCTCCACTCCGTCAAATCCTTGGCTCCACTCCCTACTTCTCCAGAGCATGCAGAGCATCAGTTTGGCAACACTAAAAATATGTCTTACGGGCTACTTTGCTCCTGATGAGGAAAGCACAGAGTTGTCTTGGTGCCACTCTGGCCGCTCCGAAAGCGGAGCCACAGAGTGAACATATAATGTCGCTGCTCTTTCAGTGCTATATATATGAACAAAGAATACAACTCCATTTAAGAAAATTCAGTATACCAAAAATTTACTGTAAAACACATATAGGAAGATAGTAAGTCAGGAATAATTCAGTGGTAAATCTTGTGCACTGACATCATGGACGCTGCCAAAAAATGCTAACCTACCAAATGCTGATGAACATGTCAGATCATAAATTCAGAACTCCATTTCACAAGCCCGGTGTCATCGTCCTAGCAATCCCTCCCTCCCTCACTCTCTCTCTCTGAAAAAGTTGTGGCTGTGGAACAAGAAAGTAGGAGATGGAGGATAAGTAAATTCAAAAAAGACATCAGTCTTCATAGGTTTGACCAAAAAAAATGACACCTGTTCGTATGGAGATTTCAGTAGAAACCACGATGTTGAATCGAATGGAGTGATTATTCTGAAATGGAGTTGTATTTCTTGTAAAAAGGAAGCATCTGGAGACTTTCGTAAGCAATCAGTAGATCCCTCTTGTTAGATGACCTGGATATAATCTGTAAATTTTAATAAATATGTTTTAAACACACTGATATCGATAGAGACTAATCAGCTAACCTTGACGCATCAGTGAAAATTGCTACCTTATACAGAATCAAAAGAACAAAAATCTACAGAATCTAGTTCATCCAATTAATTAGATAACGCCCCTTAAAATTTAATAAAAAACTTGGCGCTAGGTGAATCGTAAATAAAACAATGGAGGGGAGCGGTACACTATTCAGAGCATGTGTAAGTAAAATACTCTCTCCGTTCTTAGATGACTTCCATTTGTTCACATATATAATATAATGTAAACAAATGAAAGTCATCTAATTTGGAACGGAGGGAGTACAAGCCTTACGTCAAGATACACGGATGGGATAAGATTGCTTACTTTGCGAGGTGAAACAACCATTTCATCTATCCATACAACATTCATCTAAAGTTAGCCTCGTGTATCTGAATATCCTTTGTCTGCAACTCGTGTACTAACTACTAAGAACCAATTATCCTCTCCTCCTACCACAAGGAAATTTCATTCAAAGACTTTATAAGTGCAGAACTGCTTATGAGAGAGATAAGATAAGAGAAAAAAAGAGATGTAACTACAGGTTGTGCTTATCGCATAACAAATACGTGAATCTGTTGGTACCTGTGATACATACCATGAACGGAGGCATGGTTCATCGACATGGTTCAAAGGATCAGTCAATATTTTCCTGTAAAATAGCAATAACTAATCCATCAATGTTAGTGTCAACCCCACCATGTATTTTATTCTTTTTAGGAATACTGAAAATAACACTATACTAATTCCTTGTACGTCCTGCATCTGCAGTTTTGTGTGCTCCCTTTCAATGGATCGATCAATGTGGATAGGAATTAAACAACGGTAGATGTTAAATCTGGCATAAACACATGATTGCAGAAGTAACCTTCATGCGCATTTACACTGACAAACACACATACCAACTCATAAAATATAAAAACGAAAAGGTTACCGTGTTCAAATATTAAAACTGGAAACAGTAAGACAATCACTTCTTTGCCTTATTTTGATTGACATCGTTTAGATGGGCTTTGCTAGTCTTTCTTTTTTTCCGTACTTGTTTCTTTTTTTGACCTTTGTTCCTATAAGTGTTTGGCTGATGGCAGACAAAGAAGACCAACGATTTGCTAAATTTAGAAGTATCAAAATTACAAAATATATGGATCATTTTTGACCTGTAAAATATGCATGCAACCCTTGTCATGCACTCCCTATGTTCCTATGAGCAAGGAAAAAAAATTATGCCTTATCTATGGATCCATGATCAGTTAGCAACAGCAAAACAATTACAAAATCTGAAACCTCACAATTCCACATCAATAAGCTTGTGAGACACATACTGTATGAGAGGAAAATACTTCAACACAAGATTGCATAAGCTGATATGGCAGTCATATGATCAATGTAAAATGAACCAATCTGCCGCAATCATCTTTTTTGACCTGCAAAAAACACAAGCATCGGAATGAGAAAAAACAAATCACCAAATCGTCAGATGTACCCAAATCTTGATGGGTGGAAAATAAAAATCTTTGAGAGTACACATATATCTGGTCTGTACTTTATAGGCATGAAAATTCCCCTATAGGTTCACCTATATTTATATGCTTTGGCATAAATCTTCAAACAATAGCTCAAAGACAAAATAGCATTCTTTCGTCACTGGTTTGTTCTACAGCCATCGATTCATCAGGTCTTCTACAAAACGAATGTCAAGGGTAGCACATCCAAATTTTATGAACAGATTCACGTGTGTAAAATTACCTAAGTAAAGGGTGTGAGGTCCGCAAGCAGAGGGGCACTGCTCGGTGTCGACGTCGATGCACCGAACGATGTCTCCATGAGCGGATCCAGTAGCAGGCTGGGGACCTCTCCACGCGGACTCGTCGTCCTCCCCCACGTTTGAAAGAGCTATCAGGCGAGACCACGGAGGAGCGTAGTGCGTCACACGGGGACCCCGACACAGATGTAAGGAGAGGCCGGCGGCTAGAGGTGTGTGTGGAGACGGGGGATAGGAGGAGTGGCATGTGCACGCAAGGTGGGAAGCAGATCCGTGATTTTAGTGGGATCGGGGTCCATCCATCGTTGAGGCAACTCATGGCAAATCATTAAATGGCAAAGTAAGGTATGACAAATCATCAAATCCCCTTAATTATAGCCATGATTAAAAACGTAGATGTGGATTACTTGTGCGCAGGTGGGACCGTGGGAGGGATGACAGACTTTTCGTCCGCCTAGTTAAATTGCTAAACGTACTGTTGTTGAAGATTAGACGGTTAGATACAAATGAATGGGCTTAATCGTGGGACATGGAGTTTGTGCTCACGAGCACTGGTGATCCCTTTCTCCTGTCCACTCATTACTTTGGTTTTTGTCCAGACGCATTGAATTGCTGTACGAGTTTGGTTGCAATGGACGTATGTACGGCGTGGGTTCGTATGATGTAATAACTGAGCTGTGGGACAGTGTAACGGTGGACGTTCATCATCGAAACGGAAGTGCGTTGATCCGTGGCTCATGACGTTAATCAACGATCCCGATCCGTGGACCAGAATCAATACTTTTCGTTTGTTGGCACGGCATGGTAATCAGTGCCGTTATCAACCAGCCAGGGGATATCAACTGCTGGTTACCGAAGCCGGCAGCTAGACAAGGATCTTGCAGCGTATCGATCGTTTCATATATGTATGATACGTGTATGCACCGATGTACTATCTGCATTTGAAAACTTGTGTACGATCTGTATGCACTACTGAATTTGCAAAGGTGCTGCTTTGTCATGTGTGTACGCACTATATGGGCTATCTGAATTTGCAAAAAAATGTGTTTACTGAATATTTCGGTTATTTGGGTACACGAATTACCCAAACAAAAAAGTACGGGTAATTTGGGTTCGATTATTATTTTGGTTGACAAAATTTCAGATCTCATTTTTTCCTAACCGAATTACCTGAACCGAAGAAACAGAATAACTGAATGCCCAAGCTGAGATGGTGGATGCAGTCATAGACGGAGAACGAATCTTTTTTATGGTGTAGGAAAGTTTTAAGCGAAGATTATTTCTTGACGCAAACCAAAATAGCCAATACACACTAACAATGCACGGTAGAAATGAATAACCAAATACAATAAAAATATAGACCTGTTTAATAAAAAATAACCTAAACACATATCGATAACAAAGCTTTTAATGGCATCTAGAAGATCCAAGCAATGGTAATAATGCCCCACGTTCCTTCTGAAAAACTTAATTTTGCCAAGATCAAGAATTTGAAGATCTTTCGCTCAACGTAAGACACCATTAAGTAATTATGCTAGTCATCAGATAACTCAATCTTAATGATTTTCATTGATGAGAAGGCCTTTTCAATTATCGGTGTTGCTACCGGTAAAATCACAACATCAAAATCTTACTAAAATCATTACAATTTCATAATACAAGTTGTTCAAATTTTAAAATATATACCTTTGCCTCTCCCCTTTTCCATTGGCTTTGCTAGCCCCTTTCCTTTTCTCTCAATGGCACTCAAATGCTACTAGTTGTACAATTGTGACACTAAAATACTACTACCTTTGCTCTATACTCCCTCATTTCCGTTTTATAGGGCTCAATTGGAAAACCTCTTCAACCAAGGTAGATGGTGAGTGATAGAATAAATTTTGTAGTTTGCAAAACAAAACTTACTTAGTACGCTTGTTTTTATCAAAACATTGTCTTTATCAATGTGTTATTTACAACGAATGCATGCATGACCATTAAATGACCAAGAGCTACTACATGCATTGGTGAATTTTTTTTCTTAAACTTTGCTTGTAGTCATTTAATGCATCTCAAAATCTGCTGATGATGAGCCTTATAAACCGGAAAGGAAGGAGTATTACTTATCTCTCAAACGAATGTATGAAATGTACTTCAATGCTACACACAAAAATTCCGATCCATATTACTCGTCGCGTAGACGAATGTACTCCATTTAAGGATGTATGACCGACGATGATGGCGACCATATTTGCTGCCACTAGGCGACGCTGAACGTGGTCTATGATGATGATGCCACATCAACGGTGTCAAAAATTAAGAAAAAATACACATAAACGTATAAACGTACAAGATAAAATGTTCTGCAATCTAACGAACTAATTTTGATCTGATTTATATCTTCTCGTACATGCATGGTTGCTTTTTTATACAAGCATACGTGTCTGCTGGTGTGCCTCAATCTCGACGATTCATTAACCTATTCATGAGTTGGTGAAGATGTCGGCTAATTAGCAAGACTCTAGCTGATTAGTGATAATGTATACTACATATAATAGAAAATTTGTACAAAATTAAGATGTGACAGCCTCTACTGGATGCAGTAGCTGTTGATGCAGGGTATGGAGCGCACAATCATGATGATGAGTTTGACGCTTATGAAGAATGTTATGAGGAAGAAGAAGGGAAGAGCTCGAGAGTTGATGACAATTCAGCATCAATCGAAGAAGCATGCGATGAGATCAGCAGCTGCAATGTGAAGCGTGCTCATATTGCATAATTAAGTATCTAGTTTATCTTACGAATAAATCATCGGCAATGACAGGATTACCGTAGGGAGCAATGTAGAACCAAACATGAGTTGTATTTGCAGTGAGCTTTCGTTCAGACGTGAGACACTTGTTTCAAAACTTTGCATCTAGCTCTGTGTTTGTGTGCAGTTTGGTTGTGGAGATGAAGATGTAACAATTAAGTAGCGAACCGAATGGTTCGACCAGACAACCTGCATGGATGCGAGCATGCATGTTGATTAGCACATCACCAGAGGACTGTTGGTGGGCCTAGTCCGATTTTATAATACATCTGATGCACGAGCCCACGCACCTGACTTGAAAAGTCGTGGGAACGGATCAGCATGTGGTCTCCGTCCTGATCCGACCGTTAGTTGACGACTCTGATTAGCTTATGTACAACCAATGGCGGGGCATGGGAACAACACATACTAGTATAATACGCTGACAATATTGTACGTGCTATAGAATCTTGTACGGGAACACATGAGCTCGCGCTCACAACTGCACTTTCGCTTAATCGTGAGACTATAATTGCTCGGTGTTGTTCTGTGTACGTTAGCGGGGTGCACTTATAAAAATTAATGTTTGCTTTTTTAATAGTAGTATAGATTAGGTATAAAACATATACGAAATAAAAAGAAACGAAGGAAATACGTACGTGCCCATCGTGTTTTCATTTTTTTTTATTGGTGAGGCGTCGTGGCGATCGAGTTGATGCGTTTGATGCATGGGAACGTTGGATGGACAGGCAGACACGGGCTAGTGTGCACACGCAAATCAGAATTAGTGCGTGGTCGCGCATGGGCCCTGTTTGGATCCATGGGTTAGAGTTAGAGTTAGTTAGATTGTACCAAACTAACCCTAAAATATCCAAACAGGAGGGTTAGAATTGGTTAGATGCATCTAGTCCATCCAAAAAATCTAACCCATCCAAAAGGTGTTTATTTGGGTTAGAGTTAAATGGGACCCACAAAAATTACTTTTTCTACTATCTTCATCATACAAAATCCTGAATAAAGTAATC
Source organism: Bromus sterilis (assembly GCA_950022295.1). Classification (NCBI taxonomy): domain Eukaryota; kingdom Viridiplantae; phylum Streptophyta; class Magnoliopsida; order Poales; family Poaceae; genus Bromus; species Bromus sterilis. Next base: position 38,508,503 of record OX465598.1, read on the forward strand.
AAATAATTAGAATGGTACATTTATTGCCAATCTAACTCCACCATCCAAACACCTCTTTGATTAGAGTTAGTTAAGGATTAATCTAGAGTTAGAATCTAACTCTAACCTCTAACTCGATCCAAACAGGGCTATGGTGCTTTCATTGCTTTCAGGTTCGACTTGGAATGACCAAAAACGGTACTAGTAGTATAATCTGGATAAGTAAAGGGGCCGCCCGCTGTGCAACTTTTTTATTTACTTTCAAACTATTCATCTACTAACGCTATAGAGATAATAACAATTAAATTCAAATTCATAGGCCAGCTAGCAACTATTATAATCACCTAAGCTCGCAATTTGAAGAATTATAAATATTTTTCACGATTGAAGATGTCTAAGTGCGAGATGTTCTTGTAAAATTTAAAGTTGTTCGAACATCTGGAGAGCTCTCCAGAAAAAAAAAATTAGGGTTTGTGAAAAAGTATATTGTTCATGCACTAGTCGAATCAATTTTGTCTTTTTTGCTGAGAGCTCCTCGAATGTCCGAAGTTCTTAAAATTTTACACGAAAATCTCGCACCTATGAATCTTTCATCGTAAACAGTTTTGGATTTTTTTTCTAGTATTTTATTATTATTTTAGTTTTTAAAGGGGTATATCCAATTTGTAAGGTAGCGATTATATGAAGGGTATCCCTTCGGGGTCTCCCACAGAGGTCACTTCTACGACTAGGGCATGGAAGGCTAGCCAGCCACCACCACGTCTTGCATGCTGGTGTATCCGCGATATTAGTTTTTTTTTCACATGTTTTTGTTTTTTTATGATTTTTTATTTTGTTGCTTTTTCCGTGTTTTCATAGAAAAAAACATTTGCGCTTTCGCTAACTAATATGTTCCTTCGAGAAGTGAATATGTACCTCGGAGAGAAGCAAATCCATGCTTCTCGAAAAAATATAATTGATGGATAGTTTTTGAGTCTTCGAAATGCCTCCAAGAAAAGAAAATCGATATGCGCTCTTCAAAAATAAATATGATTTAGGATAAGCAAATATTTGCCTCCACGTGAAGCAAATTTTTTAAACATGTGACTTCACGAGAAGCACAATTTAATAAGTTATTTAAGAACAGGTTAGTACAACATTGAGACATGATTTAGTGCAGTATAAAGCACACATTTTGCTTATTTTTTTTGTCGAAACCTATCAGCATGAGATCTTGTTTTAAATATTTTGACGTGAAAAACAGAACAATAAAAAACGATTCATGATTTGGATGCACGTTTCAAAAGATAAATCATTTAAAAAAATACAGATATAAGAAAAAACACAAACAGACAACCTTTCATCCTTCACGAGCAAATTAAAAAAATCATCTAAAAATATGTAATTGTGAAAAATGACTTGCATGCATTATATCATTGATCATCATAAAAAATGAAAAGTAATTTTACAAAAAATACACTGAAACTAATGATTTTGTATTTGTACTGATTGAAACAAATTGTCGAGTATTCGCACAAGGCGTGCAATTTTATGTCAGCCCATTTTGGATAGCATTCAGAAATCTAGTTAACAAGTTCTTGAAACGTTCTTGGTTAGTATTTTTGGTTTTAGGAAGCTTCTAGGAAGTGCATATTATGTTTCTTAGTTTATCTCTCCTCTCTGTTGTTTGCTCTCCCGATTTTCACAGTTCATGTTTTTTCTTCTCAAAGTTTTCCGTAATTTTTAAAAACTATTCTCCAATATCCAATTTGAGACAATGTTGAGAAACGTTTCTAGAAATATCTATAAGAGTTTTAGAAATGTTCATGTTTTCCTACTAAACATAAAATAATGTTCAGAAAATATATATTAAGATAAATCACCTCACATGCATCATTTTCTCATTAATGGGCTGGCCCATGTGTGACTAGTATTCCATATTTTGTTTCTCTCTGGGAATCTTCTTGTAGGTTATGTTTATTGTTCTTTTTCTCTCTCTATTTTCTTTGATAGTTTTACTGATTTTTTTAATTTTGTATGTTTGTATTTTTTTCTTATTTTTAGTTTCATTTTTTAATTTTAGTGTTTTATTTTATTTTTCTTTGATCTTCCTTTTTTAATTTCTTTTATTTTAATCAATCTATTACCAGTTTTTTCGAAATCAACAATAAAAAATTAGAATTGGAAATAAAATAAAGGAAATATTCTATAAATTTGTGAATATAATAAATATATGAAAGTTATATGTGGGCTATTTTCGAAAAATGAACATTTATTATATTCATGAATATTAATGTGCCTTTTTTTATTTAAATCTATGAATATTTCTAAGTTCATGAAAATTTTGATAATCTATGCACATCTAAAAATATTTTTTTAATTTCCTGGAAAATGTGAATAAGTGTTTTAGTCACAAAATATTTTAAAATTTTCAATCATTATTAAAAAAAATTAGGTATGCGAACATTGTTTAAATTTAAAAACCACAATGGAAAAGCATATTGAAATTAATAAAACCTAGCAAAATATGAAGAAGTTGTCCTAGCATGGCGAAGTAGGAAGCACATCCATTTCTCCCTTTAGGATTCATAGTTCTCTTTCTATGGAAGCTAATAGAAAAGGAACATGCCCTTCCTGGTGCCTTTGAAGTGAACAATCATGAATTATGAGAGGCTCTCGTGAGCAAACATTGGCGTTCACAGTGGAAGGTAGTTGTGCGGAAACGCGAGGAGGACTCCCCCGCACACTACTTACACCTCTCCCCTCCTCAACACCTTCTTACCTTCCAAAAAAAGAGATTTTTAAGCTATGAGAGAGAATTGTCATGATTTAGCAGTATTATCAAAGGATAAGAATTGTCATGGTATAACAAAGAGGTTGCCATGTATTAATGGATTCCCATGCCACAATACAGAAGATTTGTCATGTCATAGATATTAGAACATGACAAATGTTGCCCTAGAGAGAATTGTCATGTTATATGGGAGCCTATATGTTCGACAATTTTCATGCCGATTGAAGAGGATTGACATGCTATAATAAAAAAGAATTGTCATTCTATAGCAAAAGGTTACCACACATTTGAAAAAAGATCCATACTACATTAGGTTGAATTGACATGATACAACAGAGTAAAAAATATGGCATTCTACCAGAAAGAAACCGCCTTACGTGTTTCAGAAATTATCACATTACATCAAAGGGAGCTGCCATGTTTCAATTTTTTTGCCATATTACATCAGAATAAACTGCCATGTTATATGAGTGAGAATCTGCCACACATGTTTCAACAATTGATATGTTTGGTAAGAATAACGAATGCACCACATATCATACACTCAGCATTTCATGCGCCTAGCTAGCTAGGGGGATAATTAATTTGTCATTCAAAGGATGTCCATAGAGGAAGCCTCGTGAAGCGAACGAGTGGGCAAAACCGAAGGAATCGTCAATAGTGTCTTGTTTCAGTTCAGCAAAACTGAAAATAGAAGCCATTTTCATGATTTACTCTAAGAAAACACAGGCCAATTTTTATATATTATATCTTGTGGAAGATGCCTGTGAAGCCTTCGCTGTGGCATCATATGGGAGCTGTGGAACCAAAGGAATCATACGACAGAGATATATGTTGCACGAAAAGGTGTCGGCAGCATGCAGCATCGCGCGGAAAATGCAAGTCCTTTGACGGGCTGTGCAGGCGTCCACGTCCGGTCATCCATCCATCGGGCTATGGCGATTTATGATCATTTTCAGTTCGCTGTGGCGCACGTACGTCTCCCCGGTCATCCAGGAACACTGATCGAAACCAAGTGTACTCCGCAGTGTACAGTTGCAAATTAACTGGCCCAAATCATTTCGATGCAAAGTGGTGGTTGGATCACGATTCACGGGCCACCTATTTATGTTACCAGTACTCCCTATTTATCACGGTTCACATCGCAATGAAACTTTCAGCGGTAAACTTTGCTTCCGAAAGGCAAAAATGGAGTACTGACTACAGTAACTAGCTAATGATAAGAACTTACGGCACAGCACGGAAACAGTCCAGGTTTGAGGCCCTTCGTAGCCGGAACACTACCAAAGCCTCTAATTAAACCTCTAAGCTCAACCTAAAGCATGAAATTTCAAGCTCTACTAGACTCTAGTCGTGGGGTAGCTAGTTGGATACAGATCGAACGATGGCCGTGCAGCTTCAGCTGTAACTGAGGCTACAGCACCCATGCGTTAATTGCCGACGCAGGAAGCTCTCATCAGCCCCTTCAGTGATCTTTGCTGCTTGCGAATGCCATGGCACCCTGTGGTTCTCAAGTCAGACGATGGATAGTATGCGGCAAGATGCCTGACAAATTATCTCACCCTGTTGTTATCTTGGCAAGTAGGAGTGGATAGATGATGAGAGCTCTCACTCTCAAGCATGGCAAGAGAGTGAGCATCTGATGTTGATCCGAATCCTCTCGCATCGACCAGCTCAAGATGGCCATGCACCCGGGCTGTCTGACGGTGTGATTGAAAACGATCGAGGGCCAAACTTGGCACAGCTAAGTGCCTATGTGGAATATGGGATACGACCCGGTCCCTGAATTAGCCGAAAATCGCTATGCAATGCCGCTGATGATGATTGAACGAACGGTACTACTGTACTCCCTAGTCCGGTCCGGTAGTTCCCGTCCACCCACTGGGATTGGGGGACTACGCCGGTCCTCTGAAATCTGAATCATTTGCAAGCTTGGCCCCGTACGTGTTCTATCAACCGGCAAGGGGCAGATTTCTAGTAGGGACGTAGGAGCATTTGCTAATTCGTAGTCGTCAAGCGATTACTTAAATCTGAGTCATCACTTAGGACTATCGATCTGGCATTGAGATTCGTACACGATTTCATATATTTTTCGGACTTTGACAACACATTCACTATAACTATTCTTTTACAAGGCTTGACAGATTATTACGTTGCGGTGAAGATTTTCTTAGATATATGGAAATAAATCTTATATTTTTAAAAGTTGGTCCTAATTTTCTCAACACGCAAAATGTCTACCTCAACATCTCCACTAAAGCATGCAAAATATGCCACATAAGCAAATTTATAAATTGAAAATATTTTTGCATTAGGCTATGCATTAGCGTTGCCACATTATTCATGCATGTTAGTCATTCTTCACATTTTAATTCGAAGTAAAATTCTGAACGGTAATTTAAAAGTTTTTATTCTGTTTTAGACACGTTCTTTTATTGATTTTCAAGATTATAGTTTTTTCATTAGATTTAGTTATTTTAGCAACTATTTACGCATTTTTTAACAAAATTAACGCAGCAACGCGCGAGGAATCATCTAGTTTGTAAAGTTGACGAAGAATTTTCTCATTCCGAATCAAATGAGACATGATTACACTTTTTTACTAGATGAATAAATTTTTTAAACAAGTTGAAAAAATATATGTTTTTTTTTATAAAATTGTTTGAGGATTTGTTCATAAAAACAAAATTGCCCATTTTAGTAGAAACACATATTTTTTGCCCCAGGTCCAGTTTCCCTCCAGAACTTTGAGGCCTTCACTACTTATTGATTAAGATGATGTGAAACATAATATAATAAAAATGAAAAAGAGATGATAAAACCCAAAATGGGAAAACATTGCACAAAAATATGTAATAGTCCTTTGTAAATATATAAAACATATTTTGCTTCGGAATGTGCAATATTCTAACCCTAAATTGCATAAAAAATATGCATATTTTTAACTTCAAAATATGTGAAGTAAGAACCAGACAATTGTAAATTTCTACTATATGTGACGCTTGATGTTTGAAAATATGCAAACACTCAATTGAATAATTCTATAAGAAATGAACAAACAAATTTATGTGCAGCTTCATGCTTCACAACCTGTAGACAATTTAATTATGTTTTAAAACCCAATATTAAACAAAAATTATTTGCAAACGTAGATTTCAAAAATTGCAACAACTCAATTACTCAATTTTTATTCTAGGGTTCCACAAATTATAATGAGCATAAATAATTACAACTTTAAAATACTGGGTACATAAATAATTACATGGCTTAGAATTAAAATGTGAAGAATGACTAACATGCATTCTAACGGATAAAAAAATCAAAACTTAAAAATAGTGGGTACATAAATAATTACATCATTTACAACTAAACAACTTGTTTACATTTCATAGAATGCATACCAGTTTGTAATCATTTGCAATCATTCAAATAGTTAAGAAAATTTGGCCTACAACTATGCAAGATCATGGATCCAACGCCTTGTAAAACAGTCATGATGCCCCCCATGGTTTGCACAAAACAACGGGCGTTGCACGAAATAGAGGTCCAACAATCTTTTGGGTCTTGAAGCTAGTCAACAGTGTCATACCATGCAACTATGCATATCCTCCTTTACAAAAAAATGTGTGTGTATGTAGGAAACAATTATAATGGGCCTGCTTTAGACACATTGATCTTATTCGCGAGAACATTCCATGGCACTGTCTCATTGAAAAAAGTTCTCGTAATGTTCCATCAAAGATGAATTAATTACTTTCCCATGGTTTCCATTATCTCTTGATCGATTTGTATTGATTTTTACTTTCCTGTTTGACCAAGCTTGAAATGATAAGGAGTTTACCGTCAAAAAATCGCAAGGAATTACTGTGTATCCCATCTAAATAACTCCGGGACACCCAGTTATACGCCCCCCTTGTTCGAGTCCATGCGTCTGATAAGATTGCATGACTCCTTTTCTTGGGTCTATCATTTGTTTAGCGCTTCTCCGGTGATTGGTGAGTATTTCTCAGTACTCCGAATACTCCTTGCTAGAATTATTTCTCCTCTGTTGATCAAGCACAATTAGTTATCACCTTTTAATATATTTTTACTGGTACCATTGTCTCTATTACTTTTCATTACTCCTTAGTAGTTTTTTTATTTTCATCATTAGATTGATTTGATTCAACGGCTTCTAAAATCTTCAACCATGATAAAAATTCTAATATTTTATTTAACAACGAGGCCAAGCTAGGTGTTTTTTTACATGAGATAAAGTTGGGCTCTGTTTTAGAGTTAATTTCATTTGAGTGCACACACACAGGGATGGGTACACATAGTAGCACCCCTCTTTTTAGGACCATTTCAATCATTCAAATAGTTCAGAAAAATGTGGCCTGCATCTATTCAGGATCTTGGATCGATCGGTATGTAATACGTAGTAGTAGTAATCATGATGTTTTTTTCCTTCACTGTTTGCCCAAAACAACATGTGTTGCACGAAATAGAGAACCAGCAATCTTTAGATCTCTTCGAGTCTCGAGACTGGCCAACAATCATGCCATTTCATGCGAGTGTGCAAGTGTATGGAACACTAATAATTGACCTCCTTTAAGTCATTCATCTTATTCAAGACCATGATACGGTCTCATCGTTAAAAACTAGTACTCACTCCGAATCATAATAAATGTCGTTCATTTTATACTATGCTAGTACAAACTTTGTACTATATGAGCGACATTTATTTTGGATCGGAAGGAGTAGTAAGAATGATGCGCTGTTGATGGTTTTAACTGTTTTTTCGGGTTCATCGTATTATTATGGAATCCATTCATCTACCTATCTCTACTCTCTCCTCAATCCTCTAAAATTCATGGTTTGTACATGTGTGAAATGGTAAGAAATTCCTGCAATGGTTAGGAAGTCCTGCAAGACTGAAGTCTGAACTACCATAGGATAGGATACGACGAAGGCAGCAAGCAAGCAAGCAGCCAGCGTGATGTAGCATACACCCAATTAAAGGCCGGGTACATACACCCAATTATTCGTCTCCCTTGTCCGAGTTCATGCATCTGACAAACACTTGTTGGGTGTCCTCTTATTGACTCCATCATTGCGCCACGTACAGCAATTAAGCTCCGTCATGGGTCGATCGGCGGCCATACAAACATTTGATACTCCAGTTGTAAAAGCAATCTAGCATATAGTACTCCTTCTATTTCAAAATAACTGTTCATGAGATAATTATTTTAGAAAGGAGGAAGTACTATATATGTTTAACCCGCAAATTTGAGATGCAGGCCACTGCAAAATATTTTTGATAGAACAGATGCGGCAAATTTATACAGAATAATACAGATTTTAAATAAAACATAGTTTTATGGTACAAACTAACCGAAACATCACCAAAGCATACAAACACTAAAAAACACCTACTATTTAATCACCCGAGGCCGCTGAGGTAGTACATACTCGGAGCACTTCTTGGTGGCTCCTCACTCGTCGACGTTGTAGCGATTGCAGGTCTTCCTGTACCGCTCCTCGGCAATGTCGCACTTCACCTAGGCCACGACGTGGCGGCCCAATACGCCAACATCATCGTCTATCATGGCGTTCGTGGCCGCGTGGAGTTTGATGTTGGCGTCGCTACATGTGTACGGGAAGAGATAGTTCATGAGACGCGTGAACCGATACCAAAACCGATCGCCGGGATCACCGCCGAGCACGCGAGCGAAGACACCCAGGGCCTGGATGGAGCTAGCAAAGCGGCCACCATGATAGCAACTGTTTGCTCCACGATGGGAACCTTCACTGGCACGAGGCACCATCTAATTGCTCGTCGGACTTTCAAACTGTTCACGGCGAAGAAAATAAATTACGGCGACAAAGGAAGAATGGATTGGAGATGAAAATCCTAAAGCGTTGGGCGAGCCGTAGATATAATAATGAAGCGGCGGTTTACAGACGCAAAAATTCTACGGGCCGTGCTGAATATTATGTTTCTATTTTTTGTAAAAAAAAACTAGTGTATATACGAACAAACGGTGAAATAACGCATATAAGCAGCTATGTAAAAAGAAGCAGAAGAATAAAATGCATCATTTGATTTCACCGTGGATATCTGAAAAGGCGCGTCATGTCAATTGTTTGCCTACGGATGGCTTCGAGTAGAGAATAAAAATTCAGACAGCCTCATGGAATCTTGGGGCTCGTCACTCGTCAGTGAGACTGTTCCTGGAAGATGGCAAAGATAAGGCGTTATCGTCAGAGCCAAGAACAGAGGCGAGCACTATAGTAGCCTGTCAAATGCCATCAGCGTAGCCTCCTGTGCCGCACGAGGCTTCGATCGGTCTGGTGCTGATCCGAACCACCTGTCCAAGCCCAGATTGAACACGTACGCCTTTCAGGCTTTCACCTTTGGTCAGTGTAGCAGCGAAGAGGATAGAGGATGAGGGCTTTGCAGGCAGCTATCTATCTCCTAGCTGGGAGCCTGGGACCCGAGTGTCTGACGGATCCCCTATCTTCTGTCGCGCCCCTGTGACATCTTTGTCGCGTTGCATGTCCAGCAGCTAGCGTGCCCTATTTCACCATGAGTGCCGACGTATATTTCCATCTTCCGGACTCCGGAGTGAGTGAGAGTTTGATAAGGCAGAGGATTCGAGGAGATAAGTTGAGCGAACAGTAACGTACCACGAACGAATAATCCGATCAAGCGGTTGCGAAGTTGGAGAACAGAGAGCAACAAACTCATCAAGAACAGAACGAGACGAGGCATATATTACACACGAGTTGAGCGTGACAAAGACCAAACTGAAGAATCTACAGTACCCCACCGGCTACATTTCACGTTTTCCCCCATTTATTTGGAGATTTTATACAGACGGTCACCGTCTTCCTCCGGCGATCATGGCCCCGGGACTACATGGAGCACTCGGCGGGGACGCCCATGGCGACGCGCTTGGGGTCGGTGCAGTAGTTGTAGATCATGTAGTTGCTCTGCACCCACCGCATCCGCTGCTGCCGCGTCAGGTCCAGCTCCTGGTTGTACCAGTCGCCGGCGCCTGCAGAGCCGGTACCATCCGTGCTAATGCTGGCGCCGCAGCGCGGCCGGCCGCCTGCGGTGACCACGCACGCGTCGGCCTTGTAGCCACGGTAGGAGGCGGAGAATGGGGCGTGAGACCAGTCCGTCTTGACGCGGCCGCCCTGCGTGGCCCAGTCGTCGGCGTTCCACAGGCTGGAGTAGAGCCGCATCGGCTGGTTCTTGGGGAACGCGATGCCCTTTCCTTCCAGGTTCTTGAAGTCCCTGATCGGCATGTCGTCCACCATGAAGCTGCATTGTTTACATTGGAATCAGATCATGTGCTCCAGCATGATGTGCTTGGGGTTCCAGAGGATGAATCAAAAGCTTACATGATGTGCTTGGGGTTCCAGAGGATGGAATATTTGTGGAAATCGTTGGTGGGATCGAACCAGAGGCGGAACTGCTGCTCCCGCTGGCCTTGCCCCTGCGTGAAGACGTTGGTGTGCAGAGTGTAGGGCTCACCGGTGACGTTGCCCAGGAACTCGAAGTCGATCTCGTCGTGCGTCGGCCCCTGAGACGACAGCTGCACATTCATACACCAAACTGATTGAGTTAGGCAACCATGTCCGTGTCATCCATCCGAGACAGAGTGAGAAACAGAGGAATGAGCTTGAGCTTAATTACGTAGTAGGCGGTGACGGTGCCGGCGGAGTTGCCGGCGACGAGCTTGAGCTGCATCTCGATCTTGCCGAACAGGTACTCGTGCTTGGACTGGAACCCGGAGCCGGAGACCTTGTCCAGCCCCAGCGTCAGGAGCTGGCCATTGTTCAGAATCTTGCCGCGGCCGTCACCCCAGGTGATGTCGAACTCCTTGTCGAAGCTCGCCGACGCAACGGCAGAGCAGGCGAGCCATGACTTTTAATGCCTTCCCAAACCTGAGCCCACTCAAGCACCTCACAAAACAAGTGTTGAAAATTTAGGGTTTGGAGGTAAACGGCCTACCCTCTATTCCTCTGCCTTATCGGTGGTGCCGCTCACAATACATATTGAGGCTAGAGGGTGGAACCTTATATAGACTCCAAGTTCTAGATATTTCAATCTGTTTCCAGTTAGAACTCGTGACTTGTTAAACCAACCACAATAATTAACAGTCAGTTATCGAGTCTAAATACTGTTAATCAATTAGGTCTCATACACGCGTGTGTGAGTCACGCGTCGAGTTTGAATACAAAATCAACCTCGCAGGCTTAACAATCCATAGAGCCAATCCTATGGACAACCTGGCATTCCACTCTATACTGTTCCCGGGTATAATTCCAGCATATCCATATACACTGTGTTCCAGTATAGCCGTACCGTCTTCCTTAAGTATATTTCCTCAAGTATGTTCCAGCAAAGTAATATTCCATGATAAACATGTAAAGTAATTCCATGCATAAATACATGTATAATTCCATAATGAGGTATTCTGAATATTAGTAATTCCAAGTGATTTGAATATAGTTGCAGGACACATAACTCCAACATCTCCCACTTGTCCAAAACGACCATTCAAATATCCATAAATCCATAGCTTTAACATGCTTGCCAAATTTCTCTTGACTAAGAGTCTTAGTCAAGGGATCAACAATCATATCAACCCAATGTCGAAAAACAAAAAATATAAATAAATATATGATAATACCTTCCCTCAATATGTTTGCTTGCTGTGACACCTAAGATCTCTCAAAACCTCGATTTCCACCTAGTTATTCCAGCATAGCTGTCCTCGGTGCCTCGAGTATTATTTCCTCGAGTGTCATTCCACCTTTATAGGCACCTTGAGTATTTTGTTTCCTCAAGTGAAATTCCACATGAATTATTTTCCATCACATATATGAATAATTCCACATTGAGTCAAATAGATGTTAACCATGTTGAGTAAAGCTTCCAAAACAACATAAATATCAAATCCAATCAATAAATGAAGTTTCATAAGTAACCATGTTTTGAAAGAAATTCCCGACTTTAGTCTGTGAACCTGCACAATATTAGTACTATAAATAATAATTACGTACCTGGACTTAATTCTCATCTCATAGATAGAGTTATAGCTTCCTCAATGTGTTTATCTTTACTTTAAATTCCAGAACAATTGACAGGTTGTGATGCATTTTTCACGTTCTTATACGATGTGTGAGATTCCCTTTGCCACATGTTTTCCTTCCACTAGTTGAATGCAACAGCAAAATTCCAGTAGCTAAGGTACGGTTGTGTAATGAGATACCAAAATAAAATTGAATACCATTTATTCTTTCTGAATAATTGTTAATGAGATATTCTGAATATTAGTAATTCCAAGTGATTTGAATATTAGTACTATTCTTAGAGATGAACCCGTGGAGGTGGACAGTCAGTGCTGCAGAGAACCTTGGGTGTGACCAGGGGCTCACGATTAGGCTTTGGCCAGGGGCTCAAGGCCATGGCTTTGCCGCTAGCCGGTTGGAGCTTGTTCATAAATCACAATGCAGATTATGTCAGAATATTACCACTGTTGAGTATAACGTATATTAGAAAATATGAGATAGAGTAGAATTTTATTCTAACTTGTCTTGTACTCCAATTAGATCATTGCACTTCTATATATATGCCTCCAATGCTTAAGCAATAAACGTCAATTTCACCACTCTCTCTATCCTTATACAACCACCACTATGAACCTCAAAGGGCATGGTTAGGAACGTTGAATGCACTACTGTGTCCACATAATTCTGGAGTAACGCTTATGCCTACTGATGATTAACACAACGCGCAGAACACATAATGGATTTATTGTCGCCACTGCTGCAAGCACATACATCCATTGCATCGTATAGCAGCCCCAGGCTGGAGTCGGACGTGTTCAATTAAGGGCAGTGCATTGCACACTTGACTGTAGCCCGTAGGCCGTAACGTAGCTGGCTGCAGACGGGCTGGTCCCTGAACTCACTTTCGATGATGCGCGGTGTCTAGCTAGCACGATCTACATCGGTCCTCTAATCATCTCCAAGTTTGTCGTTTGGGTCCGCCAGCCACTGTGCTCAACATGCTCACGTCACCTGGCCGTGTGTACCATTACGTACGTAGTGACCGGACTAGAGATTGTCCGTTTACTTTGGATGGATGCACGTAGGTCTCAAGCCATGTTTTGACCTTTGCAGCAAAGTATAGCAAGAATTGACCTTGGTTGGAAATTTGTTTAGGATCTAATCCTTTTTTGCGACACCATACACTATGGCGTTTTCGTTCCAAAGGAAACGTCAGGGACCTCGATGTCTGCCCCTGGCCCACCTCCTGGTCGTCCCTCACGCACACTAGTTGACCGGCCGACGTGGCAAGGATGTTACGCCACGGTCCCTGCCGTTTTCATCCGCGACGAAAACGCCGAGGACTCTGGCGTTTCCGTCCAGTAAGTAAATATCTCCACAGGGAGAGTGTGCGGGGCCAACCCCACTCACTCTTCCCAATCCTGCAGCCACACCTTTCGAGCAAGAGGAAAGAAGAGGAACTCTCACCCCTCTTTTCTCCCCTCCAAGCCCCTCTCAAATCCACCCCAAAGGATGACACACTTTGGTGGATCTTGCCCTTCACTACAAGAAATCTGTTAATACATGACGGATTTTGGATGACGTTTTCAGAATTCGTCACCGACAGACTGGTTCAGCCCCGCAAGCCCACCTGAAGCCCGCGTAAAGTCCTAAATCGTTCCCCATATAAAACCTAACCCCGTAGAAACACTCGCTTCCCCACTCTTCCTCCTCCGCCGCCGCCATCGTCTTATCTTTTCCAGACCTCCTGCCCTCCCTTTCTCTACTGCACCGCAGCCGCCATACACTACAAGAAATCTGTTAATCCATGACAGTTCCAATCCGTCACATATCAACATAAAACCGTCATGCATGCACAGACATGACGGATTTGAAATCCATCATGTATATCGCGTCATAATTTGACATGACACCTTCCATGACAGTTCTTAGCTGTCATGGATATGCCCCTAGGCCCGTCCGGCCCATGCCAAGCCCGGGCCTCTATGACAGACAAAACCGTCATGAAATTACATGACGTGGAAGTGGCATGGACCTCATAGGCGTCTACATGGATCTGACGTGTCAACCAACCCATTAGCTTTTTAATTCGGTATTGTCCAATAACATATCTATTTTTCACTCTAACCCATTTAGCTCCTTTTATCCAACCCAAATTATATTCATCGAGAAGAAAATAACATTTGTTTACATGGCAATACAGGCTTCCAACAATCTAGCCTGATTTCAATAACATGTGTATATACTCCTGCTCCTCCGTTGGAACCTGTCGGAGCACGCCTGGAAGCGGAGGGAGTCGGGTCCCTGCGCTCGCGGCTACCTTCTCGCTCCCGAGGAGGAGCTCGCTCCCGTCTGCCTCTGCCCATCTTGTCCCGAGCCGCCGCTGTCATTCTCGCTTCTGGTAAGCCCGTGACCGTGCCACCGGTCGGCCCCTCTCCTCCCTACCTTCCATCTCTTCTCACCCCGCCACCCCTTCTTACCTGTACATGAGCTAAGCGCCCCAGATCCATGGCCAGGAGGTCTTCCTCGTCGCCAGATGCCTTGCCTCGCTGGATCCAGTAGCATAGGCCCTAGATCCATGAGCCCCACGTCCACTACCATCCACAACACCGCTCCTAAGAAATACCTTAGCACATACAAAGGTAAAATCTCAGGATTATCACATAGGGGAACGATTACGTGTTCAGGAAGTTCGCCAAGCCCGACATATGCTCGATGAAGTTCCACAGAGCCTTGAGATGGCGATGTGATAATTGCTGGCCAGAGGGATTGTGGTGGCATACCCATCCATGGTCAGAAGTAGTCTGTTCACTTTGTCTTAATTTGATTTTTGAGGCGGAAGGGTCTCGTGGGTTATTTTGAGCACGGCCTTGCATTCGTAGAGGCATCGTTTTTTTGGTTGGAACTCTCCTGGTCAAGCAGGTATCAAGTGGAGAGGTTATTTTGTGCCAAATGGTTGGAGAGACTTCCCCTCGTTTTATTGTTCCTGCTCTTAGTGATGATGTAACAAACCTGCTTGTGCTATTAGATGTATTGTACATTTGTGTAAAATTTCATGAACTTTATCACTAAGGAAATTATATGTATGTGTGACCTTGTAGCAGAAAATGTGTATGTATACTTGAAAGAATGATTTCCAGAAAAATATTGTGCAAATGTCATGGGCTAACTTTTTTTTAATATTGTGAGGCACAACCTCTATCTTGAAAATGACAATAGTTTCTAAACCTTTTCTCTAGATTATTAATATAGCATAATTACAACAGCATGAATTGACATATGAATCGATTAATAGATGAAAGGTTACCAAATTATGAACAAGTGTTGATAAATTTAATTTTACTGATGCTCACATGGCTGTAAAAATGCTTCAAGTACTAAATAAGATATATAGCTAACATGAAGAATATCATATTGCTTATCCATGCTGGTTCTTATTAACATGTCATTCGTCTCTTTTTTCTGAAACAAACTTATACTTTTAAGTTATTTTTTAGAAATTGAATTCTAAGTTGCTTGCATTGATTTTTTTATTGTTTGCAGAGGTTTGCCATCACGAGCACATCTTGCAGAGGGCCAACAAACTTTCTGCCGTCTCTCTGCCGAGGCCCCTAGCTTGCTATGCCAGTGTTTACTACATGTCCTTCTCATTCTCTAGTCATTCAGCTGAAATGTTAGATTCAGTTATGTACTAGTAGTGCGAAATGTGATTATATAAATTCATATTGCAAATATTTCTTTGCTCAGAACCACTAGTTGAGACACTACTGAAGTGTGATGAAAACTGATTTTTTAACCAAATGTAGATGAAAACTGAAGTAGCTTAGTTAACTAAATATATGTGACATTTCTGAAGTGTGATTTACATTTGGTTTCCATAAATAATTAACCATGCAACACTAAAGTGTGATATATAACTAGTCTAATCTGCTGATACGATAATTATATTTTTCTTAGAAAATTTGAATCCTCCTAGTATTGAATGTACATCTATTTTTTTAAATCTGGTGATAGTATATTTTTCTCACTTCACATGGACATGTTGTACTTCTGAGTATTATATTCTTCCCTCATTTTAAACACTTATTGTTAGTTGCCTAAACGACAAGGATTGCAGAACCAAAATTCTACTTAGTAAGCAAATGTATTCTTTAGTCTTTTGGTGCTTCTGTAGGTGTGTTGTTCACATGCAAGCATCATTGTTTTCTGTCTATGTGTGCAGCCAGCCAACGTAAGAATAAAACAATCTTCTTTCTAATTTCTACCCAGCAACCTCGGTGTGTACGTGCCTGTGTTGTGCAGCAAGATCATGGCTAGATTTCTTGGTTGCAGCAATTTTTTCTCCAACAAGATGAAGCCCTCATGGGGTTATATAGAGGTAAGGTTACAACCAATTTGTTCATGTGAGCGCTTGTCAGTTATTGTACATGTAAAGAGAAGAGAGCATCTTCTAATATACTAAACCCCCTAGGGGTAAAAGCCATGAGAATCAATTGAGTATTCAATTTTGACTTGGTCATACCCCTTGGTGATGTATGTAAATTACTATTTTATTTTTATTTTTAAGCTTCCTAGAGGTGGAAGTCATGGTTGTCAATTGAAGATTCAATTTTGACTTGGTCATAACCCTTGGCCATGTATTTAAACTATTATTATTTTCCTTTCATTTTGTTGTTAGAATTTTTTTTACATGAACATTATTAACAGTTGTTTTGTAAAAATGAATGTCAATTTTTGTATGTTTTGTACGTCGGTGCTATAGTGAATTTGTCTTGAACTTACAATCGAGACCTTATAGTAAATAATTATTTATTTTGTGATCAAAAAATTTAGCTCATGCAATAGATGTCGTTCAAAAAAATTAATTATGACAGACACAATTACTTGATACTCGTTTTTAATGTTACCTGGCGTTTTAGAACTAACTAGATGATATCCCACGCGTTACTGCGGAAATTAATGTTTAAAAATATGAGAAAAATTATAAAAGTTAGTATAATTTGGTTAGAAATTATTTATTGAAATAAATATTGTTTAGAATGAAAGTCTAATAAAATTTGATAAAAAATCCAAAAATAAGTGTGATTCTTGTTTTGTTAATTTATTCGTTTGACAATATATTGGTGAGATGATATTAAACAAAAAAATTAGTAGAGATAATTGACACATCACAGCCTTGCCTAAACCTAAAACAATGATATCAACTATATATGTGCATTATTAAAAATTGTCGCATAGAAAAATAAAATGTGAGATAACTCATAATTTGGTTTTCTATAAAAAAAGTATCTCATAAATTGTGAGGGTGAGTGCATAAAAATATTCATATATATTTATGATAGGTTGCATGCGCATGCGGATTTAATGGGAGCATGTGCATGCAAAGTTAGTAAAAATAAATTTTACATGGTGGACCTACTTGATGATGTCGATAACTTGCATGTTAAGATAGATATGTTAGTGGGGATGAACTATTTAGATATTATAGATATATGTTTAACTTTACTAAACTTTCTAATTTTGAAGTCTCCTCGTTCAGTTGAGGTCTTTAGTTTAAAATTGGATACAAAATTTTATTATATTGTTTCCTTAGGCTTTATGATGAACTATTTCGATAGATGTGTCCTTTTAATATAAAAATGAGTGGTGTGCGTCTTGGTTGATGAGAAGAAAGCAATGCCTACCATAGATTTAGTACCATCATAATACACATAATCAACAATATAATAAACTTCATCATGTGTATACATTAAATATTATTTTTTGATCAAACGATAAGAAGGATCCATTCAAACAACACAAAAAATAAAAACTTAAAAACTAACACATAAAAATAAATCATATATAATTCAAAATTATAAACGGCGCGGCAAACGCGCATTACACTTCTAGTAGATAATCAATGCTGATGCATATAGATTTATGTGATTTTTAAGTTCTTGCTGTTGGTAATGCATTTAATTTAGTTATCTTTATAGACTTAACTTTGGAGGTAAAGATTTCATATCTGTTTCAACACATGGTTTTATTGCTAGTAATTTTTTAAACCATGCAATAAATTAATCTGTTGTTCTCATGCAAGTTGATTAATGTTGTTACACATGTGCAAGGCTTTTAGTTCCTATTGCCGTCACCTTGTTTTTTCAGTGGTTAGTCAGTGGTTTTGGAGAAAAACTGCGAGCCCCTGAAAGAAATGACATGCATACGGAATAAAAAATAAAATTGTATTTTGAAACATCTAATTTCAATGAAACGAGAGCGACATATAGGTTAGTGCTAGAGTTGCACTTCTTGTTCTCATTTTCTGCTCTCCGATTTGCTATTAATCTTACGTTCCTAATGTACAGATGTGCTTCACCAAAATTTAAGAAATCTTGATGGTTAACACTTTAACTTGAGGAGACATTTTCATAAGCAAGTTTAGTTTCTTCCTGTGCTTGGTTTTATTAGCTTATTATGAACCGGAACATGACACGTAATCAGCTCATATTTTTTCTAACAAGTTCCTTTGATTGATTGGCATACATCTCATCTTGGAATATTGTGAATTTATCTTTATGCTTATTATTCTCCGTCGCTTGATGTGTTAATTGGCATTGTAAGAGATTGTAGCTACAAAAATTCACTTAGTGACTATGATTATATTTATATATGTAGTCTTGCTGAACAGCAATCTAGTGTACAAGATGACATGCCATGTTTTATGAAAAAAATGCGTGCTCGCACTATTACGTATGAAATAAGTAAGACTTCATAAGATTAAATGTTTCTTTTACAAAGTCGAATTGGTTCTCCTTTACCATATCAGCAATAGAAACTTCCTATCTTACACATGTTATTTATCTTTTCTTTGAAATTATGATTATGTCCGTGCACTATAATTCATTTAATAATGAGTTATTACTTTCCATCGAGTAGTCCATTTGGTAGTTATAATATGTATTTTGCATTTTTTTTGCAGGATGCTATACATTCGCCACAAACGGATCGTAGCCATCAAGAGGGCCGACGATGGTCAAGAAACTAAATATAGAAATCCTTTATATTTTTTGGTTGATGTAAACTGGATTGTGCTAGTTATGTATTGTATTCTGTCAACTAATGTTGTAAAGTTCATGGATGATTTTATAAACTACTACGTTGTATATACCAGTGGATAGATGCATAATTATTACATAATATGTGACTTGTATGGCACTTTGTAAATACTTTGTCTCGGGTCAAGGTTATTATTATAATCTGTGTAATGAATTTATGTTAAAATTATGTGTGTATTTGGTCGAACTAAAAATTGGATGATTAGTACGAGAATATTTAAATTGTGCTCAAATCCTTGACGGTTTCTTTGACGAAAAGAAGTTTCCACGTAGGCAGTCATGCAATTCTAACCAATCAATCCAAAATCCTACGTGGTGTTAGTTCATGACAGTGTGTTCCGTCATGAACGCTCAGGCTTTGGATGGGCTGGGCGAGCCTGGGAGCAGACCCATGACGGTCAAGAACTGTCATGGAAAGACGGTGTCAAATTATGACGTGATATACATGACATATTCCAAATCCGTCATGCATTCACGTCCACGACGGGTTTTCACTTATCGATGACGGATTAAAATTGTCATGTATTAACATATTTCTTGTAGTGCTTCCCTTGTTCCTTGTGGTAATCTCCTCCTATTCATCCAAAAAATTTGGGTTAAATATTGCTCTTTTGGTTGCATTTTTTGCCACAAGGTTTAACCCTAGTTGATACATTTTTTCTTAAAATCTTTGTATAATTTGTTTTGTTTTGAAGCATTCGTTGAGAAGAGGGTGGATGGTATATGCATCTCTAGTATAATTGTTCTTATGGGTTATACAAATAATTAGGGTTATGGTTAGTTTATTGTTAATTAATTTATGATTTGATGTTTATATTAGTAGTGAAAAAATAAAATTTGGATGTCATTTATTAGTAAAACCATTGTTTATGCAATGCATTAAACTTATGATTGATGTATTGATTTTTTTGTCATTATTTTAGATGGCTAGACTCGTTAATGTTCATTATTTGGATAAGACGACGTTCTTTAGTAATAATGTTGATGATGATGATGATGATGATGATGATGAAAAAGTATTGGTATTTAATGCAAGTCCATCTTATGTGGAGCTTGTGGAAAGAGTAAGAGGTGTGTTGAATTGGATGGACCCCAATGATAGAGTTGAACTAATAGGTAGGTATGATGTTGGTGTGGGATCAAAATCTAGGATGAAGAAAATGCCTATTGACTCGGATCTGAATTGGGAGGTATATAAGGATAAAGTTGAGGCCTCGGAAGACAAGTGAATTGAATTGATTTCCTCCAAATTTGAAGATCGTCGGTTTGAAATTGATTTGAACTGTGATATGTCCTCCCCATGCCATGATATGAGCCCTCCAAATAGTGTGCCACATGTTGAGAATGAAGCCAATATGTATGCACTCAATGCCTCAAGTCAACCGCCAAATAGCCAACCAAATGAAGTAGAGGAACAAGTTAATGATGATGGTGATGATGGTGATGGTGATGATTGTGGTGCTCATGGTGATGATTGTTATGAGCAAGAGGCTGAGATTCATCAAAATGAGAACGGTAATTTGGATGCCTATGTAGCACAGAAGGACATGGACCGTGACATGCCCTATACACGTGCTTATGGGTATGAATCGGATGATGATGGTCCATATGAAGATTTGGACGAGGATGGATTCACAGAGGAAGAAAACAAAATATATTTAGAGGTGATAGGCCGGGAAAGAGCAATGCCATTGTTTCTTGATGTTAGCCTTGCAAAGAAAGCCATAGTTGACGGTGGTATGAGTAAGGGTATTCAACCAAGGCCGTGCCCGGAGGCATCCCAACCAAGGGATGAAAATGATAACGAGAATGCTTATCTGAAGATAGGCTCAAAGTTCTCAAGTTTGGAGGAGTTGAAGACTTGGCTTTGTGATTAGGCCATTAGAAACCATATGCCATTTGTTGTTAGACATTCAAACAAAAAGATTCGTTATACAGTAAAGTGTGACCAACCAAGACGTCCATGGACCGTCCGTGCAAGAAAAAATTGTGTGTCTACTAACATGTGCAAACCACCGGGGAAACAACATCGTGAAACTCACCGTCAGCTCACCTCTGAGTTCCTCAGATTTAAATTAATGAAAGAAATATCGTTTGATGCAACTGTGAAGGTGAAGAGTCTCATGGGCATGGTGAAGAAAATTTATGGTTACGAAGTCAAGTATGGGAAGTCATGGAAGGCGAAGGCAAATGCTCTTAGAATGTTGTATGGTGATTGGGAAGAAGCATACGCTAAGCTACCAATGTTGTTGGCAGGCATTGCTTATAGGAACCCGGGCATGTATCATGTGGTGGATTCTATTGATGGAGTGTTTCATCGTGCCTTCTGGAGTTTTGGGCAATGCATCGCGACCTTCAAGCATTGTAGGACGGTTTTGTCAATAGATGGCACTTTCTTGACCGGAAGATACAAGGGCACAATCATGGTAGCATTGGCACACTCCTCCAATGACAATGTGTTGCCTTTGGTATTTGCTTTTGTGCCCTCTGAGCACGATGACAACTGGGAATGGTTCATGGGTCATGTTAGGAACAACATGATTGGTGTGGATAGGGAGGTATGCATCGTATGTGATCGGCATCAAGGCATATTGAAGGCCATGAACATTGATATTCCAGGTCTTCCAAAGCTTCACCACCGTTGGTCCATGAGGCATTTTGTGGCAAACTTTTATAGGGAATGTAAGAGAAAGGCAAAGATCTAACACATGTGTGTGTGGCCTTCAACACCAAGTCGTTTGATGCTCGCTATAATGCACTATATTAGGTTGTGAATGATGGTGGGAAAGAATTCCTAAGGCGGAATTTGAACGAGGTACACAAGTGGGCACGTGCTCAAGACGAAGGGGGTAGAAGGTATGGCGACATGACGAGCAACATGGTCGAGTGTTTCAATGGTGTGGGTTGTGACGGCTGAGGCGCCTCCGGATCCACATCTTCCTCATCAACCTCGTCTTCCTCTTCATTGTACACTTCATCATCATCACCTTCCTCTTCATTGTACTCTTCATCATCATCACTATCAGGTTGTACATAACGAAGAGTATAAGCACCACCCCGGCTACTAGAAGCATCTGCATGGGTACTAGAAGCACCTGCATGGCTACTAGAAGCACCGGTTGCGATGTCCGCCCTTAGTGTAGGTTCATGGGCGTCATTAGCAGTGCAAGAAAGCATAGCTACATACTTATGAAACCGCTTCAGAAAGCGCTGCAACACATAGAAAAATATACATTATAAGAAAAATAGTGCACAAAATGAAGAATGCTATCTTAGATGAGAACGCCCATACCATCATAGTGGATCGAAGAGCCTTCTCAGACCTTCCACTTCCTTCATTATGCCCAAGTGCTACACCAGCCTCATTCACACACCTAAGTGATCTGGTGCCCTACAATTCAAAAAGACTCACGGCAATTAGCTCAACATAGGTTCAACTAAGCATAAAAATAGAGAAATGAAAGATGCACATACCACTCGGTCAAACAAGAGTGCGTAGTCTAGTTGTGTCCCAATGGTGTTTCTAACTCCCAAGTTGAATGCATCATAACCGGGATCAACCTCCTCCATGTCGTCCTGCGCCAACTCGGCATAATCCTCATGTGTCCAAGCAGGCTTAAGCTTCAATCGATAACGCTTTCCTAGCCACTTCAAATGTTTTGCATATGCTTTTTCATCATGAGGTCTATCATCCAACTCTACATGATCCGCTCTTTCATCCCAAAAATGCACAAAAGCAATGTGATGCGTCTCCCAATCCGTAACATCTGGACATTTTACTCGATCCACCCTTCAAAATTAGGGATATAAAATAATTATAAAAAATGGAAACAAGAACTAACAACAATTGAAGTGTTCACAAACGGATGCTCACCGATGCAAGGAATACACCGTGTCATGGTTTTGCGCTGGAGTACTTTGCCTTACTCAAAATTGTCATGCAACACGGCGAGGAAGGTGCCACTCAATAGCATAGAAACAAATCAATGGAACCCTTGACCGCCAAACATTTTGGTCACGCGTGCACACCACGTTCAGAGTAAAATCCCTTGGCTCATTATAAGGCTCCCAGATGACCTAAGACAAATTACTTATGTTACTTAAGGACAGAGATACGTACATCCCAATTGGGTCGAACTATGTTACATTTACCTAATTAGGAGTGAGTGTGTCTAGCTCGTTGATGTAGCACTTGTATCGAGCAGTTGATTTGCCTGTGTACACCCTCACCTTGTCCCACGAGTAAGAAATAGTAGGCCGCCGATATGGATCCACATCATTAAGACCTTCATGTGGGTTCGGGTTTACCGTCGATATATTTTTCTCGGGGCGTCCTACAGGTAAGCGCTCCCACATCCATATTGATAGGGCCCACACAAAGCCACCCAAAGATGAAGATGGTTTGTCTCGACAAGATGCCTCGTCAAGCTGGATCAAAGACAAGTTTATCAACACAAGTTTATTAGAAAGAAAGAAGCATTGAACACACATTTAGCTCAACTATAGTTTAAATTTTTATTACCTGGCGGTATAAGAAAGAAAGTGCAGCCG
Organism: Bromus sterilis; assembly: GCA_950022295.1. NCBI lineage: Eukaryota > Viridiplantae > Streptophyta > Magnoliopsida > Poales > Poaceae > Bromus > Bromus sterilis. Next base: position 38,531,969 of record OX465598.1, read on the forward strand.
ATCCCCAACTATACAACACATCCCAATCATCAAGTGGGTCCAAAAACATCCAAAGGGAAGAATTACCCGTGCAATCTGGGAACACTACCTTGGTCAATATATATCATAGGTACGCCCTGTTGGATATGTGCCCTAGAGACAAATTAATAAAGATATTTGTCACATCCGTTTTGTTCATAATACGTTTTATACTGTTCTATAACTGTATTATTTGGAAATACTAATACAGGTGTAGTATAAAACATGGTCCGTAGTTTAACTCGGGTAAACTATCTCATTGGGCAATTGATTGATCAAGCTTTCCTGATCATGGCGACACTTAAGTCCATTGACAATGAGGTCATATCGTTAAGGGGAATGATGTGATGGACGTACACCCACCTAAAGTATTGCAATGTGATCGAGTCACATAGTTCCGCGTTGCTATGACTTTGTAACGTATGGCTTAGTCCTTAGACCGTAACGATCATACGTAATTGTCATCTATGAGGAGACTTTGATTTGTATCCCACCGCCTGACTAAAATATGCTGGCTATAACGGTGCACTTTGGGTATTCCGAAATAGAAGGTTGATGAGTATGTTAATAGATCAGAGCGGGATTTGTCAGCCCTTGTGACAGGACAGGTACTCTGGGCCCACTCAGTGATATTGCATCAACACCTTGCAAGGACGTGACTAGGTCACAAGAGATGCAATGATCATGGACGAGATAAGTTGTTTGTTGTGAACGAGATGTGAACACGGTATGTAGGATACCGACGATCAAACCTCGGGCAAACAAAGTACCGCAGCACAAAGCGATTACGTCGTATCGTTAACGGTTTCCAAAAGCGATCGAAATTCATTCGATGGAAGCGCAGGGGCTGTCAAGGATTGTAACCAGGTCCAACAGACTAGTCATTGGTCAATGAGAAGAGTCTCGACCATATCTGCTGTTTCCCGGACCGTTAGGGTGTTACACTTAAGGGCAATCAATGCATAGGATAGTTACGGGATCAATCGGTGAAATAGGAGGAATAGGAGGAATCACCGGAATAGTTCCGGAGGAGGACGGAATGGTTTCCGGACATTTTGAATAGTTCAAAATAAAGTTTAATTGTTTTAATAATGATTTATTATTTAATTATCTGAATTAAATATTTAAAACATATTAAATAAATTAAAAAATGGGAAAAGGCTAAATGGGCCCATGGGGCCCATTAAGGGAGGAGGGGGTCTCCCCCCTTGGGCTTGGCGCCAATGGTGGGGCCCACCACCCCCCTTGGTCGGCGCACTCCCCCCCTTGGGATTTTAGTCCCACATGGGGGAGGGGAGGAGGATGGCACCCCCCTTGGCCTATATAAGGAGGGGTAGACCCCTCTTTTTCCAACACACCAATATCTCCTTCTTCCTCCTTCTCCTTCCCGGAAGTGGACTCCCCTTGTTTGGAGTCTGCACCTGGATTGGAGTTCTCCACCATAAGGCAGACCGTCGTTCTGCTAGAGTCGGGATCCGTACCCGTCTTTCTTCCGCTGCTCGCCTGGTTCGGGGCCCGGAAGGAACATCGATTGTACCGTACGTGTATAATCTCTTCGAGGCACTACACCTGTGGTGCTACTTCGTCGCTGGAGGTTTACCGGGAGTCATCCTCGCCGGTGGTGGTCTTCTACACGACAGGGAGGGCGTAGTTCCGAGTCTATGCCAGTCACGTTCGCAAGAACGTTTCCCTCTTTCGGTCTTCAAAGGTATGAACACCGATTCCCTCCGTTACTTTACATCGCCATAGCATAGATCTTGGGTTCGGGTACCGTAGGTATGAAAATTTTGTGTTTTCTGCCCCGTATCCCGACACGCCCTTGCGTATTGCTCCACAATGATAGCCTCCTCCATCGGATCCTCAAGATGAGGGCATACTCCTCCTCTATGCGTTTGTAGCCAAATGTGTGTGACTTTAGAACTCTCAGGATTTCCCGGTGGACGAGGATTTGGCATAACACCAATATATTGTGCAACCCTAGCCCGCCAATTAGCACTACTAACGGTGCCTGTGAGAGCTCTTTCATTGATAGGAAGCCCATTAATCATCGCCATATCTTGCAGCGTCATCGTCATCTCCCCACAAGCTACATGAAACGAGTGCGTCTCGGGCCTCCAACGATCCACAAGAGCGGTGATCGCCGAGTGGTTCACCGGTGAAGAATGACGCTTGAACTAAAGAACAAACGGGAGGACACCAAATCTCCGAAAGAATGGCTCGTACCTCTGGTCGTAAGGCCATGTATGCGCACTATGACCCCTCATGCGCATAGGTTCTAACATCTACAATAAAAATGGGAATGGTGTTAGTACCTAACAAAATGAACAATTACGTTAATATCGGTTTTCATATGTATTGTTACTTACACGACCATTATCAATAAAACGAGCATGATGCTTCACATCCCAACTATCATTAAGACCATTGTACCAACCAACTCTCTGTTCTTGTGGTTCATTCTCTTCATCATCCGTCCTACAAATCAATGATAAACATTTATATATCAACTATGACAACAATTAATATAGCAAAAATATGACAAAGTATCCGAATTGTACATTTATATATGAACCATGTCAACAATTTATATATCACAAATATGTATTTAGCTATATGGATATAACAAATTCACCCAAACATATCACATATATGAATAATACCAAAAATTTACAAAATAATTTGAACCATAACCTCTAATAAGGGTATCCAACAAGCAAACAATTTAACGAAACAAAATATATAAACTAACATAATCCTAAAATTAATATAGTTTGCTTATGACTAAAATTACTTAATCCTAAAATTAATAAATTGTACAATATATAGAAACTAACCTATGTATGTACACATAGCACTAACAATTTATACAACCCAAGCAATCCACACACAAAAATCTACAATTTTAAGCAGATACTACTTAATCTAGGGTTAAAAATGTAAGGCCCGATATGCGGTACTGTTCCAGATCTAGATGTTTCCATCCAGATCCGGGGACGAAGCACATATCGGTCCACCGCGACATATGACGAAGTCATATGCCCCGGATTTCCAACATGATATCACAACATTACAGATACAAGGATACAACATCTCATACAATCGGCATACAACTGCCTTAATACAATACAACAGCGGAAGATACACGTCTGGGTGCAGACTACAATTAAATGCTCAAAGAGAAAAACATCGATCCCATAACCACACGGGTCCAGGCCCTCCGCCGGGATCCGCCTAACTAGTCGTCGTCGAGTCTCCACGTGAAACATCGATCACCAAACCTGTTGTCGATCAAGAACACTGAAAAGAGTTTGGGGGTAGTATCATGAGTATAGAGGTACTCAGCATCCAACTGTAGTGGTCATCTGACCCAGCAAGGACTTCATCACTCGTCATTCTAGGACAACTAGTAGTTTACGGTAAGGAAGGGGTAAGTGGTGAGGTTGCTGCCGCACTAGCATTTATAAAGTGGCTAACGATCTAGAGAGTAAGATAAGAAGCCAAGCATTCGATGAGGAATCGCCTCTAACAAGTCTTGCTATCAACTACTACGCAAACATAACACCTATCCTATCCTTGTCCTCATCTTCGCATCCCGACGAAGAAGAAGCAATCAAGGCACACACACACGTTGATCAAGTTATATTAAGATTATCTCAGTTGTTGTTGTCTATGAACAAGGAGTAGGTCTCAAGTCGTCCATAACCGTGGACTCGGCTTCTCGAAAAGATTTAACCCTGCAGGAGTGTACCAACTGCCCATTACAAGGCTCCGCACGCACGCCCATCTCTCTCAGTTGCTACCCATCACAGGCAACCATTTTATGATTTAGTTCCAAGAGATCCGAAATGACAGGTCCCTCTAACTAACAACGAACAAATCCGGGTGGCCCCCGGTGAGTCGACATCCAGCTCAGGAGCCGGTCGCGCTCTCGATCTGGTCTGTACCGTATGTCGCAGGTTTGGATACCCGGTTAATCACACATGGGAAACCGGGTCCTCAGCCGGACAAAGTGGGCCAGCAAGGGAACTATGTCCTCACTGGTCCGGGTTGGTTTGTAAACAACTGGCAGCTGACCAGCACACACACGGTTTCAAATGGTAAATCAGCTTGGGCCACCACTAGAAATGCTTGAAGCTAGGTAGGTAAGAAAAGGGGACCCCATAAAATCCCACACGCGGTTAGGCACGCTCAGTCTTAAAACCAATACCCGGAACTCGGATCCTAGGTGACTCGAATGGAACAAAGCGTCGGGGCGGGATAGCCTAGACCTTCCATCCTTCGTCGAATATAGTCAACATTATAATAATCATATCATCAACAACAATATAATAATGTGATATCCCAAACCAAGGAGTAACAGGGTAACATCGTAGCATCCTAAGCATGCATACTAAGCAGGGGCTGAGCAACGAGCAATAGTAACATAGCAGTACAAGGTTTGCTGGGAAGGGACATGGCTGTATCGGTTTGAAAGAGGCTGTAAACATGTGGTAGGATCAAACATCGAGCCTAACCTAGCCTGCATGCAAACCGCTAGCTGAAATAGAATGGATCATAAGTAATGCATAGTCCTTGCCTGTTGATATGTCGGGTTCCGAAGGTGTAGTGGATCGCAAGCTCGCATCGTCTCCGAAGGTACCCGCGGAAGCACACAAGACGATAAACACTGGAAAGCAATCAACGAGAAAGCACTCTATTACTACGGGGAAACACAAGATCAAGAAGACATCACACGACACGACAACGCGGTACGGATCTATCGTCGAGAACGGTTACTAACAGTTTAAGTGGGGTATCGGTCACACACGACGAATACCGCACGTTTACAAGGGTTCAAGTTGTTTAGCTACAGGTGACCAACAAAGGTTGTTAACATGGAAAAGCACAGAAGCATGGCATAGCACTCAAACATGGCAAGAGGTAAAGCACAAAGTAAACTATCTATGCTAGTCAATTTAAGTGAGGCACAATCTAAACATGACATAACACTAAGTGTCGCACGATGATTAAAACATTTGATACTGTTCTTTCCTAAACCATATTTTAGGTTAAAAACAGCAAAAAAAATAGCATAAACACAAAGTACACGAAAAACTAATCAAGTTACATATAAAGAACACCCCAAACGGAGTTACGGTTAAAAAGATACAAGCAAAACAAGTTATGCACACATGCTGTATAAACAGGGGTAAATCTATATGCAAAAGTGCAGCAACATGAACAAACAATACATGGGATGAAAGTAGACATTATTCTTAACAATATTCAATTGGAATCACTCAATTCCGATAAACGGCCGCAACACACTCGTCGACCGAAGTTGCAACAAAAAAATAAACAGCAGCACACTAACAGCAGGATAGCTACTTTGGAGCAAGATACAATCATGATGCAGCAAGCAATTATGGCATGTGAATGCATGAAACTGAAGTAGAAACAATGCTTAACAGGATGAAAAAGAAATCAATCAATTCCGATGAACGGTTTCGAAGCAACCGTCGCCCGAAGTTGCAATAAAATAACAGTTTCAGACACCTTCACAGCTGTTTGGCAGTTTAACGATCTGGTGCCCTGTTTTACACACAATTACCCAAACAAGATGACCTCAAAACAGAATGCTCACAAAAGATGGATGCTAGAGCACAGAGAGCACAACAATACAAAAAAAGAATCACTTCGTTCCGACCTACGAGTCAACGGGAAATCGCATTACAAATCAGGTACTCGGAGTAGAAAATCTGGGACTTAGAATTTTACAGGTGGTGGGGGAGCTCGGGCTGCTCGGATTTGGCCGAGCCATGGCGGGCTGGAGGTGGCCGGCGGCGCCCGTGGAGGCTGGAGGAGGGGCCGTGGGCGCTGGGGATGGCTGGTGATGGCCGGATCCGGGGGAGGGCGGCCGGATCTGGGCTGTGGTGGTGCCAGAGGGGCCGTGAAGGCCGGCGGCCATGAGCTCCGAGATCGAGCTCGCCTCCAATGGTGGCTGCTGCACAGGGAGGAAGAGGAGCTGAGGGAGAGGAAGAGAAGGAGGAAGGAGGAGGGCGCGGGGAGAGGATGAGGAGGCCGGCGGCTCGCCGGAGTTGGGCGTGGCGGCGGTGGGAGGAGCCGGCGGCTCGGCGCGGCCACGACCATGGGAGCTCCGAGCTCGAGCTGCGGGCTGGCTCGGCCCGGCGGCGGACGGCGGCGGGCCCGCGGGGCTCGGATCGGTCCGGCGGCGCTGGGGGGCTGCTGGCTGTCTCCGGGCGCGACGTGGCGCGATCTGGGACCTCCGTTCCCAGATCTGACGGCTCCGGATGGCTGGGAGGCTAGGGTTTTGAGGTGCAGGGGATTTTGGGTGAAATTTGGAGCAAAACTGGGGGTGTGGCTGCAATTTTCCATAGGGTAAACCCTAATTGGCTGGTTTGGGAGGTGGGGGTCATTATATAAGCAGGTTGGTTGGCCAATTGACGCAAACGCCCTCGGTACCCCTCTCGCGTGTCCAGTGATCGCGTTCGTGACCGCCGAGACTTCGTACGGACTCCGATTCCGACGAAATCTCGAACCACGCGCTCAGCGCGTCGAGCCCGTCGATCGTACCTCACTGCGGGGACATTCCGACAACATTTTTCGGCGCCCCAATAAAATAATCCGTTTATTAAATAAACGGGGTTTTCGTTCCGGTGGCGATGGCTGGTCTCATGCGGTTTTCGCGACGGTCATCGGGTGAAACCCGGTGTCGCAAGGTCGAGTGTCAAAGTGGCAAGGGTCGGTCTCCATCCGATACGAGATAAGAGGGGGAAAAATAATCGCCGATCGATAAATCGGGGATGCAAACACCGCAAACAAATCAGGCAATCAATCAATTCACACCGAAAATAAAATTTTTAATTTTTGTGAAAACTGGGCTGTTACAAAAAAATACATCAATAATATCAAGATTTAACATAAACTAATTGGATGAATCAATAGAGCACACCACCAGGAGAAAAATGAATCTAAGATGCATAAAAATGACCAAAGATTTGAGAGAGATCCAAAAGGGGATTTGAGAGAGGAGAAAGAGAGCTTACCTCTCTGTTCTTCGCGCTGGAGAGGGAAGCGTCGCCGCCTGCTCGCGTCAATTGGGGCTGCGTGGTGGGCTGGGACCCACCCGCGGTCCCACGTGTTAAGAAATAAAACATGTGATCAATTGTATGGGAAGGATGCCTCCAAGGAGGTGCGTGTTGGGGAAGAGATGTCTTCTCAATGCACCCCCTCATCATGTATATAAGTGGGTCTCCCACATTACAATAAAACTAATGAATCATTTGATCTCTCGATATCTCCTTTACATTTAGTACTACAACACGTTATCAGCACATAGACTCTATCGAGAGCAGATGGCGACACCAGAATAAGGAACTGTCGCGCGATCATCCTTTGATCATCGGTCTACGCGCGGCGGCGCTCGACCACGGCGTGGTTCTTCCGAGGACGGCAGCACGACGTCAGTGCGTGAAAGGAGATCATCCTGGTGTGGAGGCGCTGATGTGCGAGGTGATGATAGTGATTTCTCGCCCTTCGTTGGTAAACCCCAAGTGGAAGGCGTGACGTAGCACAGCAGCAAATTTCCCTCAGTAAAGATACCAAGGTTTGTCTCCAGTAGGACTCCGGAGATGATAAGTAGGTGTCAGCGGCGCAACTGACGCGGACCTGCACACAGACACAAATAACTTTGTTCCCAACGAAGTTCAGAGAGGTTGTCAATCTCTCCGGTCTTGTTGTTTACAAAGGATCAAACACAAGGGATAATGATAGCAACTGAAAGTAAAAGCAGAAAAGTAAATGAGCGTGGAAACAGTGATGAAGATATGGACCGGAATACGTGATGTTCACTAGTGATGTCTCTCTCCTAAAAGAAGATAAAACTGCTATGCGAGGTGAACAAATTACAGATGGGCAATTGACAGGATTATGAACGCACCGCAATGCTAACTATGCTACAAAAGAAAGGAAGAGGCTCGAAAGCATGGGCAGAACGCCAAAATAAGTAGACCGAAATCCAACTGCATCTACTACTAATCATCCACCTTGAGATATCTATCCAGAACATCTCGCTGGTATTAAGTTGCGAGCCCCACCCAAAGTGTAAACCCAAAGCAACAGACAACTGCATTAAAAAGCACTTTGCATAAAGTAAACAATCCTTGCAACCGAGGTTACAAGCACCGTTGTTTTCTCCCTTGTGGCAACAACACATCCCCTAGACTCATGTTTCTGTCACTCAAGCGTGTCATCAGGGGGCATGAACCCACAATCGAGCATAACGTTCCCTCTTGGGGTTACTACCTACTACTTGGCCAAAGCAATAAACAACAAAGGAGAACATGAAGAATTACTTAAGAACAAAAATATAAAAGATAAGAACCAAATATATTACTCAATCACAATCTGAACATAATCTCATAATACATCAGATCCCATCAAACTCAGCATAGCAACAGCAGAAAGATTACAAAGGTGCCTCGATCATGTAGGGCAGCTCACGAGGTCTAAACCATGAAGAACAAAGAGGGGAGGAGAACATCACATAGCTACTGATCACGGACCCATGGTCCAAAGGAAACTACTCACGAGACATCTGGGAAGCATCCATGGTGGAGAGGAGACTCCCGGAGGTCGGCCCTCCGTCCAGCAGGGTGTCGGGAAGAGGTCTGCTGGTGCTCCCGATCTCGGAAGCGCGGCGGCGGCGGAACAGAGGAGAGATCGTGAAAAAGGGTTCTGTCCTCGAGGGTTTCTCGTCACAGAGATTATATAGGAGAAGGGGGGCAGCCAGGGGGGCCACCAGGGGTCCAGGCGCCCCCCTGGCGCGGCCAGGCCCTAGGGCGCGCCACCAGGGCGCCTGGGCCCCTGGTGGTGGCCCTCTGGCCCCACCCAGGTTCTTCCGGAAGGTTCTTCTGCGTTGATTTTTTATCTGATTTTTCCCGAATTTTTGGAGCACTTTTTATATGGGGGAAAACTGAAATAGAAAAACAGCAGAAAACAGGAACTGGCACTGTGGTGCACTAAGTTAATAGGATAGTCAAAATATGATCAAAAGTGTATGAAAGTGTATCTAGATCATAGCAATATCACACAAAACATGCATGGAGCAAGCAGAAATTATAGATACGTTTTGGACGTATCAACATCCCCAAACTTAATTCTTGCTCGTCCTCGAGTAGGTAAATGATAACGGCATAATTTCTATGGTGACACGCTAGCAACCATATAAGAACTTTGAAAAGTAAAGCAATCAAGGTTAGAGATTCAATTCAGGTCATAACATGCAAGAGTCTATATTAGTATTGAAACAAGTAACAAAAGAACATTAGGTGCAAGAGCTCTCGCTGTCCGTGACTCGAATGTCTCCAAATGGTGTTTGCGTGCAAGAAGGGGGATAGGGAATACGAGAAAAATATATATTTATTTGTTGAGAACTCAATCTACTAAAGTTTCACACTTGGTCTTTTTCTGGAATCTTATCTTGACTCGTCCCCAGACCACTAGCCAGGTACAAGTCAATTTGATCCACTCCTTTTTCAATATTTTGAGCACTCATGCAATGGATGAGCGTAAGCACGAGAATTGACACTTAGGATGGCAAAGAGAGGAGTACGGAGGAGGAAGACAAAAAAGGATGAGTAAGGCTCACATCAATGAGGACAATCATAGGCAAGAGATGCCAAATGATAGATATGATGTGAGGAGTAGGGATTGCCATGCAACGGATGCACATACGATCTAGAAATCTCTCCAATGGAACTAGTGGGGGTGCATCTAACTTGCTCGCTCATGAAGACCTAGAGCTCTTTTGAGGAGGCTCATCCTTGCAATATGCAAGCCAAGTTCTATAGTGTGAAGGTCCCCACATAGCTATATGCACAATGATCATCTCTATGGAGTACAAGGCTATAAAGGGAGTACTAGTGTGGATCGCTCAAAAGGATAGTAGTGTTGCCCCTTTCTCTCTTTTTATTTCTGTTTCTGTTTTTTCTATTTTTTGTATTTTTTTGTGGCCTCAATGGCTCTTTCTATTTAACTCTCATTTGTCCTCTTTGGGATCTTTTGTTGTGTCCACTTTGGGATCTTTTCCTCACTTAAGGGCAACACTCTATTTTACAAGAAGGTAAAGGAGATCTTTCACACTTTACAAGGTACTCAAAATCATAAAGAAGATGTATCTATCATGATGTATGCAATGTATGTCGCCGCCAGTGTAGCAGGAACATGTATGACATGAAGATCAAGTCATGAAGAGGTGGATGTTGCATGGCAATATATCTCGGAAAGGCTATGGAAATGCCTTGATAGGTACGTATGGTGGTTGTTTTGAGGAAAGATATAAGGAGGTTTTTGATGACAGAGCGTATCATGCCAAGGGTTTGGATGTACCGGCGAAGGTGGACACCAACTCTCGGAGTGAGAAGAAGGCAATGCACGGCACGGGAGAGGCTAGCAAAATATGGGAATGTGGAAGTGTCAACTTTCAATACTTACATTAGTCCGAAGAACTCATGCACTTATTATCGATAACTCTCAATCTCATAAGGAGGTTCACAAAGAGAAAAGTTCCCCGAGGAGGAGTGTATGGGGGTTTGGTTATCCTTGCGCATCCTCGACTCATGGTACGTGAGTGTTCTGTAATATTCGATCCCTCCAAAGATTAGTGATCCATCTAGTAGCTAGACTTCTCAACTAGTTTTGTAGGTTTTGAAAATACACACGGATTTCCCAAAATACGACACCTATCACTAATAGGCTAGAGCTCCTGACACCAAAAGTTCAAACATTACACACATCAATACCTCAAAACTATTGCAAGTTACTACTAGAATTAAATAGCAACCTCAATTACCTACTTTCAAGACAAGACACTACTCAGTGAAACAACCAACTCTCTTTAACAAGATAAACATGAAAACTAAAAAGAGTTCCAGCAACAAACTAAACAGAAGCCAAGGCTCTTGCTAAAGACAAACTAAGACTAAAACTAAATATGACAGCAACTATGAAAAGATAAAGAACACACAACACCAAAAAGATAAGCAGGAAAAATCCTATGATGTGTTCTAGATTAGAGTGGAGCGTGTTTCTCTCCCACGCAAAGTAAGATGGGGTCTAACTTTTTATGACCAGCAAGCAAAACTAAAGAAAACCAAAAATAAAACCTAAGAGCGAGACGCTCCAAGCATAGCACATAACGCATGAAGTGATAAAAATATAGTGAGACGAAGGAAGAACTGATGATTGTTGATGGAGAAGGGGATGCACGGGGGCATCCCCAAGCTTAGACGCTTGAGTCTCCTTGAATATTTATTGGGGATGCATGGGGGCATCCCCAAGCTTGAGCGCTTGACACTCCTAGATCTTCTTTCATCATCTTCCATCGCACACTTGAAAACTCCCTTCATACATAACTCATCATAAGCTGATTAGAGAGGTTAGTACTCTTAATAAAATAATTTTTCCCACTGGATATAAAGATATTCTTGAAGATCTACTGTTTCTCAAGAGTGCCAAAAAGTTTTTGCAAAGAAAAAGCAAGCTTAAGGTTTGCAAAAGTGAAGAGAGGCAAAACGTGGAAGAATCTGCGAAAAACAGAACAGCAGGTAGTAGAGAATTTTTTCGGGGCACTTCTGCAACTCAAATCAAAAAACCCAGAACATAAGAAAGTTTCAAAATTGTATAGAGCATGCTGTCAAAAAAATTCAGATCAAAAAGATGATCTGGTGATTTGATTCGAATTTTTCTGTCAAGGGACAAAATCTGTTTTCTGGACAGCACGTCACAACTTTTGCTTCCCTTATCATAAGAGGCTATAACTTGGCACAAAGCTGAAAAATAAAGATACAATGATGTTGCTACAGTAGTAACAAACATCAAGACACAACAAAAGCAAAAATAAACCTAATTCGTTGCGGGCTGCCTCCCGAAAGCGCTTTCTTTTGTGCCTTTAAGCTAGGCATGATGCAAAAAAGAAGAATCAAGGGTCTCCAAGATCAGAATCATAAAAACCTTCAAATTGATTTTCAATAAGCTCATTCTTCTTCTTCCTACAAAAGAGGTACTTACCTTTCGCCATACCACGTAAGCGTATGTGCCCATTACCAATATCAATGAAGCCTTTCATAGCACGGAGGAAGTCTCTTCCGAGCACAATGTTACTTTGGTTTGGCTCCATGATGAAGAAATCCATTGGTGCAGTCCTATGAAGGAATGCAACTTGGACTTCTTTTACCTTTCCTTTAATCTCTGAAATATCTCCATTAGAATGTTCATGATAAGATGATAATTTATCCATATCTAGCTTCAAAGAATCATAAACTATTTTTGGCATAGTAGAAACTGTGGATCCAATATCACAAAGAGCAAGGAAGCCTTGGTTAGAGATGCTAATCCTAACAAAGGGATCCCAATCATCATCTATCTCCAAATTTTCTTTCTTGTTGGACTTAAGTTCCTCTACTTTCCTCAAGTCTAGAGCATCCAATCTTTTTTCAATAGTGGCAAGTCTATCTATGACAGTATCAATACTACGATCATAAACAAAATAACTAGATAGACTATGCAAAATATCAAGAGCCCTAACTTTCATCACACTCTAGAAAATCTCCTTCAACTATAATGTCAAGAGAGTGTTTACACCACTTAAAAAGACCGTGGTAAAAATTTCTAAGCACAATTTTTATAGGTATCCAAGGCATAATTCTTTTACGTGCTTCAGAGATTCTGTCCCATGCCTTCTTCATATTTTCTTCATCTCTTTGATGGAAATCGAGAACTTCCGATTCCCGCAAAGCACCTAGCCCTAACATGTTCATCTAAACAAGGAGGACTACTAATAGCAAGATAAACAATTTTTTTGTGATTTTTGATATAAGACACAAAGATAAAAACTGAAAGGTAAACTAACAAGACTAAAAAAACAAAGGTAAAGGGTAGTGCGCAACTCCCCAATCTTAGCACTTGGAGTCCCCGGCAACGGCGCCAGAAATTTTGCTTGATGTGCGAGGTGATGATAGTGATTTCTCGCCCTTCGTTGGTAAACCCCAAGTGAAAGGTGTGATGTAGAACATCAGCAAGATTTCCCTTGGTGAATACACCAAGGTTGAGTATCGAACCCGTAGGACTCTGGCAATGATAAGTAGGTAGCAAGGAAACAATGGCACCATTTTAGACAAAAGTTGCTTCCTTGACCTGGACCTGCACACAGACACAAATAACTTTGTTCCCAACGAAGTTCAAAGAGGTTGTCAATCTCTCCGGTCTTGTTGTTCACAAAGGATCAAACGCAAGGGATAATGCTAGCAACTGAAAGTAAAAGCAGAAAAGTAAATGAGCGTGTAAACGGTGATGAGGATATGGACCGGGATACGTGATGTTCACTAGTGATGTCTCTCTCCCAAAAGAGGATAAAATTGCTATGCGAGGTGAACAAATTACAGAAGGGCAATTGACAGGATTATGAACGCACCGCAATGCTAACTATGCTACAAAAGAAAGGACGAGGCTCAAAAGCATGGGCAGAACGCCAAAATAAGTAGACCGAAATCCAACTGCATCTACTACTAATTATCCACCTTGAGATTTCTATCCAGAACATCTCGCTGGTATTAAGTTGCGAGCCCCACCCAAAGTGTAAACCCAAAGCAACAGACAACTGCATTAAAAAGCACTTTGCGTAAAGTAAACAATCCTTGTAACCGCGGTTACAAGCACCGTTGTTTCCCCCCTTGTGGCAACAACACATCCCCTAGACTCATATTTCTGTCACTCAAGCTAGTCATCAGGGGGCATGAACCCACAATCGAGCAAAACGTTCCCTCTTGGGGTTACTACCTACTACTTGGCCAAAGCAATAAACAACAACGGAGAACATGCAAGAATTACTTAAGAACAAAAATATAAGAGATAAGAACCAAATATATTACTCAATCACAATCTGAACATAATCTCATAATCCATCAGATCCCATCAAACTCAGCATAGCAACAGCAGAAAGATTACAAAAGTGCCTCGATCATGTAGGGCAACTCACGAGGTCTAAACCATGAAGAACAAAGAGGGGAGGAGAACATCACATAGCTACTGATCACGGACCCCTGGGCCCCTGGTGGTGGCCCTCTGGCCCCACCCAGGTTCTTCCGGAAGGTTCTTCTGCGCTGATTTTTCCCGAATTTTTGGAGCACTTTTTATATGGGGGAAAACTGAAATAGAAAAACAGCAGAAAACAGGAACTGGACTGTGGTGCACTGAGTTAATAGGTTAGTCCAAATATGATGAAAAGTGTATGAAAGTGTATCTAGATCATAGCAATATCACACAAAACATGCATGGAGCAAGCAGAAATTATAGATACGTTTTGGACGTATCAGGAATACGAGAAAAATATTTATTTGTTGAGAACTCAATCTACTAAAGTTTCACACTTGGTCTTTTTCTGGAATCTTATCTTGACTCGTTCCCAGACAACTAGCCAGGTACAAGTCAATTTGATCCACTCCTTTTTCAATATTTTGAGCACTCATGCAATGGATGAACGTAAGCACTGTTGGGGTTCGCAGCAGAAAACACAAATTTTTCTAACTAGCGTTCCCATAACCCAAGATCTAGCTAGCCGTACTACCGTAACGGAAAGTAGTGCGGAAATAACATACCTCGGGGTGTAGTCCGTTGCGCGGAAAACGTTCCCGCAAACGTGGTTGATGTAGCCGATCAAGTTTCACAGCCCCCTAGCTGTGTTGAGCACCCGGATGGGTGTAGTGCCACTCGTGTAGCACCTCGTAGTACTCGCACACATACGAGACTCGATGACGACCTTCGTTCTCCGATCCAGCGGAGGTGGCGGAAGCAGACCTCCGGACGGAGCTTCGGCAACACGACGGCCTCCGATTCTAGCAGAGAAGCCTCAATTCCACTATAGGCTCACACTAGGGAGCCCACCGTGAAAGAGACAAGGGAGGGGAGAAGACCGGAGAAAACCGATCTCAATTCGGAGTAATATTTATTTTCTCACGAATTTCTGTGTATTAAGTATGTGCACCCTGCCCATATATATATATAGGCAGAGGGGAGGGAGTCAACCCCTCTCCCTTAGCAATGTGGGACTAAAGTCCCTTTGCTAAGGGGAGGTGGCCGGCCAAGGGGGGGAGGGGGCGCACCCCTCATGGGCCCTAGGGCCCATGGCGCCTCCCCCTCTTTTTTCTTTTTCTTTTTCCCTTTTATTTCCCCTAATGGGCCTTTTTCTCCACTAAGGCCCATTGCACATATTAATTAGAAATAAAATGATTTTAATTATTAATTCAATTAATTAATGACTAAAACATAATATTCCATCTCCCGGTGCTCCGGAACACCTTCCGGTTCACTCCGAACTTGTTTCGGTTCAACACGGTACTTCTCCGATATTGTTTCCTTTATTCTCTGGTTACTCCGATGGTTCCGAAAAAGGTCTCCGATTTCATCGAGCCCTTAAGTGTTGGGAATGTGCCCTAGAGGCAAATAAAATATGTTTTATCGAGCATATTCCATTAGTTCATAATACGTTTGATACTATGCTAGAACTGTATTAAGCGGAAACGTTAATACAGGTGTGGTATACAAACAACCAGGTCCCTAGTTAACCCTAGTATACTAGTCCATTGGGCGATTGATGATCA
Source organism: Bromus sterilis (assembly GCA_950022295.1). Classification (NCBI taxonomy): domain Eukaryota; kingdom Viridiplantae; phylum Streptophyta; class Magnoliopsida; order Poales; family Poaceae; genus Bromus; species Bromus sterilis. The sequence continues at coordinate 38,547,643 of OX465598.1, forward strand.
AGGTTTCCTGATCATGAGACAATGGCGTTTGTTGACAATGGAGTCGTATCATTGGATAATGATATGATGGACATACACCCACCAGAAGTGTTGCGATGTGATCAAGTCACATAGTTCGACATTGCGATAACTATAACGTAGTGACCAGATCCTTTGACCGTAATGATCATACGTAATTGTCATCTATGAGGAGACTTTGATTTGTATCCCACCGCCTGACTGAAATATGCTGGCCATAACGGTGCACTTTGGGTATTCCGAAATAGATGGTTGATGAGTATGCAAATAGATCAAAGCGGGATTTGTCCATCCGTGTGACGGATAGGTACTCTGGGCCCACTCGGTGATGTTACATCATAAAGTTTGCAAACGTGTGACTAGGTCACGGAGTTGTAATATCACGGGAATGAGTAAACTTGTTTGTTGAGAACGAGGACAAACTAGGTATATTGGATACCGATGATCAAACCTCGGACAAGCAAAGTACCATAGGACAAAGGGAATAGGCACACGGTTAACGGATCCAACAGCGATTGAAGTTCATTCGATGGAAGCGCAGGGGCTATCAAGGATTGTAACCAGGTCCAATTGATTAGTCATTGATCAATGAGAATTGTCTCGATCAGATCTGTTGTTTCCCGGACCGTAGGGTGTTACACTTAAGGGTACTCGACGCAGTAAGGATTGATTCGGGATCACCGGAGAAATTGGAGAGAACACCGTAATTGTTCCGGTGATGGCCGGAATTGTTCCGATGAAGGCCGGAAGTTGTTCCGGGTATTTTGAAAGGTTCAAAATATATTTAATAATGTTTAATATATGTTTTATTATTTAATTATCTGAATTAAATATTAAAATGTATTTAAATATAATTAAAAATGGAAGAAAAGGCACATGGGCCTCATAGGGCCCATTAGGGGGAGAGGGAGTCCTCCCCCATGGGCCATGGCGCCATGAGGGGGGCCCACCCCCTAGGGCTGAGCCAAAACCCCCCTCCCTTGGGATTAGTCCCACCCCGGAAGTGGAGGGGGGGTGGAACCCCTCCTTGGCCTATATAAGGAGGGGTAGGGTGCCCTTTTTCTTCATAAAAATTGATTTCAGACAAGTTTCTCTCATCTCTCTCTCCCTCCTTTGTCCTTCCTCGAGTGGACTCCCCTTGTTTGGAGTCTACACTTGGTTGGGGATTTCTCCACTATACGCACGCCGTCGTGCTGCTGGAATGGGTATCCGAATCCATCTTCTTTCCGCTGCTCTACTGGTTCGGAGCCCGGAGGGACGTCGGGTATACTGTATGTGTATAATCCCGCGAGGCACTACACTTGTGGTGCTACTTCATCGTCTTGGTCGTATCGCGAGGTCTTCATCAGCAACATTCCGACGGGGACGTAATCCCGTCATCGGTCCACAAGGATCGGGTGGCTACAGGAGTCATCGTGGATCTGCGCGGCATCGGGGATTGCCGGTACGACTACACCAACCACGTTCATGCGGGAACGTTTCCCGCTTAACGGACTACATACTGGTATGTGATCTATTTCTGTCCGTTACTTGCATCAGCATAGCATAGGTCTTGGGTATGGGCCTCGTAGGTTATGAAAAATTTGTGTTTTCTGCCCCGAACCCCAACATTAAGTGTGTTACCCTACGGTCCGAGAACATTCGAGTCATGACCGAGCAGAGGCTACAGTCAATGATCATCAGCGGGACCTGGATGCCCATAATGACCCCTGTGCATTCCGGATATCAAACACCGATTGGACCTTACGCCGTATAGCATTCCCTTTGTCAGCGATACTGGATTGTTCCGAGATTCGATCAATGACATCCTATGTTGGTTCAACCTCGTTCCGAACTAATCCTCATTCACTCGTTCCCGTGATATTCATCCCCGTGACCTAGTCACACGCTGCAGCTTTATGGATGGAATCTCACCGAGTGGGCCCCGAGTATCTATCCATTATATGGATTGACAAATCCCGCTCTTGTAACAATACTCCTCAACATATCTCCACGGAATACCTAAGATACAACCGTTATGACCCGCATATTTCAGTCAGGTGGTGGGATGTAAGTCAAAGCATCCGGGAAGATAATAATTATGCACGTACTCACGGTCAAAGGAACGGTCTACCACGTTCTGTAATTACAACACTGAACCTTCATAAGATTTGATCATGCTGTAATGCTTACTTTGGGTAATGTTCATCACGTCACTTAACCAGTGAGGTGACCTCATAGTCAAGAGACTTAATTGTCCATGATCGCGAAACCACGACCATCATGTTGACCATGAACTAGTTATCGATGTAGAGGCTAACTAGGAACTCTGGGGGTTTCTATACCACACCTGCATCATTGCTTCACTGACACAGTTCTAGCACGGTATGAAACTGGTTATGAACTTGCTTAGATATATTGGAATAATCATATATTATTTGCCTCTAGAGCATATATCCAACAGTCTCCCACTTGCACTAGAGTGCTAATAATCTAGCCGCATTTTTCTGATCATAATCATCTTATCACATAAGTGTTCATTGATCATGCATGCTCATGGAAGAGGGTTCGTCAACGAACTGCACCAATTCAGATTCGTATGTTTCCTTTGCAACTGGTATTGGTCAAAAGCTCTTTTGACATACCACTCATTATCATATAATGGTTGGATATAAGTTTCGCGGGAGAGTGAGACTATTATTTCCTCCAATGATCTCTTGGTTCAGTCTTTAGAAGACTCATCCTTAGTCATATATACTGGGAAATACACTCAGCCAGAAGTCCAATACTTCTAACGCTAAACTTTTATCCATACGTCTACTTTCTTAAGTAGTATTATGTTTGTAGTGCCGTGAATTTTGCTCACATTTCTTTCATGTCTTTGGTGATGTCTCTAATTCCATATAGACCCATAATATGGCTTGCAATTTTAATCTTGCATTACATTCAAGTCTATTATCCTCTCTATATTTTAGAGTACAGTCCTCAGTATTCCTCATATACTGAATGCATGGACTTTTATTCAGATTCTGTGTTTTACTCCTAAAGCACATCGGAATATGTTCTTCTTCCAAGAACTTTTGAGTCATTCTGTTGTTGGATTCACAATGCATTTTATATGGTAGAATCATATGTCAAGAACATATAAGATCACATGTCCAGTACATGGTGCATCTCTATTCTTCCATCAAGACATTGCTTGTGATATTTGGATTTCATCCATTATATAATTTCTAGCCACAAGAACTTGTTTCTTCTCTAGAATATTATTCCAACCTTCACTTTGTTTCATTATCCGTATCTTAATCTACTCATATAGATTTCAACGTGTAATGTGTTGGTATTTCATATAAAAGAAGATTCTTGCAATCTTGTATTTTATTTGCCTTATGCTCTATATATATATATCATAATGCACATATGTATATAAGACGATTCTCTATATACACAATCAATGCATATCCATATATATACATATGAGATCATTCTTCACACATATCAATGCATATATGTTTGAGACAATGATCATGCTCCCACTCAAAATATATCCATCATATACTCATATATTTGTGGTTCAGCTTTCATCAAGTCATTTTATTGTTCACTATGTCTCACATAATGACAAAGCTTCCAAAGCTCCCACTCAGAAAATGCCCTCTGCATTCCAAGTTTCCGGGAAGTCTTCAAAGCTCCCACTCAGTTTCATGAAACTGCGGGCCCACTCAATATTTTGTTCATCACAAAATCATTTGATCAAATCAAGGTTGAGGGTTCCTGTCTTGAGGTACTATAGTCCATCCTTTTAACGAAGTAACCTTCGTCATGCCCATTGCAATTCTTTTTCAAATCCCAAATTTGACTGAGATGCAATTTCAGGCTATGGTCCATCGTAGTGTAAATGAAATATTTTATTGATTAAAGCATTCCTACGTTTCCGTAGTCAATCACCATTGAACTTTGGTCATAACCAAATAATGCCTTATGTCCATTACATTATTCTCAATAACTCTCCAGTTTGTCGAGAATATGAAATAACCGATTTATTTCATGGGACGTGAGCCATCCTATATGTAACTCAATATTGTTTCATTTCTCCTCGTGTTCTAGGCTACCATCATTTCTTTGTGTCTTCAAGCAATGTTATTTTTCCTATTGTTTTATTAAGAAGACTCATGATTATTGTTCTGTACAGAACGTATTCATGATAACCTTCTAAATTCAACAATGGCTTCAACTCATATACCAAGATCAATCATCTTTGGCATATCCTTCCTTATATAGCGTCATTACAGCGGAACATGCTTCCGTTGCAATACTCTGATATTCTGAAGGCAAGGTCCAATACCCCGGTCAAAGTTTCCATTATCTCCCATTGGATCCGTGTCGAGAGACTATTCTCTTCTTACCAATTAAGCAACACAAATTTTGCTATTCGGGGAGAATATGTAATTTCAATTGCTTGTAGTTTTATTACAAAGAAATTCTTTCTTTTAAGAAACCTTATAACACCATCAGTTATGGAGCTATCATGTCTCGTTAGATTCAGGATGGTTTCCTATTCATGAAGTGGGTGTTTTAACTTAATGAATTAAACAATCTTATTCGACAATAACTATAGTGCTAGGGGAAAGAACGTTTAGACCATACTACGGTTTAGTATGTCTACGAATGGTTTAAGTAGTCTATCACTTTCAACTTCCATCGTAGTTTTTGGTACAACTTCCACAAGTCTCCCATTATGTCAATATCAATACTTATCACTTCGGATCGTAGCGTAGTGATATGTATCCTTGTATTGTCACTTCTCACTGTGATTCCCGAATCTCAGTTTTATGATCTCAATTGAATACAACTTTCAATTAATCATATGAAGTCTTTAATGATAACTCACGTGCCCATTTAGTACATCATTTATGTATAATGATTGGCACAAGTTCTACTTGCTAGAACCTTGTCATGGTTATATTTATTGCAGAGGTTCATAGATCGTGTATCTAATCCATCTCATGCAATCAAGTTATGATTTTCATTCGATAATGAACTCACAAGTTAATAGATCATACATTTAATGAATTCATCAGTTATGAAGTCACCTCATGTAATAAAAGCTTTGACTTGTTGTAATCAAGACAACTTTATCATTAAACATTGAATATTTCTTGACAATAATAGTAGTATTATAAATGCTTTCTATCATATCATAAATCAAGACGTAATCAAAGTATAATCACTCTTTTATTCATAAAGATGGAACAACTGACTTGTCTCATTACATGAATAACTTTGTCTCGCGAGATGTAAGACACACAACTAAGTGTTCATACTATAATGATTACATAAGATTTATCTAATACTCTAAGTATCTCCTATGATAGATGTCTCGGTGGAATCCATGCTGGCCATCAACTGACTTGATATCCATCAATCCTCGATTTCACCTCTTCCCGTCCATGCAACGGCAGGTCCTGTTTTCATAAAACAGAATAAGTATCAGATACTCATTACTGCAAATGTTGTATAAGGGAATAAACATTTATAAAGTATATCAAATATATACCTTCTCCATCCACGACTTCTGCATCCTCGATAGGAGCAATGTCCGCGGCCAAGAGATCAGTCATGAAGTTCTGGAGACTCATATTTGCTCCTCTTCCGACATAGCTATGAACATAATCACCATAACTCGGAGGGAGTGAGTGCAATAACGTATTTATTGCAAACTCCTCCGTGGTGCTTTCGTTCATTGTCCAATATTCATAGTCCTCCACCAGGGTCAGGTACATCTCATGCATTATGCCCAAGTGATCACCAAGGCTTGTGTGTTCTTCCATCTTTGTAGATAGAAACTTGCTTTCTAACTCAAATCTGGCAATTCTAAACTCACGTACGAACATTGTCTTTAGTGTGTCCATCATGTCATATGAGCCAGTGTCCTGAAACTGTATGCCCAAAACCTCTGACATGCTGAAGATCATGACATTCCTGACTATGGAGCATTTCTGTCGGCGAGCATAATGATCAAGTATCTCTTGATCGCCAACATGATCGTTTGGATGTTCTTCCACATGCACTTCTATTGTAAACAAGATGTCTGCTCTCTTGAGCGACGTCCTATGGCGTGAGTACCAATCAGCAAAGTTTGACCCATTTTCTCTAAGTCTTTCACCTTCCATGAAGAAAGATAGTTCACGTTGCTCTAGTGCATTCATTTTCTACAAACATAATTGCAAGGAACACAATTAAGACTAGTTCACAACAATGAGTTCATATAATCATATTATAAATGAGCTCGCACTAAAACAATTCATCCCTAGGAAGTTTTAGTGATTACATGATCCAGATTCACTGCCCGACCTCGAATATCACACGGCCGACGGGTCAGTTTCAAAGGTAGACAACAACTTGTGCGATCACATTATCTTATATGTACTGTGACTCATGCTCAATCTTTCGATATCTAGTATTCCGAGGCCATGTCTGCATATGCTAGGCTCGCCAAATTAACCTCCATGTTATATGCTGCTCAGCAAGGCCATATCTGCATATGCCAGGCTTGCCGAACCCAACCTCATGCGAACTCCATTTAATATGTAGGACAACTCCGGTATGTACGAAGCATCAAGCCATATGGGAGAACCTTCCAGGTGGTGCACACTTCGGTAGAATACTTGTGTTTGGCTTTGTTAAGGGATCATCTTATCACATGCTACCGTCGTGTATCCTATACTAGCAAGTTTTAAGATGTCTGAGTTATGGCAACACTAAGTCTACAGTGTCTCCATTTTAGTTTGTTTTATGATGACGATTACTACTTACTAGTAACACATAGCAAAGCTATCACTACATCACAAACAAACGAACGATAGCCCCCACTTACCAATACAAGGTTTAGACGGTCTAGTTGTATAATGCAAGTTTTACGTGACTGCTAGGGCTTTCATAGTTAAACAGGTTTTAACCTACGAGTCAACCACAACGTCAACCATATGATTGTCTCTATTACACCCCGCACGGGGCCCTCCGTTGCAAATGCCACATCCGCTAAAGTAGAGAGACAGACACCCCCCCAACCACTTTATACGGTACAAGTCGTATGTCAAGCGTGGAACCAGTCTCGCGTAAGAGTACGCGTAAAGTCGGTCGGGGGCCGCTTCATCAAACAATGCCGCAGATGTGAACAAGTACACGTGGGAGGGTAACAATCATACAATCAACGCCCACATCCCCGATGTGTTCTATCCGTACAGTAATACTAAGCATAGACCTAGCTCTGATACCACTGTTGGGGTTCGCAGCAGAAAACACAAATTTTTCTAACTAGCGTTCCCATAACCCAAGATCTAGCTAGCCGTATTACCGTAACGGAAAGTAGTGCGGAAATAACATACCTCGGGGTGTAGTCCGTTGCGCGGGAAACGTTCCCGCAAACGTGGTTGATGTAGCCGATCAAGTTTCACAACCCCCTGGCTGTGTTGAGCACCCGGATGGATGTAGTGCCACATGTGTAGCACCTCGTAGTACTCGCACACATACGAGACTCGATGACGACCTCCGTTCTCCGATCCAACGGAGGTGGCGGAAGCAGACCTCCGGACGGAGCTTCGGCAGCACGACGGCCTCCGATTCTAGCAGAGAAGCCTCAATTCCACTATAGGCTCACACTAGGGATCCCACCGTGAAAGAGACAAGGGAGGGGAGAAGACCGGAGAAAACCGATCTCAATTCGGAGTAATATTTATTTTCTCATGAATTTCTGTGTATTAAATATGTGCACCCTGCCCATCTATATATAGGCAGAGGGGAGGGAGTCAACCCCTCTCCCTTAGCAATGTGGGACTAAAGTCCCTTTGCTAAGGGGAGGTGGCCGGCCAAGGGGGGGAGGGGGCGCACCCTGTAACACCCTCGGTTTCTGTAACAGTAATCATCATCACTGTTGGATTATCACTGATTGATCCCCCTTGTCCTTAATAAAACTTTGTGATGCTAATGATCAAACCTTGCTGTGGTTGATCAACACCCCATGCACCATGTACTTGAGCCCTTGGGATCAAAACCCAAAGCCAAATGCACCTTGCTCCTCTAAGAAACCAAACCCTAGTTGACACTACTTTGAATGGAAATTAAAACAAAAGTGCTCAAATAAAGTTGTTCCAAAAATCATGGAACTATTTTTTAAAATTGCCTAAAATCATTACAATCATGTTGGACCAACTTTGGTAATTTTTGAAGTTACAGAAAATTCGAAACAATTCAAACAGTAGGTTAAAACCCTTACTTGGGGCATTTAATATTTAAAATAAATAACTAATGATTTTATTTTGCAGCAAAAACTTTGTGGCACTGACTTATAATGTTATACTAATATTGGGACACCTAACACATTTTACAAAAATGCAAAAGGCACTAAATTGAAATACAAACAAAAGGACAGTAAACAAAAAAAACCAGAAAATGGAAAAACCCTATAACTCGCCTGGGGCGAGGCCCACCTTAGCCCAGCCCACCCCCACCCTTTGTCTTCTTCCCCCAACCACCCCCACCTGCTCCCGTACGGCGGCCGTCGTGGGCACGCCGCTGCCAGCCCGACCCCGCCTCCACCTGCTCCCTTCCGCCGCGGACGCGATAAGGACGACTCCCCCTCACTCCTGGACACCCCCGCACCTCCATTCCCCTCCTCCTCCTCTCGCCATCGTCGGGGAAAGAATCACCCGAGCGCAGCCTCGCCGCCGTGGTGAACCGCCGCGGCCAACAGCCTCCCCGAGCCCCGAAGACCTGTCCAGCGTGTTCCTCCTCGACGTCCTCGTCTCCGAGCGCAAGGAATCGAACCGTGGAGCCCGGCAGCGACGACTACGCCACCGTTCCCCTCCGACGCCGCCGCGACATCGCCGTCGAATTCCCGCGTCGTCGAGCCTTCCCCGAGCCTACTGCCCTCCTCTACGCACTCCTGGTGAGCTCGGCCACATTCCCCACGCGCTCGCTCCCCTCCTCTCCCGTCGTAGCCCGCTCCACCATTGGAGCCGAAGCTCGTCGCCGCCCGCGAGGTCGCCGCCGTGGCCTGGAGCCCGCGTATGGCAGGCCAAGCGCGGCACTGCACTCGCGCTGCTCCCAGTAGTCGATCGCGCTATCTCCCCTTCGTTCCCGTGCGCTAGGACGTCGACGTCTTCCTCGCCCCGTTCGGCTCCGCCGCTGCGCACGTCGCCGTCGTCGCTCCGGTCACCTTCCGGCGAGGCCACCACCACCATTCGACGCGCCTTGGTCGCCCACGCCCAACGAGCCCCTCCACGCCCTCTCCCGTAGCCTGTAGCGAGCTCCCCGTCGACCTCGCCGGCGGCGGGCTCTTGTGAGCCCTCCGGTGAGGATGACAGGCGGGCCCCCCGTGTCAGCCAGCTTAATTGGGGGTTAATCAGATCACTAGGAGTCACTGACATGTGGGTCCCCTGGTCATGTAGTTAATTAAACATGCTTTGTTAACATTGGAGTCAATGACACCTCGGCCCCACCTGTCATTTTGTTTAATTAAAATAGGTTTAATAAAATCCAGCCACTGACATGTGGGTCCAGAGGCATTTTCTAATTTAATTAAATGTTTTATAAATAACAGAGGCTGACATGTGGGTCCCACATGTCAGCACTGTTCTGGATAATGTTGTGGATAATGTTTTGGATAATGTTTAATAAATAATAAAAGAAATTCAGAAAATCATTTAAATTGATTTAAACTTTGAAATTCAATAACTTTTAAACCGTAACTCGGAATCAAAAACTTTATACATGAAAATTGATCAGAAAAATATAACGAATACGAATACGCTATCTGTATGTCTACCACACCCCTCTAACACAACGAACATCGAACATTCCCCCTCCGGACTGTCTGTCCGATAAATTGTCCGGTACTGTTAGAGTGCCCGGATGAATTTATTCCGAACACGAATGTTTCTCGGAATAGATCAACTAGCACGGATACACCCCCCTTATGTTGTTCCGGTAACCACGACACCTCCGGCTTGATCCTTCCCCTCCGGACACCCTGTCCGGTAATCACCCGGAGCCGGTAGTTCATCCTCAGATGAATTTCCGTTCCGAGCGACGTGCATTGCACTGTGTTAGAACACCGTTAACATTTCATCTGTCATGTCATGCATATGTTTGTATATTATTGTTGTGTATTTACTGTTTCTTCCCCCCTTAATCTCCGGTAGACCCCGCTGCTGCCGTCGACTACACCGCTGCTGAGTACGACTACGTCGTCGACGATCCTACTACTACCGCCGAGCTTGCAGGCAAGCAGAGCCATTCTCTTCCCCAGATATTGCCTATCTTTCCGTACATTTCTTGCACTAGGCATTGTTACTGCTGCTGCTACGTTTACAATCCTATTCAATTGCATAGCCTGATTTTTGTCGCCCCTTTGATGTGCCTCCCTTTATCCTATGCTGCCTATTATTATTATGCATTATTCAGCAGTGAGCCCTGCGCATTGTTAGCTAGGATTAGGTAGAGGGCCGTGATCACTCAGGGGAGTGGACGCGGATACAATTATTGTAACTGCACAGGTATGGTACAAAGCAGACACCGTCTAAGGTCCTATCTGGGTTATGCCTAGTCACCTCAAGTGTGAGCTATCAAGGAGTAATCTTTGTACTCCACTCGAGGCTGACTTTGTCTTACCGCCATAGGGTCTTGAGTAACGGTTGTCCTAAAGGTAAGAAGTCGGGCGACCCAACGGTGCCCGCGAGAGGTATTGCGACGGGACGACAGGGAGGGCACGACCAGTGTACCGGTGTGCTTGGCCCCTGATCATTGGCCGCGATAGTTACCAAACCACGAAAGTCGAGCTCCTCCAGGAGCAAACGCGAGACAAGGTAAGGAGACGGTTCACCTTGTTGGTAACCGCAGTGACTTGGTGGGACGACAGGGCAGGCATCGATGTACTGGTGGTCCTGGCTACTGTCGTTGTCCACGGGTCGGTTAAGTCGAGGCAACGATAACGGTTGTCACGCAGGTTAATTAAATTGCTAAATGGTTCAGTGAATGTCTTGAGTTGGCTATATGCCATGTACGCACTACCTACCCGTGGGAACTACGAGTTATGGGCTCCTCTGCTTCTTAGTGTCGTCCGAGGACTCTTCAGACGTCAGCAGTACCGCGGCCTGCGCCGGGAAGTGGTGTTGTCTTATTTTCCACGGCAGTGTGATTTGTATTTGCTTTGATTTAACTTCACCGGCCAGCCTCGCACCGTGCAGGAGTACGTCGGGGTTAGGGTCCAAAGCCCCGCGTACATAGGATATAGTCCGGCGGATGAACTCTCTGTTGAGTTTGAAAGATGGGCTAGGAAGTGTCGGATAGCCTCGGTGGAGCGTTCCCTAACAAGGTTCCCGCCACCCTGGAGATCCGTGCGCGTAGCGTAACACAAGTGCACCCCTGCAGGGAAGATTGACCTATCGATAGCCGTGTCCACGGTAACAGGACGCTTTATGCTGAAGCTGGATCTTACCACTAGAAACTATTATTATTAAACTGTATGGTTCCGGGTTTTCTTCCTCGCGGGGATGTCGAGGAGGTGAACTCGGAGGCATAGTTAATTATTACAACTTATTATTATACAATGCTGCAGCAACTTCTACTGCGTTGTTACTTTACGCTTTATGTAAACTGTTGGCTGATTCTTACCTCATGCTGCAAGACATCGTCGGAAGATGCTAGTGTTCGTTAGGCCTAGCTTCTTACCCTTGCTCTGTATTTCTGTCCTTCAGTCCACTATATACAGCCTCTTCTTTCCGTTGATACAATGCATAATGCTTAGTAGCGGACGTAAGACTCGCGGGTATACTAGATACTCACCTGCTTTATTTCCTTTACTGTTTTGCCTGATCGGCCGCTGCAGCCGACGTTGGAGCCCAGGAGCAGGAGTACCCCGGAGGCGCCTACTACGACGTCGAGTTCCCTGTCGACCAGGAGTAGTTCGGTGGATCCCAGGCAGGAGGCCTCACCTTTTCGATCTGTATCTCTGATGTTATTTGTGCTAGCCTTCTTAAGGCAAAACTTGACTAACTATGTCTGTACTCAGATATTATGGCTTGTATGACTTATGTATTCGGGTCCGCGTGACCCCCCTCTATTGTATTATATTTGTTTATCCTTTTGTGTTTAGTGTTGTGCTGTGATATTATCACCGTGGCACCCTAATCTCAGCCGTGTACCCTGTGTGTATGATTACTGTACACGGGTTGATTTTGGGGGCGTCACACACCCCTCATGGGCCCTAGGGCCCATGGCGCCTCCCCCTCTTTTTTCTTTTTCTTTTTCCCTTTTATTTCCCCTAATGGGCCTTTTTCTCCACTAAGGCCCATTGCACATATTAATTAGAAATAAAATGATTTTAATTATTAATTCAATTAATTAATAACTAAAACATAATATTCCATCTCCTGGTGCTTCGGAACACCTTCCGGTTCACTCCGAACTTGTTTCGGTTCAACACGGTACTTCTCCGATATTGTTTCCTTTATTCTCTGGTTACTCCGATGGTTCCGAAAAAGGTCTCCGATTTCATCGAGACCTTAAGTGTGTTACCCTACGGTCCGAGAACACTCTAGTCATGACCGAGCAGAGGCTACAGTCAATGATCATCAGCGGGACCTGGATGCCCATAATGACCCCTGTGCATTCCGGATATCAAACACCGATTGGACCTTACGCCGTATAGCATTCCCTTTGTCAGCGATACTGGATTGTTCCGACATTCGATCAATGACATCCTATGTCTGGTTCAACCTCGTTCCGAACTAATCCTCATTCACTCGTTCCCGTGATATTCATCCCCGTGACCTAGTCACACGCTGCAGCTTTATGGATGGAATCTCACCGAGTGGGCCCCGAGTATCTATCCATTATATGGATTGACAAATCCCGCTCTTGTAACAATACTCCTCAACATATCTCCACGGAATACCTAATATACTACCGTTATGACCCGCATATTTCAGTCAGGTGGTGGGATGTAAGTCAAAGCATCCGGGAAGATAGTAATTATGCACGTACTCACGGTCAAAGGAACGGTCTACCACGTTCTGTAATTACAACACTGAACCTTCATAAGATTTGATCATGCTGTAATGCTTACTTTGGGTAATGTTCATCACGTCACTTAACCAGTGAGGTGACCTCATAGTCAAGAGACTTAATTGTCCATGATCGCGAAACCATGACCATCATGTTGACCATGAACTAGTTATCGATGTAGAGGCTAACTAGGAACTCTGGGGGTTTCTATACCACACATGCATCATTGTTTCACTGACACAGTTCTAGCACGGTATGAAACTGGTTATGAACTTGCTTAGATATATTGGAATAATCATTTATTATTTGCCTCTAGAGCATATATCCAACAAGCACGAGAGTTGACACTTAGGATGGCAAAGAGAGAAGTACGGAGGAGGAGGAGGAAGACAAAAAAGAATGAGAAAGGCTCACATCAATGAAGACAATCATAGGCAAGAGATGCCAAATGAGAGATATGATGTGAGGAGTAGGGATTGCCATGCAACGGATGCACATATGAGCTAAGAATCTCTCCAATGGAACTAGTGGGGGTGCATCTAACTTGCTCGCTCATGAAGACCTAGAGCTCGTTTGAGGAGGCTCATCCTTGGAATATGCAAGCCAAGTTCTATAGTGTGAAGGTCCCCACATAGCTATATTCATAATGATCATCTCTATGGAGTACAAGGATATAAAGGGAGTACTAGTGTGGATCTCTCAAAAGGATAGTAGTGTTGCCCCTTTCTCTCTTTTTATTTCTTTTTTCTCTTTTTTCTCTTTTTTTGTATTTTTTTGTGGCCTCAATGGCTCTTTCTATTTAACTCTCATTAGTCCTCTTTGGGATCTTTTATTGTGTCAAGCGCTCAAGCTTGGGGATGCCCACATGCATCCCCAATAAATATTCAAGGAGACTCAAGCGTCTAAGCTTGGGGATGCCCCCGTGCATCCCCTTCTCCATCAACAATCATTAGTTCGTCCTTCGTCTCACTATATTTTTATCACTTCATGCGTTATGTGCTATGCTTGGAGCGTCTCGCTCTTAGGTTTTATTTTTGGTTTTCTTTAGTTTTGCTTGCTGGTCATAAAAAGTTAGACCCCATCTTACTTTGTGTGGGAGAGAAACACGCTCCACTCCAATCTAGAACACATCATAGGATTTTTCCTGCTTATCTTTTTGCTGTTGTGTGTTCTTTATCTTTTCGTAGCTGCTGCCATGTTTAGTTTTAGTCTTAGTTTGTCTTTAGCAATAGCCTTGGCTTTTGTTTAGTTTGTGTCTGGAAATCTTTTTAGTTTTCATCTTTATCTTGTTAAGAGAGTTGGTTGTTGCACTGAGTAGTGTCTTGTCTTGAAAGTAGGTAATTGAGGTTGCTATTTAATTCTAGTAGTAACTTGCAATAGTTTTGAGGTATTGATGTGAGTAATGTCTGAACTTTTGGTGTCAAGAGCTCTAGCCTATTAGTGATAGGTGTCGTATTTTGGGCAATCCGTGTGCATTTTCAAAACCTACAAAACTAGTTGAGAACTCTAGCTACTAGATGGATCACTAATCTTTGGAGGGATCGAATATTAGAGAACACTCACGTACCATGAGTCGAGGATGCGCAAGGATTACCAAACCCCCATACACTCCTCCTCGGGGTACTTGTCTCTTTGTGAACCTCCTTATTAGATTGAGAGTTACCGAAAATAAGTGCATGAGTTCTTCGGACTAATGTAAGTATTGAAAGTTGACACTTCCACCTTCCCATATTTTGCTAGCATCTCCCGTGCCGTGCATTGCCTTCTTCTCACTCCGAGAGTTGGTGTTCACCTTCGCCGGTACATCCAAACCCTTGGCATGATACGCTCTGTCATCATAAACCTCCTTATATCTTTCCTCAAAACAGCCACCATACCTACCTATCAAGGCATTTCCATAGCCTTTCCGAGATATATTGCGATGCAACATCCACCTCTTGATGACTTGATCTTCATGTCATACATGTTCCTGCTACACTGGCAGTGACATACATTGCATACTTCATGATAGTTACATCTTCTTTATGATTTTGAGTACCTTGTAAAGTGTGAAAGATCTCCTTTATCTTCTTGTAAAATACAGTGTTACCCTTAAGTGAGGAAAAGATCCCAAAGTGGACACAATAAAAGATCCCAAAGAGGAAAAATGAGAGTTAAATAGAAAGAGCCATTGAGGCCACAAAAAAATACAAAAAATAGAAAAAAGAGAAAAAAAGAAATAAAAAGAGAGAAAGGGGCAACACTACTATCCTTTTGAGAGATCCACACTAGTAATCCCTTTATATCCTTGTACTCCATAGAGATGATTGATACGTCCAAAATATATCGATAATTTCTGCTTGCTCCATGCATGTTTTGCGTGATATTGCTATGATCTAGATACACTTTCATACATTTTTGATTATATTTGGACTAACCTATTAACTCAGTGCACCCCAGTGCCAGTTCCTGTTTTCTGCTGTTTTTCTGTTTCAGTTTTCCCCCATATAAAAAGTGCCAGAAAAATTCGGGAAAATTCAGATAAAAAATCAGCGTGCCGGAAGCTTCGAGAAGAGCCCGGGAGGGGCCAGAGGGGAGCCAGGGGGGCCAGGCGGCCACCCGGCGCGGCCCCACCCCTGGCCGCGCCAGGGGGGCGCCTGGGGCCCCTGGTCCACCTCTGGCTGCCCCCCTTTGCCTATTTATCCTCTGTCACGGGAAAACTCCAGAACGAGAACCCTATTACGCGAACTCGCCTCTGTTCAGCCGCCGCTGCGCTTCCAAGATCGGGAGCACCCTAAGACCTCTTCCCGGCACCCTGCCGGAGGGAGGATTGACCTCCGGGAGTCTCCTCTCCACCATGGATGCTCCCCGGATGTCTCGTGAGTAGTTTTCCTTGGACCATGGGTCCGTGATCAGTAGCTATGTGATGTTCTCCTATCCTCTTTGATCTTCATTGTTTAAACCTCGTGAGCTTCCCTACATGATCGAGGCACCTTTGTAATATTTCTGCTATTGCTATGTTGAGTTTGATCGGATCTGATGGATTATGAGATTATGTTCAGATTGTGATAGAGTAATATATTTGGTTCTTATCTCTTGTATTTTTGTTCTTAAGTAATTCTTGCATGCTCTTCGTTCCTGTTTATTGCTTTGGACAAGTAGTAGGTAGTGACTCCAAGAGGGAGCGTTGTGCTAGATTGTGGGTTCATGCCTCCCCGATGACATGCTTGAGTGACAGAAACATGAGTCTAGGGGATGTGCTGTTGCCACAAGGGGGAAAACATCGGTGCTTGTAACCGCGGTTACAAGGATTGTTTACTTTACGCAAAGTTCTTTTTAATGCAGTTGTCTGTTGCTTTGGGTTTACACTTTGGGTGGGGCTCACAACTTAATACCAGCGAGATGTTCTGGATAGATATCTCAAGGTGGATGATTAGTAGTAGATGCAGATGGATTTCGGTCTACTTACTTTGGCGTACTACCCGTGCTTTTGAACCTCTTCCTTTTTTTTGTAGCATAGTTAGCATTGCGGTGCGTTCATAATCCTGTCAATTGCCTTTCTGTAATTTGTTTACCTCGCATAGCAATTTTTATCGTCTTTTGGGAGAGAGACATCACTAGCGAACATCACGTATCCCGGTCCATATCCTCATTATTATTTCCAAGCTATATTTACTTTTCTGCATTTACTTTCAAGTTGCTATCATTATCCCTTTGCGTTTTATCTTTTGTGAACAACAAGACCGGAGAGATTGACAACCTCTCTGAACTTCGTTGGGAGAAAAAGTTATCTGTGTATGTGTGCAGGTCCGCGTCAGTTGCGCCGCTGACACCTACTTATCATCTCTGGAGTCCTACTGGAGACAAACCTTGGTATCTTTACTGAGGGAAAACTCGCTGCTGTACTGCATCACGCCTTCCACTTGGGGCCTACCAACAAAGGGCGAGAAGCCAATAAGCAATGATCTTTATGCATATAGCTATGTGGGGACCTTCACACTATAGAACTTGGCTTGCATATTCCAAGGATGAGCCTCCTCAAACGAGCTCTAGGTCTTCATGAGCGAGCAAGTTAGATGCACCCCCACTAGTTCCATTGGAGAGCTTCTTAGCTCGTATGAGCATCCGTTGCATGGCAATCCCTACTCCTCACATCATATCTATCATTTGGCATCTCTTGCCTATGATTGTCCTCATTGATGTGAGCCTTTCTCATCCTTTTTTGTCTTCCTCCTCCGTACTCCTCTCTTTGCCATCCTAAGTGTCAATTCTCGTGCTTACGCTCATCCATTGCATGAGTGATCAAAATATTGAAAAAGGAGTGGATCAAATTGACTTGTACCTGGCTAGTGGTCTGGGGATGAGTCAACATAAGATTCCAGAAAAAGACCAAGTGTGCAACTTTAGTAGATTGAGTTCTCAACAAATAATATTTTTTTCTCGTATTCCCTATCCCCCTTCTTGCACGCAAACACCATTTGGTGACATTCGAGTCACGGACAGCGAGAGCTCTTGCACCTAATGTTCTTTTGTTACTTGTTTCAATGCTAATATAGACTCTTGCATGCTATGACTTGAATTGAATTTCTAACCTTGATTGCTTTAATTTTCAAAGTTCTTATATGGTTGCTAGCATGTCACCACATAAATTATGCCGTTATCATTTACCTACTCGAGGACGAGCAGGAATTAAGCTTGGGGATGTTGATACGTCCAAAACGTATCTATAATTTATGCTTGCTCCATGCATGTTTTGTGTGATATTGCTATGATCTAGATACACTTTCATATACTTTTGATCATATTTGGACTAACCTATTAACTCAGTGCACCACAGTGCCAGTTCCTGTTTTCTGCTGTTTTTCTATTTCAGTTTTCCCCCATATAAAAAGTGCTCCAAAAATTCGGGAAAATCAGATAAAAAATCAGCGTGAAGGAACCTTCCGGAAGAACCTGGGTGGGTCCAGAGGTCCACCACCAGGGGCCCAGGCGCCCTGGTGGCGCGCCAGGGGGGCGCCTGGACCCCTGGTGGCCCCCCTGGCTGCCCCCCTTCGCCTATATATTCTCCGTGACGAGAAACCCTCGAAGACAGAACCCTTTTTCGCGTTCTCTCCTCTGTTCCGCCGCCGCCGCGCTTCCGAGATCGGGAGCACCAGAAGACCTCTTCCCGGCACCCTGCCGGAGGGAGGGCCGACCTCCGGGGGTCTCCTCTCCACCATGGATGCTTCCCGGATGTCTTGTGAGTAGTTTCCTTTGGACCATGGGTCCTTGATCAGTGGCTATGTGATGTTCTCCTCCCCTTTTTGTTCTTCATGGTTTAGACCTCGTGAGCTGCCCTACATGATCGAGGCACTTTTGTAATCTTTCTGGTGTTGCTATGCTGAGTTTGATGGGATCTGATGGATTATGAGATTATGTTCAGATTGTGATTGAGTAATATATTTGGTTCTTATCTCTTATATTTTTGTTCTTAAGTAATTCTTGCATGTTCTCCGTTGCTGTTTATTTCTTTGGCCAAGAAGTAGGTAGTAACTCCAAGAGGGAACGTTAGGCTCGATTGTGGGTTCATGCCCCCTGATGACACGCTTGAGTGACAGAAACATGAGTCTAGAGGATGTGCTGTTGCCACAAGGGGGAAAACAACGGTGCTTGTAACCGCGGTTACAAGGATTGTTTACTTTACGCAAAGTGCTTTTTAATGCAGTTGTCTGTTGCTTTCGGTTTACACTTTGGGTGGGGCTCGCAACTTAATACCAGCGAGATGTTCTGGATAGATATCTCAAGGTGGATGATTAGTAGTAGATGCAGTTGAATTTCGGTCTACTTATTTTGGTGTTTTCCCATGCTTTTGAGCCTCTTCCTTTCTTTTGTAGCATAGTTAGCATTGCGGTGCATTCACAATCATGTCAATTGCCCTTCTATAATTTGTTCACCTCACATAGCAGTTTTATGTTGGGAAATGTAATAGAAAACAAAAAAAATCGGCCTACGAATCAAGAACCCAAGATCATCCAAGAAGATTGTATACAAGGTTTTAGGTCATGGCTCACCAACCGATGTAGCGGAAGTAGAGGGTGTGAAGACCGTCGGTGCAGATCCCCGCAGCTAGGAATTTCAATGACCTCCCAACCACGATGATATCGATCCCTCGAACCGTCCCGCGATCTAGTCCCACGGACAAGTCCCACGAACAAGCTCCTCGAAGAAGGGTCGAAGGTACGACCCCTCCATTAGTATCCACACATCCCGTAGCAGCAATCCAGCAGCGCTCCGCCGTCCAGAGATGAACGCCACCGAGAAAACTAGAGGGAGAAAACCCTAACGGATTCCGATCTAGAACATCGTCTAAACCGGGTTCTAATTATGGAGCAACGGGGGTTTAGAGGGAGGGAGGATGGCGCAAAGGCCTTGGGGATTGATTGTGTTGCGCCCCCCCACCCCTCCCCCACATTATATAGGTGGACAAGAGACCCTTAGGGCGCAATAAGGGGGGTGGGGAGTCCAACTTGGACTCCCAAACCTCCCAAATCTTCCCACACCTTCCCACCGGAAACCTGCCATATTTGGGGAGTTGGACTTTCCACCTGGAGGAGGATTCCTCCCCCTTGGTGCGCCCCCACCCCTTGGCCGGCCAGGGCAGCCTAGGTGGCTTGCCCCCCAAGGCTAAGGGCGTGGGGTAGTGGGTGGTACTGCCCGGAAACTTCTGGAACCTTCTAGAAGCTTCCAGGACCTTCCGGGATCGTTTCGGGACATTCCGGAACCTTCTGGAGCACTTCCAGGACCTTCCAAGACCGTTCTCGGACATTCCGGAGCCATCAGGATAGTTTCCAAGACCATCCGAGTTACAGTTTAAGCCACCCGATGACCGCGAAGGTTGTCGGGACGCCCAGCGATTATCCAGAAACTATTCCGGTTGATCCAGGACTTCCCCAGTACCATTCTCACATGTTCCGGAACCACCTGGGACTATTCCAGAGTGATCCGGACATATCCTTAAATACCCATAACTACTTCTGGTGCCCTTATGAACTATTTCATAAATCCCCGGAACTACTTCCGGTACCCAAATGAACTATTCTGCTTTGCTTCCACTAAACCTTCTACCATTCCAGCATTCTAACAGATTACTGCTCGTTAAGTGTGTGACCCAATAGGTTCGGTATAATGCGGACATGACTCAGAACATCTTCCGGACATAGGTCAACAGCCTTTTGTCAATAGCCAATAATCAACAGCGGAGCCGTGGACACCCATGTTGACTCCCGCACATACACGAAGAAACTTCGAGTGAACCATTATGTTTATTCATGTACCATTCCCTTTGCTTCATGATATATGACAAAGTTAGAGGAGAGAAGTTTGGCACCCATGTGTAACAACTTCTTGAACACAAGCCACTCGTTATCCTCTTTGCTCGTTTGTCTCTATTTCTCGTTATTGTATTCCGGTATCCCCGTGATTAAATCACAATGCGTCTGGGCAGACTAGAATGGATACCATCATACCGAGTGGGCCCAAAGTCAATATCTCTTCATCGTGAAGGAGCAAATCCCATTCTTGAACTATCACAGTCACTAGCCACACCATCTGACATACCCAGAACTTATTTTACTACTTCCCATTTACGGGAGGATTCATCTAAGAACCAAAGCATGTCTTCCTGTGTGAAGCAACTCGATACTCTCATGGTCTAAGGAATTACGTATATGATAACATTTCATGATATGACTTATAACGTAGTTACGATGTGATCTCTAAGTATATCATTCAATACTGGGGTCGGTTCAACATCATTGTTCTGCTAACAATATGTTCTCATTGCTACTGACATCCTTGTTACAAGAACAATGTCCATGATTAAGAAAACGTAATCATCAGTTAGCACATGAGATGGTCTTAGAGGCTAAACCAGGAACTCTTGGTGTTTACATTTCCACACATGCAAATGAGTTTTCTTCTGAATCTCATAGTCAGGGTCATTGCAATTATAGCATAGAAATATAAACATTAATTACGAACATGGAAATATATATAATAACATTTTATTATTTCCTCTAGGGCATATTTCCAACAGTCTCCCACTTGCACTAGAGTCAATAATATTATCAGTGCTTGAGCATTTGTGGTATAGACTTCATCATCGGATCTGACGTTTCAAGCCCGTTTGTATCTTGCATATCTTCGCGTTTTCACGCTATCATAAAATTCACTAATTTTATCAGTTCAGCTTTGTATATGTTTGAATCATATGGCAGGACCTTGGTTCCTTTAGAATAAGTCATGAAATCATTCATCAATGTTCCATGAGCTTCAAGCATCTAGGAAACCATACCATGTTCATAAATGAACTAGTGATTCAAAATACCCTCCTTGTTACTTCTTTAAGCAACAATATACTTAGCCTCTGTTATAGAATTCGCCACAGTATCGAACTTGACATAGTTCCTCCATACTGTGCCACCCTTACGTGTGAAACACATAATCCCAATTAAAATCGAAAATCGGTCGGAGTAAGTATGAAGACTGAATTGGTGTAACTGTTTACATCAAAAATTCAGCTGGTGTAACTCATTACAACGAGCTCTTCAATCTCTCCATTTTTCCGAGAAACATATCTTATCTTTCATAAGTTTAACTTTTCACTGTTTGTCCAATGATCAACATGTTGATCACTTTGGTATCTTGCTCAAAACCTTTTGGAGCATTGGACATATCTGGTTGTTTTACATATTATGGTGTACATGATTTGTCCAAACACACAGGTGAGTGGAATTCAATTCACGTTCTTTTGCTTATCTGTGTTCATGAACACCGATTTCTGAAAACAGCTTTTCACCATGACCTCGGCAAGAACATTCTTCTTGGCGTTTCATACTAAACTACTTTAGTATCATATCAATATGTAGTGTTGGCTTTAGCATGATCAGGCACTTACTATCTACATAGATCATTGTGCTCAATCCTAATGCTATATTAGCCCAAGTACTTCAGCTGAAAACTATTTTCAATAAAGTCCTTATTCGTGTCAAGAAATTTATATCATTTCTAATCAACAATATGTCATCTACATAAGGTTTTAGAAATATTATTCAGCTCCCACTTACTTTCTTGAATATTCAAGCATCTTCGTTATTCCTGATGAAAACAAACTCTTTTGGCAATTTCATCACAACGAAAATTCCAACTCCATTATGCTAGCTTCAGTCCATCACTGGATATCCAAGGCTTGCATCTATTTTAGCATCCTTTGAATTGACAAAACATTCCGGTCGTATCACATATACGTCCTTTGTTATATTTCCGTGTAGGAACTTTGTTTTGAGGTTCATTCTACCATATCCTATAAATGAGATATGTAGTAATTGCTAATATAACCCGAACTGACTAAAGCATTTCTACGGTCGAAACTATTTCGCCGTAGTCAACCTTTGAACTTGCTAGAAAACAATTTTCCAACGAGTTGAGCTTTATGGATAAAACAATTTCATCCGAATCAATTATAGATCCATATATATATTCTTCAGACTTTTAGTCCTTCGGATGGTCTACCAAGTTCAAAACTTGACTTACTTCCATGGATACTATCTCGGATTATTTGGCATTTAGCCAAATCCCGGAGTCAGGGCCCATCAATGCTTCTTTGTATATCACAGGTTTATTATTGTCGAACAACAATATCTCGTTTTACATATCATGAATTTTTGTACGAGTTATGTCTAACCTGTGTGGTTCAACTGCGCACTTCTCTGAAGATTCAACAATCTTTGACAAGTTGCACTGTCCTCCCACTCACTCTTTTGTAAGAAACTATTTTTTTTCTTCAAAACACAACGTTCTTAACAACAAACAGTTTTGCTTTTGTGTAGTGATAGAGGAATACCAAAACTTTTGGCATAACCTTAACAAAGTAGCACTTATCTGATTTGGGGTTTTGAGTATGTCAAACATATGCCTCATATACCCAAATTTTAAGAAAAGACAACATGGTTTTAACAGTTCATACCACATCTAATATGGTGTTTCAAAAGATTTGATGGTGCTCTTTTCAGTGTAAAAGCCGTAGTCACTAACGCATAACTTTAATAAGTATAATGGCAAATTGATAAACGTGGTATTTGATCATACCGTGTCATACATGGCTTGATTACATCTCTCAAATACTTTACTCATAGTGGTGTTCCGGGAGACGCAAGTTATGACACTTCTTCACAACTCATCAGACGTTCGCTAAACTTGTAACTCAAATATTACTTTCTACAATCCAATTTGCAGAAGCTTTATCTTCTTGTTACAATGAATTTCTATTTCACTCTAAAATTCCTTGAACATTTCAAAGTTTCAGACGTATGTCTCTATTGAACTAATATCCACATATCTACTTCAACTCATGAGTGAAGATAGGGAATCCACTGCACACAACTACACTTATTGGACTACACACATCATCATGTATGATTACCAATGGTTTAGTTGCCCGTTCATGTATGACCTATCAACGGTGTTTTACTCACATTACTTCGAGACAAAGATCGCAAGCGTCAAGTGATTCATAATCATATGACTCGAAAGTCCATCACTTATGGAAATTCTTCATGCATGTTATGTCACTTGTGATAAACGGCAGTGCCACATATATGTGGTATTTCTGTTTGTCTTGCGACGTTTAGCGTCAGTGTTATGGATGTTTAGTATTATTATCAAGATTCATAACATACAACCTATTCATAATGGAAGTATGGCCTTTACGTTATTCATAGCTTTGAACAACTCTCTTGCAACAAACATGATTCAAAATGATGTTTTGCAACAAGGCTAAAGTGTAGTAACAATTTACTCAACTCTAAAATGAATTATGAAGATAATCATAGAGTCAACACACGGTATAGTAAACCTTTTACCGTGTTCCCGAGCGTGTCAAAACTCATCATTAGCTAGTCATAAAGGCCATAGTATTTCTTGCATCAACTTTCAACGATATGCAATTGAAGTGATATTCTAGTGATCAACAGTTTAATCACAATATACAAAAATTAAGATTGACCGCTTAATCATGATTCCCAAGAATTACATCTTTTGACCAGCAATGAATTCATCTATAACTTCGTATGACTTTCATTTCTGAGCTGGTTATTCCAGTCTTCTTTCGTTTTGCCTTTATACGTATCATAGTTCTATTTCCAATGTCACTCCTACTCACAAAAGCTCACACATGATTAAGGATGGCGCAGGCCATGGAATTTTCGGCGTGTAAGTCTTACTAACATCCTTTGGACTTCCTTTCCCTTAATTCTCATCATCATATGATCGGTGTTCTTCTGGATCCCACACTTATCAGTTTTGTTTAGAGCACAGTGGACATTTTCACTAATGCTTACAATCATACATTGTACTAGATATCTTATATCCAACATTAATTGTCTTACTACTGAAAACAATTTTTCAGTTCCATGAATATAACATAACTATCCCAAAATTTTCGAAGTTCGGGTTTCATGGTGGTGAAGACAATGCACTTAGCTGTGGTGGAATTCTAGCATTTTGGATTATGGACGTAAGTCACATCATCCATAGCATCAGCGGGAGAGCATCAAAAATTTGCGATAGGACATGGTCCTTCTCAGCACTATTGAGGATAGTCCTCACAATCCGGTACCAATCGTAAAGTTTTTACCAGATAATACAGTTAATCAAAATCAATTGGGAAGGTGGTAACGCGAGCCAATTATTCTACAACGATAATGCAAATACTTAGACTTTGTTCATAATTGAGTTGCACTTGTGATTAATCAATTTAATTACTAAGTGCGCTCCCACTCAGATCAATATCTCTCGTAATTGATGCTGGAGTGATTCAAGATCCAACCCAATCGTCCGCCATTGATGTCTCATCACTGATGACTTAGACTGGATCGGTAGGCCAACTTGCCAATCACGCCAAAAGTGATTCTTGTTCATCTTTCAATGGGCGTGTTCCGGTAGCAAACTTTTATCCAAACCGTCAAGACAACCAAGTGTAATGCGCTGTGTGTTCTTTTAACACACCCGCCTTTTATGCGTCACACACGTGTGCACCCATGTGACATCACCTGCTCCGATGTGAAACATAGTATAGGCGGTGCTACAGTTGGAAGAACACTATCAACTTGATATTGTTTTGCGAGAGATCACCCTAATAAAACACGACTACCGCTCATCAAACAAGGGTGCATCAAAGGGATAAACATCACAGGCAGTTCATAAAATTATGTGATATGATATAGCCCTTTGCTTCGTGAAGTCTTCGTAGTCTTCACGCCGTCGTGGTAGAAGTCACCGCGTCCACCAACTTTCTCCTTGGCGCCGGGACCAACACCACGGCTTCTGGCATGTGCGTCGGGGTCCACCTCCGCATCGTGGATCATCACCTTGCATCTATCTATTGCTTTGCCACGAGCTAATAAACAGTTCTGGCACGCAGGCCATAATTAAGTGACAATCATATGACTCCAGTCATCATGCCGTACCACGACACGCAGGTCGCGAATAAATATTACATAACATATAGCATCTCATACAAACACATTGCAAATCTTGAAGGCTATACAACATCACATGCATAATCTGCAAGAACAAGTTAGATTGCCATCTACACGGGTTGTTGCAACTTTTATCGTGGTTGTTAAGCAGATTTGCAAGGCAGACGAGAAACCCTAGATAAAACAAAACACGATACTTCTTTTGTTGCTAGTTTAACATTCGGGGTGCATGCAGCAACTAATGCCACAAGCCAAACTTCGTTCAACTCATGACCCCCGTGTGGATTTGAGTTCATAAAATCCACAAGCCCCTCCATGTTAAATCTTCTCTTGCGAGATTAAGATGAGATCCAAGGAGTTTGATGTAGACCATGATCAAGGCAACCAGCATACTGAAAGAAGCATAGAGGGATCGACGACGTCTAAACCGGCGTCTAAACCGGGGTCTAATTGTGGAGCAACGGGGATTAGAGGGACGGAGGATGGCGCAAAGGCCTTGGGGATTGATTGTGTTGCGCCCCCCACCCCTCCCACACATTATATAGGTGGCCAAGAGGCCCTTGGGGCGCAATAAGGGGGGTGGGGAGTCCAACTTGGACTCCCAAACCTCCCAAATCTTCCCACACCTTCCCACCGGAAACCTGCCATATTTGGGGAGTTGGACTTTCCACCTGGAGGAGGATTCCTCCCCCTTGGTGCGCCCCCACCCCTTGGCCGGCCAGGGCAGCCTAGGTGGCTTGCCCCCCAAGGCTAGGGGCGTGGGGTAGTGGGTGGTACTACCCGGAAACTTCTGGAACCTTCTAGAAGCTTCCAGGACCTTCCGGGATCGTTTCGGGACATTCCAGAACCTTCTGGAGCACTTCCAGGACCTTCCGAGACCGTTCTCGGACATTCCGGAGCCATCGGGATAGTTTCCAAGACCATCCGAGTTACAGTTTAAGCCACCCGATGACCGCGAAGGTTGTCGGGACGCCCAGCGATTATCCAGAAACTATTCCGGTTGATCCAGGACTTCCCCAGTACCATTCTCACATGTTCCGGAACCACCTGGGACTATTCCAGAGTGATCCGGACATATCCTTAAATACCCAGAACTACTTCTGGTGCCCTTATGAACTATTTCATAAATCCCCGGAACTACTTCCGGTACCCGTATGAACTATTCTGCTTTGCTTCCACTAAACCTTCTACCATTCCAGCATTCTAACAGATTACTGCTCGTTAAGTGTGTGACCCAATAGGTTCGGTATAATGCGGACATGACTCAGAACATCTTCCGGACATAGGTCAACAGCCTTTTGTCAATAGCCAATAATCAACAGCGGAGCCATGGTCACCCATGTTGACTCCCGCACATACATGAAGAAACTACGAGTGAACCATTATGTTTATTCATGTACCATTCCCTTTGCTTCATGATATATGACAAAGTTAGAGGAGAGAAGTTTGGCACCCATGTGTAACAACTTCTTGAACACAAGCCACTCGTTATCCTCTTTGCTCGTTTGTCTCTATTTCTCGTTATTGTATTCCGGTATCCTCGTGATTAAATCACAATGTGTCTGGCCAGACTAGAATGGATACCGTCATACCGAGTGGGCCCAAAGTCAATATCTCTTCATCGTGAAGGAGCAAATCCCATTCTTGAACTATCACAGTCACTAGCCACACCATCTGACATACCCAGAACTTATTTTACTACTTCCCATTTACGGGAGGATTCATCTAAGAACCAAAGCATGTCTCCCTGTGTGAAGCAACTCGATACTCTCATGGTCTAAGGAATTACGTATATGATAACATTTCATGATATGACTTATAACATAGTTACGATGTGATCTCTAAGTATATCATTCAATACTGGGGTCGGTTCAACATCATTGTTCTGCTAACAATATGTTCTCATTGCTACTGACATCCTTGTTACAAGAACAATGTCCATGATTAAGAAAACGTAATGATCAGTTAGCACATGAGCTGGTCTTAGAGGCTAAACCAGGAACTCTTGGTGTTTACATTTCCACACATTCAAATGAGATTTCTTCTGAATCTCATAGTCAGGGTCATTGCAATTATAGCATAGAAATATAAACATTAATTATGAACATGGAAATATATATAATAACATTTTCTTATTGCCTCTAGGGCATATTTCCAACATTTTATCGTCTTTTGGGAGAGAGACATCACTAGTGAACATCACGTATCCCGGTCCATATCCTCATCACTGTTTACACGCTCATTTACTTTTTTGCTTTTACTTTCAGTTGCTATCATTATCCCTTGCGTTTTATCCTTTGTGAACAACAAGACCGGAGAGATTGACAACCTCTCTGAACTTCGTTGGGAACAAAGTTATTTGTGTCTGTGTGCAGGTCCAGGTCAAGGAAGCAACTTTTTTCTAAAACGGTGCCATTGTTTCCTTGCCACCTACTTATCATTGCCGGAGTCCTACGGGTTCGATACTCAACCTTGGTGTCTTCACCAAGGGAAATCTTGCTGCTGTGCTACATCACACCTTCCACTTGGGGTTTACCAACGAAGGGCGAGAATTCACTATCATCACCTCGCACATCAAGCAAAATTTCTGGCGCCGTTGCCGGGGACTCCGAGTGCTTAGATAGGGGAGTTGCACACTACCCTTTACCTTTGTTTTTTTAGTCTTGTTAGTTTACCTTTCAGTTTTTATCTTTTTTCTTATATCAAAAATCACAAAAAATCTGCCACACTTGCTGCTGCTATGGGTTCCACTCAAAACACCAAGTTGTGTGACTTCACTAGTCACAACAACCAAGACTTTATCTGCACCCCCATTGCCACACCTGCCACTTCATCTACCTCTTATGAAATTAAACCTGCCTTGCTAAACCTCGTTATGAGAGATCAATTCTCTGGTGCTGGAGATGATGCTGCTTTACACTTGAACAATTTTGTTGAATTATGTGATATGCAAAAGTATAAAGAAGTAGAAGGTGATATTGTTAAGCTCAAGCTCTTTCCTTTCTCTTTAAGGGGAGACGCTAAAATCTGGTTTCAATCTTTGCCTAGGAATAGCATAGATTCTTGGGATAAGTGCAAAGACGCTTTTATAGGGAAGTACTACCCACCTGCTAAAATTATCCAATTAAGGAGTAACATTATGAATTTTAAGCAATTGGATAATGAACACGTTGCCCAAGCTTGGGAACGAATGAAATCTCTTGTTAAGAAATGACGTACACATGGTTTGACTACCTGGATGGTTATCCAGACTTTTTATGCAGGCTTGAACTTTACCTCGCGGAACCTGTTAGATTCGGCCGCGGGAGGTACCTTTATGTCAACTACACTTGGTGCTTCCACGAAGCTTCTCGATGATATGATGACCAATTATTCCCAATGGCACACTGAACGCGCTCCAACAGGTAGGAAGGTAAACTCTGTCGAGGAAATTACCTCCCTCAATGAAAAAGTTGACTTAATTATGTCTCTAATTACCAAGCAACCCTCTATTGATCCTCGTGATGTCCCTTTAAATTCTTTGGTTGCCCAAGAACAAGTAGATGTGAAATTTATTGCTAGAAACAACTTCAACAACAATGCTCATAGGGGTAATTTTGCTAGCAATCCTAGACCGTTTCCATCCAACTATGGGAACAACAACACCTACCCTAGCAACAAGAACCCCTCTTCTGAATTGGAAAACATGCTTAGAGATTTTATCACTACCCAAAAAGCCTTCAATAAAAATGTAGAGTAGAAATTAGCTAAATTAGATAACCTCTCTCTGAAGGTAGAAAGCTTAGCCCTTGATATTGAGATGCTTAAAATTAGAACCTCTCCCCTTGAGGAGAATAAGGCCACTCCTATTAATACTATCCAATTGCAAATTAATGGAAATATTAGGATGATGGCTAAACTTAAAGAAAGGTGGGATAGAGAAAAAGAGGAAGAGGATAGAATTAAGAGCCTTCCTACACACCACATAGTTGCCACTATCCAAATTATTGAGGACACCCAAACTATTAGCACCCAATGCACTCCTAGTCCCGTTGGACCTATTAATGGTGATGCTAATACCTCAACCAAAGATGAAGAAACTCCTATGAACATAGAGGGTTTCAAACAAGTGAGCCTAGACGACACTACTACCACCTTTGATAGTAGTGATATTGATTTTGATAGTTGCACCCTCTCAGAAGTTATTAGCTTGCTACACAAAATGTCTAGAGACCCCCACACTAGCACACTTAATCTTGCCTTCACGGAGCATATCACAAATGCTCTCATCAAAGCTAGGGAGGAGAAGCTTAGAGTAGAAGCCTCCATACCTAGGAAGCTAGATGATGGTTGGGACCCTATGATCAAAATTAAATTAAATAACTTCTCTTGCTATGCCTTATGTGATGTTGGAGCTAATACCTCCGTTATGCCCAAAAGAATATTTGATATGTTTGAATTGAATCCCTTTGAGCCTTGTTCTTTTGGTGTTCGTCTTGTTGATTCTTCTGTAAAGAAACCTTTGGGGAAGATCGACGATGTTCTTATCATTGTCAATGACAACTATGTTCCCGTTGATTTTATTGTTATGGATATAGAGTGTGAACCTTTGTGTCCAATTATTTTGGGACGTCCTTTTCTTCGCACCGTTGGTGCGGTTATTGACATGAAAGAGGGGAATATAAAGTTCCAATTCCCTCTCAAGAAAGGGATGAAACACTTCCCTAGAAAGAAAATCAAGTTACCTTTTGAGTCCTTTACTCGGGCTAGTTATTCTCATTCTCTTGATAAAACTTGATTCTTCTTTTGCATCATGCCTAGCTTAAAGGCATAAAAGAAAGCGCTTTCGGGAGGCAGCCCGCAACGAATTTAGATTTTTCTTTTTGCTTTTGTTGTGTCTTGATATTTGTTACTACTGTAGCAACATCATTGTATCTTTATTTTTCATCTTTGTGCCAAGTTATAGCCTCTTCTGATAAGGGAAGCAAAAGTTGTGACATGCTGTCCAGAAAACAGATTCCGTCCCTTGACAGAAAAATTCAAATAAAATCACCAAATCATCTTTTTGATCTGAATTCTTTTTACAGCATGCTCTATACAATTGTGAAACTTTTGTATGTTCTGATTTTTTTTATTTGAGTTGCAGAAGTGCCCCTAAAAAATTCTTTACTACCTGCTGTTCTGTTTTTCAAAGATTCTGCCACGTTTTGTCTCCCCTTACTTTTGCAAACCTTAAGCTTGATTTTTCTTTGCAAAAACTTTTTGGCACTCTTGAGAAACAGTAGATCTTCAAGAATATATTTATATCCAGTGGGAAAAATTATTTTATTAAGGGTACTAACCTCTCTAATCAGCTTATGATGAGTTATGTATGAAGGGAGTTTTCAAGTGTGCGATGGAAGATGATGAAAGAAGATCCAGGAGTGTCAAGCGCTCAAGCTTGGGGATGCCCCCATGCATCCCCAATAAATATTCAAGGAGACTCAAGCGTCTAAGCTTGGGGATGCCCCCGTGCATCCCCTTCTCCATCAACAATCATCAGTTCGTCCTTCGTCTCACTATATTTTTATCACTTCATGCGTTATGTGCTATGCTTTGAGCGTCTCGCTCTTAGGTTTTATTTTTAGTTTTCTTTAGTTTTGCTTGCTGGTCATAACAAGTTAGACCCCATCTTACTTTGTGTGGGAGAGAAACACGCTCCACTCCAATCTAGAACACATCATAGGATTTTTCCTGCTTATCTTTTTGCTGTTGTATGTTCTTTATCTTTTCGTAGCTGCTGCCATGTTTAGTTTTAGTCTTAGTTTGTCTTTAGCAAGAGCCTTGGATTTTGTTTAGTTTGTTGCTGGAACTCTTTTTAGTTTTCATGTTTATCTTGTTAAAGAGAGTTGGTTGTTACACTGAGTAGTGTCTTGTCTTGAAAGTAGGTAATTGAGGTTGCTATTTAATTCTAGTAGTAACTTGCAATAGTTTTGAGGTATTGATGTGAGTAATGTCTGAAATTTTGGTGTCAAGAGCTCTAGCCTATTAGTGATAGGTGTCGTATTTTGGGTCATCCGTGTGTATTTTCAAAACCTACAAAACTAGTTGAGAACTCTAGCTACTAGATGGATCACTAATCTTTGGAGGGATCGAATATTAGAGAACACTCACGTACCATGAGTCGAGGATGCGCAAGGATAACCAAACCCCCATACACTCCTCCTCGGGGTACTTGTCTCTTTGTGAACCTCCTTATTAGATTGAGAGTTACCGATAATAAGTGCATGAGTTCTTCGGACTAATGTAAGTATTGAAAGTTGACACTTCCACCTTCCCATATTTTGCTAGCCTCTCCCGTGCCGTGCATTGCCTTCTTCTCACTCCGAGAGTTGATGTCTACCTTCGCCGGTACATCCAAACCCTTGGCAGATACGCTCTGTCATCATAAACCTCCTTATATCTTTCCTCAAAACAGCCACCATACCTACCTATCAAGGCATTTCCATAGTCTTTTCCGAGATATATTGCCATGCAACATGCACCTCTTCATGACTTGATCTTCATGTTATACATGTTCCTGCTACACTGGCGGTGACATACATTGCATACTTCATGATAGTTACATCTTCTTTATGATTTTGAGTACCTTGTAAAGTATGAAAGATCTCCTTTATCTTCTTGTAAAAGAGTGTTGCCCTTAAGTGAGGAAAAGATCCCAAAGTGGACACAATAAAAGATCCCAAAGAGGACAAATGAGAGTTAAATAGAAAGAGCCATTGAGGCCACAAAAAAATACAAAAAAGAGAAAAAAGAGAAAAAAAGAAATAAAAAGAGAGAAAGGGGCAACACTACTATCCTTTTGAGAGATCCACACTAGTACTCCCTTTATATCCTTGTACTCCATAGAGATGATCTTTATGCATATAGCTATGTGGGAACCTTCACACTATAGAACTTGGCTTGCATATTCCAAGGATGAGCCTCATCAAACGAGCTCTAGGTCTTCATGAGCGAGCAAGTTAGATGCACCCCCACTAGTTCCATTGGAGAGATTCTTAGCTCGTATGTGCATCCATTGAATGGTAATCCCTACTCCTCACATCATATCTATCATTTGGCATCTCTTTCCTATGATTGTCCTCATTGATGTGAGCCTTTCTCATCCTTTTTTGTCTTCCTCCTCCGTACTCCTCTCTTTGCCATCCTAAGTGTCAACTCTCGTGCTTACGCTCATCCATTGCATGAGTGCTCAAAATATTGAAAAAGGAGTGGATCAAATTGACTTGTACCTGGCTAGTGGTCTGGGGACGAGTCAAGATAAGATTCCAGAAAAAGACCAAGTGTGAAACTTTAGTAGATTTAGTTCTCAACAAATAAATATTTTTTCTCGTATTCCCTATCCCCCTTCTTGCACGCAAACACCATTTGGATACATTCGAGTCACGAACAGCGAGAGCTCTTGCACCTAATGTTCTTTTGTTACTTGTTTCAATGCTAATATAGACTCTTGCATGTTATGACTTGAATTGAATTTCTAACCTTGATTGCTTTACTTTTCAAAGTTCTTATATGGTTGCTAGCATGTCACCACAGAAATTATGCCGTTATCATTTACCTACTCGAGGACGAGCAGGAATTAAGCTTGGGGATGTTGATACGTCCAAAACGTATCTATAATTTCTGCTTGCTCCATGCATGTTTTGTGTGATATTGCTATGATCTAGATACACTTTCATATACTTTTGATCATATTTGCACTAACCTATTAACTCAGTGCACCACAGTGTCAGTTCCTGTTTTCTGCTGTTTTTCTATTTCAGTTTTCCCCCATGTAAAAAGGGCTCCAAAAATTCGGGAAAAATCAGATAAAAAATCAGCGTGAAGGAACCTTCCGGAAGAACCTGGGTGGGGCCAGAGGGCCACCACCAGAGGCCCAGGCACCCTGGTGGCGCGCCCTAGGGCCTGGCCGCGCCAGGGGGCGCCTGGACCCTTGGTGGCCCCCCTGGCTGCCCCCCTTCGCCTATATATTCTCCGTGACGAGAAACCCTCGAAGACAGAACCCTTTTTCGCGATCTCGCCTCTGTTCCGCCGCCGCCGCGCTTCCGAGATTGGGAGCACCAAAAGACCTCTTCCCGGCACCCTGCCGGAGGGAGGGCCGACCTCCGTGAGTCTCCTCTCCACCATGGATGCTTCCCGGATGTCTCGTGAGTAATTTCCTTTGGACCATGGGTCCGTGATCAGTAGCTATGTGATGTTCTCCTCCCCTCTTTGTTCTTCATGGTTTAGACCTCGTGAGCTGCCCTACATGATCGAGGCACTTTTGTAATCTTTCTGCTGTTGCTATGCTGAGTTTGATGGGATCTGATGGATTATGAGATTATGTTCAGATTGTGATTGAGTAATATATTTGGTTCTTATCTCTTATATTTTTGTTCTTAAGTAATTCTTGCATGTTCTCCGTTGATGTTTATTGCTTTGGCCAAGTAGTAGGTAGTAACTCCAAGAGGGAACGTTATGCTCGATTGTGGGTTCATGCCCCCTGATGACACGCTTGAGTGACAGAAACATGAGTCTAGGGGATGTGCTGTTGCCACAAGGGGGAAAACAACGGTGCTTGTAACCGCGGTTACAAGGATTGTTTACTTTACGCAAAGTGCTTTTTAATGCAGTTGTCTGTTGCTTTGGGTTTACACTTTGGGTGGGGCTCGCAACTTAATACCAGCGAGATGTTCTGGATAGATATCTCAAGGTGGATGATTAGTAGTAGATGCAGTTGGATTTCAGTCTACTTATTTTGGTGTTCTGCCCATGCTTTTGAGCCTCTTCCTTTCTTTTGTAGCATAGTTAGCATTGTGGTGCGTTCATAATCCTGTCAATTGCCCTTCTGTAATTTGTTCACCTCGCATAGCAGGTTTTATCATCTTTTGGGAGAGAGACATCACTAGTGAACATCACGTATCCCGGTCCATATCCTCATCATTGTTTACACGCTCATTTACTTTTCTGCTTTTACTTTCAGTTGCTATCATTATCCCTTGCGTTTGATCCTTTGTGAACAACAAGACCGGAGAGATTGACAACCTCTCTGAACTTCGTTGGGAACAAAGTTATTTGTGTTTGTGTGCAGGTCCAGGTCAAGGAAGCAACTTTTGTCTAAAACGGTGCCATTGTTTCCTTGCCACCTACTTATCATTGCCGGAGTCCTACGGGTTCGATACTCAACCTTGGTGTCTTCACCAAGGGAAACCTTGCTGCTGTGCTACATCACACCTTCCACTTGGGGTTTACCAACGAAGGGCGAGAAATCACTATCATCACCTTGCACATCAACGAGGTGGTGAGAAAGCGAGGCTTGTAGAACAAGGGTTTCCGCAGAGACCCGGCATATGATGTAACATACCTTCTTCGTATGAGTGGAATTAAGCTTCGATATTGAATTGGCAGTACAGATCCATGCGTTTGAAGTATGTAGTTGCTATATACTCACATGGATCACTCAGTTCGGATATATATTGAAGTCATTGAAAGGGCTTAATATTCTGAATCCAATGATAAATCGCAACATGTGTGTGTGAAGCTTCAGAAGTCATTCTATGACTTTGAAGAGGTCGGAGAGTTGTGTGGTACAACCGACTAAGTGAGTTACTCCTTGGTAAGGATTACTCTAATACTAATGATTGTTGATGTGTATTCATGAAGATATCCTCGATTGGATATAGATCATATTAATGATGTCGACGATCTTATCATCAATATATGTCTATACAAGACATATGAGATACACACAATCATTGCAAGATAGATATTTGGGTCAAACCAAATGATGCTAAAGCTTATAGCTCAAGCGTATTCCCTTGGGAAAAAATGTATATCAGTCTTCGTATATCCAGAAATATTGGAGAAGTTCAATATGGATATATCTTATCAAAGACACATACAGTCATATTATACCTCGCATGGGATACAAGCCCATTAAGATCTAGGGGAGATGGTGAAGTGATACTGGACCGGAAATTCCGTATCTGAATACCATCGGAGCAATCATATATCTTGCAAAATACGTAAGGCCTGGCATTATATTTGTTGGTAATTTATTGAGAGTGCAATTCCCAACGAAAGGTATAAGATTTGTGCAAGGAATATTCTCAGATATGTCCAAGACACAAAATTTCTTGATTAGTACCATCGGGAACATCAAGATGGGACCATGGTGTGATATCCTGATAGTGGCTAATAATCTGATCCCAACATTGTCATATCAAAGACTGGATTTACTAAAAGAGTATTCCGAGGCAAGTCTTCAGAATAGACTCTAAATGGGCCCTTCCAATGATCATTATATTTGAATCATCACAATATGTGTATGGCTTCGCAGAATGACCGACCACATGTGATATCAGGTGGAGATTCAATGGAATCAACTATCATTATCTGCTAAGATAATGTCACTTGTATTGCTTACGGGTTATATTTATTCTCGTGAAGTACATAAATGTAAGAGGATAATTTGCAAACAAATTATTGCAAACAAATTATTGTGATATTCTCAATATTTCTACCAAAGTTTATATTCCAGAATTAGGTTCGTGGAATTGGTATGAGATAACATTGAGGTTTTCAAATTTTAGGGGGAGTGAACTCCCAAGTTATAACCTGTTAGTAATCTTCAGATTATTAATATTGTACTCTTTTTCCCTTTATGAGTTTTCCATGATGGTTTCTCATATAAGGTTTTTAATGAGACAATATAAATACAAGTACGGATATATGCCATGTTGGTTTCTCCTTATATTTTTCCCATTGGGTTTTAAAGGAGTTTTTAATGGCATATCATTATAATGTTTCTCCTCTATTTTTCCCACACGGTCTTTTAGAGAAGCTTTTAGTTTGCAATACATGGATGACGAATTGATCAAGGGGAAGTGTTAAGAAATAAAACATGTGATCAATTGTATGGGAGGGATGCCTCCCAGGAGGTGCCTCTTGGGAAAGAGATGTCTTCTCAATGCACCCCCTCATCATGTATATAAGTGGGTCTCCCACATTGTAATGAAATTATTTAATCATTTGATATCTCGTTATCTCCTTTACATTTAGTACTACAACACCAAACACCCTTTAACACAACGGACGGAAACGCCGGAGGCCGTGGCGTTTGCTTCGCGGATGGAAACGCCGAGGTGGTTGGCGTTTGCCCTTTGCCACGTCGGCCGGTCAACTAGTGTGCGCGAGGGACGACCAGGAGGTGGGCCAGGGGCAGACGCCGAGGTCCCTGGCATTTCCTTTGGAACGAAAACGCCATAGTGGATGGCGTCGCAGAAAAGGGTTAGATCCGAAACAAATTTTCAACCAGAGTCAATTCTTGCTATACTTTGCTGCAAAGTCAGAACAGTAATTTTGGCCTAGCTCTCCAACACATCCGAATGACTGCACGTGATTAATTACATGATCTTTTAACAAAGGGGATACATATACTGTACATACAACCACATTAAACGTCCAACACTTGAATCATAGCCTAGGTGCTGCATGTACATCGAGCTGAGTTGTAGCGAGGCTCTTGCTATGTTTCATTGAAGTACTTTCACATTTACCTATACTTCAAAGTAGAAGGGTGTATGCGGTACCTCTCCACCTCTTGCTTTTATGAGAACAATTTGTAATCATCAGGGAGTTAGGAGAATGTGGTGAACAGCTGTGTAAGATCTCAGATCAATTAGTAACAACAATCATGATGCTCCTTTTTGGCCTTCAAGGTTACAGCAAAGCAACAAGTTGCACAAAATACGGAACCAACGATTTTGGATCTCTTTGATTGTTGAGACCAACAATCATGGCATGCCATGCCAATGCCATGCAAATGTGCAAGTATACTAGAGAACAATAAGGGTCGACATCATGCATAATAGTGCAGTTTAATTAAGGGTTCTTCCAATGTATTGTTTTTTAGAATATTATCATAAAAGATTTAAAACTTAAAAGACAAATATTCTAAGCATTGTTTCTTAGGGCTTCTATCTAAATTTAATGATTTGAGGTTCATGCATATACATAATTTTAGTTGAACAATTATTTTTATCTATGATTACGTGCAAAGATTGTATGTTAGCTAAGGTACATCATTCATCTTTTTCTTTAGGTTTCTTCCAATATATGGGTGCTTAGATAAGGTGCTAAGCATATTAAATGGCTTAGCAACCAAACTCCTCAATACATAGGTTTTTAGTTTTCTGTAGCTAATCACTTTTCATTTCATTACTTATAGGATCTTGAATGGCACATCATCTTTGTGGCCTATGTCTTGCATGTACTAAGTAATTAGTATTTCTTCAGTAAAACACATGGAAATATTTTTTAACCGACTTTGTACATAAAATGCCAATAAGAAATAAAAAAAACTATGATAATCTATTTTGGTCCAAACCTTTTCCAAATACGCTCTATCAAATCAATTTTGAGTGGTCTATGAATCGTACGATCCCGGATTCTTGCATGCCTTTGCAGTACTTAGGCGAATACCGGTATGTTACCATGAGTGAATGCAGATGGTAGAACAATGGATTTGCCCAACTCTTCGTTCAAATCAAGAATGTTAGCCGCCTCTTCTTTTTCAAATCAATCAAGAATGTTAGAACAATGGAGGCTCTCTAGTCGTTTTCTTGTAGAAAGCATGTGTGGAGATTGGACCTTTCCGGGAAGAAAACTCATGTTTTGATATAGCTTGTGCATTGTTACATTTTTTAAGACGTCGCTTATATGGACGGGGATTCAGTGACCGGCTAGTGGACGGTCATGCCGTGACCGTCTCAAAAAATTCAATTTTAAATATTTTTTAAAAATCTGAATTTTTTTATGGATATTAACATGACATGAATCTATAATCCCTGAAAATTTTAGATTCTAACTCGAAATACACATTAAGAAACAAAAAAGACAAATTCAACATGAATAGTGTCAAAAAAGCATTGAGAAACGTCACTATTCATGCTGAATTTGTCTTTTTTGTTTCTCAATGTGTATTTCAAATTTGGACCTGAATTTTTTAGAGATTGTACATTCATGTCATATGAATATCCACACAAAAATTTCAGAATTTTTTGAAATATTTAAAATTGATTTTTTTTTGAGATGGTCACGGCGTGACCGTCGACTAGCCAGTCAACGAATCCCCGTCCCGCATATATATGCAGTCTAGGTGTCGCCGATGGTGACGTGCTGGTTGGTTCATGTTTATGCGCGTCTTTGATCACTTCAATGGTTTTTTTTGTTGTGTGCATCTTTGATGTTCAGATTAGCTTTGGATACTTTGTTGTTGTAAAGGTTGGATGTATGTGGTATCTCTTTGATATTGAAGAAAACGTGGCACTCCATTAAAAAAAGTGTGAAATTGGTTATCACTTTGGATCTCTAGAATGTAAATTGGTCGCGACGATGGTTGCCAACCTGTAATCAAGGAAGAAGTGCAACCAACATGATACTTTTTTTTGGAAAAGGAGAATATATTAATATCGAAAAGATACCAATTACACCCGGCCTCTGCAACTACACAATGCCCAAAAGGCACTACGGATGCACTCAGCCAAACAAAACAAAAAGAGAAGAAAGAAAAGAATAGTCCCGCTATAGAGTTACAATCCTCGCAGCCACAACACAACCACCACCAAGCCAACACCTGATGTTCAATTCTTCAAAAGCAACGCCTTCAAGAAGGTCAGTGTCAGGCACAAACAATTAAGGTCAGACCTTGGGTTTTCACCCTGAAGATAGTCCCCGCTCTCAAAACAATGTCTTCAGCAAGACCATTGCCAGGCACAATCAATTAAGGCCAGACCTTGGATTTTCACCCTAAAAGGTAGGGCTTTGAACTTCACCTGTGTTGCCGCCCCCGCTTACATACTGCTGCCACGATTCTTGAAACTCCGAGCCAGTTCCTCATCAACGTAAAGGCTCCGAACACCATTGTCAGTCCTCCGATCACAGCTTCCATGACATTCTCCCTCCGACTTCACCATGGATTTTCCCATGATGGCAACAGAGTAGAGCCTCGCGCCGATTTTTCGACACGACTGAATACCACCTGATCCAACAATCTGTAGCCATGAACGCCAGCGGGAGATCGCCGGCGGAGCCTTCCGGAACCCGACACTCTGGCCAAATCAAAGAGGACAGGCGCGGTGTAGTTCTTCGTCTTGGCATAAGAGTAACCCCAGGACCACTGAGTGTTGGATATGTGCCCTAGAGACAAATTAATAAAGATATTTGTCACATATCTGTTTTGTTCATAATACGTTTTATACTGTGCTATAACTGTATTACTTGGAAATACTAATACAGGTGTAGTATAAAACATGGTCTGTAGTTTAACTCGGGTAAACTATCTCATTGGGCAATTGATTGATCAAGCTTTCCTGATCATGGCGACACTTAAGTCCATTGACAATGAGGTCATATCGTTAAGGGGAATGATGTGATGGACGTACACCCACCTAAAGTATTGCAATGTGATCGAGTCACATAGTTCAGCGTTGCTATGACTTTGTAACGTATGGCTTAGTCCTTAGACCGTAATGATCATACGTAATTATCATCTATGAGGAGACTTTGATTTGTATCCCGCCGCCTGACTGAAATATGCTGGTTATAACGGTGCACCTTGGGTATTCCAAAATAGATGGTTGATGAGTATGTTAATAGATCAGAGCGGGATTTGTCAGTCCTTGTGACAGGACAGGTACTCAGGGCCCACTCAGTGATATTGCATCAACACCTTGCAAGGACGTGACTAGGTCACAAGAGATGCAATGATCATGGACGAGAGAAGTTGTTTGTTGTGAACGAGATGTGAACACGGTATGTAGGATACCGACGATCAAACCTCGGACAAACAAAGTACCGCAGCACAAAGGGATTACGTCGTATCGTTAACGGTTTCCAAAAGCGATCGAAGTTCATTCGATGGAAGCGCAGGGGCTGTCAAGGATTGTAACCAGGTCCAACTGACTAGTCATTGGTCAATGAGAAGATTCTCGACCATGTCTGTTGATTCCCGGACCGTTAGGGTGTTACACTTAAGGGCAATC
This sequence comes from Bromus sterilis, assembly GCA_950022295.1. Classification (NCBI taxonomy): domain Eukaryota; kingdom Viridiplantae; phylum Streptophyta; class Magnoliopsida; order Poales; family Poaceae; genus Bromus; species Bromus sterilis. Next base: position 38,588,240 of record OX465598.1, read on the forward strand.
GATGCATAGGACAGTTACAGGATCAATCGGTGAAATAGGAGAAATCACCGGAATAGTTCCGGAGGAGGACGGAATGGTTTCCGGACATTTTGAATAGTTCAAAATAAACTTTAATTGTTTTAATAATTTTTTATTATTTAATTATCTGAATTAAATATTTAAAACATATTAAAAAATTAAAAAAATGGGGAAAAGGCTATATGGGCCCATGGGGCCCATTAAAGGAGGAGGGGGTCTCCCCCCTTGGGCTTGGCGCCAAGGGTGGGGCCCATCCCCCCTATGGCCGGGGCACTCCCCCCCCCTTGGGAGTTTAGTCCCACATGGGGGAGGGGAGGAGGATCACACCCCCCTTGGCCTATATAAGGAGGGGTAGCCCCCCTTTTTCCAACACACCAATATCTCCTTCTTCATCCTTCTCCTTCCCGGAAGTGGACTCCCCTTGTTTGGAGTCTGCACCAGGATTGGAGTTCTCCACCATAAGGCAGGCCGTCGTTCTGCTGGAGTCAGGATCCGTAGCCGTCTTTCTTCCGCCGCTCGCTTGGTTCGGGGCCCGGGAGGAACATCGATTGTACCGTACGTGTATAATCTCTTCGAGGCACTACACCTGTGGTGCTACTTCGTCGCTGGAGGTTTACCGGGAGTCATCCTCGCCGGTGGTGGTCTTCTACACGACAGGGAGGTCGTAGTTCTGAGTCTACGCCAACCACGTTCGCAAGAACGTTTCCCTCTTTCGGTCTTCAAAGGTATGAACAGCGATTCCCTCCGTTACTTTACATCGCCATAGCATAGATCTTGGGTTCGGGTACCGTAGGTGTGAAAAATTTGTGTTTTCTGCCCCGTATCCCAATAGTGGTATCATGAGCTAGCTATGCGTAGATGTATTGTACGGGTAGAACTCATCTAGGATGTGGGCATCGAATCTTCATTCGTTACCCTCCCACGTGTACTCATTTAGCGTTGCGGCAATGTTTGATGAAGCGGCCCCCGACCGACCTTACGCGTTTACGTGAGACTGGTTCCACGCTTGACATATGGCTTATACCATATAAAGTGGCTGGGGGGTGTCTGTCTCTCTGCATTAGCGATGCGAAGATGTTTGCAACGGAGGGCCCCGACAGGGGTGTAACAGAGATGGATGGGAGACGGTGTTGTGGCATGTTTTTCGCTGAATAGAAACGGTTCTCTCTCTTGAAACCCCTAGCAGCCACGTAAAACTTGCACAAGCTAAAGTAGAAAGACGTTTAACTTTGCTTTGCATGAAGGGGGATCATAGGTCGTATGATTTACAGTTTTACTTCCTGTTTTATACTAGTATGCTAGATATATCGACGGTAGCACGAAACAGGACCATCTCTCACAATACCAACATTATGTTCTCCCTTGGTGGGCACCGCCTGGAAGGTTCTCCCATATGGCTTGATGCTCTGTACATACAGGAGTTGTCCTACATATTAAACGAGTTCGCATGAGGTTGGGTTCGGCAAGCCTGGCATATGCAGATATGGCCTTGCTGAACAGCTAACATCAAGGTTCGATTGGCAGGCTTGACGTATGTAGATGCGGGCCTGGAACACAGGAGACCGAAAGGTCGAGCACGAGTCACATGCCTGATGTGATTGGCTTAGAGGCCTACCTGGTTCGCATACTGATGGCCGTGACGATCGGGGGAGGTATTTATGTGCCCTAGAGACAAATTAATAAAAATATTTGTCACATATCTGTTTTGTTCATAATACGTTTTATACTGTGCTATAACTGTATTACTTGGAAATACTAATACAGGTGTAGTATAAAACATGGTCCGTAGTTTAACTCGGGTAAACTATCTCATTGGGCAATTGATTGATCAAGCTTTCCTGATCATGGCGACACTTAAGTCCATTGACAATGAGGTCATATCGTTAAGGGGAATGATGTGATGAACGTACACCCACCTAAAGTATTGCAATGTGATCGAGTCACATAGTTCAGCGTTGCTATGACTTTGTAACGTATGGCTTAGTCCTTAGACCGTAATGATCATACGTAATTATCATCTATGAGGAGACTTTGATTTGTATCCCACCGCCTGACTGAAATATGCTGGCTATAACGGTGCACTTTGGGTATTTCGAAATAGATGGTTGATGAGTATGTTAATAGATCAGAGCGGGATTTGTCAGTCCTTGTGACAGGACAGGTACTCAGGGCCCACTCGATGATATTGCATCAACACCTTGCAAGGACGTGACTAGGTCACAAGAGACGCAATGATCATGGACGAGAGAAGCTGTTTGTTGTGAACGAGATGTGAACATGGTATGTAGGATACCGACGATCAAACCTCGGACAAACAAAGTACCGCAGCACAAAGGGATTACGTCGTATCGTTAACGGTTTCCAAAAGCGATCGAAGTTCATTCGATGGAAGCGCAGGGGCTGTCAAGGATTGTAACCAGGTCCAACTGACTAGTCATTGGTCAATGAGAAGAGTCTCGACCATGTCTGCTGTTTCCCGGACCGTTAGGGTATTACACTTAAGGGCAATCGATGCATAGGACAGTTACGGGATCAATCGGTGAAATAGGAGAAATCACCGGAATAGTTCCGGAGGAGGACGGAATGGTTTCCGGACATTTTGAATAGTACAAAATAAAGTTTAATTGTTTTAATAATGTTTTATTATTTAATTAGCTGAATTAAATATTTAAAACATATTAAATAAATTAAAAAAATGGGAAAAAGGCTATATGGGCCCATGGGGCCCATTAAGGGAGGAGGGGGTCTCCCCCCTTGGGCTTGGCGCCAAGGGTGGGGCCCATCCCCCCCTATGGCCGGCGCACTCCCCCCCCCCCCCTTGGGAGTTTAGTCCCACATGGGGGAGGGGAGGAGGATCACAACCCCCCCCCCTTGGCCTATATAAGGAGGGGTAGCCCCCCCCCTTTTCCAACACACCAATATCTCCTTCTTCCTCCTTCTCCTTCCCGGAAGTGGACTCCCCTTGTTTGGAGTCTGCACCAGGATTGGAGTTCTCCACCATAAGGCAGGCCGTCGTTCTGCTGGAGTCGGGATCCGTAGCCGTCTTTCTTCCGCTGCTCGCCTGGTTCGGGGCCCGGGAGGGACATCGATTGTACCGTACGTGTATAATCTCTTCGAGGCACTACACCTGTGGTGCTACTTCGTCGCTGGAGGTTTACTGGGAGTCATCCTCGCCGGTGGTGGTCTTCTACACGACAGGGAGGTCGTAGTTCCGAGTCTACGCCAACCACGTTCGCAAGAACGTTTCTCTCTTTCGGTCTTCAAAGGTATGAACACCGATTCCCTCCGTTACATTACATCGCCATAGCATAGATCTTGGGTTCGGGTACCGTAGGTGTGAAAATTTTGTGTTTTCTGCCCCGTATCCCAACACTGAGGTCCCGCCGCCCAAGCGACCAGACACCCCGGAACCAAAGTCCACACCTCCGACAGCCGCCACGGGGACCGCCACCTTTACATGGTAGCAGTCCAAGGAGGCCGCCGTCAAGTCCGGGGTCGCCGCCCCGGCGTCCAAGTGATGCGGGTAGAGCGGCAGACCATCGTTGACATGCACAGGATTCTCCAGGATGTCGGATCGGGACCAGCCAGGCCGCCGCCATGCAGGTTGTCGTGCAGGCCGCAACCGTGCAGGTCGCAGCAGTGGCGGCCATTGCCTTGCACACCGCCGATGTGCAGGCTGCTGCCGTGCCGGTCGTCGCAGCCACCGTGCCGGCCGTGATGTTCAGGTTGTTGTTGTGCCAGTCGCCGCAGCCGCCGTGCCGGCCGCCGATGTGCAGATTGTTGCCACGCAGGCCAACCGTTGCACGTCTTTCGCCGCTGCACCTCCGGCCGCCGCTACCACGCATCACCACAGCCATGAGGATGGATCGGGCGTCGCCATCTTCATGCCAAGCCAAGATCCTGCCCGGCGGCGCCTCCAACGGCGGCAGAGGGAGGGGAGCGGATGAGGGATGTGGCCTCGGCCTGTCGATGGGGGGACCCCGGTGCGGCGCGGCGCCGCCGTATGGGGGTTAGGGTTAGGAAGGGGATGAGGAGCCTGTTTCTACAAATGCATGCAAGAAAAGCGTGGTCTTCAAAGTTTGTAGATAAAGATGCATGGTACCGGCTGTTCCTGTTCTCCCTCGAAAAACCTGAACCTTTTGCTTGAGATTATCAGCAACACTCGGAACTGGATCGAACTGCAAGCAAAAGTAGCTAGTAAAATCAACATTCATGCATAGTACATCTGCGTAGCGGCGGCGTTGGCTCCTCGCGTGTGACCCAGGAGAAAGACGAGATCACACGAGCGAGTGTGCAACCTCAGCGGTTCCGTGCGTCCTTAACAAGATGGAACGTACACGCATGCATATGCATTTCACCGTCGGCCGGCCGGTTGTGGCACTGAACACGACGTAGAGTACGTAGGGCGAGAAGGTACAGAGCCTGCAAGCTTAGCTGGTGGTATACATACGTACCTGGCCTGACGAATCATCAGGATAGGAATGGCCTTGTCCTTTCCTCTGTCGCGCATGGTGGGTGTCGCCTTCCGGACAGTGGCCGTGCGCCCATGACCTGCACGCGCCCAGCTCCCGTCACCTTCCACGTACGTACCAAGCAGCGTGTAGCCGCGCCGGTGCATGCACGGTACCCGGCCAGTGAACGTAGGCAAAATGGCTTCTTTGCGTGTGCCAATCCCATCGTGGTGGAAAGGTCTTTTCATCGTCGGACACACACGACACGGGAGGAAGCCTTGCAGAATCTTCCATAGCCGGTTTATTTTAAAAATAAAAATGACAGTAATAATCAAGACATACAAAAATAAATAAATAAATCATAACTTATAGAACACTTACAATAATACTTTTTCCAACAATTGCCTATTTTCAAACGAGTACTCATATAGAATTGTTTTCATTCCTTCACAAAATAACATAAAAACAAGAAAAGAACATCATTTCTTAAAACAAACATACAAACTAAATGATCATCATATTACGCCAGCACAAACTATTAAACATCAAACGATTCAAACATGCAATAAGCTAAATTAATCCATACTTTAAGAACTTCAATTTATTTCGATGGACCAGATTACTACAAACACACTAATCACTCTCGTCCTCAAGATCATTCCGGAAACGTCCTTCTCTTCCTCCTTAGGACTCCTTTGGTTCAAAGGAAATATGAAGGAATAGGAAAATTTTCTATGGTGATACTGTTCATGCCTTTGGTTCAAAGGAATTGAGTAAAAGAAAATTGAAGGAAACTTTCCTTTGATCATCTAGGGTACTATCCCCTCTTTCTTTTTGATCAAAAGTTTTGCACTATCATTTTCATGTGCTCGCGACCTCTATTCCAGAATTACTTCGCCTCCGCCTGTACAAGGAGTAGATTTTCCTTTGCAACCCGCACCATGAGCGCCTCCTCGCTCTGATGATGTTTGACCTGATCAAGGATGATGCGGTCTCCTTCTTTGCGCGGATCATGATCTCGATATTGGGACTAATGAACTCCGCCTTCACCCACAATGTTTTTACCTTCAAATACCTTCAAAGCAATTTTGATTATTGTCTGGTAGTTATTAAAGATGCTCTTTATGAGAAATATATGGGGTTGCAATACCCCTGGCGAATGCAATGCCTACTCGGACCTATGTCGAACCTATGCGTTTATGCAATTATTCATGCTGACCTGATTTTTATTGAAAAATAAATATACTAATGCCACGAATATACCAATTGTATCTAATCTCTGATGCACACAGTCAAAGTTGAAAAATAAAAAAACTAAGATCTCATCAAAGCGATAAATTTATTTCAACAACAGCACACAAACCACCACCAAATACAACATCCGAATAGACTGACAGAACTGATCCACAAGGTACTTCATGACTACCTCTGATCAAGATCTATTGAACACTTGTTCTTTCAAAAATAATTTTTTTGTTCCTTCTGAAAAAGGATAGATCTATTGAACAAAGTGCATATCTGATGATACGGTCCGTCATATGATCCCATGATCCCGAACAATGTGAGCCGTTGGATCTGTACTATAGGCACATGATTGAGCAGCAACAGTTTGCTTGGAAAGTATGCAAAAGACACCCTATGGTTTTTCGCAATTCAGAAATGAAGTTCACATTGCTCTGTTTTGTTCCCTTCTTCTCTTCGATTGGACGTCAAATGCGTGTTATAGCTAATTGCCGGCATAGGTAACCTTCATTTTTTTGCATGTTCAAGCGGTTTTACCAGCTGATATCTAAATAAATGTGAGCATGTTTCATTTGTGCCAAGAAATACATGGTACAGCCCATGGAGAGCATTGGTGAGCTGATCGACTACTCCAATTTTTATTTTTCACTTTTTGCGGGAAACCGACTACTCCAATTTTTATTTTTCACTTTTTGCGGGAAATCGACTACTCCAATTGCGCTTGAAGACAATGGCAACAGCAATTTCATGGTACATAAGTTGGTGCATTAAATAATGGTCGATGCTCCGTGTCGGTAGATAGATCAAAATTTTGGTCGATCGGATCCAAGCAACACAACATGAGAGTATTGTTGTAGTAAAATAAATTGCCCGTTGTTAACATAAAATTATTATTTTTATATCTATGTATATTTTTTAAATTTTTACCACCGTTCTAGCAAAAATCATGACATCATTATCACGGACCATATTTTATGGTCGATTGGTAGAAGCGAATTTGATCATCAATGGTAGTTTTTTGCTACCGGTCACGCAAAATTCACAACTCCTTCATCATTGATCATACTTCATTCTTTTTTGTTGTACCAAAAATCGAGGTCGGTGGTATCTTTTCCCGCTACCCGTTGCAGCAAAAAACGTAGCACGATCATCATTAGCCACACTCTCTTAAATAGATATATTTAACATTAAAATATATCTAGATACATCCGTTCAAGCAACAAATCATATAGATAGACATAATAACATTTTTCGTTACACTTTCAAATAGATGTACTTAATATTAAAATACATCCAGATACATTCATTTAGCGATAAGTAACTAACAAATTCTATACATATACTTACAATGTCCTCCTAATGACGCGGTGTAAGTTTGATTAACCCACACCTGCTGATTTGAATCAAACTAGATCACCAAATGTGTGTCATGATGACCTACGAGGATGCAATTCTAACGACATGAGTTGCTGTCCAGAATGTGATAGCGTTGGGGGCCCAAGGATCAGGTGGTGAACTATTGTGATTTTGCAAGGACAAACAAGGGGCTATATGTAAATAAATGGGTGCCTTGATGAAGTCCCTTCGATGCAGATCCAAAGGACCTACCAGCCAGGAGGATGTGGAGGACCGTATCACTGGATATTTTCCCCTATTGAACACACAGTATTGAAAGGAAGGACAAGTATGACGCTGTTCAAGATTAGTTTAGAACAGAAGAGTGTAAAGAGGAGGCAATATATTACACACGGATTGAGACGATTACACGAACTGGACGTGCTAATTTGTGGCGTAATTGACAAAGAAGAATCTACCACTTACACATTCCCCATTACTAACCCTTATTGATCTCGGTTTACTTTATACAGACACCCCCATCTTCCCTATCCCCGGTTGTCTTGCTTCCTCCGGCAATCGACGTACACACCATCGGATTGTTCCATGAATAGACATGTGAATTACATTACATGGAGCACTCGGCGGGGACTCCCTTGGCGACCCGCTTGGGGTCGGTGCAGTAGTTGTAAATCATGTAGTTGCTCTGCACCCACCGCATCCGCTGCTGCCGCGTCAGGTCCAGCTCCTGGTTGTACCAGTCGCCGGCGGCTGCAGAGCCGGTACCATCCGTGCTAATGCTGGCGCCGCAGCGCGGCCGACCGCCCGCGGTGACCACGCACGCGTCGGCCTTGTAGCCGCGGTAGGAGGCGGAGAATGGGGCGTGAGACCAGTCCGTCTTGACGCGGCCACCCTGCGTGGCCCAGTCGTCGGCGTTCCACAAGCTGGAGTAGAGCCGCATCGGCTGGTTCTTTGGGAACGCGATGCCCTTCCCCTCCAGGTTCTTGAAGTCCCTGATCGGCATGTCGTCCACCATGAAACTGCAATGCATTTACATCAAAATCAGTCAGTCCATGCGTTGTTGCACTTGCCAGGGACGGCAACAATGATCTTGGAAGAAAGAAAGAAAGAAAGAAAGAAAGAAAGAAAGAAGGCTGGGCAATGGCGATGAATCAAGCTTACATGATGTGCTTGGGGTTCCAGAGGATGGAGTATTTGTGGAAGTCGTTGGTGGGATCGAACCAGAGGCGGAACTGCTGCTCCCGCTGGCCTTGACCCTGCGTGAACACGTTGGTGTGGAGAGTGTAGGGCTCGCCGGTGACGTTGCCAAGGAACTCGAAGTCGATCTCGTCGTGCGTCGGCCCCTGAGACGACAGCTGCACATTCAAACCCATCAAGAGTCAGGCACGCACGTCTTGTTTTCTGAGACCGAGAAGCAGAGGAATGAGTGGCTTACGTAGTAGGCGGTGACGGTGCCGGCGGAGTTGCCGGCGACGAGCTTGAGCTGCATGTCGATCTTGCCGTACAGGTACTCGTGCTTGGACTGGAACCCGGAGCCGGAAACCTTGTCCAGCCCCAGCGTCAGAAGCTGGCCGTTGTTGAGGATCTTGCCCCGGCCGTCACCCCACGTGATGTCGAACTCCTTGTCGAAGCTCGCCGACGCAACGACGGAGCAGGCGAGCAGGGTCGCCAGCACGGACACCGCCATGCGAGCCATGCCTTAATGCTTCCCAAAACTAAGCTCACTTACTCAACTAGCTAGCTAACTAGAAGCTCGAGTGATGAGGAGATGGAAGCTTGAGTTTGTGTGAGTGAAATGAGCAGGGCGTGAGGGGTTTATATAGCGGGTATGCCTGATGGCCAACCCGGGGCAGAGTAATGCGTATGAGTTGGCGCCAGAGGAGAGGGGAGGAGACATGAGGGCAGGACGGGTCTGTACGTAGCGCGTGATGGACAATGAGATGGTTGGCATGGCGATGCCACAGGCAGACAGCCTCGCGCACGTACAGTATGACCCATTAAAATGGATCGAGACGTGCAGCGGATTTCTGGATGCAACGCCTCCTAACTTTGTAGCCATGATGTTTGAGGATAATGGCCCTGTGCTTTGCAGGCAAATGGCATGACACTAGAAATAACAGGGAAAAACAGGAAAGTATGAAGAGATAAGCACTTAAACAAGGAATGGGTGATCAGCTTTCTCCTCTTCATGTTTAGGCAAACCAAGAGACTTTAGAGCTTCTCCAATACTCCCTCCGTACCGAAATATAGATCTTTGAAGTATATTTGTACTCTAAAGACTTATATTTTGGTACGAAGGAAGTACTTATCTTATTGTAGAATGGTACTTAAATTTTGGATGTTTGAAAATAAAAAAAACGCCACCAACAGTTGACCAAAATACGGCAGGAGGCAAAGTTAGTTTTTGGGTTGTTTAAAAATTTGGATCCAACCGTTGTCGATCACGCCCGACCACCAATCGACGAAACCCGCCGTCAATGCTCCGTCTTCCGTTTGGATTTCGCCACCTGTTGCTGACTTCTTCGTCGTCATCCTTTTCTTCGTCGTCGTTCTCTTCTTCACCATCTGCACCCTTCCTCTACGCTGCCCGACGCTTGTTGCTTTCCCTACCATCGTTGTCTCTTGGGATTTTCATCTCCCGCCGATCTCTCCAACGTTCGCCATCCTCTTTGTTGTCGCTCGCCACCCGCATATGTCCTTCTCTCCTACGATCGCCCGATTTCTCCACCTTCGCCCATCGTTATTATCTCCTCTCATGGCCGCCGAAAACCATGCCGACAAAGAAGAGTGTGTTCAAAGGTATGCGGCCGTAGGCATCGTTCGATTAGGTTTCGAGTTACAACATGCTACCCAGCGTTATCGGCTCAGCACCTTTTAGTCGGATTACGAATTCGATGCTGCCTTTTGGCAGCTCGGTCTACCCCGACACAAGCTCAACGCCCACGATATTCGAACTTGGCAAGAGGTGGAACATGTCGGGCCTTCGGTGACCATTATGTCCCAACCGAAGAGAGATGATGAGGATGTCATCTTCGACTAGTTGGACAACCATCAAGAGACTGACGAGGAAAGGATGGTGTGATTTACGCAAAAACAGCCGGAGTACCTGCAACACCAATAAGAGGATGTCTTCAGCATCCTGTTGCTTCCCCAGCGGCATCCATTGCTATATAAGAAAGTGGTATTTGAAAAAACAGTCAGTAGGGTGAGACGAGAATACCGAATTGTTATAAATTTATTATGGATATTCCACAAAGCTCACAAGAACGCCCCAACACATCTCCACATGATACGATGAAGTGCATGAAAGATCAATCTAATGATTCTGATGAGTTCCGCACCATGGACTAATACATAAGCCAAGCCCGCCGAGTCTCTAAAAGCACTCCACGCAAAGCGAGCTCAGTGACATCGAAAGAGGACGGAATGGTGTTTTCAAGGAGGTGGCAAACCACACACCTGCCATTGAATGACCCATGCCGTTTAGCCACATTGTTCGAAGTAGGGAGGCAGTTTGGTTCATAGGAATGTAAATAACACAAGAATCCTAATAAACAAATTTAATCAAAGTCAATTCAGATGAAAAGGTATAATTAGCATGTTATTATGTCACTAAGGATTTAGTCTTGTTTTTTCGTCTTTAGGATTTCGCAAACATGGTCTAAATGCATTGTAAAATTCTCGTGTTTCTCCCTAATAATGAGATCAAAGGAAAAAATATACGTTCCTTCAAAAGAGTAATGTCATCATAGGGAGAGGCAGTATTTTTTATCTAGATCACCATAACACATGAACAGAGAAAGAGAGAGAGAGAGCACATCCGCATGATGTATCGATCTCGTAGATTTCTCTCACGACCGAGTGATAGGAAACTGTAGCCCTTGTCGGGGTAGTCCAGCCTTTCAACGTCAATTTTATGGTGGCTCTTTTCTGTTCTTTTGATGAATTTTTGGTCGTTGGTGGTGGGAAGGGTCAATGGATATTACACATGTTGATCGTGTAGTTTTAGATTTTCGGGCCTGATAGTTTTCTTTAATCGTTTGACATCTTGGGTTCGGCGGTGGTCACAACGACGGTATCCTCGTTTGACATCTTGGAAAGTAGTTTGTTCAAACAGGGATGTTGCGGCAGTGATGGTATCCTTGTGATGAACTTTTGTCCTCAGGCTTCACTGCTGCAATGGCGTCCGCTCCATCGCCGACGCGGATGCAAATCATTGTCTGCATGGACGACATTTGGAAGACGATCGTATGTTGGGTTCGTGGGTGGCGGCTGGTAGTAGAAGTTTGATGGTGTGTCCATGGTGTGATTTGACTCATTCAATGAAAATGACTTTGCTTTGGTAAGCCACCTATCAGCGATAAAGCTGTGTCGAGTTAGGTGAAAAGACGTTTGCTATTTTTTGGGGTGACTGGTGTGGTGTTGCTGGAGACAACATACAAGTGATGGGTGTTAGTGTCAAGTTCAGCTCGATTTATTTTTGGTTGAAGGTTGTTCACATAAAGTTTATCAACTTAGGGCGTGTTTGTTTGGTTACTTTCTCCGTTCAGCCTAGCTGAGTAGAGAGAAATGAGACAGGCTGAGCAAGGTCTGGCTGGTAAAAAAAACAGGGAAAAAATGACGTTGGGGGTTGCCCGCATGGTGGTTGGTGGGGTTTGTGCCTTGCATGTGTATGTTACTTGGTTCCGGCGGCTTCTCGCATGCGCTGCTTGAAGAGCATGTAGGCTGACACTGAATCTAAAAGATTCTTTTTAACCCCGCGTTTCACTGGAGCCTGGCTCGCTGGTGATGCTTAAACCGACCGTTCTGCAGTGCTTTAAACATCATACCATGCAGATAATTAGTACCCTTGTTGTTCCATAGTTCGCATTGCATGGAAAGATTCCCACCCTATGCAATGTACCAACTTCCATGCAGGCAGTCAAAATGCGCTCTTACTATTTTTCAGTTTTATCAGTTAGATGTTTACGTGCCTTATACTACTTTGGATATTCAGAACTGCCCTTGCTTCCTCTGGATGTTCCGTGTTCAGTCAGCCTAGCTAACGTGTCTGACGTGCGCGGCCAAGATATTTGGCGATTTGTACCCCACGAAAAAAGGTGGGGTTGGAGATCATTTGATGGGGGAGTACGTGTGCCAGCTAGCTCGATCGGCACACAGCCAGGAAGATCTAGAGAGAAGGCAGCTACGGGATAGACCGGGCCAGTGAAGCGAATTCAAGCCGACTCGAAAAGGCGACTCGTACGAACGACTGCTCCCTGGATCGCCATTAAAAGCAGGAAGGCTGGGGTTGGGGACTTGATCTCGGATCTGATCTAGACGACGACTAGACCCCTGCCGGCGCATGCGCTCCGCCGCTCGCCATTAACTGAACGCGTCCGGCTCCAGCCCGGCCGGGGTGGGATACAAAGATGCAATGCATGTACGTCCGTGCACCGGCGAAGTTCATTCATTCCTGGGCCTGCCTCACTGTGTCAATCATCACCAGCGGCCGTGATTGTCCTCTTTGTTAATCATCAGCAGCCCGCTATACTTGTACTGGCTCGCAAATTATATGGACGCAGCGACCTTCCTCCTTTGAGGTGCATGCCAGTGATGTCGCAGATCTACACAAGCTCCAATCGGCCAGTACAGCAGTAGTAACAGTAAAAAAAACTCGCATCCCGTTTTATAGATGAAACAACAACCATACGAACTCAGCATACAATTCAAAATCATATGACATACATACCCAAGGCAAGATACAATAGGCAACCAACAGCTACCACACGCAGTGGCGGAGCTATCATAGGAAAGTTGGACGGGCCAAACCTAGGCTGTACATGGTAAATAGATGTAGTGCTATGTGTTTGTAAGCTGACACAAGGTACACATTTAGTTTTTCCATGAAAATTGGGCGGGCCATGGCCTGGTTTGGCCCTAACATAGCCCCGCCAGTGACCACACGTCCACACCCTTAATACGCTGCAAGCCAGCGACATGATAACAAGAAAGCGCCAATTGAAGTTGTGGAAGTTCTTCAGATGATAGAGTGTCCCGAAATAGGTAGCTAGGTTCGAAGGCCCATGGACTCTAAAGCGACGCCTTCAAAGAAGGAAATGATACGGAGCATCGCTGCCATCCGATACAAGAGAATCACGGTTTTCATTGGGAACAATCCGAAGGCAGAGAATAGCCGTGATGGCAACTTCAGGAAGGGGATGACGCTCACGGACGACGTCATAGTCGGCCTAGCCCTAGCCAAACAGGCATAACACCTCGACCCACATTCTCGCCTTAGAGACCATGAAGGTTCGACAAACACCGATCACCATGCCGACTACACGTCCATGGCCGCCGGTCGGCACCCGAACCGCGAGATCCGCCCATGAGCATCGCGCCTTCAATCACCAAGGCCGCCGCCCCCAATGGCGTTGCCAGGTTGAAGATACGCCCCAAGTCAGTGGCATAGTTATAGTACTAAACAATGCCAAATAGTGTTCCTGTTGCTACAGTTAACGAATGGAAGAACTTCCACGCCCTGGGCCATTGCCCATGTAACCTGGGACCGGTCTACGCCCTTAGCTGCCCCGTATCCCCGACCTCCCCTACCTCGTCGTTACCACGCCTAAGTGCCCCCTAAAATGAAAAAGGGCACAAGGCGCCAAGGACTCCTCACTGGGACGACCCTACCACCCCCGTGCTGGATGCCGAACCGAGGCCTAGATGGAGCAGAGGAGAGGGAAGGTCATGGCCACCTTCATAGATCTGGTCGGAGCAAATCGGAGGCGAAGGGACCCCTTTGGCGCCGCCGCCACCACCAACCACCATAGAGGTGTCCGCTCGCGAGCTTTGCTACATGCACGGGCGGAGTACGCAACGATAATTAGTTTGGTTTGATTGAACTAATGAAGGGGGATGTGCCCCACCCTAGGTTAAATTCAGGGCGGATTGAGATAATTGAAGGAATATTCCCGTAATACCCCATCACTCTAGCTTTTTTGGTTCGCTCGAACACATTCGAGGCTGGCCCTTTACAACAAGATTCGTGTTGTATTTAGTGATTTTGCAACATAAATCTTATTATAATCTTTTAGATATTTTTATAGCTTCTTTGTAAATTATTTGAATCTTTGTCACAAATCTCTTGTTGCGGTCAATGCTTTATAACATGAGTTTGGTTGCAATCTTTGAATAATTTATCATTTTTAGTTCATTTGCAATGTAATTCGTGTTACATTTGTAAATTTGTAATAACAATCATGTTGCATACAAAAAATGAGTTGGATCGTGGTGCGCCGACGCAGCGGACGTTTCGGCAGTTGAGAAAAAAAATACTTCCTTTGTCTCATAGTGTAGTATCGTTTTTTAAGCTAGTTTAGTTTAAAAACGATATTATATTATGGGACAGAGATAATACTTTTCATATTGATATTTCTCTTTCTGACATGTAGGTCCAACTACAAACGGTCACGCAAAAAGCAACAATTGGACAAATTTCATTTATCTGCACTTGTGGCATGTGCTCTTCCTTTTTCTTTTGCCGGTAACTTGTGTCATACTCTTAGCATCACCACTATCAGGCCGGCCTTTAGAAGAAGAGAAATAAGAGAGTATGATGACTATATAATTGACTGAAAATTAACAGCTTCTCAGTCGACTAACAATAAGACTACAGTACTAAAAAGGTTGATTCACTAATGTATTTTAGGCTTGCTAAGTTAACTAGTAGCTAGCTCTTGTAGCTGCGGCATATATATACAAGTGTTTTCCTTGATACACTAGAGGTCAAGTGCACGCCATGGCAGTAATATGACTGCTACGGCCACCTGGAGCGGCATTTCCGGCGGTCGGTGAGCACGAGGGTGCCATTACCGGGGTAGAGGAAGCGCAGACGGCACGAGACGCGCGCCCAGAACTGGACGTTCCGGAAGATGCCGGCGTTCCCGCTCGTGCGCACCTTGCCGTGCAGGTCGAACGGCACCACGCCGGCGCTGATCGACTTGTCCATGGACCGCATCCCGGCCTTGTCCAGCCTCCGCCCCGACGACACCACGTCGACGTACTGCACCGGCAGGGAGCTATCCGGCGGCACCACGAACGGCGGCGCCCGCAGCAGCAGCATGTCGACTCCGTGGAGCTTGAGTGCGAGGTTGAGGCGGGAGAAAGAGCCGTCCGCCTTGGAGTCCTTGTTGATGGCCAGGAAGGCGATGGACAGCTGCAGGTTCTTGACGGTGCCGTCCTCCGCCGCGTAGTCGAGCGCCCCCAGCTGCGCGTCGGCGACCGCCAGGAACGGCGTCTTGTGGTTGTACACGGCGAGCAGCAGGATGCCGAGGACGACCGCGCCGATGACGAGCAGCAAGCACAGGATGCACATCAGCAGCGCGCACCTCGACCTCCCGGACCTGGAGTTGGAGGAGGAGGACCTCCTGTCGCGCTTGTCGTCGTCTCCCCACCAGGTCTTCCATGGCCTGCTCCACGCGTCCACCGCCACCGGCCTCTCCGTGCGGCGGCCCTGACCCTGCTCCCTCAGCCTCCTGGTCTCCTTCTCCTCCTCCCTGGGGTCGTGGTCGACCGGCGGCCGCCGCCCCATGGTGGAGTTGGACTGCTTATCAAACTGTTTGCCCTGCAACTTGAACCTGCTCGTGTACGGCGTCTCGAAGAGCCTGGCGCCCTTGACGTCGCCCGTCGCCGCGACGCGCTCACGGTCATGCGACGTCTTGAGCGACCGCAGGTAGGCGCCGAAGCCGGCGTGGTGGCCCGGCGACCTGATCTTCGCCAGGAGCCTGTCCAGCGAGGCCCTGAGCATGTCGATCATGGGGTTGGTCTGCTCACGTTCAAGATCGGCCCTGGCCTCCACCAGCTTCCCGTCGGCGCCCTGCAAGTCACGGCTGTCCGCCATTGTACGCGCATCCTCTAGGAATGTCACGTGACGGCGACGGGCTTGCTCGGTCCTCACGGCCAAAGGCCTCAGGCGGATCGGGTCAGCTGATCCGGTCGAGGTGCGGCGCATGGTGACCGGAAATCTTGGGGAGTAGAAGTGTTTTCCCTGGACACTGCATGCATGTACGTATAAATAGTAAATACATGTATAATAGAGATATACCATATAAGTACATTATTAGGATTTAGGAATGCATATGAGTATACTCTTTGGTACTGAAATATAGGTTGTTGGACTTCCTTCATACAATTTTATTCAACTATCTATATTTCAATACGGAGGAAGTACATAGTAATACCTATATGAGCATTGAGCGGTGAGAACATTCACGTCTTTCTTCCGATTGACTTCGGGGAGGATAATGTCGACAATGACCCTACGGACTTCTCGGGCGAAGAGATCGCCGAAGTGGACCGTGACCGAGCCGGAGTTGGAGTCCCAGAACTGCGGGTAGATACCGGAGTCCACATACTCTATGATGGAGTCGCCTGGCTGCGGAGACACGATGAGCTTGAGGTCCTGGACAACGATGCTGAGGAGGCCACCCAGGATCTGCGAGAAGGGCTCCGTCATGTTCTCCCCATCCTCGACGAAGCTGAACGTTCCTCCTTTGCTCTTCCTTGCGATCTCGTCCAGCACCTTCATCAAAGAGTTACAAATCGTCATGTTATTTGGCTCACAAACATGTATGCTTTTTTTAGAACTTTAGAAAACGGCCTTGCTAGGTCTCCTTCCACGCTATATCCCTAAGATTTTACATTGAGATCGGTGCAAAACTTTTTTTCTGTTTTTCCTTTTTCTTTTTTGCATGGTTTTTTTTAAAGTCTTTTTTGCATGTTATGTGACATGACTGAGACTCGACTGAGACCTAGCCACATCCGAAAAATTTAGAAAATTTAGGTGATATATGTATGTACCTTGGGGTCGTAGTCTGTACCAAAACCAAACGTGTAGACCGGCACATGCCTGACATCAACAAGCAAAGCATCGCCGTTATTCTGATCCCCGTCGGACAAGAGGAAGACGGCGGCGATGCGGCCGCCGGTGACGCGGCGGCGGGCGAGGACTCCGAGTCCGGTCTCAAGGCCGTCTCTTATGTTGGTGTTGCCCGTGGCTCTCAGCCCGTCCACTAGATCCTTGAGGTGTGCCTGGTTGGCCACGGTGACGGAACGGAGCGGGCACAGCATCTCGGCGTGGCGGGAGAAGGTGACGATGGAGAGGCGGTCAATGGGCCTGAGCTTCCTGATGACGAAGTGCATGGCCTTCTTCATCTTGTCAAGCCGGTCGATCCCGCCGGGGTTGTTGGTCATGCTCTCGCTGACGTCCAGGACGGCGACGAGGTCCAGCCCGAAGCGCTCGCCGGCGTTGGACGCGTCGAAGACCTCCAGCAGCACCGGCTGCCGGTCCTCGTGCAGCGGCGCCCTGTCGCTGCCGTGTGCCACCAGTCGCACGTTTCCCGCTCTGTCCTGCCGAGGGTCACCTGCGCGGCCATGGTTTCATTAGATTATTATCTCAGTGGTCGATCAGCATAGGAAATATGAATGCACGAAATGATGCTTTGAATAATGTAATTCCAGTAGAAAAACTGGATGAAATTAAACCAAACCTGGTGGATTTGCATAGGGAACGTTCTGGTCTTCATCGAAATCGGACGACATCAGCTCGATCTGGATGGAGCGCTCTGCTCTCTAGTCGCAATCTGTCGTCGAAACAATGGGGGCGTGGTCACTTGCGTACTGGGTAATTTAACAATATATCGGGCCATTATAGGAGAGGGTGGAGTGGCATCAAGGAAATGAATGGAGTGAGGTAGCAAGGAGCGTCTAGGTTTTCGTAGGGGTTTTGGTATCTTCTTTGCTCTCTTTCACAGCTTCCATTTTGGAGTTTTAGGTATCCTGTGCTGGTTGTGTCCAAGAAGTATCGTTGGATTCGCTCAGTGGCACACTGTTACTTGCTTTTATTCGGTTCAAGGATTAATCGATCACATGAAGTAAGTCACGGAACAACATGTATTATAGTTTTCGTATAGCTTCTTTTATACGTACTTTTCGTAGGCTTGCGGCCCTAGTGCCTGAAGTATAGTCTTTTTTTAGTTTTACACTAACTTTGTAACTCTTATGCCCAAAATCAATAAAAATCCACACTAGAATCCTGCTGCCCCCCCCCCCCTCCCCCCCAAAAAAAGAAAACAGTCACGGCACAACGCAAATTGAACACAATACAAAAGGTACCATAAACTCACTACACAAGACTATGCCATTTCTTTTGTGCTTAGGAATCTTCTTGTTTGGTGAGCTTAAAAACATCTTTAACATGGACCCTAAAATCCTCCACAAATGTCTTAGGTTGTTTGTATCGTGTTTATCATCCGTCATGAATTTGTATTTGTCTGCGGATCGGTTCATGTATCTTTTTTCTTTTCTAATCAAACGTAAACATGGGGAGATTTACGGGAGTTCATACCATCATCATGCAGGACTTCCGTATCCCGGCCTGACTCAAATCCCCTTTTCGAATCAAATTTTGTCCACTTTAGTCGTACTCTCTCTCATTAAGACGCACCTGCACCTTCCTCGAACCATGCTTGTTGTATTCTCCGGTTGTCGCCCATGCATTGTCGGGCGTCTGCAGTCTCCACCAGTGTGCCTGCCCGCCTAGGACTACGTAGTCGTGCATCTCGATTTCGTTCGCAACTAGGTATCCTTTGTCCTCTATCGACATTGTCCATGATGGATACCAAGCCCAACGGGTGTTTGGCCAAATGCCATTGAACTTTTGTTTACCTTCTCGCCATTCCTACAAATCATGATGGCAAGATACATGATGATGGAGATTAGTTACTGTGCGGTATGTGGTTGGTCGTATCTGTGGTCTTCTTAGCCATGAAGCAAGGGGGCTCAACCTTTGGGAAATAAATGCATTCTTTATTTCATGAGCAAAAGACAATACCCCCTACGACTTGCGCATGATCCATGAATGCAATGTGAAGTCACTAGCATCATGAAAAAAATGAGCCTCGTGCATCACAAATTCTACTAGTATATCATCAATGTTGAACAAATCCTTAGAGACAATCTTCCATCGGTTACATGCAAAGACCGTGAGAACCCGATCCTCCTCCTTGCATAGTAATGAACACGTAAGGATCCAGGTGCAGGACTTGAAGATAACCTGCAAAATTATTGGAACTTATGTTTTCTTTAATACAATCATTACGAGTTTCAAAGTAAAGAGAAAATTCCCACACAAATACCAGACTTCAACTTGGGATGCAGCCTCACTAAACTATTTCTAAACAAATTCGTACTATTTGTGTGTGAAGGTCGATAAAAAGCTATGTATACAAATCACCATAGTAGCTTGTCGAGTGGGCATCGAAGAATAGATGTCGGATCCACTCATTATCGTCACAAGTAACAGCTATTGCATCCTTGCCAATTTAACTTTATATTTTTTTTCTTTGTCAAGTTGACCTTGTG
Source organism: Bromus sterilis (assembly GCA_950022295.1). Taxonomy (NCBI): domain Eukaryota; kingdom Viridiplantae; phylum Streptophyta; class Magnoliopsida; order Poales; family Poaceae; genus Bromus; species Bromus sterilis. The sequence continues at coordinate 38,607,709 of OX465598.1, forward strand.
ATTTAAATACCGCATGAAAAAAAACTGGTCAACAATACTCTCATTTTCCAAATATATTTGTGATGGAATATTGCTTGTCATTAATAAGGTTCATATACATGAATTTGACAAGGAAGGCACGCGACATAGTCAACTTCCAATGGGATGTGTTTGATTCATGTGAAAGGTTGACGACCATCATCAACCTTTCAAGGTTGACCATCATCAACCTTTCAACAGGGTTTAAGCAGTCTATCAATTTGTCTCTAATCAATGGTCTTCTGAGGGCAACAATCAATGCTACCTTCCCCTCACAGAGGCAAAAAAGATATATTTTCGCTGCACAATATGATAGAGCGGTGGGTATTGAATGGCTAGTGGTGTGTTCTCTAGCCATGTATCTTTTAAGAACCTAATAGTCAGTCCATTTCATACGACAAACTTCCCATTGTGAAAAAACCTAGTAGTTAGATCATTTCAATTTAGCAAGACGCAAGTTACTTGATTTTAAATTTGCCTCAGATAATAGATGGAAGAACAAAGTCGGCGACGATGGCGTTGCTCTGAGCCCATCGACGTTGGCAACGGGGTGAGCGTAAAGAGGCATGGAACACATGCAAGACCTTGCACATAAATGAGCCGTAGCCGATGGAAGCATGTCTGAAGGTTAACAAATGGAGCGGGGTGAGAAGGGAGTGAGTACATGCTCATCGATAAAACTTGATGGTGCACTGGTTCAAATGGATGGCAGAGGATGGGACAAGCACTGCGGTGGGCGGCGATGAGGGAAATGACGGAGCGATGAGGCTAGTGCGAGAGCGTTCCCGGCCGCAGGTGACAGAGGCAAGCAGTTCGGCATGGGCTGGGACCGGTGGCGAAACAGAGGAAGATGGTCTCGCAAACATTCCATGTTGATCCAACCGTTGGCGTAAATTCAACTTTTTATAAATTGTTTTTTGGTCTATGTCAAAATGAACTAAATTACTGAAATTAGGGATATCAATCTGGAAATGATTATGAAGTCTAGCGGATATACTTGTGTCTAGATCAATCAATACTCTTTCAATCTGGGTGTGTCTAGATCTCAGTCGATTAAGACTTAACGAAGTCTCAATCAAGTAGTAGAATATGTAAACAAAGAAAAATAACTTTCTTCTGCACGAATCTTCACAAAAGATCTCATCAATATAGTATCGACTGAGACTTAGTTAAATCTTAATCGATTAACATTTAGGAAACCCCTTTCTTTTAGCAAGTAAAACCCGAAACCCGGTATAGTCTTTGATGCTATGCTGCAGTACGGCCTAGCTACAGCGTGCTGACTAACATAGCTCTGACGCAGGATATTTCTTGGTGACTTGTGACCATCGCACTGGCAATACTGCCGCAGTGGCTTGTAGTGCTCATGATTCCATGGAAAGGTTGCAAGGTTATGGTGGATGAGATGGGATATCATTTGATCGATCGTCCTTTGCCAGCTCACTCGATTAATCGGCACAGCCAGAGAGACCATGGGAAACTCGAGCATGCATGGATCCAACGCGCCAGTAGTAATGTAGCGAATTCAAGTGGATTTGAAAGGTGAGGCGTACGACTGCTCCCTCCCTCCCTCCCTGGATCGCCATTGAACAACAGGCTTGGCTTGGCGTTTGGGACTTTAATCTCTTGCCTCTGAAACGGATTTAGACCCCTGTCGGCGCATGGGATGCGCTCCGCCGCACGCCTTGATTGAACGCGCCGGCCGGGGTCCTCGACGGCGTCAATTCTTCCGTGGCCCCTGCGCGCTGCGTTAATCGTCTGGAAGCGTAAGTGTGACTCCAGAGTTATAATATGCACACAGTGCAATAATGCTAGCAGTAGCATTGTACGTACGTACCAAATCTGCACTGCATTGTGGTTCATGAACAAGCTGGAACCGGCTGGCGGCAAGTCTTACGCGTGATCTCTTCTTCAGCGACCGGCATGCTTCGAGCCGGCCGATCTCCTGACGGCAGCCGGCCGTGCATGCGCTGCTTTCCAGCTGTGCCGGTGGCCAGACGCGCGGCGGTACGGCTCCGTGCATACGCGTATCGCCCTCCCCGCCGTGCACCAGCCAGGCAGGCCGCCGCAGTGTCCAGCACGGGCTAGCTAGGGTTTGCATATCTCTCTCATCCGGCCGGGGTGGGAGCCCCCACCGACGCCGAGGCCCGTCGCGTTCCCGGCGGCAGCTTGCTGGACGGGTGGAGCCTGTGACTGTCCCCAAGCACACGTACACGACAATGGGGAAGAGCTTTCACCCAAAGCCAAATTCCATGGATCTGGGGGCAGAGGCCAGAGGACTTCAAAATATGGACCCAAGAAACCCATATCACGTCCCTCCCACCAGCTGTACTCACACTCGGACAAGCAATTATCGAGATGTTAATGACACCCATATCATTGTTTATTCGGCAGGTGCGACATTCATGCGTGGCATTCATGGCCCGGCCGTCGACCAGTCGGACCTACACACATTACAAACGTACGCCATCCGGCAGAGCCTCCACCACAGTCCAGACGTCCAGTGCTTCACCGGGGCAGCCATGACCGGAGCACACAAGCACGGGAATCGTGTGATTGCTTGCGCTGTGCCCGCTCACCCTCACGGCCGTGGGCCGGGGCGCAGGCGGAAGCCGACGCGGGTGGGCGTACGGCGATGCGCGATGCATGCGGTTGGCAAATGGCAACCAGCTGTACGTAATCATGGCGAGGTGCAAAAAACACACGTCCACGTCTGATTCCTCTGCACGCACTGCTCGGTTCTGGGACTTTGCGACGCTCATGTCGGCATGCTCATTGCCTCATTCCATCCAATCCTGAATCCTGAGGGCTCGTTTGGTTGCCAAGTAAATAATAGCTCTGATTGGTCGAGCTGCAGATTTTGAAAAAGTTGTTGTGAGCTGTCAGCTGTGAAAAAGCTGCTGTGAGCTGTCAGCTGTGAAGAAGCTGGAAGCTGTTTGGTTCAACAACTATAAATCTGTTGATTTGACCGTGGATTGTCTGTAATGCCCCAGATGCATGACTAGATATTTTTATGTGGCAATTGATCATGAAGCGATTAAACGGCTAAAATTTGATATTACATAAATATAAAGTGGTTCTATAGTATATTACAAAACACATGTGTCGTGGTAATACTAAAGGCATACCCCTAGACAAGGGAAACCAGGGGGTATCCTTAAGCCCTGGATTTTCCTGACAAAATAAGACCAGTAAAAACATGAAGTATCAACAATCTCCGAGTAACAAGTTACTCGGAGATCAGAAGCTACTTCCGAATACACGGCTACTCGGAAGTCCAGCAAGATCCGAGTAGATCGCCACTCGAAAGTGATCGGTGGGTCCTCTCTTACTCGGAAGACAGGAACGCAACGGACAGGAAGCATTCAATGCCGTGAGCGTTTTTCTCCTTTATTAGTAGTAATGGGCAGACCGTTTCTGTAATTAAGTACGCATTCAATCTTGTAATTAAGACCCATTTAAGTCGAGACATTAAGAGGGCAGGGGCGCACTCTATATAAGCCCCCCCTCCCCTCCGACGTGGGCACGCGCAACATTCGCCACTTCTCAGTATTTTCTGAAGAATGAACACCCCAGTTAGCCTGGGACAGGACTAAGGTTTTTATCTCTACGAAGAGGCCTAACATGTATAATCCTCTTGCGTCAATCCTCTCTACGTACAGATTCATTTAGCTCCGTTCATACCCCTATATCTATTGTCAGGATTCTATCCACGACAACATGGACCATACATAACACACATGGTTTATATGATGATGACCTTCAATAATAAAACTATGTTGTCGATGAAATTCTGATAGATGATATGTACTCCCCTTGAAAGGAGCAAGGTAGCGAGTACGATCTGGATACCCAGAGTCCCCAAGATATTATTTTCTGAAAAAGAAAACAAAGTAATGTCACAAACAAAAATGGAAACACAGATATGCACCTTCATAATGTCTATACGTACTGAAGTACTAGTATATGTAGTTCCAAGTTTTTGTTATTCAATGCTTTTCATTAGCTTGGCCGCCCCAGGAAGGATGAAGGAGCACGTACTAATAATCTCATCTATCCTACGTACGTAGTAGATATCAACATACATGAAGGATGAGAGACGAGGGAGGAGGGAAAAGAAAGTTTTACCTGGCCGGAGGGAGGGAGGGAGGGACGGACGGCCGCGACACCGGCGGAGGGCCGGACGGCCGCAACGCAGGCGGAGGCTCAGTGGAGGGCTGGCAGCGGCGGTCGCAGAACCCTTGCCTCCCATCGTGAGGATTATTTATTTTCATGATCTGGCAAGATAACGAGGAATACATCTTTTTTTTTCTATTCACTCGTGAAAGATTAGACGAAGAGTTATTTTTACTTATCGGTGGAAGAGGTAGGTAAATATTACGAAGTTGGTTGGATGAGAAGCTGCAAAAGTTGGGGTCCAGCAGCTGTGAAAATTGTACTAGAAGAAGTTGCAGCTTCTATAGAATCTGAGTTTGATAAAACCTCTTTGGTTTAGCTTTTAGCTTTTATACCTAGAAGTTGGCAGCTAAAGCTGTCGGGACCCGGGGTTAGCGTATGTAATTTCGGTCACAATGCAATCACATGGAGAGCCGAGAGCCGTACCCACTTGTCTAAGCAGACAAGGCCAAGCACAGATCACTCTCCGTAAGCATCGAACGTGAGGGGCATCCCATCCAGGCCGGATGATCAACTGAAATGGGTCATCATCGTTCGCTCACAAGTCTAAATGCTTATGGGTGGTGAATCCCATACTCATAGACAAGTCGCCTCAACCATGTTATCAATTGAATCATAACCCTTACATAGACTTACTCCAGCCCGATCACTTAGTCGGGATCTCGGGCGGGCTCAATCATACAACAAAGTGTGCCACGTGACAGAGTCACGAACAATCGCATAGCGATGCCCCAAGCTGCACACATCTAAGGGCCACTTGGTGTATAAAAGACCGCCGGCAAGAACACAACTAAGCTATCGAACCCCATACTAAGACATGCATGTTATAAACATACACGCAGCACACATGTCTAGTATGAACAGATGGTAATCACAACATGAACTCTACAAACTCAGTCTTTATAACTTCTGCTCAACAGAGCAGACATAGTAGTTGTATTACAAGCAGAGATCACATGGTTGAGATCCAACATTACATCAAACAACAACGGAAGCAAATTATGTATTAGTAAAGACAAGGTTAACAAATGGCTTAAAAAGCCGGAAAGAAAATACAACGACCCTCCAAAGGGCACAGGCTGCTGTCTGGAACTATACGACCTGGTCCACGTCAAGCTCGAGGTAGAGGCCACCATCAGGGTCAGTGGTCTCGTCTCTAAAACATAGAATAAGTAAACGTGAGTACAAAATCATACTCAGCAAGACTTACATAGGAACTATACTACTCATGCACATGTATCAAGGCAAAGGGAGGTGGGGTTTCACTTGCAGAAAAGTCAGCTTTGACTTGGCTAGTCCTGAACTACGAGTACCAGAGAGAGGTAAGAACGTACACGAGTCCAAGTAACAGTCTCCAACCAATACACCACTATGGATACTTCCTCGACTTCCCCATGAGGAAGCACGCCATAGCACTCACACTTATCTTGGCAAGTTTTATAAGTATCCGGTTCAAGTTGTCTATGATCAAGTAAAGGTCTCCAAGTAGTCCATAACCGCGGACACGGCTATTCGAATAGTTCATTAACCCTGCAGGGGTGTACTGCTACACACACGCCTCATCAGTTACCGCCTGGGGATGGACCCTTCAAATGAGTACCGGCGAGGATGCTGCCACGACACTTCACTCACGGCACCATCTCTAGTCCTAGGGAGTCGCCTATTTGAGTTGGGACCACAATCGGAATCCGGACGATTTTTCTGATGCGGACTCAAACGTTGTGTGATCGCCATCAAGCTCAACTCGATCATGATCACTTGATTCAACGTGCCCACAACCTACGTCCACCACTTACCTTGGTGTACCTGCTTGAGATCGTTAAAGGGCGAACTACTTGCGACTCCTAGACTGGTCCGGGGTGAGGTACTAGGCCGAGAGGGGTCAGTGAGCCCAATGTGTGGTCGTACTCTTAGTCTTGGATAACAACACAAGAACTCGGGCTTAAGGCAGTGTTCAACGAGACAACCCACTGTGTACTCCTACACAGCCTCTCATCGTTCACCTTGTTTAGGGTAGATTCACCAACATGTTACCACCATCATTCACATGATCACTACCATCCCGACCCACAACGGAGTAGCCTCAGGTAACCACTCTAAGCATGCAATAAGCTGTAACAGTTGCAGGGGCCACAAGATATCAATCAACTCCTACATTTGCTAGGATTGTGGTTTGCTTACTACTGTGACAAATGATAGGTCATGCAAAGGAATGGGTTTATCTATGCGGTAGAAACGTAGCATGGTAATCATCCTATACAATGCATAAGCGAGACATGAGAGGGAAGTGGGATTTTATCGACATGATCAATGGGGGTTTGCTTGCCTTGCTGACGATCACGATGTAACACTCTTCTGACGTGAGGTTGAGCTCGTCTCCGAGATCAACGCTACCGAGAAGATGCAATCACCGAAGCACTGGAAGTAAAGCACAATCAAGATAGTACAATGCACATTCAATATGCAAAACATAGCATGGAAGTGTGCTGATGTGACCTATGTCTGAATTGCCACATGTTAATTGAAGTTGATTTGAAATTCAAATTCAAACTCCAAGTGTTATTCAAATTTGGTCAACTTGCATTTTCTAAAGTTTGTTCATTGTAACCCATGTGATTGTGTGTGTGAATTGCTTCTGAAGTATAGGTGATCATCTTAGCATTTCAATGTTTGAAGTTGGAATAGCAATTGAATTCCTTTTGAATTAAATCCAATTAAATCAAATAGCAAAAGCTATTGATCCCTTTTTAAGATCAACTCCAACATAGCTGAAAGTTGGAAATTTGGATAGAGGATTTTCTCCTGATCATTTTTCATATATTATATGTTAAATTTGGAGTTAAAATGAATTTTCTATGATTTTTCAAAGTTTCAGCTATTTTCTGGAATTTCTGATTTAATAAAAGATTTAAGATTTACTGAGTCATTACGACGTCAGCATGACGCAAGGAGGGGGCTGACCAGTGGGTCCTGGCTGTCAGTGACCCAGGGGTTAAAAGCCGGTTTAAGTAACCCCTGGTGAATTAGAGGGGGGCCCGGGTCCACCGGTCAGTGACGTGGGGGGGGGGGTAGCCCGTGGGTTATGGGCTGACAGGCCGGCGGCTCTGCCACGGCGGTGCCCTCGCCGGAATTGGCTAGAAGCCACGGGGAGGAAGAATAAGAGCACGGGGAGGAGGCTTGAAGGCGCGCGCATTCGTCTGTGCCATCGGGGCAACGCGAGGAGGACCGTGGCCATGGCTGCGACAAGGGGAGCGGCGGCCGTGGCCTCTGCTCATGGCGGACGACGACAGAGGGGTCGGGGAGAAGCACGGGAGGGGGTATTCGAGGCGCGGTGCTCACCTGAACACGATGAGAGGCACGACGGGGCCGGAGAAGGAGCGGGCGGAGGGTAATTTTACGCCGGAGTCTTCGGTGGCCGCGGCGGCACGTTGAAGCTATCGTTGTCTCCGTTGTCTCTCGCTCGAAATTGGTGGCGCCGCTCGAACTGGTTGTCACCGGGGAACCTCCTAGACAGCTTGCTGCAAAAAACGGGGCACGGTGGCCGCGCTAAACTTCGTCGGTGTTCCGGCGGTTCTCAGCTAGGGTTACGGGTTCGTGCGAGGGAGACGAAGGAGAGGACCAGAGGAGGGGGAAAGGGAAGATGGGGCTTCCAGGCGTCCAGGGGGGCAAGGAGATGAGGACGGGAGCCTCGCCACGTCGAAGCAGGAGGTGGAGGCGTGAGCGTGCGCGTGCACTGCCTCGGTGCCATCCTCCTGGCACGAGGTAGACGACAGGGGAGCTGCGGGCTGGGCTGGGCCAAGCCAAAGGCCAGGTGGCCCGAGGGGTAAGTGGGAGGTAGGTGGCCTTTGCCCCTTTTCTCTGTTGTTTTTTTTTATTTGTTTTCTGTTATTTGTTTTTCCCTTTAAAAAAATAACTAGAGCATTTAATAAAAATTCCCAATCATTTTTATAAAACCTAGATGACTCTATAGAAGTCAACCCCAAGTTTTGTGAATTTTTGAAATTCAAATTATTTGAATTCCAATTCAAATAGGCATTTGATTTAATTTCCAAGACCCTTTTGGACTTTTTGAAAAATCCATGAGCATGGAGTGGGACCCACTTCACATGAAAAGTGATCATGCCCATTTATAAGACTTTCAAAATGTTCAAAGCATTTTTGGAAAAAGATTTTTGTCTGGCCTTTTTATTAAAATTCATTTAGGGCTTTTCTTTTCCCCATTACTTTTTCTTTTGTAATTTTTTTTCAAGATGCAAAAATGCAAGCTAGGTTAAACACAAACCTAATTTAGGGTTCTGACAACTCGCCCCCACTCAAAAGAATCTCGTTCCGAGAGTCAGAAGTCGTCGGGAGGAAGGTGGGGTACTCAGCTCATAGACGATCCTCTCGTTCCCAGGTGGCTTCTTTCTCTGAATGATGTGACCACTACACTTTGAAGAATCTGATCTTCTGACGTCTGGTGCTACGCTCGGCTTTTTCAAGAATACGAACAGGGTACTCTCGATATGAAAGGTTATCTTGGAGATCAAGCGTTTCGTGGTCTACTTCGCGGATGGGGTCCTTGCAGCAACGCTTGAGTGAGAGACGTGGAAAACATCATGAACCTGGGAGAGGTGAGGGGGTAGTTCCAATTGGTAGGCAACTTCTCCACGTTTAGCGAGAATGCGAAAGGGACCGATATAACGTGGGGCCAACTTTCCTTTGATACCGAAGCGATGGGTACCCTTCAGAGGAGTAACCCGAAGGTAAGCCTTCTCATCTAGATTATAGCTTTCTTCCCTATGATGACGATCATAATAGCTTTTCTGACGAGACTGGGCTGTTTTCAATTTCTGACGAACAATGCGAACCTGCTCTTCTGCATCCTGGATCAAATCCGGTCCAAAGAATTGTCTTTCACCGGCTTCTGACCAGTTTAGGGGTGTTCGACATTTCCGTCCATATAGAAATTCAAAAGGAGCCATGCCCAAACTAGATTGGAAGCTATTGTTATACGCAAATTCGGAAAAAGGAAGAGAATTCTCCCATTTCTTTCCGAAAGAGATAACACGAGCTCTGAGCATGTCTTCGAGAATTTGATTGACCCTTTCTACTTGACCACTGGACTGCGGGTGATAAGCGGTGCTAAAGGAGAGGTGGGTTCCCATAGCATTCTGAAAACTTTCCCAAAATCAAGAAGTGAAAAGACTACCACGGTCTGAATTGATTTCCAAAGGAACACCGTGAAGCGACACGATTCGGGAGACATACAAGTCCGCTAACTGGCTAGCAGTTATAGACTCGCGAACAGGAAGGAAGTGAGCAACTTTGGAAAGTCGATCAATGACAACGAAGATGACATCATTTCCTTTCTGGGTTTTTGGAAAGCCGGTGATGAAGTCCATACCGACTTTGTCCCATTTCCACTCGGGGATAGGCAAAGGTCTAAGAGTACCAACAGGTCTTTGATGTTCTGCCTTAACGCGACGACAAACATCACATTCAGCAATAAACTGAGCAATTTCTCTCTTCATCCTAGTCCACCAAAATCTTTGGCGTAGATATCGGTACATTTTTGTGCTACCGGGATGAATGGAGAGGGGAGTATCATGGGCTTCTTTGAGGATGAGTTGCCTTAGTTCCCTATTCTTAGGTACTACCAAACGATTTTCAAAGAATATCGTTCCCTTACTATCTGTGGAGAAACATTTAGCAACTCTGCTAGCAATGTTCTCCTTGATCCGGCGAACACCTCGTGCACGCCTTTGGGCAACTATAATTTGATCCTCAAGGGTTGGTTTCGCCACCAAGTTGAAAAGAGATCCACGAGGGACAATCTCGAGATTGAGCTTTCGAAATTCCTCATGAAGAAGTGGTTGATACTGTTGTAACATGAGGTTGTTACAATACGACTTACGATCCACGAGGGACAATCTCGAGATTGAGCTTTCGAAATTCCTCATGAAGAAGTGGTTGATACTGTTGTAACATGAGGTTGTTACAATACGACTTACGACTTAGTGCATCAGCCATGACATTGGCTTTGCCTGGGGTGTAAGAAATTCCTAAGTCATAATCTTTTATCAACTCAATCCAGCATCTTTGCCTGAGATTAAGATCTGGCTGGGTGAAGATGTATTTGAGGCTTTGGTGGTCGGAATAGATCTCACAACGATTACCAAGGAGGTAATGTCGCCAAGTTGTTAGGGAATGAACTACGGCAGCGAGTTCAAGGTCATGGGTAGGATAGTTCTCTTCATGTGGCCGCAACTGGCGTGAAGCATAAGCTACCACATGTCTATCTTGCAGAAGTATGCATCCTAACCCTTGTTGTGATGCGTCACAATAGATCTCAAAATCCTTTTTGGTGTATGGAGGTGCAAGTACGGGTGCAGAAGTCAATCTTCTTTTTAGCTCTTGAAAGCTTTCCTCGCACTTGGGAGTCCATATGAATTTCTTATCTTTATTGAGGAGTTCAGTTAGAGGCTTTGCAACTTTAGAAAAGTTCTCGACGAAGCGACAGCAATAGATGGCTAGGCCAAGATAACTCCTAACTTGCTTAACCGATTTAGGTGGAGTCCACTCAAGGACGGCCTGAACTCTCTCGGGATTGACAGCAATGCCTTTTGCAGAAATCACGTGGCCTAAGTAGGTCACTTCTGGTAGCCAGAATTCACACTTGGAGAATTTGGCATATAGGCGATTCTCTCTAAGTTTCATCAATGCCAGCCTAAGATGTTTTGCGTGATCTTCTTCGTTCTTCGAGTAGATGAGAATGTCATCAAGATAAACTACAACAAATTTATCTAGGTACTCCATGAAGATCGAATTCATCAAGCGCGAGAATGTGGCGGGGGCATTGGTTAAACCGAAGGACATGACGGTGTACTCGTAAAGACCATAACGAGTAGTGAAAGCCGTTTTGGGAATGTCCTCGTTTCTGATTTTGATTTGATGATAACCTAATCTCAAATCCATCTTGGAGAAGACAGAGAATCCTGCATGTTGATCATAAAGATCATTGATGCTGGGCAGTGGGTACTTGTTCTTTATCGTCGCTAGATTCAGCGGGCGATAGTCTACACACATCCTTTCTGTTCCATCTTTCTTCGTTACGAACAGAACGGGGCAACCCCATGGCGATGAGCTAGGGCGGATGAAGCCTTTTGCCAACGAAGCTTCAAGTTGGATTTTGAGCTCAGCTAACTCACGTGGGGCCATTCTATATGGGCGTCTGGATATTGGGGAGGTTCCTGGGATAAGATCTACCACAAACTCTACAGATCTGTCAGGTGGTATGCCTGGCAGCTCTTCTGGAAAGACATCCGGAAAGTCACGAACCACCGAAATATCCTCAAGGTCTGGAAGAGGAAGCACATTCAAAGAATGCACCTGGGTTTTAGAGCTTGGTGAGGTGTACTTGATTGTCTGGCTTGATGGATGGGTTAGTTTCACTGACTTGGCTTTACAATCAAGGACAGCACTCTGTCTTGATAACCAATCCATTCCTAGGATGACATCAATGTCTGAAGACTTGAGGGCTATAAGTGAGGCAAGGAATACTAAACCCTCAATAGCAACTTCATTTTCATGACTCACCATGGTGGTGTGCCATCTAGATCCAGGGGCTTGTACAACTAAGGGTGTGGATAACATCGAAAAAGTGATGTCATGTGACAGTGCAAAATCTTGGGATATGAATGAGTGAGATGCTCCTGGGTCAAAAAGAACCGAAGCTGGGGTGGAATTGACAGGAAGGGTTCCGAGTACAACATCGGTTGACTTGTGGGAATCTAGAATGGATACGTGATTCACATAACCATATTCATAAACAGGAGGCTTGACATTGGAAGTTTTGAGTTGTGGCTTACCACGACGAAAAGCTTGCTTGGGATTAGGTGTGGTGGCTACATGATTTTGGGGACACTCTCGAACATTGTGACCTGATTGTCCACATTGGAAACAAACACCACGTGGAATGAAAGGAACTTGAGCACTTGATTGTCCAACAAAATTCCAAGGAGGAAGATTGGGTTGAGGTGGACGATATATGGTGGTTGGTGGTCTAGAAGCACTTACAGCATGACTGACGTCACTGAAGGGAATCCATACACATCGTTTCCGAGAAACTGGGCCAGAAGATTGTGCAAACTCACGATCACGCTTGCGAGACTCTTCATACAACTCATTTCCATACTCGGCCTTGAAGGATTTGTCGACCAAGTCCCTGAAGTTGACGAACTCGTGAAGATTCAGGTCATGACGAAGGACGGGGCTAAGTCCCTTGTAGAACCTTGCTTGTTTCTTGGCATCGGTGGATACTTCTTCTTGGGCATAACGTGCTAGACGAGTGAACTCAGTCCTATACTCATGAACAATCATCTTTCCTTGGGTCAGATTGCAAAATTCTTCTCTCTTGCGTTCCATCAGCTGATCCGGAATATGATATCCTCGGAAGTCATCACAAAACTCTTGCCAAGTCACCATGTGACCAATTGGTTGCATTGCCACTAATTTCTCCCACCACTGAAGAGCAACACCTTCCAGAAAGTATGCCGCGAATAGCACACGATCACCGGGAGCAACATGGGCTGTCTCAAGCTTACGCTCGAGGGAACGAAGCCAATCATCGGCATCAAGGGGCTCGGAAGAACATCAGAATACTGGCGGGTTGAGGAGAATGAAGTCCTGGATGGTAACAACACTATGATGCTGACGAGAAGTGTTCTGCTCAATACGCTCGAGAAGACGTGTCAGATCACGATGATTCTGTTCAGCCTCCATCATGATTTCTGCCATTGAGGTTGGTGGTGGAGGTTCTTCACCGTCTATGTTACCGGAACTGGGATCAACACGCTGATTTGCACCTGACATTCTGTGTGATAAGAATCAACAATCAGAATAGGATTTAGGACACAAATCTATGCTAAGATAGAATACTATAATGCAATAGCATCAAAGCCACAAACGGACAGCATAACGGCTGCACCGGGATGGAAATTGAGACAACCTACAGGATAACGGACATCACTTCCACAGAAACACTATGGAATGATGGCACAGAAAGACCACAACACTCCTACAGCTACAAAGAAGCAATCAACGAGATGTCCTAGTAAAGACATAGATGAGCCTAGTCCTATCTTCCTGTAGAACAAGATGAGGGTGACTCAGAACTCAGATCAATGAGGGTAAGGAGAAAAAAGAAGTCTTACGTTGTTCCCTTATACCCAAAGTAACTATATAACTATAAAATGCTAGACTCGACATCGGCCAATGGTTTGATAATCCTACAGGCAGTCCTGCTCTGATACCAAGTCTGTCGGGACCCGGGGTTAGCGTATGTAATTCCGGTCACAATGCAATCACATGGAGAGCCGAGAACCGTACCCACTTGTCTAAGCAGACAAGGCCAAGCACAGATCACTCTCGGTAAGCATCGAACGTGAGGGGCATCCCATCCAGGCCGGATGATCAACTGAAATGGGTCCTCATCGTTCGCTCACAAGTCTAAATGCTTATGGGTGGTGAATCCCATACTCATAGACAAGTCGCCTCAACCATGTTATCGATTGAATCATAACCCTTACATAGACTTACTCCAGCCCGATCACCTAGTCGGGATCTCGGGCGGGCTCAATCATACAACAAAGTGTGCCACGTGACAGAGTCACGAACAATCGCGTCGCGATGCCCCAAGCTGCGCACATCTAAGGGCCACTTGGTGTATAAAAGACCGCCGGCAAGAACACAACTAAGCTATCGAACCCCATACTAAGACATGCATGTTATAAACATACACGCAACACACATGTCTAGTATGAACAGATGGTAATCACAACATGAACTCTACAAACTCAGTCTTTATAACTTCTGCTCAACAGAGAAGACATAGTAGTTGTATTACAAGCAAAGATCACATGGTTGTGATCCAACATTACATCAAACAACAACGGAAGAAAATTATGTCTTAATAAAGACAAGGTTAACAAATGGCTTAAGAAGCCTAAAAGAAAATACAACGACCCTCCAAAGGGCACAGGCTGTTGTCTGGAACTATACGACCTGGTCCACGTCGAGCTCGAGGTAGAGGCCACCATCAGGGTCAGTGGTCTCGTCTCTAAAACATAGAATAAGCAAACGTGACTACAAAATCGTACTCAACAAGACTTACATAGGAACTATACTACTCATGCACATGTATCAAGGCAAAGGGAGGTGGGGTTTCACTTGCAGAAAAGTCGGCTTTGACTTGGCTAGTCCTGAACTACGAGTACCAGAGAGAGGTAAGAACGTACACGAGTCCAAGTAACAGTCTCCAACCAATACACCACTATGGATACTTCCTCGACTTCCCCACGAGGAAGCACGCCATAGCACTCACACTTATCTTGGCAAGTTTTATAAGTATCCGGTTCAAGTTTTCTATGATCAAGTAAAGGTCTCCAAGTAGTCCATAACCGCGGAGACGGCTATTCGAATAGTTCATTAACCCTACAGGGGTGTACTGCTACACGCACGCCTCATCAGTTACCGCCTGGGGATGGACCCTTCAAATGAGTACCGACAAGGATGCTGCCACGACACTTCACTCACGGCACCATCTCTAGTCCTAGGGAGTCGCCTATTTGAGTTGGGACCACAATCGGAATCCGGCCGATTTTTCCGATGCGGACTCAAACGTTGTGTGACCGCCATCAAGCTCAACTCGATCATGATCACTTGATTCAACGTGCCCACAACCTACGTCCACCACTTACCTTGGTGTACCTGCTTGAGATCGTTAAAGGGCGAACTACTTGCGACTCCTAGACTGGTCCGGGGTGAGGTACTAGGCCGAGAGGGGTCAGTGAGCCCAATGTGTGGTCGTACTCTTAGTCTTGGATAACAACACAAGAACTCGGGCTTAAGGCAGCGTTCAACGAGACAACCCACTGTGTACTCCTACACAGCCTCTCATCGTTCACCTTGTTTAGGGTAGATTCACCAACACGTTACCACCATCATTCACATGATCACTACCATCCTGACCCACAACGGAGTAGCCTCAGGTAACCACTCTAAGCATGCAATAAGCTGTAACAGTTGCAGGGGCCACAAGATATCAATCAACTCCTACATTTGCTAGGATTGTGGTTTGCTTACTACTGTGACAAATGATAGGTCATGCAAAGGAATGGGTTCATCTATGCGGTAGAAACGTAGCATGGTAATCATCCTATACAATGCATAAGCGAGACATGAGAGGGAAGTGGGATTTTATCGACATGATCAATGGGGGTTTGCTTGCCTTGCTGACGATCACGATGTAACACTCTTCTGACGTGAGGTTGAGCTCGTCTCCGAGATCAACGCTACCGAGAAGATGCAATCACCGAAGCACTGGAAGTAAAGCACAATCAAGATAGTACAATGCACATTCAATATGCAAAACATAGCATGGAAGTGTGCTGATGTGACCTATGTCTGAATTGCCACATGTTAATTGAAGTTGATTTGAAATTCAAATTCAAACTCCAAGTGTTATTCAAATTTGGTCAACTTGCATTTGCTACAGTTTGTTCATTGTAACCCATGTGATTGTGTGTGTGAATTGCTTCTGAAGTATAGGTGATCATCTTAGCATTTCAATGTTTGAAGTTGGAATAACAATTGAATTCCTTCTGAATTAAATCCAATTAAATTAAATAGAAAAAGTTACCGATCCCTTTTTAAGATCAACTCCAACATATCTGAAAGTTGGAGATTTTGATAGAGGATTTTCTCCTGATCATTTTTCATATATTATATGTTAAATTTGGAGTTAAAATGAATTTTCTATGATTTTTCAAAGTTTCAGCTATTTTTTGGAATTTCTGATTTAATAAAAGATTTAAGATTTACTGCGTCATTGCGACGTCAGCATGACGCAAGGGGGGGGCTGACCAGTGGGTCCTGGCTGTCAGTGACCCAGGGGTTAAAACCCGGTTTAATTAACCCTTGGTTAATTAGAGGGGCCCCGGGTCCACCGGTCAGCGACGTGGGGGGGTTTAGCCCGTGGGTTATGGGTTGACAGGCCGGCGGCTTGACGCCGACGGCTCTGCCACGGCGGTGCCCTCGCCGGAATTGGCTAGAAGCCACGGGGAGGAAGAATAAGAGCACGGGGAGGAGGCTTGAAGGCGCGCGCATTCGTCTGTGCCATCGGGGCAACGCGAGGAGGCCCGTGGCCATGGCTGCGACAAGGGGAGCGGCGGCCGTGGCCTCTGCTCATGGCGGACGACGACAGAGGGGTCGGGGAGAAGCACGGGAGGGGGTATTCAAGGCGCGGTGCTCACCTGAACACGATGAGAGGCACGGCGGGGCCGGAGAAGGAGCGAGCGGAGGGTAATTTGACGCCGGAGTCTTCGGTGGCCGCGACGGCACGTTGAAGCTATCGTCGTCTCCGTTGCCTCTCGCTCCAAATTGGTGGCGCCGCTCGAACTGGTCGTCACCGGGGAACCTCCTAGACAGCTTGCTGCAACAAACGGGGGACGGTGGCCGCGCTAAACCTCGTCGGTGTTCCGGCGGTTCTCAGCTAGGGTTACGGGTTCGTGCGAGGGAGACGAAGGAGAGGACCAGAGGAGGGGGAAAGGGAAGCTGGGGCTTCGAGGCGTCCACGGGGGCAAGGAGATGAGGACGGGGGTCTCGCCACGTCGAAGCAGGAGGTGGAGGCGTGAGCGTGCGCGTGCTCTGCCTCGCTGCCATCCTCCTGGCACGAGGTAGACGACAGGGGAGCTGCGGGCTGGGCTGGGCCAAGCCAAAGGCCAGGTGGGCCGAGGGGTAAGTGGGAGGTAGGTGGCCTTTGCCCCTTTTCTCTGTTGTTTTCTTTTTATTTGTTTTCTGTTATTTGTTTTGCCCTTTAAAAAAATAACTAGAGCATTTAATAAAAATTCCCAATCATTTTTATAAAACCTAGATGACTCTATAGAAGTCAACCCCAAGTTTTGGGAATTTTTGAAATTCAAATTATTTGAATTCCAATTCAAATAGGCATTTGATTTAATTTCCAAGACCCTTTTGGACTTTTTAAAAAATCCATGAGCATGGAGTGGGACCCACTTCACATGAAAAGTGATCATGCCCATTTATAAGACTTTTCAAAATGTTCAAAGCATTTTTGGAAAAAGATTTTTGTCTCGCCTTTTTATTAAAATTCATTTAGGGCTTTTCTTTTCCCCATTTCTTTTTCGTTTGCAATTTTTTTTCAAGATGCAAAAATGCAAGCTAGGTTAAACACAAACCTAATTTAGGGTTCTGAAAAAAGCTCAACCAAACACAACCTTAAGTAGAACCCTGGGCACCAAATTTTTCACGTGCATCCCCAATCCCTTCCACCACAGGGAAGATGCACCGCATTGTCCCTGTGCCCAAATGGTAACGACACTGAAGAAAATTCCTCACACATGCTAATACAAACAAATAATTAACTTGAGAACTAGACATAGACATAGATCATAAGCCAAAATCCCACAAATAATTCCGAAAAAAAACTACAAAAGGAACACACAAAAATATCGAGAATTCATGTAAACTAGAAGTTTGAAAAAAATATTACAATAATTTCGAATGAGATGAGAGGAAAGGCAACAGTCACTAGTACTCCCTCCGTAAAGTAATATAAGAATGTTTAGATAACTATTTTAGTAATTTAAACACTTTTATATTTCTTTACGAAGGGAGTACTACTAAGAGCAAGTTCATTTGGGTTTATGGACGGCGGTGGAAATAAGCTTCCTTTTCCCTAGCTTATTCTAAAAGCCTAGTAATTAAATATTAACTAATAGGTTTCTAAAATAAAAAATTGGGTTGGGCTTCTAGAATAAGTTGGGGAGGGGGCAGCTTATTTCCACAACCAGGCATACGCCACAAAAGAACTGGCCCTCAGTTCTTCTCTCCACTCGGCTTCGACATCAAGTAGAAGTACCACAGCTCGATGCTGGCTGGATTATAAAAAAGAATAAGGAAGTTAGCAACATGAATCCAATTGAGAAGTGCATAACTAGAGCTTGTTAATAAAAAGGATAAAACCCCACAAAAAATACTATTTTGAGGCACAACATTCCAACTGAATCATGCAGTGGCAATCCTTTCACTCTGGCACAACATTTTACTAGAAATTGCCCATTTTTAAACTAAAGGCCGCGGCCCGACTTTATAAATAAAGCCAAGAAGGCAACGATTCGCACAGTAACACACCAAAAGAAAGTTCACCAGAAAGAAAGCCGCATTACAGACCACCAACGGATGGTCGATACTAGGCACGCAGGCCCCTACCTACAGAGCCAAAAGAAAGAAACCAACAGAAAACTCCAAGAAAAAGAGGATCACGGCTGAGGTGCGGATTTCAAGAATTTCTTCTCTGAAGGAAAAGATTTTAGACAACATAATGAAGTCAACTACATAATGGTTGCTCTCTCCCAGTGTCCCAGGGCTTAGGACGAGCAAAGGCATAATTTTCATCACAAACTTCAATCGGTTTAGAAATAAAATAAAAAACATAGCAACATCCACAAGGTAGAAGAAATAAGAAATATGTAAATGGTAAAATGGATACAGCTTGGAGCATAAAAATGGTAAAAATGGAGCAAATCATATTAGCATATAGGTAGTCTGTAGCATCTTTCGAATTACCTTGGGTTCTAATACAAGAGCCACATTTCTTCAACCAAACATTGTGGGTACTTATCGAAGATTCCAGACTTCTACACTTACCACATCAAAAGAGTAAACAAAATTTTCTCCTAGGCGGTGCTAAAAAGTTCAATGATGTTATAAACAAGATCGTGCACCTACTATTCGTATGTATGTGCTTAATTTTATCATTCTTTTTTCTTCATGAATGAAACCTCAGCCTCGTCTCGATAAATACCTTTCTTGCTCATGGTAAAATCTCCTCAATGACCCAAGAACCAAAATGTACCTAACAACTGAACACGCCCTCTTCGGATAAAGCAAAAGAGTTCAGAGCACCTGCATTTGACGCACAATAAAATACATACCAGTTTGCAGTACAATTTATTTTTCGGTCTATAATGATATATGTTGGGACCAAAACCCGGCTGCTCAACCGGCGACTCATCATCATATCACAAAGCGGTCAAATTTAATTTGTTCAATTCAACCACACAAGAGAAAGAAGAAAAAAACGATTACTAGTAATAATTAATCAAGCCGATTACTTATGTTGGATTGGATAATATGTTATGTGTAGGTACAATTGATTTGCTTTGGGTACTGTAGAAATTAAATGTGTTTATACATATATTTCGACTGAAGAGGTTAGAGATTAATTTCCAAATTTTGAAACAGTGGCCTTCCATAGATTTCCCATTTAAAACACGGTTTCCTCAATCTTTTTTTAGTAGGAGAAGCACGTTGGATATACGAGTGGGAAGCGAACGATCTGCTCCTGAAGTCAAATGCTCCCCGTCGAACAGTAAAATTAAATACATAGTAAAACATAGGAAAATGAGTTTTTTGTGGCAAACACTGTCAAATGTTTTGAATTCTTGCAAATTTTTATCATGAAATGACATTTGTGAAAGTCATGAAAACAAACAAATCAATGTTCCAAAAATACAATTTTCAAAAGCATTTTGATGTGATGATTTTTTTAATTTTTTTTTCAATTTTATTCCTTTTTTCTGTATTTTACAATTTTACCTCCCTTTTTATGATAAAATATTTATGTGCATGATACATGTTAAAAAATGTCCGCGAGTGTTAAAATGTTCGTGCAATTATAAAATGTTCATCTATTTTAATAATGTTTAAGATGTTTGAGAAGGGTGTTATTTAGAAACATTGCAGATTTTTTTTAAATAAAACCTAATGAAAAACAAAAATGCAGCGAAAACCCGAGAGAAAACCACCTTAAAGAGAGAATTGTATGTTAGATTGGGCTAATATTTCCCATCTTAGCCAGAGAATAGGATGCACATATGCATACATTCCAACACATCATCATCAATAATGTATAATCCAAACCCATCAGAAATCAAACCTTATTAAAAACAGAGTACAAAGTAGATGCTCACATATACGAGCATACACTCAACCATATGAATGCATACACGCACACGCAACCCCTATAAGTATCTTCGTGGTATTTAGCCGGTACATCATCTACAATCATACTTACGAATGTGGTTATAGTTAGGCGCGGCCGAGTGCACCTTCCCGTCTAGTTTTTTATTTTTTTACTTTCTACTGTCATTGGGTGCAAAACACAAATCATCTCAAAGGCTGTACCTACAGATCCAAGCGAAGAAAATGAATAAACACGGAGCTGTTGCATTGCCTCCAGAAATTTGCTATACGTCTCGATCGTTTGTTAATGTGCTCTTGCTGTACGTGAGAGGCTATGCCGGGGTAGTCGGGCGCTCATTTTCCATCCAAAAATTGGTCGCTACTCGCTACAGTGCCCTCCTCTGCTCTGTCTCCCCTCGTCTGGCGCCAACTCACACGCATTACTCCACCTCTCCAAGAACCATCCATCCAGCACGCCACGCTCATCTCCAAACCCCCTATATAAACCCCTCACGCCTGCTCATTTCACTCACACAACACACAAGCTTTCTCCTCATCAACCAACCTTCTAGTAGCACTTGTTTTGTGAGGTGCTTGAGTGGGCTCAGGTTTGGGAAGGCATTAAAAGTCATGGCTCGTATGGCGGTATGCGTGCTGGTGACCCTGCTCGCCTGCTCTGCCGTTGCGTCGGCGAGCTTCGACAAGGAGTTCGACATCACCTGGGGTGACGGCCGCGGCAAGATTCTGAACAATGGCCAGCTCCTGACGCTGGGGCTGGACAAGGTCTCCGGCTCCGGGTTCCAGTCCAAGCACGAGTACCTGTTCGGCAAGATCGAGATGCAGCTCAAGCTCGTCGCCGGCAACTCCGCCGGCACCGTCACCGCCTACTACGTAATTAAGCTCAAGCTCATTCCTCTGTTTCTCACTCTGTCTCGGATGGATGACACGGACATGGTTGCCTAACTCAATCAGTTTGGTGTATGAATGTGCAGCTGTCGTCTCAGGGGCCGACGCACGACGAGATCGACTTCGAGTTCCTGGGCAACGTCACCGGTGAGCCCTACACTCTGCACACCAACGTCTTCACGCAGGGGCAAGGCCAGCGGGAGCAGCAGTTCCGCCTCTGGTTCGATCCCACCAACGATTTCCACAAATATTCCATCCTCTGGAACCCCAAGCACATCATGTAAGCTTTTGATTCATCCTCTGGAACCCCAAGCACATCATGCTGGAGCACATGATCTGATTCCAATGTAAACAATGCAGCTTCATGGTGGACGACATGCCGATCAGGGACTTCAAGAACCTGGAAGGAAAGGGCATCGCGTTCCCCAAGAACCAGCCGATGCGGCTCTACTCCAGCCTGTGGAACGCCGACGACTGGGCCACGCAGGGCGGCCGCGTCAAGACGGACTGGTCTCACGCCCCATTCTCCGCCTCCTACCGTGGCTACAAGGCCGACGCGTGCGTGGTCACCGCAGGCGGCCGGCCGCGCTGCGGCGCCAGCATTAGCACGGATGGTACCGGCTCTGCAGGCGCCGGCGACTGGTACAACCAGGAGCTGGACCTGACGCGGCAGCAGCGGATGCGGTGGGTGCAGAGCAACTACATGATCTACAACTACTGCACCGACCCCAAGCGCGTCGCCATGGGCGTCCCCGCCGAGTGCTCCATGTAATCCCCATGTCTATCCGACGGCCGGTTGCTAGCATTGCAACTTGTGTACGTCAATCGCAGGAGATAGCAAGACGACCGGAGATAGGGAAGATAGGGGGTGTTTCAGTGTCTGTATAAAGTAAAACGAAATCAATAAGGATTGGTGATGGGGAATGTGTAAGTGGTAGATTCTTCTTTGTCAACTACGCCAGTTCGTGTAATCGTCTCAATCCGTGTGTAATATATCCTAGTACACTCTTCTGTTTAATCTGGAACAGCGTCACATTTGTCCTTCCTTTCAATACTGTGTGTTCAATAGATCTAGTATCTTTTTTCAGAAAGAATTTTTTTTTAAACGAAGGCAAAAGATTTGCCTTATTCATTAAGTAAGAGAGAATAGAGTTTTACAGTGTTACAGGTCATCCATCAACGCGGCATGACAATTACTCGCGTATTACAATGTCTTCTAGTTTTTTCGCACCCGCAGTGACCCAAAGTTTAGCCTCATCGACGATTCTTCTAAGAAGGATTGGCGGCAGCGTGCTCTTATGGCGGAAGACTCGAGCGTTTCGCTCATTCCAAACAGTCCAAGAGACAAGCATGGTGAGGGGGGCCATAGCTTGTCGATTGGGATTTCGAGCATTTGTTCTGTTGATCCACCACTCCTCGATGTCGTCTTCCAAGTGCCAAGTGGAGGTGTCCAAGTGTACGAGACCAACTCCTGAATAACCGCATTCCAAAGCCTAATGGTGTAGCGGCACTTGTAGAAAAGGTGGGCTTCCGTCTCTTGGTCTCTCTTACAAAGAGGCCAAAGGCCACAATTTTCCCATCCGCGCCTCTCCAACCGGTCGGCAGTCCAAATCCGGTCCTGTATCGCTAAAGAAGAAGTGTTCAGTAGATCTTGATCAGAGGTAGTCATGAACTTATAGTACCTTGTGGATCACTCGGATGAGTATGTTCGGGTGTTGTATTTGATTCAGTATGTTTGGGTGTTGTATTTGATAGTGGTTTGTCTGCGGCTGCTGAAAGAAATTGGTCGCCATGACGAGATCTTTGCTTATTATTTTTTCCTCTGGTTGTGTGCATCCTAGTTGTCTTTGCGATATCTTATAAGTGCAGAGATTAGATATAATCGATATTTTCATGATATTAATATATTTTCATTTTAATAAAAAGTTGGATCAGCATGAATAATTGCATAAGAGGATAGGTTCGACACAAGTTCAAGTAGGCCTTGCAGTCGCTAGGGGTATTGCAAACCCATAAAATTCTCATAAAGATCATCTTTAATAACCGCCCTACAATTATAATCTGACCATTACGCCACCGAGCTCACATACAACGGTCAACAACATTGGCTCCACACATTCGACTAGTCGAACATTGTCACGCGTGTCTTCGGCGTAACATGTTGGCGGCTCCATCAATCGAAGCACAAGATGAAATCTCTAGAGGTCAATGTTGGAAATATGCCCTAGAGGCAATAATAAAATGTTATTATATATATATTTCCACGTTCGTAATTAATGTTTATATTTCTGTGCTATAATTGCAATGACCCTGACTATGAGATTCAGAAGAAAACTCATTTGCATGTGTGGAAATGTAAACACCAAGAGTTCCTGGTTTAGCCTCTAAGACCAGCTCATGTGCTAACTGACGATTACGTTTTCTTAATCATGGACATTGTTCTTGTAACAAGGATGTCAGTAGCAATGAGAACATATTGTTAGCAGAACAATGATGTTGAACCGACCCCAGTATTGAATGATATACTTAGAGATCACATCGTAACAACGTTATAAGTCATATCATGAAATGTTATCATATACGTAATTCCTTAGACCATGAGAGTATCGAGTTGCTTCACACAGGAAGACATGTTTTGGTTCTTAGATGAATCCTCCCGTAAATGGGAAGTAGTAAAATAAGTTCTGGGTATGTCAGATGGCGTGGCTAGTGACTGTGATAGTTCAAGAATGGGATTTGCTCCTTCACGATAAAGAGATATTGACTTTGGGCCCACTCGGTATGACGGTATCCATTATAGTCTGGCCAGACGCATTGTGATTTAGTCACAGGAATACCGGAATACGATAACGAGAAAATGGACAAACGAGCAAAGAGGATAACGAGTGGCTTGTGTTCAAGAAGTTGTTACACATGGGTGCCAAACATCTCTCCTCTAACTTTGTCATATATCACGAAGCAAAGGGAATGGTACATGACTAAACATAATGGTTCACTCGAAGTTTCTTCGTGTATGTGCGGGAGTCAACATGGGTGTCCATGACTCCGCTGTTGATTATTGGCTATTGACAAAAGGCTGTTGACCTATGTCCGGAAGATGTTCTGAGTCATGTCCGCATTATACCGAACCTATTGGGTCACACACTTAACGAGCAGTAGTCTGTTAGAATACTAGTATGGTAGAAGGTTTAGTGGAAGCAAAGCAGAATAGTTCATACGAGTACCGGAAGTAGTTCCGGAGATTTATGGAATTGTTCATAAGGGCACCAGAAGTAGTTCTGGGTATTTAAGGTTATGTCTGGATCACTCTGGAGTAGTCCCAGGTGGTTCCGGAACATATGAGAATGGTACTGGGGAAGTCCTGGATCAACAGGAATAGTTTCCGGATAATCGTTGGGCGTCCCGACAACCTTCGCGGTCATCGGGGTGGCTTAAACTGTAACTCAGATGGTCTTGGAAACTATCCGGATGGCTCCGGAACGTCCGAGAATGGTCTCAGAAGGTCCTGTAAGTGCTCCAGAAGTGTCCGGAATGTCCCGAAACGGTCCCGGTATGTCCCGGAAGGTCCTGGAAGCTTCTAGAAGGTCATGGAAGGTTCCGGAAGGTTCCGGGAACTACCACCCACTCCCCTGCGCCTCTGGCCTTGGGGGGGCAAGCCACCTAGGCTTCCCTGGCCAGCCAAGGGGGTGGGGGAGCACCAAGGGGAGGGAATCCTCCTCCAGGTGGAAATACCAAAACCCATTATGGCAGGTTTCCGGTGGGAAGGTGTGGGAAGGTTTGGAAGGCTTGGGAGTCCAAGTTGAACTCCCAATCCTCCTTGGGCTGCGCCCTAGGCCTCCTGGCCACCTATATAAGGTGAGCCAAGGGGAGGGGGAGAGACACACAATCAATCCCCAAGGCCTATGCGCCACCCTCCCTCCTCTAAACCCCGTTGCTCCACAATTAGACCCCGGTTTAGACGCTGTTCTAGATCGGAATCCGTTAGGGTTTTCTCCCTCTAGTTTTCTCGGTGGCGTTCATCTCTGTACGGCGGAGCGCTGCTGGATTGCTGCTACGGGATGTGTGGATACTAATGGAGGGGTCGTACCTTCGACCCTTCTTCGAGGAGCTTGTTCATGGGACTTGTCCGTGGGACTAGATCGCGGGACTTGTTCGTGGGATTGATCGAGGGACTGTTCGTGGGAGAACTTGTTGGGAAACGTAGTAGAAAACAAAAATTTCGTCCTACGAATCAAGAACCCAAGATCATCCAAGAAGATTGCATACAAGGTTTTAGGTCATGGCTCACCAACCGATGTAGCCGAAGTAGAGTTGGTGAAGACCGTTGATGCAGATCCCCGCAGCTAGGAATTTCAATGACCTCCCAACCGCGAGGATATCGATCCCGCATACCGTCCCACGATCCGTTGCGCGATCTGTCCCGCGAACCGTCCCGCGATCCGTCCCGATCAAGTCCCACGAACAAGTCCCTCGAACTAGATCTCCGAGGAAGAAGAAGGACCTCGAAGAAGGATCAAAGGTATGATCCCTCTACCGGTATCCACACATCCCGATGTAGCAATCCAGCAGTGCTCCGCCGTCCAGAGAAGAACGCCACCGAGAGAAACTAGAGGGAGAATAGCCTAGCGGCGTCCGGACTAGAACGATCTAGCCCGAAGAGAATTAGAGGCGCGTGGGATTTAGCTGGGGCAGCCTTGGGGCTTTTCTGGTGTATCTTTGGGGCTACCCCTGCCCCCGAATATATAGGTGGAAGCCTGGGGTCGCAACTTGGGCGAGGGTTCTCCCCAAAGTCGGTTTTGGCCACCAGGAGGAGTCCAACACGGATTCTAGTACGAAACGCCGCGGACTACGGCGTCTAGGGGGGAAACGCCAGGGTCCCTGGCGTTTTGCCCTGGCCCCCAAGGAAAGTCTATTTCCCACCGACCTACGGCCTTGTGGACCTTCCTACTTGGCCTAGCTTCGGTTTCCGCGTCTCGGAGAGTTCCATAACCCTCCGGATACTTCCATAAGCTCCCGGGAACCTCCCGGAACCTCCCAGAACATTTTTGGAGCTCCCGGAACAATTTCCCGATGTTTCGTAACCTTTCCACAACTATTACCGAATGTTGCAAAACCTTCCGAGAGTATTACGGATGTCTTGTTACTAATTCAAGACTCTTCTTGAATGTTCCGAAATCATCCGAGACCATTCACGAATATTCTGAAACCATTCGGCACAACCTAGAACACTTCTAGTGCTACCCGGAAACACTTCCGGTTCCACCCGAAACAATTTCGGTACCCTTTCTCTTTTCATCTTCTAGTTCTCTAACAGATTACTACTCGTTAAGTGTGTGACCCAATAGGTTCGGTATAATGCGGACATGACTCAGAACATCTTCCGGACATAGGTCAACAGCCTTTTGTCAATGGCCAATAATCAACAGCGGAGCCATGGACACCCATGTTGACTCCCGCACATACACGAATAAACTTCGAGTGAACCTTTATGTTTATTCATGTACCATTCCCTTTGCTTCGTGATATATGACAAAGTTAGAGGAGAGATGTTTGGCACCCATGTGTAATAACTTCTTGAACACAAGCCACTCGTTATCCTCTTTGCTTGTTTGTCTCTATTTCTCGTTATTGTATTCCGGTATCCCCGTGATTAAATCACAATGCGTCTGGCCAGACTAGAATGGATACCGTCATACCGAGTGGGCCCAAAGTCAATATCATCGTGAAGGAGCAAATCCCATTCTTGAACTATCACAGTCACTAGCCACACCATCTGACATACCCAGAACTTATTTTACTACTTCCCATTTACGGGAGGATTCATCTAAGAACCAAAGCATGTCTTCCTGTGTGAATCAACTCGATACTCTCATGGTCTAAGGAATTACGTATATGATAACATTTCATGATATGACTTATAACGTTGTTACGATGTGATCTCTAAGTATATCATTCAATACTGGGGTCGGTTCAACATCATTGTTCTGCTAACAATATGTTCCCATTGCTACTGACATCCTTGTTACAAGAACAATGTCCATGATTAAGAAAACGTAATCATCAGTTAGCACATGAGCTGGTCTTAGAGGCTAAACCAGGGACTCTTGGTGTTTACATTTCCACACATGCAAGTGAGTTTTCTTCTGAATCTCATAGTCAGGGTCATTGCAATTATAGCACAGAAATATAAACATTAATTACGAACGTGGAAATATATATAATAACATTTTATTATTGCCTCTAGGGCATATTTCCAACAGAACTTGCGAGATCTACTTCCACTACGTCCACGAGCTTCACCAACTCTACTTCCGCTACATCGGTTGGTGAGCCATGACCTAAAACCTTGTATGCAATCTTCTTGGATGATCTTGGGTTCTTGATTCGTAGGCCGAAAATTTTTGTTTTCTACTACGTTTCCCAACAGTGGTATCATGAGCGATCCTTGATTAGATGCATGTTTAGGTCTAGATCATATGTGTGATATGAGGCATTGATTTTCTTGTTGCTTCCATATCATGTGATTTTTTCTGTGCTTGATGGCAAGTTGAGGTTTTGCTACAAGGATTGAGTTTTCCATCGATCCCTCTATGCTGCTTTCAGTATGCTGGT
Organism: Bromus sterilis; assembly: GCA_950022295.1. NCBI lineage: Eukaryota > Viridiplantae > Streptophyta > Magnoliopsida > Poales > Poaceae > Bromus > Bromus sterilis. The sequence continues at coordinate 38,635,447 of OX465598.1, forward strand.
TGCCTTGATCATGGTCTACATCAAACTCCTTGGATCTCATCTTAATCTCGCAATAGAAGATTTAACATGGAGGGGCTTGTGGATTTTACGAACTCAAATCCACACGGGGGTCACGCATTTAACGAAGTTTGGCTTGTGGCATTAGTTGCTGCACGCACCCCGTATGTTAAACTAGCAACAAAAGAAGTATCGCGTTTTGTTTTATCTAGGGTTTCTCGTTTGCCTTGTAAACCTGCTTAACAACCACGATAAAAGTTGCAACAACCCGTGTAGATGGCGATCTAACTTGTTTTTGCAGAGTGTGCATGTGATGTGGTATAGCCTTCAAGATTTGCAATGTGTTTGTATGAGATGCTATATGTTATGTAATATTTATTCGCGACCTGCATGTCGTGGTACGGCATGATGACTGGAGTCATATGATTGTCACTTAATTATGGCCTGCGTGCCAGAACTGTTTATTAGCTCGAGGCAAAGCAATAGATAGATGCAAGGTGATGATCTACGATGCGGAGTTGGACCCCGACGCACATGCCGGAAGCCGTGGTGATGGTCCCGGCGCCAAGGACAAAGTTGGTGGACACGGTGACTTCAACCACGACGACGTGAAGACAATGAAGACTTCACGAAGCAAAGGGCTATACTATATCACATAATTATATGAATTGCCTGTGATGTTTATCCCTTTGATGCACCCTTGTTTGATGCGCGGTAGTCGTATTTTATTAGGGTGATCTCTCGCAAAACAATATCAAGTTGATAGTGTTCTTCCAACTGTAGCACCGTCTATACTATGTTTCACACCGGAGCAGGTCATGTCACATGGGTGTACACGGTGTGACGCGTAAAAGGCGGGTGTGTTAAGAACACACTGCAATTACACTTGGTTGTCTTAACGGTTTGGATAAAAGTTTGCTACCGGAACACGCCCATCGAAAGATGAACAAGAATCACCTTTGGCGTGATTGGCAAGTTGGCCTACCGGTCCAGTCTAAGTCATCAGTGATGTCACATCAATGGCGGACGATTGGGTTGGATCTTGAATCACTCCAGCATCAATTACGAGAGATATTGATCTGAGTGGGAGCGCACTTAGTAATTAAATTGATTAATCACAAGTGCAACTTAATTATGAACAAAGTCTTAGTATTTGCATTATCGTTGTAGAATAATGGCTCGCGTTACCACCTTCCCAATTGATTTTGTTTAACTGTATTATCTGGTAAAAACTTTACGATTGGTACCGTATTGTGAGGACTATCCTCAATAGTGTCGAGAAGAAGCTTGTCCTATCGCAAATTTTTTATGCTCTCCCGCTGATGCTATGGATGATGTGACTTACGCCCATAATCCAAAATGCTAGAATTCCACCACAGCTAAGTGCATTGTCTTCACCACCATGAAACCCGAACTTCGAAAAGTTTGGGATAGTTATGTTATATTCATAGAACTGGAAAAAAAAATTTAGTGGTAAGACAATTAATGTTGGATATAAGATATCTAGTACAATGTATGATTGTAAGCATTAGTGAAAATGTTCACTATGCTCTAAACAAAACTGATAAGTGTGGGATCCAGAAGAACAATGATCATATGATGATGAGGATTAAGGGAAATGAAGTTCCATAGGGTGTTAGTAAGACTTACACGCCGGAAAGTCCATGGCCTGCGCCACCCTTGATCATGTGTGATCTTCTGTGAGTAGGAGTGATATTGGAAATAGAACTATGATACGTATAAAGGCAAAACGAAAGAAGACTGGAATATCCAGCTCAGAAATGAAAGTCATACGGAGTTATAGATGAATTCATTGCTGGTCAAGAGATGTAATTCTTGGGAATCATGATTAAGAAGTTAATTGTGGATTCTGTATATTGTGATTAAACTGTTGATCATCGGAATATCACATCGATTGCATATTGTTGCAACTCGATGCAAGAAATACTATGGCCTTTATGACCAGCTAATGATGAGTTTTGACACGCTTGGGAACACGGTAAAAGGTTTACTATACCGTGTGTTGACTCTATGATTATCTTCATAATTCATTTTAGAGTTGAGTAAATTGTTACTACACTTTAGCCTTGTTGCAAAACATCATTTTGAATCATGTTTGTTGCAAGAGAGTTGTTCAAAGCTATGAATAACGTAAAGGCCATACTTCCATTATGAATAGGTTGTATGTTATGAATCTTGATAATAATACTAAACATCCATAACACTGATGCTAAACGTCGCAAGACGGACAGAAATACCACATAGATGTGGCACTGCCGTTTATCACAAGTGACATAACATGCATGAAGAATTTCCATAAGTGATGGACTTTCGAGTCATATGATTATGAATCACTTGACGCTTGCGATCTTTGTCTCGAAGTAATGTGACTAAAACACCGTTGATAGGCCATACATGAACGGGCAACTAAACCATTGGTAATCATACATGATGATGTGTGTAGTCCAATAAGTGTAGTTGTGTGCAGTGGATTCCCTATCTTCACTCATGAGTTCAAGCAGATATGTGGATATCTGTTCAACAGAGACATACGTCTGAAATTTTTGAAATGTTCAAGGAATTTTAAAGTGAAATAGAAATTCATTGTAACAAGAAAATAAAGCTTCTGCAAATTAGATTGTAGAAAGTAATATTTGAGTTACAACTTTAGCGAACGTCTGATGAGTTGTGAAGAAGTGTCATAACTTGCGTCTCCCGGAACACCACTATGAGTAAATTGTTCGAGAGATGTAATCAAGCCATGTATGACACGGTAAGATCAAATATGACGTTTATCAATTTTCCATTACACTTATTAAAGTTATGTGTTAGTGACTACGACTTTTACACTGAAAAGAGCATCATCAAATCTGTTGAAATGACACCATATTAGATGTGGTATGGACTGTTAAAACCATGTTGTCTTTTCTTAAAATTTGGGTATATGAGGCATATGTTTGACATACTCAAAACCCCAAATCAGATAAGTGCTACTTTGTTAAGGTTATGCCAAAAGTTTTGGTATTCCTCTATCACTACACAAAAGCAAAACTGTTTGTTGTTAAGAACGGTGTGTTTTGAAGAAAAATAGTTTCTTACAAAAGAGTGAGTGGGAGGACAATGCAACTTGTCAAAGATTGTTGAATCTTCAGAGAAGTGCGCAGCTGAACCACACAGGTTAGACATAATTCGTACAAACATTCATGATATGTAAAACGAGATATTGTTGTTTGACAATAATAAACCTGTGATATACAAAGAAGCGTTGATGGGCCCTGACTCCGGGATTTGGCTAAATGCCAAATAATCTGAGATAGTATCCATGATAGTAAGTCAAGTTTTGAACTTGGTGGACCCTCCGAAAGACTAAAAGTCTGAAGAATATATATATGGATCTATAATTGATTCGGATGAAATTGTTTTATCCATAAAGCTCAACTCGTTGGAAAATTATTTTCTAGCAAGTTCAAAGGTTGACTACGGCGAAATAGTGTCGACCGTAGAAATGCTTTAGTCAGTTCGGGTTATACTAGCAATTACCACATATCTCATTTATAGGATATGGTAGAATGAACGTCAAAACAAAGTTCCTACAAGGAAATATAACAAAGGACGTATATGTGATACGACCGGAATGTTTTGTCGATTCAAAGGATGCTAAAATAGATGCAAGCCTTGGATGTCCAGTGATGGACTGAAGCTGGCATAGTGGAGTTGGATATTCGTTATGATGAAATTGCCAAAAGAGTTTGTTTTCATCATGAATAACGAAGATGCTTGAATGTTCAAGAAAGTAAGTGGGAGCTGAATGATATTTCTAAAACCTTATGTAGATGACATATTGTTGATTAGAAATGATGTAAATTTCTTGACACGAATAAGGACTTCATTGGAAATAGTTTTCAGTTGAAGAACTTGGGCTGATATAGCATTAGTATTGAGCACAGTGATCTATGATGATAGTAAGTGCCTGATCATGCTAAAACCAACACTACATATTGACATGATACTAAAGTAGTTTAGTATGAAATGCCAAGAAACATGTTCTTGCCGAAGTCGTGGTGAAAAGTTGTTTGTAGAAATCGGTGTTCATGAACACAGATAAGCAAAACACATGAATTGGATTTCACTCACCTATGTGTTTGGATTAATCATGTACACCATAATATGTAAAACGACCAGATATGTCCAGTGCTCCAAAAGGTTGTGAGAAAGATACCAAAGTGATCAATATGTTGATCATTGGACAAACAGTGAAAAGTTAAACTTATGATAGATAAGATATGTTTCTCGGAAAATGGAGATAATGAAGAGCTCGTTGTAACAAGTTACACCAGCTGAATTTTGATGTAAACAGTTACACCAATTCAGTCTTCATACTTACTCCGATCGATTTTCGATTTTGATTGGGATTATGTGTTTCACACGTAAAGGTGGCACAGTATGGAGGAACTATGTCAAGTATAATACTGTGGCGAATTCTATAACAGAGGCTAAGTATATTGTTGCTTAAAGAAGTAACAAGGAGGGTATTTTGAATCATAAATTCATTTATGAACATGGTATGGTTTCCTAGATACTTGAAGCTCATGGAACATTGATGAATGATTTCATGACTTATTCTAAAGGAACCAAGGTCCTGCCAAATGATTCAAACACATACAAAGCTAAACTGATAAAATTAGTGAATTTTATGATAGCGTGAAAACGCGAAGATATGCAAGATACAAACGGGCCTGAAACGCCAGATCCGATGATGAAGTCTATACCACAAATGAAGCATGTATTACACCGGTATGCCATAGGTGTAAAGTGCTCAAGCACTGACAATATTATTGACTCTAGTGCAAGTGGGAGACTGTTGGAAATATGCCCTAGAGGCAATAATAAAATGTTATTATATATATATATATTTCCACGTTCGTAATTAATGTTTATATTTCTGTGCTATAATTGCAATGACCCTGACTATGAGATTCAGAAGAAAACTCATTTGCATGTGTGGAAATGTAAACACCAAGAGTTCCTGGTTTAGCCTCTAAGACCAACTCATGTGCTAACTGATGATTACGTTTTCTTAATCATGGACATTGTTCTTGTAACAAGGATGTCAGTAGCAATGAGAACATATTGTTAGCAGAACAATGATGTTGAACCGACCCCAGTATTGAATGATATACTTAGAGATCACATCGTAACAACGTTATAAGTCATATCATGAAATGTTATCATATACGTAATTCCTTAGACCATGAGAGTATCGAGTTGCTTCACATAGGAAGACATGCTTTGGTTCTTAGATGAATCCTCCCGTAAATGGGAAGTAGTAAAATAAGTTCTGGGTATGTCAGATGGTGTGGCTAGTGACTGTGATAGTTCAAGAATGGGATTTGCTCCTTCACGATGAAGAGATATTGACTTTGGGCCCACTCGGTATGACGGTATCCATTATAGTCTGGCCAGACGCATTGTGATTCAGTCACAGGGATACCGGAATACGATAACGAGAAAATGGACAAACGAGCAAAGAGGATATCGAGTGGCTTGTGTTCAAGAAGTTTTTACACATGGGTGCCAAACTTCTCTCCTCTAACTTTGTCATATATCACGAAGCAAAGGGAATGGTACCTGACTAAACATAATGGTTCACTCGAAGTTTCTTCGTGTATGTGCGGGAGTCAACATGGGTGTCCATGGCTCCGCTGTTGATTATTGGCTATTGACAAAAGGCTGTTGACCTATGTCCGGAAGATGTTCTGAGTCATGTCCGCATTATACCAAACCTATTGGGTCACACACTTAACGAGCAGTAGCCTGTTAGAATACTAGTATGGTAGAAGGTTTAGTGGAAGCAAAGCAGAATAGTTCATACGAGTACCGGAAGTAGTTCCGGAGATTTATGGAATTGTTCATAAGGGCACCAGAAGTAGTTCTGGGTATTTAAGGTTATGTCTGGATCACTCTGGAGTAGTCCCAGGTGGTTCCGGAACATATGAGAATGGTACTGGGGAAGTCCTGGATCAACCGGAATAGTTTCCGGATAATCGCTGGGCGTCCCGACAACCTTCGCGGTCATCGTGTGGCTTAAACTGTAACTCAGATGGTCTTGGAAACTATCCGGATGGCTCCGGAACGTCCGAGAATGGTCTCGGAAGGTCCTGTAAGTTCTCCAGAAGTGTCCGGAATGTCCCGAAACGGTCCCGGTATGTCCCGGAAGGTCCTGGAAGCTTCTAGAAGGGCATGGAAGGTTCCGGAAGGTTCCGGGCAGTACCACCCACTCCCCAGCGCCCCTGGCCTTGGGGGGGCAAGCCACCTAGGCTGCCCTGGCCGGCCAAGGGGGTGGGGGCACACCAAGGGGAGGGAATCCTCCTCCAGGTGGAAATACCAAAACCCATTATGGCAGGTTTTCGGTGGGAAGGTGTGGGAAGGTTTGGAAGGCTTGGGAGTCCAAGTTGGACTCCCAATCCTCCTTGGGCTGCGCCCTAGGCCTCCTGGCCACCTATATAAGGTGAGCCAAGGGGAGGGGGAGAGACACACAATCAATCCCCAAGGCCTATGCGCCACCCTCCCTCCTCTAAACCCCGTTGCTCCACAATTAGACCCCGGTTTAGACGTTGTTCTAGATCGGAATCCGTTAGGGTTTTCTCCCTCTAGTTTTCTCGGTGGCGTTCATCTCTGGACGGCGGAGCGCTGCTGGATTGCTGCTACGAGATGTGTGGATACTAATGGAGGGGTCGTACCTTCGACCCTTCTTCGAGGAGCTTGTTCATGGGACTTGTCCGTGGGACTAGATCGCGGGACTTGTTCGTGGGATTGATCGAGGGACTGTTCGTGGGAGAACTTGCGAGATCTACTTCCACTACGTCCACGAGCTTCACCAACTCTACTTCCGCTACATCGGTTGGTGAGCCATGACCTAAAACCTTGTATGCAATCTTCTTGGATGATCTTGGGTTCTTGATTCGTATGTCGAAATTTTTTGTTTTCTACTACGTTTCACAACAGTCAAGTCTTGGGTGATGGCGGAGTTCATTAGTCCCAATATTGAGATCATGATCCGCGCAAAGAAGAAGATCGTATCATCCTCGATTAGGTCAACAACCATTAGAGCAACGAGGCGATCATGGCGAGGTTGCAAATGAAAATCTACGCCTTTACAAGGCGGTGGTGGAGTAATTCTGGAAGAGAGGCCACGAGTTTGATAAAAAACAAAAAGAGAAGAGGAGGCGGTACCCTAGATGATCAAGATTAAAGAGGGAGAGAAGGACGAAGACGTTTCCAGAATGAGCTTGAGGATGAGAGTGATTAGTGTGTTTGTAATAATCTAGTCCATAAAATTACGTCCAAATTTTTAAGTATAGATTGTTTTAGCTTATTTCATGTTTGAATCATTTGATGTTTAAAAGTTTAAACTGATGTAATATGTATCATTTAGTTTCTTTGTTTGTTTTAAGAAATGATGTTTGAGTGTTTTAAAACTAGGAGAATACCCCGCGCGTTGCAGCGGAAATATCTATAACAACTTGAATCTAAATTGAAGTGTATAACATGCATGTAAATAAAAGTGGATTACATGGATAAATTATTGGCTACAATAGTGAATGATGTGGATAGCTTACATGTTGAGATAGATACCATAAATGCATCTTAGTAAGTTTTTTTAGTAGATGATATGGACAAATGATTGGTTAGAATAGTGGGTGATGTGAATAGCTTGCATGTTGAGATAGACACTATAAATGCATTTTACTGGGGTTTTACTTTAATTATAAAAGATATAGATAGGCAATTGTTGGAAAAGTATTGTTTTGTTTGTTCTATAAATCATTCTTATTACCTTACTTTCTCCGTATTAAAATATAGGTTGTTGAAGTATACTACAACTAGTACACTTCAACTACCTATATTTCAAGTATAAGTGAAGTAATTGTTACTTTTATTTTTATATATTAAATAATCCGGTTATTGAAGATTCTGCAAGACGTTTCCACGATGGGATTGGTACACACAAAGCCATTTTGCCCTGCTGGGACACAGCCGATCCTCCTCATCATCCACCACCCGGACCTACGTACGTACATTACGCAAATGCATGCATGATGCATCTCGTTTCCATCCGGGCGAACCACAAACCAGCAGGGTACAGAGGAGCACGTACGGGGACCGTGTGATTGGGTTGTGTCCGATCACGGCCGTGGGGCGGGGTGCAGGCAGATCGAAGGCGACGCGGATGGACGGACGTACGGCGATGTGCGTGCATGCGGTTGGCGAATGGCAACCAGCTGTGCGTAATCATGGCTAGGGAAAATATCACACACGTCGACTTCTGCTCCCTCTGCACTGCACTGCTTGCTGCTTGGACTTCGTGACGGTCATGTCGGCTTGCTCATTCCATGCTACACCTCCTGACTAGTTTCATTATCTACTTTTCGTTTCGAAAATATTACTACTGGCGCTGCACGTTTTCACTAATCTTAGCAAGTGTTAGTGCTCACCGCGTGTGCCGTGCCCGTCGTTATGAGGCCTATGCAATAAATGATGTAGAGGGCCAAATCAACTATGCTGAAATCAGCGTGTAACCACTGCGAGCTTATGACATCTACGATCACAGTTGGTTACTTTTATAGCAATGGAGTCACCCACTCAGCCAGGTTTTGTATCTACTACTAATATAAAAAGCACTAGAGGGACTGGAACATTTAATCTCGTACGTCCAATGTTATTTATCTAACGAACCATATTACATTCATGTTGTATGGCACAACACACCTCATCGCTCAACACCGCAAAAGAAAACCCTTCGCTATAACAAATCTAATCCCACGCGAATCTAATCTCAACGCTCTGTCGCCGCCGACCCCCGCCCTATACCCGCCGCCGCCGACCCCCACCGCTGACCCAGGCCCCATCCCCGTCACCACTACCCTGCAGCCGCCCCCATCCCCGCCGCCACTCCCCTGCCAGGACCCCCGTTAGCCCCTGTCGTCGCTCCATCCCCGCTGGCCCGCCACTCCTCTGTCAGGAGCTCCGCTACTCCCCTGTCGCCGCCCCCATCCCCGTCGGCAAGCGAGACGACCAGTGTCACGGACGCCACAGTAAGGGGATAGTACAACTAGGACCACGCCAATCCCTTGTCGCCGCCTCATCCCTGACCGTCGGCTTTGCTACCCCCGCCCGTCTTCATCGATCTGAACGGTTGTGCCACCCCCGCTGTCGGGGATGTACCCCGGCAAATCTCATGGTCAGGGACCTTGGGTTAGTCATGAGAGGCACAGGTTGGACGATAGCTCGTCGGCTAACAAGAGGATACGTTCCTGCTCGATATTATTGCTTGGAGATGATGATTACAGGGGAGCCAAGGCTAGTGCGCACAAGGCTAGGGTTACAGATTGTGTATCGCTTGTCCCCTGACGTCTCCCCTCCAAGCCCTTATATACTAGGCTAGGTCTCGGGGAGTCTGTCCATGATTACAGATGAGGTTTCCTAACCCTAATCTCATTCCGTACGGCAAGTTTACACCTTCCTTATGAGTCGCGGACTCCTACGTCGGTACCACTAGTGGGCCGAGGCTGGGCCCAGGCGGCATCTTTGTGGGCCTTCTGTCTTCGGCTACACCGGGTAGGCTCATCCGTAGGAGTCGTGGGGTCACCCCCTCGTCACCCGCCCTTCCTCTGCCTCACCGGTTGTGCCGCCCGGTAAGCCTGCATCCACCCGCCGGCTTCGCTGCTCCGCTCTTCTTCGTCGGCCTGAACGGTACAAGGGGTGACCCGGTGCTTGCCGAATCTTTTTTGCTGTCTGAATTCTACCGTTGTACAACCAGCTCACACCTCCCCATATGTGTACATAGGACAAATCAGCACTGCGAATATATTTGTACCAATTTGTTTTGATATTTTCACAAAATTTCATAACAATTGATCCACAAGAAATTTGGTTCGCCTATCTCTAATCTACTTGCAGCAGTCTGTCATTCATTGCCAATTTTGATTTATGGGATTCGGTGGCACACGACTTCTAATTATAAGTTGAACGTGGAAGCACTGTGTTTTTCTTGTGATAACTCACCATGAACGAACAGCCGGTGCATTGACATCTCTTACTGAGTAATAAAAAAATATCATTTTCAGTTTGGATACTTGTTTATTGGACTAGAGAATGCATATGTACGGTTGAATTGCCAATTTACTCTTTGTTTGGTGATAAGAGTTTGTTCTCACATTAGCATACATCTAAACTTCTAGATCCATTTTTCATATGTGGTGGGTCAAAGCACCCATCTTTGTCCTGTTTGTGTCTGAGTATGTATGTTTTTTTAAGAATCATATATGCTTCGAGCCGACTTGCGGGTAATGATGGAAATCACTTGGAAGTTAGAGGAGGTGTGTTCTTGCAGATTGCTCAAAATAACTTTTCTCTATCGTTGTATTGTAACTCTGAAATTTAGTTTGTGTTTTCTGAATTAATGCATACACCACATATGGTTCAAGGTTTCCCGCATCTCATTATCCTTTTCTTGGCAATTCAATAATCTGTAGTACATCAGGAATTGCTGAAAGTTCAGAGCACTATGTGGTGTTTCTTAGTCTGATCACATATAACATAAGAGACATCCATATATCAGGCAACAATCATTGTTCAAGGTTTAAATAAGGATCTTTATTATCTTCACATCTCCCTTCCAGGGAGGCACACACATTCAAAATAAGAAAAAAAATGAAATACGATGCAACAATATTGAGTGTTTCTGTCTACCCGTAGGCATTTGTAATATATTTGTGGAAATCACTAAATGGAGAGAACAGGTTGCATCATTCCATATAATCTGTTTAACTGGTGTTTTAGCACTTTGGATTTTATTGAGAAGCTACAAAAAAAGTTTAGTGCAAACATGATCAGTGTGAAAGGGATACCACTAAGCAGAAATTCTTATGCATTAATTCTTTGCAGTACATAGTGTCAAGGATGCTCTAGGACTAGCAGATAAAATTCATTGTTATTGCAATGCAAAGTGCATCTTAAAAAAAGAAGTGCCAAAGTGTATATGTTGGATGCTCTATCTATTTATCTTTAAGAGAGACATGCCAAAGTGTATATGTTGGATATGCTATGGCCTATACGTGAATTCAGCAGTATCCCCTATTTTTTTATTAAAAAAAGAAAAAAAAACTGCAGGGTACAACGGGATACGTATGGGACACAGTTGGGATACGACCTGACCCAGTACTTGTAACCAGGGGCGTACCCACGTTGTACTTAGGGGGTGCACAGGACACCGGGTAAAAATCATTGCCCTTTGTTTATTCTATTCAAATGTAGTGTGTGACACCCCTAACTTTGATGAAAATTCTAGATAATTGCTTAGTGTGACACCGGGTTAATTTTGGTCTAGGTCTGCCCCTGCTTGTAACCCTATTTTGCAGGTACGCAACCAGCCAGTCACCAGTCACCCCTCTCCATATTAGAACGAGGTGCAACTTGGACTCGAGGTAGAAGCGACCAGTGAAGAGTGAGCCCTCCGTCGCCGCAAACACCTGGAATGGTTGGCTACTGTTTCCCAGCACCAGCAGTCCATCAACATCTCCCCCATTGGAGGTAACCCAATCCCTCCCCAAGCCCACGACGGCAGCCTCTGATCTTCAATCTTCATCTCTTTTATTTTGATTTGTTCCAATAAGATGTTGCCTGCTGGTCTGCTGGATGCTTCTTGTGCTTGCTACTCTTTGAATAATTGTGTTGCTGTTGTTTGGTACCCATTCTGTGTTTCTTCAATCTTGATTGACGATTGTTGCTTGGGTTCTTGCTGTTAGGTAGCACGGCGTCAGGGAGCGGCACAACCGGTAGCCAATCATACGGGGGTGAGGGTCAAGAGCAGTCTGGTCCTGATTGTCTATTTAATGTGTTTTGAAAGATGCAACTTGCAATGACATGGGGGGATGAGAATTAATCAAACACTTCATAAAAGAGACAACAAATGGGGTAGTATTCTATTCTTATATTTTTCTCATTTTTTTTGTCTTAACTCCATATTACATGATGTATTTTTATTTTATTTTATATATACCCGCTGTATCCCCGAATGGCTGTTATTGGGAAATGCCATATCCCGTGTCCCTGTATGCGTATCGTCGTGTCTCCATCCGTGTATCTGTGCTTCCTAGTTGTTTTATGAATGCTTTCAGGTGAGACACAGGCATGCACACACTTCATAAAAAGTTCACTTTTGTATTTGGTCAAGAACCATGCATGAGAAGAATAAAGATTTTTGTTGTATTGGTTTTTATATCTGAACATATTGTTACTGTTTTTGCTGCCGCAACATGCAAAATCTGGTGCGAGAGGCTATGGAGTTGTGATCTAGGATGTTCCCATGTCCGAGAATATGTTATCTAAGATCTTCAAACACTCTCAAAAGGTGAGTCACAACGAAAAGAAGAATTGGCCATTTTTTCATTTGCTAGAGGAAATGGGTAGCATAAATATTTTTTATCCAACTCCAACAACGTCAATAATAGGCTATTTTACATTACACATAATTATTACTGCAATTGAAATATCTTTATGTGTATGTTAGTTCTTATATATATTTGTAATGTAATCTTTATCGAGACATGCATTTGTACATGCATGCTTCAGTAATAATTATCTACGAGTGACATGAGCATACAATTTTTTCAATAAGACATAGGCTTGAAAATTTTCTCACATATGTTGAAGGTTTTCATTCATATATATTTTTTTCTAGAAAATATTATATAAAAAATAATAAGAAAAAATATGTTTATAATCACACGTGCGTTGCACGTGCAAGCTTACTAGTAACTCTTAAAAGCAGCACTGATAAGTGCCGGCGATAACATTGCAAAATTTCATTTTTAATGGTAGTCTTCGTGTGTCGAGTCGTGGCTTTTAGAATGAAAACCTAAGGTCTAATATTCGTTGGTTGTGTCTGGATATTTCTTGCTGAAGGAATTGTGTTGAAAACTCAAACTTTTTCCAGAGTGAAAACCTAAGATCTTGGATCGGGCAATGCCGTTACTTGTGCACTGTTCTCTTTTTGAAAGCATTGTTATTGAAGACATCTATGCTTTTTAGATGTTGTATTTGGTGATGATTGGTGTGCTATTGTTGAGTGGAGTTGATCGCTATAGCGGGTTCTTTTTTTGTTGTGTGCATCTTGAATATCTATCGATATCTTGTAGTTGTAGAGGTTGGGTGTAATGATATCTTCACGATATTAATGTATTCCTATTTTTGAAAAAAATTAGAGTCCCGAACATCTCTCCAAAGGAGCTAGACTAACCCTAATCACTTCCGTCCTTGGTGCCCTGGTAGTTTATTTTATATCTGTTTTTAAACTCCCCGTGAAAATTTTGAAAAAATTAGACGCTCTCTGACGTGCTTTCTTCTGGACTAACGAGAACACCTGCACTGGATCTAAATGCTTGATCGCTTGGAAAAATGTGTGCAAACCTAAGAAATTTGGTGGTCTTGGCATTAGAGACTTGAGTTTTCAAAACAACTGTCTCCTCTCCAAAGTAGCCTTCAAACTGCTGCAATTGTCTGACCTACCTTGGATTAGATGGTTCCACCACAACTTCTCCATAAACATCGCCACTAAAACTAGACACCACTCCTTCCTTTGGCTAGTAGTTAATAAGAAACTCCCAAACCTCATCCTCTCCACCTCTGTCTCCATATACAATGGCCTCTCTACTTTTTTTTGGCTAGACACTTGGCTCATAAACAAACCACTCAAAGATATATTCCCAAGCCTTTACTCCCACTCGGTTGATGACAAGGTGTTAGTGGCCACTGTTTTGAATTTGGGTTTATCGACTAACCTACGGAATCGCCTTTCCAATGTAGCTGCGCAAGATTTGGTTGTTGTGCTCTCTCTCCTGCAAGATTTTTCGCGAGTGGATCGGACTGATGACAGCCGTCTCATCCACGACGCCACGTTCTCCTCCAAGAACCTCTACAAGAACATCATGCTGGAGAACGTCCAAGACCAGTTCACACCTCTCATTTGGGAATCAAAAGCACCAATCGAGGTCAAGATCTTTGCCTGGCTTCTCTCCCGGGACCGGCTCAATACAAAAGGTAACATGAAGCACAAACACATGGCGGCTGATGCTAGTTGCCCACGTTGATGTGACCCCTTTGAGGATGCGATCCACCTCTCCTCCTTCTTCTCCCACTCGGCGCAGGTTTGACTTGCCTTGGGCCTCACGGCACCCACCACCCTCGGCCAGCTTTGGGTGATCACGGCTCCGCCTCCCCTCAACCCGGACGTGTGGTCTACTGTCGCCTTGGCTATCTTGTGGAAGCTCTAGGAGTCCAAGAATGTTTTCACTTTCAGAGGTGAAAAGCACTCGGCTAAGCAAACAGTAAGGAACATAGTAGATGAGATCTCTCTTTGGCTATTCAGATTCAAAAATTGTAATGAAAGAACTGCCGCTAGGTCCTGGCTCTCCTTCCTCTCTTCCAAAATTCAAGCTCTCCCCTGATGTAATGAGGCCTTGTCCTCTGGTCCGAGAAGTGCAATACATTCAGGTGGGGAATCTCTCCCCCCGGTGATCGTTAAAAAAAAGATCCATCGTCCTCATTATCATTGGTGGCTGAACGACATGGCGGCACCTCCTTGTCCTCCATTTGCTCCAGTTTCGCTAGGGCATCGCCCTACTCCACGAGGCCCTGATGGAGAAAGCGGCAGTCTACGATCATCTTCGATTTCGAGTGGATGGAGTTTAGGAGGATCTACTGCTTGCCTGCCTTCTTTACCTGAGTGAGCACGAGCCTGTCCTCCCTCACAAATGCGACGGTAGCACGGGCTATTTACATCCGGTTTGGATGGCGGTCCAATTATAGGATAGGAGCATAGGGTTCTAGTCCTATTTTTGCCGGTTGTGGCCATGATTTTCTTGTGATTTAAGTTGTATCGAACATATTTACTTGTTTTAATAAGATGGTTGCATGCATTATTTTGATGCAGAGGCCGGGGATAAAGCCTCCTTTTTCAAAAAATAAATAAATTGCATAGTGTCTTGAACAAGATACGTGCAGATTCAAACAAAAGCATGAAACACCCTTCTAACATATTGAGTATGTTAGGTCATTTTCAACACTAACCCTTATAACAAACACCACATATGTTCGTAGATCGCCGGAACTAGTTCGTAAAGAGTGATACAGGAACCGACAATTCAGCCGTAGCTGCAAAAATCCAGAGGTATTTCACCGAAAATTTATCGGAAGAATTTGAACGAAAGTCGTTAAAATCCAGATATAATTTTCGAACTCCACGCCGTCACAGTTCACCTCCATCTTCTCGATCGACTAGGTTGGCTCTTTGACGTCATTTGGCGGCCTATGCTTCCACCTCACACTTCAAAAAAAAAATCAAGAATCACCTTTTATTTCGTTATGATGGGATTCGTCAAAACGGCCGCCTCGACCTCGCGCTTCTTCTGAATCTCACTGGCTAGCTATAGCCGGCGCGCTGGACTTAGCTCCTCCTCCTCTTCCTCCTGGTGAGCTGCGCCGACGGTTGTCCTGTTCAGCCATTCACCGGACCTCCTTCTCCTCCTCTTCCTCCTGGTGCGCTGCGCCGACGGTCCTCCTGTTCAGCCATTCACCGGACCTCCTTCTCCTCCGCCTCCGCCAGAAGCTTCGCTCAAAGGCTGTAGCTACAGATCGAAGCAAAGAAAATAAATAAACAAGGAGCTGTTGCATTGCCGCCAGAAATTGCTATACGTCTCGATCGTTTGTTAATGCCCTCTTGCTGTACGTGAGAGGCTATGTCGGGGTAGTCGGGCGTCTCATTTTCCATCAAGAAATTGGTCGCTACTCGCTACAGTGCCGTCCTCCTGCCATGTCTCCTCTCCTCTCCTCTGGCGCCAACTCACACGCATTACTCTACTCCGGGCTGGCAAAGTTCGAAGAAGCATCCATCAGGCACGCTCCGCTCATCTCCAAACCCCCTATATAAACCCACACAACCTGCTCATTCCACTCACACAACACACAAACTTATTTCCTCATCTTCATCTCAGTTGGTTCTAGCTTAAGGCATGGCTCGCATGGCGGTGTCCGTGCTGGCTGTCCTGCTCGCATGCTCCGTCGTTGCGTCCGCGAGCTTCGACAAGGAGTTCGACATCACCTGGGGTGACGGCCGCGGCAAGATTCTCAACAACGGCCAGCTTCTGATGCTGGGGCTGGACAAGGTCTCCGGCTCCGGGTTCCAGTCCAAGCACGAATATCTCTTCGGCAAGATCGACATGCAGCTCAAGCTCGTCCCCGGCAACTCCGCCGGCACCGTCACCGCATACTACGTAATTAACCCATTCATTCCTCTTTCTCGGTCTGTCTCGGATAGATGACACGCGAAGTGCCTAACTCTTGATGGGTTTGAATGTGCAGCTGTCGTCTCAGGGGCCGACGCACGACGAGATCGACTTCGAGTTCCTGGGCAACGTCACCGGCGAGCCCTACACTCTGCATACCAACGTGTTCACGCAGGGTCAGGGCCAGCGGGAGCAGCAGTTCCGTCTCTGGTTCGATCCCACCAACGACTTCCACAAATACTCCATCCTCTGGAACCCCAAGCACATCATGTAAGCTAGTTGATTCATCGCCATTCCCCAGCCTTCTTTTTCGCAGCAGAGTACTGATTTTGGTGTAAATGCATTGTAGCTTCATGGTGGACGACATGCCGATCAGGGACTTCAAGAACATGGAGGGAAAGGGCATCGCGTTCCCCAAGAACCAGCCCATGCGTCTCTACTCCAGCTTGTGGAACGCCGACGACTGGGCCACGCAGGGCGGCCGCGTCAAGACGGACTGGTCTCACGCCCCATTCTCCGCCTCCTACCGTGGCTACAAGGCCGACGCGTGCGTGGTCACCGCAGGCGGCCGGCCGCGCTGCGGCGCCAGCATTAGCACGGATGGTACCGGCTCTGCAGCCGCCGGCGACTGGTACAACCAGGAGCTGGACCTGACGAAGCAGCAGCGGATGCGGTGGGTGCAGAGCAACTACATGATCTACAACTACTGCACCGACCCCAAGCGCGTCGCCATGGGACTCCCCGCCGAGTGCTCCATGTAGTCCATCTCCATCGAGCAGCCCCATGATCGCCGGAGGAAGACGGCCGGAGATGTGGTGCGTCTGTATAAAATCTCCAAATAAGTGGGGAAAATGTGAAATGTAGCCGGTCGGGGGTAGATTCTTCTGTTTCCGTTTGGTCTTTGTCACGCCGTTCTCGTGTGTAATATATGCATCATCTTGTTCTGTTCTTGGAGATTTTGTTGCTCTCTGTTCCACACTTGCACTTCGCAATTGCTTGATTGGGTTGGATTATTCATTGGTGGTACGTTTACTGTATGTTCAACTTATCTTCTTGAGTGAGTCCTTGACCAGGTGATAGTGATATGGGTACGCTGCTGGACATGCAAAGTGATAAGGAAGTGAAAGGGGCTCGCAGTGAGCCGTCAGGTGCTCATCCACTTCTGTGATACACTGAGCAGACGTAAGAGGCGTTCGGATCGGCAAGAGATCAATCGAATTGCAGACCGCCCCGCTGTTTGAAGGTGTTGCCTTATCTTTCCGATCTGAATTCCAGTAACAGTGTATACAACCACTACGATGTCCTGATGCCGATCTACCCATGACTGACCTTAATTGTTGTACGTGGCGCAATGATAAACCCAAGAAGTGGAGACCTGCAATCTTCTCAAATGCATGAACTCGGACAAGGGAGACGCATAATTGGGTGTCCCCGGAGTTATTTAGGTGGGGTATGCAGCATGCTACATCATCACTCAGGATACTTGGTTGTTGCCTTCGTCGTATCCTGTTTCAGGCTTGCAAGATTTCCCTAGGCCACTTCCAACGCTATTTCTTAAAACGGACACCACATCCATTTATGATCCGGTTCAAGTCAATCCACACACACATCCATCTATGATCCGGTTCAAGTCAATCCAAGCTTGTTGATGTGGAAACCGATCATCCAACCTTGATCGCAAATGTCAGCCTCTAAGAATTAAAAAGAAATGATAACACTTAAGATAATTATAAAAAATAACATAATTCATTCATAAATAGCATCATTTGTTCATAAATAGCATAATTTTAAGAACTGATTGAATTCAATTAAAATGAAGCTCTCCTCAAAATGAGCAGAATCTATTCGATAGAAGTTGTCTCCTCAACTTCAGCCAACAGTGCATCAATTTAAATGGTCTACCCTCTTTTTCATTGATACTACACGACAATGCGTCCAGAGATCTCCATAGCTGGGACGCCCGGCTGCATCGTATTATTCACTTGACTAATCACATAGTGATACTTGTTGACGGAGTTGTAGATAGTGTGTGTCACCGTTGTGATTTTGCTCATGAAAGGAAGAATGAACACTTCCCCAAAAACTTCTACCCGCTTGCTTCCTGCCTTGGAAGTTCGCAGATACGGACAACCAAGCATCGTACAACAACTCATCCTCATCACCGAATGTGTTGCCATCATGATCTATAGGAACAATAGGGCGATAAAAAAATGCTCAATAGCATCTGAACGGACACCTGTTGAGCATGATATCCATTATAGACGGCGACGGCAAGGAAGCGCGGTGTACCTGGTTGCGGATGGATCCGAAGTGGGTGGTGACGCGGTACTAGGTGGTAGGCACGCTCCTACATGCGGCAGAAGTCTGAGACGACGATTAGAGAAAACAACGACAATGGAGCGAGGAGGGTGTGGATGCAGAGTAACGGGCTAGAGCAAGGGGGAGTGGGGTGAAAACTGAACCGTGAGGGGGGATTTGAGTGCATCGGGGGTATTGAAGTAATACGTGTCTGCGGTTCAGACTCCCGCAAAGCTCCCTCGGGTTGGTTCATATTTGCGAGAAATGGATATGCAGACCAATCCGCGGATGGATACAACACCGTGTTGGATGAAAAAACTAGTCTGGACAGTCCAATCTAAACTGATGTCGGAGGTTGGAGGATTGGAGATGCCCTTATCATTTTTTATGCTAAACTTCCTTACCATTTCATACTTTCCAAATATAAATACAATACCTATTGAGTAAGAGATGATGAAAACAATAGAAAAACTATCTCATTTGTTGACGAGAAGACCGTATCATAGAGTGATCTTGAATAAGATCGATGGGTCTAGAGGAGGTCCATTATTATTGTTTCTACACATGCATATGTTGGGGTTCGCGGAAGAAAACAATAATTTTTCTAATTAGCGTTCCCGTTGCCCAAGATCTATCTAGCCGTATTACCGTAACGAAGAGACTTTCGAATAACATACCTCGGGGTGCAGTCTATTGCGCGGGAAACGTTCCCGCAAACGTGGTTGGTGTAGTCGAACGATGTTCACAGCCCCCTGGTTGTGTTAGCACCCGGTTGGGTGGAGTGCCACACGTGTAGCACCTCGTAGTACTCGCACACGTACGAAACTCGATGACGACCTCCGATCCAGCGAAGGTGGCGGAAGTAGACCTCCGAAACCGGAGTTTCAGCAGCACGGCTACGTCTATTTGGTGGAGATGTCTCAATCCCACTACAGGCTCCAAACAAGGGGAGCCCACCGTGGAAGATACGAGGGAGTGGACAAGACCGGAGAAAAGCGACCTCAATTTGGGATAATATTTATTTCTCCACAAATATATGGATTTTTGGCTTAATTAAATAAGTGCACCCTCCGCATCTATATATGAGGGGGGAGGGCACCAACCCCTCTCCCCTAGCAAGGTGGGACTAAACTCTCCATGCTATGGGGTGGCCGGCCAAGGGGGTGGGGGCTCACCCCTCATGGGCCAAAGGCCCATGGCGCCCCCTCTCCTTTTCTTTTCTTTTTATTTTCCTTTTATTTCCATAATGGGGTTCTTTCATAAATAAGACTCATTGCATTTTTATTTATAAATAAAATGTTTTTAATTATTAATTCATTTAATTAATAAATAAAACATATTTTTTCATCTCCCGGTGATCCGAAACACCTTCCGGCTCACTTCGAACATCCTTCGGACCAACACGGAACATTTCTGGTATGTCTTCCCTTGTTCTTCGGTAACTCCTATAGTTCTGAAAAAGTCTCTGATAAACATCGAGCCCTTAACTGTGTTATCCTACGATCCGAGAACACTCCATTCATGATCGAGATGAGGCTACGGTCAATGATCATCAGCGGGACCTGGATGCCCATAATGACCCCTGTGCATTCCGGATATTAAAACCGATTGAACCGTCACGTCGTATAGCATTCCCTTTGTCATTGATACTAGATAAGTACGAGATTCGATCAATGACATCCTATGTCTGGTTCTATCTCGTCATCGACAAATCTTATTTCACTCGTTCCGTGATATTCATGCCCGTGACCTAGTCACACGCTGCGCAACTTTATGGATGCAATCTCACCGAGTGGGCCCTGAGTATGTTTACATTTACATGGATTGACAAATCCCGCTCTTGAATCAAAACTCCTCAACATATATCAATGGAATACCCGAGATACACTTTTATGGCCAGCATATTTCAGTCAGGCGGTGGATGTAGGTCAAAGCATCCGAGAAGATAGCAACTATGCATGATCTCACGGTCTAAGGAACGGTTTACTATGTTCTTTAATTACAACACTGAACATTCATGAGTTCATCATGTTGCAATACTTACGTTGGGTAATGTTCATCACGTCATTCATCTAATGAGGTGACCTCACAGTTAATTGACTTGATTGTCCATGATCGTGAAACCATGATCATCAGTTGACCATGAACTAGTTATATAGAAAGAGGGTAACTAGGAACGTTGGTTGTTTCTATAACACACATGTATCATTGTTTCACTGATACAGTTCTAGCATAGTATGAAACTGATTATGAACTTTCTTAGATATATTGGAATAATCATATATTATTTTCCTCTAAAGCATATACCCAACAACATATACTGCCATGCCACCATTGTTGGCAAATCTCAAGACACAGAAGATTGTTGATCTTCTGATTCGTGCAAAAAATGTTGTTTTGCACAAACCATGAAGGGGGAAAACATCATGATTGTTATTACAAAGAAATTGATCCAAGATCGTACATTGATGTACACCATATTTTCTTAACTATTTGAATGATTGCAAATGATTGCGAACTAGTATGCATTTCTACCAAAGGTAAACAAGTTGTATAGCTATATGAGACAGACATCGTTGATTCGGTGCCTATATGCATCTGCACCTAAGGGAATTCAAAATAAATAGTAAAAAAATCACAAAAATGTAAAAACTTTAGGCATTCAAGTTTCTCATATGAAGAGAGTGCTTGCAAAATTTTATGGTGTTTGAACATCCAAAGAGCTCGTGCCAAAAAAACATAAATTTTGGGTGTGTGAGAAGCTGTGAAAAACACTGTTTAGAGTCGATTTTATCTTTTTTTGCTACAAGCTATTCAAATATCTAAACACCATGAAATTTTGCACACATGAGCATCTTGGATGCCTAAATATTTCAGATTTTCCATTTTGATTACTATTTTTTGAATGTACTATTCACCAAAAGTATATGAGTTCCGACTTATATTTGAATTTATCTATGATATGTAATTATTCATGTACCCACTTACTTATTTTTTTCAAAAGTTTGAGAGAAAACCTCAAAACTTTCGCCTCCTAGTGCGAACCGACTCTCTACCATTCGATATGCGCACAGATCTGGAAGCAGAGGGATGAGACAAGTCAGTTGTTAGCACAAAAATAAAGGGTACTATGGAAAAAAAATCAAATATCCCATGGCAATATTTTTATAGGTAGCATGGCAATTTCAATGTATACACCATGTCAACAAAATGTGTCGAAGTGCATCCTAGGTTCTTGAATTATTTCGAAGGTGCTATGTAGGTCCTCAAACTATGAAAATCATCATCCAATTCCTCGAAGTGCAATATGTGAGCCATCTAGGTCCTCAAACTACTCCATCTCTTCCAGAATATAAGGTGTATTATTTTTCGTGCAATTCAAACTTATATATATTTAAACAAGATTATAAAGTAATATATCAACATCTAATATATAAAATAAATAAAATATGAAAATAAATATCTTGATCGGTCTAATGATGAAAATTTGATATTATAGATATTTATTTATTTTCTACAAATTTGGATAAACATGCACATGTTTGACTTTTGAAAAAATTTAATACACCATAACTTTTTGAACGGAGGGAGTACTTTTGAAGTATCATGTAGGTGCTCAAACTATTTTAAGGTGTCACATATGCACACACTTTTTGCACTTCGAAAGATCTTTGAGGATCTGGATGACATTGTTCATTGTTCGAGGACCTACATGATACCTCTGAAATAGTTCGAAAACCTAGGATGCACTTCACTTTTTTTATTATAGGATGAGGATGATGACTATTGTATCACATACACTATTACAAGTTTATTTGCCATAACATGAAAATTCTTGTTCTTTAGCATTAATAGCATGGACAATTCAATACTTTGGTCATGTATATTTTTCTAATAGCTCATAGCATGTTTTTTGTACGTAGCATGGTAAAAAAAATACAGCATGGCAATTTTCAGCTAGAGTATGTCAATTGAATAACATGACATGGTATTATATACACCATGAAAAATTATATTTTGCATAACATGCCAATTCTTGTTTGTAAGTATGAATATATATTTTTGCCATGTGTCCATGTCAATTATAGATAAACTTTTTTATATCATAGAAATTATAGAAAAATATTTTTTACTTGTTTTCATGCAAAATTAGGCCTTTTTCTCCTTCAAATGTTGTTATTATTGTAATTGTATCTTCTTTGATTTACATGTCAATTTTAATATTTTAATTGTGTTCATATGTTCTCGTGGCAATTTCACAATTGTTTGGATTTCAAAACAAGGTGTTTTTTGCTACTTATTCTCATGGCATTTGTTATAATTGTATGTTCTTGATTACATGACATTTGCAATGTTACAATAGTGTTTCATCTTTCATATTGTCTCATGGGAATTTTGCAATTTTTTAGACTTCAAAACAGGGAATTTTCTTGCAACTATTTTTTTTATTATAGGTAATTTCCTGTGCGTTGCAACAGAACATAAATATTCTAATGGTTGAACACTAATCGTTGCATCGATTTATATGCAATCTTATTGGTTTAAAATGTTGTAATATGTCAAGCGGGGAGCTAAATTCATTCAAATTTTAGGTTGAGCGCTATTTAAATAACTGAAAAGTAAAATGAGTGTAAGGAATGATCCTGGGGTGTTTAATTATATGAGTGAACGCAAGATCATGGGTTGTTTAATTGCATGGTTGAAAGGAAAGAAGACTGGATGGTTTAAATTGTGCTACAAAGAAACGGAAAGTGATGAATGTGTGATCGTACATAATGAATAACAATAATCATGGATGGCTTAATGAAAATATTCTTGACGGTTTAAAGAATGCTACAAAGGAAAGCGGTGTTGCGTGGTGGATGGTTTAATTAGTATTAGAGTGACTGGTGGGGCATACATGGTTGAAGAAAACCTTGGCAAAACACCAAGGAGGAACCGTGAAGAACCGTTAGTCTTTTTTTAGAGAGTAGAGACTAGTGGAATTTTTTATCATTTTTTTAGCATAAAACATCCAAAAAGTTAACCTGGGCTATGGGTCTCCTGGGAGCACGCCGGGACGGACCGAGGGTTTGCTCCATT
Source organism: Bromus sterilis (assembly GCA_950022295.1). Classification (NCBI taxonomy): domain Eukaryota; kingdom Viridiplantae; phylum Streptophyta; class Magnoliopsida; order Poales; family Poaceae; genus Bromus; species Bromus sterilis. Next base: position 38,659,167 of record OX465598.1, read on the forward strand.
GTACCTCCCAGAGCGAACTAGAACGTTTGCACCGGCGAGCTTCTTACCCACCATTCACGCTAAATTGGGATCTTATTTTTTTGGTTTCTATTTGTCTTTTGTTGTTAAGCAATTGATCATTATAGGTTTGTGTAATCCTAGAATAAAAAATGTGTAATTGGACATTGCATTTTCTGAAATTTTTATTTGCAAATATTTCCTGTATAATATTGGGTCAAGAAATATATGCAATTGAGTTGTTGCACATTATGTAGCGTGAAATTTCATTCATTATTTTTTGTTCATTTTTGTTTTAGAATTATTCAATTGGGTTCTTTGCACATTTGGAAACATCAAACATCAACATAGTAGAAATGCCATTTTGCAGTTATTACTTCACATTTGAAGCAAAAAGATGCATATATTTATTTATGTGCAACTTTGGGCTAGAACGTGGCTCACTCTGAATCAAAAAAGTTTTGTGCATTTACAAAGAACAAATGCATATTTGTGTGAAAATAATATTTCCCATTTAGGTACTCATCTAATTTTTATTTTTATTACACTATGGTTCAAATCATCTTAATTAAGTATTGAAAGCGCAAAAAAAAGTTGTGGAGGGGCAACTATGTAGTACTCCCTCCGTTCTAAAATAAGTATCTCAAGTTAGTAGAAGATTGAGACACTTATTTCAGAATGGAAGGAGTATTTATTGACAAATTCTCATACGGGTTTTCAATATTTTCATATAAATTTTAAAAGATAGTTTTTCGTGTCATAACAATTCGCTCGTCTAATAAAACTCAATATAACCAAATGGTCCTCCGTCAGACTTTGCAGACATACTCCTACATTTGTAAGATTTTTTTTGCCATAATGTAATAATTTCATTCAAGCAGTGCAAAGTAATAATTACAGTGTGTGTTCTCAGAGTCCAAAATAAAAATAAAATCTTGTACACATCTAGACAGCGGACCCACGGGGCCAAACTTGCAAATGATCTAGAGAGAGAACCGGCGTAGTCCCAGTGGACGGACAGAGACCACCGGAACTAGGGAGTACCACCTTTGAAGTTTCAATAATCATCAGTGGCATTGCATAGCGATTTTCTGCTAATTCAGGGAACAGGTCGTCTCCCCTCCTATTCCACATGGGCACTTAGAAGTTATAAGTGCAAGTTTGGCCCTCAGGTCGTTTTCTATCACACCTTCAGACAGCCCGGGTCCACGGCCATCGATCGTCTGACTTGATCACCTGAATCTGAAACCCATCTGAAACGAGAATCACACAGTGGTTATTCGCAAAAAAAAAAAAAAGAGAATCACACAGTGAAATGGCAAGCAGAAGAGATCATTGACGGGGTTGATGAGAGCTCCCTGCGTGGGCAATTAACGCATGGGTGCTGTAGCCTCAAGTTGCACGGCTATCGTTCGAGCTGTATCCAACTAGCTACCCTACGAGACTAGAGTCTCTAGAGCTTAAGATTTCCTTCACTGTGACAAGCAGGCTAGTGGCTGTCCAGCTGAACAGTGCGTGTGCTTTAAGTTGACAGTAGACGTTTCATTGGAGGTTCGACCCAGCTACCAAACCTGGACTGTTTACGTATTGTACCGTGGGTTCACTTCATTAGCTAGCTACTGTAGGCAGTACTCCCTAAGTCCCGCTAGGAACTGGTACCGTGATCCAACCACCATTTGGCATCGAAATGATTTGGCAAGTTAATTAGCCACTGTACTACCGAGTACACTTGGTTTCGAGTGTTCCTCAATGACCGGGGAGGGAGACGTACGTGCGGCAGAGCTGAAGATGGTCATAAATCGCCACAGTCCGGGCGATGGATGATGACCGGACGTGGACGGGATAGGTTCGTGGCGACAAGGCCTGCACAGCGCGCCAAGGACTTGCATTTCCGCACGATGCTGCATGCTGCCGACACATTCTCGTGGAACATACATCTCTGTCGTATGATTCCCTTGGTTCCACAGCCTCCATATGATACAACAGTGATGCTTGATTTTTTCAGTTGATTCTATTCACTTAAAATAAAGCATAAAAAAGATACAAATACAATAAGTACACATCCGATCTCTACATAGCTAGGATGCACACAATCAACATCAACATATAAATCTATAATACCTAAATAGTTCATCCCCACTAATCTATTTATCTTGACATGCAAGTTATCCATATCATCAAGTAGGTCCACCATGTAGAAACTATTTTCCACTAATACTTCATGCACATGCTCCAATTAAATCTGCATGTGCATGCAACCTATAACAAATAAATACTAAATTCTTTTATGCACTCAACTTCACAATTTAGAAAAGATAATTTAATTAAAAATAAAATATGTGTTACACTGGGCCGCTGTTTTCAACCCAAAAACAAACTGTTAGCCTCTGGTTCACTGTAGCATACCGGTTTCATTGCTCGGTATTTATTTCAATTTTTTAATGAAAATACGAATAGTAAGAAAATGCTAAAAAAATTAAATACACAATGAAAATTTTGTGGTACACATTCAACAATTTATTAATATATGATGACCATAATTTAATATACAATGAACAGTTTGTAGTGCAAAATTAACAATTTGTAATATACAATGAAATATTTTGTAAAACACGATGAACAAATGCATAGCGAACTGTTTCATAAATATAAAGTGAATCGTTTTTTAATATCCGATAAAAAAACTAATACATGGTGACCGGATTTTACAATACACAAAAAGTAGAAGAAAAATAAAAATACAAAAAAAGGATACATAAAATGGAAAGGGAATCAAAACAGAAAAATGAAAAACTCAAACAAAAATATTGCAAACTGAAACTAAAAACCCATAGAAGAAAATAAAAAAAAACGCACAAAACAGCAGCAAATGACAACACGTGAACCGGTAGGTGGGCCGGCCTAACTGGCGATTCGCTTCAACGAAGCCAGAAATTTTGGAGCACACGTGCGCCAGATAGAATTTGCCGACACCAATTCACGAGATCAACTAGTTAGAGAACACTTCTTTGAAACTCCACTAAGGATCATCCTGAAAGTGCGCAACGTGTGGTCAACATGTAAGAAAAAATTGCAAGTTTTTTTTAGGTTATGGAATCTATGTCCGGACGATGGATGACCGGACGTGGACGGGCGAGCCAAGGACGTGCATTTCCGCACGATGTTGCATGCTTCCGACACATTTCCGTCGAACATATATGCTGCCGACACATTTCCGTGGAACATATATCTCTGTCGGATGATTCCTTTAGTTCGACGACAGGTGCCATATGATACAACGTTGATGCTTGATTTTTTCTGTGGATTTTATTCACTCAAATTAAAGAATAAAAAGGATACAAATACAATAAATACACATTCGATCACTACATAGCTAAAATGTAGACAGTTAACATCAATTCATAAATATACAAATAAAAAAAGACACTGGTAACTAGCAAAGTTAAACAAGATAGAAGCTATGCCATGGTGAATTAAAAAAAGACACAGTGTCAATCATTCGCAGTAGCAGCGATGTTTTCTTACATTAAATCATGAAAATTTGAAGAAAAAAATGTGCTGAAGTGAACAAGACATAGACGAGTCCCCCTATTGGACCCCCCAGTGCCTCAAGAAGTTGTGCTTTCACCACACTGGGCGATACAACTGGACGGCCATTTTTGCTAGTTTCAACCAAAAAAAACTGTTAGCCTCGGTTCACTGTAGCCTCCCCGTTTCTTTGCTCGGTTTTTATTTAAAACATTTAATGAAAATAATAATAATATTAAGAAAACGCCAAAAAAATACACAATGGAAAGTTTGTGGTACACATTCAATAATTTATTAATATATGATGGCCATAATTTAACATACAATGAACAGTTTGTAGTACACGTTGAACAATTCTTAATATACAATGAAGAAATATGTAATACACGATGAACAAATGCATAGCAAACTATTTCATAAATATAGAGTGAATTGTTCTTTAATATACGATACAATTTGTTTTAATACATGGTGACCAATTTATACACTACACACAAAGTAAAAGAAAAAAAAAACAAAACAGGAAACATTAAAGGAAAAGGGAATCAAAATAGAAAAATGAAAAACCCAAACAAAACCATTGCAAACTGAAAGTAAAAATTCATAGAATAAAAACAAAAAAAGTACAAAACAGCAGTAAATGACAAGACGTGAACCTGCAGGTGGGCCGGCCTAACCGGCCATTCGCTTGAACGAAACCAGAAATTTTAAAATTTAACGACGCCAATACACAAGAGCAACTAGTTAAAAAGCGCTCCTTTGAAACTCTACTTAGGATCACCCTAACAGCGCCATGTGTCGCCAAAATGTAAGGAAAACCGCAAGTTTTTTAGGGCATTGTTCTTTTCATTCTGAGTTTCATTTTTTTTATCAAAATAAAATCATTTTTATTTAGTATATACATCAAGGATATTTTTGTATACATGTTTAACGTTTTTAAATACATGAGTAAAAATATTTTAATATATATTTTAATGTTTCCTTTTTTATCATGATGTACATCATTTGTATCATTTTTATTACATGTTTGACATTTAAAAATTAAATGATTAAAAAATAAGTTTTGATGACTATTTTGTTGTATGTTATACATTTTATGTATACATCTAAACATATTTTTTATATAGATAATTCATTTTCATTCATATTCATATTTTTTTACTTCTATTTTTTCATATACATTGTACATTTTGGTATATGTAAACAATTGATGTTTACATTTTTAAAATATAATGATTTATATTTTTCTGAACTTTAAATATTTTTCAAAAATAATGATTAATTTTTTTAATAAATGCAATTTACAATATTTAAATAGTGCGAAACACAATTTTTTTATTATAAAACCATTTTTTACATTCTTTGAATGGTAGAAACATTTTCTAAAAGTGGAGCAAACGTTTTTTACATTGCACTTTTCAATCTCCATATTTTTTTAATATAACCTAAAAAACATGGTGTCAACATGACATCGTCCTGCTGAGACCATGTTATAACTAGACAACCATACTACCCGGTAGTTGGACGCCATGCTCTCATAGTATTTGCCTCGGATTTCATACGGGCGACACATAGTCATGTCCACGCCTCTTTTTCCTCTTCTAAATGAGACGCGGGATGTAGGCATCAATTTAAAAGATGAGTTGTGTCATATGCTCTAGCAATACACTAGAAACAAGATATCATCTAGTTTTTCATTGCCCTTTTGCTAGAGCATGCTGGCAATATATCTGCCCCTCTTGGTCCGCAGCTAACCCTCTCAGGATGGATGACCTACTCACTTTGAATTCCGCTTTGGGACTTCCTTCTCACTTGAAATTATAATCCTTGTTTGCTGGGAAATTTGGAATACTTGAAATTATTGGATTTTCAAAAATTGCATGCCAAACCTTTATGCTTGAAGAAGAAGGTTTAAGCCTGAGCTCCAGTGGTTTGTACACAGAGCCAAGAGAAAACTCTATCATAATCTGGAGAATTGGGTTAATAGCTTTGTCTAACTGGTATAGCCTTTTTTACCTTTTGCTAACTATGTACATATTATGCCCAAAATTAATAAAGATACGCAACAGAGTTCTGTTGTTTTCCTAAAAAGTAAAATAAAAGATACAATATCCTATATGTCGCCAATGGGCGAATAATATAGAGTTGGCTTTGCTAAAGCTTTCAGGGTAAATGGGTTGGCCTAGTCGACAACATGTATGCATTGTTTTTTGCTTCACTTGTTTCTTGAAATCACTAATTGAGAAGCATTGCATGACTCTTATATTAGAGGTTCGGGCGTGCATTTTTTTTAGAGGCACAGGGCGTGCCTCTCGCGGAAGCACACTTGTGCTTCGATGAGAGGCACAGTTGTACCTCTTTTTTGTAAAATAAATTGGAAATTTGTTTTTTAATCACCAAAATGCAATAAAACCATGCGAAAACCAAAAAATTATCTAAACACCAAGAACACGTACACACAAAAAAATCCTGAGGGAAACACTCAGCACACGACACGTGTGTCGCGCTCTCAATGCACCGAAAGTGATCCTTGCGGGGTGCTCGGAAGGAGTACTGTTTAATAAGTTGCTCTCCTTATTTTGTCTATCACTGGAAGTGGTTTTCTTTTGGTTCTTCTCTGTCGTTGGTTTTACGGTTTGGTTTATTTTTTAAAATTTCTATATTTCAAATTTGATTTTACATATATTTTTTATTCTTGTTTTTGCATATTTGCCCTTTTATAGCTTTTACAATATATAGTGTACATTTTTAGTATAAAATTAATAATTTTTAATATACATCAACAAAATTATTAGTATATGATGAATATTTTTAAATTACACACTCAATATTTTTTAATATACATGAACTATTTTTTTATATACATTGAAGTTGTTGCATCAAACGTTTCCAGCGCTCCAATTTTTTGCCATGGAAGCTCGTTGTTGGTTATGAGAAGTTGGAGTGGCATATTTGATGATTGTGAAGCGTTTCCAACATGATTTTTGGTTTGTTGCTCAAGACAATTTTTTGCACTTAAATGTTTAAAATTAACAACACGATCTGAACACCTTTGATAGCTCACATATTTACGAAGATCTTTAAGGACAGAACCTTATGTTATCGTTATCATTGTTCTGATAACAATGTATTCCCACTATTGATAACAACATTTTTGCTTTAACAATGTTTATGATTAAGATAACAAGATCGTCATCAATAAACGACCTAGCATTAGAGCCATGACTTAGTTCTGATGCGTGTTTATGATTCCACGCATACAATTGAGTTTTCCTATAAATCTCATGTTCAATAAAGAATGAATTGTAGGACAAAAAGATAAACATCTATTATATTATATTATATTATATTATATTATATTATATACTAAAAGTAAAATAAGGGGTTTCTCTCCTAAGCACCAAGTGAATCCACATCATCAGAATTTTATCAACCGTTAGATCTGTATATTTAAGGTTATGATTTCATTATAAATCCCAAAAGAGAAGGAGCCGAGTAACCGTTCAATGCCGTGCCACAAGATTTATGTTGTTGAGCCATGACAAGTCCTACTACTAATGTCACGAAAAAAGCAGTCCAGGAAAAAAAAAGCCAAAAAATTATAGATCGGTGGACCGTGTCACGTACTACTAATGTGGAAAGAGAACTAAGAAAACTTGATCTAAAAAATTTTAAAACCTGAAAAGAAAATCCAGAAGTCTCCCCTCCCGTAACAAGAAAAACTCCAGGATCGTTTCCACACGTGGATGCCAAGGCTAGGCACAAAGGGACTGTATATAACGTGGCATGACTAATACACATGCTATGTCATTTAGAATGGAAAATACATACTAGGCTCAAACATATATATAAATATATGGGTATATGCATGAATGATTATACAAATGAAAATGATTAAAGTACATCTATATTAGTGACAACAACAAAATAAAGCGTTAACATATAATTTAAGAACTGTTTTCTTAAAGAACGATTTTCTTCAATTTTCTTTTTTAATATATTTTTTGTGGGGAAAATTTCCTTTGAAGTTGCACGTAAATATTTTTTTTTTAAATTATCTTCCTTTATTGATTTGTGAAATAAAATACCAAATAGATATAGAGGTTCATCTATGGTTTTTCCCATTATTAGATTCTACAGATGTGACAAACCAAAAGAGATTGAAAGGGCGGGCGATTCACATGGTCGTTCATATTATTTTACGAAAGCAATTTCAGAAGTTCACAATGGCATACCTAATTAAACACAAGAGCACCAACCAAATTTACTAATAAACGATAACCGATATATATTTATGTTGTATATATATGCAAGAAAAAGTGTGAGTCCACCACTACATTACGAAGATAATATGATAACAACGGAAGGATTGCTTGCTACAACCATGCAACCCAGCGTCCGGAGGTGATGGGGAGCTTGATGGCTCGATAGTAACTAATTGGGCATGAATTTGTGTAAATGAGAATGATGATATCACTAAATTAAGATCAATTGATCCTGCTTCTTTTATTTTCATATAATTAAATCAAACACATTTTTATATTTACATATATGGTTTCTAATAATTCAGAATTTTGTAGGATATTACATCCTTGAAAACAAAATAGTAGGAAATGTCACTCACAATTCATGAAATGATAAGTTAAAATAAAATAGATATAGAATTGCAATGTACTATAACCGTTGAAAATGAACGAAGTTCTTGAAAACCTATAGTGAACCTTCTCTAATTTTTTGCAAATTCATATGTAAAATAGTGGTCTAATTTGAATCTTAGGAATTGTGCATGTATATTACATGAAAAATAAATGAAGTACTAGAAAACATGTATTGTCCCTTCTCTGATACTCATCTTAGTGCATATGCTGACATGCATCTGACTGCAGACAAAATTTAAACAGACCCCATGATTTTGGAACTATGTTGTCTATGCTAATATAGTAATTTCACATGACACAACAAATACATATGATCGAGAGCATATAATGATTGAACCAAATAGTATGTATAGTATAGAGAGATTTAAGAAAAATGGATATAAAAAAATAGAATACTACCCTCCCTGAAAATAAATGACATTCTAGAAAAGTTGTAGACAAACTTCTCAAACTCTTACTATCCATATGAAAAACTTATGCTCCCTCCTTTCCATAATATAGTGAATAAGGATTTATTTTCCAAATTTATTTAAAATGATACATTAAAATTTATTCTCAAATATTTTTTTAGTGACCAAATGTATCCATTGTATCTCCCCTTCAGAGACCCTATAGAAAACTTGCTATGAAACTTCTCTATAACTTTACTATTGATATGTAAGCATATATAAAATAACAAAATAATATCATTAAAATCATATTACATAAATTTTATTTAATCAGTTAGAAACTTTTAGAAAAATGGTGAAAGTTGCTTCATGGACATCTCTAGACATAATGTACTAGAAGTATACCCCGCGCGTTGCTGCGGGAATTGCTATGAAAACTATATGCATAAATAAAAAGTATAAAAGTATGATACATTAAGTTGTCTAAGTGAAGATGCAACAGAAACATGTGTGTATTAAAAATTATTAGGATGGACAATAAAATGATTAAAATATGGTTGATATGAAGATTACATATAGAGATTAATAAATATATTAGTTGATATGAGATTGACAGTTGATTGGCTAAGAAATGGATGATGTGGATAGCTTGCATGTGAAGAGAGACAATTTAAATGACATAATTGAGTGACATGGATAATTGATTGGCTAAAAGAATAGATGATGTGGATAGCTTGCATGTTGAGATAGACAACTTAAATGATCTATAGTGGGGTTTTGTTTTATAAGAAGCGTAGATTTCAAAATAGTGGGAGAACACCATTTATTAACATTATTAATAGATTATTTTTTCCTTCACTACAAAATTTATCTTTCTATCACTTCAGAAGATAATATAAATCTTATCTGACCGTTTTTCTGATGGGCCATAATTAATATTCGGACCATGGCAATTTTTTTAATAAATTTACATCCAATAATAATGATTGGCATGCAATTAACATGTACATATCTAACATCACATGAATATATAGATTCCTAGCCATATGGACATTAATTATATATATGACTAATTTAATATCATGTTACATCAAGTCATTATACTGTCTTTTTTTAATGACATAATCATCATTTCACCAGAAACAATTAATCCTGAATTAAGATTATCCAACACATGTGATAGTACCTATCACATAGCACGGGTATTTCGTAAAACTAAGCAATTACTTATTGGTCACTTGAAAGAATATAGACTGCCCTCGCATTTGCGAGGGCCACTCTGCTAGTAATTATAAATAATAAAACATAAGAATAAGGTTATTATATCTCTAGTGCATACTTTCAACACCAGTGCAGACTAAAAATAGGCCAAACAACTATTTGACGACAACTGTATTTGACAATGCAGCATTGCAATTGACCGAAAAAAAACTTTACGCCCCGCTTTATAGATAAAGCTACAGCCGCACCAAAGTCATACAAAGAGTCTCCAAATCACAAATCCAACGCTGAATCACGCGCTGAGGCCACAACACAAGTAAGGCCCAAAAACACAACCAAGAAGAGGGCTAATCAGTCTCCGGAGGGGGCGATGGGAGCGGCGGCGGGAGGGAACCGCCAAAGCACGAAGACTAAAGCAGATCCCGTCGATGTCATCACGCGCCTGCCGCTTGCTAAGCGGACGTCATAGGTGCAGAAAGCCACACAATTTGTAAATCACATCAGTAGATCGTCGCGGGATGATGTGCTTGAACACAAGCATTGGGTTCTCTGCTATAAAAGAGGCGTCCACATTTACCTTCACAACTCCAGATCGTGGTTTGTTCCAAACTTCCAAACTGCTTCAGGTTTCCTCACTGGGCTATTATTCGATGCAGTTCTAACAAAAATTGTGGCAAGCTGTCAAGCTGATAGTTATGAGAAGTTGGAGGTTCAGATTTCGTGGTTGTGGAGGGTTGCCGAACAGGCCCTTTGATCTGATGTTATTGTTCGCCCTAAAAGATCAAGAAATATGTTTTTCTTTGTATATAAAAAACCGGCTGCGTTTTCATTATCAGTCTGGTGTCTGTGTCTGAACTTCACACACCCATACATATCTCCAACCAAAACCCCAGCAGTCGACACACACACACCGGATGGAGATGGAGGATAGCTGTCGCCAGTGCAGTGCAGTGCAGTGCAGGCAGTACACTTACAAAGTTCACATGCAGTTTCCTCCGGGGCCTTGGCGAGGACAAGGAACAGGTTGTAGCACACACACGGGCACAAGCCTTTACTCCTACCATATATATCGACCAAGATAAGCAACTGCAACAGCTTTAGATTTAACTCCCCCTGCCACCCCCAGAAAGCCTCAAGAACAATTGCCCAAAAGTCCGAACGGATTGGAGGAGAGATGGACCACTACTGACTCGTCTCCTCCAAGAGCTGGAAGAGGCCTCTGGGCCAAGAATAATCCGTGAAGCTCCACACCACACCTCCTCCTCCTCCTACTCATTGCTCCCAGGAGCAGAGCCACAGCAATCACTCACTCACTTCACTCGCACACAGCACACTGCCACTCCCTGTTTTAGTCCCTGGGGCCGTATCTCCGGAAGATACACATTTGGTGGCCCTCTTCATCTTATCTTGCAAAACTAGTACGAAATTGAAATCAGCAGTGCTGTTTTTGAGTGGGCATGGAGGCTTGCCATGAATCCAAGCATCGAATGCCAATGCTAATTCAAGAGCGTTGGACAGGCAGGCAGAGCGGTACGGGAGCATTGATACATGCCGCTGATTCGGGGAAAGCTACTGCACTGCACCAGCCGGCGATGGTTGGAACAGCACTGTCTCTGAGTAACCACTAACCAGTGATCGAAGGAGCTAATAAAGAAGCACATTCTTCAGTAAGATGGCCACAAAAACTGTTGTTGTTGAGCCAGGATTGGACCTCACCGAAGCCGTTGTGATTCTGCCATGATAATGCAGGGCCTACCTACCTACACGTATGCAAAGGATTTCAGCTTTCTACGTGCACGTACGTACTACAGAGAGATGAGATACTGAGGAAATCTTTGAGGATCATGTCATGTGATGGCTGAAGGCTGGAAGCCAACTGGGATGCGATGAACAGAAGTATCTTCCGGTTCTAGGGTCAGAACAAATTCTTGTTTCCGATAGAACAAAAAAGGACAGAATATACACCAAGTGCTCGCGGACAAGAGCTCCAACAACAAGGAAGCAGACAAGATCATCATAGTACGAACTACCAAGTAAACACCGATCAAACCAACAAAATCAGGCGCTTGCTCACTAACTAATGGGAACTATATGGGTCCATGCTGATGAGTGATGAGCTCCAGGCAGAAGCACCGGCTCGATCGGCAGCCGGGAATTCTGACCGGAGCTCGCCGCCGGCAATGGGGTGACCGCTTCTTCACCTTCCTTGCGTTTGCATGCACGGGCTCCTCCTCTTACCCGTTGATTACGGGGTACCGCACGGCGCGTGATCGGATCACCTGTTGTGCAGCGGGTTGGGGCCCGTCGGGACGCGCCGCTTGTCGTCCTCGTCATCCTCGTCGCACGCGGCGTCGCGGCCGCCGGCGGCCGACTTCCGCGCTTCGCTGGCCTTGCTCTTGCACCCGGCGCCCGCGGCTGCCGCGGTGGCAGTGGTGTCGAACGCGACCACGCGGCCGCCTCCTCCTGGGGTGGGCTTGGGCGTAGCGTGATGCCCGGGCAGCGAGGGCGACGCGGCTGGCACCAACTGCCTGTGCGCATCGCGGCCGCGCGCGCGCACGGAGAGCGGCGGCGTCCTGGCCGCGGCGCTCGCGAGCTGCAGCAAGACAGCAATGGCGAGGCACAGGGCGGCGGCGCGCGCCCAGCGCCGCCTCCTCATGGGCGCGGGTGGCGCGTGCGTACGTACGTATGTACGTACGTGCGTGCGCGCGCGCGCTCTCTGAGTTTGGTTGACCTTGGTGAGGAGCTCTGTTGGTCGAGAGGGGGGGAGGGAGGGGAACAAGCGGAGGGACTATTCAAAGAGTCTGAGGAGGTGGCTGCCTCCGAGTTTTAACAGCGCTGCGCCTGCGCGTGGTGACCACCGGCACCCACCCAGAGCCAGAAACAGGTGCGGCACAGTGGTAAGTGAGGGGAGAATGGGCAATAATCTAAGGCTCTAGTAAGCTCCGGAGGCTTAAATAGCGGTTTCCGAAACAGAGCGCGCTCCATGGCATGGTCTTGGGGAGAGCAGGATTTATTTTCTCCCAGCTTCTAAGGAGGGAAAGAGAGAGGGCAGGCAAAGGCAACTGCACGTACAAGCCCATTCCAACCACATTGATGAGCCTTCACTCCCTCGCTGCCCGTTGTGGGAGAGAGACAGCGACGCGCCGGAGCTGGCTGGAGTAGCTGGCTAGCCTAGAGCTACCGCCGGACAGAGCGACGACGGGCTACGGAGCTAGAGCTACGTAGTTCGTACGCGGTACGCCGATGTGGGTGCAGTGCATGCAGCGCCGGCGTGGCCGTATTCCCGTCTGGTGCATCGCGGCGTGCGAGCTTCTGAGGTTTGACCGGTGGATGCTGGCTGCCATTCGCGTGGTCACCGGTGCGAGAGCGCGGTCCATCGATCCTTCCGCCCGCACGTCGTTGCATCATCATCATGGCAATGGCAAGCTAGCTTCGAGCTACGGCTTCCGTTGGCTTGCCCACTCTTCTTGTTCGAGTGGTCTCGTCCGCGAGGGATTCTGGCTTTCCCTCTCTAGGTATAGGGTGCAGATAGGAGTATGCCGCTCGCTCGCTGGCCGGTGAGCCTTTGGGTGTCCGTCCACAAGACCACAAGGAAAGAAGGGAAGAAGGGGAGTGGAGTATGCGGGCGTCCTAGGGTAGGTAGTGGTACTGAATTCGTGCAACGCAAAAGCCTTCCGCCATTCTGCTGCCTAGCTGCATCCCAAGCTTCGATGCGTCCATCCATCCATGCATGGTCTCTTTTCTCTTGCCAGACCCAGACCCAGAGCCTACTACAACTACAATTGCAAAGCCTTGTGTTCCGCAAAGGCACCCGTCCAGATCCATCGCTCGCCCGAGAAAGATCGATCGATCCATGATACTACTCCCTCTCAAATTCCTACATCCTACTCCTGGTCCTCCACTCCAACTACGTACTACGGACTACCTAGCTGCATGCACGGCGACTTCTTCCGCTGAAAATACAAGACGTGCACCGTACCGTACAGTCTGTTGTACGTACGTATGCGGCAGCCAGCAGCAGGAGTTCCGTCGAGTTTATTTTCCTTCCTCTGATCGAGCCGGGTACGTACGTACGTACGAACAGACGCACTTACGCTTCCTGCTTTAGTACTACTCCTCCGAGTATGTATTCGTACATCGGTACAGCACACATTTGTGTGTGGCGGGCTTTATTACCACAGCAAGATTTGTTCCATGATCTCATCGCCTTGATCGAGTTTGACGCCACACCTTCAATTCATCGGTACTCTATAGATTTCACCAGTTTTTGGCATACACAATTGATTAGTTTGCGCAGCAAAGGGAGGGACAAGTACACCGGGAACCAACTGCCATGATTTGCATACAACCAACAAGCAACTGTGCATATGTCGTACTACTACGTGTAGATGTACTCCTATATGGTTGATAATAAATTTTGTGCCCGATTCCTTTCTTCAAAAGAGAAATAAAAGAAAGAGTATAGGATACATTGGAGGTTCTAAAAGAATTTCAAGTGTGTCAAATACATCATAAAAATTAAACCATTCACCGCGGGTTTTAAATGTGAGTAAGTCATTCGTCGTGTGTCCTAAAAGTATTTTAAGTGTGTCAAATATGTCTTAAAAGTTCTGGGAAAAATACATGTATAGAACCTGTGGTGAACGATTTCGAATTTTTAAAACCTATTTGAGACATTTAGAATACCTTTAGAAACTCCAATTTTGGTCAGAAACTATTAGCGGGCGCACACACGGGACTTTCATTGAAATTAAATTAGAAGTGGCAGACAACCATCTGCACCCGTCGTTGGGTTTTCATATCCAGATTAACCGTGTGACAGAAGCATCAAGGTTGGATTTCTTGGAAACGCTCATCACTGGCGGTGTGATAAACTTTTTTTTTAAACGAGGCAAAAGCTTTACCTTTCATTGGTATAGAAAAAAAGAGCTGACCCGTTTATGAGGAAACTGATGAAAAAAACTTTACAACACAACAGCACACACCAGCCCCGAGGCTGCGCTCCAAACGAATCGACGACCAACTAGGTCGACACCACACCTCAACGCAACAGGCGGAGGCGAAAGACAAACGAAGACACAGCTCCAACTACCACGCCGGCCCCAAGGCCGCGCCCCGCCTAGCCGAAGACAAACTCATCTCCGCCAAACCACCAAAACACTCCACAGGTCCCTCTGTCCGGTGGACGTCCAAAGCGAGGCCCCAAGAGGCACATCGACACAAGAGCGCCACCCGCGCCTGATCCCGCGAGGGATCAAGGGTTTCCCCGGAGAACCCGGGCGGAGGACCAAGAACACCGCTTCGACGCCTTCTTCAAGAAGGATGTGTGTGACGCCCCCAAAATCAGACCGTGTACAGTAATCATACACACAGGGTACACGACTGAGATTAGGGTGCCACGGTGATAATATCACAGCACAACACTAAACACAAAAGGATAAACAAATATGTTACAATAGAGGGGGTCACGCGGACCCGGATACATAAGTCATACAAGCCATAATATCTGAGTACAGACGTAGTTAGTCAAGTTTTGCCTTAAGAAGGCTAGCACAAATCACATCAGAGCTACAGATCGAAAAGGCGAGGCCTCCTGCCTGGGATCCACCGAACTACTCCTGGTCAACGGGGAACTCGACGTCGTAGTAGGCGCCTCCGGGGTACTCCTGCTCCTGAGCTCCAACGTCGGCTGCAGCGGCCGATCAGGCAAAACAGTAAAGGAAATAAAGCAGGTGAGTATCTAGTATACCCGTGAGTCTTACGTCCGCTACTAAGCATTATGCATTGTATCAACGGAAAGAAGAGGCTGTATATAGTGGACATGAAAGACAGAAATCCAGAGCAAGGGTAAGAAGCTAGGCCTAACGAAGACTAGCATCTTTCGACGATGTCTTGCAGCATGAGGTAAGAATCAACCAACAGTTTATATAAAGCATAAAGTAACAATGCAGCAGAAGTTGCTGCAGCATTGTATAATAATAAGTTGTAATAATTAGCAATGCCTCCGAGCTCACCTTCACGACATCCCCGCGAGGAAGAAAACCCGGAACCATACAGTTTAATAATAATAGTTTCTAGTGGTAAGATCCAACTTCAGCATAAAGCGTCCTGTTACCGTGGACACGGCTATTCGAATAGATTAATCTTCCCTGCAGGGGTGCACTTGTGTTACGCTACACGCACGGATCTCCAGGGTGGCGGGAACCTTGTTAGGGAACGCTCCACCGGGCTATCCGACACTTCATAGCCCATCTTTCAAACTCAACAGAGAGGCCATCCGCCGGTCTAAATCCTAAGTACTCAGGGCCTGGGACCCCAACCCTGACGTACTCCTGCACGGTGCGTGGGTGGCCGGGAAGCCGTAACAAAACAACACAGCTCGAGCAAAGAAGACAGCGCACTTCCCGGCAATCAGCCCGCGGTACTGCTGACGTCTGAAGAGTCCTCGCACGACACTACGAAGCAGAGGAGCCCATAAACTCGTAATTCCCACGGGTAGGTAGTGCGTACATGGCATATAGCCAACTCAAGACATTCACTGAACCATTTAGTATTTTAATTAACCTGCGTGACAACCGTCATCGTTGTCTCGACTTAACTGCCCGCGGACAACGACAGCAGCCAGGACCACCAGTACATCGGTGCCTGCCCCGTCATCCCACCAAGTCACTGCAGTTACCAACAAGGTGAACCGTCTCCTTACCTTGTATCGCGTGTGCTCCTGGAGGAGCTCGACTTTCTTGGTTTTGGTAACTCTCGCAGCCAAAAATCAGGGGCCAAGCACACCGGTACACTGGTCGTACCCTCCCTGTCGTCCCGTCGCAATACCTCTCGCGAGCACCGTTGGGTCGCCCGACTTCTTACCTGAAGGACAACCGTTTACAGGACCCTATGGCGGCAAGACAAAGTCAGCCTCGAGTGGAGTACAAGGATTACTCCTTGATAGCTCACACTTGAGGTGACTAGGCATAACCCAGATAGGGGCCTAGGACGGTGTCTGCATTGTACCGTACCTGTGCAGTTATAATAATTGTATCCGCGTTCACTCCCCTGAGTGATCACGGCCCTCTATCTAATCCGAGCTAACAATGCGCAGGGCTCACTACTGGATAATGCATAATAATAATAATAGGCAGCATAGGATAAAGGAAGGCACATCAAGGGGCGACAAAAATCAGGCTATGCAGTTGAATAGGATTGTAATCGTAGCAGCAGAAGTAACAATGCCTAGTGCAAGAAATGTACGGAAAGATAGGCGATATCTGGGGAAGAGAATGGCTCTGCTTGCCTTCAAGCTCGACGGTAGTAGTAGGGTCGTCGACGACGTAGTCGTACTCAGCAGCGGTGTAGTTGACGGCAGCAGCGGGGTCTACCGGAGATTAAGGGGGGGAAGAAACAGTAAATACACAGCAAGCATATACAAACAGATGCATGACATGATAGATGAAATGTTAACGGTATTCTAACGCAGTGCAATGCACGTTGCTCGGAGCGGGAATTCATCTGGGGATGAACTACCGGCTCCGGATGATTACCGGACAGGGTGTCCGGAGGGGGAAGGATCAAGCCGGAGGTGTCGTGGGTACCGGACAAACATAAGGGGGGGTGTATCCGTGTTAGTTGAACCATTCCGGACAACTTTCGTGTTCGGAATAAATTCATCTGGGCACTCTAACAGTACCAGACAATTTATCGGACAGTCGGTCCGGAGGGGGACGGTTCGATGTTCGTTGTGTTAGGGGGTGTGATAGGCATACGGGTAGCGTATTCGTATTCGTTATATTTTTCTGATCAATTTTCATGTATAAAGTTTTTGAATCCGAGTTACGGTTTAAAAGTTATTGAATTTCAAAGTTTAAATCAATTTAAATGATTTTCCGAATTTCTTTTATTATTTATTAAACATTATCCAGAACATTATTCAAAACATTATCCAAAACAGTGCCTGACATGTGGGACTCACATGTCAGCCTCTGTTTATTTATAAAACATTTTATTAAATCAGAAATGCCTCTGGACCCACATGTCAGTGACTCAATTTTAATTATTAGATTAACTAAGAAATATTAAGTTTAATTATTTCCAGGGGACTCACCTGTCAGTGACTGGGGTTGCCCCGTCAGCACAGTCGACTGGTCAACCCAGTCAACTGGGACCAGGGGGTCCACTGGCAGTGACCCAGGGGTTGCCCCCAGGGGTGCCACGTCAGGGGGGCACCGGCGGCGAGACGCCGACGTGCCCAGCACGGTGGAGGCCACGGGAGGGGCGTCGGAATTGGGCTAGGGGGCACCGTTCGTCACGGGGTTTGGTGCATTCGAACGGGAAGACAACGCTGCGTCTATTCCAGGTGGTGGCGACGTCGGGGGTGGCCGGAGTGAAGCTCGCCGTCGACAATGGCGGAGACAGCGCTCGGGTCAAATGGAATTCGGGGGTACGGGGTGAAATCGAGCGCGCAAGCGGATGGAATCGAACCTACGATTCACGGGGAGTACAAGGGTGCCAGAAGCGCGTGCTAGGAGGCCCTGTGAGCTCGGCATCGTCAACAATGGCGGACGAGGCGGTCGGGCTCCAATGGCAGAACTCAAACGATGGCGAATTGGAGCGAACTGGCGGGCGGGTTTTAGCCTACGGGGTACGGGGAGCACGTGGGTGTCAGTGGCATGCGCTGGGACGGACTACGTCGACGACTACGACGACGAGCCACGGCGGCCGGAGCGAGCTCAAAGGGGGAAAAGACTACGGGCCTAGCGGACGGCCATGGGCAGATGGCGAACAACGAGACGCTCACCGCGAACGTGTAGACGGTGGCAGTGGGCTCGACGGAGGTGCGAGGTGGCCGGAATCGGTCGCGGATCCCGTCGGAGCCGAGGTTGAAGACGAAGACGTAGTCGTCGTAGAGAGGCACCACGGCTCGATTCCTCACGGTGGGTGAGGTAGTCGACGTCGAGGCGGCTCCTGGACAACACGGAGAGGCGGCGTGAGCACGTTGGCCGCGCTTGGCCACGGCAATGGCGACGACGGCCCCCGGCTACTTTTCCCCGCGGCGTGAGAGAAGAGGAGGAGGGGAAGGCGAGGGAGAGGGTGTCCAGGGGGTCGGGGGCGTCGCCCTTATCGCGTCGACGCCGGGAGGGAGCAGGTGGAGGCGGGGCCGGCCTGGCAACGGCATGCCCACGGCGGCCGCCGTACGGGAGCAGGTGGGAGCAGGTGGGGGAGGAAGAAGACAAGGGTGGGGTGGGCTGGGCTGAGGTGGGCCTCGCCCCAGGCGAGCTTTAATGATTTTCCAATTTTCTGTGCCCTACATTTCTGTATTTCTCTTTTGGTAATTATTTTCCAAGTTTAGGCAATTTTGTAAAATGTGTTAGGTGTCCCAATATTTGTATAACATTATATATCAGTGCCACAAAAGTTTTTGCAGCAAAATAAAATCATTAGATATTTCTTTTAATTATTAAATGCCCAAAGCAAGGGTTTTAACCTACTGTTTGAATTGTTTGGAATTTTCTGTAACTCAATAAATACCCAAACCCATTTGGATTTGGTCCACTGAATATTTGTGATTTTATAAAAGTAGTTTCACAATTTTTGGAGAAAGTTTATTTTTGCACTTGGTTTTATTATTTAATAATCCATCAAAGGCATTTTGAACAAGATTGCTTTGAATTAAATTCAAAGGGTATTTAATTTGAGCTTGGTATGGTTTGGATTCAAGTTGACCAAGGTCCATGATCACATGACATTCAACAATATCAAAAGAGAAGTTGACTTTGAACTGAACCAAGTTGATCCAACAAAAGTTTTGGACAGTAATGATCAACAGTAATGGTGATTACTGTTACAGAAACAGAGGGTGTTACAAATCTCCCCCACTACAAGAATTCTCGTCCCGAGAATTTAAGTGGTAGCGAGGAAAAGATCGGGGTATTCATCGCGAAGGCGATCTTCGCGTTCCCAAGTGGCTTCATCTTCAGAGTGATTCGACCACTGAACCTTGAGGAACTTGACGGTCTTGTTGCGGGTTCGACGTTCAGCCTGATCGAGAATGCGACTCGGATGTTCTCGAGAAGTCAAGTCCTGTTGCAGCTCGATCATATCATGCTCCACTTCGCGGATAGGATCCTTGAAGCAGCGACGGAGTTGCGACACATGGAAGACATCGTGGACTTGGGAGAGGTTCGGCGGCAATTCCAAACGGTATGCCACGGGTCCACTCCTGGAAAGGATACGGAACGGGCCAATGTAGCGAGGAGCCAACTTGCCCTTGATACCGAAGCGATGAGTTCCCCTCATGGGAGTGACAAGGAGGTATGCGTATTCGCTAGGTTGATAGACCATTTCCTTGTTCTTGCGATCATAGTTGCTCTTCTGACGGGACTGAGCAGCTTTCAGGTGTTCACGGATAACGCGGACCTGATCTTCGGCATGCTGAATAACGTCCGGACCAATGAGAGTTCGTTCTCCAGTTTCTGACCAATTCAGAGGGGTTCGACACTTACGTCCATAGAGGACTTCAAAGGGTGCCATCTTCAGACTAGCTTGATAGCTATTGTTGTATGAGAATT
Organism: Bromus sterilis; assembly: GCA_950022295.1. Lineage (NCBI taxonomy): Eukaryota > Viridiplantae > Streptophyta > Magnoliopsida > Poales > Poaceae > Bromus > Bromus sterilis. The sequence goes on from OX465598.1 coordinate 38,679,519, forward strand.
CAGCAAATGGAAGAGATTCCTCCCATTTCTTACCGAATGAGATGACACAAGCTCGGAGCATATCTTCAAGCACTTGGTTGACTCGTTCGACCTGCCCTTGCGACTGGGGGTGATAAGCGGTGCTGAAATTTAGGTGAGTGCCCATAGCTTTTTGGAAACTATCCCAAAATCTTGAGGTGAAAATGCTGCCACGGTCTGAACTGATCTCCAACGGAATGCCATGGAGGGACACAATTCTGGAAACATACAAGTCTGCTAACTGACTAGAAGAGATCGTCTCCTTGACTGGCAGAAAGTGGGCAACCTTGGAGAAGCGGTCGATGACGACAAAGATAACATCGTGGCCTTTCTACGATCTGGGAAAACCAGTGACGAAGTCCATCTCGATCTTGTCCCACTTCCATTCAGGAATAGAGAGTGGTTGTAGAGTTCCAGCAGGTCTTTGATGCTCTGCCATGACGCAACGGCAAACGTCACATTCAGAAACATATCGGGCAATGTCTTTCTTCATGTTAGGCCACCAGAATTGCTGACGAATGTCTTGGTACATCTTGGTGCTTCCAGGATGAATAGACAACGGGGTATCGTGAGCCGCTCTCATGAACTTCGGGGTCATATCCAGGTTCTCATGCCTGCCCTTGCTGTGAGTAACCACTAAACGGTTCTGGTAGAACGCCGCACCTTTGCTATCAACGGTGAAGGGTGAGGGTCTCCCATTGGCGATATCGCGCTTAATCTTGTGTACGAAATCATCATAGAACTGTATACCCTTGACGGATTTGACGAGATCCGGTTCGATAACCAGGTTATTTGCATAACCTTGAGGAACAATCTCGAGGTTTAACTTTTGAAAATCTTCATACAGAAGTGGTTGTTGTACTTGAACTTCAAGTTCACTACAGTAAGCTTTACGGTCAAAGCATCGGCCATCACATTAGCCTTGCCCGGGGTATACGAAATATCCATGTTGAAGTCGGCTATTGTCTCGAGCCATCGTTGTTGACGAAGATTCAAATTTGGCTGAATAAACAGGTACTTCAGACTTTGGTGATCGGTGTAGACCTCGCAACGATTACCGACGAGGTAATGTCGCCACAGTTTCAATGCATAAATTACCGCTGCCAATTCGAGATCATGTGTTGGGTATTTGTCTTCGTGAGCACGCAACTGACGAGAGCCATAAGTAATCACCTTGCGCTCTTGCAATAGGAGACAACCTAATCCTTGACGAGACGCGTCGCAATATATCACGAAGTGCTTCTGAGTATCAGGGGGAGCGAGCACCGGGGGAGAAGTTAGCTTGTCCTTGAGTGCTTGAAAACTTTCCTGACATTTATCTGTCCACTCAAACTTGACGCCTTTGTGAAGAAGATTAGTCAGAGGCCTGGCAATCTTGGAGAAATTCTCGACGAAACGGCGGCAATAGCTAGCGAGCCCGAGGAAACTGCGGACTTGCTTGACGGTCTTGGGAGGAGTCCAGTCAAGAATAGCCTGGATACGTTCGGGGGTGACGGCAATGCCATCCTTGGAAATCACATGCCCAAGGTAGGTTACTTCGGGAAGCCAGAACTCACACTTAGAATACTTAGCGTAGAGTTTGTGTTCTCGAAGCTTCTCCAGTATAAGACGAAGATGTTCAGCATGTTCTTCTTCATTCTTGGAATATATCAGTATATCATCCAGATAAACCACGACGAACTGGTCGAGGTACTCCATGAAAATATAATTCATTAATCTGGAGAAGGTGGCTGGAGCATTGGTTAAGCCAAAGGACATGACGGTGTACTCGTATGACCCATAGCGAGTAATGAAGGAAGTCTTCGGAATGTCCTCATCACGGACTCGGATTTGGTGATAACCCAACCTCAAGTCGAGTTTAGAAAACACCTTGGATCCGGCAAGTTGATCATACAGATCGTTGATCCGGGGAAGTGGGTATTTGTTCTGGATGGTGGCTTGGTTAATGGGCCGATAATCTTGGACCAATCGGTTTGTCCCATCGCTCTTCTTGACAAAGAGCGAAGGTGCTCCCCAAGCTGAGGAACTGGGGCGTATGAATCCTTTCTGAAGTGCCTTGTCGATTTCCTCCTTAAGTTCAAGGAGTTCATGTGGCGGCATTTTGTAAGGACGCTTGGCAATAGGGGTGGTGCCGGGCTTCAAGTCGATGACAAATTCAACTCCTCTGATCGGGGGTATTCCCGGCAGTTCTTCTGGAAAGACGTCGGGAAAATCGCGAACGACTGGAACGTTCTCGATGCCTCCGAGGGGGGCGGCATTTAAAGCATTCATCATAAATATCTGTGTTTCAGCATTACGGGTAACTCGGGTGGTGTGGTTAACAATCTCGCCGGAGGGGTGAAAAAGTTGGACAGACTTGGTGCCACAATAGAGTGCGGCATCGTGAACTTTCAACCAATCCATGCCCAGAATTAGGTCTATGGTGGAGGTTTTCAGGATGATGGGGGACACAAGGGATATAATCCCTTCGACGTCAATGGTGACATCGCGTACCATCATGGAGGTTTGGCAACGGCCTCCAGGGGTGCGGACAACCATCGGTGGGTTCATCTTCTCAAACGTAATGTTACGCGATAATGCAAATGCTTCCGACATGAATGAATGCGATGCTCCTGAATCAAATAAAACAGTAGCAGGTGCGGAATTAACGAGAAGGGTACCCATCACGGTAGTGGGTTGTTCCTGAGCTTCTTCCGCATTAATGTTGTAAGCATGTCCACGAGCATGAGCAGCAGACCCAGTATTATAGTTGGGGGTCCTGTTGTTGCCACGGCCATTTCCACGGCCAGCGGGGTGAACTACCAGTTGCTTCTGTTTCTGGGGGCACTCCCTGGAAAAATGCCCAGGTTGGCGGCACGTGAAGCATAACCCATTCTGAGGACGAAGGGGGGTAGCATTGGGTGGTGCAGGCAGAGCTCTTGGCATCTGCGGTGGCGGGGGAAGACGGGGTGCAGCATAAGACGGCCTTGGAGCAGGGACAGGTGAATGGGTCACACTGGTAGGGAGCCAAATACGACGCTTCTGCGTTGCGCCCGAAGATGAGCCAACGTCACGATAACGCTTCAGAGAGGTCTTGTGTTCCATCTGGGCAGTCTCGATGGTGATAGCCTTGTTCACCATGGTGGCGAAGTTGGTGAAATCATGAACGGCCAGAGCGAGCCTGAGGTCCGGGTTGAGGCCACGACGGAACTTCTGCTGCCTGCGAGCATCGGTGGTGATCTCTCCTTCCGCATAGCGAGAGAGGTTGAGAAACTCGCGCTGGTAGGCTTCTACAGTCATGTCGCCTTGAGTGAGGTTGCGGAATTCTTCCGCCTTACGATCCATGATCCCCTGAGGAATGTAGCGGGCGCGGAAGGCAGACTGAAATTCATCCAAAGTGATGACTTCTCCAACTGGCAAGGAACGCTTGTGGGTGCTCCACCACTGAGCAGCGGCGCCTTTCAGATGATAAGACGCAAAGTTCACATAGTCGGCTGGATCAACATTAGCAGACTCCAGCTCGTGAGTGATGTCGCGAAGCCAGTCATCAGCATCCAACGGCTGAACAGTGTTGCGGAACATAGTGGGGTTGAGGCGGGTGAAGTCGTGCAGAGTCACGGTGGCATGCTGATGGTGGTGCCCATTATGATTCGGCTGGGGGAACTGAGCCATGATATTCTGCATGAACTGACGGTTCATCTCGAACTGCTGCATCATCGCGGCCATGTAATCCGGCGGCGGAGGTGGGTCGTTGGCACCACGACCACGTCCACGACCACGACCAGCCATCCTGCTAGAATTTAACAGGGGTATTTCAGCGATGAAAATTTAACGAGATACCGGAATCAAGCCTGAAGTAAAACGACAACGAAAAGGAGGCGCAGATATATATAGGAGTAGTCATATATGACATACACATTCACACCCAGAGTCAATCGAAAATCGGGCAGCGTAACGTCGTAGAAATTAAGGAAAAAGGACTCACTAGGCGGTGCGCAGACCGCGGTAAGGATTACACGACGCGACATAGATTCCACTATGTCAATCACGCCGCAAGAAAACTGTTGGCCACAGGAGTTGATGCCAGAGAACGCGCGGCCTGCCCAGAATGAGAATGGGATCCGCGGTCTGGGACCTGGGGTACGACTCCTGCGACACGACTCAGTCAATGGGGGAAGCACCAAAAACGCCAGGTGGAATCAAGAGAACGTGATCCTAATGTCAGATTTTGAAAAACTTACCAGCAAGGATAAGAGAGCAGATTCCCAGAGCATAGGTAAGGAGAAAAGGATCCTAATACCATAGATATCACACGTAGTGACATCGATGTGGGCCCGTAAGCCAAATATTAAGTTAGCAAAATAGTTTTTCAAAGTCTAGACTCAACATCGACCAAGTAGTGGTGGCGTGGCTTCCTACAGGCAGTCGGCTCTGATACCAACTTGTGACGCCCCCAAAATCAGACCGTGTACAGTAATCATACACACAGGGTACACGACTGAGATTAGGGTGCCACGGTGATAATATCACAACACAACACTAAACACAAAAGGATAAACAAATATGTTACAATAGAGGGGGTCACGCGGACCCGGATACATAAGTCATACAAGCCATAATATCTGAGTACAGACGTAGTTAGTCAAGTTTTTCCTTAAGAAGGCTAGCACAAATCACATCAGAGCTACAGATCGAAAAGGCGAGGCCTCCTGCCTGGGATCCACCGAACTACTCCTGGTCAACGGGGAACTCGACGTCGTAGTAGGCACCTCCGGGGTACTCCTACTCTTGAGCTCCAACGTCGGCTGCAGCGGCCGATCAGGCAAAATAGTGAAGGAAATAAAGCAGGTGAGTATCTAGTATACCCGCGAGTCTTACGTCCGCTACTCAGCATTATGCATTGTATCAACGGAAACAAGAGGCTGTATATAGTGGACATGAAAGACAGAAATCCAGAGCAAGGGTAAGAAGCTAGGACTAACGAAGACTAGCATCTTCCGACGATGTCTTGCAGCATGAGGTAAGAATCAACCAACAGTTTATATAAAGCATAAAGTAACAATGCAGCAGAAGTTGCTGCAACATTGTATAATAATAAGTTGTAATAATTAGCAATGCCTCCGAGCTCACCTCCTCGACATCCCCGCGAGGAAGAAAACCCGGAACCATACAGTTTAATAATAATAGTTTCTAGTGGTAAGATCCATCTTCAGCATAAAGCGTCCTGTTACCGTGGACACGACTATTCGAATAGACTAATCTTCCCTGCAGGGGTGCACTTGTGTTACGCTACACGCACGGATCTCCAGGGTGGCGGGAACCTTGTTAGGGAACGCTCCACCGAGGCTATCCGACACTTCATAGCCCATCTTTCAAACTCAACAGAGAGGCCATCCGCCGGTCTAAATCCTAAGTACTCAGGGCCTTGGACCCCAACCCTGACGTACTCCTGCACGGTGCGTGGGTGGCCGGGAAGCCGTAAGAAAACAACACAGCTCGAGCAAAGAAGACAGCGCACTTCCCAGCAATCAGCTCGCGGTACTGCTGACGTCTGAAGAGTCCTTGGACGACACTACGAAGCAGAGGAGCCCATAAACTCGTAATTCCCACGGGTAGGTAGTGCGTACATGGCATATTGCCAACTCAAGACATTCACTGAACCATTTAGTATTTTAATTAACCTGCGTGACAACCGTTATCGTTGTCTCGACTTAACTGACCCGCGGACAACGACAGCAGCCAGGACCACCAGTACATCGGTGCCTGCCCCATCGTCCCACCAAGTCACTGCGGTTACCAACAAGGTGAACCGTCTCCTTACCTTGTCTCGCGTGTGCTCCTGGAGGAGCTTGACTTTCGTGGTTTTGGTAACTCTCGCGGCCAACAATCAGGGGCCAAGCACACCGGTACACTGGTCGTACCCTCCCTGTCGTCCCGTCGCAATACCTCTCGCGAGCACCGTTGGGTCGCCCTTCTTCTTACCTGAAGGACAACCGTTTACAGGACCCTATGGCGGCAAGACAAAGTCAGCCTCGAGTGGAGTACAAGGATTACTCCTTGATAGCTCACACTTGAGGTGACTAGGCATAACCCAGATAGGGGCCTAGGACGGTGTCTGCATTGTACCGTACCTGTGCAGTTATAATAATTGTATCCGCGTTCACTCCCCTGAGTGATCACGGCCCTCTATCTAATCCTAGCTAACAATGCGCAGGGCTCACTACTGGATAATGCATAATAATAATAATAATAATAATAGGCAGCATAGGATAAAGGAAGGCACATCAAGGGGCGACAAAAATCAGGCTATGCAGTTGAATAGGATTGTAATCGTAGCAGCAGCAGTAACAATGCCTAGTGCAAGAAATGTACGGAAAGATAGGCGATATCTGGGGAAGAGAATGGCTCTGCTTGCCTTCAAGCTCGACGGTAGTAGTAGGGTCGTCGACGACGTAGTCGTACTCAGCAGCGGTGTAGTCGACGGCAGGAGCGGGGTCTACCGGAGATTAATGGGGGGAAGAAACTGTAAATACACAGCAAGCATATACAAACAGATGCATGACATGATAGATGAAATGTTAACGGTATTCTAACGCAGTGCAATGCACGTTGCTCGGAGCGGGAATTCATCTAGGGATGAACTACCGGCTTCGGATGATTACCGGACAGGGTGTCCGGAGGGGGAAGGATCAAGCCGGAGGTGTCGTGGGTACCGGACAAACATAAGGGGGGTGTATCCGTGTTAGTTGAACCATTCCGAACAACTTTCGTGTTTGGAATAAATTCATCCGGGCACTCTAACAGTACCGGACAATTTATCGGACAGTCGGTCCGGAGGGGGACGGTTCGATGTTCGTTGTGTTAGGGGGGTGTGATAGGCATACGGCTAGCGTATTCGTATTCGTTATATTTTTCTGATCAATTTTCATGTATAAAGTTTTTGAATCCGAGTTACGGTTTAAAAGTTATTGAATTTCAAAGTTTAAATCAATTTAAATGATTTTCTGATTTTCTTTTATTATTTATTAAACATTATCCAAAACATTATCCAAAACAGTGCCTGACATGTGGGACCCACATGTCAGCCTCTGTTTATTTATAAAACATTTTATTAAATCAGAAATGCCTCTGGACCCACATGTCAGTGACTCAATTTTAATTATTAGATTAACTAAGAAATATTAAGTTTAATTATTTCCAGGGGACCCACCTGTCAGTGACTGGGGTTGCCCCGTCAGCACAGTTGACTGGTCAACCCAGTCAACTGGGACCAGGGGGTCCACTGGCAGTGACCCAGGGGTGCCACGTCAGGGGGGCACCGGCGGCGAGACGCCGGCGTGCCCAGCACGGCGGAGGCCACGGGAGGGGCGTCGGAATTGGGCTAGGGGGCACCGTTCGTCACGGGGTTTGGTGCATTCGAACGGGAAGACAACGCTGCGTCGATTCCAGGTGGTGGCGACGTCGGGGGTGGCCGGAGTGAAGCTCGCCGTCGACAATGGCGGAGACAACGCTCGGGTCAAATGGAATTCGGGGGTACGGGGTGAAATCGAGCGCGCAAGCGGATGGAATCGAACCTACGATGCACGGGGAGTACAAGGGTGCAAGTGGCAGAACTCAAACGATGGCGAATTGGAGCGAACTGGCGGGCGGGTTTTAGCCTACGGGGTACGGGGAGCACGTGGGTGTCAGTGGCGTGCGTTGGGACGGACTACGTCGACGACTACGACGACGAGCCACGGCGGCCGGAGCGAGCTCAAAGGGGGAAAAGACTACGGGCCTAGCGGACGGCCATGGGCAGATGGCGAACAACGATACGCTCACCGCGAACTTGTAGACGGTGGCAGTGGGCTCGACGGAGGTGCGAGGTGGCCGGAATCGGTCGCGGATCCCGCCGGAGCCGAGGTTGAAGACGAAGAGTAGTCGTCGCAGAGAGGCACCACGGCTCGATTCCTCGCGGTGGATGAGGTAGTCGACGTCGAGGCGGCTCCTGGACAACACGGAGAGGCGGCGTGAGCACGTTGGCCGCGCTTCGCCACGGAAATGGCGACGACGGCCCCCGGCTGCTTTTCCCCGCGGCGTGAGAGAAGAGGAGGAGGGGAAGGAGAGGGAGAGGGTGTCCAGGGGGTCGGGGGCGTCTCGACGCCGGGAGGGAGCAGGTGGAGGCGGGGCCTGCCTGGCAGCGGCGTGCCCACGACGGCCGCCGTACGGGAGCAAGTGGGAGCAGGTGGGGGAGGAAGAAGACAAGGGTGGGGTGGGCTGGGCTCAGGTGGGCCTCGCCCCAGGCGAGCTTTAATGATTTTCCAATTTTCTGTGCCCTACATTTCTGTATTTCTCTTTTGGTAATTATTTTCCAAGTTTAGGCAATTTTGTAAAATGTGTTAGGTGTCCCAATATTTGTATAACATTATATATCAGTGCCACAAAAGTTTTTGCAGCAAAATAAAATCATTAGATATTTCTTTTAATTATTAAATGCCCAAAGCAAGGGTTTTAACCTATTGTTTGAATTGTTTGGAATTTTCTGTAACTCAATAAATACCCAAACCCATTTGGATTTGGTCCACTGAATATTTGTGATTTTATAAAAGTAGTTTCACAATTTTTGGAGAAAGTTTATTTTTGCACTTGGTTTTATTATTTAATAATCCATCAAAGGCATTTTGAACAAGATTGCTTTGAATTAAATTCAAAGGGTATTTAATTTGAGCTTGGTATGGTTTGGATTCAAGTTGACCAAGGTCCATGATCACATGACATTCAACAATATCAAAAGAGAAGTTGACTTTGAACTGAACCAAGTTGATCCAACAAAAGTTTTGGACAGTAATGATCAACAGTAATGGTGATTACTGTTACAGAAACAGAGGGTGTTACAATGTGGCACCCACAGGCGTCACCGTCACGCCTTATGGTGGTGCGATAAACACTAGCGGATCCACTCCGGCCACGGTAGCCACAACCATATTGCCGACCAGCATCCCGCTGCCGGCGAGCACTACCCTCGCTAAGGTGCACTCCGCTTCTCAACGACCACCATGTCACTTCAGGATCTCTCCTTTGTTCGGGGTCAAGGTTTCGAAAAGCGCATCTGGAACTCCCTGAAGAAGCCGGTCAACTATGTTGAAAAGCAAGGGCTGAAAGAATTCTTTCTGGTCGTGGAATTCATCAAGTCGAAGATCAGTCTCTCTGAAGAATCAGTAGCAGTGATTCTGCTTTCATGCTTTGGAGGAAGAGCTAGTTTGTTCAAGGTCGCAAGGCTGCAAAATCTCACTTTCAAGTTCTCGGTATCCTCTAGAGATGACGGATTTGCAATCTACAATGAAGGTAATATTGTCACTTCTCTGTTTAGCATCTCTTTTTGGCTCTGGAATTCTGGAGGCCCCAACTACAAGCATGAATATGATCTTTACATGAAAGAACAAGATGATTCGTGGACTGTAGTGGATAGATCAAGGAAAAAATCTTATGCACAAGCAGTGAGATCGCCCAGGATTTTCAATTCAGAGAATCATTCTCCTCCTGGAAATTCAAATGTTCATCTTGGGGCATTTAATTCCAATTCAAATCAGAGGGCTCACTCCACGGCCAGAGGTACTCGCATTGTTAATGTGTAGGTTAATGCCCCAATCGGACATAATGCACGAGATTACTCCTCTGCCATTCAAGACAGAGCGGGAATGGCTCACATTCAAAAAGGCAAGGACCGACGGGCTCAAATTACTGGTATGGGCTGTCCCTGGTGCCTAGACTAGGCCACTCCAGGCCCAACTGCACGAAGAAAATAAAATGCCACAAATGAAAGAGGTGGGGTCACATTGCCAGAGACTGTCGCTTCGGTGTCCAAACAGTGGAAAGATGGCAAGCTAAATCATCCGTAGCAATTACAGTCGATGGGATGGGACCTGCCAAGACTATGACTGCTTGAAATAACTCACCAGTGATCGTGCCGCCTACCATTGATGCATGCATCCTCCCCACGCCATCGGCTCCCCCAGCCTCCTCTCTGTCGCTGAGTTCACCGCCGAATTCTAACTTGGAAGCAACCGAAGCATCAATGGTGAGCTTCCCGTTCAATCCATCGGCCCTTCTTCCCCCAGGTCAGCAAGCTATGGTTGTGCCAGGCAGGTCGGGTAGGATTAGGGTTCTCTCTGCTTTCTCCGCCCCTTTTCATGAGGAATGGGTGATTGCCACTTTTGTTCCAATGCCCAATCTGCCGGCTCATTTCCACAACATCAGAGATTTGTTGGCGGAGTTTCTGCAGAATGAGGTGAGGATGAACTTTGCTGAAATCTGTCCCTCTCCCTTTGGGAAAGCGTATGTCAAGTTAACAAATGCTCTAGATAGGGATACCCTGGTTCATGGGAGCCCTCATCAATTTGGTGATATACATGTGGTTTTCCAAAGGCACAATCAAGGGCTCAACTGAAGGAATCTGGTTCTGGATAGAAGTTTTTGGATTCAGTTAATTGGTTTTCCTTTTGATAAGAGAGAGATGCATGAAATTGTTAATGCCAACAGTAGCTTTGGCAAGTTGCTGCTGTGGGATAGAGCCAGAAGCACCAAAGCTTACCTTATGGTCAAGATCAGAGTAGAAAATCTTAGTCACATCCCCATCAGTGTAGTCATTGGAGATGGAGACTCTCCCATGTCTGAGTCCTGGACTGTCCCCATTGTAATCTTACAGCAGAAGCTACTGGGGGGGCTCCTGATGAAGATCCCATCCCTCCAAATGGCAACCCTCTTCCAGTGCCTTTCAATCCCAATTTTCATTCAAACCAGCTCAGCCACTTCATTGGGCCTATACTTTCCCACCAGGAAATTGATGACCTCAACCTCCCTCCACCAGAAATGGTGCACCAACAAGTGCAGGAAAATGGGGTACAAATTATGGAGGAAGAAGAAGATGAAGACCTCCTTGGGTGGGGGCAGTGGCCTGCACCTTCACCTGCCCAAAATGCTATTATTGATGAAGAACTTGCACCAGGTGAATTCCCAGTGCTGGTTGATCTGATGCAACCTTTAGAAGAACAAGTGGAGATGGCAAATGCTAGCTCTGCCATGCAGATAAGTTCAAGCAGAGATCTCACTCTTTCTCTGGGATCTAATTCAGTGCAAAACCCAGGTGAAGCAGAAGTACAGGGTATTTTGGAGGGAAATGAAAATTTAAACCCTTTGGGCCCGATCTTTGATGGGCTGCCTGACCTCAATCTAGCCCAAGATATTGCAGCCAACCAACCTACTCTGCATCTCAATATTAATTTTTCAGGCAGTCATAGCAGGGAAAGGACCATAGCTTCAGAACATCTTCAGACTCACAACCCTATCCCTTTCACTTTGGAGAATTCCCATGCTATTCCAGAGCTCCCACTCATTGAGGAGGTAGTGGCCACTAATGATCATGTCATGGAACTAATGCATAGCTAAAATGACCCTGTTGATCCAAACTTTATCATTGATGATCCCCTCAACCCTGTACTGCAGTCTGCTGACCCCATTGACAATGATGCTTTACCAGTGGATTCCAATGATAGTGTTGCTGTGGATGAGGAAATCAAAATTGATGAACCAGAAGTTACCAGCAAACAAAGTCAGACTGGGGTGATCCTCCAAGATTGTAGTGAAAACTCCATGACCTCTGCTCCTCCTGGTTTCTTGGAAAAAGGAAAATACTCTCATCCATCCTTTTCTTGTCAGGAACAGAGTTCATTTGCTGGGCCTCAAGCTAGTGAAGCCTGGAAAGATTTTCTATCAAGCAACTCTGAAGATGCACTACAGGTCAAGGTAACCTTTGAATGGGCACACTTTATTTCCAGACTGCTTTTGTCCCCTGACAGGTTTGATTGGACTTTTAAATTTCTCCAATCTCAAATGTGGCAAATTATAGTGGATGGATCTGATAATGAAGAGCTGTTGACATTCTTTATTCCTGATAGGCTGATAGCTGCACTAATAGTGAAATATTACAATGCAATGATAAGAGCACAGATCCTCAAAGAATTGATTTAGAATCTTCTCACTCTGATACTATATCTCTTTGCTCCAAACCCCAGGACAAGGAAGAGAAGTCAGACAAATCTCTGGGGATGGTTTCCACAACCAGTGCTCTACACATGAAAGGGAAACATAAGAACAGAGCCCCACTAGTGGAGACTGGGGTAAGAAGGAGTACTAGACTGCTCCGTACTTCTAATGGTTACAAACAGGAAATCTGTGAGAACAAAAATTGCCTTGCCTGTAATGCTATTCCTCCATTGACCAAGAGAAAAGTTGTTAAAAATCTTAATACAACTTATTGCAAGGTTAATGCCAAGGACTCAACTGAGGTGATTCTGGAAATGAAGAAGCAAAATAAGGGAACCAAGGACAAAGGAAGCAAGCCACCAAGGAAGGCTTAAAGGACCACCCCCCGCAAGACCAGTTTATCTTTTGCTTGACATGTATTTTGGTGATCACTGGAATTGTAATATCCTCTGCTCTCTTTTGGACCTACTGTATTTCTCCTCACAGTATGTTAAAGATGTGGACTTGTGTTGTAAGATGGGACCTATATCTACTATGCAATCATCCTGGAATATATTAAACTGGAACATCAGAGGTATCAATGCTCAAGAAAAATGATTGGCTATTGCTAATAAGATTGATGAATCTAACAGTTCAGTCATTTGCATTCAAGAGACTAAGAGAGAAACTTTCGATTCTTCTTATATCAAAAACTTTTGCCCAAGAAATTTCTGCAAATTCGATTTTGTTCCTTCAGTTGGTGCTTCTGGGGATTGCTGGTAGCCTGGAATGATAGATTACTTCTTGGTGAATGTCTATTCAAAAACCAATTCTCCATTTCAATAAGATTCACTTCTCTGAAAAATAACAGCTCTTGGATACTCACAAATATCTATGGTCCATGTGAACCTGCTGAAAGAATCAATTTTATTGAATGGTTCAACAACATCCAGATGCCTGACACTACTGATTGGATTATATTAGGTGATTTTAATTACATCAGATATCCTCATAACAGAAATAGAGGCTCAGGGGACATTCACAATATGATGCAGTTTAATGAAGCCATTCATAATCTTGCCTTGGTAGAGATACCACTTAAAGACAGGAATTTCACTTGGAGCAACATGCAGCAAGCCCCACTCTTGGAGAAACTAGATTGGGTATTTACATCAGAACACTGGACATCCTCATATCGAAACACCTCTGTCAGAACACGAGCCAAAACTACCTCTGATCATGCACCCTGTTGCATTTCCATTGGAAATAACATTCCTAAATCAAGGATCTTTAGATATGAAAACTACTGGTTGGAGCATCAGGATTTCAAACAAGTGGTCAACAATGTTTGGAACCAACCAACACAAGAATCTGACAGTGCCAAAAGCATCACTGCTAAATTTAAAAGATTGAGAAAAGGTATGAAGATCTGGGCTAAAACTATCTCTTCCCTAGCTAGCACCATACAAGCAACAAATGAGGTAATTCACCTGTGGGATTTTTTGGAAGAATTTAGACCACTCGGTGACATTGAAGAAAATGGCAGAAGGATTCTCAAAGATCACTTGGCAAAGATTTTAGAATTCCAAAGAATTTACTGGAAGCACAGGGCCACTATTAGATGGGTCAAATTAGAAGATGGAAATTCAAATTTATACAAGACCAAGGCAACAATCAATCATAGGAACAATTCCATTGCAAGCCCGTCTGATCACCTTGGAAATTCATACACAGAACATGATGAAAAATCACATCTTCTTTAGCAGGCATTTAAAAACAGACTTGGCACTACCTCTCCAACATCCAACTTAATGGATCTCACAAGCATACTTAAGAAAGTGGAAAATCTGGATGACTTAGAAGCCCCTTTCACCACTGCAGAGATTGATGAGGTGATCAAAACAATGCCTACTAATAAGTCTCCTGGGCCTGATGGTTTCAATGGCGCCTTTATCAAAAAATGTTGGGACAATATTTTCCAAGACTTCTACAGAATGATTGCTGATTTTCATGCTGGCAATATCAATCTGCAAAGTATCAATGCATCTTTCATCACCCTGATCCCAAAAATTGATGCACCTTCCACTGCTAATGACTTCAGACCCATCTCCCTACTCAACTGCACAATTAAGATCATCACAAATCTTCTGGCAAACATACTGCAAAAGCACATTCTCTCCCTGATCCATATCAATTAGTATGGGTTCATCAAAAACAGGTCCATTCAAGATTGTGTTGCATAGGCATATGAATACTTTCACCTCTGCCGGACTTCTAATAAACAGATTTTGGTAACCAAATTAGACTTTGAGAAGTCCTTTGATATGATTGAACATAGCACAATATTGGAAATCTTGGAAGTAAAAGGCTTTGGTACTTCTTGGTGCAAATGGATGAACATAATCTTCAACTCTGGTACCTCATCAGTCTTACTTAATGGGATACCAGGGAAAATACTTCATTGTAAGAGAGGTGTGAGACAAGGAGATCCTCTCTCTTTGTGCTAGCTGCAGACCTCCTGCAATCCATTTGCAATGCTGCAGTGCAAGAAAACCTCATTGAGGCTCCAATAGACTCAAGCTCCTATCCTCACTTCCCAGTTATACAATATGCTGATGACACACTACTGATAATGCCGGCAGAGGAAAGGCAACTGGAGCACATCAAATCACTACTTCAATATTTTACAGATTACATTGGATTAAGAGTAAACTACCACAAATCTTTCCTCGTCCCAATCAATGTTAATGAAGACATAACTCAGACACTTATCAAGGCACTCAACTGTCAGCTGGGATCATTCCCATTCACTTACTTGGGATTACCTATGTGCCTCAATAAGCCAAAGATTGAAAGCTTCATGTCTATGATTCAGAGAATTGATAGAAGATTGTCTGGTTGTTCTACTATGATATCAACTGATGGAAGACTCATCCTGACCAGAGCAATCTTTTCTGCCCTCCCCACTTTCTACATGTGCTCCCTAATGTTGCATGCTGGAGTCATACATCAGATTAATAAATACTTAAGATCCTTTTTCTGGAGGAAATATGGAACAGATAATGGTAGATCACCACTGGTTTCATGGGATAAAGTCTACAAACAAAAGTACAAAGGTGGACTAGGAATTATTGACATTGCAGCTCACAACAAAGCCTTGCTCATAAAAATTGTCCACAAATTCCTAAACAAGATGAATATCCCATGGGTGAAGCTAATCTGGGAGACTGCCTACAGTAACACAATACCTGATGCTCAGCAAGTAGGATCCTTTTGGTGGAAAGCACATATCGCCCTAATTAAAATCTACAAACAATATGCCACTGTTCAATGCAATAAAGGAGATACACTATCTTTCTGGTTTGACGGGTGGGATGGAAGCAGTTTGGACCTCAAGTATCCACAATTACTATCTTGTG
Source organism: Bromus sterilis (assembly GCA_950022295.1). NCBI lineage: Eukaryota > Viridiplantae > Streptophyta > Magnoliopsida > Poales > Poaceae > Bromus > Bromus sterilis. The sequence continues at coordinate 38,694,935 of OX465598.1, forward strand.
CTAAAAACAAAATGGTTTCTGTGGACTCAGTTAGAAGTGTCATGGACTGGGAAGAAATGTTTCACACCCCTCTTTCATCTCAGGCTTGGGACCAGATTCAGTAAATTCAAGCAATCATGCCAAACAATACCACAACTAAAGACACCTAGTTATGCAAAGAAAAATAGATATACTCATCCATGACAATCTATAAAGAGATCATTGGAGGTGAAAGGTGTTCTGAACTCATAACTGCCAACTGGAAAGGAAAATGCAGACTCAAACACAAAATTTTCTTCTGGTTGACACTGCAAGACAGAATTAACACTCGAGCATTACTCCATAGAAAAGGATTTCAGATGGAGTGCTTCACATGTGCCTGCTGCAACCTCAAAGTCCCAGAAACAACCCTCCATCTGTTCTGGGATTGTCACTTTGCCCACAAATGTTGGATCTCTCTAATTCCATTCAAGATGAGAGGTACTTCGGTCTATGAAGAAACTACTCTAGCTCTTGATACGTCCAAAAAGTATCTATAATTTCTGCTTGCTCCATGCATGTTTTGTGTGACTTTGCCATGTTTTGCTTGAACTTTCATACACTTTTGAGCATATTTGGACTAATCTATTAACCCAGTGCACCTAGCTGCCAGATGATGTTTTCTGCTGTTTTTGTATTTCAGGTTTTTCGGCCATTAAAAGTGCTCCAAAAAATCCGAGAAAATCAGATACAAAATCAGCGCAACGGAAGCTTCTGGAATCACCAAAGGAGGGAAGGAGGTCCACCACCAGGCAGCCAGGAGGGAAGGTGGCGCGGCCCCACCCTGGGCCGCGCCAGGCACCCTCCTGACTGTCTCGTGGCCCCTCTCGGTGCCCCCCTTCCCCTATATTTACTCCCCGTGACGGAAACCCCTAATATCAATCCCTCTTTCGCGATCTCGCCTCTGTACCGCCGCCGCCGTTTCAAGATCGGGGCTGCCTGGAGAAGCTGCTCCGGCACCCTGCCGGGAGAAGCTACCCCCTCCGGGAGACCATCCATAGCCATGGACGCCTCCCGTATGTACCGTGAGTAGTTTCCCTTGGACCATGGGTCCGTGACCAGTAGCTATGTGATCTATCTCTCCCTTCTTTGTGCCTCCACTTTCGAGTCCTCGTGAGCTGCCTCAAATGATCGAGGCACCTTTGTAATTTTCTGCTGTTGCTATGCTGAGTTTGTTGGGATCTGATGGATTATGAGACTATGTTCAGATTGTGATGAGTAATATATTTGGTTCTTCTCTTTTATATTTTGTTCTTGAGTAAATTTTTGCATGTTCTCCGTTGCCGTCTTTTACTTTGGCCAAGTGATTTATTGCAACTCCAAGAGGGAGTGTTATGCTTGATTGTGGGTTCAGCCCCTTGATGTCTAGCTTGAGTGACAGAAACATGAGACTAGGGGATGTGTTGTTGCCACCAGGGATAAAACAACGGTGCTTGTATCCGCGGGTGCAAGGATTGTTTACTTTACGCAAAGTTCTTTTAATGCATTTGTCTGTTGCTTTGGATTTACACTTTGGGTGGGATTCGCAACTTAATACCAGCGAGATATTCTGGATAGATATCTCAAGGTGGATGATTTGTAGTAGATGGAGATGGATTTCGGTCTACTTACCTTGGCGTACTGCCCATTGCTTTTGAGCCCTTCCTTTCTTTGCAGCATAGTTAGCATTGCGGTGCCTTCATAATCCTGTCAATTGCCCAACTGTGATTTGTTTACCTCGCTAGCACTTTTATCGTCTTTTGGGAGAGAGATGTCACTAGTGAAAATCACGTGACCTTGGTCCATCTTCATATCATTGTTTACACCATCAATTTACTTTCATATTTACTTTCAGTTGCCACTATCATTATCTCTTGCGTTAATCCTTTGTAAACAGCAAGGCCGGAGGAATTGACAACTCCTCTGTACTCGTTGGGAGCAAAGTTATTTGTTGCTATGTGCAGGTCCACGTCAACTATCTAGCCCGAAGCTAATTTTTGGCGCCGTTGTCACCTTCTTGTATCTCTTAGAGTCCTACTGGTTCGATAACCTTGGTATCTTCACCGAGGGAAATTTGCTGCTACACTACATCTCACCTTCCACTTGGGGTAACCAACGAGGAGTGAGAGAACTATTCTCAACGTATCAGCTCTACAACATTTGCCCAAAGACTTTGGGCTGGAAATTATTACCCTTGGCTATTGGCACATTTGTAATTTGAGGAATTGTTTGATTTTCAGAAAGGAGAAGCACACAGTGCAAGAATGAAGGAAAAAGCTTGCTTTAGACTTACAGCTGCGTCTGTACAGAATAAAGGTTCAACACAGAGAAAGCCTCCAAAGGTGGATTACAGATAACCTAGATTAAGCATACACTCAATGTATAGGAAAGGAATTGGTTAAGGACTTCCCCTCTCTTTCTTTTCTTTCCCTTCCACTGTAAATTATCATTGTACTTTAGTTTATACGCTGGAGAAAATAGAAAATATGCCGTAAAACATTTGTTCTACAGTTATTGCCTAAAAAAACATCTGCACCCGTCGTTAGGTTTTCGGGTCCAGATTACCAGTGGGACAAAAGCATCAAGGGTGGATTTCTTGGGAACGCTCATCACTGGTGTGATCAACACGGACGGGTCGTCTTCTGAACCAGCAATTTTTCTATGTAATTGGTCAAACTTTATGAAAATTGACTTTGACCAAACCTTATATGCGAAGTAAAAAGAAACGGAGGGAGTACCAAGAACCACCTCATTGTTTAAGGAGCACTGCTTCACGTACGACAAAACGTGTACGATTTCAGTACGACACAGAATAAGGAGCGTTGATTGCAATTTGATGTCGCATCTTCACGGCCCATCGTACATCGTACAAGTATCGGACGAAATTACATCGTATGCATAGTAATTTCGTTGTTTAAGAGGTTCCCATTAAATGCACATCGTACTCTCTGCCGTGGAGCGGGTCTGAGCCATGATTCACATTGAGCGATTGGGGGGAATAGGGCGAGCAACCGGGGAAACGGGGGCGTGCAACGACGAAGCTGTGAAATCGCGCCCCCCCACCACCCCACCCCGTTCCTGTCTACAAACCGGAGCAACATCTTCTTAGATTTGGATTGGCATCAACTGTGATCTCGACGCATGATTTGTTAGAGCAGGTACCATAGCGCACAGTCAGCTGGCTATAAGCCGTTCCACGTCAGAAAAATCCTAGCTGGCATGATGATTAATAAGGAAAGAGAAGCAAGCGAGCGCTTCACTCGTCGCCCGGCTGTACGCAGTGTCCAAGAAGATTTCGCCCGCATGCAGCCTTGTGCGAGCGCTAAACCGGCTCCATCCTCCCACACTCTCTCTTTGCATGCGAATATTATATTTGTAGGATTAGTGCTACAGCCAGCTTAAAGTCAGTTTATTGTATGGGTAAGCTTTATGGATGACGTGGGGTGGCTTATAGCCAGCAGCGGGTTGTGTTATTAACCATGCTCTTATCATCAGTTCACCATCGTCATCGGAATGAAAACCTCCTCTAGATCCTCGTGGTGGTCAAAGCGAGATCTATACTCCCACCAACTCCTCCTTTAGCGATGAACCAACGATCACGTATCCTCTGTCATATAAGAGCATCTCCAACCGCGCCCCAAAGAGGCCCCCAAGACGGCGCTATTTGCGCCGGATGGAGGAAAATCGCCCAGCCGCGCCCCCAAGAGCCCAAATAGTGCCGGATTGGGCCGAAATGGAGTCCGGCGATCCCAAGCCAAACCCGTCGCGCTGGGGGCGCTTGGGGTCGCCAGATGAAAGGAAAGCGCGTGAACGGAAGGAAAGCGTGCGCGATTTCGCGCGCGCTCGCGCCGCAACCCACCTGTCGGCGTGTGAACACGCGTCGTCGTCATCCTCTCGCCTCGGCTTCCCCGCACCTGTCGCCGCCGCAGCGAATTAATGCGGCGCCGGTGACGAGTCCAATCGGCGCAGAGAGCATCAATGCGGCGCGTCGAGATACCCAACGGTCCGTCGACCGCGCCGCCGCGTGTCTCGTCGTCTGTTCGCGTTCTTCCCCCGCTATAAAAAGGGGCTCGCCGGGGCGCTCTAGCCGCGCATTCTCTTCTCGAGCTCTCCTCTTTTTCTCGCCTTCCTTCTCTTCTCGAGCTTTCCTCTCGATCGCCATGGCCGACGACAACCTCGCCCGCAACGGCTTCAGGAGCCGCAACCTGTCGCAGATGGAGGCGCTTCTCCTCGCGTAGGCCGGCTACCCATGCCCGCCGGACACCAGGCCACCCCACGGGTGGGTGCTGTCCGCCGGCGGGGTGCCGGTGCCTCCAGTGCCTTTGGTGGGCTCCGGCGCGTTTCGCTGGGACGTGGACGCCGTCCGCGCTACGATGACGGCGGCAGAGCGCGCCGACCCCGACAACACGCCGGCCTGGGAGGCATACTTCGCCGCCCGGCGAGCCCAGGCCGTCGCCTCTACCAACGGCCTGATGCCGGTGGTTGGTCGCAACAATCGCGACGGGAGACTCCGGTGGTGGAGTGCGCAGGGCCGCACGCTGGAGTACGTGATGCGGTACATCGAGAACGGCAACACGCCGCGTCTCGATTACCCACCGCTGGGCTACGGGGCCGCGGTGACGGACCGCCGCTCCTATAGCCGCGCCACGCCGCTGTGGGTGACGCTGCCGCGCGACGACGGTGACTCTTCTTCCTCCTCCGGCGGGCGACCTTCGCGCTCCACCGGCTCCCATTCATTGGGTCCGGCATTCTCGCCGCCGCAGTTCTTCACCCCGGTGAAGCTGGAGGTGAAGAAGGAGCTCACCCCGGCGCCTTCCGGTCGCCTCAGTCGCGGCGTCACCATCGGCACCCCATAGGCGCAGCCAAAGCGTCGTGGCTTCCTGGGCTCCATGCTCGGGAAGAAGAAGGGCAAGGAAGTTGCCCCGCCTCCGCTTCCACCGACGGCCGACGACGACGAGGAGGAGCGCGAATGGAGCCCAAGAACGACCCTCGAATACCTTAACCGCCACGTGGTGCTATCCCCGGGTGGTGCGACGTGCCGGCGTTTCGATAGTGCCGGCCCGGCCGCCTCCCGTGTATAGCCACGCACCGCAAAATGTATAATGTCAATCCTTCAACTTTAGCAGTGGCCATGACCTCTATTTTATGGTTAATGCAGTCTGTGGGTACCTCCAGTAGCAAAACAGAAAAGGACCTTGCAGGAGTACTCTATGGAATCCACCAGTTTTGGCATGGAGCATTGATATGCTCTGCAAATAACAAGTACCACCACCCGGAACCCAGCGTGATGATTTGGATACACCACACGAAGAACATGAGTACTACTAGTATATGCATACAACAAGCAACCAGCGTGTACACGTACTCCTTCATAGTACATGGTTGATGAAAGGTGATTATAACTGCTCCTGCCACGACTGCTCCGTGGTAGCAGCAATATCACGTTGTAAAAAGCCCTCTCCAGCAGCTTGGCTCGTCTCCACTGTTTGTTGTTACCCGTTCCTAGCGCTTGGCTGATAACAATTTACTCCTACGTAGCGAGCGTTGGGCTGCCCGGCCAGTATCCTGAGTGAGTGAGTGAGTGAGCACGCCGCAACGCAAAGCCTGTGGCAAACTGCCTCAAAGCGAACCTTGCTTTCCCGCTTTTTTTGCAGCTGTCTCACGAGAGTGATGGCGGTGGCGGGTGAGACAAGACAAGCATCACAAACAAATGCTACATCTGCTATGCTAAGCTCCATGTTCATTACGTAGTAGATAAACTCAGGCATTTGCTACCCCACGACCCATACATATATCAGTGAGGCATGGGGCATGAGTGCCATCCCGTTCATCTTTCGGAGTGACATTCATCAGGCTTGTTTCGAGCTTGAATTCTTCACCACCGATGTAGCCTTCCAAACATCAAGCCACGTAACAGCTATTCTAGCGGGTACACCATTTTTTCGACCCGCAAAAGCGAAATGTGGGTCGTCGCAAAAACAAAACCGAACACCAAAAGTGACGGGGCAAAACAGAAGTGCCATTTCGAACGGTATAATATACATATTCGAATAATTCAAGTTGGCGCTATAGATTCTACGTCGGAAGATCACTGGACGTAGAAAAACGAAAAAGACATAGTAGGGGTTGCCGGAGGTCGCCTCACTTCTTGTAGTGGCAGTAGAGGTAGTAATCGAACGGGAAGGTCATCAAGACCTTCGTGAGCTCGAACCCGTCCATCACCACCTTGAGGTGCTCGGTCACGCCTTCCTCGTCGGTGTCCACCACGTCTCTGCCAACGAGCAGCTCCCGCTGCGCCATGTGGTGGGCTGGTGGCAATGCACGGAGGGCCAAAGGCATCCCCCCAGCTCGTTGAAGCACGCCCACACGCTCTTCCCGCTGCAGGATAGGGCGCCGCTGGCACGGGCTTGCTTGGAGCAGCGGGGCTCGACCGGAGGCATGTCGTCGCTGGAGCTGCCGCCTCGTGGTCGTTGTGGGTGCGTTTGATTGGCGGTGAAGGGCGTCGACCACCATGACATCTCGATTCCTCGTCGAAGTTGGGATGGGACGGCGGTTGAAGGAAAATGGATGAGGCAAGGGAACCCTACCCCCCCCCCCCCCTCTCCCCTCGCACTGTAGATATAGCGGCGAAGGAAAAAAATTTACGGTCCGTTCGAACCGAACGGGATTTAGCGCTTTTGATCTAGCAGAAAAACATACTCATACGATAAAATATCCGTATATATTTTATTTATTTTTTAATTTTCACGGGAGGGGAGAGAACTCCCCCACACCGAAACAGCTCGCCGGATGCTTACGGATTCGCCGGGTCTTGTTGGTCCTTGGACATCAAACCGAGCAGCGGCGCACGGCCGATGGAAGGGGCAGCCGGGCAGGTGGTGCGTGTCCTTCAAACGTCGAATCATCCGGGTCGCTGTCCGCCCAGCGGTACACGGAGTTGCCATAAATGGTACCGGCCGGCCGGGGCATGGCAGCCGTGGCTCCCACGGCGGCAGACCACCGGCCCGTCTCATTTCATTTGATGCGGCGAGTAACATCAGAATGGTACTCTACACGCTGCTTACGGCAAGCACGGCCGGGGAACACCAGCCCACACCGCCGCAGGTCTGCGCCCCGCCGTGCTTGGACGCTTCATGGCCGCTACTGCTGCCGTACGCGGCACAACATCAAGCTTCATGCATGGAGGTCCTAGCACGGCTCGAACATACTACTATGTACGTACGTACTATCAGGCTGAGCTTTTAAGCTTGGCAAGATCGTGACCGATCTGCAAGCTGAGTTTTTATCGTGGACGTGACCAGGGCCGGTCCTGAGATTTCGGGGGGCCGGGGCGAAATCAAAATAATGTCGTTATAAAAATATATAAAAAACATATACAAAGTTGATGATGTTGATGTTGATAGAAAATGGCGAACCGAAATCAAAATAATGTCGTTATAAAAAATATATAAAAAACATATACAAAGTTGATGATGTTGATGTTGATAGAAAATAGTTAGATACATACCTTCTCTCAATTTGCATCATTTAAGTGGTTTGTGTGTGCATTGCGGGTCTCGTCTCGGTAACTCGCTTCTTAACATGATCGCATGGGGAGATGTGATAGGGCGTATTCGAACAAGGTGCTTAGAAGATCAAACATTGGTCTCAAGCAACAGTCGATCACACAGAATATCAAGCCAAATTAGCTTTATTATCCAGCGAGCTAAATGTGCTCGCATGCGGTGATGAAAAAAATTAAACTTTTAGTATCGCGAGTATGAAGAAAAAGGTTTAAGTTATAAAATATAATCAACTACATAACAAGTCAAGACCAAAATAGCATATTAAAAATGCACATTACTAATCAAAGTTGATAGAATTACCAGCCTTCATTTTATAACTTAAGATCAACCTTTAGAAAATACATGAATTACGGATGCAGCGCTGGCTAGCCATGCCACTATTGATTTTGTATTATATTATTTTGTTAGGTTTTTTTTCTTACTTTTAGTTAGCTAGGGTTGAGTTCGTCTCTGCACAGGATAAGCACACAAATATACATATCTATCGTATCGTCATTTCCATCCTCCAAAAAACAAGCCGATTCAGGGTTTTTCCTAGAGATTATTTTGAGGCAAATGTTTTTTCCTTGAGTAAAAGCCAATTATACCGTACACTTTCTCTACCCAGCCTGGTATGGGCCACCACTACTTAATTAAGCATCAAGTTTTGGGAAAGGCCCAAGCCCTAGATCGCACAACTTGGGGATAAAAGGCCCAAGCCCCAGATCGCTATTGGAAAAACGGTTGGCTTTCTTCCTGTGCGCTCCTTCTTCCTCATATGTCAAAAGCTTGAGTGCTCTAATGGTGGCTCTCAGTCCTCGCACACATCTGGATGGGGCCCCTCCAGGTTTGGGGGCCCGGGGCGGCCGCCCCGTTCGCCCCCCCCTCAGGGTCGGGCCTGGACGTGACACGAACCGATGGAATGGACGCGTGAAGTAGCTGTGGATCATGACCACCAGTGAGGAGGCCAGAGCTGTCCGCGCGCGTCCGGATTTGCGTCAAACCGGTCAAAATGGCGCCCAACGCCCAACCGCATACGCATTTATTGGCGCGGTCACGTCCGCTCGCTGTCCGCGCAGACATAAACCCCACGCAAAATTGCCCCGAGTTTGCGCTGGCGCGGACACCGAGCGGACGCGTTGAACGTCCGCGACGGTCCGCGCTCGACGGTTCGCGTTCGCGCTAGGGCCACTTGACAGCCTCCCTGGCGTCTTTTTATAAGACGACCCCACGCGGCGGGTCGTCGCTATCCACGCACCCGCCCCCACACTTGCCTCCCGCGCCGCGACTAGAGCGCCACCAGAGCGACCAGAACGCCGCCACCATGTCCAAGTGGTTTGGCCGCGGGAAAAACGACCACGAGGCCTCCGGCTCCGGCTACGGGCGCCGGCGTGGCCGCTCTCCCCCTCCCCCTCCTCCTCCTCCTCCGCCACCTCCACCGCCGCGGGCACGCGTCTACCTTCTGGCACATCAGTGCCGGAACTACTGGCGGCACAAATGCCTCGTCCCCTGGTCCAATAACGGCCTGCCGGGCGAGTGGCGCTTGAGCCGCGACCGCGTGCCGGTGCCGCCCAATCTGGTCGCGTCTCTTCGCGACCAGAACGTGGCGCGGCCGCAACCGGCAAGCCAAGACCTAGGGGGTGGCCGCGTCATCCCCCCGCCCGCCGTCTTCGCGCCCGAGGAGGAGGCCGAGGAGGCGGCATTCCAGGCCGCCGTCGCCGAGGAGGAGGCGGCGATCCAGCGCGCCATCGCCATCTCCGAGGCGGAGGAGAAGGCGATGTGGCCCTGCCTGGATTTTGTCATCCAGGAGAGCCTCAACGCACCTCCTCCTCCTCGACGCGCCGGCGGGGCGCTCCGCATCCGCGACGGGCCAATGCCACCGCCACCGCCCTCGCCATGGGCGGCGCACTTCATGCCGCCCTACCCGCCGACTCCTCCGCCACCCTATGGTCCCGGGGTGGACTCGCCGCCGCGCCACCACCTGCCGGAGCCGGAGCCATTCCGGGAGGGGTGGCAGTGGGAGGGCGTGAACACATTTTCGGTGTTCGTGCCCATGGCGCCGGTGACCATCCCCATGGATGCCACCGACGAGAAGGAGCAGCGCATCAAGGAGGAGGCGTACACGCGCCACCTCGCGGTCGAGCGCGCCGAGGCCGACCGCGAGATGAACGCGGAGTACGCCGCCTCGCACGCCGCGGCCGTCATCGACCCGCCGCCGCCACCGCGCAGCGCCAGGGAAGCCCGCCGGGAGGCCAAGAGGGCGCGGCAGGCCGAGCGCGCGGCCATGGAGGAGCGCTGGCGGCGCGACTTCCCCTGGGCGCCGGTGCCTGCGCCAGTCGTCGACCTCTCTAGCGACGAGGAGGACGACATGGACGACGACGACGGGGACGACGCGTAGGCGGCGACATTGGCGCGCAGGGCGCGGTTTTTAATTTTTTTAGGTTTTTAAAATTTAAGTTTTAATGTAATGGGAACGGTTTAATTTATGTTTAATCAGTTAAATTTCTTTTTTAATTTTCTTTTGAAAATGCGTTTACGTCAGCGCGTTGGGCGACCGCGCAAAACGGCGGACAGAAACGGACGCGATGAGCGGACGCGTCCGCGCAAACCGAACAAATCCGGACAAACCGCGCGTCCGTTTGCGTCGGCGCGTTGGAGTTGCCCTTAGAGAAGCATTTCGCTCACCTTCACGTTGAGCCGTTGTTTGTATACCCTGGTTTGGCTCGTGCCCAAGGACGAGCGGGACATGCATGCGTAGGTCAATGGATGGCATCGTGGATTCGTGCCTTTTTACGGTGCTACAGTCCTACGGGAGAGCCCCCATGCGGGGGCAACTTCCATTGTAGAAAAACGCTGTAGAGATGGTGGAATTTGCGTACGTACTACACTAGTTATTGGATCCGTGCGTGCTTGCGTGCGTACTTGACAGCAACATTCAAGTGGCTGCCGTGCCTTCCTTGTGCACGGAAACTTGGTCATTCTCACGGGGGCGTGGACGTGACGTCGTACGGCTTGACCCGTGTTAAGCAGACAGCGAGACAGACATGGCCATGGCGCCGTTGAGGGGATGTTTGACGTACGCGGGAGCGGGAGGGAGACATGGAAATATACAATGCGGTGTGCGTCATACTTACACGAACAGCTTCGGAAGGAGACAGGTGAATAGGTGATGTGATCTTTCGGGTAAGTAAAACGGACGGGTGATGTAAAGGCTATATTCATATGTGCATTTGCTCTGCCGATTTATTGCTTACCACCACGATGCACACCTTTCGCTTGTAGAGAGAGCACATCCCTTCTCTCTCTCTTTTTTGAGAAGTGGGCACTGGGCAGATCACTTCTGAAACAACGAGAAAATATCACGTGATACCAACTTAAATAAGGCTTCCTTTGGTTTGGACGAATATCATAGGAATTTTGTAGGATAGGATTCTTATAGTAATTTTTTCCTTTAAAGCCCTTTGGTTCATAGGAATGGATTCCTATTTCTACATAGGATTGGTTTCTGTCCTTCACATTTCAAAGGAAAATAAAAATGAGCCCAGACTCAATGAAAAATTTCTTTGGTGTGAACCAAATGACATCTCTTTTCCTATCCCTACTCATAGGATTGGAGATACATGTCATCTCAATCCTACAAATTTTCTATTCCTATGATAATCCTATCCTATGAACCAAAGGAGGCCTATGTTTAGATACATTTTACGAAAAGAGAAATATATTAATAACGTAACGATACCAACTACATTCAGTTCGGGTCCTTCTCAAGCTTGGTCTCGGTCTTTTACATTCAGTCTTTGCACCAATAGAATATCTAAAGACATGCAGGATGCACACAGACGTAGGTACACCATTAATGTAACTGACTCAGCATCGCCGTAGCCCATGTGCTCCGCTTCCTCAAGTCGCCCCCACGGCCGGCCGGGGGAGCCCAACATCCCGCCGCCAGTAACCCCGCCGCCCTCTCCACCTCCCCTCGCCGTCGTTGGCGTGCTGACAGGCAAAGCCCGGTCGGGCAGGCGGCGGCGGGGCAATCTCTCCTCACCGAGATCGGCGGCGCGGAACAATTTTCTCCGGTGGCGGCGCGGCGGCGCGACCGTGCGGTGGCGGTCAGCGACGGCTGCCAGGCATGCATGCATGTGGAGTGCTGCGAGTATGGCATCCCCTCTCCTGCTAGGGTTGCGGGAAGATGGCGTGCGGGCTGGGCGTCCAGATCCATCTGGATTTGGCCTCGATCAGATCAGATCTGGTCGAAGAGTTCTGCTCGCTACGCGACGGTAGAGTTCGGTGGTGATCCCGTACACACGCAGTGAGATGGAGGTTTGAAAGGGCATGTGCCCTTATGTTTGGTTTTGGTAATTGATGCCAATCTTTATGGACTAATGGTTTCCTTGAGTTATACTTTAAGGTTTGTCCATAGGCAACGCTTGAAGATCATATGGTGGCTTCAAGATTGTAAGATGAAGATTTTGTGTTGACCAAGGTGTTCTTCATGGAGCTATCCAAAGATTGGTCAAGTTGATGTGTGCAAGGTCAAAAGGAGCATCACGAAGATATCATATGCTTGGAGCTTGCCGACCATTTGGTGATAATGATCTTGTGAAGATGTGCCTAAAAGAGGCTCACCCGTAATGGAGTATGGGGGAGCCATCTACTAGTCTTCATCGAGCCGGCGGAATCAAGGAAGATGTCCCAACTTGAGGCGGGCATGATCGTCATCATCAAGCTCAAGTGGATTATGCGCAAGACAAAGGTTTGACTAGATAGGGTCTAGTTTACCGGTCTCCTGGTGGTAGGTAGGAGACCGTGTTACAGGCTAGGCCAAGTTGTTCGTGGAGAGCTCAAACCTTTGCATCCTTGTCATTATCTTTATTGGTTCTTGTTTGGCTTTTCTCTTTGTGAGTTTTGGAGCTTGTGGTCTTCTTCATGACAAGCTCGTTTTCATCGAAAACGGATTTCATATGCATCTTCTCTTATGATTTTCGATGCGGGAGATTTGCCGGTTATTCTTGGTTAGAGGTTTCACATCTCTATTTGTTTGGTATTTCTCCCTTGCGGCTTTGAAATATTTATAGTCGTGATTAGGCAACTTTGTTCGTTAGCTTTCCATCAAGATTGAGTTTGCCTTAATCGAAGTTCATTTGAAAAAGTTGTGGCAGTTCAGGGTTTGCCTGTTTCATTTGGAGTTCATCTGTTGTGTGGCATGGGCTCCCTGATTCTGCCAGGGCGGTAGTACCTCTCTTGGAGCGGTAGTACCGTGCCACGGTAGTACCGTGGGCGAGTACCGCACTCACTACCGTAAGACCACTGGACTCTGCGGTAGTGGGCACGGTACTGGCCCCCGGTAGTACCATGGGGATGTAGTACCGCTCCCAGTGCGGTAGTACCGTGCCACGGTAGTACCGTGGGCAAGTACCTCACTCACTACCATAAGTCGACTGGACTCTGCGGTAGTGGGCACGGCACTGGGCTTCGGTAGTACCGTGGGGAGGTAGTACCGCACCACGGTAGTACCGTGGGGAGGTAGTACCATGGTTGGTGGGCTGCCAACGGGTTCCAACGGCTGGATTCGTGGGGGACTATAAAAGGGGGTCTTCTTCTTCCTTTGTCCCCACCGGTTTTGTGCAAGTTCTTGCCCCCATTGTTGACCTCTTTGAGCTTGCTTTCTCCCTTTCCCTCCCATGATTCTTGCTCCCTTTTGAGGGAAAAGAGAGAGGAGGTCTAGATCCACATTCTTCACCAAGCCATCTCTCCTCTAAGTGAGGGGAACCTTGTGGATCTAGATCTTAGAGTTCTTGGTGTTCTCCTTGTTCTCTCTCTCATATTCCTCCATAGCTTTTGTTGCTTTGGTAGGATTTGAGAGTTGAGGACTTGAGCACTTCGTGTGCTCTTGCCATTGCATTTGGTGCATCGGTTTGATTTCTCTCGGAGGATTCGTTGTAGTAAGTGAAGTTGAGAAGTTAGCTACTCTTGAGTGAATTGGCACTCTAGAGCTTGTACCTCGTGGGTCTGTTGGCGCCTAGAGGCTTGTTGTTGCGGAGCTCAATCATTGTGGTGGAAAGCTTCGGGACGCTACGGGAGCCTCCAATTCGGTTGTGGAGATAGCCCCGAGCATTTGTACGGGTTTGGTGACCGCCCCCAAGGGTCGCCATTTGTACGGGTTCGGTGACCGCCATCAAGTGTCCTAATAGTGGAATCACGGCATCTTGCATTGGTAAGAGCGTGAGGAGAAATAGGGTGGCCCTCGTTGGCTTCGTGTGAGCATTGTGCTCCTCACCCTCACCAAACTGAGACGTACTTCTCGCAAGAGAAGGAACTTCGGTAACAAATCCTTGTCTCCGTCGGCTCCACTTGCGGTTATCTCTACCTTTACTTTCAGCAAGCTTATTTGATGGCTTCTCGCCCTTCGTTGGTTACCCCAAGTGGAAGGTGGAGATGTAGCGCAGCAGCAAGTTTCCCTCAGTGAAGATACCAAGGTTTCTCTCCAGTAGTACTCCAGAAATGATAAGTAGGTGTCAGCGGCGCAACTAACGTGGACCTGCACACAGACACAGATAACTTTGTTCCCAACGAAGTTCAGAGAGGTTGTCAATCTCTCCGGTCTTGTTGTTCACAAAGGGTAAAACACAAAGGATACTGATAACAACTAAAAAGTAAAAAGCGGGAAAGTAAATATAGCGTGGAAACAGTAATAAGGATATGGACCGGGATACGTGATGTTAGCTAGTGATTTCTCTCTCCCAAAAGACGACAAAACTGCTATGCGAGGTAAACAAATTACAGAAGGGCAATTGACAGGATTATGAACGCACCGCAATGCTAACTATGCTACAAAATAAAGAAAGAGGCTCAAAAGCACGGGCAGTACGCCAAAATAAGTAGACCGTAATCCAACTGCATCTACTACTAATCATCCACCTTGAGATATCTATCCAGAACATCTCGCTGGTATTAAGTTGCGAGCCCCACTCAAAGTGTAAACCCAAAGCAACAGACAACTGCATTAAAAAGAACTTTGCGTAAAGTAAACAATCCTTGCAACCGCGGTTACAAGCACCATTATTTTCCCCCTTGTGGCAACAACACATCCCCTAGACTCATGTTTCTGTCACTCAAGCGTGTCATCGGGGGGCATGAACCCACAATCGAGCATAACGTTCCCTCTTGGAGTCACTACCTACTACTTGGCCAAAGCAATAAACAGCAACGGAGAACATGCAAGAATTACTTAGGAAAAAAAATATAAGAGATAAAAACCAAATATATTACTCTATCACAATCTGAACATAATCTCATAATCCATCAGATCCCATCAAACTCAGCATAGCAGTAGCAGAAAGATTACAAAAGTGCCTCGATCATGTAGGGCAACTCACGAGGTCTAAACCATGAAGAACAAAGAGGGGAGGAGAACATCACATAGCTACTGATCACGGACCCATGGTCCAAGGAAAACTACTCATGAGACATCCGGGGAGCATCCATGGTGGAGAGGAGACTCCCGGAGGTCGGACCTCCCTCCGGCAGGGTGCCGGGAAGAGGTCTTCTGGTGCTCCCGATCTCGGAAGCGCGGCGGCGGCGGAACAGAGGCGAGTTTGCGAAATAGGGTTCTGTCTTCGGAGTTTCCCCGTGACGGAGAATAAATAGGCGAAGGAGGGCAGCCAGAGGTGGACCAGGGGCCCCAGGCGCCCCCCTGGCGCGGCCAGGGGTGGGGCCGCGTCGGGTGGCCGCCTGGGCCCCATTGGCTCCCCTCTAGCCCCACTCGGGCTCTTCGCGAAGCTTCCTGTACGCTGATTTTTCCTGTATTTTTCCCGGAATTTTTCTGGCACTTTTTATATGGGGGAAAACTGAAATAGAAAAACAGCAGAAAACAGGAACTGGCACTGGGGTGCACTGAGTTAATAGGTTAGTCCAAATAAGATCAAAAAGTGTATGAAAGTGTATCTAGATCATAGCAATATCACACAAAACATGCATGGAGCAAGAAGAAATTATAGATACATTTTGGACGTATCATTATTACATTGCTTATCTTGTGCTTGCTCATATTATTGTACATTGCTTGTCCCTAAGGTTGTTTTTCTAGTCAACCTATTTACTTGTGCACCTACTTTGTGATAGCCATAGTGCTCTTGTCATATATCTTGCTATCACATAGTTGTTTATCTTGCTTAGTATAAGTTGTTGGTGCACATAGTTGAGCCTAGCTTATTTAGGTTTCTTGCTTGGCAAATTAAACGTTAAGTTTTATTCCGCATTTGTTCAAGCCGAAACCGTAATTATTTAAAACGCCTATTCACCCCCCTCTAGGCGACATCCACGTCCTTTCAAGGTTCGGCGACCAAATTTGGGGTGAAAACCTTGCTCTCGGCTATACCAAGGTTGACGATGGCTGCGCTCTTGTGGGTCGTCTCCTTTTTGGAGGCTACCTCCGAGGGAAACCCTAGATCAATCGATCGTATGATGGCGGTGCTTTTGTGTCGTTTCCTCATTGGGGGTGTCATTGTTGGAAGTGTGTATCGGGTTGAGGGAACAATAGGCAGTTCATGTGCTGGAGCGACGTTTCAGGTGACGCATTGGTTGTGTAAAGCCTCGGCGGCGTGGTGTAGCAGGGTCCCAGCGACAGATGCGTTATGATGGACGCACCTAGGGAGGTGGCGTTTTCTAGCGCTATGGTGGCGTCGATGACATGCTCTGAAGATGGATTGATGGAAGACAGCGGAGACGACCTCTGCATCGTGCGCATGTGTTGCTCAATAAGAGTGTGCCAGACCGATGTGTGACCCAAACCCGACATTAGATCAGCGGCAGAGTCGTACTACTCGAGGAAGACCATTGAGGCAGTGGATAACCATCTCGGTGTATTTAACCAGGGCACCAGGATCGACAAGCCCGTCGGAGAGAGACTTGACCTTCTTCAGGTAGTCGGTCATGTTCATCTCTCCCATACTGATGTCGCCAAGTTCTGCCATGAGGTGAAGATGACGATTAATCCCATGGTCGTTGAAGAGATCGTTGCTGCTATTCCAAAGATCGAAGGCGAGGGGGTCGTCATTGTTGGAAATATGCCCTAGAGGCAATAATAAAATGTTATTATATATATATTTCCATGTTCATAATTAATGTTTATATTTCTGCGTTATAATTGCAATGACCTTGACTATGAGATTCAGAAGAAAACTCATTTGCATGTGTGGAAATGTAAACACCAAGAGTTCCTGGTTTAGCCTCTAAGACCAGCTCATGTGATAACTGATGATTACGTTTTCTTAATCATGGACATTGTTCTTGTAACAAGGATGTCAGTAGTAATGGGAACATATTGTTAGCAGAACAATGATGTTGAACCGACCCCAGTATTGAATGATATACTTAGAGATCACATCGTAACTACGTTATAAGTCATATCATGAAATGTTATCATATACGTAATTCCTTAGACCATGAGAGTATCGAGTTGCTTCACACAGGAAGACATGCTTTGGTTCTTAGATGAATCCTCCCGTAAATGGGAAGTAGTAAAATAAGTTCTGGGTATGTCAGATGGTGTGGCTAGTGACTGTGATAGTTCAAGAATGGGATTTGCTCCTTCACGATGAAGAAGATATTCACTTCGGGCCCACTCGGTATGACGGTATCCATTATAGTCTGGCCAGACGCATTGTGATTCAGTCACGGGGATACCGGAATACGATAACGAGAAAAGGGACAAACGAGCAAAGAGGATAACGAGTGGCTTGTGTTCAAAAGTTGTTACACATGGGTGCCAAACTTCTCTCCTCTAACTTTGTCATATATCGCGAAGCAAAGGGAATGGTACATGAATAAACATAATGGTTCACTCGAAGTTTCTTCGTGTATGTGCGGGAGTCAACATGGGTGTCCATGGCTCCGCTGTTGATTATTGGCTATTGACAAAAGGCTGTTGACCTATGTCCGGAAGATGTTCTGAGTCATGTCCGCATTATACCGAACCTATTGGGTCACACACTTAACGAGCAGTAGTCTGTTAGAATACTAGTATGGTAGAAGGTTTAGTGGAAGCAAAGCAGAATAGTTCATACGGGTACCGGAAGTAGTTCCGGAGATTTATGAAATAGTTCATAAGGGCACCAAAAGTAGTTTTGGGTATTTAAGGATATGTCCGGATCACTCTGGAGTAGTCCCAGGTAGTTCCGGAACATATGAAAATGGTAATGGGAAAGTTTACGATCAACCGGAATAGTTTCGGTGATCGGTGGACAGCTTAAACAATATGTTGTGTTCACCGGACATAATAACCTTTGCCCGGATGGCTCCGAAACCCATTTAGATGGCTCCGGAACATTCGTTAGAGGTTCCGGAAGGTATTGGAAGTGCTCCAAAAGTGTCCGGAATGTCCCGAAACAGTCCCGGTAGGTCCCGAAAGGTCCTGGAAGCTTCTAGAAGGTTCCGGAAGGTTCCGGGCAGTACCACCCACTGCCCTGCGCCCCTGGCCTTGGGGGGCAAGCCACCTAGGCTGCCCTGGCCGGCCAGGTGGTGGGGGCGCACCAAAAAGGGGTGGGAGATCCTCCAGGTGGGATTTCCAAATACCATTATGGAAGGTTTCCGGTGGGAAGGTATGTGTAGGTTTGGAAGGCTTGGGAGTCCAAGTTGGACTCCCAAACCTCCTTGAGCTGCGCCCTAGGCCCCTTGGCCACCTATATAAGGTGAGCCAAGGGTGGGGGAAGACACAGACAATCAATCCCCAAGGCCTATGCGCCACCCTCCCTCCTCTAAACCCCGTTGCTCCACAATTAGACCCCGATTTAGACGCTGTTCTAGATCGGAATCCGTTAGGGTTTTCTCCCTCTAGTTTTCTCGGTGGTGTTCATATCTGGACGGAGGAGCGCTGCTGGATTGCTTCTACGGGATGTGTGGATACTAATGGAGGGGTCGTACCTTCAACCCTTCTTCGAGGAGCTTGTTCATGGGACTTGTCCGTGGGACTAGATCGCGGGACTTGTTCGTGGGATTGATCGAGGGACTGTTCGTGGGAGAACTTGCGAGATCTACTTCCACTACGTCCACGAGCTTCACCAACTCTACTTCCGCTACATAGGTTGGTGAGCCATGACCTAAAACCTTGTATGCAATCTTCTTGGATGATCTTGGGTTCTTGATTCGTAGGCCGAATTTTTTTGTTTTCTACTACATTTCCCAACAGTGGTATCATGAGCGATCCTTGATTAGATGCATGTTTAGGTAGATCATATGTTGATATGAGGCATTGATTTTCTTGTTTGCTTCCCTATCATGTGATCTTTTCTTTGCTCGACGGCATGATGTGATTTTGCTACAAGGTTTGAGTTTTGCCATGATCCCTCTATGCTGCTCTTAGTATGCTGGTTGCCTTGATCATGGACTACATCAAATTACTTGGATCTCATCCTAGTCTTGCTATAGAAAATTTTACATGAACGGGCTTGTGGATTTTATGAACTCAAATCCACACGGGGGTCACGCGTTTAACAAGTTTGGCTTGTGGCATTAGTTGCTACACGCACCCCGTATGTTAAACTAGCAACAAAAGAAGTATCGTGTTTTTGTTTTGTCTATGGTTTCTCGTTTGCCTTGTAAACCTGCTTAACAACCACGATAAAAGTTGCAACAACCCGTGTAGATGGCGATCTAACTCGTTTTTGCAGAGTATGCATGTGATGTGGTATAGCCTTCAAGATTTGCAATGTGTTTGTATGAGATGCTATATGTTATGTAATATTTATTCGCGACCTGCGTGTCGTGGTACGGCATGATGACTGGAGTCATATGATTGTCACTTAATTATGGCCTGCGTGCCAGAACTGTTTATTAGCTCGAGGCAAAGCAATAGATAGATGCAAGGTGATGATCTACGATGCGGAGGTGGACCCCGACGCACATGCCGGAAGCCGTGGTGATGTTCCCGGCGCCAAGGACAAAGTTGGTGGACATGGTGACTTCAACCACGACGACGTGAAGATAATGAAGACTTCACGAAGCAAAGGGCTATATCATATCACATAATTTTATGAACTGCCTGTGATGTTTATCCCTTTGATGCACCCTTGTTTGATGCGCGGTAGTCGTGTTTTATTAGGGTGATCTCTCGCAAAACAATATCAAGTTGATAGTGTTCTCCCAACTGTAGCACCGTCTATACTATGTTTCACACCGGAGCAGGTCATGTCACATGGGTGCACACGGTGTGACGCATAAAAGACGGGTGTGTTAAAAGAACACACAGCACATTACACTTGGTTATCTTGACGGTTTGGATAAAAGTTTGCTACCGGAACACGCCCATCGAAAGATGAACAAGAATCACCTTTGGCGTGATTGGCAAGTTGGCCTACCGGTCCAGTCTAAGTCATCAGTGATGTCACATCAATGGCGTACGATTGGGTTGGATCTTGAATCACTCCAGCATCAATTACGAGAGATATTGATCTGAGTGGGAGCGCACTAAGTAATTAAATTGTTTAATCACAAGTGCAACTTAATTATGAACAAAGTCTTAGTATTTGCATTATCGTTGTAGAATAATGGCTCGCGTTACCACCTTCCCAATTGATTTTGATTAACTGTTTTATCTGGTAAAAACTTTACGATTGGTACCGTATTGTGAGGACTATCCTCAATAGTGTCGAGAAGGAGCTTGTCCTATCGCAAATTTTTGATGCTCTCCCGCTGATGCAATGGATGATGTGACTTATGTCCATAATCCAAAATGCTAGAATTCCACGACAGCTAAGTGCATTGTCTTCACCACCATGAAACCCGAACTTCGAAAAGTTTGGGACAGTTATGTTATATTCATGGAACTGAAAAATAAGTTTTCAGTAGTAAGACAATTAATGTTGGATATAAGATATCTAGTACAATGTATGATTGTAAGCATTAGTGAAAATGTTCATTGTGCTCTAAACAAAACTGATAAGTGTGGGATCCAGAAGAACAATGATCATATGATGATGAGGATTAAGGGAAAGGAAGTTCCATAGGGTGTTAGTAAGACTTACACGCTAGAAAGTCCATGGCCTGCGCCACCCTTGATCATGTGTGATCTTTTGTGAGTAGGAGTGACATTGGAAATAGAACTATGATACGTATAAAGGCAAAACGAAAGAAGACTGGAATAACCAGCTCAGAAATGAAAGTCATACGGAGTTATAGATGAATTCATTGCTGGTCAAGAGATGTAATTCTTGGGAATCATGATTAAGCAGTTAATTGTGGGTTCTGTATATTGTGATTAAACTGTTGATCACCGGAATATCACATCGATTGCATATTGTTGCAACTCGATGCAAGAAATACTATGGCCTTTATGACTAGCTAATGATGAGTTTTGACACGCTCGGGAACAAGGTAAAAGGTTTACTATACCGTGTGTTGACTCTATGATTATCTTCATAATTCATTTTAGAGTTGAGTAAATTGTTACTACACTTTAGCCTTGTTGCAAAACATCATTTTGAATCATGTTTGTTGCAAAAGAGTTGTTCAAAGCTATGAATAACGTAAAGGCCATACTTCCATTATGAATAGGGTGTATGTTATGAATCTTGATAATAATACTAAACATTCATAACACTGACGCTAAACGTCGCAAGACTAACAGAAATACCACATAGATGTGGCACTGCCGTTTATCACAAGTGACATAACATGCATGAAGAATTTCCATAAGTGATGGACTTTCGAGTCATATGATTATGAATCACTTGACGCTTGCGATCTTTGTCTCGAATTAATGTGACTAAAACACCGTTAATAGGCCATACATGAACGGGCAACTAAACCATTGATAATCATACATGATGATGTGTGTAGTCCAATAAGTGTAGTTGTGTGCAGTGGATTCCCTATCTTCACTCATGAGTTGAAGTAGATATGTGGATATCTGTTCAATAGAGACATACGTCTGAAATCTTTGAAATGTTCAAGGAATTTTAGAGTGAAATAGAAATTCATTGTAACAAGAAAATAAAGCTTCTGCAAATTAGATTGTAGAAAGTAATATTTGAGTTACAAGTTTAGCGAACGTCTGATGAGTTGTGAAGAAGTGTCATAACTTGCGTCTCCCGGAACACCACTATGAGTAAAGTGTTCGAGAGATGTAATCAATCCATGTATGACACGGTAAGATCAAATATGACGTTTATCAATTTGCCATTATACTTATTAAAGTTATGCGTTAGTGACTACAGCTTTTACACTGAAAAGAGCACCATCAAATCTGTTGAAATGACACCATATTAGATGTGGTATGGACTGTTAAAACCATGTTGTCTTTTCTTAAAATTTGGGTATATGAGGCATATGTTTGACATACTCAAAACCCCAAATCAGATAAGTGCTACTTTGTTAAGGTTATGCCAAAAGTTTTGGTATTCCTCTATCACTACACAAAAGCAAAACTGTTTGCTGTTAAGAACAATGTGTTTTGAAGAAAAATAGTTTCTTACAAAAGAGTGAGTGGGAGGACAGTGCAACTTGTCAAAGATTGTTGAATCTTCAGAGGAGTGCGCAGCTGAACCACACAGGTTAGACAAAAATCGTACAAACATTCATGATATGTAAAACGAGATATTGTTGTTCGACAATGATAAACCTGTGATATACAAAGAAGCGTTGATGGGCCCTGACTCCGGGATTTGGCTAAATGCCAAATAATCCGAGATAGTATCCATGGAAGTAAGTCAAGTTTTGAACTTGGTAGACCCTCGGAAAGACTAAAAGTCTGAAGAATATATATATATGGATCTATAATTGATTCGGATGAAATTGTTTTATCCATAAAGCTCAACTCGTTGGAAAATTGTTTTCTAGCAAGTTCAAAGGTTGACTACGGCGAAATAGTGTCGACCGTAGAAATGCTTTAGTCAGTTCGGGTTATACTAGCAATTACTACATATCTCATTTATAGGATATGGTAGAATGAACGTCAAAACAAAGTTCCTACATGGAAATATAACAAAGGACGTATACGTGATACGACCGGAATGTTTTGTCGATTCAAAGGATGCTAAAATAGATGCAAGCCTTGGATATCCAGTGATGGACTGGAGCTAGCATAATGGAGTTGGAATTTTCGTTATGATGAAATTGCCAAAAGAGTTTGTTTTCATCAGGAATAACGAAGATGCTTGAATATTCAAGAAAGTAAGTGGGAGCTGAATAACATTTCTAAAACCTTATGTAGATGACATATTGTTGATTAGAAATGATATAAATTTCTTGACACGAATAAGGACTTCATTGGAAATGGTTTTCGGTTGAAGAACTTGGGCTAATATAGCATTAGTATTGAGCACAGTGATCTATGTAGATAGTAAGTGCCTGATCATGCTAAAGCCAACATTACATGTTGACATGATACTAAAGTAGTTTAGTATGAATACGCCAAGAAGGATGTTCTTGCCGAGGTCACGGTGAAAAGTTGTTTGCGGAAATCGGTGTTCATGAACACAGATAAGCAAAAACACGTGAATTGAATTCCACTCACCTGTGTGTTTGGATTAATCATGTACACCATAATATGTAAAACGACCAGATATGTCCAACGCTACAAAAGGTTGTGAGCAAGATACCAAAGTGATCAATATGTTGATCATTGGACAAACAGTGAAAAGTTAAACTTATGATAGATAAGATATGTTTCTCGGAAAAATGGAGATAATGAAGAGCTTGTTGTAACAAGTTACACCAGTTGAATTTTGATGTAAACAGTTACACCAATTCAGTCTTCATACTTACCCCGATCGATTTTCGATTTTTATTGGGATTATGTGTTTCACACATAAGGGTGGCACAGTATGAAGGAACTGTGTTAAAGTTAGATACTGTGGCGAATTCTATAACAGAGGCTAAGTATATTGTTGCTTAAAGAAGTAACAAGGGAGGGTATTTTGAATCATCAGTTCATTTATGAACATGGTATGGTTTCCTAGATGCTTGAAGCTCATGGAACATTGATGAATGATTTCATGACTTATTCTAAGGAACCAAGGTCCTACCAAATGATTCAAACATATACAAAGCTAAACTGATAAAATTAGTGAATTTTATGATAGCGTGAAAACGCGAAGATATGCAAGATACAAACGGGCCTGAAATGTCAGATCTGAAGATGAGGTCTATACCACAAATGAGGCATTTCTTACACCGGTATGCCATAGGTGTAAAGTGCTCAAGCACTGACAATATTATTGACTCTAGTGCAAGTGGGAGACTGTTGGAAATATGCCCTAGAGGCAATAATAAAATGTTATTATATATATATTTCCACGTTCATAATTAATGTTTATATTTCTGTGCTATAATTGCAATGACCTTGACTATGAGATTCAGAAGAAAACTCATTTGCATGTGTGGAAATGTAAACACCAAGAGTTCCTGGTTTAGCCTCTAAGACCAGCTCATGTGCTAACTGATGATTACGTTTTCTTAATCATGGACATTGTTCTTGTAACAAGGATGTCAGTAGTAATGGGAACATATTGTTAGCAGAACAATGATGTTGAACCGACCCCAGTATTGAATGATATACTTAGAGATCACATCGTAACTACGTTATAAGTCATATCATGAAATGTTATCATATACGTAATTCCTTAGACCATGAGAGTATCGAGTTGCTTCACACAGGAAGACATGCTTTGGTTCTTAGATGAATCCTCCCGTAAATGGGAAGTAGTAAAATAAGTTCTGGGTATGTCAGATGGTGTGGCTAGTGACTGTGATAGTTCAAGAATGGGATTTGCTCCTTCACGATGAAGAAGATATTCACTTCGGGCCCACTCGGTATGACGGTATCCATTATAGTCTGGCCAGACGCATTGTGATTCAGTCACGGGGATACCGGAATACGATAACGAGAAAAGGGACAAACGAGCAAAGAGGATAACGAGTGGCTTGTGTTCAAAAGTTGTTACACATGGGTGCCAAACTTCTCTCCTCTAACTTTTTCATATATCGCGAAGCAAAGGGAATGGTACATGAATAAACATAATGGTTCACTCGAAGTTTCTTCGTGTATGTGCGGGAGTCAACATGGGTGTCCATGGCTCCGCTGTTGATTATTGGCTATTGACAAAAGGCTGTTGACCTATGTCCGGAAGATGTTCTGAGTCATGTCCGCATTATACCGAACCTATTGGGTCACACACTTAACGAGCAGTAGTCTGTTAGAATACTAGTATGGTAGAAGGTTTAGTGGAAGCAAAGCAGAATAGTTCATACGGGTACCGGAAGTAGTTTCGGGGATTTATGAAATAGTTCATAAGGGCACAAAAAGTAGTTTTGGGTATTTAAGGATATGTCCGGATCACTCTGGAGTAGTCCCAGGTAGTTCCGGAACATATGAAAATGGTAATGGGAAAGTTTACGATCAACCGGAATAGTTTCGGTGATCGGTGGACAGCTTAAACAATATGTTGTGTTCACCGGACATAATAACCTTTGCCCGGATGGCTCCGAAACCCATTTAGATGGCTCCGGAACATTCGTTAGAGGTTCCGGAAGGTATTGGAAGTGCTCCAAAAGTGTCCGGAATGTCCCGAAACAGTCCCGGTAGGTCCCGGAAGGTCCTGGAAGCTTCTAGAAGGTTCCGGAAGGTTCCGGGCAGTACCACCCATTGCCCTGCGCCCCTGGCCTTGGGGGGCAAGCCACCTAGGCTGCCCTGGCCGGCCAGGTGGTGGGGGCGCACCAAAAAGGGGTGGGAGATCCTCCAGGTGGGATTTCCAAATACCATTATGGAAGGTTTCCGGTGGGAAGGTATGTGTAGGTTTGGAAGGCTTGGGAGTCCAAGTTGGACTCCCAAACCTCCTTGAGCTGCGCCCTAGGCCCCTTGGCCACCTATATAAGGTGAGCCAAGGGTGGGGGAAGACACAGACAATCAATCCCCAAGGCCTATGCGCCACCCTCCCTCCTCTAAACCCCGTTGCTCCACAATTAGACCCCGATTTAGACGCTGTTCTAGATCGGAATCCGTTAGGGTTTTCTCCCTCTAGTTTTCTCGGTGGCGTTCATCTCTGGACGGAGGAGCGCTGCTGGATTGCTGCTACGGGATGTGTGGATACTAATGGAGGGGTCGTACCTTCGACCCTTCTTCGAGGAGCTTGTTCATGGGACTTGTCCGTGGGACTAGATCGCGGGACTTGTTCGTGGGATTGATCGAGGGACTGTTCGTGGGAGAACTTGCGAGATCTACTTCCACTACGTCCACGAGCTTCACCAACTCTACTTCCGCTACATAGGTTGGTGAGCCATGACCTAAAACCTTGTATGCAATCTTCTTGGATGATCTTGGGTTCTTGATTCGTAGGCCGAAATTTTTTGTTTTCTACTACGTTTCCCAACAGTCACTGGGCGTCATGACGTAAAATCGAGGATCCTGAGAGAGACAGCTCCATAGAGCCAGGAAACGAGCGTGGCATCGAGGAGCGACCACTCCGGCATCAGCGCAGCGGGGGCGTCGGCGTCGAGGTGATCTAGAAGGGCATACTTCCGGACAGCGACGCAGAAGGAGCACCATTGACGGTGGACGCCGGTGTCAAGATCGAGCTTGACGGGGATGTGCCCTTTGATGGAGTGGAGGCCAATAGCCTGGACATGCAACGAGGTAAGGGAGAACGACCCTGCGCCCCACCCGGACATGGACGCGGCGAGGGCCAACTTGGTCGTGCCGTCCGCGAGTTCCTTAGTGGCGGCGAGTTCCTTGGCAGCGATGAGCGCCTTGTAAGCCTCATCGTCGGAGTGCTACATGGAGAAGGAGGCGGCGTGACGCTGGGGTTTTGGTGGTCTCGGTGGCACCGGAAGAGAGAGGGTGGTGCAGGCTAGGGTTGTGCATCTAATACCATGTAAGATAGGAGAAACCACACGTTGCGGTGCCTTGTATTGATCTATATACAGAGGTTACAAGGCAGAGTTTGTGTCCTACAATACACGAACAAACGGTTATATATTCTAACATGTTCTCCCTAAATCTAGGTGACCGAGTAAATGGGGCGGTGAGGAGATTTCGTGCCATACCACCTTGATACGTCCCAAACGTATCTATAATTTCTGCTTGCTCCATGCATGTTTTGTGTGACTTTGCCATGTTTTGGTTGAACTTTATTACACTTTTAAACCAATTTGGACTAACCTACTAACTCAGTGCGCCCAGTTGCCAGCTTCTGGTTTTCTGCTGTTTTTGTTTTTCAGGTTTTCCGGCTGATTAAAGTGGCCAAAAAATTCCGCAAAAATTATATTAAAAATCAGCGGGCAGGAAGCTTCCGGAATAACCAAGGGAGAGAGCCGGGACCACCACCAGGGAGCCAGAAGGGTCCCTGGCGCGGCCCCAACCCTAGGGCGCGCCAGGCACCCTCCTGGCTGCCCTGGGTGGCCCCTCGACGCCCCCCTTCGCCTATATAACCCCCTCGGGGTAGAAACCCCAGAACGAGAACTCTTTTTGGCGGAAACCTCTCTGTTCCGCCGCCGCCGCCGTTTTCAGATCGGGGCTGCTTGGAGAAGCTGCCCCGGCACCCTGCCGGGACGGGGAAGTGCCCCCGGATTCATCTACATCGACGTTGCTTCCCTTCTCCATGAAGCGGGAGTAGTTCCTCCTCGGGGCTAAGGTCTTCTACAGTAGCTATGTGGTTTTCTCTCTCTCCCATGATGTGATATTGATTGTGATCATAGGCAATGTTAATCTAGGGTGATCCCATGATGTTTCCCCTTCTTCTATGTATTGGATTGATGTACTCAATTGATCTTATCTAGTATAATCTCCAAGACCATGGTGACAGCTGGTCTATTGCACATGGAATTAGAAGAATATTTTCATGAGTGATTTCCTCTTTTGTGTGTGGATTGAAGATTGAGAGTCTTTTGGTGCTTGTCTTTGACTATCCTTTAGATATGTTGTGGTGATTGTGGTACTCTCTTTGGATGGCCGCGGTGACATTGGGAAATCCATAGATTGAGAACTACGAACTTTGAGGTGTGCTTTTGTAGCCCTACACAATTCTCATCCTCTCTTGACCACAAAGGAATGACCTCCGAGTACGTCTCCATTGCATGTTTTATGGGAAATATCATGTGATTAGACTATGTTAATGTTGTTGGGAGTTGCCACTAGTGAAAGTATGAAGCCTAGGCCTTGTTTCCACCTTTGCAATACCGTTTGTGCTCACGTTTACCACTTGTTACCTTGCTGCACTTTTTATTCAGATTTATATTACCTTGCTTTACCGCACCTATCACCCATATTTTACCATCTCTTCGCCGAACTAGTGCACCTATGCAACTCCTAGTTGTATTAGGTGTGTTGGGGACACAAGAGACTTCTTGTTTCTTAATTGCAGGGTTGCTTGAGAGAGACCATCTTCAACCTCTACTTTCCTGAGTTTGATAAACCTTAGGTCATCCACTTGAGGGAAATTGTTGCTGTCCTACAAACCTCTGCGCTTGGAGGCCCAACATAGTCTACAAGAATAGAAGTGTGTGTAGACATCACACCTCGATCGATTTGCATCTCCCACCGTACCCATCGGATTTCGTGTTGCACCGACGCGTGTGTGCTTCATCGCTTTGCGGCCGCGCTCAACCTGGCTCGCTGGAAATTGCCGATTGGTATATTCCTAGCGGGCCTGGCTGAGACGTGCTTTGATGTTCGTGCGATGCAAGTCCAACAGTGCATGCAAGCAATCAAACGCGCCCTAACCTTCTGTAGGCTAGGACTATGTATGGCTTTTAGTTTAGGAAGCCTTGAGAAAGTTATGTATGTTTTTTATTAAAAAAATTAACATTTGTAAAATACATTTTTGACACCCAAGAGCATGTGCACCCTAGAGCCAAATTGAATATCCTCAAGAAGACACTGAATTGCGTCTTGTGTAGTTGTTGTCAGTTCGAGCGGCTGAAGTAAGACTGGGCCCAACTTGTTTGAATGCCAGAGACACATTTGTGAGTGCTCTGTCAACTTGTAATCTTCATCTGAATTTAAGCTCTAACTAAGTTTGGTGCACAACGATTTTGATGCACTCCGTAGCTTGTCCTCTTGATGCTCTGTTACTAGTGAATGATGCAAGAAGTATATGTTGGTTCTAGTTGTTTTCTGATGCACACAGTGATCTGTCTGAATCGGGTTTGAGTGGATTGCTGATGTTCTGATGCCAAAATAATTAACTGCAGTATTCAATTTGTGCAGATAGAAAACGAGTGATGGTTTAGTGTTCCTTGGCAATGCTTGGATTTTATTCCAATCCCAGCATCTTCCAAATGAGTTGTGCACCTCCATGATCTTTCGTGTTTGTTTCAATATATTTTTCGCGAATACGCAAAGCTTGTGTATCATTTCATTGATAGGTAGAATGAGAAAGAATACAATGATGGTACAACACATGACACGAACGCGAGAAGGCGTGAACATGGTGCCCAAATCAGAGAAACAAGGGATGCTTAGCCCTAAACAAAGAAACGAACACGGCGAAGCTCGTCGATCCCGATGGAGCGGTGATACATCCCAAACGTATCTATAATTTCTGCTTGCTCCATGCATGTTTTGTGTGATATTGCTATGTTTTTGATATACTTTCATATATCTTTATAACATATTTTGGAACCAACCTATTAATGGTTGCAAGAGTGCACAAGTTCTTGTTTTTCTACTTTATGTGTAGGAATTACTTGGATAAAGGAAAGATCACAAAAGGAAGCCTTGTAAGAGTTGGACTCTAACTTTCCCGAAATATGTCCCCACCAGACAGATTTTAAAGATCGCCTCGGAAACGCTAGAAGACGGCCTCAAACGGAAAAACTTAAAACTACAAAGTTGTATGGATTTTTTTTCCGGTGAATTTAGACATAAAATTCGGCCCAATTGGAGTTCGGATGCTTTCAGAAACCCCGAAATACAGAAGACATAATCTGGATGACGGGAATCCGAGAATCTATATAAAGAGAGGAAACCTAGGTCAAAGGGCACCACGAAATTTCCTCCCTCTTGGCAGCAGTCTTGAGGGGGAGATCAATCTCCACAGCAGCACCATCTCTAAGGAAGAAGAAGGGGCCAAGGGCCGCTGCCCCCAAGGGCCGTGGCCGTGGCCGCTGCCGTCGCCGTCTCCTTCATCTCCTCCGGGCTGCACCTCTCCATCAACAACTCTCCCTCTCACCATGTCCATGTGTGAGTAGTTCCCCTCGGGGCTAAGGCTTATATCTTGATCTATGTGGTTTCTCTCTCTCCCATGATATGATCTTTGTTGTGATCATAGGCTATGTTAATCTAGGGTGATCCCATGATATTTCCCCTTCCTCTATGTATTGGATTGATGTACTCAATTGATCTTATCTAGTATAATCTCCGAGACCAAGGTGACAGCGGTCTATTGGACATGGGTTAGAAGAATATTATCATGAGTGATTTCCTCTTTTGTGCGTTGATTGAAGATTGAGAGTCTCTTGGTGCTTGTCTTTGACTATCCTTTAGATATTTTGTGGTGATTGTGGTACTCTCTTTGGATGGCCGCGGTGACATTGGGAAATCCATAGATTGAGAACTACGAACTTTGAGGTGTGCTTTTGTAGCCCTACATAATTCTCATCCTCTCTTGACCACAAAGGAATGACCTCCGAGTGCGTCTCCATTGCATGTTTTATGGGAAATATCATGTGATTAGACTATGTTAATGTTGTTGGGAGTTGCCACTAGTGAAAGTATGAAGCCTAGGCCTTGTTTCCATCATTGTTACACCATTTGCACTCACTTTTGTTACTTGTTTCTTTGCTGCACTTTTTATTACAGATTTATATTACTTCGTTTTATCACACATATCACCCATATTTTACCATCTCTTCGCCGAACTAGTGCACCTATACAACTCCTAGTTGTATTAGGTGTGTTGAGGACACAAGAGACTTCTTGTATCTTAATTGCAGGCTTGCTTGAGAGAGACCATCTTCAACCTCTACTTCCCTGAGTTCGATAAACTTAGGTCATCCACTTGAGGGAAATTGTTGCTGTCCTACAAACCTCTGTGCTTGGAGGCCCAACATAGTCTACAAGAATAGAAGCGTGCGTAGACATCAAGCTATTTCTAGCGCCGTTGCCGGGGAGGTAAGCGTTGAAGGTATATCTTTAGATTCCGCAATTAAATATTTTCATTTCTTGTTTTTATTTTCATTAGTTAGGCTTGTGGAAAACTGCAATCTTAGTTCGCTGCTTCGGGGAGGCCGCTTTACCACACCCGTGGTAGAGAAGTATCCTCCACCTAATGAATGCATCCCATTGAAAATACCACTTGGGATAATTGAAAAGGTTATGAATGATCATTATGCAGCGGATGGAACAGTCCATCCTAGTGTTCATCTGTTGAAACTTACAGAACTTTGTGAGTTATTTAGGATTTCAGGTTTGACAAGAGATGAAGTCATGAGGAAATTATTTGCCTTGTCACTGAAAGGAAAATCATTGGAATGGTATAGGCTACTACATGATTCTCACCTGCTGGATTGGGAAGAGATCCAGTCTCTCTTTTACTCCAAGTTTTATCCTCTTCATGAAGTCCATGAGAATAGGAATTATGTTTATAATTTCTATCCTCATGACGGAGAGAGCATAGCTCAAGCTTGGGGGAGACTGAAAACTTTGATGCTAAAATGTCCTAACCATGGGCTCCCCAAAGATATAATTATTACTAATTTCTATGCAAGGCTATCTCGACAGGATAAAGACTTTCTCGATGCTTCCTCGATGGGTTCTTTCACAAACGAAAAGGTTGATGCTAAATGGGAACTCCTTGAAAGAATCCAACACAATATTGAAGATTAGGAGATCGACAAAGGTAAAGAGTCAGGTATAATTTATGAGTATGATTGCATTAAGTCCTTTGTTGAAACTGCAAGTTTTAATAAGGTTAGTGCTAAGTTTGGGCTTTATTCTCAACTCCTTGTTGATTTCCTCAAATCTTTTGCTTCACATCTTAATATGCCTAAGGAGAATTGGATCAAGCATCATGAACCTTTTAAAGAGATTTGCAAAGAAAATGTAATTGTTAATGATGATTGCAACATGCATGATCCAATTCCTGAAAATGAAGTTTTATATAAGCATGTTAATTTTTGTGGAGTGGATAGACCTTGTGAAAGGCCTATGATTGAAGAAGAGAAGTATTGTAAGCAACATAAGCATGAAAGAACAATCACTTGGGTTAGAGATTTAAATGAAATTGCTAGAGAATTGTCTGAACTTTATCCTTTTACTTGTGAACTTCGCTGCATAAAGGGTCACTTCAATTTTCAGTGCATATACTTTCAAAATATAACTGTTAGCCAGTTGTGTGATGACATGATCACCCCTGATCTTTATGATGAGCTTATGTTATTTTTGATGTGTGAAGAGTTATCAGAAAAGACTTCTTGGCTAGATGTTCATGCTTTGGGAATAAATAACACTTTGCAGAATTTCCATCTCTATTGTGTTGTTAATTGCCATGATAATGATTACATAAAAAATATTATAAAGGAGGGAACTTTACCAAAGTATAAAAATGTCTCTTATGTTTCTACTAATAAAAAGGAGAGTTCCTCCCAATTTTCCCCTATTGTTTCTAATGATAAACCAGGATATGTGGAGAAGCTTTCTCTCCAACCACTCCTTCCTAAGGTGAAGAAGAATAAAAAGAAGAGGAGGAGGAAGAGGAGCAAGAAGGAAGAAGAATGGGTAACAACCTGACCTGAGCATATTCCTCGCATCAATTTTTATCCTAATGGACATAAATTTTTGGAGGACGGTGAGCTTGATTGCATTCATTATTATCCTGATGTTAGGCACTATTGAAGATGATTTTGATTATGATATGCATGTTACTTTTTGTGATTGGGAAAATGATGATAATGCTACTTATGATCTTGAAAATCTTTTTGGTACTAACTCTGAGAGTGATGATATGGAAAGCTCTAATCTTGGGGATGATAGGATTGCAAGTCCTTTACCCATTAGTGATGTGGTAATTGATAATTCTTTTGCTAGTAAGAATAAATACAACATGTTTACAAATATAGTTTCTAGTAATGATAATGCTCTTATCTACTATGATGATGTTATAACTCCTATCTTTAGTGATTATAAAGGTACCTGTGACATAAGGAGAAATTATCCTTATGAAACCTGTCATAATCATGGAGGGAATTACTCCCTTGTTGAACACCATCTTCCTAATACACAATTAATCTATAGTGTTCAAGTTGTTTATGATAGTCCTACTCCCACTATTATTACCAATGAGAAAGATTATGCTTATGTGGAGAGTAAGAGTACCCTTTTGCATGTGGATCATGGTAACAATGCTTTATGTGATACTTATATTGTTGAGTTTATTCATGATCCCACTGAAAATTATTATGAGAGGGGAACATATGCTTATAGATATTTCAATAATATCAAGTTCCCTCTCTTTATGTTGAAGGTTTTGAAGTTGCACTTATTTGGGCTTCCTATGCTAATATCTTTATGCTTCCATGAGTTATTTCTCTACAAGATCCCTTTGCATAGGAAGCATGTTAGACTTAAATGTGTTTTTTATTTGCTTCTTGACGCTCTCTTTTGTTCTTCAACTCTTATTCCTTATTCCTATGAGAGCAGCATTAAAATCTTAAGCCTATCTTTATGGCTATAAAGAAAGAGCTCTAGGGAGACAACCCTTGTTATCTTTAGTTTGAGTTTTTTACTTTCAGTTTTTAGTGGTCTTGATGATTTTTACTACTGTAGCAACATCATTGTATCTTTATTTTCAATCTTTGTGCCAAGTCTAGCCTCCGATTGCAAGAAAGTTCAAAAGTTGTGACATGCTGTCCAGAAAACAGGTTCTGTCCTTGGACTGAAAAATTAGCCTAAAATCACCAGATCATCCTTTGGATCTGAATTCTTTTGACAGCGTGCTCCATACAATTGAATTTCGAGCGTCTGTTCTGAGTTTTTTTATTCGAGTTGTAGAAGTACCCCTAAAAAAATCTTTACTACCTGCTGTTCTGTTTTTCATAGATTCTGCCACGTTTTGTCTCTCCTAACTTTTGCAAACCTTAAGCTTGCTTTTTCTCTGAAAAAACTTTTTGGAAATCTTGAGAAACAGTAGCTCTTCTAGAATATCTTTATATCCAGTGGGTAAAAATTATATATTAAGGGTACTAACCTCTCTAATCAGCTTATGATGAGTTATGTATGAAGGGAGTTTTCAAGTGTGCAATGGAAGATGATGAAAGAAGATTCGGGAGTGTCAAGCGCTCAAGATTGGGGATGCCCCCATGCATCCCCAACAAATATTCAAGGAGACTCAAGCGTCTAAGCTTGGGGATGCCCCCATGGATCCCCTTCTCCATCAACAATCATCAGTTCGTCCTTCGTCTCACTATATTTTTATCACTTCATGCGTTATGTGCTATGCTTGGAGCGTCTCGCTCTTAGGTTTTATTTTTAGTTTTCTTTAGCTTTGCTTTCTGTTCATAACAAGTTAGATCCCGTCTTACTTTGTGTGGGAGAGAAACACGCTCCACTTTCAAAATCTAGAACACATCATAGGATTTTTCATGCCTATCTTTTTGCTGTTGTGTGTTCTTTATCTTTTCATAGCTACTGTCATGTTTAGTTTTAGTATTAGTTTGTCTTTAGAAAGAGCCTTGGCTTTTGTTTAGTTTATTTCTGGAACTCTCTTTAGTTTTCATGTTTATCTTGTTAAGAGAGTTGGTTGTTGCACTGAGTTGTGTCTTGTCTTGAAAGTAGGTAATTGAGGTTGCTATTTAATTTTAGGAGTAACTTGCAATAGTTTTGAGGTATTGATGTGAGTAATGTTTGAACTTTTGGTGTCAAGAGATCGAGCCTATTAGTGATAGATGTCGTATTTTGGGAAATCCGTGTTTATTTTCAAAAACCTACAAATTAGTTGAGAACTCTAACTACTAGATGGATCACTACTCTTCTGAGGGGTCGAATATTAGAGTACACTCATGTACCATGAGTAGAGGATGCGCAAGGATAACCAAACCCCCATACACTCCTCCTCGGGGTACTTGTCTCTTTGTGAACCTCCTTATTAGATTGCGAGTTACCGATAATAAGTGCATGAGTTCTTCGGACTAATGTGAGTATTCGAAAATTGACACTTCCACCTTCCCAAATTTTTCTAGCCTTTCCTGTGCCGTGCACTGCTTTCTTCTCACTCCGAGAGTTAGCGTCCACCTTCGCCGGTACATCCAAACCCTTGGCACGATACGCTCTGTCATCATAAACCTCCTTATATCCTTCCTCAAAACAGCCACCATACCTACCTATCAAGGCATTTCCATAGCCTTTCCGAGATACATTGCCATGCAACATCCATCTTCTCATGACTTGATCTTCATGTCATACATGCTACTTGCTTGATCGATGAGCCGCATGCTAGTTGGGCCTTGCCCTAATAATTGCTACATGACGCGCTAGTATCATTGCATATCCTGCTACACTGGCAGAGGCATACATTTGCATACATCATGATAGTTACATCTTCTTTATGATTTGAGTACTTTGTAAAGTGTGAAAGATCTTCTATACTTTTTGTAATATATAGAGTGTTGCCCCTAAAGTGAGGAAAAGATCCCAAAGTGGATAAATTATAAGATCCCAAAGAGGACAAATGAGAGAAATAGAAAGAGCCATTGAGGCCACCAAAAAAATACAAAAAATAGAAAAAAGAGAAATAGAAATAAAAAGAGAGAAGGGGGCACACTACTATTCCTTTTGAGAGATCCACACTCGTACTCCATCTTATATCTTGTACTCCATAGAGATTATCATTCATGCATATAGCTATGTGGGGACCTTCACACTATAGAACTTGGCTTGTATATTCCAATGACGAGCCTCCTCAAACGAGCTCTAGGTCTTCTTGAGCAAGCAAGTTAGATGCACCCCCACTAGTTCCATTGGAGAGCTTACCTTAGCTCATATGTGCATCCGTTGCATGGCAATCCCTACTCCTCACATCATATCTATCATTTGGCTTTCTCTCGCCTATGATTGTTCTCATTGATGTGAGCCTTTCACACCCTTTTTGTCTTCCTCCTCCACCATATTCTCTCTTTGCCATCCTAATTGTCAACTTTCTTGCTTACGCTCATCCATTGCATGAGTGCTCAAAATGTCGAAAAGGAGTGGATCATTTTGACTTGTACATGGCTAGTGGTCTGGGGATGAGTCAAGATAAGATTCGAAAGAAGACCAAGTGTGAAACTTTAGTAGATTGAGTTCTCAACACAAAAATATTTTTTCTCGTATATCCCTATCCCCTTTCTTGCACGCAAACACCATTTGGAGACATTCGAAACACGGACAGCGGGAGCTCTTGCACCTTTATGTTCTTATGTTGCTTGTTTCAATACTAATATAGACTCTTGCCTGTTATGACTTGAATTGAATTACATGCCTTGATTGCTTGACTTAAGAGTTCTTATATGGTTGATAGCATGTCACCACAGAAATTATGCTTGTTATCATTTACCTACTCGAGGACGAGCAGAAATTAAGCTTGGGGATGTTGATACGTCCCAAACGTATCTATAATTTCTGCTTGCTCCATGCATGTTATGTGTGATATTGCTATGTTTTTTATATACTTTCATATATCTTTATAACATATTTTGGAACTAACCTATTAATGGTTGCAAGAGTGCACAAGTTCTTGTTTTTATACTTTATGTGTAGGAATTACTTGGATAAAGGAAAGATCACAAAAGGAAGCCTTGTAAGAGTTGGACTCTAACTTTCCCGAAATCTGTCCCCACCAGACAGGTTTTAAAGATCGCCTCGGAAACGCTAGAAGACGGCCTCAAACGGAAAAAACTTAAAACTACAAAGTTGTAGAGAATTTTTTTTCCGGTGGATTTAGACATAAAATTTGGCCCAATCGGAGTTCGGATGCTTCCAGAAACCCCGAAATACAGAAGACATAATCCGAATGACGGGAATCCGAGAGTCTATATAAAGAGAGGAAACCTAGGTCAAAGGGCACCACGAAATTTCCTCCCCCTTGGCGGCCGTCTTGAGGGGGAGATCAATCTCCACAGCAGCACCATCTCTAAGGAAGAAGAAGGGGCCAAGGGTCGCTGCCCCCAAGGGCCGTGGCCGTGGCCGCCGCCGTCGCCGTCTCCTTCATCTCCTCCGGGCTGCACCTCTCCATCAACAACTCTCCCTCTCCCCATGTCCATGTGTGAGTAGTTCCCCTCGGGGCTAAGGCTTATATCTTGTTCTATGTGGTTTCTCTCTCTCCCATGATGTGATCTTTGTTGTGATCATAGGCTATGTTAATCTAGGGTGATCCCATGATATTTCCCCTTCCTCTATGTATTGGATTGATGTACTCAATTGATCTTATCTAGTATAATCTCCGAGACCAAGGTGACAGCGGTCTATTGGACATGGGTTAGAAGAATATTATCATGAGTGATTTCCTCTTTTGTGCGTTGATTGAAGATTGAGAGTCTATTGGTGCTTGTCTTTGACTATCTTTTAGATATGTTGTGGTGATTATGGTACTCTCTTTGGATGTCCGCGGTGACATTGAGAAATCCATAGATTGAGAACTACGAACTTTGAGGTGTGCTTTTGTAGCCCTACATAATTCTCATCCTCTCTTGACCACAAAGGAATGACCTCCGAGTGCGTCTCCATTGCATGTTTTATGGGAAATATCATGTGATTAGACTATGTTAATGTTGTTGGGAGTTGCCACTAGTGAAAGTATGAAGCCTAGGCCTTGTTTCCATCATTGTTACACCGTTTGCACTCACTTTTGTTACTTGTTTCTTTGCTGCACTTTTTATTACATATTTATATTACTTCGTTTTATCACACCTATCACCCATATTTTACCATCTCTTCTCCAAACTAGTGCACCTATACAACTCCTAGTTGTATTAGGTGTGTTGGGGACACAAGAGACTTCTTGTATCTTAATTGCAGGCTTGCTTGAGAGAGACCATCTTCAACCTCTACTTCCCTGAGTTTGATAAACCTTAGGTCATCCACTTGAGGGAAATTGTTGTTGTCCTACAAACCTCTGCGCTTGGAGGCCCAACATAGTCTACAAGAATAGAAGCGTGCGTAGACATCAAGCGGCCTAAACCAAAAGAACGTGACGACCTACATCTACAAATTCGCCACCAGGGACACCGCGAGCAAGTAAGATAGCGCCTTCAAGAAGGGAACAATGTTGGGACATCGTCGCCATCCGATCCGAATAACCGGACCTAGGGTTTCCCCATATGCTCGAAGAGGGGCTCAGATGAAGACTGTTGCAGCGCCTCCAAGAAGGTTACGGCACCCGTGGGCGTCGTCGCTGCAAGCCTCGGCAAGGGAGCAAGGCTTTCGCCCTAGCCTGAATCCGAGAAATCCCAAGCCACCGGGATTGAGTTTGTTGAGGAGGGAATCGAGTCACCGGTTGAAACTACCACCGCAGGAGGCATCGAGCGTTGCCGGAAGCGCGAGCTGCAGATCTGGCGGGACGACGAACATGGCATGAAGCTCGGAGGAGTGGTGGGCGGCAGGGGCGGCGCAACAACGACCGAAGACCCGTGCGAACCTAGGTCTGGAAAGGGGAGCACAGAGCCGGGTTGCCGTGGTCGGAGCCGGGTCACACCACTATCCTGGAGGAGCGGGACGCAACCCGGCATGGACGATGGCCAACCATGGACACCAAAAGGCGCGCAGGTCCACGGCCGACGAGTCAAAGTCGGGGAGGTCGAGCAATGGGCGGAGCAGGGGAGGCAACGGCGGCTGGCGGTGCGGACGAGCCCAGATCTGGAGAGACGCAGATCATGGCCGCCGCAGCCGGTGTTGCCACTGCATCGCCGGGCCGAGGGAGCAGGAGAAGGGGCGCTGCTCCCAAAGCTCGCCGGAGCCGGAGCCGCCGCGGGAAGGACGCCGGCGAGCCAAGGACGCTGGAGGGGGGCGCAGGTCCCTGG
The DNA here is from genome assembly GCA_950022295.1 of Bromus sterilis. Taxonomy (NCBI): domain Eukaryota; kingdom Viridiplantae; phylum Streptophyta; class Magnoliopsida; order Poales; family Poaceae; genus Bromus; species Bromus sterilis. The sequence continues at coordinate 38,733,454 of OX465598.1, forward strand.
CCGCCGGGCCGAGGCCGGGGCGAAGCCTCTCCTGCAGAGGGCGTCGTCGGGGAGCGGGTCGTCGGGGAGCTCAAGCCAGTGCGGCGGTCGCCGCCATCTCCGGAGCCCAGATCGCGCGGGGAGAGGAGGGCCTGGAGCCAGCCCGAGGCAAGACGCCCCGCCGCCACCTTCCTGGGAGCGGGCGCGGCTTCGCCGGTCGCTCCTCCAATGACGGCGAGGTGGGGGAGGCGGATGGGGGGGGGGACCGGCGGCGGCGCGATCTAGGGTTCCCCCGTGCCGCCAGGATGGGCGACGCGGGGGGGGGGGGGGGTCAATATTTTGTTTCCAGGTGAGACCATAGATGTATCTCAAGATGGTCTCAATGTGAAGAACTGGGAACACACCCAATCTTCTTGAACCTTTTTGTTCTTTACTATCTACTACCTATTGGTTGATATCAATCTTTCCCCACAGTAAAAATAAGCCATACATGACATGACTATCATTATGTAGAGAGGTTGCTAGTGTGGAGAAATTGTGTGTTTCGAAGTTCGATTCATGGTAGAAAACTAAATATTGTAGGTCTTCCTTCTTTAAAGCTGCTACCTGCTGGTGTAAACAGAGTATGACATCAAACAGGAAAGAAAACAACCATTATAACTTATTACAGAAAAGAGCAATGCAACAGAATAAAACTTGTGAAATATTATAGGCCCTGACTTCATTAAAGCCAGTGTAGAAGCAATGTACATAGCTGCTAACTGTTGGTGTAAACAGATTACAATCACGGATCAAACATAGAAGGAAACAACTAGTACAACCTATGCAGAAAAGAAACATTTTGCAAGTTTAGACTACAAGGTTGAGCTAAATGGTGAGCACCCGGTCGAGCGGTCCACAAATTACCGGATAATAGAAATAATTGTGCAGAGAGAACCATAAGGGCATGAGAACTTCAATCTACACAAAATGGCGGACATATAGATGCAAGGCAATGTTCTGAAAGGGGCTGAATCTACATTAAGCACCAATTCAAAGGTTTAGTGTTCACTCAAAAGGGGTCGAGCATTGATAAATCATGGGCATAATCTATGTTTTTTGAATTCATAACCTGAACGCTTTCATATTCAAACCGGGCATGGCGAGAAGCTCTATTGTCCACTTGTAACTGCTTGAGTTGATTAGACTTCCATTCGTCATCGTGGTTGCAGCGGCTCTCAATGGCTCCAAACTTCATTTCTTCTAGCACCTTTGCATTCAAAATGAAAAACTTGGCGAAGTCAACATCTGGTCCATTGTTGCCATAGTACATATCCAACACGACTCTTTTGAGATGTAGCTCGAGACATTCCACTGGATCCAGTGGTTCATATTTTCGCACATTTTTCATCTCCTTGAATAGGCGCGACTGGAGGTGGAAAGAATGTAAAGACAGTTGCTTAACGGATTAGAAGCACACAAGTCTCATGCTGTTAGTGACAATTAAAACAAGGAAAAATACTAATACTCACACGGACATGCAGCCTCTCCAAGCAAGGGAAGCACTTAAGGAAGCCAATTACTGAATCAAGATTAGGGCCAAGAGATTCGAGAGCCAAAACCTTCAGTGTCCGCATTGTGGTTGTCAGGTCGATGGCAGTCATATCCTGAAGAAAATGACAGACAAACTGAAATAAGAACAAATGAATTTTGATTGCTTGATTGTACAGTACAAGGCTGTCTGTTATGTTACCTGAAAAACCACGGCTCCAATGTGGAGTTTGGACATGCGATTGAACAGCATACCCAACACCTGCAGCTTAGGTGTTTCAATTACCCGGACAATGGCCGGAACTGCGATTGGACATACCGTCAGCAGCCTCTCAAGGCAAGGGGCGTCGTCGATAACCAGCTCTTCAAAGTGTGCACACTGATTCCCAATAGGAGCAGAGAAGGCGATGCACCTGAGAGTCGGGGAGCTGATGCGGAGGCGAGCAATGTAACGGCCTACGATTCCCAGGAAAAGGGTTTCCAGTGAGAGGCAGGCAGAAAGCATGCTCTGTAGAGCGTCCACGGATACTATGACATCGTACAAGGTGAGCTGCTTGAGGTGCGGGAAAGAGACTGCGCCAGCGAATCGGACAAACGGCAGCACTTGAACACGGCGACCAGCAGCGTCGGCGCGAAGCGGCGCACGGACGGCGGCAGCTGCATGTGTACTTGACCGTCGGCGGCGTGCCCGAAGTGGAGCTCCTGGAGATCCGTGAGGGCCGGTGAACGGAACCAGCCGTCTATCTTGAAGAAGTAGTGCCCGTGGACGTGTGGGAGCTTGAAGCGGAGGGCTGGGCCAGGGTGCTTGGCGAGTATTAGGGAGACGTAGGCGACGCTCAGGCTCTCCTGGGCAGATAGTTCACGGTCGTAGACGGCGAGGTTGAGGGGCGCGGAGCGCCAGAGGGGTCGCCACCGGCGGCAGACGGCCTGCGTGCGGGCGCCGGACTTGGTGGGGAGGAGCGAGATGATGGTGCATAGGACGGCGTCGGGGAGGGTGTTGATGAGATCGAGGCCCGATGGTGGTTCTTGCTCGGCCACTCGGCCCAACTTGGGCTTCTTCGGCGGCGCATCCATGGATGCCGAGCGTCGGTGGATTCAACGGATCATTCCATGAAAATCCCAACGACTCAACCTTGATCTGTCTCACGTCTTCAACCTAGCCGCCAACAGATTAATAGCTTCACACGGATATCTCGCGATTCTGCAACGACCCAGACCCCAGATTTAACCTAAGTCGAGGACATTAAACAGAGTTTTTTTTTTGCCGGGTTATACTGAACAGAGTTTTTTCAGGGTAATATCAAAACTTTATTACTCAACAGTCTGGTCACAATGGGAAGTAACTTAGACTAGTAACATACACGGATTTCAAGTCTATGTTACTACCTTCACAATGGGTAGTAACATATATGTAGTGTCATATAAGACTTCATTTATTAGATTATAGACTCATATTGTCTTGGTATGTGTGATGTTACTTAAAGAGCTAGTAATTAGCTAAGTTACTACAAACATCTCTTTCCTCATTAACTCATTGCCACATAAGCAAAATTGCTGAATTGGAGTCTATGTTACTGCTAAGTTACTCCCCATTGAAGGCCAGCCTCACAATTTCATCAGCAGATAATTAAAATAGAGAGAATACATTCAGGAGGTCTATCCCTCCACATCCCGGCCAGATAGCTCAGCTCCCACAGTTGCTTTAGCCAACGTATGAGCTGCTCCATTCGCATTTCGTTTCCTCCATGTAGAAATTATTTTCTCCATACAAGAGCTTAAAAGGGCAACAAATAACTTTGATCTTGCAAGTATCCTCGGACGTGGAGGCACTACGGGAGAGGCGGTTGACGCCTACGGCCAAATGTCGGGGCCGTCGGCGTAGAGGCCCGACTCGTCAGCCCTCGTAACGGGCCGTCGGCGTCCCAAAGCCGTCGGCGTAGGCCTCTTTAGGCCGAGGGCCACCGTCGGCGTAGAAAGGCCGTCGGCGTAGGTCCATTTTACGCCGTGGGCTGCCGTCGGCGTACCTCAAGCCCCCGGAGAAAGGCCTGTCGGGTGGACCCCGGTGACGGCGGCCGATAACCCCGTTAGCCAGTGGAGGCTACGCCGACGGCCCCGACCTTTGGCCGTCGGCGTAGACCCTATTTTCATTCTTTCTTTTTTTGTTTAACCGTTTAATCTTATATTACTAATACATAAAATAATATTGAAAATGAAATTATAATATATATCATCTCATTTCAACCCTCGATATACGCCTCTTTATTCTTTTTGTGTCTACTAATTAATACATAAAATGATATATTATTAAATTATAATACTAAATTAAAATATATTATGCTACTATTACTATATTAATATGTATGCTCCACATTTATACCTCGTGCGAAGAAAGCTATAAAGGTAAACCGCCGCCCCCTACCCACCCCGGCCCTCGTGCCCGGACTAGGCCGGGTTTCGGTGAAGAAAGGCCGCCAGAGCGCCGTAGTACCGCATGAACTTGCATGTATAGGGTATGTGTCCAAGTGTGGTGTAAGATCCATGCATAAATGCAATGTATAACTCCTTGCTGTGACCATCTCCACATTCATGCGATAACACTATATATGCAAAGTCATGGACATGCATGTAGGTGTGGAATACACCCGTTTGCGGGTATACTGGGGGCTACGATGTGTTACAAGGTCCTAACCTTGTTTTCCATGTAGTTATGTCCTAAAAAACCTCAACAAACAAAAAAAATACATTGTTGGAACATCGTGCGAAGAAAGCTATAGGGATAGACCTCCACGCCCCCCTCTGGAACAGGATGTAACACGTGAATTACCGCTGAAGCGTCGGAATCCTAGAAAAACTTGCATGTGGACCTAGGGTATGTGTAAAAGTGTGGTGGAAGGCTCATATTGTGATTTAATGTTTGTAGATGGCATATGTAGGTCATGTGTCTGACGTTGTTCACGGACATGGGCTAACACTTAGTAAAATTGTCGATCGGTATGTGGAAACTCCCGGTACGTGTCTACCGGTGTGAATAATGTGGTGAAATGTGTTCAACATTGGTTTTCCATGTACATATGTCCTAAACAAACATAGATAGATAAAAAAGTCCATTGGTCCATCCTCGTACGGAGAAAGCTATAAGGGTAGATCTGCGGGCCCCCCCGATCTAGGGTTTCGGGGGTGAATGACCGTCGGAGGGCCGGAATCATTGGAAAACCTGCATGTGGAGCTAGGTTATGTTTATAAGTGTGATTTAATGTTTGTAGATGGCATATGTAGGTCATGTGTCTGACGTTGTTCACGGACATGGGCTAACACTTAGTAAAATCGTCGATCCGTATGTGGAAACTCCCGGTACGTGTCTACCGGTGTGAATAATGTGGTGAAATGTGTTCAACCTTAGTTTTCCATGTACATATGTGCTAAAAAACATAGATAGATAAAAAAGTCCATTGTTCCATCCTCGTACGGAGAAAGCTATAAGGGTAGATCTGCGCCCCCCCCCCCCCCGATCTAGGGTTTCGAGGGTGAATGGCCGTCGGAGGGCCGGAATCATTGGAAAACCTGCATGTGGAGCTAAGTTATGTTTATAAGTGTGATTTAATGTTTGTAGATGGCATATATAGGTCATGTGTCTGACGTTGTTCACGGACATGGGCTAACACTTAGTAAAATCGTCGATCCGTATGTGGAAACTCCCGGTACGGGTCTACCGGTGTGAATAATGTGGTGAAATGTGGTCAACCTTAGTTTTCCATGTACATATGTGCTAAAAAACATAGAGAGATAAAAAAAATCCATTGGTGCATCCTCGTACGGAGAAAGCTATAAGGGTAGATCTACGCCCCCCCGATCTAGGGTTTCGGAGGTGAATGACCGTCGGAGGGCCGGAATCATTGGAAAACCTGCATGTGGAGCTAGGTTATGTTTATAAGTGTGATTTAATGTGTGTAGATGGCATATGAAGGTCATGTGTCTGACGTTGTTCACGGACATGGGCTAACACTTAGTAAAATCGTCGATCCGTATGTGGAAACTCCCGGTACGGGTCTACTGGTGTGAATAATGTGGTGAAATGTGTTCAACCTTGGTTTTCCATGTACATATGTGCTAAACAAATATAGATAGATAAAAAATTCCATTGGTCCATCCTCGTACGGAGAAAGCTATAAGGGTAGATCTGCGGGGCCCTCCGATCTAGGGTTTCGGGGGTGAATGGCCGTCGGAGGGCTGGAATCTTTGGAAAACCTGCATGTGGAGCTAGGTTATGTTTATAAGTGTGATTTAATGTATGTAGATGGCATATGTAGGTCATGTGTCTGACGTTGTTCACGGACATGGGCTAACACTTAGTAAAATCGTCGATCCGTATGTGGAAACTCCCGGTACGTGTCTACCGGTGTGAATAATGTGGTGAAATGTGTTCAACCTTGGTTTTCCATGTACATATGTGCTAAACAAACATAGATAGCTAAAAAAGTCCATTGGTCCATCCTCGTACGGAGAAAGCTATAAGGGTAGATCTGCGCCCCCCCCCCCCCCGATCTAGGGTTTCGGGGGTGAATGACCGTCGGAGGGCCGGAATCATTGGAAAACCTGCATGTGGAGCTAGGTTATGTTTATAAGTGTGATTTAATGTTTGTAGATGGCATATGTAGGTCATGTGTCTGACGTTGTTCACGGACATGGGCTAACACTTAGTAAAATCGTCGATCCGTATGTGGAAACTCCCGGTACGTGTCTACCGGTGTGAATAATGTGGTGAAATGTGTTCAACCTTGGTTTTCCATGTTAAACAAACATATATAGATAAAAAAATCCATTGGTCCATCCTCGTACGGAGAAAGCTATAAGGGTAGATCTGCGCCCCCCCCCCCCCCGATCTAGGGTTTCGGAGGTGAATGACCGTCGGAGGGCCGGAATCATTGGAAACCTGCATGTGGAGCTAGGTTATGTTTATAAGTGTGATTTAATGTTTGTAGATGGCATATGTAGGTCATGTGTCTAACGTTGTTCACGGACATGGGCTAACACTTAGTAAAATCGTCGATCCGTATGTGGAAACTCCCGGTACGTGTCTACCGGTGTGAATAATGTGGTGAAAGGTGTTCAACCTTGGTTTTCCATGTACATATGTGCTAAACAAACATAGATAGATAAAAAAGTCCATTGGTCCATCCTCGTATGGAGAAAACTATAAGGGTAGATCTGCGGCCCCCCCCCCCCGATCTAGGGTTTCGGGGGTGAATGACCGTCGGAGGGCCGGAATCATTGGAAAACCTGCATGTGGAGCTAGGTTATGTTTATAAGTGTGATTTAATGTTTGTAGATGGCATATGTAGGTCATGTGTCTGACGTTGTTCACGGACATGGGCTAATACTTAGTAAAATCGTCGATCCGTATGTGGAAACTCCCGGTACGTGTCTACCGGTGTGAATAATGTGGTGAAATGTGTTCAAACTTGGTTTTCCATGTACATATGTGCTAAAGAAACATAGATAGATAAAAAGTCCATTGGTCCATCCTCGTACGGAGAAAGCTATAAGGGTAGATCTGCGCCCCCCCCCCGATCTAGGGTTTCGGAGGTGAATGACCGTCGGAGGGCCGGAATCATTGGAAAACCTGCATGTGGAGCTAGGTTATGTTTATAAGTGTAATTTAATGTTTGTAGATGGCATATGTAGGTCATGTGTCTGACGTTGTTCACGGACATGGGTTAACACTTAGTAAAATCGTCGATCCGTATGTGGAAACTCCCGGTACGTGTTTACCGGTGTGAATAATGTGGTGAAATGTGTTCAACCTTGGTTTTCCATGTACATATGTGCTAAACAAACATAGATAGTTAAAAAAGTCCATTGGTCCATCCTCGTACGGAGAAAGCTATAAGGGTAGATCTGCGGGGCCCCCGATCTAGGGTTTCGGAGGTGAACAGTGTAAAAAGAATTTATATTGTCGAGAAACTATTAAAATGGTGTAGCCCGGTGGACATTTTTCTTGGGTTGTGTTTGGTTAGGTCATAGGGTCATTACAAACCATGTTTCCCCCGTTCCACCGAAAACAGGGAGTTTCCCCCTAATAATTAAACACCGGAACATCCGTAGCTAGGTGACAGAGGATGTGTGCGAAGGTGTATAAACCTATTGAAAAGAATTAAAAACAATGGTGTAAAAAAGTAAAAAAAATACATGCTTGAAAACATAAAATAATATAGAAATACAAAAAATAAAAAAATGAAAAAGTACCTAAGCCGACGGCCTGGCCGTCGGCGTATGGCTGATTAAAAAAATTAAATAAACCTACGCCGACGGCCCCATCGGCGTAGGTCCTCGCCCACTTTTTCGGACAGAAGACCCCCTGGTCAACTGCTCTCTACCAAATCCCCCCGCCCTCCCCACGACTCGCCGCCAGGCCGTCGCCCTCCCCATCTCCGGCCCTCCCCACCCGCCACCGCCGCCGCCCACCTCCCCACCCGCCCCGCCCTCCCCACCTCCCAGCCGCCACCGCCGCCGTGCGCCCTCCCCACCCGCCACCGCCGCCGCCCTCCCCACCGTCTGCCACCGCCGCCGCCCTCCCCGACCAGAGACCGTCGCGGCCCCGAGCCACCATTGCTTCCCCAAGTAGGTCTCGGTAAGCACCTCTTTTTCCTTTTTTTTCTTCAATTTCTTGTAGTATATTTTAAGATGATTTATTAATTAGTTCAATTGATTTATTTGTTCAATCTAACTAAGAAGAAAAAGAAAAAGATGATTTATATATGCATAACCACATGTTTGTATATATGCATTTATTTATTGAAAAAAAATATGTTTTATATCATTATTATCGGATTTGCTAAAGCACATCTAGATGTGCTTTAGTTAGAGCACATCTAAGTAGTTCAATCTAACTAAGAATAAAAAACTCTACACAAATCTCTATGTAAAATGAATGATATAGGATTTAGATAATTGCTACTTAGGCAGATAATGAAGGGTAGACTCAAAACATTAAATTTTAAAGCCTAATTAGCAAGTGCATTGCCATTTTTGCATGTAATGCAAATTACTATATGTCCTAGTATATCGAGGACCAAATTGTAAATTGTTGAGAATTTGAGGCTAAATTGTTGTTTTTATGGTAATTACAGACTATCTTGGAGCCGCCGCCGTCTCGGAGCCCCCTTCGTCGCCTCGCACCCCCGTTGTCGATCACGCTTCAAGGGTGAGAATCCGATCACCCCTCTCGTGTACCTAGGTTTATTTTCATGTCTAGATCACCAAGTCAAGTCGCGTCACCTAGGCGTCATCCCGATTATAAGCGTTACGCGGATAAATATGCATTAGTGGTCTCGCATATTTTGAACCGTAACGCTTACGGCTTTTATCGGGCAGTCGGCGGATTCGTAGTTGGTTATGGTTCTCGCTGGCTCTTCCTCGATCCGAGACAGGATTTCGGCGGCGCCTCCTCGTTGTTCTCCGGATGCACATTCTCTCGGCTTTTAGTCGAGACGTGTATCGGGAGAGCAGCGGGGAGGTGCTGCCGAAATTCTGCTCGGATCGGGGTAGAGCCAGGGAGAACTTACCCAATCTACGGATCCGGCGGCTGGTTAGGACCCACTTTCCTATTAGACATGTAGGTTGATGCATGCATAAAAAATGAAGCATTTTAATCTCCCGTTTGATATTAAATGCTATGTTTGTCGTTTGGCTCTCAATAAAGCAGAAGAGGATGGCTGATAATGTGTGGATGTATAGTGGACGTACTAGTGTTGTTGACAGAACAGATGAGTGGGCATGGAAGACCGCTATGGTAACTAATGCACGATTCGTACTAAACTTGTAGGGAGCTGATCCCACAGTGATGATGTCGGATGAGTTGAGATGTGTCTCTCAGGGTTTTAACAGTAAAGTCAACATGTATGAGAAGTATGATGTGAATGGGTATCGCTTTCATACAGAGGGCCACCAAAATAGTCGCCCCGGTGCAAAAACTATAAATACCGGGGTCTTCACCAAGGGACAAGATGACTTTGATTACTACGGAAGGTTGCAGAACGTATACGAGCTGACGTTCAACAATGGGCCCGTAGAACTCAAGCTCGTTGTGTTCAGATGCCACTGGTTCGATCCACACCATGGACACAAAAATACCCCTTCCATTGGTTTAGTTGAAGTTAGGCCTTCAACCACCTATAGCGGATCCGATGTCTTTGTTGTGGCTCACCAAGCGAAGCAAGTTTATTACTTGCCCTACCCATGCCAAAAAGAATACCTCCAGGGCTGGGAAGTCGTGTACCAGGTATCGCCACATGGTAAACTACCCATGCCCTCCGAGGACGATTACAACAACATTAACCCTCAAACATACGAGGGAATTTTCTATCAAGAGCAAGAGAACTTTGGGGACTTTGGCTTAGAAGGTCTTGAGGACCTCGAGAACGATGCACACACCCGTGGTGAGATAGTCACGGATATAAGTGACATAGAGATGCTCAACAAGGCACATGCCAATGATGAGCCTCAGAGTGATGATGATGATGAGCCTCCACCGTCCGAGGATCCCGACGCATTATACGCACGTGATAGTGATAGTGATGATGGAGATGAGAATGAGCCTCAGAGTGATGATGATGATTATTAGTATTTATGTATCTCGATACTATATGTATGCTATTTTGGATGATGATGATTGTGTGCGGATGTGCTACGATGAATTGATGATGATGTTATTTTGTATCTTGTCGATGTGCACGTGCTATATGTATTTTATTTTTTCTCAATGCAGGTGATTGGCCAATATGAGCAGTGGCAAGGCATCACCGCAGTCCTTGCTTCAGGGGATAAAGAAGACGAAGAGTGGAAGAGCAACCACCTCAAGGTACGGTGCCGAGGAGGTAGGAGGAGGAGGAGGAGGGGATCCAGGACGAGGAGGAGGAAGAGGGGGACGTCCCCCGAGGTCAGACCAAGGAGGTACATTGCATCTTCATTATGCTTGGTATTTATCTTTCAACATGCTTCTTAATTGTTTACCTTTTTCGATTGCAGGAGGTCGAGGACGAGGGCGAGGTACCGTCCTTCTAAGTGACATACCCTCCGCTTCCGCTACCGTCCAGACGAGGAGATTGACTCTCGAGACTTGGAAGCGGAGTCTCGAGACGAGGAGATGGTGACTGCGTCGGGGCCATCGAGTGCGTCGACGAAGAAGGCAAAGGTTCATGGGGAAACAAAAGTCCCTAAGGAGGAGCCTGCCCCGGACGCTCGGACCCTCATTGAACCTACTAGAACTGAGTAAGTGGCTATAGTTTCATTTCGTTGATACCAACTTGGCATGTACTAATGTTTGATTCTTGTGCAGCAATTGGCTTCATCCTGCGGGGACTCGAGTCCCTGGCTGCATGCTTGGAGCTATCATTAGGAAGTTTTGGCCGGGCTTCTACACCACAGACAAAGGCGAGAGGAAGCTAGCCCCGCTTTGGAGACACTACGAGCTCGCAGATTGTCCCCCCTACGGGAAAGCTTCTGACGCCGTGATCAATAAGTTTTGGGTAAGGCAAAATCATGACTCTTCACACTTTTTTTGTTCATAGTTGATGACCCCGCCATGCTAACTCATGAATCCCACACTTTTTTGATGCATGATTTCAGAGATTCTATAGGGTGGCTCCGGAGCACCAGGAGACGGCGAACAAGACACTGTAGGCTCATTGTAAGAGGTTGACTAATCAGCAGTTCTATAACCAGGTTCATACCGCCAGGAGTCAATACAACATGGCGAAATCGGGAAAGACGTTGCCGAAGCACGAGAATGTCAAGTCACGCTCGACGATGACCGCGGAACAGTACGACGAGGTAAGTAAATTGTCGATGAGATTCTATGTTAATGCTAAGTTGCAATTGCATCATCTGTTCTTCACATGCGTATTGATTTTTCAGGTTAGGCCCGATTGGGCCTATGACAAGGAGGAGGCATGGAGGGCGTTGACTGCAAGGTGGCGCGGGGAAGACGAGGAGTGGAACGCCTTGAGCGAGCGGAACAAGGCGAACCGCGGCAACGGGGGGATACATCGGGCTGGAAACCTAGGCAGTGAGCGCTACAAGGCCAAGCTGGTATACACATACATGGAACAACCTGCATTTATTTCCCCTCATGCATGTTCCTACTTGGTACTCATAAAATCTCTTTGGCGATGCAGGAGGATAAACTAGGGAGGCCTGTCAGCTCATATGAGTCATGGGACTCGATGAGGATGATGGCGCCCGATCTCTCCCAGCCTCAGCCTCAGCTTCCCGAGTACTTCGGCACTGCCCAGGAGGACGGTGCTAAGTACCTCGAGGCGATGATCGATTTTAATCCGGAGTTGGACGACCCTAGAAGTGCGGAACCCGACCCCAGAGCATTGGTCGTGTTTGGGGGAGGTCTTCAGCACGGCCGTCTAAAGGTCCTTGATAAGATGACCCCGCGCAGTCCCAATTTGAGCCTCACGCGGATCAAGGCTACCCTCGGTCCCGACGACCCCGCACCGCCTCCTCGACGACGGCCTTCCCAGACTGGCTACGATGTAAGTTTCTCTCATTTCCATCCTTTCTGTGACAATACTACTTCCTCAGTGGCTTAGTTGATGAGATGGTTCAATTTTTGTAATTGTAGGCTGCTTTCGAGGCGGCCTACAAGGCCCACAACGACGCCTATTTGGTGGACCTTGCGCAGTGGAGACAGAGAGCAGAAGTACACGAGGCGTGGAAAGAGGCAAAAGAAGATGTAAGTTCCAACCTTTCTTTTTTTCAAAAGATGACAAGTCTCAATTTTCATACTTTTGTGCAATGCCTGACATGTTAACTATCTTGCAGGCTCTAGAGAGTGTTCGGCTTACGGGAGTGCTCGTCGATATACCGCCACGACCTCCTCGAGCCGGGCTTAAGCCGGAGTTTGTATCGAAGGAAGAGTTCGCCCAGAACTTCTACTACACCGGCTTAACCCCGGTAATTTACTTGCCCAATCAATTGCTACCACTTTCATGTGCCTTGGCGGTTGCTAACTATTGCTCAAACGTGTAGGGAACGGGAGCCTCCGGGACTGTACCCTTTGGTCGTGCTGCTGCCTCGCCGTCATCGTCCCGCGCGGTCACACCGGTGCACCCTGGCCCCGGTGGTAGTGGTGCCTCGCGCGAGAGCACACCGGTTCATGGTGGCGCGGGATCACCTGCTTCCGGTGCTGGTTCGACGGCGCCTCCACACCGTCAGTGGCCTATCTTCACGCGCGGAGACCTCGGCTTCTCCGGCTCGACTCCCTCTCCGGACGCGATGAGTTGATGATGATGCTACCTCGGCCGGGTTATGTACCGATACGATGTTTCTTCTCTTTGCATGTTATGTATGGATACGTATGCTATGTATGGATACAATGTTTCTTCTTCTTATGCTATGTATGGATACGATGTATAAATGCTTGTGTCGATGGGCATGTGCTTATATCAATGCTTGTCTTGTGTTGATGTGCTTATATCAACTAGTAAGCTTGCACGTGCAACGCACGTGTAATATTAAAGATTTTTTTATCCATTCTTATTGGTAGGACAATACTAAATAAAATAAGAATAAAAACTTTAGACTTTATGCCACGTTAGTTTTCTTTGTTCATGTCTACCAAAAAACCCTCGTATTCTTCCTTTTGAAATGCAATTGCAGTACCACTGCCTAATTATTCAAAAAAGCTACTAATATACGAATATAATATCAGTATTAGTTAAGAGTCTATTTAGTTGCAAAGTATTGGTTATGTGGGCCGAATCGAATGTGGCGTCGGACCTGATCCAAGAGAGGGTTGGCTGCCACCACCGCTCTGCGCCGCCTGCGCCTCCACCAACCAAAGTTGTCGCAACTCTCGTCGGAGCCGTCCTCAGCCCGCACTGCCACATAGGGCAAACCGGCAGGGCGCCGCCGGCAAACTGACAGCCACGCCAAGATCCTTCGCTGCCCGTAAGACACGCACCACCGACACCCAGAAGAACGCCACGAAACCGCCAGATTGTGCGATCGCAGTCCGCGGTTCCTTCCTGAGCCAGACGCCAACCGAACCCATATCTGGCCATAGGCCGGCATGACCGCCACAACCCGAAAGGGCCGTCGCCGAGGAGGGATGTCGAGGCCAGCCCCCACCAGCGGCGAGCTAGAGCCCGACCGTCGTCGTGCCCATGGCCGCCTGGAACCCCGCTGCGCCGGATCTAGAAAACCATCGCCAATGCAAGTCACGAACGCCCGGCCGCCGCCACTCGCTGCGCCTCCCGTGCCTCACCGCCGCGCCCCCAGATAGCGCCACATCACCCAACCTGAGGGCCCGCACTCGTCGACACCTCGCGCGGAAGAAGGGCCCCACCGCCCCTCGCGCTTGCCAGACTTTTCTCGCCAGCACGACGGGGCACCGGCGAGGGGGTAGGAGCACGAGGAGGGGGCTTGTTAGCTGGCGCTAGGATTTTCCCCCGGCGGCTCCCGCAGGAGCGTCGCAGGACGGGGGGTGGGTGGGGAGAAAAATCCGGTCCGAACGCGTATCGGTACAGGGACTCGAAGCTAAAGCTGAATCAACATGCACATCAATAATGATATTTCACATCTTAGGGGATATCATATAATCCACATTATTTCACATATTTGGGGAAAATAATCCACTTCATTTCACATATTCGATACTACTATTATCACCACGAGCAATAGGTATTTTATTGCAGTACAACATTCCCTTAAACAACGTAGATGTGTTTGAAGATGCAAAAACCAAATGATGAGAACAAAATACACATGTTATGTAAGAAATTTCGAGATAGGATTCGTGTTCAAAGCTACCTAGCTTGGTACGTGAACAAAATATCTTCGATCACTATTCCCCATTATCTTCATTCAATTAAGCATAATGTCACACAATCCATGCAACTTCTGTCTGCAAAAAAAATTCCAACAAGAAAGTACAGAATAAGAATTTTTAAATAGAGAATTACCATTCAAATCCTAAAACACGTACATAACATCCTGCATGACAAAGTTTACATTTTTTAGTGTTGACACCGCAAAGAAGCATATCATGATTTCCTTACATACTTTCTTGGCACACATATATATATATATATACGAAAATCTTAACCTCAACTTACGAAAGAAACTGTAGGTTCTTATTTAATAAAATTCCATCATCCCAAAACAGAACAAGTGAGGAATTTTTACTTACAGAACTTCGCATGAACCTTCTCGCATCTTGCAATTTTGTGAAAAAAATACGGAGATCATAAACAAGCTATCATAGCATTTTCTCATTAGGCTATAAACTCTGAATTTGAGTGTTTTCTGCTCTAATTTTCAACTTATAGAGATAGACCAGGATCATAGACGGAGGAACGACGATGGCGTTTTGGGCTTTTGGCTAGACCGACGAACGATAGTGAGGATTGTGTACCTGGTACGTGAAGTGTGTGAAGGTATGACATTGAAATTTGCGTCTTCGGCGTATCCTTCAAAGCGATGGCCTCGGCGTGTGGCAGAACGTGGCGGCAGCTTGTTCGTCCTTGGAAGCGGTGGTTACGTATAGCCCCGGCAGCTTTCCCACATCCAACAACACATCAAATCGGAGGCTGCAGTAGTTACCACATATCTAGCGGCGTCTCTCGCGCCCTTGACGCCGTCATCGGATGTGGCGTCGATCGAGCGCGTGCTTAGCAGAGGTAGTGGCAGCTAGCGCGAGGGATTCCAGAAGATTTTGTTAAACGGAGGAAAAACAGGGAGGAGCGATGGGCTGCATAGGCAGTGATGAGATGACACAGGAAGGGATTACCTTTGAATGTTAATGTCAATGAAGAGGTTTTCTTTTTTAACAGACAATCGTATTAATTACTACCTGATAGTTATTCTCTCAGCGGATTATAAGCAATAGGGATTACCTTTGAACACCAATGTCAATGAAGATGTTTCCTTTTTTAACAGACAATCGTATTAATTACTTGATAGTTATTCTCTCAGCGGATTATAAGCAATAGAGATTACCTTTGAACGCCAATGTCAATGAAGAGGTTTCCTTTTTTAACAGACAATTGTATTAATTACTTGATAGTTATTCTCTCAGCGGATTATAAGCAATGGCAGTGGTGGGTAGTTAATAGTAAATTTCAGGGTATAAGGTGTGTTGTGCTCCGTTAAACATAAAAGTAATCTGCATCGTTAGATCGACATTGTTTAACGGTGAAGATGATTTGTATCAGCACCTCTGGTGCTTTTTATATTAGTAGTAGATTGTTGTGTCGATGTGCATGTGCTTATATGCACAGGATATAATATATAATGCAATATATATCTATTATTGAATTTGATATATGCAGGGAAATAGGGAAAACAAACAAAAAAGGGGCGCTGCCACTACCTACGCCGACGGCCAGGCCGTCGGCGTAGGCCATATCCTGTGCCATTTGGCACAGCCTACGCCGAGCCGTCGGCGTAGGTAGTGGCAGGGTCCAGACGAGACCAGCGGGCGACGCGTGGCCTGACTGGAAGGGGACCTACCCCGACGGCCAGGCCGTCGACGTAGGCCCGAAGCCCCGAAGCCACGCCGCCCCACAGCCTGCCGCGTGGCAACCTAGGCCGACGGCCCGGTCGTCGGCCCGGCCGTCGGCGTAGAGGGCAACCAGGCCTAACGGCCGTTAAGCCCAGGGTGGGGCCCACTGAAGCTACGCCAACGGCCTCTACGCCGACGGCCTCTACGCCGACGGCCTCTACGCCGACGGCCGCGTAATAGCCGTCGGGCCAGCCTGTACGCCGACGGCCGCCCCTACGCCGACGGCTTTTAGGGCAAGCCCGAGAAAACCAAAGCCCGACGGCTCTACGTTGACGGCGGCCGTCGGCGTAGAGGGCAACCAGGCCTAACGGCCGTTAAGCCCAGGGTGGGGCCCACTGGAGCTACGCCGACGGCCTCTACGCCGACGGCCGCGTAATAGCCGTCGGGCCAGCCTGTACGCCGACGGCCGCCCCTACGCCGACGGCTTTTAGGGCAAGCCCGAGAAAACCATAGCTCGACGGCTCTACGCCGACGGCGTAGGCCTAAGCCGACGGCTTTCTGGCCTACGCCGACAGTGGCCGGCCGTCGGCGTTTGGGTGCTGTCCCGTAGTGAGGGCATGGCACGGTCTTTAAAGGGATCTTATGAAACCAGCATGTAGTGAGATCAGTGATTTTATCAATGAGGTTGCAATCCTCTCTCAAATAAATCACCGGAATATTGTGATTTTTTTGGGCGTTGTCTTGAAACCGAGGTCCCCTTACTAGTGTACGACTTCATTCCCAATGGTTCATTATTTGAAATTCTTCATCATGATCATAGCAACACCGTTTCTTTGGCGTGGAATGGCTGCCTACGGATCACATCAGAAGCTGCGGGTGCTCTGTGTTATCTCCACTATGCGGCCTCAATATAAATCTTCAATTGTGATGTGAAGTCCTCAACATACTCTTGGACATGAACTATGCTGCAAAGGTTTGGAATTTTGGTGCTTCAAGACTTGTCCCCATTGATCATACTCATCTTGTCACCAGAATATTACTATACTAAGCAGCTAAATGAGAAGAGTAATGTTTACAGTTTTGGTGTCATGGTGTGGTACTCCTAGAACTTCTTATTAGGAAAAAAACATGTTTTTACAACTGATCTGGGAATGTCCAAGAGCTTGTGTAACTATTTCCTCTTCCTCCGCCAGCCAATAGATCATTGATCTAGGTTTTTCTGACCTTCACGTCACCTTTGTCGGTAGATCACCAACCTCCTCTTCCTCTGTCGGCTTCGTCGATGGGTAAGTACAGGGAGGCCCGATCCACCTAAGGCCTTGTTTGGTTCTAAAAGGCCGATTCCCCCGATGGAATTAATCCACAGGTGGATTAGCGTTGACCAAGTAAAATCTTGCTTGCTAAGCTCAGTTGTTGGCCGTGGAATTAATCCACGCCTCCGAGGCGATTCTTTTTTGCCCCGTGGAATAGAGGGGAAGGAAGTGTATTAAGCAGTGGAAGCACGTGTATTGATGTTAACCAAACAAGGCCTAAGGGAATTTTAGTATTCTCCGTTTTGGGTTTTTTTGCAATCATTTCTTGTATGGCGCATCTGTCAGTTCTAGTGGCGGTGATGGCAATGCTTAATAATGGCTTCTCTAGCTTTTCATGTGACTTCAACAATGCGTTAGAATCCATGATGAGATCGGATGGTCATGCAGATCTATGATGTTCGTTACTTTCAACCCTTCTAGCAATTGTGGTGGCAGTGCACAACAAAATCTCCTTCGGTTTTGATGGTGTATGCATCGTCGGGTCTAGTGAACTGATCGGATGCACAATTTTTCTTTCCATCTGTGGTCAACCCAATGAGAATTAGTTGTGTGCTCGCTTGGCTGATTATGCTTCGCCAAGAGCAACATCGATTTTAGTATTCTGTTAACTTAGACGAACGTCTAGGTGTAATCAACTCAACACGACTTTTTCTTTGGACTATGCATCATTAGGAAGGGTGTGTCTAGATCTCAATCGTAAAAGACAGAAAACATGATTTTTTTTGCACGAATCTCCACACACAATCTCACGAATATAGCATTGGGTAAGACTTAGTTAAGTTCTAGTCAATTGAGATTTAGCAATCCCCCATTAGGAATCCATACCACGAACACTTCTTCGATAGGTCGATAAAGATCACTGACTTCCCGTGAATGAACTTTGTTCCTTGTTAGTTTTGGAAAAGAAAAGCCGTTTATCTCTACTACTTACTTCTCTAGTACTTAAAAATAAAATAATGTTTCATATTACGTTATAATTTTCTTTTCACATCCTTCATCCAACTTGCCATGTGTGGCTCACACAATTTGAATTGAAGGAAAGAATTATGGTTTATAAAAAAATATATAAACTAATCCTTTATCTTTGGTAATGCAATAAATCAGATTAATTACGGGCATACCTATTTTACCAGTTTAATCAAAGGCAAAAAAAATAGGATTTATAACCAAAAAAATATTTTTTTCCTTATTTTTCATTATATAAGGTTTGTTTCATATTATTCTGTTATAATTGAGTTATAAAAATATTTAGTCCACGTGGCAACACACGAACACGTAACTAGTGTACTTTTAAAAAGGGCCCAGTTTGAAACAAAGGAAAAATGGATAAGAAGTCAGTATAGGCCCAACTATCGGAGGGGGTGGACTTCAGAGAGGATGGGTGACGACCGGAGGCGAGGGCGCTGGTGCGGCGACTGGGAGACGGCCTCTGTCGCTCTCAGATCTCCACCGGCAGCGGCTGCCGCCTGTCATTGGCAGCGAGGCGGTGGAGCGCCGGGGCAGACGCAGGCCACCTCACCGCCGGTAATGACTAATCCGCAGCTTTAAGAGTTGGTTTGTTTTGCCTATTGGGTGACCGACGATTGAAGATTTGATGTAGCGAAGTTTGCAATCTGCTAGCAGATTTGCAAATCAACAAACGGTCGTTGTCATCGCTTGATTCCAACTCCGAACGCTGGTCACTGCTTTCGCTGTTTTACAGCCAATTCAAGTATTCATTATTCAACCCTGGTGGAAGAACTGTAGTAGTAGGACCTTATCAGTGAACAGTGGTGCGTATGATATTGTTGAATGCTAATTTTGAATGATTACTCCGTATCTGTCAACTTGTTAATGCATTACTAACTTTGCAAATTTTGATGTGCAGGTCGCTTGATGGTTTATTTGATTATTTCTATGGCAAGGTACCTCACCCTCTTTTTTGTCATTTATTCTATAGTACTATAGTGTAGAAGTATTATGTATCAACTGACCTGCACATCAAAATTTGCAATGTTAGTGATGCATTAGTAAGTTGAAAGTAATAGTATAGGAGACCAGAGTACCATACCACATTTGATGTTTGACCTCGATTTAGCTTAATGATTTATCATTTCGGGCACACCCTCCGTGTCATTCTAGAATTAACTCATGGTTGATACTGGAGTATCGTGCTTCTTTTTTGTGCCCTTAATGCGAACACTATTATGGTTCGAGGAGAAGAGTCAAAAATTCCCTCAAGTAGCACAGTACAGGGGCCCATCAATGATTTTGACATATTCAATATCCATCAATAATAGAGCTCCACCAGCTGTGGTATTCTATTGCCAATTACTTACTTCCACACAAAATTTCTTCACCATCTTGCTAGCTGAGAAAGGAGTTCGGTACCCAGTTCAATACCATGTTTGCTTTGCTCATAGTTACTAGGATACTTGCCATGCTAGTGATGGTCGAAGCACGAGCATCTGTGGTTTTGCGAAGCTTGGAAGGGAGCACCAACCAGCCTCTGAATCGCAACAGCACCGGCACGGATTCTTCAAATTCTACTCTCTCATCTACCGGAAGATGTGCCAATATATGCGGTAACTTGACCTTCATGTACCCATTTGGCATAGAAGCTGGCTGCTTCAAGAATTCTGACTTCAGTTTAGTTTGCAACCACACCACTCATCCCCCAAAACTCTTCTTGGATGATGATAGTACAACCGAGGTTGTCACCAATATTGACGCTGGTGGCATGACGGCTAATTTTTTTCAGGTCAATTATTCTAAAACCATCCCCATGAAACCTGGTGTCGATGGCTACAACATGTCATGGACTCCGGGGAATAGTTTTACTGTTTCCGAGGGGGGGATGTTCCTTACCATCGTTACTTGTGATTTGGATGTGTACTTGGTAGATAAGGACGCTGGTAATCTTAGGTTGGTTTGTAAGGTAACCTGCCCCAGCATAAAGATTGCGGAGCAAGTGTACATGCACGACCCTCTTGGGCCTGGTTCATGCTCTGTATCTGTATCTGTATTATTTCAAGTTCATACAGTTGAGTTACAGTTTGTTCGCCACAAAACAAGTAAGATAAAGACACGATCTAATCTCAGCATCTTGTGGGATACAATCAACGTAAATATTGTGACATCAATTGGATGGAGTATCGTGGACCAAACGAACTGCTCCAGCAGCACGGAAGATAGCAATTATGCATGTGTCAGCCACCACAGTGAATGTATGGTTCCTTTTTCTGATGTCGGTTATGTCTGCCAGTGCAACAACGGTTATGGAGGCAATCCGTATATCTCCGATGGCTGCTCGCCTGACCACGGTAAATCTCCTCCATCATATCTTGTATGAAAGTTATTTGTCGCAGGAACACACACCTAGACATGTCACAGTCAGGACATAACTTTTATAAAGCTCATTTTGGATTCACACCTTAAAAAGTGCATACTCAGTTCTACAAAATTAACACCAGGATTATATATTTTTTACCAATTATCTGTTGAAATTTAGTATAGATATCCCATTAGGAAGTGAATTACCAAAAGGTCATATCTACTCCACACAAGCATTAGCTTTTCTGAAATCATACACACGATTTTAGCTTTTGGTCTTTTATCTATGAAACTACAGTGAGTCACTTGAAGTATTTGGAGGTTCATTCGTAGAAGAAAATATTTCCTTTTGTGCAAGGCTACACAAAATTATCTTGCTTTCTTGCTAATCTGAACTTTTTTTCCAAACAATATCTGATGAAATTGAAATTCTTTTGAGAAATAGAGTATAACGCAAGACCAAGAAAGGCCAATTGTTCTCGATGGTGTGGGAATATCAGTGTTCCATATCCTTTCGGCATAGAAGAAGGCTGTTCTGCGAGGAAAACTTTTAAGCTCGATTGCTCAGACACTACACCACCCATTCTCCGGGATGGCGGCCTCATTGATGTCACATACATAAATGTCAGTGAGGGGCTTTTGGGAATCAAATATGACTCAGATTATCGGGAGGAGATATTTAACGCCATAATGCAACCTTCAGAACCTCAAGAACCAAACCTGTATGTTGACCCCCTGGAATCAGCTTCGGTGCGATGGGCTGTTGACAATCTTACATGCCAAGAAGCCAAAAAGAACACCTCTGGATATGCTTGTGTAAGTATCCATAGCTACTGCTTGAGTGTCATCAGCTCCAACAAAAGTTATGTTGGATACAGGTGTGCATGCTTGCATGGGTTTGAAGGAAATCCGTATATCCCAGATGGTTGTGAAGGTATTCCCGTTCTCTGTATATCTACAGATATAGTTTATTTATTTGTGCAAATGTTATGTATCTCCTGACAGAGATATGTTTACAGATATTGATGAGTGTGAACGGACACCAGGACTTTGCAAAGGAAATTGCCAGAACACTATGGGAAACTACAGCTGCACCAAGTGCCCTGATCATACAGAGTACTATGACATAACAAAAATGCAGTGCAGTCCAGTAAGAAAGCAAAATCTCTTCTTGGGTGAGCCAATATATACTGCATGCTCGGTTCTTCTCCTTAAAACATAATGAACATATATAGAATTAATGGATCAAATTCATTATGGTAGGTACTGTGATTGGGCTTAGCAGTGGCTTTGGCATGCTACTTTTCGGGCTAAGTGCAATATTTCTCGTTCGAAGATGGAAAAGGGATGTTCAGGGAAAACTAAGAAAAAAGTATTTCCGAAAGAACAAGGGCCTTCTCTTAGAACAGTTGATATCAGCAGACGAAAATGCGAGTGAGAATACAAAGATTTTCTCCATACAAGAGCTTAAAAGGGCAACAAATAACTTTGATCTTGCACGTATCCTTGGACGTGGAGGGCATGGCACGGTCTACAAAGGGATCTTATCAAACCAGCATGTAGTAGCCATAAAAAAATCCCAGATTATCAAGGAAGGTGAGATCAGTGATTTTATCAATGAGGTTGCAATCCTCTCTCAAATAAATCACCGGAATATTGTGAAACTTTTCGGGTGCTGTCTTGAAACCGAGGTCCCCTTACTAGTGTACGACTTCATTCCCAATGGTTCATTATTTGAAATTCTTCATCATGATCCTAGCAACACCGTTTCTTTGACGTGGAATGACTGCCTACGGATCGCATCAGAAGCTGCGGGTGCTCTATGTTATCTCCACTCTGCAGCCTCAATATCAATCTTCCATCGTGATGTGAAGTCCTCTAACATACTCCTGGACGTGAACTATGCTGCAAAGGTTTCGGATTTTGGTGCTTCAAGAACTGTCCCCATTGATCAAACTCATCTTGTCACAAATGTGCAGGGCACATTCGGCTACCTCGATCCAGAATATTACTATACTAAGCAGCTAAATGAGAAGAGTGATGTTTACAGTTTTGGTGTGGTACTCCTAGAACTTCTTATCAGGAAAAAACCTGTTTTTACAACTGATCTGGGAATGTCCGAGAGCTTGTGTAACTATTTCCTCTCGGAGATCAGGTCGAGGCAGCCCAAGGAAATAGTGGATGCACAAGTTCTTCAAGAAGCGACCGAGGAACAGATCAACGGGGTCGCTTCTCTTGCGGAAAAGTGCTTGAGGCTAAAAGGGGAGGAAAGGCCTACAATGAAAGAAGTTGAGACAACATTGCAACTGTTGCGAGCGAATCGGATGAATTCATCTCAAGTTGATCCAGCCATTGAGCAAGAGATGCAAGGCCACCAGTCCATGGCCATGAACCTGTCACGGAGAACTTACAATGTAGCATCTCAGCGCAGCCAAAATGCGTGCTACAGCTTGGAGCAGGAGTTCCTCGCGTCAGCTAGCCTGCCGCGCTAGATAAGTTCGTCTAGTTTCTAGAGTTTTTTCCGCTACTGTTGTTCTTTCTAAGTTGAGTCAGTCAAAATGTATTGTGTAGCACCATCTTAGATCACCTTTATCTTGTAAGCCCCAGCCCTCTTTTTGCAAAATGTGTTGCGCTGACCATTATAATTGATGAATGGATTTACTCAATAAAATTAGATTTCCATCCTTTATTGAGCGTGCTCCATTAAAAAATATACGACTTGCGGTCGCCATATTGAACCAAAATAGTTCCTTTATCTTTTCCCCTTTTCTCTTGTGTAACCAGCTATAGTGTGCTGCATATTCGTATAGTCAATATATGGAACTGCAATTTCATCTCTGCCTCTGAACTTTTATTCCAAGTTGTGCATAGAAAGGAATTGAAGAATTGAACTTTTCATCTCCACCTCTGAACTGTATGAAATGTTAGTGGTTGTCCTAACAGACATTGTAGCATCTAGATGGGATCAATCGTCACTTTTGGTCTTACCGATTTGCTATATGACACTAAGTTTATGGATATTCATGTAAGTACAGGGTTATAGTTCATACTGTTAATCTTCTTATCAGTTTATCTGAAAATAAATCTTGCAGTACAAACTGAAATATTTGTTGAGACGTATTACACAAAATAAAACCGATGCCATTTTTGACTTATCATTATAAATCAGGCTCTGTTAGAACGTCTTTTTTTGTGTATTAAATACATCACTGAGAAGCAAATGTTTGTTGTTTTGTCACCAAACTTTTGTAGAGGACAAGGCTGGAGCAACTCATGATACAGCTTATCCACCAAAAAGGAAGCACCAACATGGGCAAGAAACTTTTTCACATACGTGTGGTTTGATTAACAAATACGGAGGATCACACTGCCAAAAAGAATCCATCAAAACACTACATTATTATATTGAAGAAAACATTATGTCGTCTCCCTGATAAAAAAACATTTTTCTATGATATCTAACATTCTTAAGAAGTTGGTCCCAATTCTCTTTGCATGCAAGATGTCCACCTCAACATCCTACTAAGCAATGTATTTAATCATGCACATATGCCAACTCAGCTATCTTTTAATATGTAAGCTATCCACTTCAGCAGCCTAACCACGTCATCAACTAAATGAAGGGCCCACCATAGGTTTCCAACAAATCGTGTGATTAATTTAGTTTTTACGATGCAGTCATTCATTCCCTGGTCACCAAAGAGACCATCGTTTCCTCTTCAATTCAGTTACAACTACAGAACGTCCCATGAATTCTGGAACTACAAAACTTACCCATCACAAGATGCACACTAAAGCACCACCTTCTGTATCCTTCGATTGATTATTCTCGCATTTATTTTCCCATGTAACCCAGCGAGTCCTCCAGTCCTCCTTCCTACAGAAATATTTTTCCCTGGCTATATAGTAGGGTGCGGCGCCTGGGATCCTATCTCTCTGTGAGGACGCTACTCCGCCACGACCGTCGGTCCGAATCTTCCTAATTCTCTCAGGATATGTTCCCCTCCGGTGTGGTGACTGTGTCATCCAGATGGTATTTGTGGCGGACTGGTCCTCCTTTTCCTTCTCTCTCGCCGTTCCAGTCAAGGTATCTCCGGCGTTGTTGGGGATGTTGGATCCGTTCAGTTCCACTGGATTGGACGAACTACTGGGGTTCCATAGTTGGCATTCTTTCCGATCTGCTGGCGACGCCGGCCTCAGCCATTGAGTGGACATGATGCCGGACAGGGCCCTAGCCAGCCATAGGGTGAAGGGGTTTCTTTTGGCCTTGGACTGGACAGGTGGCGACGCAGGGCAAGCCTTTGGTGTTAGCGAGAACTTGGAGGAGCGCTGGATCCAACTCCTTACCGGGTGCAGTCCTGGCGGATTCATACACGAGCTTCTACTGCGACAATGGTAGCTTTTTTTGGCAAGCCAACTTCAAGTATGATCTCTAATCTCTAATTCTGTATACAATAGCCCCAGTCCATGTCTCATCTAGGTACCTCCCGTTCTGGTGCTCTCATGTGCATCCATCATGGTAACCGTCAATACCACGTGTGTCCCCGCCGATTGCTGCATGTTGATTAGAGAAATTTAGTTTCAGAGCATGCATATGTATCGCAATAAATTCTTTCTCCCCTTATGGCAGTATACACTAGCTACTACAAGATGTGAGGTGCCTCTTCTTATTCAGCGGTAATTCTTTCATGAATGCAATCTGAACCATAAATAAGTTTCAATGTTACAAGCAAAATCCCATACTTCACATGCCATTGTTTTTCTTCAGGCAAACTATGGTGGAAATTCACATGTCTTTTCTCTTACTTTGTTTCTACTTTTCATATTTGTAGTTGCTCTGATCTAGAATGATTGCAAGACTCTTGTCTGCACCTAGCTTACTCAAGCTTATTTGAGAGGCCAAAGAAGAAGATGTTGTGCAAATACTAAAACATTTTTTCATGGTGTGCCATCTGTACTGTAGGCTTATAATTTTCAAAAGGGATCAAATATGCATTAGATTTATGGTGTGTCGCCGATCAGGGAAGATGGAGAGGTGTGCTTATGTTGTATCTGTTACCTGCAGCATATGTAAGCTTCCTTCATTTATTTTTAATCTCTTCTTTGACCAAGGCTACATTTCAGAATAGAGACCACTGATATTTTATCTGCTTGCAGTTTTCCTAGATAAAACTGGTTGGTTGCCACTTGAATATTAATTCACTAAGATGACATCCTCTGCCATTTCATGTTAGTTTCTAATTCCAGTTCATAGATGCAGCCAACGTGTCTTCCACCTCCAATTGCTTTGCATCATTTCAGGTAATCCACCTTTGTTCTACACCTTGCTTACTGATAATGTTTACTTTTACAAAACTGGTAACACTTATTTCTATGTATCTATCTTCATCGTGAAGGTTACGAAAGGAGCATTTGCGATCAACTTTAAATGGAACATATATATTCTACAAATTCAATTACTTATACAAAAAACTACTGCTCAATTTTTGAGTAGAATCATGAGTTCCCGCCGCAACGCGCGGGGTATCATCTAGTTCCAATAACACCAACGGCGTAGAGAAGCACACCCAGCCATTCTAATAACATTCAAACCATTTTAGACAGTTTGCAACGCCTGAAAAATCCATGTGCGTCTCAAGTTTGAACAATGAATTGGTATGATCACACTGAGATACTGATCAGCTCATCAACAGCTCTGTAAGTACACACACAAGCACCGAATAACACTTCTACTATGAGCGAATCAGCCTTTGGTTGAGTTGGTTGGAGGGACAGTGGTATCCCCGGCCCACCAGAGTTCAAATCCCAGATTTGACATTGGTGCTCGCATTTTCCTGGATTTATTCCAGGCTTCCGGCGATATGCTTTCAGTGGGAGGAGACGTTCCCGTCGAAGACGAGGTGGTGACTTCGTTAATTTCAAGATGATGTGCCGGGCTCAGTATTGCGAAGATGCTCATAGGGGTAGGGTGTGTGTGTGTGCTTTCATAGGGGTGAGTGTATACTCGTGTATGTGAGCGTCTGCGTTGTACTGTGTTCTCTCAAAAAAAAACACTTCTACCATGAAGAATAGCTTTTTATTGCAAAAAAATAAAAAGTTAGATTACATTCCTCTAGCCTGAAAAGTACAGAGTAGCAAGCATAACCAACAACACAACTACCCAGGTTAAATCAAAGCTTATCTCTGCTACCAAAAATACTCTCTTTTTATAGATCAAACTCTACTAGCAAATATCCATACACCTCAGTGATGCATTCAATCCGAGGCAGCAGTAAACCATACATGCACAACAAAACACACTTCAGGGCAACTCTTGTTACAGTAACTGAAGAAGGATGCATTATTCACACACACCTGGTGAATTCAAAAGGACACACACATCATGTATTCTTAAGGCAGAATTTTCTATGCAAGTCTGGTTGAGGTTGTTTGAAGTTGACTTGTCAAGTTAAAAGAGATCAAGATGAAAATAAGAGTGCAAGTGCAAGCACAAGCAGAAACACTATTTTCATCATGAACAAACAGGAAAGGCGCTTAACTTGTCAACTCCAGCACAGATAAAGCAACAAGTAGTTCTCCAGCACGGATAAAGCAATAGGTAGTTAAGTACATATCCATCTAGTTCAAAGATCGAGTAGCAAACTGAATTAAAACTAGCTGGCAAAAGCTTGAGAAAGCACCAATTGCCACCATAAACGTCTGCTACAATGTTCTAGAAACAGAAGGTTGAAACTAACTGGAAAAGCTTCACTACAACTGCCACCATGAAAAATCATCATTTTTTCAGCTGCATAAGTCTCTGTTGGAAGAGATTGTTTTCCAGAAGAAGCTGGTAGAGCAGCAAGCCGTAGTTGCCCATTGACGATCACTGGCCATCGGAATAGAACATGCTTGGGTACACCCAGAATGCCTGAAGTTGCCCATACCAGTTTCTCTTGTACACAAGATTAGGGTCGGTGGAGGGATCCCACACAGCATCTGCCGCGTCACCAAGGCCATGTATGCTCAAAGGCTGAGAGTAATGGGCATAGTACAGGCGGTTTCTCCTCCCTCCCCATTGCTCCTGGTTGAAGCAAGAAAACGGCGGGCTCCTCACATCACCCCCTACAAAGAGTGCCCAGTTGTCCAACTTCTTCACCTCCGCCCATTTTGCAGGTTTGGTCGACATGTCAAGTCGGTAGGGTTTATATAGGACTGGTGCTCCAAATGAGAAGCTTATGTAATGGTCAACAATCAGAAGCACATCACCGCAGACCACCAGCCATGGTCTTAGATATGGGCACTCAGTCATGTCGTCCCACCACTCGCTAGTTATCTCCTGCAGGCCAAGCTGTGGGGATAACTTCAGAATGTAGATCCTCTGATTATAATCCATGGCGATGAACTGACCATTGAACTCAACAATCTGATCTACACGTGCATCAGAAAGCTTGAGTTCAGACCAAGAGTCGCTTCCAACCGGCCAATCAAACAGGGATGATTGGGTGCTGACAAGGAGATGGCAGTTGGGTGATGAAATGGGAGCTGTCAGGGTACCACCAAAGTAGAACTCCTCCTCACAGTCGCCACTGAATGGAAGACATGGAGGTGAAACCTCAGCACCAGTGAACACATCAACAATAAGAAAATTTCCTCGGCGGCAACAGATGAGATGCCCATAGGAAGAGCCAGCAAAACGCATCCTCTGAAAAGTTTCTTGAGGTATCTGACAGCGAAGGGCTCTGTTCTGTTTGGATAGATCAATGACCTTACATGTGCGTAGCTTGTGGCGATCATTGCTAGTAGGGAGATGAGGGGCTTCCACACGGACATTGGGTCGAACGAGGAGAGGCGGGAGTTTGCTACAGATGGTCGATTTGGATGGGTATGATGAGAAGGCAGCACGCCAAGAACGACAGGTGCTAGCAAACGCAATAAGGTCGAGGAAGGATCCCAACAGAGGAATAATGGAGTGAAGCATGTTATCTGGGAGTTCAGCCCAATCTTGGAGCCCTGACACTACTGGCGCATCGGAATAGAACATGCTTGGGTACACCCAGAAGGCCTGCAGCTGGCCGTACCAGTTTCTCTTGTACACAAGATCAGGGTCGGTGGAAGGATCCCACACAACATCTGCCGCGTCACCAAGGCCATGTACGCTCCAAGGCTGAGTGTAATGGGCGTAGTACAGGCGGTTGCTCCTCCCTCCCCACTTCTCCGGGCTCAAGAAAGAAAACGGAGGGCTCCTCACATCGCCCCCTACAAAGAGAGCCCAGTTGTCCAGCTTCTTCACCTCCACCCACTTTGCAGGTTTGGTCGACATGTCAAGGCGGTAGGGTTTATAGAGGACTGGTGCTCCAAATGAAAAGCTCATGTAATGATCAACCATGAGAAGCATATCGCCGCAGACCACCAGCCAAGGTCTTAGATATGGGCACTCAGTCATGTCGTCCCACCACTCAGTAGTTATTTCCTCCAGGCCAAGCTGTGGGGCTAACTTCAGAATGTAGATCCTCTGATGATAATCCATGGCAATGAACTGACCGTTGAATTCCACAATCTGATCTACCCGTGCATCAGAAAGCTTGAGCTCAAACCAAGAGTCAGTTCCAACCGGCCAATCAAACAGGGCTGATTGGGTGCTGACAAGGAGATGGCAGTTGGGTGACGCTAGAGGAGCTGTCAGGGTGCCACCAAAGTAGAACTCCTCCTCACAGTCACCACTGAATGGGAGACATGGAGGTGAAACCTCAGCACCAGTGAACACATCAACAATAAGACAATTTCCTCGGCAGCAGCAGATGAGATGCCCATAGGAAGAGCCAGCAAAACGCATCCTCTGAAAAGTCTCTTCCGGAATCTGGCAGCGAACGGCTCTATTCTGGTTGGCTGGATCAATGACCTTACATGTGCGTAGCTTGTGACGACCATTGCTGGAAGGGAGATGAGGGGCTTGGACACGGACATTGGGTCGGATGAGGAGAGGTGGGAGTTTGGTGCAGAAGGCCGATTTGGATGGGTATGAAGCAAAGGCAGCACGCCAAGAACGACAGGTGCTAGCAAACGCAGTAAGATCGAGGAAGGATCCCAACATGGGAACAGTGGAGTGAAGCAGGTTAACTGGGAGGTCAGCCCAACCTTGGAGCCCCGACACAACTGGGGGAGTAGAGACAGACGAGTCGGACAATTTGCTCGGGCTTTGCATGATGGCAAACTCTCTGCAAAACACAACAAACAAGGCAGATAGGTTAGAAAGATAAGTCCATTAAGAAATACAGAAATGCAGATAGCATGCTTAATTTGGTTCGGTTGATTTTGGAAGATAGCTATGACAGGGCCAAGATAATAACATGCACATAACAGAAATTTCTTTTGGAATGCCGCACTCTAGTCAAAACTTCTTTACGACAGTGAAAACCATGGGTCATCTTTAGAACATGATATTAAAATGGTAACGGATGCTACGACATTTTTCCTGGGTGTACTGTACACACTAAATAAAACATCTGTACTGGTTGTAGCTCTACTAAATAAAAGTGCCCAACCAATAGTCCAATACAGTACAGACACATTGAAATTTCAAAGGGTTCTTCGGCTTTGGTAGTTTTCATAACCCTTTCCATTTGCAAATCACATAGTGATGGGTCACTGTTAGCTCACCAATTCGCTAGGGTTTCTCATTCACCATGGAGGATTTCAATCGGGAAGAAGAGAGGAAGAGAAGAAGAGAAAAGGAAGGGGACTAGTACAACTCACGCACACCACACACTTCCGGCCTCAGCTGTTCGTTCCTTCCCACCTCATCCAGTCGCAACGGTACACTTATATGGACTAGCTACAGGCCCATTCCGGCCCAGCGAGACGAGCTGGAAGGCGAGGCTCGCGCCTGGGTCGGCCCACCTCTTGAACTGCATCTTTGCGCTCCCTTTCCTGGACAGTGTCGCTGACAATCCCGCCACCCTTAGAAGCGGCTTGCCCCCAAGCCGGTGCATGAGGGAAAGCTTGACGAAGCGCCACTTTATCTTCCCAGGTCGCGGACTCAACTGGCATGCCACTCCATTTGATCAGGACTTGCACCAACGTAGAATAGCCCCGGCGGATCACACGTTGTTTCAACACTTGCTCAGGCACTTGAAACTGATTGTCCGGCGAAGGAAGGCTGGACAGAACCTGACAATCAGGAGCCAAGACCTTGCGTAACAAGGACACATGAAAAACCGGATGCACCTTACTAGCAGGAGGTAAAGCTAACCGATAAGCCAACGCACCCACGCGTTCCAGCACTTCAAAAGGACCATAGAACTTGAAGGCCAGCTTGTGATTAGCACGAGGAGCAACCGATGTCTGAAGATAAGGCTGCAGCTTCAGGAACACCTTGTCACCGACAGCAAAAGATCGCTCGGAACGGTGTTTGTCCGCTTGATTTTTCATGCGTTGCTGAGCACGCAAAAGATGCTGGCGCACCGAATCAACAACCACTTGATGATCACCGAGCCACTGTTGCAAATCCTCAGACTGAATGGCAGTATCAACAGAAAGACCAAACTGCCGCGGGTGATGACCATAAACAATTTCAAAAGGAGTTTTCCCAGTAGCAGAGTGCCAATTAGTATTGTACCAAAACTCACATAATGCAATCCACTTGGCCCAACGAGTAGGATGGGAACTGACAAAGCAGCGAAGGAAACACTCAACTTGCTGATTAACCCGTTCAGTCTGACCATCAGTCTGAGGGTGACGAGCTGTGCTCATGCGAAGGAGAACCCCAGTTTTCTGAAAAAGCTCTTTCCAAAACTGACTGGTAAAGATGCGATCACGGTCAGACACAATAGAGAGAGGCATACCATGCAAACGGTAGACTGAATCCAAAAACACCTCGGCAACAGTCTGAGCAGTAAAAGCGTGATGCATCGGCAAAAAATGGCCATACTTGGAGAGTTTATCAATGACCACAAGGAGACAATTGTATCGACCAGAAGAGGGGAGTCCTTCCACAAAATCCATCATTATCATTTCCCAAGGAGCCGAAGGAACAGGCAATGGTTGCAATAAGCCTGGAGTTGGGATTCGTCCAGGTTTAGCCTGCTGACAAATCAAGCACTGGGCTACATAGCTCTTAATAGTTCCTCGCATCCCCTTCCAACGAAAAAGTTGGCGTACACGCCGGTAGGTCACTGGAAATCCTGAATGGCCACCAATGGGACTATCATGGAAAGCACCAACAATCTTGGCCTGGAGAGTAGGGGACTGTCCCACCCAAACACATTGACCAGATCGGACAACCCCTGATCGCAGCGTGAACTTCCCCTGTGGATCAGGTTGCACAGCTAATCTCTGCAGAACTTCCAAGGTATACGGGTCGTGAGCGTAACTCTGAATAATTTCCTCGAGCCAAGCTGGTTGAACAGTAGACAGGGTATGCAATTCAGGCAACAACTCAGACGCCGAAACAGGCTTGCGAGATAACGAATCGACAGCTGAGTTATCAGTCCCTTTCTTGTACTCAATTGTGTATTGGAGGCCTAATAACCGGGTGAGAGCTTTCTTCTGCCATTTAGTGTGTAATCGTTGTTCATCCAAGCTAGCAAGACTGCGGTGATCAGTATGGATGACAAAAGTGGCCAACTGAAGATACTGACGCCAATGTTCCACAGCTAACAAAATGGCCAAATACTCCTTTTCATAAACTGACAGAGTCTGATTACGAGGACCAAGAGCTCGGCTAACATAAGCCAAGGGATGGCCGTTCTGCATTAGAACAACACCAATTCCTACATCACACGCATCAGTCTCAATGACGAACTGTCGAGTGAAATCCGGAAGGGCAAGGACAGGAGCAGTAGATAAAGCCTGTTTAAGCAATTGGAATGCTGTATTCTCAGGTTCAGTCCATCGGAAAACTTCTCCTTTCTTCAGCAGGTTAGTTAAAGGCTTACTGATGATGCCATAAGAGCGAATGAACTTACGATAGTAACCAGCAAGCCCCAAGAATCCTCGAACCTCTTTAGCAGAAACCGGAACCGGCCAGGTCTGAACAGAAGAAATTTTGGAGGGATCAGTGGCAACACCTTGGCCACTAATTATATGTCCCAAGTAACCAATTTCCTGCTGAGCAAAAGCACACTTTGGAAGCTTAACCTGCCACTGATGCTGAAGCAACAACTGCAGAACTCGCGCAAGGTGTTCCAGGTGCAATGCAAAAGTGGCACTGTAAATTAAAATATCATCGAAGAAAACCACAGCAAACTTGCGGAGGGCAGGTGCTAACGTATCATTCATAGCAAATTGGAAGGATGCAGGGCCACCAGTCACCCCAAAAGGCATCACCAAAAATTCATACTGGCCATTGTGAGTTTGAAAGGAAGTCTTATGCTCTTCACCAGGAGCTAGACGAATTTGGTGATATCCAGCTCGGAGATCCAATTTAGAAAACCAGCAGGCACCAGCAAGTTCATCTAAGAGTTCATCAATAACTGGAATGGGAAACTTAATTTTAACTGTCAGAGCATTGAGGTGCCTGTAATCGAAAACCGGTCTCCAGGTTTTGTCCTTCTTCTGAACTAATATAAGAGGGGAAGAAAAAGAGTTGTTGCTGGGTCTGATCACACCAGACGAGAGCAGTTCCTTGACTTGCTTTTCCACTTCGTCCTTGAGGGCAGGGGCCAACCTGTACGGCCGGATGGACACTGGTTGAGCTCCAGGAATGAAAGGAATGGTGTGATCATATTTCCTTCTAGGAGGAAGACCTGTGGGCTTAGCAAAAACAGGTGCAAACTGTTGTAGTATTTCTTGGATTTCAGTAGGCAACTAGGTGTGATCAAACTCAGAAGTAACTAGCAAGGAAGAGAGCTCCAGGAAAGCAATTAATTGAGGGAAACTGTCAGCTCCTACCAATGTTATCTGAACTCCTTGCAGTGGGAAGGACATCCAGTGTTCTGCCCAGTCAACGTGCATGGGGCTGTGCTGAGCCAACCAGTCCAATCCCAGTATGCCATCATATGATCCTAATGGAAAAATTCGGAAATCAGTAACGAATGCATGACCTGCACATTTCCACTGACCTTGCCGAATTTGTTTATCACAGGGGACCAACCCACCAGTAGCGATTTTAACCATTCGGACAGGCATATCAGACACACCTTGCAACCTGGCAGCAATAGTGCAATCGAGAAAAGTATGTGTGCTTCCAGAATCCACCAAAAAAGTTAGTTGGTGGCCTTGCATCTGTATCTTGAGTTTCATTGTAGGAATTGTTGTAGCAGCGGCATCGCCCAGAGCAGCTGCAGAGATACTCATAGCATGTACTTCACCACCTTGTTCCTCTTCAGTGTCACTAACGTCTGAAGCAAAATTCTGCACATATTCCAACATTTCCTGAACAACATGCAGTTGCACCTCTTGCTTACACTGATGATCTCGGCTCCATTTCTCTCCACAAGTGAAGCACAGCCCTTTGGATTTCTGATAAGCTCGCAACGCTGACCATCGGTCTTCAGGACCTTGTTTATGCATGTCAGTTACTCGCTTGTCATCAGCTGATTTGGTCATCATAGGTTTAACTACTGGAACAAAGTTCTTCCTGCCAGCTGCAACACCAGCCCCTGGACTGTATTTGGCGCCTGGCTCGCCCAATTCTTCAGAGAGAACTGCAAGAGCATATGCTGCATCAAGATCTTTAGGCTGTTGAATACCCACAAGCAATCTCACTGAAGGTGTTAGTCCTTCCATGAATCTAGTGACATAGTGCACCGTGTTTGGTTCCTCCTCATAAGCTGTGATCTGATCATAGAGATCAGAGAATCGTTCCACATACTCTTCAACTGTTCCAGTCTGATGGATATGAAACATCTGCCTCAGTAATTTCTGATGTTTGTTGCGTCCAAAACGAGATTGCAGCAGGCTACAAAAGTCATTCCAAGTGGCATGGGGAGCGCGTCGCTGGACAGACTCAAGCCACCTCGCAGCTGAACCCTCAAACAATCCAGACGCAAATGAGATCCACTGATGAGGAGGGGTGTGCGAAAACCTGAAGTAATCCTCGCAACGGGTCTGCCACAGCTTAGGATTAGAGCCATCGAAACAAGGTAACTCCATTCGAGGTCCATAACCAACAGGCTCCATTGGAACGGGGTGTGGCCTGAATCCATCCTGCTGGATATTCGGTGCATTACGGGGCATACCTCGGGCCTGGGGATGAACATAGCGAGTCTCTCCCTTGCCACAGGATCTGCTCACATCAGAACCCGATTTGTCTCCACTCGATGTGGTAGGCTGAGATGTGGGCGATTCAGGTGCTAGAGTCGCACCTCCCCTGTCAGAACCGATCTCGCCCCGCAGCTCGTCGATGTCGACACCGATGGACAACTTGACGTCGTCGATGCGGCCAGTGAGGAGGTCCAGCTTGGAGTTGAGCTTGGTGAAGGCAGCAACCATCTCCTCGCTCCGCTCAGCCGACGATTTGGTGAGGGCGGCGTCGAAATCCGCCCGCAGAAGGTCGTAGATGGCCCGGGTCTCCGGCGGAATTTTGTCCATGGCTTCAGCCCGACGGCGATCGGCGAGGCGGGTGTGGTGGGGATGGCGAGGGAACGCCAGGGCGACGAAGCTCTGATACCAGATTGTTAGCTCACCAATTCGCTAGGGTTTCTCATTCACCATGGAGGATTTCAATCGGGAAGAAGAGAGGAAGAGAAGAGAAGAGGAAGGGGACTAGTACAGCTCACGCACACCACACACTTCCGGCCTCAGCCGTTCGTTCCTTCCCACCTCATCCAGTCGCAACGGTACACTTATATGGACTAGCTACGGGCCCATTCCGGCCCAGCGAGACGAGCTGGAAGGCGAGGCTCGCGCCTGGGTCGGCCCACCTCTTGAACTGCATCTTCACGCTCCCTTTCCTGGACAGTGTCGCTGACAGTCACGACGAACACTCTAACAGACCCACTCTAACAAACCGATTCTACAGCGAAATTGACAGAAAAATCTAGGGTTCTGAGGCTCGGTAGTACGCAAATCTAAACCTAGCAAAATCTGCGACGCGATTCGGGTTCTTCACACGAGAGATGAACGATTGCTTGAACATTCCACATAAACGACGCGTACACGAGAGATGAACGAGGAAAAAACCGATGAAAAGCTGGGAATCAGGGGGAGGAGAGGAGGGGGGAGCGCGTATGCCTTGAGGAGGATGCAGACGCTGGCGGCAGCGGCGGCGACGTCGACGACGATGTGGTGTGGCTGATGCCGGCCGGCAGTTGGCGGTGCCGCCGCGAGCGGCTCGCTTTCTTCCCCATCCACCGCTTCCAGAACCGCCTGAGCGCTGCTCTCTCTCTCTCTCTCTCTCTCTCTCTTTTGAGGCAAACAAAGGCCGTGGGGGTGTTATTTATGTGGAGGGGCTTGTGTGTGCGCTTCTGAGCTTGGTGTGGGCTGGGCCAGATTGAAGTTTTTTTTAAGATTAAATCACACAGCCGGCGGCAGTCCTACTTGATCTCTCTCTCTTTCGCTAAAAAAAAACTTGATCTCTCGAATTTGCTTCGAAAAAAAAATTGATCTCTCGAATTTGCCTAAAAAAACTCGATCTCTCGATCTAAATGAGCAGTTTTTGGATTCCACACCTGAAAAAACTAGAATTCCACTACAAAATGACCCTTTTCTCAAGAAAATATATTGAAAGCGGCCCTGTTCTAAAAAAGCACTAAAAATGACCCATTTAAAAATAATAATCTGTATTCATCAAAAAAATCAAAAGTAAAATTTTAAAAAATACAATCAAACTCTTTTTACAAATAAATATTTAGACATGAATTTCCTTGATAAAATATTAGACTTTGCATTACTCGAACTCCAAAAATAGACCTTGGATTATATTTTTCTTCAAGGGCTCATTTTCTATTTTGTAGAGAATAAGTTATCATGTAGAAACTCTTCGATTCCTTATGTGCTAAACTTGTAATAAAATATCGGAGGTGAATTTTGCAGTCCCATGCAGGTGCAACATTTCAACGTGAATCTCCTCAAATTTCTTGTTGTGGTCTAAATGGAAAGTGATTAATGGTCTAACCATGAGACTACACGCTTTAGCCCCATCTCCAAAAAGACTATCTATTCGGTGTTGTGTCGGCTCACCGTCGAATCCCCTGGACGAAGGGCGGCTTTCTCTGGTGCGGACGCACAAGCCAGCTAGCAGGCATCATCAACTCACCAACCGCCAGACCACAGTGTCAAAGTGGAGGGCCTCTATGCTCCTGCAGCATGGCGATCTTCGGATTCTTCATCCCAAGTGGCAGGTCCCTCCGCGATGAAGAAGCTGGACGTGATGGGGGCATCGACGCGACATCGACGATGGACAAGGACCTACTTGGGTTTTTGTTTTATCTTAGGGTTCTCTTTGCAATCTTCCAACCCCTATTTGTTATTTTCTTCTTTTTCAAGGGTTTTCTAATAAAATGTACCACCATTTGAGGATTAATGTAGTTTTGGATCTTCGAGACACTTCTTTGTTAAAAGAAATTATAATATGTGTAGCCCCGTTGCGACGCATCAATAATTAATTAGTTGTCTTAAAAAATTAGATTGAACGGTGATGGATGCATTTCCCGACCGGGGACAACGTTCTTCCTGTTAGGATTTATTTAATCCATATAATTAGGAGATAATCCTCTACTTGTATATCCGCATGTGCGGTTATTTGCTTGGCAACCGTACGTCGGTTCCTCGCGCCCCACGCTCTCCACGATCGGACGTGACCCTTCCTCACGTCCTTTCCCTTGTATATAAACTCTGATCTGATTGGAATAAAGAATTAGTTCCTATCTGTACCAGCCCGGTTTTCACAAAAATTTAAAATTTTGTTTTCGGTGTGAATTGTTTGATTGTCTGATTTGTTTGCGGTGTTTGCATCCTCGATTTATTGATCGACGATTATTTTTTTCCCCTCTTATCTCGTACCGGACGGAGACCGACCCTTGCCACCCTAACACCCGACCTTTGCGACACCGGGTTTCACCCGATCACCGTCGTGAAAACCGCACGAGACCAACCGCAGCCAAAGGAACGAAAAACCCTGTTTAATAATTAAATGGGGTATTTTTATAGCACGCCGGAAAGTGTTCTCGGAATGGTTCCAACGCGAGGTGAACGCCACCGGCTCGACGCGCTGATCGCGCAGTTCGAAGTTTTACCCGAAACGGGGGTCCTGCGGACCCCCGGCGGTCAGAAACGTGAGCACCGCGCACGCGAGAGAAAAGCCGGGGATGTTTTTGCAAACTGCCAGCCACCGGGGCTATATAAATAGCACCACACTCCCACCCATTTCTAGGGTTTCCCTAGCCACAATTCGCAGCCACCCCCCTGAAAAATTGCCAGATCTGGTCTCCCAGTCTGATCCGTCGGATCTGGATCAGACGAACCGGATCGCGCCACATAGCCCACCTGCTCTCCCTCTCTTCCTCTCTCCCTCCTCCCTCTCTCTTCTTCCCTGACCTCACCTCTCCCTCTCTTCTCTCTCTGCTGCAGGCCGCTAGGAGGATCCCTGCCTGCTCGCGCCATGGCCGGACCCGAGAGGAGCTCGGGCCGAGCCGCTGCTCACGCCGGCGCCTCCAGCCGCCGAAGGCCGCCACCCGAGGGACCCCTGCACTGCCTCCTCCCGCGCCCGGCTGCCTCCACCCTCTGCCGCCCCCTGTCGCCCGGCTGCCCCGCCGCCCCTCGCCGGCCAGCCAGCAGCCAACCCGGCGCCGCCGCTGCGAGCTCCCGCTCGAGACGAACCGGCCGAGCCGGTGCCCAGCCGCTGCATCCAGGCCGGCTCCAGCCAGGCCAGGTGGGCCGGCCCATCAGGCCTGCCAGGCCGAGGCCCAGCCCGCCCCTCTCCAGGCCAGATCTGGGCCAAGATCTGGGTGAGGGCCCAAGCCCTTTTTTTTTCTAGACTGCTCCTAATTTTTCTAAGTGCTGAGATTATATGCTGCTGTATCTGTTTTTGCGCCGTATTTTCCCGTTGATCCGTAGCTCCGATGAACGTGCCCCCAAAATTAAAGTTGCTTAGAATTGCGTGTACTTTAATTCATATTTTGTGAGCATTTTGATTTGAGGCCATCTTGATGGTGCAAATCTGTGTTGAAGTGGGCATCAGGCCGTTAAACTGCTACTAATTGCTGTTATGTGCTGCTGTTATTATTTTGTTGCAACTTTGACTGATGATTGTGACTCATCCATGAGGCCTATTGCATTGATTCTTTCTCCTATGTGTTAAGCATCATGTGTAATTCATTTCCATGCTTTAACTTGTCATGTTTGGGTGCTTTAGCTGTATTAAATCTTGCTCCAAAGTGGTCATCCTGATGTTAATGTGCTGCTGTTGCTGAAACTGTTATTTTGTTGCAACTTCGGTCGACGAGTGTGTCGCGACCGTTTATCGGAATTGAGTGATTCCAATTGCATATTTTAAGCATCATGTCTACTTTCATTACATGTATTGCATCTTCATGTTAGCATTCCTGGTCATATAGATATTTAGCTCCAAAGTTGCTATGTCGCTGTTGTTGACAGCCACCTCTGTTTTTCTCTAAGTCTGTAACGTTCCGATGCCATTTTGTTTGCTTAATATCTTTTGATCTATGATGCCTATTTGCATGATTTTTTTTGCCATGCCTTCCTTGTCATGTCTAGTTTAATTTCATATCATTTGTGAGTATGTTTGCATTGATTATCCTGTTTATGCAATGCTCTAAAGTGTGCTTCATGATGTTGACAGATTGTGCCCGTAACTTGTTTTGCTTATATCTTTTTAACCGTAACTCCGTTTGGAGTGTGCCTTATATGTAAGTCGATTATTTTTTCGTGTACTTTGTGTTTATGCTATTGTTTTCTGCTGTTAACCAACCTAAAATATGGTTTAGGTTAGAACAGTACCAAATGTTTTAATCATCGTGCGACACTTAGTGTTATGCCATGTTTAGGTTGTGCCTCACTTAAATTGACTAGCATAGATAGTTTACTTTGTGCTTCACCTCTTGACATGTTTGTGTGCTATGTCATGCTTCTGTGCTTGCCATGTTAACAACTTTGTTGATCACCTGTAGCTAAGCAACTTGAACCACCGTAAACGTGCGGTATTCGTCGTGTGTGACCGATACCCCACTTAAACTGTTAGTAACCGTTCTCGACGATAGAACCGTATCGCGTTGCCGTGTCGTGTGCTGTCTTATTGATCTTGTGTTGCCCCGTAGTAATAGAGCGCTTGCTCGTTGATTGCTTTCTAGTGTTTATCGTCTTGTGTGCTTCCGCGGGTACCTTCGGAGACGATGCGAGCTTGCGATCAACTACACCTTCGGAACCCGACTTATCAACAGGCAAGGACTATGCATTACTTATGATCCATTCTATTTCAACCAACGGTTTGCATGCTAGTCTAGGTTAGGTTCGATGTTTGATCCTACCACATGTTTACAACCTCTTTCAAACCGATACAGCCATGTCCCTTCCCAGCAAACCTTGTACTGCTATGTTACTATTGCTCGTTGCTCAGCCCCTGCTTAGTATGCATGCTTAGGATGCTACGATGTTATCCTGTTACTCCTTGGTTTGGGATATCACATTATTATTATTATTGTTGTTGATGATATGATTATTATAATGTTGACTATATTCGACGAAGGATGGAAGGTCTAGGCTATCCCGCCCCGACGCTTTGTTCCATTCGAGTCACTTAGGATCCGAGTTCCGGGTATTGGTTTTAAGACTGAGCGTGCCTAACCGCGTGTGGGATTTTATGGGGTCCCCTTTTCTTACCTACCTAGCTTCAAGCATTTCTAGTGGTGGCCCAAGCTGATTTTACCATTTGAAACCGTGTGTGTGCTGGTCGTACGCCAGTAGTTTTTAAACCAACCCGGACCAGTGAGGACATAGTTCCCTTGCTGGCCCATCATGACCGGCTGAGGACCCGGTGTCCCATGTGTTATTAACCGGCAATCCAAACCTGGAGTCATACGGTAGAGACCAGATCGAGAGCGCGGCCGGCTCCTGAGCTGGATGTCGTCTCACCGGAGGCCACCCGGATTTGTTCGTTGTTAGCTAGAGGGACTTATCGTCTCGGATCTCTTGGAACTAAATCATAAAATGGTTGCCTGTGATGGGTAGCAACTGAGAGAGATGGGCGTGCGCGCGGAGCCTTGTAATGGGCAGTTGGTACACCCTTGCAGGGTTAAATCTTTTCGAGAAGCCGTGTCCACGGTTATGGACGACTTGAGACCTACTCCTTGTTCATAGACAACAACAACTGAGATAATCTTAATATAACTTGATCAACGTGTGTGTGCCTTGACTGCTTCTTCTTCGTCGGGATGCGAAGAGGAGGACAAGGATAGGATAGGTGTTATGTTTGCGTAGTAGGTGGATAGCAGACTTGTTAGAGGCGTTTTCCTCATCGAATGCTTGGCTTCTTATCTTACTCTCTAGATCGTTAGCCACTTCATAAATGCTAGTGCGGCAGCAACCTCACCACTTACCACATCCTTACCGTAAACTACTAGTTGTCCTAGAATGACGAGTGATGAAGTCCTTGCTGGGTCAGATGACCACTACAGTTGGATGCTGAGTACCTCTGTACTAATGATACTACCCCCAAACTCTTTTCAGGGTTCTCGATCGACAACAGGTATGGTGATCGACGTTTCACGTGGAGACTCGACGACGACTAGTTAGGCGGATCCCGGCGGAGGGCCTGGACCCGTGTGGTTATGGGATCGATGTTTTTCTCTTTTCCAGTAGGCATTTGCTTGTAGTCTGTACCCAGACATGTATCTTCCGCTGTTGTATTGTATTTGAGGCAGTTGTATGCCGATTGTATGAGATGTTGTATCCTGTATCTGTAATGTTGTGATATCATGTTGGAAATCCGGGGCATATGACTTCGTCATATGTCGCGGTGGGACCGATATGTGCTTCGTCCCAGGATCTGGATGGAAACATCTAGATCTGGAACAGTACCGCATATCGGGCCTTACAACTTGGTATCAGAGCCTTATCGACCGTAGGATCCCTTCTTTGGCCGAAGTCGAGTCTAGGTAAAAACTATTTTGTAGTTACTAAGTTAGTTGTCGGAGAGTAGTAATCATTTTACTTCTTACCCTTGCTCTGGCCAGGACAAGTGTCGTAAGTGTTTTACTCTCGCCTTATCCCCTTCAAACTTTAGGATCTCGAGGTGTGGAGTTTCGGAACCGTTACAATGCATTGCTTGCAGCGTATTGTCTCGATTCCGATCTCAGGTTTGGGAAATCCTGTAGTACCTTTAGTTCTTCCGACTCTGGGTAAATATATTGGTCATCCATTGATTCCATTCCTCTTGCCCAGTATCCTCACGATTTGAGTGAGAGTACTTCCTTTGATCGTCACTTTCAACTATCGTTCTTCCTCTTGATCTTACGATGGTTTCGTTTTCCGACATTGTCGTCTCTCTGCGGAAATTTTTTCTCGACCGAAGTTCGACGTCGACATGGAGCAGAGTCCCTTGTTGTTGGTGTTGAAGATCGTCGACTCTCTTCTTTCCCCCTTCCCCTCTCCCCCGGATCATCCTGGATCTCGGGACGAGATCCCTTGTTGGTGGTGTTGTATTGTAACAGCCCAGTTTTCATAAAAATTAAAATTTTTGTTTTCGATGTGAATTGTTTGATTGTCTCATTTGTTTGCGGTGTTTGCATCCCCGATTTATTGATCGGCGATTATTTTTTCCCCTCTTATCTCGTACCGGACGGAGACCGGCCCTTGCCACCCTGACACCCGACCTTTGCGACACCGGGTTTCACCCGATCATCCTCGCGAAAACCGCACGAGACCAGCCGCGGCCAATGGAACGAAAAACCCTGGTTAATAATTAAATGGGATATTTTTATAGCGCGCCGGAAAGTGTTCTCGGAACAGTTCCAACGCGAGGTGAACGCCACCGGCTCGACGCGCTGATCGCGCAGTTTGAAGTTTTACCCGAATCGGAGGTCCTGCGGACCCCCGTCGGTCAGAAACGTGAGCACCGCGCACGCGAGAGAAAAGCCGGGGATGTTTTTGCAAACTGCCAGCCACCGTGGCTATATAAAGACCACCACACTCCCACCCATTTCTAGGGTTTCCCTAGCCATAATTCGCAGCCACCCCTCTGAAAAATTGCCAGATCTGGTCTCCCAGTCTGATCCGTCGGATCTGGATCAGACGAACCGGATCGCGCCACGTAGCCCACCTGCTCTCCCTCTCTTCCTCTCTCCCTCCTCCCTCTCTCTTCTTCCCTGACATCACCTCTCCCTCTCTTCTCTCTCTGCTGCAGGCCGCTAGGAGGATCCCTGCCTGCTCGCGCCATGGCCGGACCCAAGAGGAGCTCGGGCCGAGCCGATGCTCACGCCGGCGCCTCCAGCCGCCGAAGGCCGCCACCCGAGGGACCCCTGCACTGCCTCCTCCCGCGCCCGGCTGCCTCCGCCCTCTGCCGCCCCCTGTCGCCCGGCTGCCCCGCCACCCCTCGCCGGCCAGCCGGCAGCCAGCCCGGCGCCGCCGCTGCGAGCTCCCGCTCGGGACGAACCGGCCGAGCCGGTGCCCAGCCACTGCAGCCAGGCCGGCTCCAGCCAGGCCAGGTGGGCCGGCCCATCAGGCCTGCCAGGCTGAGGCCCAGCCCGCCCCTCTCCAGGCCAGATCTGGGCCAAGATCTGGGTGAGGGCCCAAGCCCTTTTTTTTCTAGACTGCTCCTAATTTTTCTAAGTGGTGAGATTATATGCTGCTGTATCTGTTTTTGCGCCGTATTTTCCCGTTGATCCGTAGCTCCGATGAACGTGCCCCCAAAA
This sequence comes from Bromus sterilis, assembly GCA_950022295.1. Classification (NCBI taxonomy): domain Eukaryota; kingdom Viridiplantae; phylum Streptophyta; class Magnoliopsida; order Poales; family Poaceae; genus Bromus; species Bromus sterilis. Next base: position 38,776,884 of record OX465598.1, read on the forward strand.
TTAAAGTTGCTTAGAATTGCGTGTACTTTAATTCATCTTTTGTGAGCATTTTGATTTGAGGCCATCTTGATGGTGCAAATCCGTGTTGAAGTGGGCATCAGGCCGTTACACTGCTACTAATTGTTGTTATGTGCTGCTGTTATTATTTTGTTGCAACTTTGAGTGATGATTGTGACTCATCCATGAGGCCTATTGCATTGATTCTTTCTCCTATGTGTTAAGCATCATGTGTAATTCATTTCCATGCTTTAACTTGTCATGGTTGGGTGCTTTAGCTGTATTAAATCTTGCTCCAAAGTGGTGATCCTGATGTTAATGTGCTGCTGTTTCTGAAACTGTTATTTTGTTGCAACTTCGGTCGACGAGTGTGTCGCGGCCGTTTATCGGAATTGAGTGATTCTAATTGCATATTGTTAAGCATCATGTATACTTTCATTACATGTAATGCATCTTCATGTTAGCATTCCTGGTCATATAGATATTTAGCTCCAAAGTTGCTATGCCGCTGTTGTTGACAGCCACCTCTGTTTTTCTGTAAGTCTGTAACGTTCCGATGCCATGTTGTTTGCTTAATATCTTTTGATCTATGATGCCTATTTGCATGATTTTTTTTGCCATGCCTTCCTTGTCATGTCTAGTTTAATTTCATATCATTTGTGAGCATGTTTGCATTGATTATCCTGTTTATGCAATGCTCTAAAGTGTGCTTCATGATGTTGGCAGATTGTGCCCGTAACTTGTTTTGCTTATATCTTTTTAACCGTAACTCCGTTTGGAGTGTGCCTTATATGTAACTTGATTAGTTTTTCGTGTACTTTGTGTTTATGATATTGTTTTATGATGTTAACCAACCTAAAATATGGTTTAGGACAGAACAGTACCAAATGTTTTAATCATCGTGCGACACTTAGTGTTATGCCATGTTTAGGTTGTGCCTCACTTAAATTGACTAGCATAGATAGTTTACTTTGTGCTTCACCTCTTGACATGTTTGTGTGCTATGTCATGCTTCTGTGCTTGCCATGTTAACAACTTTGTTGATCACCTGTAGCTAAGCAACTTGAACCACCGTAAACGTGCGGTATTCGTCGTGTGTGACCGATACCCCACTTAAACTGTTAGTAACCGTTCTCGACGATAGAACCGTATCGCGTTGCCGTGTCGTGTGCTGTCTTATTGATCTTGTGTTGCCCCGTAGTAATAGAGTGCTTGCTCGTTGATTGCTTACTAGTGTTTATCGTCTTGTGTGCTTCCGCGGGTACCTTCGGAGACGATGCGAGCTTGCGATCAACTACACCTTCGGAACCCGACTTATCAACAGGCAAGGACTATGCATTACTTATGATCCATTCTATTTCAACCAGCGGTTTGCATGCTAGTCTAGGTTAGGTTCGATGTTTGATCCTACCACATGTTTACAACCTCTTTCAAACCGATACAGCCATGTCCCTTCCCAGCAAACCTTGTACTGCTATGTTACTATTGCTCGTTGCTCAGCCCCTGCTTAGTATGCATGCTTAGGATGCTACGATGTTACCCTGTTACTCCTTGGTTTGGGATATCACATTATTATTATTATTGTTGTTGATGACATGATTATTATAATGTTGACTATATTCGACGAAGGATGGAAGGTCTAGGCTATCCCGCCCCGACGCTTTGTTCCATTCGAGTCACCTAGGATCCGAGTTCCGGGTATTGGTTTTAAGACTGAGCGTGCCTAACCGCGTGTGGGATTTTATGGGGTCCCCTTTTCTTACCTACCTAGCTTCAAGCATTTCTAGTGGTGGCCCAAGCTGATTTTACCATTTGAAACCGTGTGTGTGCTGGTCGTACGCCAGTAGTTTTTAAACCAACCCGGACCAGTGAGGACATAGTTCCCTTGCTGGCCCATCATGACCGGCTGAGGACCCGGTGTCCCATGTGTGATTAACCGGCAATCCAAACCTGGAGTCATACGGTAGAGACCATATCGAGAGCGCGGCCGGCTCCTGAGCTGGATGTCGTCTCACCGGGGGCCACCCGGATTTGTTCGTTGTTAGCTAGAGGGACTTGTCGTCTTGGATCTCTTGGAACTAAATCATAAAATGGTTGCCTGTGATGGGTAGCAACTGAGAGAGATGGGCGTGCGTGCGGAGCCTTGTAATGGGCAGTTGGTACACCCCTGCAGGGTTAAATCTTTTCGAGAAGCCGTGTCCACGGTTATGGACGACTTGAGACCTACTCCTTGTTCATAGACAACAACAACTGAGATAATCTTAATATAACTTGATCAACGTGTGTGTGCCTTGACTGCTTCTTCTTCGTCGGGATGCGAAGAGGAGGACAAGGATAAGATAGGTGTTATGTTTGCGTAGTAGGTGGATAGCAGACTTGTTGGAGGCGTTTTCCTCATCGAATGCTTGGCTTCTTATCTTACTCTCTAGATCGTTAGCCACTTCATAAATGCTAGTGCGGCAGCAACCTCACCACTTACCACATCCTTACCGTAAACTACTAGTTGTCCTAGAATGAAGAGTGATGAAGTCCTTGCTGGGTCAGATGACCACTACAGTTGGATGCTGAGTACCTCTGTACTCATGATACTACCCCCAAACTCTTTTCAGGGTTCTCGATCGACAATAGGTATGGTGATCGAGGTTTCACGTGGAGACTCGACGACGACTAGTTAGGCGTATCCCGACGGAGGGCCTGGACCCATGTGGTTATGGGATCGATGTTTTTCTCTTTGCCAGTAGGCATTTGCTTGTAGTCTGTACCCATACATGTATCTTCCGCTGTTGTATTGTATTTGAGGCAGTTGTATGCCGATTGTATGAGATGTTGTATCATGTATCTGTAATGTTGTGATATCATGTTGGAAATCCGGGGCATATGACTTCGTCATATGTCGCGGTGGGACCGATATGTGCTTCGTCCCCGGATTTGGATGGAAACATCTAGATCTGGAATAGTACCGCATATCGGGCCTTACACTATCAATCCTTTCGATTTACAACACGTTATCAACACTTTTGCTCTACCGAGAGAGCGACAGCCAAACTCCGGCAATCGCCGGAATAAGAAGAAAGCAGAGGGGGGGACCAGGAAAATAATTCTTCGGGAAACAATCCAATGGAGGAGGAAATTTGTCTAGTGGATAGTGGTTCCACTAACGCAATATTAAGAGAGGTTAAATACTTCCAAACTCTCAAGAAAAGCAAAGGGACTGTCATGACAATTGGTGGTTGTGACACGGTAATTGTTGGTTCTGGTCAGGCCACATTTACACTCCAAATGGTACAAAACTTGAAATCAGGAGGCATTATTGTATCCGGATTCAACCCGCACCTTGCTGAGCTTTAAGGATATCCGTATGAATGGCTACCACATTGAAACTCATGAAGAGAATGCGGTTGAATGCCTACTCATAACTCAGCAAAGGGTACCTAAGAAGGAAATCCTTGAGAGACTACCTGCTCTATCTTCTAGATTGTATTACACATACATAAAACCAGAGCCACATTTGGCGTATAAAATAATTTTTCAGAATCTTGATAAGTTCAAGATATGGCATGATTGCCTGGGTCATCCTGGTGTGCGCATGATGAGAAAAAATATTGATGGTTCAACTGGACACAACATAACGGTTTCCAATTTCCTCAAATCTTCGGATTTCATATGCACGACATGTGCAACTGGGAAATTAATTACAATAACTTCATACACGAAGATCAGGAGTGAGCCACTTAATTTCCTTGAACGCATTCAAGGAGATATATGTGGTCCAATTCAACCGTTATCGGGACCATTCAGATATTTATGGTCCTTATTGACGCATCTACGAGATGGTCCAATGTGTGTCTTTTATCAACAAGGAACCATGCTTTTGCAAAGTTGATCACTCAAATAATAAAACTGAGAGCAAATCATCCTGAGAATAGGATAAAGTCCATCATAATGGATAATGCTGCTGAATTTAGTTCCCGAGCATTCAATGATTACTTCCTTGCTTTGGGCATATGGAACATTATGTACCGTATGTACACACACAAAATGGTCTTGCGGAATCACTTATCAAGAGGATTAAATTGATAGCGAGACCACTCCTACAAAATAGTAATCTCCCAACATCTTGTTGGGGACATGCGGTGTTACATGTCGCGGAGTAGATACAAATTCATCCAACTGCATACCATACGGCCTCCCCATTGCAGTTAGTGCATGGAAATCAACCAAGTATTTCCCACCTTCAAAGATTCGGTTGCGCTGTGTATGTGCCGATATCACCACCTCAGCGTGCATCGATGGGTCCACATAGAAAGATGGGTATCTATGTGGGGTACAATGCTCCATCGATAATTAAGTACCTGGAACCCTTAGTAGATGATCTATTCACAGCCCGGTATGTTGATTGTATCTTTGATGAGGACAATTTTCCGGCATTAGGGGAAGAAAAGAACCACAAAGAATGCCAGAAAATAGATTGGAATGTGGAAGGCATTCAGTCCTTAGATCCACGTACGAATGAATCTGAACTGGAAGTTCAAAGGATTATAATTTGCAAAATATTGCAAATAATCTGCCAGATGCATTTACTGACTATAAAGGTGTCACTAAATCCCATGTTCCCGCTATGGATGTCCCAGAGAGAGTTGAGATTACTAAGACCGCTCAACCGCCCAAGAGGGGGAGAAATCTGGACAAAAAGGACAAGGCTTCTCAAAATCTTTCACGGGAAATGGGGATCCCTCGTACGGTAAATGCAGGTGAACCACAAGTTGACGTTCAACCGAGTGTTGAAAGAGGACACCTGAAGGATGTTCAGCATCCAGGGCCCAACACAAGTGTGCACACAAATATTGGTGCTGGGGCATCGAAACGCCTTGATTCGATCGTTGAGGGAAATAACGATGAGTTAGATGGTATTGAAGAGATTTCCACAAACTATGTTGAATCAGGAGAATCATTCAACAGAAAGACTACTAATGTCGACATATTTTTCTCCTCAAATTTTGCAAAGGATCTGGCATTGGACCGTGAACCAAAGTCCATGGCAGAGTTTATGAAATGCTTAGACGGGTCCAAATGGAAGGTCGCAATAGAGGATGAATTGCGTTCGCTTGCCAAGAGAGGGGTATTTACTGCAGTAATACCTACTCATCAGCATGTTTCCCTCGTGGGGGAAAATGGGTTTTTGTTCGTAAGAGGAACGAAAACAATGAGGTGGTGAGATACAAGGTGAGGCTAGTAGCACAAGGGTTTACACAGAAACCTGACATCGATTACGATGAGACATGTTCTCCTGTGATGAGTGGAATCATGTTCCGATACTTGATATCGCTGGCAGTGCAAATGAATTTGTATATCCAATTGATGGATGTGGTGACCGCATATTTGTATGGGTCATTGGATTCGTATATCTATACGAAAGTTCCAGAGGGACTAAAGATTCCGAATCTGAAGGCTAATCGCAACATGTATTGCGTAAAGCTACAAAAGTCGTTATACGGCTTGAAGCAGTCCGGTAGAATGTGGTATAACCGGCTGAGTGAGTTCCTTATGCAGAAAGGTTACTCTAACGATGATGATTGTCCATGTGTGTTTATCAAGAAGTCCACTGATGGATTTTATATAATTTCCGTGTATGTTGATGACTTGAACATCATTGGAACTACACAAGAGATACATGAGGCAAGCAATCATTTGAAGACAGAATTCGAGATGAAAGATTTGGGTAAAACCAAATTTTGTCTTGGTCTGCAACTTGAACATGTTTCTTCAGGAATACTTGTTCATCAGTCTGCTTATATTGAAAAGATACTGGAAAAATTCAGTATGAATAAAGCATACCCGTCGAAAACACCTATGGTTGTAAGATCTCTTGAAAGAGAAGAAGACCCATTTGGACCAAAGGATGACAATGAGGAGATATTGGGACCAGAGTTCCCTTATCTTAGTGCCATTGGTGCACTAATGTATCTAGCAAACTGCACGAGACCTGATATATCATTTGCAGTTAACTTGTTAGCTAGATATAGCGCATCGCCAACGAAAAGGCATTGGCTTGGTGTGAAGAATATTTTCAGATATCTTCAGGGCACCAAAGATCTTGGTTTGTTCTATCATAAAAATCAAGAGAGAACCATGGTGGGGTATTGTGATACGTCTCAAACGTATCTACATTTCCAAACACTTTTGCTATTGTTTTTCCCTCATTCTTGCATGATTTGGACGAAACTAACCCGGACTAACGCTGTTTTCAGCAGAGCTGTCTGTATGGTTTTATTGTGCGCAGGAAAATGGATTTTTGGACATCCCGGAAAATTCCCAGAAAAATACAAGAAAATCCACGCACCCGAAGGAGCCAGATGCCAGAAGTGGGACCAGATGGGAGTCCTGGGGGCCCCAGGCGCCCCCTGGCGCGGCCAGGGGTGGGGCCGCGCCCTCTGGCCGCCTGGGGGCCTCCCCCCTCCTCTGGTGCCCTACCGATGCTCCTATTTATTCCCGTGACGCGAAAACCCCAAAACAGAAGTCGTTTTCCCAATTCTCATCGCGGAGCCGCCGCCACCCTTTGTTCTTCTCCGGGAGGGCTAATCTGGAGGTTGTTTTGGCCTCCGGTGAGGGGAGATCATCGTCATCGTCATCGTCATCACCACTCCATCCTCCCTCCATGACTTCTCCATCCATGTGTGAGTAATTCCCTGTTGTAGGCAAAGGGTATGGTAGGGATTGGATGAGTTATATCATGTAATAGTTTATTAGATTGTTGGGGGCATGTTGCCTTTCATCTAGATTGGTGTTTATCATCTTTGCTTCAACTTGTTGCTTTTAATGCTTGTCACTTTGGGCCCGAGTGCCTTGATTTCAGATCTGAACCCTTTATGTTTTCATGAATATATTTGTGTTCTTGATCCTATCTATGAGTTGTTTGCACCTGTTATGGTCCGGAATCGGCGATCCCAAAGGTGACAGCTTGGGACACCAAAGGGGATGGATTATAATTTGGGGATTCCATGTATCCATTGATTGTTAATGCTTTGTTCCGTTGCTCTTTGACAGGAGCACCTTAATCTCCATAAGTTCCTTTTGGGCCCGTTCGTAGCGGGATGGTAGGACCAAAGATGTTGTGCAAGTTCTTATTGCAAGCACGTACAACTACCTGTGGGATACATGCCTGATGTTTGATTTATGCCTAGATGATCTTTGCTTTTCTGTGTGCCTTGCCCCAAGTTAATTACATGTGCCCCAAGTTAATTACATGATGTGTCTTATCCATGCAGCGCCCAACCATCCATCTCCCTAGCCTACAGTGTTTCAATTCTGCTGGTTACTAGTTGTTTACTTTTGCTGTTACCATTACCGTTGCTATCGTCACTACTACCATTATCGCAGTTGCTATTAATATCTTGTTGCGAGTAAGTGTATCTCAGGTGCGGTGGAACTGACAACTCCACTGTTAAAGCTTGTGGATATTCTTTGGCTCCCCTTGAGTTGAATCAATAAATTGGGTTATCTTACCCGCGAAGACTATCTCGATCCCCTGCAATTGTGGGTTATCAAGCCTGTTTTCTGGCGCCGTTGCCGGGGAGCGTAGCTTTATTCACAAGTCTACTTGAAGTATTTTACCTACTGCAATTTATCCGCTATGGGTAAGAAAGAAGACCCCAAGGTCCCGATTTTTCCATCCCGTACAAGAAAAGGTACTGTTCTGAACACTAGTGCTACACTTGATTCACCTTCAGTTATGAGTAAGTTTGCTTCACCGCCACCACATGATGCTTCTACTGAATCTGTTACTATGTCCGGCACTTTTGATGATGCTTCTACTACTCTTGATGATATTGGTTCGCTTAGTCACCCTCTTGAGAAACAGATTGCTGCTGCTGCCAAGAAATCTGGGATTGAAATTCCCGATACTTGCTATCCTTTTGATGGGACTTACACTTATCCCGATCCGAGTAAACTCAAGGAGAGACTCCTTGATGATGATTATATTATACTTGATGATGATTTATGCAGGGAGCTAACAGAGTTTAACGACTCTGGCCCTGATGCTATTAAGAAGTTGCTCGAGAAACATTCTTTGAAGAACAAGACCGTACCTGGTCGTACTTTTGCTACGTCTCCTATATGCATCAATGATCCTGATTATAATTTCTCTGTTGATCTTTCACTTATATCTATGGTTGAAGCTGACCCCTTTTATGGCAGAGAAAATGATGATGTTATTGCACACCTGACCAAACTCACTGAGTTAGGTGGCTTGTTTACTACAGATGAGAAGATACAAAACTTCTATGTTACTAAGCTTTTTTCTTTCTCTTTAAAGGAAAGTGCTAAAGCATGGTACGATGCACTACCATGTGGTTCTATTAGGAGTCCTCAAGACTTAGCTCAGCCTTTTGTTGATAAGTATTTTCCAGCTCATATGCAACATGCTGCTTTACGAAAATTTTATAAATTTACACATTTGCAGGATGAGAACCTCCCTAAAGCTTGAGGGAGGTATTGCAGTCTGATCCAGGCTAGACCGGGACATGGGGTCCCTAAGAATGAATTAATTGATATATTTTATGATGGTCTAACTAATGAATCTAGATCCTACTTGGATTGTTGTGCTGGTTGTGTTTTCAGGAAAAGAACACCGGACGATGCAGAGGAATTAATGGGCAAGATTGCCAAGAACCACGAAGATTGGTCCGTCCCTGAACCACCTCCACCACCAAAGAAGAGGGGCATGCTTGTCCTAAGCCCCAAATACATGCAAGAAGCTAAGAAGTCTATTAAAGAGAAGGGTATTAAATCTAAAGACGTGAAGAATCTACCCCTATTGAGAAGTTGTGTGAGCCTACCACTCACCCTCCTATGGTAGAGGTACACTCTCTTTTAGATTTCAATGCAAGTGACATTCCTCATGGTAAGAATCCTGATCAATGTTTAGATGAGCTTGATAATTTTCTTATGAAGCAGAATCACTTTAATAAGAAGATACAAAGTCAGTTGCATGATAATTCCCTTGCTATCAAAAGTTTGCTTGATGTTCTAGGTAGAACAGTTAATGATGTTAAATGTCTTGTGAAGAATTTTCATATGGTTCAAACTCAGCTTGATCAAATTTCTAGTGTGCAAAAAGATTTGCTTGCTAATAATGCCAAACAGGATATAAAGGCCTTCGGGATTAAAATCTGAGGGGGAACTAGCACTCAAGATCCTCTCTATCCGGAGGGGCATCCTAAGAGGATCGATCAAGATTCTCAAATCCAGGAAGAAGAAATTGTTAGCTCTCAGAAGAAGAAGAAGCACAAAGAAGCTGACAATTCCAATGATCCAAATAGTATATCCACCTCCGATGCTGAGACTGAAGACGGTGCTAAGCCAGAAAAGGATAGTGAAAAGAATGATCCACCCGAAGTTCAAGAAGAAGAAGCACCCGACAAACGCAAGAAATACACTAGGGAAGACTTCATCACAAGAAGACATGGGAAGGAACGAGAACCATGGGTACAGAAACCTATGCCCTTTCCAGCTAAGTCTCTCAAAACCAAAGAAGAAGAGCATTACAATAAGTTTTGTGAGTGGATGAAACCTCTTTTTCTTCAAATTCCTTTGACTGATGCTATTAAGTTACCTCCCTATTCGATATATATGAAAGATATTGTTACTAATAAAAGAAAAGTTCATAATGAAGCAATATCTACTATGCTTGCTAACTACTCTTTTAGTGGCAAGATTCCTAAGAAGCTTGGTGATCCAGGTATACCCACCATTCCTTTCTCCATAAAGAATAATTATGTCAGGACTGCTTTATGTGATCTTGGAGTAGGAGTGAGTGTTATGCCCTTTTCTCTTTACAAGAGATTATGTTTAGAAAAACTAATCCCTATAGATATCTCTCTTCAGATGGCTGACAAGTCAACAACTGTTCCCATAGGTATTTGTGAGGATGTTCCCGTTGAAGTTGCTAATTGTTTAATCCTTCCTGATTTTGTTGTGCTTGACATGCCCGAGGATGGGAGCATGTCTATTATTCTTGGTAGACCTTTTCTTAACACCGCAGGTGCTATTATTGATTGCAATAAAGGAAAGGTTACTTTCAATGTGAATGACAAAGAACACACAGTGTATTTTTCGAAGAAGATTGACAAGAGGCATGGCCTCAACTCTATAGAGAATATCGAGACCGTGAAGATTGGAGAATGGGATTGTCCTTTACATGTGCACCATAAATACAAAACCATCATGGTAGGGACAATGTCCATTAAAGTAAAAGTGCAATGATCACTTCATAAAAGGTGAGGCTTTTTGCTCTATATATAACCGGTTTGTTGGTAAGACTTGATGAACCTTGTTGGTAAGCATGTTTTATATAGGTAAAAAGTGGAGCTTGTTATGTGTTCATTTGCTTTAGCTTTTATTCTCCTTGTTGTACCAAGTTTATATGTTTTTGAAACTTCACAATTCTAATCACTGCTTCAAGTTTTCAGAGAGTTTCGCAGCTTTTTGAACTTCGAAAAAATTTCAATAGTGAAGTTGTCAGAAAAATTCCAGAAAAAATATATTAAAAATTTTCATGCCGGGACTGACCCAGGGGCACCTCGGGCTGACCAGGGGGCCCACCAGTGGCCCAGGCGGCCAGCTGGCGCGGCCTGGCCCCTGGCCGCGCCCACAGGGCGCCTGGGGCCCACAGGGCAGCTGAGACGTCAAAAACGTATCTATAATTTCTGCTTGCTCCATGCATGTTTTGTGTGATATTGCTTTGATCTTTATACACTTTCATACACTTTTGATCATATTTGGACTAACCTATTAACTCAGTGCACCCCAGTGCCAGTTCCTGTTTTCTGCTGTTTTTCTATTTCAGTTTTCCCCCATATAAAAAGTGACAGAAAAACTCTGGGAAAAATACAGGAAAAATCAGCATACAGGAAGCTTCGAGAAAAGCCCGAGAGGGGCCAGAGGGCCCAGGCGGCCACCCGGCGCGGCCCCACCCCTGGCCGCGCCAGGGGGGCGCCTGGGGCCCTGGTCCACCTCTGGCTGCCCCCCTTCGCCTATTTATTCTCCGTCATGGGGAAACTCCGAAAGAAGAACCCTATTCCGCGAACTCGCCTCTGTTCCGCCGCCGCCGCGCTTCCGAAGATCGGGAGCACCAGAAGACCTCTTCCCGGCACCCTGCCGAAGGGAGGATTGACCTCCGGGAGTCTCCTCTCCACCATGGATGCTCCCCGGATGTCTCGTGAGTAGTTTTCCTTGGACCATGGGTCCGTGATCAGTAGCTATGTGATGTTCTCCTCCCCTCTTTGATCTTCATTGTTTAGACCTCGTGAGCTGCCCTACATGATCGAGGCACCTTTGTAATATTTCAGCTGTTGCTATGCTGAGTTTGGAGGGATCTGATGGATTATGAGATTATGTTCAGATTGTGATAGAGTAATATATTTGGTTCTTATCTCTTATATTTTTGTTCCTAAGTAATTCTTGCATGTTCTCCGTTGTTGTTTATTGCTTTGGCCAAGTAGTAGGTAGTGACTCCAAGAGGGAACATTGTGCTGGATTGTGGGTTCATGCCCCCCGATGACACGCTTGAGTGACAGAAACATGAGTCTAGGGGATGTGTTGTTGCCACAAGGGGGAAAACAACGGTGCTTGTAACCGCGGTTACAAGGATTGTTTACTTTATGCAAAGTTCTTTTTATTGCAGTTGTTTGTTGCTTTGGGTTTACACTTTGGGTGGGGCTCGCAACTTAATAACAGCGAGATGTTCTGGATAGATATCTCAAGGTGGATGATTAGTAGTAGATGCAGATGGATTTCGGTCTACTTATTTTGGCGTATTGCCCGTGCTTTTGAGCCTCTTCCTTTCTTTTGTAGCATAGTTAGCATTGCTTTGCGTTCATAATCCTGTCAATTGCCCTTCTGTAGTTTGTTTACCTCGCATAGCAGTTTTATCGTATTTTGGGAGAGAGACATCACTAGTGAACATCATGTATCCCGGTCCATATCCTCATTATTATTTCCAAGCTATATTTACTTTACTGCTTTTACTTGCTATCATTATCCCTTGCGTTTTATCCTTTGTGAACAACAAGACCGGGGAGATTGACAACCTCTCTGAACTTCGTTGGGAACAAAGTTATCTGTGTCTGTGTGCAGGTCCACGTCAGTTGCGCCGCTGACACCTACTTATCATCTCTGGAGTCCTACTGGAGACAAACCTTGGTATCTTCACCGAGGGAAAACTGCTGCTGCAGTACATCTCAACCTTCCACTTGGGGTAACCAACGAAAGGGCGAGAAGCCATCAAGCAAAGTTTTCTGGCGCCGTTGCCGGGGACTCCGAGTGCTAAGATAGGGGAGTTGCACACTACCCTTTACCTTTGTTTTTTAGTCTTGTTAGTTTACCTTTCAGTTTTTATCTTTGTGTCTTTTATCAAAATTTACAAAAAAATCTGCCACACTTGCAACTACTATGGGTTCCACTGAAAACACCAAGTTGGGTGACTTCACTAGTCACAACAACCAAGACTTTATCTGCACTCCCATTGCCACACCTGCCACTTCAGCTAACTCTTATGAAATTAAACCTGCTTTGCTAAACCTTGTTATGAGAGATCAATTCTCTGGTGCTGGAGATGATGCTGCTTTACACTTGAATAATTTTGTTGAATTATGTGATATGCAAAAGTATAAAGAAGTAGAAGGTGATGTTGTTAAGCTCAAGCTCTTTCCTTTCTCTTTAAGGGGAGATGCTAAAATCTGGTTTCAATCTTTGCCTAGAAATAGCATAGATTCTTGGGATAAGTGCAAAGATGCTTTTATAGGGAAGTACTACCCTCCTGCTAAGATTATCCAATTGAGGAGTAATATTATGAATTTTAAGCAATTGGATAATGAACACGTTGCCCAAGCTTGGGAACGAATGAAATCTCTTGTTAAGAAATGCCCTACACATGGTGATGGCTTCTCGCCCCTCGTTGGTTACCCCAAGTGGAAGGTTGAGATGCAGCGTAGCGGTAGTTTCCCTCAGTAAAGATACCAAGGTTTGTCTCCAGTAGGACTCAACGATAAGTACGATAGGTGGCAACGGCGCCAGAAATTATTCTGATGCGTGGAGTTGTCGTGGACCTGCACAAAACAAATAACTTTGCTCCCAACGAGTTCAGAGGAGTTGTCAATTCCTCTGGCCTTGTCGTTTACAAAGGATCAAACGCAAGAGATAAAAAAGGTACTAGTAAAAGTAAAAACAGAAAGGTAAATAGTGGGTGCGAACAATGGTATGAAGATGGACCGGAGTCCCGTTGGGCAATTGACAGAATTATGAAGGCACCGCAATGCTAACTATGCTGCAAAGAAAGGAAGGGCTCAAAAGCAATGGGCAGTACACCAAGGTAAGTAGACCGAAATCCATCTGCATCTACTACGAATCATCTACCTTGAGATATCTATCCAGAACATCTCGCTGGTATTAAGTTGCGAATCCCACCCAAAGTGTAAACTCAAAGCAACATACAACTGCATTAAAAGAACTTTGCGTAAACTAAACAATTCTTGCACCAATAGGCACAATCACCGTTGTTTTATCCCTGGTGGAAACAGCACATCCCCTAGTCTCATGTTTCTGTCACTCAAGCTAGACATCAGGGGGCTGAATCCACAATCGAGCATAACGCTCTCTCTTGGAGTTGCAAGCAAATAACTTGGCCAAAGCAAATACTGCAACGGAGAACATGCAAGAATTTACTCAAGAACAAAATATAAAAGGGCAAACCAAATATATTACTCATCACAATCTGAACATAGTCTCATAATCCATCAGACCCCAACAAACTCAGCATAGCAACAACAGAAAATTACATAGGTGCCTCGATCATGTGAGGCAGCTCACGAGGTCTCGAAAGTGGAAGCAGAAAAGAGGGAGAGGACATCACATAGCTACTGATCACGGACCCATGGTCCAAGGGGAACTACTCACGGTACATACGGGAGGCTTCCATGGCTATGGATGGTCTCCCGGAGGGGTGATCTCCTTCCTGCAGGGTGCCGGGGCAGCTTCTCTAGGCAGCCCCGATCTGAAAAAGGCGGCGGCGGCGGAACAGAGAGGTTTCCGCGAAAAAGAGTTCTTCTTTAGGGGTTTCTACCCCGAGGGGCTAATATAGGCGAAGGGGGCGTCGAGGGGCCACCCAGGGCAGCCAGGAGGGTGCCTGGCGCGCCCTAGGGTTGGGGCCGCACCAGGGACCCTTCTGGCTCCCTGGTGGTGATCCCGGCTCTCTCCCTTGGTTATTCCGGAAGCTTCCTGCCCGCTGATTTTTAATATAATTTTTGCGGAATTTTTTGGGCACTTTAATCAGCCGGAAAACCTGAAAAACAAAAACAGCAGAAAACCAGAAGCTGGCAACTGGGTGCACTGAGTTAGTAGGTTAGTCCAAATTGGTTTAAAAGTGTAATAAAGTTCAACCAAAACATGGAAAAGTCACACAAAACATGCATGGAGCAAGCAGAAATTATAGATACGTTTGGGACGTATCACATGGTTTGACTACCTGGATGGTTATCCATACTTTTTATGCAGGCTTGAACTTTACCTCGCGGAACCTGTTAGATTCGGCCGCGGGAGGAACCTTTATATCAACTACACTTGGTGCTGCCACGAAGCTTCTCGATGAAATGATGACCAATTATTCCCAATGGCACACCGAACGCGCTCCAACAGGTAGGAAGGTAAACTCTGTCGAGGAAATTACCTCCCTCAATGAAAAAGTTGACTTAATTATGTCTCTACTTACCAAGCAACCCTCTATTGATCCTCATGATGTTCCTTTAAATTCTTTGGTTGCTCAAGAACAGGTAGATGTGAACTTTATTGCTAGAAACAACTTCAACAACAATGCTTATAGGGGAAATTTTGCTAGCAATCCTCGACCGTTTCCATCCAACTATGGGAACAACAACAGTTACCCTAGCAACAAGAACCCCTCTTCTGAATTAGAAAGCATGCTTAGAGACTTTATCACTGCCCAAAAAGCCTTCAACAAAAATGTAGAGGAGAAATTAGCTAAAATAGATAATCTCTCTTCGAAGGTACAAAGCTTAGCCCTTGATATCGAGATGCTTAAAATTAGAACCTCTCCCCTCGAGGAGAATAAGGCCACTCCTATTAATGCTATCCAGTTACAAATCAATTAAAATATTAGGATGATGGCTAAACTTAAAGAAAGATGGGATAGAGAAAAAGAGGAAGAGGATAGAATTAAGAGCCTTCCTACACACCACACAGTTGCCACTATCCAAATTGTTGAGGACACCCAAACTATTAGCACCCAATGCACTCCTAGTCCCGTTGGACCTATTAATGGTGATGCTAATACCTCAACCATAGAAAAAGAAACTCCGATGAACATAGAGGGTTTCAAACAAGTGAGCCTAGATGACACTACTACCACCTTTGATAGTAGTGATATTGATTTTGATAGTTGTACCCTCTCAGAAGTTATCAGTTTGCTACACAAAATGTCTAGAGACCCCCACACTAGCACACTTAATCTTGCCTTCATGGAGCATATCACAAATGCTCTCATCAAAGCTAGGGAGGAGAAGCTTTGAGTAGAAGCCTCCATACCTAGGAAGCTAGATGATGGTTGGGACCCTATGATCAAAATTAAATTAAATAACTTCTCTTGCTATGCTTTATGTGATGTTGGAGCTAGTACCTCCGTTATGCCCAAAAGAATATTTGATATGTTTGAGTTGAAGCCCTTTGAGCCTTGTTCTTTTGGTGTTCGTCTTGTTGATTCTTCCATAAAGAAACCTTTGGGGAGGATCGACGATGTTCTTATCATTGTCAATGATAACTATGTTCCCGTTGATTTTATTGTTATGGATATAGAGTGTGAACCTTTGTGTCCAATTATTTTGGGACGTCCTTTTCTTCGCACCGTTGGTGCGGTTATTGACATGAAAGAGGGGAATATAAAATTCCAATTCCCATTCAAAAAGGGGATGGAACACTTCCCTAGAAAGAAAATCAAGTTACCTTTTGAGTCCGTTACACGGGCTAGTTATTCTCTTTCTCTTGATAAAACTTGATTCTTCTTTTTTCATTAAGCCTAGCTAATGGCTTTAAAGAAGCGCTTTCGGGAGGCAGCCCGCGACGAATTTAGGTGTTTTCTTTTTGCTTTTGTTGTGTCTTGATGATTGTTACTTCTGTAGCAACATCATTGTATCTTTATTTTTCAGCTTTGTGCCAAGTTATAGCCTCTTACGGCAAGGGAAGTAAAAGTTGTGACATGCTGTCCAGAAAACAGATTCTCCCAAAAGACGATAAAAATGCTAGCGAGGTAAACAAATCACAGTTGGGCAAATGACAGGATTATGAAGGCACCGCAATGCTAACTATGCTGCAAAGAAAGGAAGGGCTCAAAAGCAATGGGCAGTACGCCAAGGTAAGTAGACCGAAATCCATCTGCATCTACTACGAATCATCTACCTTGAGATATCTATCCAGAACATCTCGCTGGTATTAAGTTGCGAATCCCACCCAAAGTGTAAACTCAAAGCAACAGACAACTGCATTAAAAGAACTTTGCGTAAAGTAAACAATTCTTGCACCAATAGGCACAATCACCGTTGTTTTATCTCTGGTGGCAACAGCACATCCCCTAGTCTCATGTTTCTGTCACTCAAGCTAGACATCAGGGGGCTGAACCCACAATCGAGCATAACGCTCTCTCTTGGAGTTGCAAGAAAATAACTTGGCCAAAGCAAATACTGCAACGGAGAACATGCAAGAATTTACTCAAGAACAAAATATAAAAGGGCAAACCAAATATATTACTCATCACAATCTGAACATCGTCTCATAAGCCATCAGATCCCAACAAACTCAGCATAGCAACAACAGAAAATTACATAGGTGCCTCGATCATGTGAGGCAGCTCACGAGGTCTCGAAAGTGGAAGCAGAAAAGAGGGAGAGGACATCACATAGCTACTGATCACGGACCCATGGTCCAAGAGGGACTACTCACGGTACATACGGGAGGCGTCCATGGCTATGGATGGTCTCCCGGAGGGGTGATCTCCTTCCTGCAGGGTGCCGGGGCAGCTTCTCCAGGCAGCCCCGATCTGAAAACGGCGGCGGCGGCGGAACAGAGAGGTTTCCGCGAAAAAGAGTTCTTCTTTAGGGGTTTCTACCCCGAGGGGGTTATATAGGTGAAGGGGCCGTCGAGGGGGCAGCCAGGAGGGTGCCTGGCGCGCCCTAGGGTTGGGGCCGCGCCAGGGACCCTTCTGGCTCCCTGGTGGTGGTCCCGGCTCTCTCCCTTGGTTATTCCGGAAGCTTCCTGCCCGCTGATTTTTAATATAATTTTTGCGGAATTTTTTGGGCACTTTAATCAGCCGGAAAACCTGAAAAACAAAAACAGCAGAAAACCAGAAGCTGGCAACTGGGTGCACTGAGTTAGTAGGTTAGTCCAAATTGGTTTAAAAGTGTAATAAAGTTCAACCAAAACATGAAAAGTCACACAAAACATGCATGGAGCAAGCAGAAATTATAGATACGTTTGGGACGTATCACATGGTTTGACTACCTGGATGGTTATCCATACTTTTTATGCAGGCTTGAACTTTACCTCGCGCAACCTGTTAGATTCGGCCGCGGGAGTAACCTTTATATCAACTACACTTGGTGCTGCCACGAAGCTTCTCGATGAAATGATGACCAATTATTCCCAATGGCACACCGAACGCGCTCCAACAGGTAGGAAGGTAAACTCTGTCGAGGAAATTACCTCCCTCAATGAAAAAGTTGACTTAATTATGTCTCTACTTACCAAGCAACCCTCTATTGATCCTCATGATGTTCCTTTAAATTCTTTGGTTGCTCAAGAACAAGTAGATGTGAACTTTATTGCTAGAAACAACTTCAACAACAATGCTTATAGGGGAAATTTTGCTAGCAATCCTCGACCGTTTCCATCCAACTATGGAAACAACAACAGTTACCCTAGAAACAAGAACCCCTCTTCTGAATTAGAAAGCATGCTTAGAGACTTTATCACTACCCAAAAATCCTTCAACAAAAATGTAGAGGAGAAATTAGCTAAAATAGATAATCTCTCTTTGAAGGTACAAAGCTTAGCCCTTGATATCGAGATGCTTAAAATTAGAACCTCTCCCCTTGAGGAGAATAAGGCCACTCCTATTAATGTTATCCAGTTACAAATCAATGAAAATATTAGGATGATGGCTAAACTTAAAGAAAGATGGGATAGAGAAAAAGAGGAAGAGGATAGAATTAAGAGCCTTCCTACACACCACACAGTTGCCACTATCCAAATTGTTGAGGACACCCAAACTATTAGCACCCAGTGCACTCCTAGTCCCGTTGGACCTATTAATGGTGATGCTAATACCTCAACCATAGAAAAAGAGTTCATCTTTCGTCTCACTATATTTTTATCGCTTCATGCGTTATGTGCTATGCTTGGAGCGTCTCGCTCTTAGGTTTTGGTTTTAGTTTTCTTTAGCTTTGCTTGCTGTTCGTAACAAGTTAGATCCTGTCTTACTTTGTGTGGGAGAGAAACACGCTCCACTTTCAAAATCTAGAACACATCATAGGATTTTTCCTGCTTATCTTTTTGCTGTTGTGTGTTCTTTATCTTTTCATAGCTACTGCCATGTTTAGTTTTAGTCTTAGTTTGTCTTTAGCAAGATCCTTGACTTTTGTTTAGTTTGTTGCTGGAACTCTTTTTAGTTTTCATGTTTATCTTGTTAAAGAGAGTTGGTTGTTGCACTGATTTGTGTCTTGTTTTGAAAGTAGGTAATTGAGGTTGCTATTTAATTTTAGTAGTAACTTGCAATAGTTTTGAGGTATTGTTGTGAGTAATGTTTGAACTTTTGGTGTCAAGAGCTCTTGCCTATTAGTCATAGGTGTCGTATTTTGGGCAATCCATGTGTATTTTCAAAACCTACAAAACTAGTTGAGAACTCTAGCTACTAGATGGATCACTACTCTTCTGAGGGGTCGAATATCAGAGAACACTCACGTACCATGAGTCGAGGATGCGCAAGGATAACCAAACCCCCATACACTCCTCCTCGGGGTACTTGTCTCTTTGTGAACCTCCTTATTAGATTGAGAGTTACCGATAATAAGTGCATGAGTTCTTCGGACTAATGTAAGTATTGAAAGTTGACACTTCCACCTTCCCATATTTTGCTAGCCTCTCCCGTGCCGTGCATTGCCTTTTCTCACTCCGAGAGTTGGTGTCCACCTTCGCCGGTACTTCCAAACCCTTGGCATGATACGCTCTTTCATCATAAGCCTCCTTATATCTTTCCTCAAAATAGCAACCATACCTACCTATCAAGGCATTTCCATAGCCTTTCCGAGTTATATTGCCATGCAACATCCACCTCTTCATGACTTGATCTTCATGTCATACATGTTCTTGCTACACTGGCAGCGACATACCTTGCATACTTCATGATAGCTACATCTTATTTATGTTTTGAGTACCTTGTAAAGTGTGAAAGATCTCCTTTACCCTCTTGTAAAATAGAGTGTTGCCCTTAAGTGAGGAAAAGATCCCAAAGTGGACATAATAAAAGATCCCAAAGAGGACAAATGAGAGTTGAATAGAAAGAGCCATTGAGGCCACAAAAAAATACAAAAAATAGAAAAAAGAGAAAAATAAATAAAAAGAGAGAAAGGGGCAACACTACTATCCTTTTGAGAGATCCACACTAGTACTCCCTTTATATCCTTGTACTCCATAGAGATGATCATTATGCATATAGCTTTGTGGGGACCTTCACACTATAGAACTTGGCTTGCATATTACAAGGATGAGCCTCCTCAAACGAGCTCTAGGTCTTCATGAGCGAGCAAGTTAGATGCACCCCCACTAGTTCCTTTGGAGAGCTTCTTAGCTCATATGTGAATCCGTTGCATGGCAATCCCTACTCCTCACATCGTATCTATCATTTGGCATCCCTTGCCTATGATTGTCCTCATTGATGTGAGCCTTTCTCATCCTTTTTTGTCTTCCTCCTCCACCATACTTCTCTCTTTGCCATCTTAAGTGTCAACTCTCGTGCTTACGCTCATCCATTGCATGAGTGCTCAAAATATCGAAAAGGAGTGGATCAAATTGACTTGTACCTGGCTAGTGGTCTGGGGACGAGTCAAGATAAGATTCCAGAAGAAGACCAAGTGTGAAACTTTAGTAGATTAAGTTCTCAACTAAAAAAAATACTTTTTTCTCGTATTCCCTACCCCCCTTCTTGCACGCAAAAACCATTTGGAGACATTCGAGTCACGGACAGCGAGAGCTCTTGCACCTATTGTTCTTTTGTTACTTGTTTCAATGCTAATATAGACTCTTGCATGTTATGACTTCAATTGAATCTCTAACCTTGATTGCTTTACTTTTCAAAGTTCTTTTATGGTTTCTAGCATGTCACCACAGAAATTATGTTGTTATCATTTACCTACTCGAGGACGAGCAGGAATTAAGCTTGGGGATGTTGATACGTCCAAAGCGTATCTATAATTTCTGCTTGCTCCATGCATGTTTTGTGTGATATTGCTCTGATCTATATACACTTTCATACACTTTTGATCATATTTGGACTAACCTATTAACTCAGTGCACCCCAGTGCCAGTTCCTGTTTTCTGCTATTTTTCTATTTCAGTTTTCCCCCATATAAAAAGTGCCAGAAAAATTCCGGGAAAAATACAGGAAAAATCAGCGTACAGGAAGCTTCGAGAAAAGCCCGGGAGGGGCCAGAGGGGAGCCAGGGGGCCCAGGCGGATACCCGGCGCGGGCCCACCCCTGGTCGCGCCAGGGGGGGCGTCTGGGGCCCCTGGTCCACCTCTGGCTGCCCCCTGATACGTCCAAAACGTATCGATAATTTCTGCTTGCTCCATGCATGTTTTGTGTGATATTGCTATGATCTAGATACACTTTCATACATTTTTTATCATATTTGTACTAACCTATTAACTCAGTGCACCCCAGTGCCAGTTCCTGTTTTCTGTTGTTTTTCTATTTCAGTTTTCCCCCATATAAAAAGTGCCAGAAAAATTCGGGAAAATTCAGATAAAAAATCAGCATGACGAAAGCTTCGAGAAAAGCCCGAGAGGGGCCAGAGGGGGGCCACGGGGGCCCAGGCGGCCACCCGGCGCGGCCCCACCCCTCGCCGCGCCAGGGGGGCGCCTGGGGCCCCTGGTCCACCTCTGGCTGTCCCCTTCGCCTATTTATCCCCCGTCACGGGAAAACTCCAGAAGAAGAACCCTATTCCGCGAACTCGCCTCTGTTCCTCCGCCGCCTCGCTTCCAAGATTGGGAGCACCAGAAGACCTCTTCCCGGCACTCTTCCGGAGGGAGGATTGACCTCCGGGAGTCTCCTCTCCACCATGGATGCTCCCCGGATGTCTCGTGAGTAGTTTTCCTTGGACCATGGGTCCGTGATCAGTAGCTATGTGATGTTCTCCTCCCCTCTTTGATCTTCATTGTTTAGACCTCATGAGCTGCCCTACATGATCGAGGCACCTTTGTAATATTTCTGCTATTGCTATGTTGAGTTTGATCGGATCTGATGGATTATGAGATTATGTTCAGATTGTGATAGAGTAATATATTTGGTTTTTATCTTTTATATTTTTGTTCCTAAGTAATTCTTGCATGCTCTCCGTTGCTGTTTATTGCTTTGGCCAAGTAGTAGGTAGTGACTCCAAGAGGGAGCGTTGTGCTAGATTGTGGGTTCATGCCTCCCCGATGACATGCTTGAGTGACAGAAACATGAGTCTAGGGGATGTGTTGTTGCCACAAGGGGGAAAACAACGGTGCTTGTAACCGCGGTTACAAGGATTGTTTACTTTACGCAAAGTTCTTTTTAATGCAGTTGTCTGTTACTTTGGGTTTACACTTTGGGTGGGGCTCGCAACTTAATACCAGCGAGATGTTCTGGATAGATATCTCAAGGTGGATGATTAGTAGTAGATGCAGATGGATTTCGGTCTACTTACTTTGGCGTACAGCCCGTGCTTTTGAACCTCTTCCTTTCTTTTGTAGCATAGTTAGCATTGCGTTGCGTTCTTAATCCTGTCAATTGCCTTTATGTAATTTGTTTACCTCGCATAGCATTTTTATCGTCTTTTGGGAGAGAGACATCACTAGCGAACATCACGTATCCCGGTCCATATCCTCATTATTGTTTCCAAGTGTAAGAGCAAAGTTTTGCCCCCGTGTGTTTTGGATATTGTTGGACATAACAGTAGAGGAACTAACAATGTTTTCTAGTATAAACAGTTGCATAGGTTCCTGAAGGACAAGCCATGTGATAAAGCTTCAGGGAAGGTCTTCATGTTATCGAAGCATTACCCTTGGAGCGAAGCTTAATCACGAAGGATGAACCCCAAAAATGAAGGTGTCCTGAAGCTCTACTCATTGAAGGAAATGAAGAAGACGGCGCAAGACTTAGATGTTTTTGTGTAGTTCTTTTTCTGTTCCTTGAGTCATAGGACAAACCGTACTATCAAGAGGGGTATTTAGTTTGTGGACATCGAAGTCATTGAGAAATGCTCAGATCAAATCCAGACCAAGTGAGAAGCCTGAGTGAAGAAATCTCATGTGTACTAAGTTAAGCTTCGGTAGCAAAGACTTCGTTCTTTGGCTTCTGAAGCAGAACCCAGTCCGTGAGTCAGCTTTACCTGTTCCTCAAGTAAAGTTGCGCATTGATGACAAATCCGACCGTTGTGGACACGTGTCAAGCTGTCACCTCGGGTCAATTTGGTCATTCCGCACCTCGGGATCGCCAACTATAAATACGCCGCCCCCTCCTCCTTTTGCGGGAGGCTGCTCTAAGATCATTCCAAGAGAGACTGTAGAGAGCAACCCAAAAACGCCACCGAAGCAAAACCCAAAATCCAGATACTGAAGCCTAAGTCCCATTGATCTGAGTAGATTTAAGATGACTTAGGTGAAAGCTTGCTAGCCTTTTTATCTTGGAGAACTGCAAGTCTCCTAGACGGTTAAAGAGTTGTTCTTCAGAGAGCGAAGAGTAATTGTCGCCTCGAAGTCCAGTTTGTCAAAGGTTTCGGTGATTTCCTCAATAATCAACCACG
Source organism: Bromus sterilis (assembly GCA_950022295.1). Taxonomy (NCBI): domain Eukaryota; kingdom Viridiplantae; phylum Streptophyta; class Magnoliopsida; order Poales; family Poaceae; genus Bromus; species Bromus sterilis. The sequence goes on from OX465598.1 coordinate 38,799,986, forward strand.
AGTGAAGAACCGACCAAGCTCAAGGAGTTTGGTGCGGTGGAGCAACGGACGGAGAGAGATTTGCTCCAGGTGTTCAATCACCAGTCCCTCCAACTAGACGTAGCGCTTTGCAGAGTGTGAACTGGTCGAACAAACATCGTCGAGTCCCAGTTCGTTTTACTTCAAGCATTTACCTTCAGTATTGCACTTGCTTCACTATTATGCTTCAATGTGTTTTGATTCACTGCATTTAGTTTCGCTTCCAGTTATTCTTCGCTATTCCGCACTGCTTATGCTTCACTTCAATAGTTTCAGTAGAAAATTTTGAAGTGATCATTCACCCCCTCCCCCTCTGATCACATACTTGGACTTTCAGTTGGTATCAGAGCTAGTCACTCCCTACACTCTGTGTGTTTTGGATTAACCTCCTGGAGTGTATTCAAGTATGTCCTCTAGTATGTATTTCGCAGCTATTCGCTCTGGCGAACCTATTCCTATTTTCAATGGGAAGGACTACCCGTACTGGAAGGACAAGATGAAAAGAAATATCATGGCTATCAACTCAACGGCCTGGCAAGTTGTCTTGTATGGAGTCACTGTTGCCGATGAGAAGGCCATCACCCCTGAAGAAGCAACACTGATTGATCTTGATTCTGTAGTTTGGGTTTTCGTCACCAATCACTTGACACCTGAAAAGTATCATGAAGTGAAGAATATTCCAACTGCCAAAGGTGTCTGGGACTATCTTGAAAAAATTGGTGAAGGTGTTTCTACCCAGAAATATGCCAGAATTGACACACTCCGAAGCAAATTCTATCGCTTCAAGAGAAACGAGGGTGAAAAAGTCAGCTCCATTTACAGCAGACTCACAACTCTTGCTAATGAATTGATTTCCCTCGGTGCTGATGACATTACTCCTCACTCTGTTGTGAGAACTTTGCTTCGCTCATTGGATGACTCGTTTGATCACATTGTGCTGATGATCAAGGAAAGGACTGATTTCAGACGTCTTGTTGCTGCTGATGTTCTTGAGAGACTCACTACCTTTGAAATGGAAGAAGATGAGAAACGTGACATAAATGGTTCACGAAGAAAAACTCATGCTTTGAAAGCAAAAGCTTCACGTCATTCTTGACCCGAAGTCAGTTCTGCTTCAGGTGTCGAATCAGATGATCCTGCAAGCATTGGAAAGGATTTGGCACTGATCATGAGACGCTTCAATCGCTTCCAAAGAAAAGGTTTTTCTTCACCAAGAAAGAGCTATTCTTCAAGAAGCTCCACTCACTCATCTCACCGTTCATCCTCAAGAAGCTCTCCATTAAAAGACAATTGTTGCTACAAATGCAAGAAACCAGGTCACTACATTGCTGATTGCCCTCTGTGGGAAGCTGAGAACAAAGCAAAGCATTCGCTCAGAGACTCCTCATCCAAGTCCCACAGATCTTCCATAAGCGATGAATCCAAGAGACATGATTCGAGTTCGAGAAGAGATAAGAATAAAGATTCTGATGATGACAAGAAGAAGAAGTATCACAAGAAGCGTGAGGGTTCTTCATCGAAGACTCACTCGTCTCGTCGAAGCAGCTCTCACCGAGCCAAGGCCTATCTGGGAAAGGAGATGAACTCCGAAGACGAAGCCTCTGGGTCCGAAGATCATTCAGGCTCAAGGTCTGGGTCTGGGTCCGAATCAGATGGTGTTCCTGGTTTGGCATTCGCTTCAGCAGATGCTTCGACAAAAGCTTCGAGCTCATTCTTCATCAACAACAGTAGTGAAGATGAATCTCCTGCATATTGCTTCATGGCCAAGGCGAAGGTATCTTCATCAAAATCTAACTATGATACTTCTGATTGTTCCTCATATGACAGTGATTCTAAGATAAGCTATGCTAAACTTGCTAAAATTGCTTCAATCCAACAAGATGAACTTGATTCACTAAGCAAAACCATTAAGAAATCAGAAACTCTGTTGATCGATGAGATAGATAAAGGTCAAACTTTAACTAATGAGCATGAAGCTCTGAAAGAAAAGTTTGAAGAATTATCCTCTCGGCATGATCTTCTTTCAGTTGATTATGAGAAGCTCACCTATGAATTTCTTCACAGGAAAATGGCTCTCGAAAAACTGAAAGAGACTCATGAAGAGTTGGAAAATGTCAATCTCTCTCTCATGGCTCAACAAGTTTCTGAAGCAAATCATAAAACTGAATCACCTTGTTTGGATTGTTTGGAACGAAGCAAAATTGATTCCAAAGGCAAAGCTCCTATTGTTATTGATGATACTAATGCCTCCGATGAGGAAACCCTGTTGTTACCGAGGAACTCCTCAGGTTGAAAAACTTATTTGATACAGGCATGTTCAAAAGTGTGCAAGGTCACCAGTATCTCTGTGATATCCTGAGGAAGGCTCTACTTCACAGGAATTTCAGGAATGAAGGTGTTGGTTTCGAAAGAAAGATAAACCCTGATGGCACCTATTGGGAACCTGAGCAGTATCCTAAGACTGTTTGGGTCCTTGCGAAAGGGAACCCCATTGATATAGCTAACCTTTCAGGTTTTGATTGCAAGATGAAAAAAGCTATTGTAGACGAATCACTTGATTCTGACTACAAGCTCATCAAAGATGAACAGGGAAAGGGTATGTTGGTGCTCCTCCTAAGAATGGCTTCTATAAGAGGCAGATATGGGTGCAGAAAGCACTTGTGGAAAAACTGCCTGCTAACCATACCATGCAAGGAAAGTCTTGGGTACCACCGAATCATTTCTATTCTCTTGAAACGAGAAATGATCCTCTGGTGACCGAATCAAATGTTCCGTAGAAGCAATACTATCGCACTGGTCGTCATATTTATCGTCCTCATAATAATCATACTAAGATTGCATATGCTCATTCTTATGCTAACCATTCGTAGAGTACTTACATTTATGGTGTGCTTGATGGTACACCGAAGCAATACACTCCTGTTAGATTTAATATTGCTTCAACCAGTGCTTCAACATCTTCTCAGTCACCTGCTCGTTTGTGGGTGGTTAAGAAGAACTAATTCTTCTGCAAGGCTATGTCTCCGGTGGATCCGAATGGGTCATGGATAGTGGTTGCACAAATCATATGACCGGAGACAAGGAGTTATTCACCGAAGAAAAATTATCTCACTCTTCTCAGAAGTACATTACCTTCGGTGATAACAACAAGGGTAAAGTTTTAGGTTTGGGTAAGGTTTCCATATCGAAAGATAAGCACATTGACAAGGTTATGCTAGTCCAATCCCTTGGATATAATCTAATGTCTATTTCGAAGTTATGCGATATGGGTATGCTTGTTCTATTTTCTGCTTCGCGTTGTGTTGTCTTTTCACAGGATGACTATGCGTTTGTCTTCGAGGGTTACCGAAAAGGAGACTTATACATTGTTGATTTTTCTTCGAGCCCTGCTGTATCCACATGCTTAATGGCAAAAGCTTCATCTGGTTGGTTATGGCATCGAAGACTTGGTCATGCAGGGATGAGAAATCTTCATAACTTAGCGAAGAAGAATCATGTTATTGGCCTTAGCGAAGTTAAATTCGACAAGGATCGTCTCTGCTGTGCTTGCGAAGCTGGTAAAATTACGAAGAAACATCATTGAGCGAAGACTATCATGACTACCACTCTTCCTCTTGAATTGCTTCATATGGATCTCTTTGGTCCTCAAAATTATGCAAGCCTGGGAGGAAATAAATATGGTCTAGTTATTGTTGATGATTTCTCTCGTTATACTTGGGTTTTCTTTTTGGATGACAAGAGCAAAGTTGTTGAAATCTTCAAGTCATTCGCCAAGAGAGCTCAAACAGAATATAAATTATCTCTGAAGCATATCCGAAGTGATAATGGAACTGAATTCAAAAATACTCGTATTGAAGATTTTCTTGATGATCATGGTTTTACTCATGAGTTCTCTGCTGCTTATACACCTCAACAGAATGGTGTTGTTGAAAGGAAGAATAGAACTCTCATTGAGATGGCCAGAACTATGCTTGCTGAATACAAGACTCCTATTAGGTTATGGGCCGAAGCAATTAACACTGCTTGTCATATCATCAACAAGGTTTACCTTCACAAATTTCTGAAAAAGACTTCACATGAGCTTATCACTGGTAACAAACCAAATGTTTCGTACCTTAGGGTATTTGGTGCTCCTTGTTTTATTAGAGATATGAATCATAGCTCCAAATTTGCCCCTAAGGCACATGAAGATTTTCTTTTAGGTTGTGGCTCAAACTCTCACACCTACAGAGTCTATAACTCTCACTTTGGAAAAGTTATGGAAACTGTGAATGTGAGGTTTGATGAAACTAATGGCTCTCAAAAAGAACACTTGCCTCATGATATAGATGAACCTCCTCTTGATGAAGTAATCAGGTCCATGGCTATTGGAGAGATTCGCCCTGTTGAAGCCAATGCTAGTCAGGCAATTAGGGATGATGATGGTCCAATGTTCCCACACATAGCCCGGGGCGCTGGAGATCAACATCCTGAAGCATATAATGAACAGGACGAAGAAGAGCAAAGGAACGAAGGGAATGCAAATCCCGAAGGAAATTCTGAACCTGAAGCAGAAGCTGAGCCTGAAGCAAATGAATCAACCTTATCACGAGTTCGAAGAAGAGTTGATGTTGACTCGATTCTTGAAGAAATTCATCAACCAGGTCGTCCTACAACTCGCTCTCGTACTCGTTTGGCTAACTTCTGTGGAAATTTTTCGTTCGTCTCCATGTTAGAACCGTCAAAGTTTGATGAAGCCAGGAAGGATCCAGATTGGTTAACTGCCATGCTCGAAGAACTTAACCAGTTCGAGCGAAATAAAGTCTGGTCCTTAGTTGATAGACCTGATCCCACGAAGCACAACATCATTGGTACAAAGTGGATTTTTCGCAACAAGCAAGATGAAGATGGTATAGTGGTAAGAAACAAAGCGCGACTGGTAGCACAAGGTTACACCCAAATTGAAGGTATCGATTTCGGTGAAACTTATGCTCCTGTTGCTCGTCTCGAATCCATTCGTGTTATGCTTGCTTTTGCAAATTTCAATGGTATTCTGCTTTATCAAATGGATGTGAAAAGTGATTTTCTTAACGGAGATATCGAGGAAGAAGTGTATGTTATGCAGCCTCCAGGTTTTGAAGACCCAAAGAAACCCGATATGGTGTACAGGTTACACAAGGCTTTCTATGGGTTGAAGCAAGCACCTCGTGCTTGGTACGACACATTGAAGGATTTCCTTCTGAAGAAAGGTTTCAAACCAGGAACCACTGACCCAACGCTTTTCACTCGATCTTATAATGGTGATTTGTTTGTTTGTCAAATATATGTAGATGATATCATTTTTGGATGCACTAACACTGAAATCAGCGAAGAATTTGCCAAGATGATGTCGAAGAAATATGAGATGTCTATGATGGGTGAATTGAAGTTCTTCCTCGGACTTCAAATCCGTCAACAGAAGAATGGCACCTTTATTTCTCAAGAAAAATATCTCAAGGATTGCCTGAAGAAATTTGGTCTTACTGAATGCAAAACTATTAAGACGCCTATGCCTACCAATGGCTTCTTAGATGAAGATGAGAAGGGCAAAGCCTTCGACCAGAAGAAATATCGGTCTATGATTGGATCCCTTTTATATCTTTGTGCATCTAGACCTGACATTACGCTTTCAGTATGTATTTGTGCTCGTTTTCAGGCAAACCCAAAGGAATCACATCATACTGCAGTAAAGAGAATTCTTCGTTATCTGGCTCACACACCTACCTTGGGGTTGTGGTATCCCAAGGGAGCACAGTTTGATCTCATTGGCTATTCTGACTCAGACTGGGCTGGTGATCGTGTGGATAGGAAATCAACTTCAGGGACTTGTCATTTCCTTGGAAGATCACTTGTGTGTTGGGCTTCAAAGAAGCAAAACTGTGTTTCAATATCTACTGCTGAAGCCGAATACATTGTTGCTGGGTCATGCTGTACTCAGATTCTATGGCTGAAGCAAACGCTGAAGGACTATGGTATTCATGTGAAGAAAATTCCGCTCCTATGTGATAATGAGAGTGCAATCAAAATTGCCCACAATCCTATACAGCACTCTCGCACGAAGCATATTGATATACGCCATCATTTTCTTCGTGATCATGTTCAGCGTGAAGATATTGTTATTAGTCATGTCAGGACTGAAGATCAACTGGCTGACATTTTCACGAAACCATTAGATGAGAAAAGGTTCTGTACGTTAAGGTGTGAGCTCAATATATTGGACTCACGACATGTACTGTAAGACCGAATCTTTAGTCTTCAGTATATATTCATTTACTTCGTCGCTTACCTATTTTGTTTCGTTGTTTGATTTTGTTTCGTTTTCTTTATTTTAATTCGCTTGGTTTTAGTCCTCTATGCTTATCACCTTTTGCTTCGTTTGGTTTTTCTTTGAGGTGATAAGTTTCGGACCCTACCCCTTCTGTTTCTTTTTCTTTCTAACTCTATCTGTCCATATTGGGTGAGCACAATTGAAACGGAAAGTATTTTGCTTCGAACATCATTGAGTTCCGAATCAAATGCTTCCAATTCTTATCGAAGTTTTACTCTAGTCGAGGACTTATTCTTCGGTCGTTGAGATCCCGTCAAATCCGGGTCGTTGAGATTTTCCTGCGATTCGCCACAAGATCCTCGCCGTAGAATCAGGAGAGACAATCGCTGGGGGCCGTTCGATCTGATCTGACTGCTCCTGTCAGACCGGCCTATATAAGGCATCTCACCCCAGCGAAGCCATCCCACCTCATTCGCATCTCCCCGGAATCCTCTCTCTCTCTCTCTCGAGCGCCGCCGAGCTCTTCGTCTCCGTCGCCGCTCTCGCCGCTTCACTGCCGGATGAGCGTCGCCGTGGACTTCACGCCGTCGACGAGCACATCCTCTCCGCTCTTCGCCGCCGTAGTTTCTTGACGCCACCGAGATAGGGTACGCCAAGCCTTGGTCCAATCTCCTTCTCTGTTCTTTCTTTTCCAGATTGGATCCGTGTTCTTAGTCTTTTTGGTTGATTTCTTTAGGTTTCTTTGATCCGTTGGATCGTTGCACCGTTGCGAAACCTGTTTCTGCTAGTAAAGGTTTCCTCCTCGATTCAGGTTAGAAGTTAGGGTTAGTATCTATCTGTTCTGTGTTAGGGTTTCTGATCATCATTGTGTGAAGTTAAGTCTAGCTCAGAACAGACCAGAATCCCTACCCAAATTCTTCACTGAATCTCTTGTCAAAATTGTTTTTGGATCGAAACTTTTGCTGGTGCTCATTCCATACTTGCCTTTTTTTCCCTCGCAACCCTTATGCTTTTTCACAGGATGTCTGGAGAGTTAGGCTTCGGAAATGAGTCACCCAATCTCGATCACATCAACGAAGCAGAACGGTCTGCTCCGAAGAAGAAAGGAGGCAGAACGAAGGAAACCAACAACGCCAGAGGCATTCCCGAATCAATTCGCATTGCTCTGGGTTATGACACACCTCCTGAAGAGACCAAGGATCAGCGCAAGAACCGCTTGCAAAACATTCGCCGGTACTGGGTTGTACGATGGTACAAATACAAGAGCATTCCCACATGGAAATGGACTATGCAATTTGCCTTCAGTCCACCTTATCAGTATACTTCAGCCATGTGCAGTCAGTACATTGAAGAGAATCGTCACTTGTACTACCCAGTTCCACCGAAGCTTCCTCACCCCAACACTCTCAAAACTCCTGATGATTTTCCAGAAGAACAAGAACGATTGAGACTCGTTGCTGAAGCCAAGAGGCTGAAAGAAGAGAAGAAGGCAGCCAAGTTGGCTGAAGCAGAAGCCCAAGGTGCTGGGCCAAGTTTGAAGAAGAAGAAGAAGCTGAAGAAGAAGTCTACTTCTCCACCCCATGCTACAACTGAAGATGAAGAACATGCCAGACTAGAGCAAGCTGCTCTGGAAGATTCCATCATGGATGAATCCAATGCAGCTGATGACGAAACTGAATTCGAAGCAGATGACGAGTCGGATGATCCTGCTCCCCCCAAGAAGCAAAGACTTCAGATTCCACTGAAGAAAAAGCCAGGAGAGAAACCTGAGGCTAAGGTCAAGCCTTCTGCTCGTCCCACCATTGATCTCTCCAACTTGGTTGTCACGAAGCCCTTGGCCTCCAAGCCATCGGCTGATGCCCCCGACCCTGAGAGGCGATCAAAGCAGAAGCACGACCCCGCCAAGAGACAACCTGCAAAGGCTTCAGCACCAACGAAGCCCAAGCAGTCTGCTGCAAAAATCCCTTCAGCGAAGCACAAGCTCACTGAAGAAGAATTGAGACAAAAAGACCTCGCGGAGGCACTTGAGCGCAACATCCATGCCAGAAGCGCAGCTGAGAAGAAGAAGGCAGATGAGGATGCTGCCAGACAGAAAAAGGAGTTGGACTCAGCCAAGATGGCTGCAGAGAAGGCTGAGACGAAGCGCAAGCTCGCCGAAGCCGCAAAGAACGAAGAAAAAGCTGCTGCTAAAGCTAAACAGCTTGCTGAACATGAAGCTAAACGCAAGGCCTCTTTAGAAGGTCTCAGGACGAAGAAAGCTGAAAAAGCTGCGAGGGCAAGTCAGAAGAAGCCCGTAGTTGATATGAATCCCTCAGCTATTCCAACGAAGCAGAAAGGCATATCTTTGCCTGAAGCTCAAGCTGTAGCTGATCGTCAGAGTGACCATTCATTCCCTGACTCACGTGAAGGCGAACTCTGGGATCAGTTGGGCATCACTGAAGCCCTTTGGGAGAAGTGTGCTGCTGAAGATCCTGATGCTGTTGACTTTGGAGAAGTGTACATCTCCAGGTCCATCGAAGCTATGATCTCCACCATGATCAGTCAGCTGAAGGATCTGCATTCAAGAGACAGGGCTGAAATGAAAAAGATTCACAACTATCAGAAGCGAGCTGAATCAGAACCTGATGAAGAATTCAAACAGCACGCCCTGCAATTGCTTCAACGAGTGACAGAAGTCAATTCCACCACCAAGGACAATATCAAAATCTACAAAGGCAAAGTTAAGGCCGCTGTAGATGACATGGTGAAGACCCATAATGCTTCCATTATGGAAAGTGAATCGAGGAAACGCAAGGCTTCCCCCGAAGCTGAACGAGATGTTGCACCACCGTCTCCTAAGCCTGCTCCATCAAAGGCAACAGGACCCTCACCGAAGAAGAAAACCATCAAGAGGCGCAAGGTTACTTTGGCCTCTGCCGCAGACATGGATACAAGTGATGAACAGCCCCCGGAATCTCCTGAAGCCGTTCCCACTCCTGCACCGAAGCCAAAGCCATCCAAGCCCGCATCAAAGCCTTCAGCTCCACCGACCAAGACTCCCACACCTCCTCCTACCAGAACCACCCCCAAGCAAACTCCACCACAAAGAGCTCCTAACCCCACTCCAACGCCTGCACGAACCCCCACAACCATACCACCTCGAGTTCCCGCACCACCTCCATCACCTCCCCGTGAAGCTAATGCTCCATCACCAACCCACTCCAGAACCCATGTAACCCGAGACTTTTCCCCCGCCAGGACCGTTCAAGATTCTGAAGCTCATGTGCCCGACACCGAAGCACATGATGACGAAGACGAACAAGTACAAATTCTGAATTCGTCGCAAGAGCAAGCGCTTGTTGTCGCTCAATCTGTTGGCCCTTCAAGAGCCAACCCATTTGCTCCTCTGCAAAGGATTCGTGAGCGCTCGCGCCCCTGCCAAGATACCCAGCTTGACTCCAATTACCCTCGTGAAACGTTTCCTATTTTCAAGGGTGCTGGTTATCCTTCAAGGCATGGCCCGGAATTTGACCTGGAACTGCATAGGAAGCGTCATCGATTCTTTGGCGTTAGTCCTTATGCTTCTGACAGAACAGCGGATGATCTTCGCTTTTGGACTGCTGAACAACAAGTCTTATACACCAAAGTCTTCTGCCAGCAAGGAGTTCTGTTTAGACACAAGTTTCTGGACTTGCGAAGTCTTTCCACTGCATCCTGCTTTCAGAACGTCCTCGAAACTATTGAGAATCAAAACTTGTCTAGGTTGTTTGCGTTGAACACTCCTTTCAACTCAGAGCTCATCAAGCAATTCTATGCAACCCTTTATGTGCCTGGTGATGCCAATGAACCCAGCTCATGGACGCTAGAATGGATGATTCAAGGCAAAGTCTTCAGGATGTCCTCTGCCGAATTCATGGAAATTGTCAATATTCCACGGCACTCTGGAGTCCACGAAAAGATTCATATTGCGCCTGATCTGTCTGAAGAAGAATTTGCAACCCTGTTGGATCCTGAAGCCACTGATAACTGCATACCTCAAAACATTCGCCAGAAGCATTTGAATTTCATTTTAAGAACTTGGTTCTTCATTCTATCAAACTCATTGATTCCTTTGAGTACTGCTTCGGAAGAATCGAATCTTTATCCTGAGACAAGGCATGCTATTATGAAGCTCACACATGGTCTTTTATTTGACTTTGAGGATTGCTTCACTAGGAATTTGGTTCATGCAGCAGAGCTACCTTTCACACTAAAACCCTATGCTCCCTGGCTGCAAGTTGTATGTAACTATGGCTGGAACGAAGACTTTGTGGCACGCCATCATCCGAAGCTTTTCCTCCCACCAGTGCGTGACTCTTTGGAACTGCTGAGGAAACCCAATGATCCATTTGCCTCATATGTTGGTGTGCGCCATGAAGTCAATGAGCGAAACTTATCCAAGACGTTCCAGAAAGACTGCCATCATTTTGAAGTTAATCTTCGCACGCAGCAAATGCTTGACAACTTCATTGAAGCAAATCAGCGCCAGATGCAGTTTCTTGCTGATGAGATCAACCGAGTTGGCAATATAACTCTCAACAACAACCAGTACTTACGTGTGCTCAAGCGTCATTCCTGGAAAGGTCTCCGGAAATTCAACTCTGTGAAAGGTCTTCGTAAAGATCGCATCTACAAAGAGTATCTGTACCTCGAGCGACACTTTTCACGCGATGACTCAGTGGACCGCCTGAATCAGAAGATCCCTCCCCTGCACAAGATTGATGAAGTATTCTTCGTCAACGAGCCTGAACCCATCCGGCCAGACACCGTCTCCGAGAATGACTCCATCACTTCGAAGGACGACGACGGCCTTGATGACAGCGACCTCGACATCAACCTCATCACTCAGACACGCCACGAAGCTATTCCTACATCATCTTCCGAAGAAGAATCCTCAGGCGATCAGTCTTCGTCGGATGAGTCTTCGTCGAGCACTGCTTCGTCGGGTTCTCAGGGTGCTGATGCTGCGTAATAGATCTCTCGAACCTCTTCTCAACCTTTTGTCCAATCATTGACAAAAAGGGGGAGACTACGGGCATCGATGAGTTAGTTTTGCATCGGGGAAAGGGTTCTTGCTATCTGCTTTTGCTTCGTTTGGTTAAGTTACGACAAACATTCCATTCTCTTCGATTGGGTTGTAACTTAAGTTTTACTTCAGTCATGCTACTCATGTGCTACACTCAAACTTTAATAACCCCTTTGCTTGCAAGTATTGCTTCGTATCTTCTATCTTGCAGGTGGTTATTATTTTCTAAGTCACAGGTCATTGGAAGCAATTGCATACATTCCTGGATATATATCTTCAATGCAATTGTATTCGCTAAGATATTTTCTTTTGCTCTCCACCGAAGAAAATTATCTCAAGCATTAACTTCGATTATATAAATCTTCGATGCTTGTATTCAGGGGGAGCCAGAAACTTCATATCTTAGAGTTTGTCCCATCCTTCACAAAAACTTCAATATCTTTTATCGATGCCTGTTTTGTCAACAATAGTCCAAAAAGGGGGAGATTGTAAGAGCAAAGTTTTGCCCCCGTGTGTTTTGGATATTGTTGGACATAACAGTAGAGGAACTAACAATGTTTTCTAGTATAAACAGTTGCATAGGTTCCTGAAGGACAAGCCATGTGATAAAGCTTCAGGGAAGGTCTTCATGTTATCGAAGCATTACCCTCGGAGCGAAGCTTAATCACGAAGGATGAACCCCAAAAATGAAGGTGTCCTGAAGCTCTACTCATTGAAGGAAATGAAGAAGACGACGCAAGACTTAGATGTTTTTGTGTAGTTCTTTTTCTGTTCCTTGAGTCATAGGACAAACCGTACTATCAAGAGGGGTATTTAGTTTGTGGACATCGAAGTCATTGAGAAATGCTCAGATCAAATCCAGACCAAGTGAGAAGCCTGAGTGAAGAAATCTCATGTGTACTAAGTTAAGCTTCGATAGCAAAGACTTCGTTCTTTGGCTTCTGAAGCAGAACCTAGTCCGTGAGTCTGCTTTACTTGTTCCTCAAGTAAAGTTGCGCATTGATGACAAATCCGACCGTTGTGGACACGTGTCAAGCTGTCACCTCGGGTCAGTTTGGTCATTCCGCACCTCGGGATCGCCAACTATAAATACGCCGCCCCCTCCTCCTTTTGTGGGAGGCTGCTCTAAGATCATTCCAAGAGAGACTGTAGAGAGCAACCCAAAAACTCCACCGAAGCAAAACCCAAAATCCAGATACTGAAGCCTAAGTCCCATTGATCTGAGTAGATTTGAGATGACTTAGGTGAAAGCTTGCTAGCCTTTTTATCTTGGAGAACTGCAAGTCTCCTAGACGGTTAAAGAGTTGTACTTCAGAGAGCGAAGAGTAATTGTCGCCTCGAAGTCCAGTTTGTCAAAGGTTTCGGTGATTTCCTCAATAATCAACCACGAGTGAAGAACCGACCAAGCTCAAGGAGTTTGGTGCGGTGGAGCAACGGACGGAGAGAGATTTGCTCCAGGTGTTCAATCACCAGTCCCTCCAACCAGACGTAGCGCTTTGCAGAGCGTGAACTGGTCGAACAAACATCGTCGAGTCCCAGTTCGTTTTACTTCAAGCATTTACCTTTAGTATTGCAGTTGCTTCACTATTATGCTTCAATGTGTTTTGATTCACTGCATTTAGTTTCGCTTCCAGTTATTCTTCGCTATTCCGCACTGCTTATGCTTCACTTCAATAGTTTCAGTAGAAAATTTTGAAGTGATCATTCACCCCCTCCCCCTCTGATCACATACTTGGACTTTCACCAAGCTATATGTACTTTTCTTCATTTACTTTCAAGTTGCTATCATTATCCCTTGCGTTTTATCCTTTGTGAACAACAAGACCGGGGAGATTGACAACCTCTCTGAACTTCGTTGGGAAAAAAGTTATCTGTGTCTGTGTGCAGGTCCATGTCATCTGCGCCGCTGACACCTACTTATCATCTCTGGAGTCCTACTGGAGACAAACCTTGGTATCTTCACCGAGGGAAAACTGCTGCTACACTACATCTCAACCTTCCACTTGGGGTAACCAACGAAAGGGCGAGAAGCCATCAAGCAAAGTTTTCTGGCGCCGTTGCCGGGGACTCCGAGTGCTAAGATAGGGGAGTTGCACACTACTCTTTACCTTTGTTTTTTAGTCTTGTTAGTTTACCTTTCAGTTTTTATCTTTGTGTCTTTTATCAAAATTTACAAAAAAATCTGCCACACTTGCTACTACTATGGGTTCCACTGAAAACACCAAGTTGGGTGACTTCACTAGTCACAACAACCAAGACTTTATCTGCACTCCCATTGCCACACCTGCCACTTCAGCTACCTCTTATGAAATTAAACCTGCTTTGCTAAACCTTGTTATGAGAGATCAATTCTCTGGTGCTGGAGATGATGCTGCTTTACACTTGAATAATTTTGTTGAATTATGTGATATGCAAAAGTATAAAGAAGTAGAAGGTGATGTTGTTAAGCTCAAGCTCTTTCCTTTCTCTTTAAGGGGAGATGCTAAAATCTGGTTTCAATCTTTGCCTAGAAATAGCATAGATTCTTGGGATAAGTGCAAAGATGCTTTTATAGGGAAGTACTACCCTCCTGCTAAGATTATCCAATTGAGGAGTAATATTATGAATTTTAAGCAATTGGATAATGAACACGTTGCCCAAGCTTGGGAACGAATGAAATCTCTTTTTAAGAAATGCCCTACACATGGTTTGACTACTTGGATGATTATCCAGACTTTGTATGCAGGCTTGAACTTTACCTCGCGGAACCTGTTAGATTCGGCCGCGGGAGGAACCTTTATGTCAACTACACTTGGTGCTGCCACGAAGCTTCTCGATGAGATGATGACCAATTATTCCCAATGGCACACCGAACGCGCTCCAACAGGTAGGAAGGTAAACTCTGTCGAGGAAATAACCTCCCTCAATGAAAAAGTTGATTTAATTATGTCTCTACTTACCAAGCAACCTTCTATGTATCCTCATGTTGTTCCTTTAAATTCTTTGGTTGCTCAAGAACAAGTAGATGTGAACTTTATTGCTAGAAACAACTTCAACAACAGTGCTTATAGGGGAAATTTTGCTAGCAATCCTAGACCGTTCCCATCTAACTATGGGACTAACAACACTTACCCTAGCAACAAGAACCCCTCTTCTGAATTAGAAAGCATGCTTAGAGACTTTATCACTACCCAAAAAGCCTTCAACAAAAATGTAGAAGAGAAATTATCTAAAATAGATAATCTCTCTTTGAAGGTAGAAAGCTTAGCCCTTGATATTGAGATGCTCAAAATTAGAACCTCTCCCCTTGCGGAGAATAAATCCACTCCTATTAATGCTATCCAGTTGCAAATCAATGAAAATATTAGGATGATGGCTAAACTTAAAGAAAGATGGGCTAGAGAAAAAGAGGATGAGGATAGAATTAAGAGCCTTCCTACACACCACACAGTTGCCACTATCCAAATTGTTGAGGACACTCAAACTATTATCACCTAATGCACTCCTAGTCCCATTGGACCTATTAATGGTGATGCTAATACCTCAACCGTAGAAAAAGAAACTCCTATGAACATAGAGGGTTTCAAAAAAGTGAGCCTAGATGACACTACTACCACCTTTGATAGTAGTGATATTGATTTTGATAGTTGCACCCTCTCAGAAGTTATTAGCTTGTTACACAAAATGTCTAGAGACCCCCACACTAGCACACTTAATCTTGCCTTCAAGGAGCATATCACAAATGCTCTTATCAAAGCTAGGGAGGAGAAGCTTAGAGTAGAAGCCTCCATACCTAGGAAGCTAGAGGATGGTTGGGACCCTATGATCAAAATTAAATTGAATAACTTCTCTTGTTATGCTTTATGTGATGTTGGAGCTAGTACCTCTGTTATGCCCAAAAGAATATTTGATATGTTTGAATTGAAGCCTTTTGAGCCTTGTTCTTTTGGTGTTCGTCTTGTTGATTCTTCCATAAAGAAACCTTTGGGGAAGATCAAATATGTTCTTATCATTGTCAATGACAACTATGTTCCCGTTGATTTTATTGTTATGGATATAGAGTGTGAACCTTCGTGTCCAATCATTTTGGGACGTCCTTTTCTTCGCACCGTTGGTGCGGTTATTGACATGAAAGAGGGGAATATAAAATTCCAATTCCCATCCAAAAAGGGGATGGAACACTTCCCTAGAAAGAAAATCAAGTTACCTTTTGAGTCCGTTACTCGGGCTAGTTATTCTCTTTCTCTTGATAAAACTTGATTCTTCTTTTTGCATCATGCCTAGCTAATGGCTTTAAAGAAGCGCTTTAGGGAGGCAGCCCGCAACGAATTTAGCTTTTTCTTTTTGCTTTTGTTGTGTCTTGATGATTTTTACTACTGTAGAAACATCATTGTATCTTTACTTTTCAGCTTTGTGCCAAGTTATAGCCTCTTACGGCAAGTGAAGTAAAAGTTGTGACATGCTGTCCAGAAAACAGATTCTGTCCTCTTGACCAGAAAAAATCCAGAAAAATCCCAGTTCATTTGTTTGAGCTGAATTTTTTACACAGTATGCTCTATACAATAAAGAAACTTCCGTATGTTCTGATTTTTTTTATTTGAGTTGCAGAAGTGCCCCTAAAAAATTCTTTACTTTCTGCTGTTCTGTTTTTCACAGATTCTGCCACGGTTTGTCTCTCCTTACTTTTGCATACCTTAAGCTTTCTTTTTCTTTGCAAAAACTTTTTGGCACTCTTGAGAAACAGTAGATCTTCAAGATTATCGTTATATGCAGTGGAGAAATTTTTTATTTATTAAGGGTACTAACCTCTCTAATCAGCTTATGATGAGTTATGTATGAAGGGAGTTTTCAAGTGTGCGTTGGAAGATGATGAAAGAAGATCCAGGAGTGTCAAGCGCTCAAGCTTGGGAATGCCCCCATGAATCCCCAATAAATATTCAAGGAGACTCAAGCTTCTAAGCTTGGGGATGCCCCCCCCCCCCCCCGTGCATCCCCTTCTCCATCAACCATCATCAGTTCGTCTTTCGTCTCGCTATATTTTTATCACTTCATGTGTTATGTGCTATGCTTAGAGCGTCTCGCTCTTAGGTTTCGTTTTTAGTTTTCTTTAGCTTTGCTTGCTGTTCATAACAAGTTAGATCCCGTCTTACTTTGTGTGGGAGAGAAACACGCTCCACTTTCAAAATCTAGAACACATCATAGGATTTTTCCTGGCTATCTTTTTGTTGTTGTGTGTTCTTTATCTTTTCATAGCTACTGACATGTTTAGTTTTAGTCTTAGTTTGTCTTTAGCAAGAGCTTTGGCTTTTGTTTAGTTTGTTGCTGCAACTATTTTTAGTTTTCATGTTTATCTTGTTAAGAGAGTTGGCTGTTGCACTGAGTTGTGTTTTGTCTTGAAAGTAGGTAATTGAGGTTGCTATTTAATTTTAGTAGTAGCTTGCAATAGTTTTGAGGCATTGTTGTGAGTAATGTTTGGACTTTTGGTGTCAAGAGTTCTTTCCTATTAGTGCTAGGTGTCGTATTTTGGGCAATCCGTGTTTATTTTCAAAACCTACAAAACTAGTTGAGAACTCTAGCTACTAGATAGATCACTACTCTTCTGAGGAGTCGAATATTAGAGTACACTCACGTACCATGAGTCGAGGATGCGCAAGGATAACCAAACCCCCATACACTCCTCCTCGGGGTACTTGTCTCTTTGTGAACCTCCTCATTAGATTGAGAGTTACCGATAATAAGTGCATGAGTTCTTCGGACTAATGTAAGTATTGAGAGTTGACACTTCCACCTTCCCATATTTTGCTAGCCTTTCCCGTGTCATGCATTGCCTTCTTCTCACTCCGAGAGTTGGTGTCCACCTTCGCCGGTACATCCAAACCCTTGGCATGATACACTCTGTCATCATAAGACTCCCTTTATCCTTCCTCAAAACAGCCACCATACCTACCTATCAAGGCATTTCAATAGCCTTTCCGAGTTACATTGCCATGCAACATCATCCTCTTCATGACTTGATCTTCATGTCATACATGTTCCTGCTACACTGGCAGCGACATACATTGCATACATCATGATAGTTACATCTTCTTTATGATTTTGAGTACCTTGTAAAGTGTGAAAGATCTCCTTTACCTTCTTGTAAAATAGAGTGTTGCCCTTAAGTGAGGAAAAGATCCCAAAGTGGACACATTAAAAGATCCCAAAGAGGACAAATGAGAGTTAAATAGAAAGAGCCATTGAGGCCACCAAAAAAATACAAAAAAATAGAAAAAAGAGAAAAAGAAATAAAAAGAGAGAAAGGGGCAACACTACTATCCTTTTGAGAGATCCACACTAGTACTCCCTCTATATCTTTGTACTCCATAGAGATGATCTTTATGCATATAGTTTGGAGAGCTTCTTAGCTCGTATGTGCATCCATTGCATGGAAATCCCTACTCCTCACATCATATCTATCATTTGGCATCTCTTGCCTATGATTGTCCCCATTGATGTGAGCCTTTCTCATCCTTTTTGTCTTCCTCCTCCACCATATTTCTCTCTTTGCCATCCTAAGTGTCAACTCTCGTGCTTACGCTCATCCATTGCATGAGTGCTCAAAATATCGAAAAGGAGTGGATCAAATTGACTTGTACCTGGCTAGTGGTCTGGGGACGAGTCAAGATAAGATTCCAAAGAGGACCAAGTGTAAAACTTTAGTAGATTTAGTTCTCAACAAAAATATTTTTTTCTCTCGTATTCCATATCCTCCTTTCTTGCCCGCAAACACCATTTGGAGACATTCGAGTCACGGACAGCGAGAGCTCTTGCACCTTTTGTTCTTTTGTTACTTATTTCAATGCTAATATAGATTCTTTCCTGTTATGACTTGAATTGAATCTATGACCTTGATTGCTTTACTTTTCAAAGTTCTTTTATGGTTGATAGCATGTCCCCACAGAAATTATGCTTGTTATCATTTACCTACTCGAGGACAAGCAGGAATTAAGCTTGGGGATGTTGATACGTCCAAAACGTATCGATAATTTCT
The DNA here is from genome assembly GCA_950022295.1 of Bromus sterilis. Classification (NCBI taxonomy): domain Eukaryota; kingdom Viridiplantae; phylum Streptophyta; class Magnoliopsida; order Poales; family Poaceae; genus Bromus; species Bromus sterilis. The sequence goes on from OX465598.1 coordinate 38,818,343, forward strand.
GCTTGCTCCATGCATGTTTTGTGTGATATTGCTATGATCTAGATACACTTTCATACATTTTTTATCATATTTGGACTAACCTATTAACTCAGTGCACCCCAGTGCCAGTTCCTGTTTTCTGCTGTTTTTCTATTTCAGTTTTCCCCCATATAAAAAGTGACAGAAAAACTCTGGGAAAAATACAGGAAAAATCAGCGTACAGGAAGCTTCGAGAAAAGCCCGAGAGGGGCCAGAGGGGAGCCAGGGGGCCCAGGCGGCCACCCGGCGCGGCCCCACCCCTGGCTGCGCCAGGGGGGCGCCTGGGGCCCTGGTCCACCTCTGGCTGCCCCCCTTCGCCTATTTATTCTCCGTCACGGGAAAACTCCAGAAGAAGAACCCTATTCCGCGAACTCGCCTCTGTTCCGCCGCCGCCGCGCTTCCAAGATCGGGAGCACCAGAAGACCTCTTCCCGGCACTCTGCCGGAGGGAGGATTGACCTCCGGGAGTCTCCTCTCCACCATGGATGCTCCCCGGATGTCTCGTGAGTAGTTTTCCTTGGACCATGGGTCCGTGATCAGTAGCTATGTGATGTTCTCCTCCCCTCTTTGATCTTCATTGTTTAGACCTCGTGAGCTGCCCTACATGATCGAGGCACCTTTGTAATATTTCTGTTGTTGCTATGCTGAGTTTGGAGGGATCTGATGGATTATGAGATTATGTTCAGATTGTGATAGAGTAATATATTTGGTTCTTATCTCTTATATTTTTGTTCCTAAGTAATTCTTGCATGTTCTCCGTTGTTGTTTATTGCTTTGGCCAAGTAGTAGGTAGTGACTCCAAGAGGGAACGTTGTGCTAGATTGTGGGTTCGTGCCCCCCGATGACACGCTTGAGTGACAGAAACATGAGTAGGGGATGTGTTGTTGCCACAAGGGGGAAAACAACGGTGCTTGTAACCGCGGTTACAAGGATTGTTTACTTTACGCAAAGTTCTTTTTATTGCAGTTGTCTGTTGCTTTGGGTTTACACTTTGGGTGGGGCTCGCAACTTAATACCAACGAGATGTTCTGGATAGATATCTCAAGGTGGATGATTAGTAGTAGATGCAGATGGATTTCGGTCTACTTATTTTGGCGTACTGCACGTGCTTTTGAGCATCTTCCTTTCTTTTGTAGCATAGTTAGCATTGCGGTGCGTTCATAATCCTGTCAATTGCCCTTCTGTAATTTGTTTACCTCGCATAGCAGTTTTATCGTCTTTTGGGAGAGAGACATCACTAGTGAACATCACGTATCCCGGTCCATATCCTCATTATTATTTCCAACCTATATTTACTTTACTTCTTTTACTTGCTATCATTATCCCTTGCGTTTTATCCTTTGTGAACAACAAGACCGAGGAGATTGACAACCTCTCTGAACTTCGTTGGGAACAAAGTTATCTGTGTTTGTGTGCAGGTCCACGTCAGTTGCACCGCTCACACCTACTTATCATCTCTGGAGTCCTACTAGAGACAAACCTTGGTATCTTCACCGAGGGAAAACTGCTGTTGCACTACATCTCAACCTTCCACTTGGGGTAACCAACGAAAGGGCGAGAAGCCATCAGCAGCCATCCAGGTAAGTCTTCTTCCTCCCCCTCTTCTCTCTCCAAAAACACGACTTCTGCACTTTGTTCTTGCGTTCTTGCTGCTCTCCGTCCAGAATTTCCATCTCTCTCTACGACCCACCATTTGAGCTAAGATTTTGGGAAAATGCTCCCTGGTATGTAACTCCTTCACCCCTCCAATTAGATTTTTGATTGGTGGCTTCATTAGTGAGTATTTAGTAACTCTTGGTGTTGTTCTTATGAGCTTGCATGCATGTGTAGAAATTTATTTTTCAAGTTTTGATGCAAGTTTATGCCTTAAGTGAGTAGAGTAGTTTTCCTCAACTCACTTTGTTTAAATCCTTCTCTTTGTGAATTGTAAAAAAATTCAGAAATGAGTTTCTTTGGAAAAGCAAAGACGTGGCTTGGGAAGAAGAAGCCCGAGCGCTCCGATCGAGTCACTAGAGCTGCAGCTTTACCCTCAGCAGTTAGGGTGAGCTACAATGAAGATCATGTACACCTGGAGCTGTTGGAAGAAACAAATCCAGCATGCGCAATGATGTATCCGTGCGATGATTTTCTTACATCAGCAGGAATTAAGGAGGAATTTTCTGGCCTTTGTGCCAATGCAGGTTTGACACGGCTAGCTTTATGTCATGTGGTACAATACAAAAAGCTTACGTCCTGTTTTGTTAACAGTTTTTGTTATAACCATGATGCTGGAACCGTTGAGTTCAAACTTTATAATGATCTCATAACCATGTCTTTGGCACAGTTTTGTGATATAATAGGTGTGCCGAACGTTGGTCAGACAGCTAAGATGACCATGCAGTCCTCGGGTTGAGGACCCTCTTCAACTCCCTTTGCTGCCAGGAGGAGACCGATATTCGGCGCACGAAGATTTCCAGCATCTTGTTCCCACACCTCAGGAACGGATGGTCCTTCAACGAAATTCAGTTCGATGAGTTCTTGGCTAATTACCAGCCGCATAACCCCATGGAGGGGGTTGTGCCCGACGAGGAGGAGCATGGTGAGTTCCCACCTTTACAGGGAGAGACCTTCACCGAGCATGGCGAGGGATCTTCTTCCGCTTGGAGCGCAGGACCTTCCGCATGGGAGGATCCGAGGGCTTCGGTGTACGCACCGGAGGGCTCATACGACTCCTGGCCTTATCCTTACCCTGGAGCAGGAGGCTCCTGGGGGCAGTAGCTGCTACCAACTTAGGCCAAAAGCCTAAGCTTGGGGGAGTACGTTTCCTTCTCACCTTTCCATTGTATTATACATTTTTATTTGTTGTTGTTTTCTTTGATCTTTTCGAAGTTTTTGCCCGTTCTTCTTTGTTCTTTTATTTTGCAAAAACAACAAAAAAATTCTCTTTTCTTTTTCTTTCGCTTAACCTTTGAAAAATCCAAAAATATTTTCTCTCTTTAGTTTGCTTTGTTGCAGAGTTCAGCTCGAGTCCGTGATGGCATTTGATTACATTTCCCACGTTCGGTCGTGCAAGTGACAAAGCAGTAATGACGAAGATCGACGAAAGGGATGCAACAAGGAAAACTGGTATGAACTTTTTTTGTTTCTACTTTTGTACATATGCTTGTACTTATGAATTAGAGACCAGCTTGTAGCGACATAGTGATATGTTTACAATGTTTGCCCAGTGTTCATGCTTTCTTTGTGGCTAATCCCAAATAGCTAGAGTACATAATGTGTTGTTGAAATAATTTACATGCATTGCATTGTTCATGGTTTGGCATACTGAAGTGGTATTTCCCTTTGGAGAATTCTTGGATTGACTTGGCACATGCTTACACATGTTTATGACTGAAAATTCCACTATGCCTTGATGATCTTTGAATCTCGGAATAGTCATATCATTTTCATGCCTGATTCAATGTTACTTTGTCGCTCTGCATGATTATGACTGTTATTGCTCTCTAGTTGGTCGCTTCCCAGTCTTTTGCTAGCCTTCGCTCGCACTAAGCGGATCTCTGCTTGTGCATCCAAAATCCTTGAAACCAGTTTTTCCAAATGAGTCCACCATACCTTCCTATGTGGTATTTACCGGCCGTCCTAACGAAGACTTTCTTGTACCATCTCGAAATTATTCAAAAGCATTCCTGTTTTGTGCCTCTGTTTTAGCTCATGAGGAAGTAGTAGGTAATTCATGACCGTCTTATGTTAGACATGTTTTATTCCGGGATTGCATGTCTAATCTGCAAACCCCAATACGAGGAGGGACTGGCATGAGTGCGCTCATCTCACAAAAGATAATCACAACCAACAAACCCTCCTTCACGCTTTGTTTATGAGAAATCAGAAAACTTTGGCAGTGATAAACAAAGGAGATTAAGGGGATGTGATCGTCTCCATCTTGGGAGCCGTTCCTCGAAACATGTCTAGCGTAAGAGGCAATTGAGTTGTCTACTAGCATTCGTTGACAAAGCATGCACCTCCCAAAACACTTTTTTATCTTTGTTTTCAAAACCAAGAGCTCTGGCACAAGTTTAGTCTTTGCTTCCTTCCACGGGTTTTCAACCTTTCCATCAAACTCCACGTTTCGAGAGTCTCCACCTTCTTTCTTCAAAGCACCAACTAGGAGAGCATAATTGTCATTCTAAGTGTAATGTGCATTGTCCCAAAGTATTACATTGTCTTTTGCATGATTGTGGTATTATTTATTCTAAAGTTCTTAGTTCTAGTCTCCTTTAAAACTCCAGAGGAGCTTCTGCATTTATGTTTTGCTTCACTCATGGAGGCTAGCGAAATACCACTCTAGTATGTTCAAACTTTGTGCATTGTAATCTTGTCTTGATTTTCAGTAGCATATTATTTGCTTTTAGTTGTTTGAGATTGATCACTTGAAAGAAGGATTTCTTCGTGCATTGTCCTCATAGCATTGTTTTGATACTTGCTAAATTCTTTTCGTAGTACAGTCTTATATACATTTATTGAAGCAAAAGATTTTGTCAAAGTTTTCTTTGTCGCGTTCAGTTCGTTGTACTGAATTGCTTGAGGACAAGCAATATGCTAAGCTTGGGGGGGTTGGTACGTCTCAAACGTATCTACTTTTACAAACACTTTTGCTATTGTTTTGCCCTCATTCTTGCATGATTTGGACGAAACTAACCCGGACTAACGTTGTTTTCAGCAGAGCTGTCTGTATGGTTTTATTGTGCGCAGGAAAATGGATTTTTGGACGTCCCGGAAAATCCCCAGAAAAATACCAGAAAATCCACGTACCCGAAGGAGCCCTCTGGCCGCCTGGGGCCTCCCCCCTCCTCTGGTGCCCTACTGATGCTCCTATTTATTCCCGTGACGCGAAAAACCCCAGAACAGATGTCGTTTTCCCAATTCTCGTCGCGGAGCCGCCGCCACCCTCTGTTCTTCTCCGGGAGGGCTAATCTGGAGGCTGTTTTGGCCTCCGGTGAGGGGAGATCATCGCCATCGTCATCGTCATCACCACTCCATCCTCCCTCCATGACTTCTGCATCCATGTGTGAGTAATTCCCTGCTGTAGGCAAAGGGGATGGTAGGGATTGGATGAGTTATATCATGTAATAGTTTATCAGATTGCTGGGGGCATGTTGCCTTTCATCTAGATTGGTGTTTATCATCTTTGCTTCAACTTGTTGTTCTCAATGCTTGTCACTTTGGGCCCGAGTGCCTTGATTTCAGATCTGAACCCTTTATGTTTTCATGAATATATTTGTGTTCTTGATCCTATCTATGAGTTGTTTGCACCTGTTATGGTCCGGAACCGTTGATCCCAAAGGTGAAAGTTTGGGACACCAAAGGGGATGGATTATAATTTGGGGATTCCATGTATCCATTGATTGTTAATGCTTTGTTCCGGTGCTCTTTGACAGGAGCACATTAATCTCCATAAGTTCCTTTTGGCCCCGTTCGTAGCGGGATGGTAGGACAAAATATGTTGTGCAAGTTCTTATTGCAAGCACGTACAACTACCTGTGGGATACATGCCTGATGTTTGATTTATGCCTAGATGATCTTTGCTTTTCTGTGTGCCTTGCCCCAAGTTTATTACATGATGTGTCTTATCCATGCAGCGCCCAACCATCCATCTCCCTAGCCTACAGTGTTTCAATTCTGCTGGTTACTAGTTGTTTACTTTTGCTGTTACCATTACCGTTGCTATCGTCACTACTACCATTATCGCAGTTGCTATTAATATCTTGTTGCAAGTAAGTGTATCTCAGGTGCGGTGGAACTGACAACTCCACCGTTAAAGCTTGTGGATATACTTTGAGTCCCCTTGAGTCAAATCAATAAACTGGGTTATCTTACCCGCGAAGACTATCTCGATCCCCTGCAGTTGTGGGTTATCATATTGCGATGTTGGATACATGTCAGATCCCCATAACGCCAGATCGCAGACTGGCTTTGTCTTCTTACATGGAGGTACGACCTTCTTTTGGAAGTCGACAAAGCAAACCTTAGAGGCTACGTCCACTAATCATTCAGAGATAATCGCTTTGTACGAAGCATCACGGGAATGTGTATGGCTTCGAAGGATGGTGAACTCTGTCCAGAGTTCTAGTGGGATTGGTTCACTGGAATTACCCACCATTATCTACAAGGATAATGCTGCTTGTATTCTACAAATGCAGACATGTTATATTAAGAGCAATATTACAAAGCATATTGCTCCTAAGCTATTTTATCCCCATGAACTACAAAAGGATGGGGAAATAAGTATTTTGCAAACGAAGTCATGTGATAACCTCGCTGATTTGTTTATCAAGTCCTTACCAAGTTCTTTGTTCGATAAATATGTGAAGGGAATTGGTATGAGGAGACTTCGTGATTTGCAAAATTTAGGGGGAGAAACCCCCTAGATTATAACCTGTTGAAGATCATTAGATTTTCGGTATTGCACTCTTTTTCTTTATGAGTTTTCCTGATGGTTTCTCATTTAAGGTTTTAATGAGGCAATAGTAGTACAAGCATGGACAATATATGTCGTTTCTCCTTATTTTCCCATCGGGTTTTTAAAAGGAGTTTTTCAGGGCATATTGTATATTTCTTCTCAATTTTTTCCACAGGGTTTTTGGGGAAGATGATTCCAAGGATGATCGGTTGCAAGGACAAGCAAGGATTAGGGGAAGTGTTAGGATTTATTTAATCTATATAATTAGGAAATAATCCTCTACTTGTAAATCCGCATGTGCGGTTATTTGCTTGGCAACCGTACGTCGGTTTCTCGCGCCCCCACGCTCTCCACGATCGAACGTGACCCTTCCTCATGTCCTTTCCCTTGTATATAAACTCTGATATGATTGGAATAAAGAATTAGTTGCTATCAATCCTTTCCATTTACAACACGTCCAACCGGCGCCTAGCAGCTAGTATTTTCTTTTGGTATTCTCAAGTTTCATAGAGACCCTGGATGGTGGTATGGCCACGTGCTTTGAAATACGTACTGTATTAGATTATTTGATTTGAAAATGGAGGCGCAACAACTAACATGGAAAGGTACGACGTTTACCCGTTTGTCCATTTTTATTTATTTGAGTTGAGTTGTCCATCGTTTTCAATTCGTTTGGTCATCGACCTTTTCGTACCGACTATTTGCTCGTATTTTATATATCCTGACCTAAACTTCCACATCGATGGTACGCGAAAGCTCAAAATATAGCAAAAGCAGCACTTCCAAAAGGCGAAAGAAACTTTACGATGCTGCTGATTAAACACATTGTCATGCCTGCCTGATTTAGTATACAAAAAATATGCAAGTAATTACCACTACTAATCAGGTGAAACCACACAAGTAAGATCGACGAATGATGATCAAGCAGCCACTCAACATGATGACATGAACACGTACTACATCACTATCCGGTAATCATGAAGTTAAATTCTCTCTGTAACAATTCTCCGGTCACCTGCTGCGAACGATTTGATGCCACGTACGTACTGACTGGTCAGTCTCAGTATCTGATATCGATTTGCCTTACTCCGTCTTCTCCTCTGTCACTGTCAGTGCACCGGACTGCACCGTGTCGGCGACCGGCGCGTCTTTCCTGCGGCGCAGCTCGCCGACGAGCCTCCTCAGGGCGGCCGAGGCGCCCGCGCCGTCGCAGCCCATGAACACCTCGCCGATGTCGGCCGGCGTGATGCGCACGTCGGCTGCCAGCAGGCCCTCGGCCTCGGCCATGAGGTCGTCCACCGCCGCGCCGGGCTCCTCGTCGGGGTCCTCGCCGACGCCCAGGTAGTTCTTTGCGAGCACGCGGAGCGCGGCGGGCGTGCAGTAGCCCAGCTCGATCTTGCGGTCCATGCGGCCCGGGCGGAGCAGCGCCGGGTCCAGCCGCTCCGGGTGGTTGGTGGTGAAGATCATGAGCCGCTCGCCGACGCAGGACGACCACAGCCCGTCCACGAAGTTGAGCACCCCGGAGAGGCTTATGGATTCTCGGCCGATCGCCGCCATGGCCGCCGCGGCGGCCGGGGACAGCATGGCCAGCTGCGCGTTGTCCTCGTCGGCGCTGGGGTTCTTCTTGCGGTCGGAGAGGTCGAGGGAGCAGTCGATGTCCTCCACGACCACCACGGACTTGGGCGTGGTGGAGACGAGCAGGCGGCGGAGGTGGGAGTTGGTGGGCACCGTGGTGAGCTCAAGGTCGTAGACGTCGAACTCGAGGAGGTTGGCGATGGCCGCCACGAGGCTGGTCTTGCCGGTGCCGGGCGGGCCGTGGAGCAGGTACCCGCGCTTCCAGGCGCGTCCGACGCGCGCGTAGTGCTCCCGGCGGGCGGCGAAGCGCAGCAGGTCGGCGCGGATCTCCTCGCGGAGCGCCGGGTCGACGGCGAGCGTGTCGAAGGTGGAGGGGTGGGCGAAGGTGTGGGAGGTCCAGAGGCGGTGGTGGTCGTCGCCGGGCGCGGCGGCGCGGTTGGTGTAGAGCCTGCGCTCCCGCGACTTGAGCCGCATGCGTGTGGCCTCGTCGATGACGTGCGGGATGTAGCGGTCGTGCACGAACTCGCGGTGCTGGCGCGGGAACTGGAGCTCGAGGCTGCGGTGGTCCCCGCCGGCGCCGCCGCCGCGGGAGCCGAACACGTTGTACGGGTTGTGGCCGCCGCCGCGGTCGACGGGGCGGGCGGTGGAGGTCCATTTCACGCGTACGCCCTGGAAGGTGTCGTGCGCGGTGTGGGCGTCCGGGAGGGAGGCGACGGCGCGGTCCGCCTGGCGCGGCTTGTAGAGGCGCACGGCGGGGGCGGAGGCGAGGCAGCGCGAGCCGAGGTAGAGCTGCGCGGCGTCGTAGAGGTCGTTGGTGGCGCCGGAGCTGGCGCCGTCGGCCTCGTCGATGAGGATGGTGGCCGTGGGGGCCCGGAACGCGGCGGCGAGGCGCGCGAGCAGGCGGCGCAGCCACAGCTCGGCCTCCGGCGGCACGAAGTCCCGCATGGCCGTCCGGAACACCATGACGGTGGCGATCAGCGAGCCCACCGAGCGCCAGTCCAGGAACATCTCCATGGCCGCCGCCTCGTCGGTGCGTGTCGGTCTGTCTGTCACCGTTGCTGGTGTGGGTGCGCGCTCTGGGTGGAGGTGGAGACGGGAGTGGTGGAGTGGAGTGGGACGAGGAGGAGGAGGAGGTGGGGGTGGGGTTTTATAGGTGGCGAGGGAGACGACGGATTGGCGGGATGTGGAAAGCTGGGGAGGTGAGGTGGCTCGTACGACGGGGCGGCGGCGCTTTTGCATTCTTGGCCTCTTCCCCGGCGGCGAAATTCGCCGAGTCCTTTCTCTGGGTGACACGAGTCCAACGGCACGCCGCACGTTCGCTGGCGAGGTCGATGATTCGCTCACGGAAAAATAGTCGGTCGCTCGTTGCCTTCCCACTGCGCGCACACTACAATCATATTGGCGACTAAGGTCATGTACATAAGACTGTTTTATCTTAATCGTTGCCACATAATTTAAATATGATAAAAAAAATGCTATACAATGGATTATATCTTAACTTAGCTATAATAACTAGAGATTCTTAAATTTGTGATGAGAGAATTATTGCTAAGAATTACTAAGAGGTGATCTCTTAGCTAAGAGAAGGCAAAGCCTTTTTTTTCAATTTCTCTCTCCTCCACATCAGCATGATAAGACTAAGATAGCATCATTGTACATGCCATAAGGAACGGACCGAAAAAAGGCTAAAGTAATTAAACCACATCAGCTAGATGACAGTCGACTGGAAAGTAGAATTTGCTTCAATAGATTTCAACCACGGAGGAGGAAGGTTGTCGGTTTGTTGGAAAAATGTCTATTTTAGAAGTGTGGGATGCCGTTCATGGAAGAAGCATCGCCCCAATGTCCATTTTTTTTCTTTTTTCTTTTGGAAAAGGAGGCTTACCATCTTGTTAAACGAAATAAATCTGTTTGATACATTTTAAGCCACAAGAAAATCATGGCCACAACCAGAAAAAACAGAAATAGAAGCATATGGCCTATTCTATTATTAGACCGCTATTCAAACCGGTTGTAAGTAGTCTGTGCTAGCGTCTCCTAGCGGCTGCATCCAATATGTAAAAGCTCATTCGCTTTCGCAGTGCTGAGTAATGATCACATACGGATCAACCCCGACGCCTGAAGATAACCTGCAAGAAATTTTTGATATTCAACCTGTTAAAAATAACATCACTTCGACATAATCATAGAGCCCAAATTAATGCACACACTCCAACTCGAATATGCGCCGCTATATTGGACTCTACCCCACTCAACCAATGTCCATCTTAATAACGGGGATCCATGTTCCTTGGAGAGATGATCGATTATGTCGACAATCATAACATCGGGGAGATCGGTGGGACGATCGGGCGGCAAGGCAGTTGTTGTAGCACCATCAACCACAGGCGGAAGAGGGAAGACGATCCATCTCCAATCATGGGACGATTGTGGGAAAATCTGTCCGGGAGGTTGAAGATGGCCTTCAATCGATCCTAAATATGATAGAATAAAAACCAATGAAATCTCAAATCTTTCATGTAGCCACACCCAAAATAAACTTTAAATGCATACTTCAAGTCTGAATTGAACCCTAACCTTGAAACATTTGAGATTTGATGTTGGCATCGGCACTGATGGCGCGCCAAACACCCTTGTAGTAGTAGGAGCGACACAGGAGGACAACCACCTTGTCGAAGAGGCCGAGCCTAAGAGAAACAACGAAACATTGAAGTGAATGGAGCGATCTTTCATTGATAATGACTACATAATTTATGTCTCCTGAACAATCGTGATTACCCATCCCCTATTTTCTCGCCTCCTATAAGTCGTTGACACATTTCAATCTAGGCCACTGATTGCCATGCTCTAGTGCCTGATCAAGACGTACGCCATGGTCACGTTGAAGCAGTGACTCAAGATCGTTAGGGAGTTTTGAGCTAGGCGTGATGCTTGATCCGCAGCTGGCCTGTCTCTGGACTTGGCAGAGCCGAAGGATGACGAGGAGGAGGAGGAGGAGGATAAGCAGGAGCAGGATGCGGCCATGACGAACGTGAAGCCGAAGGAGTAGATCGTAAGTTTCATTATGCCCGACGCATTGGTGAAGGTCAAGGTGCCGAAGCAGTAGGCCATCCTCGAATCCATCAAGTCGTAGTCGAAGGTGGAAGTCAACCGCCGCTACCTCCGTTAGCGGAAGACGGAGATCAACAAGATGTTCACTGATCTAGAGTTTGACAAGAAGCCGAAGGTGGTGATCCACCTGAAGATAGGGCCGTCCGGTACTGATAACACGGAGATCGTTGCCATCTTCAATGATGAGTAGTGTAAGTTATCTACGTAGTACGTAGATGTTATTTGGCTTGCTTTGCACGCCCTCTGTACCGAAATATAGGTAGCTAATGTACATTAGTTATGTAGTGTACTTTAACTACCCAACGACGGCGTCAAGCTCCAGGCAGCCTAGGCGCTGGCCTGGAGCGTAGGCCAAAACTTCTTCGTATATTGTTGTTATCGTACGTCTTTGGTTGGGTCGTTGACCAGCTTTGCCTCCGTCATTGCAACTACCTATGTTTTTTTTTACGAATACATTACCTATGTTTCGATACAGAGGAAATATGAATTTGAGGTATCAAACATAAAGTATTTGATTGCAGCTAAGGAAAAATAAAAGATGCTCTACGTAACGCTTAATTTGACTGACGGTAAACCGCGAGTGTGTCCAATAATAGAGTTGGGTCCTCCGAGGATAACTAAACATTGCACCGTCGATCGTGCACTCGTGCCTCGGTGCTTCCCTTTCTACTTGCTGCCTTTTGCTTTGTGGATGAAAGCTCAAAGCGACATGATGGTTTACAGAGAGATTCTTTCAAGGCCGTGAACAAACCAGGACAAAGCTCCTGCTAGTGGACTGGAGAGTGGAGAGCAACTGAGGTAGGTAGGTAGGTGCCCCCACGGCGCCACCGCACGAACAGCGACGGCGTGACGGCGACCGGCGGCTGCACCGCACTGTGCCGAATCCGGCAAGAGCCCGGCGCAATCTCCTCTCTCGCTGGGACAGAGACGCCGGCCGGGACGGCAAATGTTTCTCGGTCGGCGTCTTGGACGGGGCATAGTGCTTTCCGAAATGTAGCACGATTTTTGTAGATCTAGGCCGATCGATTTGAGCAGGACGTGCATGAAAGCTAGCAGGGTTTGCTCGTCGGTACGTAAGCTAGCATGACCGTCCGTTATGATTTTGCATATCAACCGAATGTTTCACGCATTCGACCTATTCTAGAATACATCCGAGTAACTCTAGCATACATGTCATATACCTGTCATCCCGTCGTCAGCTCGTATATATATGCATGTTTTTAGTAAACGGGCGGAATTTTGTATCAGAATAGAATCGTCCTTTTTTTATCCGTAAAATATTTGCGGACGGCTCGCAAAACATCATTTCGTCTGGTATATCTACCGGTTGCTCGACGTTTTAGGGTTCTTGTCTCCCATTTATTCCTCTCCCTGCCGCCGCAATTTTCTCATCTCCAGTGTTTACTGCTCAACTCCGACGAGAAATTCCATGGCGTTCGATGAGGGAGCAGGTCCCAACCGTGGTGCAAATAGAGTGTCGACCGAAGGAAGTGCGGATGGCGGGGCCGACGGCTCCAGGGAGCAAAGCTGGTTCTTCATCCACGTTGATAGCGACGAAGAAATCAAGCGCATGAGGATGTGCGCCGCGGAGCTCGGCGAACAGCTTGCACCGTTAACCACGCAGTGGTGTAGTGTCGAGGAGGCTCTCCACGCCGCCAACTTTGCGGTAGTTATCAGCCAATGGGGTGCGCAAGAACGCCGCACCGCCAACTTCGCGGTAGTTATCGATCAAGAGGGCACACATGAACGGCGCGCCGCCACCAAGGCTCATTATGACGCTGTGCATCGCCGTCGTCCCCAAGCCGTCCCCAAGCCGTGAGATCACCTCTTCCTCGACGGCCTATCTACTACCCGGCGACCAAATATCTTCGACTAACTCTGTGTACCACGAAGAAATTTTAATTCAAATATGTAATGTGTTGTTTGAGGATGCAGTACATGTTTCGTCGAAGCAAATTTCGTACTGCATATCCGATTTGCGGCTCCCCGTAAATTATATGTAGCATACCTATGTTTAGTGTATATGCTAGAGTTGCTCTCACCACTTATCTTCGCTCAAAATAATCGCAGACCCGGGAGCTAATGCCGAACTAGGGGTGAAAGGTCTGGATTTTTACTCCTCCTACCCTGGTTGCTGCACCATGATATGGGTGATTGGTTATGTTTTGAACATGGTCGATCGCATGACTGAATATTCGGTGGGCACCATGGCGGTGGTGTTGGCTCCCTTCCTGGTCGTGTGGGCGGCAAGAGGTGGAGCGGTGGATGGTCCGGTCGAAATTCCCCAGTATCTTCGTCCCTATCTGGATATGAAGTTCTGGAGCCATTACGCCTGTCCCTACGGCTTCATGGTGGCATGAAAGAGTTGTCGGGCGAAATCTTAGCGCTTTATTGTCGACGATGCCACGGCAACAACACTTGCGGGTGTCTTTTTTGTTTGTTTTGAAGACGTCATCTTGGTGCTTGTTTTTGTGGCAGGGTTTGAGGTGAAAGGCTTTGTCCGTTGGATTTGCTAACGACATCGCTCAATGTTGTTCTTCCCGGGATGTTGTCGTGGATCTTAGATGTATAAGGTGCGTAGCATGTTGGTGTTTTTAGTTCTTCCTTTGATCTATTCGTGAATCCTGGGATCGACATTGTACGAGGATCTTTTCTTCACCTTATATCGTTTTATTATGTATTTTATGATTTGGTGCTTTGTATATAAAAAGAGGCGAAAGCTTGATTTCCCGTCGAAAAAAAAGTAGAAAGCTTGTTTTGGAATAGTCGCAGAATAACTTTGTACTGAAGAATGTCGTCATTTGGTGACACTGAACGCCATTCTTGTGTTTGTTTTGCACTTTGCCATGCATGCACCCCACTTATTATCGTACGTACGGTCTGCAGACCCATATGGCCGTTGTCTCATCTGTACATATGCGGATGATGATCGATCCATGGGCTTGTTCACTTGAGAGGACGTGTCGTGCCAGAGTGACCGGGGGGCTTGGGACGGTGCGTGGCCCTAACCAGCGTGTCGCTCCCTCCCATTTGGGACGGTGCATGTTCTGGTACTACTCCACCTGGTAGTACGTACCCCTACCTGCTGCTAGCACAACTTTGCTTTGGTCGATGCCTTGCCTGCCCATTTGCAGTGGATAGGCTCATCTCATCTACGGCATCCTTGTTGGTTCTGAGAACATTTCCATGAAGATGTGACATCCAAATCCAAGTGGCGAGGAGGGAGGTCGGAGCAATGAATTTGGTTCGGAAAGCAAACGAGGGCGGCCGGGGTCATTGTCAGGAAAGAGCACCGGAACTCGACAGCGTGGCCAAATCAGGCTTCTGGTATCAATCCCGGCTCGACATATCGATCGCCGTTGCTTTGCTTAAATGCACGTAGTACGAAAAGAAAAGCAAGGATGGAGTACATCACGGCACTCTTCGTCGTTTCTTCCGCCCCTATGGCTATGATCGAATTGTCTACCTCGAAAAAGCAATCTGCCGACGCCCTGAGCTCTGCTAAAATAATATAATGAACGTTGGGTCGGAGGCGCGTGTGTGGGATAACGACGACCAACTGGTTCGGTTTGCTCCAAAGATCCCTCTACTCTCCCTCGCAGGCAGCATGTTACTATATATCTACTGTATATTACTCTCATTATAAAATAATCAAACAGATTGCACGCATTATTCTTTGTATTCTAAACTAACCTTTGGTCCATTCGAGTTTGGGCACCAAGGTGGTGCATGAAGTACGGCTTCGCTTAACACTGTTAACATCAGTTGTACTGTAAATAATTGTCATAGAGTTAAGGTTCCAAACATCCATACCTTATTTTTGTAAATGCTAAGCGATTTCTTTTGAGGGAAAGATCTACTCCCTCCATTCATGAATAAGTGCACATCAGCAAACCCGTGACTTCACGAGAGGCATGATTCCGCCTCTCGTAAAAAAATGTATTTATTTTGCGTAATTTTTTTTGAATTTTTTTGTATCACCAAACTATAAGAAAAACCACGCGAAAACCATAAAGACGAAAACCCAAAAAATCCATCTAAAGATCGAGACCACGTGCACAAAAAGTAAAAATAATAATATCTTGAGGAAACAC
This sequence comes from Bromus sterilis, assembly GCA_950022295.1. NCBI lineage: Eukaryota > Viridiplantae > Streptophyta > Magnoliopsida > Poales > Poaceae > Bromus > Bromus sterilis. Next base: position 38,833,576 of record OX465598.1, read on the forward strand.
TCAGCACGCACATATGACACACTCTTAACCCACCAAAAGTAATCCTTACAGATGCTTCAAATGATACTTTTAATTAGTTGATCTCGCCTCCTCTCCATACAAAAATAAGGTAGCCTACTAACTTTGAGTAGGCCCTAAATAAGCCCAATTTGCTTTGTTGTTTTTTCACGCTCTCACATGCGGGCCTTGCTGGACTTTAAACCCTCTATGCCGCTTCTCCCTCACTGGTGAGATGGGTCGACCCAGTAATGTTGTTTCTCTTCTTTTTACTTTTGCTGTTAATTATTTCCACTTTGTAAATTCCTTTCCATTTTTCTATTTTATTAGATCCCATTTCATTTTGGCTTAGTTTTTCACCAATTTAATATTTTTGGGGTTTTTATGAAACGCTTTTAAAATTGATGAACATATATTTGAACATTTTAAAAATTTCATGAACCATTTTAAATAATTGATAATTTTTCATATGCATGAATATTTAAAGCTAGATATGAACATCTTTTGGAATACATGAACATGAACATCTTTTATATATATCATATTTACTATTCAATTTATTTGAGATGATAATTTGCAATTTAATAAAGGAAAAATGTTTTTATGTTCATATAAAAATATAGATGCATTGATTGGCCGGTTTAGTGGGCGGGATGTTATGTTGGGGCATATAGGAGCTACCTTGGTGAGCGTCGTGATTTAGAGACCGGTCTCGATGAAGCCCGGTATTTGTGAAAAAGGTAAAAAAACGCTATTTCTAAGGTTTAAGGATTTTTCATTTTTTTTTGCACAGATACATGTAGTTGCTTTTAAATGTGCGTAATTTCATAGAGCGCAAAAAGACAAAAATCTGGCCCAAAAACAATAAAATAAATCCCCATTTTATAAATATATTTATGTTTTTCGTGTACACCACAAATAAAAATGTATATTACTGAAAATGTATATGCACATACTACACATTTGTGGGTATATGTTTTTTTTAGAATTTCTTAAGGTGTATAAAATCAATCTTCCTGCTAAAACAAATAAAGAGCTACATGAAGACCGAGCATTAAAAATGATTATTTCTAACTTGGTGTATTCGCTTTTTAGCAGGAAAAACTTCTGATATGTTCATCAATTATCATGACAGTACATATAACAACAAAAGTAACAAAACTTAGAGATATTCGATTCTACACATGGAAACATATGCTCCTGGTTTATAAAAATGAGGAAGCTCTTTATTGTGTCTTCAGAAAGCCATTGCCACATCGCCTTGTTGAGCAGAATATACACGTTAAACAAACTAGAAAAATACCTAAACACGAAGAAAGAGCCTTCCCGCTGGCAAAAGGTTGGGATCTATCATACCTTCATCTCCCTAAGGCCAGATCGGCGACGGCGACCATGATGCACAAGAGGCACGAAAACCCTAGTTGAGGATTCACACGTAGAGGAGGAGAAAAATACTAGTTGAGATCTGAAATGTCTGAACCCATGGGGGAGGTTATCTTTGGAGGGTAAACTATGCGTATTTGGGATCTTCATGCTTCATAGTTAGAACCTCTAAGGGGACCGAACATGTTGGACTTGAGTAGGTTGGAAAATCACATTAAGTATTCGTATATATGTCAGTTAAAGGGACTAAAAATCAATTAAAGTATTTTAAATTCAAAATTGGAAAATGGGGGGGGGGGGGGTATTCCTATGCATTGTGCATGGTTTACTTAAAAATAGAGTGAATAACCAATAACCAAGATTTCACTATAGATTCTATATATATATATATATATATATATATAGCGGATCCTATGGTAACTGCCTAGATTTATATATAGAGTATTATTGAACAACCCAAATATCTCTCCTTTTATCATCTTTAATGCTTGCTCTAGGTACAAGCACGATAAGAAGCTTAACAGGAAATAGGCTGATAAAAACATGAAAGAGGAAAAGAGAGCAGAGAACTAACCGAACAAAATTCATTTGGTTCGTTCAACAAGTATTATTTCATAGAATAAACAAACAAAATTAACTTTGTACTGAATATATGATCCAGAGGCTGCATGTGCATGTAACGCTAAGGAAACCCCCAAAACTATCAAGGTCGTCAAGGACTAAAAGCTATCACATTACTTAATTAGTCTACACGCACTCAACTGAAGCCTCCAAAACTATGTAGTAGACGCTCGTCGCATCAAGCACTAATTGAGAGTTTGAGAGTGAATTAGCTAGTTATTCACGGCGACCTTGTCGCAGGACGGGCAGTTGTTCACCATCGTCGCGGTCCTGGGAGACGGGCTGAAGAGCTTCGAGCTCGCCGCCGACCGCTGCAGCTCCATGAGCTCGCGCTTGAGCCGCTGGTTCTCGTCGGTCAGGCTCTCGCACCACCGCTTCAGGAACTCGCAGTCCACCTCCGTCTGCTTCAGCTTCGTTCTGTTTTCCATTTGGATGCAAACATTTCAGAACAACATTTCAACTGAATTACTGATGGCCTAGATTGATTACTGCTTGGTACTACGTACCTGGCTCTTCTGTTTTGGAACCACACTTCCACCTGCCGGGAGCTCAGGTTCAGCCGCCGCGCCAGCTCCTGCTTCTCAACCTGCATGCGCGAAAAGCACGTCAAGAACACAATCTTTTGGGTAGCAATTGCTTGAGAAAGCATGTATGGTTGCATACGTACATGAGAAAGTATGTTGTTGGCACGGAAGCTGTCCTCCAGCAGGGCGCACTGCTCGTTGGTGAGCCGGAGCTTCTTCCTCCCGCCCCCGGCGACGCCTCCGTCGCTCAGACATGGACCGTTCGACGAGGACGATCGGCCATCTTCGTCGCCGATCTTTGACCTCTCCCTCGCACCTTTCCCTCCGGCCATCTTTCTCGCCGCTTGTTGGTCTCGATCGCGCTCTTCTTTTCCGTGCCGCGGGAACAGCGCGTCGAGCCTAACCGGATGATCATCGGGGCGCCGCTCGGCGTCATGGGCACGCCATGAAGCGCCGCCGCCCGTCGCTAGGCCAAGCCATGCACCCATGTCCTCCTGCCGCTCCATGGCGCTGGGCTGGGCTCTCGTACGTAGGTAGGGTAGGTTTGCGCCGCTATATACGCGGGCAGGATTGCGGAGGAAGCTTTGTATAATGGGGAAGAAGGAGCAAGCTTCTTTTATAGGCAGCTTGATTTGTACTCCTAGGCTCTCGACCTGTACCTGGGAAGCAACAGTGCCGGGGAGGAAGAGGTCAGTTTCGTGTGTGTTGGATTGAAGACGACAGTAACGCTGGTGGTAATTATAGGGGTTTGACGTTTGTTTTTGCTTGCGTACGAATCAGATCAGTGAGTAGTTGATGGACACTATTATGGTTGGACTGATTGAAAAGACAGCATCGGTTATCGAAATCTATTTCACATTACTTTTCTTGTTTGTTCGTTTGTTTGTTTCAAACGGAGATACTCCTAGATAGCTATTAGTGTGCTTGTGAAACCGACGGCATCATCTTAATAAGTTTCCAATAACTTCGGTCGCCGTTGAGGTGCAACGTACGCAGACGCGCGGTGGGTGCGGAGGTGGCCGGGTTTGCTCAAGTGCGACACGTTCTCTGCCATTCTTGTAGACCAAGCATGCATGCAGTCAGAGTCAGGATCACTAGCTCATGCTAATTATGTGGAAAGTATAGTACTGTACTACTACTGTATTAGTATTATACTATTAACATCAACCATCCCCTCAAAAAATTTCTAACATCAACCATGTTCTTGGACTTTTGGGACAAGGGGTTTTGCAGATCACGCCGGAGTCTCACTAAACTCGCTCGAACACGTACGTACTTGTGCAGTAAGCAGCTACGCATGCATGGCCACATTTGTACGTGGGGCATCCGAAATTTCCACGATGATACGATGGATGCGATGGGTTCGTTCAATGCATCTCCGAGGAAACATCTATCGCGATGTAACCTGATCGATCTGGACGTGCACGTTCGCCTGTGCTCCGCTCCGGTACACGGTGTCGGTGTGTCTATCCCCCGGCGGCGTGCCGCATCGGCTGAGGATTGGAACAAAATCCGAGCGGCGATCTCGGAAGCTTTTGACCGGCCGGCACGCCGTTGTCACGATGGCGATGGCTGAGATCTCCTCCTCGGTTTTTGTCTGGAGGAAAGGGCATTGTTTATTTTTTGTTCTTGCGGTCAAAAAAGAGGCAGTGTTCACCAGAACCTACCTGGATGCTCGCTTGATGGGCAAGCTACTAGCATCAATCCTGTCAATAATGTTCCTTGACCAGGTACTCCTCCTAGTCTTATTACTCATGGCGTACTATACGTCCATACTATACAGTACTGATTAAATTGCTTGACCTGGTAACTGGCGAACTACTACCACTAATTACTGCTCACTCTGCTTCAAGAACCCGTCAAATACATTCAAGGCGATGATGCGTGCGTGCGTTCCAATCGTCCACCTGCTTTAGAAGCTCGACAGCAGTTTTAACCATGAATATTAGAGCATCTGGTCGCCGATGGCCGAGAAGCAGTCTACGTAGGGGGGAAATGGGCTCGCGGGTTTACTACACAGCCCCGTTGGAAGAAGTCTACTTCTGGATGGATATTCTCCGTTAAATATGTATTGGGATCTTATGAAAAGATCGGCACGTTTTCCGTGGCCAACATAAGTGTTACGGTATGTTTTTCTTAACGGAACTTCGCCAGAGGGCGATTTGGTGGAGTCGTGCCTCATGACCACTCCTCTATATTCAACTCCTACGATTTGCATGTCTTTGCCTAGCTAGGAACCATTTCTAGTACCACCCTAATGTTATAAAATGTCTTTAAACAGTTTTAGCAAGGTGGCCATAAGTACTCCCTCCAATCCTATTTTACTTCGCGTATAAAATTTATATGAAGTCAAACTACGTAAAATTTAATGATATTAATATTAAAAATACCAACATCTACAAAACTAAAGTTACACAAAATTTATGATGCATCCAATGATGTTGGTTTTGTATTATTCTTTCTTCGATCCATAATAAGTGTCGCTTGTGGATCGGAGGGAGTAACATTTATCAAATTTTTATCAAGTTTAACTTCTAACAAGTCATATATACAAAGTAAAACAAGATCGAAGGGGGTACGAAACAATCATAATAATCGTTGGTACAGGGTTCAAGGCTCACCAGGTCTAGCGGAGTTCTCATATCAGCCTCAACCTGCACAATTATTGAAATCCGCTTTAAATCAAGTCCACGAACCATTAAATTTGAAGAATTGGGTGGCACTGATATAGAACAAGCTACAAACCCAACCGTGTGGGAAGGAAAGTTTTAGACCGTTTCTTTTTTTCGTGCCAAGTCATATCGAGCACGTTTGGTTGTCTGCATACAACCCAACTAGGTCATGGAGAGAACAAATGGGCATGTTTGATTGCGTGCACACACTATTGAGCCTACATCGCATGGAACTTCAAATATTTCTATGCCAAGCCCGCTGGAAACAGAGGAATCGACAATTCCAGCCAGCCATGTTGAGTGGAGTGCAAGTGGGTGGATCCCCTCGCACGCGCTGAGCCATGATCGGAAACCGCCGTTGTTTTCCGAAGCCTCATCATAACTTTCCCAATGAACGTGTACAAATATAACGATGGATTTCCTAGGTTCTATATTCCCCGTGTAATCTTCGCCATCCCCCTGGGTTCCCGTGCATCCAAACGAGGCCTAATAGGTCGGCACATGTTCCCCTTATCCATTCCATTAAGGGCATCACCGACGGCGCTTAAGCAGCAATTAGAAAAAATATATTACGCGTCAGCGTCTGCCTAGAGTCCTAGCCTCCAACGCCTCTACATGAGCGCTACCTTCGATCTAGGTTGGTATGTGTGGGTGAAAAATCTAGAGCGCTCAATGACTTATCTAGCATTGGTGTCGTTGATTTTTCCACGTTCGCACTGGAATAGCTGAAAACAACTGGGATTCAGATCCTAGCGCCCGCTCGTGGCGCCTGCGTTGTAGATGCCCTAACCGGCGCATACCCATACGGCACCTGCACTTAGGACGTGTTTGGTTGCTCGCATATAACGCAAACAGGCCCGCGCGGGAAGATTTTGACCTGTTTGGTTGTCTGCGTTCACTGTTTGGCCCGCATTGCACGAACCTCAAAGCACCTTCCAGCTAGGCCCACTGGGAACGGCCGAATCGGCACTCTCTAGCCAGCCAGGCTGAGTGAAACCATCGAGGGGATGCAACGCGAAATTGAGTGGGGATGGCAGGAGATGAAAATCGGCGGAGGCGCGAAGGCGCCGAATCTAGCCTCACCCCCACTCACTCGCTCACCACTAGAGCTCAGACAAAGACCTCTGCTCTTAGCTCCGGCGGTGGTGACGACTCAGATCTGCGCAAGCGACAACGGTGGACGAGGATGATGCGGGAGCAACACTCTTCGGTAAGTGGAGCTGCTCCTCACCTTCCTATTGGCCATCGTTTGGTCCTCTTCGACTCATACATGCCCCCCCCCTTCGTCTCCAAACCCGGTAAGCACCATGGATCCCCCTCCCTCCTTTTTTAGGTCGGGTGTTAGGAAAGGTAGGATCGATTTTCCCATTATTGAACACACCCTCCATTTCGACTAGGCTATGCAAGCACGGATTCAGCTAGTAGTTCAAGCATCAACACTCATAGTTGTGATTTCAGGCATGGGTCATGTTGATCTAGGAGAGAGCTATTTTTCATCGTCATTAGCGTCACATAGCTAATGCTCCAATGTTCCCCCGGGATCGGGAGAAGATTGTCAATTTGAACTACATCTGCAACTGCAACAACACCGAGGCTCTGTGGATGCTTCAAATGAGTAGAGCGCCTTTTGTCAGGCTTGTGGGGTCTTTCAAGACCAGAGGGCTACTTCAAGATAGCGTCAATGCCACCGTGGATGAGCAAGTGACCATGTTCGTCCATGTTGTTGGTCATAGCCAGAGGATGATGGTTATACACAGTATGTTCAGGAGATCAATGGAGACCATTTCCAGGTACTTCAGACAAGTGTTGTACGTTGTTGGTGAACTTAGTGGAGAGATGATCAAGTCACCAACCATCCACACTCCTAGCAAGGTTTGTGGTAGCCAAAGATAGTATCCATACTTCAAGGTGAGCTCTGACAATATGAAGTTCATGCCTTGTATTCTTGTATTGTTCTACTATAACCATGACACCATGGTGTCATACCATTTCAAGATTGCATTGGGGAAATAGATGGTACTCATGTCACTGCAAGAGTGTTGAGGTCACAATCTGCAGCATACAGGGGTAGAAAGCACTACACCAGTCAGAATGTGCTTGTTGCTATTGACTTTCATCTGAAGTTCACATATGTGCTTGCTGACTGGGAAGGATCAACACATGATGCTAACATTCTAACTGACAGCATGAGCCGTCCTGATGGCATCAATATCCCCGACGACAAGTTATACCTAGGAGATGTTGGATATGCTGTTGTACAGGTGTTCTTTCACCCTTCAGGAAAACCAAGTAGCATCGAAACGGGTTCTCCAATAGGAACTATCATACGGCTCCGTAGGAACTATTTAATCTCAGACACTCCAGAGTTACTGTTGAGAGGGCATTTGGATCTCTGAAGAATAGGTAGAATATCCTGGATCATAAGCCATCCCACCCTTTCCCCCACTCAGGTTAAGCTTGTTCTTGCCTGTTGTATTATGCATAATTGGATCCTGCAATGGGGTGTTGATGAACACGTGACGGAGGAGGAGGAAGAGATCGAGCTTGACGATGTTGTCAGCACCGACCATCATGTCGAGGAATTTGACAATGAAGGCTACAAGAACAAAAGGATGGAGTGGGCACAAGAAATGTGGGATAACAGAGGGCAAATGAGGATCTTAAGAAGAAGAAGAAGAAGAGCAGCAACAGAGAGGAACATCAACAACAGAAGAAGACGAAGAACAGCAACAACAGGAGAAGAAGAAGAAGCAGAGCAACAACACAATAAGAAGAGACCGATGATTCATCAACATCGTTGAAATTTCCTCTATTTCTCCACTTATGTGTTGTATTTGAACTTACATTTGTCAGTAGTTATGATTGAAACTATGTTCGTGTGTGGTAAGGTCACCACTAGAGAGAACTGGTGATAGCACAGTTGTGCAGATTACAACCAAACACCATGTGATTTTTGCTCTTGGTGCAACGCAGGCAACCAAACAACGTGTCAATTTTAGTTCCCTCATGAAGCCATCCTCGATGCAGGCAACCATACAACATGCAAATGTTGATTTTTTTTCTGCATTTTCTCAACCAGGTTCTTATGTGGATCGTTCGGAGCATATCCACATTCATGGTTTGACGGAACTAGCAATTGCTTCGTTTTCTCCCATATGTTCTCCATATCTGTTGTGGTGGTTGCTTGTCCTTGTGCCCTTGGTCTGGCAACACCAACTTCTGTGATGGTGGCAACTAGAATTAGGGCTAATCATGGAGTACTTGTAAAAGGTGGAGATGCATTGGAGAGGCCCCAAATGTAAATTACGTGATGGATAAAATAGGGACACTAACACAAGGAAAGGCAGTTGTAACTACTCCAAAGGTTTTCTCTGGAATGGACCTTCGAGATTTCCTCACAGTAGTAGCATCTGCAGAGGTGAGGCAATCTTGATCACAAATTATACTTGCAGTTTTTTTACGAACCTAGAAGCTGCTCTGCTTTTGAATTCATATCATGGCGTTTAAATTATAAAATGTGTTTTGTTGTCCTTATTTGTCATTTCAATATGTAGGTAAAAACATGTTATGGTTTGCTCCTTGCTCAGGATTAGCTACTCTCTGATTGCGTATCCTTATATGATAAAATTAAAATAATACTATGTAAGTTGAAAAATATTTATGTTTTTGTTTTGTACACAGGCAAGAAGTGAGCATCCTCTTGCAAAAGCTGTATTGGAATATGCATTTCATTTACATTTCTTTGGCAAGCTCCCTTCCTCGAAGGATGGCATTGAGCAAAGAAAAGAACAGATATTGTCCCAATGGTTGCTCGAAGTTGAAGATTTCTCTGTTGTGCCTGGCAAAGGAGTTTAAAGTTTGATCAATGAGAAGAAAAGTTTTGGTGAGTCAAGCTACCATTGTCCTTTATCCCTTCTATAGAATACCCCAAACCAGTGGTGTAACTGTAACGTATGCATTGATAAGTGTTTTCGAGTAAAATTGTTGATTATATGTAATGAAAATGTTACCACAGATTGGAAACCGTACCTTGATGAATGAAAATGGGGTGAGCGTTCCCCCAGAAGCTGAAAGTTTTTTGTAGACCTTGAACTGAATGCAAAAACAGGCATTTTGGTGGCATATGACAACAGTTTTGTGGGGTTGATGGGGATAGCTGATCCCCTGAAAAGAGAGGTTGATGTAGTTGTGGAAGGACTAAAAATGATGAGCATTCATCCAGTGATGCTCACAGGTGATAACTGGAGGACCGCACAAGCTGTCGCAAAAGAGGTTCACATTCGATTTACTTATCAATTTTGATCGACCATTTGTCGATTTTTACCACCTCAGCCTCAGGTGCCTAACTGATTTCATTGGGTCATTGTCATTTGTCAGGTTGGCATTGAGGATGTGAGAGCAGAGGTCATGCCCGCCGGTAAAGCCGACGTGGTCCGGTCGCTCCAGGAGGACGAGAGCATAATGGCCATGGTTGGGGACGGCATCAACGACTCCCCGGTCCTCGCAGCGGCGGACGTCGGGATGGCCATCGGCGGAGGAACCGACATTTCCATCGAGGCCGCGGACTACGTGCTGGTGAGGAACAACCTGGAGGATGTGATCACGGCGATCGACCTCTCCAGGAATACCTTCAACCGGATCCGATGGAACTACTTATTCGCCATGGCGCACAATGTGGTCGTCTTCCCGGTGGCCGCTGGGGCGATGTTCCCGCTGACGGGGCTCCAGATGCCGCCGTGGCTGGCCGGTGCCTGCATGGCCTTCTCGTCGGTGAGCGTGGTGTGCTCCTCGCTGCTGTTGAGTAGATACAGAAAACCCAGGCTCACCACTGTGCTGCAGATAACTGTAGAGTAGAGTGTTGGCTTTGTTAATACTGTAAGTCCCCTTCACCATTCTTATAGAAAATAATAGGAAAAAGGCTTCTTGTGTGCTCCATTTCTCATGGTTGCGGTGAATTACTTTTTTGCATTCTTCATAAACGTTCAGGGAGTACCATGAATCCAAGTTCAGTGGTTCGGTGATGATGGCGACTTCTAAAACGTGTGTATGTGGTGTACGCTTTAGTCTTCTGCACCGGTTGTTGGTTTCGATACGTTATGTGGATGGATCGGCGACGATACCGGTTTTAGATATGGAAAATGAAAGCACTTTACATTAATTATCGTGTTTTGTAGGTGTAAGTGGTGGCTTCGGGTGGCTTGATGTATGTTCTTGTCAGACCTTTGTTGAATAAATAAAAATAGTTGCATGAATCGATTGATGAAGAGGCCGAAGGTCTTAACTTCATTTTCAAAAAAAAAGGTGTGTGGTTCTCTTGATTGGGTGTAGCACCAGTTTTTGTTGGTGCACCGGCTTCAATCGTGATTCCTAATCAGTTGCAAATAAACACCAATGAATATTCATGTTCATACTTGCACACAAAAAAATTATAATCTTCGCCTGAATCTTCATTGGTTTGGCCCCTAAGTTTTTTTAATAAAAAGCTATTGCCCGACTTTATAGATAAAGCCATACCGACAAGAGTATAACCACTGCTACTGCAGCAACACAAGTTCACGAGGCTCAACGGGGAGAGCTTAAAAGGTTACGCAAGAAGGAAGGCAGAATACTTAGAGGTAACATACAAGCCAAAGGCCACAATCGAGCATGAAGGCCCTCCAAACACAACTACTGAAGACAAACGCCCGGAGCGAAGACAAAGGCCACCACCAGAGGACATGATTCAAGACGTGGATGCGAGGCAAACTGCCGTCGTCGTCTTCGTACGAGAAATGATAAGATCCATGTCCTCCATGTCGACGCTCCTACTCAAGGGCTTCCAGATCTGTAAAAAGCCAATTAGTTTAAAAATAAGGGAAGCCGGGCATTTGGAAAATACATGTTCAATAGTCATTTTATTCCTGATATTCCAAAGGGCCCAACAAGCAGCAGCAAAGGAAGACCAAAAGAGACGACGAGAACGAATAGACAGGGAGCGAGCTAGTGCCCAAACATCACCAACGGAATCTGAACACCACGAGTTACCCATCCAATCCGTGAAGCAACTCCACATGAACTTAGCAAGGGCACAACGAAAGAAAATGTGTTGAGTGCTTTCGGTCTGTCCACAAATGATGCACAACGCACTCCTTGAGGAATTGCGTTTGTGAATTTTTTCAGAGGATGACAGCTTCCCGCGAAAAGCTTGCCAAAGAAAGACCTTGATCTTTGGGGGGATACAAGCCCGCCAAACAAGGGAAAAGCGAGAGATGAGGGTGCCAGAGACCAGGACCGAGTACAGAGACTTTAACCCAAGTTTGGAGTTACCGCCCACAGATTTTGGAAATTCCAAGCTGGGCAAGTTCTCTTATGGTATGATTTTGCCGTGCGTCTTTCATATGTGGTGAATCATTGGCAAGAGTCCATCATCTGTGCTATGGAGGAGTGGGCTCGGTATGTCTGCTTGGACTTGGTTCTCAGATTTTTGAACTGGAGTGTTTTAGTGTTTGCATGTTTTAATGTTGGGAGCAAATGCACCAAACTTTATGTTGTAGTCAGTATCAGTGATATATCACATCTAAGCTGTGCTATAGGATCTATATATTTGTGCGCATAGGTGTGAGTTCGGATCATTCCCGCACCCTGCGGCGCGCGTGGCGAGGCGAGGCAGACGTCGGCGGAGAAGGAACGCGTGTAAAACTCCTCTTCCTAAGCTTTTAATGCCTAGTGAGGGAGCACCACTTATAAAGATGCTTAACTCTCCCTCTACTAGTAAGGTGGTATTAAACTTTCCCACCATCTCTCATCTACATGTGCTCTTAAAAATTAACTAGGGATTATTGAATTATTTGGGCCTAAGCCCATTTATATAATCAACGATATATTGTGAGACAACTTATTTTTCACACACCATTGTTCCGGAGTACCGCGAAGACATTTTCATTGTTTTGCCGTCTTACTTCTAATGTCACAACATTTTTTATTCTCCTTTTGCACAATTATCAAACATCAGTGTCTCTTGAACACATTCATCAATTCTTTGAGCTTTGGTCGCTTCTTAAAATTATGTAACTTGATGATCACATTGAGGATGCCATTATTTGGAAGCTCACGCCAAGTGGCCATAACACGGTGGCCTCCGCATACTTAGGAAAAGTCTTGGGGATGACGAACTCCCCAATAGAGCAAATGATTTGGAGGTATTGGGAGCCTTTGAAAGTCGTTTTTTTAGGGATTGGAAGTTGTTTTATTTTCTTGGTTGGCATTAATATATAGGATTTGGACCGTGAAAAGATTGGCCAAGCATGGGTAGTCTACCTACGGACCTTGCCCCCTTTGTAAGCGGGAGGTCGAATCTGGGACACATCTTATTACTAATTGCCGCCTCACCTTACTTTTTGGCACTTGGTTAAAGAAAAAGTTTCTTAGACAGACAAGAACTCTATGGAGAGAAAGTAAATGGCTTCCCACACCATGTTGGTCTCTTGGACCATTTGGAACGAGCGAAACGCTAAAGTACTACGTCGCCAATGTTGTTGCTTGACATAGTCATTGCGAAATAATTAGGGGCTCTTTTATTTTGCGAGTAATTGTTCATGCAATTTAAATGGTGGTTGTAACAATATAAGAGTAAATAGCAAAAAACTACCAATATATGGGCTAGGGCTGCGGAAAACTACCGCTTTCCTTAATTTCTCAAAAAACCACCACTTTTTTGGTAACCGTTGGAAAAAAACAAATCTCAAAATGGGTTAATTTAAATGTGGTTTATGACATGTATGATCCACCTATCACGAGTCGTTAGCTTTGACCGTTACGACAGATGGAGCCCACATGCCAGTTTGTTGCATTTCCAAAAAAAATGGCAAAACTATTTTTTGACCCAAAAAATGAAGTTTCTCCGAAGAAAAATATTTTTTACCCAAAATTATATTTTCTGAACCAAAAAACCCAATTTTCCCCGAAATTGTTTTTACCAGTTTTTTCCACAGCCCAAAAAAATCAATTCCCCGTAAATTGTATTTCTTACTAGTTTTTTCGCCCAAACTGTATTTTTTCTAGGGGGTGAGAAATTTTTGGGGGGAAATAATTATTTTTTGGTCGAATTTTTTTCCTCGGGAAAATAATTTCTACAGATTTTTTACTCCAGAATAAGGTTGTTTGTCCGAAAATATTTTTCCGGGATTTTATTTGGTTTTTGAGCCGAAATTATATCTTTTTGGTAAAAATAATTATTTTTGGGTGAATTTTTTCCAGGGAAATAAATGTTTATTTGTTGTCCGAAAATATATTTTTGTGGTAAAAAAAATTGTTTTTGGTGGGACAAAATTGCGTTTTTTTGTTCTGGAAATATATTATTTTGGGTGATATATTTTCGGGAAAGACTTGTGTTTTTGTCCCAAAAAATATATATTTTTGTGTAAAAATATATTTTTTGAGAATGAAATGTGTTTTTTTGTCCGAAAATACTTTTTTTGTACAAAAAAATAATTTTGGGTGGAAAATATTTTTCTTGGGAAAGAAATGTTTTATTTTTTCTGAAAATATATTTTTTTGTCAAAGAAATGTGTTTTTTTGTCCGATAGTATTTTTTTTCTCTTTTTTTAAAATGCAACAGACTGAGATGTGGGCTCTATCTGTCATAACGGTCAAACCTAACTGCTCCTGATAGGTGGGCCACATATGTCATAAGCCACATTAAAATTAAGCCGTTTTGAGATTTAGTTTTTTTGCCAACGATTACCAAAAAAGTGGTAGTTTCTTGAAAAATTAAGAAAAACGGTAGTTTTCCGTAACCCTAGTCTGTAAAGTAGTAGTTTTTTGTTGTTTACTCAATAACACAAACTCTATTCTTTTTTTAATCAATAAATGATGCAAAACTTATGCCTCCGTTTCAAAGAAAAAACATCACAGTTTCTCCTTGGCCCAAATGCAACTAACAACATTTCTTCTTATCTATAACTTTTATAAAGCAACATCGCACTATAAAATTATTTAAATTGTCTATTTCAACATGCAACTTATCCACATTATCAATTTTCCAACCATGCTTAAAAATACAAAACAATTTTACGCCTATTAAATTGAAATTTTCTACTATTATGAACGGTCAAATCTTGCATATTTCTATAAAAACGTCATATTTATTTTATACATCTTATATTCTTTTGTTTAAAAAACAATTTTAATAGATATTTCCCCCACGCAGGATGTATCCACATCATTCCATAAATCTTGAGCACTATAAAAATTATTTTTTAATAGATAATTTTCAATTTCATCCATTTTATACCCTTTTATTTACATAGTACTTCCTCCGTAGAAAAATATAAGAGAGTTCAGATTACAAAAGTAGTGATCTAAACAGCCTTATATTACTTTACAGAGAAAATAGAGTTTATAGAGATTTCTACTGCAACGCGCGAGGATTCTACTAGTTCCTATTGTTTTGCAATACTAAAGTAGCACCTGGCTATTGTGTGATCGATGAACCGGAGTAACAATGGAATTGAAGTCTCATGATCTTGCTTATGTAGTACTCCCTCCATTACCAATTACATGATTTTTATTATTGTACATGTTTACATACACACGTGGAGAAATGGAAGTCATCTAACTTGAAACGGAGGGAGTAACATTTATAACAAACACATATATCCCATTTTTACAAACTCCCTTCAGATCGTTTGTTGACCCGCCCTCCCTCGCCCCCGCGTTGCTCCTCAGGGGCGGCTCCAACCCTAGCCCGCCACCATCCTCCTCTCCCTCCACCTCGTCGCCTCCGGAGGTCACCGTCGGCTCGCCGCACTGCTGCGACGAAGGGGGCGGCGAGAATGGGCACCTCCTTGGATGGAGGGTTGTGGCCTCGAGGCGGCAGCTCCGACCGATGGCGCGTGGTGCACTCTTGTGCGGCGGGAGGCACCGACGGGTACTGGTGGGCGGCCTTCCACGACTGCACGGGCAGCGTGGAGGCCGCGGCCAAAGGTACATCGGCGGCCCCTCGCAGGTCATCAGTCCCCCTTAGAAGAAGGTTCTTCTTCGGGGTGATCTTCTCCGATCTGCGCTGATGCTGGCCCTCGATGGCTGCTGCCGATGTCTCGTGGTGTCGGATGGCCGGATTTGGCATTTGGGTGAGGTTCCAGGGGAAACCCTTGGCCGGCGCGGCGACCCCCAAAGTCGACGCATTGGTGTCGATCCCCTTGGAGGCTTTGGGGTAGACACTCTCCCTCCGCCTCCTCCCTGAGCTTTGGCGAAAGCCGGTAATCCCCTATGATGGGCGCAAGCGGCACCTTGGTGGCGTTCCCCTTCCTGAAGGCGGCTGCCGGGATGTGCTGTTGGCAGTGGAGTCGTGGTGCCTTGCATCCGAAGCATGACGACATGCTCTTCCAGCTTCATCCTGTACGACCTTATTCAAGGTTGTGCTCCTCCGACTGACATCTTTCGACCTATGCTTCGTGCTGCCACGGCTGGCTATGACGCGTATGGTTGTTCTTCCGTTGATCGTGGGTCAGCACCGCTTGCATGTCCTATGGAAGCTTGGAACACCTTGAGTTGGGCTCAGTGCTAGCCTCCTCGCCGGTTGCCAATGCGGCATCCATTGAGCCTGGGTGAATGCGTAGTGACCCTTTGCAAGGGTGGAGCCCGCTCTAGTGTTGTCCAAGCTTGGTCTGTGGCTGCAAACGACGCTCAATGCTTGCACGGTGTGGCCTTCCTTCCGAGCGATTCGTTAGCTAGTTGGTGTTGGCAAAGTACTTGTCGTTGACAACAATTGTGTGTGTCTTGGCTTCTGCTGTTGCCTTGGGTTATTCTTTTTAGTTCCTTGTATCTTTATTTTCGCTTTGCTTCTATCTCCTATGTATGTGATGCTTGTAATCTTGATCGGTTGATGGCTTTGTTAATTTAAAGTCGGGCTAGGTTTAAGCTCTTTTCGGCTCAACTGCCTCCTTTTATCTAAAAAATCGTTTGCTGATCTTGGCAAAAAGATTGACTCTGACATAGTCACTTGAGCTTTGCCTTGCTGATTGTATTGTGATGAACCCACGAGTAATACTACTCCGTACAAGCTTTGCCAAGAAGAAAAAAGCAAGAAAGATGGCAGCGAAGGTTATCCTGAAAGTGATATCGGTGGGATGGGACATCTCATTTATGGGAAAAACCAACCAATTACCTGTTGGCCATGCCCATGCGACGACTTGCAAGCCCTTAATTTTCAAAGTCTTCCATTGACCACACACATCATCACGACTGAGCCGCCTACAAAATCCAGTAACTAGTACGAACCTACACGTCTTCTTGATTCAGGCTTCAGGCCATCATCCATTCTTCTTCCATCCTCCTTGATTCAGGCCACAGGCTTCAACCGAACAATATCGGCTCTCAAGTAGGAGTACTCCGTAAGTTAGAAGCCATGGCGGCCAAACCCGCCACATCATGCTTCACCTTCCTCAAGGAAGCGCTGGCCCTCCCCACGCGGAACCCCAAGCTCTTCGCCCCAATCCTCATCATCCTGGCCGCCATCGCCTTCCTCGTCCCCGCGGTTAACGTCGTCGCCATCCAGCCGCTCGCCTCCGAGATGACGCGCCACCTCATCGATATGCAGAACACCGACCCCTCCAGCGCCGAGTACGCCAGGCTACTGGAGGAGATGCAGCAGGAGGCCAAGGAGCTCGCCCTCATGGCCATCGGTCTCGTGGTCGTCAGCCTGACCCTAGGCTTCGCCAAGCAGATCGTCGCCTTCTTCGCGGCCTCCACGACCTACTCCGGCGACGGCTACTCGCTCGCCGAGCTCCTCCGCAGGGTGACCAAGTGGGAAAACCTGAGGGGCCCTCTTGTCACGGTCGCCCTGGTCACCGCGCTCCAGCTCGCGTCCATGGCGCTCCTCGGCGTCTACCTCGGCAGCGTCATGCGCCACTCGGGGATGGTCTCCTTGCAAGGTATATTGTTCGTCCTCGCCTTCCTAGCCTTCCTCTACTTTGCCGTGGTGGCCATGGTGGGCGTCGCCGTGTCGGTCGCCGATGAGGGGTGCCGCGGCGTGCGCGCGCTCCGGCGGGCGTGGCTGCTCCTGACGCAGGTGCAGAGGAAGGAGGGCGCTGTGCTGGCGGCGGCGATGGTCCTCCTGTCGACCGTGGTGAGCCCGGTGTACGGGCTCGCGCTCTTGTACGCCAATACGAGCGTGGCGGTGGAGCTGTGCCTGCTGTTTGGGTATGCTCTTCTGTCTGGTGCGGTGGAGCTGTTCAACTTCGCGGCGGCCACGGTGTACTGCTGCGAGGCCATGGAGAGCGAGGAGGTGGCTTTTGATGGGTATGCCAAGATACCTTCCGCCGAAGCAAATGTCTGAATGTCTGTCTCATCCTGATCGTGAGAGATAGTACATGTGTAATGAGTCGTATATTTATGGTGGTTGCTCTGCTCTGTGTATGTATGTACGTCCTGGTAACTGGTAAGTATATTTGAATATATAGTTGCAGTATGTTGTGTATAAGTATAGGTCACTAAACTTGCATGTCCTTCCTTCTTATTCTCAAACTGCACATATTTAGGTTATGAAATTTGGATTAGCGAATCAAGACATGTAGGGCTTGTTTGATTCATAGGGTAGGAAAATCATAGGAACAGAAAAAACATAGGATTGCAATGGCATGCCCACTCCAATCCTATAAGATTTTGCTTGCATCAAAGTTTATTTGATTCTATCAAAGGAATTGTAGAAAGAGGTTTGAGTGAATGTTAGGATTCGTATAGAAGTACTACAAAAATTCCTATGGAAAAAAATCCTATAGGAACAATTACTATGAATCAAATGAATAACGTAGAAAAAATCCAATGGGATAAAATCCTATAAGAATCCTATAGAATTCATATGAATCAAACGAGCCCGCAGTGTGTGGAGCTAGAAAGCAACATCGCTGTTACAATCGTTGTCGCGTGAACCATGATCCCATGTGTCATTCGGTGTAATAGCATTGTTGTTACAACAGAGGATCTCAAATAAGTAAGAGAATGATGAGGATGCATGCATGTATAGGCCTCCTTTGGTATGGAGAAATTGTGTAGGAATTTCATAGGATAGGATTGCTATAGGGTTCACCGACGACAGCCTCCTCCCCGCTCTTGGACGAAATTGGCAGGCTTCGACCGCGCAGTCGCGTACGCCGGCGGCAACTCGCGCCCACCACGCCCGCCAGGTGTTCGGCCAATTGCTTTCACAGTGATGGACTCCGACGATGAGGCGCCGTTTGCGACACTAATGGAGGAGGAGGCCGATGCCGGCTGATAGGGCATATTTCTCCATGATTGGTTTTAGTGATTGATGACAACACATTTGCGGTTTAACCGTGTGCCTTGAGTATTTCAGATAACGTAAGCCATGGCACAGGACGGTTATCATCCCCTCGGTTGATGGAACGTGAAGACGGAGTTTCCCTCTCGGATTCTTTTCTGGTGGTTGAGTCGATAGGATCCGTACTATTAA
The DNA here is from genome assembly GCA_950022295.1 of Bromus sterilis. Lineage (NCBI taxonomy): Eukaryota > Viridiplantae > Streptophyta > Magnoliopsida > Poales > Poaceae > Bromus > Bromus sterilis. Next base: position 38,852,223 of record OX465598.1, read on the forward strand.
GAGGGGATCCGCGGTGATATGATGGGTGGAATCATCACACTTCACTTTTCTCTGCACCCACATATCTTCTTGGCGCCTTCGGAGAAGTCAGCATAAGAGGCCATTCCAGCCTGGGTCTGCTGGGACGGTAGTACCGCTTGGTGTGCGGTAGTACCGCTCACGCGGTAGTACCGTACCATATGCGGTAGTACCGCAGTACGGTAGTACGACAGTCTAGTGCCGCAACCACTACCGCAAACTCTCTGGACTGAGCGGTAGTGGGCACGACACTAGAGTGCGGTACTACGGTACCACGGTAGTACCGCACCCAACGCGGTAGTACCGCGGTACGGTAGTACGGCAGTCTAGTGCCGCAACCACTACCGCAAACTCACTGGACTGAGCGGTAGTGGGCACGGCACTAGAGTGCGGTACTACGGTACCACGGTAGTACCGCACCCAGCGCGGTAGTACCGCAGTACGGTAGTACGGCAGTCTAGTGCCGCAACCACTACCGCAAACTCTCTGGACTGAGCGGTAGTGGGCACGGCACTAGAGTGCGGTACTACGGTACCACGGTAGTACCGCACCCAGCGCGGTAGTACCGCGCCACGGTAGTACCGCTCTAGGAGCGGTAGTACCGTGGTTGGTGGGGGTCCAACGGTTGTTTAATGCGCCCCCTATAAAAGGGGGTCTTCTTCTTCATGGAGATGCACCTCATTTATTGCTGATCCTCCATTGACGCCCAAAGCTTATTCTTGCCCGATCTCCCTCCCTAGCCATCAAAACTTGTTGATTCTCTAGGGTTTGGAAGAGGAGGCCCCGATCTACACTTCCACCAAAGGATATTTGATTCCCCCCATTATTCTCTTGTGGATCTTGTTACTCTTGGGTGCGTTGGTGCCCTAGACGGAAGAGGTCACCTCGGAGCCACATTCCATTGTGGTGAAGCGCCGTGGTTTGTTGGGAGCCTCCAATTAAGTTGTGGAGATTGCCCCAACCTTTTATTGTAAAGGTTTGGTTGCCACCTTCAAGGCCACCGCATAGTGGTTCACGGCATCTTGCATTGGTGAGAGCGTGAGGAGAATAGGGTGGCCCTCGTTGGCCTTCGTGTGAGCATTGTGCTCCACACCCTCTCTAAACGGAGACGTACTTCTCGAGAGAGAAGGAACTCCGGTAACATATCCTTGTATCCGTGCTCTCTCTACCTTTACTTTGCAAGTTACTTCTCATTGTTTATATCTTGCTTGTTTTCTTGTTGTAGTTGTCTAGTTGTCATATAGGATCTCACCTAGTTGCATATCTAGACAACTTACTTTTCTTGTTGAGCCTAAACTTATTAAGTAGTCATAAAAATTGTTAGTCGCCTATTCACCCCCCCCCCCTCTAGTCGACATTCTGATCCTTTCAATTGGTATCAGAGCCTCGTCTCTTATTAAGGGCTTTACCGCCTTAAGAGGATGGCGACGGAGGGGAAAGACAAAGACGGTGAGTTGGTAGGTACTTCGGCCAATCCCTCCTTGGGGGAAAGTCCTAGTACCGCGGGACTCACGAACCCGTCTTTGATGGATGACACAACCACCGTCTCTAGACATGAGTATAATGACGGCATGTCCGCCATAAAAGCTCAAATGAATGAAATGTCCCAATTGCTTAGAGCTCTCATGTCTAAGGCTCCCGAGGGGGCAACGCCGTCATCACACCCAACACTCAAACGTTGGGAGGAGGAGAGTCGGTCTCTCAATCTCGTGATGATGGTAGGAATGGCAACCCTTTCATTCCCCTTCATGGGAATGGAGCGGGTGTCAATTCCGCGGTTGCCCCTCCCTCGAGCTATCACTCTTTACCTCTTCCCGAGCCTCATTTTGCACATGCAGGACCAATTCCTATCCTTAACAAAGATGAGTATCCTATATGGGCATACCGTATGAAGAGACACTTGAAGGGGTCATCGGAGGATTTGTGGCGAATTTTCCAAGAAGGCTTTCATCCATATGATCGCCACAACATGACTCCAAGAGAACACCGTGACAACTTCATCAACAGTCATGCTATAGTTGTCATTGGGAATGGTTTGAAGCCCGAGCAAGAAAATCTTGTCAGAAAGTGTGAAACGGCCAAGGAGTGTTGGGATCTTCTTGAAAGGACTCTCATGGGAAGTGCAAGTATTAGAAGCTCCAAATTTGACAAGGTCCAAGACCAAGCCGATAACTTTGTCAGAAATGAAGGAGAGTGTTCCGAGGATGTTCATCGAAGGTTGGTTGCTCTTGCCAATGATATGACGGATCATGGAAGCAAGGACACCGATGATGATTGGGTCAAAAGGAAGTTCATCTCGGCTATGCTTCTCTATAAGGAGCATCTCACTCAATTCATTCGTCAAAGACCGGATTTCCGTGACTTGACTTCCAACCAAGTCTTGGATGAATTTGTGGCCATGGAGATTTTGAATGACACGGCCAAGACGAAGATAACACGCCATGGAGGTCCTAAGATGCAATCCCTCGCCTTGAAGGCAAAGGAAGTTCATTTTGAGGAAGAGGTTGATGAAGAGGATGTCGGTCCGGAAGACACCAAGTATGCTTACAATGAGCACATGGCTCTTGCATCAAGACAATTTTGGAGCAACAAGAAGAACTTCAAGTCCAACACTAGTAGCTTCAAGCCCAAGGGACAAAGAATAAGAATTTTCTTCAATTGTGGAAATGTGAGTCATTTTGTTGCGGATTGTCCATATGAGAAGAGAGAAGATCATGGTGGCAAGCTCATCTGAAAGGACAAGTCCAAGTCACTGTTGAACAAGAATTTTGTGAAGAAGAAGCCACAACGTGTGTTGGTGGCTCATGAAGAATACTTCTCCGATGATGAGGATGATGAAGAAGGTGGTGAGATTGTGGCAACCACCACCGTCGCCATCGCCATGGAGTCTCCCTCATCGTCTTCACTCTTCAACTCCCCCAACGAAAATCCTCACATCATCCACAAGTGTCTCATGGCGAAGACCACTTTGGTAACTCCTCCCCTTAAACTATTTACTCCCACTAACCCATCGTTGTTGGATTGTGTGGAGGATAATGAGGAACCCAAGGCTCAAGAAGGAAATGAGTTTGAGCTTTTCATGAGAAAACTCAAAGGTGAGGCCAAGAGACACTTTGTGGCTCTCTTGGAACAATTAGGTGGAGCTCATGTCCACATTGAGGAACTTGAGGAGTCCATCACCGAGTTGCAAGGTCAGAGTCGAGACTATGCGGATGAGATAGGAGAGCTATCTCAATCTCTTGAAGAAGAGCGTGAGCTTAAGTTGTCTCTCGAGGAGACATATGCTAGTGATACTTCTAAGCTCAAAGTTGATCTTAAACATGCTAATGCCATTGCTTGTGACCTAAAGACTAAAAATGATGAACTTGTGAAGGCTCATGAGAGACTTCTTGTGGATCATGAGAAAGTTGAAAAAGGACCACAAGTCCTTAAAACACGAACTCATGGTCCTCAAGAAAGCACATGAGGAAACCTCCATTAAACTCACTAAAGAGATTAATACTTTTTCTCCTATTCTTATGATAGAGAAACCTAGTTCCACTAATCCTTGTTGTGAGCATATCCCTCTTATTGAGGAAAATTCTAGGTTGAAGGCACAACTAGAGAAGGGACTTGTTTCTTGCATCCAAGGAGAAAAGAATCTCAATGATCTCTTGAGTTCCCATAAGGAGGTGATTGGCAAGGAAGGAATTGGGTTTGGTGCGAGTTCATCCAAAAAGAAGAACAAGAAAAGGAAGAACAAGAAGAAGAAAGGAAAAGCTCCCCCTCCCACAAAAGATGTAGCATTCGTGAAGGAAGGGGAGAAGCCTCAAGAGAAAGTGGCAAAGGTCAATGAGGGTGGTGTTGCCAAAAGGGGTGATGCCATCCCCAATGACTTTGCCGGACCAACTAATCCTTCTTATGCTCTTTGTTGCACTAACGATGGGCATGTCTATGCCAAATTTATTGGTTCTTATGATGAATATATTGCTTGGTATATTTGGGTCCCCAAGACCCTTGTTACTAACGTGAGAGGACCCATTCGTGAATGGGTACCTAAAACCAAGCATTGATTCCATGTAGGTTGCGGCTTCCGGTGGTGGCTCATGGATACTTGATAGCGGGGCTACAAGTCATATGACTGGAAGCAAGGACATGTTGGTGGACATTGACTATGGACCATCTCGAACCACCCGTGTCCAATTTGGTGATGCAAACACGTCTAAGGTATTGGGTCTCGGTAAAGTAATCATTTCTCCGGACTCATCCATTGAGAAAGTATTACTCGTTGAGACTTGTGCCTTCAATTTACTCTCCGTTCGTCAACTTGCTATGATGGGTCTTTGTACCTTCTTTGATAAAGACTTGGTCACCTTGATGTGGAGCAAAACTCTTAAAGTAGCCTTTGTTGGACACGTGGAGGACGGTATGTATGTGGTGGACTTCTCCAAAGTTCCCACCAAAACCGCCATGTGTCTAATGGCTAAAGTTGATGTGGGATGGCTTTGGCACCGCTGACTAGCCCATGTCAATATGAGATCTTTGCAAACCCTCCTCAACGGTGATCATGTTGTGGGACTAACAAATGTTAGTTTTGCCAAAGATCGTGCTTGTAGGGCTTGTATTGAAGGAAAGCTTCACGAGAAGATACATCCCGTCAAGAACATCATCTCCACCAAGAGGCCGTTGGAGCTCCTTCACATGGATATCTTCGGGCCTCCATCCTATGATAGTCTTGGCGGACAAAAGTATTGTTTGGTGATTGTGGATGACTATTCAAGATACACATGGGTTTATTTCTTCAAGAGGAAGAGTGAGACTCAACAAACCGTCATCGAGTTTGCCAATGAAGCTCAACGTCAACATAACTCAAAGATATTGGCTATTAGAAGTGACAACGGCACCGAGTTCAAGAACTATACCTTGGATGAATTTCTTGGTGATGAGGGGATCAAACATCAATATTCCGCTGCTTACACCCCTCAACAAAATGGTGTTGCGGAGAGAAAGAATCGCACTTTAATTGATGCAGCAAGGACAATGATGGCGGAGTTCAAAAGTCCCTACAACTTTTTGGCGGAAGCCATCAACACCGCGTGTCATGCTACCAATCGTCTTTATCTTCGCAAGATCTTGAACAAGACTCCATATGAAATCCTTACCGGGAAGAAGCCCAACATCAAGTACTTCCGGGTCTTCGGGTGTAAGTGTTTCATTCTTAAAAAGGGTGCCCGTTTGTCTAAGTTTGAGTCTAAGGCAATTGAGGGCATATTTGTTGGGTATGCTTCAAACTCTCACGCGTATAGAGTCTACAACAAGTCTTTCGGGCTTGTTGAAGAATCTAGCAACGTGGAGTTTGACGAACATAATGGCTCCCAAGTGGGGCAAAGTGATCTTAATGATGTAGGTGATGAAATTCCTCCGGAAGCCATAAGAAGAATGGGTGTGGGATTTTTCCTACCCATTGAGGAACCCCTTGTGGCGGAAGGAGAAGGACAATGCTCTACTCAAGTGGAGCCATCACCTCCTCAAGATCAACAAGCCAACCAAGAACAAGATGAAGGCCCTCTCGTTACCGAACAAGATCAAGGTCAAGATCACATCAATGTTGAGGGTGTCGCACCCAATGATGACCAAGATCAAGTTCAAGTTCAAGGACAAACTCAAGATGTTGAGCAAGTCCTTGTTGATGCTCCCTCTTCCGAAGATGTTCCTCTCGAGCCATCTCAAGAGGCTATGGAGGAAGAAAGAGCACGTCGAGCACTCAAGATTGCATCCCGGTTAAAGTCTCAAGATCTCTCGGTGGATCAAGTGCTCGGAAGCATCAAGAAAGGGGTAACAACTCGTAGTCAATTGAGAAACTTTTGTGCCCATAATGCGTTTGTTTCTTGTGTTGAACCCCAAAAGGTTTTTGAGGCGCTTGAAGACCCGGATTGGCTTGAGGCCATGCATGATGAGCTCAACAACTTCAAGCGCAACAAGGTGTGGTCATTAGTGGAGAGACCCAAAGGTGATCATAATGTTATTGGGACCAAGTGGATCTTCAAGAACAAGCAAGATGCTAATGGTGTTGTCATAAGGAACAAGGCAAGGTTGGTGGCACAAGGTTTTTCCCAAGTCGAAGGTATTGACTACGGTGAAACTTTTGCCCCCGTGGCTCGCCTTGAGTCCATTCGTATAGCTCTTGCTTATGCTTCTCATCATAACTTCAAGCTATATCAAATGGATGTGAAGAGTGCTTTTCTTAATGGTCCCATTAATGAGTTGGTATATGTCAAGCAACCCCCCGGGTTCGAGGACCCCAATTTCCCTAATCATGTCTATAAACTCGACAAGGCACTCTATGGCCTCAAACAAGCCCCAAGAGCTTGGTATGATCACCTTACCGAGTTCTTAGTCGATTATGGGTTTCAAATTGGGCAAATCGATCCCACTCTTTTTACTAAGAGGGTTGGTGGGAAATTGTTCATATGCCAACTATATGTTGATGACATTATCTTTGGTTCGGTTAACCAATCTTTTAATGAAGAATTTGCTAAGCTAATGACCAACAAGTTTGAGATGTCCATGATGGGAGAGTTGGAGTTCTTCCTTGGCTTTGAAGTGAAGCAATTATCTAGGGGAACCTTCATCAACCAAGCCAAATACACTCAAGACATGCTCAAGAGGTTCAAGTATGATGGTCTTAAAGGTGCCAAGACCCCCATGCCACTCAAGTGTCAACTTGACCTCGACCCAAACGGCAAAGAGGTAGACCAAAGGGAGTATCGTTCCATGATCGATTCATTGCTTTACCTTTGTGCATCTAGGCCGGATATCATGTTGAGTGTGGGTATGTGTGCAAGATTTCAAGCCGCACCAAAGGAGAGCCACGTGGTGGCTGTCAAGAGAATCTTTCGATATTTGGTTCATACCCCAAACTTTGGCTTGTGGTATCCTAAGGGCTCAAGCTTCAATCTCATTGGCTACACGGATTCGGATTGGGCGGGAGACAAAGTGGAGAGGAAGTCCACTTCCGGAGGATGCCAATTACTTGGTAGGTCTTTTGGTGAGTTGGTCATCCAAGAAGCAAAATTGTGTATCTCTCTCAACTACCGAAGCCGAGTATATTGCTTCCGCAAGTTGTTGTGCTCAATTATTGTGGATGAGGCAAACTTTAAAGGATTACGGTGTCACTTGTGACAAAGTGCCTCTATTATGTGACAATGAAAGTGCTATCAAGATTTCCTACAACCCCGTTCAACATAGCAAGACGAAGCATATTGAAATTCGACATCATTTCATTCGAGACCATGTTAAGCGGGGTGATATTGATCTTTCATATGTGGGCACCGGAGATCAACTTGCGGATATTTTCACCAAGCCTTTGGATGAAGCAAGATTCCGAGAGTTAAGGCATGAGCTAAATATCATTGATTCGAGTAATGCGGTTTGAAGACTTGGCACACACACCCCATCTCAACAAGGTATCTAGCTTGGATGTAGGCATGGACATAGAGGGAGTGTTGCTTAATTAATGGGCAACCACTCCACCTATTATGCATAAAGAGAAACAATTCTTTCATTATGGTCACTTTCGGCGGCCTTTCTAGGTCACCCAAGGTGATAACGGTGCTTCAAAGAAGAGCATTGGCCATGAACCCAAGATACATCTTTGTGGTGTCATACCAAATAAGCTCAAACATGGTGGCCTCGGCCACCGCCCCTCTTCGTTGGAGAGTGTGTGTGTGTGTGTTCTTGTGTCCGTTGTTCTTTGTTTTGCGTTTTGGTCACTTCAAGATTGCTCTTTTGTTCGTGTGCTCCTTGATCATGAAGTGACCCTTCCCAGTCCTATTCTTGTCTTGTCTCCATCCTAAGCATTTTTCCCATTTTTAACCGTCGCGCAAAAGTCCTCCTCGTTTGCCATCTTGGATGTGCTTTCTGCTTCCTGCGGTACTACCGCGCCCAGTGCGGTACTACCGCAGTCTCGGGGAGAGTCAAAACCGAAGGGGTACGGGGAGTTGTCCCCATACCCCAGTCAGTTCCCCCTTCTCTCCTCTCTCGAAGCAGCAAGGCCCTCCCGCGGCGCCCTCCCCGGAGTGCCGCATCCGTGCTTTCTCTCCGTGTTCTCCTCCGGTGGGATCGATCCCCACCTCCCCCGTGTGCCATGGATCCCGGTATTGCCCCGTTTCTCCCTTGTTTTGGCTCGTGTTCTTGAGCTTTTGTGTTTAGGGCAATGCTTTTAGATCCACTAGGTTTTTGGCTATTCCTAGGCATTTTGAGGACATGGAAGGATTGCTAGATAGGCATAGAGTAGATTGGTTGGTGTGGTTGTGATTTGTGGAGGCACGGTAGTACCGGATCTCAGATCCGTGGTCTCAGTTGTCAGCACGGTACTACCGCAGTGTTACTGCGGTACTACCGCGCGAGCGGTACTACCGCAGTTTTCTACGGTACTACCGTGGAGCGGTAGTACCGCATTAACCACGGTACTACCGTACCTCCAGAACCCGCAACCTATACCACCTTCTCTGCTCTATTATTCATCTCCTGGACTTTTGCATCTCATTCTCTTACTCTTTTTGTGTCTGTCTGTTTTTAGTTTGGTCAGGTGGTGGCTCTCGTTCGCACTTGAAGCGCAAGGCTCCAGCCAAGGGCAAAGCACCATACAGTTCATTGAAGAAGATCGCTCACCGAGAGAAGCCGAAGAGGAAGCCAGTGGTTGAGCTCCCTCTGCCAGAGTACCGGGACTACCGTAGGGTCAATCCCTACAGGAAGCCTCGTGATCCATCTTTGATGAAGTCCAAGTTCTGGAACAAGGAGCAGCGTGAGGTCTTCTACTTGCTCATATCTGACAGGAAGAACAAGTTTGTGCCCAATGTGAAGTCCGTCAGTCTGGCATACATGGAGCAGCATATGGACTACTTTGCTGATGCTCTTGCTCTGGTGGATCAGTTTGGACTTCGCCACATCATTTCCTTCAACAACCCTTTTGACGCTGATCTCGTGGCCCAGTTCTTCACCACCGTCTTCTTCCATAATGATGAAGATAGGAACATCACCTGGATGTGTGATGATGACGTTCTCACTTGCAAGTGCAAGGTATTCATGGATCTTCTGCAGGTCCCCTACACCACTACCAATGAGCCGGTGGGGCTGCGTCCTCACACCTCCGCCCCTGCTAAGAAGAAGGGTGAGTTGGCCCCCTATCAGACTCCTGTTGTCTACTATGATGCGAAGGGCAACGAGAAATACAAGTTGATGCTCTCCCCGTTTCTGGATATTATGCACCGGATTCTCTGGATATTAGAACCTTGTCATGATTATATTTATTGCAGAGGTTCATAGATCGTGTATCTAATCCATCTCATGCAATCAAGTTATGATTTTCATTCGATAATGAACTCACAAGTTAATAGATCATACATTTAATGAATTCATCAGTTATGAAGTCACCTCATGCAATCAAATCTTTGACTTGTTATAATCAAGACAACTTTGTCATTAAACATTGAATATTTCTTGACATTAATAGTAGTATTATAAATGCTTTCTATCATATCATAAATCAAGACGTAATCAAAGTATAAGCACACTTTTATTCATAAAGATGGAACAACTGACTTGTCTCATTACATGAATAACTTTGTCTCACGAGATGCAAGACACACAACTAAAGTGTTCATACTATAATGATTACATAAGATTTATCTAATACTCTAAGTATCTCCTATGATAGATGTCTCGGTGGAATCCATGTTGGCCATCAACTGACTTGATATCCATCAATCCTCGATTTCACCTCTTCCCGTCCATGTAACGGCAGGTCCAGTTTTCATAAAACAGAATAAGTATCAGATACTCATTTACTGCAACTGTTGTGTAAGGGAGTAAAACATTTATAAAGTATATCAAGTATATACCTTCTCCATCGACAACTTCTCCTTCAATGGGTTCGACCTCCAGGTACTGAAGCCTATCCATGAAGTCATAGAACTCGAGGCTTTCACCTCTGCCGACATAGCCATGGACATGGTTTGTATAGCTCGGTGGAAGCGAGTGTAACACCGTGTATATCGCAGACTCATGTGTGGTTTCATAGTCAAAGTCATCTACGAGGCTCAGATGTATCTCATGTATCTTGGCCAAGTGTGCCTTCAGGCAAGAGCTTTCTTCCATCTTTGTAGAGAGAAACTCACTTTCTAACTCAAATCTGGCAACTCTAAATTGATGCAAGTTTGATGACTTCAGCTCATCGATCATATCGTATGTATCCAAATCAGCATACTCCTCACGCAAAAGTTGCGGAATGCTGGTTTCTATGATACCCTTAGCTATGGCATATGTCCTTCGACGATATTGATAATCAATCGCCGCTTGTGCATCCATGTCGTTTTCTGGAGGGTTTCCCACGTGCCTTTTAGTTAAGAATGAAAGGTTGATTCTTTTGAGCACGACTCTAAGGCGTAAGTACCAACTAATGAAGTTTGACCCATTTTCTTTAAGTCTTTCACCATGTTAGAAGGAAGCCATTTCAAGGTACTGGGTATTATCCATTTTCTACAAACATAATTGCAAGGAACACAATTAAGACTAGTTCACAACAAATGAGTTCACATAATCATATGAGCTCGCACTAAAACATTTCATCCCTAGGAAGTTTTAGTGATTACATGATCCAGATTCACTGCCCGACCTCGAATATCACACGGCCGACGGGTCAGTTTCAAAGGTAGACAACAACTTGTGCGATCACATTATCTTATATGTACTGTGATTCATGCTCGATCTTTCGATCTCTAGTATTCCGAGGCCATATCTGCATATGCTAGGCTCGCCAAATTAACCTCCATGTTATATGCTGCTCAGCAAGGCCATATTTGCATATGCCAGGCTTGCCGAACCCAACCTCATGCGAACTCCATTGAATATGTAGGACAACTCCGGTATGTACGGAGCATCAAGCCATATGGGAGAACCTTCCAGGTGGTGCACACTTCGGTAGAATACTTGTGTTTGGCTTTGTTAAGGGATCATCTTATCACATGCTACCGTCGTGTATCTTATACTAGCAAGTTTTAAGATGTCTGGGCTATGGCAACACTAAGTCTACAGTGTCTCCATTTTAGTTTGTTTTATGATGACGATTACTACTTATTAGTAACACATAGCAAAAGCTATCACTACATCACAAACAAACAAACGATAGCCCCCACTTAGCAATACAAGGTTTAGACGATCTAGTTGTATATTGCAAGTTTTACGTGGCTGCTAGGGCTTTCATAGTTAAACAGGTTTTAACCTACGAGTCAACCACAACGTCAACCATACGATTGTCTCTATTACACCCCGCACGGGGCCCTCCGTTGCAAATGCCACATCCGCTAAAGTAGAGAGACAGACACCCCCCTAGCCACTTTATACGGTACAAGCCGTATGTCAAGCGTGGAACCAGTCTCGCGTAAGAGTACGCGTAAAGTCGGTCGGGGGCCGCTTCATCAAACAATGCCGCAGATATGAACAAGTGCACGTGAGAGGGTAACAATCATACAATCAACGCCCACATCCCCGATGTGTTCTATCCGTACAGTAATACTAAGCATAGACCTAGCTCATGATACCACTGTTGGGGTTCGCAGCAGAAAACACAAATTTTTCTAACTAGCGTTCCCTTAACCCAAGATCTAGCTAGCCGTATTACCGTAACAGATAGTAGTGCGGAAATAACATACCTCGGGGTGTAGTCCGTTGCGCGGGAAACGTTCCCGCAAACGTGGTTGATGTAGCCGATCAAGTTTCACAGCCCCCTGGCTGTGTTGAGCACCCGGATGGGTGTAGTGCCACACGTGCAGCACCTCGTAGTACTCGCACACGTACGAGACTCGATGACGACCTCCGTTCTCCGATCCAGCGGAGGGGGCGGAAGCAGACCTCCGGACGGAGCTTCGGCAGCACGACGGCCTCCGATTCTAGCAGAGAGGTCTCAATTCCACTACAGGCTCACACTAGGGAGCCCACCGTGGAAGAGACCAGAGAGGGGAGGAGACCGGAGAAAACCGATCTCAATTCAGAGTTATATTTATTTTCTCACGAATTTCTGTGTGTTAATTATGTGCACCCTGCCTGTCTTTATATAGGCTGGGGAAGGGAGTCAACCCACCTCCCTTAGCAATGTGGGACTAAAGTCCCCTTTGCTAAGGGGTGGCCGGCCAAGGGGGGAGAGGGGGCGCACCCCTCATGGGCCCTAGGGCCCATGGCGCCTCCCCCCCCCCCCCTTTTTCTTTTCTTTTTTCTTTTCCCTTTAATTCCTTAATGGGCCTTTTTCTCCACTAAGGCCCATAGCACATATTAATTAGAAATAAAATGATTTTAATTATTAATTCAATTAATTAATAACTAAAACATATTATTTCATCTCCCGGTGCTCCGGAAACTCTTCCGGCTCACTCCGAACTTGTTTCGGTTCAATACGGTACTCCTCTGATATTGTCTCCCTTATTCTCTGGTTGCTCCGATGGTTCCGAAAAGGTCTCCGATTTCATCGAGCCCTTAAGTGTGTTACCCTACGGTCCGAGAACACTCCAGTCATGACCGAGCAGAGGCAACAGTCAATGATCATCAGCGGGACCTGGATGCCCATAATGACCCCTGTGCATTCCGGATATCAACACCGATTGGACCTTACGCCGTATAGCATTCCCTTTGTCAGCGATACTGGATTGTTCCGAGATTCGATCAATGACATCCTATGTCTGGTTCAACCTCGTTCCGAACTAATTCCTCATTCACTCGTTCCCGTGATATTCATCCCCGTGACCCAGTCACATGCTGCGCAGCTTCATGGATGGAATCTCACTGAGTGGGCCCCGAGTATCTATCCATTATATGGATTGATAAATCCCGCTCTTGTAAACAATACTCCTCAACGTATCTCCACGGAAAACCTAAGATACAACCGTTATGACCCGCATATTTCAGTCAGGTGGTGGGATGTAAGTCAAAGCATCCGGGAAGATAGTGATTATGCACGTACTCACGGTCAAAGGAACGGTCTACCACGTTCTGTAATTACAACACTGAACCTTCATAAGATTTGATCATGCTGTAATGCTTTCTTTGGGTAATGTTCATCACGTCACTTAACCAGTGAGGTGACCTCATAGTCAAGAGACTTAATTGTCCATGATTGCGAAACCACGACCATCATGTTGACCATGAACTAGTTATCGATGTAGAGGCTAACTAGGAACTCTGGGGTTTCTATACCACACCTGCATCATTGTTTCACTGATGCAGTTCTAGCACGGTATGAAACTGGTTATGAACTTGCTTAGATATATTGGAATAATCATATATTATTTGCCTCTAGAGCATATATCCAACAGTCTCCCACTTGCACTAGAGTGCTAATAATCTAGCCGCATTTTTCCGATCATAATCATCTTATCACATAAGTGTTCATTGATCATGCACGCTCATGGAAGAGGGTTCGTCAACGAACTGCACCAATTCAGATTCGTATGTTTCCTTTGCAACTGGCATAGGTCAAAAACTCTTTTGACATACCACTCATTATCATATAATGGTTGGATATAAGTTTCGCGGGAGAGTGAGACTATTATTTCACAGTATCCTCCAATGATCTCTTGGTTCAGTCTTTAGAAGACTCATTCATAGTCATATATACTGGGAAATACACTCAGCCAGAAGTCCAATACTTCTAACGCTAAACTTTTATCCATACGTCTACTTTCTTAAGTAGAATTATGTTTGTAGTACCGTGAATTTTGCTCACATTCCTTTCATGTCTTTGGTGATGTCTCTAATTCCATATAGACCCATAATATGGCTTGCAATTGTAATCTTGCATTACATTCAAGTCTATTATCCTTTCTATATTTTAGAGAATAGTCCTCAGTATGCCTCTCTATACTGAATGCATGGACTTTATTCAGATTCTGTGTTTTACTCCTAAAGCACATCGGAATCTGTTCTTCTACCAAGAACTTTTGAGTCATTCTGTTTGTTGGATTCACAATGCATGTTATATGGTAGAATCATATGTCAAGAACATATGAGATCACATGTCCAGTACATGGTGCATCTCTATTCTTCCATCAAGACATTGCCTGTGATATTTGGATTTCATCCATTATATAATTTCTATCCACAAGAACCTGTTTCTTGTCTAGAAGATTATTCCAACTTTCACTTTATTTCATTATCCGTATCTTAATCTACTCATATAGATTTCAACGTGTAATGTGTTGGTATTTCATATAAAAGAAGATTCTTGCAATCTTGTATTTTATTTGCCTTATGCTCTATATATATATCATAATGCACATATGTATATAAGAAAATTCTCTATATACACAATCAATGCATATCCATATATATACATATGAGATCATTCTTCACACATATCAGTGCATATATGTTTGAGACAATGATCATGCTCCCACTCAAATATATCCATCATATACTCATATATTTGTGGTTCAGCTTTCATCAAGTCATTTTATTGTTCACTATGTCTCACATAATGACAATGCTTCCAAAGCTCCCACTCAGAAAATGCCCTCTGCACTCCAAGTTTCCGGGAAGTCTTCAAAGCTCCCACTCAGTTTCATGAAACTGCAGGCCCACTCAATATTTTGGTCATCACAAAATCACTTGATCAAATCAAGGTTGAGGGTTCCTGTCTTGAGGTACTATAGTCCATCCTTTTAACGAAGTAACCTTCGTCATGCCCATTACAATTCTCTTTCAAATCCAAATTTGACTGAGATGCAATTTCAGGCTATGGTCCATCGTAGTGTAAATGAAATATTTTATTGATTAAAGCATTCCTACGTTTCCGTAGTCAATCACCATTGAACTTTGGTCATAACCAAATAATGCCTTATGTCCATTACATTATTCCCAATAACTCTCCAGTTTGTCGAGAATATGAAATAACCGATTTATTTCACCGGACGTGAGCCATCCTTAATGTAACTCAATATTATTTCATTTCTCCTCGTGTTCTAGGTTACCATCATTCCTTTGTGTCTTCAAGCAATATTATTCCCTATTGTTTTATTAAGAAGACTCATGATTATTGTTCTGTACAGAACGTATTCATGACAACCTTCTAAATTCAACAATGGCTTCAACTCATATACCAAGATCAATCATCTTTGGCATACCCTTCCTTATATAGCGTCATCACAGCGGAACATGCTTCCGTTGCAATACTCTGATATTCTGAAGGCAAGGTCCAATACCCCGGTTAAAGTTTCCATTATCTCCCATTGGATCCGTGTCGAGAGACCTTTTTCTCGTATTACCAATTAAGCAACACAAATTTTGCTATTCGGGGAGAATATGTAATTTCAATCGCTCGTAGTTTTATTACAAAGAAATTATTTCTTTTAAGAAACCTTATAACACCATCAGTTATGGAGCTATCATGTCTCGTTAGATTCAGGATGGTTTCCTATTCATGAAGTGGGTGTTTTAACTTAATGAATTAAACAATCTTATTCGACAATAACTATAGTGCTAGGGGAAAGAATGCTTAGACCATACTATGGTTTAGTATGACTACGAATGGTTTAAGTAGTCTAGTACTTTCAACTTCCATCGTAGTTTGTGGTACAACTTCCACAAGTCTCCCATTATGTCAATATCAATACTTATCACTTCGGATCGTAGCGTAGTGATGTGTATCCTTGTATTCTCACTTCTCACTGTGATTCCCGAATCTCAGTTTTATGATCTCAATTGAATACAACTTTCAATTAATCATATGAAGTCTTTAATGATAACTTACGTTCCCATTTAGTACATCATTTATGTATAATGATTGGCACAAGTTCTACTTGCTAGAACCTTGTCATGATTATATTTATTGCAGAGGTTCATAGATCGTGTATCTAATCCATCTCATGCAATCAAGTTATGATTTTCATTCGATAATGAACTCACAAGTTAATAGATCATACATTTAATGAATTCATCAGTTATGAAGTCACCTCATGCAATCAAATCTTTGACTTGTTATAATCAAGACAACTTTGTCATTAAACATTGAATATTTCTTGACATTAATAGTAGTATTATAAATGCTTTCTATCATATCATAAATCAAGACGTAATCAAAGTATAAGCACACTTTTATTCATAAAGATGGAACAACTGACTTGTCTCATTACATGAATAACTTTGTCTCACGAGATGCAAGACACACAACTAAAGTGTTCATACTATAATGATTACATAAGATTTATCTAATACTCTAAGTATCTCCTATGATAGATGTCTCGGTGGAATCCATGTTGGCCATCAACTGACTTGATATCCATCAATCCTCGATTTCACCTCTTCCCGTCCATGTAACGGCAGGTCCAGTTTTCATAAAACAGAATAAGTATCAGATACTCATTTACTGCAACTGTTGTGTAAGGGAGTAAAACATTTATAAAGTATATCAAGTATATACCTTCTCCATCGACAACTTCTCCTTCAATGGGTTCGACCTCCAGGTACTGAAGCCTATCCATGAAGTCATAGAACTCGAGGCTTTCACCTCTGCCGACATAGCCATGGACATGGTTTGTATAGCTCGGTGGAAGCGAGTGTAACACCGTGTATATCGCAGACTCATGTGTGGTTTCATAGTCAAAGTCATCTACGAGGCTCAGATGTATCTCATGTATCTTGGCCAAGTGTGCCTTCAGGCAAGAGCTTTCTTCCATCTTTGTAGAGAGAAACTCACTTTCTAACTCAAATCTGGCAACTCTAAATTGATGCAAGTTTGATGACTTCAGCTCATCGATCATATCGTATGTATCCAAATCAGCATACTCCTCACGCAAAAGTTGCGGAATGCTGGTTTCTATGATACCCTTAGCTATGGCATATGTCCTTCGACGATATTGATAATCAATCGCCGCTTGTGCATCCATGTCGTTTTCTGGAGGGTTTCCCACGTGCCTTTTAGTTAAGAATGAAAGGTTGATTCTTTTGAGCACGACTCTAAGGCGTAAGTACCAACTAATGAAGTTTGACCCATTTTCTTTAAGTCTTTCACCATGTTAGAAGGAAGCCATTTCAAGGTACTGGGTATTATCCATTTTCTACAAACATAATTGCAAGGAACACAATTAAGACTAGTTCACAACAAATGAGTTCACATAATCATATGAGCTCGCACTAAAACATTTCATCCCTAGGAAGTTTTAGTGATTACATGATCCAGATTCACTGCCCGACCTCGAATATCACACGGCCGACGGGTCAGTTTCAAAGGTAGACAACAACTTGTGCGATCACATTATCTTATATGTACTGTGATTCATGCTCGATCTTTCAATCTCTAGTATTCCGAGGCCATATCTGCATATGCTAGGCTCGCCAAATTAACCTCCATGTTATATGCTGCTCAGCAAGGCCATATTTGCATATGCCAGGCTTGCCGAACCCAACCTCATGCGAACTCCATTGAATATGTAGGACAACTCCGGTATGTACGGAGCATCAAGCCATATGGGAGAACCTTCCAGGTGGTGCACACTTCGGTAGAATACTTGTGTTTGGCTTTGTTAAGGGATCATCTTATCACATGCTACCGTCGTGTATCTTATACTAGCAAGTTTTAAGATGTCTGGGCTATGGCAACACTAAGTCTACAGTGTCTCCATTTTAGTTTGTTTTATGATGACGATTACTACTTATTAGTAACACATAGCAAAAGCTATCACTACATCACAAACAAACAAACGATAGCCCCCACTTAGCAATACAAGGTTTAGACGATCTAGTTGTATATTGCAAGTTTTACGTGGCTGCTAGGGCTTTCATAGTTAAACAGGTTTTAACCTACGAGTCAACCACAACGTCAACCATACGATTGTCTCTATTACACCCCGCACGGGGCCCTCCGTTGCAAATGCCACATCCGCTAAAGTAGAGAGACAGACACCCCCCTAGCCACTTTATACGGTACAAGCCGTATGTCAAGCGTGGAACCAGTCTCGCGTAAGAGTACGCGTAAAGTCGGTCGGGGGCCGCTTCATCAAACAATGCCGCAGATATGAACAAGTGCACGTGAGAGGGTAACAATCATACAATCAACGCCCACATCCCCGATGTGTTCTATCCGTACAGTAATACTAAGCATAGACCTAGCTCATGATACCACTGTTGGGGTTCGCAGCAGAAAACACAAATTTTTCTAACTAGCGTTCCCTTAACCCAAGATCTAGCTAGCCGTATTACCGTAACAGATAGTAGTGCGGAAATAACATACCTCGGGGTGTAGTCCGTTGCGCGGGAAACGTTCCCGCAAACGTGGTTGATGTAGCCGATCAAGTTTCACAGCCCCCTGGCTGTGTTGAGCACCCGGATGGGTGTAGTGCCACACGTGCAGCACCTCGTAGTACTCGCACACGTACGAGACTCGATGACGACCTCCGTTCTCCGATCCAGCGGAGGGGGCGGAAGCAGACCTCCGGACGGAGCTTCGGCAGCACGACGGCCTCCGATTCTAGCAGAGAGGTCTCAATTCCACTACAGGCTCACACTAGGGAGCCCACCGTGGAAGAGACCAGAGAGGGGAGGAGACCGGAGAAAACCGATCTCAATTCAGAGTTATATTTATTTTCTCACGAATTTCTGTGTGTTAATTATGTGCACCCTGCCTGTCTTTATATAGGCTGGGGAAGGGAGTCAACCCACCTCCCTTAGCAATGTGGGACTAAAGTCCCCTTTGCTAAGGGGTGGCCGGCCAAGGGGGGAGAGGGGGCGCACCCCTCATGGGCCCTAGGGCCCATGGCGCCTCCCCCCCCCTTTTTCTTTTCTTTTTTCTTTTCCCTTTAATTCCTTAATGGGCCTTTTTCTCCACTAAGGCCCATAGCACATATTAATTAGAAATAAAATGATTTTAATTATTAATTCAATTAATTAATAACTAAAACATATTATTTCATCTCCCGGTGCTCCGGAAACTCTTCCGGCTCACTCCGAACTTGTTTCGGTTCAATACGGTACTCCTCTGATATTGTCTCCCTTATTCTCTGGTTGCTCCGATGGTTCCGAAAAGGTCTCCGATTTCATCGAGCCCTTAAGTGTGTTACCCTACGGTCCGAGAACACTCCAGTCATGACCGAGCAGAGGCAACAGTCAATGATCATCAGCGGGACCTGGATGCCCATAATGACCCCTGTGCATTCCGGATATCAACACCGATTGGACCTTACGCCGTATAGCATTCCCTTTGTCAGCGATACTGGATTGTTCCGAGATTCGATCAATGACATCCTATGTCTGGTTCAACCTCGTTCCGAACTAATTCCTCATTCACTCGTTCCCGTGATATTCATCCCCGTGACCCAGTCACATGCTGCGCAGCTTCATGGATGGAATCTCACTGAGTGGGCCCCGAGTATCTATCCATTATATGGATTGACAAATCCCGCTCTTGTAAACAATACTCCTCAACGTATCTCCACGGAAAACCTAAGATACAACCGTTATGACCCGCATATTTCAGTCAGGTGGTGGGATGTAAGTCAAAGCATCCGGGAAGATAGTGATTATGCACGTACTCACGGTCAAAGGAACGGTCTACCACGTTCTGTAATTACAACACTGAACCTTCATAAGATTTGATCATGCTGTAATGCTTTCTTTGGGTAATGTTCATCACGTCACTTAACCAGTGAGGTGACCTCATAGTCAAGAGACTTAATTGTCCATGATCGCGAAACCACGACCATCATGTTGACCATGAACTAGTTATCGATGTAGAGGCTAACTAGGAACTCTGGGGTTTCTATACCACACCTGCATCATTGTTTCACTGATGCAGTTCTAGCACGGTATGAAACTGGTTATGAACTTGCTTAGATATATTGGAATAATCATATATTATTTGCCTCTAGAGCATATATCCAACAATAGCTACTTGGTCAACATGATTCTTCTCAGCCAGGAGTACAGGGGGGCGGCGATGACTCTGGATATCTACTCGATCATGTATGAGGAGCTCTACACTGCCGTTATGGAGCGCAAGGTCCCTATCTATGGGCCTTACCTTCAGCTGTTGTTTGAGAAGGTCTGGAGTGACACTTATGAGGATCCTCTTCGGGTGGGGCATCTTACCAGGCATGAGGTGGTGCAGCTGCGGATTAAGGCCAACTGGGCTGGTGGTGAGGCTACTGCTCAGGGTTCCCCAGTTGCTTCTGATGCGGAGATGGCTGATGAGGAGGGTGGAGCTGGTGAGGCTGATGAGCCTGCGGCTGGTGGTGGCAGCGTCCGCCGCACTCGCTCTGGTACGAGCTTTGGTGGCAGTGGGAGGTCTTCCTCCCAGGACTTGGAGCAGCCGGGTTGGGCTGCTAAGCTCACTCGCAAGGTGAAGAAGTTGTTCTGCATGCAGTCTCACATGCAGCACAAGATGTATCTGGCTCACAAGAGGGAGAAGGAAAACCGTCAGCGTCAGAAGCTGTTCTACAGGCACCAAGGCATGGAAGTGCAGTCCGGATCTGAGGGGAAGATTACTGAGGAGGATAAATGGATCTAACAGTTCAGCACATGGGAGATTGATGAGGACACTGCCGGCACGTCTGCTTCCGCTCCACCTGCTGATGAGACTGCTGAGGATCCTGCTGAGGAGTCAGAGGCAGGATCTTAGGATGAGTCTGATGATGATGATGACGAGTATCAGGCGGAGGAGTAGTCCACCACCGTGGGGTGTTACGTCACTCTCTGCCTTTTTGGCGTCTCGATGCCAAAGGGGGAGAGAATTTAGGACCTCGATTTGCTTTCTTTCAGGATTGTCGAGTCACAAGTGTGTTTCTGTGTTGCCTTTGCCTCCACTTGTGAACTCCGTGTGTTTGCTTTCGTTGTTCGTTTGCTTTGTGAGGCCCTCGTGAAGTATGGTGTGAGACATACGCTACCCTTTGCTTAAAGTACTTTATATGTTGCTTATGCTATGCTTGTGCTAATTCTCGCTCATATAATTGTTGTTGGTAGCTTGTGTGGCATGGTAGATAAAATATAGGGGGAGTGTCCATTCTAATGTGTGTACCATGCAATCCAAAGGTTAAACTCAAAGGGTGCACACATCTAGGGGGAGCTAGCATATATTTTGTGGCTCCATGCCATATGTTTCATTCCCTATTATCTTTTTGAGCAAATCGGTTGTTGTCATCAATACACCAAAAAGGGGGAGATTGATAGGGCATATTTCCCCATGATTGGTTTTAGTGATTGATGACAACACATTTGCGGTTTAACCGTGTGCCTTGAGTATTTCAGATAACATAAGCCATGGCACAGGACGGTTATCATCCCCTCGGTTGATGGAACGTGAAGACGGAGTTTCCCTCTCGGATTCTTTTCTGGTGGTTGAGTCGATAGGAAATCCGTACTATTAAGAGGGGATCCGCGGTGATATGATGGGTGGAATCATCACACTTCACTTTTCTCCGCACCCACATATCTTCTTGGTGCCTTCGGAGAATTCAGCATAAGAGGCCATTCCAGCCTGGGTCTGCTGGGACGGTAGTACCGCTTGGTGTGCGGTAGTACCGCTCACGCGGTAGTACCGTACCATATGCGGTAGTACCACAGTACGGTAGTACCGCAGTCTAGTGCCGCAACCACTACCGCAAACTCTCTGTACTGAGCGGTAGTGGGCACGGCACTAGAGTGCAGTACTACGGTACCACGGTAGTACCGCACCCAGTGCGGTAGTACGGCAGTCTAGTGCCGCAACCACTACCGCAAACTCACTGGACTGAGCGGTAGTGGGCACGGCACTAGAGTTCGGTACTACGGTACCACGGTAGTACCGCAGTACGGTAGTACGGCAGTCTAGTGCCGCAACCACTACCGCAAACTCTCTGGACTGAGCGGTAGTGGGCACGACACTAGAGTGCGGTACTACGGTACCACGGTAGTACCGCACCCAGCGCGGTAGTACCGCGCCACGGTAGTACCGCTCTAGGAGTGGTAGTACCGTGGTTGGTGGGGTCCAACGGTTGTTTAATGCGCCCCCTATAAAAGGGGGTCTTCTTCTTCATGGAGATGCACCTCATTTATTGCTGATCCTCCATTGACGCCCAAAGCTTATTCTTGCCCTATCTCCCTCCCTAGCCATCAAAACTTGTTGATTCTCTAGGGTTTGGAAGAGGAGGCCCCGATCTACACTTCCACCAAAGGATATTTGATTCCCCCCATTATTCTCTTGTGGATCTTGTTACTCTTGGGTGCGTTGGTGCCCTAGACGGAAGAGGTCACCTCGGAGCCACATTCCATTGTGGTGAAGCTCCATGGTTTGCTGGGAGCCTCCAATTAAGATGTGGAGATTGCCCCAACCTTGTATTGTAAAGGTTTGGTTGCCACCTTCAAGGCCACCGCATAGTGGTTCACGGCATCTTGCATTGGTGAGAGCGTGAGGAGAATAGGGTGGCCCTCGTTGGCCTTTGTGTGAGCATTGTGCTCCACACCCTCTCCAAACGGAGACGTACTTCTCGAGAGAGAAGGAACTCCGGTGACATATCCTTGTCTCCGTGCTCTCTCTACCTTTACTTTGCAAGTTACTTCTCATTGTTTATATCTTGCTTGTTTTCTTGTTGTAGTTGTCTAGTTGTCATATAGGATCTCACCTAGTTGCATATCTAGACAACTTACTTTTCTTGTTGAGCCTAAACTTATTAAGTAGTCATAAAAATTGTTAGTCGCCTATTCACCCCCGCCCCTCTAGTCGACATTCCGATCCTTTCACCGGCGCCGAGGACGAAAAGCACCTCCTGATGCTCGCCGATCTGGCCGATCTGTTTACCAACACGAAGCCGCGGCGAGGTGGCGACAATATGGGTCGCCAGAAGAGAAAAGAGAGGCATCGATCGGAGGGCTATTGTTTGCTCTACGCCGACTGCTTCGCCGATGCTCCATTGCACGGCGAGAAGGTATTCCGGCGCCTTTATCGGATGAGTGATGGTACGAGAGATGATAATGGCTTCTCACCCTTCGTTGGTTACCTCAGGTGGAAGGTTGAGATGTAGATAGCGGCAAATTTTCCTTGGCAAAGATACCAAGGTTGAGTTCGACCAGTAGGACTCCAAGGTCGACAAGTAGGTGGTCAAACGTCGTTTTGAGATAAATTACTCACTTGACCTGGACCTGCACACAGAAAGAAATAACTTTGCTCCCAACAAGTACAGAGGGGTTGTCAATCCCTCTGGCCTTGTCGTTTACAAATGATCAAAACACAAGGGAAATAATGATAGTGGTGATTGCAACTGAAAGGAAATAAAATGGTAAATAGTGGAGGTGTAGACAGTGGTGGAAATATGGACCGCGGTCCCATGATGCTCACTAGTGATGTCTCTCTCCCAAAAGACGATGAAATAGCTAAGCTGGGTAAACAAATTATAGTTGAGCAATTGACAGAATTATAAATGCACCGCAATGCCAATTATGCTGCAAAGAAAGTTAGAGGCTCAAAAGTATATGCAGTATGCCAAAACAAGTAGACCGAAATCCAACTGCATCTACTCACTAATCATCCACCTTGAGATATCTATCCAGAACATCTCACTGGTATTAAGTTGCGATCCCCACCCAAAGTATAAAATCAAAGCAACAGACAACTGCATTAAGAAACTTTGCGTAAGGTAAACAATCCTTGTAACCGCGGTTACAAGCACCGTTGTTTTCTCCCTGGTGGCAACATCACATTCCCTAATCTCATGTTTCTGTCACTCAAGCTAGACATCGGGGGCATTGAACCCATAATCAAGCATAAACGCTCCCTCTTGGAGTTACTATCTACTACTTGGCCAAAACAATAAAAAACAACGGAGAACATGCAAGAATTACTCAAGAGCAAAATATAAAAGGAGAACCAAATATATAACTCATCACAATCTGAACATAATCTCATAATCCATCAGATCCCAGCAAACTCAGCATAGCAATAGCAGAAAGAATTACATAGATGTCTTGATCATGTAGGGTAGCTCACAAATGCTAAGAATTGAAGCACAAGATTGGAGAGAAGACGTCACATAGCTACTGGTCATGGACCCATGGTCCAAGGGGGACTACTCACGCCACATCCAGGAAGCGCTCATTGTGGTGGATATGCTCCCGGAGGTCAATCCTCTCTCCGGCAGGGTGCCGGGAAGAGGTCTTCTAGTGCTCACGATCTTGGAAGCCCGGCGGCGGGCAAACAAAGGGGAAAATCACGATGGGGGGCTCTCTCCGAGGGTTTTCGGAGCGAGAGGTAAATAGAGGCCGGAGGGGGCACCAGGGGGTGGACCCACCTCCCAGGCGCCAGGTGGTCGCCTGGGTGGGCCCTGGTCCCCCTCCGGCTCTCCTTCGATGATCCGGAAGCTTCCGTCCTGCTGATTTTTTTGGAATTTTTGGAGCTCTTTAAATATGGGTAAAAACATGCAACTTATAGACATCAACAGACAGAAACTGGCACTGGGTGCACTGAGTTAGTAGGTTAGTCCAAATACGTGTAAAAATATATGAAAGTGTAGCAAAACACATAGCAAAGTCACCTAAAAGAGCATGGAACAAGCAGAAATTATAGATACGTTTGGGACGTATCAATGAGCCGAAAGGTCTTCCTCCGGATTGTGAATTCCATCCGGGAGTTCGACAACTATTTCGTTTTCAAGAAGGATTGCACCGGCATAGTTGGATTCTCCTCACTCCGGTGTGCACAACGTCTATGAGGATGCTTGCATACGGAGCTCCCGGTGATCAGTAGGATGACTATGCACGCATGACCGAGTCCACCGCCCTTGAGTGTTTGTATAAGTTCTGCAGGGCAATGGTGGAAGTGTTCGGAGCACAATACTTGCGATTACCCAATGTTGAAGACACTGCTCGAATCCTAGCGCAGAATGAAGCAAGAGGATTTCCTGGGATGCTTGGAAGCATCGACTGCATGCATTGGGAATGTAAAAATTGTTCATTTTCTTGGCAGGGGATGTACAAGGGCGCAAAAAGGCGCTGTGGTGTGGTACTTGAGGCAGTTGCTACACATGACCTTTGGATTTGGCACTCCTTCTTTGCCATGCCAGGAACTCACAATGACATCAACGTTCTGCAGTGCTCAAATGTCCTTGCCAAGCTTGTTGAAGGTCATGCTTCTCCGGCAAACTTCGAGGTCAATGGGCACCACTACAACAAGGGATACTACCTAGCAAATGACATCTATTCAAGATGGTCAATATTTGTGAAGACTATCTCAAACCCTGTGCCAGGAGGCAAGTACTCCTACTTTGCCATGTGTCAAGAGGCTTGCAGGAAGGATGTCGAGCGGGCATTTGGTGGGCTCCAATCTCGATTTGCTGTTGTCCGGTACCTCGCGGTCGAAATCTTAGATGTGGGAGGTGATGAATTATTGTGTCATCTTGCACAACATGATTATTGAGAGCAAGAAAAAGGAGGCAGTGTTTGACACTGAACCATATCTCAACCACGGTCCTCTTGCAGTTGTTCATCGTCAGGTACCGACAGAATGGACAACCTACCTCAATATGCGTTAGGAGTCAGTGTTTGACACTGAATGGATAACCAAAGACCCGCGTGCATCAACAACTGTAGCACGATCTGGTGGAACACCTATGGAGGTGTAAAGGCAACGCCTAGTTCGATATGTTTTAATTTGTATTGTTTTCTGTATTTATGCCAAACTATTTATTTGTGCCAACGTGTTTGTATGTGCCGAACCGCCGAATTTAAGCCCAAACTGCAAGTTATGTTAATCTGTGCCGTAATGAAACGAATTTGAGCCAAATTTGGGCCGAATCTGTGTCGAATTTAGGGCAAATCTTGGCGCCTAGAGGCAAACTTTGGGCCACGACTGGGAAATGGATCGCCCACAAGGCGATTTTATCACCGGCACCCCGCCCACCATCCCCAAACGGCGCTATTTTACCGCCAAAAATCACCTTAAGGGGCCGAACGACTGAAGATGCTCTTATCTTCATCGAGACGTCCAGGACCAGACGGACACCGAAAATAATAGGATGTGGGAGGTGTCCATGTCCGACGAAGAGTGGTTTAGGGCTGGATTCTTTTGTTCTGCAAAAGAAATCATATTAATGATATTTAGTGTTTGTCTTCTTTTGATGCACTGGATCGAATGACCGACTTTCATCCTGTTGTATGTGCAAAACGTCCAAACGTACCGATAAACATTTGATACGTCTATTTTCATACACCATGTTGATTTGTCCTAGGGATAAAAGAGGAGGCTTGGACGAGGATGTGGATGCATGAGATGACATGGCGACGAGGTAAGAATATATGGACGGTGATGAATGTTTGAGGCAGAGGATTCATACGTTTTTTCTTAATAAAAGACTTTATTACTCAAAAAAATTAAACAAATATATTCGGTCTCTGCATAACTAAGATGCACATATCCTTAAACCAAGAATAAAAAGTAAAAAACACGTACCACAAGTTACAACTGCATTGAACTATGGTCGCTCATGGTGGCCCTATCCAAAGACCACGCGGTCATCCATATGGGATAAAAATATTCCTCCCACATTTTCCGTGCATATGTCTTCATAAAAAAGTTTCGACATTCCACCCGTTGTAATGTGGACCACGAACGAAGAATACATATACATCGGTATAGAACCTGCAAGCAAGAGAAATTTTTATCAACAAAGGCCTTGCCATTTCTATATAGCCAGAGCGACAATATTACGGCGAACGCTTTTACCCTAAATACGGTTTTAATCTTATTATTTGTCCCATGAGTCCAATTACCAAAAATATTTACAACGAATGTGAGCTAGCCATTTGGATAACTGACCAAATAGAAGATTCAGGTGTAGCGAAATGTTTCATAGAAAGAAAGAAAAACCATTAAAGCTTAATTACACGCCAATGCTTATTAATATGATCTTAATGCGCTCACAAAGTAACGCGTCGATCTTGTACTATGTTACAACAGGAGTAGAGATATTACAGTTTGAGAAACATAGACAACTAACACACACGCAACTTTGCTCCATGCTCCCGCTGCCATCACGGCGAGTGCCGGCCGTTGGCGCCGGAGCCCGGGTAGTCCTGCAGCTCCATCTCCATCCTCCCGTCGCTGCCGCCACGATCAGCCTCTCCCGCTACGACGGCCTGGGGTGATCTTACCAAAAATTTAAGCCAATTACAGTTTGCACCTGACATGGTATGGTCTGAATCTGCTATTAGCTATTTGCATGAACACAGATGGCTAAATTACTAGTATTATCAGTTTATCACCTGACCATCTGCTCCACTGGATGCTGAGATTGCCTCGGCCTCCTGCTGCTGCACCCTCGGGACCGCTGATCCATATGGGAAATTGGGAATAAAATGACCATCTCTGTCAGAACAATATAACTAAATCTCTAAATTCCCTAAAGAAAATCCCTAGATGGCATGAGACAATTACCAGGTTGGAATGAAACCGCAGCTCTTGAAGCATGGATGAGGCAGCAGAAGCCGAGCAGAGACACCACTGCGAGGTGAAGTGCAGGCGATCTCTCCATCTGTCTCCTCTGAAGCATTTCTCCAAGTGTTCCTTCCTACTCTTCTTCTCCTTCTGTACCCATGGGGGCTCATGTAGAGGACATGAATCGCAAAGCTATTTTATAGCACAGTTCACACTTGTCATGGAGCAACGAGCCACGGTTGAGGCTTCTGAAGCATCCTCCACAGCCTTAGTTAGTTGCTATATATAAGTAGTTAAGCACCATTTCTAAGTGCTTCATTAGCTCACATCATGAGCTTTTTCGTTACTGGAAAGTAGGTGGCTAGCATTTCGTAGGCATGCGTGCCATTTCTTCAAAACTCGGCGAATTGCTAGGCACGCACGCGCGATCAGGGCGAGCAAAAAAGGAGGCATCAAAGAATGATTGTGGCGAGGAATAGGTTGCAAGGGTATAAGTAAAGCAGGATGGTGACATGGTGTAGATGATTCTGAGGATTTTTTTTTTCCATCTCGGTACCGGATTTTCTTATCCTGATCGATGCAGCCAATGTGGACTGCAGATTTCAGGTAAACCAAAGTTGGTCCTATCAACTAAAAATGTATGGTTGGTCCCTTTATTTTGAGCCCATAGTGGGTTCAGCACTTAGGTAGATAGTTTGTGAGACTCCACTAAGCTTAGTTAACTTATCTGATGGAGTAAAACTGCACTCAAATGCTCATCCAGTAGGTTTTACCCAGTTGAATCTTGACTCCTAGCAACGAACATTCTAACCTCAAATTCGTCTCTAGTGAAATTACCGCAAACATTAGCGCGCATGAGTCACACACATAGCCCCACATGAAATGGCGAATTCTTCAAGGCATACCATGATACAAATTGGATCCACAAACTAATCATCGTTGCATGCATGTGTCTTAATAATGATCTGTATGTGCAACTTTTATTGCTATTTACATGTGCCAACCCGCTACCACCAAAAAATGATGGTATCATGGCCGCAATACGTGAGGCTATTGCCACCAATTTTGTACCTTGAGATTAGTTATTTTATTTGTAGTTGATCATCTTTTGTAGCGAAGGACATCGGATCAGGCCCGTGCCGTGCTTCTCCTCCTCGATGTGCTCCATGGACGCGGGTAATGCTAGGACGTTACTTCAAATCTCAAGATTTTGTCTAGTCTTGCTACATGGAGTAGTTCACGTGGTGTTTTTTCTTGGGTTGTTGTGCGTTCTACTCAAGTTTTGCTTTTAGATTATTCATTGGTCACCATGTGGATCTGGGCAGTGGACAAACTTCAAAGTTCAGCCCGGTCGGTACAACCGCCCTATTATGGCGGTACAACCCGTCGTGCGGTAGTACCGCTTGCTGAACCGGTTCTACTGGTTAGGCGGTACTATCACTCTCTATCCCTATACTACCGGTGCGTGAAGGTACAATCTGAGAGTAAAAACTGAGCACATCCACTCCTCCGTCCATATCATATATTGTGTACCTTTTAAATCTATTTGTGCTCTATTCTCTGCTTGCTGGTGGTTCTCATTCGTGCGAAGGTGGCCCCTCCCATCATCCAAAGAAGCATTCTCGGAAGACAACATAGGTTGCTGATGAGGTGAGTTGGCCAATAGGGTGACTAGGCGTCAGCGCTCGGCCATTGACAAGACCAGGGCTGGCAAGCCAGTGGGCAAGATGTCAATGTCTAAGATTCGGTGCTTTAGGGATTAGAATACATATGAATCTCCATGTTCTCCTGGTTGGACACTTCCTAATTTCTAGACTTCTCAACAGCTTGGGATTGTGGAAGATATCTTTAGCAAATTCAAGAACAAGGTTGCTCTGATGTGGGCCATTGACTTCGAGCATTTGAAGCATTCAGACTACATTGGTTACTTACATGAGGCTCTTGATATGTGTGAGGAGTTCGGTCTCATGAAGCTCACGGACATTCAATGTGCAGTTGATCCCCAGATTCTTCACCGGTGGTATGCCACTATTCACTTTGAGTCTGATGATCACATGACTATTACTTGGATGATGCATGATAAGAGTCTGTCTGCTCCATGGTCTCCTTTCTTTTGTTGCTTTGGGATATCATGAGGAGGTCCTCAGGAAGGATGTTGGCTTTAGCCCTCACGGGAAGTACACGACCCCTAATGTTGACAAGTTGAGGGCCCTCTACATCCGCGGTCATGGTATTGATGGTGAGTCAAAGGATATGAATCCCTTATATGATATTATGCATCGTATTTTCCAGAATGTGTTGACCCCAAAGGTTGGGAACCAAGATAAGATTTATCACTTCTTTGTTGACTTGATGTTGATGATTCGCTCTGAGAATGGCAGTGGTGTTCCCCTAGATGTGCCAGATGTCCTTTGGAATGAGATGTTCAACTACATGATTAGAAAGACAGTTCCTTCTCTTGGCCCCTACATCATGCCATTCATGCACGCCTTTAATTATTGGGCTAAGCACTATCTTGGAGAGGTTTTGAGTGACCCACCTACCCTCATTGCTCATAGCAGAAGAAGCTGAAGATGAAGAAGCACCCTGAACCAAGGTTTGAGAACAAGTAGAAAGGCAGGATGGAGAGTCGGTTTTTTGCATCTAGTGACTCAGATTTTGAGCTCCCACAGGCTGATATGTCTACGTGGGCAAGGCTTAAGGCCAAGGTGCGCAAGGCCTTCTATCTGCAATCTAAGATTCAACATCGCTTGTATGAGGATCACGTGAATGAGAATATTGCACGGCAGCGCCAGATTCAGATGATGAGAGAATTATCGGTTGAGGTCCGCAGTGGGTCTAAGAAGACCATCACTAGTGAGGAAAAGTGGATCTCTCAACAATACTCCCGCATGACTGACAGTTTTGACACACCACTTGCAGATGATGATGAGAAGATTGTTGGGAATGTGCCCTAGAGGCAAATAAAATATGTTTTATCGAGCATATTCTATTAGTTCATAATACGTTTGATACTATGCTATAACTGTATTAAGCGGAAACATTAATACAGGTGTGGTATACAAACAACCAGGTCCCTAGTTAAACCCTAGTATACTAGTCCATTGGGCGATTGATGATCAAGGTTTCCTGATCATGAGACAATGGCGTCTGTTGACAATGGAGTCGTATCATTGGATAATGATATGATGGACATACACCCACCAGAAGTGTTGCGATGTGATCAAGTCACATAGTTCGACATTGCGATAACTATAACATAGTGACCAGATCCTTTGACCGTAATGATCATACGTAATTGTCATCTATGAGGAGACTTTGATTTGTATCCCACCACCTGACTGAAATATGTTGTCCATAACGATGCACTTTGGGTATTCCGAAATAGATGGTTGATGAGTATGCAAATAGATCAAAGCGGGATTTGTCCATCCGTGTGACGGATAGGTACTCTGGGCCCACTCGGTGATATTGCATCATAAAGTTTGCAAACGTGTGACTAGGTCACGGAGTTGTAATATCACAGGAACGAGTAAACTTGTTTGTTGAGAACGAGGACGAACTAGGTATAATGGATACCGATGATCAAACCTCGGACAAGCAAAGTACCATAGGACAAAGGGAACATGCACACGGTTAACGGATCCAACAGCGATTGAAGTTCATTCGATGGAAGCGCAGGGGCTATCAAGGATTGTAACCAGGTCCAATTGATTAGTCATTGATCAATGAGAATTGTCTCGATCATGTCTGTTGTTTCCCGGACCGTAGGGTGTTACACTTAAGGGTACTCGACGTAGTAAGGATTGATTCAGGATCACCGGAGAAATTGGAGAGAACACCGGAATTGTTCCGGTGATGGCCGGAATTGTTCCGATGAAGGCCGGAAGTTGTTCCGGGTATTTTGAAAAGGTTCAAAATATATTTAATAATATTTAATATATGTTTTATTATTTAATTATCTGAATTAAATATTAAAATATATTTAAATATATTAAAAATGAATTAAAAAGGTGTATGGGCCTCTAAGGGCCCATTAGGGGAGAGGGGAGCCTTCCCCCTTGGGCTTGGCGCCAAGGGAGGGGCCCACCCCCTCCTTAGGCCAGCGCACCTCCCCCCCTTGGTGGTATTAGTCCCACCTCGGGGAGGGAGGGAGGATCCCACCCCTCCTTGGACTATATAAGGAGGGGTAGGGTGCCCTTTTGATTCAACAATTGAAGTTCTCCCTTCCTCCTTCTCTCCTGCCTTTGAGTGGACTCCCCTTGTTTGGAGTCTACACTTGGTTGGGGATTTCTCCACTATACGCACGCCGTCTTGCTGCTGGAATCGGGGTCCGAATCCATCTTCTTTCCGCTGCTCTACTGGTTCGGAGCCCGGAGGGACGTCGGGTATACTGTATGTGTATAATCCCGCGAGGCACTACACTTGTGGTGCTACTTCGTCGTCGTGGCCGTATCGCGAGGTCTTCATCAGCAACGTTCCGACGGGGACGTAATCCCGTCATCGGTCCACAAGGATCGGGTGGCTGCAGGAGTCATCGTGGATCTGCGCGGCATCGGGGATTGCTGGTACGACTACACCGACCACGTTCATGCGGGAACGTTTCCCGCTTAACGGACTACATACTGGTATGTGATCTATTTCTGTCCGTTACTTGCATCAGCATAGCATAGGTCTTGGGTATGGGTCTTGTAGGTTATGAAAAATTTGTGTTTTCTGCCCCGAACCCCAACAGTGGTATCAGAGCAAGGCTATGCGTAGATGTATTGTACGGATAGAACACATCTAGTATGTGGGCATCAATTCTCCAATTGATACCCTCTCATGTGTACTCATTTAGCATTGCGGCAATGTTTGATGAAGCGGCCCCCGACCGACCTTACGCGTTTACGCGAGACTGGTTCCACGCTTGACATATGGCTTGTACCATATAAAGTGGTTGGGGGTGTGTCTGTCTCTCTGCATTAGCGATGCGAAGATGTTTGCAAAGGAGGGCCCCGACAGGGGTGTAATAGAGACAATTGCGGGATTGGTGTTGTGGATTGTTTTCGCAGGATAGAAAGCGGTTCTTTTCTCGAAACCCCTAGCAGCCACGTAAAACTTGCAAAAAGATAAAGTAGAAAGGCGTTTTCAACTTTAATTTGCATGTCGGGGGGAATCATAGCATGTATGATTTATACTGTTGCATCCTGTTTTGCTAATATGTTAGATATACGACGGTAGCATAATAGGATGATCCCTCACTAATCCAACAAAGTGTCCTTCCTTAGTGAAGCACCATCTGGAAAGTTCTTCATTATGGAGGCATCACGTGTCACACGGGTGTCAAACATTTTTACGTTCACAAGAGATGGGTGGAGAAAGCCTAGCATGTCCAGAAACATGGCCTTGCATACGCGGCATATACTCACTAAGGTTATTGTGGCGAGCCTGGCATGTCCAGACATGGCCTCGGGACACAAGAGACCGAAAGGTCGAGCATGAGTCACATGGATGATGTGATTGTCATGATGGCCTACCTTGAACAACATACCGATGGTCGTGTCACACGGGGGAGGTATGTTCTTCAAGGATCGTGTAATCACTTAGAATAAACTATGAGGGATGTTTGTCTGAGTGGGAGTTCCAAAATTGTTTTTGAAACATGAACTCCATATTATGAACTTAATCTTCATGTCTTAGCAAATATCATTGTAGATAATGTCATACCAATGTTTAGAACTATGGCTTTTTTAGTATGATAGAACTTAAGGTAAATGGGTCTTACTTCATTGATGTGTACCAACACCATTAGAGACATACTCATTAGTAATGACTTGCTAAACATAATACGAAGAACTGCTAGGAGATACACCTGACAACTCCGTAATCAAGGAAGATGATGATGAGTATCGCACTCACCGTCACTTATGAATGACTGTCCAATACACCATAATTCATTCTATGGAATCTGAATTGTGAATGCATGTTAACCAACACGTATGACGTGCTAGGTGAACTTGAAAGCACTTGGTCACAAATCAGAGTAATGGAATATGAGTATATGGACGTGGTTTCTTTCAACTATGGTGGAAGGAACAACCTGCTGAGAAAGTCACTTGGAAAATGTATAAGATACATGGAACACCTTGTGTATAACTTGGACTACTGAATGACTGGTTACTTTGCGATAACTGGGGAGTTGCATCCGCTTCCTCCCAGTTACAAAGACCATGTCTGGACTATGTCATGAAGGAGAATCGTTCACCTGTCATGAGGTCATGGTTAAAGTCAAGAACTTTAAGAGTATAACCAATGCAGGAATGGTCATTGACGGAGAAGGTATATTTGATATACGAGTTATAAATGTCTTTCCCACGAAACACTGATTGCGGTTGATTAAGTGTTCGATGCTTGAACTTACTGCTTAAGAGTGACTTGGAAGGGATGAGGTGACAATGTGTGCTGACGGCAATCAAGATAGTTGATGGTCGACAACACTCTCCCTCTACATCTATCAATTGATTAATATATGAATAAATTTTATGATCGTTTGAATGAGGACTTTATTAGTGTGTCTTGCATCTCGCGAAGACAATTATTCATATTAGTGAGAAACAAGTCAGTTGTTCTCCTTTTATGAATGATATCTCTTATGGTCACATTACGATTATGCATGAGTTATTCTTATATTGATGATAGTTGTTTGATCATTTATAAGAAATATTGTAATGCCAAGAAATATACAGGCTTAATAATGACACTACAGTTTAAGTCATGAATGGTATGATGATGTCTTAAGATACTTGATCTCTTGACACATACAAACCATGCCTTTTAGGTGAGATGACTAAAACCTCGCATTCTGGTAAACGGAATGTGTAATGATTGTTGAGTATCATACATTGTGATGTATCGTATGTCAGTATGTGGTGAATTTCATTATTTCATGAACTTCGAATGTGGACTTAGATGAATATTTGTATTCACTAATGAAACATGAGTCTGAAATAATTTGATATGATCAAAAGGGATTTCAGAGTAAAGATGGATATTAAATTAACAAGAAAGACAAGTCTCTACGATTTGATCAAAGTGACAAATGTTTTGAGTTAGTCTTGGGCATAAAGACTTGTGTGAAAGTTGTTCCACAAATTGCAATGTCTTGAGACACTTCAATATGATTGACGTTCCTGAACATTGTGATCGTATTCTATCGAAAAGTGTATGGTCTAAGTTATCTCTTACCAAGTTACGTTATTATTGTTTAGAGTTATTAATTTAATATGCAAACACTCACTTCAGCATAGGGAACCATCTGAGTTCGTGGAAACCAACACTATATATGTCATGGTGTGTTGTGGTTTCTAGGAAGCTTGATTTATGTAAGATAAATTATCTTTGTAGTGTATCCTTAGACAACTATGGATGCATCTTCCACAACTAGAACCAAAAGGAGCAAAACTTGTATTGCTATGTTTGGTGTTTGTCAAGAATTGTTCTTGATAAATGTGGTAATGGAAGAAAAGTGAAAGTTCAACCAAGGTAATTGACCTTGCCTCCAAATGTCAGAGTAGTGCAACGGAATATGTTCTGGAAGCAAAGCTCTACAATAAAAGGAGAAACTAATGATAATGATCATGATCTTCTGATGGGAGCTTTTACTGAGAAAGGTAGGATTCAAGAATATATATTTGCCCCTGGTGCAAAATGATATTCATGATTCACTTGTCATGTTAATGAAACAAGACATTCCTATGAACTACAAAGAAGCGATGGTGGACCTAAGTACGAGATATGACTATGAGTCAGGAAATCCTATGTTGAGTTACATTTAAGATTGCTTGAATCTTATCAAGTAAGGAGGTTACTTGATATTCACAATAACTTCAGAGTTATGAGGAATAAATGTGAACATCAAAGGGACGTCAAGATTGGTTTGTCACAAAGATTGTTTCTGACAAATTCAATGGGTTGACTACAATGTGTAGCAATGCTTGAGTCAAAGGGATATTCACTACGATTGATCCAGGATTGTTATCAATACCGTGACTTCCTCAAATCCTGTATTTGAAGAAGTGTTGTAATTGGTACAACAAGAAGGTTTTGGAAAAACATATGGATACTAGTGTCTCGTAAACTGAATTCTCATTTTGATGGATGATCAAAGGATTTTGGAATTAACCAAAATATCGAGGAAACATGCATTTGCATGAAACTGAGTGGGAGCTGAATAGTTTCCTAAACTTCATATATGTAGATGCCATATTTTGAGTGGGAGCTATGGGAGTATTATCCTAGCCTTATATGTAAATGACATATTTGAGTAGGAGCCATGTGGTTAGTATCCTGAACTTAATATGTGTCTGACATATCTAAGTGGGAGCCATGTGGATGTTATCCTTGTCTTATATGTGGCTGACATATTTGAGTGGGAGCAATATGGGTGTTATCCTATAACTTAATATGTGCATGACATATTTGAGTGGGAGCATGATAACATTCTCATATATGGATAACATATTATGAATGGTGCAGTTGGTGTTAATGATTATTTGAATCTTTCATAAATGAAGATGAATAAGTATTAAGCATTGAAGATCTATTAAGATAGATATGTGTTTAATAACATTGAGTCGTAATACTTTCCTGGATAAGATTCTGAAGGAGTTCAGAATGGGACAAGTCAAGAAGTGGTCCTTACTTGTATATCCAAGAGAAGTGTTGAGTTAATCTCAGTACAAGAATAATGGTTAATGGCTAAATGAAAGAAATGGATGTGCTGGATCCTCTATGCCTTTGTCATAGGTTCTTTCATATAAAACCAGAGTTATGTACTCGACGTAATGTGACCCAAGTTCTTAGTAGTAAGAACATGTTGTGATATGATTTATGAGTAAATCATTGAACAAAGAGTTAAGTTTATCCTTCAGTGTCTGAAGAGAACTGAGGATACATCTCAAATTTGTAAAGGATAGTGGACTTGACCATAAATGTTATGCTGGTTCAAGTTTTGACACTAACCTAGAAAATTGAGATATCATACTAATAAATGCCTAAGTTGAAAGAAACATGGTTAGACATCAAAGTTGCATACAATGCACTAAGGATTGAATCTACATTGATGTGGCTGCTTTAGAAGTAGCAAGAGTTATATTATGGCTTAAGAAGTTCGACTTCTGATTGAGTGAGTTTCAAGTGTGCATGACTATGGGAAAGTCTGCGTGACCCACCGGATGTCATTGCTATGACACAGCAAACGAAGTCTCACTTCACCGCCAAATATATATACTTCCTCATTATAGTGGATAATGAAGGAATGTCAAATTAGGTGACATTATGATTTGCAAAAGGACATACGGTTCTGAATGGTACCTAGACCGTTGATACAACCTCTTCCACGGGCAAGCATGATCAATAAGGAGTTATGATCCAGAGAAAATGCAACTAGATTATTTGTACTCTAGTGCAAGTGGGAGACTGTTGGGAATGTGCCCTAGAGGCAAATAAAATATGTTTTATCGAGCATATTCCATTAGTTCATAATACGTTTGATACTATGCTATAACTGTATTAAGCGGAAACATTAATACAGGTGTGGTATACAAACAACCAGGTCCCTAGTTAAACCCTAGTATACTAGTCCATTGGGCGATTGATGATCAAGGTTTCCTGATCATGAGACAATGGCGTCTATTGACAATTGAGTCGTATCATTGGATAATGATATGATGGACATACACCCACCAGAAGTGTTGCGATGTGATCAAGTCACATAGTTCGACATTGCGATAACTATAACGTAGTGACCAGATCCTTCGACCGTAATGATCATACGTAATTGTCATCTATGAGGAGACTTTGATTTGTATCCCACCGCCTGACTGAAATATGCTGGCCATAACGGTGCACTTTGGGTATTCCTAAATAGATGGTTGATGAGTATGCAAATAGATCAAAGAGGGATTTGTCCATCCGTGTGACGGATAGGTACTCTGGGCCCACTCGATGATATTGCATCATAAAGTTTGCAAACGTGTGACTAGGTCACGGAGTTGTAATATCACGGGAACGAGTAAACTTGTTTGTTGAGAACGAGGAAGAACTAGTTATAATGGATACCGATGATCAAACCTCGGACAAGCAAAGTACCATAGGACAAAGGGAACAGGCACACGGTTAACGGATCCAACAGCGATTGAAGTTCATTCGATGGAAGCGCAGGGGCTATCAGGGATTGTAACCAGGTCCAATTGATTAGTCATTGATCAATGAGGATTGTCTCGATCATGTCTGCTGTTTCCCGGACCGTAGGGTGTTACACTTAAGGGTACTC
This sequence comes from Bromus sterilis, assembly GCA_950022295.1. Lineage (NCBI taxonomy): Eukaryota > Viridiplantae > Streptophyta > Magnoliopsida > Poales > Poaceae > Bromus > Bromus sterilis. The sequence continues at coordinate 38,889,971 of OX465598.1, forward strand.
GACGCAGTAAGGATTGATTCAGGATAACCGGAGAAATTGGAGAGAACACCGGAATTGTTCCGGTGATGGCCGGAATTGTTCCGATGAAGGCCGGAAGTTGTTCCGGGTATTTTGAAAAGGTTCAAAATATATTTAATAATATTTAATATATGTTTTATTATTTAATTATCTGAATTAAATATTAAAATGTATTTAAATATATTAAAAATGAATTAAAAAGGTGTATGGGCCTCTAAGGGCCCATTAGGGGAGAGGGGAGCCTCCCCCCTTGGGATTGGCACCAAGGGAGGGGCCCACCCCCTCCTTAGGCCGGCGCACCTCCCCCCTTGGTGGTATTAGTCCCACCTCGGGGAGGGAGGGAGGATCCCACCCCTCCTTGGACTATATAAGGAGGGGTAGGGTGCCCTTTTGATTCAACAATTGAAGTTCTCCCTTCCTCCTTCTCTCCTGCCTTTGAGTGGACTCCCATTGTTTGGAGTCTACACTTGGTTGGGGATTTCTCCACTATACGCACGCCGTCGTGCTGCTGGAATCGGGATCCGAATCCATCTTCTTTTCGCTGCTCTACTGGTTCGGAGCCCGGAGGGACGTCGGGTATACTGTATGTGTATAATCCCGCGAGGCACTACACTTGTGGTGCTACTTCGTCGTCGTGGCTTTATCGCGAGGTCTTCATCAGCAACGTTCCGACGGGGACGTAATCCCGTCATCGGTCCACAAGGATCGGGTGGCTGCAGGAGTCATCGTGGATCTGCGCGGCATCGGGGATTGCCGGTACGACTACACCAACCACGTTCATGCGGGAACGTTTCCCGCTTAACGGACTACATACTGGTATGTGATCTATTTCTGTCCGTTACTTGCATCAGCATAGCATAGGTCTTGGGTATGGGTCTCGTAGGTTATGAAAAAATTGTGTTCTCTGCCCCGAACCCCAACAAAGATTGCTCTAGAGACCTAGCCTGCTAGTAAGCTCACTTATGAGATACAGTCTGAGCATGAGTCTGATGATGATGAGGAGGAGGAGGAGGAATCTGATGACGATCACCCGGAGGCCACTAATGATGACGACGAGGGATAGATGGGTCGTTAGCATTGATCTTTTTTCCTTTTTGGTGTCTGGATGCCAAAGGGGGAGAGGATATATGTTATGTTGTGGGGATTTGCATGGGTGGAGTCACAAGCTTGTTTTCTTGAGCTAGTTGTCGCTTGTGTACTCCTTTTATTTCGATTTTGTTTTGGGAACTTCTGTTTGTTGGAATCTTATTCTATCGTGTGGTATAAGATATGCATACCCGGTTATTCATTTACCTTTATCTCTTATGTGGAGCTAATATTATTTGTGATAATTCATTACGCTCCGTTGTATTATAATTGTATGTTATGTTGTTACCTATCTTCTATTTCAAGACATCCCGGTCTATAAAATCTAGGGGAAGCGTTGATCCTAGTGTATGCACTTTGCATTCCAAAGGCAAAGTTCTAAATAGTACTCCTACATACATCTAGGGGGAGTCCGTCTACATTTTCTAGACTATATGCTTATCATAATATATGTTTTGCGTAAATTCGTGTATTTTCATCAACCACCAAAAAGGGGGAGATTGAAAGGGCATTTCCCGCCTTAAGTGTAGGTGTTTATGTCAATACACATGTGCGGTCTAATCATGTGCCTTAGCTACGTCGGTATACCTCTGTGGCACAAGACCTTGTGGTACCTCTCTAGTTGGAAAAGTTCGAAGACAGCATGTCCGACGCTTCTCTCCTTTGGGTTTTGGAGTCCCGCACTATCGGGAGGATCTCGTGTGAATACCTGGGTGTTAGGATCCACGAGAACATCGCTTCATTGCCTGAGTCTTCGCTTCGTTGTGTGGAGGATGAGGACTGCCTATTGTCAATGACTGGCCGGTTGTATCGACCTGGCAGAATGGTTGTATTGCTCTGCCCAACTGGTATTGGTCAGCCAATCAAGCCTTTTAGGGGGATGTACAATCAGATCAACCATCGATGCAGCTATCGACCAAGCATGTTTCCTTCTGATCCCGGGCCAGTGGCAGGGTGGTGCCACCCCAGTTTTACTAGTTTATTATTTAAACCGGTACTACCCAGGCGGTTGGGCGGTTGTAACACCGGCACCCTGAGCTACCTCGGCCTAGGGTTTGGGTTAGGGTTGCGCGCTCGGTGGCTCCGGTTTGCCTGGACGGTTGTATCGGCCGGTCTCAGGCGGTAGTATCGTCTATGTGCATTCCTGCACATAGCAATTGGAAAAGAGGGGGCCTATAAAGGGAAGTCTTCTTCTTCCTTGTCCACACATCTTGCCTCTCTCTCTTCCATTGATGACTAAAGCTTTATCAATCCCGATCTCCTTCTCCACCCACCCCAAGTTGTTGAGTTGCTAGGGATCAAGGTAGGAGACCTAGATCTACACATTCATCCAAAGGAAACATTGTTCCACATCCATATTGTATTGGATCTTGTTAATCTTTGGACTTGGAGTCCTCGAGAGCATGAGGCCACCTCGGAGCCACAATCCGTTGTGGTGAAGTTTCATGGTGTTGGTGGGAGCCTCCGACTTTTTTTGGAGTTACCCCATCCTTGATTGTAAAGGTTTCATGTGCGCCTTAAAGGCACAATTAGTGGATGAACAACACCTCGCATTTTGTGAGGGCCTTTAGGAGATAAGGTGGTCCTAGTTGAATTCTTAGGGAGCCTCGTGCCTTCACACCTCTCCAAATGAGACGTACTTCTCGCAAGAGAAGGAACTTCGGCCAACACATCCTTGTGTCTACTTACAGTTTTCTATCCCCTTACTTTCTTGTGTGCTTGCTCATATTGTTCTTGTATTACTTGTCATATAGGTTGTCCACCTAGTTGCATATCTAGACAACCTATTTTATTGTTGAGTATTAATTTGTTAAGAAAAAGTTTATATTGTTAAGAAAAGATTTATATTTTTGTCCACCTAGTTGCATATCCTTTCATCACGCATTTAACTGAATAATTTGAGGACAACATAAGAGACAAGACTGCATGCATGCCTAATTAAAGCCTTCAAAAGGACATGCCTGGTCATTGACCGAACGCGGCCACTAACATTTTAGGGACTAAATTTTCCCAATGTGATATTGGCTATGCACGGTAGCTGAACCTAACCAAAAAATTAGGCAAGCAGGCTCATGTTATGTTTTCTTCCATATTCTTAACATATTAGCACCATCTTTTTGTTTTTCAACTCAATTACAATCATCACTTGATGGCACCGGTAGTGCTCATCGTTGGGTACCCCAAGTGGAAGATTGAGATATATACAACAACAAATTTCCCTCGGTGAAGATACCAAGGTTATCGACCAGTAGGTCTCCAAGAGATACAAGTAGGTGGTGAAGTGAGCAAGGCTCCGTTTGAGATAAGTTACTCTCTTAACCTGGACCTGCACACAGAAGCAAATAATTTTGCTCCCAATGAGTACAGAGAGGATGCCGGGACAGGGTATTCTAGCGATCCCGATCTCGGGATCGTGGCGGCGGCGGAACATTGGTTAAAATCACGTAACGGAAGCCTCTCGAGGGTTATTGTGTCGAGGGCTAAATATAGGCGAAAGGGGGGGCACCTGACCAGGCGGCCAGGTGGCGTGGCCCCACTCTAGGCCGCGCCAGGAGGCCACCTGGCCTTGGGGACTCCCCTCTGGCCCCCCTTCGGCCTTCTGGAGTCTTCTGATCTGCTGATTTTTATTATGATTTTTCCGAATTTTCCCGGGCACTTTAATAATTGACATTTTCCTGCAATGCACATAAAACAGTAGACAGAAACTGACACTGAGGAACTGAGTTAGTATGTTAGTCCAAATATGTTGAAAAAGTTATGAAAGTGTAGCAAAACATATAGCAAAGTCATCAATATAAGCATGGAACAAGCAGAAATTATAGGTACGTTTGAGACGTATCATCACTCCCTTGGTTTCAATTTTTTCTTTGGTTTACCATTTTATGTGTTGTTTATCCTAATTTTAAAATTTTCAACAATTGTATGTAGGAACTTATAGCTAATATATTAAATCCCATTTAAATATATTTATATTTATATTTTTTAGAAAATAATGGGTCATTATCTAATGTTGTCACCTCTAATTATGTATACTTCGGCTATTGAGGTATTTTTTTTCAATAGTTTAACCCCTTTAAGTCTTTGATTTGTTCACCATGTTTAAAAAAATCAATTCTTTTTTCATCTTGTAGGTTATTGAATCTTGATGTTTGATGATGTGTTTTTGAATTTGGAAATGCAAGACGTCATTTTCAAGCAAATATTTATTTTATCATTATCTTAAGGTTTTTAAGTATTGTATTTTGTTTTCATACATCAACTTAAACTATCTCTAAAGTATGTAATATAAGTTGTGAAATACACCCATATCAACTTCATAGTTGCTTCAAAATTTCATGCCATGGCTAAGTGGGGCATCAAGGTAACATTGGCTCCAGCTTCGACCATGTATGGTGTAATGTTATTGTGTCCAGCCGGGGTGGTGGCTTGCGTGGCTATGGTGTACGACGGTTGTAGGAGGGGAGACGAATTGATAAGGCATGAGAAGGCCAACCGACTTCAATAGTCGGAGTAGGCTTCCCGTGTCTTAAATAGAAAAAGATGTGTCACTAATATTTGAAACAATAAAAACATAGTAGAACACAAGGCCCGTCCATTGTTTTTTTACTCCCTCCGTTCACAAATAGATGACATGGTTTTAATTCAAATTTGAACTAAAACTGAGTCATCTATTTGTGAGCAGCGGAAGTATTTCTCTTTCTTCCACCTTCCAACTTAAAAATTATCCTACGTGAGGTATAGGCCATTAAAGGGTCGTGCAACATTAATTTGAATAAAAAAATCAGGAGAACGTGCATAAATGCAGGACAATTTGTTGGTACCATGTGTAAGACATTCATAAATTTGAGAGATGGGGAGAAGGTCAATTGATTACTCCCTTCGTTTCAGTTTACAGTGCCTATGTGTTCCCTTGGGTTATCAATTTTATCAATGTAATATCAATTATACTCCATCCATTAGCAAATACATGACGTGATTTAAATTCAAATTTAAACCAAAACCATGTCACCTATTTACGAACGGAGGGGTTATGACATAAAAATTATACCATTTGAAAATATAACATCCGGGTTTATAATGGTGTGATTTTTGTAACATATAACTTGTATTGCATTTTTTTAAATTTACGTTGGTTAAATTGTTAACTTAGGGATACACGTAGATCCTATAAACTAAACCGGAGGAAGTACTAGTGTGTGACACCATCGCTGATATACCACCGACTACCATTTAAGAATAGTGGAGTAGATAGCAGAAAATTGATGGAAGTAAATGAGCAATTAAAGTATCTTATATATATGATTGCCTCATCTTGACTTGAGAAGGTAATAAAAATCATCATGTCATTCGTCCACATTGGGAACACAACTTCTGGTTTTGGTACATCAAATAAATAGATTGAAGTCTACCTAGGTTTGGCATAGAATGATCAAAAAAGAAAGTGTGATTGAGAAGACGTAGACATACAAGGCATCATGAAAGAAAATACTTATAAATTAATCTTAGAATTTGCCTACGATTGGATTCCTATGATCCTATTGTCGGTTTTGTATGTCATCCAAAATTTGACGAAACAAAAATAGCCATTTGTTCTTGAGTTCGTGGGTGTACCTTATACGATTCGGCTCACGTAAAGAAACCATGTTCCCTATACACGACACTTATCTTGACCCCCTAGAACTACCAACTTCTCACGATATCCAATTCTTGATATCCAATTCTTGGATGACCTGCTATACAATCTAGTGGGATACTCATGATATAAGCTTGTTTTCGACTCTAATCAGGGAAGTTGCTTTTATCACGTGGAATCATGGATAATTCTTTTGATTCTCCAGTTATGTTTTCTTCCGTCTTTCTTAACAAATTAGCAACGTGTTTTCGAGTTTTTCATCTAAATTACAATTATCACTTCCTTGATTCCAAATTTTTATGGTTTACCCTTTTATGTGTTTTTTTTCTATTTTTGTACAATTTGCAAAAATTATATGTATGAACTTATAGCTAGTATGTAAATCCCATTTAAATATATTTATATGTATATTTGTTTGGCAAATTATGGGTCATTTTCTAATGTTGTAAGTTCTAATTATGTATACTGCGGCTACAGAATGTATTTTTTTCAATAGTTTAACCCCTTTAAGTTATTTTTTAAAATTAAATTCTATTTTCATCTTGCAGGTTATTGACCTTGATGTTTGATGATGTATTTTAGAATTTGGAAGTGCAAGACATCATTTTCAAGCAAAACTTTGTTTTATCTGAAAGTGCAATATATCGACCAGAGGGGGGTGAATGGGAGATTTTCAATTCTACTACCAGATTTTGATTTTCTTCATGACTGAAGCAATCATGAGGCTGAAGAACTAACCAAAATCATGAAGAAATAAAACTTCACAGAATGTAATCATTAGGGCATCTCATCATAATGCAAAAGAAATAAATCAATTCAAATAAGCAGAAGTACTTCAGATGCATAGTATGAAGACAAAGAGCTGAGGGAGAGCTGAAGCATAAGAAGTCAACATATCAAATACTGAAGCTTAAGAGGTTGAAGAGATAGCACCAGAGGTTGAATACATTGGTTTGGTAGACCAGTTCAAGTTGCTGTGACAACTCTACGTCTGGTTGGAGAGGCTGAGATTCAATTCAGAAGACATAGTCTTCACCTTGTTCTCCTTGAACTAGAGTCCTCAGACTCCGTCCAATAACTCAGGTGAGTCTTCAAGGTAGACTCCCGAAACCTTCACAGACTCAGTCACACCGGTAAAGTCACAATTGCCTCTTGACTTCCTCAGACTGAAGACTTCTACACCGGCTGGAAGATCACAGTCTTCAAGAGTAAAAAGCTTCGGATCACTCGAACCGACTTCCTCAGAAGTGCTCAACTACTCAGGCTGGTGGTTTTCCTCACAAAGGTTCTTCGGTTTCCTCAGAGGTGGGTTGCTCTCAAATGACAAGTGTCAGTTTTTCTCTCGGAGCAACCAACCCACAAATGGGGCTGGGGGTGGCTATTTATAGCCACGGAGCAACCCGAGGTGAAAGGACATAAATGCCCATGCATGCAATTACTCTCATGCCCTCGGAAATGACCGTTGCTAGACAAGTTCTAGCCTCTCACCACGCAACACGTGGCACGGTCAAAGTATTCTCTCTCCTCATGATTTTCAGAAGAGTCGCACTGGCGATCTCCAGACTCCTCAACCGAAGTTAGTTACCTCAGTGTCCTGAAGAATAACGTCTCAGACACCCGAGGACTGAACTTCTACTGCAGGAGATTTCCTCAGGGTTCTTCTTTAGGATTTCTAATTGAGCACTTCCTCAGAAATACATAACTCATTTTCCTCAACCCCTCCAACAGTGCGGTGATTTCCTACGACTCAAGAAGTATAAAAAGTCTTAGCGAAGACTACGCTTCAACTTCGTCTTCAGCGCGAACGTCCTCAGGATCGTCCTCAGCTTCAGCTTCAACCGAACGCTTCAGGATCCTGATTCCTCAGGATTTCGCGCAACTTCATTCTTCAGGAAACGCACCGATTTCTCCAATGTTCCTCAACAGTTTGGGGGGTCGACATTGGTGGTTAAACACCTCATCAGGGACTGTTCTCCTGTGTATACTCACAAACACATCAGTCCCTTAACCGTTTTGTCATCAAACTCCAAAACCTAAAGGGGAGGGCACTTGATGCACTTACAATCTCCCCCTTTTTGGTGATTTGATGACAATCAAGTTAAGCTTCAACGGGGATAAAATTATGAGTTTGAAGAATAAAAACTTTGAATAACATTTGTATCATTAAGCTGGATATAATGAAGCTCCCCCCGAGGATATGCATATGAGTTGAAGAATTTTTTAATATCTAAAGCATTTTGAGGTATATGAGGAGCTCCCCCTATATCCAGGCATTTTTGAAACAGTGCATGTTATGAAGTGTTTGAAGAATTTAAACAACGCACTGAGAGAGGTGTTTGCAGAGACAATCACATGCATATTTGATAAACTTGAGGAAATAGCATGAGGTAACTGAGGAATAGTATCAGGCAAACACCAAAATTACAGTTTACAACTCGTTACAAAAAAATCTGAAGAACGAGAGTTGTAACTGAAGAACCCCGTAACTAAAACCCGCTTGAAGACTAACAGATTTCTCCCCCTTTGTCATAAAATGAACAAAAAGGAAAAAAACTGAAGCTAACGCCCCTTTGAAGATGCTTCAAGGCTGAGGTGAGTCACGCCTGAGGCACTCCGTTGCAGTGTGAGGGCAGGCAGCTGTGTCTTCAGCTTCTTCAGCAGTCATCTCCTGATTTGAAGAATAAGAATCCATGGCCGGAGGAGGAGTTGTGCAGCGTCTGAATTTCCTCGGGGGTCTGATTGCAGGAATCGGAGGCTACTGCGCTTGAGGTATTGCTCATATGCCTCAGGAAAGTCATCCGGGGTGTGCATTGTTGTGGGATCAGGAGTGACGCCTGGTGCAGGTGGAGGTCTAGCCTTGATACCCAAGGTCTTCAGCGGCGGATTGACAACAAACATTTCCTCATGTTGAGGATTAAGCCATTGATATGCCACCCAACGCTTGGCCCATTCTCTTGTGATCTTCTGGACCCTTTTCTTGCGATCTTCAGCAGTTTCACGTTCGGGAGTCTTCAGCTTCTCATAGAGCTCAGGAGGTAGGTCTTTAGCAGTATCAATGAGCTTACGCCGAGGAGCCATTTTCTTCAGTGGTGGAGACTGAGGAATGGTTCGTTCAAGCTGAGCTGCAAATGAAGTGATACTATGAGAACCATACGATTCCTCAGCAGACATGTACCTGTGACAGAGTTAAGTTGCGAGGGAAGTGGGGTACGGTTATATGCGTTCATGAGGAATAGGCTGAGGAAAGCAAATGAATGAGGCATAGGAATAGGTCTCAGAAATCTAGCAGTACATTTGAGGATTAAATGGCTTGAGGACACAACAGTACTGAGGAATAAGCCACTGAGGAATAGGCATACCAGAACTGAGGCGAATGCTGAGGAACCACGAGTCTTCGTCCCCGGCGACGACGAACTCCGGCGACGTTAGCATGAGATCTTGAGGAGCTCAAGGGCGGCGCGAGAGTGAGAGAAGCGGTGGGGGGAAATGACCGGGGGGGTAGAGTGCTATTTATAGAGGGGTGAAAGCTGAGGGGTTGCGAAATTTGTGGACCAGATTGCCCCTGATTGTTGGGACCCTCAGTGGATATTCTAATGGTGGATAAGCACGACGTGCGGTAAAATCGCAACAAATTGAAGACAGTTGTAACTGTAAATCCTTGATTTTAGGAACTTGAGGACAAGGGCTGAGGATGAAGACAAATGGTCTCAGGCTGATGATGAAGACTAATGGTCTCAGCCTGAGGAATACAAGATTTTCGGAAGAACGCATATGAGATAGACAGATTAGATAAGTGAGCACAGAGATACGGGTCCGATCACGTTCACCTAGATGAAGAAGCAAAAGTTAAAAAAAATAACTATAGGTGAACGCTGTTGAGGACAAACACGGTAATCATCAGTAATGAAGACTTCAAATCCCGAGGAAGTTGAGGAACAACAAATCCTGAGGTGTTTGGGCGGTGGCGCTACCCACCTTATAGGGAATGAGACACTTGATACCATACAATTGCCGTATGGATCTTGAGTCAATTCCACGTTAATTTCTTCACACTTAGCAAGGTAGTTCCTCATGATTTGAGGAGTACGACGCATCGTGTGTTGTACATCAGGATTCTTCAATATTGTTTAAGCGTTAGGATGTGTGTCCATTCACTGGACGTTTGAGGAATCTAGGATATTTAGCTCACACCTCAGAGTGCTAAATCACTTCTCATCCAAAGGCTTAGTGAATATATCAGCAAGTTGGTCTTCAGTCTTCACGTGGCTGATGACGATATCTTCCTTCAATACATGATCCCGAAGAAAGTGATACCGAATCTCAATATGCTTCGTCCTCGAGTGTTGTACTGGATTCTGAGAGATCTTGATGGCGCTCTCATTGTCACATAGCAGTGGTACTTTCTTCAGGTTGATGTCGTAGTCCTTCAGAGTTTGCTTCATCCAAAGAAGTTGTGAGCAGCTAGCACCAGCAGCAATGTATTCAGCTTCAGCAGTGGAGAGGGAGACACAGTTCTGCTTCTTCGATGACCAACACACTAGAGAACGTCCGAGGAAATGACATGTTCCTGAGGTAGACTTCCGATCCACTCGATCTCCGGCATAATCTGAGTCTGAGTATCCGACGAGATCCAGCTGTGTGCCTTTTGGATACCATAAGCTTAGCGACGGGGTGTGAGCCAAATATCGAAGAATTTGTTTCACCGCTTGGTGATGCGATTCCTTAGGTGCCGCTTGGAATCGGGCACACATGCAAACGCTCAACATTATATCAGGCCTAGATGCACATAGATATAGTAGAGAACCTATCATGGAGCGGTATACCTTTTGATCGTAGTCCTTGCCATTTTCATCAGGGCCAAGTTGTCCATTTGTGGGCATCGGTGTCTTGATGCCCTTGCAGTCTTGCATCCCGAATTTCCTCAGGCACTCCTTGAGGTACTTCTCCTGAGAGATGAAGATGCCATTGCGTTGTTGACGAATTTGGAGCCCTAAGAAGAACTTCAGTTCGCCCATCATGGACATCTGATACTGTTCACTCATCAAGAATGCAAATTCTTCACTGTATTTCTTGTTAGTGCATCCAAATATTATGTCATCAACATAAATTTGACATATGAATAATGCATCATCATATCGTTTTGTGAAAAGAGTTGGATAGAGGGAACCAAATTTGAAGCCCTTGCTGATGAGGAAGTCCCTTAGTGTGTCATACCAAGCCCGAGGGGCTTGCTTCAGTCCATAGAGGGCTTTCTTCAATCTGTACACCATATCAGGCTTCTTTGCGTCTTCAAAACCTGGAGGTTGAGCAACATATACTTCTTCCTCGATATTACCATTGAGGAAAGCACTTTTCACATCCATTTGATATAACTTGATATTATGATGGTTAGCGAATGCAAGCATAATACGAATGGACTCAAGTCTAGCAACAGGAGCGAAAGTTTCACCGAAGTCGATCCCCTCGACTTGAGTATATCCTTGAGCTACGAGACGAGCTTTGTTTCTGATGACTTTTCCATCTTCATCGAGTTTGTTGCGGTAGATCCACTTCGTGTCGATGACATTGTGAACTCGAGGATCAGGACGTTTGACTAGTTCCCAAACATCATTCAGTTTAAACTGAAGAAGTTCGTCTTGCGTTGCCTGAATCCATTCCGCTTCTTGGAATGCCTCGGTGACTTTGGTGGGCTCTGAAATTGATACAAACGAGAAATGACCACAAAATTTAGCTATACGATTAGCTCTTACACGAGTAAGAGGACCTGGTAGGTTGACGTCAACGAGGATTTTGTCCACTTGAACTTCATTTGCCACACGAGGAAGTCGAGGAGGATGATCTTGAGGCGCATCTTCGTCACTGCTGTCAGATTCATTTGCATCAGCTTCAGGTGCTTCAGGGGTATCAGGAGCCTCAGGATCAGGATCGTCATCAGGATTATTTGCATCAGGATTTGGATGTTCTTCAGGAGCAGGAGGTATGTGGATTTCTTCAGGATGATCCACAGGAATGATATCACCAGCACCCATCTTCTTGATCTGTTCTTCAGGTGGTGCTTCACCTAAATCATGTGGCAGGTGCTCTCTTTGGGAGTCATCAGATTCATCAAATCGCACGTCTACAGTCTCAACAATTTTATAATGACTAATATTGAAGACTCTGTAGGTGTGCGAGTTGATACCATAACCAAGCATGAAACCCTCACGTGCTTTGGGTGCAAATTTGGACTGGTGATGAGGATCACGAATCCAGCAAGGTGCACCGAATACTTTGAAGTAACTTACATTGGGTTTCTTACCGATCATTAATTCGTATGATGTTTTATTGAAGAACTTGTGAAGATACACTCGATTGACGACGTGGCATGCAGTGTTGATTGCTTCAACCCACCACTTGAGTGGAGTATTGTACTCAGCCAGCATCGTGCGAGCCATCTCGATGAGGGTTCGGTTCTTCCTCTCAACAACTCCATTTTGCTGAGGAGTGTAAGGTGCAGAGAATTCATGAGTGATTCCCAAGTCATCGAGGAATTCTTCCACACCGAAGTTCTTGAACTCAGTGTCGTTGTCGCTTCGAATGTGCTTGATCTTCAGGTTGTAGTTGTTCATGACTCGCAGGGCGAAGTGCTTGAGGATTGCTGGGGTTTCTGACTTATAGAGAAGAAAATGCACCCAGGTGTATCGTGAGAAGTCATCAACAGTAACAAGACCATACATATTTCCTCCAAAGCTTGAATACTTTGGAGGACCGAATAGATCCATGTGAAGCAATTCCAGAGGTCTTGTAGTAGTCATGATGGTCTTGACAGGATGCTTGGCCTTGGTCATCTTTCCAGCTTCGCAAGCACCGCACAGCCGGTCCTTTGTGAATCTAATTTCCTCAATCCCGAGGACATGTTTCTTCAGCACCAGCTTCTGAAGATTTCTCATTCCAGCGTGGCCGAGTCTTCGATGCCATAGCCAGCACTCTGAGGCTCGTGCCATGAGGCATGTAGCGACCTGAGGACCTTCAAAGAAATCTACAATATACAGGTCACCTTTCCTAACCCCACTGAAGACAACAGAGTTATCGCTCATCATGAAGACAACACAACCATATTTTCCGAAGAGCGAGATTAAGATCACATAGCATAGATACAGACATCAAGTTGTATCCAAGGGATTCAACCAGCATGACTTTATCAATGTGTTGGTCTCGAGAGATAGCCACTCTGCCGAGACCCAATACCTTACTTTTACCTTTATCAGCGAAGGTGATGGTTTTCTTTGAAGAAGGACTCAGTGATGATTCCATAAGAAGGCTTCTGTCACCACTCATGTGATTTGTGCATCCACTGTCCATCACCCATTCAGTCTTTCCCTGCAAAGGAATTAGTATCTCATACAGCAAGTTATGAGCCAGTCTCAGTTTGAGGAATTTATGGTTCCTCAGAATCAATTCCTCAGGATGTTCCTCATGATTGATTCTATGGAACCAAACAATATAAATATCCTTCAACTGACTCAAATGATGTTGTCCTGGGCATATGATCTGCAGAATTTGTAATTGCCTCAGGACATGTCCCTGCAAGGATGATTAGTTCTTAACCACCCACATCTTAATGAGTGGTCTTGAGGCACATGAGGACTGATGAGGGTGACGAGACCTAATGGGGTGTGAGATGGTGGCATCAGGATAAACAAATGAATAAGCATTCTTATGAGGAGCTTCCCTGTGAACAAAATGGTTAGCAGATACATGATTATAATCATTTCCTTTTGAGGTATCGTCCTCAGATGATATCCTCAGCTCATTTGCATCTGCATTCACAGGAAGGTTAGTGATGAGGTCCTTCGGAACCCAGATCTGCTTGACTGGAGAACCGTTCCTGCAGTTAGTTCCGATGTATCTGGCAAATACCTCACCATTAACATTCTTAAACAATTTATAGTTTGAGTCAAAAGACTCAATCATCACATCTGAAGAAACAACATCATAACCAGATAAAGTATAGGGATCAGGAGGAGACATCTTTGCCCGAATCCATGTGGTCTCTGGATATTGTTCAGGTTTCCAGTAAGACCCATCAGGGTTGAGTTTCCGAGTGAATGCGACACCTTCTTTCCTCGGGTTCCTGTTGAGGATCTGTTTCTTGAGGATGTCACAAAGAGTCTGGTGTCCTTTCAGACTCTTGAACATGCCGGTTTCCAGGAGACTCTTTAACCTAGCATTTTCTTCAGAAAGGTCTATGATATCCTCAGACGAGGGGTTAGATACCACAGAAGCAATAGAAATAACAGAGTCTGAAGACATTGAGGAACTAGGCACAGAGATGATACGATCATGTTCAATGCATTTTAAACAGGGAGGATTAAATCCTTCTTGTGGCATGATGATCTGTTGGGAGAGGAGTGAATCATTTTCTTTCCTCAGATCGTCATGAGACATCCTTACACGTTCAAGTTCTTGTTTCCTCATGAGGAACTCATGAGCCAGCTTTTCATGATCGGTAAGGAGTGCCTCATGACGATTGAACAAGTCATCAAACTTTGACTGAAGAATTTTTGATTCATCAGTCAACTTTTGAGTCTTCGTCATTTCCTCAACCAACATATTATCACTCTTGTTTAGTGAGATCTGTATCTTTTCAAGTGCACGTTGTTGCTTAGATGAAAGTTTAGCATAGTTTTCATCAGGTTCTTCATCAGAGGGATCATCTGATGATGAGTAAGAAGATACCTTGGAGGACATGGCCATGAAGCAGAAGGCAAGGGTTGTGTCTTCAGCTTCATCATCAACATGTGATAGACCAGATTCCTCAGTGCTGAGGATTGACTTTGAGACAAGCGACGTGGAAAGAGCCAGACCGGCCACACCCTCAGATTCTTCAGATTCTTCTTCCTCAGCATCAGGGTTGGAACCAGATTCTTCCGAGTCCAATTCTTTTCCGAGATATGCGCGAGCCTTACGGGAACTGATATTCCTGTATCCAGCAGACTTTGAGGATCTTGAGGATTTCTTCTTTGTCTTTTCATCAGAACTGTCATCTTTCCCTTTCTTCTTCTTCTTCTTCTTCTTCTTCAGTCTAGCTTCCTTTTCCCATAGAGGAAACTCAGCGATGTAATGCCCAGGTTTCTTGCACTTGTGGCAGACTCTCTTTCTTGCTTCGACAGAGTCATCATCTTTGCTTTTTCTTGAGGACGATCTTGAGGAATTTCCGAAGCGATTCTTCTTCGTGAATCTTTGAAACTTTCAGGTGAGGAGAGCAAGTTCATGGCTGAGAGTTTCAGGATCATCAGTATCAGCCTCAGACTCTTCATCAGAGGACACTCTTCGTGCTCTAGCTTTTAGCGCGCGGACCTTAGGCGTGGAGCTGTATAAATCTCGTTTTTCAGAGAGCTTCAGTTCATGAGCATTGAGGCGCTCGAGAATGTCCGCAGGATCCAGAGTCTTGAAGTCAGGCCTTTCTTGAATCATCAGCGATAGGAACTCAAATGAGTCATCCAGTGACCTCACTAGTTTCTTCACAACTTCATAATCTGTGATATCAGCAGCACCCAGTGCTTGAAGTTCATTAGATATGTCAGTGAGTCTGTCAAAGGTTTGTTGCACATGCTCATTGTCCAGCCTCTTGAACCTGTTGAAGAGACTGCGGAGTGTATCAACCCGTGAGTCTCGTTGAGCAGAGACTCCTTCATTGACTTTAAACAGTCTTGTCCATATGTTCTTTGCAGTATCCAGACCACTGATACGATTGAACTGAGCCTTGTTGAGATGACCACCAATGATGCTTCGAGCTTTTGCATCAAGCTGCCAGTTCTTCTTGACAACTTCAGGAGCAGTCATCAGATTTGCTTCAGGAATGCCTTGATCAACAATATCCCACAGATCCTTGTCAATGGCTTCAAGATGCATCCTCATCTTGTTCTTCCAGTATGGATAGTCTGTCCCGTCGAAGATGGGGCAGTTTGAGGCAACGCTCATTTTACCTGAGGTCGACATAACTAAAACTCCAGGTGGTTAAACCGAATCACACAGAACAAGGGAGTACCTCGCTCTGATACCAATTGAAAGTGCAATATATCGACCAAAGGGGGGGTGAATGGGATATTTTCAATTCTACTACCAGATTTTGATTTTCTTCAGGACTGAAGCAATCATGAGGCTGAAGAAGTAACCAAAATCATGAAGAAATAAAACTTCACAGAATGTAATCATTAGGGAAGCTCATCATAATGCAACAGAAATAAATCAATTCAGATAAGCAGAAGTACTTCAGATGCATAGTATGAAGACAAAGAGCTGAGGGAGAGCTGAAGCATAAGAAGTCAACATATCAAATACTGAAGCTTAAGAGGTTGAAGAGATATCACCAGAGGTTGAAGACATTGGTTTGGTAGACCAGTTCAAGTTGCTGTGACAACTCTACGTCTGGTTGGAGAGGCTGAGATTCAACTCAGAAGACATAGTCTTCACCTCTCCTTGAACTAGAGTCCTCAGACTCCGTCCAATAACTCAGGTGAGTCTTCAAGGTAGACTCCCGAAACCTTCACAGACTCAGTCACTCTCAAATGACAAGTGTCAGTTTTTCTCTCGGAGCAGCCAACCCACAAATGGGGCTGGGGGTGGCTATTTATAGCCGCGGAGCAACCCGAGGTGAAAGGACATAAATGCCCATGCATGCAATTACTCTCATGCCCTCGGAAATGACCGTTGCTAGACAAGTTCTAGCCTCTCACCACGCAACACGTGGCACGGTCAAAGTATTCTCTCTCCTCATGATTTTCAGAAGAGTCGCACTGGCGATCTCCAGACTCCTCAACCGAAGTTAGTTACCTCAGTGTCCTGAAGAATAACGTCTCAGACACCCGATGACTGAACTTCTACTGCAGGAGATTTCCTCAGGGTTCTTCTTCAGGATTTCTAATTGAGCACTTCCTCAGAAATACATAACTCATTTTCCTCAACCCCTCCAACAGTGCGGTGATTTCCTACGACTCAAGAAGTATAAAAAGTCTTAGCGAAGACTACGCTTCAACTTCGTCTTCAGCGCGAACGTCCTCAGGATCGTCCTCAGCTTCAGCTTCAACCGAACGCTTCAGGATCCTGATTCCTCAGGATTTCGCGCAACTTCATTCTTCAGGAAACGCACCGATTTCTCCAATGTTCCTCAACAGTTTGGGGGGTCGACATTGGTGGTTAAACACCTCATCAGGGACTGTTCTCCTGTGTATACTCACAAACACATCAGTCCCTTAACCGTTTTGTCATCAAACTCCAAAACCTAAAGGGGAGGGCACTTGATGCACTTACAATCTCCACCTTTTTGGTGATTTGATGACAATCAGGTTAAGCTTCAACGGGGATAAAATTATGAGTTTGAAGAATAAAAACTTTGAATAACATTTGTATCATTAAGCTGGATATAATGAAGCTCCCCCCGAGGATATGCATATGAGTTGAAGAATTTTTTAATATCTAAAGCATTTTGAGGTATATGAGGAGCTCCCCCTATATCCAGGCATTTTTGAAACAGTGCATGTTATGAAGTGTTTGAAGAATTTAAACAACGCACTGAGAGAGGTGTTTGCAAAGCCCATTGGATACTCATGATACCTATTTCTCATGATCTCCAGGACTTGGATGGCCTCCTCTACAAGCCCATTGGATACTCATGATAAATTCTTGTTACTGCCTTTAGTCAAGGAAGCTTCTTTTTATCTCGTGGAATCCTGGATATTGTTTCTGATTCTTTATAAAAATCTTACAACCAACTACAATGCTCTCCAGTGAAATCTTATGGAGCAATAATTAATAGGATTATGTACATGTTCCTCCATGTTATTGGCCATATGCCATGTATTTTTCCATTAGATTTTGTGTTGTATGTATATCATATTATCATCACCTTTGTGGATAACAACACATTGCGAAGATATTCCATGCATAAATATCTTCAATATAGAGTCGATTCGAGATAATGTTCCCAACTACCATGCACATCATATATGCATGCAAATCACTACCTTGTATATTCTCCATCTAGTGTGGTCTCTCCATTTTCTTTGAAAGTTTCACCATATTTCTCCCGAACACAACCATTTTGCGAACCATCTAAACCCATGAATCAATGATGTAATGACCTTATCATAGGTGATTTGTATGCTCCAGTGAGATAAGAACTCATGCGACTTTAGAACAACACAATAGATAGCGGGAATTCATCAAAAGTTTTGGATTATGAACAAACTAGAAAACTCATATAGAAACATATACAAGTATTGAGATCTCTAGTACATGCTATCGAACAACAAATCCTCAATAGAGATGACAAGAGAAAAAAAGAAGGATGATGGAGGTGTATTGTGCATTTGTGCTATCTTTGAGTTTGATTGCAATGCCTTTCCTGGGTCTTTAGGACCTATATCCAACAAAAACCTCATTCTCTTGACAAATCCTAGCTAACATGCATCTGATAGCAGACATCATCGAGGTGGTTAATTCACAATCACAATTAGTAAATATTAAGTACATTAATATATGAACTAAGTATTCATGGGGATGTAGCTCAAATGATAGCCTCCGATCCATAGTAAGTGTCGCCCCTTTAGTACAAAGTTTGTACTAGCTTAGTACAAAATGAGCGACACTTATTATGAATCGGAGGGAGTACTTCGTTTCTTTTATATCAGTTTTTTTGTTACGTTGCGCCAAGCAAAAAGTATTATTTTTTTAGATTGCCAAGCAAAAAGTCGAATACTCCGTAGTTACGTGGGCCTTGTGCTGCGAGCGGGCTGGACTTTTGGGCCATGATAAGATGGCATGCACGGTAAATAAACCGAACCTCGGAGGGCTTTCGCGGTGCCCTCTCCATATAAATACCTCGTCACCACCTAGGGCTCCTTCAATTCCATCTATCGCCGCCGCGCCGCCTCCCTGCTGGCCGCGCATTAAGTGCATCTCCTTGCTAACCAATTCAATACAACGCAGTCTGAATACCGATTTGCATCTATTTCACCTCTTCAGTTCATCCCATTTGATTACTGGTTTTCTCTTCGTGTGAATTTTTGTTCTTTCGATTGCTTTGACTCTTTGACTACGGAGATTTATCTATGAATCTATCGACGGCGGTGAGGAAAAACAAGGTTCGCTCGTCTTAACGGCTGGCTTACGCCTGCCTTGCAGAGCTTAAACGTAGTCTGAGCCGAAACAATCTCCAGTCTTTTTTGGTCTTATTTTGCTCTTGCTTGCGATTGTCTTATGTCCGACCAGTTTTAATCGGGATCAATCCACGATGAGGCGGAGGAAAAACAAGGTTCGCTCGTCTTAGCGGCGATGGTTTTAATCTGATATTTTTTGTACGGTGGTGGGATGCTTGTTGCGGTGATGAGATCTTTCAGTGTTGAAAGCAGATCACTGCTTGATGAGTCTGGGAAATACAATTTCCTCCTGAGCGGTTACCTGAGCAACCCCTCATCCCCACCCCGAGATTTTTATTTGTACGTACATTTCTTCCTTCAGCATTAGAATATATCGGCGTTATTCTCTGCTGATTTAACTTTTTGTGCAAACAGATCTTTCGTTTACAAACAAAAGTTAATTTGAAGATTGAACTTACAAATGAGAACTGCTGTGACGACGTTGAGTACAGACTTTTGTAAACTGGAGCCATGATTGCAAGGAAATAAGAACGATTGAAGTCCAATGAACACACTACCCTGTAACCTACATCCAAACTTTTAAGGGGAAAACGTGAGTTCGAGTGTTCAGTAGAACATGACGATGACAGGGGACGTTTGGCCGACGCTGTCGATGTTGCCGGCGCTTCCCCTCTCCCTTCCCCTCCGGGTAGCCTCCACGAGGAGCTTCTTAGCAGCCTCCTGGAGTCCAGTATCGGTTTCAACACGGCCACGGCTTCCTGGTAATGAAACAGAAAAGTTAAGATTTAGAAAAGTTTTGCTTCTTGCTTGCCGAGGATTTAAGGATTTGTTTGGTTAAAAGGATGTATTTAGATGGATGTGGGTATCCTGTATCCCCATCCACCCTGCTACGATATCCAATTTTTTGTTTGGCTGAGTAAACATAGAAAAATGGTTGGAGATATCCTGGTCTGATGGATTTCTCAGAGACGGCGCCGCTGCTTCTTGGCCGGCTTCTTTGCCGCCATGCTGCTGCCCTTGGCCGGCTTCTCTGCCGCTGGCTCCTATACGCGCGACGCCTCCATGCCATGGCTGGTTCCTCTGCGCGGCTGGCTCCTTCGCTCTGCGTTGCTGCACCATGGCCGGCCGCGCCGCCGTCCCATGGCGGATCTTGCCGTCGCGTCGTAGCCCCATGGCCGACCGCGTCGTCGCCCCATGACCGACCGCGCCGCTGCGTCGTATATATTTGTTCGGTCCTCCGGCCATCCTCAACCTCCGGCCTTGCGTGCTGCTCGGCCATAGACTCCTCCGCCGTTGTTGTAGAGAGAGAGGGGGAGAGAGGGAGAAGAGCAGCGATTTGTTTTAGAAAATTTTGAGATCTAGCGAAAAACGATTCGGGAAGAGGCAGTGTCGGGCTGGAAGGCCATATCCGCCACTTTTCTGTGGACAAGCGGAGCCGAGATTTTGAGGAATATTCCACGAATCTGTCTGCCCATATCCTTGCTCCTCAACGAACCAAACACATGGCATCCACTCAAAAACTGGATATCCATATCCTCTACTGGGCTATCCCGTGAACCAAACATCCTAAGTTCAGCTGGTGAAAGGATGAGTGGTTGGTCACGACGTCAAATATCAGTTCAGATAACAGTCTTGTTATGTTGGTGATGACCACTAGTCTCAAGATAGATCATATCATCATAACTATCTTGTTATCTTGTTGACAACCTAGTCTGAAGATTGATAGTATCACTAGTTTTGTTATCTTTGTGATCGACCTTGATCCCTGGATCTGCAACGACGTACTGATTCATCAGTTTCTCACCAAATGCCTGAAAAATAGCAAGTACGCCGCCTACGCGACATGTACCTGCAGATCACATTGACATCGACTATAGCTACACCTTCTGCATCTCATCTGTTTGTTTAGGCTTATGGTCCCTTTCCTTGACACCGCTATAGCTACACCATCAAGGTGCACGAGGGGTCATGAACTCATTGTTCGACAACAAAGATACGCACCACTTGATTAAAAGCCACAATTTTGGGTTACCCGAATCTAAGCGTTGGGGACTATGAATTGCTGCAGACATGATCCCAAAATTATGTGGATTGGAGCTTACCATCACCACCTCTACCATTCATTTAGTTACAAACTTTATAAAAAACCCACTTACGAAGAGACTTCTCCAAAAAGTCCCCATCAACACAGTCAATAGGCCTTTGATAATCCAATTTATAAGCGCTAACCATGAGACGAAGACATTTCTAAGGCAATGATAGTATTACTCATAATGAGTCGTCTTGAAATAAAAGCACTTTTATTTTTTGAGACGACCTTCGTTAGAATAGATCGATAATGGTTAACCGTTCACTTTGACACCACTTTGTATATGTTTACATAAGTTTATCGGTCTGAAGTTGGTAAGATCAGCTGGGATAGGGACCCTAGGGAGAAGCACACTATGGCGGTGTTGAACCAATCCTGAAGAGCTCCAAGACTAATCTCGTCCTTGAGGATGCTCTAGTTCCGTTGAAAAAAGGGACCGGAAAGCCATCAAGGCTCGATGCTTTAATAGGACCAATCTGAAATAAATCATTAGTGTTTCCTTCACCGTAAATTGAGCATCAAGTATGCCATTTATTTGTTGTGTCGCTTAAGGCTCAATATAATCCATGACTGCCCCTTAAAAAGGATACCTTTTGGAAGTAGAAATTGAGTCTTTTCGTCTGGCTTCTTAAAGTTCCTCTTCTCCTGACCTTTGTTCTCTCCCCACCGCTGCCGGCCTCTCTTCCTCCTTTCTCCGGCAGCTCTGACAGCCAGAAGAGAGAGGGAAAAAGGCTCGGTCCCCTTAGTGTTTATAGTAGGGTTTGCTTCTTAAGTGCTATGTTGTTATTGAGCTCGCCATCAACACTTTCGTAGCTGCTGCCATGTTTAGCTCTTAGTTTTCATGTTTATCTTTTCAAGAGCTTTAGCTTTAGTTTAGTTTGTTCCTGGAACTCTCTTTAGTTTTCATGTTTATCTTGTTAAGAGAGTTAGTTGTTGCACTGAGTTGTGTCTTGTCTTGAAGTAGGTAATTGAGGTAGCTATTCAATTGTAGTAGTAACTTGCAATAGTTTTGAGGTACTGTTGTGAGTAATGTTTGAACTTTTGGTGTCAAGAGCTCTAGCCTATTAGTGATAGGTGTCATATTTTGGGCAATCCGTGCTTATTTTCAAAACCTACAAAAACTAGTTGAAAACTCTAACTATTAGAAGGATCACAAATCTTTTGAGGGATCGGATATTAGAGTACACTCACATACCGTGAGTCGAGGATGCGCAAGGATAACCAAACCCCCATATATACTCTCCTCCTTGGGGTACTTGTCTCTTTGTGAACCTCCTCATTAGATTGAGAGTTAACGATAATAAGTGCATGAATTCTTCAGACTAATGTAAGTATTGAAAGTTAACACTTCCGCCTTCTCATATTTGCTAGCTCTTCGGTACCGTGCATTGCCCTCTTCTCAGTCCGAGAGTTGGCGTCCACCTCGCCGGTGCATCCAAACCCTTGGCATGATACACTTTGTCATCATAAGCCTCCCTATATCTTTCCTCAAAACAGTCACCATACCTACCTATCAAGGCATTTCCGTAGCCTTTCCGAGATATATTGCCATGCAACACCCACCTTCTCATAACTTGATCTTCATGTCATACATGTTCCTGCTACACCGGCAGAGGCATACATTTGCATACATCATGATAGCTACATCTTCTTTATGTTGAGTACCTTGTAAAGTGTGAAGATCTTCTATACCTTCTTGTAAAATAGAGTGTTGCCCTTAAGTGAGGAAAAGATCCCAAAGAGGACAAATTTAACAGATCCCAAAAAGGACAGATGAGAGTTAAATAGAAAGAGCCATCGAGGCCACCAAAAAAATACAAAAATAGAAAAAAGAGAAAAAGAAAATAAAAAGAGAGAAAGGGCAACACTACTATTCCTTTTGAAAGATCCACACTCGTACTCCCTCTATATCTTTGTGCCCCATAGAGATGATCATTTATGCATATAGCTATGTGGGGACCTTCACACTATAGAACTTGGCTTGCATATTCCAAAGAAGAGCCTCCTCAAACGAGCTCTAGGTCTTCATGAGCGAGCAAGTTGGATGCACCCCCACTTGTTCCATTGGAGAACTTTTCTTAGCTCATATGTGCATCCGTTGCATGACAATCCCTACTCCTCACATCATATCTATCATTTGGCTTCTCTTGCCTATGATTGTCCTCATTGATGTGAGCCTTTCTCACCCTTTTTTGTCTTCCTCCACCATATTTCTCTCTTTGCCATCCTACGTGTCAACTCTCGTGCTTATGCTCATCCATTGCATGAGTGCTCAAAATATCGAAAGGGAGTCGATCAAATTGACTTGTACCTGGCTAGTGGTCTGGGGACGAGTCAAGATAAGATTCCAAAGAAGACCAAGTGTGAAACTTTAGTAGATTGAGTTCTCAACAAGAATATATTTTTTCTCTCGTATTCCCATACCCCCCCTTCTTACACGCAAACGCCATCTGGAGACATTCGAGTCACGGACAACAAGAACTCTTGCACCTTTATGTTCTTATGTTGCTTGTTTCAATGGTAATATAGACTCTTGCCTGTTATGACTTGAATTGAATTACATACCTTGAATGCTTTACTTTCAAAGTTCTTATTGAAGGGTTCGTAGCAAGGAAAACAAAAAAAAATTCCTACGCATAAACAACCAACAAGCCAAGATCTAATCTAGGAGATGTAAGCAACGAGTAGGATGTCATAGAAGAACCCACCCTCGAAGACTTAAAACGTTACGAGATCAAATCTCGTGGATGATGTAGTGGTTCACTTGCCGACCTCAAGATCGGGATGATGTACGCTGAGCGTCTCCGTGCTCGATCACACGTACAGCTTGATGACGACCTCTGTTCCCTCGATCCAGCGGGGCAGCGGAAGTAGAGGATCCCCGGAAATCCAGCAGCACAACAACGTGATGCGGTGAAGAATCCCACGGTCAGGGCTTCGCCAAGCGGAAGACCATGGTATGGAGCAGCGGGTGGAGAGGAAGGGAGGTGAGGCAAGTCTATGGGAGGGGAAGCCCTCACCCTCCTTTTATAGGGGAGGAGTGGGCAGCCCAAGAGGGGGGGGCGGCCAACTCATGGTGCCTCCACCTCTTCCCCTCTTGATGTGAGTGGAAGCCACACTCACACCCACCCATGCTCCCTTAATTGTCCACTTGGAAAATCCAAAGGTTTTCTTTAATAAATAAATAAAACATTTCTATTTCTTTATTTAATATTTGTTAATCCTATTAACAAACATTTGCACATTGCACCTCGAATCATTTGTTAATTCTATTAACAACCATCCGACAAAAACCCCTTGAACTATTTCAATTTTACCCGAAACAATTTCGGTGCTGTCCAAAACATTCTTCAATATTCCTTATCCTCTCAAAATGCATCATCAAACCTTAAGTGTGTCACCCTACGGTTCGCGAATAATACAGACATGATTGAGACACCTCTCCGATCAATAATCAACAGCGGGATCTGGAGATCCGTGATGACTCCTATATATTCAACGATGAAATCTTGTGATCGTGTGAACCATCAACGTCGTAACTAATTCCCTTTGTCTCGCGATATTTTACTTGTCCGAGATCCGATCATCGGTATCAACCATACCTTGTTCGATCTCGTTTCCGACAAGTACTCTTTTACTCGTTCTGTGATATGACATTCTTGTGACCTAGTCACGTGCTTGCAAGCGGTGTCAATGTGATATCACCGAGAGGGCCCAGAGTATATCTCTCCATCATTTTGGATGGACAAATCCCATTCTTGATCCATGAGCCTCAACTAATACTTTCCGAATACCTAACACCACCTTTATAGTCACCCTGTTACGGTGTGACGTTTGATGCCATTAAAGTATTCTTTCGGTATTAGTGATTGACATGATCTCATGGTCTAAGGAACAAGATTACTTCGAATGCAAGATATAACAATATAAACTAAATGACTTGATCGTATTGTTATACTTAGTTTGGTTATATATTCATCACATCATTCTCCTAATGATATGATCCCGTTATTAACAACATCCAATGTTCATGATCAGGAAACCTTGATCATCTGTTAATCGACGAGCTAGTTAAAAGAGAGGCTTTACTAGGAACCATTGTTTGTTTATTAAACGCACATGTATCAACGTTTCCGGTTAATACAATTCTAGCACGAGAAATAAACGTTTATCATAAACAAGGAATAATATAATAAACACTTTATTATTGCCTCTCGGGCATATTCCCTTCAGTCTCCCACTTGCACTAGGGGCAATAATCTATATTACATAGTAATGAATCTAACACCCATGGAGTTCTGGTGTTTATCATGTTTTGCCTTTGGGAGAGTTTTAGTCAATGGATCTGCCACATTCAGATCTGTGTGTACTTTGCAAATCTTCACATCCCCATCCTTGACATACTCACGGATGGAGTGAAAACGGCGCTTGATATGCTTGGAATTCTTGTGAGACCTTGGTTCCTTAGCATTGGCAATGGCACCATTGTTGTCACAATAGATAACCATTGGATCCAAAGCACTCGGAACCACACCTAGTTCGGATATGAATTCCTTCATCCAAACTGCTTCATTTGTTGCCTCTGAGGCAGCAACATATTCCGCTTCTGTTGATGATCCCGCCACCACAGATTGCTTGGAACTCCTCCAGCTTACTGCTCCTCCATTCATAATAAATACGTATCCGGATTGTGACTTAGAGTCATCCGGATCAGTGACGAAGCTAGCATCGACGTAACCTCTTGCGGCGAGCTCTTCTTCACCACCATACACGAGAAACATATCCTTAGTTCTTCTCAAGTACTTAAGGATATTCTTGACGCTGCCCAGTGTTCCAAACCTGGATCGGATTGGTACCTGCTAGTCAAACTAACAGCATGTGCCACATCTGGTCTTGTACATAGCATAGCATACATGACAGAACCTATGGCTGAAGCATAGGGAATCTTATTCATTTCCTCTCTATCTTCTGCTGTAACTGGACATTGAGTCTTACTCAACGTCTTGCCTTGCAACATTGGTAAGAACCCCTTCTTACTTTTATCCATTCTGAACTTCTTCAAAATCTTGTCAATGTATGTACTTTGCGAAAGTCCAATTAAGCGTCTTGATCTATCCCTGTAGATTTTGATGCCTAATATATAAGCTGCTTCACCGAGGTCTTTCATCAAAAAACTACTGCTCAAATAACCTTTTACACCTTTTAAAAATTCTATATCATTTCCAATCAACAATATGTCATCCACATACAGTACTAGAAATGCTACAGAGCTCCCACTCACTTTCTTGTAGATACAAGCTTCTCCGTACGTTTGATCAAATCCAAACTCTTTGATCACCTTATCAAAACGGAGGTTCCAACTCCGGGATGCTTGCTTCAGTCCATAAATGGAACGTTGAAGCTTGCATACCTTGTCACCATCCTTAGGATCAACAAAACCTTTGGGTTGCATCATATACAACTCTTCCTCAATGTCACCATTCAGGAATGTCGTTTTGACATCCATCTGCCAGATTTCATAATCGAAAAATGCAGCAATTGCTAACATAATCCTAACTGACTTTAGCATCGCTACT
The DNA here is from genome assembly GCA_950022295.1 of Bromus sterilis. Taxonomy (NCBI): domain Eukaryota; kingdom Viridiplantae; phylum Streptophyta; class Magnoliopsida; order Poales; family Poaceae; genus Bromus; species Bromus sterilis. The sequence goes on from OX465598.1 coordinate 38,916,512, forward strand.
GGTGAGAAGGTCTCATCGTAGTCAACTCCTTGAATTTGTCGAAAACCTTTTTGCGACAAGTCGAGCTTTATAGACGGTCACATTACCATCAACATCAGTTTTCTTTTTAAAAATCCATTTGTTCTCAACGGCCTTACGGTCATCGGGTAAGTCCACCAAAGTCCAAACTTGGTTTTCGTACATGGATCCCATTTCGGATTTCATGGCTTCAAGCCATTTGTTGGAATCTGGGCTCATCATTGCTTCATCATACGTCGCAGGGTCATCACTTCCATCTACCATGAAGTTTAAGACGGGATTCCCATACAGTTCAGGAGCTGTACGTTCCCTAGTTGACCTGCGAAGCACAGTAGTTTCCTCTTCTAGAGTTTCATGATCTTGATCATTAGTTCCCTCTTCAACTGACGGAGTCGGCACTGGAACAACTTCCGGTGCTGCGCTACTCGCCATTCCAAGAAGAGAAGGTTCAATAACCTCATCGAGTTCTACCTTCCTACTATTCACACCTTTCGAGAGAAACTCCTTCTCTAAAAAGGATCCATTCTTGGCAACGAAAATCTTGCCTTCGGATCTGTGATAGAAGGTGTACCCTATTGTTTCCTTAGGGTATCCTATGAAGATGCATTTTTCCGCTTTGGGTTTGAGTTTATCCGGTTGAAGCTTCTTCACATAAACATCGCAGCCCCAAACTTTTAGAAATGACAGCTTAGGTTTGTTTCCAAACCATAATTCATACGGTGTCGTTTCAACGGATTTAGATGGTGCCCTATTTAAAGTGAATGCAGCGGTCTCTAGTGCATAAACCCAAAATGACAATGGCAAATCTGTAAGAGACATCATAGATCGAACCATATCCAATAAAGTACGATTACGACGTTCGGAAACACCATTACGCTGTGGTGTTCCGGCAGGTGTGAGTTGTGAAACTATTCCACATTGTTTCATATGCATGCCAAACTCGTAACTTAAATATTCACCTCCACGATCATATCGTAGAAATTTAATCTTTCTGTTACGATGATTTTCAACTTCACACTGAAATTCTTTGAACTTTTCAAACGTCTCAGATTTGTGTTTCATTAAGTAAATATATCCATATCTACTCAAATCATCTGTGAAAGTGACAAAATAACGATATCCACCGCGTGCCGATACACTCATTGGTCCACACACATCAGTATGTATGATTTCCAGTAAGTCTGTCGCCCGTTCCATAGAACCTGAAAACGGGGTTCTAGTCATCTTGCCCATAAGGCATGGTTCACACGTTTCAAATGATTCATAATCAAGTGATTCTAAGAGTCCATCAGAATGGAGCTTCTACATGCGTTTAACACCAATATGACCTAAGCGGCAATGCCACATGTAAGTATTAATATCATCATTTAACTTGATTCTTTTGGCATTCACACTATGAATATGTGTATCAATACTATCAAGATTCAAAAGAAATAAACCATTCTTCTCAGGTGCGTGACCATAAAAGATATTATTCATATAAATCGAACAACCATTGTTCTCGGACTTAAAGGAATAACCACTCTGCATTAAGCAAGATCCAGAAATGATGTTCATGCTCAACGCAGGCACCAGATAACATTTATTCAGGTTTATAACTAATCCAGATGGTAAACGAAGAGGTAGCGTGCCGACGGCGATCACATCAACTCTTGATCCATATCCGACGCGCATCGTCACCTCATCCTTTGCTAGTGGTCGCTTATTCTGCAGTTCCTGTTTCGAGTTACATATGTGAGCAACCGAACCAGTATCAAATACCCAGGCGCTACTGCGAGTACTAGTAAGGTACACATCAATAACATGTATATCACATATACCTTTGTTCACTTTGCCGGCCTTCTTATCTGCCAGATATTTGGGGCAGTTTCGCTTCCAGTGGCCAGTGCCCTTGCAATAGAAGCACTCAGTCTCAGGCTTAGGACCATTCTTGGTTTCCTTCTCAGGTGTAGAAACAGACTTGCCAACCTTCTTGAAGTTTCCCTTTGACTTGCCTTTCTTGCCTTTCTTGAAACTAGTGGTCTTATTGATCATCAACACTTGATGCTCTTTCTTGATCTCCACTTCAGCAGTTTTAAGCATCGAGAGAAGCTCAGGAAGAGACTTCTTCATGCCTTGCATATTATAGTTCATCACAAAGTTCTTGTAACTAGCTGGCAGAGATTGAAGAACACGATGTATCCCTAGCTCATTGGGAATCGTTATTCCCAAGGCTATGAGCTTATCAGCGTACGCAGACATTTTGAGTACGTGCTCACTGACGGAGCTGTTCTCTTCCATCATGCAGCTAAAGAACTTTTCTGAAGCATCATAACTCTCAACTGCAGCATGGGTATTGAAAATCATTTTCAATTCTCCCATTGTAGCATAAGTAGTGCTGTTCTCGAAACGTTTTCGCAGCTCTGGTTCTAATCCATAAAGGATGCCGCAATGAACTATATTGTGGTCTTCTTTTTGAGTCAGATAAACATTTTTATCTTCATCAGAAGCATCATCAGCGGGCTGGTCACCTAGCGGTGCATCAAGCACATAGAGCTTCTTGCAAGCGGTGAGGAGAATCCTCAGGTTAAGTGCCCAGTTGGTAAAGTTGCTACCATTGTTCGCTAGCTTTTCTTTCTCCATGAACATATTGAAATTGAAGGTAGGTGCAACCATGATCTACAACATATTTGCAAAGACTATTTAGACTAAGTTTATGATAAATTAAGTTCAAGTTAATTCAAAAAATTATCCCATGAACTCCCACTCAAAAACAACATCCCTCTTAGTCATTTTGGTGATTACACAAACCAAATTCACTACACCAAAACCGATCATCACGTGAGATGATGTAGCTGCAAAGGCGAACATCGACATGTTCATCATATCATCCATATGACTTATGCTTTACCTTTCGGTTCGTGTTCCGAGGCCATGTCTGTACATGCTAGGCTCGCCAAGTAGAACCATTGTATTGCGTGTGTTTCAAGGCCATGTCTGTACATGCTAGGCTTGAAAACACCCGTTGTATGCGAACATAGAGTCTATCACACCCGATCATCACGTGGTGTCTCGAAACGACGAACTTTCTTAACGGTGCATACTAAGGAAGAACACATTATTATCTTGATATTAATTGAGAGGGATCATCTTATAATGCTACCGTCGCGGTCTAAGCAAAATAAGATGCATAAAAGGATTAACATCACATGCATGGATAATGTGATATGACATGGTCCTTCTTGCACTTGATCTCCATCTTGTGCATCATGGTATGATCTTCATCATCCCACCGGCGTGGCACCAAGGTCCATGGCACCTCCATCTTGATTGTCCATCAAATTACAACATATCACATGGATATGATATACAGCACGCAGGCCATAAATAATAAGACAACCATATGGCTCCTGCCGGTATGTCAATAACTTACAAAATGGATCATCTCATACATCAAATTTGTAACATTTACCATATCACATCACATGCCCTGCAAAAACAAGTTAGACATCTCTAATTTATTTTTGCATATTTTATGTGGCTTGGGCTTACGAAGATAGAACCGTTCATACCTACGAACATAAACCACAACGTTGATAAAACATATTTTTAACAACCCGTTGTAGATTAGGTCCTAACTATAGTGAGAGAGACAGACACCCGCCAACCACTTATGCAATACAAGTTGCATGTCAGTCGTGGAACAAGTCTCATGTACGCGGACATGTAAGGTTAGTCCGGGCCGCTTCATCCCACTATGCCACTAGGATCCAAAATACAAAAGGAGGCAAAACCATGATCATCAACGCCCACATCCATATGTGTTCTACTCGTACAAACCATCTACGCATAGACGAGGCTCTGATACCACTGAAGGGTTCGTAGCAAGGAAAACAATTTTTTTTCCTACGCATAAACAACCAACAAGCCAAGATCTAATCTAGGAGATGTAAGCAACGAGTAGGATGTCATAGAAGAACTCACCCTCGAAGACTTAAAACGTTACGAGATCAAATCTCGTGGATGATGTAGTGGTTCACTTGCCGACCTCAAGATCGCGATGATGTACGCTGAGCGTCTCCGTGCTCGGTCACACGTACAGCTTGATGACGACCTCCGTTCCCTCGATCCAGCGGGGCAGCGGAAGTAGAGGATCCCCGGAAATCCAGCAGCACAACAACGTGATGCGGTGAAGAATCCCACGGTCAGGGCTTCGCCAAGCGGAAGACCATGGTATGGAGCAGCGGGTGGAGAGGAAGGGAGGTGAGGCAAGTCTATGGGAGGGGAAGCCCTCACCCTCCTTTTATAGGGGAGGAGTGGGCAGCCCAAGAGGGGGGGGGGGGCGGCCAACTCATGGTGCCTCCACCTCTTCCCCTCTTGATGTGAGTGGAAGCCACACTCACACCCACCCATGCTCCCTTAATTGTCCACTTGGAAAATCCAAAGGTTTTCTTTAATAAATAAATAAAATATTTCTATTTCTTTATTTAATATTTGTTAATCCTATTAACAAACATTTGCACATTGCACCTCGAATCATTTGTTAATTCTATTAACAACCATCCGACAAAAACCCCTTGAACTATTTCAATTTTACCCGAAACAATTTCGGTGCTGTCCAAAACATTCTTCAATATTCCTTATCCTCTCAAAATGCATCATCAAACCTTAAGTGTGTCACCCTACGGTTCGCGAATAATACAGACATGATTGAGACACCTCTCCAATCAATAATCAACAGCGGAATCTGGAGATCCGTGATGACTCCTATATATTCAACGATGAAATCTTGTGATCGTGTGAACCATCAACGTCGTAACTAATTCCCTTTGTCTCGCGATATTTTACTTGTCCGAGATCCGATCATCGGTATCAACCATACCTTGTTCGATCTCGTTTCCGACAAGTACTCTTTTACTCGTTCTGTGATATGACATTCTTGTGACCTAGTCACGTGCTTGCAAGCGGTGTCAATGTGATATCACCGAGAGGGCCCAGAGTATATCTCTCCATCATTTTGGATGGACAAATCCCATTCTTGATCCATGAGCCTCAACTAATACTTTCCGAATACCTAACACCACCTTTATAGTCACCCTGTTACGGTGTGACGTTTGATGCCATTAAAGTATTCTTTCGGTATTAGTGATTGACATGATCTCATGGTCTAAGGAACAAGATTACTTCGAATGCAAGATATAACAATATAAACTAAATGACTTGATCGTATTGTTATACTTAGTTTGGGTATATATTCATCACATCATTCTCCTAATGATATGATCCCGTTATTAACAACATCCAATGTTCATGATCAGGAAACCTTGATCATCTGTTAATCGACGAGCTAGTTAAAAGAGAGGCTTTACTAGGAACCATTGTTTGTTTATTAAACGCACATGTATCAACGTTTCCGGTTAATACAATTCTAGCATGAGAAATAAACGTTTATCATAAACAAGGAATAATATAATAAACACTTTGTTATTGCCTCTCGGGCATATTCCCTTCACTTATATGGTTGTTAGCATGTCACCACAGAAATTATGCTTGTTATCATTTACCTACTCGAGGACGAGCATGAATTAAGCTTGGGGATGTTGACACGTCCCAAACGTATCTATAATTTCTTCTTGCTCCATGCATGTTTTTTGTGATATTGCTATGATCTAGATACACTTTCATACAATTTTGATCATATTTGGACTAACCTATTAAATAAGTGCACCACAGTGCCAGTTCCTGTTTTCTCCTGTTTTTCTATTTCAGGTTTCCCCCATATTAAAAGTGCTTAAAAAATTCGGAAAAAATCAGATAAAGAATCAGCGCAGAAGAACCTTCCGTAATCACCTGGGTTAGGCCAGAGGGCCACCACCAGGGGTCCAGGCGCCCTGGTGGCGCTTCCCTAGGCCGCGCCAGGGGGCCGCCTGAACACCTGGTGCCCCCATGGCTGCCCCCCTTCGCCTATTTATTCCCCGTGACGGGATTCTTCCGAAGAGAGAACCCTTTTTCGCGATCTCGCCTCTGTTCCGACGCCTCCGCGCTTCCAAGATCGGGGCGCCAACAGACCTCTTCCCGGCACCCTGTCGAAGGGAGAGTTGACCTCCGGGAGCCTCTTCTCCACCATGGACGCTTCCCGGATGATCCGTGAGTAGTCTACCTTGGACCATGGGTCCGTGATCACTAGCTATGTGATGTTCTCCTCCCCTCTTTGTTCTTCATGGATTATACCTCGTGAGCTGCCCTACATGATTGAGGCACATATGTAATTTTCTGCTGTTGCTATGCTGAGTTTGCTGGGATCTGATGTATTATGAGACTATGTTCAGTTTGTGATTGAGTAATATATTTGGTTCTTATCTTTTATATTTATGTTCTTGAGTAATTCTTGCATGTTCTCCCTTGATGTTTATTGCTTTGGCGACTCCAAGAGGGAATGTTACGCTTGATTGGTAGAAACATGAGTCTAGGGGATGTGTTGTTGCCACAAGGGGGAAAACAACGGTGCTTGTAACCGCGGTTGCAAGGATTGTTTACTTTACGCAAAGTGCTTTTTAATGCGGTTGTCTGTTGCTTTGGGTTTACACTTTGGGTGGGGCTCGCAACTTAATACCAGCGAAATGTTCTGGATAGATATCTCAAGGTGGATGATTAGTAGTAGATGTAGTTGGATTTCGGTCTACTTATTTTGGCGTATCGCCCATGCTTTTGAGCCTCGTCATTTCTTTGTAGCATAGTTAGCATTGTGGTGCGTTTTTAATCGTGTCAATTGCCCAGCTGTGATTTGTTTACCTCGCATAGCAGTTTTATCGTCTTTTGGGAGAGAGAAATCACTAGTGAACATCACGGGACCCCGGTCCATATTCTCATCAGTGATTACACGCTCATTTATTTTCCTGCTTTTACTTTCCAGTTGCTATCATTATCATTATCTCTTGTGTTTGATCCTTTGTAAACAACAAGATCAGAGAGATTGACAACCTCTCTGAATTTCGTTGGGAGAAAAGTTATTTGTTGTGTGTGTGCAGGTCCACGTCGACCGCTAAATTTCTAGCGCCGTTGTCACCTACTTTGCCACTTTTGAGTCCTACGGCATACAAACCCTATCCTCTACATAGGGGAAATTTGCTGCTATCCTACATATCACCTTCCACTTAGGGTAACCAACGAAGGGCTAGAAGCCATTATCATCTCTCGCACATCATACGCCTACATGAAAATTTTGTCGCGCCAAGTGGTTCGTCCCTGCCGGGGGCGACGTTCAATCCGGGCGTCGGCTGTCAAGGACCCAATCGCCTTTCTTCAGATTTGTGTGGGGTCTTCCATGTATAAGTCAGGGACTTAGTTCATATTTCGTTTTTGGGTCCTTCTGTAATTTGTACTGTGATGGTGATGCTTATCTAATGAAGTCTTCTTTTAGTGGCCGTTCATTCACATACAAATGAAAGATTTGATGTGCTGACTTACCAAACAGACAAGCCTCTCTGTCATATATATATTAGGCTAATTAGACACGCAACGGTGATGATTACAAACTCCTCAATCACATGGAGTCGGTTTAGGAATACAAGATTGATACGGGAGAGAATCAGGGCTGGGATCGGATTGTATCCTGAAAGGGATTCTGTCTAACACCCTCCTGTAATCTAAACTACCCTAAGTTAAGATTACCCTTGAAATCTTCAAATTCTTTGACTGGCAATGCTTTGGTAAAACCATCTGCAACTTGATCTTTCAGAGGAATAAACCGTATCTCCAGTTTCTTCTCTGCAACCCTTTCTCGCACAAAATGAAAATCTATCTCAATGTGCTTGGTTCTAGCATGAAAAACAGGATTAGCAGATAAATAGGTAGCACCTAAATTATCACACCACAGACATGAAGTACGCTGCAGTTTCATTACCAGTTCATCAAGTGAGGACTCCAACCAAATAACCTCAACAATAGCATTAGCCAGTGATTTCTATTCGGCTTCTGTACTTGACCGTGACACCGTTGCCTGCTTTCTAGCAGTCCAAGATATAAGATTAGAGCCATAAAAGACCGCAAAACCTCCAGTGGATTTTCTGTCATCACTACATCCAGCCCAATATGCATCAAAGAATGCACTAACAAGAGTAGAGTCAGACTTTCGAGTTTAAGACCCAACTTGCTAGTATGCTTAACATAGCGAACAATCATTTTGACAGCTGTCCAATGAGTGGAGGTAGGTGCATGTAAATATTGGCAAAATTTATTTACCGCAAATGAAATATCTGGCCGTGTTAGAGTCAAATATTGTAGAGTACCAACAACACTTTTGTATTTTGTACTATCTTCTTCATTAAGTAGTTCACCCTCATGTGCTAACAATTTCTCTGAAGATGACAATGGTGTGGGTGAGGGTTTACAATCCTTCATCCTCATACGAGCTACAAGCTCATTAGCATACTTCTCTTGATTCAACACTATCCCATCTTGAATTTTCATGACTTCAATACCTAGAAAGAAGTGTAGATCTCCAAGATCCTTCAAGGCTAATTCTGAACTCAAGTCACGTAGTAGAGCATTAGTAGCACTTTGTGAAGAGCTTGCAACTTCAATGTCATCAACATATATAAGGACAAACATAATATTTTGTCCCTTATTGTAAATGAACAGAGAAGTGTCAGCCTTAGATGCAACAAAACCAAGTTGTTTCAACTGAGAGCTTAACCTGGAATATCATGCTCGGGGTGCCTGTTTTAAACCATAAAGAGCTTTATCAAGTTTTCATACGAAGTTGGGTGATTTCTTATCCTCATAGCCTGGTGGCTGCCTCATAAGGACTTCCTCCTCCAAAACACCATGCAAAAAACGCATTCTGAACATCTAACTGGCGTAGACTCCATCCTTTGGAAACTGCAATAGCTAGCACGACTCGTATAGTAACAACTTTAACAACTGGACTGAAAGTGTCCTCATAGTCTATGCCATATCGTTGTTTGAACCCCTTTGCAACCAGACGTGCTTTATATCTATCTGACTTCTTCTTGATTTTATATACCCATTTGTAATCAATGATATTTTTACCTCTTTGTTCTCGCACAAGATGCCATGTTTTGTTTCTCATAAGTGCAGAGTATTCATCATCCATAGCCCTTTTCCAATTTTGATCAGCAAATGCATCCTTCAGTTTGGTTGGCTCCACTGAAAGATATAACATGCCATATGATGACCCTCAACTGTAGGGGATCGATTGTAGTGTTGTCGCGGGTAAGTTAACCGAATTTATTGATTCGACACAAGGGGAACCAAAGAGTATTTATAAGCTTTGACAGTTGAGTTATCAATTCAACCGCACTTGAAATATGCTTTCTTGCAACAAAGTATTAATAGCAACTGTGATATGATAGCAATAGTGATGATAGCGAAAGTAAAACAGCGAAAAGTAACAACTAGTGACCAGCAGGATTAAAGCACTGTAAGCTAGGGAGATGGATGGTCGGGCGCTGCATGAATAAGAATGAACATGTAATAGATTCTAACACGGGGCAAGGCACACAGAAAATCAATGATCATCTAGGCAAATGTCAAACATTAGGCATGTATCCCATAGGTAGTTGTGTGTGCTTGCAATAAGAACTTGCACAACATCTTTTGTCCTATCATCCCGCTACGAACGGGGCCAAAAGGAACTTATGGAGATTAAGGTGCTCCAGTCAAAGAGCACCGGAACAAAGCAATAAACTCAATGGATACATGGAATCCTCAAATTATGGACCATCCCCTTTGGTGTCCCAAGCTGTCACTTTTGGGATCGCCGGTTCTGGACCATAATAGGTGCATACAACTCATAGATAGGATCTCAAACATAGATAAACTCATGAAAACATAAGTGGTTCAGATATGAAAACATGGCACTCGGGCCCAAAGTGACAAGCATTAAGAGCAACAAGTTGTAGCAAAGATGATAAACACCAAAATAGATGATAGGCAACATGCCCCCAACAATCTGACGAACTATTACATGATCAATCTCATCCAATCCCTACCATCCCCTTTGCCTACAGCAGGGAATTACTCACACATGTGAAGAGAAGTCATGGAGGAAGGATGGAGGGGTGATGGTGATGACGATGGCGACGATCTCCCCTCTCCGGAGGCCAATTCATCCTCCAGATTAGCCCTCCCGAGGAAGAACAGAGGGTGGCGGCGGCTCCGCGACGGGTTCTGGAAAAGCGACTTCTGTTTCGGAGTTTCCCCGTCACGGGAATAAATAGGAGTCAAAGTAGGGCACCAGGGGAGGGGGGAGTCGCCCAGGCGGCCAGCTGGCACGATCCCACCCCTGGTCGCGCCAGCAGGGCGCCTGGGCCCCCCTGGCTGCCGTCTGGCCCCCCTTCTGGCTCCGGGCTCATTCGGTTACAAAAGGGAAGATTTTGAATAAATTTCGAGATGGCACAAGAAAGTCTAAGTTAGGAGTGGCCGGTAAATACCACATATAGGAAGGTATGGTGGACTCAAGTGGAATAACTGGTCTGAAAGGAGTTTGGAGACACAAGAAGAATTCCGCTTAGTGCGAGTGAAGGCTAGCAAAAGACTGGGAAGCGACCAACTAGAGAGCAATAATTGTCATAATCATGCAGAGCGACAAAGCAACATTGAATCGGGCATGAAAGTGATATAACTATTCTGAAATAAAAAGGTCATCAAGGCATGATAGACATTTTAGTCATAAACATGTGTGAACATGTGCCAAGTCAATCCAAGAATTCTCTGAAGGGAAATACCACTTCAATATGCCAAACCATGAGCAATGCAATGCATGTAAATCATTCCAACAACATATTATGCACCCTAGCTATTTGAGATCAGCCACAAAGAAAGCATGAACACTGGGAAAGTATTGTAAACATAGCACTATGTCACTACAAGCTGGTCTCTAGATCATAAGTACACGCATATGTACAAAAGTAGAAACAAAGAGAGTTCATACCGGTTTTCCTTGTTGCTTCCCTTTCGTCGATCTTTGTCATTACTGCCTTGTCACTCACGACCGAACGTGGGAAATATATATAATCAAATGCCATCACGGACTCGAGCTGAACTCTGAAAACAGAGCAAATTAAAGAGAGAAAGGAAATAACGAAAGAAAAAGAAAAGAGGAATCTTTTTGTTGTTTTTGCAAATTAAAAGAACAAAGAAGAACGGGAAAAAACTTTGAAAAGATCAAAGCGAACAAAATAAAAACGGATAATACAATGGAAAAAGGGAGAAGGGCACGTAGTCCCCCAAGCTTAGGCTTTTGGCCTAAGTTGGTAGCAGCTACTGCCCCCAGGAGCCTCCTGCTCTGGGGTAATGGTAAGTCCAAGGGTCGTATGAGCCCTCTGGTGCGTACACCGAAGTCCTCGGGTCCTCCCATGAGGAAGGTCCCTCGTCCCAAGCTGAAGAAGACCCCTCGCCATTCTCGGTGAAGGTCTCTCCCTGGAAAGGTGGGAACTCACCACACTCCTCCTTGTCGGGCACAACCCCTTCCATGGGGTTCTGCAGCTGGTAGTGAGCCATGAACTCATCGAACTGAATATCGTTGAAGGACCATCCGTTCCTGCGAGTGTTATCAAACAAAAGTGGTGCAGGTAGATGGATCTCACGAGTAATGGTCCTCTCAAACCTCAAAATATAAATAAGGTTACCAAACTGGGAAGTCATGGTAACAAACTTATGCCTCTTCATAGCAGCAAGATCGAGACTTGTGTATGAAAAGGGAACATCATCAGGATGCGGGGTGCGATTAGGATACTCAAGGACAAGTGTGGCGTAAACACCACCATATAAATCATCCTTTTTACTCTTCATAACAAGGCGCCGAGCAATTAACGCACCCACATTATAATCATTCTTATCAGAGAGGGCGTTCGCATAAATAGCGAAATCTGGTGCAGAACCATTGCTCGTGTTGTCACGAGCCAACACCCCTCTAGCAAAAAAATACGCAAAATACCTGAGGTGTGGAAACAGAATGCTGGAAATCTTTGTACGCCGAATGTCGGTCTCCTCCTGGAAACAAAGGGAGTTGAAGAGGGTCCTCAACTCGGAAGGCTGAGTGGTCATTTTTGCCGTCTGGCCAGCGTTCGACACACCTATTATATCACAAAACTGTGCCAAAGACATGGTTATGAGATCATTATAAAGTTTGAACTCGACGGTTCCAGCAGAATGGTTATAACAAAAAATGTTAACAAAGCAGGAGGTGAGCTTCTTGTATTGTACCACACGGCATAGTGCTAGCCGTGTCAAACCTGCATTGGCACAAAGCCCACAGAATTCCTCCTTAATTCCTGCAGCTGTAAGTAGATCATCGCACGGATACATCATTGCGCATGCTGGACTTGTGTCTTACAAAAACTCCAAGGGCACATGATCTTCATTGCAGCTCACCCTAGCTGCTGAGGGTGAAGCTACAACTCTAGTAACTCGGTCGGAGCGCTCGGGCTTTTTCTTCCCAAGCCACACCTTTGCTTTTCCTAGCAAACTCATTTCTGATATTTTTGACAATTCACAAAAACAAGGATTTAAACAAAGTGAGTTGAGGCAAACTACTCTACTCACTTACCTAAGGCATAAACTTGCATCAAAACTTGGAAAATAAATTTCTACACATGCATGCAAGCTCATCTAAACAGCACCAAGAACTACTAAATACTCACAAATGAAGCCACCAATCAAAAATCTATTTGGAGGGGTGGAGGAGTTGCATACCAAGGAGTATTTTCTCAAAATCTCATCTCAAATGGTGGGCTGTAGAGGAAGATCAAGAAACGCCTCCAAGAACAGCAAGAATGCAAGAATTGGAGCAGAAATCGTGTTTTTGGAGAGAGAGGAAGGGAGAGGAAGAAGAAATACCTGCAGCCAGGGGGCTAGCCGCCTGGGCCACTGGTGGACCCCCCTGGTCAGCCCCAGGTGCTTCTGGGTCTCTCTCGCCGTGGAAATTTTTATTTTTATTTTTCTGGAATTTTTCTGAAAACTTCACTATTGAAAATTTTCCGGAGTTCAAAAAGGTGCGAAACTTTCTGAAAACTTAAAGTAGTGATTAGAATTGTGAAGCTTCAAAAATATATAAACTTGGTACAACAGGGAGAATAAAAGATAAAGCAAATGAAAACATAACAAGCTTCACTTTTTACCTATATATAAACATGCTAGCTAGCAAGGTTGATCAAGTCTTACCAACGAACCGGCGATATATAGAACTTTAATGGACATTGTCCCCACCATGATGGTTTTGTATTTGTGGTACACGTGTAGAGGACAATCCCACTCTCCAACCTTCACGGTCTCGATATTCTCTATTGAGTTAAGGCCATGACTTTTGTCGATCTTCTTTGGAAAATACACATGTGTTCTTTATCGTCTACGTTGAAGGTGACCTTTCCTTTATTGCAATCAATAATGGCACCTGCGGTGTTAAGAAAAGGTCTACCAAGAATAATGGACATGATCCCATCCTTGGGCATGTCAAGCACAAAAAAATCTGTAAGAATTAAACAATTAGAAACTTAAACTGGAACATTCTCACAAATACCTATCGGGACGGTTGTTGATTTCTCAGCCATCTGAAGAGAGATATCTGTAGGGATTAGCTTATCTAAACATAGCCTTTTATGAAGATAAAAGGGCATAACACTCACCCCTGCTCCGAGATCACATAAGGCAGTCTTGACATAATTATTTTTTATAGAGCAAGGAATGGTGGATATACCTGGATCACCAAGCTTCTCAGGAATCTTGCCACTGAAAGAGTAGTTAGCAAGCATAGTAGATATTGCCTCATTAGGAACTTTTCTTTTGTTAGTGACAATATCTTTCATATATTTTGATTAAGGAGGTAACTTAATAGCATCAGTCAAAGGAATCTGAAGAAATGAGGTTTCATCCATTCACAAAATTTATTATAATGCTCTTCTTCTTTAGATTTGAGAGACTTACCTGGAAATTGCATGGGTTTTTGTACCCATGGTTCTCTTTCCTTCCCATGTCTTCTTGCTATGAAGTCTTCTCTTGTGTACTTCTTGCGTTTATCCGGTGCTTCTTCTTCTCGCACCTCGGGAGGATCATTCCTCTCCTTATAATTTTCTTCGGGTTCAACACCGTCTTCAGTTTCAGCATCGGAGGTAGATTTGTTGTTAGGATCAACAACAGGTTCTTCACTTGTAATAGGATCATTGGAGTTGTTGATACGTCCCAAACGTATCTATAATTTCTGCTTGCTCCATGCATGTTTTGTGTGACTTTGCTACACTTTTCTACACTTTTGAACCTATTTGGACTAACCTATTAACTCAGTGCACCCAGTTGCCAGTTTCTGTTTTCTGCTGTTTTTGTATTTCAGGTTTTCCGGCCATTAAAAGTGCTCCAAAAATTCCGGGAAAAATATATAAAAAAATCAGCGCAACAGAAGCTTCCGGAATCACCAAGAGAGGGAAGGGGGCCCACCACCAGGCAACCAGGAGGGCAGGTGGCGCGGCCCCACCCTGGGCCGCGCCAGACACCCTCCTGACTGCCTCGTGGCCCCTCTCGGTGCCCCCTTCGCCTATATTTACCCCCCATGACGGAAACCCCTAATATCGATCTTTTTTCCGCGAACTCCCCTCTGTACCGCCGCCGTCGCCGTTACAAGATCGGGGCTGCCTGGAAAAGCTGCTCCGGCACCCTGCCGGGAGAAGCTACCCCCTCCGGGAGACCATCCATGGCCATGGACGCCTCCCGTATGTACCGTGAGTAGTTTCCCTTGGACCATGGGTCCGTGACCAGTAGCTATGTGATCTATCTCTCCCACTTTTGTGCTTCCACTTTCGAGTCCTCGTGAGCTGCCTCACATGATCGAGGCATCTATGTAATTTCTGCTGTTGCTATGCTGAGTTTGTTGGGATCTGATGGATTATGAGACTATGTTCAGATTGTGATGAGTAATATATTTGGTTCTTCTCTTTTATATTTTGTTCTTGAGTAAATTTTGCATGTTCTCCGTTGCGGTATTTGCTTTGGCCAAGTATTTTATTTGCAACTCTAAGAGAGAGCGTTATGCTCGATTGTGGGTTTGTAACACTCTCACTGTCAGTAAACAGTAATCACCATTACTGTTTATCACTACTATTCAATTTTTTTGCTTTAATCAAATGGTTTAGTTCAAATTCAAATTCCCCTTTGATATGGTGGCAAGCAAAGTGAACCATGGGCCTTGATCATCATGGATGAAAAAAAGTCCAACCCATAAACATTTGAAATCAAATCAAATCTCTAAATGCCTTTGGTGGAATATTAAAACAATGAGCAAAATAAAACATTGTCCAAAAATTGTGCTCCCACTTTTATTAAATCACTAATATTCAGTGGGGCATGTCACACTAAGTTGGAGATTTTATTAATCTCTAAATAATTCTAAACAAATCCCAAAACAGTAGATAAAACCCCAAATTAATCATTTAATATTTAATGCAAATATTAAATGACTTTTGCACTTGCCCAAATCTTTTGTGGCACCAACCTTTGGTAAATACTAAATTATGGGACACATACCATATTTTACAAAATTGCCTAGGTGTATAAAATAAAAATAAAAAGAAATAACAGAAAAGAAAAAGTGAAGAGCAAAAGAATAAGAAAAACCCATCTAACCTACCCCTCGCTACTAGGCCACCCCCAGCCCACCTACCCCCAGCTAGCCGCAGCCCACCTGCACCCGAATCCAGCCCAAGCCCACCCCGGGGGTTCATCTCCCTCCCCTGTTCACGCACCCCCCCCCCCCCGTGTAGGACATCGACGGGTGCCACCGAGCCCCCCCATCGTCGTGCCGACCATCGAGCCCCTCCCTGGCAGCCTACTTAGCACGCAGAGCCGCCGTGACCCAACCCTAACCCTAGCGCACCCTCGGTTCCCCCCAGATCTCGCACGCTCCTCGCCCCGCGCCCTCACCCGAGCTCGGCCGTCGCCACCCGCAGCGCACCACCGCGGCGAGAGGGCACGCCGGACCGCGCCGTGTTGCCATGGAGCTGCGCCTCCTTCGTCTTCGACGTCTATGCCATCTAATTTAAGCCGGGACCCCCCTCGCACCACCCCGTCGCCGTTCCCTTCACGGTGTCCGTCGCCGTCGCCGCCGAATTAGCGCTCCACCGAGCCTCCCCCGCGCAGCTTGCCCTCCTCTACGCCACCCTGGTGAGCACGGCGACGTTTTGCCCCTCTCCGTCCTCTCACTTGAGTCCCGCGTCGCCGTCCCCGACGACATCCCGCGCCGTCCGCCGCTGTTCTCCGTCGAGGGCGTCGTCCTGCGTCACCTTTGCTCGAGCTAGTTGCTCCTACAGATGTTGCGCGTCGCGCTAGGGCCATAGCAAAAAACGGCGCAGGATTCGGCCCGCTGTAGCGAGCTCTAGGCCACCAGCCATGGCACGACTCGCCGCCGGCGTGCCCTGTGCCGTGCTGGGCTCGATGACATGTGGGCCCACCTCGCTAACCACTGTTAGTGGCTAACCAGCCACTGACCAGTGGGTCCAGTACCCCCCCTAATGGCCTATTAGTCCTAACCCCCCTGTTAGATTTAATTAAGTGCTGTTAGATGTAACTGTTACACTGACAGGTGGGCCCAGACCTTTTGTTTAATTAGAAAAACTGTTGGTTAAGTTACTAAGAATGACATGTGGGCCCTGGCTCTATTTTAATTTAATTAAATGATTTATTAGAAATGTGAGGCTGACCAGTGGGACCCACTGGTCAGGTTTGACCAGTCAACCCTCTGTGGATAATGTTATTGTTTTAATAATAAAATAATTCCAGAAAATCTTTTAAAATGATTTAAATTTGAAAATCAATATCTTTTAATCCGTAACTCGGATTCAAAAACTTTATACATGAAAATTGATCAAAAATATATAACGAATACGAATACGCTATCCGTATGTCTATCACACCCCTCTAACACAACGAACATCGAACCGTCCCCCTCCGGACTGACTGTCCGATAAATTGTCCGGTACTGCTAAAGTACCCGGATGAATTTATTTCGAACATTAATGTTTCTCAGAATAGATCAACTAGCACGGATACACCACCCACACGTGTGTCGGATGTCCACGACACCTCGGCATGATACCTCCCCCCTCTGGACACCCTGTCCGGTAACTACCCGGAGCTGGCATATCATCCCCGGATGAATTCCCGCTCCGAGCCTGATACATCGTACTGCGTTAGAACACCGACATCGATACATTTTCCATGTCATTCATATGTTTGCATTGCTTGCTTTGTATTTACTGTTTCTTCCCCCCTTATCTCCGGTAGACCCCGCTGCTACCGCCGACTACACTGCTGCCGGGTACGACTACTTCGTCGACGACCCTGCCCCTACCGTCGAGCTTCCAGGCAAGCAGAGCCATTCTCTTCCCCAGATATCGCCTACCTTTCCGTACTTTCTTGCACTAGGCATTGTTACTGCAGCTGCTACGATTACAATCCTATTCAATTGCATAGCCTGATTTTGTCGCCCCTTGATGTACCTCCTTTATCCTATGCTGCCTATTATATTTATGCATTATTCAGCAGTGACCCCTGCGCATTGTTAGCTAGGACTAGATAGCGGGCCGTGATCACTCAGGGGGGTGAACACGGATACAATATATACAGCTGCACAGGTACGGTACAAAGCAGACACCGCCAAAGGCCCCTATCTGGGTTATGCCTAGTCACCTCAAGTGTGAGCTATCCAGGAGTAATCCTTGTACTCCACTCGAGGCTGACTTTGTCTTGCTGCCATAGGGTCCTGAACAGCGGTTGTCCTTAAAGTAAGAAGTCGGGTGACCCAACGGTGCTCGCGAGAGGTATATCGTGGGGAACGACAGGGAGGGTACGACCGGCGTTACTGGTGTACTTGGCCCCTGCTCGTATCTCACGAGAGTTACCAAACTACGAAAATTCGAGCTCTACCAAGAGCACACGCGAGACAAGGTAAGGAGACGGTTTAACCGCAGTGACTTGGTGGGACGACAGGGCAGGCACCGATGTACTGGTGGACCTGACTGCTGTTGTTGACCGCGGGTTGGTTAAGTCGAGGCAACGATAACGGTTGTCACTTAGGTTAATTAAAATGCTAAATGGTTCGGCGGATGTCTTGAGTAGCCTTTTGGCTTGTACGCACTACCTACACGTGGGACGAGGAGTGTGGGCTCCCCTGCATCGTAGTCTCGTTCGAGGGTTTTCAGACGTCAGCAGTATCGCGGGCTGATTGCCGGGAAGTGGTGTTGTCTTCTCTTACTCGAGCGGTGTATTTGTATTTGCTTTGATTTTGCTTCACCGGCCAGTCACGCACCGTGCAGGAGTACGTTCGGGTTAGGGTCCAAAGCCCGGCGTACATAGGATATAGTCCGGCGGATGACCTCTCTGTTGATTGCCGAAGGATGGGCTACTTTGTGTCGGATAGCTTTGGTGGAGCGTTCCCTGACAAGGTTCCCGCCACCCTGGAGATCCGAGCGTCGTAGAGTCACGCCAGTGCACCCCTGTAGGGAAGATTAATCTATTCGAATAGCCGTGTCCACGGTAACAGGACGCTTTATGCTGAAGCTGGATCTTACCACTAGAAACTATTACTATTAAACTGTATGGTTCCGGGTCTTCTTCCTCGCAGGGAGTCGAGGAAGGGAACTCGGAGGCATTATTATTATTATTAATCATTACAACTTATATTATACAATGTTGCAGCAACTTCTGCTTCATTGTTACTTTATTGCTGTATATGAACTGTTGGCTGTTTCTCTTCTCATGCTGCAAGACACGTCAGAAGATTCTAGTCTTCGATAGGCCTAGCTTCTTATCCTTATTCTGATTTCTATCTTGCAGTCCACTATATATACAACCTCCCCTTTCCACTGATACAATGCATAATGCTTAGTAGCGGACGTAAGACTCGCGGGTATGCTAGATACTCACCTTTGCTTTATTTCCCCCTTTTGTTTTTCCTGATCGGCCGCTGCAGTCGACGTTGGAGTCCAGGAGCAGGAGTACCCCGGAGGCGGATACTACTACGTCGAGACCCCAGCTGACCAGGACCAGGAGTAGTTTCGGAGGCTCCCAGGCAGGAGGCCTTGGCTTTTCGATCTGTATCTCTGATGTTATTTGTGCTAGCTTTCTTAAGGCAAAACTTGACTAACTATGTCTGTACTCAGATATTATGGCTTGTATAACTTATGCATTCGGGTCCGCGTGACCCCCCCTTTATTGTAACATATTGGATTATCCTTTTGTGTTTAGTGTTGTGCTGTGATATTCTCACCGTGGCACCCTAATCTCAGCCGTGTACCCTGCGTGTATGATTACTGTACACGGTCTGATTTTGGGGGCGTCACAAGTTGGTATCAGAGCCGACTGCCTGTAGGAAGCCACCCCACCACTACCTGGTCGAAGTTGAGTCTAGACTTTGAAAAACTATTTTGCTAACTTAATATTTGGCTTACGGGCCCACATCGATGTCACTACGTGTGATATCTATGGTATCAGGATCCTTTTCTCCTTACCTATGCTCTGGGAATCTGCTCTCTTTTCCTTGCTGGTAACTTATACAAACTCTGACATTAGGATCACGTTCTCTTGATTCCATCCGGTGTTTTGGTGCTTCCCCATTGATTGAGTCGTGTTGCAGGAGTTCTACCCCAGGTCTCGGACCGCGGATCCCATTCTCATTCTGGGCAGGCCGCGCGTCCTCTGGCATTAACTCCCGTGGCCAACAGTTTTCTTGCGGCGTGATTGACATAGTGGAATCTATGTCGCGTCGTGTAATCCTTACCGCGGTCTGCGCGCCGCCTAGTGTGTCCTTTTTCCTTAATTTCTACGACGTTACGCTGCCCGATTTTCGATTGATTCTATGTGTGGATGTGTATGTCTTATATGACTACTCCTATATATCCGCGCCTCCTCTTTGTTGTCGCTTTACCTATTACTCGTTTCCGGTATCTCGATAAATGTTCATCGCTGAAATACCCCTGTTAAATTCTAGCAGGATGGCTGGTCGTGGTGGTCGTGGTCGTGGTCGTGGTGCCAACGATCCACCTCTGCCGCCGGATTACATGGCCGCGATGATGCAGCAGTTTCAGATGAACCAGGTGTTTATGCAAGGAGTCATAGATCAGCTCCAGAACCAGAATCAGAACCAGAACCAGCACCAGAACCAACCGCCTGTGGTTACTCTGCGGGATTTCATGCGTCTCAATCCCCCTCTCTTCCACCAACCTGAACAACCGCTGGATGCTGATGATTGGCTTCGTGACATCAACCGTCAGTTGGAGTTCGCTAATGTGAGCGCTGCTGATTACGTCAACTTTGCGTCCTATGTCCTGCGTGGCCCCGCTGCTTAGTGGTGGGACACCTACAAGGGCTCGCTTGTTGAAGGGACTGTCGTCACCTGGAATGACTCCAAGACTACCTTCCGTGCTCGTTATGTCCCCCAGTCGATTATGAACCGTATGAAGGCCGAGTTCCGCAACCTCATTCAGGGCAACAAAACTGTCGAGGCATATCAGAGGGAATTCCTCCGCCTCTCCCGCTATGCTGCAAGTGACCTCCCCAATGATGCCAGTAGGCAAGAGAAGTTCCGTGATGGACTCAACCCAGATCTCCAGCTTGCACTGGCTTTGCACGTCTTCCCCGACTTCGCCACCATGGTGAACCAGACTATCACTCTTGAGACCGCTCAGCTTAAGTTCGGTGGTTCGCCGAAGCGCCCCCGTGATGCTGGCTCATCTTCGGGCACAACACAGAAGCAACGCGTTTGGCTTCCACACAGTGTGTATCGTCCACCTGCCCCTGCACCAAGGCCGTCGTATGTTGCACCTCGTCTGCCTCCGCCCCCGCCGAGGAAGCCGAAGACTGAGACTGCACCCCTCCGTCCTCAAGATGGCTTGTGCTTCAAGTGCCATCAGCCAGGTCACTTTTCCAGAGACTGCCCTCAGCGACAGAATCAACTGGTAGTTCACCCTGCTGGCCGTGGAAATGGCCGTGGCAATAACAAGACCCCCAACTATAACACTGGGTATTCTTCTCACACTCGCGGACATGCTTACAACATTAATGTCGAAGAAGCTCAGGAGCAACCTGCTACCGTGATGGGTACCCTTCTTGTTAATTCGGTACCTGCTACTGTTTTATTTGATTCAGGAGCATCACATTCATTCATGTCAGAAGCATTTGCATTGTCGCATAACTTCATGATAGAAAAGATGGATCCACCGATGGTGGTCCGCACTCCGATAGGCCATTGCCACACCTCCAAGATAGTGCCCAAAACCATCATCGAAATTGAAGGAATTGAGTTCCTTGCTTCTCCCATCCTCCTGAAGTCTTCCACCATAGACCTCATTCTGGGCATGGATTGGTTGAAAGTCCATGATGCTGCACTGTATTGTGGCACCAGTTCTGTCAAACTTTTTCACCCCTCTGGCGAGATTGTTAACCACACCACCCGAATTACCCAAGATGCGGAAACGCAGATATATATGATGAATGCTCTGAATATCTCACCTCTTGACGGGATTGAGAACGTTCCAGTCGTTCGTGATTTTCCTGACGTCTTCCCAGAAGAACTCCCAGGAATACCCCCGATCCGTGAGGTTGAATTTTTCATCGACCTGAAACCCGGCACCGTTCCTATTGCCAAGCGTCCCTATAAGATGCCACCTCACCACCTCCTTGAACTGAAGAAGGAGATCGACGAAGCACTTCACAAAGGATTCATTCGCCCAAGTTCCTCTTCTTGGGGAGCACCTTCGCTCTTGGTCAAGAAGAGCGATGGAACAAATCGTTTGGTCCAAGATTACCGACCCATCAACCAAGCCACCATCCAGAACAAATATCTGCTTCCCCGGATCAACGATCTGTATGATCAACTTGCTGGATCCACGGTGTTTTAGAAACTCGACTTGAGGTTGGGTTACCATCAGATCCGAGTCCGTGAAGAGGACATTCCGAAGACCGCTTTCATTACGCTCTATGGTTCATACGAGTACACTGTCATGTCCTTTGGCTTGACGAATGCTCCAGCCACTTTCTCCCGATTGATGAACTATATATTCATGGAATACCTCGACAAGTTTGTCGTGGTTTATCTGGACGATATCTTAATATACTCCAAGAATAAAGGGGAGCATGCTGAACATCTTCGCCTTATACTGGAGAAGCTTCGAGAACACAAACTCTACGCTAAGTATTCTAAGTGTGAGTTCTGGCTTCCTGAAGTGCCCTACCTTGGTCACGTGATTTCCAAGGATGGCATTGCCGTCAACCCAGAACGTATCCAGGCTATTCTTGACTGGACTCCTCCCAAGACTGTCAATCAAGTCCGAAGTTTCCTCGGCCATGCCAGCTATTGCCGCCGTTTCGTCGAAACTTCTCCAAGATTTCCAGGCCTCTGACTAACCTGCTTCACAAAGGCGTCAAGTTTGAGTGGACAGATAAATGTCAGGAAAGTTTCCAAGCCCTCAAGGACAAGCTCACTTCTCCCCCAGTGCTAGCTCTGTTGGAAATATGCCCTAGAGGCAATAATAAAATTGTTATTATCATATTTCCGTGTTCATGATATATGTTTATTTTCCATGCTATAATTGTATTAACCGGAAACATAATGCATGTGTGGTTGCATAAACAACACCGCGTCCCTAGTAAGCCTCTACTATACTAGCTCGTTAATTAATGATGGTTATGGTTTCCTAACCATGGACATGAGTTGTGTATTAATTAATGGGATCATGTCATTAGAAGAATGACGTGATGGACAAACCCAACTAAGCATAACAATATTGATAGTTTCATTAAGATTATATTGTCATGCCTTTTATTGTCAAGTATCATGTTTCTTAGACCATGAGATTATGTTATTCCCGGGTACCGGAAGAATACTTTGGGGACATCAACCATCACATCGTGACAGGGTGATCATAAAATGTCTTACGGGTATCTCCGAAAGTACTTGTTGAATTACATGAATCAAGACTGGGATTTGTCCCTCCGTGTGACGGTGAGATATACTCTGGGCCCACTCGGCAATGCACATTCGGTAACGCTTGCAAGCACGTGACTAATGAGTTAGTCACAGAGAATGTTGTATTACAGAACGAGTAAAGAGTATTTACCGGTAACGAGATTGAACTAGGTATAACGATACCGACGATCGAATCACAGGTAAGTAAAATATCGTGTGACAATGGAAATTGTGTACGGATTATAGTAGTCCACGACATAGTGGTTCAATCGATAAAGATCTTCGTTGAATGTGTGGGAGTCATTACGGATATCCTGGTCCCTCTAATGGTTATTGATCAGAGAGATGTCTCGATCATGTCTGCACGTTCTCGAACCCGTAGGGTCACACACTTAACGCTCGGTAACGCTAGAATAGCTCTGGGATAATTTTATTAATGGTGTTCGAATATTGTTTGGAGTCTCGGATGAGATCCTAGACATCACGAGGAGCTCCGGAAGAGTCCGGAGGTAAAGATTTATATAAGGCAAGTTGATTTCAGGGTTCCGGAAAAGTTCAGGATTTTTTCGGCAGTGTCGGAATGTTCTAGAAGGTTCCGGAGGGTCCCACTATGGGCCCCACATGTTTTGGACGACCAAGGGTGGTCCAATAGTCCATGTGACCAGCCCTCCTTGGTTTATTATGCCAATAAATGGGAAGCCCTTCAATGGGAGGGTTACCACTCTTAAAAGAAAGGTGTTACCATCTTTTTAATGAGAGAGGGGGGTTTCACTTGGGAATTGAAGTGGCTACAACCTCCTTGCCTATATAAGAGAGGGGAGAGGCTCACCAAGAACACCCAAGTCCTTACACACCTCCTCCTCCCTCACGTGCATCGCTTGGCGAAGCCCTGCCCGCGGGAAACTCTTCACCATATCCACCACCACGCCATTGTGCTGTTGGAATTGATCCCATCTATTTCTCCCTCTTGCTTGCTGGATCAAAAAGAAGGAGACGTCATCGAGCTGTACGTGTGCAAGCCTCCGGAGGTAGTGCTCGTTTGCAGTGCTGATCGGATCGAACTTCACCAACAACTTCACCAAGCTGCGTTGAAATAAACGTTCAACGCGCGTGTTCTTCGAGGGTATGATGACCTACTCTCCCCGTTACTAGCATCTTCTAGATTGGATCTTGGATGTTGCTTCCACATGTGAGAGAAATTTTTTGTTTTCTATCGCGCAATCTCCTACAGTGGTATCAGAGCTAGTTCTATGCGTAGATGCTTTGTACGGTTAGAAGACAACGAGTTGTGGGCGTTGATCTTCTTGTTGCTACCCTTCCATGTGTATTTTGGTTTTGCGGTATGGTTTGATGCAGCGGCCCGGACCAACTTTACAATCTTTGGATTGAGACCGGTTCCGCACTTGACGTGCAACTTGTATTGCACATGCGGCCTGCGAGTGTCAGTCGCTCTTACCATAGTATTAACCACATTTACAAAGGAGGGCTCTTATGAGATTAAGAAGCAATTTGTTATATCAACGTTGTGTTTTTTTTCGAGGGTAAGAACGGTTCTTATGCAAAACCCTAGAAGCCACGTAAAATTGAAAAATAATAATGGAGAGGCGTCTAACTTGTTTTTGCAGGGGTGCTTGTGATGTGGTATATCCCAAACTGTTCATATGATATATTTGTAATGTATGAGATGATCATGTTTTGTAATGTTTCACGACTTGCATGTCGATGAGTACGGCAACTGGCAGGAGCCATATGGTTGTCTTAATTATTTATTGTATGGCATGCATGTCAACTTCAAACGCCATGTAATTGCATTACTTTATCGCTATGAGTTAGCGATAGTTGTAGATGCAACGTGGTGTAGACAACCAAGATGCCATAAGGTGGAGACCAAGATGGTGCCATAATGGAGATCTTGTCGGTGCATTCAAGATGGAGATCAAGGCGCAATAAAAGGGCTATACCATGTCAACATATTTTATGCATGTGATGTTTATCCTTTTATGCATCTTATTTTGCGTGTGCACAACGGTAGCATTATAAGATGATCCCTCACACTAAATATCAAGATAAACGTGTTCTCCCTAAGTATGCACCGTCGCAAAAGTTCGTCGTTTTGAAGCATCTCGTGATGATCGGATGTGGTAAACTCTACGTTCACATACGACGGGTGTAAGCCAGTTTTACACATGCAAAAATACTTTGGTTAACTTGACGAGCCTAGCATGTACAGACATGGCCTCGGAACGCAACGAACCGAAAGGTTAAACACGAGTCATATGAATGATATGATCAACATTTTGATGTTCACCATTGAAACTACATCTTCTCTCGTGAAGATCGGACTTGGTGTAGTGGATTTGGATCGTGTACCACTAGACAACTATGAGGGATGTTGATTTAAGTGGGAGTTCGTTAGTAATTTGATTAAACTGAACTCATTATCATGAACATAGTCTAAAATTTTATTTTGCTAAAATGTTGTAGATCATGGCCCGCATAGCTCAGTTCAACTTCAGCGCATTCCTTGAGAAAGAAAAACTAAAATCATATGGTTCAAACTTCACTGACTGGCACCGCAACCTGAGGATTATCCTCACTGGGTGTAAAAAGCAATATGTGCTCGATGCTGCGCTAGGTGACCCACCTGCAGACGATGCTCCAGAAGCAGAACATAACGTCTTTGAGACACGCAAAGATGACCACATTATAGTTTCTTGTGCCATCCTTACATCTTTGGATACTGATCTCCAGAAACGTTTTGAACATCACGACACCTATGAGATGGATGAAGAGCTGAAAACCATGTTTCAGACTCAGACCCGCGCTGAGAGATATGAGATCTCTGATAAGTTCTATAAATGTAAGATGGAGGAGCACAACTCTGTCAGTGAACATGTTGTAACAATGGGATGCTATATACAGCGCCTAATTCAGCTGGGATGTGTGATCCCAGATGAGTTAATCACTGACAGGGTGCTGCAGTCGCTCCCTCCGAGCTACAAAGGCTTTGTGCTGAACTATAACATGCAAGGCATGAATAAGACTCTCAATGAGCTTTTCGCGATGCTGAAATCTGCGGAAGTGGACATCAAGAAAGAACATCAAGTGTTGATGGTCAATAAGACCACAAGTTTCAAAAAGGCTAAAGCCAAAAAGGGACACTTCAAGAAGAGTGGCAAGTCAGCTGCCGCTCGGGGCGGCAAGCCTGTTGTCGCTCCTGTGAATCCCAAGGCTGGTCCTAAGCCGGACACTGTGTGTTTCTACTGCAAGGGAGAAGGTCATTGGAAGCGCAACGGCCCCAAGTACTTGGCGGATAAGAAGGCTGGCAATGTCAAAGGTATATTTGATATACATGTTATTGATGTGTACCTTACTAGTTCTCATAGTAGTGCCTGGGTATTTTATACTGGTTCGGTTGCTCATATTTGCAATTCGAAACAGGAGCTTCAGAATAAACGGAGACTGGTGAGGGATGAGGTGACGATGCGCGTCGGGAATGGATCGAAGGTCGATGTCATCGCCGTCGGGATGTTACCTCTTCATCTACCTTCGGGATTAGTTTTAAACCTTAATAATTGTTATTTGGTGCCTGCGTTAAGCATGAACATTATATCCGGATCTTGTTTATTGCGAGACGGTTACTCGTTTAAATCACAGAATAAAGGTTGTTCTATTTTGATGAGTAATATCTTTTATGGTCATGCACCCAACGTATATGGTTTATTCTTGTTGGATCTCGATAGTAGTACTTCACACATCCATAACTTTGATGCTAAAAGATGCAAAATGAATCATGATAATTCCACATACTTGTGGCACTGCCGTTTAGGTCATATTGGTGTAAAACACATGAAGAAATCCATTCTGATGGACTTTTCCAGTCACTTGACTTTGAATCATTTGACACATGTGAACCATGCCTCATGGGTAAGACGACAAAGACCCCGTTTTTTGGTACGATGGAACGGGCTAGTGACTTGTTGGAAATCATACATACTGATGTGTGTGGACCAATGAGCATTTCGACACGTGGTGGATATCGTTACTTCCTAACTTTCACTGATGATTTAAGTAGATATGGGTATATTTACTTAATGAAACACAAGTCTGAAACATTTGAAAAGTTCAAAGAATTTCAGAGTGAAGTAGAAAATCATCGTAACAAGAAGATCAAATTTCTATGATCTGATCGCGGAGGGGAATATCCGAGTTACGAGTTTGGCATTCACTTGAAAAAATGTGGAATTGTTTCCCAACCCACGCCACCTGGAACACCACAACGTAATGGTGTGTCTGAGCGTCGTAATCGTACTTTATTAGATATGGTGCGCTCTATGATGTCTCTATCCGATCTACCAATGTCATTTTGGGGCTATGCATTAGAGACAGCTGCATTCACTTTAAATAGGGCACCATCTAAATCCGTTGAGACGACACCATATGAGTTGTGGTTTGGCAAGAAGCCTAAATTATCGTTTCTTAAAATTTGGGGGTGTGAGGCTTATGTCAAACGGTTACAACCTGATAAGCTCGAACCCAAAGCGGAAAATGTGTCTTCATAGGATACCTGAAGAAAACTATAGGGTATACCTTCTATCACAGATCCGAAGGCAAAGTCTTTGTTGCTAAGAACGAATCCTTTCTTGAGAAGGAGTTTCTTTCGAAACGAGTGAGTGGGAGGAAAATAGAACTAGACAAGGTTATTGAACCTTCTCCCGAATTGGAGAGTAGCGCAGCGCAAGAAGATTTGGATCTTTTGGTGCCGCCTTCACCAACTAGAGAGGAAGAAGCTGATGATAATGATCATGAAGCTTCGGTCGAAGTTCTCGTTCGTAGGTTGACTAGGTTACGTACTACTCCTGAGTGGTACGGTAATCCTGTCATGAATGTTTTATTGTTAGACAATGATGAACCTACGAACTATGAGGAAGCGATGATGAGCCCAGACTCTGGAAAATGGCAAGACGCCATGAACTATGAAATGGAATCCATGAAAGAAAACCAAGTGTGGACTTTGGTTGACCTTCCTGATAGCCGCAAGGCTGTTGAATGTAAATGGATTTTCAAGAAGAAAACAGACGCTGACGGTAGTGTTACTGTACATAAAGCTCGACTCGTCGCAAAAGGTTTTTGACAAATTCAAGGAGTTGACTACGACGAGACCTTCTCACCCGTAGCGATGCTTAAGTCTGTTAGGGTTCTGCTAGCAATTGCTGCTTATTTTGATTACGAAATTTTGCAGATGGGTGTCAAAACTGCATTCCTCAATGGAAACATTGAAGAAGAGTTGTACATGGTACAACCCCAAGGTTTTGTCAATCCTAAGGATGCTGGTAAAGTGTGCAAGCTTCAGTGTTCCATCTATGGACTGAAGCAAGCATCCCGGAATTGGAATCTTTGATTTGATGAGGTTATCAAAGGTTTTGGATTTGTCCAAAATTATAAAGAAGCTTGTGTTTACAAGAAAGTGAGTGGGAGCTCGGTTGCATTTCGGATTTTATATGTAGATGACATATTACTAATTGGGAATGACGTGGAGTTGCTTAACAGTGTGAAATATTATTTGAATAATAGTTTTTCAATGAAAGATCTTAGTGAAGCTGCAACATATTAGGCATTAAGATCTATAGAGATAGATCGAGACGCTTACTAGCACTTAGTCAAAGTACATACCTTGAGAAGATAGTGAAGAAATTCAATATGCAGGATGCAAAGAAAGGTTCTTTGCCCATGTTACAAGGTAAGCCATTAAGTAAGACTCAGTGTCCAACTACGACAACAGAAAGGGAAAGGATGAATAAAATCCCCTATGCCTCGGCCATAGGTTCTGTTATGTATGCCATGTTGTGTACTAGACCAGATGTGTCCCATGCTCTTAGTTTGACGAGCAGGTACCAGAGTGATCCTGGAGAGGCTCACTGGACAGCAGTTAAAAATATCCTTAAGTACCTAAAGAGGACTAAGGACATGTTTCTTGTCTATGGTGGTGATGAAGAGCTCTTCGTAAAAGGTTACGTCGATGCTAGCCTCAATACTAATCCAGATGACTCAAAATCTCAAACAGGGTATGTCTTTATTTTGAACGGAGATGCGGTTAGCTGGAGGAGTTGCAAGCAGAGCGCCATTGCAAGATCTACATTAGAGGCGGAGTATATGGCCGCTTCTGAAGCAGCGACAGAAGGGATATGGCTAAAGGAATTTGTCACTGAACTCGGCGTTGTTCCGAGTGCACTGGATCCCATGGAGATCTTTTGTGACAACATTGGTGCCATTGCTCTAGCCAAGGAACCAAGATGTCACAAGAGCTCCAAGCATATCAAACGCCGGTTTCATCAAATTCGTGAGCATGCCATTGAAGGAGATATTACCATTAGCAAAGTACATACAGATCAGAATATCGCGGATCCATTGACTAAAGTTCTTTCACAAACAAAACATGATCAACACCAGAATGCCATGGGTGTTATATTTCTGCCAATTTAAACTAGATTATTGACTCTAGTGCAAGTCGGAGACTGTTGGAAATATGCCCTAGAGGCAATAATAAAATTTTTATTATCATATTTCCGTGTTCATGATATATGTTTATTTTCCATGCTATAATTGTATTAACCGGAAACATAATGCATGTGTGGTTGCATAAACAACACCGCATCCCTAGTAAGCCTCTACTATACTAGCTCGTTAATTAATGATGGTTATGGTTTCCTAACCATGAACATGAGTTGTGTATTAATTAATGGCATCATGTCATTAGAAGAATGACGTGATGGACAGACCCAACTAAGCATAACAATATTGATCGTTTAATTAAGTTTATATTGTCATGCCTTTTATTGTCAAGTATCATGTTTCTTAGACCATGAGATTATGTTATTCCCGGGTACCGGAAGAATACTTTGGGTACATCAACCATCACATCGTGACAGGGTGATCATAAAAATGTCTTACGGGTATCTCCGAAAGTACTTGTTGAATTACATGAATCAAGACTGGGATTTGTCCCTCCGTGTGACGGTGAGATATACTCTGGGCCCACTCGGTAATGCACATTCGGTAACGCTTGCAAGCACGTGACTAATGAGTTAGTCACAGAGAATGTTGTATTACAGAACGAGTAAAGATTATTTACCGGTAACGAGATTGAACTAGGTATAGCGATACCGACGATCGAATCACAGGTAAGTAAAATATCGTGTGACAAAGGAAATTGTGTACGGATTATAGTAGTCCACGACATAGTGGTTCAATCGATAAAGATCTTCGTTGAATGTGTGGGAGTCATTACGGATATCCTGGTCCCTCTAATGTTTATTGATCAGAGAGATGTCTCGATCATGTCTGCACGTTCTCGAACCCGTAGGGTCACACACTTAACGCTCGGTAACGCTAGAATAGCTCTGGGATAATTTTATTAATGGTGTTAGAATATTGTTCGGAGTCTCGGATGAGATCCTAGACATCACGAGGAGCTCCGGAAGAGTCCGGAGGTAAAGATTTATATAAGGCAAGTTGATTTCAGGGTTCCGGAAAAGTTCAGGATTTTTTCGGCAGTGTCGGAATGTTCTAGAAGGTTCCGGAGGGTCCCACTATGGGCCCCACATGTTTTGGACGACCAAGGGTGGTCCAATAGTCCATGTGACCAGCCCTCCTTGGTTTATTATGCCAATAAATGGGAAGCCCTTCAATGGGAGGGTTACCACTCTTAAAAGAAAGGTGTTACCATCTTTTTAATGAGAGAGGGGGGTTTCACTTGGGAATTGAAGTGGCTACAACCTCCTTGCCTATATAAGAGAGGGGAGAGGCTCACCAAGAACACCCAAGTCCTTCCACACCTCCTCCTCCCTCACGTGCATCGCTTGGCGAAGCCCTGCCCGCGGGAAACTCTTCACCATATCCACCACCACGCCGTTGTGCTGCTGGAATTGATCCCATCTATTTCTCCCTCTTGCTTGCTGGATCAAGAAGAAGGAGACGTCATCGAGCTGTACGTGTGCAAGCCTCCGGAGGTACTGCTCGTTTGCAGTGCTGATCGGATCGAACTTCACCAACAACTTCACCAAGCTGCGTTGAAATAAACGTTCAACGCAAGTGTTCTTCGAGGGTATGATGACCTACTCTCCCCGTTACTAGCATCTTCTAGATTGGATCTTGGATGCTGCTTCCGCATGTGAGAGAAATATTTTGTTTTCTATCGCGCAATCTCCTACAAGCTCCCCCTGATACTCAGAAGGACTTCGTGATATATTGCGACGCATCTCGTCAAGGATTAGGCTATGTCCTCATGCAAGAGCGCAAAGTGATTGCTTATGGCTCTCGTCAATTGCGTGCTCACGAAGATAAGTATCCAACACATGATCTTGAATTGGCAGCGGTAATTTATGCATTGAAGCTGTGGCGACATTATCTCGTCGGTAATCGTTGCGAGATATACACCGACCACCAAAGTCTGAAGTACCTGTTTACTCAACCAGATCTGAATCTCCGCCAGCAGAGATGGCTCGAGACAATAGCCGACTACAACATGGGAATTTCTTACACCCCTGGCAAAGATAATGTGGTGGCTGATGCCCTCAGCCGCAAAGCCTACTATAGTGAACTTGAAGTTCAAGTACAACAACCACTTCTGTATGAAGAGCTCCGCAAGCTGAACATCAAAATTGTTCCGCAGGGATATGTGAACTCCCTGGTGGTCAAACCAGACCTTGACACCCGCATCAAGACGATACAACATTATGACTCTGAAATTTGGAAGATTAAGTGGCGTGTCGCCAGCGGAGAGCCCTCATTCTTCACTATTGATGCAAATGATGATAATGCGGTGTACTTCAAGGGTCGTTTAGTGGTTCCGGTAGCCAAGGCCAACATGAATTACGCCCCTGATGTCATGAAAGAAGCTCATGATACACCTTTGTCGATCCACCCTGGTAGTACCTAGATGTACCAAGACATTCGTCAGCGGTACTGGTGGTCTAACATGAAGCATGACATTGCTCGTTATGTTGATGAGTGTGACGTTTGCCGTCGTGTCAAAGCCGAACATCAAAGACCTGCTGGAACTCTGCAACCACTCTCGATCCCTGAATGGAAGTGGGACAAGATCGATATGGACTTCGTCACCGGATTTCCCCGATCGCAGAAAGGCCACGATGCTATCTTTGTCGTCATCGACCGCTTCTCCAAGGTTGCTCACTTTCTGCCAGTCAAGGAGACGATCTCTGCTAGTCAGTTAGCAGACTTGTATGTTTCCAGAATTGTGTCCCTCCATGGCATTCCGTTGGAGATCAGTTCAGACCGTGGCAGTATTTTCACCTCAAGATTTTGGGATAGTTTCCAAGAAGCTATGGGCACTCACCTGAATTTCAGCACCGCTTATCACCCCCAGTCGCCAGGACAAGTCGAACGAGTCAATCAAGTGCTTGAAGATATGCTTCGAGCTTGTGTCATCTCATTCAGTAAGAAATGGGAGGAATCTCTTCCATTTGCTGAATTCTCGTACAACAATAGCTATCAGGCTAGTGTGAAGATGGCACCCTTTGAAGTTCTCTATGGACGTAAGTGTCGAAACCCTCTGAATTGGTCAGAAACTGGGGAACGAACCCTCATTGGTCCGGACATTATTCAGCATGCCGAAGATCAGGTTCGCGTTATCCGTGACCACTTGAAGGCTGCTCAGTCTCGTCAGAAGAGCAACTATGATCGCAAGCACAAGGAAATGGTCTATCAACCTGGCGAATATGCTTACCTCCGTATCACCCCGATGCGAGGCACTCATCGTTTCGGAATCAAAGGCAAGTTAGCTCCTTGCTACATTGGTCCGTTCCGTATTCTTTCTCGAAGTGGACCAGTGGCATACCGATTGGAATTGCCGCCGAACCTCTCCCAAGTCCACGATGTATTCCACGTGTCGCAACTCCGACGCTGCTTCAAGGACCCTATTCGTGAAGTGGAACATGATATGATCGAGCTGCAACAGGACTTGACTTATCAAGAACATCCGAGCCGCATTCTCGATCAGTCTGAACGCAAGACCCGCAACAAGACAACCAAGTTCCTCAAAGTTCAGTGGTCGAATCATTCTGAAGATGAAGCCACTTGGGAACGCGAAGATCGTCTTCATGAAGAATACCCCGATCTTTTCCCCTCTACCACCTAAATTCTCGGGACGAGAATTCTTGTAGTGGGGGAGATTTGTAACACTCTCACTGTCAGTAAACAGTAATCACCATTACTGTTTATCACTACTGTTCAAAATTTTTGCTTTAAGAAAATGGTTCAGTTCAAATTCAAATTCCCCTTTGATATGATGGCAAGCAAAGTGAACCATGGGCCTTGATCATCATGGATGAAAACAAAGTCCAACCCATAAACATTTGAAATCAAATCAAATCTCAAAATGTTTTTGGTGGAATATTAAAACAATGTGCAAAATAAAACATTGTCCAAAAATTGTGCTCCCACTTTTATTAAATCACTAATATTCAGTGGGGCATGTCACACCAAGTTGGAGATTTTATTAATCTCTAAATAATTCTAAACAAATCCCAAAACAGTACTACCTCCGTCTCAGTTTATAGTGTATGCGCGTATCCCTAGATCGTCAATTTAACCAACATAAAAGAAGATCTATGTTATAAAAAATATATCATCATAAACTTCAGATGTTATATTTTCAAATGACATAATTTTTATAATATAGATCTTGTGTTATATTGGTTAAATTAGCAATCTAGGGATACGCGCGCGCCCTGTAAACTGTGATGGAGGTAGTAGATAAAACCCCAAATTAATAATTTAATATTTAATGCAAATATTAAATGACTTTTGCACTTGCCCAAATCTTTTGTGGCACCAACCTTTGGTAAATACTAAATTATGGGACACATACCATATTTTACAAAATTGCCTAGGTGTATAAAATAAATACAAAAAGAAATAACAGAAAAGAAAAAGTGAAGAGCAAAAGAATAAGAAAAACCCATCTAACCTACCCCTCCCTATTGGGCCACCCCCAGCCCACCTACCCCCAGCTAGCCGCAGCCCACCTGCACCCGAATCCAGCCCAAGCCCACCCCGGGGGTTCATCTCCCTCCCATGTTCACGCACCCCCCCCCCCCCCCGTGGAGGACATCGGCGGGTGCCACCGAGCCCCCCCATCGTCGTGCCGGCCATCGAGCCCCTCCCCGACGGCCTACTTAGCGCGCAGAGCCGCCGTGACCCAACCCTAACCCTAGCGCACCCTCGGTCCCCCCCAGATCTCGCGCGCTCCTCGCCCAGCGCCCTAACCCGAGCTCGGCCGTCGCCACCCGCAGCGCACCACCGCGACGAGAGGGCACGCCGGACCGCGCCGTGTTGCCCTAGATATGCGCCTCCTTCGTCTTCGACGTCTATGCCATCTAATTGAAGCCGGGACCCCCCCCCCTCGCACCACCCCGTCGCCGTCGCCGCCGAATTAGCGCTCCACCGAGCCTCCCCCGCGCAGCTTGCCCTCCTCTACGCCACCCTGGTGAGCACGGCGACGTTTTGCCCCTCTCCGTCCTCTCACTTGAGTCCCGCGTCGCCGTCCCCGACGGCATCTCGCGCCGGCCGCCGCTGTTCTCCGTCGAGGGCGTCGTCCTGCGTCACCTCTGCTCGAGCTAGTTGCTCCTACTGATGTTGTGCGTCGCGCTAGGGCCATAGCAAGAAACGGCGCAGGATTCGCCCCCCTGTAGCGAGCTCTAGGCCACCGGCCATGGCATGACTCGCCGCCGGCGTGCCCTGTGCCGTGTTGGGCTCGATGACATGTGGGCCCGCCTCGCTAATCCACTGTTAGTGGCTAACCAGCCACTGACCAGTGGGTCCAGTACCCCCCCTAATGGCCTGTTAGTCCTAACCCCCATGTTAGATTTAATTAAGTGCTGTTAGATGTAACTGTTACACTGACAGGTGGGCCCAGACCTTTTGTTTAATTAGAAACACTGTTGGTTAAGTTACTGAGAATGACATGTGGACCCTGGCTTTATTTTAATTTAATTAAATGATTTATTAGAAATGTGAGGCTGACCAGTGGGACCCACTGGTCAGGTTTGACCAGTCAACCCTCTGTGGATAATGTTACTGTTTTAATAATAAAATAATTCCATAAAATCTTTTAAAATGATTTAAATTTGAAAATCAATATCTTTTAATCCGTAACTCGGATTCAAAAACTTTATACATGAAAATTGATCAGAAAAATATAAAGAATACGAATACGCTATCCGTATGTCTATCACACCCCTCTAACACAACGAACATCGAACCGTCCCCCTCCGGACTGACTGTCCGATAAATTGTCCGGTACTGTTAAAGTACCCGGATGAATTTATTTCGAACACGAATGTTTCTCAGAATAGATCAACTAGCACGGATACACCACCCAAACGTGTGTCGGATGTCCACAACACCTCCGGCATGTTAACTCCCCCCTCTGGACACCCTGTCCGGTAACTACCCGGAGCTGGCATATCATCCCCGGATGAATTCCCGCTCCGAGCCTGATACATCGTACTGCGTTAGAACACCGACATCGATACATTTGCCATGTCATTCATATGTTTGCATTGCTTGCTTTGTATTTACTGTTTCTTCCCCCCCCTTATCACAGGTAGACCCCGCTGCTACCGCCGACTACACTGCTGCCGGGTACGACTACTTCGTCGACGACCCTGCCCCTACCGTCGAGCTTCCAGGCAAGCAGAGCCATTCTCTTCCCCAGATATCGCCTACCTTTCCGTACTTTCTTGCACTAGGCATTGTTACTGCAGCTGCTACGATTACAATCATATTCAATTGCATAGCCTGATTTTGTCGCCCCTTGATGTACCTCCTTTATCCTATGCTTCCTATTATATTTATGCATTATTCAGCAGTGACCCCTGCGCATTGTTAGCTAGGACTAGATAGCGGGCCGTGATCACTCAGGGGGGTGAACACGGATACAATATATACAACTACACAGGTACGGTACAAAGCAGACACCGCCAAAGGCCCCTATCTGGGTTATGCCTAGTCACCTCAAGTGTGAGCTATCCAGGAGTAATCCTTGTACTCCACTCGAGGCTGACTTTGTCTTGCTGCCATAGGGTCCTGGACAGCGGTTGTCCTTAAGGTAAGAAGTCGGGCGACCCAACGGTGCTCGTGAGAGGTATATCGTCGGGAACGACAGGGAGGGTACGACCGACGTTACTGGTGTACTTGGCCCCTGCTCGTATCTCGCGAGAGTTACCAAACTACGAAAAGTCGAGCTCTACCAAGAGCACACGCGAGACAAGGTAAGGAGACGGTTCACCTTGTTGGTAACCGCAGTGACTTGGTGGGACGACAGGGCAGGCACCGATGTACTGGTGGACCTGACTGCTGTCGTTGACCGCGGGTCGGTTAAGTCGAGGCAACGATAACGGTTGTCACGCAGGTTAATTAAAATTCTAAATGTTTCGGCGGATGTCTTGAGTAGCCTTTTGGCTTGTACGCACTACCTACACGTGGGACGAGGAGTGTGGGCTCCCCTGCATCGTAGTCTCGTTCGAGGGTTTTCAGACGTCAGCAGTATCGCGGGCTGATTGCCGGGAAGTGGTGTTGTCTTATCTTGCTCGAGCAGTGTATTTGTATTTGCTTTGATTTTGCTTCACCGGCCAGTCACGCACCGTGCAGGAGTACGTTCGAGTTAGGGTCCAAAGCCCGGCGTACATAGGATATAGTCCGGCGGATGACCTCTCTGTTGATTGCCGAAGGATGGGCTACTTTGTGTCGGATAGCTTTGGTGGAGCGTTCCCTGACAAGGTTCCCGCCACCCTGGAGATCCGAGCGTCGTAGAGTCACGCCAGTGCACCCCTGCAGGGAAGATTAATCTATTCGAATAGCCGTGTCCACGGTAACAGGACGCTTTATGTTGAAACTGGATCTTACCACTAGAAACTATTACTATTAAACTGTATGGTTCCGGGTCTTCTTCCTCGCAGGGAGTCGAGGAAGGGAACTCGGAGGCATTATTATTATTATTAATCATTACAACTTATATTATACAATGTTGCAGCAACTTCTGCTTCATTGTTACTTTATTGCTGTATATGAACTGTTGGCTGTTTCTCTTCTCATGCTGCAAGACACGTCAGAAGATTCTAGTCTTCGATAGGCCTAGCTTCTTATCCTTATTCTGATTTCTATCTTGCAGTCCACTATATATACAACCTCCCCTTTCCACTGATACAATGCATAATGCTTAGTAGCGGACGTAAGACTCGCGGGTATGCTAGATACTCACCTTTGCTTTATTTCCCCCTTTTGTTTTGCCTGATCGGCCGCTGCAGTCGACGTTGGAGTCCAGGAGCAGGAGTACCCCGGAGGCGGATACTACTACGTCGAGACCCCCACTGACCAGGACCAGGAGTAGTTTCGGAGGCTCCCAGGCAGGAGGCCTTGCCTTTTCGATCTGTATCTCTGATGTTCTTTGTGCTAGCCTTCTTAAGGCAAAACTTGACTAACTATGTCTGTACTCAGATATTATGGCTTGTATAACTTATGTATTCGGGTCCGCGTGACCCCCCCTTTATTGTAACATATTGGTTTATCCTTTTGTGTTTAGTGTTGTGCTATGATATTCTCACCGTGGCACCCTAATCTCAGACGTGTACCCTGCGTGTATGATTACTGTACACGGTCTGATTTTGGGGGCGTCACAGGGTTCAACCCCTTGATGTCTAGCTTGAGTGACAGAAACATGAGACTAGGGGATGTGCTGTTGCCACCAGGGATAAAACAACGGTGCTTGTACCTGCGGGTGCAAGGATTGTTTACTTTACGCAAAGTTCTTTTAATGCAGTTGTCTGTTGCTTTGAGTTTACACTTTGGGTGGGATTCGCAACTTAATACCAGCGAGATGTTCTGGATAGATATCTCAAGGTGGATGATTCGTAGTAGATGCAGATGGATTTCGGTCTACTTACCTTGGCGTACTGCCCATTGCTTTTGAGCCCTTCCTTTCTTTGCAGCATAGTTAGCATTGCGGTGCCTTCATAATCCTGTCAATTGCCCAACTGTTATTTTTTACCTCGCTAGCACTTTTATCGTCTTTTTGGAGAGAGACATCACTAGTGAAAATCACGGGACCCCGGTCCATCTTCACATTTATTGTTCACACCCTCAATTTACTTTCAGCTTTTACTTTCCTTTGCACCTGTTATCTCTTGCGTTGATCCTTTGTAAACGACAAGGCCGGAGGAATTGACAACTCCTCTGTACTCGTTGGGAGCAAAGTTATCTGTTGCTGTGCGCAGGTCCACGACAACACCCTAGTCAGGAAGCAATTTCTGGCGACGTTGCCACCTACTTGTATCTCCTGAGTCCTACTGGTTCGATAACCTTGGTATCTTCATTGAGGGAAACTTGCTGTTGCACTGCATGTCAAACCTTCCACTTAGGGTAACCAACGAGGGGCGAGAAGCCATCAAGCAAATTTATGGCGTCGATGCCGGGGATCGAAGCTCTACAAAAGTTTGGTCCCATCAACTCGCCAGCAAGTAAATTTCTGGCGCCGTTGCCGGGGACTCAAGTCTACAAGATAGGGGAGTTGCACACTATCTTTTACCTTTGCTTTTTAGTCTTGTTAGTTTACCTTTCAGTTTTTACTTTTGTGTCCCTAATCAAAAATACCAAAAATATCTGCTGCTACTATGGGTTCCAATGAAAATACTAAGTTGTGTGACTTCACTAGTCACAACAACAGTGACTTTATCTGCACTCCTATTGCTCCACCTGCCACTTCAGCACCTTCTTATGAGATTAAACCTGCTGTGCTTAACCTTGTCATGAAAGATCAATTCTCAGGAGTAGGAGAAGATGCTGCTTTGCACCTAAACAACTTTATCGAGCTCTGCGACATGTAGAAGTACAAGGAAGTGGATGGAGACATCGTCAAGCTGAAGCTTTTTCCTTTCTCTTTGAGAGGAAGAGCCAAGGAGTGGCTACAATCTTTGCCCAAGAACAGTATCGATTCTTGGAGTAAATGCAAAAGATGCTTTTATAGGGAAGTACTATCCCCCTGCTAAAATTACTCAATTGCGGAGTAACATTATGAATTTCAGGCAATTGGATAATGAACACGTTGCCCAGGCTTGGGAACGTATGAAGACGCTTGTCAAGAACTGCCCCACACATGGACTGACTACCTGGATGGTTATCCAGACTTTTTATGCAGGCTTGAACTTCACCTCGCGGAACCTGTTAGATTTGGCCGCGGGATGAACTTTCATGTCAACCACGCTTGGTGCTGCCACAAAGCTACTTGATGAGATGATGCTGAACTACTCGCAATGGCACACCGAGAGATCTCCAACCGGTAAGAAGGTAAACTTTGTCGAGGAGATCTCCTCTTTAAATGAAAAGGTTGACCTTATCATGTCTCTACTTACCAAGCAACCCTCTATTGATCCTCAAGATGTTCCTTTAAATTCTTTGGTTGCTCAGGAGCAAGTAGATGTTAATTTTGTCTCTAAAAACAACTTCAACAATAATGCTTATAGGAGTAACTTTGGTAGCAACAATCCTAGGCCTTTCCCATCCAACAACTATGGGAACAACACTTATCCTACCACCAGAAACTCCACTTCAGAGCTAGAGACCTTGCTTAGAGTCTTTATCACTACCCAAAAAGCCTTCAACAAGAATGTGGAAGAAAAACTAGCTAAATTAGATAATATTTGTTTGAAGGTAGAAAACTTAGCCCTTGATGTTGAGATGTTAAAAATTAGAACCTCTCCCCTTGAGGAGAGTAAGGTCACTCCTATTAATGCTATCCAGTTACAAATCAATGAAAATATTAGGATGATGGCTAAACTCAAAGAAAGATGGGCTAGAGAAAAAGAGGAAGAGGAGAGAGTTAAGAGCCTTCCTACCTACCACACAGTAGCTACTATCCAAGTAGTTGAGGATGTCCAAACTGTTAGCACCCATCACACCCCTAGTCCCACTGGACCTATCAATGGTGATGCTACCACCTCAACCATAGATGAAGAAACCTCTATGAACATAGAGGCTTTCAAACAAGTGAACCTAAATGATATCACTACCTCCTTGACAGATAGTAGTGACCTAGACTTTGACAACTACACTTTACCACAAGTTATTGGTTTCCTACACAAGATGTCTAGAGACCCCCACACTAGCACACTTAATCTTGCCTTCACAGAGCATATCACCAATGCTCTAATCAAAGTTAGAGAGGAGAAGCTTAGACTAGAAGACTCCATACCTAGGAAGCTAGAAGATGGTTGGGATCCTATGATAAAAATTAAATTGAATAACTTCTCTTGTTATGCTCTTTGTGATGTTGGAGCAAGTACCTCTGTTATGCCCAAAAGAATGTATGATATGCTTGAATTGAAACCTTTTGATCCTTGTTCTTTTTGTGTTCGTCTTGTTAATTCTTCCGTAAAGAAACCTTTGGGGAAGATCGACGATGTTCTTATCATTGTCAATGACAATTATGTTCCCGTTGATTTCACTATTATGGACATTGAATGTGAACCTTCTTGTCCAATTATTTTGGGACGTGGTGCTATCATTGACATGAAAGAGGGAACTATCAAATTCCAATTCCCTCTCAAGAAAGGGATGGAACATTTCCCTAGGAAAAATATTAAATTACCTTTTGAGTCCGTCACATTGGCTAGTTATTCTCTTGAAAAGACTTGATCTTCTGCTTTAAGCCTAGCTAATGGCTCTAAAGAAGCGCTTTCGGGAGGCAGCCCGCAACGAATTTAGGTTTTTATTTTTTATTTTGTTCTGTTTTTAGTGGTCTTGATGATTTTTACTACTGTAGCAACATCATTGTATCTTTACTTTTCAAGCTTTGTGCCTTTTATAGCCTCATACGACAAGGGAAGTGAAAGTTGTGACATGCTGTCCTGAAAACAGATTCTGTCCTCGTGACTAGAAAAATCACAGAAAAATCCCAGTTCATCTTTTTGAGCTGAAAGTTTTACACAGAGTGCTCTATACAATTACGAAACTTCCGTATGTTCAAAGTTTTTTTATTTGAGTTGCATAAGTATCCCTAAAAAATTCTTTACTACCTGCTGTTCTGTTTTTCACAGATTCTGCCACACTTTGTCTCTCTTTACTTTTGCAAACCTTAAGCTTGCTTTTTCTTTGAAAAAACTTTTTGGCAATCTTGAGAAACAGTAGATCTTCAAGAATATCTTTATTTCCAGCAAGGGAAAAATTA
Organism: Bromus sterilis; assembly: GCA_950022295.1. Taxonomy (NCBI): domain Eukaryota; kingdom Viridiplantae; phylum Streptophyta; class Magnoliopsida; order Poales; family Poaceae; genus Bromus; species Bromus sterilis. Next base: position 38,957,719 of record OX465598.1, read on the forward strand.
TTTTAATAGGGTACTAACCTCTCTAATCAGTCTACAATGAGTTATGTATGAAGAGAGTTTTCAAGTGCGCGATGGAAGGTGATGAAAGAAGATTCAGGAGTGTCAAACGCTGAAGCTTGGGGATGCCCATGTGCACCCCCAATAAATATTCAAGGAGACTCAAGCGTCTAAGCTTGGGGATGCCCCCGTGCATCCCCTTCTTCATCAACAATTATCAGTTCGTCTCTCGTTGCACTATATTTTTATCACTTCATGCGTTATGTGCTATTCTTGGAGCGTCTCGCTCTTAGGTTTTGTTTTTTGTTTTCTTTAGCTTTTCTTGCTGTAGTAACAAGTTAGATCCCAGCTTTCTTACTCTTTTGTGTGGGAGAGATTCACGCTCCGCTTGAACTAGAACTCCTCATAGGATTTGCATGCCTATTCTTTTAGCTGTGAGCTGTTTTTTTTTCTTAGCTGCTGTTCTGTTTAGTTGTAGTGCTTTAGTTTTTCTAGAGATTTTCTTTTGTCTTAGGTTGAACTTTATATAGGTTGCCTGTTTTATCTTTTTAGAGAGTTTGCCTGTTGCACTGAGTTCTGTGTCTTGACTGAAAGTAGGTAGTTAAAGTTGCTATTCTCTTTGTAGTAGTAACTTGCAATAGTTTTGAGGTATTGACTAGAGTAATGTTTGAACTTATGGTGTCAAGAGCTCTTGCCTATTAGTGATAGATGTCGTATTTTGGGCAATCCGTGTGTTTTTCGAAAACCAAAAAACCCTTGTTGAGAACTCTAGCTACTAGATGGATCACTAACCTCTGGAGGGTTCGAATATTAGAGTACACTCACGTACTATGAGTCGAGGATGCGCAAGGATAACCAAACCCCCATACACTCCTCCTCGGGGTACATGTCTCTTTGTGAACCTCCTGATTAGATTGAGAGTTACCGATAATAAGTGCATGAGTTCTTCAGACTAATGTGAGTATTCGAAAGTTGACACTTCCACCCACCTATACTTTTTCTAGCCTCTTCGGTACCGTGCATTTCCCTTTCTCACCTCGAGAGTTGGCGCATACTTCGCCGGTGCATCCAAACCCTTGGCATGATACGCTCTGTCATCATAAGCCTCCTTATATCCTTCCTCAAAACAGCCACCATACCTACCTACCAAGGCATTTCCACAGCCTTTCCGAGATACATTGCCATGCAACATCCACCTTATCATGACTTGATCTTCATGTCATACATGCTACTTGCTTGATCGATGAGCCGCATGCTAGTTGGGCCTTGCCCTAATCATTTCTACATGACGCGCTAGTATCATTGCATATCCTGCTACCCTGGCAGAAGCATACATTTGCATCATGATAGTTACATTTTCTTTATGTGAGTACCTTTGTAAAGTGTGAAAGATCTCCTATATTCTTGTAAATATAGTGTATTTCCCCTAAAGTGAGGAAAAGATCCCAAAGAGGACAAAATCAAAAGATCCCAAAGAGGACAAATGAGAGTTAAATAGAAAGAGTCGTTGAGGCCACAAAAAAATAGAAAAATAAAAATAAAAAGAGAGAAGGGGGCATACTACTATTCCTTTTGAGAGATCCACACTAGTACTTCATCTTCTATCCCTTGTACTCCATAGAGATCATCATCATGCATATAGCTATGTGGGGACCCTTCACACTATAGAACTTGGCTTGTATATTCCAATGATGAGCCTCCTCAAACGAGCTCTAGGTCTTCTTGAGCAAGCAAGTTAGATTCACCCCCACTAGTTCCCTTGGAGAGCTTTTAGCTCACATGTGCATCCGTTGTATGGCAATCCCTACTCCTCACATCATATCTATCATATGGCCTTCTCTCGCCTATGATTGTCCTCATTGATGTGAGCCTTTCACACCTTTTTGTGTTCCTCCTCCACCTTCTTTCTGGTTCGCCTTTTAGGTGTCAACTTTCTTGCTCACGCTCATCCATTGCATGAGTGCTCAAAATATCGAAAGGGAGTGGATCAGTTTGACTTGTACCTGGCTAGTGGTTTGGGGACGAGTCCAGATAAGAATCCAAAGGAGACCAAGTGTGAAACTTTAGTAGATAGTTGTTCTCAACAACCTTATTTTTTCTCTCGTATTTCCCTATCCCTTGCTTGCACGCAAACACCATCTGGAGACATTCGAGTCACGGACAGCGAGAGCTCTTGCACCTTTTGTTCTTTTGTTGCTTGTGTCAATGCTAATATAGGCTCTTGCTTGTTAAGACTTGAATTGAATTGCATGCTTTGATTGCTTTACTTAAAAGTCCTTATTTGGTTGTGTGGCATGTCACCACAGAAATTATGCTTGTTATCATTTACCTACTCGAGGACGAGCAGGAATTAAGCTTGGGGATGTTGATACGTCCAAAACGTATCTATAATTTCTGCTTACTCCATGCATGTTTTGTGTGACTTTTCCATGTTTTGCTTGAACTTTCATACACTTTTGAACCTATTTGGACTAACCTATTAACTCAGTGCACCTAGTTGCCAGTTTCTGTTTTCTGTTGTTTTTGTATTTCAGGTTTTCCGGCCATTAAAAGTGCTCCAAAATTCCGGGAAAAATATATAAAAAATCAGCGCAACAGAAGCTTCCGGAATCACCAAGAGAGGGAAGGGGGCCACCACCAAGCAGCCAGGAGGGAAGGTGGCGCGGCCCCACCCTGGGCCGCGCCAGGCACCCTCCTGACTGCCTCGTGGCCCCTCTCGGTGCCCCCCTTCTCCTATATTTACCCCTCGTGACGGAAACCCCTAATATCGATCTCTTTTCCGCAAACTCCCCTCTGTACCGCCGCCGTCGCCGTTTCAAGATCGGGGCTTCCTGGAGAAGCTGCTCCGGCACCCTGCCGGGAGAAGCTACCCCCTCCGGGAGACCATCCATGGCCATGGACGCCTCCCGTATGTACCGTGAGTAGTTTCCCTTGGACCATGGGTCCGTGACCAGTAGCTATGTGATCTATCTCTCCCCCTTTTGTGCTTCCACTTTCGAGTCCTCGTGAGCTGCCTCACATGATCGAGGCATCTATGTAATTTCTGCTGTTGCTATGTTGAGTTTGTTGGGATCTGATGGATTATGAGACTATGTTCAGATTGTGATGAGTAATATATTTGGTTCTTCTCTTTTATATTTTGTTCTTGAGTAAATTCTTGCATGTTCTTCGTTGCGGTATTTTCTTTGGCCAAGTATTTTATTTGCAACTCGAAGAGAGAGCGTTATGCTCGATTGTGGGTTCAGCCCCTTGATGTCTAGCTTGAGTGACAGAAACATGAGACTAGGGGATGTGCTGTTGCCACCAGGGATAAAATAACGGTGCTTGTACCTGCGGGTGCAAGGATTGTTTACTTTACGCAAAGTTCTTTTAATGCAGTTGTCTGTTGCTTTGAGTTTACACTTTGGGTGGGATTCGCAACTTAATACCAGCGAGATGTTCTGGATAGATATCTCAAGGTGGATGATTCGTAGTAGATGCAGATGGATTTCGGTCTACTTACCTTGGCGTACTGCCCATTGCTTTTGAGCCCTTCCTTTCTTTGCAGCATAGTTAGCATTGCGGTGCCTTCATAATCCTGTCAATTGCCCAACTGTGATTTGTTTACCTCGTTAGCACTTTTATCGTCTTTTGGGAGAGAGACATCACTAGTGAAAATCACGGGACCCCGGTCCATCTTCACATTTATTGTTCACACCCTCAATTTACTTTCAGCTTTTACTTTCCTTTGCACCTTTTATCTCTTGCGTTGATCCTTTGTAAACAACAAGGCCGGAGGAATTGGCAACTCCTCTGTACTCGTTGGGAGCAAAGTTATTTGTTGCTGTGTGCAGGTCCACGACAACACCCTAGTCAGGAAGCAATTTCTGGCGACGTTGCCACCTACTTGTATCTCCCGAGTCCTACTGGTTCGATAACCTTGGTATCTTCACCGAGGGAAACTTGCTGCTGCACTGCATCTCAAACCTTCCACTTGGGGTCACCAACGAGGGGCGAGAAGCCATCAAGCAAATTTCTGGCGCCGTTGCCGGGGATCGAAGCTCTACAAAAGTTTGGTCCCGTCAACTCGCCAGCAGTTGTCAGCTTCCTTGTGTTTCTTCTTCTTCTTTTTCTTCTTTGGAGAGCTAACAATCTCTTCTTCTACTTGCACTTGAGAATCTTGCTCGATCCTCTTCGGATGCCCCTCAGGATAGAGTGGGTCCTGGGTGTGTGTTCCACCCCTGGTCTTGATGCCATAAGCTTGTATGTCATGTTTGGCATTATTAGCAAGCAAATCCTTTTGCACATTAGAAATTTGTTCAAGCTGAGTTTGAACCATATGAAAAATGCTTAACAAGACATTTAACATCATTAACTGTTCTTTCAAGAACACCAAGTAAACTTTTGATAGAAAGAGAATTATCATGTAACTGACTTTGTATCCTCCTATTAAAATTTTCTTGCTTAATAATAAAATTATCAAGCTCATCTAAACATTGGTCGGGAGGCTTCCCTTTAGGGATGTCACTTTCAGTAAAGTCTAATAGAGAGTGTACCTCTACCAAGGGAGGGTGAGTAGTAGGTTCACACAAATTCTCGATAGGCGGTAGATTCTTCACGTCTTCAGCTTTAATGCATTTCTCCTTAATAGACTTCTTTTCTTCTTGCATATCTTCGGGGCTCAGAACAAGCATGCCCCTCTTCTTTGGTGGTGGAGGTGGTTCAGGGACGGACCAATCTTCATGGTTCTTGGCAATCTTGCCCATTAATTCTTCAACCTCGGCCGGTGTTCTTTCCCTGAAAACACAACCAGCATAACTATCCAGATATGACCTGGATTCATCGGTTAGGCCAACATAAAATATATCAAGTAATTCATTATTTGGGACTTCATTTCCTGCTCTAGCCTTAATTAAGTCACAATACGTCCCCCAAGCTTTAGGGAGGTGCTCATCCTGCAACTGTTTAAAGTTATAGATTCTTTGCGAAGCAGCATGTTGCATATGAGCAGGAAAATATTTATCAACAAAAAATTGAACTAAGTCCTGATGACTCTCAATGGAACCATAGGGTAGTGCATTGTACCAGGATTTAGCGTCTCCCTTCAAAGAAAAAGGAAAAAGCTTGGCCGCATAGAAATTTTGTATCTTCTCATCAGTAGTAAATAGGTCACCTAACTCAACGAGTTTGGTCAAGTGTGCTATATCATCATCATTTTCTCTGCCATAAAAAGGGTCAGCCTCGACTGTAGATATAAGTGAAAGATCAACAGAGAAATCATAATCAGGATCATTGATGCATATAGGAGATGTGGAAAATTTAGGATCAGGAATATTCTTGTTCTTCATGGAGTGCTTTTCGAGCAGCTCCTTAATAGCATCAGGGTCAGAGTCGGCACACTCTCTAAGTTCCCTGCAAAGATCATCATCAAGAGTAATATAATCATCATCAAGGATCATCTCCTTGAGTTCATCTAAGTTTGGGTAACCAAAGGTTTTGCAAGTAGGAATATAGGTAGCAGGAGTCTCGGTCTCGGATTCTACTGCAATCTTAGCAGACAAAGTTTCCATATAGTGACCAAGAAAATTATCATCATCAAGAGTAGTGGAAGCATCATCAAAAGTATCGGACATAATGACAGACTAAGTAGAAGTAGCATATGGTGGTAGTGGTGAAGCAAACTTACTTATAACGGAATGTGAATCAAACGTAGCACTGGTACTCAGAACGATACCTTTTCTTGTAGTGGATGGTAGGATCGGAACCTTGGGGTCTCCTTTCTTACCCATAGCGGATGAAGTGTGGCAGGCAGGATACTTCAAGAAGACTTGTAAATATTGCTATGGTCCCTGAAAACGGCGCCAGAAAACAGTACTTGATGACCCTCAACTGTAGGGGATCGATTGTAGTGTTCTCGCGGGTAAGTTAACCCAATTTATTGATTCGACACAAGGAGAACCAAAGAGTATTTATAAGCTTTGACAGTTGAGTTGTCAATTCAACCGCACCTGAAATATGCTTGCTTGCAACAAAGTATTAATAGCAACTGTGATATGATAGCAATAGTGATGATAGCGAAAGTAAAACAGCGAAAAGTAACAACTAGTGACCAGCAGGATTAAAGCACTGTAGGCTAGGGAGATGGATGGTCGGGCGCTGCATGAATAAGAATGAACATGTAATAGATTCTAACACGGGGCAAGGCACACAGAAAATCAATGACCATCTAGGCAAATATCAAACATTAGGCATGTATCCCATAGGTAGTTGTGCGTGCTTGCAATAAGAACTTGCACAACATCTTTTGTCCTACCATCCCGCTACGAACGGGGCCAAAAGGAACTTATGGAGATTAAGGTGCTCCTGTCAAAGAGCACCGGAACAAAGCAATAAACTCAATGGATACATGAAATCCTCAAATTATGGATCATCCCCTTTGGTGTCCCAAGCTGTCACCTTTGGGATCGCCGGTTCCGGACCATAATAGGTGCATACAACTCATAGATAGGATCTCAAACATAGATAAACTCATGAAAACATAAGTGGTTCAGATCTGAAAACATGGCACTCGGGCCCAAAGTGACAAGCATTAAGAGCAACAAGTTGTAGCAAAGATGATAAACATCGAAGTAGATGATAGGCAACATGCCCCCAACAATCTGACGAACTATTACACGATCAATCTCATCCAATCCCTACCATCCCCTTTGCCTACAGCAGGGAATTACTCACACATGTGAAGAGAAGTCATGGAGGAAGGATGGAGTGGTGATGGTGATGACGATGGCGACGATCTCCCCTCTCTGGAGGCCAATTCAGCCTCCAGATTAGCCCTCCCGAGGAAGAACATTGGGTGGCGGCGGCTCCGCGACGGGTTCAAGAAAAGCGACTTCTGTTTCAGAGTTTCCCCATCACGGGAATAAATATGAGTCGAAGTAGGGCACCAGGGGAGGGGGGAGTTACCCAGGCGGCCAGCTGGCGCGGCCCCACCCCTGGCCGTGCCAGCAGGGTGCCTGGGCCCCCTGCCTTCCCTCTGGCCCCCCTTCTGGCTCCGGGCTCCTTCGGGTGCGTGGATTTTTTGGTATTTTTCTGAGAATTTTCTGAGATGTCCAAAAATCCATTTTCCTGCACACAATAAAACCATACAAACAACTCTGCTGAAAACAACGTCAGTCCGGATTAGTTTAGCTCAAACCATGCAAGAATAAGGGCAAAACAATAGCAAAAGTGTTTGAAAAAGTAGTTACGTTTGAGATGTATCACCATACCGTATAGTGCCATCCTGTCTGATTTTCGGATTCTGAATACCCTTCCGCAATCGAGTTGTTACTCGTGACGTTCTCATTGGATTTTGCTGTTGCGCAGATGTTTGTGTAGAACCATTGTCCGCAGAAGATCCCGTAGAATCAGCATGCACTTGCGACAAAAAATCTGCACCGGATCTTGTGTGCGGGCGTGTAGCCTTGGGTGTGTCCGCCCGTGAGGGAAAGCTGGTCACAGAGGATCCTTCGCCAGGCCCTGCGCTGTCTGTGTTCCGCAGTTGTGGCCCGCAGGAACCCCGGGGCGTCGCTGTCGCTCCAAGCGCCCTTGAATGCGTCGCTGTCTCCTCTGACGCACTGCCAAACGCGCGCGTGATCCGGGAAGAATCTTGCAGCGGTACTGGCAGGCGCGCGATCCGGGGAGGACCTTGCAGCAGTACTGGCAGGCGCGCGGTCCAAGGGGGATCTCGCAGCAGGGGTAGCTGGTGCCTCGGGTTCTGCGCCAGCTTCTTCTCCCTCCATAGCTTGAAATATAGGTTCAATTACACTATTTTCTTCAGCATGTTGATTAATTTCTGCGCCCTTTTCTTCTGCAACTTCTTCACGATCCTGCACAGGCATAAGCAAAGGACTAGACATAGCATTATCAAATTGATCAGTACAATTGTCACCCACGTGATCAAAATTCTGTAAAGAAGGTGGAAGTAGAAGAATTTCTTTGAGAAGAAGTGCTCCGGCATTTGGATGGAGAGAGGTGAAAGGAAAAACGGATTCATCGAACACAACATCTCTAGAAATATAGACCCTACCCGTGGGAACATCTAGACATTTGACACCTTTGTGAAGAGGGGTATATCCTAGGAAAACAGATTGTTTTGAACGGAACGCAAGTTTGCGTGTATTATAGGGTCGGAGATTTGGCCAATAAGTACATCCGAACACACGAAGAGTTGTATAGTCTGGTATGGTTCCGAAAAGACGTGTAATAGGACTTTCAAATTTTATGACTTTGCTTGAAAGAATGTTGATGAGGAGTATATATTAGGCTAATTAGCTACGCAGCGATGATGATTACAAACTCCTCAATCACAGGGAGTCGGATTAAGAATACAAGATTGATACGGAGAGAATCAGGGCTGGGATCGGATTGAGATTGTATCCTGAAAGGGATTCTGTCTAACAACAAACTCTTAAAAAGGAAGACATGAGTTCGCAAGTGTTCAGTAGACCAGCACGACAACAGGGACCGTTTATGATGCTGGATTAGTGGTGGTCGACGGTCTCTACTGGTCGAGGAGATGGACGACAAACTTAGGTGATATTATCGAAGGGAGAGGGAAAGGAGGAGGAGGAGGGTGGAATCGGTGAAGGACACCCACGAAGGCTTTGATTTTATCGACGTTTTTCTCAGTCGATTTAACATTGCGCTGACAAACAAATTTTAGTTTGAAGACTGAAACTTATAAACGAAAAGCTGAAAGCACGGTTGAGTAAAGACATTTGTAAACTGGAGCAATGATTTCAAGGAAACACCAACACATGTTGATGTTGAATAAACACACAGCCCTGTGAACCTACACACAAAACTTTGAAGAGGAAGACATGAGTTCACAAGTGTTCAGTACAACCGCACGGCAGGGAGCGTTTATGATGCTGGTTTGGCGGTGGTCGACGGGCTCTGCTGGTCCAGGAAACGGACGACGACGCAGGTGATGTTGTCGGCGCTTCCCCTCCGAGTGGCCTCCACGAGGAGTTTCTTGGCCGCCTCCTGCGAGTCCACTATCGGCTTCACCATGGCTACGGCTTCCTGTACGCAACACAGCGTCGTTTTGAGATTCAGAAAAATTGTGCCTCCGTCTGCTAGCTGCGAGGTCAGAGTTCAGCAGAGTGATGTGCTTACCTCGTTGGTCACGACGTCCCACAGCCCGTCACTCGCCAGGATGAGGAACTCCAGAGAGCTGTCGACCACCTCCTCCTGTTACACACAGCAAATGTCAAATCTCACAGTTCAGATAACAGCCTTGTTGTCTTGAATCTTGATGATAACCACTAGTCTGAAGATAGATAGGATAGTGGTAGAGTAAAATGCAGTATGGTCTTTGCCACAAACCTTGATCTCAGGATCGGCAACCACGTACTGCTTCAACAGCTTGTCACCAAATGCCCGAGAAACGGCAAGCACGCCGCCTACGCGCCATGTACCTGCAGGTATCACATCGCCACATATTAGCGATGCAGAAGATTCATGACCAAATTGACAACAAAGTCGACAATGTAAGATACCTGCCCACATGACGAAACCTCCTGCATCCTCTATCCTCTGCCTCTCATCTGTCTGGTCAGGCTTATGGTCCCTTGACACCGCTATAGCTGCACCATCATCAAGATGGAACGAGGGGTCATGATTCATTTAGACAATAAGAGACATGCACCGCTTGATTAATAGCTACAATTCTGGTATGTTTTGGATTCCTCGAATGGAAGTGGAGGGGAATATGAATTGCATCCCAAAAGGATGTGTGGATTGGAGCTTACCATCACCACCCCTACAAATGACCGCCCTAGAATCCCCAACGTTCGCCACCACCAGGCGATCCCCAACAAGAATGGCCGTGGAAGCCGTCGACCCTGCATCTCGGTGGTGGCTGGTATCGGCTTTCAGGAGTTCTGAATCCGTATGGGTGAAAGTTTCAGCTGCAGAGGAATGAATATTTTCAGTTGACAGAAACTTCAGTGCCCAAATAAGGAACATTTTCTGCGATGTGTTGTGTTCAGTGCCGTGTCCAGTTCAAGGAGATATATGATAAGAGAAACATACCAATAGCAGACTTGGTGTCGGTGAAGAACTTGGGGTGCTTGATTAGGTTGCTGAAGAGGTTCTGCTTGACAAACTCTGCCGCTCGAGCTCCACCATGGCCTGCAGAAACAGATCAGTCTTAGTAACCGATATATAACATGCTTATAAGTGAGTAGTACAATTCGATAAGGAACAACATATTATCTTAGTTACCGTCGAAAACACCGAAGAGTCCGACGGTCTCTCCATCGACGCCATCGACTCTCGTCTCGAGGAAGTCCTCCATGGAAGACCTTTTCCCGAGGCAGCTCGCATAGCCATAGCTGAACTTGCCATTCTCACTTCCACAATCGATAAACAACAAATCAACATAAAATCAACGTCAACGAGGATAAAGTTGCTAGAGTACATGCCAAGATTTGTTTGGCATTTCCGGCATGCGTCCCCGGATGCATCGAAAGCTAGAAACTGAACGCGGACAGAGACAGCGACGACGGCGATCAGCCACGGTCTGTCTGTCTATCACTGCCACATACAGAACACATACCCGAACCCGCCGCCGGTGACGGGCTTGCCGTCCCCGCGGTGCCCCATGGGTTGGTGTCGGACGACGACGGATTCCTCTTCGACGCGCACGGCCGGCAATGGCAGCGGGCGACGAGGGAAGAAGAAGAACCAATGGTCCCGGGAGGCCCTGGCGATAGTAAATAAGGAAGGAAAGAAGAGAATGCGGAGCGAGGAGGGGGGCAGGAACTCAAGGAGCTCGTGCGCCTAAAAGAAGGGTGGCGGGGAGGGGAACTCCATGGGCGGTGGCGTGCGGGGTCACGTGGCGGCACGGGAGAGGGGGCGAGGTCCATGCCGTGGACGCGTCGACAGGGGCTTTTCCTGGATCTCTCTCGCCCGCCCGCCCGCCCTCATCGTCGAATCATCGTCGTCCCCGCGCTTCTTCGTGTTGGTTTTGGATTTGGTTTCGTGGTTGTCCTGCCGCTGCCGCCGCTGCTCCACCATGACTCGGCTCGATCGGCCGTCGGCGAATCGAATGCGAATGGTGGCGCTCGCCTGCACGTGGCGCGGCCGGAGTGTGCGTTTCTGGATGAGTTACACGTGTGCGCCGGGCTGGCGGCTCGCGGTGCAGTACACGTTAGAGCGAACCATAATTGTCGTCCCGGTCCGGCCGGCTCGTGCACACACGTCGGTGTTTCGTTCCTCGGCATCGTTTTTCCATCGATTTTGTTTGGACAACGTTGCACTTTTTTTTAGACACACCACAACGCAGAGCTCAGTAGCTCACATAGTATACACTCATTCTATAAAGACATACATCCACATCTTATCCCTATAAACATCCCCTCCTAAAAGCATATCACCGACTAAAATATATCAAGTAAAATGCAAGCATCAATTTCAAATCAGAGATTTAAATTCTAGTGGGCTGAGAATATAACTATCCTAACCAACTCAAACCACAGATTGATTCACATATTGCACTTTATTCAAGAAGGGTGTTTAGTTACAATGTCATCCGATTAAACCAGCCAAACATCCTGCCATATTTCAACGCGAACACTCAAAACTTTCATACTCATTTGGATTAAGTTGTTCGGATTAGTTTTATCATTTAATATGGCTCTGTATTCGTTTACGAGTTGGTTCGCCTGCTTGTTTTTTCTTTTTGCAAATCTGACCTAAATCAAGTGAGCTTTGCAGATATCCGGACATCAAACACCTTCCATCCTAACAACCACACCCTACGAAAACCCTCCGCGTCAAAATTCGTCCCTACGCCCAAAGCGGTTGGCCGCTGAACAATGTCGTTCAATGTCAGAAAGATGTGTTAGAGGTCTCTGGTCACAGCTTCGTAATGTCGGAAAGATGCGATGGGACAACTCTAAAGCGACGATGATGTAGTCAGCGCAACATTGCCTGTGCGTGTGCAATGTTGGAGACGCGATGAGACGTATTCAAAGCAATGTTAACACTTCAATGCGGATGCATCGGTCGAGAATCCTACCCTTATGGTATTGAAGTCGGTTGCATATCCGCTCCTTCCCATGGCTATATAAAGCTGCACAATGAGTCTCCGCACCCAAACTCTCATTTGCATCAATCTGATCATCATGGTCCGCTCTAAGATCATCATTACAAGATTCCCACTTCAGTAAGGCGAGTAGAGATCCTGATGGGGCAGGAGGAGGCCCGACGCCTGGAGGTGAAGGAGGTCGCAGAGCAAAACAAGGAGGCGGAGCAGGAGGAGGAGGACAACAACGACGATGGGAAGGAGGAGCAGCAACATGAGGGGGAGAAGGACGCGCTTACTCCGGTGCGCTGCCTGCAGCTTTATCGGGAGTTACAAGACATGCCACTGTCGAGGAGACTGTCTTGGCGAATCCCACCATGGTGTAACAGAAGGCGATCCTCGACTCCATTCGATGGTGGAAACCAACTACCACTTTCTCTGTAATCAACAAGTGAGGATCGACAACTTCAATGCCGGCTCTCCTCCTGCTGCTGACGACAGAGTACAAGATCATGCCACCGAAGAGTTGGAGGTAAAGGATGACAACGTGGAGGCGGGTGTGAACTCCGATTAAGGTTTTTAATTTTTATTTATAGTTCAACGCACGAAATATCGTCCATTTATGTAAATTTTATCCAGATACCTATGAATTTTGTTTGAATTAATCAAATTTCATTTGAATTTGACGTATCTTGATTAAATTACCGCTGGACGGATTTGAATATGGTTGGATGACCTTCTCCCGCATTAGGGTCTGCGGATTAATTCATTTATATTTGTGGTGTCCTTTTAAGGATCAAACATTGGGATGCCTAAAAATTAGGAAAAACTAGAAGAATACCCCGCGCGTTGCAGCGGAAATCTCTATAAAAAATCTACAATATAATTAAAAGGGTATAATATCCATGTAAATAAAAGTGGATGACATGGAAAAATGATTGGTTACAATAGTGGATGATGTGGATATGTAACTTACATGTTGAGATAGCTAACATAAATGCATGCATCCTAGTGGGATTTTTTAGTGGATGACATGGACAAATAATTGGTTATAATAGTAGATGACGTGGATAGCTGGCATGTTAAGATAGACGTTATAAGTGCATTTTAGTGGGGTTTTGCTTTATAAGAGATACTAGAAGTATACCCTGCGCGTTGCTGCGGGAATTGCTATGAAAACTATATGCATAAATAAAAAGTATAAAAGTATGATACATTAAGTTGTATAAGTGAAGATGAAACAGAAACATATGTGTATTAAAAATTATTAGGATGGATAATAAAATGATTAAAATATGGTTGATATGGAAATTGCATATAGAGATTAATAAGTACTCCCTCCGTTCCTAATTCCTATATATAAGGTGTATAGATTTTGGCACGGAAATTAAAGAACACACATACAGGGAAAATTACACCAGGTTCGGTCGGGATTACCCCTAGCTAATTGATGTGAAAAATAGAGGTGTTTGCAAGAGATAAGGAAACATGATCAAATCCTTAAAAAAAATTCCAAATGAGTGATGCAATGCAATACACCTTATATTTTGAACTTTTTCTCAAAAACTAATACAACTTATATCTAGGAACGGAGGGAGTATATTAGTTGAGATGAGATGGACAATTGATTGGCTAAGAAATGGATGATGTGGATAGCTTGCATGTGAAAAGAGACAATTTAAATGACCTAAGTGGATGACATGGATAATTGATTGGCTAAGAGAATAGATAACGTGGATAGCTTGCATGTTGAGATAGACTTAAATGATCTATAGTGGGGTTTTGTCTTATAAGAAGTATATATAGATAGCTGGACTATCTGCTTCACAATTTCTTCATGTGTGAAGTAGCATCCATCAAAATCCCCCTTCTGAGTTTGGATTTCCCTGATCACCTCAGCATGCCGTGTTTTCGAAGATGTCCTTATCACCGTGGCGTCATTAGAGAAACGAGGATCTATGTGAACATAAGACCGACATCAAAGGGCATGTGCCTTGCTACGGAAGCAGATCATCTAACATAGAGAAGGAAAGTCACACAAGCTATACCTCCCTAACTTTCCTTTTTTAAAATTGTATGATTAAGGTTAAAATTATTTAGATTAATATTTAGAATACAAATTTATGTTATGCATTTAAAGTAACTACATACAAACAAAATTATGATGCAATCAAATTAATTTTAATTTTTTTATACCTACAATAATCTATAATACTATAATAGATCATCCCCACTATCTTATCTATCTCAATATGCAAGCATGTCATCTCATCAAAGGCCCACCATAATATGCATGAGAACAAGTTTTTCATTATTAGTTGATCTAATGCACACATCCATTTAATGACACATGCAACATCCCTCAACATGCATGGCTTTTTTCCTATTATATTACATCACTTTTAACATGAATACATGTCACATCATCAAAGACTCACCAAAATATGCATGAGAACAACTTCGTTATTAGTTGATCTCATGCATATATCAATATAATGACACATGCCAACTCACTCAACATGCATGGTTTATTTTTCATTATATTGCTTTACTTATATTTAATAAATATTTTTTACTACATAATAATAAAATACAATATATAAATTGTATTTTTATACTTTATTTTATATACTATTAATTCAATTATTGTTTCATGCAATCAATCAATATTCAAAATATATTGCAACTGATTCCCGCAGCAATGCGCGAGGTATCATCTAGTTATCTATAGTAATTAATCACATGATATTAATAGAGTATTTGTGTTACAGTATTCTAACTTTCCTTCATTGTTTTGCGTGACTTTCTTTCTCCACGTTAGAGGATCTGGTTTCCCTTGCTACATGACAAGTTTTCAATAGTTGGACACTGGTGATAAAGTTAAAGTTGACTGAAGAGGGTTCGAGAAATGCTCCGTACTAACCACGGTACACAACCGCAATCGCTTGACTCACACCATGCCTTCTAGAAGCCTCATCAGTATTGATTTTGACATAATCATGAGGAGGAATGCATGGTAACCGTCCTTCGTTTTGACTGCTAGCCGGGTTCTGTTGTTTCGAGTAAAGTCTGAAAAAAACCTTATACTTGTATGTGCTGTCGAAATCAAACCTTGATCTCTAAATCCCTGAAATTGGCACCCTATACATTGTAATCCCGGTTAATTTCAACCCTGCAACAGTTAAGGCCAGTTTAATGCCTCGGGAAAAACTGACTCCACCGGGATTATTATCTACATTCACGAACAAGATGGGTCCACTTGTCATATTCATCTCTCCCAAGCCAATCTCTCTCTCCATAGTTTTCTTACACACATACAATGAACGGCTCAGTTTTTCTACTAGACTACTAGTACAACTGAGGGTGGTGCACGCACAGATCCAGGTTCCAGCAGGTGAGGTTACATTGCGGACTTGCGGTGGCCGGTGGACGCATGGCCCGCCGGCATGTGAAGCGGCCAGAGCCCAGGTGGACATACCTCCATGTGGCTCCATCCTCCATGCTTTATCTGTAGCCCATTCTTCATGACATGAGCGGCATCTCCTGCTCGACACTGTGGCCCGACGTTGAACGCGACACACTTGGTCTTCATGCCACACTCGTCTGCCGGCTATGAGCTTGAGGCGTTTTGATGACCACGGGGACGTACTTGTCGAGGTGCGCTCGGGTCGCTCGCGCCGTCGCGCGGACGTCTTTGGACACAACATACAAGTGATGTGTGTGACGGTGACCTCCGCCGGCATGGGTGTTGGGCGCGACAGAAGCACTGAAGCAGCACCCTGAACGAGCTCTCCTCAGGGCTCCCATCGACGTGATGTGCTCCAGCGGTCCAAATTTCAGAAGAGAGAGAGAGAGCAAGGACGGGATTGAGAGAGGTTGAAGATAAATATGACATGTGCACCAGGGTAGTCAGTAACTGAAGACTGCGATCCCGGCCGGGATTGATCTTTTCCTAGTGTGCCAAACAGGCTCAGGGTCGACATTGACCGGGATCGGTGAGTATAGGGTGTGGATTTCAGGGATTATAAGGTCAGGGTTCAAATCCGCCGAGCCGCATGAATTGAAGGTTTAAAATAGACTTTACTCTTCTGTTTCCGTTCCTTCGTTGAGATAAAGTTCTGAAGAAGCAGATGGATGAACAGTGGTGATTGAAAGTCTGAAACACATTTTGTGGAGCCCCTTGTGAGTCGCAGTGTAAAATCCATATGCAATAAAGAATTCTATAGCGTAAGAAGCCATTGTTAATTTAGCATCAACCACTATTGTGAGTATCACGTGTTCCATCACTTCCACATTCGCAAGAGCCCAAACACACCGTAACATAATAATTCAAGAATCCAACCGTTAGGATTCTGCTTTGTCCGAACAATCATAGAGTATATTGATACATCCATTTTGCATTATGTTTTTACCTTATTAATTGATATATTTTACGTTATGATGCATCTAATTTTGAATATGTAAATATGCCGTATGTAATTAGCGCATCTGTTCTGCCCCACACGATTTGGTGTGCCCTTCCCCGTTTGCGGCGATCCACAAACTGAATTTGCGGTTTCGCATTATGGCAGATTTGCTAGAGTTGCTCTTACAGATTGCTAGGCAATCGTGCGATCGGGCACAGCTAGGAAGGTGAATGCTCCCATACCTGGGTGCCCCTGCAACTTTCCAATCAGGCACACACATAGCTTAATTTGTCCATACCAGTAGCTACAAGCGGGTGTTTCTGCCTTGAGCAGATGAAGAGAAGTGGCTAGCCATCCCTGAAGAAGTATGGTGAACCGGACTATCATCAAAACCACGTAACCAACAACGTCTACACACATCAACCGAGTGGTTACCACGATTCCCACAAAATTGTTATGCAGTCATCGCCGACATGAGCCACAAGATTAGTTCTGGCACCACTTACATGTTCCAAGTTACAGTGGATGCCTTTGTTCTGCGACCGTTCTTCCAGTAGTGGAAAGCAGTGCCAATAATGCCATGAAGAGTTTTAGTGGTTGAGGAAGTAGGACTTCCGAGACCGCAAAAACGAACTTGTTCGCACTTTGAAGCAAGGTTAACCAAATTGTGGATGTTGTAGCTTCTTCCCCGATGCCTCCTGTTCCCATCGCTTACTTCAAAGAGTGTACATGCCCACTTTATGTTTACTTCTACCGATACACGTTGATCCTTTTGTAGGCGTTGCGATGGTCGGTGGGTGAGAATGAACTAAATGATGTAGGGAGAACTAGGATATAGCGATTCTATAAGTAATGAGGTACTCGGAGGACTTTTGTATTGCATTTTTTATGAAATGACATAGGAGTAGCGTTTAATTGAAGTTATAGTTATAGGAGAGTTTGGTATAGATGTAGTGATTCTTTTTTAAATGAAGGCAAAAGTTAATGGACACAATTCAAATTTGATGGACACAAATTTCCCGATGGTAATTTAATCAGCACAATTTAATTTAAACTACCTGAACATGGACCAATGGACCAGACCGGATTAAAAAAACACATTTGTGTCCCTTGATTAGGATTAGGCCCCTCGCAAGAAATGAGAAGAAATTTCAAACATCTCGATGATAGCACATGGCCGCAAACATGAAGAAGTTTTTATTTTATTTTATTTTAAAGGAAAAATGCTCTGAAATACATGTAAATTTTCTTCCACTTTAACAATTTGTTCTATATAAGAGCATCTCCAGCCGTTCGCCCCCCAAGACGTTTTGCGGCGCTATTTTAGCGCCGCTTGGGGGCGCTTGGGCGGCGAAAACGGCTTGGGGCGAGTTTCCCCCCAGCCGCGCCCCCAAGGCGACCCCCAAGACTGGCGGGGCCGGCTCAGATTCAGCCCAAATTCGGCCCAAAAACGACGCGAATTTTTTTTTTGACACAGATTCAGCACAAACATGGAAATATAGGCGCAGTTCGGCGCAAATTCGGCATACAACATGATATTACACATAGTTCGGCAAGGGCGGTGGAGAGAAGTCCCTTTTTGGGTCGGCTTGGCCTGCCAGTGGGTCAGGAAGCGGATTTCGTTTCGTCCGGCGCCCCCAAGCGACCCAGCGCGCTGGGTTCGGGTTGGGTTCGCCGGACTCAAAATCGGTCCTATCCGGCGCTAATTGGGGTCTTGGGGGCGCGACTGGGCGAAATACGTCCGTCCGGCGCTAATTTCGTCGTCTTAGGGGCCTCTTGGGGGCGCGGCTGGAGATGCTCTAAGTTTCTTAGAAATCGGAGCATCTCACATACAATTCCTTTAATTAAATCGTTTGCCTAGTAGAACTTATAATTCTTACCATTCAATCGTATGGATTGTTACGAGTCATTGTACACGAGCTGGTTCTACAAAGCCGTTTGTAGACTACCCACATGGTGCACTTATTACACAACTTGTGAGATACAGCCCCTCATGGCACATAATTATTTATTTAAATTCTTTACCAATCAACTAATATGATTTTGGATTTTCAATCGTGTGTGTTACAGGGATTTATCGCACATGTGTTGTTCTGTCAAACTGCGTCTGCGTGCCCTGTAATGCACATGGTTTGCTTCTTGAAATTATAGCTGAAGAATCTGCCATCACACATGCTTCATTTTTTACACATAAGGTGTTATACAATAGATGTGTGCCAATTCTCTTGGCCGATTAAAAAAAAAGCTACCTTCTCGCCGCTTACAAATAAGATGTCTCCTAAATTCGTTGAGGCTTCTAAATTAATTATTTCATAATTAGTCCAAAAGTGCGGATGAATGAGAAAGGTGACTTATGAAAAAAGTTGGAGAGAAAGTGGATTATTATTATTTTAAGTCGTCAATTAAACTGGGCCTTAATTGTATCATTGTTTAGTACTACCTCCGTCACAGTTTACAGGGCGCGCGCGTATCCCTAGATTGCTAATTTAACCAATATAACACAAGATCTATATTATAAAAATTATGTCATTTGAAAATATAACATCTGAAGTTTATGATGATATATTTTTTATAACATAGATCTTCTTTTATGTTGGTTAAATTGACGATCTAGGGATACGCGCATACACTATAAACTGAGACGGAGGTAGTAGTGATAGCTAGCACACCGTTTTTTATGTAATCATCAAACCGAATGAAGCAGGCGCACATAGCTTAATTTGTCCATAACTCGTGAGGTAAAAGCGCGAGGAGTCCACAAACTTGTACGATGGGTGAAGGTTTAGTCCACGAACTTGCGAAACGCTATTCCGCCACACATAAACTTGCGTTTTGGGTGTAAAAAACCCATAGCCAATGAAACATAACCATGTGGCATTGAACATTTTACAAAGAACCCCAAGCAATTCCGAAATTAGCGAACAAGCATGCATGGACCCAGCTGTCAGGTGCAAAGGAGAATAAACCGTGAAAATATAGCAGGGGCCAGGAATAGATCTGGGACCTATGCATTGCAGGTTCCTGGCGTAACCACTGGACCAAGCATACCTAACAGATATAAGAGGGATGTTTACTGTATATACACATGCTACCTGACCTTCGATTAACACTCAACTGCCCGCTTGAGATAATAAGCGACAGCGGCTGGTGACCATTTTTTTTCATTTACATTTTATTAGCAAAGGATTTTCTATTTACGTATTTTTTGCGGGGGAAATTTTGCTCATTTACATTAGTGTCGTAGAGCTTGCAATTTATTTTCAATTAAGCTTACGATGATGCTAATGGATTTGCTATACCAGACGTACATCTGAAAAAAAAATCTCACTTAATACAAGTATCAAACAACAATGGCGAACTGTAGAACGAGACTAAGATAAAAACAAATGCGCAAATTTTAATCTTACTTTTAGACTTTGATACATTACATGCCTGAATGAAAAAGAAAATGTCACGAAAAATTGAAGAGCGACCTTTTGTTGCATGCATATATGTTTAATTGCCTGGACCGTCATAAGGCACATCAAGATTCATTTTTTTGAAATTTCAAGGGTGGGATAAAAATATATATTTCATTCTACAAAATCGACTGGTTTTTATATTTATGTAAAAGAGGAGTTCGATTTTTCAACATTAGCATACATTTCAATACTATAGTGATAGGTCAGACCTCTTTCTTTCTCAAGATCTAGAGTTCAAATTATGTGTTTGTTTCAATAATGAAGATATATATTTTTCCAAACAATAACCTAGCCAAAATTTGAACCTGCCAGTTTATAGATGCCTATCCATCAAGATTCAAATGTTTTTACGTTCATTCTACGCTACATTTTATTTTATGTTATTTTTAATTTAGAAGTATCCAACCCTGCAAATAGATTTTTTTGTGCGGTCTGCAAATAGGATTAAAAGTATTCAAATTCAATTTTTTTAAAATTCTCAAACAGTCCAAGGTGAGCGAAATTTATGCGTGCAACACTTGAAACGTATTTATATTCCCGTAAGAAAGAAACGTATTTAACCTAAAATAAAAATAAAAAAGAAATGTCGCTTACCCTCACAAAAAAATAAAAAAATAAATGCCCCTTATTGACACAAAAAATATAAATGAAATGTCACTCCGTGCGAGTGAACAGTATTTATGTATCTCTTTCAGTATAGAATATAAAGATGTTATTCTCTAGCTTTAGTGGATGAACATCTGCAGTTCGATCCCCCACGGGCCAGATTAATTTTTGTTTTGTTTTTCTTCTCATGGACCCGCACACTAACTCCAACAAATATAGGAGGTTTTCTATCAAATGTATAGTATCAAATGTCCTTTTGTAATTGGTTGTGAGCTTTTTTACATCCAGAACGTAAGTTTATGTGTGGCGGAGTAGCGTTTCGCAAGTTCATGAACCAAACCTTCACCCACCATACAAGTTTGTGGACTCCTAGTGCCTTTACCTCATAACTTGTCCATACAACCATACAACCGCATTGTGCTCTAGTCGGAATGAGACTCGATCACAAGCAGTAGCTATATGCGTGGTTCTGCTTCGAACAGTTACTAACTCCAAGCAGAGAAACAACTAGCTAATCCCTGAACTAAGTACGGTGAACAGCACTAGCCAAGGGATTGCTTCGGTAAACGTAACATCGACGGTAATTCCAGAAAATCACGCTTATTATCATGGCCCCACAAAAAGTCCAGCTCAGTACACACAACAATGCAGCAGTCAGTCCTCCATGTTCGCAGCACAAGGCCCGTTGAGGCCCACGTAGCGATTTTCTTTTCTTGCTTGGCACCACTTAACAAAACCACGTAACAAAAAACTAACGCTCAAAAAAAAACTGATATAGAAGAAACGGGGTTCTAAAACACGATGTCTGGGAAAAATATATTTGGAGATGGGAGGTATCGATCCCCCTTCCTATTCAATGCATTTAAAGTGCTCTACCATTTGAGCTACATCCCCATGTGTATGTATTAATCCATGTAATTATTTTTTATTAATTGTGATTCTGAATTAACCACCCCGATGATGCCTGCTATTAGATGCATGTTGGCTAAGATTTTCGAGAGTACGAGGTTTTTATTAGACATAAGTCCTAAAGAACCAAGAAATGCATTCCAACCCAACTCAAAGTTTGCACAAATGCACAATACACCTCCACCGTCCTTCTCTTTCTCTCTTTTGATGTTACTTTCACATTCCATGGGATACTTCGAATGAACTTTCTAGGGGGGGTAAAATGACGCAGACACATATGCGTCGAGTCAATAATATTTTTTCTCCTCATAGCGGCCTTTATGGTGTGTGCGTCTCCCCTACTCTTGAGATAGACCTTGGGTAATGTGATGAGATTTAAGCTACAGTTTCGTTCATCCAACACGGTTACATGAGCCTAGATGGAGCGATCTACAAAAATCCTAACAATGTGTATGATCTTGGGATTAGCATTCTCCATCGTGTTTAGCCTAATAAAACACCTTAAAAGGAGCTTCCCAAATTGGTTGAGCTCTCGAGACGGAAGAACCCATCTCTTCTATGATGCAAGCATTTCTAGCATATATACTTCAACTTTACAGGGCTTGTCGTCTCTATTGAGGATTTGTTGTTCAATAACATATATACTAGAGATTTCAATACTCGTTTATGTTGCTATGTGAGTTTTCTAGTTAGTTCATAATCCACAACTTTCGATGCATTCCGGCAATATATGGTGTCGTTTTACAGCCGCACGAGTTCTCATATCACCGGTGCATAAAAATCATTCACGATAAGGTCATTACATCATTGAATCATCGGGTCAGATGGTTCGTAAAATGGATGTGTCCGAGAGAACTGCGGTAAAAATTTTGAATAAAATGGAGAGGCCACACTAGATGGAGTGTATACAAGGTAGTGATTTGCATGCATGTATGATGTGCATGGTAGTTGGGAACATTATCTCGTATCGACTATATCTTGGAGATATTTATGCATGGAATATTTTCACGATGCGTCGTTATGCACAAATGTGAGAATATACATGTTGTACAAAAATCAAATGGGAAAGTACATGTCATATGTATTATGTGCAATATCGATTATCTTGTTGATTTCAGGTCAATTAACTGTGTTACCAAACGCAAATTTTGTTAGAAATTTACAGTTTTTCAAAATAAATGTAGGTGATCCTATGTTTTTCACTAATATTGTAGGAGTACTTTGTGAATACCTTTTTTGGACTATACTTTGTGATACTTGATTGACTTGAACAATAGCAGAACTATGATATTGTGCTTCATGTGTGGCATATGGCCAATAACAAGGAGAAACATGTACATAATCCTCTTAATTATGTCTCAATAAGATTTCACTCACGAGCATTATCGTTGGTGTAAGGTTTCTAAAAATAAGTAGAAACAATATCCACGTGGTAAAAAGCAGCTTCCCTGCCTAAAGTCGGTAACAAGCTTTTGTCATTAGTATCCCATGGTATTGTAGAGCAGTTCATCCAAGTCCAGGAGATCATGAGAAGCTGGTAGTTCTAGGGGATCAATATAAGAGCCGAGTAGAGGGAACGAGGTCACCGGGCCGTATAAGGTAAACCCACAAACTCGATAACAAATGGCTCTTGTTACTCCATCAAAATTTGGATGACACAAAAAGCAGACAAGAGGATCCTCAGAATCCTGTTGTGAGTAAATTCTAAGCTTAATTAAGAGGTCATTTCTTTCTTGATGCCTCTTATGTCTACGCCTTCTCAACAACACTTTGCTTTTTTGATTATTCTATGCCAAACCTAAGTATACTTCCATCTATATATTTGATGTACCAAAACACTAAAACTAGAAGTTGTGTTGCCAATGTGGACAAAGGAGATGATGGATTTTGTTTCCTTCTCAAATCAAGATGGGCAGCCATATATATATGACGCTTTAATTGGCCATTTACTGGCATCAATTTTCTCATCTTTACTAGTACTCTTTTTGCTATTCTTAAATGGTAGTTGGTGGTATATCAGCGATGTTGTCGCACACTAGTACTTCCTCTGGTTCAGTTTCCAGGATCTACGCATATCCCTAGATTACCGATTTAACCAACGTCAAGTTATATATTACAAAAAACACACCATTATAAACTGCAGATGTTATTTTCAAATGCTATACTATTTATGTCATATAATTTATATTACAATGATCAAATTGATTACCTAGGGGCACACATTGGCCATGTAAACTAAAACCAAGGGAGTACTCAATTGACCTTCTCCCCCTCTATCAGATTCATGAATGTCTTACACATGGTACCAACATGACCTGCATTTCTGCATGCTCACCTGATTATTTTTATTTAAATAGTGCACAACCCTTTAATGGTGTAAAACTAACGTAGGATAGTTTTTAAGTTGGAAGGTACAAGAAAGAGAAATAAAAACAATGGTCGAGCCTTGTATTCTATTATGTTTTTTATTGTACCAAATAATAGTCACACATATTTTTGTATTTAAGACACGCAACCCAAGAAGCCTACTCCGGCTATTGAAGTCAGTTGGCCTTCTCAAGCCCAATCGATTCTTCTCCCCTCCCACAACTGTTGTCCACCAAAGCAGCACCGGCCATCACACCCATGGGACACAAGAAGATAACATCATACAAGGTCAAAGTTGGAGCCAATGTGAAAGGACGTGGATGTCGCCTAGAGGGGGGGGGGGGAATAGGCGCTTAAAAAACAATTACGGTTTCGGCTTGAACAAAAGCGGAATAAAACTTAACGTTTAATTTGCCAAGCAAGAAACCTAAATAAGCTAGGCTCAACTATGTGCACCAACAACTTATACTAAGCAAGATAAACAACTATGTGATAGCAAGATATATAACAAGAGCACTAAGGCTATCACAAAGTAGGTGCACAAGTAAATAGGTTGACTAGATGAACAACCTATGGGACAAGCAATGCACAATAATATGAGCAAGCACAAGATAAACAATGTAATAAGCTTGCTCAAAGTAAGGGTAGAGATAACTGCAAGTGGAGCCGATGGAGACAAGGATTTGTTACCGAAGTTCCTTCTCTTGCGAGAAGTACGTCACCGTTTGGAGAGGGCGAGGAGCACAATGCTCACACGAAGCCAACGAGGGCCACCCTATTTCTCCTCACGCTCTTACCAATGCAAGATGCCGTGATTCCACTATTAGGACACTTGAGGGCGGTCACCGAACCCGTACAAATGGCGACCCTTGAGGGCGGTCACCGAACCCGTACAAATGCTCAGGGCTATCTCCACAACCGAATTGGAGGCTCCCGTAGCGTCCCGAAGCTTTCCACCACAATGATTGAGCTCCGCAACAACAAGCCTCTAGGGGCCAACCCACCCAAGAGGAACAAGCTCTAGAGTGCCAATGCACTCAAGAGAACAAGCTCTAGAGTGCCAATGCACTCAAGAGTAGCAATCTTCTCAACTTCACTTCTACAACGAATCCTCGGAGAGAACTCAAACCGATGCACCAAATGCAATGGCAAGAGCACACGAAGTGCTCAAGTCCCCAACTCTCAAATCCCACCAAAGCAACAAAAGCTATGGAGGAATATGAGAGGAAGAACAAGGAGAACACAAAGAACTCCAAGATCTAGATCCACAAGGTTCCCCTCACTTAGAGGAGAGATGGCTTGGTGGAGAATGTGGATCTAGACCTCCTCTCTCTTTTCCCTCAAAAAGGAGCAAGAATCATAGGAGGGAAAGGGAGTAAGCAAGCTCAAAGAGGTCAACAATGGGGGGAAGAACTTGCACAAAACCGGTGGTGACAAAGGAAGAAGAAGACTCCCTTTTATAGTCTCCCACGAATCCAGCCCTTGGAGCCCGTTGGCAGCCCACCAACCACGGTACTACTGCTCGGAGAGCGGTACTACCGTGGTGCGGTACTACCGCAGTGGGTGCGGTACTACCGCGCTGCCGTAGTACCGCAGCCTAGTGCCGTGCCCACTACCGCTTAGTCAGTACGCTTGCGGTAGTGGTTACGGTACTAGCCTGCCGTACTACCGTAGCGCGGTACTACCGCGCTAGGTGCGGTACTACCGCGCTGCCGTAGTACCGCAGCTTAGTGCCGTGCCCACTACCGCTCGGTCAGTACGCTTGCGGTAGTGGTTACGGTACTAGACTGCCGTACTACCGTAGCACGGTACTACCGCAGTGGGTGCGGTACTACCGCCCCAGCAGACCCAGGGAGCCCAGGCCACACAACAGATGAACTCCAAATGAAACAGGCAAACCCTGAACTGCCACAATTTCTGCAAATGAACTCCGATTAAGGCAAACTCAAGCTTGATGGAAAGCTAACGATGGGCGCGGAAATATTTAGAAGTGGCAAGGGAGAAATTTCAAACACATAGAGGTGTGAAACCTCTAACCGAGACGACCCAGCAAATCTCCCACATCGAAAAACATACGAGAGGACGCATATGAAATCCGTTTTCGATGACCAAGAGCTTGTCATGAAGAAGACCACAAGCTCCAAAACTCACACGGAGAAAAGCCAAACAAGAACCAATAAAGATGATGCCAAGGATGCAAAAGGTTTGAGCTCTCCACGAACGACTCGGCCTAGCCTATAACACGGTCTCCTAACTACTACCAAGAGACCGGTAAACTAGACACCTATCTAGTCAAACCTTTGTCTTGCGCATAATCCACTTGAGCTTGATGATGACGATCATGCCCGCCTCAAGTTGGAACATCTTCCTTGATTCCTCCGGCTCGATGAAGACTTGTAGATAGCTCCCCCATACTCCATTATGGGTGAGCCTCTTTTAGGCACATCTTCATACGACCATTATCACCAAATGGTCGGCAAGCTCCAAGCATATGATATCTTCGTGATGCTCCTCTTGACCTTGCACACATCTACTTGACCAATCTTTGGATAGCTCCATGAAGAACACCTTTGTAACACCCTCAGATGCCTGTAACAGTAATCATCATCACTGTTGACTATCACTGTTTGTTAATCACTGTTATCCCCTGTCCTTAATCAAACTTTGCTTCTGCTCTTTTCAAACCATGCTGGTTGGGGATCAAATCCCCAAAGCCCAATGCATCTAGCTCATCATGAAATCAAACCCTAGTTGAAACTACTTTAAATGGAAATTAAAACAAAAGTGCTCAAATAAAGTTGTTCCAAAAATCATGAAACTATTTTTGTAAATTGCCTAAAATCATTATAATCATGTTGGAACAACTTTGGTAATTTTTGCAGTTGCAGAAAATTCCAAACAATTCAAACAATAGGCTAGAACCCCTACTTTGGGCATTAAATATTTAAAAGAAATACCTAATGGATTTATTTTGCTGCAAAACTTTTTGTGGCACCTCAGTAATATATAAACCTAATTTACAATCACCAATAATATTTTACAAAAATGCTAGAGCTAATAAATCAATTACAGAAAAGAATGTGAGCAAACAGAAAAGAAAACAAATGAAACAAAGACTAAACCCCGCCCAGTGCGAGGCCCACCTTGGCCCAGCCCACCCCGGCCCGTCTTCCACCTCCCACCTGCCCCCGTCCTGTCGGCAACCTGCTCGACGTCGTGGCGCCGCCGTGGCCACGGGCGCCCCTGGAGCCCTCCCCTCCCTCACCTGCTCCCTCCCGCCATGGACACGCTAAGACCACCCCGGCCGACACCCTGGACAACTCCCCCACCCCATTCCTCCCCTCCTCCTCTCGCCATCGTCTGGGAAAATTCCCCCGAGCCCGCCGTCGCCATGACCGCGCACCACCGCGGCCGCTGACCTCGAGCCGCCTCACCACCTTGTCCAGCGTGTGTCTCGCCGTCGCCTTCGTCACCGAGCGCAAGGAATCGAGCTCGGAGCCGTTACGGCGAGCACACGGTCATCTCCCCCAACTCCGGCCGCCGCGGCGTCGCGGAGGAAATCCGGCGCCACCCCGACGCCACCGAGGCCGCTCTCTGCACCGTTACGTTTCTGGTGAGCTCCTTCACCATCCCCATGTCGCCGTTGAGGTTCCCGTGTCCCATAGCCGTGCGCGCCATTAGGGCAGAGCAACCTCGCCGCCGGCGAGCGCCCAACCGCGGCGTAGAGCTTGCATTTGACGCCCTACTCGCGTCATTTCATTTCCCTGGACGCCAGCTACCGAACGCGCATAGCCACGCCTCACCCCGTGCGCGGATTCGCCGTCCTCGACGTCGCCACCGTACGGGTCCCCGCCTTCGTCGTCGCCGGCGTCATTCCGGTGACCCCCCGACCACACCACCACCACCAGTGCACTCGCCGTCGTCTTCCAGTTCGAACGCAGCAAATCCCGTGGCGAGTGGAGCCCCCTAGCCGAATCCCGACGCCCTCCCGTGGCCTCCGCCGTGCTGGGCTCGCCGGCGACTAGCCGCCGGCGCCCCCTAACGTGGCACCCCTGGGGCAACCCCCCTGGGTCACTGCCAGTGGGTCCCCGTGGACCAGTTGACTGGGTTGACCAGTCAACTGTGCTGACTGGGCAACCCCAGTCACTGACAGGTGGGTCCCCCTGGATTAATAAAACTTAATGATTTAGATTAATCAAATAATTAAAATTGAGTCACTGACATGTGGGTCCAGGGGTATTTTCTAATTTAATTAAATGTTTTATAAATAACAGAGGCTGACATGTGGGTCCCACATGTCAGCACTGTTCTGGATAATGTTATGGATAATGTTTTGGATAATGTTTAATAAATAATAAAAGAAAATCCAGAAAATCATTTAAATTGATTTAAACTTAGAAATTCAATAACTTTTAAACCGTAACTCGGATTCAAAAATTTTATACATGAAAGTTGATCAAAAAAATACAACGAATACGAATACGCTATCCGTATGTCTACCACACCCCTCTAACACCACGAACATCGAACATTCCCCCTCCGGACCGTCTGTCCGATAAATTGTCCGGTACTGTTAGAGTGCCCGGATGAATTTATTCCGAACACGAAAGTTGTCCGGAATGGTTCAAATAGCACGGATACACCCCCTTATGTTGTTCCGGTAACTACGACACCTCCGGCTTGATCCTTCCCCTCCGGACACCCCTGTCCGATAATCACCCGGAGCCGGAAGTTCATCCTCAGATGAATTTTCGCTCCGAGCATATTGCATTGCACTGCGTTAGAACACCGATAACATTTCATCTATCATGTCATGCATATGTTTGTATATTATTGCTGTGTATTTACTGCTTCCCCCCCCCCCTTAATCTTCGGTAGACCCCGCTGCTGCCGTCGACTACACCGCTGCTGAGTACGACTACTTCGTCGACGACCCTACTACTACCGTCGAGCTTGCAGGCAAGCAGAGCCATTCTCTTCCCCAGATACCGCCTATCTTTCCGTACATTTCTTGCACTAGGCATTGTTACTGCTGCTGCTACGATTACAATCCTATTCAATTGCATAGCCTGTTTTTGTCGCCCCTTGATGTACCTTCCTTTAATCCTATGCTGCCTATTATTCTTATTATGCATTATTCAGCAGTGAGCCCTGCGCATTGTTAGCTAGGATTAGATAGAGGGCCGTGATCACTCGGGGGAGTGAACGCGGATACAATTATTATAACTGCACAGGTACGGTACAATGCAGACACCGCCGCAGGCCCTACCTGGGTTATGCCTAGTCACCTCAAGTGTGAGCTATCAAGGAGTAATCTTTGTACTCCACTCGAGGCTGACTTTGTCTTACCGCCATAGGGTCTTGAGTAACGGTCCTTCAGGTAAGAAGTCGGGCGACCCAACGGTGCCCGCGAGAGGTATTGCGACGGGACGACTGGGAGGGCACGACCAGTGTACCGGTGTGCTTGGCCCCTGATCGTTGGCCGCGAGAGTTACCAAACACCGAAAGACGAGCTCCTTCGGGAGCACACGCGAGACAAGGTAAGGAGACGGTTCACCTTGTTGGTAACCGCAGTGACTTGGTGGGACGACGGGGCAGGCACCGATGTACTGGTGGTCCTGGCTGCTGTCGTTGTCCGCGGGTCGGTTAAGTCGAGGCAACGATAACGGTTGCCGCGCAGGTTAATTAAAATGCTAAATGGTTCAGTGAATGTCTTGAGTTGGCTATATACCATGTACGCACTACCTACCCGTGGGAACTACGAGTTATGGGCTCCTCCGCTTCTTAGTGTCGTCCGAGGACTCTTCAGACGTCAGCAGTACCGCGGGCTGATTGCCGGGAAGTGGTGTTGTCTTATTTGCCGCGGCGTGTGATTTGTATTTGCTTTGATTTAACTTCACCGGCCAGTCACGCACCGTGCAGGAGTACGTCGGGGTTAGGGTCCAAAGCCCCGCGTACATAGGATATAGTCCGGCGGATGACCTCTCTGTTGAGTTTGAAAGATGGGCTATGAAGTGTCGGATAGCCTCGATGGAGCGTTCCCTGACAAGGTTCCCGCCACCCTGGAGATCCGTGCGTGTAGCGTAACACAAGTGCACCCCTGCAGGGAAGATTGATCTATCGATAGCCGTGTCCACGGTAACAGGACGCTTTATGCTGAAGCTGGATCTTACCACTAGAAACTATTATTATTAAACTGTATGGTTCCGGGTTTTCTTCCTCGCGGGGATGTCGAGGAGGTGAACTCGGAGGCATAGTTAATTATGATTACAACTTATTATTATACAATGCTGCAGCAACTTCTGTTGCATTGTTACTTTCATTTCTGTTATATAAACTGTTGGCTGATTCTTACCTCATGCTGTAAGACATCGTCGGAAGATGCTAGTCTTCGTTAGGCCTAGCTTCTTACCCTTGCTCTAAATTTCTGTCTTCAGTCCACTATATACAACCTCTTCATTCCGTTGATAAAATGCATAATGCTTAGTAGCGGACGTAAGACTCGCGGGTATACTAGATACTCACCTGCTTTATTTCCTTTACTGTTTTGCCTGATCGGCCGCCGCAGCCGACGTTGGAGCTCAGGAGCAGGAGTACCCCGGAGGCGCCTACTACGACGTCGAGTTCCCCGTTGACCAGGAGTAGTACTGTGGATCCCAGGCAGGAGGCCTCGCCTTTTCGTTCTGTATCTCTGATGTGAATTGTGCTAGCCTTCTTAAGGCAAAACTTGACTAACTATGTCTGTACCCAGATATTATGGCTTGTATGACTTATATATTCGGGTCTGTGTGACCCCCTCTATTGTAATATATTTGTTTATTCTTTTGTGTTTAGTGTTGTGCTGTGATATTATCACCGTGGCACCCTAATCTCAGTCGTGTACCCTGTGTGTATGATTACTGTACACGGTCTGATTTTGGGGGCGTCACAAGTTGGTATCAGAGCCGACTGCCTGTAGGAAGCCACCCCACCACTACCTGGTCGAAGTTGAGTCTAGACTTTGAAAAACTATTTTGCTAACTTAATATTTGGCTTACGGGCCCACATCGATGTCACTACGTGTGATATCTATGGTATTAGGATCTTTTTCTCCTTACCTATGCTCTGGGAATCTACGCTCTTATCCTTGCTGGTAAGTTTTACAAAAGCTGACATTAGGATCACATTCTCTTGATTCCACCCGGCGTTTTTCCTGGTGCATCCCCCATTGATTGAGTCGTGTTGCAGGCGTCGTACGCCAGATCCCAGACCGCGGATCCCATTCTCATTCTGGGCAGGCCGCGCGTTCTCTGGCATCAACTCCTGTGACCAACAGTTTTCTTGCGGCGTGATTGACATAGTGGAATCTATGTCGCGTCGTGTAATCCTTACCGCGATCTGCGCGCCGCCTAGAGAGTCCCTTTTTCCTTAATTTCTACGACGTTACGCTGCCCGATTTTCGATTGATTCTGTGTGCGCATGTGTATGTCTTATATGACTACTCCTTTATATATATCTGCGCCTCCCTTACGTTGTCGTTTTACTTCAGGCTTGATTCCGGTATCTCATTAAATTTTCATCTCTGAAATACCCCTGTTAAATTCTAGCAGGATGGATGGTCGTGGTCGTGGTCGTGCTGCCAACGACCCACCTCCGCCGCCGGACTACATGGCCGCGATGATGCAGCAGTTCGAGATGAATCGTCAGTTCATGAAGAATATCATGGCTCAGTTCCCCCAGCCGAATCAGAATGGGCACCACCATCAGCATGCCACCGTGACTCTGCACGACTTCACCCGCCTCAACCCCACTATGTTCCGCAACACTGTTCAGCCGCTGGATGCTGATGACTGGCTTCGCGACATCACTCACGAGCTGGAGTCTGCTAATGTCGATCCAGCCGACTATGTGAACTTTGCGTCTTATCATCTGAAGGGCGCCGCTGCTCAGTGGTGGAGCACCCACAAGCGTTCCCTGCCAGTCGAAGAAGTCATCACTTGGGATGAATTTCAGTCTGCTTTCCGCGCCCGCTACATTCCTCAGGGGATCATGGATCGCAAGGCGGAAGAATTCCGTAACCTCACTCAGGGCGATATGACTGTTGAAGCCTATCAGCGCGAGTTCCTCAACCTCTCTCGCTATGCGGAGGGAGAGATCACCATTGATGCTCGCAGGCAGCAGAAGTTCCGTCGTGGCCTCAACCCTGAACTCAGGCTCGCTCTTGCCGTTCATGATTTCGCCAACTTCGCCACCATGGTAAACAAGGCTATCACCGTCGAGACTGCCCAGTTGGAGCACAAGAACTCTCTGAAGCGCTACCGTGACGTTGGCTCATCTTCGGGCGCAACGCAGAAGCGTCGCATCTGGCTCCCTACCAGTGTGACCCATTCAACTATCCCTGCCCCAAGGCCGTCTTATGCTGCACCCCGTCTGCCTCCACCACCACAGTTGCCAAGAGCTCTGCCGGCACCACCCAATGCTACCCCACTTCGTCCTTAGGATGGATTATGCTTCACGTGTCGTCAACCTGGGCATTTTTCCAGGGAGTGTCCCCTGAAACAGAAGCAACTGGTAGTTCACCCCGCTGGCCGTGGAAATGGTCGTGGCAACAACCGGACCCCCAACTATAATACTGGGTCTGCTGCTCATACTCGTGGTCACGCGAACAACATCAGTGTTGATGAAGCTCAGCAACAACCCGCTACCGTGATGGGTACCCTTCTCGTTAATTCCGTACCTGCTACTGTTTTATTCGATACAGGAGCATCGCATTCATTCTTGTCGGAAGCATTTGCATTGTCGCATAATTTTACGCTTGAGGATATGAACCCATCGATGGTTGTCCGCACCCCGATAGGCCATGCCCACACCTCCAAGATAGTGCCCGGAACCATTGTTGAAATTGAAGGGATTGAATTCCTTGCTTCCCCCATCGTTCTGAAGTCTTCCACCATAGACCTCATTCTGGGAATGGACTGGTTGAAATTTCACGATGCCGCACTTTATTGTGGCACCAAGTCGGTCCAACTTTTTCACCCCTCCGGTGGGATTGTTAACCACACCGCCCGAGTTACCCGTAATGCTGAGACACAGATATTTATGATGAACGCTTTGAATGTCCCCCCCCCCCTCGAAGGCATCGAGAACGTTCCAGTCGTTCGCGATTTTCCCGACGTCTTCCCAGAAGAACTGCCGGGAATACCCCCGATCAGAGAAGTTGAATTCGTCATCGACTTGAAGCCAGGCACTGTTCCTATTGCCAAGCGTCCTTACAAGATGCCGCCACATGAACTCCTTGAACTTAAGGAGGAAATCGACAAGGCACTTCAGAAAGGATTCATTCGCCCCAGTTCCTCAGCTTGGGGAGCACCTTCACTCTTTGTCAAGAAGAGCGATGGGACAAACCGATTGGTCCAAGATTATCGGCCCATTAACCAAGCCACCATCCAGAACAAATACCCACTTCCCCGGATCAATGATCTGTATGATCAACTTGCCGGATCCAAGGTGTTTTCTAAACTCGACTTGAGGTTGGGTTATCACCAAATCCGAGTCCGTGATGAGGACATTCCGAAGACTGCCTTCATTACTCGCTATGGTTCGTACGAGTACACCGTCATGTCCTTTGGCTTAACCAATGCTCCAGCCACCTTCTCCAGATTGATGAATTATATTTTCATGAAGTACCTCGACCAGTTCGTCGTGGTTTATCTGGATGATATCTTGATATATTCCAAGAATGAAGAAGAACATGCTGAACATCTTCGTCTTATACTGGAGAAGCTTCGAGAACACAAACTCTACGCTAAGTTTTCTAAGTGTGAGTTCTGGCTTCCCGAAGTAACCTACCTTGGGCATGTGATTTCCAAGGATGGCATTGCCGTCACCCCAGAACGTATCCAGGCTATTCTTGACTGGACTCCTCCCAAGACCGTCAAGCAAGTCCGCAGTTTCCTCGGACTCGCTAGCTATTGCCGCCGTTTCGTCGAGAATTTTTCCAAGATTGTCAGGCCTCTGACTAATATGCTTCACAAAGGCGTCAAGTTTGAGTGGACAGATAAATGTCAAGAAAGTTTTCAAGCACTCAAGGACAAGCTAACTTCTCCCCCGGTGCTCGCTCCCCCTGATACTCAGAAGGACTTCGTGATATATTGCGACGCGTCTCGTCAAGGATTAGGCTGTGTCCTATTGCAAGAGCGCAAAGTGATTGCTTATGGCTCCCGTCAGTTGCGTACTCACGAAGACAAATACCCAACACATGATCTCGAATTGGCAGCAGTAATTTATGCATTAAAGCTGTGGCGACATTACCTCGTCAGTAATCGTTGCGAGGTCTACACCGACCACCAAAGTCTGAAGTACCTGTTTACTCAGCCAGACCTGAATCTTCGTCAACAACGATGGCTCGAGACAATAGCCGACTTTAACATGGATATTTCGTATACCCCGGGCAAGGCTAATGTGATGGCCGATGCCTTGAGCCGCAAAGCTTACTGCTCTGAGCTTGAGGTTCAGGTGCAGCAACCACTTCTGTATGAAGAGTTTCGCAAGTTGAATCTCGAGATTGTTCCTCAAGGTTACGTCAATAACCTGGTTCTCGAGTCAAAACTCGACGCCCTCATCAAGAGTAGACAATCTCTGGCCCCGGACATTGTGAAGATCAAGCAGGACATCGCCGAAGGAAAGCCCTCCTCTTTTACCATTGATGCTAATGATGGTGACACTGTGTACTTCAAGGGCCGCTTAGTAGTTCCTGTGAGCCCGGTCCCCATTAACTGTGGTCCGGATATCATGGAAGAAGCCCATAATTCTCCCTTGTCAATCCACCCTGGCAGTACTAAGATGTATAAAGACCTTCGTCAACGGTACTGGTGGCCTTGCATGAAGCAAGATATCGCTCGCTATGTTTCTCAATGTGACGTTTGCAGTCGCGTCAAAGCCGGACATCAGAAACCTGCTGGTTGGTTGCGACCACTCCCTCCTCCTGATTGGAAGTGGGACAAAGTCGAAATGGACTTCGTCACCGGTTTTCCTAAGTCACAGAAAGGTAACGATGCCATCTTTGTCGTCATCGACCGATTCTCCAAGATTGCTCACTTCCTACCGGTCAAGGAAACGATCACTGCTAGTCAGTTGGCACACTTGTATATCTTCCGAATTGTGTCACTCCACGGTATTCCGTTGGAGATCAGTTCAGATCGTGGCAGCATTTTCACCTCACGATACTGGAATAGTTTCATGGAAGCTTTCGGGACTCGTCTGAATCTCAGCACCGCTTATCACCCCCAGTCGCAAGGCCAAGTTGAACAAGTTAATCAAGTGCTGGAAGACATGCTTCGCGCTTGTGTCCTTTCTTTCGGCATGAAATGGGAGGATGCCCTCCCGTACGCGGAATTCTCGTACAACAATAGCTATCAGGCTAGCTTGAAGATGGCCCCCTTCGAAGTTCTATACGGACGTAAATGTTGAACCCCCTTGAATTGGTCAGGAACTGGGGAACGACCCTACTTCGGACCGGATCTTGTCCAAGAAGCTGACGAACAAGTTCGCATTGTGCAAGAAAATCTCAAGGACACACAGTCTCGTCAGAAGAGCAACTATGACCGTAAACACTGAGAAATGGAGTATCAACCTGGTGAATACGCTTACCTCCGTGTCACTCCCATGAGGGGCACTCATCGCTTCGGTATTAAGGGCAAGTTGGCTCCTCGCTACGTTGGCCCGTTCCGTATCCTTTCCAGGAGTGGACCCGTGGCATATCGGTTGGAATTGCCGCCGAACCTCTCCCAAG
This sequence comes from Bromus sterilis, assembly GCA_950022295.1. Lineage (NCBI taxonomy): Eukaryota > Viridiplantae > Streptophyta > Magnoliopsida > Poales > Poaceae > Bromus > Bromus sterilis. The sequence goes on from OX465598.1 coordinate 38,993,287, forward strand.
TCCACGATGTCTTCCACGTGTCGCAACTCCGTCGCTGTTTCAAGGATCCTATCCGCGAAGTGGAGCATGATATGATCGAGCTGCAACAAGACTTGACTTATCGAGAACATCCGAGCCGCATTCTCGATCAGTCTGAACGCCGAACTCGCAACAATACCGTCAAGTTCCTCAAGGTTCAGTGGTCGAATCATTCCGAAGATGAAGCCACGTGGGAACGCGAAGATCGCCTTCGCGATGAATACCCCGATCTTTTCCTCGCTACCACTTAAATTCTCGGGACGAGAATTCTTGTAGTGGGGGAGATTTGTAACACCCTCAGATGCCTGTAACAGTAATCATCATCACTGTTGACTATCACTGTTTGTTAATCACTGTTATCCCCTGTCCTTAATCAAACTTTGCTTCTGCTCTTTTCAAACCATGCTGGTTGGGGATCAAATCCCCAAAGCCCAATGCATCTAGCTCATCATGAAATCAAACCCTAGTTGAAACTACTTTAAATGGAAATTAAAACAAAAGTGCTCAAATAAAGTTGTTCCAAAAATCATGAAACTATTTTTGTAAATTGCCTAAAATCATTATAATCATGTTGGAACAACTTTGGTAATTTTTGCAGTTGCAGAAAATTCCAAACAATTCAAACAATAGGCTAGAACCCCTACTTTGGGCATTAAATATTTAAAAGAAATACCTAATGGATTTATTTTGCTGCAAAACTTTTTGTGGCACCTCAGTAATATATAAACCTAATTTACAATCACCAATAATATTTTACAAAAATGCTAGAGCTAATAAATCAATTACAGAAAAGAATGTGAGCAAACAGAAAAGAAAACAAATGAAACAAAGACTAAACCCCGCCCAGTGCGAGGCCCACCTTGGCCCAGCCCATCCCGGCCCGTCTTCCACCTCCCACCTGCCCCCGTCCTGTCGGCCACCTGCTCGACGCCGTGGCGCCGCCGTGGCCACGGGCGCCCCTGGAGTCCTCCCCTCCCTCACCTGCTCCCTCCCGCCATGGACACGCTAAGACCACCCCGGCCGACACCCTGGACAACTCCCCCACCCCATTCCTCCCCTCCTCCTCTCGCCATCGTTTGGGAAAATTCCCCCGAGCCCGCCGTCGCCATGACCGCGCACCACCGCGGCCGCTGACCTCGAGCCGCCTCACCACCTTGTCCAGCGTGTGTCTCGCCGTCGCCTTCGTCACCGAGCGCAAGGAATCGAGCTCGGAGCCGTTACGGCGAGCACACGGTCATCTCCCCCAACTCCGGCCGCCGCGGCGTCGCGGAGGAAATCCGGCGCCACCCCGACGCCACCGAGGCCGCTCTCTGCACCGTTACGTTTCTGGTGAGCTCCTTCACCATCCCCATGTCGCCGTTGAGGTTCCCGTGTCCCATAGCCGTGCGCGCCATTAGGGCAGAGCAACCTCGCCGCCGGCGAGCGCCCAACCGCGGTGTAGAGCTTGCATTTGACGCCCTACTCGCGTCATTTCATTTCCCTGGACGCCAGCTACCGAACGCGCATAGCCACGCCTCACCCCGTGCGCGGATTCGCCGTCCTCGACGTCGCCACCGTACGGGTCCCCGCCTTCGTCGTCGCCGGCGTCATTCCGGTGACCCCCCGACCACACCACCACCACCAGTGCACTCGCCGTCGTCTTCCAGTTCGAACGCAGCAAATCCCGTGGCGAGTGGAGCCCCCTAGCCGAATCCCGACGCCCTCCCGTGGCCTCCGCCATGCTGGGCTCGCCGGCGACTAGCCGCCGGCGCCCCCTGACGTGGCACCCCTGGGGCAACCCCCCTGGGTCACTTCCAGTGGGTCCCCGTGGACCAGTTGACTGGGTTGACCAGTCAACTATGCTGACTGGGCAACCCCAGTCACTGACAGGTGGGTCCCCCTGGATTAATAAAACTTAATGATTTAGATTAATCAAATAATTAAAATTGAGTCACTGACATGTGGGTCCAGGGGTATTTTCTAATTTAATTAAATGTTTTATAAATAACAGAGGCTGACATGTGGGTCCCACATGTCAGCACTGTTCTGGATAATGTTATGGATAATGTTTTGGATAATGTTTAATAAATAATAAAAGAAAATCCAGAAAATCATTTAAATTGATTTAAACTTAGAAATTCAATAACTTTTAAACCGTAACTTGGATTCAAAAACTTTATACATGAAAGTTGATCAGAAAAATACAACGAATACGAATACGCTATCCGTATGTCTACCACACCCCTCTAACACCACGAACATCGAACATTCCCCCTCCGGACCGTCTGTCCGATAAATTGTCCGGTATTGTTAGAGTGTCTGGATGAATTTATTCCGAACACGAAAGTTGTCCGGAATGGTTCAAATAGCACGGACACACCCCCCTTATGTTGTTCCGGTAACTATGACACCTCCGGCTTGATCCTTCCCCTCCGGACACCCCTGTCCGATAATCACCCGGAGCCGGAAGTTCATCCTCAGATGAATTTCCGCTCCGAGCATATTGCATTGCACTGCGTTAGAACACCGATAACATTTCATCTATCATGTCATGCATATGTTTGTATATTATTGCTGTGTATTTACTGCTTCCCCCCCCCCTTAATCTTCGGTAGACCCCGCTGCTGTCGTCGACTACACCGCTGCTGAGTACGACTACTTCGTCGACGACCCTACTACTACCGTCGAGCTTGCAGGCAAGCAGAGCCATTCTCTTCCCCAGATACCGCCTATCTTTCCGTACATTTCTTGCACTAGGCATTGTTACTGCTGCTGCTACGATTACAATCCTATTCAATTGCATAGCCTGTTTTTGTCGCCCCTTGATGTACCTTCCTTTAATCCTATGCTGCCTATTATTCTTATTATGCATTATTCAGCAGTGAGCCCTGCGCATTGTTAGCTAGGATTAGATAGAGGGCCGTGATCACTCGGGGGAGTGAACGCGGATACAATTATTATAACTGCACAGGTACGGTACAATGCAGACACCGCCGCAGGCCCTACCTGGGTTATGCCTAGTCACCTCAAGTGTGAGCTATCAAGGAGTAATCTTTGTACTCCACTCGAGGCTGACTTTGTCTTACCGCCATAGGGTCTTGAGTAACGGTTGTCCTTCAGGTAAGAAGTCGGGCGACCCAACGGTGCCCGCGAGAGGTATTGCGACGGGACGACTGGGAGGGCACGACCAGTGTACCGGTGTGCTTGGCCCCTGATCGTTGGCCGCGAGAGTTACCAAACACCGAAAGACGAGCTCCTTTGGGAGCACACGCGAGACAAGGTAAGGAGACGGTTCACCTTGTTGGTAACCGCAGTGACTTGGTGGGACGACGGGGCAGGCACCGATGTACTGGTGGTCCTGGCTGCTGTCGTTGTCCGCGGGTCGGTTAAGTCGAGGCAACGATAACGGTTGTCGCGCAGGTTAATTAAAATGCTAAATGGTTCAGTGAATGTCTTGAGTTGGCTATATGCCATGTACGCACTACCTACCCGTGGGAACTACGAGTTATGGGCTCCTCCGCTTCTTAGTGTCGTCCGAGGACTCTTCAGACGTCAGCAGTACCGCGGGCTGATTGCCGGGAAGTGGTGTTGTCTTATTTGCCGCGGCGTGTGATTTGTATTTGCTTTGATTTAACTTCACCGGCCAGTCACGCACCGTGCAGGAGTACGTCGGGGTTAGGGTCCAAAGCCCCGCGTACATAGGATATAGTCCGGCGGATGACCTCTCTGTTGAGTTTGAAAGATGGGCTATGAAGTGTCGGATAGCCTCGGTGGAGCGTTCCCTGACAAGGTTCCCGCCACCCTGGAGATCCGTGCGTGTAGCGTAACACAAGTGCACCCCTGCAGGGAAGATTGATCTATCGATAGCCGTGTCCACGGTAACAGGACGCTTTATGCTGAAGCTGGATCTTACCACTAGAAACTATTATTATTAAACTGTATGGTTCCGGGTTTTCTTCCTCGCGGGGATGTCGAGGAGGTGAACTCGGAGGCATAGTTAATTATGATTACAACTTATTATTATACAATGCTGCAGCAACTTCTGCTGCATTGTTACTTTCATTTCTGTTATATAAACTGTTGGCTGATTCTTACCTCATGCTGTAAGACATCGTCGGAAGATGCTAGTCTTCGTTAGGCCTAGCTTCTTACCCTTGCTCTAAATTTCTGTCTTCAGTCCACTATATACAGCCTCTTCATTCCGTTGATAAAATGCATAATGCTTAGTAGCGGACGTAAGACTCGCGGGTATACTAGATACTCACCTGCTTTATTTCCTTTACTGTTTTTCCTGATCGGCCGCCGCAGCCGACGTTGGAGCTCAGGAGCAGGAGTACCCCGGAGGCGCCTACTACGACGTCGAGTTCCCCGTTGACCAGGAGTAGTACTGTGGATCCCAGGCAGGAGGCCTCGCCTTTTCGTTCTGTATCTCTGATGTGAATTGTGCTAGCCTTCTTAAGGCAAAACTTGACTAACTATGTCTGTACCCAGATATTATGGCTTGTATGACTTATATATTCGGGTCTGTGTGACCCCCTCTATTGTAATATATTTGTTTATTCTTTTGTGTTTAGTGTTGTGCTGTGATATTATCATCGTGACACCCTAATCTCAGTCGTGTACCCTGTGTGTATGATTACTGTACACGGTCTGATTTTGGGGGCGTCACAACCTTGGTCAACACGTAATCTTCATCTTACAACCTTGAAGCCACCATATGATCTTCAAGCGTTGCCTATGGACAAACCTAAAAGTATAACTCAAGGAAACCATTAGTCCATAAAGATTGTCATCAATTACCAAAACCAAACATAAGGGCACATGCCCTTTCACAATGTTACCTTGATGCACCACTTAGCCATGCCATAAAATTTTCAAGCAACAATGTACTTGATAAGGGTGTATTTCACAACTTATAACACATATTTTAGAGATAATTTAAGTTGATACAACGACAACAACAAAAACAAAGCCTGTCAGTCCCAAACAAGTTGGGGTAGGCTAGAGCTGAAACCCAAAAGATATCGCAACCAAATCACGGTTCTGGCACGTGGATAGCTAACTTCCACGCACCCCTGTCCAGAGCTAGATCTTTGTTGATATCCCAGTCCTTCAGGTCTCTCTTCACGGACTCCTCCCAAGTCAAGTTTGGCCTCCCCCGATCTCTCTTGACATTATCAACACGCCTTAACCGCCCGATATGCACAGGCGCTTCAGAAGACCTACGTTGGATATGCCCAAACCATCTCAGACGATGTTGGACAAGCTTCTCTTCAATTGGTGCCACCCCAATCTCTCCCGTATAACATCATTCCGGATCCGATCCTTCCTTGTGTGGCCACATGCCCATCTGAACATGCGCATCTCTGGCACACCTAGTTGTTGGACATGTCGCCTTTTAGTTGGCCAACATTCAGCACCATACAACATCGCAGGTCGAATCGCCGTTCTATAGAACTCGACTTTTAGCTTTTGTGGCACTCTCTTATCACAGAGAACACCAGAATCTTGGCGCCACTTTAGCCATCCAACTTTGATTCGATGGCTAACGTCTTCATCAATATCACCATCCTTCTGCAGCATTGACCCCAAATATCGAAAGGTGTCCTTCTGAGGTACCACTTGCCCCTCAAGGCTAACTTCCTCCTCTTCCCCATGGTTATTAGTACTAAAAGCGCACCTCATGTACTCAGTTTTAGTTCTACTAAGCCTAAAACCTTTCGATTCCAAAGTCTGTCCTCACAGCTCCAGCTTCCTATTAATCCCCGCCCGACTATCGTCGACTAGCACCACATCGTCTGCAAAGAGCATACACCATGGGATGTCCCCTTGTATATCCCGTGTGACCTCATGCATCACCAATGCGAAAAGATAAGGGCTCAAAGCTGACCCCTGGTGCAGTCCTATTCTGATTGGGAAGTCATCAGTGTCTCCATCGCTTGTTCGCACACTTGTCACAACATTGTCGTACATATCCTTGATGAGGGTAATGTACTTTGTCGGTACTTTGTGTTTTTCCAACGCCCACCACATGACATTCCGCGGTACCTTATCGTAGTCCTTCTCCAAGTCAATGAACACCATATGCAGGTCCTTCTTTTGCTCCTTGTATCTCTCCATAAGTTGTCGTACCAAGAAAATGACTTCCATGGTCGACCTCCCAGGCATGAAACTAAATTGATTTTTGGTCACGCGTGTCATTCCTCTTACACGGTGCTCATGACTCTCTCCCATAGCTTCATTGTATGGCTCATTAGCTTAATCCCGCGGTAATTAGTACATCTCTGAACATCCCCTTTGTTCTTGAAGATTGGTACTAATATACTCCGCCTCCATTCTTCAGGCATCTTGTTTGACCGAAAAATGAGGTTGAAAAGCTTGGTTAGCCATACTATCGCTTTGTCTCCAAGGCCTCTCCACACCTCGATGGGGATACAGTCAGGGCCCATCGCCTTCCCTCCTTTCATGCTTTTTAAAGCCTCCTTGACCTAGGCCTACTGGATTCTCCACACAAAACGTCTGTTCATCTCATCAAAGGAGTCATCCAGCTCAATGGTAGAGCTCCCATTCCCCTCATTGAACAAATTGTCAAAGTATTGTCTCCATCTATGCCTGATCTCTTCGTCCTTCACCAAAAAGTTGATCTTCTTCGTCCTTGATGCATCTCACCTGATTGACGTCCCTCGTCTTCCTCTCTCGGATCTTGGCCATCTTATAGATGTCCCTTTCACCTTCCTTCGTGTTTAAACGATGGTAGAGGTCCTCATACGCCTGCCCCCTAGCTTCGCTCACAGCTCGCTTCGCTGTCTTCTTCGCCACCTTGTACTTCTCTATGTTGTTCACACTCCTATCGAGGTATAGGTGTCGGAAACATACTTTCTTCTCCTTAATATCCTTCTGGACATCCTCATTCCACCACCAGGTATCTTTAGCTTCGACTCTACTACCCCTGGTTACCCCAAACTCCTCTGAAGCTATACTCCTGACGCAGGCCGCCATCTTCATCCACATATTGTTTGCATCACCTCCTTCATGACCCTCTCATTGAAAGCCCGAGCCGCCTCCCCCTTGAGCTTCCACCACTTCGTTCTAGCGACTTTGGTGCGCTTATCCCGCTGAACACGAATCTGAAAGCGGAAGTCAGCCACCACATGCTTGTGTTGAGCGACAACACTCTCTCCAGGTACCACCTTACAATCTAGGCAAGCACGCCTATCTTCTCTTCTTGAGAGGATGAAATCAATCTGGCTAGAGTGTTGTCCGCTACTAAAAGTCACTAGATGAGATTCTCTCTTTCTAAAGAGGGTGTTAGGTACGATCATGTCGTAGGCTAAAGTGAAGCTTAAGACATCCTCTCCCTTTTGATTCCGGTAGCCATATACAAAGCCCCCATGCACCCCTTCAAAACCTGTGTTAGATGTGCCCACATGGACATTAAAGTCTCCTCCTATGAAGAGCCGCTCGCCAATAAGAACACTCCTAACCAAGTCCTCCAGGCCTTCCCAGACCTCCAACTTGGTGCTCTCACTGTGGCCTACTTGCGGGGCATAGGCGCTGATAACATTGAGAACTAGGTCCCCAACGACCAGCTTGACCAGGATAATTCGATCACCTTGACTTTTGACGTCTACCACTTCATCCTTGAGGCTCTTGTTGATCAAGATACCCTCTCCGTTTCTGTTCGCAGTGGTCCTCGTGTACCACAGCTTGAAACCGGTCTCCTCTACCTCCTTCACCTTCTGTCCCTTCCACTTGGTTTTTTGGATGCATAGGATATCAACACCTCTCCTCACTGCTGAATCCACTAACTCCCGCAACTTACCTGTCAGGGACCCTACGTTCCAACTACCTATGCAAATCCTCCTAGGCTCGGCTAGCTTCCTTACCCTTCGCACTCGTCGAGTCAAATGTGAAGACCCTTGCTTATTTTTCTCTACACCCAGGCGGCGATGTAGCGTGCCACTAAGGATGCGACGACCCGATCCTTGCTCACTTGTCACCGTATCCAGATCAAGATACGGCGCGCCACCAAAGGGGGTGACGGCCCAGCCCTTGCTCATTTGTCACCACACCCGGGTTCCGATATGGCGCGTCGCTAAGAGGGTTACGCCCCAACGATGTTCTAGATAATTTAAGTTGATGTGTGAAAAAAATGTAATAGTAAAATAATCTTAATAGAATGATAAAACAAAGTATAATTACGTGAAAATGATGTCTTGCATTTCCAATTTATAAAACACATCATCAAACATCAAGCTTCAATAACCTACAAGATGATAATAGAATTGGATTTTCAGAAAGAATAGTATATTACACAAATCAAAGACTTAAAGGGGTTAAACTATTGGAAAAAAATACTAGCCAAAGTATACATAATTAGAGGTTACACCATTAGATAATGCCCCATAATTTGCCAAAACATATACATATAAATAGATTTAACTGAGATTTAATCTACTAGCTATATGTTCCTACTTACAGTTGTTGCAAATTATATAAAAATAGGAAAAACAACACATAAGAGGGTAAACCATAGAAAAATTGAAATCAAGGACTGATGATTGCAATCTAGATGAAAACCACAAAAACATGTAGCTAATTTGTTAAGAAAGAGGGAAGAAAACATAACAGGAGACAGTTTGCCTCATTTTTTGGCTGGATGTCTCCGCTGTCGTGCATAGCCGTATAAAGGAATCTATATTCACAATGGGAAAATTTGGTCCCTCAACCGTGAGCGTTCGCGATCGGTCAATGACCGGGCATGTCCTTTTTAAGGCTTTAATTATCCATGTATGCAATCATGTTCCTTATTTTATCCTTAAATTGTCCGGTTAAATGCATGTGTTGATGGAATGGAGAGAAAGAGAGAAGGAAAAGAAAATACAAACAAAAAACAGAAAATGTGGTTCAACGTGGGCTGCATCCTACTTAGAGAGTTATTCGAACATGCAACAATGGATGGCACTACGGCACAACACTGATCGTCGGCGTAGAGTCAAATGCCATCGGCATAGGCCTACGCCGAGAGCCGCCGTCGACGTATCACCGTCGGCTTACGTCTTCCTCGGGTTAGCCTCCGATGCCGTCGGCGTACCATTGCCGTCGGCGTAGAAATATACGCCGACGGCCAGGCCGTCGGCGTATTCGTGGTGGGGTCCACGCAGAGACTAACGGCCGTTTAGCCTGGTGGTCACCTACATCGACGGCCTGGTCGTAGGCGTATCCCCATTTGATATAAAAAAATAAAAAGATATTTTTTTTAAATTATAAATTATTATTTTATTGCTACGCCGACGGCAAGGCCATAGGCGTATCTCCGTTTGATTTTTTTAATTAAATTTTTTTAATTTTTTTTAAATTGTTAATTATTATTTTTTATCAACGCCGACGGCCCGGCCGTAGGCATATCCGCGTTTTAAAAAATTGATTTTTTTTTAACTTTTTATTTCAATTTGTTTTTCCACATTTTTCTTAATCGGTGATAATTATGCTTAATCTCAAGTCAAACTACCCAAAGGGTCACCCATCCTCACACTACTCCAACCCTATCACGCTTAACTTTTCGGTTCTATTCAACTCCAAGTGCAGCTCGCTTAACACACACTTGCTAATATATGTATCATATATATCCAATTAAACCTTGTTGATATCTAGCACCTTGTTTATGTCCATAGGTGTGATGAAATTTTGAAAATAATAATTAAAACTTCCTGATCGGTTACCTATCAAATTATGAAAACATTTTTTTAATATATTTTTGAAAAAAATTGATTGTTTATTTATTTATTTGTCTATTACAAGTGGCACATTTAGCCAATAGTGTGACACTATTTAGTGTGTGAAATTGAACCACTCCATTTTTGTAAAATAGTAGACCACATTTTACTCACAATTGACCAAAGTTTCCATGTAAAAGATTTCACCCCTAGCTATCACCGGCCATGCCCCCCGTTTTGATCACTTTTTGAAATCGATAAAAAAAATTAAAAAAAATTAAAAAATGTAAAAACCTTCGCGTTACATCCTAATTTATGTCGTAGTAACCATACAAAACAACAAACTTGTAATAAGGAAAATATCTTTAAAAGGTCTTTTCAAAATGAGCTATCGAGTATGAACATTAATGACTTTCAAGCAAAATGACCGATGTTATAGCTAGATTCAAAGGATAATTTTTCCAAATGAAGTCATATGTTGCACATGTGTGTATATTATACTAGCCAACAAGTTTAACAAATAAATTTATAATTTTTTTTGCACGAAAAATCCATTTTTCATTTTTCGAGTGACAAAAGTAAAGGTTTTTTTGTGAAGGATGAACCAAATATTTGATGTCAACTTGAATTACTCCATTTTTGTAAAATAATAGACCATATTTTATTCACAATCAACCAAATATTCCATGTAAAATATTTTTTATATACCTCTCCTGAAAAAGACAAGTTTATGCAGATTTTCAGCTGGAACGGAGTCAAATTTGAACAACATGTGCTTGATAGTTTGCTGTTTATTTTTTCAAAAAATCATTTCTAGGTACACAAGTAGTCATTTCATCATAGATCCACCAATAGTTTTGCAAGATTTCACCCCTAGTTATCACCGTCCATGCCCCCCGTTTTGATCACTTTTTTGAAATCGATAAAAATAATTCAAAAAAATCAAAAAAATGTAAAACCTTCGCGTTACATCCTAATTTATGTCCTAGTAACCATACAAAACAACAAACTTGGAATAAGGCAAATATCTTAAAAAAAAATTTCAAAATGACCTATCGAGTATGAAGATTCATGACATTCAAGCAAAATGACCGATGTTATAGCTAGATTCAAAGGATAATTTTTCCAAATGAAGTCATATGTTGCACATGTGTGTATATTATACTAGCCAACAAGTTTAACAAATAAAGTTTTAATTTTCTTTGCACGAAAAATCCATTTTTCATTTTCTGAGTGACAAAAGTAGAGGTTTTTTGTGAAGGATGTACCAAATATTTGATGTCAACTTGAATTACTCCATTTTTGTAAAATAATAGACCATATTTTATTCACAATTGACCAAAGTTTCCATGTAAAATATTTTTTATATACCTCTCCTGAAAAAGACAAGTTTATGCAGATTCAGTTGGAACGGGGTCAAATTTGAACAACATGTGCTTGATAGTTTGCTCTTTATTTTTTTCAAAAATCATTTCTAGGTACACAAGTAGTTATTTCATCATAGATCCGCCAATAGTTTTGCAAGATTTCACCCCTAGCTATCACCGGTCATGCCCTCCGTTTTGATCACTTTTTTGAAATCGATAAAGTAATTCAAAAAAAATTAAAAATATATAAAACCTTCGCGTTACATCCTAATTTATGTCCTAGTAACCATACAAAACAACAAACTTGGAATAAGGCAAATATCTTTAAAAAGTCTTTTCAAAATGAGCTATCGAGTATGAAGATTCATGACTTTCAAGCAAAATGACCGATGTTATAGCTAGATTCAAAGGATAATTTTTCCAAATGAAGTCATATGTTGCACATGTGTGTATATTATACTAGCCAACAAGTTTAACAAATAAAGTTTTAATTTTTTTTGCACGGAAAATCCATTTTTCATTTTCCGAGTGACAAAAGTAGAGGTTTTTTGTGAAGGATGTACCAAATATTTGATGTCAACTTGAATTAATCCATTTTTGTAAAATAATAGACGATATTTTATTCACAATTGACCAAAGTTTACATGTAAAATATTTTTTATATACCTCTCCTGAAAAAGACAAGTTTATGGAGATTCAGCTGGAACGGGGTCAAATTTGAACAACATGTGCTTGATAGTTTGCTCTTTATTTTTTCAAAAAATCATTTCTAGGTACACAAGTAGTCATTTCATCATAGATCCACCAATAGTTTTGCAAGATTTCACCCCTAGCTATCACCGTCCATGCCCCCCGTTTTGATCACTTTTTTGAAATCGATAAAAATAATTCAAAAAATTTCAAAAAAATGTAAAACCTTCGCGTTACATCCTAATTTATGTCCTAGTAACAATACAAAACAACAAACTTGGAATAAGGCAAATATCTTAAAAAAGCCTTTTCAAAATGAGCTATCGAGTATGAAGATTCATGACTTTCAGCAAAATGACCGATGTTATAGCTAGATTCAAAGGATAATTTTTCCAAATGAAGTCATATGTTGCACATGTGTGTATATTATACTAGCCAACAAGTTTAACAAATAAAGTTTTAATTTTCTTTGCACGAAAAATCAATTTTTCATTTTCTTAGTGACAAAAGTAGAGGTTTTTTGTAAAGGATGTACCAAATATTTGATGTCAACTTGAATTACTCCATTTTTGTAAAATAATAGACCATATTTTATTCACAATTGACCAAAGTTTCCATGTAAAATATTTTTTATATACCTCTCCTGAAAAAGACAAGTTTATGCAGATTTTCAGCTGGAACGGGGTCAAATTTGAACAACATGTGCTTGATAGTTTGCTCTTCATTTTAAAAAAATCATTTCTAGCTACACAAGTAGTCATTTCATCATAGATCCGCCAATAGTTTTGCAAGATTTCACCCCTAGCTATCACCAGTCATGCCCCCCGTTTTGATCACTTTTTGAAATCGATAAAAATAATTCAAAAAAATCAAAAAAATGTAAAACCTTCGTGTTACATCCTAATTTATGTCCTAGTAACCATGCAAAACAAAAAACTTGGAATAAGACAAATATCTTAAAAAAAATATTTCAAAATGAGCTATCGAGTATGAAGATTCATGACTTTCAAGAAAAATGACCGATGTTATAGCTAGATTGAAAGAATAATTTTTCCAAATGAAGTCATTTGTTGCACATGTGTGTATATTATACTAGCCAACAAGTTTAACAAATAAAGTTTTTATTTTCTTTGCACTAAAAATCCATTTTTCATTTTCCGAGTGACAAAAGTAGGGTTTTTTTGGGAAGGATGTACCAAATATTTGATGTCAACTTGAATCACTCCATTTTTGTAAAATACTAGACCATATTTTATTAACAATTGACCAAAGTTTCCATGTAAAATATTTTTTATATACCTCTCCTGAAAAAGACAAGTTTATGCAGATTCAGCTGGAACGGGATCAGATTTGAACTATATGTGCTTAATAGTTTGCTTTTTATTTTAAAAAATCATTTCTAGGTACACAAGTAGTAACTTCAGTTTTTTATGTTTTTCTTATTTTTTTCGATTTTTTTATTGCTACGCCGACGGCCTGGCCGTAGGCGTATCCCCGCTTGAATTTTTTAATTATTTTTTGAAAATTATAAATATTTTCATTTAATTTTTAATTTTTTAGTGCTACGCCGACGGCCTGGCCGTAGGCGTATCCCCGTTTGAATTTTTTAATTTTTTTATTATTTTTTTTTCATTTTACTTTTTTCATTTTTTAAACTATTAATTTTTTTACTGTTACGCCGAGGACAATGCCGTCGGCGTATCCCTTTTTGATTTTTTTTATTTTTTTCGATTTTATTTGTAATATTAAAATTATTTTTTTATTTTGTAGGAAAAAACGTACGCCGAGGGCAATGCCGTCGGCGTAGGTCTTGTGTCGTTAGGCCGTTTAACGCCGTATCACGTTCGGTTTATATGCCGACGGCTTTTCTTACGCTACACCGACGGCTTTCTTACGCCGACGGTGACGCAACCGTCCTCCTCTCCTCAAGATCTACGCCGATGGCCCCGACATTTGGTCGTCGGCGTAGACACTGGCCGTCGGCGTTTACTCTCAGTCCCGTAGTGTGGGCTTGTTATTAATCACAAGTGATTGCAATGAATGGAGACACCTTGGTAGCACAGTCTTGGGCACGATCATCCATGCCGACATCACATGTCCATGGATCAGGAGGGGCACAATGTGCCTAGTTACATCAAGTCTTCCCTAGAACTAGTTAGCCAACGCGATATGCAAGTCCATCTAGCATGTGGAAGAGAACATCAAAGGCTCCAGACCTTGGAGGATGAATAAAAAGCGGTCAGGAGAAAGGGACACTGGCTGGCAAGAGGTAGTAGGAGAAATTGTGGGTGGGAGAAACTTAAGACTTGGTCGTGGGCAAGTGAAGAAATGATCAAAGTAAACATTGGTAAAAGAAAACTTATTTAAGAAAAGTGTAGACTTGACGGCCTAGCAGCGTGAGATTTTCTTTATGCATTGTAATTCGCTTACACATAAGCATATATCACACACACATAAATGTGGGAAGGGGTTAAGAGCATCTATATCGGGACCCCACTCCTCCCCTTCCTAAGCATTTGGGTGGATAGCCCGGACATCGCTCCAACCGAAAACACCAACCAATCAAACCATTCAGAACCAAACGAAAACGTCCGAGTTGTATGTCACCTCTCATATCTAGCCCATATGTGGAGCGAACATGGGACGGTATGGACGTGTCCCGACGTGCAGACCATGTAGGATTCGACTCATTTTAGCTGACCTTTAACACACAAAAAGTCACCCAAACCAAACCCTATAAACATGAGCTTCCACTCCTCCACTTACCGCCCACCATACTTCCATTTGTCTTCTCCCCTTCCCGTTGGCTTCCTTCCCCTCGCTGAACCATGGTCGGATCCAGCAATGACTCCTTGTCTGAATCTGACCTTGTTGATTGGGATGTCTACATGATGGAGTTGGATGAGAAGCTTGCAATCCTGGTTTTCCTCAACCGGTCATGAGTGGATAGAGGTGGCTCCTCATCTTCCACTCATTCTTTGGTGGATAAATCGAGATCCTCCTCATTCGTGCACACTGACACCGGATCTTCTTGATCTCTGTCCGCTTTGATAGACCATCATGGCTCTTGGAGCTCTAGGTCTTCACCTCTACCCCCTATCCTCTTGGTCGATGCTATGTTTTGGTGATAACACCGCCTAGGCCATGGTCATGTATCCTTGAGTTGAAGGCACATGCTGATCGTTGTGAACATATAGGGTGCTACTCGAATCTAGTCGGTCCAATCGTGGGTCATGCAGATCTGTACCAATCTCCCTCCTCTTAGACTCAGAGAAGGAGCTCGTTTGCATTTTCATTTATCGATCGTTGACCATGACAAAGACGAATGCCCATTTTCGTTGTCGTAAAAATGCTAACACATTACCATTTGGCCTCAAGAAGTCCGAGAGGGTCGTCACGGAGAAGGCCTCCAACATGGTGAAAGCCTCTTAACTCGCCAAGAAGTGGGTCCATGTCGTTCAACTTCTAGTGGTGCTCCCATTCTTCTCTTGTCCGAAGGTACCAACACTAGAGACAACGTCGACAGCCGGTGACACATAAGACCATGTGTACTACCGCCTCTCCGGAGACGCCAAGGGGATGGGCTCGATGAGGAACTGGTGATTTCATCCCTACCTAGTTGTAGATTGTATGTCGCTGTAGAACTATCTATGCATGTGAACCTTCATGTTTGGTTCTATGTTGAACATGTTAATGCCTAGTGCTATGTACTTCCTCCTTTTTAAAATATAAGTATTTTTTAGAGATTTCACTATGGACTACATACGAAGAAAAATAAATGAATCTATACTCTAAATTATATCTATATACATCCGTATGTAGTTCGTAATGAATTCTTTTAAAAACTTATATTTAGAAACGGAGGGAGTACTTATTTACTTGTGTTGATCTATGTTGCATAAGATTACATGGATTTAAGGGTTGAAATATGAAAAGAACAGTTGTGAACACAAACAAATCTTCTTTAAGTTTATAGCGGGCTAGAATGGAGAGTGGTGAGCCATCTCCGGATTCGCTGTGGCTGGCATGTGGGCCTAGCGCCCCTGCCATCTGGATGTCTTATGACGTTTTACTACTAGGGAGCAAAGATGTGCCACTGATTATGGGCCCTGAATTGCCGCTGCTGCTCGATATCATGGATTTGGATAAGCACAACACGATTGGTTCCCATTCCCAGCTTAGTGTGGTCCCATCGCATTGGAAGAGCCAAAAGCAAAGTCAGCAAATCTGAATCATCCCAAAGCTTAATAATTATGTAAACATAGTTAAAAGGAACTCCTCATTATACAACACTACAACAAATATTTTTGTTTGTGGGAAAACTTTCAATCTATTCGTCAAACATTATAGCAGTATAAATAAAATCAATAAAAAATATATGTTTATATTCGTAAACCACCTAACAACGACTACAATCAATGCCTCAATGAAACTACTAAACGGTGCATCACAATCATCGCTCCTTCCTCACCGGAACCAGGCAAACGTTGTTGTAGTAGATCAGTCAAAAAAATCATCATGCTAAGGCCTAAAAGACCCGTGCATCAAAGCAACGGTCGTCACCATTGAAGAGAAGTATAGATCGGAATGATCCAACATGTAGACACACAAACGAAAATGAACGAAGGTTGGATCCACCGAACGCAAGCACTGGTTGAATCCTGCAAGATTCGTGGAAGAAACACCCTCCAACAACATGGGACACACCATCAGGACGGGAACTAGGCATATTTTTTTATTCCATCTTTAATAATCCGTTGCCGACTCGCCTTCGTAAGAAGGATACGAAGCCTACATTGAATAAAAAGAACACTTAAAAATGAAACAGAAGCCTTCTCACCGGCAAAGGCCGATATCCACTACACCTCCATGGCCCTAAGTCTATATGAGAGGATGCAGATCGGCGTCGACACCGACGGGAAACGTGAAAACCCTATATGGAAGTTGCTCGTGAGAAGGAGAAAATTAAGTGGAAAACAATACAACAAATTTACAAACTCTACACTGCTAGAGTACTCAAAATTAATACTGTTGAAACTCTACGCTACTATAGTTCTCAAAATTGACGTCTTTTGAATCATACTCAAAAGCACTTCCTTTGTATGGAACGATCGATATTGTTATCACTATGATGTGCTGTATTTTATGCTTTTCTTTAGTTACTTTTTTTGAATTACATATGGAAGATAGAATCAACAAACTAGCTATGATGCTTTTGTAGAAACTACTAGACTTTTGTTTTTTGTGAACAAACTCAAGTCCATGTTTCTTTATTTATATTTCTCATCTCTTGATGATGTATAGCTTATTTATCTTAGTTTTGTAGTTTATTTTGTTTGTACATTTTCATGGAGCGTGTAATACCATCTAATATTTGTATCGTTCATGTAAAATTGGACAAGTAGAACACAATTTCATCTAGTGAGAAGTCAATGGGCGCTATTTGTGAACCCGCTTGAACACGTTCGTGAATATATAGAGCTCATATTAGGCAAATCGGGTTGTATATTCCTAATTGTACAACCTCCATCTTCTACGATGGCATCCGTGGTAGAGAAGAACTACAACAAAATAACTTAAATATACTAAATCTGAATGTGTGTGGTCCAAGATGGCAATGCATGCATGATGTGCAACTAGCATAATATTTTTGTGGTAATCATAGGAAGTGAACGTTCACTTCCGGATATGGCAAGAGCGAATATTTTTAATGGCAATCGTTGTAGATGCAGGTGGCAACTGAAAAAAAAAACACTACACCGCGAGTTGCCATGTGCTATACACTATAGTTACTATCTGCATATACATCGGTTGCCATAGAAAACATTCGCACTTGCCATATCCCTGAGCGAACGTTGGTTTTGAATTGATGTCCTTTTATCTATTCAAACAACAAGACATGGGGAGACACTTTGTGGCACACTTTCGATTTTCAATCTTTTATATCTTCTGAATCAAAAGTTAAAATTAATTTCTGTTTGTATACTCGTGTTTTTTGTGATGGAGGATTTGAAATAAGATCCATTTTGAATACATTTTCATTAGTTTTTAGAAATTCGTTGAGTTTCAACCGTTATTCCTTGGTACATACGAGCAAACCACAAAATCGTGGCACTTGATACAAGCTTATGACAAAATCGTAAGTTACAGTTCCAAATGCTGAAAATTCCTAGGAGCAAGCAACAAAATTGCAAAGCTTGGTACAAGCAAAGGACAAAATCACAAATTTCAGAAATTAGAACTTCGAGTTTGATGTGCCCTCATCCAGGATCCATCGACTTTGCGGATCGGGAGGCAATTAGGCGGTCGGGCACAGCTGGATTTATCCGTATCAATGTATTGTGCCCTGGTCAAAATGAGACTGGATCACAAAGAAGGAGCTACATGCTTGTTTCTGCCCCGAACAGTTACTAGCTTGAAGAAGCAGGAAAGTGGCTACCTATCCCTCAACTACGGTGCACGGGACTACCATCAGAATCCGTAACCTGCAACATCTGTGTAAAATAGCCTTAAGTGGCTGCCACGATTCCCACAAATTTTATGCAGTCATTGTGGAGAAGAGCCTCAAGGCTATTGTTAGCACGACTTCAATCATGAGTGGCAAGTTACAGTGAAGGTCTTCGTTGTCCGACCGATCTCTCCTACAATGGAAAGCAGTCTCAATAATGCCATGTAGAGTTGTGGTGGCTGAGGGAGTAGAACTTCCAAGATCGCAAAGATGAACTCGTTGGCACTGCAAAGATTGCATCTCTACAAGTTTCCCGGGAGCACAGTCAAGTAATCATGAATGCGCTAGATTCTTTCCCTATGCCTCCCATTCCCATTATTTACCCAAAGAGTAGTGTACGTGTCCATTTTGTTTGATATTTGCTTTCTTCCTTTACCAATGCGTGTTGCTCCTTTGGTAGGCGTTGTGGTGGACGGTGTGGGTGAGAATGAAGTAAATGATGAATGAAGAAGTATGATGTAGAGATTCTATAAATAATGAGCTACTTCGAGGATTTTTTTAATGTAGGAGCAGCGTTTCATCCTTTCACTGAAGTTATAGATGCAGTGATTACAATTTTTTTAATGGAAGCGGAGAGTTTGGTACAGATGTAGTGATTACAATTTTTTTAAATGGAAGCAAACAATTTACCTCGCCTATTAATTAAACAGAAGAGAAGTTGCTCAATTTATTAACGGAAAACCGGGTAATACTTATTACAATTCGTTGAGAGGCACCCACACAAAAACCCACATACATCTCCACATATAGAGCCTCGTCAAGACCGCACACCAGCGTCATCGTTATCGCTTCTCCTCGACAAGCGTCATCACTTTTCCTAAACTCAAAGCAAGCGACTACAACTCAATCGAAAGCATACGTCAACCCAAATCTCGCCTTAGAGGCTATTCGGAAACACATGAGTAACCATACCACAGCTCAGTCACCCGCATCGAAGGCATCACAACTCAACTCTAAAGGAGAGCTCCGAAGGAGAAACTATGCAAGGTTGGCGCCTTGAAAAACACCAAACATAACACTTGTTGCTTGTCATCATCGCCACATTGGTCCATGCCCTGCACATCGACTTCACCACAACAAAACAACCAGAAGAGCAACCTGTAAACCCAACGCTCCCTCGCCTCCCTCGCTGCTGAGCAAAGCTCGTGCAGTAGCCAGCGGCGGCGGGCCTCTCCTGCGCGGATAACCATCTAAAACATACGGGCTAGTCTTAGAGGAGAGACTAGGAAAACTTTGCATTTATATCTCCACACATACGTACGGGTTTTCCTCTAGAAGTCGTTAACATGCACTTTGCAATCCTTCATATAAACCATTGCAATTATATCACAGAAATATTAATATTAATAATAATACTGGAAATATATTTATGCATTTATTATTGCCTCTAGGACATATTTACGACATCGTCATCCGCCGGTCGTTAACCACCGCAAAGACGAATGCCGCTGTCACCATCACAAAAATGCCAACGCATTACGGCATAGGATCAAGGAGCATGCAAGAGGCTCCCTAGGAAGAAGGCAACCAACATGGCGAAAGCCACCCGACTCGCTAATGAGCGAGACCACACTGTCTTGCTTCTGTCTGGGCTTCCGTTCTTGTCCTTGTCTGAAGGTGACACCACCAGCAACGACGACTACACCCCTTTGACCGTTGACACATGCGTTCGTCGACATGTACTACCACCGCTCCAAAGACACCAAGGGGAAGGTTCCAGAGAGGAAGAGGTGATTTCATCCCTATCTACCCCTCTATAGTAGCATCTAGTTGTAGATAATATAAAGATATATAACTATATATATGTATTTTAACTTGCCATGTCTGATTCTATGTTGAACTTGTTAATGTCTTCTACAATGTGTTTATTTACATTGTGTTGATCTACGTTGCATGATATCACATGTATTTGAGGGTTTAAATATGAAAAGGATGGTTGCAAACATGGAAAACGAGTGGGTGTGCACTGTCGATGAACCCGCCCGGACATGTTCACGAATATATAGCGCTTGTATTAGGCAAGTAGGATTATAAATGCTCTAAATTGTACAATATCCATCTTCTATGACAGGTGCACCTCGATAGAGAATAATTACACAAAGGTACATGTACTAATTCGGATGCCTCTGGTCCGACAATCATAATGCATGCATGATGGGCAGCTAGCACAACATTTTTATCTAATCGAACCGCATGAAGAAGGCATTAGGCACGAAGAGGCACTTTGTGTTTTACTGGTAAAGGGGCTTCGGCCTTTTTTTGGCTTTCAATTCTCAATCGTTTATATCTGTTGTACCAAAAGTTTAAATTAATCATATTTATGTTTCTTGTCACGAGGGCTTTCAAATAAGATCTATTTTGAATACATTTTGTTGAGTTTTAAAATATTCATTAAGTTTCAACTGCTGAAACTTGGAGCAAATGACAAAATTGCAAAACTTAGTACAAGCGAATGACAAAATCATAAGTTTCGGTTACAAATGCTGAAACTTGGTATGAGTGAATAACAAAATCGTGAAATTTGGTACAAGCAAACAAAAAAATCGCAAGTTTCGGAAACTGAAACTCAAAACTTGATGTGCCTCCATGTGGGATCCATCGACTTTACAGATTGCTAGGCAATATGCGATCGGGCACAACTAGGCAGGTGAATGCTCCCGTACCTGCGTGCCCCAGCAAGTTTCCGATCAGGCACACACATAACTTAATTTGCTCGTACCAGCGTACTGTGCCCTGTTCAAAATGAGGTTGGATGTACAAAGCAGTAGATACAAGCGTGTGTTTGTGCCTCGAACAATTTCTAGGTCCTAGGAGATGCAGAGAAGTGGCTAGCTATCCCTGAAGAAGTATGGTGAACAGGACTACCATCAGAAACACGTAACCAGCAATATATGCGCACATCAACCGAGTGGTGGCCACGATTCCCACAAAATTGTTATGCAGTCATCGCGGACAATAGCCACAATATTAACGTTGTGCGACCTTTCTTTCGGCAGTGGAAAGCGGTGCCAATAATGCCACGAAGTGTTTCAGTGGTTGAGGAAGTAGAACTTGCGAGACCGCAAAAACAATCTTGTTGGAACTGTAAAACTTGCATCTCTACAAGTCTCGCTGAAGCAAGGTCGACTGAATCATGGATGCTCTAGCTTCTTTCCCGATGACTTATGTTCCCATTGTTTACTTCAAAGAGTGTACATGTCCACTTTATGTGATACTTGCTCTCTTCCTCTACCAATACACGTTGATCCTTTAGTAGGCGTTGCGTTGGCCGGTGGATGAGAATGAACTAAATGATGAAGGGAGAACTAGGATATTGCGTTTCTATAATTAATGAGCTACTCAGAGGATTTTTGTATCTTTTTAATGAAATGATATAGGAGCAGCGTTTAATTGAAGTTATAGGAGAGTTTGGTATAGATGTAGCGATCGATTCTTTTTAAAATGATGGCAAAAGTTAATGGACACAAATTTCCCGAGAATTTAATCGACACAATTCAAGTTTAAACTACATGAACAATGGACCACACCGGATTAAAAAGAACACATTTGTGTCCTTGGATTAGGATTAGGCCCCACACAAGAAATGAGAATAAATTTCAAACATCTCGATGTCAGCACTTGGCTGCAAACATGAAGAATCTTCATTTTTAAATTTCAAAAAAATAGAAAAGTGCTATGAAATACATGTAAATTTTCTTCCCCTTTAAGATTTTTTGACACATCTTATACCCTTTAAAGTGCTATGAACAACAATGGTTTTTGCTCGTTTCACCTTAATTAACAAAGAGATATATGGTAATTGATTTTATTTGTGTTGACTAATTAGATAAAATGTATTCTTCTGAATGCAATTACGAGAGTTTCTTACCCTTTGACAAGGTTCAATAAATAATAGTAATAATATTAATAATAATAATGTGACACTTTTACCAGAAAACAGTGGTTAGCTTGATGTACTATTGTGCTTATAGATGTAAAGGCGCTTGATTCATTCAACACACTAATATAACATCACATAAAAGGTCAATGGGCTAGTGCCTCCACTTTAATTAAAGGATTTTGATACAGAGCGAACGTCAGCTCTGAGGCATGGTAAGCGTGAACCATTTTATGGCAATCGATGTTAACAAGAGATGGCAGTTGTAGTGCAAATGCATGGTAAATCGCTGCAGTTTCTTTCTTTAGATTACAGTCGTGTTGCCAGAATTGCCATGTTTCTTCATCGCGCGAACATGGCAGTTGTCATCTTTGTGTCTGCGCTTTCCATATCCTGAAGCATACGTTCGCTCTAAATGATTACCGTGGATTCAATGTATTAAATTAAAAATATACAACTTGCTAACTGCCCTTACAAACTACATGCTTGATATCTTCATTGGCCATCTACCAAGGGACACTCCAATAGAGACTATTGGTGGCCTATGTTGTCTAATTGATCCGCCTTTTCCAGACAGAGGAAAGCCACTCGAATGCCATATGTAGGTGTCCTGCCTCAAGTACTTTTGGGACCGAAAGACGAACTGGTTGGATCAGAAAAGCTTGTGTTCCCATAGGTCTCACTCATGCAGTCATACTGATTGTGGTATCTTATTTTCTGACACCTTACATTCCCATCTTTTTTCAAAACTGTGTATATGCCGGCTTTTTTTTGATACATGTTATATTCCTTAACTATGAATGTTGCTCCTTTAATTTAGTAGACTTTGCGTTGGGTGATAACAAACTAAATGATGACACAAGAGCCATTGTATAAATAATGAACTACTCCAAGTGTTCTTCCATGTTACTCCTGCCATTGTATAAATAGTGAACCACCCCAAGTGTTCTTCCATGTTACTCCTGCAATTGTATAAATAGTGAACTACTCCAAGTGATCTTCCATGTTACTCCTGCCATTGTATAAATAGCGAACTACTCCAAATGTTCTTTCATGTTACTTCTTCCTTCTTCAGATTCATTAATAATGTTCTGGATGTTGGCATTGTCTTTAAAATGCAAATTAAACCACTGCTACTATTAATATGTATGTATTGTTTATAAACAAATACATTTATAATATACTACTAATCATTTTGAAGACAAACCTAGCATATCTTTTGTATGAACAATCTAGCATATAATTTTAATTTTTCCAATTTATTTTTAAACATTATGTGGTCATTTTTTATGAATTAGATGGAGTGATATTGTGTTTACTAGTGTCCCACCGGTGGACTGCCAATATTGATGTTTTTCTTGATGGTGCTCCGGTTAAGAGGAAAATAGTGTCTATATACATTGATGTGATAAACCAAGAAAGAATCAATACAAGCTTCAATTTTATGAAAAAAGGTAAACACATAAATACATATACCAGGATATCCAATTTATTCTAATAGTGTCCTTGTGTTGTCTCTATGAAAAATTACTAATTTGTAAATAATACCTCGTTTGATCTTTGTTGCCTCTCTTTTTCTTTAACATTTTGATCTTTGGTCATGTCCTCCACACTTACCTCGTTTGCACATAATAACTATTTTTTTACTAAGGTACATATTATGATATGGGAGATATTTGAGACAACAATAAATTAATCGTTGGAGTGGATACATATCATATTCATGTTTCAAGAAAATATGATTCGTGGAGGTGTGATAATTACATTGCTTGATTATAACAGTATGCTTATATATAATGTGATAATTATATCACATGATTAAAATGCTACCCTTACATATAACAACATCAAGAGTATAACACTAAAATGGATGGGCACAATAAATGGTTGCCTTGGACACTCTAGTAGAAGATGTATAAAAACAACTCTTGTCATATTTTGGATTGCTAACTGCGTTATGGAGGCAATCGCTACAATTTATGGATGCGAAACATGTCGAAAAGGGATGTAGCTTTGTACGCCTCAATCCAGCTGAAACGGGCTTGGGCGGCCTTGTCCCACATTAACCGTTCAACATCATTGGTGTCGGTGCTAGGGGAGGGCATGAGGTCCTAAATCTATAGCTCCTTCTCGGCATTCATCCTCCGAACAATGTCCAAGGCACGAATGAAGTCGATCCGTTGATCTTATTACATCGGTCTTGCGTTACGCCACTGAGTGAAAGTGATGGCTGAGGAGGCACCAAAGATGGGAATGGGTAAGGGTAAGAAGGAAGAGCGTTGACGTTTTTTCGAGAAAACGCAAAAGGCTTTTGTGTTTCTTTTCATTGAATAGAAAGAAGTTTGATTACAGGCCTCCTAAAGATGTGCCACTTGCAAAACAATTGTACGAATGACAATGACATTGGCAAGGATTGGCATGAGACAAAAGAAACGTGGTGAAACTCCCCTCTCATATGAGATGTTGGGATTGAAGCTCGCTTCATATCAACTCCCTCGCCTTCAAATTTGAATGCCCATATCCTTGGTTTGAAGCAGTCTTAAAAAGTTATTAAAATCAAGACCGGTATTGACAACTCTGCCAAATCTGTTTTCGGGCCTCAAACGACAAACAAATGATTATTATAGCGATTTGTTTAACCATGCACGATAGGAACTCACTATCATGAGCGATTTCCAAACAAGTGCGCAACGGAAATGATGGTAATCTGCCATGTTGCTGCAAAATGCAAACTATTGACCGATCAAACCGGTAGACTAAAATTCTAAAAAACACGTCTACTACTGCTACTACCTTCGCGACGAAGCCAGCTATCTGCTGCTACTACTCGGCTTTAGAACGTGAACACATTGATCGGGGCGACAGCTGCACATAGCTATCTCACCATTTGTATTTCCCTCGTGATTCGCGTCCCAAATCATTCATCCGATCAGGTAATTGCAAAACAAATAATACGACGTACAGATACAACGCAGCTTTACCACTTTTTCAACGCAAAAGGGACCGGTAACCACAATGGAGGGCCCGCATTTACTGTTTTGAAGTTGATATTTCTTTATTTCTACCTTTGGCCACCAGTCCCTTTCATGGTAAAAAATCTGGGTGAACTCTGAAGAAGACGTAGGATGAGAAGATTACTGGGTCATGGAGCAACGAGTGGGTTGTTGGTGTTAATCATCGCGGCAGTCTGGGTGAGCTTTGGTGTTAATTATGGAAGATAGTAAATTTTGTGTGGCTCCAAACACTCCAGCATTTTTTTATAGTGGACTTATTTTTTGTGCTGGTATGTTCCTGGACATTTTTGGGGGCTGGAAACCTTTCATTCAGTGACATTGTCAGTTCCGGACTACTGTATCGAGATTAAAAATCTTCATTAATATCCAAGCCGTAGCTTACATGCTCGGGCACTCCAGATCGGGGGCAAATGGCTATGCCGGCAGCGGCGGCGCCTTCGGCGGGCATGTAGAGTCCCACGCTGCGAGCTTGCAGACGACGACGCCTTCAGGTTACCATACTTTTGTGCGATAATATGTTGATCTAAAAAAAATGTTGTACATTTCGCTAAACATATGTATCTAGCTGTATTTTAGTGCTAAACACATTCATTTAAAAGCTTGACGTAAAATACATACTATGCTTATCCGCATTACTTGTCAGCTTTTTTGTGAATTTTTTGTTAGTTCTTTGTCAGTTTTTTTGCCTTTTTTTTGTCAGTTCTACAGTATAAATTTTGCAAATATGTTTAGTTCTTTGTCAGTTTTTTGTATTTTTTTATTAGTTCTTTGTCATTTTTGCCCTTTTTTTGTCAGTTCTACAGTATAAGTTTTGCCAAATATGTTTAGCTCTTTATTATTTCTACAGCTTATAAGTATGCATGTGTTATGGTAAAACTGTAAAACTAGGTACAATGAACTTGATGATGTCAGTTTAAGTTTCAGTGGCTCGTATTGTGAAGCTGGGATTGTTTTCTATCTAATTTAGCGTGTGGGGTCTGATCGATTATATAACCTTGGTAACTTTCTTTTTATAATATACAGTACATCCTGTCAGCTGTTGCAATAATCAATTTTGGTCATAAAAGTCTTTTGGTGGGCTCGGTCCTGCACCGCCTGCTACTCTGACACAATAGCTAATACTAATGAAATGGGCTCTATAGTAAGCATATACAAGCTGTTCCAGCGTTGTATACCATGGTCGACTCCCATTTAACATATGACGCGTGCCCGCGGCAGATGCCGCCCCGATCAGTCGACGATTTTCCTTTATACTACTACTTGTATATCGTTCGTTGTAGCAAGTCCGCAGCCGGAAAATCATCAGCGGCCATGAGCGGCAGCTGCACCTGGCACTTGTTGATGTCCGATTGCTCAGCATGGTGAGGACCCTACAGCACGCCCAGCCGTATATGGAGAGCAGAAACTGGTGTATAATACGTATTTTCGTATATTGTGTTGGACAATAACTAACATGGTAGATCATCTGAGCCCGCACGGAGACTTCCTAGCCGCTCAACCGTATTTTGTTGACTTTTAAGACCCATAACACATACAAACTGACCACCTTTTCAAAGTTATCAACAGAACACACACATATGAAAGATACTAACTAACAAGGTGTTCGGAACTTGTAATCGATACAACTAACAAGGAACTAAACATGTTTGCAAAGCTTATACAACTGACAAAGAACTAATAAACGGATGTGTGAGCTTCATTGACTCATTGGCTCTGCTCCACCGCTCCATATTTAGAAAGTAACTAGATTATGAGACAGCGTTATGCGTTGACGCTGTTTAATCAACGTATGTGTGAGCTTCTGCTCTGATTGTAATGAAGATTTGGAATATCTGTAGTCCATTTTAATAAAAATTATGAATAATTGTAGTCCGTAATTGACATTGGCATTGAATGAAAAGTTTCCCCAGTCGCCGGTAAATAATGTCCAACAGACCCTGCACACAAATTAGTCTAGTCTACCCAAAGAGGTGGAGTGTTTGGAGCCACAAAAAAATTCACTGTAGTAATAAGTGACACCAAGATTTATCCAGACTGACGCGTTGCTCCATGTCCCAGCGTTCTTCTCATCCCAAAGTCTTCTTAAGAGTTCACACGGACTGGGGAAACTGCGGTTCCGGGTCCCGCTGCGTTGAAAAATGGAAAAATCTGTTGGAAATATGCCCTAGAGGCAATAATAAAATGTTATTATATATATTACCACGTTCGTAATTAATGTTTATATTTCTGTGCTATAATTGCAATGACCCTGACTATGAGATTCAGAAGAAAACTCACTTGCATGTGTGGAAATGTAAACACCAAGAGTTCCTGGTTTAGCCTCTAAGACCAGCTCATGTGCTAACTGATGATTACGTTTTCTTAATCATGGACATTGTTCTTGTAACAAGGATGTCAGTAGCAATGGGAACATATTGTTAGCAGAACAATGATGTTGAACCGACCCCAGTACTGAATGATATACTTAGAGATCACATCGTAACTACGTTATAAATCATATCATGAATTGTTATCATATACGTAATTCCTTAGACCATGAGAGTATCGAGTTGCTTCACACAGGAAGACATGCTTTGGTTCTTAGATGAATCCTCCCGTAAATGGGAAGTAGTAAAATAAGTTCTGGGTATGTCAGATGGTGTGGCTAGTGACTGTGATAGTTCAAGAATGGGATTTGCTCCTTCACGATGAAGAAGATATTCACTTCGGGCCCACTCGGTATGACGGTATCCATTATAGTCTGGCCAGACGCATTGTGATTCAGTCACGGGGATACCGGAATACGATAACGAGAAAATGGACAAACGAGCAAAGAGGATAACGAGTGGCTTGTGTTCAAGAAGTTGTTACACATGGGTGCCAAACATCTCTCCTCTAACTTTGTCATATATCACGAAGCAAAGGGAATGGTACATGAATAAACATAATGGTTCACTCGAAGTTTCTTCGTGTATGTGCGGGAGTCAACATGGGTGTCCATGGCTCCGCTGTTGATTATTGGCTATTGACAAAAGGCTGTTGACCTATGTCCGGAAGATGTTCTGAGTCATGTCCGCATTATACCGAACCTATTGGGTCACACACTTAACGAGCAGTAGTCTGTTAGAATACTAGTATGGTAGAAGGTTTAGTGGAAGCAAAGCAGAATAGTTCATACGGGTACCAGAAGTAGTTCCGGAGATTTATGGAATTATTCATAAGGGCACCAGAAGTAGTTCTGGGTATTTAAGGTTATGTCCGGATCACTCTGGAGTAGTCCCAGGTGGTTCCGGAACATATGAGAATGGTACTGGGGAAGTCCTGGATCAACCGGAATAGTTTCCGGATAATCGCTGGGCGTCCCGACAACCTTCGCGGTCATCGGGTGGCTTAAACTGTAACTCGGATGGTCTTGGAAACTATACGGATGGCTCCGGAACGTCCGAGAACGGTCTCTGAAGGTCCTGGAAGTGCTCCAGAAGTGTCCGGAATGTCCCGAAACGGTCCCGGTATGTCCCGGAAGGTCCTGGAAGCTTTAGAAGGTCATGGAAGGTTCCGGAAGGTTCCGGGCAGTACCACCCACTCCCCTGCGCCCCTGGCCTTGGGGGCAAGCCACCTAGGCTGCCCTGGCCGGCCAAGGGGGTGGGGGCGCACCAAGGGGAAGGAAATCCCCCTCCAGGTGGGAATACCAAAACCCAAATATGGCAGGTTTCCGGTGGGAAGGTATGGGAAGATTTGGGAGGTTTGGGAGTCCAAGTTGGACTCCCCACCCCCCTTATTGCGCCCCAAGGGCCTCTTGGCCACCTATATAATGTGGGGGAGGGGTGGGGGGCGCAACACAACTTGTCCCCAAGGCCTATGCGCCACCCTCCCTCCTCTAAACCCCGTTGCTCCACTTTTAGACCCCGGTTTAGACGTTGTTCTAGATCGGAATCCGTTAAGGTTTTCTCCCTCTAGTTTTCTCGGTGGCGTTCATCTCTGGACGGCGGAGCGCTGCTGGATTGCTGCTACGGGATGTGTGGATACTAATGGAGGGGTCGTACCTTCGACCCTTCTTCGAGGAGCTTGTTCATGGGACTTGTCTGTGGGACTAGATCGCGGGACTTGTTCGTGGGATTGATCGAGGGACTGTTCCTGGGAGAACTTGCGAGATCTACTTCCACTACGTCCACGAGCTTCACCAACTCTACTTCCGCTACATCGGTTGGTGAGCCATGACCTAAAACCTTGTATGCAATCTTCTTGGATGATCTTGGGTTCTTGATTCGTAGGCCGAAATTTTTTGTTTTCTACTACGTTTCCCAACAAAATCTCCACGGTATATGTACGTTGTATTCGTTCCTTTTCGATTAACTCAGCTGGATAAATGATTTCTGGCGCAGATCACGAGCTAAACACTGACGATGAGATAGTCGCAGGTTGCTGCCGCCCCGGTCAGGACGTCCACTCTCGTCCGCAGCCTTCCCAAAGAAGAGGAGAGGTCACCGGAGGCCATGGCGCGACAAACAAACCACGGAACGAAACACCAGCAAGCAGCATAGGACGTTATGAGAAAGGAAAACTTTTGGGAACCACTAGGAATCAGACTACTGATTCTAGCATTCCACCAGACCAGTCCCCTATCGTTGGATTAAATTTTCTAGAGCGTGGAGATTGGCTATAAAACATTGGCATGTGTAGTTAATGGGATGTGGGTCTATATATTTAGCGCTAATAAATATGCCCCTAAAATCACGTCAGATTTATTTAGCGCTATGACTCGTTATATTTCTCATTCCCGCTGCTTCCTTTGTATGCTTCGATGCTTTCTTTGTGTGATTCGTTCATTTTGTTTGGATGGATGATATTATTTGAACGTGGACACAAACATATATACAAGCACCTGTGTGGTGGTGAGCTAGGAAGGAAGCACCTATTCTGATAGATGAAAACTTGATTCACTAAAATTGGAAGCATATAGCACTTGAACTGTGTATATAAACACTTGTGTGGTACTCCTAGTACCAGCTATGAATTGAACAATTCATTTTGTGTCCGCCCGCTAGAGAATTTACTTCCATGTCATTTGGAGATTGGTTCGATTTGACGAAATTTTATCTCTAGTGCACAAGTTTTTTTTTGTTTGCGGCGCAATGAAGATGTATTTCGAGAACCAGATAATTGTTTCCAATGTAACATTACATTGCTTCCAAGGAAACACATATTTCTTTTCAAACAGAATTATTTTCCATTGAAACTACATCGGTTTGAAACAAAATGAACGATTGCTTCCAAAAAACTATAATGTGCATCCAAAGAAATCATAATTCCATGAAACAAAACATGGCATATATGTGTTGTTCAGGCACCATCGGACAGATAGTCGTCATGCTTCTTTTTATGTTGGCCATGCTTCCTACTAATGCTAGACATGCTTCCTTGAGATGGTAGCCGTGCTTCCTTCTGACGGCGGCCATGCTTCCTTCCACTGCCACATGGTGAGCTACATCAACAATGAGTAGCAGAAAAGGAGTGACGCTGAAGAGATGATGCACTGGTAGCCGCTGAGGTCCTAGTTGAGAACGAAGTAGATTAGTTGAGGATTTGAGCTATGATTAAAAACTACTAAAATAAGCAATCTATCTATACTTCTTATAAGACAAAACCCCACTATGGATCATTTAAGTTGTCTATCTCAACATGCAAGCTATCCGCATCATCTATTTTCTTAGCCAATCAATTATCCATGTCACCCACTTAGGTCATTTAAATTGTCTCTTTTCACATGCAAGCTATCCACATCATTCATTTCTTAGCCAATCAATTGTCCATCTCATCTCAACTAATATATTTATTAATCTCAATATGCAATCTCCATATCAACCATATTTTAATCATTTTATTGTTCATCCTAATAATTTTTAATACACACATGTTTCTGTTGCATTTTCAGTTAGACAACTTAATGTATCATACTTTTATACTTTTTATTTATGCATATAGTTTTCATAGCAATTCTCACATCAACGTGCGGGGTATACTTCTAGTATATGTAATGGTTGAAGGCTTTAAGCATGCACAACAATTATTGAAACAGAATATTTGTACATGTATGGAAACGAAAGCACCACAAAGCATTACCAAGATGAGAATAATCGGATCATAGGGCAGGAAAAGATAGTACCGGTGGCGAGTCATGAATCAATTGCTACCTTGGATTTAGAAAAGGCTAAACAAACCGGCGGAAAAGAATCACCACTATAGTGTATAACAACACTGCAGACCCCTTTTGATCGGTGAAACAAGTAGAAGAACAAATCATATGAGGATGGGAGGCTCAACCACCTAATGCCACGATGAAGATTGAATAAAGTCGCACATGATTGACCCGTTTCACATCAGTGAAGATGTCGATCGTGCCCATGGTGCTCGACGAGAAGGATAGATGGCGAAGGAGGGTGTCGGAGCTAGCCGATCGCCTGGCAAGAGGGAGGTGCATGGGGGGCGATTGGGATCTGGCCGGCGCCGCGAGCGGGGGTGAGGGATATGTGAGGAAACGAAACCGATCCGTATGGAATTAGAGGAGAGAGAGATATATTATAGGCGCCTAGTGTGGATGTTTCATTTTTTGACGGGAAAATGATTGATTTTTTTATGTGAAAGCAGGAGAAACTATGCAAGGTTGGCGCCTTGAAAAAAACAACAAACATACCCCTTGTTGCTTGTCATCATCGCCACATTGACCCACCCCCTGCAGCTCTGACTTCACCACAACAAAACAACCAGAGGTAATCACATGTACAAGTCAGACAAGATCTGACTACCACAACTATTATCACGCCTTCGACTTTTCTCGCCCTTCAATTGTTGCCACAGAAGCCTTGATGCCAATACTGACACCATCCATCAGTCTCGCTCGCCGATGCCTAGCTCCAAAGATGAAGCCCTCAAGAGGGAGACTTGACGTCAAGGTGCCACCAACTTCAGACCGCATAAGACCTAAGGTGTCCCTCGGAGATGGGTCCATGCAGGCGAGTGTGGCAACAATGCAGTGATGCCTTCAAGAACATGTACGAAAACGACAACTGCCGCCATCGCTGGTCAAAGACCCACGACTGAGATAGTATCTTCACCCAAGCTTTCACACCTTAGTCACACATAGATCCGCATCGACAAGACCACCAACCATCGCTTCCCACGAAGAATCCTGTCAACGAAAGAAGCATGGAGCAGTCACCACAACCAGCCACACATCACAGAGACGGCTAGTGAGCCTCTGGCCAGGTCAACCCACAATCGGCCGAAACTAGTGCCGCTGGTCGAATTACAAAGAATTCGACCGGAATTGGTGCAACTAGTCGGATTAAAAAGTATGTACCTGGATTACAAAGGATGTACCCCAAAACACCCCTAGGATGCACTATTTAAAAGAGTTGGTCTGGCTCCCTAGGTTTATGAATCATCAGGGTAGTCTTATTCTTGCCCGTGGTAGACCAGTTTTCCACTCTCCCATGATCCTCGCCAGCACTTGATTTTTTGTGGAATTGGTGTGATTGAAAATGCTTGCATTCCTTTCCTTCTACACGTTCTACCAAAACAATTGCACGGTCAAGCACTCTTGTCGGTGAACCACCGGGATGCATTGCTTAAAGTCATTCCAGCATCCGAGCAGAGTCTCTTTCGCCATCGACAACACAAGCTGAGCAGACAGTGCACAACACTGAAGAATCCTCTGTAATGCCCCGACCACTCCCAACCGGTTAACCACCGATTCCATGGTCGGTGCGTCTAGGATCTAGACTGTCCTCACAAACCAACACTAGTCTTTTCTGCACACTTTGTCCTCACTCATGCGCACCCGGGATCAACTTTCCGGTCGGTCACCCATCCCAGGACTACTCCAAGCCATGCACGCTTAACCTGGTAGTTCTTTCCTGGTAGGCTCCCGGAAAAGAAGGTGCACCTTGTTGATATGAGTAGTCTATCATTCCTATTGAGATCCTGGACTGTTACATACACCACCCCTCAAAGAAACTGACGTCCCCGTTGGCCGAGCAGGAACGTTCCCCTTTGGCACACTTTGTGCGCGCCATTTGCAGGCATCCAACATGTACCCCATGTAAGCCTCACCAATCGACACACACACACACACACCGTGTAACCTCCAGGGTCGGCTCTGATACCAACTGTAACGCCCCGACCACTCCCAACCGGTTAACCACCGATTCATGGTCGGTGCGCTTGGGATCTAGACTGTTCTCACAAACCAACACTAGTCTTTTCTGCAGACTTTGTCCTCACTCGTGCGCACCCGGGATCAACTTCCCGGTCGGTCACCCATCCTTGGACTACTCCAAGCCAAGCATGCTTAACCTGGTAGTTATTTCCTGGTGGGCTCCCGAAAAAGAAGGTGCACCTTGTTGATATGAGTAGTCTATCATTCCTATTGAGATCATGGGTTGTTACATCCTCCCCCATAAATTTTGTGAACATGCATGAATTCAACATATGGATCACAGTTTTTGGGGGGCCATTGCAGAGGTAGTATGTCGGGTTATTTAGCCAGCTCCTCTTGACATGATTGCTGCCATGAGGATCCTACCCAACCTAACCATCATGGAGAATGCCTTGCACTTCAATGGGGCATCAGATATCCATATAAGCTATCCTAAATGCTTCCACGGTGATCCTACGAATTGAATGTCATAAGCTAAGGTCGTGGAGAACTATCCATTCTTGGTCCATCTCCGGGGCGACCGTATTGGTTGATAGCCGGCCACTACCCTTGCATCATTTCCCTGAGGAGAGGACCATGAAGTCACACACGACCTGGGGAGAGATGCTCTTCCTCAAGTGTCTTGACCTTCCACTTTTAATTCCCTATCCACAAACATCCAAAACCGGATCAAAGATAATCAAATGTCGGTGGCATCGCGTTTACGTTGCACCATTAAGTGAAAGTGGTGCATGCGGAGGCGCCAAGTATGGGAATGGATAAGGGTAATAGGGGATGGCTATGACCTATTTTAGTCTTCAGAGGAGTAAACAAGTGCGGGGTCAGGGAAGTCGTGGCGAGGCGCCAAGGATAGGAGTGGATAAGTGTAAGAGGGGATGGCTCTGACCTTTTTTAGTCTCGAGAGGAGGAAACAAGTGCGGACTTGGAAAATTCGTAACGAAAACATGCACCATTAAGGGAACAATTGGATAGGCGGTGGATGGCCATTAAATGACGCTCTTCTCAATGAAAAAGCAGATGTGACATTAACAAAAATGATCACAGAAGGAAGAAACATGCTGGAACTTCTTTCTCACGTTGGTGTTTGGATTTGAAGCTCAATCCATATCAGCGCCCTTGCCTTCAAATTTAAATACTCATGGGTTCGATTGAAGGGGCCTCCAAAAATTATGAGTGATTAGTATAGGGCGATTGCTCTAACCATGCACGGCATGAAACTCACTACATGAGCAATTTCAAAACAAGTTCTTTTTTATTTGCGTGGAAATTCCAAACAAGTTCACAATAGAAATAATAGTAACCCGCCGTGTTGCTAAAAAATACAAACTGTTGACCGATCATAACCAGATGATTTATTATACAATATATAAAGTCTATCTACTACTCTTTCTTATTCATAATTGTCATTCATTTTGTATTAAGTTAATATAAACTTTATACTTAGCGAATGATACTTATCTTTACCTAATAATAAAGGGAGGTGAGTTTCTCCTACCGTCGTGGCTTTTTTACAAAACACCTCCTGAATTTTCAAGGAATTAACCCGCAATCCAGTAAAAATCAGAAGAAAAAAAATGGTTCACGCAGCCCAAACTATGCACAAGTCGATTGGGCCTTATTTTTTCTGTGGGCCGCGCCATGGGCTATCCTCGGAACAAATAACAATAAAGGAAGCCGTTGGGCCGCCCTGTTAGCTCCTTTTATTTATTAAATCACGGTAGTAAATAAATAAAATAAAAAATCTACAAATTCTAAAAATGTAAAATAAATTTTTTTGCTCCAAAGTTATAGCTTTATTTTTATATCAATTATAATTACTGTTTGAAAATTTTAAAAAGGGCCATATTATTAGTAGTAGTAAATTATTCCTTCCTAGATTAATTTAACTTAATTATTTGATTGTCTAATTGAATTATATTAAATTTATTATTAATGCTACTATTCCGTACCTTATTGTAGAGGTAATAAATAATTAAAATAAAATAAATAAAAACAGCATTATTTCTTTAGATCAATTATAATTACAGTTTGAAAATAATTAAAATGACCATATTATTATTAGTTTTAAATTATCACTGTCATGATTAATTTTAATTAATTCTTTTATTATCTAATTGAATTAGATTAAATAATTAGTTAGAAAAGTAAATATTATGTGGTATCAAACGCCACCATTTTTTATACATTCGCGAGGTGTACGCCAATCAAAAATCAGCCTCAAGAATAAGCGAACGAAAGGCGGCGTCTTTGTGGGTCTAGATGATGTGGCCGTGTCCTGTGTGTGAAAAAAAAACATGGGCTTGGATTGGGCTATAGCTCGTGGCGTGCTTGTCTGAATAAAGTTGGATTTGCCCTCACTAATTTAACGTGATCTGGGGAGAAGGATTTAACAAGAGATCGTGAGAAAATGACTACTCCTCGAAGGTGACGTGATTACTAATGTGCACATCTTAGTCGATATTGAACCATTGTTTTGCTCCCTCTTGAATGAGAAGGCTAATTGCCAAGTTTTTGCAACCTCACGTTTTCATGTGTTTGCTCTATAATTAAGCATGTTGTTGAGCTACAGAAATAAAATTTTAAATTATTAATAAAATAATCAAGCTATTTATATCAATATAATATGTATATTATTTATAATCGCTATATATTAAAAAATATGTAGATTGTTCTGCACCAGTTTTGATTAATGAACTATATATTAGTAATTGATCTTTATCTGAGATTGGATTGTGACATTGGTTAAAAATATGATCTTGTAATAGTAATTGCACAGTAATTATGCATTATACAGTAGTACTCACTTTCAACGCGTTGAAGCCGGTTGGAATTGTCAACTCTCGACCTTATACTTGTATGTATGGTTCGTTTTGACAAGTCCTCAGCCTTCCCGAAGGAAAAACGAATGGTCCGCAGCCATGGTCCGATAAACAAACAAACCAGGGAAACGAAATACCGCAATGGATTGTCGGCCAGCTATCTAGATGAATGGGAGTCCAATGTTCCAGCAATGTGGCTGTGTGTGTGGTGGGCGATATGCCTAGGTTTGGTTAAGTTATAAAGTTTTGCTTTTATCTAAAAAAGAAAAACCGTTGAAAGAAAACTTGTAGAGACGAAGGAAAGTCCCGCCCGCCCGCCCGCCTAAGGCACGACCAGACGAATTCATTCGCCGCCGGTGTCGCCACGGCTCACCACGGCGGCAGTACCAGAGAGTTTGACTTGACCGCAGGAGCACCTTACGTGGATATCATAGAATAGAAGCATAACAGAGTCGTCGCGTGGATATGCTTAGCCTAGCTTGTTATCTCTTTTTTGAGATGGATATGCTTAATTAGCAGCTTTGGTTCGAAGCAAGCAAACTGGCCGCCAACCAACCAACTCTCACGAACCTCGGCCAGGTGAGGTGAGCTACTCCCAGCGAAATTTTTGTTTCCTGTGCGCGGTCTCTCTCTCGCTCTCCGCCCTCTCCTTGTTCCTCTCCGCCGCGAGCTTCCAGGAACACCCACCGGAAAGGGGAAGCAGGAGAAGCAAGGCTTCGGATCCATCTCTGTCTGCCTACTCCTCGCCATGGCGCGCGTCGTTCCTCTGGACATCGAACCCGGGGAGACGGCCTGCAGGTAGCATCACGCCCAGTTTCTGTTTCTTCTTCTATTTTTCTGCTCGGATTTTGCGGTATCGTTCTGTCTGTGGGGATATACTTTGAACTTTGGAGGAATGGTAGCAGACAGGAGCGATCCTTTTGGAGATTCTTAGTGCTTTACGATGTTTACACATGGTTTACGTTAGCTTTTTCCTCATTCTCGGTTGTCTGAAGATTCAGTAAATCTCAGTCTCCTTGAAAACTGTAAATCTGATAGACAAAACTTTCTAGTGTTGTTTTCTTTTTTCGAATGTTCGCAGGAGAGCTGCCGTTTTTAGTTTGATATATGCGGGGTGAGGTCGGGATTTGGGATGAAATTAAATGGTTTCATATTGAACCAGGGGTTTAGAATTTAGATAGGTCACTGAAATTTAAGAATGGCCCAGGCAATTTATGAGTATGTTACATTCTGATATTTTGGTCAGACTACTCCCCGTGGCCAAGTATCATGGTTTTAAACAAAACAGGTGTCTCTGAACCTAGGATTCATTTAGGAATCCCTGTAGCCACCCAAACCAGAGTGCCAACTGCGAGTTCAGTTAGTATGTGTAAATAAGCCATAAGCGACTATTGTTTTAAGGAAATAACAGGGAGTTGGGCATGTGCGACTCTAATCTAGATAAGGAACGTCACATGTCAACCTTAACCTTACACCTATGACACAATTAATAAGACTTGCTCGTGTGCCTGCATTTGCTATCAGTACCTGCATTTGCTAATATTACTTGGCTTGTAAACAGAGCTGGTGAGACGGTTGCAAGCATGCCAAGCTCTTCAGCGGTCGCGTCATACAATAGAATCGAGCATTCTGAGCAAAACATAAAGGACGATGAATACGCGAGGCTGGTGACACCAGCTCAACATGCAACAGCTGACAACAACACGGAGCAACCCAAATCAAGACACTTCATTTGGTGGATGAAAGCTTTGCCTGGCTGCTTCCTTCTCATATTAGCATCTTATACCTTTGTGAAATTTGGAGTCCCCTTTGCCTTTGAGAAGGTGGGTGCTGATACAATAGATAATTCCATACAAATAATATTTCTGCGCTATGTTGTGCATGCGAAGTCGTTGTCTTTTAAGATTCTCTCTATTTTTTTTCTATGAAAACATTTTAAGTTGAGTTGTTGAAACAGAACATCCACGCTAACATTTATGTATTTTCCTCTGTTTGTCGCAGGTTCTGTTGCCAATCATGCAATGGGAAGCAAGTGCCTTCGGCCGTCCAGTACTGGCTCTGGTCCTCGTCGCCTCTTTGGCTCTCCTCCCACTCATTTTCGTCCCTTCTGGACCTTCTATGTGGCTAGCTGGAATGATCTTCGGTTATGGCTGGGGTTTCTTGATTATCATGGCTGGGACTACTCTTGGCATGGTTGCATCATACTGGATCGGCACATTGTTCCATGAACGAATACATGTAAAGTTTCTCAGAATTGCATCTTTTCTCCAAGGGCCTGTGCCTTAATATTCATCTTCTTCTCTGATTTCTTCCTCTTTTCTCAATGCAGGCATGGTTAAAGAGATGGCCTAAGCAGATGGCTCTAATAAGGCTTGCTGGCGAAGGAAACTGGTTCCAGCAGTTTCGAGTTGTCGCGTTATTCAGAGTCTCACCATTTCCATACACAGTTTTCAACTATGCCGTAGCCGTGACAGAAATCGAGTTCAGCCCTTACCTGTGGGGTTCAGTTGCTGGAATGATACCTGAGGCATTCATCTATATCTACAGGTATATACAGATATCAACATTACTGATAATGATTTACTAGCCAATTCTGCATCATTTTGTAACCAACCCAAACAGAAAGAAGCTTGTCTTTTCAGGAGTTGTGAGTGTGCACCCAATCTGGTTTCAAGAAGTGCTGATTGACTTACTAATGTTGCTAAATGCTTATGCAGCGGACGGGTAATACGCACATTGGTCGATGTGAAGTATGACAATTATAAGATGACTCCAGTGGAGCTGGCATACAACATAATCTCATTCGTAGCCGCTGCTGTCCTCACCATCGCCTTTACGATCTACGCCAAGAGGGCGTTGAACCACATAGAAAGCTCAGATGATAGCTCTACTGGGATGACTGCAGTCAAGAATGGCCATCAGGATGATCCATATCATGTAGCTTTACATGTTGTATGATGTTTGTATTCATTCGAGAGATGCGTAGATAAAAGTAGGCTCTGACAGAAGGTGGGTGCGCATTTCTAACTGGACACACGC
This sequence comes from Bromus sterilis, assembly GCA_950022295.1. NCBI lineage: Eukaryota > Viridiplantae > Streptophyta > Magnoliopsida > Poales > Poaceae > Bromus > Bromus sterilis. Next base: position 39,032,508 of record OX465598.1, read on the forward strand.
CCATCTAATACTGTTTCACTAGACACAATCTAACGAATGTGACTTTTCTAAATTCATTGAATCATATAATGCACGGTATGCGCAAACCAAGAAATTGAACACAAGGCCGTCTTATCTCCGGATACAGTTGAGCCACCATATTTCCTTGGACAGACGATAAAATTGATAAAATTCAACCATTATATGGACCATTCAAATGTTTTATAGTGCTATCTGATGCATCAGTGAGATTATCCAATGTGTGTCTTACTTATATAAGGATCCATGCTTTTACAAAGTTGACTGTTCTGATCATTAATTTGAGAGCAAATCATATTGAGCACAGTGTAAAATCCTTTAGAATGGAATATGTTGTGAAATTTACTTCACAAGCATTTGATGATTACTGCCTTGATTTAGGCATAATTTTGGATCATTTTGATATTTTGTGTACATATATCCAGAATGGTTTTATGGAATATTTTGATATTTCGTGTAGGTACATATGCATTTCCATTTATGGAATCATTTATCAAAAAGATAAGAACTCCATAATGAAAAAACAGGAATGCCAACACAAAAGCTATGCTACTGAGAAAGAATTTTCATCTTCAGGATTACACTTTTGATATGTGCAACAATCACAGCCTGGAAATAACAGACCACCTATTTTTCTACTGCCAATTTGTTTCAATGTGTTGGAAATACTTATGTCCCTCATGGCAACCTTTGGGCCTCACAATCCAGGATGAAATTGCTAACGTCAAGCAATTAATCAATCTACCTTTTTCCATGGAGATCATCATTTTAGTTTGTTGGGTCATCTGGACAACAAGGAATGATTGCATCTTCAAGCACATTTCTTCCAACCTGTTTCCTTGCAGGCGCAAATTCAAAGAGGAGATTAAATGGATCACTTTCAGAGCCAAGAGGAAAGGGCACACCACTTTAGCAGACTGGGTCTCAAGCTTCCTTTGATCAGTTCAGATGTTTGTAATGTTCTGCAGGCTTTGATTATGTTTTGGCTATTGTTGTTGTTGCTGTAATTTCTTAGATAGATTTAGCTTTGTATTATTATTTTTAAAATCGATAAAAATACGCAGCAGAGTTCTATTGTTTCCCTAAAAAAACAGGAATGTCATATTCAAGAATCCCTTCTAGGTTTATGCCCGGCTAGAATACAGAGCGCTCAGCCCATCTGCTGAATGTGTGAGTCTGACGTGTGGGCCAATGCAACTGGTGATTGTGTCATTTGCTGAGTGTCCGAATCTGGCGCGTGGACCCATATAGCTGCTAAGCATGTTTGTAAAATAATGTGTGATCTCCATTGCATTGACCATATCCCATGCCACACACAACCTGTCTAAATCTATCAAACCAGGCCCGTGGTGATTGTTTTAGAACATATAGTGATTTCTTCAGCCTGCATACATTTTCTTTAGTTTCCGACGAAACAATTAAAGTCTGGTGGCATCTCCATATACACCTCTTCTTGTAGATCACCATGTAAGAAGGCATTTTTTACATCAAGTTGGTGCAAGGTCCATCCAAAATTTGCTGCACATGAGATTAATATTCTAACAGTGCTCATTTTTGCCACTGGTGCAAAGGTCTCATCATAATCAATGCCATAAGTCCGACTATATCCTCTTGCCACAAGTCTTGTCTTATATCTCTCAATCTTCCCTTCTGAATTTTATTTTACTGTATAGACCCACTTACAACCCACTACCTTCTTTCCTTCTGGAAGATATGTCAAATCCCATGTTTTATTTTTCTTCAATGCCTCTAATTCCACCATCATTACTTTGCACCATCTTGGGTCCTGCTTGGTTGCCTTCCAATCTTTAGGAACAGAAACAACTTGCAGTGATACGAAAAATGCTCGAAATGAGGGAGACAAAGCCTCATATGAGATATAATTTTCTATGTCATGGTCATCATAACCCAATCGATGTATTGGATTAACTTTCCGTAGCCTTTTTCTTATTGCAATTGGAAAGTCTAGGCTATTATTAGATGCAGTATGAGATGGACTCTCTTCCGCAGATTCCACACTTGTGCTCTCTTGTTATTTGTGTTCAACTGGTTGCTCCCCCAGCTCGTTTACTTCTTGTTCCCTTGGAACTCGACTTCTGGATTCGATAGCCATCTTTGTGGTGGTGCAAGTCTGTCCTGAATTCCAGAAATCTCCGCAACAATAAGAATTTGTTGTTGATGTTGGTCGCCATGCTGCTAGAAATCGTCGCTTTGTTGTTGTTGCTGGTCACCATGCTGCTATAAATCATCGCTTCCAACCTTCTCCCCCTCTTGAGCATCTCTAAGATGGTCAAGTCCCTAGAATAAGCCATTGAGATCATTTTCTTCGCCATAGAAAGGTTCTGACTCACGAAACGTAACATCCATGCTCACAAATGTCCTCCGTTCTGTTGGACTCCAACATTTGAACCCCTTCTGTCCGGAGGAATATCCAATAAAAATACATTTTATTGCCTGACGACCAAGTTTGCCCACAGGATGGCCTATGATCCCTAACAAAGCATGTACAACCGAAGAGTTTGGGCGAAACAATAAAGTCATTCATATTTAGAAGGAGTTGTCATGGAGATTGCATACCCAATATTTTTTAAGGAAATCTGTTGATCAAATAAGTTGTTGTCATAACTTCCTCACTCCAAAGGAATTTTGGGACATTCATGGTAAACATGAGAGATCGAGCAACTTCAAGAATTTGTCTGTTCTTCCTCTCAGCAACTCCATTTTGGGGAGGAGTATCGGGACATGAACTCTGGTGCAGGATACCCTGTGAGGATAAGAAAGTAGCAAAAAAATTGTTGACATATTCAGTACCATTACCAGTTCTAATCATCTGGACCTGTGCATTGAACTGATTTTTCACATAGACACAAAAACTCTGAAAACAAGTGAACACTTCATCCTTGTGATGCATAAGATAAACCCAAGTCATTATGGAATAGCAATCAATGAGAGTCACAAAGTACTTCATACCACTGACTTACACAACTGGACATGTCCATACATCAAAGTGCACAAGCACAAATGGGGATACACTTCTTACCCCTTTACTAACATAAGACGTTCTTGTATGCTTAGCATACTCACATGCATCACAACTTAATTTGGTTCGTTCCACCCCATTCATAATATCAGGGAACACTTGAAACATTTTATCAAAAGCCATGTGGCCCATACGACAATGATGCACCATAACCATATTCTCCTTTCCTCCTACAATCGCAGCAAACATAGGGTTTGCCTCATCTCCCATCTTGTCACGATCCATGCGCCAAAGACCTCTATGCCTGGTTGCACTCCCAATCTTCCTGTCCGTCATCCTCTCCTGAATTAAACACATATATTTATCAACGATTACATGACAGTCCTGCTTATCACATAGGGCAGACATGGATACCAAATTCACTAAAAAGGCAGGAATATGTAGTACTGATGATAGTATTATGTTGGGTGCACACTGAACCGAACCCACCCCTTCTATAGGTTGTCTTGTGCCATCTGTTGTTTGGATGGTGCCTCTATGTGTGGGAGAATGTGAACTATAAGAATCAAATTCTCTAATATTTCCACTAACATGTTTGGACGCTCCAGAATCTAGGATCCACTCTGAATCAAACCTATGAGTGTCCATAGACACTCTGTCAACATTAACTTCATTCGTGTAGACATAGTGAGCAAAGTTCCCAAATGTTGCCTCATTTTCTCCTTCTTCCTTTGATTGTCTTGATTATGTACTAGTATTGGTCTCTTCTATTGCAGAAATATGTGCCTTAAAAGGTGCAACATGTTGTTGTTCGTACCGACGTCCATACTGTTGTCCACCACCTTTGCCATATTTATTCCCATACTTCTGTCCACCATCTCTTCTTCTGTAGCTTCCTCTCCCATATGCATAGATTCCTCTCCCCCTGTCGGGTGTCACAGGGGAGGTGCACTGATGCTTTAACTGCCCCCTCTGTCCACAAGTGAAACAATCTCTCATATCCCTTCTCTCAGTGTTGTAGAAGGTAGGATGAGGGACTGACTCACTGCCTTTTTATCATTTTCACCCTCACTTCCTCTCTAAATATAGCAGTGATGGCTTCTTTGATTCATGAAGTAGTGGTTTGATGCGGTAGAGTAACCCTTCTACCCTCAAATTATGGATTCAGACCTTTGAGAAACTTCATGACTCGTCAGCGTTCGATCCAGCTTGCAGCAGTAGTCACACATTCACCATGGACTAGTTCGAGAGGATCAACATGGTCTAAATCCCCCCACAAATGCTGCAGTTCAGCCACATATGTCATCACAGTTTTATCTCCTTGTCTCAAGTCACGCACCTTATGCTCAATTTCAACAATCAACATAATGTTCCCCTTTCCAAAATAGAGATTCAGTAGGGTATCCCATACCTCCGAAACCTTTGTGAGTGCCTCCACTGAAGCAAAAATATTAGGGACCAGGGATTTCAACATCCATGCCACAATCAAAGAATTTGTGGCACTCCACTTCTTCCACTTAGGTTTGGTCTTGTCCAGTGGTTCCGCAACTTCCCCGCTCACTTGCTCATTCAGCCCTTTCGTCTTTAGTATCAACAGAGCCCACCTCGACCACCGGAGATATTTGGACACTCCTTCTAACTTGATGTCATTTTGCATCAGCTCAAGCCTCTGAACATCATCAGTATGGGGAACAATTTCCCCCTTGTAGCAGATGTTGCTCCATCCCCTTTGATAAGGTCCGCCAGCTTTTCCAGAACCTTGGTCAAGCTCTCGTTCTCCACAATACCAGTTCTGCATGGCTCACCCACAGGAAGCCCTATTCCTCTCCTTGCTTGCCACAACCTTTGCCTCCTCGTCGGGACATAAGACTTCTCGCTCCTTCCACCTCCTTGCTACCGCAGTAGCCTGCTCACTCCTATAGGTTCACCACTTCTGCTGACGTCACCCGCATGCACCTGGGTCTGATACCATGCATGTAGAACAGGGATGAGCAGGGATGAGAGACTAACCTAGTTAGGGTTTCATTGGCCGATGTGAGCTGGAAGAAGAGAGCTTCTATGTCTCTGTACAGGATAGAAACCTTTATATAGGCCAGGTTCTGGGCTGGGCTTGATGGGCCACAAGAACTTAAAGAAGGCCCAGCTGAGTTTAACAGGTATCTCCAATAGTTACCCAACAAACAACATAAACAAGTATTGAAATCTCTAGTATATATGCTACCGAACAACAATGCTCAATAGAGATGACAAGCATTGCAAAGTTGAAGTATATATTCTAGAAAATCCTGCATCATAAAAGAGATGGGAGATGCTACGCATCAGACTACTGATGTTTACCTTTTATCAGACTAGACCATATCCATTGGATACGAGAGTGCTTGGGCGTTGAATTAGAATAGCCCATTACGTGGGAGTTTCCACCTAATCAGGGGACAAGTCCTCCACTAATCACGTTATTTTTAATTAACTACTCTAGAAAATTCCATCCTAATTTATCGCTTCCAAGATCCATTTTATGCCCCCAAATATCCGCTCTAGTAGGTTTATTCTTTCTTATGAGAACACTACATTGAAGCAAAACAATGCAACATAGGTTATTTGAAATTTGAGTGCCTGAAGGACAGTACACAGATGTTGGAAGCATAGTTCATTAATATATAACGAAAAATTTATGTGTATAGGAAGCGTGATGCAGTATTGTGCGAAGCATTATCAGTGTGTACACAAAAACTTTGTATCATATCTTCTCGTTCTCGCTAATTCCTTCGTGTGCTTCGATTCCGTAAATGCTTCAAATGTGGTTGTGACCTAGATCGAAATCACATATTGTGATTGGTGGAAACATGGTTTACTCAAACTTGAAGCATGTATTACTTGAATTGTCTGCATAAGCACTTGTGTAGTAGTAAGGGATAGGGAATAGAAACATTCATTTTGTTTCCATCAGGTATAAAAATTGCTTTCACATCAATCGAAGTATGTTTCTCTTTGCCAAAATCTTATGTTTAATGCACTAGTGTATCCATTTATTCTTTGTGGCATGATGAAGTTGTATTTTAGAGGACCAATGTGCCGTTTCCAATGCGCATTTAAATTGCGTTCAAGGAAAGATTTTGTGGTCCCCAAGAAAAATTATTTATAGTTAAAACTGCACTGGTTTTCAAATAAAAAGAATTGTTGCTTCCAAAGAAAACACAATTCTCGACACCACAAGATCAATGATCGCCATGCTTTTCGATGTTGGCCATGCTTCCTAGTGATGCTAATAGTGCTTCCTTGCAGTGATATTCGTGCTTCCTTCTGTAGTTACATGGTGAGCGAAATCAGCAAGGAATTGCATGGATAGAACATGGTTGTAACAACGGTGCACAATTTCCCGAGATCCACTTTGTCAACAAAAATATTCCAGTCGAGGATGCGAGGTGTGGTTTCATGTAACCAGTCTCGCGAGCTCTCGCCACTTCATGATCCTTCACGATGCATGTTGAGCGTCCATCCTGGGATAGCATGTAGACATCTAGAAATATTGGAAGCATAACACAAGCACACATGGTAAGTTAACGGTAGCACATGAGCGCTTTGTTCTTCCCCTTTGCCTACTATAGGAAAAGGGGAGTAATTCCCTACTATAGGAAAAGGGGATGGTAGGGATTGTATGAGTTAGATCATGTGATTAATTATCAGATTGTTGGGGGCATGTTGCCTATCATCTACTATGGTGTTTATCATCTCTGTTACAACTTGTTCTTCTTATTGCTTGTCACTTTGGGCCCGAGTGCCATGATTTCAGATCTGAACCCTATGTGTTTGCATGAATATATTTGTGTTATTGATCCTATCTATGAGTTGTATGTACTTATTATAGTCTGGAACCGGCGATTCCAATGGTGATAGCTTGGGACACCAAAGGGGATGGACTATAATTTGAGGATTCCATGTATCTATTGATTGTTAATGCTTTGTTCCGGTGCTCTTTGACAGGAGCACCTTAATCTCCATAAGTTCCTTTTGGCGCCATTTGTAGAGGGGTGGTAGGATAAAAGATGTTGTGCAAGTACTTATTGCAAGCACGTACAACTACCTTCGGGATACATGCCTAATGTTTGATATATGTCTAGATGATCATTACTTTTCCGTGTGCCTTGCCCCAAGTAAATTACATGTTATCTCTCATCCATGCAGCGTCCAACCATCCGTCCCCCTAGCCTACAATGTTTTAATTCTGCTAGTTACAAGTTACTTTACTTTTGCCGTTTTGTACTTTCGTTGCTTTACCACCACTATATCTGTTGCCACTATCACTTCCATATGACCATTACCACTAATATCTCGTTGCCAAGCAAGTATCTTTCGGGTGCGGTTGAATTGACAACTCAACTGTTAAAGCTTAAAAATATTCTTTGGCCCCACTTGTGTCAAATCAATAAATTGGGTTATCTTACCCGCGAAGACTATCGTGATCCCCTACACTTTGTGGGTCATCAAGACTGTTTTCTGGCGCCGTTGCCGGGGACCATAGCTCTATTTAAAAGTCTACGTGAAGTTATTTTGCTTGCTGCAATTTATCCTCTATGGGTAAGAAAGGAGACCCTAAGGTTCCGATTTTACCATCCACTACAAGAAAAGGTACCATTCTTAGCACTAGTGCTACGCTTGATTCACCTTACGTTATGAGTAAGTTTGTTTCACCACCACCATATGCTACTTCTACTGAGTCAGTTACTATGTCTGATACTTTTGATGATGATTCCACTACTCTTAATGATATTGATTTTCTTGGTCGCTATGTTGAATCTCAAATTGCTAAGGCTGCAAAACAGTCTGGAATTGAAATTCCTGCTACACGTTATCCTACTTGTAGATCCTTTGGTTACCTAGACTTGAGTGAACTCAAGAAAAGAATCCTTGATGATGGTTATATTGAACTTGATGATGATTTATGCAGGGAATTTGATGATGATGTTCAACGATGAACAAGAGATGGTGACACATAAAAGTACCATAGATGAACGGGACGACGAGGTGGTCGGAGTTGCTTCCTTGGGCACGTCGTGGATAGAACATGCATAGCCAAGGGCGATAGATCGCACCGGCAGTGAATCTCATGGCCAAATGGGGTCGCGGCGAGGGGAGAGGAAAGCTTAGGGATCGAGGTAATTTGGGATGATGGGAATGGGAAGGGAGGGTGGATTTGAGGAAGGTACAACTAATGCAGGCGTTATAGGCCCCACCGACAGCGTCCGTCCGTGCTCCGCCGCGTGTTGCTGCCTCGGCTGCGCTACAGTCTCCTCCGGCAGCAGACCGTTCGGCTCCGCGGCCTGGTGTCCAGCCCTCGCCGACGGTGGCCGTCCAAGCTTTGCCGCGCACCGCTGCCTCGGCTGCGCTACAGTCCCCTTCGGCGGCGGACCGTTGGGCCGAGGAGTGCGACGGCTGGCAGCTCGTCCAGCCACGTCGAGCTCCGCACAAGCCGGCTTTGGCGCCGCGGGCATTAAAGACGGCCATTCCATCCTGGCTTGATGGTCACTGTTGCCGTTGCCTCGGCCCCGGGCACATGGCAGCCACATGCCGCGACCCCCTTCGCTGCTCTCGGTGTCTACAAAATGGGCACCGCGCTCGTGGATGCAATAATCGCTGGAAACCGTTGAGTTCCTTGTCGTGCCTCATCTTTCCACCGCCACTCACTCGACTCGCTCCAGCTCCGCTTCAGCCTCAACAAGCGGCTCCCTGTTTCGGCGCTGGAAGAGGCTGGCCCCTGCTTCCTCCACAGCAGCAGGCGCCCGCAGTTCTTGCCATGGCTTGGTCGGGTGTTGTTGCCCCGGCAACCCCAAAGATGCAGGTCGAGCCGGCGCAGCTCATCGCGGAGCAGACTGAGCTCCTCCGCACTGAGCTTCGCGAGTGCATTGCGCGTGTGAAGAGTGTGGAGGCTGCTCTCGCCAAGCTTCAGGTTGTGCCCGTTGTGTCCATGTTGTCCGAGTTTCAGGTTGGTTCGGTCGATAAGGAAGCAAGCATGTATGGAGACCTTTCCCCTCGTGCTACACCTTGCATGTCGTCGATGCCTGCGGTGTCGATTGCTACTGAGAATGAAATTGTTATCGATAGTGTTGCTCCGGTACTACAGATTATGCCTGAGCTGCAGAAGCTTTGTGGGGAGTCCACTCCGCCAATTTCGATGGTGCTTCATAAGAAGTTTGGGACGCTTGGAGAGGCCTTGGCAATGCGGGCCGCTCCCTCGCCGCCGTTGTTGGAGCCTATTCAACCGCTCAGCTTTGTGAACCGTGGTGTTTTGGATGCTGCTATTGCTCTCTCGCCTCCAAATGCTAGTTCGATGGCGTCTGTGGGTGTTGAGGCTAATGAAGCGATGAAGTCATGTGAGGAGTTGGAGATGGATGAGTCCTTTGCGCCAGTGGTACCTGCGGTTGGTGACATTGAGGAGGGTGGTGGGTTGGCGCCTGATCCTGTAGAGTCCTGTCAGTCGCTAGCCCAAGTGGATCATGGAGGATCCAACGCCGCGATCCCCCACTCGCTCATGACCGGTGGGAAGTTATCCGCGCATGACAAGGTCAAGGAGATTCTCTTCGAGATAGAGATTTACAGCTTGCTCAAACGTCTGGACAGGCTTAGCCCCGGATCTGGCAAGGCGATTGTGGAGGAGGCTCTAAAGGGCAAAACTAAGAAGAGTGATGCCATAGGAAAGGCGTCTGCAACTGCTTGATGATTGGTCATCTGTCTCTTGGGGTGTCCTTATGGCTTGGCTTGTATTCTCTTGGGATGTCCTTATGGTGTTGCATGTGCTCGTGGACTTGGGGATGCTTGTGGTCTCTGGCTGAGGTCTTTTTGTTGATGATTCCTTCGGGTTGTAGCAGTGTAAGGGTTGAGGGTCGTTGCGTGTTAGGTCTGGCTGTCTGGTTGTTTATGTGTGTTTGGGGTTACATGCTCCGTGAGTAGTTCACATGTGGCTCATTTGTATAGGTTTTTGCCCGGTTTTCCTTTAATTATCTGGGCAACGATCTTCTCTCTTATTTAATAGATGTGGCAAAGCTTTTGCCACCGTTTCAAAAAAAATAGCTGGCTAAAAAATCGGGTAGTTTTTTTTTAACGAATCAACATATTTTGGAATGAATCTTAGACGTGAGGAAAAAATGCACCCATGACTCTTGATTAGTCTGGCGATTGGTCTCTATCACATGTCTGTTGGTAAGTGTTTCCTAAAAGAGATGGGTTCTTCCATCTCTGAGAACATAAACAATTTAGGAAACTCCTTTTAAGGTTCTTTATTAGGCTAAACACGTTGGAGAATGTTAATCCCAAGATCATTAACGTTGTTAGGATTTGTGTAGATCGCTCTAGCTAGGCTCGCGTGATCGTGTTGGATGAACGCAACTGTAGCTTAAATCCCATCTCATTACCTAAGTTTTATCTCGAGAAGAGTAGGGAGACGCACACACTACAAAGGACGCTTTGAGGAGAACAAATTATTGACTCGATACATATGTGCCTTCCCCCTCTCCCCCACGCTAGAAAGTTCATCCGAAGTACCCGACGAAATGTGACAGTAACGTCAAGAGAGAGGGGGCGAACAGAACCAACAGCAACGACAGGATCAGGATACGCAGCCTCCGCCGCCGCCGCCAGCTCCCTCGCACGCGGCCGCTTCCTCCCGCCTCCCGCCGGCGCTATTGCTGATCCGCCTCGTCTCTGTGGCCTTAGGGCCATGGTGACGCGGTAGATCTCAGTTGTTGTCGGTGGGAGGGCATCGTTTTTAGATGTTTTCACTAAATTTTTTTAGGGTTTATGTCTTGCTCAGAAAGATGAGATGGTGGCGGATTTCTGAAGATGAAATAAAGGTCTCCCCGCCTATCCCCCATCCCGGTGGTGTGTTTAGCATCATCGGTGGGCGTGCGGAGGTGTGTCTTCGGCAGATTTATCCTTGGTGGATTTGCTCGAAGCTCGTCATAGTTCGTCTGTGTTTGTGTGTCTTTAGTTTTGATCCTTCCGATCTACGCTACTCTTCAACGGCGGCGGTTGTTGTTCTGGTGCGTTGGTCCTACAGGGCCTTAGCACGACGACTTCCCGACTGTCTACTACAACAAGTTTTGCCCAACTCCGGCGAGGGAGGGGCGATGACGGCGGCGTGCCTTCGGCTCGCTTCAGTGCTTGTAGTCGTCGCTAGGTGGTCTTTGAGTCTAAATATATTTTTTATTATTTTTAGTATTCATTGTACTACCATGTTTGAAGATGAATAGATCGGAAGTTTTCTTCGCAAAAAAAAAAAGAAAGAGAGAAAAAAAAAGGAGAACGGTGGAGGTGTATTGTGCATTTGTGCAAACTTTGAGTTGGCTTGCAATGCATTTCGTGGTTCTTTAGCACGTATCTATAATCTATAATACCTAAATAGTTCATCTTCAGGGCCGGGCCAGTAAAATCTGGAGCATTCGATGCGGCCCGACACTACAATACGAGTGTCGGCCGACGACACTGCTTGGATCCGGCATGCTCGTGAACCAGCTTCAAGGTTCGGCTGGAAGAGAAGATAATGATCCACTGCGCATTAATTCATATCTTCACGTCATATCATGTCAGTAAATAGGGGAACATAAGATTGTGATTCGTTTTTGCCTGCATCGCCTCCCGGCAAGCTTTCTGGCTTGGCTGTACTTTATTACAATCTGCAAACCAATACATTAAAATAACATGATATGTTTAGTCAGGTTTAATTCAACAAGCATCTTAGTGTTTTTCATAGTATGTAAGTAGCACATCTATATAATTGGCATACCGATGCTGGGCGGGTTGGTCATCGGTTGTATGTTTTGCTTATATGTTCAATTGATGTTTTTAAACATTGTTGCAGACCTTCGATCCCTGATGAGAGGCGCATAAGCATCAACCGTGTCCCAGCACTGGAAGCTGCGATTAGAGCGTTTGCTCAACGTTACTCCATCGAACAATTTAATTCTTGGGATGATTTCAGATTTGCAACTGCCAAATCAAGGTTGTCCAGTGTGAAAACCTGTGGGCATTGCAGGTTGGTCAGGACGCCTATCAAACTGTGTTCTGTTTAGCTAGCTATAGACACACTATAAACAAAATTTTGAGAATGTATACTATATTTACCTTGAGAAATAAGTGGCACCCTGAAAGATTGTTTACTGCCACATTGGCTGCCATTTCAGCCTTCAGCTTTCTCATCAGTCCATCGAACACAAACTTGCACCAGTTGAATCTTTCAATGTTGGTCTGTGTCGCTCAATACAGCCCAATAGTCGATTGTTGTGTAATCATACTTTGTCCGCAGAACAAAATCATATCTCATGACAAAAACCACAAATGTCATCTTGAAGCAGTCTTTCTCTAACCGGCAAGGATGCCCTGTGATGTCTTTGTTCAGGAATGCTTCTGCTGTCTTAAGACTATGGTCTGATTTCTCATGCCAACACATTGTGTTCCTAATGAATTCAATGGCATCTTCTTTTATCTCTAAATCTGCTCAATGTATGTCTCTTGGGCCATGTATGTCTCAATGAACCATCGACAACTGCTAGGAGATTAGTGCTCCATCACGGTTGAGTCTGGTCCAGCCAGTGTGAGTGCTCAATCATATAACGAGGTAACAAAAAAGTTACGGTATACAGTGCCCCGACAGTTGCACCACATGGTCACGTTCGGGTGCACGAAAGTCTTATGTGGGGTCTGAGAGTGGGCCGTATATATCTGACACACCTAGCAAAATAAGTTTTTTACGTGTGTGTGTACTGGTTGAAAAACTGGCTGACCCGTATGAATATGGCGCTTGTGTAGTCTTTATGGCGCATCACGAAGTCCTAGTGTCAGTTGATAGGTATGATCATATACCGCCATGTCCAGCGGTTGGTTTCTCTGCAAGCTATCCACATCATCAAGTAGGTTCACCATATAAAAACTCTTTCACTAAATTCTTATGCACATGCCCTCATTAACTTTGCATGTGCATGCAACCTATCACAAATAAATAATAACTTTTTATGCACTCAACTTCATAATCTATTAGAAACTATTTTGAGTTATATCGAATTTTACTTCTCTATATATTGTCAAGTAACTAAATTAATAAAAGAAAAATCAAACTCATTTTTGGATTTTTCATCAAATTTTTTTAGATTTTTTACTTTAACCAATATTTCTTTTAAACAAGAATTTATAATCGAACTATACTATGTTTCATAAATTTTCACATGTTTTATAACATCAAATCATTTCTTAACAATTTCCGCAACAACGCACGGGGGTATCATCTAGTGTCTAATAAAAACCTTGTACTCTTGATAATCACAGTTAGTAAATATTAATTACATCAATTAGTACAATAAATACACATGGGGATGTAGCTCAAATGGTAGAGCACTTTAAATGCATTGAAGAGGAAGGGGGATTGATACCTCCCATCTCCAAGTTTTTTTGGTTTCTTCTATATCAGTTTTTTTTTACGTGGTGCCAAGCAAGAAAAGAAAATCGCTACGTGGGCCTCAATGGGCCTTGTGCTGCGACACGGGCTGCAGTTTTGTTTGGGCCATGATAAGATGGTGGCATGCACGGGAAATAAACCCAACTTCCGAGGGCTTTTATTTCTCAAGAAAAAAACTTCGGAGGGCTTTCGCGGTGCCGTCTCCCTATAAATACCTCGTCACCACCTAGGGATCCTTCCATTCCATCTATCGCCGCCGCGCCGCCTCCCTGCTGGCCGCGCATTAAGTGCATCTCCTTGCCAACCAATTCAATTCAACGCAGTCTGAATACCGATTTGCATCTATTTCACCTCTTCAGTTCATCCCATTTGATTACTGGTTTTCTCTTCGTGTGAATTTTTGTTCTTTCGATTGCTTTGACTCTTTGACTATGGGGATTTATCCATGAATCTATCCACGGCGGTGAGGAAAAACAAGGTTCGCTCGTCTTAACGGCTGGCTTACGCCCGCCTTGCAGAGCTTAAAAGTAGTCTGAGCCGAAACAATCTACACTCTTTTCTTGTTATTTTGCTCTTGCTTGTTTTCTTGGTGTTTGTTTTTCAGTAGCGTTTTCTGGTAGCATCTTTTTTTCATATTATCTTTTCGGATGTTAGTGGGGATGTTTTGTTGCGGTGATGAGATCTTTCAGTGTTGAAAGCAGATCCCTGCTTGATGAGTCTGGGAAATTACATTTCCTCCTGAGCGGTTACCTGAGCAACTCCTCATCCCCACCCCCAGATTTGTATTTGTATATTTCTTCATTCAGCATTAGGATCTATCGATATTTTCCTATCAATAACAGATCATGCAGATTTAAGGCGTTTGTACCAGTTCTAATGCTCGTTTTACAAACAAGCCTTAATTTGAAGTTTAAAACGTATACGAATGAGAACTTCTGAGAACGCGTTAAGGGTACAGACATTTGGTAAACTGGAGCAGTGATTTCAAGGAAACACCAACAAGAGTGAAATCAAACGAGCACACTGCCCTGTGAACCCACTATCGGCTTCACCATGGCCCGGCGGCTTTACTCTTAGTTTGCCCTTCATCGGCGTTCGTCTCATCTTAATTGTCCTTGCGAGGAGGGAAATAATTTGTGTTGATCGGTTCCGTAGACCTGTTGGATTGAACGCATGCAATTAGCTGCCTTTGATAGCATCCTATTGGAGCCCATGTGCCACCGACACTCCGCAGTGTCTACAACTTCGGTTCGAGCACCGTAAAATCCGACCTTGAGATAAAAATTAAAAGATCCCTCACCCGCATCTGTCAATCTTTGGGCACACCTTCGCCTGTGATGTTGCTCTCAACTTTGTCTCGATGTCATCCTCGTGTATTGTTTCCACTTAATTCATTGATGTGGATTTATTTTTCACGCAACTTAAAATTAGTTGCTGAAAAAGAAATATACAACACAAGTACAACTACTTAGCTAAAAAAAAGATATGTGCAACTCAACCAGCAGCATTGTGAATCTTAGACTTAGCTAAAAATGTGAATCTTAGATTGGCTACAAAATCTACACAGTACGCGTATAATTTGGCATCGAGTCAAAAAAATTAAAAGGCCCATCACCCGGCACCTGTCAATGCTTGGGCACGCCTTTCATTGCGACGTTGCAGCCTACAACATGTCTTCGAATCTAGCTCGGTCTTGCCGTCGTCTTTGTGTGTTCCCGCTTGATGCCATGTTCCATCTCTTACTTGAGGCTTTTCAAAATATCCATTGACGTGGATTTATTTTTCACACAACTTAAAAGTGTTTGTTGCACGAAAAAAATACATCATAGGTGCAACTATTGGCTCAAAAAAAGATATGTGCAACTGAACCAATCAATAGCGTTGTGTATCTTAGACTCAACTAAAAAAATCAACAGTGTACGCACACTTATTACCGGCGCGGCGAAGCGCACCATGCCATCAAGCCACATCCATCGCTGAGACTCTGTTGCAACATGCCGCATAAACCCGTCATCATCGACGCGTTAGATGCCATGCCGCACCGCCTCCTGATCAAGAGTGCCTCCAACATGAATCTAATAGTGCCCATCAACCACATAGCTCCCAAGGCGGCGCGCCTTCAAGAAGGAAACGACGCCAGAGACGTCGTTGGTGCCCACCGCAGTTAGGGCTTTCACCCGGGAGACAAAGAGCTTGGTGGAGGTATAGGTCGATCTGACAAACGTCTCTCTAAAGAAGAAATGACACCCTCGAGTGTCGTTGTCGCCGATCAGAGCCGGCTAAAGATTTCTCCCGATCTGAATCCCACCTCTAGCTTCATCTGCATTGAGGACCTCAGATCCGTACGGAGGGAAGCACACCGAATGTGGGGCAGGGGGCGACCAGATCCATCAAGCGCCGATCGCTGCCGGCCGAGCCCCTTCCCAGTGGACCGCCGCAAGGAGACTAAACCGGTTGGGTTCATCGGCCACCATCGAGTCGCACATCCAGCAAGACGCACGCAGTCGTGGCACGCAGTCCGGCGCACAACACCGCCTTCCCGTCGACCCTCATATCCGTTGGGAACAAACAAGAGGATGGAAGGTCTCGCCGCCGCCCAATCCAACCATGCTTCGCCCGCCGGCCCGCATGGACGACGGTGAGGAGAGAGGAGAGTAACGAAGGCTAGAGGGGGTGGGCAGGGGGCTGCTCATGCTCCGTGGTTGCGCGGAAGACCCATATGGGTTTTTTTGGGATGCTTAGCTGATTGTGGATGATCGTCTAAGAGATCTGGTGTTAAGGATTTGCGCAAACAAAACATTAGCTTGTTAGTGAACTGGTGGTGAAAACTAGATACTCAATAAGGTTTGTGGCACGACATAGTGTCTACCAAATACCTCAAAAGTATTCAGTGACTTATGTTACTGCGAATTTGTTTTTGATTTAGTATGTGGACTTTTAAAAGTTAAAAACTATTATATGGAAGGCAGAAAATTGTTATCCACTCAGGATATTTGGCAAGGATGTGGTTTGACCCAATTGGAGATCATGAACCTTTGAAAGATATAAATACCCCTTGTTGTTCATCATCTGTAACTTTCTTGGCGTAACAGTAATCATGTGCCCTACTATTAATATAAACAATTCTTAAGAAGGTGCCTTTATCCAGCTTTGGTTGATCAATGGAATGATATATGCAACCTAATGGGGGCAATTCCTCCCTCTGTGGACCCTGATCAAGTTACTTGGTCGATGGAGGCAAACAAATGCTTCTCAACCAAGTCTATGTGTACACTTTCCTTTGGAATACCCTTGTGGGATGTGATTTTTGATGGCCAAAATACAATAAAGATAGGATACACTTTTTCATGTGGTAGCTTTTTTAAGACATTGGCTTGACGAGAGATGTTATGTGCATGCGCAACTGCGTGGTAATCATAAATGCTCTTTTTTGCTCTGAACATGAGATCTCCCAACATTTAATTGTTGTTTCTTTGTCCCGTGGATAGGGTTTTCTGGTATATGATATGTGCAGTCCTAGGATTGATTTATGCCTGAACAATGTGTGGAAATTCTATTAGTGGTGCTACATCTTCGTACCTAATGATGCCACGTTTACACCTTTGGCTTGGCTTCTGTCTGCTGGGCGATTTGGAATTGCAGAAACAGGACCAACTTTGAGTACAAATTGCCTAAAACTCCATTTGAAGTTGTTTTCACAGTGCTTGTTTGCCTAGCTAATTAGACAGGGATGGTGAAAGAGGAAGATAAAGCAAAGAGGAACCATGATGTCTTGCTGCTAAAGGCGAATGCCATCAACTTGATGCGGATATTTGTTCCGACTACTGATGAGGATCCGAAGCGCCGAATCATATCTTCGTCGTCTCTCTATTTCTAGCTAGATTTGTATTTTTCTATGAATTTTGTTGGCCCGTGTGTGGGTGGTTTTCTTATGCTCAGTAGATATCGATTGTTCATACTTAATAGGATAGTTGAACTTGATTGGTGTCGGTCGGTTTTCGCTCCTTAGTTGTTGTTTCGATTGCGAACAATGGAGGAGGGTTTTTCGATGATGCTTTGAACTTGCATTCCCCTTCCCTTTCCCTCCCCTTCCCTTCTCCTGAACGTTGATGTATTTATGCTATGATGAGTAATTGAAGGGGTGTTGCCTAGTTAATTTTTGTAAAATATTCCAGCTAAAACTTTGGAGAATCAGATCAAACGATAGTAAACTACTCACACATCAACCCAAAATGGGGAGAGAAAATTCCAAGCCCTACTTTTTTTCATTAGCTCTGGAATAATAATATAACACGGGGAATGATAATTAGCGAGTGTTACCCAACAACATCAGTGGAAATCGGCCAGCCTAAGCCGCGATTTCTTAGAGAAGGAGTACCAACTTCTTGTAGTGCAGGATTGGGGCAAGACCAGCAACAGTTCGGTGTGCATCCGAGACTCGTAGTCCTTCAAACAAATTATGGAAGACAAGAAGCATGCTCAAGCACAAAATTTTCTACTGGCTGGTATTAAACAATAGAATTAACACAAGAGCCATGTTACAAAGGAAAGGAATGCTACTAAATTCTTATGACTGTCCCTGCTGTAACTCCCAGCCCAGTGAGACTCTGCTTCACCTTCTATGGGACTGCCAATTTGCATATCGATGTTGGATGTCCATCATGCCTTTTAAAAGAAGAGGGACATATGTTTATGAAGAAACCATATTAGCAATGCAACAACTTCCTAAGGACATAGAGATGGAAATCACTATTCTTGGATGCTAGAACATATGGAAGCAGAGAAATGGAAAAGTGTTCAGAAATGAACATGCCACAATTCAAGGATGGAGAATGAACCTAGCTCAAGACCTAAATCTTCTTCAGTTCAGAATAAAAGAGGGTCTTAAACCCAAGTTGCAAGATTGGATAGACCAACAACTTTCATAAGTTGGATTTTTTTGAGGCAGTTTAATATAGTCTCCGTTATCTCATGTTTTTGAAAACCGGTATAGGTTGATCCTCTCCCCCCTTTTTTCTTTTTCTTTTATTCTCCTCCATTGTAATTACCATTGTAACTTTATGCATGAGAAAATAGAAACCATACCGTAGAACAATTGTTCTACGGTTATTGCCTAAAAAAATGGTACGAACCTCCACTTAGGAGCTGGCCAAGGTGGTGGGGAGAGGGAGAAGGTGATCTCGGAATGCGTTTAATAAGCACAGAGTCAACGTCGCAAGAATAGAGCCACCTTCGAACATAAGTTGGTTAGAAGTTATTTTGAGATTGTTTTCTTCGTTTGCACTTTAATTCTTTACTAGAAGTATTGAGGGTGCTTCGCTGTGTGATTGATGTTGTTGGAATTTTATTAAAAATTAGTTCGGTGTATGGGAAAAATGATGTGTGTATGCGGTATTTTGATGGATTCTTTATGGGGTATAATTATATATTATATGTACATTATCACACACGTATGCGGAAAGTTTCTTGATGCGGTGACTGTACACATTATATTGATGCTACAGTGTCACATTTTGGCATTTATTTTTTATAGGTGATGATAAAGTGCGTGAGACTTTATAAGCTGGTTTTTATCATTTAATTAACGAAATGTTTGATCAGTAAAAATCGTGTATCTAATTCAAAACTGAACACATCACTTCAACACGAGGGATCTTTGAGATATTGTTGACAAAGTCAAAATTGAAAAGCCAACAAAAAGCTAGTGTTCCTAATTGAATTAGAAACCTCCAATCCCAAGGAGCTTAATTATATAGAAGCTTTGACATGTCTTCACAAGAAGATTGATGTTACTTTTAGGATTGTTGGAATTTAGGTCATTTATTATATCCAATGGTTCTTAGGAAAAATATCAAAGGCCCATATGGCTCACTCATCTATATTAAAGAAGTGAAGTGATTATGTGAAAAATGTTTGCATTTCATCAATTACTAGTAGCATAAATATGGATATGTTATGAATCCTTTAAGTTCCCGATTGCATGACTAGTTAAATAACTATGTTCTTTTGATCGGGTTATCGTGATTATCATGTCTTACCTTATGTATTCTAAATTAAACATAATGAAAAATTTCTCAATTATTCAATAATTCAAAAATCATCATATGTTTAGGCAATTTTTAATTGCTTTTTTTGCGACTCTCAAGCCTTCTGTGTTGGAGGGTGTTGATGTTTACACACGGTTATATTCTCGTAGACTATGTTGGGCCTCCGAGCGCAGAGGTTTGTAGGACATCAACAATTTCCCTCAAGTGGATGACCTAAGGTTTATCAAACTCAGGGAAGTAGAGGTTGAAGATGGTCTCTCTCAAGCAACCCTGCAATTAAGATACAATAAGTCTCTTGTGTCCCCAACACACCTAATACAATGCCAAATTGTATAGGTGCACTAGTTCAGCGAAGAGATGGTAAAATATGGGTGATATGGGTGGCAAAGCCAAGTAGTATAAATCTGTAATAAAAATTACAGCAAGGTAGAAAGTGACAAAAGTGAGGACAAACGGTGTAACAGTGGTGAGAAACAAGGCCTAGGCTTCATACTTTAACTAGTGGAAACTCCCAACAACAATAACATAGTCTAATCACATGATACTTCCACTAAAACATGCAATGGATACGTACTCGGAGGTCATTCCTCTGTGATCAAGAGAGGACAAGAATTATGTAGGGCTACAAAAGCACACCTCAACGTTCGTAGTTCTCATCTATGGATTTCTCAATGTCACCGCGACCATCCAAAGAGAGTACCACAATCACCACAATATATCTCAAGGATAGTCAAAGACAAACACCAAGAGACTCTCAATCTTCAATCAATTCACAAAAGAGGAAATCACTCATGAAAATATTCTTCTAATCTGTGTCCAATAGACCACTTTCATCTTCGTATTGGAGATTATACTAGATAAGATCAAGTGAGTACATCAATCCAATACATAGAAGAAGGGGAAACATCATGAGATCACCCTAGATTAACATAGCCTATGATCACAATCAAGATCACATCATGGGAGAGAGAATTAACCACATAGCTACTATAGAAACCTCAACCCCGAGGAGGAACTACTCCCGCTTCATGGAGGGAGGAAGCAACGTCGATGGAGATGAATCTGGGGGCACTTCCCCGCCCCGGCAGGGTGCCGACACAGAAATTCTGGTCCCCGGAAGCTTGTTGGCGATGTCGGCGGAGATCGGAATTGCTTGTGGAGAAAAGGGTTGCGAAATGAGGGTTTTCTCCACGGGGGTAAAAATAGGGCCAAAGGGGGGCACCAGGGGAGGCCCCCACCTCTCAGATAGCCTCTTGGCGCGGGCCCCCCTTTGGTCGCGCCAGGTGGCCGCCTGGGAGGGGGCGGCCTCTCTCCGGCTGCCCTTCGGTCTTCTGGAAGCTTCCGTTACGCTGATTTTTTATATATTTTTCTTGGAATTTTTTGGGCACTGTAAATATGGGTAAAAACTTGCAATTCACAGACATCAGCAGACAGAAACTGGCACTGGGTGCACTGAGTTAGTAGGTTAGTACAAATATGTGTAAAAAGGTATGAAAGTGTATCAAAACACATAGCAATGTCACCCAAATAAGGATGGAACAAGCAGAAATTATAGATACGTTTGGGACGTATCAGGTGTGAACTGCAAGAGGTGGCGTGCGAGGGAAGATCTTTGGTTTACCATTGAATTTTTTCACGCTTCAAGGGAAATCCATATGAAACTATTAATATTGAATAAATAAAAGATTACATGCTACCAACACCCTTTTCTGAGGGATTGTTTTGAGTGTTCTTGGTGAAAAGATCTCTAATCATTGCATGACCACTAAGTATGGTAATCATATGCACATGGGTGAGTTGTATGTCATGGAACAATATCATGACTACAAGATGACTGAAGACTGCTCCAAAGTTGATCATGCTCATGAGATACAATCACTTGCCAAGGAACTTGAACATTTCAATTGTGTGTCAGTGGACAAGTTCATTGCCGATGGCATCGTTGCTAAGCGTCCTCCCTCATGGATCCATTTCGCTACTTATCTGAAGCACAAGAGACATGAATTTTGTGATGTCAATATTATTGTTTCTCTTGATGTGACAAAAATACGATAGCAAAGGAAACACACTCTCATTTTCAAGAAGGAAATTCTAATGCAAATCTGATGCACAAAATAATTTTCAGTCTCACAAGCTCAAGAGTAATAACAACTATGAGGGAAAAGGAAAATTTAAAAGCAAGAACAAGGACTCACAATCTGCTAACTTTAGAAATAAGAATACAAAAATCAAGAAAGAAAATGTTTCTCTCTTGATTGGTGGTAAAGATGGACATTGGGTAATGATTGCATGTGTCGCTTTGACATGCGATAGCATGGGAACAGAGGCAAGACCGTCAATATTGTTATTGTGATGTTGAGATTTAAGATGTTGTGTATGGTAAAATTCTTACCGTTCATTTGATATGTTCCTCTCTTGGTTGGTGGATTGACACTACATCTGTGTGCTAATATCTCTACGTTTTCTTATCATTTCGCAAGAACTGATTTCGTATTGATGAGCTATGGCTCACATGCTACTATTAGTTAGGTTTGCAAGGTCGATTTGAAGTTAACTTTGGAAAAAGATTGTGCGGCTAAATAACATGCAAGATGTCCCCATAATAAATAAAATTTTGGTACTAAAACCAGAACCATTTTTTGAAACAATCAACCAGATTTATGTGGACCACTAAAATTTTGCATTGACCTTAGCTAAACTTCGATCGTGTTCATTTCTTATGTTTTTCCTCACCTAAATTCCCATGACACTGTGCTTGTTTTGAGAAAAGAACTGCCCAAGTCAACACCGACATCCTACCAGGGAGATTGACCGGTAGACTTCAAGACTTCTTGAGTATTTTGGTGTTTGTAATCGTTGGATGAGTGCTTTTATCAGCCATCTAAGTACTATATCTGATTGATCATGAAAGCACTACTAGCGCGTCAAAAACTGCATTGTAGTTTCCTAGAGTCGTGTTAAATATCAGTATAGATGATCAATATATACACGAGAGAACCAAAGACACGTAATGTTGCAAGCTAGATCAAGCAACGATGGTTCCTTTCCCAGTGCCTTCTACTCCGACATACTTATAATATGTATTTTTTCACTTTTACTTTCATCTCTCCCATTACCTTCCTCATTGTCACATATTTGTTCTACCAAAGTTCCAAAAGATATAGTTTGTCAACCTAATGGTGAATTATATAATGCACAACTTGATATGGTGTGTGTTGGGTGTGGATGGAGTAGTATATATATTGCAACAACGCACAATCAAAGTTGTTGGCTATTCACTTGCATTTACACCTAACGAAAATTTCTATAAACAATATGCACTGAAGACTTCCATGTGCTTGTGTTCCAGTTGTATGAGCAATTGGTATTCACAATGGTGGTAGGTAAATAGAACTATTGATTATGGTAGGTGATATAGTCTTTGTTTCATGAAATATGTTTCTATATCATAGAAAACCGAGTTTGTTTTTGTGGTCCAAGTCAAGAAAAAATCTAGCAATTTCTGACTGAATTAACCTTCTAGAAAAATTATCAAGAGCCTCATAAAACTATTTTTGGGGTGTTGAGAGGTTGTGTTCTAGGTGATCTCCTCTACTAAACTCCAAATAGATTTTACTTACTATATTTCTCACCTTTCGTTACATATAAACACTATTACTTCTCAACCATACACGATTCAACAACATTTCAAATACATACTTTTGAATTGAAGTCATCCATATTTTTGCAAGAATTCAATCAAAATATTCATGATGTCAATTTCTCATTGTACTACATTTAATCATTCAAAATAACATATCACAATACGCACCCATCACTCAACCCCATTATCACTATCACTACATGCAACGAAGTGCCAACGCTCGACTCGCCCACACCAATGATATGTTGGAAGCCATGATCTCACATGAGCACGGAATAGGCTCTTGACTTATCTTTTTTTATACTTGATTCCATGAGTATGAGCCTTTCCTCTTGCTCATTTTTCTTGTTCATTTATTCTTGTCTCTTGACCCTCAATATCTCCTCCTCAAGAGAAACTCACATGTTCTACTTGAGTCCATAAACAAGAGCCTTGCCTCTTGATATTTTCTTATTCATTTTTTTTCTCTTTGACCCTCAACCTGTCCTTATCAAGAGCAAGCCTATGCTCCTTAATCTTTGGCTTCTGATGCTCGATATTTTCCACACGCAACCTGTCCTCCTCAATCTCCTGGAGCTCATTCTACCTTCGGTGTCATTCATAGCTTCATGTTCGCAACTAGTCCTTATCTTTTCCAATCCCAACATCTACTCCTTTCCTCTACCTTCCCTTCTTTGTATTTCTCCCAACAAGCCTATATGATTGCACTACTAATCATGGAGTGGTATCTTCCACTTCAACGTTCTCATTTGCCTTTGAGAAGACAAAGGTATCGATGCAACATCGTCAGCCAACCTGGCCACAAAGGTATTTGGCGTCTTTTGCAAACTACAATGGCATGTAAATTATTTTATCAAACTATTAATCCAACTCCACATCAATATTTTGAATTGCATACATCAATCACATATCAACAATATTCAATTATAATTCATCCATAAAATTAGAAAATAAGATTAGACCTCTTAGGAATTTCGTTGATAACTTATGCGTCAGTAAGCACTCCGTCGACATAATCGACATCCTAGGCCAAAGGGGGCAGCTGGATTATCCAAAAGGTAACCACAAAGCCATAAACTTCTTCCCCGGTGGCCCACCCTCCTTTTTCTGGCAGATGATGAGATGACCCTTGGAGGCGCCCCGAGATTTAGTGGCGATCATGAGGACCGCGGTGGACATCCCGGGTGGTATGGAGGACCGGGTGTGGCAATAATAAACGATCGAAGTCTACGTCGGATGGCGATGACTGGGTGGTGAGGAAGTTTTATCATGGTGCTTGGGTTGCCGACACAATTTTTTAAATTTTAGGGTACATGCGAAAGGTGTTGCAAATTTCAAGCGGTTGCAGATTTATTTCGACATCAAATATAGGTAAGGCATTTGCTAAAGCTATTTTTATCCCATATACTTCAAATAGCAGTTTTTTTTATCGCAGTTGAATTTTATCTTTGGATGCTCTCAGCATGAAGAAACACAATTAGACATATCCTTTAATTCACTATGCTCCTTAAGTTTGGAGATCTCGCAAGAAATTAGGGTATTCAATTTGAAATTTTGCTCACAATTTTGACTTGGCCATCGACTGAGTGGGCCCCTTTTCGTAGTGCGTTGAATTTTTTGAAGTATAAATCTTTATATTTTGTAAATTCATGATTTTTATGTTTGGAGCTCTCGCAATCAATTAAGGTGTACAATCTAAGATTTTTCCTGTGATTTTTACTTCGCCATTGGCTCGATTGCTCACTTAGGCGAGTGCATGAATTTTTATATTATAAATCTCAAGCTTCATAGTGAAGGCGCTTTTTACACCAAACCTAGACTTATGTCCGTGTGTACCTTAGTTTCCCTTTTCAGCATTGTGTATCGGCTTCATAGACATTGCTTAGTTGGGTCCTAAGAAGAGACGAGAAGGGGCACTTTGCTACTTCTATGAGTGCAACTCGAGGCTGCGGAGTTAGTTCATCCAACATATGTGATGTTGTGCCCCGCTCTATCTTTCTGTTGCTAGTGTTGTGGATTTTCCTCTTTAATCCCTCATCCTTCAGTGGTAAAGCAAACCGCAAGTTGGTTCTCGAGCTTCCCTTCCAGTCCATGTCTCGGTATTCATGCTTCCACTCATATTACATTGATGAGATTTAGCAGATTTTGAATTGTATCCGCTCCCCTGTGCTAGACCTCAACTTTTTCAACAAGACCATCAAGATTTCCAGGTTCAACCCCTTCTTTCCGCTTGCTCTGAACTAGTGTAACACCACCATGACGAATGAATGATGATGTGGTCTCGTGGGTGCTTATTTTTGTGGTGAAAGTACCATGAAATATGAGTTGAGGAACTTCATGGAGTTCAACCTGTCATAGATGAAGGAGGGGAAGAAGACCAAAGTTAGGTCGACATCATGCGACACTAAACTCTTTCCGGTCGAATGAGTGTGTGTAGGAATCGCTTTGTGTCATGTGAATGCATTTTGATCAGTTCATCGACCATTTGCTGTTTTTCTTTCTGTGTGATAATTCTTTTAATTTAGGTTTGGGGATAGACTTGGAGGAGGGTACCTGACTCCAGAGATTCAATGTTGATGGAGGCGTTTGGTTGTTGGATTCTGGACGGTGAGTTTTTATTTTGATTTGGTGGATTTCTTAAGTTATGGATGTTGTGTGGATGCTATGGTTCATTCTTTGCATTGGAGCATGATGTGATGTGTCTCTTTATTTCTTGCAGGAAACAACTTGTATTAATCACTTAGCCGATCTATACTTAGAATTGCAAAGTTCGACAATACCATCTGAACTAGAACGTTCCAAACAGCGGTAAGTCCACTAGTCCTACCATAAATAGCTAGAGTATGACTAACGCGGTTTGTTTTCCTTCGAACATGAGTAATACAAGAATTTCGAGATGCCATGAGTAATCGAGTAAATAGCAAAAAACTATCACAATTGGGGCTAGGATTTTGAAAAACTACCACTTTTCAAAGTTTTGCTAAAACCTACGGAATCTTTGTAATACGTTTGCAAAAAACCCAAGTGACTGAGTTAGTTATTTTTAATCACAATTATGACAGCTTGGGCCCACTTGTCAGTTTTTTTTAAAAAAGAAAAAGCAATTAGACCCCTAGAAACAAAAACAAAAAGCAATCAAGTCCCTTGCGAGCCCCGGCCACGGGCACGGCGGCGCGGGCGAGCTCCGGCGCGGCCGCCCCGACCAGCGAGCCCCGGGCACGGAGGCGCGGCGGCGCGGACACGGCCGCCCCCGACAGCGAGCGGCCGCCCCGGGCACAGCGGCACGGCGGCGAGCTCCGGGCGCGGCCTCCCCGTCTCGGGCGCGGGCGAGCTCTTCTCTACTCCTCCGCGGCCTCCCCTCCCCTCCCTCTCCTCCGCGGCCATGCCGCCGTGACTGCCCGCTCCTAGGTCGCCGGATCCTCCATGAGGGCCGCCGCCCGCGCCCGAAGCCGCCGCTGTCCGCGCCTGGACCCGGCTGGGAAGCCACTGGCCGCTCCTGGAGCCGCCTGGGGATGCCGCTGACCACGACTGGAGCCGCCCTGCTAGCCGCTAGCCACGCCTGTAGCCGCCAGGGGCCGCCGCCTCCCACGCCCGGAGCCTCCCGGGGCCGCCCGCGTGCGCCCGGAGCCGCCTGGGGCCGCTGTCGCCCGAGCCCGCCTGGAGCCTCCCGAGGTCGTCGCCGCACGCTGCCGCACCCTCTCCTCGCCCTGCCTGCTGCGCTCATTGTCGTCGCGTGCCCACCGTGCCCGGAGCGCTCGCCCTCGCCATGCCCGTGGCCAGTGGCCGGCGGCTGTCTTTTTCTGGGTGGGGTGGGGGAGGGATCTTATTGTGTTTTGTTTTGTTATTGCAGGGGCTTATATGAAAATTTAAAACTGACTTGTGGGTCCGAGTTGTCATAAATAGGTTTGAAAATTCATTAGTGAGTCACTTGGGTTTTTTGCAAATACATTACAAAGATTCCGTAGGTTTTAGCAAAACTTTGAAAAGTGGTAGTTTTTCAAAACCCTAGCCCCAATTGTGGTAGTTTTTTGCTATTTACTGAGTAATCTAATCACACACACCAAAAAATGGTATCTTGATCTGATTATGCCCTTCTACTTGGCCTAGTCTATAGATTCAAGGTAGTCATACTCAATTTAAATGGGGAGACGTACTCCACAACAATGCAACCGATAAACGGATGTGAATTGGTGTAGCTCGAGCTACTTGTAGCTCTTTATTTTGAAAAAATTGAAAAAAATATTTGAAAGTTTCAAAAAAAATCAATTTTTTTTCTGTGGAAACTTATGTTTACTCTGCTCAAACGTGTAAAATTTCATTTCAAAATATTGTAATATGCAGTCTGCCTAAAAATAACAAAATTTCGGCCCAAGAACAAGAAAAAAAAGCCCATTTAAAATCAGGTATTTGTCTTTTTTATTCCCGTGGCGCATTAAAGCATAATGGTATGAAAATTGGTACAAATCTCCTATACATGCGATGTATATTCATAAAAAAATTAAATTTATTTTGAACTATTTTACTATTTTTTATGATTTTTCTAAAAAAAACGAGCTACAAGTAGCTCGAGCTACATTGGCATTTTTCGACGATAAACCTTCTTTTATGGATAATAGCTCCACTTCCAAGGTATCCGCACAGTTAAGTAAACACCTGCATGAAGAGAAGATTATGTCGCTCGTGTGATCCCGGAAGATCATGTCAGTTGCAACAGTTCCATTGTTTGAAAGAAACGAGTCGTATGTGTTAAAATGTACCCAACCCTCCTGTTAAGCATTCCACGATGTCGCCTTTGTCATGTACAATAAACTCCTTTGTTTTTAGAGTAAAGTGCAACATAGGTCCTCAAATTATTCCAAACGTGTCACGTAGGTCCTCGAACTATGAAAAGTGTCACTCAGGTCCTCGAAGATCATTCGGAGTGCAATAAGTGTGTGCATATGCGACACTCTGAAATAGTTGAAGGACCTATATGACACTTCTAAAATAGTTTGAGAACCTGGATAACACATACTCCCTCCGTCCCAAAAAGAATGTCATAGTTTTAGTTCAAAATTCTTTGAACTAAAACTATGACATTCTTTTTGGGACGGAGGGAGTATATAACACTTTGAGGATCTGAATAACGAGTTTCATAGTTCAAGGACGTATATGACACCTCTGAAATAGTTCAAGGATACACTTCACTCTTGTTTTTACAATTGATATCTCACACAACCATCATTTTTAATAGAATCAAGTTGTGGCTCATATTGTCTGTTGAGGAGACATTGCACATAGCTGGCTAGGAAACGTTTGGATACATCAATAGGTGGGGCCGGTTTGTAATGGATCATCTCATTTCGAGCAAACCATATTCGCCATAGAAGCATGCGCAAGTATAGACTCAGGTGATCAGCCATATCACTTATAAGATGCAGGAGCCATTCGGATTATGTGTTCTTACCTTCAAACACCAGCGGCAAAGGCCAGTTATTCTCCATGGCGCTCCATAGTGCAGTCGCATGAGGACATCGAGAAAGGGCATGGAAGGTGGTTTCCTTCTAAATTCCAAATATGGGGCAACGATCATCAGTTTCGAGATTTATTGCATTATTTTGTTCCTATGTGGATTGCACGTTATTAGGAGTACGACAAGCAAAACCACAAACTTCGGGGGTTCCAGACTATCGAAAAAGGTTTCCGCCCCGTTTGATAGATAAAGCCTTGATAAGCAGAGCACCCGATACAAACGGGCAAGGCCGGATACAATCCAAACCAAAGGAAAAAAACAAAAACAAAAAGAGAAAAAAAATGCCAACACCGGCAGATCGACGAAACAGAGATGACTCGCAACCGATGCGCCCATCGAAGAAGTACCACCACGCTCCTAGCACTCCGAAGCATCGAGTACCAAGGAACACATTCAAGAAGGAGGGCGACGCCGCCGCCGATGCTGCCCGGACGAATCCTAGGGCTTCTTCCGATACACGGAGGATAATGGGGGAGGGGTAACCCCGAAGCCCTTTAGGAAGGAGCAGTGGCGCCCAAATGCGTCACTACTTCGAGGTCGGTCAAGCCAACGGGGATATCTCCCGACCCCCAACTCCATCACCCGGATACTCGGAAGTGCTCCACCTAACGCCGCACCCACCAGCATGCGCCACCACGGCTTTGCCGCCATCTTTGTTGTCTCACTGCGGGCACCTACACGAGGTCGGGGAGAGGACGAGCAAGCACCGAACTCGAGGGTAGCAGCGTCGCAGCCGCGCGGGAGGGACAAACCACCACCGCCATCGACGCGGTCGCTGACCAGACGCAACAATAGGGACATACCGTCCGGGCCTAGACAGATCCACGAAGTTCATTGTCGCGCTGTAGCGAGCCGACCACTACTGTCGCCACCACCTAAGTCTGCACTGCCCCGCCTCACCTGACGGAATAGTCATCGCTGAGCAGTCGAGCCGGCCCGCCCTAACCCAAATGGGGCCGGCCTAGATCTAGGCCGAGGTGGGGGGGGGGCTCCTATTTTCTAATCGGACTGCCCCAAATGTGCTTTCAGGGGAAGAAGAATGAGAATGCTGATAAAGTTCATCAAAAGCCAATTTATACGGACTACGAAGTACTACGAGGAGAGAAATTTCGCTACGAATCCAAGTGTGTCCAGGAGCCGCCAAGAGACGGAAGTTCTCGATTCCAACACGAACACCCTATTACCGCCAAAGACCCAATCTGCGTCTCCGGCCGTTTGTCGGCGCAGGAGCCACCGCTTATATAAACCTAAGATCTCCCCTAATCTCAGACCATCTCTAAGCTAAAATCATCGCGCCGCGCAATTGCCACCGCATGGCCACCGCCACCGCCACGTCGTGCCGCTGCAGCAGCGTCGTGTTCGTGGGCAACATCCCGTACCAGGCGAGCGAGAAGGAGCTCCGGGACGCGTGCGAGGAGATCGGCCCCGTGGCGTCCCTCCGCGTCGCCGCCGACAAGGACACCGGCCGGCCCCGCGGCTTCGCCTTCTGCGAGTACCTCGACGACGAGACGGCCCGCAGCGCCTGCCGCAACCTGCACGGCCACCCCCTCCGCGGCCGCGCGCTCCGCGTCGGCATCGCGGCGCCGGGGCAGCAGCGGCACGCGCTCCGGCGCGACGGCGACGACCCGGACCTGCCCGTGGGCGTCGAGGACGCCACGCACGCCGCGTCCCTCGTGTCCGGAACGCCCAGCGCCGCCGTGACGAGGTACTTGGCGGGGCAGAGCCGGCGCCAGCTGCGCGAGCTCCTGGACGCCGTGGCGATGGAGGCCGCGGAGTGCGTGGAGCGGGCGAAGCGGGAGTTCAGGGGGCTCGCGACGCTGATCGAGCAGGCGGGGATACTTCTCGACATGGCCGTGACAGGTGACGGTAAGCGGCCCGGCGGCGTGCCGGAGTCCGGGCAGGGTGCGCCGCCGAAGCTGAGAAAGTTGGACGACGGTGCGTCCGTTCCTGCCGTTGTTGCCTGCCGCTGAAGGGCTCGACTTTTTCTTGTTCGTCGGGTCTCATCGGTAAGCATACTACTATAGTGTATATCAATGGCCTGGCTCCACCTATAGGCCAGCCGACGCATTGTTAGCGAAGGCCGGCAACAAAGCTCGGCAACACGTCGACAGCATCCCCATGCGACGTGCCTAGACTCTCAAGTTCTCAACTCCTTGCGGTTCGTATCACATTTACTCATCTAATTTTTTGCTGCACCGCATCTAAATTTGTGTTGTAGGAGTGGTGCTAATATAGTACTCCCTCCGATCCATAAAAAGTGTCGTCCACTTAGTATAAAATTTGTACTAACTTAGTACAAAATGTGTGACATTTTTTATGGATCGAAGGGAATAGAATCAAAATAATTACTAGAACAAAAAAGTATACTTAGTGGAACGAATATTAGCACATGTCAGACCGGACAACTTTCGTCCTTCAACCTAGTTATAAAATGTTATGTGTGCATCATATCAAGCCAAACTATTTTCTCATGGCTCTTTTTTCATCTTGTTCGCTCCTGCACTGACATTTCATTCAGCGGTTGGTGTGCCCTTTCACCGTGAGGGGACATCACACCGTTGCTTAGGATACAGCATGGACTAAGGGCGTGTTTGGTTACCAGCATTAGGTTCAACAAGGTCTGCGCGAAAAAATAATGGCATATTTGGTTGCATGAATTGCATCTGCTTCTTGGGTTCGTACGGAACTTAAAGCACCCTTGGGCCTATCCACGAAGAAACGGTTGAATCAGCCGTTTTTGGCTAGCCATGCTCGCTCGAGCCATGTGTGCATCTTCGCTGCAAACCTCGGGGGGCACAGGAGACGGATGGGCTCATAACTTCCCTCCCTCTCTCATGTCACTGCTCACTCCCCCCATTCACATCGCGCTCTCTCACGCTCCTCATTGCCCCTTGGTGCTCTCCCCGATGGCACGCCCACCATCGCGCCACCCCTAACCCCCATCATCACCGGCAGCAACGCCATCCAAGACCGGTGGGTGGTCGGCCTCGCGAACAACGGCATTAACCCTTATGGCGGCCCTCGAAGCGATGTCACCCTTCTACACCAGGACCCCTCATCGAGATAATGCGATGTCGGCCGCTCCGGCTCCACCTCTATATCCGTACCTGGTGGTGGCATCGAAGAGAACAACGGGTGCGTCGCCGGAGGGGACAAAGGGTGCGCCACCAAAGGGGACATTGGGTGCACCGTTGTTCGAACCCCCATTGACTAGAGGAGGGTATTTTACCCCCATTCAAGGGTTTTCTTCGGGGAGTGGGCAGGGCCATGGACGATGGCGCCCTCTTCCTCTACCTCCCGCGTCACTAGGAGCATCGGCGATGGCCCTGGGCATTGTCGGCTCATCCTCTTCGGGCGACCCCTCATTTCCGCCAGGGTCTTCTCATTGGTCGGCGTACACTCCAACGGCGCTGGCTCTGGTAAGTTCTGTTGTTTCCCCTTTGCTCGTAGATGTAGATTTGGGTTTGCGATGTACTAGGCATGTATTGGATTGGATTCGATTTGGGGGTGGTTGCTGTCATCTAGATTATTTAGAAAACCTAGAATAAAGCTTATTTTCAGAAAGTGTTTTCAAATAATATATTTGATATCATATCCTATTTCTAAATAGTTACAATTCACTACATATTTTTTCTATGCATGCAACGATACCATATAAGCAAGGCATGCAAGTAAAGTAATACAATGAATTTTTGTGTATTACTATATGCATGCAACCCTTCACATCATCAACTCATGCATGATAGTTACAAGTTATTGTTTCACTAGATTTTTCATTAATATAAAATTCACTACCTATTTTTTCTATCCATGAACCATGCCAGATAAGCAATGCATGCATGTAAAGTAATAGAATGCATGTTCATTAGATTTTGTATTGATAGTATATGTGTTGGGTTTCCTCCTATTTAGAGACATTATAACTGGGCATCTTTCGAGCCCTCTCAGGCCACTTGTGTTCCCTATTGTTGTTTCTTAATGAAACATTGGGATTCCATACCTCACACGGGCTTAGCGTCAGTGCTAGCCTGCTGAACACATACACTGTCTGGAGACAGCCAGGCCAGAGCTGCCTAGCAGCACTTCCTCGCGCTTCGAACGCGGCTAGAGAATTTGCAAGCTTATTACAACCCGTGGGGCAAAACCAAAGCTACAACTATTGAAGTTTTGTCAAGCAAACATCTTGATTTCCCTGAATAGGATGCCTTCCGAAGCTAGGTCGTAGTCACCTCTCTGTAACGCCTGGACCAGATTTCTACAGTCTGATTCCAGTTGCACAATCATCATTCCCCACTTTGCGGCTGCACTTAAGCTTCGAGGCTAGCTGTAGCTTCAGCTTGGAGAGCACTGCTCACATGTTGTAGCACTCCTGCCCCAGAGCCCACGACATGTCCCTCGAGGTCTCTCGAATAGAAAAGCCCCATCCTCCCTTGTATTGATTTGCTAGGCCCCATCTATATTAATCTTGAGGCAATCACCTGTAGGGCATTCCCAGGTCTGGGTTCGCTATTCCTCTCACTGCCCCCCTCACATTCTTGCACAATAGTAGGGATTCAAATACCCAAAACCTAGCGTTGCCTTCAAGTTCCTCCACGGGCCCTGCCCTTTCCCCCTTGTTTATTTTATTTCTTCTACACCACCTCCTCCACAGCATGCACGTCACTGTGAGACATTTGTCTTCAGGGAGCTTAAGGATTCTTAGTACCACCTCCTGGGCATTTGAACCGGACAATAGTCTGCTCCGAATTTCCTCTATTTGCATACATCGCCACACTTTTTTAACTTCCTTATACTTTAGAAATAGGTGAGCTCCATCCTCATCTAGACTCCGGCAACACAAGCATAATGTATCACAATCAGTTCCTCTTCGCTTCAGTACTAGACGTAGGGGTAAGCTGTTATGTGCAAGCCGCCACAGGAACTGTTGTATTTTTGGTTGGCACGGCATGGCCCAGATCCTCCTCCAAGGGAAGATTTCGGGAGAAGATTGTGCTGAAGAGTTTGGTAGTCCTTCGTCCATGTGCTTGACGTATACCTTATAGGAAGATTTGATTGTAAACTTGCCTTTGTTTTCATAGAACCATGCATGAAAATCACTATAGTCCTCATTGATGGGAGTGGCCAGCATTACTGTGGCATCATCCTCACAAAAAATACTCCTAATAAGGGCTTCATCCCACTGCCCATCCTCCGGGTTTTTGAACTCACAGACTAGAGTCAGAAGACATCGTCCACGGGGTGTGGTTGGTAGCCTGGAGCTTTCTCTGTTTAGCCATGAGTCCTTCCATATACTCACATCAGTACCATCTCCAATTCGATATATCAGGCCCTTCTTGAGCAGCTCAATTCCCTTTAGAATGTTGCGCCAAGTGTATGAAATTCCATTTGCGGGCTCTGCATTCAATATCGATGTAGTTGGGAAGTAGCGCGCCTTCATCACCCTGGCGCATAAAGAGTCAGGCGTGGTAAGTATCCTCCATGCTTGCCTCGCCAACATTGCCAGGTTAAACCGTAGAAGTCCCGAAACCCCAATCCTCCCTGCTTGTTCGGTTTTTTTCAATGTTTCCCAGCTCAGCATATGCATAATATTCAATTTATCTTGATTGTCCCACCTAAATCGACATATCATCATCCCCATCTCATCACACATGGTTTTTGTGATCTCGAAACAAGGCATGGAAAATGTCGAAATGGCTTGTGCACAAGCTTTAATATGTACATCTTTACCCATCTTAGACAACAGTCTTTCGACCCAACCCTGGATTCTTTGCCAATATTATCCTTCAAGTACTCAAAAGTT
Organism: Bromus sterilis; assembly: GCA_950022295.1. Classification (NCBI taxonomy): domain Eukaryota; kingdom Viridiplantae; phylum Streptophyta; class Magnoliopsida; order Poales; family Poaceae; genus Bromus; species Bromus sterilis. The sequence goes on from OX465598.1 coordinate 39,066,949, forward strand.
TTATTTTTTGCTTGTCCCGCATAAACCAGCAACCCTAGGTACCGTTATGATCGGGCCTCCTTGCTGATATGGGGTTCTCTAAGCACCTCTTATTTTTCCTATGGACTCGTATTTTTACTGAACATGACCGCCGACTTGTTATAGTTAACAACCTGTCAGGAGCACACCTCATAAATCTGTAGTATATTTTGCAGATACCCGTCACTTTCGCACATGGCTTTGATCACTACCAATGAGTTGTCTGCAAACAGCAAATGGTTGAAACTCGGGGCATCATTCCCTATGAAAATTCCTTTGAGGTTACCGTCCACCTCGGCCTTGTTGACGAGAGAGGAGTATCCTTCCGCGCACAACAAAAAGAGATAAGGTGACAGGGAATCAGCTATTCGTAGTCCTCTTTGTGTCAGCAACACTTCCGTACATTCCCCATTAACTTTAAACCGGTAGGCCACGGTGGAGATGCACAACATGATCTTGATGATCCAAACTTCACTGAAACCCAATCGTCGCATCATATTTTCCAAGAAGCTCCACTCCACACGATCATAAGCTTTGCTCATGTCCAGTTTAACTGCTGCATATCCCTCTTTACCTCTCCTTTTGTTCTGCATGAAATGAGTGCATTCATATGTGAGGAGGATGTTACAGTTATCAACCTCCCCGGCACAAAGGCACTCTGATTTGGGGCTATGATGTCAGGGAGAATTTGGTTCTATCTATTTGCGAGAACCTTGGACACTAGTTTATACACCACGTTGCACAAACTAATGGGTCGGAGATCCATCATAAATTCCGGGGATTTAACCTTTGGGATCAGCATAACACATGTGTCATTCCACCCTTCTGGCTTTGGCCCGCCATTCAAAACCTACATCACCTCGGTCGTCACCTTCTCACCAGCGATATCCCAAAACTTTTTCTAGAATATAGATGGCATTCAATCCGGACCTGTGGCTTTAAGGTCCCCAATAATCCGAGTCTCTGAAGTACATCAGCCACCTCTTTCTCCACAAAAGTCTTGACCAGCATTTCGTTCATTTCGCATGTGACTTGAGGCCCAATCTGGTCCAGCAATTTTTACATCCCCGTAACTGCATGTGAAGTGAAAAGGTTTGAAAAATAGTTAGTGACCACTGCTTTCATGGCCCCCCTCTCCTCCGTAACATCGCCATTCTCCTTCCTCGATCTTTTGATATGGTTCTTTTTCCTCCTTGTTGACGTCGACGCATGAAAGAATCTGGTGTTTCTATCTCCCTCTTTCATCCAATGTACATGAGCTCGCTGACGCCAGTAGGTACCCCTTTGTTCTTCCAACCTTTCTAGTTTGAACTTCGGCACCTTCCTCACCATATCATCACTAATACTTCCCCAGCGACACTTCTCCAAGTCTTTTTTAGATTTACTAATCCTCTTCTCCAAGTCCCCCAGCACAATTTTGCTCCAGTCAATAAGCTCGCCCATAACACCCCTAACCGCTCATGCCACATCCTTTCCTTCCACAACAGACCCCATCTCCCAAGCATTTTGTATCACCTCCCTACACCCCTCTTCCTCCAGCCAATTGGCCTCAAATCATGGGATCTAACCCGTAGCATCCCCCCTCTCCTAAGTGTTGCACTACCAGTCGTGTCTACAATAAAAGGTCGGTGGTTCACATGATGCGGCTCCCCATTAATCACCTTGTACGTACCGAGAACCTGTTGCACCAAGTTTGCATCGCCACTGCTCTATCCGGTCTCTCTTTAATATAGTCCGCAGCCTTGTGATTATTGTTTCTCATGTGAAAGCATCTCCAGTAAAGTCGAGGTCCTTCATCTCACATACTTCCAAAGTTGTCTTGAATCTGTCCATACAAATCTGCGCTTTGGGAGTTCCCCCTTCCTTCTCCCACCCATACAAAATCTCGTTAAAATCCCCCATGCATAACCAAGGTTTGTTGTTCTGGTTCTTTAGATTTCTCAACAGTATCCGGGTTTTCTTTTTTATCAGTCTTCGACTCTCCATGCACTCCAGTAAACCTCCATACAAAACTATGTGCCTCGGTGATCTCCGTATCAATGTGGTGTTTAGATATAAAACCTACAAGTCTCAAGTCGGGCCTCCGCGTAGCGGAGTCTGAAGTTAGCCTTTAGCTTGATACATGAATTTGGATCAACTTTGACAACGGCTCTCCGGTAATGATCCATAAGACTCGTGGAGATGGCGGCCAAAGGTGTTTGATCACACGAAGGGATGGACAACGCTAGCACAATGCAATGAAGGACGAAAAGCTCGGCGTTGGTAGCTCTTCCTCATTCGGAGGTCATTCTTCCGATGTATTTCTACTGATGTTGTTTATCTATTGTATGATAACGTTTTATGTTTGGAAAAATAATTTTGGGAATGCTCTTCTAGTTCTTTGTATGATTGGTATGATGAGCATGTCCCGCAACTCTGAAAGAGCTACTACATTTTTATTTTCTTAAGTATGTTGGATGTAGTTTGTAATAGACCTCTACAAGTTTCGTTGATAAAATTAGCGAGAAATCCCTTGCATAAAAAACTAGGCATACCATGAAACGGTTAAGAAATCAAACGAAAGAAAGTTCAAACATAGTTACACATCAAAATAAAAAACGGACACCGATACAATGTGAACTTCACTCCATGGAACCATCATGCAACAAGTCCAACATTAGAATGATCAAGGAACGCCACACCACATGCCCAAGGTGGCGGAGTGACCGATGGATCATACCCCTTGGATTAGTGGTTCAACTTACCTCGTGCAAAGGAACTAACGAGTGAACATAAGTTTCATGGTGGAAAAACAAAATATTATATAATAAATGATTAAATTGACACATTGGCTAAAGAAAAATCTACATAGGGAAAACCCCATGAAATTAGGGCGAAATAAAATAAGATAAAATGGAAGAACAGTATATCAATCAAGTTAGGGTTTCGATAGTAATAGATCCCTTTATGCTTAAAGCAGTGGGCATTGTGTCACGTGATGGAGGAAATTGTGTGCATACAAAGCTACAGGTACAAGCAACTTGTAGTAAATTAATGATCGATTCACCTGGGCAATGGGCTATGAGGTGATTCATGTGTACCACGTATTCAACCTATAATAACCAAAACCCAACATCATCATCACCATGTTGAGCATTTGTGGTTGACATGTTGGGTGATGATGTTTTTCATCCTACTTTGAACTCCCATCGAACTTGATATAACTTCAAAAGCGAAGAAACCCGCATTTCCATGGAGTGTTGTTGGTTTGTATATCGCTTTGAACATGGTTAGAAAATCAATGAGAGAATCTAAAGATGCGGAATGTCGTGATCTAGGTCAAACAATGATGGTTACTTTCCTGATGCCTACTATGCCCTCATACACATTATTTTCATCCTTTTCATCATACTATTGACTTCCACATATTTCTTGCACGAAAAGTCTAAACACTATGGTATTTTCAATGTGTAGGTAAAGGATATTATGCGGCTGGCTGGTTACTTCGGACATGGATCGAAAAGTATTTATATTGCATGGCCAAAGTTGTTGGGTATTCACTTGCATTTACATTGTTTGCAACTTTCTGAATACAAAATCATGCACGGAAGATTTTTCTGCATGTGCTCATGTTCCTATCCCATGTGAGAGGATGGTATCACAACAATCATAGTCATATGGCTACTGGACCATCAAACATGGTAGACGATGAATGAACGCACCAAAGGTATTTATCTATCACCAAGAATCAAGTTTCCTTTTTGATAGCCCAAGGTAGTTTCTTTACAGAAGGCCGACTCTGGTGGGTGGAAATAGAATTGGGATATATTTAAGATTGGCTCTTCAAATTAGAAGTGTATCTTGGGTTGAATATAGGAAGATCCTCAAGGATTTAGATGTTGTGTGTGTTCCAAATAGTGACCATCAATCTCTAAATCGTCTCCCTTGCGCCAGCAAAACGTCGAATAATTGTATCCAAATAAACATGGATGCAACGGTGACAGGAGAGGGGGAGGTGTTGTCTAGAGACTGGAGTGTCAAGTTTATGGGTGCATGGACCAAAGTATTTTATGGATGACGAGGTGAGAAACTTAAGTGTGGCCACGAGCACGTTAGAGCATCTTCAAAGGCGTCTATCAAATGTCCGCAGACACGTTCGGATGTGTTTGCGGACATCCATTCATGCAGACGCCATCCAACACTATCCAACAAATATTCACCTTCTTCATTTTATTCTCTGCTTCGAATATTAAAAGTAACTAAAGGTAAATATCACAATGCATCTATAATTCAAAGATAGATAATTCAATGCATCAATAAAATAAATATAAATATTATAACCCAAACATAAAGTTTTGAAATAAAATATTAAATTCAATTTATTTAGATATATGCTCTAATTGTCCACATCAAATGTGCATAAATGCTCCACCAGATCATTCTGAAGTTGTGTATAAGTTCTCGATTGAAATATTGAAAATCCAGAACTTGGTGAATTGTCTGAACCTACATAATCATGGTGTGCATGATCACAAAAGTTTTCATTACCTCCCACGATGTCTATGGATATCATTATTTAGTAGGTCCATGAAAAACTGCAAAACAGGATTGGAGCACTCCAAATTCCCTCTCTACATCCTTTCTAGCACCTTCTTATCTTGCGGCAAAATGAGATATTTTGTTACCTAGTGAATGGAAGATGATCTTGAAATACGTCACCCACTAAGGATAGATAGCATCATAAAGACATTACCCCATGTTGTATTCATGTCCATTCATGGTATAATACTTGCAGCACATTGATGTTATTGTGAGACTTTGGCATGCCAAATAAAGAGTATCAAACCCAAATGTCTTGTGAAGAAACACCTTCAAAAATAACGATGGCTTGTTTATGTTGGACCTGATATTGCCTTTGTTGAGCATATGGGTAGTTCTTTGATTTTCCACTGCATGTAATCTAGGGATCCGAGAATACCTGGAAACCCTCTTGCTTCTCCCATTTCCATGAGACTTTTTGTGTGTTATGAATTTGGTTCGCTCATGTCCAAACACCTTGACAACTACAACAACACATTTGACCGTTGTCTTCCAGACATGTGTTCTCAAACATTCAGAGTTGCTCATCCCACTCGCATGCGGTTACGCCATACGCAAGCATCTTCATAGGCTCATATCAATCATGCACTTTTAGATACCAGAGAACCCAATGCAGCCAACGACATCCTTTTTGGGCATGAAGTAATCATCATCGGCCCTGGCACATTCATTTATGCACAAGAACAATGGTTGTTGCATCCGATATCGACTTCGGAAATAGATCAACATGCTCCCATGCCTGATGCTGATTCAACACTCGATGTTGGTGTTGAACCCTTGAAGTTCCGAACATGCTCCTCATCATGATTTGTTTCTTAATGAATCGCTACCGTCATTGTCTTCCTTCCTCATTTTCATCATCATCCGACAAAGGTGAATCAATGAACTCAACATAGAAGTACTCATGGCCTGAACGCACCGTGTTTGCTTCAAAGTCAACAACAAAGAAATGTCAAAAATGCACTATGACATTTCACAGAATACTTGATGGAGAGGCAAAGTTCCGACAAGGCCTAGGTGACATCGTGGGTACTCCAAGAATGGAGATAGAAAGCAAAGGAGGAGTGAACGATTGTGAAAATACACGAGCTCCTAGTAGGATTTTTATGGGTCTAGACCCTCTAATTTGGGTCTGGACAAGGGAGTTCAGACATCCGGACCGGTCCGGCCCAATATGAGTGTCCGCGTTAAACGCCTAAAAGTGTCCGAAAACAGACATATAGGGGAAATGGACAACCCCTTTGAAGATGCCTAAAGAATAATCTGAAAGTGGAGGACTCGGTCATCATTTTGTTTTACTCAGCATTTTGATATGTTTAATATAAGACTGATCAGGTTTTTTAGTTGATTCTGATCAATATAGATCAGCTTAATGCAGTCTTCCATGTTCAGATTTTTTTGAAGTACACGGTCAATACTTTAAAAGCTCCATGGCGTGTGATTTGCTTGGCTTAATGTAAGTGAACTCATTTTTCTGTTTACCCATCTGCAACACGGGTTTAGACTTTAAACTCTACATTTTCTCCTCAGGCAAAGGCCGCCAACGGAACATGTCTCTCGCCCCTCGGCCTGCCTGGTCAAGCAAAAATTCGTATGAATTTCAGGCTACATTCAGATTCAGGCACCACTTCTTGTAAGGCACAGAGCTCATGGTAGCAACCAAACAGGGGTACTATAAAAAGTGCTCTGCGTTTCTAAGCCCCTCACACAAAAAGAGCACGAATGTTTGTTCAACCATTGACCGGTCCTGCAAATCCTTTCAGAAACTATCTGTATTATGAAGTGACAATCTACTAAACAGGTTGTAATGGCAGGTTCACCTCCTAGAACCGCTCGAGCGTCAGGGTGTCAGCTAGATGCTCATTTGTGTGGTTAACTGGCACGACAGGTGCAGGCAGGCTTACACTCTCGCTGCGCAGCATCAGAAGCACATCCGACATGGTAGGCCGGTGCATCGGACGGTCTTGAATGCACAGCAGCGCCACATGAATGCATCTGATGATCTGAGACGTTTGTTGGTCATTGCACGGCGAGGATACATCAAGAAGCTCGTGGGGCTTTCCTTCTTTCCATAGATCCCAGGCCTGAAAGAACTCTCATCATTATTCATCTATGAAAATGAATATAAACCCTTGAAGTGGGGGAATTTGGTCAATCACACTGCAAAGATGTATAAACTGGAAAGTAGAACCCAATATGAGGATGACCGATGGTGTGTACATCAACTTCTCGCCATAAACTTACTGATTTGCACATGAATCTCTGCAGCCAATAATTTTACACCTTGCTCTAGTTTATTTATTTTCAGTAGAATTTAGTGACACAGTTTCCAAAACCCAAGAATGAAGATAAGAATCCTAAACAGCAACAAGAATGCTTTTACTCTACAAACTTATGATGAGATATATATTTAGCAAAGGGTAAAAGTTTGTACTCACACGCGTCGGTAGATCCATCATTTCTCCTTTGGGTAAGAAGGAAAGACACTTCTTTCGACTTATGATCTCAAGAATCATGACACCGAAGCTATACACATCAGACTTCACTGAGAATTTCCCAGACCTTATATATTCAGGATCCATATAACCACTGCAAGATTAAAATGGAATTGACATATTAGCATAGACAAACAAAGGGTACAAAGGAGCTTCACATCGTAGAAGGCTGGTTTATTTGGTGAAATATTACCTTGTGCCTTTAACAGTGTCCGAAGTCTCCTCAGTCCCACTAGAACGTAATATCCTGGCCATTCCAAAATCAGAAATCTTAGGTTTCATTTCACAATCTAACAATATATTATTGGCTTTCAAATCCATGTGGACAACACATTGGTGAGAGAGCTCATGCAAGTAAACAAGACCCTGAGCTATGCCTTCAATTATACGCAGGCGCTTAGACCAATTAAGTGAATCTCCCGTCTTTGTATCTGAAAATGGGCAAACAGAATGACACTTTCATACTTGTAACGAAAATTTTCTTTCAAAGCTCAACAGAAGATTTAAAATTGAAGTCTCAGTGAATACAGCTGTAGAGAAAAGAGGCCAAGCTCTTGTTTGGCATGTACTCGTAAACGAGAATCATCTCTTCCTGCTGAATTTCAAATCCCAGAAAGTCCTTTTCTCTTTGAATGCAAAGACCAAGTAGCCTAATTACATTTCTATGTTGAAGATTTGCAAGTGTTTCAATCTCAGCAGTGAATTCTGCTGAACCTTGAGTTGATGATGCTGCAAATCTTTTCACTGCAATCTCAAGCCCGCTAGGTAGTTTTCCCTGAAACCTCAATACAAGGTTCAAAGAATAAATATTAACTTTTTCTGGGGTGGACAGAGAAAGGCAAATGTATCTAAACTCTCTCTTCACTAAGCAGAGCATATCTGAAGACTTTTCTAAAGGGATCTCAAGACTCATATACTTGTACGTAGAATAGGAAAGCAAAACTGGATATAGTCATAGTACATAATTTATTAAAAATCCAAATCGGAAACCAAAACTAAATCTAATCTTAGTACATAATCAAATATAATTTATCCAGATTAAGGCTCACAATAAAAAATGACGTCACTGTGGAATAAAAGGCACGTTCAGTTCTATTTGATTACCTTGAATCATTTTGTTGAGGGTAGTAGCTTAATAGTATGTGTGTTATACTTGAAATAGCTACCAAAGAAATAACTGTAGAATATTGAAGGCTGTTTCATAAATAACATAAAAGAAAAAATACCTTGTAAACATAGCCAAAGGCACCGCATCCAACCACATTATCCCATTTGAAATTTTCTGTATACTTTTCGACCTGAGAAAGTTTAAACAGCAATAATCTTGAACGGCTTGCAGCACAGAACAGTTTTACAAGTATGTCCTTGCCCACAGCAAGTCGTTTAACCTTGCTATTTTGTGATCCAAAGAAAATATTGCTTCCTGTAATTAATTATGAGTTACAGTACATATCAGAAAGTATTTAGAAGAAAATACGTGCTAGTTTGTAAATAGTACTACCTCTGTTCACTAACGTAAGATGTTTTGGCAATTTACATTGAACTGCCAAAACTTCTTATATTATTGAACAGAGGGAGTAATATTTTATTGAAAACATAAAATAGCTGGATCTGTATTTTATAGTTCGCACATAAGAGTTACAGCCAATGGCTCGCTGCAAAAAATAATACACTTGGCACGGGGTCCAGGTGAAATTTCAGAGTAAACTACCCCTATAATTTTTGAGGAAACTATTGCAGTTCATTTTATTTCCTAAAAGGAACTATTGCAAAACCATAAACTTTCCCAATTGTAAACTAATCAGTCTTCTGCAAAGGCATTTCAAGAGATTTAGTTACCCAAGACTGACACAGACACGTTATATCAGGGTCATTCCCCTGTACTATTCTCTTGGATCTTACGACCTCCTTAATTGATGTGCCTAGCTCAAATGCTCCTTACAACTACAAATGGCGAGACTACCTTTCCGTATATACACTTTTCTATGACCTACAGGGAAATATAGAAGCATAATATAAGAAAAAAAACAAAAAATACAAATTGGATGGTGTTCAAACTAAGACGACCTGATACTTAGTTAACATGAGCTATGATTTGTTTGGAGTGGAGTAGAGGGAATAGACATGAACAAGTACAAACTTCATTTAAAATAATAAATAAATAATAAAAGCATGTGTTTCCATTTATTACCTACATAACCAATATTATTTTGAGTAGAGCCCTCCTCTACTCACATTTTCTCAAAAGCAAAGCAAATTAACGGAGCAAACTAAAAAAGGCAGGATTATGTGGTGCAATAATATAGAATGTTTGTTTGGAGAAGGCCTATATGATGTAACTAACTAATAGAATTACGTGTTCATTGTTCTTTATTACCTGTCAAACTCCTGTTTACTCCCTGAAGTCTTGATTCAACTGTCTCAGCTGTGGCTTCAATCCTGAAAATTGTAACCAGGTGCGTCAAGTAAAAAAGGTAAGCTTTCTGGGTATAAACATTCAAGTGTTTTGGCGATTAACAAAATAGAAAGAATGCAATTAATAGGGCTTACATGATATTCTACAGGAGAAACTACTGATGTAGATAGTAAATATGAAAGAAAGACTAGCTTACTGGTTTGGATCAGTTGCATCTGAAATTCACAGTAGTGAAGTATTCATTGTATGGAAAGGTCTCATAAAAAAAACAGTTACCAGCTGGCCATATTTCTATTTGACCAAATATTAGTCTCGGTTGAGATAATAATTTCGAGAAGATGTACATTAAGTAGCTAAATACCTTTTTGTTAAAGAAACATCTTTGTACTTTGAATGAATAATGAAGAATGGACTAGTTTTTATTTTGGCAACACTTTGACTTCAGCAAGCCTAGTGACCTGCACAATATGCATTGCGATGAATCGGTTTGATTTATCTCGACGGTTGTTTGCTGAGATTTCAGTGCAGATGCATGGACACATGGATGAGTATTCTGTGCTATCTGGAAATATAGTATTAGCTTTTGATTTATGCTGTACCTAGGTGAAGTTGCATGGCCTGAATAATCTTGTATCTGCACCGCCTCTGCATATTCCTAGGAGAGAACACAGATGAACAGAAATAAGGTCACATAACATTAGTGCATCTCCAGCACTACAGTTGCATTTCCATCGTTTTAAGAAACATGTTATAACAGTGAGAATGAACCACCGCCTGAAACTTGTGTTTACTCTGTTGTAACAGCGTAACATCCAGAACAAGGAGGGGCACATCATTACATTACATTATATATGTTTACTCTGTATTGGATACTCTTTTGCTAAGAACAGTGAGTAGTAACAGAAGCAGATCTGATGGTGAGATCTCTTTTGCGGTTGCGTTACCATGGTCATGATAGCACTATCAATAGTATCAGATGTCATGATATTTTCTATTAGACCAGTTTTTCAGTAATGATTACACCTGTTTATATACTAAAGATCATCCATCTAAAATTAGCACCAAAACATTTTTACTTGGACCTATTGGAACCAGTGATTCTCTCTCTCTGGCAGATAATATTAACGAAGTGATAGATGCAATATGAGTACAAGTCCAATTTAGAAATATAATAAAATTCAAAATTTAGGAATATATGTGTGTGATTATTACCTCTGTAAGTGAAGGTTGCCCTCTGCTCAAGTGCAGCACCAAGGTGCGGGAAGTATCTACATGGCTCACGAGGGGGAAAATCTGGAGGTAGAAGGCGATATCATTCTCCACCTCACGTAACCGGCAAGCCTGATTACCTCCGGTAAAGCAGTGATGCATGAAGCTGCTGTCCTGGCAGGTTGTGATGAGCATAAACGCTCGCCGAAGCGTCTCCTCCAGCTGCTCCACTGGGCTCCTCGTACCCCGGTGTTGCATCAGCTGTGTCTCATGAAGCTCCTGCAGCAGGTCACCGATCATCTTGACACGCCGCGCGAGCTTTTGGCAGGTCTCCTTGTTCCTCCGGACCGTCTGTACTGCCTCCACAATCATCTTGATCAGCCCATACGCATCTATCCCTGCTAGTTGCGCGACGCTGGCCACTTGACCCACACCATTCCATGTTGTCATCTCCTCCGAGGGAACTGCAAAGAACAACACCTCCTGAGAATAAGAACCCAATGGAAGAACTTGGTGAAAGTATGTGAGTATGAGAAGGATTTTGTGGAAAAGTGCAGCATCTTATATATTATATGATTTCTAAGGGGAACATCTGGGTTAGATCTCCCTAGGAAACTTCCAATGATGTGACAGCCACAAGGAAGTGTGTTGATTCAGAGAAAGGGTGACCACTTGGGAACAAAAAGAGACGTGATCTCTGAAATTTGCAGGAAGTTTCTTCTGACCTTTTCATCTTCTTCATTGTTAATATGGCAGTGGGACTTTGCCACGAAAATTTCCAAGATGGGCCGCTGATAAGTAGGAATTCAAACTAGAAGATGGGGGCATTGCACAATTGCAGTTATAGGCACTGGATTTCATCAGAATACTGCCCTGTCAAGGCACCATCGATCGCCAGATGACTAAGCAACCGATAAAGAACGGAATAGCCATCGCCGCCGCCCGCCGGGTTATAACTGAACTCCTTCGGTGGGTATGGCATTTCTACAAACATCCTCCGGTCCACTGCAGCATTTCCACAGACGCCTTGCGGGCGTGGAGTTTCTACTGAACAGCGAGCCGCCTCTGCCGCAGTTCCCAAGTGGGGAAGATAGGGCGCGCCTCGCGTGCTGGTTAGGCCTCTAGGCTCTAGGTCTAGGAGAAAGCTTCGAGTCGGACTTGGCGAAGCACCAGCGAGTGATTTTTTTGAGAGGGTCATGGCTGGATGCCTGGATCGCGTATTCGCGTGCGGTGGAGAAGGAGGAAGCCTGCCGTGTGGGCTCGCGGGTACTGCAAACACGAGCAAAGCCCATGAAGTTCACGTCCATATCTCATGATTAGATGCATCCGGCCCAATCTGTTTATAAAAGCGTGTGTATACGAAATCGCTAATCTTACATCTTACATTCTTTGGCGTTCTATTGTTGAGGGAAGGGACGTGTTGAAGGTTGGCTTGATCAAGCGTATTGGGAACGGGAGAGACACAAAAATTTGGGAGGATAATTGGCTGCCGAGAGAGGCTAATATGCGCCCTATAGTCTGCCTGGGTGCCAACCCTCCGGTGATGGTACATGAAATAATGGATGTGCCTAATGCTGGCTGGAATCCTGAACTTCTACAACAACTTTTCTTGCCAGTGGACCGGAAGATCATTATGGGGATTCCTTTAAGTGCGAGGAATGTACAAGACAAGTGGGAATGGGGCCATGACAAGAGGGGGAATTTTTCCGTGAAATCAGCATACAACATGTTGGTCCGAACAAAGTTGAGGCGTGAGGATTGGCTAGAAGGGCGTACTGCTCAGTCTGATTCAGTTGCAGCTGAACAATCATGGAAGAGACTATGGAACTGCAAGGTACCTAGGAAAGTGCATCATTTTCTATGGCGCCTGGCCAAACAGTCTATCCCTACCGAGGATGTTCGGAAGAAGCGGAAAATGGCGGCTACGGATAATTGTCATGTGTGCGGCCGTACAGATTCGTGGAGACACAGTCTTCTAGAGTGCAATTTAGCCAGGGCGGTTTGGGCACTGGTGGATGGAGAGATTGTGGATCATATCATGCAGGTTAGAGAACCAAGTGCAAAATCGTGGCTTGGAGAAATTATTGAAGCAATGAGCCAAAGGGAAGCCACTGAGGTCTTTGTGACCATGTGGGCAATCTGGCATGTAAAGAGGAAACTTACCCACGAAGACATACACCAAAGTCCTTTATCAACCCATGCGTTTGTCCAGAATTTCCTGAAGGAGCTAGAATTTTCGCCTATACAGGGTGTACGTGCAGGAGGCACTCGAGCTAGCAGTGCGTCGGGAAGCTCCGGGAGGATGGCAAGGAGGAGATGGTGCCCGCCCATCCAGGGTGTGATGCACATTAGGGTGGACGGTGGTCTTTCTCGCGATGGTGAAGTTGGAGTCGTGGCTGCGGTCTGTCGTGACCACGAGGGTAATTTCAGGGGGTCCTCGGCGGTGGTGTACCCGGGGATTACTGACCAGAGCTGTTTGGACATGTTAGCATGTCGTGAAGCCCAGGTTTTGGCTCAGGATTTGGGGTATCCCAAGATCCTAGTCTCTGGAGATGCCAAAAGTGTGATGTGTGAAATCCGAGATGCGGCGGGTGGAAAACATGGGATGATCACCGCGGAGATTTTGGCAAACAAGAGTTTATTTTCCAAGTGTAATTTCGTTTTTGAAGGGAGAAGCTATAATCCCGATGCTCATTATCTAGTTAAATTTGCTTCTAGTTTAGGGCAGGGTAGGCACTTATGGATCTTGAATCCTTACGATCCAGTCTGTATTCCGATGACTTTGAGTTTGAATGAATAAAGGAGTGTTTTACCCCTCAAAAAAACATCTTACATTCTTAAAAAGTTGCTCCCCACTACTAATAATTCTCTTAACATGCACACATTTCACCTCATCATGCATGCCACATCACTCCCCACTAACATATTTCTCTCAACATGCAAGCATGCCACTTCATCATCCAACATGCATGAGAAAGACTCACCTCAATATGTCACTATGCATAATAAAAACCCACATACAACATGCATGCATGGAAATTTTAATTCTATTATGATATTTATATTAAATCTATATATTAGTTCAAAAGTTATTGTTTTAAATATGCATGTTTCATTTAACCAAACATTTTCACTTCAATATTTTGCAAAAAAAATCCGCAACAACGTGTGGGGCATCATCTAGTTATAGAGTAGTCGTGGCAACATACATCGCGAGCCCTTCCGCACGCGACATGTGGCGCATCGTATGCGCATCACTTGTCGCGTTCTCGAGTTTTTCTGCTTTTCCTGTTTTTTGAGGCACGAATGCCTTCCACGTAGGCACGATAGTGCCTCTCGCGGAGGCACAATTGTGCCTTTTCACGGAGGCACGATTGTGTCTTTCACGGAGGCACGAGAGCCTCTCGCAGAGGCACGATAGTGCCTTTCACGGAGGCACGCGGCGTGCCTCCCGCAGAAGTAAGGTCGTGCTTCTCGCGATAGTAAATTCATGCCTCTTCAAAAAGAAAATCACCATAATTTTAAAAAACCCGTGCGAAAATCTAAAACCCAAATTAAAAAAACATTTTTAAGCAACTAAAATGCGCGCACAAAAATTAAAAAACAAATTTCCGAGGGAAGCGCTCAGCGCGCGACATGTGGCATGCTGTCAACGCATTTAAAGTGCTCGTTGCGGGGACTCCCGAAAGAGTACTCACTAATTAATTGCTCCCGTGTGTATAGGGGAGATCAATAATTAAGGGGTATTATCGTTCAAAAATATATTAAGGGGTACTACATAGAGGTCGTTTTAATCTTTTCTAGTCGAGACACATGAGCATATCGTATAAACGCCATTTGTCGTAATTTGAAAGCTTTCCTTTTTCATAGATTTGTTTATCTAAAATATTTAATTTTTGAACCACGTGTTTAAATCAAGAACCATTCTTACAATTTGATTTCTCATGTCGATAACTTCAAAGCTACATATCATGTTAATAGGTTTTAACGATTTTTTACGTAAAACTAAAAAATTATGCGTCAAAAAAATAAAAAAATGGAAACCAAAAAAATAAAAACCGCGAAAGTACGGATTTGTTTCTCGTCGAGGCACGGTTTTTTGCTTTTCGTAAAGTCACGGATTTTATACAAATTTTTAACCCCTTTTTCGGGAAGCACGGTTTTGATTTCGTGAAGGCACGGATTTATTTCTCGTGGAAGAACATAATTTTCACAAACATTGTGTTTTCTTTTTTCGGAAAGCACAAATTAGTTCTAGTGGAGGCGCATGTTTTCTTCTCGTAGAGGCATATATTTTATTTCTTGTGAAGCCACAGATCTTTCTTGAACTGTGTAAACTGGTTGAGCAACCGTCCATTAAGGTTTTGGCGGTCAAATTCCGGCCCCAACCAAAATGGTAAGTTCCATTTTTTGGGCTTTTCACTTTTGCAAAAATTTCGTTTTTGCACTTACAAAATTATAGTTCTTATTTTTGGAATTCTTGCCATATCTTTTGAATTTTGAAATTTTCAATATTTTAGTTTCCAACTTTCTAGATTTTGAACCTTTGAATTTGACATTTCTAAAATTGTAATTTTTCACAAAGAAAAACTAACAAGAAAAGTCGTGTATCGATGGGAAAAAAGAATATTAAATCACCCCCAGCACATCCCACGTTACCGACAAAAAAAACACTTGCCTAGATGAGTGAGGAAAAGGGAACCCATGTGGGCGCCCACACCCCATGGACACGGCGCCTCAACTTATTCCCCACCAACGCTAGTGGTAGCAACCCTAGATCTGGCATGGTTGCGCCGCCCACTGGCCGACCTCCCCCGTCGCAGAGAAAGATCGCCGCAATCTCCTCCCCCGTCGCAGAGAAAGATCGCTGCAATCTCCTCCCCCTCGCTATGTCTATCAACCCTAACGCGTCCAGAGACCAAGCATTAGTCCCCACCACCACCCAACCAACCACAACCGTGCGACCCTAGGAAGCAAGGCCCTCGACACCGCGGTGAAGGTCCGCATGACAACGATGAGAGATGGTCGACGGGGGAGCTTCCTGGTGGCGACTGGGGAATCACTCATGTGCCGCCGGGGGAGCAACATAAGGTAAGACCTTATTGGTGTTTAGTAAAACATGGTGCTTACATACATGTTTTTGTTTTCCACAAAGGGCATACGTTGTTTAACATGAATGGTCATAATTTAGCTCATTATGCCTTACTTTTTGCCTCTATTTATGCAACATACATAGATTTATGTTTCTATCGACGATGGGGCACAACGAGCGTTTCCACATACTTATGCAAGTCATTTATATTAGATCCAAGCAGCACAACTCTAAGTAATAAAATAGAGAATTAGTAAATTTGTACAGGTCATCGAATTCTTAAGCCCTTGCATGATGATAGATTGAGGCTCATATTCTTAGTAGGCTAGTAGCTACAGTTATGCCAATTTATATGATAGGAGTATCATTAGAATAGGAACAGAAAATAAGATAGCATGTATCTTAAATCCTATAAAAGAATCATTTAGTTCATAGGATAGAACTTTTTTTCATTAGCTCTGAGGTTTTTTTTTCTTTTTTGCTTCTATACAAAATATGAAGGATGGGAATCAATCATGTATAAGAACTAGAAGAATACCCCGCGCGTTGTAGCGGAAATTTTTATAAGAACTCTACAATGTAAATTGGAAGGGTATAAAATTCATGTAAATGAAAGTGGATGATATGGATAAATTGTTGAATATAATAATGAGTGTTATGGTTAGCTTGCATGTTGAGATAGATACCACAAATACATGTTAGTTGAATTTGTTAGTGGATGCCATGGTTAAATGATTGGATACAATAATGAGTGATGTGGATAGCTTGCATGTTGAGACAAATACCAAAAATGCATGTTAGTTGAGTTTTGTTAGTGGATGACATGGACAAATGATTGGATACAATAGTGGGTGATGTGGATAGCTTGCATGTTGAGATAGACACCTTAAATGCATTTTAGTGGGGTTTTGTCTTATAAGAGATATAGATAGGATTTCATTCCTCCAAGTCAAAGCTCTAAGGAAAATTTTCCTATAGAGTTCCTACGAAATTCATGCAAACCAAATGAGCCCTTAGAATTACTATGAGTTGTGGAATGTGTTTGAGTACTGACACAACGCTTCAGTTTCAAGTTTAATCTACACGGCAAGAGCAAACTAGAAAAGAAAACTGAATTTGATGCTATTCATAAGATGTCCGTGTCCTTTTGTTCTTAAAATTTTCAATTGAAATCCGAACTGATATATTGTGTAAAAGTGGATGCCCATTTTACGAAATTCATTCAGATTTCAGGAAATAAATCATGATCAACAGATGTACTGTACGAACCAGTCATCTAAGTTCTTTATTTTAGAAGTCTTCTTTTTAGTTGTTCAGAAACATGAACAGTCATCTGAGTACGGCTAGGAACCTAACGCCTGGGCCCGATTTTCCGTGGTAGGCTCTCGGCAAAGCGAAGCCCTGACCAAAAGCGGCCCCGGTTTCTCTGCACCTTGTTGGTGCTGTTGCTGTGGTTCCTCAAAAAAAAATGGTGCCGTTGCTGTGAGCGCCAGATTATACATCAAAACTGAAGTAGGAGTAGTCACCAAATCAAAATAAGGAAAAATAATCAACCCTCTTTTTCTTGGTAGAACATTGTTAGCAAAGTGTCCAAAGAAAAACATGTTCATTTCAAATCCTGTTTCCAACAGAATTGATAGGGATTGACAGGGATTTTGACTTGCAGATGATTTACTCCCCTATCCGCTTCAATCCCGTCCAAGGCCTAGGAAGAACCACATTGAAGGATAATGCAACATCATCTAGATACAAGGTACTCCTAATAGATTTCAGTGGATTATATTGTCACGTGACACATACAGTAGCAGTTGCGTTGCAAAGCACCTACCTGACTAGCTCGCCAGAGCTGTAGTGCAGGTGATCACTTGAACATATATGCATGGACATCACCTACCTGAATAGCTCACCAAGCACAAGTACACCGTACACTTTGGAATTACAGGAGTGCCTGACTTACCTGTATAACAGAGCATAAAGAAGCACCTGGTATATAATAGGTAACAAAAAGGTAAGTGCTGTGCAAAAGAGTAAGAAAGATGGGTAATTAACTGGTGACTAGCAATCGAAATAGCGAAGATAAACTAATTTCTCGCCTCATATAGTCATTTTTTGCAGCCAGCGATAATATACTTCCATATGGAACTAGAATTACTATAGAACAAACTAAATACCCACCTAAAATTACAACCAATTTTTGACATATACCAGACAACTGATTACACATCTTATGCTCCTCGCATAAGTTCCTAAAATAAAACGAATCAGAGTATACTGCTAACAGACAGATAAGAACACAAAGAGAAATGGGTCCAGGGGGAGGCGGCGACCTCGATATATGCTCTGAGGAAAGGCTTCGGTTTCCTTCTCCCCCCACTATGTCAGTGCTGGAGAAGTTTATGTTCTTATGCTCCAGCAGCTCTTATTACCGTCGAGCCACTATCATGTCTCCCGCACTACCGGGATGACGGGATCTTCAATGCTTGGCTCGAAATAAATTAAATCATTCTTGATTTATCCAGTTATTGCACAACTCTGTACATCCAATCTTTCCATGGTTCAAATGATGCTACTGCAATGTGGAGGCGCTCCGATGCAACCCTGCCATTGCACTGGTAACCTTGCCATTTGAGTTTCTGATCTGTAAGCTTGTAGTCCTCCTAGTCCTAAGCTTTGGCATGAAGAGGGTGCTGAGCATTTTATCAAGGCCATCGGCAGTGTACTTCACATACTTGCTCGCGCTGACATCCTGCTCAACAAGCGGCCCATAGTTCTGCATGAAGCTGCGATAAACAGGCACTATGGCCTGCACCACAAGGTGGCATACCCTCTGCTGCAAATCCTTGTCTGGTATGATCCACGCAGACTGCTTCTGGTACATCTCATCAAAGCTAGCATTGAACGACTTGAGCCGCTGCTTCACTAGGTCTCTTGCTGTGGCCTGACCCTTGGAGAACAAGATTAAACCCTCCCTGCTCAACAGGGGCGCGAGTGTTCCCCAACTCTCCCTTAGAAACAGTGCTGAGTAATACTCCTTGTACTGCTCATGCTCCCTGAGCCACTCATCACCTAAGATCTCCCCCATCTTAGTACTCTTCAGGTGCTTGAAGAAGTGAGAGTGCGTGTTCATCATGAAGAGAGATGACAGCGTCTTGTCCTCGTACGCCTTTGCCCATGTATCGAAGTTGGCCTCGAGGGCTTTAACAATGTTGTGCACTGCATCGACAAGCATCTTGTCGTTGAACGCTTCCTTGCGCCAGCTGCGGTGGATGGTGAGCACTTGCGTGAGCACAGACCGATATTGCTCCCCAAGGAGTTGGTTGCAATACTTGGGCACAAAGGTAACTAGGCCTGGCACTCCGCCGTCAGCTGGGGGTGGCATGTTGCGCTGCAGCTCCACCTGCACCAGCAACTCCTCAAAAATTTCAACAGCACCATCCACCACCCTCTTCACAAGCTCTCTAGTCCTGCTTTGGATCTCTACACATGCCTTTCCACCAAACAAGCGGTTGAAGTCCAGCCTGAGCTTACTGAGAGCATCAAACACATCGAGCAGGCGCAGGAGCTTGATGGGGTCTTTCTTGGCATCAGCCACGGCACGGCCAAACTGGAGGAAATCAAGAATTCCAGCACGCGCGGCAATGTCCGCGAAGCAAGAGGATGTGGCTTCTGGTCGCCGCTCAAACACAGCAACACAGAGCTTTCGCTCAGCTTCCAATAGGTGGCGCACCGCGAACTCCAAATGCCGGCCCCAGAGCTCGACGCTTGGACTCAGCGCCTGAGCATCCTCCGGCGGGTCCTCCAAGTAATCAAGGCCGAGTGCGCGGAGGCTGGCGCTCACCGTGTCCCCACGCGCGTCGGCGTACGCAGCCGTACAGTGGCCGAGCCGCCCATTAGCTGCAAGGCGGTCAAGGATCATGCCAAGCTTCTGCACGGCGGCTGCGGGAATCCTAGGCGGCGTGATGGAGGTGGGCTTGGACTTGTCGGGGTCCTGCATAGCAAGCGGAGCAGAGTGCTCCGCGAGGAGCCGGCAGAACTCGGACTCAAGCACGTCGAGGGCGGCTGTGAGGAGCCCGCCGTCCAGGTCGGCGGAGGCGTTGTCCTTGAGCTTGGAGAGCGCCCCGGCGAGGTCGGACACGAAGCGGGGATCGGCGAGCCTGCGCTTCCCGACGTAGTCGACGATGTCCGACAGCCAGTCGACGGCGAGGCCGCAGTTGTCGGAGAGGAAGCGGAGCGCCTCCTCGAGGCGGCCGACGAGGGCGAGGTAGCCCGGGAGGTCCTCGGCGGCGGCGGCGGCGGCCAGGAGCGGCGGCTCGAGGCCGTGCACGGCGTCGAACACCTTGAGTACGGCGGCGGCGGGGCCGACGGCGCGGTCGATGTTGGGCCCCGCGCCCTCGAGCGCGTCCCGCGGCGCGCGGATCGGGCGCACCCCGGCCTCCGTGGTCGCCAGGCGCGCCTGGATCTCCCCGACCCTGGCGCCGGAGCGGCCCAGCGCGCGGCTCAGCGCGCGCGACTTCTCCACCCCGGCCCGCAGCCCGGCCCGCGCCGCCAGCAGGCTCGCCATCCTCCGCCCCTCCTCCCCGTCCCCCTGATCCATCCCCATCACCGCCGCGCGCCGCTCGGCCGCAAACAAAGCCTCGCCGCCCGAATGCGGGACGAAGCCACTCAGCTCCCAAGAACGCGAGGGAGCTCCACCGGTCCGCTCAAGAAGCAATCAATCCAGCCGGTGAGAGCTTGCCTCGGGGTCCGGTCTCCCTTGCAAGGTACTCACCACTTACTTATCCTGGGGGCGAGGGGAAAGGCGACGGCGACGGGCACCCGTCCGGGTAGGTGACGGGGGGTGGGAAGATGGGTGCTCTGGTGCGGTGCCGTGCGGGCCGGCAGAGGGGAGGGGAGAATGGGGACTGAGGTTTAGGTTGGAAAGGGGGACGGCGACAGGGAGAGGCGGAAAAAGGCGAGAGTTTTTCGATGGGAAAATGTTTGGGGGGGGGAAGGGAAGGGAAGGGAGAGCCGCCGAAACGAAAGCACGCACGCGCTCCTCAACTCTGGTCCTGGTCTGGTCTCTCTGTGGTTGGGGTGTGAGTGGGATCGAAAACAAAGCGTGGGGTTCGGCGCGGCGGCGGCGGAGGAGGATGATGTTGGAACCAGCGAGGTCGCACGCGGCACCGGGTTTTGTTCTCACTCTGGGGGGCTCCTTCCTATTTCTTCATGGAGGATATGTTTTTGGAGGCCTCCTTCCTATTTTTCCATGAAGGAAGGATAGGTTTTTCGAAGGGCTTCGAACGAATAGAAAGGATACTGTGAAATGGATTGATTTTAAAGATGGCGCAACGAGAGAAGGCCGCGTTGAGAGAGCGGTGATAGGCTGAGTTGGGGTCTCCATTCCTAGGTATCACCCTGTACGGGTGTTCGTGAGCTCGTCGAGTTTCGGATCGTTGGCCCTGGCGATGTGGGAGGGTTGTCGAAGCGATGGCCGAATCGGGCGGCGACGACGGCGGCGGGAGCTGTTGGTGATGGGAGATGAATGTTTCGGCTAGGGCGAAGTGCGTAGTGGAGGGACTCTGCGGGCGGGAGAAGAAGGAGAAAGCGGGGTTTGAACGTTGGGGCAAGTGGGGCTCGTTGTTCTTTGTTGGTGTGGTGTGTCCTCATTTCTTTCTCCTTTCTTTTGGGGGGAGGGGGTGTCCGCTTTCCTTTTCTTTTTTCTCTGCGGAGGATATATGTCCCTGAATGTGTTCGAACAAATGGGAAGGAGTTCGCTTTCAAAATTGGCGCAAAGGGCGGAGGTGGCTTCATCAGCGAGGTTGCCCCGCTCCCCAGCGAGCTCGTTGAGTTGAGGTCGATGGCGGTGATGTGGAAGGGTTGTCAGAGCGATGTCGTGGAGTGGACGGTGGCGGGAGAAGTTGTCAGTGATGCGAACACAAATGTCTTCTGCATGGAGTGAAGTGGATAGTAGAGAGAGTGTATGGATGGGAGGGGATGAGGAAAGTGAGGTTTGGGCCTTGGGAGAAGTGCGGCCTATTGTTCATTCCATGGGATATGGAAGAGGGTTGGCGGGAGTTGGGGTCTTGAAGGAGCTGAGAGAGGTAAGCTTTTGGTTACGGTTTCAACTGGTGAGCATTGGTTTGTCTTCAAGATGAGTTTTGATGTTGCCATGAAAAAAGAAATGGGTCCTCGTGTGAAGGCAGTATTAATGATACATGTGATAATCGGATACGAAAGACAAATGCATGTGTCATCTTTATAATATCAAACCGGGATTGTTATTGATTTATTTACATATATGTGAGTATCAAATTTAGTCCAAATCCGTCACTAATTATTCATTAAGGAATACTAAAATTAACCTTGATGTAGGTCTTGCAAGGAATGACACGACGAATAAGTCGCAGTTGGATGTCGTGATAGTGGAAGCGTCGGCAACAAACTTTGAAGCATATCCGAAGATTATGATGCAACCCATGTTGGACATAAACCTTCCTGACCACCTGCTCCAACCGCATACGGATCATCATGAACATCAATTGGTACTTTGCTCGATGTAGCGTAGACCGCGTACGGAACGAGTGATTATGTCTTAGTCTGATAGCTATATATGTTGCTTCTGATTATTTGAGATAATCTTCAACATCAAGAAATAAAGCGGTTTCATGCCGCTTGGATATGATTTTTGGGAAGATCAATCACCGCAGAGGTTCTTTGTCTTCGTTCGTATTACTTCACGAATGATATATCTTTGGACACAATGAATAGAAAGGATATTGTGGGTTGGATTGTCATTAAAATGGCGCGATGAGAGAAGGTTGCGTTGATAGAGCGGTGAGTGGTGGGTTGGGGTCTCCATGCCTAGGTATCACCCCTTGCAGGTGTACGTGAGCTCGTCGAACTTGACGTAGCTGGTCGTGGCGATGTGGGAGGGTTGTCGGAGCGATGGCCGAAGCGAACGGTTGCGGCGGGAGCTGTTGGTGATGGGAGACGAATGTTTCGGCTAGGGAGAAATGTGTGGTGGAGAGACGATGCGAGCGGGAGAGGAGAGGGAAAGTGGGGTTTTATTGTTGGGACGGGTGGGGCCCGTTGTTCCTTGTTGATGTGGTGTGTCCTTAGTTCTTTCTCCTTCCTTTGGGGGCTTTGTCCGTCTTCCTTTTTATTTCTCTGCGGAGAATATATGTTCCTGAATGTGTTTGAACAAGTGGGAAGGAGTTCTCTTTCAAAATTGGTGCGAAGAGCGGAGGTGGCTTCACCCGCGAGGTTGCCCCGCTCCCCAGTGAGCTCGTTAAGTTGAGGTCGATGGCGGTGATATGGGAGGGTTGTTGGGGCGGTGTCATGGAGTGGACGGTGGAGGGGGAAGTTGTCGGTGATGCGAACACGAACACGGATGTTTTGTGCAAAGGGTGAAGTGGATAGTAGAGATGGTGGTGTCGATAATACTATGTTGAGAACACGTGTTGAGTGGGAGGGGGGGTCTTGTTTTCGATGCAACCACATGTGCAGTCGCAAGTGGAGCCATAGATACATCCACAGGCACATACATAGTTTTTCTGTTTTGCGTGGAAGCGTTCAAAACATGGCAGGTGTCGGTTTCTGAAGCACCAAAAGCGTCATATTAGGTTTAGTTCAATTCCAGATACGGGGTATTATTTATGTACGCATAAATATTATGGAATGAACAAAGCCTTGAGAAATTCAAAAAAAAAAAAAAGAACAAAGCCTTGCATTCCTCAAACGAAAAAAAAGAACAAAGATGTGGTGGTAATCTGTGGCACTGTGACAGTCTGCCCCTCTCTTTACTGGAAACGCCCACGGTGGTGGAGAGTGGCTGGCGAACACGCAGACGCAGGGCGTCGGAGATGGAAACTCCTGCCCGTCGCCGTTGCTTCCTTCCTTCCCTGTTGGTGGCGGGGCGAGTGAGTGAGTGAGCTCCAGGTTGGAGTTGGAGTTGGACTGAGCGAGCGTATGGTTGCTGTCAGGGGGCATCCGAGGTTGTCTTTGTTGGCTGTTTGTACATGAGCGTGCCAGTTTTCACTTGCTTTATTTATTGCCCCTACGCTTTGCTCACTGTCACTCACTCCGGTCTCACGTCCATCTGTTGTTGTTGCAGTACACTTTGTACAGTCGTACTGTCACGCACTCACGCCCAGACTCCCTCTT
This sequence comes from Bromus sterilis, assembly GCA_950022295.1. Classification (NCBI taxonomy): domain Eukaryota; kingdom Viridiplantae; phylum Streptophyta; class Magnoliopsida; order Poales; family Poaceae; genus Bromus; species Bromus sterilis. The sequence goes on from OX465598.1 coordinate 39,090,899, forward strand.
GAAAATCCTCTTCAACGCCACCGAGTTGGCGACCTTGGCTGCCTGGGTCTGGGTGTGCGTGCATAGTGGATACGGACAGAAGTGCAGAAAACGTGGTACTGCTACTGTGAGAGTGTGAGACGAGGAATGGCGTGGAAGCAACGTAGATCGGTTACTGCCGGCCGGAACCTTCTGGCTCGCTGCCTCGCCTGACCGACGGACGGTGTCGCCATGTTGGTCGATGGAGCGGTTGAGCGTGAATGCCGAGTTGGTTGGGCGTCAGTTTGGCCAGTAGTAGTAGCAGCAGCCCAGAGTGAATGAGTTGATTAATGGCCGCGTTGGACGGTTGGTGATCGCCATCCATGGGATCATGGATAGGTACAGGAGTACGTTCCAAGGAGAGTGACGAGGCGCGGAAACGGAAGCGGCCAAGGTTTGTTTGTCAGGGACGCCAAACTTCTTGTTTTAGGCAAGCTGTAGTTGACCTTGTGGAGTTCTGGTGCCGTGCGGTGTTGGCACTGCGCGCTGTACTCCAGTAAGTACCACCGGTGTTTTGACTAAGCACGCATGGTTAGTTGGTTGCTTACGAGACTGACTGTACCGGCGTGATGGATGGATGATGGATGGTGGTGGACGAAGGAATCAATTAACAAAAGGCACGTACGCATTTTATAAAATTCAACTTTGAACATAAATTATTTTATTAATGTTTAATCAATTAATCAACTTAAATGCGTGCCATCGATTTTTTGTATAAATATGAATTCGAGGATATATTTTTTGTCAGATATGACCAACGTTTGGTTGATTTATAGTTAAAAAGTCCAGTTCAATGATCATATCAGAATGTGAATCAATCTATGATCGAGCTGGTTAGGTGGATGGTTGTATCCCCAGCCCACCAGAGTTCAAATCCCAGATTTGACAATGGTGCTCGCATTTTCCTGGATTTATTCCAGGGCTTTCGGTGATGCGCTTTCAGTGGAAGGAGACGTTCCCGTCGAAGACGAGGTGGAGGCTTCGTTAATCTCAAGATGATGTACCGGCTTAGTATTTCGAAGATGCTCATAAGGATAGGATTGTGTGTGCGGCGTAAGGGTGATTGTGTACTTGTATGTGACTATCTGAGTTGTACTGTATTCCTAAAAAAAATGATCATATACGAACAAGAATAGGACTCCTGGATCTACCAATTTGGATTTCTGGCAGTCCTCTCACTCCTGTATCTCCATCTCTTCCTGCGATATTTCAGCCAGCATGACAAAAACATCGTAAGAATCAGAAGAAAATATTGCTGCTATGTCTGAGTTCTGAGCCACCATGACCAAAAGATCATAAGATTCAGAAGAAAATGTTGTTTTTGAATAAAACAACTAGGTGCCAAATAACATACTACCTCCGATCCATATTAATGGGCACATACTTAGTATAACTCTTGTACACCAGATAAGTTCCCAACATGACCGGTCACTGTTTGCAACCGAGATAGAGGCCATCAAAGTCTCTGCAAGATTTTTGAAAAGTTAGATCATAAACCGAATATTGCAATCAGAGGACGAGCTCCAGGGAGCTCGTTTTCAAAATCCAATTTTCCACATGGTCAAAAAATTTAAAACTTTTTTGAATAAACATATGCACATATAAAACATATGTGCAAAATTTGAAAACGATATATTTTTAAACGTGAAGTACAAAAAAAGACAAATCTTATTTTCAAAATGGGCCAAAAAAATTGTCGTTGGGCTGGAAATTTGTCCTTTTGTACATCATTCAAATCATAATATTTTAAAGCGAATTTGCACACGCTTGTGCGAAATACGCATAGGTTCCTGTGGAATTTTTTTTGAATTTTTTTGAAACGTTTAAATATGATTTTTGATTTTTTTTAAATAAAGTCCTCCTTGGAGCTCGAGAGCCAAAAATCCGCACTCGATCATAAACACTCTTCGTAGAGAAGAGACCATACTTGCCAGGTCCACAAGTGAGTGTATCATCCACTAATATGTAATATTTCCCAATAAATATTCAGCATTGTAGATCGACATGATCACGTAACCTTAAGCCTCGTCTCCCCGTATATAAGGTGAGGCCATGGAGATCTCGAGACACATTAACACCTCGTCATAATCTCGATAGACTAGACAACACTGTATCCCCCTCTCACGAGACGAGGTGACTATACACCCCATAATCAAATCTATCAACAGTAGAGCTTTACCTCAACCATGAGGGCTCAAACCTGGGTGAGCCTCTTGCCTGTTCTCCTCCATCGGGGTACTTCTGACCACTCACACGATCCTATCGGGGTATCTATCGGTTTTCTGCACCACCATTTCACGCCCCAGACACATGCTTCGAGGGATGTATACCTAATACATATTGTATCTACATCAAATTTTGACGCCACCATAGCAGAGAGGGAGCTCACCATCAAAAACCTCCCGACAGGTATCGATCCTAGACTGAGCTTCCTCACCTTTGTGATGGGCAGGATCTATGTTAACCCGCCGCCTACCACAACGAGGAAGAGCCCATAGCTACATAGCACCGGGAAGGCCATGTATGATTGATTCTTACGGTGTCTACAATTCCTTAACTAGGATGACCATTTTCTCTATTGAGTGCAACTCTCGTAACAGATTATCAGTTGATTTGGTCCACAATGCTTGAACACTAACGCATATATGTTTAGGATCAAGACCAAAACTAGTTGTTAACCAGCGCTTCAACTGTCTTATGTCTAGTGCCACGGGGTTTGGTAACATCATTTACCCCGTTTAAATTCACTCAAATCAACCATAAATTCATTGTATCTGACAATACCAGACCATATAACACAATAATATCAATTGATTCAGTCATTATCACCTATAATAAAAATTCATATCGTCATCCTAAATAATGTAACAATACTAAATCTACACTGTGTTACACTATTCCGCTCACTGATCTATACCTAAAAACCACACTTCACTCAATCAATCACTTATCTGCAATTAAAAATATATTACTCTCGACCACTCTCTTAGGTATAACGAAAAAAAAATACTATGCTCGTTCGCTCACTTATCTATAACTAGAAACTGTAATACAATGGAAATAATTACTAGGGAAGATACTTATACCCTTAAAGCGTACTTTTCCCCGTTCTCGAAATAACATTGATGGTACTCCACGATACGCTGATGAAATCCGCGAAAACTCCACCAAATCAAACAACTCCATGTCAACCACACCATCACCTTCACCACCTCCAACAACACCAAAATACCCGAGAAATCGAGCTTCCGAAGCTTCAATTCTACGAATTGCAAACAATGGCTATTCCACAAATTGCAAATAATGGCCGTATAATTTTTTTTAATGAAATCGAATGAGAACGAGAGGACCTATGACATATATGAATCTGGGGGCAGCAACTATGGTGAAAATCGATGAAAATCGCAAGAGGAGGAGGAGAAAACGAAGAACATAAGAAGAAACATGAAGATAAGAGTGGAAGAAGAAAGGAGTCCGACGACGCCTTATCCACACCGATGTTTTTAGTTGGCTACTGATAGAGGGTTGTCGTTAGCTAACGACATCAGCTTCGAGCCGTTGTGACGCGGGCACGGACCCCGCTATTGGCTTCAGGCCTAACGACAGCGTGCCGTCGGTATGCCGACGAATGACAGGCATATACTTTTCAATTTTTTGAAAATGGCATGTATTTTTCGAATTTCTGATGTATAAGTATATTCATTGAAAAATTCAAGTTAAGCCTGCATTTTCTAGCATCCAGAAACTCCAAATAAATTTAAGGAATCAAATGCGGAAGCTAATTTATCTTCTATTTGAGAAAGCAGTCTATATGCACTAGTAACTCGCAAGGTAATAATGTTCTTGAATCATTATTTGCTTCAAAAGACCAAACACCCAAAAGGGACCACACATGGAAATCATGAGCTAGAAAATGTTATTCATCATACCCTTCCAAAAAAATAGTCAGTGAAAGAGTAAAATTAGTAAGATTTGTCAAACAAACAACAAACTATGATCACAAAAGAAAAGAAAAAACTAAAAAAAATGTCTGTGAACCGGCATACTCCACATGGGCTTCTCTATATAAAAAAGGGGCAATTTTGATAAATTCACCAAACTACACCCATCTTCTTCTTTTGGCTATAGTAGTGGCCCTCTTTCTTACTTCCTTTTCTAGATGAACGGCGTAGTGGCAATACATGCTTCAATTTGTTGAAACCAAGACATAGTGGTAGTGGTGAGTACATGTCGCCGTTATCATTAACAAACAAAGAAAAAGAGTACATCTATATCGAGCTTGACTGAAATTTTGTTATATCTCAATCAATTCTGAAAAATGCAATTTCAGTTTAGTGGAAAACAACTTGCACCTTTTCACTCAGTTTGCCTTTGTCCTTTCTAGAAAGGTGTAAGTTCTACTCCCTCCGTTTCATAATGTAGTTTATTTTTTAAGCTAGGCTAACTTAAGAAACGATACTGCATTATATAGCGGAGGAAGTACCTTTTACTTAAATTAAACTTTCATTTGTCCGAATCAAGTTAGAATTCAAAAAATTATCAACTTATAATTAGTGAAAAACGCAAAAAATATGTGGCGGGAAAACAACCCCAACTTAGACCCCTCTCTATCTATCTATCTATCTATCTATATATCTCGTGCTCATTGACTCGGAGATATTTTTTTAAACGGATTTAATCAGACACATCATCCGATCCACCATCTATGCTTGTGAAGTCAAAACCTACCAAAGACATACTTAATAAAAAAAGAAAAAAACAAGGGACAAAATTTGAAAGCAGATCGAAGCGTATGTTGTGCCCCCACACCCACATTTGAACGTGCCGTTGAAGCAAATGATTGTGATTGTGCATAGGGCATAGGGGATCTAGCGCTGCCAATCGTTTGTTTATTTAACAAGAAAACAAAAGTTAAAGAAAGATTAAGGTGCGGGTGCGGCGGACCACACACACATGGCATGGGGGCGCTACCCCAATACGGGAGGCAGAAAGATCCACATGCGCTGCACCCCAATAAGGACAAGATAATGCACAACGGCCAGCTAGCTTTGCAGTAGTACTGCTTGAAAGACACCAAGCACTGCTTCTAAATGTTTGCAACATCCTCTGCAATGCTGCCTGCATTTCATCACTGGTTCACTGTATAGTTTTTTTAAGAGAAACATTTGGGTGTTATTTTTTATTAGAAACATTTGAGTCATAAGTGTTATATTGTTCAAAAAAAATGATGTTGGAGTTATTTAGACTTTTTCTTCACCTTTTGGTGTTCTTCTGTGTGTGTGTGGCTTGCATGACCTGAAGAATCTGAATCCTGAAGCTAAAATCCTTTGGATGGCGACTGAGCGAATGTCCGGCTCGCCCGCCGTACCGTTTGGCCCCACGAACGAGCCCAGGATCAGGTGGCCCCAGTGTTTTTTTTCCCGACTTTGCGTCGTGGGGGTTGGGGGCCGCTTTCTGCATGCATGGGACTCGGGCCCACGAGCGCAACAGATTTCGGCTACCACGATGATCTGCTGTTCCGCCGTGACCCCCTGTCCGTCCATTCAAGTTGAGGGCTTGTTTCCCCCTAAAAAAAAAAGTTGAGGGCCGGTTTGATTCACAGGATAGTAAAATTATAGGAACAGGAAAAATATAGGATTGCAATGGTATACTCATTTTAATTTTATAGAATTTTACTTTTTTTTGCGGGGATTATAGGATTTTACTTGCATCAAAGTTTGTTTGGAGTGAATGTTAGTATTTCTATAGAAAGTAGTACAAAAATTCCTATGTGAAAATTTTCTTTAGAAATAATTTCTATCAATTAAATGAGTAACGTAGGAAAAAAATTATGGAATAAAATCATACAAGAATCCTATGAAATTCATATGAATTAAACGGGCCCTGAGAGGTGTAGTGTAGGTCAAGAATTCAAGATTTTTTTTCAAACTAGTATATTTGTACGTGCAACGCACGTGTAATCACACGAAAAAACGTCCCTACCAATAATATATTTAAACATGATGAGCAAAAGAATTGAATGCGATTAACAGAAAATAAAAAATGGGACAATATTATACTTCTATCTCTATTGTATATCTAAAACGATGTAAAGACTCATATTTTATCCATCGGTGTTTCGTTTACCACCTTCTGTTGATCTTCACTTCGTCCTCTCCTCCTCCCTCTGCTTCTTCATAATTTTTTCTTCTCATTTTTGGTTTTCCTGCAGATTATTATTGAAAACCACATAAATCTTATGGTTTATCAAACGAAAACATGTCTTCTTAGGTAAGTCGATAGGTTTTAGTTTTTTTTAAGAAAGTATTATTTAAAAAATTCTCAATTCAATTGACAGCATGAATATATTTTTATTTAATCATGGTAATTGCATATAAAATATATGTGGCCCCCTTTGTAACGCATGTGCAAATATCTAATGCAATAATATATAATAATCAATTGAGAGGTCTACTAATGTTGACAAAAAAAAGTGTGGCTTGCACGCAAATTGTAGGTGAGCTTATTTATCAACCTGAGTACATGTGTTGATATCATGTACTCGTGTTGATATCGTTTCCTAGGTAAAAAATATATATATATATCAAAACTTGGTAATGAAGCAGTGTCTATGTCGGTCTAAGAATTTGAGGCCCCGATGCAGAAAAAAATTGCGCTAGAACTTGACTATTAATTCACATGATTCACACTTGTCATGACATATATCGGCCAAGATGACATCATTCTATGATCTTCAATTGTGTACGCTGCTGAATAGTCGATCACATGCCATACATCTCCTGCGGGAAGTACTTCATCTTACACATTTGCGCGATATGTACATTGAATACAAAATGGGTCCCAAAATTTTAAAAATTCTTACACCATTTGTTTCATATTATAAGGTGCATTAATTTGTCAGGGAATTATAAAACATGAACTTTATTTGGTTGATTCCAAAATTTGATCCTTGATGGGTTCTTTCCATTTAAAATCTATTGTAAAAAGGCGTCATGAATGGAATGATCTCCATGGTTCGGTTCGTCCTTAATCTTGACGGATGCAATTACCGTGACAACAAATTTGAAAATAAATGCTGCATGTGTAGGGAGTTGGGCAGGAAAAATACTTTCCATGTGAGATGAGAAGCAATGATATGCATGCAATAAAAGATAATCAATGCAGAAGACATAATCGAGCAAAGAATCGCGTGCATGCATGGAAGAAATTAGAGCACTCCCAATGCTAGTATCTTAGCACGATATCATAGGCATTTTGCTTATGTGGCATAACACTTAATGAAGAAAGAGACGGAGGTTGTATCTTAGCTAAGATACAACCTTTGCACGTGGCCATATGCAAAAAGCATTGATAAACCGATCACATGTATGCATGAGACCAAAATCATTAAATAAGATACAACCCCTAAGGCTTCCTCCAATGCAAAGGTGCTAAGTGAGGTGCTAGAAGCATTAAATGTGATAAGCAACCATGGTCTTCAATGCATTGGTGCTTAGCTTGTTGTTGCTAAGCTTTTCCCATTTAATGGTTTAGCAACTAAAGTCTTACATGCATAGGCTAGTTTCCTCCATTTTTAATGTTTTGCCTAGGTTCCCGTGACTAGCACCGTGTCCTCCTGGGGTCACTAAACTCCTCTCTTTCCTCTTAAATAGGGTGCCACATAGGATTTTTTGCCTTGTTGGCATGCTTAACACCCATCCAAGGTGGAGTATTGGGAGCAGCCTAAGAAACAATGCGTTGTGGGGGATGTATCTTAAGTTTTTATTGCTCTTATGATATTGTGCTAAGAAACAATGCATTGGGAGAGCCCTTAGTGCATTCATGCCACATAATTAGCGCAAGATTAATGATATTAGGGGCTCCATTATTGTAATGGCAGTGGTGGGTAATTTGTAGCAAGTTTTAAGGGTATTAAATGTGTTGTGCTGCGCTAAACATGGAAGCAATTCTAATCGTCAGATTTGATGAATGGAAGATTTTGGATCAGTCCCTCTCGTGCTTTTATATATTAGTTTAGATTAGATTTAGAAAAGAGAAACATGAGATTTAAGGAGGGAAGAACTCGTACGTCCACGCCATGACACGTCGGCGATGATGTGTCCACTGACCAACCAGCCAACCAGAAACCTGTCGCCGGGTAAACACTCGTGCGATTTGGACGTCCGTCATGGTCCTGCTAGGTATCGCCATCCGAACCACCGGTGCTGACAGGCGACGCCTCTTGGCCGGCGGTTAACCGGAGAGTGCGTCACGTACGTATTACTCGCACACATACAGATACGACAAACACCGAACAATCTCTGGTCACTAGCTTAGCCCCTAAGCATAGATTCGTTGTAAAGCACTAAGATTATCTGGTCCATATCACCGTGACAAAGCACAGCAGCAAAGGATCTTCCACTAATGTAAGCTAGCTACAAAGACAAAAGAAAGGTTAACAGAGATGTCTGCTTGCGTTTTTCCACCGGATACAGACTACGAAAGTGTATTCTGGTATACATACACGGCTCAGCGGATGGAAGGTCGTACATCAGTCATGACGAGGGTGTGTGGTAATAACAGAAAGCAACATAATAACAACTCCCGCATGCACATACAACCCTTGCACGTTTTCATGTCGGATTAGACAGCATACGGTATCATCAGCAAAAGTTACAGTTGCTAGTAGCAAGGACGGATGAACGGAGCAGACTGATCGGTTGTTACTGTAGATCCTGCTCATTTAGGTCTCGTTTGGTAGGGAAGGTTTTGCAGCCCCAGGGAGGATGGAGATTGGGGAGGATTTGGTGATTCCCTTTCCTCCACCCAATCCCCTTAATTCCCCACTAATCCCTCTCCCTCGTAAATTTTTCTGTTTGGTGACACCAGCAGCCTAGAGTGCGACTGCCTTCTCATTCCACGAGTGTCTCGTAGAGATTCTGTACCACGTGGATTGAAGGGGATTGGTGGGGATCGGAAGGGATGATCTATTTAATCCCTGTGTACCAAATAGGCCAACGAGGATTTCTGGGTATTCTTGGCCCTGCGGGGATGTTCCTCTCTATTCCTCCCCAAAACTCTTCCACCAAACAAGGCCTGACTCGTGAATGCATTCCTCTCAAGTCTGAATAGCTCAACTTGAATGACATGGCGGCAAAGTGCATCCTTCATTCAGTTGTGACCGTCAGTTCACGAATACTCACGTCAGAAATCGCCATCCCTGTGCCTGCCAGGCATTGCAATTAAGTGATCAACAACAGTTTAATCACCGTATAGCTGGTTTCATGGTGTTTACGAGTCAAGGGCAACTGCAAGGACGAAACACACAATACACCCCGCAGTTCAGGTGTGTTTATTACTCCTTCTGTAAACTAATACTATAAGATGTTTTAGATAACTACTCTAGTTATTTAAAATGTTTTATATTAGTTTACGGAGGGAGCACATCACAATTTCAGAATTGACAAAACCCCATTGAGCTCGAGTTGTACTGCTGCATGATTTGTCCTTGCAGAAGAGGTGGATATTATTGTCAAACATTTTGCGGTTTAACAGACGAGTGTTTGAACGTCGGTTTTGTTACTTGCTCCGATCCGTAATAAACATTGCCCATTTAGAATAGAGTTTAAGAAGAAGGGGAGAACGCATGCGTCCACGCCATGACACGTCGGCGAGGATGTGTCCACTGAACAGCCAACCAGAAACCTATCGTCGTATGAACTCGACGTCTGAAACCTGTCCTGGTCCTGCCTTGGTATCGCCATCCGAACAACCGGTGCTGACAGGCGACACCTCTCGGTTACCTTGACAGGAACTGCGTAAGTATAACTCACACACATATAAGACATGCAGCGAACAATCTCTGGTCACTAGCTTAGCCTCGAAGTATATATAGATCCGTTTTAAAGCTAAAAATCACCTGGCCCAAAGCACACAGCAAAGGTACTAGCACTAATTTAAGCTATAGCTACAAAGACAGCGTTTCTTCAAAAAGGATACACACATTCAAGCTTGCTTTTTTTCCTAACTGGAACCAAGTAGGAGTACTTCGAAAGTGTGTATTCTGGTTTTATACGGCCCTGCTCTGCGACAGACCTGCTATGTTATCAAGTCCCTTCAGATTGAACTGGACAGCCTCTGAAACCGGCAAATCTCACTGTTGCTAGGAAGGAGAGAGCAGATCGATCCACCTGTTGCTCCTGGAATCCATTCTCTGTAATCATGTCACTGCAGACAGATCCTGATAAAAACAGATTAGTCATGTGACGCGCACGTATCTCCTTTTCTCTGATAAGTAAACATCATGTAGCTAACCAGCTACACAGTGACACGGTTAGGTTAATCACTCAACGGCATGACCAGGCCGGCACCGCGCACCGGGATGTCGATTTCAGATGCAAACGTTTCGTTCACCCCTCAAATAAAAATAAATTGTACTGCTCTTGTATCAAAATCGTACTGTTCTTCCAATCTTATCTTAATGCAATAAACGCGCAAAGCTCGTGCGTGTTTTCGTTTTTGTAAAAAAAAGAGATGCATACGTTTCGTGAACTGCCAGTTGCACTGCATGATTTGTCCTTGGAGAAAAAGGGTTGATATGTCCTGGAAGCTGTCGTTTGGCTCCTGAGTCCTGACCCGTCCTTGAATCGTGCGTTGCTGAGACTAGCGATGGTGCTTGGTTAATTAGCTGATGGAAAAGAGTTTGATCTACTACTTGGTTATCTCGGATATCAGTACTGTTCATCTTGTCATAAACCAGCTCCTGATTATGCATTTTTACATGAGAATTAGTGATCTCACATGTACCTTGTTTTTTCTTCAAAATTCACGCACATCCAGGGAGACCCTTCGCTAGTTTTTTTTAAATTATTATTGAGACAAGCCCCGTACTAGCTAGCGAATCCTCCCTTTTGCTGAAGTGAGGTGGGCTGGCCCAGATACGCTTCTTTCTATGTTATCTTTTCAGTTTTGTTGTTGCCTCGAAAAAAATCTTTTCAGTTTTGTTTTTTCCTTGTTTATATTTTTTCGTTTATTTTGTTTTTTACTTTTATTTTCAGTTTCGGTTTCTTAGTTTTTTGTCGTTTTAATTGCAACAATTAGATCTGTTTTTTTTCAGTTGTATGTCCACCAATGAGTTGTAATTAGGTCTAACTTTTTTTATCAATTGCAAGTTCACCAATGAGTTGCAACTGAATCTGACTTTTTTTTTCTCAGTTGCAAGTCCACGAAGTAGTTGCAATTGGATCCGGTTTTTTTCTTAGTTCAAAGTCCACCAACGAGTCGCAATTGTGTTCGACTTTTTTTTTGTCAGTCGCAAGTCCACCAACAAGTAGCAACTGGTTTCAACTTTTTTTCTCAGTTGCATTTCTACAAATGAGTCGCAACTGGGTTTGGTTTTTTTTTCTCAGTTGCAAGTCCACCAATAAGTCGTAACTAGTTCGACTTTTTTTTTCAGTTGCAAGTTCACCAACTAGTCACAACTGAGTCCGACATTTTTCCTGAGTTGTGTGTCCACCAACGAGTCGCAACTGGGTTTGACTTTTTTTTCTCAGTTGCATGTCCACCAAAGAGTCGTAACTGGGTCTGTCTTTTTTCCAGTTGCATGTCCACCAACAAGTCGTAATCGGGTCCAATTTTTTTCCTTAGTTGTAACCGAGTCCAATTTTGTCTCAATTGCAAGTCCATCAACAAGTCGCAACTGGGTTTGACTTTTTTTTCCAGTTGCATGTCCACCAACGAGTCACAACTAAATTTGACTTTTTTCTTCTTCTCAGTTGCAAGTCCACCAATGAGTCGCAACTGGTTTCGTCTGTTTTTAAGTTGCATGTCCACCAACGAGTCGCAACTGGATCCAATTTTTGTTGAGTTGCAAGTTCACCAATTAGTCGTAATTGGGTTTGACTTTTTTTTTCTCAGTTGCAAATCCATCAACGAGTCGCAACTCGGTTCGATTTTTTTCAGTTGCATGTCCACCAACGAGTCGCAACTGAGTTCGACTCTTTTTCTCAGTTGTAAGTCCACCAACGAGTCGCAACTGCGTCTGTGTTTTTTTAGTTGCATGTCCACCAACGAGTCGCAATTGGGTCCAACTTTTTTTAATTGCAAGTTCACCAATGAGTCGTAGCTGGGTTTGATTTTTTTTTCTCAGTTGCAAGTACATCAATGAGACACAACTGGGGTTTGACTTTTTTTTCAGTTGCATGTCCACCAACGAGTCGCAACTGTATTTGACTATTTTTTCTAAGTTGCAAGTCTACCAACTAGTCGCAACTGGATCCGACTATTTTTTTCATTTTTTTCATTTTTATGTATATTTTCGTATAGATATTTAATATTTTTCATGAATGTTTATTTTTTAAATACAAGATCAATATTTTTTAAATGGATGATCAACATTTTTAATACAAATTATATAATTTTTCTATATACTTTATAAATACGTGATTACTATTTTTAATACATGATTAGAAATTTTAATATATTATTTAAAAATATTACATATACAATTATTAAATTTTGATACCTGATGAACATTGTTTCATAAATAATTGAATATATTTTATACATTTTTCTTATATATGATAAGCAATTTTCATACATGTTTAATATTTTTTCAAAATGCTTGATTAACATTGATTGAATAACATAATGAATGTTTCATGCATAACGTAATTTATGTATACATGAAAAACATTTTTAGTTTATAGCTATTATTTTAAAATTCAAAAAAAATAAAAAATAAAAAATAAAAGTATATAAATAACGGTGTTTTAGGGCCAAATATATAAATAACGTAAAATAAAAAAAAAACGAGGTTGTGGCCTCCCACATACTTGGGCCGGCTCATTACGCACCTAAATAATGGGGCAAATGATAGTTTCTCGGGCTGCTTATCAGGCTGTCTTTTTGCTTTGCGACATACGAACAAAAAATTAGACAAAAAAATAATTAAAACTAGTTTTATTGGGCTGATTTGTGATAAAATCATAGTACATGTGACATAGTTCCTTTGCTCACAAGCGTTGCACAAGGTTCCTGCTCCTGAATCCTGATTATGCATTCCGCCAGGGAATTGCAGTTGCAATGTGCAAATCCAACAATACAAAATTTGAATAACAGTGTGCGATTCTATCTTTGTAGTAAAACATAGTTTTTTTTGGTGAGGGGGCGTAATTTCTTATACAACCTCGAGAGAACATAGTTAATCTTTAACCAAGCTGATAACATTTTCTGTTTTCTTCAGATGAATAGCATGTTCTACTTTACTCACAAAGAAAAAACATGTTCTATTTAATTAAAAAACTCTGTACAAACCCAAGCCCGTTCCACCTAAAATTTATATCCGGTGAGACATTGGGCATTTGGGATTATCTGGGCCACCGATTTGGATCCTGTTTGAAGGAGGTAAGTTGATAGAAAATACGGGGCCTTTGAGAACGCTATGCCGCGGGCGCATCCGCGAGATTTTGGTATAAATGTTTTATGCTTCAACGAGAAATAGATCCGTGCATTCACGAGAAATAAAACTATGCTTTCACATTAAGGAGACAAACAAATTTATGAAGAATCTATAACTCCGTGTGACGAGGGGGTGATCCCACGACTCCTGCGTGTGAGGATACCTGGTGCATACAAGGACAAGAGGTCCGCTGGAAGCTTCAACAAGCCCACGACTGGCCCGCTTCAAGCACCAACGTAGGAGTCCGCGATCAATATGGAAGTCACGACTTGGCGTTTAAGGCAAGGATAGAATTAGGTAAACACCTCTGTAAACCTGAGACGAACTCTACGAGACCTAGCCTAGTATATAAAGGCTGGGAGGGAGACGTCTCAGGACATCCAATCTATAATCATCACCTCTGGCCTTGCGCGAACTCGCCCAGACTCCAACTGTAATCGTCCCCTCGCATAATATTATCGAGCAGGAAGTGCTTCTCCTGTTAGCCGACGAGTATCGCCAACCTGTTCTCTCTACGATCTAACCCAGGGTCCCTGACCATGGGATTTGCCGAGGCCGATCCTCGTCAATTGGCGCCGACCGTGGGGACTACACAGGTTGGAATGACGATCTCGGCAGTCCTATCTCCAGCAAGTCGCAACTCAAGGACTCGAACAAGATCCAGCCCACTCGAGGAATACAAATTCATCGCAAACCTCTCCATCGCTCCACCAGGATCGCTCGGACCACAGCTAGACCAAGTCCAATATTTTGGCGACTACCAAAGTCGTCACCGGCGGAAAAGAACTCGGCGATCCAGAAGTCGAGCACAAGCCACGACCGCGAAGCCAACCAGCACGCTGGAACAAGCACAAGAATTCTGCGCAGGAATCCCACCTGAGGAGTCGCAACATGTGACAGAAGCCTCGCCAGCCACTCAAAGACCCGTCGCCACCTGGACACCCGCCGCGGGACAGGACAGCAACTCCGAAACCCAGACCGACGAGTACTACGACCTAGATCGAAGACCAGACGAATTCGCCAAATTCATCCGGAACCACTCGATCAACGACGGAATAGAACTCGACCCAAGGTTCCACTCCCGCTAAGAAGACCACTCGCAGTCGTTCCAAGTTATGCGAAGAAAAAGGCACGCCGGCTCAAGCAAGCTCTCAACCAAAGAACAACTGGATGGACCATGTACAATCCATTGTTTCGAGGACGACTGGGGACGCCTTCGAGCAAGCCACACCCTAAGAGAGTGTTGTCTATTCGCTGAACTCTCCAACAGTCTCAAGGAGGAGAAGCAGCGCGAAACCAAACAGACCCGAGGAACCGAGCAATCGCCAGCACCAAATACGGAAGAGAAATATCCCGCGTCCCACGGACGAGTCTGCATGATCCAAGAAGGGAGACCCTCCAAAGCAAAACAGGACGCCCACACACTGCAGACCCGAGCAGCCGAGGGCCTCCAAAAAAAATAAATCTACCAACTGTATGGTGCAGAAACCAACATCACCTTCTCACAAAGAGACCACCCAACCGCAATTCCAAGACCATGACACGCACCACTTGACGGGGATGTACCCCGGCAAATCCCACGGCCAGGGACCCTGGGTTAGTCATGAGAAGCACAGGTTGGACGATAGCTCGTAGGCTAACAGGAGGATATGTTCCTGCTCGATGTTATTGATTGGAGATGGCGATTACAGGGAAGCCAAGGCTAGTGCGCACAAGGCTAGGGTTACAGTTTGTGTATTGCTTGATCTCGATGTCTCCCCTCCTAGCCCTTATATACTAGGCTAGGTCTCGGGGAGTCCGTCCTGGATTACATATGAGGTTTCCTAACCCTGATCTTGGTTCGTACGGCAGGTTTGCACCTTCCTTATTAGTCGCAGACTCTTACGTCGGTGCCACTAGTGGGCCAAGGCTGGACCTAGGCGGCATCTTTGTGGGCCTTCTGTCTTCGGGTACACCGGGTAGGCTCATCCATAGGAGTCGTGGGGTCACCCCCTTGTCAGTAGCCCCCGAGTGCCTGGGGGACGAAGAGTTGCGCAGGGACTCGAGTCCATTCTTGCGTTGTTTCGATGTATGCACGGTTTAACCGCGGGTCGCTGGCAGTCTAGGGCCATGACATAACCTGTTTCGAGGGATTGCTAAGCTGAAAGGGCCCAAGGAGTTGACTGGTCGAGCCTTGGTGAATTGCACTAGTGGAAGAAACCGCAGTAGCCCAATCAAACTCACGTCCCTCGACATGAGCTTGGAACACCAGTGTCGAGCAAAAGTCATGCCGCTGCAGGTCTTACAGTGATCAATTGCCGCCAGTAAAGTTCCTAGCCTAGGCGCGTCCGCCCGGCTTTTTCTATCATGCAAGTGCATGAAAAAGGTTGGGAGTGAAATCGCTCTGCGGCAAGTCCCAGCCCGGCCGATCTGCGCAGCGGGGACTTACCTACACGCTAAGCTTGTGTGGCATCTGGGCACAGTGTATCGTGTTCCAGGAATATGTATTTTTATTGAGGCGCGGAGCCTAGTAGATAATGCACCCACTTGGAATAAACAATCAAGTGAGCTATTTTTAGCAGTCACTCGCGGAGCTTGATCGAGCGCTCAGGCGAGGAGTATTTTCTCGGGAGGTCGTCGAGTGCTCGGGTACTCAGGGTTTTGCGAGTGATTACTCGAGTATCGCTTTTGCTCTCGGGGTGAGGGAGCACCCGATACTCTGGAACCGCTCGATCTGGCGAGTGCAGGTCTGTTTATCTTCTGTCGTGGTGAGGGAGCACCCGAAACTCTCATGGGTGCGAGCAATTACTCGAGCACGTATTTTCTTTTCCTTTCGGGTGATAAAGTACCCGAGCGCGTTTTTTCTTTCGAGTGAGGGAGCACTTCGGGACTCTGTGAGTGCGAGTGATCACTCGAGCACATATTTATCCTTTAGGTGAGGGAGCACCCGAGACTCTAGTGGAGATGCTCCCGATGGGAGTAAAATGTTTTGCCCATCGAAAAAAAGATTTAAAAGGTTGAAACTCTGAGGCTGGGAAACGTACTTGATACGCCTTGTTGGGATGTGACGTTGGCTTGGTTTTCTGGCATCTTGACCACAGTGGCCTGTCAAAGGAAATGACTTGGCGCTATCCAGCCGAAATGTTCGCTTCGTGTGATTATGGTCCTCTTTTTGCGCGCGTAGTGGGCGGTGTTGTTACTGCGCCGGTTGGGTTTTCCATGTTTTTCGCCTGCCGTGGGATCATGCCACGTTTACTGGATGCTGGGATTGAACGGTGCCCCTGCTCGCCTGGCTGTTGGTTAAATACCTAGTGGCTGATTAAATTTTAGATTTTACCCAGCCATTGCCTTCTCCTCTTGCTTCTGGATTTCCCCTATTCTTGAGCCTTCTCCTTCCTCCTTTTGCTGCTTACTGCGAAACTGATGACAACGCGCTCCCGTGCTGCTCCGGAATCAGCCAAGATGTCTGGAAAGTGGGAGCGCTCGACCTTTGGGGCTGCGGATCTCGGCTCGCTGATTGCTGATGGCTTGGTGGCGGGAGATGCCGTGCGGATTCCGAGGGATGAATCTGTTCCCGCTCCGACGGTAGATGAGCGGGTGTCCTTTCAGGCATTCTTCCCGCGCGGGTTTTCCCTTTCGATCCACCCTTTTATTCGTGGTTTACTGTACACCTATCGGCTTCAGCTGCATAATTTGACTCCCAATGGGATTTTGCACATTTCTTGCTTTATTACCCTTTGTGAGGCCTTCTTGGGGATCTATCCCCATTGGGGGCTCTGGAAGCGCCTCTTTTGTATAAAGAGGACGAACTCTGAGTATGCTGTGGGGCAGGTGGGCATATCCATTAGGGATAAACATTCGTACTTTGATTTGGAGATGCTTCACTCCGTCAGTGCTTGGCGGAAAAGTTGGTTCTATATGAAGGATCAACACGTTGCTGGGCAGCGATTTGGTCTTGCTCCCTTTAATCCCGAGGCGCGAGTAGTCAAGCAGGCTTCATGGTCCCATTGTTTGTCTGCCAAAGAGTCGTCTGAAGTGGCTCCATTCTTAGAGAGGGTTGCTCTAGTGAAGGACAACTTGACCGGTGGGCATCTCATCTCTGTTTTTATTGGGAGGCGCGTTCAACCATTGCAGTCTCGAGTCCGTCCCATGTGGCAATATGAGGGACTCGAGGACTAAACAAGATGCTCCTGCGAGGAGCTTAATGCCGATGGTCTCTTGGCCCAGATCTAGTATGTGACCAAGTGCTCGGGCATTTCTGAGATGTGGTTCGTCCGTCCTTATTCTTCTGATCACGTGCTGCCGCAGGTTCGCGTTTTTGAGTTTCTTGCCTGATTTAAATGTTTGCTTGACTGCTTGCTGATGATGATATTTGCTTTGTAGGACCACATTCCTGTGTTGTGAAATCCGCCACAGCCGGAAGATGCTGATATTCAGGACGAGCCGGGTGCTCCGCTGCTGTCGATGCTGCTCCTAGTGTTGATGCCAGCGTGCTCGCGGGTGCCATTGGTGCTGACGAGTCTGCGGGGGCCGAGCTGACGGAGACCGGAGATAGTGAGGAATCGGCTCCCTTTCGTGTCAAGCGGTCGCGGCCTTTAGGCGCTGAAGATCTTGACACGACTAGTGGTACTATTCCGTTGTCTGCCCCGTCCGCTGAGCCGTCTCCTCCTGTTGTTGTCTGTAAAAGGCCCAGGTTTGGGAGGTTGTTGCGTACTCGCTCTGCGCGTGGCGGGTAAGAGTATGCTCGATTTTACAGGGACTGTTTTCCTCTGTTCTTTTGTCTAATGAAGTTTATCTTGTAGCGCTGCGACTGCTCCGGCTGCTTCCTCCACCAGTGCGGCTACTGTCGACCTGCAGTCGATTGACTCTGGAGTGGCCGCCAAGCATACTGGGGATTCTTCGGCTGTTGTTGGTCAGCCCGTACCATCGGTGGCTCCTGCTATCCCGGCTGCTGGTGTGATTCCTGCTGCTGCTCCGCCTGTGGTGTCTGGTGTTGTTGCTTCTGTTGTCAGGCCTGCTGCTCCAGGTCATCCTTAATTGGGCCGTCTTGATCTCGCTGTTGAAGATAAAGTCCGCTTTTTCGACCGCATAGCTGGGCTGGTGAGTTTGTTTCCTGTTTGCTTGTGTAGTTTTGTCATCGGGGGCACGGCAGTGCTCCCGATGGGAGTAGCCCCCGAGGCTGCAAGCAAGCGCTTGCGGTTGGTTCTAGTCTTGCTTCGGTTCTGTCTTAACATTTGATTTCTTCGAGTAGCCGGTTTTCCAACACTGTGAGCGTCTGGTGGTCGAAGCTGAGCATTGACAATAGGCGCACGATTCTGCCCAGGATGCTCTATCTGCCATGAGCAGTGAGTATTTTTCCTGTACTGCTGCTCTTGAACTGATGGGTCCTCTGTTCTGAATGTTGTCTTGTTTCCCAGACCGTCGCCAAACTGCCGAGAAACAGGTGGAGAAAGCGGAAAAGACGATTTCCAACCTCAAGGCTCCTTTGGCTTCAAAGTAGAAAGAGCTGCACGACCAGCACGAGGAGCTGGTACGCCTGCGTCAGGCCAAGGATGCGCTCGTACAGGCAGAGGTGGTCGAGTGCGAGCGTCTTCGGGTCTTGGCGGACTCTCTTTTGTGTAAGTCGTCTTTCCGCTGCTGGGTGCTTTTCTCTTTGTATGTGCTTCCTCTTGGTGTACTGTATTCCTTTGTAGCCTTAGTTTTGCCTCGAGTGCCAGTTTTGTTTATGTCGCGATTGCGAAGAACGCCTTGGGGGGTGGCTGTTGCGGCGAGCCCCCGAGTGCCAATTTTGTTTGGGTCGCGATTGCGAGGGGCGCCTTGGTTTGGGTCGCGATTGCGAAGAACGCCTCGGGGGGTGGCTGCTGCGGCGAGCCCCCGAGTGCCAATTTGGTTTGGGTCATGATTGCGAAGAACGCCTCGGGGGGTGGCTGCTGCGGCGAGCCCCTGAGTGCCAATTTTGTTTGAGTCGCGATTGCGAAGAATGCCTCGGGGGGTGGCTGCTGCGGCGAGCCTCCGTGTGCCAATTTGGTTTGGGTCGCGATTGCGAAGAACGCCTAGGGGGTTGGCTGCTGCGGCGAGCCCCCGAGTGCCAATTTGGTTTGGGTCGCGATTGCGAAGAACGCCTGGGGGGGGGGGGTGGCTGCTGCGGTGAGCCCCCGAGTGCCAATTTTGTTTGGGTCGCGATTGCGAAGAACGCCTCGGGGGGTGGCTTCTGCGGCGAGACCCCGAGTGCAAATTTGGTTTGGGTCGCGATTGCGAAGAACGCCTCGGGGGGTGGCTGCTGCGGCGAGCCCCCGAGTGCCAATGAATCAATTTTTGGAAAAACATTTTTCAATATTCTTCCTGCTGTTTCTTACATTTAGTAAGAGTGGGGGGGGTCTGATGAGGACAGTCCCCTTTATTTAAAACGGCGGCGTGGTAGCCTTAAGATCTAGTTAGCTTCTTATCCGAGTGCTCGGGTCCTTCGGGTGGTGACTTCTTCTACGGGAGCGTTTCTTCTGCGGGTCCCGTGGTCTTGCTGGCTTGGTGAGCTCCAAAGGCCTCTGATATCTTATGGAATTCCTTGTCGCAGCGGTCGGACCTGACGAAACTGCCGCTGACTGTGATGACCCCATGTGGGCCTGGCATTTTTAGCTTAAGATAGGCATAGTGAGGCACTGCCATGAAGCGGGCGAAGGCTGGTCGCCCGAGGATTGCGTGGTACCGCGACTTCCAGTCGACCACTTCAAAGTCTAGGATCTCTTTGCGAAAGTTGGTCGCGTTGCCAAAAACCACCTCCAGGCTTATTTTTCCCAGAGGGTAGACTGATTTTCCTGGCACAATCCCATGGAAGGTTGTGCGTGAGTATTTGAGCGCGGAGCTCTGTATTAGCATTTATTCGAGTGTTCTGGTGAAGATGATGTTGATTCCGCTTCCGCCGTCCATGAACACTCGTGACATGTCGTAGTTTCCAATTCTGGCCTCGAGCACTAGCGCGGCGTGTCCTGGTCGAGGGATGGCGGGCGGGTGGTCCTCCCGAGAGAAAGTGATTTCTATCTCGGACCCGCGCAAGTACTCTGGGACAGCGGGGTGTGAGGAGGCTGCAAGAAAAACTTGTCTTGTGACCTGCTTCTGCTTCCTATTTGAGGGCCTGCCTTCTTGTATCATGTAGATCCTGCCGTGTGCTTATGGATACTGTTCCTCTTCTTCCGGTGTCCTGCGTCGTTCCTGTATTGCGGCCACTTGCCTTTTTGGCAGAGAAGGGGCTGGTGGTGCGTCGTGGGGGATAGGCCCGACTGCTATGCTCGCGAGTGGCTGGGCCGCCGTTGTCGCAGATTGACTTTTTTCCTCATCCAACTCGTTGAAGCTTCTGCAGTTCCTGAGGGTGTGCCCTGATCTAAGCTCCCCTCGTTCATTTCTGAATCCGTGTATCGAGCACGGTCCGTCGAGTTCTTCTTTGGCCGAGCGGTATGTTCTAGTGTTGTCGCGCGGCTGCCTCGTCCTCCAGTCTCGTTTTTGAGCTTGGGGTGCGTCTTCGAGATTATCTCTTCGCTGTGCTCTGCCGTTGTCGCGATGCCTACCGTCTCTGTTGTCTGGGAAGCCGGTGGCGACCATGTCGGGTCCTCTGTCGTCGTAGAAGCTGCGCCTGGGTCGCATCCTTCGTCGGTCGAGTCCTCTTTCTCCGTTGTGGTAGTCGTAGTCGTGTTCTGAGCGTCCACTGTGGATTTCTGTTTCGTTGCAAACGGAATCCTCGCCGTCCGCCCAGCTATTAGCTTGCTCTAGCAGTCGTGCGAGTGTTCGGACTTTCATCTGCCCGAGCTGTTCCTTGAATTCGATGCGCTGCAGGCCTCGCCTGAACGCATCGATTGCGCTTTCGTCTGATATGTCTTCTGCTGAATTCTTGAGTATGGTCCACCGCTGGATGTAGGCTCACAGGGTTTCCCTGGTTCCTTTCTTGCATGCCTGCAGCTCCTCGAGCGATGCCGGTCGCTTGTATGTGGATTTGAAGTTTTCTATGAAGGCTTCACGGAACTGCCTCCATGAGCTGATGGATCCTCGCGGGAGATTCTTCAACCAGTGTCGTGCCGAGCTCTCGAGCATGAGCTGCACATACTGCATTGCCGTGACGTTGGTCCCTCGCTGGAACTTAACTGCTGTTAAGTAGTCGTCGAGCCATGCCTCTGGCTCCTCGAGTCCATTGTATTTTAGCGTTGTGGAGTTCAATTTGAACCCACTCGGCATTCGCGTCTCGCGTATAGAACGCGTGAAGCATAATGCTCCGCATGGCTCAATTTCTTCGTGGAAGGCTTCTTCGTCCGAGTACTCTTTACGTGCTGCGCGTCTTCGCCTGCTGCGGTTGACTTTGTTTTGTGTGATGTCGTCGCGTGCGTCTCGTCGACTACCGCGGCGCCTGTTGTCGTCGTCGTCGCTATCGTGCTTCCTGTTTTTGCCGGAGCGTTTGCGCCAGTCATCGCTGCTGTCGTCGTCGTCGGGTGAACTGGGGTCCCTGTCTGGTGTCCTCTCGCGGGTCGGTCGTCTTGCACATGATTTTTTGGGTGCTGAGGCGACGATGGCGTCTTTCCTTATCTGCAAGGCTATTGATGTGTTGCGGTCTGGTCTGTTCTGCCTGTTTTTCTGGGTGCGAGATAGGTAGTCTCGGGCGCTTATAAGGGCTTCTGCTGGTGTGAGGTCTTCATCGTCCTCCTCTTATAGCTTGAAGTCGTCGTCGAGCTTCCGAACCACTCTTTTCTTGTCTGTTCGTCGCAGGTTACTGAATTTCGATTTGGTGCGGAGAGGGGAGCCGTGATCCGGAGAGTCGTCTCTTGGGGGTGGCTTGCGATTGTTTTTCTGCTCGGCGGCCACCTTTTCTTGCTTCTCTATCTGTAGGCGTCGTTGTCTCGCTTGCTGGGTTAGCTCGCTTGCCAATTTGTTGTATGCCCTGAGCTCGTCCCTTGTTGCGTTTGATGGTAGTAGCTTGCCGTGTTCGACTGCGTCCCTTACTCTGGCCATTGAATCTTTGGACAGGTATATTCTCTCTTTGGGTGGGTTGTCCGCCGGACCCGGGGTTTGTTGCTTGCTGCTTGATGGCTCGTCGCTCTTGTGGTTGCTCTGTTCTTGTCCCTGTGGTACTTTCATTGGTATGCTTCCCACTTCTCCCAGCTTCACGATGGTCTTGCTGGTGGTTCCGGACTCTTTTGTCTTGCCGTTGACTTGGCGAGTGTTCGGGTCGTCGTCTTGGCCCTTGCCGTTTGCTGGTGGTGCGTCGGCTTCTGCCATGAACACCTGGGATGGTGCCCTGACTGCCTTATTGCTCGCGCGTGTGATGTTGCTTTTCCAGGCCGAGGGTCCACCCGAGTGGTCGTGGGTGACGTGAAGCCTTGGGTTGGGTGGGCAGTCGCGTCTGGCTTGAAGGGTGGCCGCGCGGGTGGCGACTGCGTCGATTGTTGCTGTAAATGTCGTCGCGGGTGCTCGGGCATCGTCCGTGAGGCAGAGGGCGCCCCAGTGGTTGATGTAGATCTGATATGCTCCAAAGATCAGGTTGATGCTGGAGCAGAGGTTGGCGAAGACTGGTCGGAGAGTCGAGAGGTGGGCCGTGAAACCGAGGGACCCAAACAGATCGGATTCCTCCTGGGTCATCGGATCGAAGAGTGCTAGAGAAGTCATCGCGTCGGCGGGTGTTGAAGATGCTGGTGAGGCCACCGAGATCGCGTTCCCAACCTGTGCGGTTCCCACAGACGGCGCCAATTGACGGGGATGTACCCCGGCAAATCCCACGGTCAGAGACCCTGGGTTAGTCATGAGAAGCACAGGTTGGACGATAGCTCGTCGGCTAACAGGAGGATACGTTCCTGATCGATGTTATTGATTGGAGATGGCGATTACAAGGAAGCCAAGGCTAGTGCGCACAAGGCTAGGGTTACAGATTGTGTATTGCTTGATCTCGACGCCTCCCCTCCTAGCTCTTATATACTAGGCTAGGTCTCGGGGAGTCCGTCCTGGATTACAGATGAGGTTTCCTAACCCTGATCTTGTTTCGTACGGCAGGTTTGCACCTTCCTTATGAGTCGCTGACTCTTACGTCGGTGCCACTAGTGGGCCAAGGCTGGACCTAGGCGGCATCTTTGTGGGCCTTCTGTCTTCGGATACACCGGGTAGGCTCATCCATAGGAGTCGTGGGGTCACCCCCTCGTCACCACTGGTGCTCAACGCTCAGATCGGTGGATACGGCATGGACAGAATCTTCATGGACGGAGGCAGCAACTTAAACATAATCTTCACTAGCACCCTGCACAAGATGCTGATCCCACGGTCAGTCTGGAAGAAATTAGGCGTCTCAATCTACGGCGTAGTCCCAGGAGAAGCAGCCGCCTCCCTCGGAGAAATCGAGCTCGATGTCATCTTCGGCAACAAGGGCAACTTCGCAAGAAAAGTCCTCGACTTCGAAGTACTCGACTGGCAGTCCCAATACCACGCCATACTAGGACGACCCGTGTTCGCACAATTTATGGCGGTCCCGCATTACGCATACCTCAAGCTCAAGATGTCAGGACCCTCAGGGGTCATCACGGTCAATGGAAGCTTCATCAAATCAGACCAGTGTGACCGTGATTTTCATGAAGTTTCTGACACGTTTGGATCCCAGCAACAGCTCGAAGCGATAGCCATGGCAACAGACAGAAGCATATTTCCACTAGCAAGCAGGAGTGAGTCAAAAGAATTCAATCGCGACTTCAGCGTCGACAGCGACACAATCACCCACCAAGTTCACCCAACGGACCCGGACAAGACGGTTGGAATCTACGCGCGCCTCCCAGTAGAACAAGCAGCTTCCCTCATGGCCTTCCTCCACCAAGAGTGAATTTTTTTTGCCTCGTGCCGGGCTGACATGCCCGGAATACCACGAGAGTTTGCAGAACACGCGCTGCATATACGTCCAAACACCAAACCAGTAAAGCAGGCGTTGTGCCGATTCTCAGAACCCAAGTGCATAGCCATTGGAGAAGAGATTAATCGACTACTCGACGCGCAATTCATTCGAGAGACGAAGAAGGCCACCTGGATCGCAAACCCAGTCTTGGTACCCAAAAAGGACACCGACGTACTACGGATGTGCATCGACTACGGGCCCATCAAAAAACATTGCTTGAAGGACCAGTTTCCCCTGCCAAGGATAGACCAGATAATCGACTCCACCGCAGGATGTGACCTCCTATCTTTCCTCGACGCCTACTCAGGATACAACCAAATCAGGATGAAAGAAGAAGACGAAGAACACACCTCGTTCATCACCCCCTATGGTGTATTCTGCTACAAAACAATGCCTTTCGGTGTCAGAACCCCAACTAGGGTAAGTGCTAGGCTTTGTTTGTGCTTTGCATCATGTCAAAATTTCAAAAAGAAATTCAAAAATGGGGAACAGAAAAGCCCTGAGGAATTTAAATAAATGGCCAGATAAAAATCTTTTTCCAAAAATCATTTGAAGATTTGGAAAATTCCTATAAATGATGCTGATCATTGCAAAAGTGGTTTGGGGATTTTCCCATGCCCATGGAATATTCAAAAATTCAAAAGGTGCCTTGGAAATTAAATTAAACTCCAATTTGAAGTTAAATTCAAATTGTTTGATTTTCAAAAGTCACCAAAACTTATGAGTGGCTAACTATATATGTTATAAGACTACATAAAAGTTTTCATGATTTTATAAAATGTTTTGGTATTTTTACCAGAGCAAAACAAAATAACAGAAAAAGAAAACAGAAACAAAAGAAGAGAGAAAATAGAAAACAGAAACCCAGCCCACCCCTCAGGACCCTGGCCCAACTAACTCCTACCGGCCCAGCCCGCGAGTTCCCCCCCGTTGTCGTCTTCCTGCCGACGCCGAAGCAGCTCGGTGGCGGCCTGGGAGCGCGCCGACGGCCGCCTCGACGTGGAGGAGACGTCTAGGCCTCCCCTGCCTCTCTCCTTCCGCCACACCACGCCCAGAGCACGCCCCGCTCTTCTCCCCCTCTCTCTGGACCTCCTCCTCCTCTCCCCTCGCCCTTCTAGCAGCCGCCCGAGAGCTCCCCGGAGCACCTTCGCCGCGCCCGTGTGGCCAACAGCCACCAGCCGCCGCGCGGCCGTGTCTAGCGTAACCAGCACCGTCGTCTTCTTCACCCTGGAGGAGGCCACGAGCCCGGACCCCCTCGAGCTGCCGAATTCGCCAGCAACTTCGTCGCCGGAGCCGCGCGTCACCGTCGTCGATTCGCCGCCTGCAGTGCTCCCTCGGCCCCGCCGTGGACGCCATCGTCCTCCTAGCGCTCCCGTGAGAAGAACCCCCCTATCCCCGGCCCTTCTCGCGCACGGATTCGCCGATTCCCTCTTCACCAGTGGCGGCCGCCGCCATTGCCGTCGCGGCCGAGCTCTAGAGCTCCCCTCGTGGCGCCCCGATGCCACCGTTGTATGCGCGAGGATGCGGGAGACATCCCAGTGCCCTCCCCTCCTTGTCCCGTGGCCTGTAGGCAGCTCCGGCGAGGCGCCGCTGCGTACACAGCCGCCGGCCACTAGGGCCTAATGACCAACTAATCCCCCCCTAGCCCAATGACAGGTGGGTCCCAGCCCCCTTAATCCCCTGTTAAGTTTTAATTAAACCAGGTTTTAACACTGTGTCACTGACAATGCTGGCCCACATGTCAGGCCCCCTGGTGACATCAGCATTGCATCATGCTGACGCAATTATTCAATTCCAAAAAAATAGAAATGATTTAAATTAATCCAGAAAATTCCAGAAAAACATTTAAACTTTGGAAATTCATAGAAAATTCATACTAACTCCAAATTAAACATATAATATATGAAAAATTATCAGAAAAATCCAAGGATTATGAATATGGGCTCTGAAAATGTTTGACTATTTTAAAATGGGTGAACAGTGCAAAACACCCATATGGCTTTATTTCAAATTCAAATTTGAAGCACATTTGCAAATGACTTTGCATTTGACTTCTTTTAAATGGAATTGTAACCACATTGTGACCAAGAACATCACTATTTCAATATTGATCATGTGTTTGAGCATTGCAAATAAATTTATACCTTGTTTGATTGTTTGCTCGATAGACGTGCAACCGGAACCGGAGGCCACCCCCTTCGTTGAAGACCCCGATATCGAACCTCGTCAGCAAGGCAAGCAAACCACATTGATCATGTCTATAAAATCCCAATTCCCTCTCAGTTTCACTTATGCATGTTTAGGAGATCACTTTGTATCGATTCTACCGCATAGTTGAACCCATATCTGATGCATGACCTATCATCTTGTCACAGTAGTAAGCAAACCACAATCCTAGCTGACATAGGAGTTGATTGATATCATGAAGCCCCTGCAACTGTTATAGCTTATTGCATGCTTAGTGTTAATGAGGTTGCTTTTGATGTGAGTCGGGATGATGGTGAACATGGTGTTGATGAAAGTGAAACTGTGTCGGTGAATCCACCCTAATACAAGGTGAACGATGAGAGGCTGTGTAGGAGTACACAGTGGGTTGTCTCGTTGAACACCGCCTTAAGCATCGAGTTCTTGTATGGTAATCCAAGACAAAGAGTACAACCACACATTGGGCTCACTGACCCCTCTCGGCCTAGTACCTTGATCCGTGTCGACGTCCAGGAGTCACATTAGTTCGGGCTTTCCATTTGACATGTGCATAGAAAAAGAACGAAGGAAATGGTTGCATCATATAGATATGTGGGTGCACCTGTGAGGCAGGAAAACCATCTGCCAGAGGTGGCGTCTCGGTCACCTACATTGTTTGAGTCCGTTTCGTTGATCCGGCCGGGCTCTCGAGCGGAGGCAAACTCAGATAGTCGACTCTTGGAATAGACCGGTTGTGAGCGAAGTGTCGTGGTGAACATCCTCGCTGTCACCTCTTGAACGGTGGCGAGACCTGGCGGTAACCGATGGTCATGTGTGTGTAGTTTACACCCTTGCAAGGTCAACAAAACTATTCGAATAGCCGCGTCCGCGGTTAAGGACTACTTGGAACCTGTACCTGATTATTAGACAACTTAAATGGATACTTATAAAACTCGCAAGATAAGCGTGAGTGCTATGGTGTGCCTCCTCGTGGGAAGTCGAGGAAGTAACCATAGTGGTGTAATTGGTTGGAGATGTAGTGGACTCGTGTACGCTTCTTACCTCAAGTCTGGTATTCGTAGTTCAGGATTAGCCAAGTCAAAGCTGGCACTTCTGCATGATGAAACCCCACCTCCCTTTACCTTGATACTTGAGCATGAGTAGTATAAATCTGACGTAAGTCTTGCTGAGTACAACTTTGTACTCATGTTTGCTTATTCTATGTTTTAGATGAGAACCCGGACCCCGATGGACTCATCAACCTGAAGCTCGACGTTGACTAAGTTAGCATAGTCCCAGACAGCAGTCTGGTCCCTCGTGGAAGGGCATGTTTGTTTACAAGGCTTCTCTAAGCCATTTGTTAAACTTGTCTGTACTCAGACCTAATTTGCTTCCGTTGTATGATGTAATGTTGATCACAGACATGTGATCTTTGTATGCTCTATGTGTATATCAATAAAGAATACTTTGTAGAGTTATGTGATGATACCTGCTGTTCATACTAGGCATGTGTGCTGCGTGTATGTTTATAACATGCATGTCTTAGTATGGGTTTTTGAGACCTTAGTTGTGATCTGGCTGGCGGTCTTTTATACACCAAGTGGCCCTTAGATGTGCGCAACTTGGGGCATCGCGATGCGATTGCTCGTGACTCTGTCACGTGCACACTTAGTTGTATGATCGAGCCCGCCCTAGACCCCGACTAAGTGATCGGGCTGGAGTAAGTCTATGTAAGAGTTAGGATCCAATCGATAACATGGTTGAGGCGACTTGTCTATGAGTATGGGATTCACCACCCATAAGCATTTAGACTTGTGAGCGGACGATGAGGACCCATCTCAGATGATCATCCGGCCTGAATGGGATGCCCCTCACGTTCGATGCTTACCGAGAACGTTCTGTGCTTGGCCTTGTCTGCTTAGACAAGTGGGTACGGTTCTCTGCTCTCCATGTGATTGTATCGTGACTTGAATTACATATGCTAACCCCGGGTCCCGACAGACTTGGTATCAGAGCAGGACTGTCTGTAGGCTTATCAAACCCTTGGTCGAAGTCGAGTCTAGCATTCTATAGTTATATAGTTACTTGGGTATATAAGGGAACAACGTAAGGCTTCTTTTTCTCCTTACCCTCATAAATCTGAGTTCTGGGTCACCTGATCTTTTCTACGGGATGATAGGACTAGGCTCATCTATGTCTTACTAGAACATCTCGCTGAGTGCTTCCTTTTAGCCGTAGGATTATTGTGGTCGTCCAGAGTCTCCGTTTTAAGTTCCTTGAGGAAGTTTTGTCCAATCTCCTCGAGGTCGTCTTGTTTTCCATCCCGGTGTAGCCGTTATGCTGCCGGATTTATCCCGTGTTTCTGTGGATCATTGCCTTCGCATTATAATCCTTTCCGCCTTCATCATGTCTTGTTATCCTTGAATCCATCATTCAACTTGTTCTGATTGTTGATTTTTATCACACAGGATGTCAGGTGGAACTCGTAGTGCTGTTCGTCGGAATCGAGACCGTGTTCGGAATCGAAATGATGATGAACCTCTACCACCGCCTTCTGCGGCGGAAATCATGATGGAAGCTGAGAAGAATCAACGCGATCAAACACGTCTTCTGGAGCTCATCGAGCAGAATACCTTACGTCATTGCAATGTGGTTGTGAGCATTCAGGACTTCATCCTCCTCAAGCCACCGGTATTCCGATGTTCTTCTGAGCCCCTTGAAGCTGATGATTGGCTCCGTTCCATCGAGCGTAAGCTTGACACTGCACATGTTGCTCCCGATGATCGAGTTATATTCGCGGCATACTTCCTGGAAGGTGCTGCTCTTCAATGGTGGGAGAACTATGTTGCTATGCAGCCAGATAGTCACGTAGTGACTTGGCAGGAGTTCTGTGTTGCCTTTCGAGGGTACCACCTTCTGGATGAGTTGATGGAGCGCAAGAAGGAAGAGTTCTGCAATCTCACTCAAGGAGAGATGTCCATCCATGAGTATGTGAGAGAGTTCAACCGTCTTGCTCGGTATGCCCAAGATGAGATCACCACCGATGCCAGAAAGCAGGCAAGGTTCCGTAAGGGACTTAGCCCCATTCTTCGTCATGATCTCAACCTCATCGAATTTTCCACCTTTGAGGATTTAGTCAACAGATCCTTCAGAGCTGAGCATGGCAATGAAATTTTCGAGGAGTCCCGTAAGCATGCTCTTGAGCTTGCTCCTTCTTCAAGTTCAACCCCTCAGAAACGCCGAATTTGGATTCCAACCAGAGCCATACCTCAAAACCTTCTTCAGAGGCCACCACCAAATATATGCCATCCACCCCAACACCTTATTCCACCCCGGAATGATGGTGTGCAGCCAAGTAATCCCACTCCCAGCATTTCAGACAGGGTATGCTTTAAGTGTGGTCTTCCAGGCCATTACTATCGTCAATGCCCTCAGGTCTTGATGGCACCACGTCATTCTCGACCCAAGCCTCCAAAGAAATCAGTCACAAAAGTCTTCCCAGCAAAGCTTTCAGCCACAAGTAGTGGTTGTGTGAACCAAATCTCAGTTGAGGACACCACTGCTGCTTCTGAGGTCATTCTTGGCACACTCCCAGTCAATCATGTCCCCGCCTCCGTTCTTTTCGATCCAGGAGCTTCTCATTCATTCATGTCGGAGAGTTATGCACTTCGTCATGAGTTCCCCTTTGAAGAAATGTTTTCTCCAATGATCATTCAAACTCCTGGTTCAAAGTGGCAAACTAATAGAGTAAGCCATGGCAATCTAATTTCAATTGAGGGTCTAGTATTCCTTGCTTCACTTATAGCCCTCAAGTCTTCGGACATTGATGTCATCCTAGGAATGGATTGGTTATCAAGGCAGAATGCTTTCCTTGATTGTAAAGCCAAATCAGTTAAAATCACCCATCCTTCAGGCCAGACCATTGACTACACATCACCCAGCTCTAGAATCCAGATGCATACTTTGAATGTGCTTCCACTTGCAGACCTTGAAGATATTCCGGTGGTTCGTGACTTCCCGGATGTCTTTCCTGAAGAGCTGCCGGGAATGCCACCCGACAGGTGTGTAGAATTCATAGTGGATCTTATACCAGGCACAACCCCAATCTCGAGACGCCCATATAGAATGGCCCCACATGAGTTAGCTGAGCTAAAAACCCAACTTGATGCTTCGTTGGCAAAAGGCTTCATCCGCCCTAGCTCATCGCCATGGGGTTGCCCCGTTCTGTTCGTAACGAAGAAAGATGGAACATAAAGGATGTGCGTAGACTATCGCCCGCTAAATCTAGCGACGATAAAGAACAAGTACCCACTGCCCAGGATCAATGATCTTTATGATCAACTTGCTGGATCCTCTATCTTCTCCAAGATGGATTTGAGATTAGGCTATCATCAAATCAAAATCCGAAATGAGGACATTCCCAAAACGGCTTTCACTACTCGTTATGGTCTTTACGAGTATACCGTCATGTCCTTTGGTTTAACCAATGCCCCCGCCACATTCTCGCGCTTGATGAATTCGATCTTCATGGAGTACCTAGATAAATTTGTTGTGGTTTATCTTGATGACATTCTCATGTACTCGAAGAACGAAGACGAGCACGCAGAACACCTTAGGTTGGTATTGATGAAACTTAGAGAGCACCGCCTTTATGCCAAGTTCTCCAAGTGTGAATTTTGGCTACCAGAAGTGACCTACTTAGGCCACGTGATTTCTGCGAAAGGTGTTGCAGTCAATCCCGAGAGAGTTCAGGCCGTCCTTGACTGGACTCCACCTGAATCGGTTAAGCAAGTTAGAAGTTTTCTTGGCTTAGCAAGCTATTGCCGCCGCTTTGTCGAGAACTTTTCTAAAGTTGCAAAGCCTCTTACTGAACTCCTCAAGAAAGATAAGAAATTCCAATGGACCCCCAAGTGCGAGGAAAGCTTTCAAGAGCTAAAAAGAAGATTGACTTCTGCACCCGTACTTGCACCTCCAGACACCAAAAGGGATTTCGAGATCTATTGTGATGCTTCACGGCAAGGGTTAGGATGCATACTTATGCAAGATCGACATGTGGTAGCTTATGCTTCACGCCAGTTGCGGCCACATGAAGAGAACTATCCTACCCATGATCTTGAACTCGCTGCCGTAGTTCATGCCCTGAAGACTTGGCGACATTACCTCCTTGGTAATCGTTGTGAGATTTATTCTGATCACCAAAGCCTCAAATACATATTCACCCAGCCAGATCTTAATCTCAGGCAAAGATGCTGGATAGAGTTGATAAAAGATTATGACTTAGGAATTTCTTACACCCCAGGCAAGGCCAACGTCATGGCTGATGCACTAAGTCATAAGTCGTATTATACAACCTCATGTTACAACAGTATCAACCACTTCTTCATGAGGAATTTCGAAAACTCAATCTCGAGATTGTTCCTCATGGATCTCTTTTCAACTTGGTGGCGAAACCAACCCTTGAGGATCAAATCGTAGTTGCCCAAAGGCGTGCACGAGGTGTTCGCCGGATCAAGGAGAACATTGCTAGCGGAGTTGCTAAATGTTTCTCCACAGATAGTAAAGGAACGGTATTCTTTGAAAATCGTTTGGTAGTACCTAAGAATAAGGATCTACGACAACTCATCCTCAAAGAAGCCCATGACACACCCCTCTTAATTCATCCCGGTAGCACAAAAATGTACCGAGATCTACGCCAGAGATTTTGGTGGACTAGGATGAAGAGAGACATTGCTCGATTTGTTGCTGAATGTGATGTTTGTCGTCGCATTAAGGCAGAACACCAAAGACCTGCTGGTACACTTCAACCTTTGCCTATTCCAGAGTGGAAATGGGACAAGGTCGGTATGGACTTCATCACCGGCTTTCCAAAAACCCAGAAAGGAAACAATGCCATCTTCGTGGTCATTGATAGACTTTCCAAAGTTGCTCACTTCCTTCCCGTTCGCGAGTCTATAACTGCTAGCCAGTTAGCGGACTTGTATATCTCTAGAATTGTGTCTCTTCACGGTGTTCCTTTGGTGATCAATTCTGATCGTGGTAGCCTTTTCACCTCTAGATTCTGGGGAAGCTTTCAGAATGCTATGGGAACTCATCTATCCTTTAGTACAGCTTTCCATCCTCAGTCTAGCGATCAAGTTGAAAGGGTTAATCAAATTTTGGAACACATGCTCAGAGCTTGTGTTATCTCATTCGGAAAGAATTGGGAGAAATCTCTTCCTTTCGCCGACTTCGCTTATAACAACAGTTTTCAATCTAGTCTGAACATGGCTCCGTTTGAACTCCTCTATGGACGACGATGTCGAACACCCTTAAACTGGTCAGAAACCGGTGAAAGACAACTCTTTGGACCGGATATGATCAAGGAAGCAGAAGAGCAAGTTCGCATTGTTCGTGATCGATTGAAAGCCTCTCAATCTCGTCAGAAAAGCTACTATGATTGTCATCATAGAAAGGAGAGCTACAATCTGGATGAGAAGGCTTACCTCCGGGTTACTCCTCTGAAGGGAACCCAACGATTCGGCATCAAAGGCAAGTTGGCCCCACGTTACATCGGACCTTTCCGCATTCTCGCTAAACGTGGAGAAGTTGCCTACCAACTTGAACTACCTCCGCACCTTTCCCGAGTACATGATGTATTCCATGTGTCACAACTCAGGCGTTGCTTCAAGGACCCCATCCGCGAAGTCGACCATGAAACGCTTGATCTCCAAGATGACCTTTCTTATCGAGTGTACCCTGTTCGTATTCTTGATTCAGCAGAGCGTGTCACTCGTCGTCAGAAGATCAAGTTCCTCAAAGTGCAATGGTCACATCACTCCGAGAAAGAAGCAACATGGGAAAGAGAGGACCGCCTCCGTGCCGAGTACCCCACCTTCCTCCCGACGACTTCTGAATCTCGGGACGAGTTTCTTTTGAGTGGGGGCGAGTTGTCAGAACCCCAACTAGGGTAAGTGCTAGGGTTTGTTTGTGCTTTGCATCATGTCAAAATTTCAAAAAGAAATTCAAAAATGGGGAACAGAAAAGCCCTGAGGAATTTAAATAAATGGCCAGATAAAATTCTTTTTCCAAAAATCATTTGAATATTTGGAAAATTCCTATAAATGATGCTGATCATTGCAAAAGTGGTTTGGGGATTTTCCCATGCCCATGGAATATTCAAAAATTCAAAAGGTGCCTTCGAAATTAAATTAAACTCCAATTTGAATTTAAATTCAAATTGTTTGATTTTCAAAAGTCACCAAAACTTATGAGTGGCTAACTATATATGTTATAAGACCACATAAAAGTTTTCATGATTTTATAAAATGTTTTGGTATTTTAACCAGAGCAAAAAAAAATAACAGAAAAAGAAAACAGAAACAAAAGAAGAGAGAAAATAGAAAACAGAAACCCAGCCCACCCCTTAGGCCGCTGGCCCAACTAACTCCTACCGGCCCAGCCCACGAGTCCCCTCCGTTGTCGTCTTCCTGCCGACGCCGAAGCAGCTCGGTGGCGGCCTGGGAGCGCGCCGACGGCCGCCTCGACGTGGAGGAGACGTCTAGGCCTCCCCTGCCTCTCTCCTTCCGCCACGCCACGCCCAGAGCACGCCCCGCTCTTCTCCCCCTCTCTCTGGACCTCCTCCTCCTCTCCCCTCGCCCTTCTAGCAGCCGCCCGAGAGCTCCCCGGAGCACCTTCGCCGCGCCCGTGTGGCCAACAGCCACCAGCCGCCGCGCGACCGTGTCTAGCGTCACCAGCACCGTCGTCTTCTTCACCCTGGAGGAGGCCACGAGCCCGGACCCCCTCGAGCTGCCGAATTCGCCAGCAACTTCGTCGCCGGAGCCGCGCGTCACCGTCGTCGATTCGCCGCCTGCAGTGCTCCATCGGCCCCGCCGTGGACGCCATCGTCCTCCTAGCGCTCCGGTGAGAAAAACCCCCCTATCCCCGGCCCTTCTCGCGCACGGATTCGCCGATTCCCTCTTCACCAGTGGCGGCCGCCGCCATTGCCGTTGCGGCCGAGCTCTAGAGCTCCCCTTGTGGCGCCCCGATGCCACCGTTGTATGCGCGAGGACGCAGGAGACATCCCAGTGCCCTCCCCTCCTTGTCCCGTGGCCTGTAGGCAGCTCCGGCGAGGCGCCGCCGCGTACACAGCCGCCGGCCACTAGGGCCTAATGACCAACTAATCCCCCCCCTAGCCCAATGACAGGTGGGTCCCAGCCCCCTTAATCCCCTGTTAAGTTTTAATTAAACCAGGTTTTAACACTGTGTCACTGACAATGCTGGCCCACATGTCAGGCCCCCTGG
The DNA here is from genome assembly GCA_950022295.1 of Bromus sterilis. Lineage (NCBI taxonomy): Eukaryota > Viridiplantae > Streptophyta > Magnoliopsida > Poales > Poaceae > Bromus > Bromus sterilis. The sequence goes on from OX465598.1 coordinate 39,125,704, forward strand.
TGACATCAGCATTGCATCATGCTGACACAATAATTCAATTCCAGAAAAATAGAAATGATTTAAATTAATCCAGAAAATTCCAGAAAAACATTTAAACTTTGGAAATTCATAGAAAATTCATACTAAGTCCAAATTAAACACATAATATATGAAAAATTATCAGAAAAATCCAAGGATTATGAATATGGGCTCTGTTTTCATGTTTGACCATTTTAAAATGGGTGAACAGTGCAAAACACCCATATGGCTTTATTTCAAATTCAAATTTGAAGCACATTTGCAAATGACTTTGCATTTGACTTCTTTTAAATGGAATTGTAACCACATTGTGACCAAGAACATCACTATTTCAATATTGATCATGTGTTTGAGCATTGCAAATAAATTTATACCTTGTTTGATTGTTTGCTCGATAGACGTGCAACCAGAACCGGAGGCCACCCCCTTCGTTGTAGACCCCGATATCGAACCTCGTCAGCAAGGCAAGCAAAACCCCATTGATCATGTCTATAAAATCCCAATTCCCTCTCAGTCTCGCTTATGCATGTTTAGGAGATCACTTTGTATCGATTCTACCGCATAGTTGAACCCATATCCGATGCATGACCTATCATCTTGTCACAGTAGTAAGCAAAACACAATCCTAGCTGACATAGGAGTTGATTGATATCATGAAGCCCCTGCAACTGTTATAGCTTATTGCATGCTTAGTGTTAATGAGGTTGCTTTTGATGTGAGTCGGGATGATGGTGAACATGGTGTTGATGAAAGTGAAACTGTGTCGGTGAATCCACCCTAATACAAGGTGAACGATGAGAGGCTGTGTAGGAGTACACAGTGGGTTGTCTCGTTGAACATCGCCTTAAGCATCGAGTTCTTGTATGGTAATCCAAGACAAAGAGTACAACCACACATTGGGCTCACTGACCCCTCTCGGCCTAGTACCTTGATCCGTGTCGACGTCCAGGAGTCACATTAGTTCGGGCTTTCCATTTGACATGTGCATAGAAAAAGAACGAAGGAAATGGTTGCATCATATAGATATGTGGGTGCACCTGTGAGGCAGGAAAACCATCTGCCAGAGGTGGCGTCTCGGTCACCTACATTGGTTGAGTCCGTTTCGTTGATCCGGCCGGGCTCTCGAGCGGAGGCAAACTCAGATAGTCGACTCTTGGAATAGACCGGTTGTGAGCGAAGTGTCGTGGTGAACATCCTCGCTGTCACCTCTTGAACGGTGGCGAGACCTGGCGGTAACCGATGGTCATGTGTGTGTAGTTTACACCCTTGCAAGGTCAACAAAACTATTCGAATAGCCGCGTCCGCGGTTAAGGACTACTTGGAACCTGTACCTGATTATTAGACAACTTAAATGGATACTTATAAAACTCGCAAGATAAGCGTGAGTGCTATGGTGTGCCTCCTCGTGGGAAGTCGAGGAAGTATCCATAGTGGTGTAATTGGTTGGAGATGTAGTGGACTCGTGTACGCTTCTTACCTCAAGTCTGGTATTCGTAGTTCAGGATTAGCCAAGTCAAAGCTGGCACTTCTGCATGATGAAACCCCACCTCCCTTTACCTTGATACTTGAGCATGAGTAGTATAGATCTGACGTAAGTCTTGCTGAGTACGACTTTGTACTCACGTTTGCTTATTCTATGTTTTAGATGAGAACCCGGACCCCGATGGAGTCATCAACCTGAAGCTCGACGTTGACTAAGTTAGCATAGTCCCAGACAGCAGTCTGGTCCCTCGTGGAAGGGCATGTTTGTTTACAAGGCTTCTCTAAGCCATTTCTTAAACTTGTCTGTACTCAGACCTAATTTGCTTCCGTTGTATGATGTAATGTTGATCACAGACATGTGATCTTTGTATGCTCTATGTGTATATCAATAAAGAATACTTTGTAGAGTTATGTGAAGATACCTGTTGTTCATACTAGTCATGTGTGCTGCGTGTATGTTTATAACATGCATGTCTTAGTATGGGTTTTCGAGACCTTAGTTGTGATCTGGCTGGCGGTCTTTTATACACCAAGTGGCCCTTAGATGTGCGCAGCTTGGGGCATCGCGATGCGATTGCTCGTGACTCTGTCACGTGCACACTTAGTTGTATGATCGAGCCCGCCCTAGACCCCGACTAAGTGATCAGGCTGGAGTAAGTCTATGTAAGAGTTAGGATCCAATCGATAACATGGTTGAGGCGACTTGTTTATGAGTATGGGATTCACCACCCATAAGCATTTAGACTTGTGAGCGGACGATGAGGACCCATCTCAGATGATCATCCGGCCTGAATGGGATGCCCCTCACGTTCGATGCTTACCGAGCACGTTCTGTGCTTGGCCTTGTCTGCTTAGACAAGTGGGTACGGTTCTCTGCTCTCCATGTGATTGTATCGTGACTGGAATTACATATGCTAACCCCGGGTCCCGACATTCGGATTGAAAAATGCCGGAGCCACGTACCAATGGATGATGCAAGCATGCCTGAGAGATCAAAACGGCAGAAACGTCCAAGTCTATGTCGACGACATCGTCATCAAAACACACAGCGCAGGCACACTACTCGACGACCTCTGCGAAACTTTCGCCGCTCTCAACAAATACAGAATCAAGCTCAACCCAAAAAAGTGCATGTTCGGCGTCCCAGCCGGAAAATTACTCGGGTACATGTACTCCGCTCGAGGAGTCGAAGCAAACCCTGAAAAAGTCCAAGCAATCGCCAAGATGCAAAAATCAGTCAACATCCGAGGCGTACAACAACTCACAGGAAAACTCGCAGCACTGAGCTGCTTCATCAGCAGGCTGGGAGAAAGGACCCGACCATTCTACCAGCTGCTCAGAAAAGGAGAAAAATTCGAGTGGATTGAGGAAGCCCGCAACGCATTCGCAGACCTAAAGAATACCCTCTCAACACCACCAATCATGGCAGTGGCTAAGGAGAAAGAACCACTCGTCATCGAGCGCATGGAATAAGGCAAAATCCAGAGCATCCAAAGGCCAATCTACTACCTAAGTATGCTCCTCAAAAAATCTCAGCAACGGTCCCCGCACTACCAGAAGCTCGTATACGCCGTCGTCATGACATCAAGGAAAGTAACACATTACTTCGACGAGCACCGCAGCACGATCGTGAGCAGCGCACCACTCGCGGACATCCTCAACAATCCTGGAGCAACCGGCAGAGTCGCCGAATGGAACATCGAGCTCAGTCCCCGCGACCTATAATTCAAGCACCCAACGGCGATCAAAGCCCAAGTACTCCCAGATTTTCTGGTCGAGTGGGAAGAAGTTCAAATACCAGTCCCCCAGACCTGTCCAACTCATGGACAATGTTCTTCGACGGGTCAAAAAGACAACAAGGAGCAGGAGCAGGCGTCGTTCTAATCTCCCCCAAAGGAGCCAAACCCAGATATGTACTTCAGATCAACTTCAACAATCCCTCAAACAACGAAGCAAAATACGCGACACTACTCCATGGCATGCGTATGGAGAAAGCTTGCGGCGCCACTCGCCTCTCCATCTACGGCGACTCCAACCTCGTCGTCTAGCATGCAATGAGAGACTATGAAGCAGTCGCAGAAAACATGATGGCTTACCAGAAGCTCTACAACACCTTGGAAGGAGGATTCGACGGCTGCGAGCTAAACTACATCCCTAGAGAAAATAACACAGAAGCAGACAAGCTCGCAAACATTGGATCAACCCGAGGACCCGTCCCCCCAGGCGTTTCCCTAGAAAGAATCAGCCAGAGGTCAAGCAAAACCAAGGCACCCGCATCGGAGGCAGTCGCAGAGGACGACGACACAAATGAACCAGCACAAGTAGCGACGGCAAACCCAACAGACGACGCAGGCAACGAAGCAACTGAAGAAGCAGAACCAGCCGCGCCCAAAGGCCCAGCTTGGACAAAGCCGCTCCTTCGATTCTTAATCGAAGGCACCTTACCACAAAACGTCGCAGAAGCCCGACGCATCAGCTGACGATCTAAAGCATTCACAGTAATCAACGGACAGCTCTACAAGCGCAACATCTCTCAGGTCCTACAAAAGTGCATCGAGGAGGAAGACGACAAGGCCCTATTGCTCGAGATCCACGAAGGCACTTGCGGGCACCACTCGAGCAGTCGCGCAATCGTGGCCAAATCCTTTCGAGCAGGGTTCTACTGGCCAACCACAATGAAAAATGAGGAAGACATCGTACGACTCTGCATCGCCTGCCAAAAATTCGCCAGCAGGCCGCGCGCCCCAGCATCAGAACTCAAAACCATACCACTATCCTGGTCGTTCGCCACCTGGGGACTCGATATGGTGGGGCCACTCAAGAAATCTTCAAAAGGAGGTCGAACACATCTACTAGTAGCAGTAGACAAGTTCACCAAGTGGATCGAGGCGGTGCCAATCACCAGCTCAGCAGCCCTCACGACACTTAACTTCATCAAGTCCATCATCTTCAGATTCGGCGTACCCCACAACATCATCACAGACAACGGCACAAACTTCACAGCAACAGAATTTCAGAACTTCTGCCAAGACCTGGGCATCAAAATCAACTACGCGTCAGTCGCGCACCCACAATCCAATGACCAAATGGAGAAAGCAAACGGTTTAGTGTGCGGAGGAATAAAAAAGAGGCTCCTCGCACCACTCGAACAAGCTGCAGGCAACTGGGTAGAAGAACTACCCGCAGTCCTGTGGAGTCTGCGCACTACCCCCAACACCTCAACACAGTACACACCCTTCTTCATGGTGTACGAAGCAGAAGCGGTATTACCGAACGACCTAAAGTTCGTAGCTCCCCGAATCTCGGGATACGAGGAAGAAGAGGCAGAAGAAGCGCTCCAGAACGATAAATACACCGCAGACGAAGCAAGGGACACAACCATAGCAAGGTCAGAAGGATACCATGACAAACTGCGCACATACCAAAGCAATCGCCTGCGGACCAGAACCTTTCGCAAAGGAGATCTCATCCTGCGACTAATACAAGAAAAAGTGCACAAACTTGCCCCACAGTGGGATGGACCCTTCATAATCTCCGATGTCATGGGAGGAGGCGCTTACAGGATGAAGAATCCAAAGACTGACGAAGACGTGGGAAACCCGTGGAACGTGGCAAACTTGTGCCTGTTCTACCCATAGTCTACTCATAAGCCCCAGCATGAGTATCAGCAGCAGCACCGATCGGCAGTTCATGTAAAAAATCACAAGCAATAAAAGGTGTTGCCCAAATAATACCACACAAAATCACTCGGGGGCTCGAGCACAAACTCCCCCCGAGAGACGCTATCCTCGCTTACGCGACGCTATCTAAAAAGCACTCGGGGGCTCGAGCACAAACTCCCCTCGAGAGACGCTATCCTCGCTTACGCGACGCTATCTAAAAAGCACTCGGGGGCTCGAGCACAAACTCCCCCCGAGAGACGCTATCTTCGCTTACCCGACGCTATCTAAAAAGCACTCGGGGGCTCGAGCACAAACTCCCCCCAAGAGATGCTATCTTCGCTTACGCGACGCTATCTAAAAGCACTCGGGGGCTCGAGCACAAACTCCCTCTCGAGAGATGCTACTTTCGCTCACGCGATGCCACAGAAAAGAAATCGAAGGCTAGAATGCACCTCCTTCGATGGTCAACATATTCGGCTTACACGTCCACACAAATTTATTCAGGCACGCTTTAAAAGATAAAGCACAAAGCAAGACATAAAAGTTCCTTAGTCTTCACCTGATCGCAAAACGATCACCTAAAGACTCGAGGGCTACTCCCATCGGCAGCGCTGACGCACACCCGATAAAAAGTTTGGAACGACTAAGCAGCCACAAGGAAGGACAACCCAGGTAGACAAAAGATCGCAGCCTACGCTTGATTCTACAAATCAAACGTAGCCTCGGCGGCTACTCCCATCGGGAGCGCTGCCGCGCACTCGATAAAAACTATACAAAGGAGTCGAAGACAATTTTCCTTTACAAAGGAGTCGAAGACAATTTTCCATTACAAGGGAGTCAAAGACAATTTTCCATTACAAAGGAGTCGAAGACAATTTTTCCATTACAAAGGAGTCGAAGACAACTTTCTATTACAAAGGAGTTGAGGACAATTTTTTACAAAAGGAATCGAGCAGCTACCAGTCGGGTTACAATACCAGTTATCACAGGGAATTATGACTTCTACATGTGCGCTCATGCTGAGATAATTGGTACTTTCGTCCCACAAACTGACGAGCATCACCACAGACAAAGTAACAACTAAGCCTGCGAAGAAGCAAGTCGGCGCCCTCCAGTTCTACAAGGTGCCCCGCTTAATGACGCACCCACTTGACGACCGGCTTGACGTCGAGTTCATCCTTAGAACTAGAAGAGCAAGCACCACCAGACGAGGAGTCGGCAGAAGACGAAGTCAAAGGAGAAGCAGGTGAACCACGCCTTAACACATCAGAACTGTCACTGCTTGTTTCTTCCCAATACGGATCCAGACGATTGCCACATTCATCAAACGCACGAACAATGAGGGTATCTTCACCATCAAAATGACAACAAAGACTTGTTGGTATACGGGACAAAAAACACAAAATTTTCATACCTACGGTACCCTAACCCAAGATCTATGCTATGGTGATGTAAAGTAACGGAGGGAATCGGTGTTCATACCTTTGAAGACCAAAAGAGGGAAACGTTCTTGCGAACGTGGCTGGCGTAGACTCGGAACTACGACCTCCCTTTCGTCTAGTAGACCACCGGCGAGGATGACTCCTGGTTGACCTCCAGCGATGAAGTAGCACCATAGGTGTAGTGCCTCGAAGAGATTATACACGTACGGTACAATCGATGTTCCTCCCGGGCCCCGAACCAGGCGGGCAGCGGAAGAAATACGGATTCGTATCCCGACTCTAGCAGAGCGAAGGCCTGCCTTATGGTGGAGAACTCCAGTCCAGGTGCAGAATCCAAACAAGGGGAGTCCACTTCCAGGAAGGAGAAGGAGAGAGAGAGAGGAGTAATTGTGTGTTGGAAAAAGGGGTGTGTACCCCTCCTTATATAGGCCAAGGGGGGGGGTGCCATCCTCCTCCCCTCCCCCATGTGGGACTAAATTCCCAAGGGGGGGGGAGTGCGCCGGCCTAAGGGGGGATGGGCCCCATCCTTGGCGCCAAGCCCAAGGGGGGAAAACCCCTCCTCCCCTAATGGGCCCCATAGGCCTATATAGGCCTTTTCCATTTTTAATTATTCTAATATGTTTAAATATTTAATTCAGATAATTAAATAATAAAACATTATTAAAACAAATTAAACTTTATTTTGAACCATTCAAAATGTCCAGAACAACTTCCGTCCTCCTCCGGAACTATTCCGGTGATTTCTCCTATTTCACCGATTGATCCTGAAAAAACTGTCCTATGCATCGATTGCCCTTAAGTGTAACACCCTAACGGTCCGGGAAACAACAGATATTGTCAAGACTCTTCTCATTGACCAATGACTAGTCAGTTGGACCCGGTTACAATCCTTGACAGCCCCTGCGCTTCCATCGAATGAACTTCAACGCTTTTGGAAACCGTTAACGATACGACGTAATCCTTTGTGCTGCGGTACTTTGTTTGTCCGAGGTTCGATCGTCGGTATCCCACATACCGTGTTCACATCTCGTTCAAAACAAACAAGTTCACTCATCCGTGCCTATTGCTTCTCCCGTGACCTAGTCACCTGCTTGCAAGCTATTGATGCAATATCACCGAGTGGGCCCAGAGTACCTGTCCTGTTACAAGGACTGACAAATATCGCTCTGATCTATTAACATACTCATCAACCATCTATTTTGGAATACCCAAAGTGCACCGTTATAGCCAGCATATTTCAGTTAGGCGATGGGATACAAATCAAAGTCTCCTCATAGATGACAATTATGTATGATCATTACGGTCTAAGGACTAAGCCATACGTTACAAAGTCATCGCAACGCTGAACTATGTGACTCGATCACATTGCAATACTTTAGGTGGGTGTATGTCCATCACATCATTCCCCTAATAACATGACCTCATTGTCAATGGACTTAAGTGTCGCCATGATCAGGAAAGCTTGATCAATCAATTTCCCAATGAGATAGTTTACCCGAGTTAAACTACGGACCTATGTTTTATACTACACCTATATTAGTATTTCCAAGTAATACAGTAATAGAAAAGTATAAAACATATTATGAACAAAACATATATGTGACAAATATCTTTATTAATTTGTCTCTAGGGCACATATCCAACAATCTCCCACTTGCACTAGAGTAAAAATTACACTAGTTTACATCAGGTATATATCTAACACCAATAGTCTCTTGGTGTTCTTCAAACTTGCCCTGTGGAAGAGGTTTAGTCATCGGGTCTGCTGCGTTCAGATCTATATGTATCTTGTGAATCCTAGTGTGTCCATCCCGGACGTAGTCTCGCGTCACATGGAACTTTCAGAGAATGTGCTTGGCTGTAGAGTGAATTCTTGGCTCCTTCGCGTTAGCAATGGCACCCGTGTTGTCGCAGAAGATTCCCACGGGGTCAGTGCAGCTGGGAAAGACGCCAAGCTCGATCACGAACTTCTTCAGCCACAACGCCTCGTTTCACGCTTCGCAAGCGGCAAGATACTCCGATTACATTGTAGATTGGGTGAGGACAGAATGTTTTCCGCTCCTCCAGCTAATTGCGCCACCGTTAAACATGAAAACATATCCCGTCTGGGATTTCGAATCATCTAGGTTTGAGCCGAGGCTTGCGTCAACGTAACCCTTTACGGTGAGCTCCTCATCAACTCCTCCATAAACGAGAAAGAGATCCTTTGTTCTTCTCAAGTACTTTAGGATGTTCTTTACTGCGGTCCAGTGAGCCATTCCCGGATTACTCTGGTAGCGATTAGTCATACTAATAGCCAGCGCTAAATCTGGACGGGTACATAACATAGCATACATGAGAGAACCTATGGCTGAGGCATAGGGTTTTGAGGACATTTCCTCCTTCTCTTTTGCTGTGGTCGGGCACTGAGTCACGCTTAACTTGACACCTTTTATAACTGGCAAGAGGCCTCTCTTGGAGTTATCCATACTAAACCTTTTCAATATCTTGTCAATATAAGTGCTCTTACTCAAATCCAATAGTCGATTAGGTCTATATCTATAGATCTTAATCCCCAATATGTACGCAGCTTCACCAAGGTCTTTCATGGAAAACTGTCCATTCAGATATTCCTTCACTTCTCCTAAGAATTTCTTATCGTTCCCTATTAGCAATATGTCATCTACATATAACGCAAGGGATGATACAGAGCTCCGACTCAGTTTCTTATAGACGCAGAACTCTTTGACATTTTGGACAAATCCAAAAGCTTTAATGACCTAATCAAATCGAAGATTCCAGCTCCGAGATGCTTGCTTCAACCCATAGATGGACCGTTGAAGCTTGCACACCTTACCATCATTCTTTGGATCGATAAACCCCTCTGTTTGCATCATTACAACTCTTCCTCAATGTTGCCATTTAGGAATGCAGTTTTCACATCCATCTGCCAAATCTCGTAATCGTGATATGTAGCTATTGCTATCAGGATCTGAATAGATTTTATCATCTCTACAGGAGAGAACGTCTCCTCGTAGTCAACTCCTTGAATTTGTCGAAACCCCTTCGCGATAAGTCGAGCTTTGTAGACAGATACGTTTCCGTCTGCGTCAGTCTTTTTCTTGAAAATCCATTTATTCATGACGGCCTTGCGGTCCTCGGCAATATCCACCAAAGTCCAAACTTTGTTGGTGTACATGGAGTCTATTTCGGATTTCATGGCTTCAAGCCATTTCTCGGACTCGGGTCCCTCCATTGCTTCTTTGTAACTCGTAGGTTCATCTGACTCATCCGCCGAGATTGCATTCACAAGCTATCCGTAAAACTCAGTAGCTTGACGGACTCTTGATGACCTACGGGGCATAATAGGTTCCTCTTCATTCTCATCATGATCATCATGTATGTCATGATTGTTATGAATGTCGTTCTGGCCATTCTCTTCAGCTCCCACTGTGGAAGAAGGTTCCAGAACAACTTCTGTGGCCGTTTCTTCCAATTGGAGTGATTGGTCAGTCACTTCATCGAGGTCTATTTTCCTCCCACAGTCCCACTCAACTCTTTCGAGAGAAACTCTTTCTCAAGAAAGTGTCCAGTCTTGGCAACAAACGTTTTGCTCTCAGACTGATTGTAGAAGGTGTATCGACAAGTTTCCTTGGGATAGCCCACAAAGATGCACTTATCCGCCTTGGATTCAAGTTTATCAGGCTGTAGTTTCCTAACATAAGCCTCACAACCCCAAATCTTCAGGTGAGACAACTTAGGTTTCGTGCCATGCCATTCTTCAAATGGTGTTGTCTTTACGGATTTGGATGGTGCCCTATTAAGAACGTAAGCGACAGTTTCTAATGCATACCCCCAGAATGACACAGGCAAATCAGTAGGAGACATCATCGATCGTACGCTATCCAATAGGGTTCGATTACGTCGTTCAGCCACACAGTTTCTCTGAGGTGTGCCTGCTGGCGTAAGATGTGGTACTATGCCACAAGACTTCAGATGATTGCCAAACTCGTGACTTAAATACTCGCCACCTCGATCCGATCTAAGGTGCTTGATTTTCTTTCCGAGTTGATTCTCTACCTCATTCTAAAATTCCTTGAACCTTTCAAAGGTTTCAGATTTATGCTTCATCAAATAAATATACCCATATCTACTCAAGTCATCAGTAAAGGTCACGAAGTAATGAAGACCATTGCGTGTGGGGACGTTCATGGGTCCACATACATCTGTATGTATGATCCCCAATAAGTCATCCGCACGCTCATTTATCCCATTGAATGGAGTCCTTGTCATTTTGCCCATGAGGCATGGTTCACATGTATCAAGGGATCCAAAATCCAATGAATCAAGAAGTCCATCCTTATGGACCCTCTCCATGCGCTTTATACCAATATGACCAAGTCGGCGATGCCATATCATCATGTGCTCTTCATCACTACTCTTTAATATTTTGGCCTCTATATTGTTAATCCGACACACGTCATCATCGAGATCAAGTACGAATAAACCACGTTGCTCCGGCGCGTGAACATAACACACTTCATCCTTATAAATCGAACAACCAATTGTATCAGACTTAAAAGAATAGTGGTCTCGCTTCAAGCAAGAGCCACTAACGATGTTCACACTCAATGCGGGTACATAGTAGCATTTATTCAGAACCAAAACTAATCCCAAAGGGAGACTAAGATGCTTCGTGCCGACCGCCAACACATCAATTTGACAACCATTCCACACGCGCATCATCACTTCATCTTTCAGCAAGCGTCTCTTATTCCTTAGTCCCTGAACGGAATTAGAAATATTAGCGACAGATCCTATATCAAGTATCCAGGATGTGTTCCCGACGCTTGTCAAGAAAAGATCAAAAATATGTATATCAAATATACCTTCGTCTCTCTTGGCGACCTTGCCAGCCTTCTTGTCCTTTAGGTACTTGGGGCAGTTGCGTTTCCAGTGACCTTCACCCTTGCAATAGAAGCACTCAACTCCGGGTTTGGGCTTAGGTGCCTTGGGAGGAACGACAACTGACTTGCCATCCCTTTTGGGGCCACCTCTCTTAGCCTTCTCGTGCCTGCTTGACTTCTTAAACTCAGTGGTCTTGTTGACCATGAAGACAACGTGCTCCTTCTTGATATCAACCTCAGCACTCTTCAGCATGGCGAACAACTCAGAAGGGGTTTTGGTCATCCCTTGCATGTTGTAGTTCAGCACAAAACCTTTGTAGCTAGGGGGAAGCGACTGCAACACCCTATCAACAACAAGTTCATCTGGAATCTGACATTCCAGAGCATTCAAGCGTTGAACGTAGCCAGACATCTTGACCACGTGCTCACTCACGCTGCCGTGCTCGTCCATCTTTGCTGAGAAGAAGGCTTCAGAAGCCTCATACCGTTCAGCCCTGGCTTGAGGTGCAAAGACCGCCTTGAGTTCGGTGATAATCTCATATGAACCCATCCTCTCAAAGCGTTTCTGCAGCTCAGCCTCCATGTAGTAGAGTATGCCACTCTGGACAAGGTTGTAATCATCAGTCTTGGAGATATAGGCATTCTTCTCATCCCGACTGGCATCATCTACTGGTGCGTCACCTAACGCGCCCTCTAGTACATATTCCATTTTGAGGGGAACGAGGAGAATCGTTAGGGTGCGGAACCAGTTGGTGAAGTTTGACCCATCAGTTTTCAGTTTGTCTTTCTCTAGGAACGATCCTAAGTTGAACGAGGGGCGTGGTGCTTCCATCTACAAAGTTGATTCACAAGGATACATATTTAGACTTTTGTTCATAATGTGGAGTTTTTCAATTTAATCTTGAAAATTCTAGAAAAGCTCCCACTTAGATAAACACCTCTCAATTTAACTAAGTGATTACACAATCCCAGACCCCATACCTCCCCCGATCGTCACGGCCATCAGTATGCGACCCAGGTAGGCCTCTAAGGCAATCACATCAGGTATGTGACTCGTGCTCAATCTTTCGATCTACTGTGTTCCAGGCCCGCATGACGGGGATCAACCCCGGCAAATCCCTTGGTCAGGGACCCTGGGTTAGTCATGGATATGGCACAGGTTGGACGATACTCGTCGGCTAACAGGAGAAGCTCTTCCTGCTTGATATTATTACGTGAGGGGGCGATTACAGTGGAGGCCAAGGTGAGTTCTCGCAAGGCTAGGGTGAGTAGATGCGTATTGAGTTGATTCAGACGTCTCCCCTCCCAGCCTTTATATACTAGGCTAGGTCTCAGGGAGTCCGTACTAGGTTACAAGGATGGTTTCCTAGTTCTAGTCTTGCCTTGTATGCCAAGTTGCACCTTCCATGTTAGTCGCGGACTCCTACGTTGGTGCCTGATTGGGCCAATCGTGGGCTTGTCGCAACTTCCCAGCGGACCTTCTGTCTTCATACGCACCAGGTAGTCTCACATGCAGGAGTCGTGGGGTCACCCCCTAGTCAGTAGCCCCTGAGTGCCTGGGGGACTCGAAGAGTCGCGCAGGGACTCAAATTCATCTGCATTTTATTGTTTTGTAAGCGTGGCATCGCCACGGGTCGCTGGCATTTTTGAGCCATGACAATATCTGTTTTGAGGGATTGCTAAGCTGAAAGGGCCCAAGGAGTCGACTGGTCGAGCCTTAGTGAATTGTGCTAGTGACAAATACCACATTAGCCCAATCAAGCCCACGTCCCTCGACATGAACTTGGAACACTGGTGTCAAGCAAAGTCATGCCGCTGCAGGTCTTATAGGATCAATTGCTGCCAGTCTAAGCACATAGCCTAAGCGCGTCCGCTCGACTCTTTCTATCATGCAAGCGCATGGAAAAGGTCGGGAGTGAAATCGCTCTGCGGCAAGTCCCGGCCCGGCTGTTCTGCGCAGCGGGGTCTTACCTACACGCTAAGCTTGCGTGGCATCTGGGTACAGTGTGTCGTAGCCCAGGCATAATTATTTTTGTAGAGGCGCGGAGCCTGGTTAGCGATGCACCCACTTGGAATAAACGATCAAGTGAGCTATTTAGTCGTCACTCGTGGAGTTTGTAATGGGCTCAGGCGAGGAAAGAAAGCACCCACTCAGAAATTCGTCGAGTGCGCGAGTAAGTCATGTTTGTTGAATTGCTGAGTCTTTTTGCGAGTAATCACTTGAATGCTTTACTGCTTTCGGGGTGAGGGAGCACCCAAACTCTGAGAGTATGTATTTTCTGCTGGTGCGAGAGGTCACTCGAGCTCATTTTGCCTTTTGGGTGAGGGAGCACCCGAACTCGAATAAAGGTACTCCCGATGGGAGTAAGAATTTTTTAGAGTCAGAAAATTTGTATATATAACTAGCTCTTGGAATCTTTTTGTTTTTTTTCCAGGTGCTTTTACCTTGATGCGTCTCTCTTGAGATGCCGTGCGGATATGCATTGTCATGCTTTTTGATGACCAATGATGATCTTTGATTTCTTGACCTGTCGTGTCTTCGGAGCCGTCATAATGATGGTTTGGACGTCGTGCTGCCTGTTGCCCGTTGGGTTTCCGAGGCTTGTATGGGAAACCAGCGAGATTTGACATGTCTTGTAAATAATGCTGACCGTGTGAAGGCATCTTTGTCTCGGAATTCGTAACGCCCGGCCCAGCGGTATTTGATGCAATGATGACGCCGCCTGAGCTTCCGCGTGCTTTTCCTGGTATGCCCTTGGATTGTGCTATAAATACTTCCCGTGGTTACCCATCCTTGGCATTCATTCTTCGCATCTGTCTCTTTCTTCTTCTTCATATGGCGCCCAAGCGTGGCAGTGGTGTGGCTGGGTGAGGCCGTGTCCGCCGTGGTCGCGGTGGTCGTGTCTCTCTCGGGGGGGGGGGTTCTAGGCTCGAGCCTCCGAGTGCTTGTAAGTAAGAGTCGCGTTTGCAAAAAATAGCGTCTCTCGAAGGGAGTTCTAGGCTCACCCCCCCGAGTGCTTGTAAGTAAGAGTCGCGTTTGCGAAAATAGCGTCTCTCCGAGGGAGTTCTAGGCTCGAGCCCCCGAGTGCTTGTAACTAAGAGTCGCGTTTGCGAAGATAGCGTCTCTCGGGGGGAGTTCTAGGCTCGAGCCCCCGAGTGCTTGTAAGTAAGAGTCACATTTGCGAAGATAACGTATCTCAGGGGGAGTGATACGGTGAGGATAGTTCTCTCACTCCTCGTTGGTTACCCCAAGTGGAAGGTGAGATGTAGCGTAGCAACAAATTTCCCTCGGTGGAGATACCAAGGTTTGTCTCCAGTAGGACTCGCAGAAATACAAGAAGGTGGTAAAGTGAACAATGGCGCCGAGGTTGCTAACTTCGCCTGGACCTGCACACACAACAAATAACTTTGCTCCCAACGAGTACAGAGGAGTTGTCAATTCCTCCGGCCTTGCTGTTTACAAAGGATCAACGCAAGAGATAATAATATTGGCAACTGAAAGTAAAGACTGAAAGTAAACTAAGGATGTAAACAGTGATGTGAAGATGGACCGGGGTCCCGTGATTTTCACTAGTGATGTCTCTCTCCCAAAAGACGATAAAAGTGCTAGCGAGGTAAACAAATCACAGCTGGGCAATTGACAGAATTATGAAGGCACCGCAATGCTAACTATGCTGCAAAGAAAGGAAGGACTCAAAAGCAATGGGCAGTACGCCAAGGTAAGTAGACCGAAATCCAACTGCATCTACTACGAATCATCCACCTTGAGATATCTATCCAGAACATCTCGCTCGTATTAAGTTGCGAATCCCACCCAAAGTGTAAACTCAAAGCAACAGACAACTGCATTAAAAGAACTTTGCGTAAAGTAAACAATCCTTGCACCCACGGATACAAGCACCATTGTTTATCCCTGGTGTCAACAGCACATCCCCTAGTCTCATGTTTCTGTCACTCAAGCTACACATCAAGGGGCTGAACCCACAATCAAGCATAACGCTCCCTCTTGGAGTTGCAACAAACTACTTGGCCAAAGTAAAATACTGCAACGGAGAACATGCAAGAATTTACTTAAGAACAAAATATAAAAGAGAAGAACCAAATATATTACTCATCACAATCTGAACATAGTCTCATAATCCATCAGATCCCAGCACTTGTCTGAGCGTATGTAATTCCAGTCACGATGCAATCACAAGGAGAGCCGAGAGCCGTACCCACTTGTCTAAGCAGACAAGGCCAAGCACAGAACACTCTCGGAAAGCATCGAACGTGAGGGGCATCCCATCCAGGCCGGATGATCAACTGAGATGGATCCTCATCGTCCGCTCACAAGTCTAAATGCCTATGGGTGGTGAATCCCATACTCATAGACAAGTCGCCTCAACCATGTTATCGATTGAATCCTAACTCTTACATAGACTTTCTCAAGCCCGATCACTTAGTCGGGGTCTAGGGCGGGCTCGATCATACAATAAAGTGTGCACGTGACAGAGTCACGAGCAATCGCATCGCGATGCCCCAAGCTGCGCACATCTAAGGGCCACTTGGTGTATAAAAGACCGCCAGCCAGATCACAACTAAGGTCTCGAAAACCCATACTAAGACATGCATGTTATAAACATACACGCAACACACATGCCTAATATGAACAGCAGGTATCATCACATAACTCTACAAAGTGTATCTTTATTGACTTATACATAGAGCATACAAAGATCACATGTCTGTGATCATCATTACATCATACAACGGAAGCAAATTAGGTCTGAGTACATACAAGTTTAACAAATGGATTAGAGAAGCCTTGTTCAACATACATGCCCTTCCACGAGGGACCAGACTGCTGTCTTGAACTATACTAGCTTAGTCAACGTCGAGCTCCAGGAAGGTGACTCCATCGGGGTCTGGGTTCTCATCTAAAACATAGAATAAGCAAATGTGAGTACAAAGTCGTACTCAGCAAGACTTACATCAGAACGATACTACTCATGCTCAAGTTTCAAGGTAAAGGGGGTGGGGTTTCAACATGCAGAAGTGCCAGCTTTGACTTGGCTAGTCCTGTACTACGAGTACCAAACTTGAGGTAAGAAGCGTACATGCGTCCACTACAAAGTCTCCAACCAATACACCACTATGGATACTTCCTGGACTTCCCCATGAGGAAGCACACCATAGCACTCACGCTTATCTTGCGAGTTTTAGAGTATCCATTCAAGTTGTCTAATAATAAGGCACACCTTTCCAAGTAGTCCTTAACCGCGGACGTGGCTATTCGAATAGTTTCGTTAACCCTGCAGGGGTGTAAACTACACACACATGACCATCAGTTACCGCCAGGTCTCGTCACCATTCAAGGGGTGCCGACGAGGATGTTCACCACGACACTTCGCTCACAACCGGTCTATTCCAGGAGTCGACTATCTGAGGTAGATCCCGCTCGAGAGCCTGGCCGGATCAACGATACGGACTCAGACAATGTAGGCAACCGAGACGCCATCCGAGAAGATGGTTTCACTGTCTCACAGATCCACCCACATATCTATATGATGCAACCCTTCATCCATTCTTTTTCTATGCATATGCCAAATGGAAAGCCTGAACTAATGTGACTCCTGGACGTCAACACAGATCAAGGTACTAGGCCGAGAGGGGTCAGTGATCCCAATGTGTGGTTGTACTCTTTGTCTTGGATTACCATACAAGAACCCGGGCTTAAGGTGGTGTTCAACGAGACAACCCACTGTGTACTCCTACACAGCCTCTTATCGTTCACCTTGTATTAGGGTAGATTCACCAACACAGTTTCACCTTCATCAACACCATGTTCACTATCATCCCGACTCACAAACAATGTAACCTCATTGTATCGCTAAGCAACAATAAGCAGTAACAGTTGCAGGGGCCACATGCTCATCATTCAACTCCTATATCTGCTAGGATTGTGGTTTGCTTAATACGGTGAAAAAAATGATAGGTCATGCATCGGAAAGGGTTCAACTATGCGAAAGAACGTGTCTCGGTGATCTCCTAAACATGCATAAGCGAGACTGAGAGGGAAATGAGTTTTTATAGACATGATCAATGGGGTTTGCTTGCCTTGCTGATGATACACGGGTCCTAACGGTGGTCTTATTCTTCAGGGGTGATCACCGTCTCGGGGGCACTGTTACCGGCACAAACATCAACAAAGGGGGGCAACATTGAATGTAAATGCACAAGCACATGCTTATGTTGTCACATGATGTGAATGGTATTGATGTGACCTAGGTTCAATTTGTCACATGTTAATTGAAGTTGATTTGAAAAGTTAATTCAAATTCAAACTCCAAATGTTGTTCAAATTAGCCAAGTTGCATTTGCTATTGTTTGTTCTTTGTAAACCATCTTGACATGTGTATGATATGCCTCTGATGTTCAAGTGAAATGGTTTGCATTGCAATGGTTCAAATTAGAATAGCATTTGAATTTAATTTGAATTAATTCCAATTAAGCCAAATATAAAAAGCTACTGGTCCCAATTTAAGATCAACTCAAACATGGTTGAAAGTTGGATATTTGGATAGAGCATTTTTTTGTGATCATTTTTCATATATTATTTGTCCAATTTGGAGTTCATATGAATTTACTATGAATTTTAGAAGTTTCAGCTAATTTTTGCAATTTCTGGATTTCTTTTTAAATCTTTTCTATTTAATGTGTCATCATTGCGTCATCATGACGTGGGGGGGGGCTGACTGGTGGGATCAGGCTGTCATAGGCTCTGGGGTTAATCCCCTGTTTAATTAAAATTTGATTTGATTTGATTTGGGGGGCTGGCCCCACCTGTCATTGACCCATGGGGTCAATTAGGAGGGGGTTAGCCCCCTAAGTACACTGGCAGGTGGGCCTGCCGGAGTTCTCGCCGGCGACGACCATTGGATGCGGCGGCGTCCACAGGAGATGCCCTCTCCGGCCACGAGAGGCGTCGGGAGTACCACCAAATTGCTCCCCGCACACGTGCTCTTTGAGGGGAGCACACACGCTCGCCGGAGGAGGCCGGAGGCCACGGCGGGGAGGAACTCCCGCGGCAGCCGGAGCACGGTCTCCGTTGAACCGGCGCTTGGGGCCTCGAGGGGAAGTACGGGAGGGCAAGGGTGAACGGGTAGCTCACCCTGGTTACGCCGGGCACGTCGGGGAGGTCAGGGGGGTGCTGGTGATGGCGAATCTCTCGCCGGAGCTCGTTGCGGCCGGGGACGAGGAGCTTGACCTTGGCGTCGTCTCCAGGGCTCCGCGGCTCGATTGAACGCGCTCTTCGACGGAGATGGCTGCTGCGATGACGATGGACATGAAGACGCGGATCCAGGGGCTTGTTGGCCACGCAAGCGCTCGACGGCGGCGAGACCTAGCTCTCGGCCATGGCGATTTCCAACGCGAGGAGAGCGGGAGAGTGAACTGGAGGAAGGGGAAAGGATGCGGGGGTGCTCTGGCTGCTGCGTGGCGCCAGGAGAGGGTAGGGGGAGGCCTAGAAGGGCCTCAACGGCGTCGAGGTGGCGCCGGCTTGCTCCCAGGCTGCCACGGAGGAGCTTGGGGAAGAAGACAAACTGGGGGGTGGACTGGGCCGAGCTAGTGGGCCTGGGGGGTTTAGTTGGGCTGGAAGCCAGGGGTAATTCTCTTTTTCTTTTTCTCTTTTTATAATTTCTTCTGCAATTTGTTTTGCTTCAATAATTAAAATGTCAAAGCATTTTTAAAAATCCCCAAAACTTTTATGTGGGATTAGGGGTCATGCCACTAGCCACTCACAAGTTTTGGTGACTTTTGAAATTCAAACAATTTGAATTTAAATTCAAATTGGAGTTTAATTTAATTTCCTAGCCCTATTTGGAATTTTGTAAAATCCCATGTGCATGAAGTGGGTCCCACAACACATGGCACTTGGTCATGCACATTTTCAGAAATTTTACAAATTTTCAAAAGGATTTTTAGAGGAAATTTTTATCTGGCCATTTGATTTAATTTCTTAGGGCTTTCATTTTCCCCATTTTTGAATTTCTGTTTGAAATTTTCACATGATGCAAAGGAGCAACAAGCCCTAGCACTTACCCTAGTTGGGGTTCTGACAACTCGCCCCCACTCAACAGAATCTCATCCCGAGATTCAGAAGGAGGGGTACTCGGCACGGAGGCGGTCTTCTCTTTCCCATGTTGCTTCTTTCTCGGAGTGATGTGACCATTGCACTTTGAGGAACTTGATCTTCTGACGACGAGTGACACGCTCTGCGGAATCAAGAATACGAACAGGGTACTCTCGATAAGAAAGGTCATCTTGGAGATCAAGCATTTCATGGTCGACTTCGCGGATGGGGTCCTTGAAGCAACGCCTGAGTTGTGACACATGGAATATGTCATGTACTCAGGAAAGGTGAGGAGGTAGTTCAAGTTGGTAGGCAATTTCTCCACGTTTAGCGAGAATGCGAAAAAGTCCGATGTAACGTGGGGCCAACTTGCCTTTGATACCGAATCTTTGGGTTCCCTTCAGAGGAGTAACCCGAAGGTAAGCTTTCTCGTCCAGATTGTAGCTTTCTTGCCTATGATGACGATCATAGTAGCTTTTCTGACGAGACTGGGCTGCTTTCAATTGATCACGAACAATGCGAACTTGCTCTTCTGCTTCTTTGATCATATCCGGTCCAAAGAGTTGTCTTTCACTGGTTTCTGACTAGTTTAGGGGTGTTCGACATCTTCGTCCATAGAGGAGTTCAAAAGGAGCCATGTTTAGACTAGATTGGAAACTATTGTTATAAGCAAATTCGGCAAATGGAAGAGACTTTTCCCAATTCTTTCCGAATGAGATAACGCAAGCTCTGAGCATGTCTTCGAGAATTTGGTTAACCCTTTCAACTTGAACGCTAGACTGAGGATGGAAAGCTGTGCTAAAGGAGAGATGAGTTCCCATAGCATTCTGGAAGCTTCCCCAGAATCTAGAGGTGAAAAGGCTACCACGATCAGAATTGATTTCCAAAGGAACACCGTGAAGAGACACAATTCTGGAGACATACAAGTCCGCCAACTGACTAGCAGTTATAGACACGCGAATAGGAAGGAAGTGAGCAACTTTTGAGAGTCAGTCAATGACCATGAAGATTTCATCATTTCCTTTTTGGGTTTTCGGAAAGCCAGTGATGAAATCCATACCGACCTTGTCCCATTTCCACTCGGGAATAGACAATGGTTGAAGAGTACCAGCAGGTCTTTGATGTTCTGCCTTAATGTGACGACAAACATCGCATTCGGCAACAAATCGAGCAATGTCTCTCTTCATCCTAGTCCACCAAAATCTCTGGAGTAGATCTCGGTACATCTTCGTGCTACCGGGATGAATCGAGAGGCGTGTGTCATGGGCTTCTTTGAGGATGAGTTGCCTTAGCTTCCTATTCTTAGGTACTACCAAATGATTTCCAAAGGATACCGTTCCTTTACTTACTGTGGAGAAACATTTAGCAACTCCGCTAGCAATGTTCTCCTTGATACGGTGAACACCTCGTGCATGCCTTTGGGCAACTATGATTTGATCCTCAAGAGTTGGTTTCGCCACCAAGGTAGAAAGATAGCCATGAGGAACAATCTCAAGATTGAGCTTGCGAAATTCCTCATGAAGAAGTGGTTGACACTGTTGTAACATGAGGTTGTTACAATACGACTTACGACTTAGTGCATCAACCATGACATTGGCTTTGCCTGGGGTGTAAGAAATTCCTAAGTCATAATCTTTTATCAACTCTATCCAGCGTCTTTGCCTGAGATTAAGATCTGACTGGGTGAATATGTTTTTGAGGCTTTGGTGATCGGAATATATCTCACAACGATTACCAAGGAGGTAATGTCGCCAAGTCTTCAGGGCATGAACTACGGCAGTGAGTTCAAGATCATGGGAAGGGTAGTTCTCTTCATGTGGACGGAACTGGCGTGAAGCATAAGCTACCACATGTCTATCTTGCATAAGTATGCATCCTAACCCTTCCCGTGAGGCGTCACAAAAGATATCGAAATCCTTTTTGGTGTCTGGAGGCGCAAGTACAGGGGCGGAAGTCAATCTTCTTTTTAGCTCTTGAAAGCTTTCCTCGCACTTGGGAGTCCATTGGAATTTCTTATCTTTCTTGAGGAGTTCAGTTAGAGGCTTTGAAACTATGGAGAAGTTCTCGACGAAGCGGCGGAAATAGCTTGCTAATCCAAGAAAACTCCTTACTTTCTTAACCGATTCAGGTGGAGTCCAGTCAAGGACGGTCTGAACTCTCTCGGGATTGACAGCAATGCCTTTTGCAGAAATCATGTGGCCTAAGTAGGTCACTTCTGGTAGCCAAAATTCACACTTAGAGAACTTGGCATAAAGGCGATGCTCTCGATGTTTCATCAATACCAGCCTAAGATTCTCGGCATGTTCTTCTTCGTTATTCGAGTATATAAGGATGTCATCGAGGTAAACCATGACGAACTTGTCCAAATACTCCATGAAGATTGAATTCATCATGCGTGAAAAAGTAGCAGGGGCATTGGTTAGACCGAAGGACATGACGGTGAACTCGTAAAGACCATAACGAGTAGTGCAAGCCGTCTTGGGAACGTCCTCGTTTCGGATCTTGATTTGATGATAGCCTAATCTCAAATCCATCTTGGAGAAGACCGAGGATCCAGCAAGTTGATCATAAAGATCATTGATCCTGGGAAGTGGGTACTTTTCCTTTATCGTCGCTAGATGTAGAGGGCGATAGTCTACGCACATCCTTTTTGTTCCATCTTTCTTCATTACGAACAGAACGGGGCAACCCCATGGCGATGAGCTAGGGCGGATGAAGCCTTTTGCCAAAAAAGCTTCAAGTTGGATTTTCAGCTCAGCTAACTCACGTGGGGCCATTTTGTATGGGCGTTTGGAAATTGGGGTTATGCCTGGCATAAGATCTATGATGAATTCTACACATCTGTCCGGGGGCATCCCTGGAAGTTCTTCAGGAAAGACATCCGGGAAGTCACGAACCACCGGAATATCTTCAAGGTCAGGAAGGGGAAGCACATTCAAAGTATGCATCTGGGTTCTAGAACTGGGTGAGGTGTAGTCAATTGTCTGGCCTGAAGGATGGGTGAGTTTTACTGAGTTGGCTTTACAATCAAGGAAAGCATTCTGTCTTGATAACCAATCCAATCCTAGGATGACATCAATGTCTGAAGACTTGAGGGCTATAAGAGAAGCAAGGAATACTAAACCCTCAAATGCAATTTGATTGCCATGGCTTACTCTATTAGTTTTCCACTTTGAACCAGGAGTTTGAATTATCATTGGAGAAAACATTTCTTCAAAGGGGAACTCATGCCGAAGTGCATAACTATCCGACATGAATGAATGAGATGCTCCTGGATCGAAAAGAACGGAGGCGGGAACATGATTGACTGGGAGTGTGCCAAGGATGACGTCAGAAGTAGCAGTGGTTTCCTCAACTGAGATTTGGTTCACATATCCACTACTTGTGGCTGAAAGCTTTGCTGGGATGGTTTTGGTGGGGGATTTCTTTGAAGGCTTATGACTAGGTCGACGGGGTTCCACAAACACTGTAGGGCATTGTCGGAAGTTATGGCCTTGCAGACCACACGTGAAACACATCCTGCCTGAATTGCTGGGAGTAGGATTACTTGATTGTACACCATCATTCCTGGGAGGAACAATGTGTTGAGGTGGATGGTATATATTGGATGGTGGCCTCTAAAGAAGGTTTGGAGGCATGGCACTAGTTGGAATCCATATTCGGTGTTTCTGAGGGGCTGAACTTGAAGAAGGAGAAAACTCTCGAGCATGCTTGCGAGACTCTTCGAACACTTCATTGCCATGCTTAGCTCTGAAGGATCTGTTGACTAAATCCTCAAAGGTGGCAAATTCAAGGAGGTTGAGATCATGGCGAAGGATAGGGCTAAGTCCTTACGGAACCTTGCCTGCTTTCTGGCATCGGTGGTGATCTCATCTTGGGCATATCGAGCAAGACGGTTGAACTCTCTCACATACTCATGCATGGACATCTCTCCTTGAGTCAGACTATAGAACTCTTCCTTCTTGCGCTCCATTAACTCATCCAGAAGGTGGTACCCTCGAAAGGCATCACGGAACTCCTGCCAAGTCACTAGGTGACCATCAGGCTGCATCGCAACATAGTTCTCCCACCATTCAGCAGCAGCATCTTCCAGAAAGTATGCCGCAAATATAACTCGATCATTGGGAGCAACATGTGCTGTGTCAAGCTTACGCTCGATGGAACGAAGCCAATCATCAGCTTCAAGGGGCTCAGAAGAACATCGGAATACCGGTGGCTTGAGGAGAATGAAATCCTGAATGCTGACAACCACATTACGCTGACGAGCGGTATTCTGCTCGATGAGCTCCAAAAGGCGTGTTTGATCACGTCGATTCTGCTCAGCTTCCATCATGATTTCCGCCGCAGAAGGCGGTGGTGGAGGTTCATCATCATTTCGATTCTGAACACGCTCTCGATTCCGACGAACAACACTACGAGGTCCACCTGACATCCTGTGTGATAAAAATCAACAATCAGAACATGTTGTACGATGGAATCAAAGATAAGAGGACGTGATTTCTGAAAAAGGATCATAATGCAAAGGCAAAGATTCATAGAAACACGAGATAAATCGGGCAGCATAACGGCTACACCGAAATGGAAAATGAAACAACCTTGAGGAGATTGGACAGAACTTCCGAAGGAACTCCACAACACGATGACTCTAGACAACCGAACACAACCTTCCTACGGCTACAAGGAAGCAAACAACGAGATGTTCTAGTAAGACATATATGAGCCTAGTCCTATATTCCCGTAGAACAAGATGAGGGTGACTCAGAACTCAGATCGATGAGGATAAGGAGAAAAAAAGCCTTACGTTGTTCCCATTATACCCAAGTAACTACATAACTATAGAATTCTAGACTCGACTTCGACCAAGGGTTGAATAATCCTACAGACATTCCTGCTCTGATACCAAGTCTGTCGGGACCCGGAATATGCGTATGTAATTCCATTCATGATGCAATCACATGGAGAGCCGAGAGCCGTACCCACTTGTCTAAGCAGACAAGGCCAAGCACAGAACACTCTCGGAAAGCATCGAACGTGAGGGGCATCCCATCCAGGCCGGATGATCAACTGAGATGGATCCTCATCGTCCGCTCATAAGTCTAAATGCTTATGGGTGGTGAATCCCATACTCATAGACAAGTCGCCTCAACCATGTTATCGATTGAATCCTAACTCGTACATAGACTTACTCCAGCCCGATCACTTAGTCGGGGTCTAGGGCGGGCTCGATCATGCAACAAAGTGTGCACGTAACAGAGTCACGAGCAATCGCATCAAGATGCCCCAAGCTGCGCACATCTAAGGGCCACTTGGTGTATAAAAGACCGCCAGCCAGATCACAACTAAGGTCTCGAAAACCCATACTAAGACATGCGTGTTATAATCATACACGCAGCACACATGCCTAGTATGAACAGCAGGTATCATCACATAACTCTACAAAGTACTCTTTATTGATATACACATAGAGCATACAAACATCACATGTCTGTGATCACATTACATCATACAACGGAAGAAAATTAGGTCTGAGTACAGACAAGATTAACAAATGGCTTAGAGAAGCCTTGTAAACAAATATGCCCTTCCACGAGGAACCAGACTGCTGTCTGGAACTATACTACCAAGGTCAACGTCGAGCTTCACGAAGGTGACTCCATCGGGGTCCGGGTTCTCATCTAAAACATAGAATAAGCAAACGTGAGTACAAAGTCGTACTCAGCAAGACTTACATCAGAACTAAACTACTCATGCTCAAGTATCAAGGTAAAGGAGGTGGGGTTCAACATGCAGAAGTGCCAGCTTTGACTTGGCTAATCCTGTACTACGAGTACCAGACTTGAGGTAAGAAGCGTACACGAATCCACTATATCTCCAACCAATACACCACTGTGGTTACTTCCTCGACTTCCCCACGAGGAGCACACCATAGCACTCACGCTTATCTTGCGAGTTTTATAAGTATCCATTCAAGTTGTCTATGATCAAGTAGAGGTTTCCAAGTAGTCCATAACCGCGGACACGGCTATTCGAATAGTTCATTAACCCTGCAGGGGTGTACATCTTCACATGTGTGTCATCACTTATCGCCTCGTTCTTGTCACCCTTCAAGCGGATGTCGGACGTGGATGAAACCAAGGCACTACCCTCACATCACCTTCTCTAATCCAGGAGTCGACTACCTGAGTTTGTCACCGCTCGAGAGTCCGGCCGGTTCCACGAAACGGACTCAGATAATGCAAGGGACCGAGACGCCACCTTTGACAGATGGTTTCATTGCCTCACAGGTCCACCCACATATCTATACATAAATCAAATGGAAAGCCCGAATCTAGTGTGACTTCTGGACTGGATCGGGTACGTAAAGAGGCCAAACGGGGCTCCCATAAAACCCTACATGTGGTCATACTCTTTGTCTTGGATCACAAAACAGGAACTCGGGGCCTAGGGCAGTGTTCAACGAGACAACCCACTGTGTACTCCTACACAGCCTCTCATCGTTCACCTTTGTTTAGGGTGGATTCACCAACACGTTTATTATCAGCATCACTGTGTTCATTCCATCCCGACTCACAAACATAACATCCTCATTGTATCACTAAGCAGCAATAAGCATTAACAGTTGTAGGGGCCACATGCTCATCAATCAACTCCTAAATCTGCTAGGATTGTGGTTTGCTTAATACGGTGGCAAAATGATAGGTCATGCATCGGAATGGGTTCAACTATGCAAAGAACGTGTCTCGATGATCTCCTAAACATGCATAAGCGAGACTGAGAGGGAATTGGGATTTTATAGATATGATCAAAGGGGGTTTTTCTTGCCTTGCTGACGATACACGGGTGTTAACGGTGGTCTTCTTCTTCGGGGGGGATCACCGTCTCGGAAAAGCTGGTACCGGAAACAATCATCAACAAGGGGGGGACAACTCCGAAAGTAAAATGCACATACACATGATAAGGTTGTCCTTGATGTGAATGGTACTGGTTTGTAGCATATTCAATTTAATTGAAGTATATTGCATTTGAAATGCAAATTCAAACTCCAAATTCAATTTCAAAATAAGTCATATACACATTTGCTTCTGTTCCCCCATTTTAAAATGGTCAAACATAAAAACAAATTGCATATTCTTAATCCTTGTATTTTTCTGATAATTTTTCATATATTATATGTTTAATTTGGAGTTAATATGAATTAGTTATGAATTTCCAAAGTTTAAATGATTTTCTGGATTTTTCTGGATTATTTTAAATGTTTTTCCATTTACTGCGTCAGCAGTGACGCAGGGGTGACGTCACAAGGGCTCTGGCCAGTGGGCCAGCCCTGTCAATGGGAGAGGGGCTTAACCCCTCTCTGTTTAGTTAAGTTAGCGGGTTAGAGGTGGCCTGGGGCCCACCTGTCTGTGGCACTGGGGGGGGGGGTTAAGAGCGTGGTTAGGTGCTAATTAACTCGGCCCGCCGGCGGTTAGCCGGCGGTGACCTGCAGCCGCGGAGGCGACCACGCAGCAGGCGAATCCGGCCACGGGGAGGCACGGGGAGACCACCGGAGTGATGCCCGTGCTCGTCCGCTTCGAGCTATGCCACCAGGGGGTCTCCAGGGGCACGGGGTTGACGGCGGCTTCAAAAGGCGCGGCGGCCGGAGCTCTGGAGAACGGCGACGGCGACTTGGTGCACGGGAAGGAGAAGGAGGAGGGGGAATCGACGCAGAGGCTCACCCTGGAGCTCACGGAGGCGACGGCGAAGGCTGGGGCGCGCGGAGATGACGCAATTTGACGACGATCTTCTCCGGCTCCGGCGGGATCTCGAAGAAGCTGGCGTGGGTTCCGGGCGTCCTCGGGATCGATTAGCTGGGGGGTCCGGTGGAGACGGCAGCGCTGGTTCGCCTGGACATCACGGCGAGCAAAATGGAGGCCAGTGGCCGCGACTGGCACGACGGCGTGCTCCGGCTGGCTTCGGGGTGGCGCTGGATTCGCGAAGAGGAGAGGGGGAGGAGGTCCAGGGAGAGGGGGAAGAGGTGCGGGGCCTTCTCGTGGGCGTCGTGGCGCTTAGAGGCGTCCGGGGGGGGGGGGGGGGCTAGGTGGCTCGGCCACGTCGCCGGCGTCGGCATGCAAGCCACGGAGCTGCTTGCCGTCTCCGGGGTAGACGACAACGGGGAACTCGCGGGCTGGGCCGTCCTAGATGGGCTGGGGGGAAGAGTTGGGCTGAAAGCCACGGGGTGTTTTCCCTTTTTCTTTTTCTGCTCTGTTTTGTTTTTCTGCCTTTTGTTTTGCCCTGGTAAAAATACCAAAACATTTCATAAAAATGCCCAAATACTTTTATAAATACTAGGTGACCAGTAGCTAGCCACATATAGAATTTGAGCATTTTTGAAATTCAAAACATTTGAATTTCAATTCAAATAGGGGTCAAATTTAATTTCCAGAGCACTGTTTGAATTTTAGAATATTCCATGGGCATGGGAAAATACCCAAACCACTTTTAAAATGATCACCATCATTATAGGAATTTTCCAAGCATTCAAATGATTTTTGGAAAAAGATTTTTATCTGGCCATTTATTTAAATTCTCAGGGCTTTTTGCTTCCCCATTTTTGAATTTCTTTTGAATTTTGCATGATGCAAAAGTACAAACAAACCTAGCACTTACCCTAGTTGGGGTTCTGACAACTTGCCCCCACTCAAAAGAATCTCGTCCCGAGATTCAGAAGTCGTCGGGAGGAAGGTGGGGTACTCGGCACGGAGGCGGTCTTCTCTTTCCCATGTTGCTTCTTTCTCGGAGTGATGTGACCATTATACTTTAAGGAACTTGATCTTCTGACGACGAGTGACACGCTCAGCTGAATCAAAAATATGAACAGGGTACTCTCGATAAGAAAGGTCATCTTGGAGATCAAGCGTTTCATGGTCGACTTCGCGGATGGGGTCCTTGAAGCAACGTCTGAGTTGTGACACATGGAATACATCATGTACTCGGGAAAGCTGCGGAGGTAGTTCAAGTTGGTAGGCAACTTCTCCACGTTTAGCTAGAATGCGGAAAGGTCCGATGTAACGTGGGGCCAATTTGCCTTTGATATCGAATCTTTGGGTTCCCTTCAGAGGAGTAACCCGAAGGTAAGCCTTCTCATCAAGATTGTAGCTCTCCTCTCTATGATGACGATCATAGTAGCTCTTCTGACGAGACTGAGCGGCTTTCAAACGATCACGAACAATGCGAACTTGCTCTTCTGCTTCCTTGATCATATCCGGTCCAAAGAGTTGTCTTTCACCGGTTTCTGACCAGTTTAGGGGTGTTCGACATCGTCGGCCATAGATGAATTCAAAGGGAGCCATGTTCAGACTAGACTGATAGCTATTGTTATAAGCAAATTCGGCGAATGGAAGAGATTTCTCCCAATTCTTTCCAAAAGAGATAACACAAGCTCTGAGCATGTCTTCCAAGATTTGATTAACCCTTTCAACTTGACCGCTAGATTGAGGGTGGAAAGCGGTACTAAAGGATAGATGAGTTCCCATAGCATTCTGAAAACTTTCCCAAAATCTAGAGGTGAAAAGGCTACCACGATCAGAATTGATCACCAAAGGAACACCGTGAAGAGACACAATTCTAGAGACATACAAGTCCGCCAACTGACTAGCAGTTATAGACTCGCGAACGGGAAGGATGTGAGCAACTTTGGAAAGTCGATCAATGACAACGAAGATGGCATCATTTCCTTTCTGGGTTTTTGGAAAGCCGGTGATGAAGTCCATACCGACCTTGTCCCATTTCCACTCGGGAATAGACAATGGTTGAAGAGTACCAGCAGGTCTTTGGTGTTCTGCCTTAATGCGACGACAAACATCACATTCGGCAACAAATTGTGCAATGTCTCTCTTCATCCGGGTCCACCAAAATCTCTGGCGTAGATCTCGGTACATTTTTGTGCTACCGGGATGAATGGAGAGGGGAGTGTCATGAGCTTCCTTAAGGATCAACTGCTTTAGGTCTTCATTCTCAGGAACTACTAAACGATTTTCAAAGAATATCGTTCCTTGATCATTTGTAGAGAAACATTTAGCAACTCCGCTAACAATGTTCTGCTTGATCTCTTGAATACTACTATCTTGTTTCTGGGAGGCTATGATTTGATCCTCAAGGGTTGGTTTCGCCACCAAGTTGAAAAGAGATCCACGAGGAATAATCTCGAGGTTGAGCTTTCGAAATTCCTCATGAAGAAGTGGTTGATACTGCTGTAACATGAGGTTAAGAGCGTGGTTAGGTGCTAATTAACTCGGCCCGCCGGCGGTTAGCCGCCGGTGACCTGCAGCCGCGGCGGCGACCACGCAGCAGGCGAATCCGGCCACGGGGAGGCACGGGGAGACCACCGGAGTGATGCACGTGCTCGTCCGCTTCGAGCTATGCCACCAGGGGGTCTCCAGGGGAACGGGGTTGACGGCGGCTTCAAAAGGCGCGGCGACCGGAGCTCTGGAGAACGGCGACGGCGACTTGGTGCATGGGAAGGAGAAGGAGGAGGGGGAATCGACGCAGAGGCTCACCCTGGAGCTCACGGAGGCGACGGCGAAGGCTGGGGCGCGCGGAGATGACGCAATTTGACGACGATCTTCTCCGGCTCCGGCGGGATCTCGAAGAAGCTGGCGTGGGTTCCGGGCGTCCTCGGGATCGATTAGCTGGGGGGTCCGGTGGAGACGGCAGCGCTGGTTCGCCTGGACATCACGGCGAGCAAAATGGAGGCCAGTGACCGCGACTGGCACGACGGCGTGCTCCGGCTGGCTTCGGGGCAGCGCTGGATTCACGAAGAGGAGAGGGGGAGGAGGTCCAGGGAGAGGGGGAAGAGGTGCGGGGCCTTCTCGTGGGCGTCGTGGCGCTCAGAGGCGTCCGGGGGGGGGGGCTAGGTGGCTCGGCCACGTCGCCGGCGTCGGCATGCAAGCCACAGAGCTGCTTGCCGTCGCCGGGGTAGACGACAACGGGGAACTCGCGGGCTGGGCCGTGCTAGATGGGATGGGGGGAAGAGTTGGGCTGAAAGCCACGGGTTGTTTTCCCTTTTTCTTTTTTAGCTCTGTTTTGTTTTTCTGCCTTTTGTTTTGCCCTGGTAAAAATACCAAAACATTTCATAAAAATGCCCAAATACTTTTATAAATACTAGGTGACCAGTAGCTAGCCACATATAGAATTTGAGCATTTTTGAAATTCAAAACATTTGAATTTCAATTCAAATAGGGGTCAAATTTAATTTCCAGAGCACTGTTTGAATTTTAGAATATTCCATGGGCATGGTAAAATACCCAAACCACTTTTAAAATGATCACCACTCTTATAGGAATTTTCCAAGCATTCAAATGATTTTTGGAAAAAGATTTTTATCTGGCCATTTATTTAAATTCTCAGGGCTTTTTGCTTCCCCATTTTTGAATTTCTTTTGAATTTTGCATGATGCAAAAGTACAAACAAACCTAGCACTTACCCTAGTTGGGGTTCTGACAATGCGACACAACCATATAAGGACTTTTAAGTAAAGCAATCAAAGCATGCAATTCAATTCAAGTCTTAACAAGCAAGAGTCTATATAGCATTGACACAAGCAACAAAAGAACAAAAGGTGCAAGAGCTCTCGCTGTCCGTGACTCGAATGTCTCCAGATGGTGTTTGCGTGCAAGCATGGGACTGGGAAAAAGAGAGAAAAAAGGTTGTTGAGAACAACTATCTACTAAAGTTTCACACTTGGTCTCCTTTGGATTCTTATCTTGACTCGTCCCCAGACCACTAGCCAGGTACAAGTCAAACTGATCCACTCCCTTTCGATATTTTGAGCACTCATGCAATGGATGAGCGTGAGCAAGAAAGTTGACACCTAAAAGGCGAAACAGAAAGAAGGTGGAGGAGGAAGACAAAAAGGTGTGAAAGGCTCACATCAATGAGGACAATCATAGGCGAGAGAAGGCCATATGATAGATATGATGTGAGGAGTAGGGATTGCCATGCAACGGATGCACATGTGAGCTAAAAGCTCTCCAAGGAAACTAGTGGGGGTGCATCTAACTTGCTTGCTCAAGAACACCTAGAGCTCGTTTGAGGAGGCTCATCA
Source organism: Bromus sterilis (assembly GCA_950022295.1). Taxonomy (NCBI): domain Eukaryota; kingdom Viridiplantae; phylum Streptophyta; class Magnoliopsida; order Poales; family Poaceae; genus Bromus; species Bromus sterilis. Next base: position 39,157,389 of record OX465598.1, read on the forward strand.
TTGGAATATACAAGCCAAGTTCTATAGTGTGAAGGTCCCCACATAGCTATATGCATGATGATGATCTCTATGGAGTACAAGGGATAAAGGATGAAGTACTAGTGTGGAACTCTCAAAAGGAATAGTAGTGTGCCCCCTTCTCTCTTTTTTTTTTCTTTTTTTTTTCTCTTTTTTCTATTTTTTGTATTTTTTGGTGGCCTCAATGGCTCTCTCTATTTAACTCTCATTTGTCCTCTTTGGGATCTTTTGATCTTGTCCTCTTTGGGATCTTTTCCTCACTTTAGGGGAAACACTCTATATTTTACAAGAATATAGGAGACCTTTCACACTTTACAAAGGTACTCACATAAAGAAGATATAACTATCATGATGAAAATGTATGCCTCTGCCAGGATAGCAGGATATGCAATGATACTAGCGCGTCATTTAGCAATGATTAGGGCAAGGCCCAACTAGCATGCGGCTCATCGATCAAGCAAGTATCATGTATGACATGAGGATAAAGTCATGATAAGGTGGATGTTGCATGGCAATGTATCTCGGAAAGGCTATGGAAATGCCTTGTAGGTAGGTATGGTGGTTGTGTTGAGGAAAGATATAAGGAGGCTTATGATGACAGAGCGTATCATGCCAAGGGTTTGGATGCACCGGCGAAGTATGCGCCAACTCTCGAGGTGAGAAAGGGCAATGCACGGTACCGAAGAGGCTAGAAAAAGTATAGGTGGGTGGAAGTGTCAACTTTCTAATACTCACATTAGTCTGAAGAACTCATGCACTTATTATTGGTAACTCTCAATCTAATCAGGAGGTTCACAAAGAGACAAGTACCCCGAGGAGGAGTGTATGGGGGTTTGGTTATCCTTGAGCATCCTCGACTCATGGTACGTGAGTGTACTCTAATATTCGAACCCTCCAGAGGTTAGTGATCCATCTAGTAGCTAGAGTTCTCAACAGGGGTTTTTGGTTTTCGAAAAACACACGGATTGCCCAAAATACGACATCTATCACTAATAGGCTAAATCTCTTGACACCATAAGTTCAAACATTACTCTATTCAATACCTAAAAACTATTGCAAGTTACTACTACAAAGAGAATAGCAACTTCAACTACCTACTTCTAGTCAAGACAAAAAACTCAGTGCAACAGGCAAACTATCTAACAAGATAAAATATGCAACCTATAGAAACTTCAACCTAAAACAAAAGAAAAGCTCTAGAAGAAAACTAAAGAACTACAACTAAACAGGGCAGCAACTAAGAAAAGAAAAAGAACAACTCACAGCTAAGGAAATAATCATGCAAATCCTATGAGGAGTTCTAGTTCAAACGGAGCGTGTTTATCTCCCACACAAAGTAAGATGGGATATAACTAGTTATGAACAGCAAGCAAAGCTAAAGAAAACTAAAAATAAAACCTAAGAGCGAGACGCTCCAAGCATAGCACATAACGCATGAAGTGAGAAAAATATGGTGAGACGAAGGACAAACTGATGATTGATGGAGAAGGGGATGCACGGGGGCATCCCCAAGCTTAGACGCTTGAGTCTCCTTGAATATTTATTGGGGATGCATGGGTGCATCCCCAAGCTTGAGCGCTTGACACTCCTGAATCTTCTTTCATCATCTTCCCTCGCACACTTGAAAACTCCCTTCATACATAACTCATCATAATCTGATTAGCGAGGATAGTACCCATAATAAAATAATTTTTTCTCTACTGGAAATAAATATATTCTTGAAGAGCTACTGTTTCTCAAGATTGACAAAAAGTTTTTTCAAATAAAAAGCAAGCTTAAGGTTTGCAAAACGAAGAAAAGGCAAAACAGGACAGAATCTGTGAAAAACAGACCAGCAGGTAGTAAAGAATTTTTTAGGGATACTTCTGCAACTCAAATAAAAAAACTCAGAACATACGAAAGTTCCGTAATTGTATAGAGCACGCTGTGTCAAAAATTCAGCTAAAAAATATGAACTGGGATTTTTCTATGATTTGTCTAGTCACGAAGACATAATCTATTTTCTGGACAACATGTCACAACTTTCACTTCCCTTGTCATATGTGGCTATAAATGGCACAAAGCTTGAAAAGTAAAGATACAATGATGTTGCTACAGTAGTAACAATCATCAAGACCACTAAAAACAAAAGGTAAAAACTCAAACTAAATATAAAAAGGATTGTCTCCCTTGAGCTCTTTCTTTATAGCCATAAAGATAGGCTTAAGATTTTAGTGATGCTCTCGTAGGAATAAGAGTTGAAGAACAAAAAAGATCATCAAGAAGAAAATAACAAACACATTTTAGTCTAACATGCTTCCTATGCAAAGGTATCTTGTAGAGAAATAACTCATTGAAGCATAAGGATATTAGCATAGGAAGGCAAAATAAGTGCAACTTCAAAACCTTCAACATAAAGAGGGGGAACTTGATATTATTGAAATATCTATAAGCATATGTTCTCCTCTCATAATAATTTTCAGTGGGATCATGAATAAACTCAACAATATAAGTATCACATAAAAATTTCTTATCATGATCCATAAGCATGGAAAATGTATTACTCCCCACATAAGCAAAATCCTTCTCATTAGTAATAGTGGGAGCAAACTCAAGAAAATAGCTATCACATGAATCATTCTTATCATGATGCACTTGTAAAAATTTATTCTTTATAGCATAAGTGTCATCACAATAATCATCATAGATGGGAGGCAAAGTATCATCAAAATAAATTTCCACATCAAAACTTGGGGAGCTAAAAAGATCATCTTCATAAAACGTACCATCCCCAAGCTTATGACTTTGCATATCATTAGTATCAAAAACATTCAAAGAAGACATACTAGTAACATTCCTACTAACATGAGTGTTGTGCAAATAATGAAGCTCCATAGGCTTTTTGATTTTCTCTTCAAACACTTCATGTCCCAACTCAAGGTAGAGCTCATAAAGCTCTCTCATAATATTTTTGTTGTTTTCCATAAGCCTAACTAGTGAAAATAAAAACAAGAAACGAACAGATTTAATTGTAAGATCTAAAGATATACCTTCAAGCACTCACCTCCCCGGCAACGGCGCCAGAAATAGCTTGATGTCTACGCACGCTTCTATTCTTGTAGACAAAGTTGGGCCTCCAAGCGCAGAGGTTTGTAGGACAGCATCAATTCCCCTCAAGTGGATGACCTAAGGTTTATCGAACTCAGGGAAGTAGAGCTTGAAGATGGTCTCTCTCAAGAAACCCTGCAATTAAGATACAAGAAGTCTCTTGTGTCCCCAACACACCTACTACAACTAGGAGTTGTATAGGTGCACTAGTTCGGCGAAGAGATGGTAAAATACGAGTGATAGGTGTGGCAAAGCAAGGTAATATAAATCTGTAATAAAAAGTGCAGCAAGCAAACATGTGACAAAAGTGAGCACAAACGGTGTAACAATGGTGGAAACAAGGCCTAGGCTTCATACTTTCACTAGTGGCAACTCGCAACAACATTAACATAGTCTAATCACATGATATTTCCCATAAAACATGCAATGGAGACGTACTCGGAGATCATTTCTTTGTGGTCAAGAGAGGACGAGGATTGTGTAGGGCTACAAAAGCACACCTCAGAGTTCGTAGTTCTCATCTATGGATTTCCCAATGTCACCGCGGCCATCCAAAGAGAGTACCACAATCACCACAACATATCTAAAGGATAGTCAAAGACAAGCACCAAAAGACTCTCAATCTTCAATCCACACACAAAAAAGGAAATCACTCATGAAAATATTCTTCTAACCCATGTCCAATAGACCGCTGTCACCATGGTCTCGGGGATTATACTAGATAGGATCAAGTGAGTACATCAAATCCAATACATAGAAGAAGAGGAAACATCATGGGAGAGAGAAGAACACATGGCTACTGGTGTAAACCTCAGCCCCGAGGAAGAACTACTCCCGCTTCATGGAGGGAGGAAGCAACGTCGATGGAGATGAATCCGGGGGCACTTACCCGTCCCGGCAGGGTGCCGGCACAGGAATTCTGTCCCCTGAAACTTGATGGCGATGGCGGCGGAGATCGGAATTTATTCTGGAGAAAAGGGGTCTCGATTAGGGGTTTCCACCCCGAGGGCTAAAGATAGGCGGAGGGGGGCATCCAGGGAACCCATAGGGCAGCCAGGAGGGTGCCCGGCGCGGCCTAGGGTGGGGCCGTGCCAGGGACCCTTCTGGAGTCCCTGTGGTGGCCCCCCTCCGCTGCCTTGGTGATTCCGGAAGCTTCCATGACGCTGATTTTTTATATAATTTTTCCGGAATTTTTGGAGCACTTTTAATGGCCGGAAAACCTGAAATACAAAAACAGTAGAAAACAGGAACTGGCAACTGGGTGCACTAAGTTAATAGATTAGTCCAAATATGCTCAAAAGTGTATGAAAGTTCAAGCAAATCATGGCAAAGTCACACAAAACATGCATGGAGCAAGCAGAAATTATAGATACGTTTGGGATGTATCAAACAGCAGGTAACATCACATAACTCTACAAAGTGTATCTTTATTGACTTACACATAGAGCATACAAAGATCACATGTCTGTGATCATCATTACATCATACAACAGAAGAAAATTAGGTCTGAGTACAGACAAGTTTAACAAATGGCTTAGAGAAGCCTTGTTCAACATACATGCCCTTCCACAAGGGACCAGACTGCTGTCTGGAACTAGCTTAGTCAACGTCGAGCTCCAGGAAGGTGACTCCATCGGGGTCTGGGTTCTCATCTAAAACATAGAATAAGAAAATGTGAGTACAAAGTCGTACTCAGCGAGACTTATATCAGAACTATACTACTCATGCTCAAGTTTCAAGGTAAAGGGGGGTGGGGTTTCAACATGCAGAAGTGCCAGCTTTGACTTGGCTAGTCCTGTACTACGAGTACCAGACTTGAGGTAAGAAGCGTACACGAGTCCACTACCAAGTCTCCAACCAATACACCACTATGGATACTTCCTCGACATCCCCACGAGGAAGCACACCATAGCACTCACGCTTATCTTGCGAGTTTTAGAGTATCCATTCAAGTTGTCTAATAACTAGGCACAACTTTCCAAGTAGTCCTTAACCGCGGACGCGGCTATTCGAATAGTTTCGTTAACCTTGCAGGGGTGTAAACTACACACACATGACCATCAGTTACCGCCAGGTCTCGTCACCATTCAAGGGGTGCCGGCGAGGATGTTCACCACGACACTTCGCTCACAACCGGTCTATTCCAGGAGTCGAATTTCTGAGGTAGATCCCGCTCGAGAGCCCGGCCGGATCAACGATACAGACTCAGACAATGTAGGCAACCGAGACGCCATCCGAGAAGATGGTTTCACTATCTCACAGATCCACCCACATATCTATATGATGCAACCCTTCATCCATTCTTTTTCTATGCATATGCCAAATGGAAAGCCCGAACTAATGTGACTCCTGGACGTCAACACGGATCAAGGTACTAGGCTGAGAGGGGTCAGTGAGCCCAATGTGTGGTTGTACTCTTTGTCTTAGATTACCATACAAGAACTCGGGCTTAAGGCGGTGTTCAATGAGAGAACCCACTATGTACTCCTACACAACCTCTCATCGTTCACCTTGTATTAGGGTAGATTCACCAACACAGTTTCACCTTCATACACACCATGTTCACTATCATCCCGACTCACAAACAATGTAACCTCATTGTATCGCTAAGCAGCAATAAGCAGTAACAGTTGCAGGGGACACATGCTCATCATTCAACTCCTATATCTGCTAGGATTGTGGTTTGCTTAATACGGTGAAAAAATGATAGGTCATGCATCGAAAAGGGTTCAACTATGTGAAAGAACGTGTCTCGGTGATCTCCTTAACATGCATAAGCGAGACTGAGAGGGAAATGGGTTTTTATAGACATGATCAATGGGGTTTGCTTGCCTTGCTGACGATACACGGGTCTTAACGGTGGTCTTCTTCTTCGGGGGTGATCACCGTCTCGGAGGCACTGTTACCGGCACAAACATCAACAAAGGGGGCAACATTGAATGTAAATGCACAAGCACATGCTTATGTTGTCACATGATGTGAATGGTATTGATGTGACCTAGGTTCAATTTGTCACATGTTAATTGAAGTTGATTTGAAAAGTTAATTCAAATTCAAACTCCAAATGTTGTTCAAATTAGCCAAGTTGCATTTGCTATTGTTTGTTCTTTGTAAACCATCTTGACATTTGTATGATATGCCTCTGATGTTCAAGTGAAATGGTTTGCATTGCAATGGTTCAAATTAGAATAGCATTTGAATTTAATTTGAATTAATTCCAATTAAGCCAAATAGCAAAAGGTACTGGTCCGAATGTAAGATCAACTCAATCATGGTTGAAAGTTGGATATTTGGATATAGCATTTTCTGCTGATCATTTTTCATATATTATTTGTCCAATTTGGAGTTCATATGAATTTACTATGAATTTTAGAAGTTTCAGCTAATTTATGCAATTTTTGGATTTCTTTTTAAATCTTTTCTATTTAATGCGTCATCATTGCGTCATCATGACGTGGGGGGCTGACTGGTGGGGTCAGGCTATCATAGGCTCTGGGGTTAATCCTCTGTTTAATTAAAATTTGATTTGATTTGGGGGGCTGGCCCCACCTGTCATTGAGCCATGGGGTCAATTAGGAGGGGGTTAGCCCCCTAAGTACACTAGCAGGTGGGCCTAACGGAGTTCTCGCCGGTGACGACCACTGGATGCGGCAGCGTCCACAGGAGAGGCCCTCTCCGGCCACGGGAGGCGGCGGGAGTACCACCAAATTGCTCCCCGCACACGTGCGCTTCGAGGGGGAGCACACGCGCTCGTCGGAGGAGGCCGGAGGCCACGGCGGGGAGGAAATCCCGCGGCAGCCAGAGCAAAGTCTCCGTTGAACCGGCGCTTGGGGCCTCGAGGGGAGTATGGGAGGGCAAGGGTGAACGGGTAGCTCACCCTAGTTACGCCGGGCACGTCGGGGAGGTCAGGGGGGTGCTGGTGATGGAGAATCTCTCGCCGGAGCTCGTTGCGGCCGGCGACGAGGAGCTTGACGCTGGCGTCGTCTCCAGGGCTCCGCGGCTCGATTGAACGCGCGCTTCGACGGAGAGGGCTGCTGCAGTGACGATGGACATGAAGACGCGGATCCAAGGGCTTGTTGGCCACGCAAGCGCTCGACGGCGGCGAGACCTAGCTCTCGGCCATGGCGATTTCCAACGCGAGGAGAGCGGGAGAGTGAACTGGTGGAAGGGGAAAGGATGCGGGGGTGCTCTGGCTGCTGCGTGGCGCCAAGAGAGGGTAGGGGGAGGCCTAGAAGGGCCTCAACGGCGTCGAGGTGGCGCCGGCTTGCTCCCAGGCTGCCACCGAGGAGCTTGGGGAAGAAGACAAACTGGGGGGTGGGCTGGGCCGAGCTGGTGGGCCTGGGGAGGTTTCATTGGGCTGGTAGCCAGGGGTACTTTCCTTTTTCTTTTTCTCTTCTTTTTATTTCTTCTGCAATTTGTTTTGCTTCAATAATTAAAATATCAAAGCATTTTAAAAAATCCCCAAAACTTTTATGTGGGCTTAGGGGTCATGCCACTAGCCACTCACAAGTTTTGGTGACTTTTGAAATTCAAACAATTTGAATTTAAATTCAAATTGGAGTTTAATTTAATTTCCTAGCCCTATTTGGAATTTTGTAAAATCCCATGTGCATGAAGTGGATACCACAACACATGGCACTTGGTTATGCACATTTTCAGAAGTTTTACAAATTTTCAAAAGGATTTTTAGAGGAAATTTTTGTCTGGCCATTTGATTTAATTTCTTAGGGATTTTCTTTTCCCCATTTTTGAATATTTCTTTGAAATTTTCACATGATGCAAAGGAGCAACAAGCCCTAGCACTTACCCTAGTTGGGGTTCTGACATCAGCATAGTAACATCAGAAATTATAAAAGTGCCTCGATCATGTGAGGCAGCTCACGAGGTCTCGAAAGTGGAAGCACAAAGAGGAAAGAAGTACATCACATAACTACTGGTCACGGACCCATGGTACAAGAGGACTACTCACGATACATCCGGGAGGCGTCCATGGCTATGGATGGTCTCCCGGAGGGGGGTCCTCCTCCCGACAGGGTGCCGGGGCAGCTTCTCCAGGCAGCCCCGATCTAGAAACGGCGGCGGCGGCGGTACAGAGGCGAGTTCGCGGAAAAGAGATCGATATTAGGGGTTTCCACCCCAAGGGCTAAATATAGGCGGAGGGGGTGTCGAGGGGACCCACCAGGCAGCCAGGAGGCCTCCTGGCGCGGCCTAGGGTGGGGCCGCACTAGGGACCCTCCTGGTCTCCTGGTGGTGGCCCCCCTCTGCTACCTTGGTGATTCTGGAAGCTTCCGGGTCGCTGATTTTTTATCTGATTTTTCCGGATTTTTTGGAGCACTTTTAATGGATGGAAAAAACCTGAAATACAAAAACAACAGAAAACAGCAACTGGCAGCTGGGTGCACTGGGTTAATAGATTAGTCCAAATATGCTCAAAAGTGTATGAAAGTTCAAGAAAATCATGGCAAAGTCACACAAAACATGCATGGAGCAAGCAGAAATTATAGATACGTTTGGGACGTATCAGGGAGATCTAGGCTCGAGCCCCCGAGTGCTTGTAAGTAAGAGTCGCGTTTGCGAATATAGCGTCTCTCGGGGGGGAGTTCTAGGCTCGAGCCCCCGAGTGCTTGTAAGTAAGAGTCGCGTTTGCGAAGATAGCGTCTCTCGGGGGGAGTTCTAGGCTCGAGCCCCCGAGTGCTTGTAATATGTTTATTTTGAGCAACATTGTTTTATTCCTTCGAATTTTTACATGAGTAGTTGTCGATCGGTGCTTCCGTCGATGTCTTGATAGTGTCTAGAGGACTATGGGTAGAACAGGCGTAGGTTCGCTACATTCCATGTATTTCCCACGTCCTCATTGGTCTTCGGATTCTTCAATCTGTGTTCTCCTCCTCCTATGACTTCCGAGATGATGAACGGACCTTCCCATTGTGGGGCAAGCTTGTGCACTTTTTCCTGTATTAGCCGTAGCACAAGTTCCCTTTGTTGAACGATCTGGTCCACAGGCGACTGCTTTGATAGGTGCGCAGCTTGTCCTGGTATCCTTCGGATTTCGTGATGGCTGTGTCTCATGCTTCGTCTGCTACGTCTTTGTCGTTCTTCAATGCTTCTTGTGGCTCTTCCTCTTCGCACCCTGAGATTCTGGGTGCTCCGATTTTTAAGTCGTGTGGCAGCACTGCTTCTTCCCCGTATGCCAAGAAGAAAGGTGTATACTGGGTCGAGCTGTTTGGGGTGGTGCGCAGGCTCCATAGGACTGCGGGGACCTCTTCTATCCAGTTGTCTGCTGCTTGTTCGAGTGGTGCTAGGAGTCGCTTCTTTATTCCTCCGCATACTAAGATGTTTGCTTTCTCCACTTGGCCATTGGACTGCGGGTGTGCGACTGATGCGTAGTTTATTTTGATGCCCAGTTCCTGGCAAAAGTTTTGGAATTCTGTTGCTGTGAAGTTTGTGCCATTGTTTGTGATGATGTTGTGTGGTACTCCGAATCTGAAGATGATTGACTTGATGAAGTTGACTGCTGTGAGGGCTGTTGAGCTGGTGATTGGTACTGCTTCGATCCATTTGGTGAACTTGTCTACCGCGACTAGTAGATGTGTTCGTCCTCCTTTTGATGATTTCTTGATCGGGCCCACCATGTCAAGTCCCCATGTGTCAAATGGCCATGATAATGGTATGGTTTTGAGTTCTGATGCTGGGGCGTGCGGCCTGCTGGCGAATTTTTGGCAGGTGATGCAACGTCGTACGATGTCCTCTGCATTTCTCATAGCGGTCGGCCAGTAAAAACCTGCTCGAAAGGCCTTGGCCACAAGTGTGCGACTTCTCGTGTGGTGTCCACAGGTGCCTTCGTGAATCTCGAGTAGTATGGCTTTGCCGTCTTCTTCGTCTATGCACTTTTGGAGGACCTGAGAGATGTTGTGCGTGTAGAGCTTTCTGTTGATTACCGTAAATGCTTTAGACCGTCGACTGATGCGTCAGGCTTCTGCAACATCTTGTGGTAAGGTGCCCTGTATTAGGAATCTGAGGAGCGGTTCTTTCCAAGCTGGGTCTCCTGGTGCGGCTGGCGCTGCCTCCTCGACTGCGTTGTTGGCTTCTTCATTGACGGTTGGGTTTGCGGCTGCCACTTGCGCTGGTTCAGTTGTGTTGTCGTCCTCTGAGGTTGCTTCTAGCGCGAGTTCTTTGTCTGTTATGGCGATCTCGTCTACGTAGACCTGGATGTTTCTGCCAATCTGGTTTCTCATGTATGCTTGCATCATTCGCTGGTATGTTGCTCCGGCATTGTTTAAACCAAAAGGCATTTTTTGATGGCGGGATGCGCCGTAAGGGGTGATGGACAAGGTGTGCTCTTCGTATTCTTCCTTCATCCTGATTTGGTTGTGCCCTGAGTATGCGTCGAGGAAGGAGAGGGGGTCGCATCCTGCTGTGGAGTCGATTATTTGATCGATTCTTGGAAGGGGGAAGTGGTCTTTTGGGAAGTGCTTGTTGGTAGGCCCGTAGTCGATGCACATCCTCAATACCTCGGTGTCCTTTTTAGGGACTAGGACTGGGTTTGCTATCCATGTTGCTTTCTTCGTCTCTCGAATGAACTGCGCGTCGAGTAGTCGGTTCACTTCTTCTCTGATTGCTTTGCGCTTGGGTTCTGAGAATCATCGCAGTGCCTGCTTTACTGGCTTGGTGTTTGGCTTGATGTGGAGCGCGTGTTCTGAAAATGCTCGTGGTACCCCGGGCATGTCGGCTGGGCACCAGGCGAAATTTTTCCACTCTTCGCGAAGGAAAGTTATGAGGGCGGTTGCTTGCTCTTCTGGAAGGTGGGCATATACGCGGACTGTATTTTCTGGGTCTGTTGGGTGTACTTGGTGTGTGATCGTGTCGCTGTCGATGCTGAAATCGCGGGAAAATTCCTTTGTCTCGATTCGGTTTGCCAGCGGGAAAATTATTTTGTCCGTTACCATGGCTATTTCTTTGAGCTGTTGTTGGGCTCCAAATGTGTCGGAGACTTTGTGGAAGTCGCGGTCGCACTGGTACGATTTGGTGAAGCTTCCTTTGACTTTGATGATTCCTGCGGGTCCTGGCATCTTGAGCTTGAGGTATGCGTAGTGTGGAACCGCCATGAATTGTGCGAACGCTGGTCATCCGAGTATGTCGTGATACTGCGACTGCCAGTCGAGCACTTCGAACTCGAGCGCTTGCTTTGAGAAGTTGCGCTTGCTGCCGAAGATCACGTCAAGCTGTATCGTTCTGATGGAGGTGGCTGCTTCACACGGAACTACGCCATATATTGTGGTGCCTGACTTCTTCCAAACTGATCGCGGGATTAACATCTTGCATAGAGTGCTGGCGAAGATTATGTTTAGGCTGCTGCCTCCGTCCATGAAGACTCTGTCCATGTCGTATCCTCCGATCTGAGCTTCGAGGACCAGGGGTGCATGCCCAGGCCTCGAGACTGCGGGCGGATGGTCGCTCTGCGAGAAAGTGATGCTGGTCTCAGCGCCGCTCAGTTGGTAGGTTTCAGTTATCTTTAGGTCTTCGGCTTCTTCGGCCTGCAAGGTGTAGGCATCTTGCTTTGCTTTCGAGGGTTTTCCTTCTTGGATCATGCAGATTCGTCCCTGTGACGGGGGGTATTGTTCTTCTGTGCTTGGTGCGGGTGACTGCGCGCTTCTTCGAGTGCGTTTGGCTTCGCGCTGCTTCTCCTCCTTGAGGCTGTTGGAGAGTTCGGCGAATAGGCGGCAATCTCCCAGGGTGTGGCTTGCTCTGAGATGTCCTCGACTGTCTTCAAAACAGTCGATCGCGCAAGGTCCTTCGAGTTGCTCTTTAGCTGTGAGCTTATTGGAGCCGGCGTGCCTTCTTCTCCTTGAGACTTGGAAGGTCTACGAGTGGTCTTCCGCTCGGCTGTGGACTCTTGGGTCAAGTTCTATCCCGTCACTGAGTGATTGGCTTCGGATGAAGTTGGCGAATTCATCTGGCCTTCGATCGGGGTTGTAGTATTGTCCAGTCTGTGTTTCGGAGTCGCTGTCTTGGCGTGTAGTGGGAGTTCGGGTGGCGGCGGGTCGTCGACTGGTGGGCGAGTCTTCTGCCACGCGCCGCGACTCTTCGAGTGGGGTTCTTGAGTAGAGTCCTCGTGCTTGTCTTCTGGGTCGTCGAGTTCTTTTCCGTCGGCGGTGGATTCGGTAGTCGTCGAGGTGCTGGACTTGGCTCGGCTGCAGGCTAGATGGTCTTGACGAGATGATGGATATGCTTGTGGTGATCTTGAATTCCTCGAGCGGGCTAGATCTGGTTCTAGTCCTCGAGTCTTGATCTGTTGAGGGCGGGACCGCCGAGATCGTGATTCCAACCTGTGTAGTTCCCACAGACGGTGCCAATTGACGGGGATCAACCCCGGCAAATCCCGTGGTCAGGGACCCTGGGTTAGTCATGGAGATGGCACAGGTTGGACTATACTCGTCGGCTAACAGGAGAAGCTCTTCCTGCTTGATATTATTACGTGAGGGGCGATTACAATGGAGGCCAAGGCGAGTTCTCTCAAGGCTAGGGTGAGTAGATGCGTATTGAGTTGATCCGGACGTCTCCCCTCCCAGCCTTTATATACTAGGCTAGGTCTCAGGGAGTCCGTACTAGGTTACAAGGATGGTTTCCTAGTTCTAGTCTTGCCTTGTACGCCAAGTTGCACCTTCCATATTAGTCGCGGACTCCTACGTCGGTGCCTGGTTGGGCCAATCGTGGGCTTGTCGTAGCTTCCCAGCGGGCCTTCTATCTTCATACGCACCAGGTAGTCTCACATACAGGAGTCGTGGGGTCACCCCCTCGTCACCGCATCTACATACGTCAGGCCTGTCAATCGAACCTTGATGTTAGTTGTTCAACAAGGCCATATCTGCATATGCCAGGCTTGCCGAACCCAACCTCATGCGAACGCCATTTAATATGTGTGACACCCGGTATGTACGGAATGTCGGCCATATGGGAGAACCTTCCAGGCGGTGCCCACCAAGGGAGAACACAATGTTGGTATTGTGAGAGATGGTCCTATTTGTGCTACCGTCATCATATTTAGCATACTAGCATAAACAGGAAGTAAAAGTGTAAATCATACAAACTATGATCCTCCTTCATGCAAAGCAAAGTTAAACGCCTTTCTACTTTAGCTTGTGCAAGTTTTACGTGGCTTCTAGGGGTTTCGAGAGAGAGAACCGTTTCTATCCTGGGAAAAACATGCCACAACACCGTCTCCCATCCGTCTCTATTACACCCCTGTTGGGGCCCTCCGTTGCAAACATCTTCGCATCGCTAATGCAGAGAGACAGACACCGCCAGCCACTTTATATGGTACAAGCCATATGTCAAGCGTGGAACTAGTCTCGCGTAAACGCGTAAGGTTGGTCGGGGGCCGCTACATCAAACATTGCCGCAACACTAAATGAGTACACGTGGGAGGGTAACGAATGAAGATTCGATGCCCACATCCTAGATGTGTTCTACCCGTACAATACATCTACGCATAGCTAGCTCTGATACCACTATTGGGATACGGGGCAGAAAACACAAATTTTTCATACCTACGGTACCCGAACCCAAGATCTATGCTATGGCGATGTAAAGTAACGGAGGGAATCGGTGTTCATACCTTTGAAGACCGAAAGAGGGAAACGTTCTTGCGAACGTGGCTGGCGTAGACTCGGAACTACGACCTCCCTATCGTGTAGTAGACCACCAGCGAGGATGACTCCCGGTTGACCTCCAGCGATGAAGTAGCACCACAGGTGTAGTGCCTCGAAGAGATTATACACGTACGGTACAATCGATGTTCCTCCCGGGCCGCGAACCAGGCGAGCAGCGGAAGAAAGACGAATTCGGATCCCGACTCTAGCATACCGACGGTCTGCCTTATGGTGGAGAACTCCAGTCCAAGTGCACACTCCAAACAAGGGGAGTCCACTTCCAGGAAGGAGAAGGAGAGAGAGAGGAACAATTGTGTGTTGGAAAAAGGGGGGTGTACCCTAATACGTCCAAAACGTATCTATAATTTCTGCTTGCTCCATGCTTATTTTGTGTGATATTGCTATGGTATTGATACACTCTCATACACTTTTGATCATATTTGGACTAACTTATTAATTCAGTGCACCCCAGTGCCAATTCCCGTTTTCTGCTGTTTTTCTATTCCAGGTTTCCCCCATATTAAAAGTGCTCCAAAAATTCGAGAAAAATCCAATAAAAATCAGCGCTTCGGAAGCTTCAGGAATCACCAAGGAGGGGACAAAGGGGACCCACCAGGGCCCTAGGCGCCCTCCCAGCGCGCCCTAGGGTGGGGCCGCGTCAGGGGGCCGTCTGGACCCCGGGTGGCCCCCCTTCGCCCATATATTCTCCGTGACGCGAACCCCCCGAAGACAGAACCCTTTTTCGCGGTCTCTCCTTTGTTCCTCCGCCGCCGCGCTTCCAAGATCGGGAGCACCAGGAGACCTCTTCCCGGCACCCTGCCGGAGGGAGGAACCACCTCCGGGAGCTTCTGCACCACCATGGATGCTTCCCGGATGAACCGTGAGTAGTCCACCTTGGACCATGGGTCTATGATCAGTATCTATGTGATGTTCTCCTCCCCTCTTTTTTCTTCATGGTTTAGACCTCGTGAGCTGCCCTACATGATCGAGGCACATATGTAATCTTTCTGCTGTTGCTATGCTGAGTTTGCTGGGATCTGATGGATTATGAGACTATGTTCATATTGTGTTTGAGTAATATATTTGATTCTCCTCTTTTATATTTTTGTTCTTGAGTAATTCTTGCATGTTCTCCATTGTTGTTTATTGCTTTGGCCAAGTAGTAGGTAGTGACTCCAAGAGGGAGCGTTATGCATGATTGTGGGTTCATGCCCCCTGATGACTAGCTTGAGTGACAGAAACATGAGTCTAGGGGATGTGCTGTTACCACAAGGGAGAAAACAACGGTGCTTGTACTTGCGGGTGCAAGGATTGTTTACTTTACACAAAGTTCTTTAATGCAGTTGTCTGTTGCTTTGAGTTTACACTTTGGGTGGGATTCACAACTTAATACCAGTGAGATGTTCTGGATAGATATCTCAAGGTGGATGATTAGTAGGTAGATGAAGATGGATTTCGGTCTACTTGTCTTGGCGTACCGCCCATGCTTTTGAGCCTCTTCCTTTCTTTATAGCATAGTTAGCATTGGTTTGCGCACATAATCCTGTCAATTGCCGAGCTGTAATTTTTTTACCTCGCATGACTATTTTATCATCTTTTGGGAGAGAGACATCACTAGTGAACATCATGGGATCCCGGTCCATATTTCCAATACTGTTTACACCCACTATTTATTTTTTGTTTTATTTACTTTTCCGTTGCTATCACTATCATTATTATCCCGTGCGTTTTATCCTTTGTAAACAACAAGGCCGGAGGGATTGACAACCTCTCTGAACTCATTGGGAGAAAATTGATCTGTTGTGTGTGCAGGTCCACGTCAACCGCCTAATTTCTGGCGCCGTTGTCACCTTCCTGTCGTTGCCGGAGTCCTACTGGAGACAAACCTTGGTATCTTCACCGAGGGAAATTTGCTGTTGTCTACATCTCAAACCTTCCACTTTGGGTAACCAACGAGGGGCGAGAAGCCATCAAAGCAATTTCTGGCGCCATTGCCGGGGACTCCGCACTTCAAGATATGGGAGTTACACACTATCTTTTATCTTTGCTTTTTAGTCTTGTTAGTTTACCTTTCAGTTTTTGCTTTAGTATCCTTTATCAAAAAAAAATAGTTACCTTGCTTAGTGCTACTATGGGTTCCTCCGAGAACACCAAGTTGTGTGACTTCACTAGTCATAGCAACAGTAAATTTATCTGCACTCCTATTGCTACACCTGCCACTTCAGCACCTTCTTATGAGATTAAACCTGCTTTGCTGAACCTTGTTATGAAAGATCAATTCTCCGGTGCTGGAGATGATGCTGCTTTGCACTTAAATAATTTTGTTGAGCTTTGTGATATGCAAAAGTACAAAGAATTAGATGGTGATATTGTTAAGCTTAAGCTTTTTCCTTTCTCCTTGAGAGGAGGAGCTAAAATCTGGTTTCAATCCTTGCCTAGGAATAGCATAAATTCTTGGGATAAGTGCAAGGATGCTTTTATTGGGAAGTACTACCCCCAGCTAAGATTATCCAATTAAGGAGTAATATTATGAATTTTAAGTAATTGGATAGTGAACACGTTGCCCACGCTTGGGAACGCATGAAATCTCTTGTTAAGAATTGCCCTACGCATGGTTTGACTACTTGGATGGTTATCCAAACTTTTTATGCAGGCTTGAACTTTACCTCGCGGAACTTGCTATATTCGGCCGTGGGAGGAACCTTTATGTCAACAATGCTAGGTGCTGCCACGAAACTACTTGATGAGATGATGACCAACTATTCCCAATGGCACACCGAAAGAGCTCCAACAGGTAGGAAGGTAAACTCTATCGAGGAGATCTCCTCCCTAAATGAAAAAGTTGACTTGATTATGTCTCTACTTACCAAGTAAAATCCTATTGATCCTCATGATGTTCCTTTAAATTCTTTGATTTCTCAAGATCAAGTAGATGTGAACTTTATCTCTAGAAACAACTTTAATAACAATGCTTATAGGAGTAATTTTGGTAGCAATCCTAGACTGTTCCCCTCCAACAACTATGGGAACAACAACACTTATCCTAGCACCAAGAACTCCACTTCTGAACTAGAGAGTATGCTTAATGAATTCATCACTACCCAAAAAGCCTTCAACAAGAGTGTAGAGGAAAAACTAGACAAATCATATAATCTCTCGTCGAAGGTAGACAATTTAGCCCATGAAGTAGAATTGCTTAAAATTAGAACTTCTCCTCTTGAGGAGAGGAAGGTCACTCCTATGAACGCTATTCAAGTGCAAATTAATGAAAACATTAGGATGATGGCTAAACTTAAAGAGAGATGGGCTAGAGAAAAGGAGGAAGAAGATAGAATTAAGAGCCTTCCTACACACCATACCTGACGAGGGGGTGACCCCATGACTCCTGCATATGAGACTACCTGGTGCGTGTGAAGACAGAAGGCCCGCTGGGAAGCTACGACAAGCCCACGATTGGCCCAACCAAGCACCGACGTAGGAGTCCGTGACTAACATGGAAGGCGCAACTTGGCATACAAGGCAAGATTAGAACTAGGAAACCATCCTTGTAACATAGTACGGACTGCCTGAGACCTAGCCTAGTATATAAAGGCTGGGAGGGGAGACGCCCGGACGAACTCAATACGCATCTACTCATCCTTGCCTTGCGAGAACACGCCTTGGCCTCCACTGTAATCGCCCCCTCACGCAATAATATCGAGCAGGAAGTGCTTCTCCTGTTAGCCGACGAGTATCGTCCAACCTGTGACATATCTATGACTAACCCAGGGTCCCTGACCATGGGATTTGCCGGGGTTGATCTCCGTCAATTGGCACCGTCTGTGGGAACTTCGCAGGTTGGAATCGCGATCTCGGCGGCCTCATCATCGGCACTCATCAAGGCAGCGACTCCATCAGCACTCATCGACTCTACGATCCGGGCAGACTCCGATCTATTCGGATCCCTTGATTTCATGGCTCACCTCCCGGCCTTTCGACCGGCTTTCGTCGACCTGCGCACTGGCGTCAACCTGATCTTCGGAGCATATCAAATCTACATCAACCACTGGGGAGTCCTCCGTCTCACGGATCGCGCTCGAGCACCCGCGACGGCAGATCCTACATCAACAATCGAAGCAGCACCCGCCCGCGTGATGACTCCGCGAGTCAGCTAAGACCCCCAGCCCGACTACTCGAGTGGTCCATGGAAGAAGTGCAACATGCACGAGCAAGACGACAGTCAAGACTCTGTCCCAAGTGTTCATGGCAGACATCCACGAGCCAACCACAGATAAAAAAATCAAGATGATGACCCGAGCAGTCGCCGAGACAACCGCTCGAATAGCAAAGACAGTGATCCTGACAACACCGGCCAGGTCACCATCACACTTGGAGAACCAGGAACCATACCAAAGAAAAGATACAAAGGAGCGGAGCAGAGCAATCGTAGGAGCGACGAGCCAGAAATCAGCAAGCATCAGACCCCAGGCATGGCGAAAGAGGACCATCACGTAGAAAAGATCTACCTGTCCAAGGGACGCAGTGAAATGCGGCAAACTACTCCTGGAGAACGCAACACGAGACGAGCTCAGAGCATATAACAAGCTGGCGAGTGACGCCACCAAGAGAGCAAGACAACAACGCTTAGAATTTGAGAAGAAAGGAAAATCTACAATCGACCCAAGAAACAACCGCAGAGAATCTCCCAGAAGCGACTCCTTCGACTACGACTCCCCCATCCGAGCAAGATCCAGATTCAGCAATCCGAAACGCACGGACAAGAAGAAGGTGGCTCGCAAGCTAGATGACGACTTCAAGCTAGAAGAGGACGACGACGAGGAAGAACAACTCACACCAGCCGAAGCCCTTTTCACCGCCCAAGAGTACCTATCCCGTGCTCAGAAAGGCAAGAAAGGCATCTTAGATCACAACACGACGATGGCACTCAAAATAATGAAAGACGCCATCTCAGCCCCCAAAAGAGCAGGCGCGAGACGGCCCCCCTGCGAGCAGACCGCGGACAGGGACCCCAGTTCACCCGACGACAACAGCTGCGACGACTAGCGCAAGCGCTCAAACAAAAACAAAAACCACGACAGCGACGACAACAGCAACAGACGCAACAGCAATCGGCGAGACGCACGCGACGACATAACACAAAGCAAAGTCAACCATGGAAGACGAAGGCGAGCAACCCGAGAAGAGTACTCGGACGAGAAAGCTTCCGACGAGAACGTAGAACCATGCGGAGCACTGTGCTTCACACGATCCATACAGAAAACAAGGATGTCGAAAGGTTTCAAGCTAAACTCCACAACGCACAAGTACGACGGGCTGGAAGAACCAGACGCATGGCTCAACGACTACCCGATAGTCGTAAAATTCCAGCCCGGAACCAATATCATAGCAATGCAGTACATACAACTCATTCTCGAGGGCTCAGCACGACACTGGCTGAAGAACCTACCACGAGGATCAATCGACTCCTGGAGGCAGTTCCGCAGCGCCTTCATCGAGAACTTCAAGTCCACTTACAAACGACCGGCATCACTCGAGGAGCTGAGAGCCTGCAAACAAGGATCCAGAGAATCCGTGCGAGCATACATCCAGCGATGGACCATACTGAAAAATTCAGCCGAAGACATATCAGAGGAAAGCGCAATCGACGCATTCAGGAGGGGCTTGCAATGCATCGAATTCAAGGAGTAGCTCGGGCAGATGAAAGTCCGAACACTCGCACGACTGCTCGAGCAAGCCAACAACTGGGCAGATGGATAAGACTCCGTACAAAATGAATCGGAGGTCCAGACAGCGTGCTCAGAACGCGACTATGACTACCACACCAGCGACAGAGGATTCGACAGAAGAAGAAAACGCCCGAGGCGCAACTTCTACGACGATAGAGGACCAGACATGGTCGCGGCTGGCTTCCCAGATGACAGAGAAGGTAGACATCGCGACGACAGGAGAATATAGGACAGGGACAACCAAGAAGAAGCACCCCAAATTCAAAAACGGGACTGGAGAACATGGAAGCCACGAGATGACGCCCGAGCATATCATTCGGCTAAAGAGCAGCTCGACGGACCGTGCACAATACACGGGTTCAGAAACGAGCGCGGAGAGCTCAGATCAGGACACACCCTCAGGAACTGCAGGCGATTCATCGAGCTCTCAGAAAAGAAAAGCTGATCTATAGCAACAACAACACAGCCTCTCGCAAGCGTAGCAGTCGGAACCATCGCCCACAAGCACCGCCAGCGCCTGCAATACTAACAAGGCAAGTAGCAGTAATCCAAGAACGGAGCACGATACCCGAGGAAGAAAAATACCCAGAAGCGCACGGCCGGATCTACATGATACAAGAAGGAAGACCATCAAACAGGCAGCAGAAGCAGGTCACCAGACAAGTTTTTCTCGCAGTCTCCTCGCACCCTGCTGTCCCAGAATACCTGCGCGGGTCCGAGACTGAAATCACCTTCTCCCGAGAAGACCACCCGCCAGCCATCCCGCGCCCAGGACACGCCGCACTAGTACTCGAAGCAAGAATCGGAAACTACGACATGTCACGTGTCTTCATGGACGGCGGCAGCGGAATCAACATCATATTCACCAGAACCCTGGAAGAAATGCTCATCCAAAACTCAGCACTGAAAACTTTAGGCACAACATTTCATGGAATCGTGCTAGGGAAAGCAGTATACCCCCTCGGAAAAATAAGTCTCAAGGTGGTTTTTGGAAGCACGAGCAACTTCCGCAAAGAGACATTGGATTTCGGAGTGGTCAATTGGAAATCACAACACCACGCCACCCTAGGGCGACCAGCCTTCGCGCGTTTCATGGAAGTGCCACACTACGCCTACCTCAAGATGAAAATGCCAGGCCCGCGAGGAGTGATCACAGTCAGCGACAGCTTCGTCAGATCCGACCGCTGTGACAAAGAGTTCCACAAAATATCAGAAACCTTCGGAGCACACCAAGCCAGCGGAGCCACAGCATCAGAGGAAGAGGCCATACCATAGAAGCAAAATGAAGCCGCACCAATTTACCGTCCTTAGGGCTACTAAGCCATCGATCCAAATAAAGGGGTTTTCTTTAAGCAACAGCCGCCCCCCCTCATGTAAGAAACAAGGGAGAAATATTGAAAATATTTTTCCAAAAGTTCTTTTCATCGGCACTCGGGGGCTCGCCGAAGAAGCCACCCCCCGAGGCGTTCTTCACAAACGCGACTCTAAAAAATTGGCACTCGGGGGCTCTCCGAAGCAGCCACCCCCCGAGGCGTTCTTCGCAAACGCGACTCTAAAAAATTGGCACTCGGGGACTCGCCGAAGCAGCCACCCCCGAGGCGTTCTTCGCAAACGCGACTCTAAAAAATTGGCACTCGGGGGCTCGCCAAAGCAGCCACCCCCCGAGGCGTTATTCGCAAACGCGACTCTAAAAAATTGGCACTCGGGGACTCGCCGAAGCAGCCACCCCCGAGGTGTTCTTCGCAAACGCGACTCTAAAAAATTGGCACTCGGGGGCTCGCCAAAGCAGCCACCCCCCCGAGGCGTTATTCGCAAACGCGACTCTAAAAAATTGGCACTCGGGGGCTCACCGAAGCAGCCACCCCCCGATGCATTCTTCGCAAATGCGGCTCTAAAAAATTGGCACTCGGGGGCTCGCCGAAGAAGCCACCCGCCGAGGCGTTCTTCGCAAACGCGACTCTAAAAAATTGGCCCTCGGGGGCTCGCCGAAGCAGCCACCCCCGAGGCGTTCTTCGCAAACGCGACTCTAAAAAATTGGCACTCGGGGGCTCGCCGAAGCAGCCACCCCCGAGGCGTTCTTCGCAAACGCGACTAAAAAATTGGCACTCGGGGGCTCGCCGAAGCAGCCACCCCCACCCCCCCCGAGGCGTTCTTCGCAAACGCGGCTCTAAAAAATTGGCACTCGGGGGCTCGCCGAAGCAGCCACCCCCGAGGCGTTCTTCGCAAACGCGACTCTAAAAAAATGGCACTCGGGGGCTCGCCGAAGCAGCCACCCCCCGAGGCGTTCTTCGCAAACGTGGCTCTAAAAAATTGGCACTCGGGGGCTCGCCGAAACAGCCACCCCCGGGGCGTTCTTCGAAAATGCGACTCTAAAAAATTGGCACTCGGGGGCTCGCCGAAGCAGCCACCCCCGAGGCGTTCTTCGCAAACACGACTCTAAAAAGTTGTCGCTCGGGGGCTCTCCAAAGCAACCACCCCCGAGGCGTTTTTCGCATACGCGACTCGAAAAATCGGCAAGAAGGGACCCCTCGCCCAAAAACTCAGCAGCCGACAAGACAAACCTAAACCACGCAAGTTCGATTTACAACAGACGAACAAAGTAAAACAAAATAGAACAACATCAAAATGTTGCTCAGCAAAGGAACGAACGCCAAGCAAAGGCTAATCCCCAGGCTCTGACTTTACTTTACATAGAGCACCCAATCGACGGTCATTATCCTCGACCACCCACTTCACAACTTCACTTGCAGGCTCATCCGCCACGGTGTAATGGTCGTCCATTGGCTGAGTTCGACCACCAGGAGGACCTCGATCTGCCAACGCAATACCAACCCCGGCCAATGAATATGGACAAAGGCAAAAGCACAGCGAGCACCTGCATAAATATGGTGATTAACCACGCGCCGAAGATCCGCAGGCTGGGAGAACATCTGACAAAGCTTCTCAAGGGATGAAGGGACAGGATCCAAAGGGTAAAACTCAGCAAAAATCCTGCCAAACACTCCGCGACAGTACTCAAGAGCCCGCGGTACCCTCTCAACCCGCATCCGCAAAATGGCGAACACCCGAGCACGCGCCCTGTCCATCCAGAAAGGATATTTTGCCTGCACTACTGGGTCCTCCAACCGCAGCAACTCAGACTGTAGTGCCTCCTCTTCCTCGCGAGAACGCCCAGCAAGCACTTCGCAACGAAGAACAAAGGTCAACCGCAGAGCACAAAGGAAAGAACGCGCGCAGCCGAGCGGTCGAAGAAAAAAGCAAACTCACCCTTCAGAAGGTCAGACAGCTTCACCATCCAAGTTGTCAAGCCATCCAAGACAGACTCAGCACGCTCGCATTTCGAGCGATGGACCGCAAGAGCACCTTTCAGTCGAACGATCTCACGTTCGGCCTCTTTCAGCCTCAAGCAAACGGACTCGTAAGCACCTTCGCGAGCATCCTCCTTCAGCAAATTCCAAGCCCGAGAAACGCCCGGGATGGTCTACCGCAAAGAGAAACACGTCAAAAGAAACAAGGCAACAAGCAGCACAAGAAAGGAAAGCAGGTCCATGAATTAGATCCGCCGTCCCGCAGGAGGCACATTACAACTGAAAGTTTTCAAAACACAAATAGGACCACACTACTCCTCGGTTGCAGAATTGTTTGCCTCTACGACCAGTTGCAGCTGGCGGGTGATGGCGGAGAAGTTAATAGGTTTAGTTGGGTTTCCTTCTCTGTTAACCGCGCCAATAAACGATTCTTGATAACCCACAAGTCTAGGGGATCAATTGTAGCTTTTCGATAAATAAGAGTATCGATCCCACGAGGAGTAGAAGGTGTTGATAAGTGACACTGGATAAGGAAAGGGCTGCAAACACTCAAAGGTAAATATTTAGGGGTTTTTGGTTTAAGCAACAGAAAAGTAAAAGACAGGCAAAGTAAACAGGATAACTGAGGAGTTTCAAGTGTCCCAATCCTTTAACAAGGATAAGCCTAGGAACCGAACTTATAAAATCTAAAGCGTTCTCGAGAAAACACGGGAGAGATAGTCAAGTCACTTTCACCATACTCCTCCACGTAATATGTATCGTGTTGATAAGTGTCGGTGGGTGGATCAATGCTAGTACACCTTCTAGACTAAGATAAGTGTACTCTTATGATTACACACCTTGCAAGCATCCGCAAATTCAAGGTAGTAATTAGGGCATAAACCTAACCACAACATTACAATCAAGGATCCATAACTCCCTTGTGCGAAAGTTTGCGAACTGGGGTTCAGGTTTCTGTCACTCCGGCAACCCACAATAAGCATCCTTTGTGCACAATGTATTCCTCTAGGCCCATGAAAGGTGAAGTGTTATGTGTTCGACTCACATAACACCACTAGATAAATAACAACACAGCTTAAGTATGAAACAACACATAATACTTCAACATCATATGACTACTAACAACTAGACTTCTCCCATGTTCTCAAGAACTAAAGTAACTACTCACAAGACATAAAAGAGATCATGATCAGAGGTGATAGATGGGTGATAAACAATCTGGACACAATGATATTTCTCCAACAAAACTCAATAGCATTCACCAGGAGGGGTTTCCACCCCAGGGGGTTTATATAGGCGAAAGGGGGCACCGAGGGGGCCACCAGGCACCCAGGAGGGTGCCTGGCGCGGCCAGGAGGGGTGCCGCGCCAGGCACCCTTCTGGCTGCCTGGTGGGTCCCCTCACCTCCTCCTTCGGTGATCCCCAGTCAATCTTCATAAAAATTCTCCCCGTAAAATTTCATCGCATTTGGACTTGATCTGATTAAGCAACTTGGTATCCACTTTTTACCGCTGAATTCTGGTTCTGCTGCTTCGGCACCGGAAAATTGTAAACTATGTAAAATAAGCCAAAACAACATAAGAACAATACTTTAAAGTGGAATATATCAATGAATATAAAATAGTGATGCTTTTTGGAATTATCAACTCCCCCAAGCTTAGACCTCGCTTGTCCTCAAGCGATTGCTGAGCTCGGTAAACCTGTCCACAAGTTTAGAGAGTGAAGTGTCGATAAAAGAATACGAACAAGAAGCATCAAGATTCCTCACCAAACCTAAGCATCCTCAACAGCAACCTCAACTCATAAGGTCCTTATGAGAAAGTAGTAACAATTATAACAAAGTAGGACCTGGAAAACTCATCAAATCATGACAAACATAGCCTTGGTCAAGGAACAACTAATAACTTTTACTTTTGTTCTTCCACTTATAATGGAACAGTTGAAGCTTTTGAAAGAACATGCTATTAGCCAAGAAGGGCACATGTCAACACAAAGGAAGATGTTTATTAAGCATGAGCTTTTGCAAACAACTCACTTATCAAAAGATAATGTCAACAAAGATGTAACATGCTAGATTTCAATGCAACTTTATATGCAAGCATCTTTATCAACATCAAATGTCTGTTCTCTCTCAAGAAAGGAAGGAAGTAGGAAGGACTGACTCAGCACAAAATAAAGATAAACCCCGTGAAAAAGGGTAAGCAGGGAAAACTTATGTGCCATCTCTAGATCAAACAGAATAAAAACAAACTTTTGGGAGGTGCATGATCCGTCAACGTCTGCTGATAGATAACTCACTCACTTCATGATTTGGACAAGTTTCGAGGAACGACTCCCATGTGGGGACGTTCACATCCCCTTGGATTCCTTTGTTTATCACTCGTAAAAGGGCGAAGGTACTTTTGTGTTAGTATTTATATTTTATGAGCTGGGCACTCATGCCAGTCCCTTCTCGTATTAGGGATTTGCAGATTAGACATGCAATCCCAAGATAAAACTTGTCCAAATTAAGAAGATCATGGGTTACCCACCACTTCCTCATGAGCTGAATCAGCTGCACAAAACAGAAGATTTTGAACATCTAAATATAGCACATAAATTATATACTTTAGGAGTGGTAGTGGAATACCACAAGTAGGAAGGTATGGTGGACTCAAGTGGAAGAAGTTGGTTTCAAGGTATGGAAGTACAAGCAGAATTCCGCTTAGTACAGAGTTTTGGCTAGCAAGGCTTTGAGAGAGCAGACAATTGATGACAACTTAGATGCAAGCAATAAAAAGCATAAACATCAAAACTAGCATGAAACATCAAGTTGTCTTCCTTGTCAACATAATCACTTCAAGCATAATAACACAAAGGTTTTGGCTATGTCGCTACTTTGAGAAAAACATGCTTGTTGTTATGACCAAAGCTATACTTTCCAAGATTAAATAAAGTTTTCGAAGCCATACCTGATATAAGGTCAATACTCCCCATAAGAATCAGCTCATAATGTCGATTGCGTGAAGAGAATACCAAGTGCAGCGAAGAAACCAATAGACTTCTCATTAATATTCCTTCATAGACGACTCCACACTCACGGATACAAAGCTCTCCACAAGAGGAGTGATAGACCTCAAAGCAACACCTATTTCATAAAGTGACCTCCCTAGACATGATACGACTCTACTTGACTCCTAAAGAAAAAGATAAAGATAAAGATACCGAGCACTCCCCCAAGCTTGGAACAAGCTAAGGGGGTGCCATTACCCGAGGAGTTTTACTCCTCATCTTGTTGTGGTTGTTTCTTCAGATCCCTGATGACACGGCGAAGGGTTTGGTTCTCTAACTCCAAGACTTCCACTTGTATTTTTAGTACACGGAAATCTTCGCAGAGTTGGTTGGTGATGCGGTAGGCCTCGGAGATGGTGGAAACCATGCGTTGATCTTCAAGTGAAGTGGAGGGCCCTGAAAGGTTAAGAGAAAGATCATACTGAGGTTGGACAGATCCCCCCATGATGGGATTGCTTGGACCTCCTTGTTGTTGGGCTGTGATAGTCTTGACTTCCTCTCTCACGGCATGCTCCATCTCTGCTTGTCTTGCGGCAATTTCTTCTTCGGTAGCCCAATCAACGGGCTTCCCTTGATTAAGATCCTTCTAAACTTGACGTAGACGCCATCCCAAGAAGTCCTCTCCGCTCGAGCCACAAGAAGACATCTTCAGCAACAGCTTTTCCCCTGGAAGAAACAGACCGAGAAAGAAAACACGCGAAATCGAGAGGTACGGTGCCGGGACTATCCGGGCAAATATATAGCAAAAATTTCTGCGACAGAAGGAAGGTTTCAAGCCTAGGTGGAGTCGGAGGCGGAGTCCAGGGCAGCCAGGAGGGTGCCCGGCGCGGCCAGGAGTGGGGCCGCGCCAGGGGGCCTCCTGGCCTCCCTGGAGCTCCTCTCTGGCTCCACTTGGGCTTGGAATTTTCCTAATTTTGCAACAACTCTCAAAAGTTAACTTTTATTGACGTTCGCCGTGTTTTCTTACCATAATTCATACCTTTTCTAATTCTGCTCCTGCCGGAGTCTGAAACTGGGATGCAACATGTTCTTCATGAGTACTTGTATATATCATGTTTGCATCCACATTGATTGGATCACCTTCCATATAATGTTTGAGTCTTTGTCCATTCACAACTTGAGGTTTGGTGCCTTCGAAATTATTGATCTTGATTGCACCCGACCGATATACTTCTTCGATATGAAAAGGTCCTTCCCATCTGGAAAGTAGTTTACCTGGAGAAAACCTAAAACGAGATCTAAACAACAAAACTTTATCACCAACATTAAATTCACGTTTCATAATTCTTTTATCGTGCCACTTATTTACCTTTTCCTTGAACATTTTAGCGCTATCGTAAGCTTCACTTCTCCACTCATCTAGAGAAGTCAAGTTCATGAGACGCTTTTCACCAGCTAACTTTGGGTCAGCATTCAGCTCTCTGACAGCCCAGAAAGCTTTATGCTCTAAATCTAATGGTAAATGGCAAGCCTTGCCATAGACCATCTTATACGGAGACATGCCCATGGGGTTTTTGTAAGCAGTTCTATACGCCCACAAAGCATCTCCTAACTTCTTTGACCAGTCCTTTCTAGAACTGTTTACTGTTTTCTGCAAGATCAACTTGATCTCCCTATTGGTGAGCTCAACTTGCCCACTAGTTTGAGGGTGGTACGGTGATGCAATCCTATGATTGACATCGTACTTGGCTAGAGCTTTCCTAAAAGCTCCATGCGTGAAGTGTGACCCTCCATCTGTCATGAGGTACCTTGGTACTCCAAACCTAGGAAAATTACATCTTTGAGCATTTTCAAAGATGTCTTGTGATCAGCACTCTCAGTGGGGATTGCTTCAACCCACTTGGTTACATAATCAACAACAACTAAGATGTGTGTGTACTTGTGTGAAGGAGGAAAAGGACCCATAAAATCAAAACCCCAGCAATCGAAAGGTTCGATCACTAGTGAGTAATTCATAGGCATCTCATTTCTCCTGCTAATGTTACCAACTCTCTCACACTTATCACAAGATAGAACGTACCTTCGGGCATCCTTAAAGAGAGTAGGCCAATAAAAACCTGATTGTAAAACTTTATGTGCGGTCCTTTCACCGGCATGATTTCCTCCATAGGGACTATCGTGACATTGTCGAAGAATGTCCTGCTGCTCGTGCTCCGGTATACACCTTCTTACGATCCTGTCCACACCTTCTTTATAAAGATGTGGATCATCCCAAAAGTAATGCCTCAAATCCATGAAGAATTTCTTCCTCTGCTGAAATGTGAAACCTGGAGGCAAAAACTTGGCAACGATAAAATTAGCATAATCTGCAAACCAAGGGTTGGAATGAGATTGTACTTTTACAACAGCAAGCTGTTCATCTGGGAAACTGTCGTTGACTGGAATAGGATCGTGCGGGATATCTTCCATCCTTGAAAGATTATCCGCCACCGGATTGTCTTCTCCTTTTCTATCGACAATCTGCAAATCAAATTCTTGAAGAAGGAGTACCCATCTTATGAGCCTTGGTTTGGCATCCTTCTTCTGCATAAGATACTTAATGGCAGCATGGTCAGTATGAATAATTACCTTAGAATCAACAATATACCGCCTAAACTTATCACAAGAAAACACCACTGCCAAGAATTCCTTCTCAGTAGTAGCATAATTCTTTTGAGCACTATCAAGGATTTTACTAGCATAGTGTATGACATTCAACTTCTTATCAACCTTTTTCCTAAAACAGCTCCAATAGCAAAATCACTAGCATCACACATAATTTCAAAGGGCAAATTCCAGTCAGGCGGTTGTACTATAGGAGAGGTTATCAAGGCTTTCTTAAGAACTTTGAAGGCTTCCTTACAATCTTCATCAAATACAAAAGGAACATCCTTCTGTAGAAGATTGGTGAGGGATCTCGGGGTCTTAGAAAAGTCCTTGATAAATCTTCTATAGAAACCAGCATGACCGAGAAAACTACGAATACCTTTGATGTCCCTTGGATAGGGCATCCTTTCAATAGCTTCAATCTTTGCCTTGTCCACTTCAATTCCCCTTTCGAAAATCTTGCGACCAAGAACTATCCCTTCGTTAACCATGAAATGGCACTTCTCCCAATTGAGCACAAAATTTGTTTCTTCACATCTCTGCAAAACTTTATTAAGATTGTGGAGACAATGGTCCAAGGAGGTTCCATAGACGGAAAAGTCGTCCATAAAGACCTCCACAATCTCCTCACAGAAACCATGAAATATAGCAGACATACACCTCTGAAAAGTACCAGGTGCATTACACAAACCAAAAGGCATACGCCTATAAGCATAAGTACCGTAAGGACACGTGAAAGTGGTCTTCTCTTGATCCGCGGTGTTGACGTGAATCTGGGAGAAGCCAGAGTACCCATCAAGATAGCAGAAGTGGGTGTTTTTAGACAATCGCTCGAGCATCTGATCAATAAAGGGCAAAGGATAGTGGTCCTTCAGGGAGGCCTTGTTTAACTTCCTGAAATCAATACACATTCTATATCCAATAATAGTCCTCTGAGGTATTAGTTCATTTTTATCATTAGGAACAACAGTCATACCTCCTTTCTTAGGAACACAATGAACGGGACTTACCCACTTACTATCAGCTATAGGATAGATGATACCTGCGGCTAGAAGTTTGAGAACCTCCGTCCTAACCACGTCCTTCATCTTTGGGTTCAACCGTCGTTGATGCTCAACAACCGGTTTAGCATCAGGCTCGAGATTGATAGTATGTTGGCAAATGGATGGACTAATACCCTTGAGATCATCAAGAGTATAGCCAATAGCACCTCGGTGTCTGCGGAGTGTCTCCAATAATCGCTCTTCTTCATACCTTTAAAGGTTAGAATTGATAATAACAGGATATACTTTCTTTTTATCTAAATAAGCATACTTGAGCGTATCGGGTAGTGGTTTTAGGTCGAACATCGGGTCTTCTTTCGGTTGTGAGAGGATTCCTAAAGGTTCAACCGAGAGGTTGTGCTTCAGGATGGGAGTTTGTCTTAAAAATATGTCTTCTAGTTCATCCCTTTCCTGCATATGTATATCATTCTCGTGGTCTTCCATAAATTGCTGCAAAGTGTCATTAGGAGGAATAGCAATGGAAGCAATTTCTTCAATAATTTTGTCATTACTTGACAGGCCAGGACCACGAGGCTGCTTAGAAAACTTAGAAAAATTAAATTCATACGGCTCACCGTTGAATTCAACAGAAACTTTACCTTTCTTGCAATCTATTATAGCTCCGCAAGTGCTGAGGAAGGGCCTACCAAAGATAATAGGGCAAAAACTATCTTGCACTGAACCAAGTACAAGAAAGTCTGTAGGATATTTTACCTTCCCGCAGAGTACTTCAACATCTCTTACAATCCCAACTGGAGAGATTGTTTGTTTATTTGCAAGATGGATAGTGAAATCTATGTCCTCGATCTCACACGACTGAATCTCGTGCATGATTTATTGATAAAGTGTGAAGGGAATAGCGCTGACGCTAGATCCCAAATCACATAGCCCATAGTAATTATGATCTCCTATTTTGACAGATACAACTGGTGTACCTGAAATTGGGCCTTTGTTCCTGGCTGTGACAATGTTAGTGGCA
The DNA here is from genome assembly GCA_950022295.1 of Bromus sterilis. Lineage (NCBI taxonomy): Eukaryota > Viridiplantae > Streptophyta > Magnoliopsida > Poales > Poaceae > Bromus > Bromus sterilis. Next base: position 39,187,836 of record OX465598.1, read on the forward strand.
ACATCACAAAAACTAATAGTGGATTCTTCGATATCACTGGTTACCAGATCCTTGACCATTGCAACTTGAGGCTGGACCTTGATCATGTCCTCAGGTTCGTTAGTGGTCCTTCCATTCTTGTTGAAAATACCTGTAAAAAAAGAGTGCTCCTTTATCCTGGAGGGGTAAGGAGGCTGTTCATACACAACTGCAGGTAAAACAGGATCAGTAACATTAATCTCAATTGGTGACTCCTTGAAAGGTTTATGATGTTGACTCTCCTTCTTCCTGGAAGAATCAATATGAGAAGCAAAGTCCTTGCAAAAGTCAACCATTAGCTGGGAATCAAGACCAATTTTAGAGCAAAAGGTATTAAAGTAATCAGTTTTCACATAACTCTCAATGTAGTCATGCTCATAGTTTATAGAGGGTTCAATACCTTTATCAATTTCCCAGTCTTCAGTGTTCTTCTGGATCCTTTCTATAAGATCCCATTTTTCTTCCATACTTCTGGTCTGGAATACCCCACTAGAGGAGGCATCCAACATCTCCTTGTCCTCATGAGAAAGCCTGGCATAAAAATTTGTAAGTATAATTTCCTTGGGGAGCTCATGGTTTGGGCATTTGAGCATCAGGGACTTCAATCTCCCCCAAGCTTGAGCGATGCTCTCTCCGTCGCGAGACAAAAAATTCTAGATGTAGTTCCTGTCTTGGTGAATTTCACGAAGAGGATAAAACTTTGCATAAAAGAGAGAGATAAGCTCTGGCCATTCAAGCAGATAAGAGTTATCGAGTAGCTTATACCAATCTGAAGCTTTATATTTGAGTGATATGGAGAATAGTTTCTTCATGACAAACTCCATCGTCACACCTGCAAGCTTAAATAAAAAACATAATTGTGATAAATACAGCAGGTGTTCTCCCGGATGTCCTTCTCCTGTATAACAGTTAGCCAAGACATAATCAACAATACCAGATGGTATTTTATAGGGCACAATTTCAGTAGGGGTAGGAGTGACCACCACAGTCGTGGGGCGGCTCCTTACCAGCAACGAACCAACAGCAGAAGAGTCCATAAGGATTGAAAGTAACAACAGAAAACAAAAGTTCACTTACCAATAGCGCTACACTCCCCGGCAACGGCGCCAGAAAAGCTCGTTGTTGGCGGAGAAGTTAATAGGTTTAGTTGGGTTTCCTTCCCTGTTAACCACGCCAATAAACGATTCTTGATAACCCACAAGTCTAGGGGATCAATTGTAGCTTTGCGATAAATAAGAGTATCGATCCCACGAGGAGCAGAAGGTGTTGATAAATGACACTGGATAAGGAAAGGGCTGCAAACACTCACAGGTAAATATTTAGGGGTTTTTGGTTTAAGCAACAGAAAAGTAATAGACAGGCAAAGTAAACAGGGTAACTGAGGAGTAGCAAGTGGCCCAATCCTTTAACAAGGATAAGCCTAGGAACTGAACTTATAAAAGCCAAACCGCCCTCGAGAAAACACGGGAGAGATAGTCAAGTCACTTTCACCATTGTCGTCGATATGTGACGGCAGATGCCATGGGGATGGCTAAAGTGAGGGGAAGACGCGAGGGAGAGAATGTCGATGGTGCCGGAATCGGGTTGGGCACAAGCACGGTGAAGACACCACGATGTACCCAGGTTCGGGGCTCTCCGGAGAGATAACACCCCTACTCCTGCTTGTCTCTTGTATATCAATGAAGTGGTTACAATAACTGCTCTTCTATCTTCTCAGGGGAAGGAGTACACCGCCGCTGTGGGCAAGGTCTTCTCCTGCTTCCCTGAGGAAGAACTACGAGCAGTGAATGATCTGGAACGAGAATGAGTAAATGAGGTTCTGAGGTGTGGCGTCCCTCGCGCAGGAGGGGTACCCTGGCTCTTATAGTGTGAGTCCAGGGTACTTCGGTAACTTCAGTGCCGAATGGGCCCAGCTGTCATCCTCTAATCGGCCTGGGCCCACCGACTGCTCCTATCCGGGTGATCCGGAGCCTACGAGCGGTGGCCCATGCTGCTACCTCGTAGAGCCTAGTGATGAACAGTGGAGCTAGGGGGTGCGGTCTTGTCGGCCTGTCCGCGGAATCGGCGGGGAGGTCGACACCGTATCTCCTGCAAATCCTCGACGTGACCTGGCCTTCCTGCCACCCAGATATCTCGGGATATGGTATTTATGACCTCGTAATCATACCCCCGATTGGGTGGTAGGTTGCTCCGATTGCGCTTGGACCGACTGGTGGTTCCTGGTAAGGTCGATTGCTCCGGGCAGTCGGCCTTCTGGGAATCAACCTCGGTCCAGCTGCAGACCAATCGGACGAATGTCTTTGATACGGGAAGGGTGGGCCGATTGCGCCTGGGCCGATTGCTGGCATTTGGTATGGTCGATTGCCTTGGAGCAATCGGCCGTACCTCCGCCCAGCTCGGCCCAGCTGCAGCCCAATCGGCCCATCCTTGTCTTGAAAGCTTGCTTCCGCTTGGGTTAGCCTACCCGGGTACCAATCCCCCGACAGTAGCCCCTAAAGCTCTAAAGGTCCCACGGTCACTTGACCGCGGGGCCTTTGCAGTTTTTCAATCTGTCTTGACGTTTTCCGACTGCTATGGCCTCCTCGAGTACGTCACTCCGAGTTCGTCGGCCGACTCGGAGATCACACTCGGCTGACCCCACTTCCACCCGATTGGCCTTGGTTCCGTCTCACTTCGTGTCTTCATTTTCTGGCAAAAATATCTTGTGCCGATTGCGCTCCAACGGTTACCTCCGACTCGCCCACGATGTGATCAATGAGTTGGGACCGACGACCCACGCGCGACGTGACATAACTGCAGGAGCTGACCCCCACGTCGCACGCCTCGCCTTTTGCGCCGGGATCCTTTGTGCTGATTCGTCGGTTGGCTTCCCTGTGCCCTAGGCCACACCGGGCCACACGACCGCAGGGTCATCCCACTCCCCTCCCCCGCCGCCCATATAAGCCACCGGGGGGGGGAGCCTCGCCTCTTCCTTCTCCCCAAAGCCTCCTTCACCTCTAGCTTTCTCTCTCCGCGCCATTGCTGCTCCTCGCGCAGATCTTCTCTCCCGTGGACCTCTGCTCTCCAACTTGCTCTAGCCACTGACTTGTGTTCCTCGCCGCCTCCGCCGCCGCCGCAGCAGTTCATCGGCGTCGTTCTCGTGCTCCGCCTCAATCTTTTTCCTCTTCTTCCTCTTCTGCGAAATCCATGGCGCCGCGACGGGACGTATCGCAGGCGAGCCGCGGGTGCTGGAAGGGATCCCAGGTCACCACTGTCGCCGTCGAAGCCCTGATCCGCGCCCGAAAAATGCCTGCGGAGATTGAATGGCGGATCCCGGGCAGGGCCGATGTCGTGCCTAGCGCGCGCGCGGGCGAGGGGGTCGTGTTCCTCGCTCACTTTGAGCGTGGATTCGGCCTTCCCGCTAGCGCCTTCTTCCGCGAATTCCTCGACTTCCACCGACTTCAGCCTCACCACCTTGCAGCTAACTTCATCATGAACCTCTCCGGGTTCGTGACACTCTGCGAGGGGTATCTCGGCTGCCGACCCAGCATCGCGCTTTTCAAACGCTTCTTCAACCTCCGAACCCACAACGCTCGAACGGGAGAAGTAGTGGCCTCCACCATTGAAGGCGGCAAACCAACCTATCCGACTGACATGACCGACTGCGGCAGTTGCCTTGCTGCAGCCGGCAAGTCAAAATATCCGAGCCCCGAAATCGTCCAATCCTGCAAGAATTGGCAGATTTCGTTCTTCTATGTCAAGTCTCCTGATCAGGGCCCCGATCTCCTCAATCTGCCCGAGTTCTCACTCGCCAGGCCGGTTGAGAAGCATCAGTGGTCCCTGAAACACGGCGCTGGAGATTGCGATGTCGACGCCCAAGCCACCAGGGTCACCCAGCTGGAGCGAGAGGGACTCCTCCCCACCGACTTGGTAGCTGCATGGCTTCATGCTCGGATTCTTCCCCTGCAACGCCGAGTGCACCGCCTCTGCGACGTGTCGGGACCTCGGGATCCCACTCGGCTCTGCACGTGGGAGGTGACGACAGAAGTCCTTTGCGCCCGATTGAAGGCCATCACTGCTAGTGCGCTGCCTGATCCTTTCCGATTCGGGCTTGACTACCTCACGCGCTAGCGAAAGCCGCCTGTGGTACGCCCCGACTTTTTTTATCCGATTGCACGTTTTTCTGATTGCTTTCTCTTCCGATTGCTCTGATCACTTATGTCTTCTTTTCAGCATTTCATTCAGTCCGACCTCATGGAAGACGGCCAGGAAGCTGGCGTGTACGCCCCTGACCGCACGGAAGAGGATCCTACCGACCTTGAGTATGACGGCGAGATTCCTTCCGCCGAGACCAGTGGGGATGATGAGGACGAAGACGAGTCCTCCGGGGAATCCTCCGACCCCATGGATGCTGATGATGATGACGCCGAGCGCGCCGACCCTCCGAGGATCACCACTCGGCTGTTAGCCCAAGGGGGTACGCCCGACTCTTCCCTTGAGCAATTTTTGGCTGAATGGAGTGACGATGATAGTGTCTCAAAGGGTGCTGCTTCTGATGCAGCTCCTCGGGAGAAACCTCCGAAGGTGCCAGCTAAACGCACCTCGGCCGCTGGCTCCTCCTCTGGTACGGCTCTCCCCAAAATCACCAAAACCAAAACGACTGCCAACAAGGGCAAGCAAACCCAGGAGACGACCACTCGGAGGCCGACCACTCAGGCGCCGCTGAACGTTGCCCCGCTCCGCTGCCGAATGCCTATCGGCGCACCCCGGACAGTCGGGTATGTTTCTGTCTTTCCGCGCAGTACTTTGCTATCTTTGCTTCTACTGACTCTTCTCCATTTTTTATTTCAGTGAGCCGATTGGGCTTGATGACATTGACACCGACATTCCGGCTCGTATCGGCGCCATCATCTCGCCCGCTGCTTCTGCTGCAGCTGTTCGCAAGCGGCCGACTGCCACTAATCGCTCTTCCAAGGACGCCGAGCGTGCTGCCAAGAAGGCTCGCCTTGCTGCGGCTCAGAAGACCTCCTCTTCCAACCTTGCTCCCAAAGCCTCCAAGCGCGCGGCCGACCCGGTGTCTCCTGGTGTTGGAGGAACGCAATCGGTCGATCCGATTGCCCCGTCTCCGCCACCCCGCTCCAGTCCTGCCGCCGCTGCTGCGACTGCCCCTGCTGTAACCTCCGTGTCCGACACGCCAATGTTGACGAGCTCGTCGCCGATTGTGATGTCGGCACCACCGACTACAGCGACTGCGCCACCAGCTGTTCTGTCAGCGCCGCCGACGACCACGACCCTTCCGCCAGTCATTGTTACTACATCTGCTCCACCTCGCCCGGTTGCGCCGCCGCCGCCATCGGGTGCTTCTGATCTTCAAGTGACAACAATCCCACCAGCTCTCACGACCACAACCTCCATTATGGTTCCGATTTCAACAACGATGCCGACCTCTTCTGCCTCAGAAACTCTTATGCGCTCGGTGGACCACTTCCGGGCCGAGTACTCTCGCGCCCGTCATGTCGGTGCCGAGTCTGATGCTGCGCCCCGTCCTCAAGAGCCCATGACAGCTGCGCTGAGCCGAGTAAACGACTTCGCCAATGCCCTTGCTCGGGATCTGCAATTGCTCACCTCTCACCATACGGTAACCTCTTGCTTTCCCTCCTTGTCCTTCTTTTACTTTAAGGATTTTTCTTCCGATGGGTGCGCGCATGACTTACCACAACTAGGAAAGTAAAATAAGATAAAGATAAACAAGACTCCAAAAATATTCGTCGGAATAGCTGAATACAAAATTAAGAAACGAAATAAAAATAAAAATAAAGGGGAACCTAATCTTACCCCCTTCTGTATCATAAAGAAAATATCCATTTTTAAATTTAAACTTCTCTAAAAAGAAGTGCCTCTATATTTATATTAGAGATTTATTCACTTAGATGAATAGCGCACCCAGTGGGTGTAGTCCCCGAGATTCGGGCCGATTGGTTACAATCGGTTCGGATCTTTTAACGATTTTGCTTTTCTCGTTTGCCTTCCTCAATCGGTGGACTTTTCTTCCGGTGGGTGCGCGCAAGCGCACCCACTGGGTGTAGTCCCCGAGATTCGGGCCGATTGGTTACAATCGGTTCGGATCTTTAATACTCTTTGCTTTATCTCTGACTTTGTCGTACTGTTCTTCTCAGGCTGTTATGGAGGACAAGCGAGATATCTTCGAGAAACTCCTTGAAGCTTACACCGCCAGTCTCCGAACCCTTGCCCAGGCCCAGCTGCAGGTCAACAACCTGTCAGCCGAGACCTCCAAACTGAAAGGTATCTTCTATACCATCTGTCTTTTCTTCACTAGCCGATTGCTCTGGTGCTCATATCCCTATGCTCTCTTCTAGCTTCTGTTCCTCTGGTAGGTGACCTCCAGGGCCGAGTTGCTGAATTAACTGCAGAACTTAACCAGCAAAGTCCAGCTCTTACCAAAGCTACTGAAGAAGTGACCCGACTGCAAGGAGTAGAGACTGATCTGAGTCGGACTATCCGCACCCTCCGAACTGAGATGGCGGCTCTCGAGAAGAAACATCTTGCCGCCCTCGCTGTTGTGACGGCTACCAGTGTTGGACTTCTTGCTGAACGGGATGCTGTTGTCTCCGCCCGACATGCTTTGCAAGTCGAGAGGGATGAAGCAGTTGCCACGCGAGACTCCATTCGCAAAGATCGTGACGAGCACATCGCCAAATACGAGGAAATGGAAAAACATTATACTGAGGAGAACGCCCGAATGCGCCGCCGAGCCAAGGGCTTCTGCGATTCGCTAACTGAAATGGACCTCCTCCTTAGCGGTGAGTCTCCCTTGATGCCAAGTGCATTTTTCGATTGCTTTCTTCTTGTCTCTGACTGCTCATACTTTTCCTTCTTGACATAGAAGCCTGGCCCGAATCTGAAGCGGCTGCCTACGCAGCTGTCGCCAAGTCCCGAGAAGATCACATCGCCGCTGGAGGGACCTGTGACCGCGCGGACAGCGTCTGGACCCGACATGAATATCTGATCGGCACCCAAGCCCGCATTCCTGTTATCCAAGGAGTGGCCCTGTCTTTCAAGCTCGGAATTCTGAGGATTGCCGAAGCGCTGTGGTCGCCGACTGAGCTCAAGGCCGGACTCCAGAAGATGAAACATGCTGCTGACTCCTCCGCCGAGATCCGCAAGGACGACACACAGGAAGAAGATTCTGACCAAGGGGAAACTCCGAATGCCACCACCGAGCAAACTCGGATTCTCCTCAAGGCTATTCCTCGTCGGATCGACGTTCTGCTGAACTCCGCAGGTCGAACCGGTGCGGAGACCGCACTTCAGACAGTGTTGACTTGGTATCCTCAGGTGAAGCTTTCCCGATTATACAGCCTCCGAGATAATGCCGGGGACCTTCTTGAAAAGACCTACGCCGAAATCAATCGGCTGGCCAGCACTATGGTGAACTGGTTCTCTCCGTATGACTACACTCCGTATCTTGACGACGGAGGGAATCCACTCCCCGCTTCAACAATCTCTGGGCTGGCCGAGGAGCCCTCCGACAGCGATTCATCTCAGACCTCTCCGAAGACTAAGCCAACTGATGCCGCCGGTTCTGACGCTCAATCGGATCCGTCTGCCCCCCCTTCCAGCTCGGTGCCTCCGACTGCTTAAGCTGTGCTATTTTAATCCGTATTCCCATTGTCCGTTTGCCGATATTAGATCGGTTTTATCTTATCTTGTAAGACAATTTTAATTCTGTTGACATCCACTGGGTGTGACCTGGATGTAATGAACTTATTCGGCCTTGGGCCTGTTGCTTTTGATGCAACTCGATTGCTTGTTTTAACTTTTGCATGTGCGATCAACTTTGCGTCTTTGCCGGTTTCCTTCATCGGCTGCACTTGGGAATGTCTACTGTGTCGATCTTGCTGCCGTCGTGCGGTCCGCAATCGGATCAACAGTAGACATCCAGCCAAGGTTCGATGAGTTTTTATTTTTTATACGACAAGGTTTTTAACGCAAAGGATTCTGCAACAGCAGGCGCCGATTGCTCGCTTCTGGATCTAATGTCCTGCTTTGCGGCGCAATCGGCGACTTTATTTCGTCGGCTTTGCTCATGGTGGCATGTTTCGAGTTGTTTCCTGGGATTTATACCACCGACTGCTTCAATCGTCGACCTTTTTCAATGCCACAAACCCTTTAGTGATTTGTGCTTGAGCTAGGTATCCGATTGAGAGCTAGCCTGTAGTCCCCGTGCCGCGATGGCTTATTTTCTTGACCTCGTGGTCGGCCAGTCCCCGGGTATGCTATGCACATCTCGGGTATGACGGAGCGTTGACGATTAGGGCTAGCTCTTCGAATGGAGTTGTACGAAAATACTCGAATGCTCATTTTCAGAGACATGATAACTTTAACTGATTGTTTGCCGAATGGCTTACATAAACTTATGCCGTTCAACTATAGAACGGACATAACAACTTGGCATTCCACGGTCGCTCCGTCTCTGCTCCCGACGTGTCCTTGTGCTGAGCTCCCTTGGTGCAGTCGATCAGGTAGTAGGAGTTGTTCTTGAGCGCTCTGCTGACAATAAATGGCCCTTCCCAAGGTGAGGATAGCTTGTGGTGCCCATCTGACTTCTGGATTTGGCGTAGCACCATGTCCCCCTCTCGGAAAGAGAGAGGTCGAATCTTCTTGCTGTGGTACTGCCGCAACTTCTGTTGATAAATTGCTGACCTAGACAAGGCCAACAAACAAGCTTCTTCTTTGAGGTCGACGCCGTCTTCTCTTGCCAATCTAGCTTCTTCTTCAGTGTACAAGGCGTGCCGAGGTGAATCAAACTCAATGTCGGAGGGGATGACTGCTTCTGAACCATATACCAGGAAGAAAGGAGTGAATCCAGTCGACCTGTTTGGAGTGGTCCTCAAACTAAAAAGTACTGCGGGGAGCTCATCAATCCATGCTCCGGGTGCCCTCTCAAGTGGCTCTACCAATCTGGGCCTGATACCCGATAGGATTAGTCCATTTGCCCTTTCGACTTGACCATTGGACTGTGAATGTGCCACAGACGCCAGATCAAGCCGAATGCCTTGCTGAGATGCATATCGAGCCAGTGCCCCCTTTGCAAAGTTTGTTCCGTTGTCGGTGATGATGCTGTTAGGAACACCATATCTGCATACGATGTCGGCCACAAACCTGACTGCAGTCGGCCCATCCAACTTCTTGATTGGTCTTGCCTCGATCCACTTGGTAAACTTGTCGACTGCCACTAGGAGATGTGTCATGCCGCTTCGAGCTCTCTTGAATGGTCCAACCATATCCAAACCCCAAACCGCAAATGGCCATGCTATTGGGATGGTCTTCAGTGCCGATGCTGGCTGATGACTTCTTGCCTTGAACTTCTGACAACCGATGCAGTGCTTCACCAAATTCTCAGCCGCTGCAAGTGCAGTTGGCCAGTAGAAACCATGTCGGAAAGCTTTGTTGGCGATGGCCTTTGCCGACGCGTGATGACCACATTCACCTTGATGGATGTCTCTGAGCAGCTCCAAACCTCTATCCTCTTCGACACACCTTTGGAGAACTCCAGTCGGACTCTTGCGCATCAGCTCATTGTTGATGATTGTGTATGGCCAAGATCGGCGGCTGATCTGCCTGGACAATGCTAAATCTGGTGTAAGGATCCCATCTGCTAAGAAATCTCGAATCGGCTGTGCCCATGATGGCGCACTGACTACTACCATTACTGCTGCCTGCTGGGGTAAGACTTCTTCTTGGATCTCGGTTTCTTGAACATTGGCCTGTTCGATCTCGGCTTCTTGGACGAATGTCATTTCTCCTTTTGCTTGCGAACTGCCGACTGCGGCACTTGGCACGCATTCGGCAGGCCCTGGTGCCGACTTCTCATCTGGAGTTGGAGCTTCATCATTGCAATCGGCAATTTCTGATGTCATTTGCTCTCCCAAGGTTGTGCCATCTGATGTAGCCTCTGCTTGCTTTTCTTTGGTGTTGCTCTTCTTCTTCGCTTCTGCAGCCCCTGGTTCGCGATCGGCAGCCCCTGGTGCTGTTGCCGAGACACCCTGGGCGCTGGATTGCTTCTTCGTGGTTGCAGGCTTGGCCGGTTGAACTTCTTTTGCCTTTCTTAGAGGCTCAAGATCGGTCTCCGAGATGAAAATGGACTCGAAGTCTGGGGATGGAATGATAGATGGCCTCTTGATGTGCTCGAGAGATATGCCTGGTGGAATTGCTTGCCTTGTGGAGCCAAGCTTGGACAGGGCGTCCGCTGCTTCATTATTTGCTCTTGGAACATGATGGAACTCACAACCTTCAAAGTATCCGCTGATTTGCTGCACCAAAAATCGGTAGCTCGCCATGTTAGCATCCTTTGCATCCCACGTGCCAGAGCACTGCTGTACCACCAGATCGGAGTCACCATAGCACTCAATATTCCGAATACCGATTTCCTTGGCCAGCTTGACACCATGTACAAGGGCTTCGTACTCGGCTACATTGTTTGATGCTGCGAAGTGAATCTGGAGCACGTATTGCAATTGATCTCCTCTTGGGGAAGTGAGTACCACCCCTGCCCCTAGGCCATTCTTCATCTTGGAACCATCAAAGTGCATTCGCCAGAAATCCGTCATGGGAAGCTGCGGCATGTACTGAGTTTCAGCCCAGTCTACCAGGAAATCGGCTAGTGCTTGTGATTTGATTGCAGTCCGTGGCTCATACTGGATGCCATGACTCGCAACTTCGATTGCCCATTTCGCCACTCTTCCGGTTGCATCTCTGCTTCCCATGATGTCGGCCAATGGGGCCGAGCTTACAACAGTGATCAAGTGGGCTTGGAAATATGGCTTCAATCTCTTGGCTGCCATGTACACTCCATATCACATCTTCTGGTAGTGAGGGTAATTCTGCTTGGATGCCGAGAGCACTTCGCTGATATAGTATACTGGTCGCTGGATCTGCTGTGCCTTGTCCTTCTCGGGCCGCTCCACCACCATAACTGCACTGATCACCCGATTGGTTGCCGCAATGTATAACATCATAGGCTCCTTCTCAATCGGGGCAGCCAGAATCGGTGCCGTGGATAGCATGCGCTTGAGCTCTCGGAATGCTTCATTTGCTTGAGGGGTCCAAGTAAACTTCTCTGCCTTCTTCATCAACTGGTACAAGGGAATTGCCTTCTCACCCAGCCGACTGAGGAATAGGCTGAGAGATGCGAGGCAACCGGTGAACTTCTGCACTTGCTTCAAGGTCTTGGGCTGCTCCATGCGCTCTATTGCGGCTATCTTCTCGGGGTTGCATTCGATTCCTCTCTCGGAAACAAGAAACCCCAAGAGCTTGCCGGCTTGGACTCCAAACACACACTTCTCCGGGTTGAGCTTGATCTGATAAGTTCTCAAATTTGCGAAGGTCTCTCTGAGGTCGTCCAACAATGTGACTCCCTTTGCCGACTTCACCACCAGATCATCCACGTAGAGATGGAGATTTCGGCCGAGCTGAGAATGTGTGCACCTTTGAATCGTGCGCTGATAAGTGGCACCTCCATTCTTCAGACCAAAAGGCATGGTGATATAACAATAGGCCCCGAAAGGGGTTATGAATGCAGTCTTTATCTGATCTTCCATGGCCAACTTGATCTGGTGATACCCAGCAGTAGCATCCAGAAAAGATAGTAGCTCACAACCGGCCGTAGAATCAATCACTTGATCGATACGAGGCAGAGCAAACGGATCTTTCGGGCATGCCTTGTTCAAGCAAGTATAATCTATACACATACGCCAAGTCTTGTTGTTTTTCATGACGAGGACTGGATTGGCCAGCCACTCGGGGTAAAACACTTCCATGATGAAACCTGCAGCTTGTAACTTTGCAATCTCTTCGCCGATTGCTCTTCTCTTGTCCTCAGAAAAACGCCTCAGGGGCTGCTTGACCGGCTTCGAGCCTGGCCGAATGTGCAGCTTGTGCTCGGCGAGTTCTCTCGGAACACCAGGCATGTCCTGTGGAGACCATGCAAAGATGCCCCGATTCTCATGGAGAAACTCGACGAGCTCGCTTTCCTATTTGTCGCTAAGTCCAGCTCCGACCACAACAAACTTGGTTGAGTCGGAGGGATCTAGAGCGATTTTCTTGCTGTCCTTGGCCGACTGAAAAGCCGATTCCTCGTCTGCTCTCTTCGCTGGGCCAACCGGCAGTGGATTCTTGCTCTGTGCTTGTGCCATTGCAATCACCTTGCCGAGCTGACGTTTCTCTGTCTCCACCACTAAGGACTCAGCCAAACTGCTGCCAGCAGATGTGTACTCGAGGGACTTCCTGAAGTCTCCGGTGACTGTGATGACGCCGTTTGGCCCCGGGATCTTCATCTTCAGGTATGTTTGCTGTGCATTGATCATGAACTTGGCGAATGCTGGCAATCCCAACAAAGCATGGTATGGACTGCTGAGGTCGGCCACCTCAAACCAAATCGGCTCTCTCCTGAAATTTTCCTCCGTGCCGAAAATGACATCCAGCCGAATGCGACCCATGGGGGTGCAAGACAACCCAGGGACAATCCCGTGGAATGTCGTCCGACTGTGCTCCAGATCCCTCTCTGTAAGCCCTAGCTTGAGCATCGTATCTCGGTACAGGATGTTGATCGTGCTTCCTCCATCGACTAGCACTCTAGAAAACTTGCATGAAAACTTTGGCCCTGCGACCAGAGCATCCACCACCAGCGGATAGTTTCCTGGATTCGTCAAAATGGTGGGGTGATCTGCTCTGTCCCAGGATATCGGACACTCGGACCAGTGCATGAATTGGGGAATCGGTGGCATAATTGCATTGACTTCTTGGGCTCGGGCTCTCCGACTGCCCTTGTCTGTGGATTCACTGGTGAAAATCATGTAAGCCGCATCCTGCTGCGGGTACTGGTTCTGCTGCTGAGGTGGTCCTCTGTTCTGGGGTGGTGGTGGTGGTGGTGGTGGGGGTAAAGCTTCTCCCTTTGCTATCCTTCTCACAAAATCACATTGCCGAGTGGTGTGCGCAGATGGCCTCCCAGGCGTACTGTGCAACTTGCACGGTGCGTCCAACATGTCCTCGAATGTGTACTTGGGCTTCATCTGCCCTGGAGGTCTCACGTTTGGTCTCATCTTCCGACTGCCTCCTGCAGCCGCTGGGTCTTCCTCATTCTGGACAGCGGCCACCTGCCGATTGCCATACTGAGTATCCGGTTGCTCGTCCTTACGCTTGCCGTTGTTCTGCTGGTTATTGTTGCGGTTGTTCTCTCTTTTCTCCTTCCGACTGAGGCCTTGGTTCCCTGTGTCCGACTGCGGAGCCCCTGGTGACTGGATCACACCTCCAACTCCGAGTTGGATAGGGCGCATCGCAGAATCGGACATAGCGAACGCATTTGCCACCTTCATGAGCTCGGCGAGCGATGTGAAGTCTTTGCGGAGCAGCTTATGCTTCAGCATTGAATCGGCCAGGCATCCATCGGTGAAGTATTGAATGGCATGGATCTCATGGACTCCTTCGCATGTATTCTTCAGCTTGATCCACCGAGATAGGTAATCTCGGAGGGGCTCGTCCTTTCCTTGCACACACAGAGCTAACTGCAGAGGGAGGTTGGGCCTTTCATATGTGCTTGTGAAGTTGTGGATGAATGCTGTTGTGAAGTCCTCCCAACAATTCACACTGTCCTTGGGCAAACTGTTCAACCAAGTCCGAGCTGAACCCTACAGCATGAGAGGTGCATAGCGGACTGCTGCACGCCGATTGCCTCCCGCAATGCGAACTGCCGTCAGGTAATCAGACAGCCAGTCTTCAGGATTCACCGAGCCATTGTACTTGGGAGTATCTCTCGGCAGTGTAAAGCCTTTGGGGAATTTCTCCGTCCGAATGCGATGACCGAAACATGCTGGGCCTGCTTCTCCTTCTTCATCTTCCTGAGCCTCCTTCTCTAGGAGCTCAATGCGGTGCCTTGCATCATTCTGACCGATTTGGCGAGGGCCGAGTCGGGTGCTGATTACTAGTCGCGGTGTCGATTGCTGCGGCATGTCATGGCGCCTGCTGTTAACAGCTGGCTCTTCCACTCTTCTGCTTGCTGCTGGACGATTGCTTCTGACCTTGCTGTCATGCCGAGATGGCGCGGGTTGATGTCTATTCTGGCGCGATGCATTTGGTCGCTGACTAGCTCCCGCATTCGGCCTCATTGTCCCTCTTGACGCCTCTGGCTCAGCGTGTTGGTTGCCCATTGCTACGATCCTCTTCTCCTTCGCGGCCGCTATCAGTTCACGCATTCGGCGCGACTGTTCACGCCGCTCATCTCCCTCCAACTCTTCTAGCTCAAGCGCTATCTGCTCGGCTGCTCTCAAATTCTTGTCCGGTGTGCTATATGTTGGCCTTTGGATGAATGCCGACTGCACTGGTTGCTCCGGTTGCGCTGGCCTTCTCGAACGCTCCGGTTTCTCAGCTCCAGACAACTGCTGGTTGACTGCTCTGCCTCGACTTCTCAGGTCTTCCAGGACTGCTGGCTCAATCGGCCGGCGCGGACCTGCATGCGCTGCGTTGTACTCCCGAGTGATGGCTCCCAGCTGTCGCTCCTCTGCCAACACTTGCTCAGCCCTGCGAGCTAGAGCAAGCCGTGCCGTTTCCAGCTCGGTGTGCACCTGCTCCGGATCATCATTCCTGTTCACGGGTGTGTACAACACATCCCGCAACGCGCTGGTGCCGATTCGCTCTGCTGCATCAGCTACTTCCTTTGCCTTCCGTGCTGCGCTTGCCGGGTCCCGATTAGTCGATGAAGACGCCCCAGCCATCATGACCGCGGCGTGCAGTCGGCCCTCCCCTTGGCCAGGTGCTGCAGCGCAGCCCCTGGTCAAGAGAGGGTCTGTAGCACACGAGAAGACACGGATGCCTCTTGGATACGCCTCAGGGAAGCTACCAATGAAGAGACGATGACTTCCCACCTGCAGAGACACCCCGGGCGGCAAGGGTGCTCCAGCCTTGTACCGCGCCGAGTAATCCACTACATAGTCGGTTGCCCCACGCCTTAGAATCAGGCCGGAGGCGTGACTACCGCCCGACGCAGAGGATGATCCCGTCCGGATCTTGACTCCAGTCGACGCCTCGGTCTGCCCCACGGTGGGCGCCAACTGTCGTCGATATGTGACGGCAGATGCCATGGGGATGGCTAAAGTGAGGGGAAGACGCGAGGGAGAGAATGTCGATGGTGCCGGAATCGGGTTGGGCACAAGCACGGTGAAGACACCACGATGTACCCAGGTTCGGGGCTCTCCGGAGAGATAACACCCCTACTCCTGCTTGTCTCTTGTATATCAATGAAGTGGTTACAATAACTGCTCTTCTATCTTCTCAGGGGAAGGAGTACACCGCCGCCGTGGGCAAGGTCTTCTCCTGCTTCCCTGAGGAAGAACTACGAGCAGTGAATGATCTGGAACGAGAATGAGTAAATGAGGTTCTGAGGTGTGGCGTCCCTCGCGCAGGAGGGGTACCCTGGCTCTTATAGTGTGAGTCCAGGGTACTTCGGTAACTTCAGTGCCGAATGGGCCCAGCTGTCATCCTCTAATCGGCCTGGGCCCACCGACTGCTCCTATCCGGGTGATCCGGAGCCTACGAGCGGCGGCCCATGCTGCTACCTCGTAGAGCCTAGTGATGAACAGTGGAGCTAGGGGGTGCGGTCTTGTCGGCCTGTCCGCGGAATCGGCGGGGAGGTCGACACCGTATCTCCAGCAAATCCTCGACGTGACCTGGCCTTCCTGCCACCCAGATATCTCAGGATATGGTATTTATGACCTCGTAATCATACCCTCGATTGGGTGGTAGGTTGCTCCGATTGCGCCTGGACCGACTGGTGGTTCCTGGTAAGGTCGATTGCTCCGGGCAGTCGGCCTTCTGGGAATCAACCTCGGTCCAGCTGCAGACCAATCGGACGAATGTCTTTGATACGGGAAGGGTGGGCCGATTGCGCCTGGGCCGACTGCTGGCATTTGGTATTGTCGATTGCCTTGGAGCAATCGGTCGTACCTCCGCCCAGCTCGGCCCAGCTGCAGCCCAATCGGCCCATCCTTGTCTTGAAAGCTTGCTTCCGCTTGGGTTAGCCTACCCGAGTACCAATCCCCCGACAACCATACTCCGCTAAGTAATATGTATCGTGTTGATAAGTGTCAGTGGGTGGATAAATGCTAGTACACCTTCTAGACTAAGATAAGTGTACTCTTATGATTACACACCTTGCAAGCATCCGCAAATACAAGGTAGTAATTAAGGCATAAGCCTAACCACAGCATTACGATCAAGGATTCATAACTCCCTTATGCGAAAGTCTGCGAACTGGGGTTCAGGTTTCTGTCACTCCGGCAACCCACCATAAGCATCCTTTGTGCACAATGTATTCCTCTAGGCCCATGGAAGGTTAAGTGTTATGTGTTCGACTCACATAACACCACTAGAGAAATAACAACACAACTTAAGTATGAAACAACACATAATACTTCAACAGCATATGACTACTAACAACTAGACTTCTCCCAAGTTCTCAAGAACTAAAGTAACTACTCACAAGACATAAAAGAGATCATGATCAGAGGTGATAAATGGGTGATAAACAATCTGGACACAATGATATTTCTCCAACAAAACTCAATAGCATTCACCACAAAGTATAATCCACACCAACAGAGTAGTGAGGATAGATAGTACGGATTACAACACAAGTTGCTATTGTGAGATGAGATGGGATGGAGATGGAGATGGAGATGGTGCTGATGTTGGGGATGATGTTGATGATGATCTCGATGATGCCCATTGTCACAACCCTAGTTTTGGTATGTGTTTTTATTCTAGAAATAATTACATCATGTTTAAATTCTATGGTTTAAGAATTGGGGATTTGGAAAAGCCTCAAAAAGAATTTAAATAAAAGGCCAGATAAAAAGTTTTTCCAAAATTCCTCCAAACAATTTTGAAAAGTCCTATAAATGAGTGTGATCATTTGAAAAATGAGTTGGAGTCAAACCCATGCTCATGGATTTTTCAAATATTCAAACAGAGTCTTGGAAATTAAATTTAAATGCTATTTGAATTGAAATTCAAATGTTTTGAATTTAAAAAATCTTCAAATCTTCAGAGTGACTAGCTATATGTCACATAAGTCCAAATAAAATATTTGGGGGTTTTATAAAAATGCTTTGGTATTTTTTCCTAGGCAAAACAAATAAAACAGAAAGCAATAAAAAGATAAAAAAAGAAAGAAAAGGGGCAAAGCCCACTTACCTGCAGCCCAACTCAGGGAGGTGGCCCAGCCCAGGGGCAGGGGCGTCTTCCTCCCCGAGCCAGGCAGGCAGGCAGCACGCCGGCGAGCACGGCATGGCCGCCAGGAAGCTGCCTGCTCCCCTCGGCCACGTCCTCGAGCCTGGAGGCATCCAGAGGACTCCCCTCCTCCATTCCCCCCTTCCTCTGGACCTCCTCCTCTCTCTCCCGTTCGAATCCGCAAGGACCCGAGCGCCCCGGAGTTCACCGACGAGAGCCACCGTGGCTAGAGGCCACCCCTCGCCGCGCCCATCTGTCCAGGACGTCCGCCGCACTCGTCTACGTCTCCGGGCGCTCTCAATTCGAGCGGAGAAGCTCCGTGGACGACGCCCGTGTCGAGTTCTTCCACCACGGCATTCAAGCTCCGGTGAGGAATTGGACGGCCACCGCTGCATCTCCGGCCTCCTCGTCAACGTCGTTGACCTCACGGTGAGCGTGCACTCACTTTCCCTCTAGCTCGTGCTCCCCCTCGTGCCCCGTCGCCGTTTTCCCACGCAGCAGAGCTCCGGCCGCTGCAGGCCTGCTCGTCGACGCGCACCCGGCGCCCCCTTGGCCGCCCAAGTGCCTCCCCTTGACGCGCGCATGCGAGAGGGCTCGTTTGGTGCCCTCCCCGTGCCATCCCATGGCCGGGAGGCCACTCCTACGACCCCTCCGCCGTGTCCCGTGGCCGCCGCCGGCGAGCCGGTGTGATTAGGAGCCTAATCCCCCCTATTCACCCACTACCAGGTGGGGCCCGACCCCTAATAACCATGTTTCATTTAATTAAACAGAGGGTTTAACCCCAGTCCCACTGACATGCTGGCCCCACATGTCAGCCCCCCCCTGACGTCACCCTTGCGTCATGCTTGCGCAATAAATCAATTTCTCTAATTACTAGAAATTCCAGAAATTGTTAAATCTTTGAAATTCAATAACTTTTAAACCATAACCTTAAATCAAAAGTGTTATATATGAAAAATCATCAGAAAAATGCAAGGATTCCAAATATCATATTTTCATAGATGAAAAACACATCTATGATGATGTACCAGTAGCATTTAGCTATTTGGGTTATTTGGAATAATTCAAAATAAATGTTTAAATCATTTCAAATTAAATCTTTGCAATGCCAACCTTATCACATGAACATCAGAGGCATATCATACACATGACAACATAGTTTTCAAAGACCAAACATTAGCAAATGCAACTTGGGATAATTTGAACAACATTTGGAGTTTGAATTTGAATTTCTTATTCAAATCAACTTCAATTAACATGTGACAAATTGAACCTAGGTCACATCAGTACCATGCCATGCTATATTATGCATCTTGATTGTGCATTGCAATGTGATGTTTATACTTTGTTATCTCGATGTTTGCCTCTTCTCGATAGATTCATCGCCGGACGTAGTTTCCGACTGCCCTGAAGAGTGGCACATCGTGATCGCCAATAAGGCAAGCAAACCCCCTTTGATCATATCTATATAAACCCATTTTCCCTCTTGTTCTCTTATGCATGATTAGGTGATTCACATGTTACCGTTCTACCGCTAGTTAAACCCATCCTCTGCATGACCTATCATTGCTGCCACAGTATTAAGCAAACCTCAACCTAGCAGATACAAGATTGTTTGTGTTCATCATGTGGCCCTTCATCCATGTTATGCTATGCCATGCTAGAGTTGTTTGCAATGAAGTTGATCCATCAAGGTGATGTATCGGGATGGTAGTGAACACATGCAACAATGTGGTAACGTGTTGATGAAGTCACCCTAATATAAGTGAACAATGAGAGGCTGTGTAGGAGTACACAGTAGGTTGTCTCATTTACAGTGCCCTAGGCCCCGAGTTCTTGTGTTGTGATCCAAGATACATATTACTACCACATGTTGGGCTCGTTGACCCCTCTCGACCTATTAAGTCACCCCGACTATGGTCCAGGATTCGTACGGGTTAATTTTCTTCTATTTGATTTCATAACGTAGCACGGTTTTAGGCAAGCGCAGCACCATCCGTCGAGGTGGGCTTGTCGGACCGTCCATACATCGTCTGGGTCCTGAACGGAAACCCCGGCCAGATTCCCGATTGGGGTACAACTCAGATACGCGATCCCTTGGACTAGAGTTGGAGCCGTGAGGTAAGTGTCGTGGTACTATCCTCGCCGACACCGCTTGAAGGTGACAAGTTCTAGGCGGTAAGTGGTAGCTACGTATGTGAAGAAGTACACCCCTGCAGGGTTAATGAACTATTCGAATAGCCGTGTCCGCGGTTATGGACTACTTGTAGATCTTTGCTTGATAATTAGACAACTCAAATGGATACTCTAAAAATCTCAAGATAAGTGTGAGTGCTTTGGGTTTCTTCCTCGCGGGGAAGTCGAGGAAGGATCCATGGTTGTGTATTGATGTGGTGATCAAGATTAGATGGACTCGTGTGCGCCTCTCATCTCAACTCTATGTAGTCGTAGTACAGGATAGCGAAGTCAAAGCTTTCTGCATTACAACCCCACTTGCCTTTACCTTGATATCTGAGCATGAGTAGTATAGTTCTGATGTAAGTCTTGCTGAGTACGACTTTGTACTCACGTTTGCTTATTCTATGTTTTCGAGACGAGACCACTAACCCTGATGGTGGCCTCCCCCTCAAGCTCAACGACGACGAAGTAATGTAGTCCCAGACAGCAGCCTGGTCCCTATGGAGGGTCGTTGTGTTTTCTTAAAGGCTTCTTAAGCCATTTGTTAACCTTGTCTTTACTAAGACATAATTTGCTTCCGTTGTTGTATGATGTAATGTTGGGTCACAGTTATGTGATCTCTGCTTGTAACACTACTATATCTGCTCTGTATAGCGGATGCAATAAAACTATGAGTTTGTAGAGTTCATATTGTATTACCTTCTGTTTACACTAGACATGTATGATGCATGTATGATTATAACGTGCATGTCTTAGTGTGGGATTCGATAGCTTAGTTGAGTTCTTGCCGGCGGTCTTTTATACACCAAGTGGCCCTTAGATGTGCGCCGCTTGGGGCATCGCGATGCGATTGCTCGTGATTCTGTCACGTGGCAAACTTTGTTGTATGATTGAGCCCGCCCGAGATCCCGACTAAGAGATCGGGCTGGAGTCTGTTTATTTAAGTGTTATAATTCAATCGATAATATGGTTGAGGCGACTTGTCTATGAGTAAGGGATTCACCACCCATAATCATTTAGACTTGTGAGCGGGCGATGAGGACCCATCTCAGTTGATCATCCAGCCTGGATGGGATGCCCCTCACGTTAGATGCTTTCCAAGAGTGTTCTGTGCTTGGCCTTGTCTGCTTAGACAAGTGGGTACGGCTGTCGGCTCTCCATATGATTGTGTTGTAACAGAAATTACATACGCAAACCCCGGGTCCCGACACCCGTGACGAAGACGATGATGATGGCGACGATCCCCCTTCTGGGAGGTGATCTCCCCGGCGGAATCTGCCCGCCGGAGATGGCTTTTCTCCTCTGTAGGTTTCCGCCCCGTGGCGGCAGCGAAACAGGAAACGACTCTTGTTTAGGGGTTTCCACCCCAGGGGTTTTATATAGGAGAAAGGGGGCACCGGGGCCACCAGGCACACAGGAGGGTGCCTGGCGCGGCCAGGAGGGGGCCCGCGCCAGGCACCCTTCTGGCTGCCTGGTGGGTCCCCACACCTCCTCCTTCGGTGATCCCCAGTCAATCTTCATAAAAATGCTCCCTGTAAAATTTCATCGCATTTGGACTTGATCTGATTGAGCAACTTGGTATCCACTTTTTACCGCTGAATTCTGGTTCTGCTGCTTCGGCACAGGAAAATTTTAAACTGTGTAAAATAATCCAAAACAACATAAGAACAATACTTTAAAATGGAATATATCAATGAATAGGGTGAAATCACAATATAAAATAGTGATGCTTTTTGGACGTATCAGCGGGTCAGCCGAGTAGCGCGAGCACTCTGCTCGTCCGTGTAAGCAGGCAAAGTATCCACCATGGAATCCTCAATAGGGAGACCATGGCCCAGAAGAACAACAATAGACGTGGCAAGCCCACTCACCACGTTCTCACGAACCAAGCCTCTAACTGATATCCATCCGGACCGAAGGCAGCAACTAGAGAATCAAGACCCGCGGGACGCTTCTCCGCATCTGGGAACATGTGCTCATGGAGAAGCTTCAGGAGAGTGGTAGCCCGGTCACAGACATCCCCAACAGCTACAGCAGCGCCCGAGACAACATCTACAGAGCCATGGAGAACACCCGAACCTGCAGCAGCAACATCTACCGCTCCAACACCCGAAGAACCTGGAAGAAGGCCATAGATTAAAATCCCAGCAATCGGAGAGGCAAACAAACCGCAAAGAAAAAACGGACGACAGGAAGAGTCCACTAACCAGTTAGCGAGCTTGCCAAGTCCTGCAGGCACTCGCACTCAACCTTCTCGACCTCGAGAAACTGCTCCTCCAACCGCCGCAACCGCTCGAGCTCGCCTTGCTGCGCCTGCAGTTCCTTTTCCTTGGACTCCAGAGCAGCTCGAAGCTCAGCAAGTTCCTTCTTCGCAGCTTCCGCCCGCTTTTCAGCACCCTTCTTGCGACCTACGGAATTGACACCAATCAGACAAAACCAATCAGCAAAAGAAACAAAGACCAAGAACCAGGATCTCACGAGTCATAGCAGTTAAGCTCTCCTGGACCGATTCATGAGCACGTCGCCACCGATCAGTCTCAGTCAGCACACGTTCGCACATCCGGAATAAAGGCTGCACCCGAGCAGATACACCAAGTCAAAAAGCATATGAAAGAAGAAAGACAAAGACTACAACCAATCACAAATGATTACTTGCAGCCTCGGGGGCTACTCCCATTGGGAGCACTGCCGTTCTCCCAATATGTATCAGACCGACAAAAGGAAGACCAAAATCATAGACTACAACCACCCACAAGTGACCGCTTGCAGCCTCGGGGTACTATAAGCAAAGCACAGAAGGACAAAGAAATCGCATACCTGCTCCTTGATACGTCCAAAACGTATCTATAATTTCTTCTTGCTCCATGCATGTTTTGTGTGATATTGCTATGATCTAGATACACTTTTGATCATATTTGGACTAACCTATTAACTCAGTGCACCCCAGTGCCAGTTCCTGTCTTCTGCTGTTTTTCTATTTCAGTTTTCCCCCATCTAAAAAGTGCCAGAAAAATTCGGGAAAATTTAGATAAAAAATCAGCGTGACAAAAGCTTCGAGAAGAGCCCGGGAGGGGCCAGAGGGGAGCCAGGGGGGCCCAGGCGGCCACCCGGCGCGGCCCCACCCCTGGCCGCGCCAGGGGGGCGCCTGGGGCCCCTGTCCCACCTCTGGCTGCCCCCTTTCGCCTATTTATCCCCCGTCACGGGAAAACTCCAGAGCAGAACCCTATTCCGCGAACTCGCCTCTGTTCCGCCGCCGCCGCGCTTCCGAAGATCGGGAGCACCAGAAGACCTCTTCCCGGCACCCTGCCGGAGGGAGGATTGACCTCCGGGAGTCTCCTCTCCACCATGGATGCTCCCCGGATGTCTCGTGAGTAGTTTTCCTTGGACCATGGGTCCGTGATCAGTAGCTATGTGATGTTCTCCTCCCCTCTTTGATCTTCATTGTTTAGACCTCGTGAGCTGCCCAACATGATCGAGGCACCTTTGTAATATTTCTGCTATTGCTATGTTGAGTTTGATAGGATCTGATGGATTATGAGATTATGTTCAGATTGTGATAGAGTAATATATTTGGTTTTTATCTCTTATATTTTTGTTCCTAAGTAATTCTTGCATGTTCTCCGTTGTTGTTTATTTCTTTGGCCAAGTAGTAGGTAGTGACTCCAAGAGGGAGCGTTGTGCTAGATTGTGGGTTCATGCCCCCCGATGACACGCTTGAGTGACAGAAACATGAGTCTAGGGGATGTGCTGTTGCCACAAGGGGGAAAACAACGGTGCTTGTAACCGCGGTTACAAGGATTGTTTACTTTACGCAGAGTTCTTTTTAATGCAGTTGTCTGTTGCTTTGGGTTTACACTTTGGGTGGGGCTCACAACTTAATACCAGCGAGATGTTCTGGATAGATATCTCAAGGTGGATGATTAGTAGTAGATGCAGATGGATTTCGGTCTACTTACCTTGGCGTACTGCCTGTGCTTTTGAACCTCTTCCTTTCTTTTGTAGCATAGTTAGCATTGCGGTGCGTTCATAATCCTGTCAATTGCCTTTCTGTAATTTGTTTACCTCGCATAGCAAATTTTATCGTCTTTTGGGAGAGAGACATCACTAGCGAACATCACGTATCCCGATCCATATCCTTATCACTGTTTCCATGTTATATTTACTTTTCTGCATTTACTTTCAAGTTGCTATCATTATCCCTTGCGTTTGATCCTTTGTAAACAACAAGACCGGAGAGATTGACAACCTCTCTGAACTTCGTTGGGAACAAAGTTATCTTTGTCTGTGTGCAGGTCCGCATCAGTTGCGCCGCTGACACCTACTTATCATCTCTGGAGTCCTGTTGGAGACAAACCTTGGTATCTTCACCGAGGGAAAACTACTGCTGCACTACATCTCAACCCTCCACTTGGGGTAACCAACGAAGGGGGCGAGAAGCCATCAAGCAATGTTTTCTGGCGCCGTTGCCTGGGACTCCAAGTGCTAAGATAGGGGAGTTGCACACTACCCTTTACCTTTGTTTTTTAGTCTTGTTAGTTTACTTTTCAGTTTTTACTTTTGTTCCTTTTATCAAAAATACCAAAAATACCTGTTACCTTGCTTGCTGATGCTATCTTTACCATGGGTGTTGAACCACCCAAATATGGTAGGATGGACATGTTTCACTTGGATCGTCTTCGATCAATTTGTGCTCGCGCTAAAAACCCAACCGACTTGGTTGAGGGAAAATCATTGGATGAGCATGCTCATTATACGCGGCACCGCCTATCTCAGAAAGGGAAACACTTATGGGATAAAATACATGTTTCTTATTGCCATGCTAAACTTTTGTGCCACATTTATGATTTTACTTGTTGTTCTAATATAGATCATAAACACCTCCCTTTCCAATGTGAGTTTAATGAAAATTAGATCTTATCTTCTTATGCTAAAGGTGTTTATGATTACTTTGATGTTGAAAAGATTGAAGAGTTTGTTGCTTTTAAAGGTGCCTATGAGATTGCTTCTTTGATTGAAAAATATCACGATAATATTTTCGAGTCTGAAAACTTTGCAGTTCTTGCTTATTGCTTCGAGAATTATACTTCCAATTCTTATATTGAGGATTTTAAAAATAAAATGTTTGCTTCCCAAGAAGAGGCCAATGATTGCATTGAGGAGGAATCCCATGATTCCGAGGACTCACTTGAAATATCCCTTTCTGAAAATTTTGATACTTGCTTTGTTGATGGCCAAGATGCCACTATGGATGATGCTGACAAAAATGAACTCTCTATAGTTCCTTATGTTAAGCATGAAATTGTTGCTATTGCACCCACACTTGATTGTCCTATTATCCTTTTGAAGTCTCCAACTATTCTGGAGAATTTTGCTCTTATCAAGGCTCAATGTGATGGGTTGCATCTATCTTATCATTCTAAAAACCGTGTTGAAAACAATACACGTGTGCTTGTAGGTCATGAACAACATGATTTATGTGATAGTTATATTCTTGATGTTGTTCATGATGATACTGAAAATTACTTTGAGAGAGGAAAGTTTGGTTGTAGAAACTTCCATATTAGAAAAACACCTCTCTTCATGTTGAAAATTTTGAAGTTGTTCTTGTTCTACCTTCCTATGCATGTCACTTTGTGCTTCTTTGATTTATTTTCTTACAAGATGCCTATGCATAGGAAGTGGGTTAGGCTTAAATGTGTTTCACATTTGCTTCTTGATGCTCTCTTTTGCTTCAAAATTCTTATTCTTGTGAGAGCATCTTCTATAATCTTTAAGCCTAGCTAATGGCTCTAAAGAAGCGCTTTCGGGGGGCAGCCCGCAACGAATTTAGGTGTTTCTTTTTGCTTTTGTTGTGTCTTGATGATTGTTAATTCTGTAGCAACATCATTGTATCTTTATTTTTCAGCTTTGTGCCAAGTTATGGCCTCTTACGACAAGGGAAGTAAAAGTTGTGACATGCTGTCCAGAAAACAGATTCTATCCTCGTGACCAGAAAAATTCCAGAAAGATTCCAGTTCATCTTTTTGAGCTGAAATTTTTACACAGTATGCTCTATACAATTATGAAACTTCCGTATGTTCTGAGTTTTTTTATTTGAGTTTCAGAAGTACCCCTAAAAAATTATTTACTATCTGCTGTTCTGTTTTTCACAG
Organism: Bromus sterilis; assembly: GCA_950022295.1. Taxonomy (NCBI): domain Eukaryota; kingdom Viridiplantae; phylum Streptophyta; class Magnoliopsida; order Poales; family Poaceae; genus Bromus; species Bromus sterilis. Next base: position 39,213,464 of record OX465598.1, read on the forward strand.
ATTCTGCCACGTTTTGTCTCTCCTAACTTTTGCAAACCTTAAGCTTGCTTTTTCTTTGCAAGAACTTTTTGGCACTCTTGAGAAACAGTAGCTCTTCAAGAATATCTTTATATCCAGTGGAGAAAAATTATTTATTAAGGGTACTAACCTCTCTAATCAGCTTATGATAAGTTATGTATGAAGGGAGTTTTCAAGTGTGCGATAGAAGATGATGAAAGAAGATCCAGGAGTGTCAAGCTCTCAAGCTTGGGGATGCCCCCATGCATCCCCAATAAATATTCAAGGAGACTCAAGCGTCTAAGCTTGGGGATGCCCCCGTGCATCCCCTTCTCCATCAACAATCATCAGTTCATCCTTCGTCTCACTATATTTTTATCACTTCATGCGTTATGTTCTATGCTTGGAGCGTCTCGCTCTTAGGTTTTATTTTTAGTTTCTTTAGCTTTGCTTGCTGTTCATAACAAGTTAGGTCATGTCTTACTTTGTGTGGGAGAGAAACACGCTCCAGTTTCAAAATCTAGAACACATCATAGGATTTTTCATGCCTATCTTTTTGTTGTTGTGTGTTCTTTATCTTTTCATAGCTACTGCCATGTCTAGTCTTAGTTTTAGTTTGTCTTTAGCAAGAGCCTTGGCTTTTGTTTTAGTTTGTTGATGGAACTCTCTTTAGTTTTCATGTTTATCTTGTTAAAAGAGTTGGTTGTTGCACTGAGTTGCGTCTTGTCTTGAAAGTAGGTAATTGAGGTTGCTATTTAATTTTAGTAGTAGCTTGCAATAGTTTTGAGGTATTGATGTGAGTAATGTTTGAACTTTTGGTGTCAAGAGCTCTTGCCTATTAGTGAAAGGTGTCGTATTTTGGGAAATCCGTGTTTATTTTCAAAACCTACAAAACTAGTTGAGAACTGTAGCTACTAGATGGATCACTACTCTTCTGAGGAGTCGAATATTAGAGTACACTCACGTACCATGAGTCGAGGATGCGCAAGGATAACCAAACCCCCATACACTCCTCCTCGGGGTACTTGTCTCTTTGTGAACCTCCTTATTAGATTGAGAGTTACCGATAATAAGTGCATGAGTTCTTCGGACTAATGTAAGTATTGAGAGTTGACACTTCCACCTTCCCATATTTTGCTAGCCTTTCCCGTGCCGTGCATTGCCTTCTTCTCACTCCGAGAGTTGGTGTCCACCTTCGCCGGTACATCCAAACCCTTGGCATGATACGCTCTGTCATCATAAGCCTCCTTATATCTTTCCTCAAAAAATCCACCATACCTACCTATCAAGGCATTTCCATAGCCTTTCCGAGTTACATTGCCATGCAACTTCCACCTCTTCATGACTTGACCTTCATGTCATACATGTTCCTGCTACACTGGCAGCGAAATACATTGCATACATCATGATAGTTACATCTTCTTTATGATTTTGAGTACCTTGTAAAGTGTGAAAGATCTGCTTTACCCTCTTGTAAAATAGAGTGTTGCCCTTAAGTGAGGAAAAGATCCCAAAGTGGACACATTAAAAGATCCCAAAGAGGACAAATGAGAGTTAAATAGAAAGAGCCATTGAGGCCACAAAAAATACAAAAAAATAGAAAAAGAGAAAAAAGAAATAAAAAGAGAGAAAGGGGCAACACTACTATCCTTTTTGAGAGATCCACACTAGTACTCCCTTTATATCCTTGTACTCCATAGAGATGATCTTTATGCATATAGCTATGTGGGGACCTTCACACTATAGAACTTGGCTTGCATATTCCAAGGATGAGCCTCCTCAAAAGAGCTCTAGGTCTTCATGAGCGAGCAAGTTAGATGCACCCCCACTAGTTCCATTGGAGAGCTTCTTAGCTCGTATGTGCATCCGTTGCATGGCAATCCCTACTCCTCACATCATATCTATCATTTGGCATCTCTTGCCTATGATTGTCCTCATTGATGTGAGCCTTTCTCATCCTTTTTGTCTTCCTCCTCCACCATATTTATCTCTTTGCCATCCTAAGTGTCAACTCTCGTGCTTACGCTCATCCATTGCATGTGTGCTCGAAATATCGAAAAGGAGTGGATCAAATTGACTTGTACCTGGCTAGTGGTCTAGGGACGAGTCAAGATAAGATTCCAAAGAAGACCAAGTGTGAAATTTTAGTAGATTGAGTTCTCAACACAAAAATACTTTTTTCTCGTATTCCCTATCTCCCTTCTTGCACGCAAACACCATTTGGAGACATTCGAGTCACGGACAGCGAGAGCTCTTGCACCTATTGTTCTTTTGTTACTTGTTTCAATGCTAATATAGACTCTTGCATGTTATGACTTGAATTGAATCTCTAACCTTGATTGCTTTACTTTTCAAAGTTCTTATATGGTTGCTAGCATGTCACCACAGAAATTATGTTGTTATCATTTACCTACTCAAGGACGAGCAGGAATTAAGCTTGGGGATGTTGATACGTCCAAAACGTATCTATAATTTCTGCTTGCTCCATGCATGTTTTGTGTGATATTGCTATGATCTAGATACACTTTTGATCATATTTGGACTAACCTATTAACTCAGTGCACCCCAGTTCCAGTTCCTATTTTCTGCTGTTTTTCTATTTCAGTTTCCCCCATATAAAAGTGCCAGAAAAATTCGGGAAAATTCAGATAAAAAATCAGCGTGACGGAAGCTTCGAGAAGAGCCCGGGAGGGGCCAGAGGGGAGCCAGGGGGGCCCAGGCGGCCACCCGGCGCGGCCCCACCCCTGGTCGCGCCAGGGGGGCGCCTGGGGCCCTTGGCCCACCTCTGGCTGCCCCCTTTCGCCTATTTACCCCCCGTCACGGGAAAACTCCAGAGCAGAACCCCATTCCGCGAACTCGCCTCTGTTCCGCCGCCGCCGCGCTTCCGAAGATCGGGAGCACTAGAAGACCTCTTCCCGGCACCCTGCCGGAGGGAGGATTGACCTCCGGGAGTCTCCTCTCCACCATGGATGCTCCCCGGATGTCTCGTGAGTAGTTTTCCTTGGACCATGGGTCCGTGATCAGTAGCTATGTGATGTTCTACTCCCCTCTTTGATATTCATTGTTTAGACCTCGTGAGCTGCCCAACATGATCGAGGCACCTTTGTAATATTTCTGCTATTGCTATGTTGAGTTTGATAGGATCTGATGGATTATGAGATTATGTTCAGATTGTGATAGAGTAATATATTTGGTTTTTATCTCTTATATTTTTGTTCCTAAGTAATTCTTGCATGTTCTCCGTTGTTGTTTATTTCTTTGTCCAAGTAGTAGGTAGTGACTCCACGAGGGAGCGTTGTGCTAGATTGTGGGTTCATGACCCCCGATGACACACTTGAGTGATAGAAACATGAGTCTAGGGGATGTGCTATTGCCACAAGGGGGAAAACAACGGTGCTTGTAACCGCGGTTACAAGGATTGTTTACTTTACGCAGAGTTCTTTTTAATGCAGTTGTCTGTTGCTTTGGGTTTACACTTTGGATATCTCAAGGTGGATGATTAGTAGTAGATGCAGATGGATTTCGGTCTACTTACCTTGGCGTACTGCCTATGCTTTTGAACCTCTTCCTTTCTTTTGTAGCATTGCGGTGCGTTCATAATCCTTTCAATTGCCTTTCTGTAATTTGTTTACCTCGCATAGCAATTTTATCGTCTTTTGGGAGAGAGACATCACTAGCGAACATCACGTATCCCGGTCCATATCCTTATCACTGTTTCCACGCTATATTTACTTTTCTGCATTTACTTTCAAGTTGCTATCATTATCCCTTGCGTTTTATCCTTTGTAAACAACAAGACCGGAGAGATTGACAACCTCTTTGAACTTAGTTGGGAACAAAGTTATCTGTGTCTGTGTGCAGGTCCGCGTCAGTTACGCCGCTGACGCCTACTTAATATCTCTGGAGTCCTAGTGGAGACAAACCTTGGTATCTTCACCGAGGGAAAACTGCTGCTGCACTACATCTCAACCCTCCACTTGGGGTAACCAACGAAGGGGGCGAGAAGCCATCACTCCTCCATGAGATCAAAGAACTTCGCTTTATCCTTAGTAGAGAGATCCCTCCTCTCCAGGAAGTGCTCCTCAGGGATTACTGGTTTGACATCCGGAGGTAAGTCACCCTCACGAGCAGCAGCAGCCGAAGCAGACCCCCCAGACGGAGCAGTCGCAGAAGTCCCCTCCACACCTACAGTCGCAGGGGTCGTCCCCGCACCCGAAGCCATGGGAGTAGCGGAACCGGCCAGTCGATCAGACACCACACCAGAATTAGTCGAAGGAGCAGCGACAGCACCATCACTCGCGGAGGAAGCAGCCGGAGCAGGAGAAGTCCTACAAAAATGGCTTACCTTCAAAACACCATCCAAGGCAATGAAAATCAGAAACGACAAAGTAGAAATGTACACTAACCCAGCAGGCGCAGCGCCTGGACACAGCAATATCCCGAACCTGCGTTTCTTCGAGGCAGCAGGAGGAGGACACGGCACAACAGGCCGTACGACCGCGGGAAAATCTTCGCCGTCACCCGCCGCATCGCGACCACTCGCAGGGAGAGTGCGTTTGACACGAAGGGACTTGAAGAAGGGGATGCACCGGGGGCATCCCCAAGCTTAGACGCTTGAGTCTCCTTGAATATTTATTGGGGGTGCACTTGGGCATCCCCAAGCTTAAGCGCTTGACACTCCTGGATCTTCTTTCATCACCTTCCATCGCGCACTTGAAAACTCCCTTCATACATAACTCATTGTAGGCTGACTAGAGAGGTTAGTACCCTAATAAAATAATTTTACTCTACTGCAAATAAAGATTTCCAGGAAGAGCTACTGTATCTCTTGCCTGCCCAAAAAAGTTTTCAAAGAAAAAGCAAGCTTAAGGATTGCAAAACTGCGAAAAGAAAAACTGGGGCAGAAGCTGAGAAAAACAGAACAGCAGAGAAAGGGGAATTTGTTCGAGGTACTTCTGCAACTCAAATAAAAAAACTTTGAACAGAGGCTAGCAAGCCAATTGTATGGAGCATGCTGTCAAAAACATTCAGATCAAAAAGATGAACTGGTGATTTATCGCGAATTTTCCCGTCAAGAAGACAGAATCTGTTTCTGGACAGCAAGCTCCAACTTTTGAACTTTCAAGCACTCTGAGGCTAAACTTGGCCCAAAGCTTGAAAAAGAAAGATACAATGATGTTGCTACAGTAATAACAATCATCAAGACCACTAAGAATAGAACAAAAAGAAAAATAAAAACCTAAATTCGTTGCGGGCTGCCTCCCGAAAGCGCTTCTTTAGAGCCATTAGCTAGGCTTAAAGCAGAAGATCAAGTTGCATCTATTCAACCATTACCATGATCATCAAAAAGCTCTTCAATAGTGCAACTAGTCTTAATAGGTTTCTCAAATAAAGGACGAATAAAAATGCTTCTTGGAATAAAATCAAAAGGGGGGAAATCAGTTGGAGTTTCATTAAAATTAAAGATAGGTGTCTCCTCCAAAATTTCACCGTTTCAACTCTCTTGGCAATAGGTGTGCTATCTTTTGTTCGAGGAACCTTGGGTACGTAAACGGACTTAGGTTCCTTCTTTGCCGGAGTTTCATCCCTTTTAGTTTTGATTGAGGAAAAAGTAGTTCCTAAAGTTTCATTCATTTCCTCAATCTTTTCTATCCTAGAAGACTTTTCATCAAGGGTTTTGATAGTCTCTAAAGTTTTGATAATTTTCTGCATAGAGTTATCTAGCCTATTCAAATTCCCTTGAATATTATGCTCCAACTCATTCATCTTATCAATGCTTGGCATCTCTAGCTCTATGTTTTCAAGTTTTCTCATAATGTGAGCTAAAGTAATGTCCTCTTTAATACTAGCAATAGGGAGACTTCCTACAAGATTTTCAATAACATTAAGGGCTTCCCAAACTGGGGCCTCTGTGAAGTTTCCACTGATAGCAGTATCTAAAAGAAACCTATTCCAAGAAGTGATCCCAACATAAAAATTTCTAAGCAGGATAGCAGTGGATTGCTTCTTGGTGGCTCTTTTTTGAGAATCATTAATTCTATACCAAGCATCTTTTAAACTCTCACCACCTCTTTGAGTAAAGGTAAGCACTTTCGCCTCACCAAAGGCAAAAGGACCAGCCATAGTGGTAGCTACTGACAAGGTACCAGGTATTTTTGGTATTTTTGATTAGGGACACAAAAGTGAAAACTGAAAGGTAAACTAACAAGACTAAAAAGCAAAGGTAAAAGATAGCGTGTAACTCCCCTATTTTTGATACAGGAGTCCGACAACGGCGCCAGAAATTGGCGGTTATCAGGACTCGCGTATTTGTACTTCCTTTGAGTCCCCGGCAACGGCGCCAGAAATTAGCTTGATGGCTTCTCGCCCCTCGTTGGTTACCCCAAGTGGAAGGTTGAGATGCAGCGTAGCGGTAATTTCCCTCAGTAAAGATAGCAAGGTTTGTCTCCAGTAGGACTCAACGATAAGTACGATAGGTGGCAACGGCGCCAGAAATTATTCTGATGCGTGGAGTTGTCGTGGACCTGCACAAAACAAATAACTTTGCACCCAACGAGTTCAGAGGAGTTTTCAATTCCTCCGGTCTTGTCGTTTACAAAGGATCAAACGCAAGAGATAAAAAGGTACTAGTAAAAGTAAAAACAGAAAGGTAAATAGTGGGTGTGAACAATGGTATGAAGATGGGCAGGTGTCCCGTGATTTTCACTAGTGATGTCTCTCTCCCAAAAGACGATAAAAATGCTAGCGAGGTAAACAAATCACAGTTGGGCAATTGACGGGATTATGAAGGAACCGCAATGCTAACTATGCTGCAAACAAAAGGAAGGGCTCAAAAGCAATGGGCAGTACGCCAAGGTAAGTAGACCGAAGTCCATCTGCATCTACTACGAATCATCCACCTTGAGATATCTATCCAGAACATCTCGTTGGTATTAAGTTGCGAATCCCACCCAAAGTGTAAACTCAAAGCAACAGACAACTGCATTAAAAGAACTTTGCGTAAAGTAAACAATTCTTGCACCAATAGGCACAATCACCGTTGTTTTATCCCTGGTGGCAACAGCACATCCCCTAGTCTCATGTTTCTGTCACTCAAGCTAGATATCAGGGGGCTGAACCCACAATCGAGCATAACGCTCTCTCTTGGAGTTGCAAGCAAATAACTTGGCCAAAGAAAATACTGCAACGGATAACATACAAGAATTTACTCAAGAACAAAATATATTACTCATCACAATCTGAATATAGTCTCATAATCCATCAGATCCCAACAAACTCAGCATAGCAACAACAGAAAATTACATAGGTGCCTCGATCATGCGAGGCAGCTCACGAGGTCTCGAAAGTGAAAGCACAAAAGAGGGAGAGGACATCACATAGCTACTGATCACGGACCCATGGTCCAAGGGGGTCTACTCACGGCACATACGGGAGGCGTCCATGGCTATGGATGGTCTCCCGGAGGGGTGATCTCCTTCCGGCAGGGTGCCGGGGCAGCTTCTCCAGGCAGCCTCGATCTGAAAACGGCGGCGGCGGAGGAACAGAGAGGTTTCCGCGAAAAAGAGTTCTTCTTTAGGGGTTTCTACCCCGAGGGGGTTATATAGGCGAAGGGGGGCGTCGAGGGGCCTCCCAGGGCAGCCAGGAGGGTGCCTGGCGCGCCCTAGGGTTGGGGCCGCGCCAGGAACCCTTCTGGCTCCCTGGTGGTGGTCCCGGCTCTCTCCCTTGGTTATTCCGGAAGCTTCCTGCCCGCTAATTTTTAATATAATTTTTGCGGAATTTTGTGGGCACTTTAATCAGCCGGAAAACCTGAAAAACAAAAACAGCAGAAAACCAGAAGCTGGCAACTGGGTGCACTGAGTTAGTAGGTTAGTCCAAATTGGTTTAAAAGTGTAATAAAGTTCAACCAAAACATGGCAAAGTCACACAAAACATGCATGGAGCAAGCAGAAATTATAGATACGTTTGGGACATATCAGATGCGCCCATGAAGATCGCTTAACCGCCCGCGCAGCAGGATCTAAAGGAGGCAGACCAAACCGCTGACCCTCAATGCACTGGTCCTTCAGATAAAACCAACTCCTCCGCCACGAAAAGACGGAGTCCAACTTCTCCAGATCAAAATAAGCAGATTTTTCCTTAATGGATATACCCACGCCCCCAATGGCATATTCAGAATTTATCCTCTTCACATTGGAGAGACGCTTCTAGAGACCCCAATGGGGATAGATCCCCAAAAAAACCTCACAGAGCGTAATGAAACAGGCAATGTGAAGAATCCCATTGGGAGTCAAATCATGCAGTTGCAACTGATACGCGCAAAGCAATCCCCGGAGGAAAGGATGGATGGGAAGCGCAAAACCACGAGGGAAGAAACTCTGAAAGCATACCCTCTCATCTGGACGGGGCGCAGGAACCTCCTCATCCCCAGGAATCCGGGCGGCATCATGCGCCACCACGCCGTCGGCCACCAGCTCATCCAGATCTGAAGCTCCAAAAGTGGAGCGCTCCCATCTTCCGGTCATCCTCACCGACTCCTGTGCTGCACTACGGGGGCGCTTGGACATGGATCTCAACTAGAAAGCCGCACAAAAAGACAGGCGGGAGGCAAAGAACAACGAAGGAAGAAGAAAGAGAGGCAGGAGAAGGAAATGGCTAGGTAAAAACCTAAACACACCAGACCCCCCCTCCCCGGTATTTAACCAACAGCGGGAGCAAGCAAATCGTTGCCGCTCATCTTGGAATCCAGCAGACGTGGCACGACCCCACGATTGCCGAGAAGCATGGAAAACTCAATCGGCACACTAACCATACCGCCCACCGCGTGCAAAAAACGAGGGCCATCATCACGCAGCGCGAAATTTTTGGGCAACAGACGTCAAGTCACTTCATTTTCACTTGACATGGAAACCCAACCTGCTAGGCCAAACAGCAAATGTCACACCTCAGCAACGCGTCTCAAGCACGCATCTTCGGTCATCATTCCGCTCTTTACAACCTTTTTCATATTATTTCAAAGAAAAATATCTTACTCCCATTGGGAGTACCTTTATTCGAGTTCAGGGTGCTCCCTCACCCAGAAGGCAAGATGTGCTCGAGTGATCACTCGCACCAGCAAAAACAACATACTTTCAAAGTTCGGGTGCTCCCTCACCCCGAAAGAAGAAAAGCATTCGAGTGACCACTCGCGAAAAATACTTAGCACTTCAGCAAAACATGATTTACTCGAGCACTCGACGACATTCCGAGTGGGTGCTATCTTATTTTCCTCGCCTGAGTCCTCTACAATACTCCGCGAGTGACGACTAAACAGCTCACTTGATCGTTTATTCCAAGTGGGTTCATCGCTAATCAGGCTCCGTGCCTCTACAAAAAGTAACTATGCGTGGGCTACGACACACTGTAACCAGATGCCGCGCAAGCATAGCGTGTAGGTAAGACCCCGTTGCGCAGAACGGCCGGGCCGGGACTTGCCGCAGAGCGATTTCACTCCCGACCTTTTCCATGCGCTCGCATGATAGAAAGAGCCGAGCGGACGCGCTCAGGCTATGTGCTCAGACTGGCAGAAATTGATCCTATAAGACCTGCAGCGGCATGACTTTGCTTGAAACCAGTGTTCCAAGTTCATGTCGAGGGACGTGGGCTTGATTGGGCTACTGTGGTATTTGTCACTAGCACAATTCACCAAGGCTCGACCAGTCCCTCGAAACAGATATTGTCATGGCTCCAAACTGCCAGCGACCCGTGGCGATGCCACGCTTACAAAATAATAAAACACAAATGAATTCGAGTCCCTGCGCGAATCTTCAAGTCCCCCAGGCACTCGGGGGCTACTAACGAGGGGGTGACCCCACGACTCCTGCATATGAGACTACCTGGTGCGTGTGAAGACAGAAGGCCCGCTGGGAAGCTATGACAAGCCCACGATTGGCCCAACCAAGCACCGACGTAGGAGTCCGTGACTAACATGGAAGGCGCAACTTGGCGTATGATACGTCCCAAACGTATCTATAATTTCTGCTTGTGCCATGCATGTTTTGTGTGACTTTGCCATGTTTTGCTTGAACTTTCATACACTTTTGATCATATTTGGACTACCCTATTAACTCGGTGCACCCAGTTGCCAGTTCTTGTTTTCTGTTGTTTTTGTGTTTCAGGTTTTCCGGCCATTAAAAGTGCTCCAAAAATTCCGGAAAATTATATAAAAAATCAGCGTCCCGGAAGCCTCTGGGAACACCAAGGAAGGAAGGGAGAGCCACCACCAGGACTCGAGAAGGGTCCATGGCGCGGCCCAGCCCTAGGCCGCGCCAGGCACCCTCCTCGCTGCCTGGTGGCCCCTCTTGGTGCCCCCTTTGGCCCCTATTTTTACCCCCGAGGAGGAAATCCCTAATATCGAAGTACTTTTTCCAGAAGCGATTCCGATCTCCACCGCCATAGAAAACTAGCTTCGGGGGTCACCAAGATCCTGCTCCGGCACCCTGCCGGGGAGGGCCTTGGCCCCCGGGGCCATCTTCATCGACTCTTCTTCCCCCCATGATGCTTCTAGAGTAGTTCCTCCTAGGACTACGGGTTCTTGGCAGTAGCTATGTGGTATTCTCTCCCCCTAGATCCTCAATACAATGTTCTCATGAGCTGCCCTACATGATTGAGATCCATATGATGTAATTGGTGTTTCGTTTGTTGGGATCCAATGAATTGTTACCTTGTTCAGTCCTAAGAGGTTTATGAATTATTGTTGCTGCAATTTGTTATTCTTAATGCTTGCTACTAGTGCACAAGTAGCATGATCTCAGATCTGAGCACGTTATGGTTGCATGATTATAATTGTTGTCCTAGATCTTATCTACGGTTGTATGCACCTATTATAGTCCGAAATCGGCGATCCCAATGGTGACAGCTTGGGACACCAAAGGGGATGGGCTATAATTTGAGGATCACATGTGTTCATGAAGTGTTAATGCTTTGTTCCGGTGCTCCGCCGCAGGAGCACCTTAATCTCCATAAGTTCCTTAAGTGGCCCCGTTCGTAGCGGGATGGTAGGACAAAAGATGTTGTGCAAAGTTCTTATTGCAAGCACGTACAACTACATACGAAACACATGCCTACGTTTGGTTCTTAGACTAGGATGATCTAGTTTGTTCTTTGGCTAGAGTTGGTAAAATTCTGTCAATTGCCCAACTGTAATTTGTTCACCCAGCACCTTGTTCTTTTTCCTAGAGAGGTACCACTAGTGAAACCTTGAACCCCGGTCCATCTTTCACCTTCATTGCCTTTGTTGTTACTTTTACTTTCTTTGCTGCGCCTACTACTTTGTTACTACTTTGTGGTGTTGTTGATTGGGGAGGTCTTAAAGGCTACACCCGTCAACACACCGTTGCTACTTATATCTTGTCTAGTGCTTTTTTAGGTGTGGTTGAATTGACAACTCAACTGCTAAGGCCTATAAGTATTCTTTGGCTCCCCTTGTGTCGAATCAATAAATTGGGTTATTCTTACCCGCGAAGACTGTTGTGATCCCCTACACTTGTGGGTTATCAAGACTATTTTCTGGCGCCGTTACCGTGGAGCGTAGCTTTACTTATAAGTTCACTTGATAAGTACACTTTTTCTTATTACTCTGTTTTCTACTAATGACTACTTTCTTTGAGACTAGATCTTATTGGCAAGGCGGATTCACGGAGGATCAACAAAAACATTACAAGGAATACCGCTTGTCTCAAAAAGGGATACACTCATGGGGACTAATACAGGAGTTGTATGACTATGCTAGAAACTTGTGCTCAATATATAATATATCTTTCTGAAGGGATGAATCTTGTTGCTTTATGAGGCACAAACACCTTGCTTTCCAATGTGAGAACAATGATGATGAAACCTTAGCTTCTTACGCTAAAGGAAACTATGATTTTTATGATGCAGAACAAATAGAAGAAATTGGTATCTTTAAGGGTGCCTATGAAATTGCTTCCTTTGTTGAAAATATTGATGATGCCCCTTACAAATCCGAGAGTCTTGAAATACTTAATTATTTCTTTGAGGATTTTAATGACAATTATTATATTATTGACCATCTCAAAAGGTTCTCTCCACAAGAGGAAGAGACTAATGCTTTGCAGGACTCTACGGAAGAAGAAATTGCTGAAACTGAAGGCTCCTTGGATGAAAAAGAGGAGGAGAGTGACGAACAAAAGGAGGAAGAATGGAGTAGCTACCCATCTCTACCTACTAATGAGAGTAACTCTTTGACTCTTACTTTATATGATTTCCCTCCATGCTTACCAAAGGAGGATGAATGTTATATTGATTGCTATGATCCTATGGATTCTTTTGAAATATCCCTATTTGATGAAATTGATGCTTGTGGCCACGATGCCCCTAAGAATGATACTTGCAAGGATGATTTTGCTACTGTTATTTATGATAACCCTTGCTATCTTGATGAATCTTATGATAAACCTCTATTTTTGCCTACTATGGATGTTCTTAATGATAATGAGGTTTGCTTAGAAATTCTACATGATTATGTGCTAGTAGATCATGAAAAGCATGCTTTGTGTGATAATTATATTTTTGAGTTTGTTCATGATGCTACAGAAAATTATTATGAGAGAGGGAAATATGGTTATAGAAATTTTCATGTTAGGAAAACACCCCTCTCCATGTTGAAAATCTTGAAGGTGCTCATGTTTTACCTTCCTATGCTTGTTGCTTTGTGCTTCATTTATTTATTTTGTTTCAAGTTGCCCATGCATAGATTGATGCTCTCTTTTGTGCTTCAACTCTTATTCTTTCGTGAGCATCGTTTCTCTCATGCCTAGCTAATGGCTTTAAAGAAGCGCTTTCGGGAGGCAGCCCGCAACGAATTTAGGTTTTTCTTCTTGCTTTTCTTCTGTTCTTAGTGGTCTTGATGATTGTTACTACTGTAGCAACATCATTGTATCTTTACTTTTCAAGCTTTGTGCCAAGTTTAACCTCATACGACAAATGAAGTGAAAGTTGTGACATGCTGTCCAGAAAACAGATTCTGTCCTCGTGACTAGAAAAATCAGAGAAAATCCTAGTTCATCTTTTTGAGCTGAATTTTTTACATAGCGTGCTCTATACAAATACGAAACTTTCGTATGTTCTGAGTTTTTTTATTGGAGTTGCAGAAGTGCCTAGAAAAAATTATTTTCTCTCTGCTGTTCTGTTTTTCTCAGCTTCTGTCCCTGTTTTTCTTTTGGAAGTTTTGCAAACCTTAAGCTTTCTTTTTCTTTGCAAAAACTTTTGGGCAGGCAAGAGAAACAGTAGCCCTTCCTGGAAATCTTTATTTGCAGTAGAGGAAAATTATTTTTAATAGGATACTAACCTCTCTAATCAGCTTATGATGAGTTATGAATGAAGGGAGTTTTCAAGTGTGCGATGGAAGATGATGAAAGAAGATCTTGGAGTGTCAAAAGCTCAAGCTTGGGGATGCGCCCGGAACCCCCAAGAAATATTCAAGGAGACTCAAGCGTCTAAGCTTGGGGATGCCCCCGTGAATCCCCTTCTTCATCAACAATCATCAGTTCGTCCCTCGTTCCACTATATTTTTATCACTTCATGCGTTATGTGCTATGCTTGGAGCGTCTTGCTCTTTAATTTTCTTAGTTCTTTTGTTTTTTTTGCTGGTCATTACAATGTCGGAACCTAACATGCTTGATTGGGAGAGATACACGCTCCTCTTAAACTAGAACACCTCATAGGATTTTCATGCTTATTCTTTGCTGTGAGTTGTTCTTTATCTTTTCTTAGCCGCTGCCCTATTTAGTTCATGTGCTTTAGAGTTTTCTTCTAGAGCTTTTAATTGGTTCAGGCTTGAACTTTCTATAGTTTGCATGCTTATCTTGTTTAGAGAGTTTCCTGTTGCACTAAGTTTTGTGTCTTGACTAGAAAGTAGGTAGTTGAAGTTGCTATTCTCTTTGTAGTAGTAACTTGCAATAGTTTTGAGGTATTGACTTAAGTAATGTTTGAACTTATGGTGTCAAGAGCTTTAGCCTATTAGTGATAGATGTCGTATTTTGGGCAATCCGTGTGATTTTCAAAAACCTAAACCCTGTTGATAACTCTAACTACTAGATGGATCACTAATCTCTGGAGGGGTCGAATATTAGAGTACACTCACGTACCATGAGTCGAGGATGCGCAAGGATAACCAAACCCCCATACACTCCTCCTCGGGGTACTTTTCTCTTTGTGAACCTCCTGATTAGATTGAGAGTTACCGATAATAAGTGCATGAGTTCTTCGGAATAATGTGAGTATTCGAAAGTTGACACTTCCACCATCCATATTTTTCTAGCCTCTTCGGAACCGTGCATTGCCCTTTCTCACCTCGAGAGTTGGCGCATACTTCGCCGGTGCATCCAAACCCTTGGCATGATACGCTCTGTCATCATAAGCCTCCTTATATCTTTCCTCAAAACAGTCACCATACCTCCTACAAGGCATTTCCATAGCCTTTCCGAGATACATTGCCATGCAACATCCATTGTTCTTCATGTTCATATGACTTATCCTTCATTGTCATAATGCCTTGCATGATCTCATAGCCTTCATGTAGTTGGTCTTTGCCCGCTATTCATATTTTTGCTGCATGTTGCGCTTGATCATTGCACATACTGCTACACTGGCAGAGGCATTCATATAGAGTCATTGCTTTTTGATTCAGAGTTGTAAGTAGATAAAAGTGTGTTGATGTTCTTCTAGAGTGTTGCCCCTACGGTGAGGAAAGGAATAAAAGAACCCAAAGTGGACAAAATACAAAAAAAGGATCCCAAAGAGGACGAGAAAAAAGAGAGAGAGAAATAAAGAGCCATGGAGGCCACCCAAAATAAAACAAATACAAAAAAGGTGAAAAAGAAAGAAAAATAAAAAAAGAGAGAGAGACAGGGGGCAACACTACTATCCTTTATTCCACACTTGTGCTTCAAAGTAGCACATGTACTTCAGTTTGTAGAGAGTTTTCATGTTGAACTTGCTTAACTAAGTGGGAATCCTTACACTATAGAACTTGGCTTGCATATTCCAAGGATGAGCCTCCTCAAAAGAGCTCTAGGTCTTCATGAGCAAGCAAGTTGGATGCACCCCCACTAGTTCCATTGGAGGGCTTTCATACACTTATAGCTCTATGTGCATCCGCATGTTGCATGGCAATCCCTACTCCTCACATCATATCTATCATATGGCTTTCTATCGCCTATGATTGTCCTCATTGATGTGAGCCTTTCACACCTTTTTGTCTTCTTCCTCCACCATCTTTCTATTTCTCCGTTTAGGTGTCAACTTTCTTTCTCACGCTCATCCATTGCATGAGTGCTCAAAATATCGAAAGGGAGTGGATAAGTTTGACTTGTACCTGGCTAGTGGTCTGGGCGCGAGTCCAGATAAGACTTCAAAGGAGACCAAGTGTGAAACTTTAGTAGATTTAGTTCTCAAAAATAAAAAGTTTTCTCTCTCGTATTCCCAAATTCCCCTTCTTGCACGCAAACACCATTTGGAGACATTCGAGTCGCGGACAGCGAGAGCTCTTGCACCTTATGTTCTTTTGTTGCTTGTGTCAATGCTAATATAGACTCTTGCTTGTTAAGACTTGAATTGAATTGCATGCTTTAATTGCTTTAATTAAAAGTCCTTATATGGTTGTGTGGCATGCCACCACAGAAATTATGCTTGTTATCATTTACCTACTCGAGGACGAGCAGGAATTAAGGTTGGGGATGTTGATACGTCCCAAACGTATCTATAATTTCTGCTTGTGCCATGCATGTTTTGTGTGACTTTGCCAGGTTTTGCTTGAACTTTCATACACTTTTGAGCATATTTGGACTAACCTATTAACTCAGTGCACCCAGTTGCCAGTTCCTGTTTTCTGTTGTTTTTGTATTTCAGGTTTTCCGGCTATTAAAAGTGCTCCAAAAATTCCGAAAAAATTATATAAAAAATCAGCGTCCCGGAAGCCTCCGGAAACACCAAGGAAGGAAGGGAGGGCCACCACCAGGACTCCAGAAGGGTCCATGGCGCGGCCCAGCCCTAGGCCGCGCCAGGCACCCCCCTGGCTGCCTGGTGCCCCCTTTGGCCCCTATTTTTACCCCCAAGGAGGAAATCCCTAATATCGAAGTACTTTTTCCAGAAGCGATTCCGATCTCCGCCTCCATCAAAAACTAGCTTCGGGGGTCACCAGGATCCTGCTCCGGCACCCTGCCGGGGAGGGCCTTGGCCCCCGGGGCCATCTTCATCGACTCTTCTTCCCCCCATGATGCTTCTTGAGTAGTTCCTCCTTGGACTACAGGTTCTTGGCAGTAGCTATGTGGTATTCTCTCCCCCTAGATCCTCAATACAATGTTCTCATGAGCTGCCCTACATGATTGAGATCCATATGATGTAATTGGTGTTGTGTTTGTTGGGATCTGATGAATTGTTACCTTGTTCAGTCCTAAGAGGTTTATGAATTATTGTTGCTGCAATTTGTTGTTCTTAATGCTTGTTACTAGTGCACGAGTAGCATGATCTCAGATCTGAGCACGTTATGGTTGCATGATTATAATTTTTGTCCTAGATCTTATCTACGATTGTATGCACCTATTATAGTCCGGAACCGGCGATCCCAATGGTGACAGCTTGGGACACCAAAGGGGATGGGCTATAATTTGAGGATCACATGTGTTCATGAAGTGTTAATGCTTTTTTTCCGGTGCTCCGCCGCAGGAGCACCTTAATCTCCATAAGTTCCTTAAGTGGCCCCGTTCATAGCGGGATGGTAGGACAAAATATGTTGTGCAAAGTTCTTATTGCAAGCATGTACAACTACATACGGAACACATGCCTACGTTTGGTTCTTAGACTAGGATGCTCTAGTTTGTTCTTTGGCTAGAGTTGGTGCAATTCTGTCAATTGCCCAACTGTAATATGTTCACCCAGCACCTTGTTCTTTTGCCTAGAGAGGTACCACTAGTAAAACCTTGAACCCCGGTCCATCTTTCACCTTCATTGCCTTCGTTGTTACTTTTACTTTCTTTGCTGCTCCTACTACTTTGTTACTACTTTGTGGTGTTGGTGATTGGGGAAGTCTTAAAGGCTACACACGTCAACACACCGTTTCTACTTATATCTTGTCTAGTGATTTTTCAGGTGTGGTTGAATTGACAACTCAACTGCTAAGGCTTATAAGTATTCTTTGGCTCCCCTTGTGTCATATCAATAAATTGGGTTATTCTTACCCGCGAAGACTGTTGCGATCCCCTACACTTGTGGGTTATCAGCGTACAAGGCAAGATTAGAACTAGGAAACCATCCTTGTAACATAGTACGGACTCCCTGAGACCTAGCCAAGTATATAAAGGCTGGGAGGGGAGACGTCCGGACGAACTCAATACGCATCTACTCATCCTTGCCTTGCGAGAACTCGCCTTGACCTCCACTGTAATCGCCCCCTCACGCAATAATATCGAGCAGGAAGTGCTTCTCCTATTAGCCGACGAGTATCGTCCAACCTGTGCCATCTCTATGACTAACCCAGGGGCCCTCACCATGGGATTTGTCGGGGTTGATCCCTGTCAATACCGTTGCTACTATCCAAGTTGTTGAGGATATCCAAACTCTTAGCACCCAATGCAGCCCTAGTCCCATAGGACCTATTAATGGTGATGCTATGACCTCAACCGTAGAAGAAGAAATTCCTCTGACTATAGAAGCTACCAAACAAGTGATCCTAAAGGACACCACTACCACTTTACTTGATAGTAGTGACCTTGATTTTGATAATTGCACCCTTTCTAAAGTTGTTCGTTTCCTTCACAAGATGTCTAGAGACCCCCACACTAGCACACTCAATCTTACCTTCACGGAACATATCACTAATGCTCTCATTAAAGCTAGGGAGGACAATCTTAGGATAGAAGCCTCCATACCTAGAAAGCTAGAAGATGTTTGGGATCCTATGATTAAAATTAAGTTGAATAACTTCTCTTGCTATGCTTTATGTGATGTTAGATCTAGTACCTCCGTTATGCCCAAAAGAATGTATGATATATTTGAATTGAAACCTTTTGATCCTTGTTCTTTTGGTGTTCGTCTTGTCGATTCTTCCGTAAAGAAATCTTTGGGAAAGATCGATGATGTTCCTATCATTGTCAATGACAATTATGTTCCTATTGATTTTACTATTATGGACATTGAATGTCAACCTTCTTGTCCAATTATTTTGGGACGCCCTTTTCTTCGCACCGCGGGTGCTGTTAGTGATATGAAAGAAGGGATTATAAAATTCTAATTCCCTCTCAAGAAAGGGATGGAACATTATCCTAGAAAGAAGATTAAGTTACCTTTTGAGTCCGTCACACGGGCTAGTTATTTTCTTGAAAAGACTTGATCTATTGCATTATGCCTAGCTAATGGCTTTAAAGAAGCGCTTTCGGGAGGCAGCCCGCAACGAATTTAGGATTTCCTTTTTGTTTTTGTTCTGTTTTTAGTGGTCTTGATGATTGTTACTACTGTATCAACATCATTGTATCTTTACTTTTCAAGCTTTGTGCCAATTATAGCCTCATATGACAAGGAAAGTGAAAGTTGTGACATGCTGTCCAGAAAACAGATTCTGTCATCATGACGGGAAAAATCATAGAAAAATCGCAGTTCATCTTTTTGAGCTGAAATGTTTACACAGCGTGCTCTATACAATCACGGAACTTTCGTATGTTCTGAGTTTTTTGATTTGAGTTGCAGAAGTATCCCTAAAAATTCTTTACTACCTGCTGGTCTGTTTTTCACAGATTCTGTCATGTTTTGCCTTTTCTTCATTTTGCAAACCTTAAGCTTGCTTTTTCTTTGCAAAAATTTTTTTGCAATCTTTAGAAACAGTAGCTCTTCAAGAATATCCTTATTTCCAGTAGAGAAAAAATTATTTTATTATGGGTACTAACCTCGCTAATCAGATTATGATGAGTTATGTATGAAGGGAGTTTTCAAGTGTGCGGGGGAAGATGATAAAAGAAGATTCAGGAGTGTCAAACGCTAAAGCTTGGGGATGCCCCCGTGCACCCCCAATAAATATTCAAGGATACTGAAGCATCTAAGCTTGGGGATGCTCCCGTGCACCCCCTTCACAATCAACAATTATCAGTTCGTCTTTCGTTTCACTATATTTTTATCACTTCATGCGTTATGTGCTATGCTTGGAGCGTCTTGCTCTTTATTTCCTTTTTAGTTTTATTTATCTTTGATTGCTGTTCATAACAAGTTATAACCCAGCTTTCTTTGTGTGGGAGAGGAACACGCTCCACTTCATCCTAGAACACAACATAGGATTTTTCATGCTTATCTTTGCTGTGTGTGTTCTTTATCTTTTCCGTAGCTACTGTCATGTTTAGCTCTTAATTTTCATGCTTATCTTTTTAAAGAGCTTTCGTTTAGTTTGTTGCTGGAACTCTCTTGAGTTTTCATGTTTATCTTGTTTAGAGAGTTTGCCTGTTGCACTGAGTTTTGTGTCTTGACTTGGAGTACGTAATTGAGGTTGCTATTCAATTGTAGTAGTAACTTGCAATAGTTTTGAGGTATTGTCTTGAGTAATGTTTGGAATTTTGGTGTCAAGAGCTTTAGCCTATTAGTGATAGATGTCGTATTTTGGGCAATCCGTGTTTATTTTCAAAACTTACAAATTAGTTGAGAACTTTAGCTACTAGATGGATCACTACTCTTTGAAGGGATCGAATATTAGAGTACACTCATGTACCATGAGTCGAGGATGCGCAAGGATAACCAAACCCCCAAACACTCCTCCTCGAGGTACTTGTCTCTTTGAGAACCTCCTATTAGATTGAGAGTTACCGATAATAAGTGAATGAGTTCCTTGGACTAATGTGAGTATTCGAAAGTTGACACTTCCACCTTCCCATATTTTTCTAGCCTCTCCTGTGTCGTGCATTGCTTTCTTCTCACTCCGACAGTTGGCGTCCACCTTCGCCGGTACATCCAAATCCTTGGAACGATACACTCTGTCATCATAAACCTCATTATATCCTTCCTCAAAACAGCCACCATACCTACCTATCAAGGCATTTCCATAGCCTTTCCGAGATACATTGTCATGCAACATCCATCTTCTCATGACTTGATCTTCATGTCATACATGCTACTTGCTTGATCGATGAACTGCATGCTAGTTGGGTCTTTCCCAAATCATTGCTACATGACGCGCTAGTATCATTGCATATCCTGCTACACTGGCAGAGGCATACATTTGCATACTTCATGATAGTTTGATTTTCTTTATGTTGAGTACCTTTGTAAAGTGTGAAATATCTTCTATACTTCTTGTAATATATAGAGTGTTGCCCCTAAAGTGAGGAAAAGATCCCAAAGAGGACAAAATCAAAAGATCCCAAAGAGGACAAAATCCAAATATCACAAAGAGGACAATTGAGAGAAATAGAAAGAGCCATTGAGGCCACAAAAAATACAAAAAAATAGAAAAAAGAGAAAAAGAAATAAAAAGAGAGATGGGGGCACACTACTATTCCTTTTGAGAGATCCACACTCATACTCCCTCTTATATCTTGTACTCCATAGAGATTATCATTCATGCATATAGCTATGTGGGGACCCTCACACTATAGAACTTGGCTTGTATATTCCAATGATGAGCCTCCTCAAATGAGCTCTAGGTCTTCTTGAGCAATCAAGTTGGATGCACCCCCACTAGTTCCGTTGGAGAGCTTACCTGAGCTCATATGTGCATCCGTTGCATGGCAATCCCTACTCCTCACATCATATCTATCATTTGGCTTTCTCTCGCCTATGATTGTCCTCATTGATGTGAGCCTTTCACACCTTTTTGTCTTCCCCCTCCATCATTCTTTCTCTCTTTGCCATCCTAAGTGTCAACTTTCTTGCTTACGGTCATCCATTGCATGAGTGCTCAAAATATCGAAAAGGAGTGGATCATTTTGACTTGTACCTGGCTAGTGGTCTGGGGATGAGTCAAGATAAGATTCCAAAGAAGACCAAGTGTGAAACTTTGGTAGATTGAGTTCTCAACACAAAAATACCTTTTACTCTCGTAATCCCTATCCCCTTTCTTGCACGCAAACACCATTTGGAGACATTCGAGTCACGGACAGCAAGAGCTCTTTCACCTTTATGTTCTTATGTTGCTTGTTTCAATGCTAATATAGACTCTTGTCTGTTATGACTTGAATTGGATTACATGCCTTGATTGCTTTACTTAAAAGTTCTTATATGGTTGGTAGCATGTCACCACAGAAATTATGTTTGTTATCATTTACCTACCGATACATCTCAAACATATCTACTTTTCCAAACACTTTTGCTATTGTTTTGCCCTCATTCTTGCATGATTTGGACGAAACTAACCCGGACTAACGATGTTTTTAGCAGAGCTGTCTGTATGGTTTTATTGTGCGCAGGAAAATGGATTTTTGGACGTCCCAGAAAATTCCCAGAAAAATACCAGAAAATCCACGCACCCGAAGGAGCCAGATGCCAAAAGTTGGACCAGAGGGGAGCCCTGGGGGGCCCCAGGCGCCCCCCCTGGCGCAGCCAAGGGTGGGGCCGCGCCCTCAGGCCGCCTGGGGGCCTCATTTCTCCTCTGGTGCCCTACCGAAGCTCCTATTTATTCCCGTGACGTGAAAACCCCATAACAGAAGTCGTTTTCCCAGTTCTCGTCGCGGAGCCGCCGCCACCCTCTGTTCTTCTCCGGGAGGGCTAATCTGGAGGTTGTTTTGGCCTCCGGAGAGGGGAGATCATCGCCATAGTCATCGCCATCACCACTCCATCATCCCTCCATGACTTCTCCATCCATGTGTGAGTAATTCCCTGCTATAGGAAAAGGGGATGGTAGGGATTGGATGAGTTAGATCATGTAATAGTTTATCAGATTGTTGGGGGCATGTTGCCTATCATCTAGATTGGTGTTTATCATCTTTGCTTTGACTTGTTGCTCTTAATGCTTGTCACTTTGGGCCCGAGTGCCATGATTTCAGATCTGAACCCTATGTGTTTTCATCAATATATTTGTGTTCTTGATCCTATCTATGAGTTGTTTGCACCTGTTATAGTTCGGAACCGGCGATCCCAAAGGTGACAGCTTGGGACACCAAAGGGGATGGACTATAATTTGAGGATTCCATGTATCCATAGATTGTTAATGCTTTGTTCCGGTGCTCTTCGACAGGAGCACCTTAATCTCCATAAGTTCCTTTTGGCCCCGTTCGTAGCGGGA
Source organism: Bromus sterilis (assembly GCA_950022295.1). Classification (NCBI taxonomy): domain Eukaryota; kingdom Viridiplantae; phylum Streptophyta; class Magnoliopsida; order Poales; family Poaceae; genus Bromus; species Bromus sterilis. The sequence goes on from OX465598.1 coordinate 39,235,713, forward strand.
TGGTAGGAAAAAAGATGTTGTGCAAGTTCTTATTGCAAGCACGTACAACTACCTGTGGGATACATGCCTGATGTTTGATTTATGCCTAGATGATCTTTACTTTTCTGTGTGCCTTGCCCCAAGTTAAATACATGATGTGCCTTATCCATGCAGCGCCCAACCATCCATCTCCCTAGCCTACAATGTTTTAATTCTGCTGGTTACTAGTTGTTTATTTTTGTTGTTTACTATTACCGTTGCTATCATCACTTCCATATCACGGTTGCTATTAATATATTGTTGCGAGTAAGTGTATCTTAGGCGCGGTGTAATTGATAACTCCACTGTTAAAGTGTCAGAACCCTCTGTTAGGTAATCTGCTAGGATCAAAGTCACCTTGCATTCATCAAAGAAAATCAAATGGAATTCAAATTCAAACTCAAATGGGAGAAAGAACACCCCCCCGATGAATTTATTTCAAATGGCCAGAAATAAAGTTGCTCCAAAAATTCCTTTTGCCTTTTTGAAAAGTCTTATAAATGAGTGTGATCACATATCAAGTGATGTGGGACCAACCCCATGCTCATGGATTTTTCAAATATTCAAACAGGAGCATGGAATTAAATTTAAACCCCTATTTGAATTAAATTTCAAATGAGTTGAATTTTAAAAATGTTCAAACTTTACAAGTGGCTAACCTAATATATTATGAGGCCATATACAAAGTTTCAGCATTTAATAAAATGCCTAGCTATTTAATTAGCAAAGCAAAACAAAATTACAGAACAGAAAACAGAAAGAAATAAAGAAAAGAGGCTCACCAGGAGTAGATGAGAATGTCATCAAGATAAACCACAACAAATTTATCTAGGTACTCCATGAAGATCGAATTCATTAAGCGCGAGAATGTGGCGGGGGCATTGGTTAAACCAAAGGACATGACGGTATACTCGTAAAGACCATAACGAGTAGTGAAAGCCGTTTTGGGAATGTCCTCATTTCGGATTTTGATTTGATGATAGCCTAATCTCAAATCCATCTTGGAGAAGACAGAGGATCCAGCAAGTTGATCATAAAGATCATTGATCCTGGGCAGTGGGTACTTGTTCTTTATCGTTGCTAGATTTAGCGGGCGATAGTCTACGCACATCCTTTCTGTTCCATCTTTCTTCGTTACGAACAGAACGGGGAAACCCCATGGCGATGAGCTAGGGCGGATGAAGCCTTTTGCCAACGAAGCATCAAGTTGGGTTTTTAGCTCAGCTAACTCATGTGGGCCATTCTATATGGGCGTCTCGAGATTGGGGTTGTGCCTGGTATAACATCCACTATGAATTCTACGCATCTGTCGGGTGGCATTCCCGGCAGCTCTTCAGGAAAGACATCCGGGAAGTCACGAACCACCGGAACATCTTCAAGGTCTGGAAGGGGAAGCACATTAAAAGTATGCATCTGGATTCTAGAGCTGGGTGATGTGTAGTCAATGGTCTGGCCTGAAGGATGGGTGAGTTTGACTGATTTGGCTTTACAATCAAGGAAAGCATTCTGCCTTGATAACCAATCCATTCCTAGGATGACATCAATGTTCGAAGATTTGAGAGCTATAAGAGAAGCAAGGAATACTAAACCCTCAATTGCAATTTGATTGCCATGGCTTACTCTATTAGTTTGCCACTTTGAACCAGGAGTTTGAATGATCATTGGAGAAAACATTTCTTCAAAGGGGAACTCATGACGAAGTGCATAACTCTCCGACATGAATGAATGAGAAGCTCCTGGATCGAAAAGAACGGAGGCGGGGACATGATTGACTGGGAGTGTACCAAGAATGACGTCAGAATCATCAGTGGTTTCCTCAACTGAGATTTGGTTCACACAACCACGACTTGTGACTGAAAGCTTTGCTGGGATGGTCTTGGTGGTGGATTTCTTTGGAGGCTTGGGTCGAGAATGACGTGGTGCCATCAAGACCCGAGGGCATTGACGATAGTAATGGCCTGGAAGACCACACTTAAAGCATACCCTGTCTGAATTGCTGGGAGTGGAATTGCTTGGTTGCACACCATCATTCTGGGGTGGAATAATGTGTTGGGGTGGATGGCATATATTGGATGGTGGCCTCTGAAGAAAGTTTTGAGGTATGGCTTTGGTTGGAATCCAAATTCGGCGTTTCTGAGGGGCTGAACTGGAAGAAGAAGCAAGCTCAAGAGCATGCTTGCGAGACTCTTCGAACACTTCATTGCCATGCTCAGCTCTGAAGGATCTGTTGACTAAATCCTCAAAGGTGGCAAATTCGATGAGGTTGAGATCATGAAGAAGGATGGGGCTAAGTCCCTTACGGAACCTTGCATGTTTTCTGGCATCGTTGGTGATCTCATCTTGGGCATACCGGGCAAGACGGTTGAACTCTCTCACATACTCACAAATGGACATCTCTCCTTGATTCAGATTGCAGAACTCTTCCTTCTTGCGCTCCATCAACTCATCCAGAATGTGGTACCCTCGAAAGGTAACACAGAACTCCTGCCAAGTCACTATGTGACCATCTGGCTGCATAGCAACATAGTTCTCCCACCATTGAAGAGCAGCACCTTCCAAGAAGTATACCGCAAAAATAACTCGGTCATCGGGAGCAACATGTGCAGTATCAAGCTTACGCTCGATGGAACGGAGCCAATCATCAGCTTCAAGGGGTTCAGAAGAACATCGGAATACCGGTGGCTTGAGGAGGATGAAGTCCTGAATGCTCACAACCACATTGCAATGACGTGAGGTATTCTGCTCGATGAGCTCCAGAAGGCGTGTTTGATCACGTTGATTCTTCTCAGCTTCCATCATGATTTCCGCCGCAGAAGGCGGTGGTAGAGGTTCATCATCATTTCGATTCCGAACACGGTCTCGATTCCGACGAACAGCACTACGAGTTCCACCTGACATCCTGTGTGATAAAAATCAACAATCAGAACAGGTTGCATGATGGATTCAAGGATAACAAGACATGATGAAGGCGGAAAGGATTATAATGCGAAGGCAATGATCCACAGAAACTCGGAATAAATCCGGCAGCATAACGGCTACACCGGGATGGAAAATGAAACAACCTTGAGGAGATTGGACAGAACTTCCTCAAGGAACTCAAACACGAAGACTCTGGACGACCACAACTGTCCTACGGCTAAAAGGAAACACTCAACGAGATGTTCTAGTCAGACATAGATGAGCCTAGTCCTATCATCCCGTAGAAAAGATAAGGGTGACCCAGAACTCAGATTGATGAGGGTAAGGAGAAAAAGAAGTCTTACGTTGTTCCCTTATACCCAGAGTAACTATATAACTATAGAATGCTAGACTCGACTTCGACCAAGGGTTTGATAAGCCTACAGACAGTCCTGCTCTGATACCAAGTCTGTCGGGACCCGGGGTTAGCGTATGTAATTCCAGTCACGATACAATCACATGGAGAGCCCAGAACCGTACCCACTTGTCTAAGCAGACAAGGCCAAGCACAGAACGTTCTCGGTAAGCATCGAACGTGAGGGGCATCCCATTCAGGCCGGATGATCAACTGAGATGGGTCCTCAACGTCCGCTCACAAGTCTAAATGCTTATGGGTGGTGAATCCCATACTCATAGACAAGTCGCCCCAACCATGTTATCGATTGGATCCTAACTCTTACATAAACTTACTCCAGCCCGATCACTTAGTCGGGGTCTAGGGTGGGCTCGATCATACAAAAAAGTGTGCACGTGACTGAGTCACGAGAAATCGCATCGCGATGCCCCAAGCTGCGCACATCTAAGGGCCACTTGGTGTATAAAAGACCGCCAGCCAGATCACAACCAAGGTCTCGAAAACCCATACTAACACATGCATGTTATAAACATACACGCAGCACACATGCCTAGTATGAATAGCAGGTATCAAGACATAACTCTACGAAGTACTCTTTATTGATATACACATAGAGCTTACAAAGATCACATGTCTGTGATCACATTACATCATACAACGGAAGCAAATTAGGTCTGAGTACAGACAAGTTTAACAAATGGCTTAGAGAAGCCTTGTACACCAAACATGCCCTTCCACGAGGGACCAGACTGCTGTCTGGGATTATACTAACTTAGTCAACGTCGAGCTTCAGGTCGGTGACTCCATCGGGTCCGGTTTCTTATCTAAAACATAGAATAAGCAAACGTGAGTACAAAGTCGTACTCAGCAAGACTTACATCAAATGTATACTACTCATGCTCAAGTATCAAGGTAAAGGAAGGTGGGGTTTCATCATGCAGAAGTGCCAGCTTTGACTTGGCTAATCCTGAACTACGAATACCAGACTTGAGGTAAGAAGCGTACACGAGTCCACTACATCTCCAACCAATTACACCACTATGGTTACTTCCTCGACTTCCCCACGAGGAGCACACCATAGCACTCACGCTTATCTTGCGAGTTTTATAAGTATCCATTCAAGTTATCTAATAATCAGGTACAGGTTCCAAGTAGTCCTTAACCGCGGACGCGGCTATTCGAATAGTTTTGTTAACCTTGCAAGGGTGTAAACTACACACACATGACCATCGGTTACCGCCTTTTTCTCGCCACCGTTCAAGAGGTGACAGCGAGGATGTTCACCACGACACTTCGCTCACAACCGGTCTATTCCAGGAGTCGACTATCTGAGTTGCTACCGCTCGAGAGTCCGGCCGGATCAACGAAACGGACTCAGACAATGTAGGTGACCGAGACGCCACCTTTAGTAGATGGTTTTCCTGCCTCACAGGTGCACTCACATATCTAGGATGATGCAACCATTCCTTCATTCTTTTTCTATGCAGATGTCAAATGGAAAGCCCGAACTAATGTGACTCCTGGACGTCGACACGGATCAAGGTACTAGGCCGAGAGGGGTCAGTGAGCCCAATGTGTGGTTGTACTCTTTGTCTTGGATTACCATACAAGAACTCGGTGCTTAAGGAGGTGTTCAACGAGACAACCCACTGTGTACTCCTACACAGCCTCTCATCGTTCACCTTGTATTAGGGTGGATTCACCGACACAGTTTCACTTTCATCAACACCATGTTCACCAACATCCCGACTCACATCAAAAGCAACCTCATGTAGCACTAAGCATGCAATAAGCTATAACAGTTGCAGGGGCTTCATGATATCAATCAACTCCTATGTCAGCTAGGATTGTGGTTTGCTTACTACTGTGACAAGATGATAGGTCATGCATCGGATATGGGTTCAACTATGCGGTAGAATCGATACAAAGTGATCTCCTAAACATGCATAAGCGAGACTGAGAGGGAATTGGGATTTTATAGACATGATCAATGGGGTTTGCTTGCCTTGCTGACGAGGTTCGATATCGGGGTCTTCAACGAAGGGGGTGGCCTCCGGTTCCGGTTGCACGTCTATCGAGCAAACAATCAAACAAGGTATAAATTTATTTGCAATGCTCAAACACATGATCAATATTGAAATGGTGATGTTCTTGGTCACAATGTGGGTACAATTCCATTTAAAAGAAGTCAAATGCAAAGTCATTTGCAAATGTGCTTCAAATTTGAATTTGAAATAAAGCCATATGGATGTTTTGCATTGTTCACCCATTTTAAAATGGTCAAACATGAAAACAGAGCCCATATTCATAATCCTTGGATTTTTCTGATAAATTTTTCATATATTATATGTTTAATTTGGAGTTAAAATGAATTTTCTATGATTTATTGAAGTTTGGCTAATTTTCTGGATTTTCTGTAATTATTAAAAACATTTCTGAATTCTGGAAAGTCTTTACTGCATCAGCATGATGCAATGCTGACATCAGGGGGGTCTGACTGTTGGGGGCCCCATGTCAGTCTCACAGGGGGTTAACCCCCTGTTTAATTAACCCTGGTTAATTAGAGGGGGGTCCTGGCCCACCTGTCATAGGCTGTTTAGGAGTTAAGAGGTGATTAAGGGGGGGAGGGGCTAATGGCGTCGTCGCCGGAGGGCACTGTTGCCGGCCGGAGTTTCGCCGGAGTGGGGTTTTAGGGCACGGGGGGTTAGCTGGGGGCACTGGGAGGAAGCCCTCGACGCCGCGCGTCTTCTGCGACTACTGGGGGTTCACGGGGGGGCTCGAGGCCACGGCAGCGACGAGACCCGCGGCGGCCGGAGCATACTCCTCGGCGAACTAGCGATTGGGACAACAAGGCGGAGCACGGGAGGGCGCAGAAGAAAAGGGAGCTCACCCAGAGTGTGCTGAACCCGTCGAGGAGGCCGGAGAGGCGATGATGGCGCGTCAATTGCTCGCCGGAGCTTGCTGTGGCCGGCGGCAAATCCTTGAAGCTGGCAACGTCTTCGGTGTAGCTCGAGCTCGGGCGAAATCTCAGATCGACGAAGTCGACCACGGGGCGTCGTGTAGACACGGCTTCGGCGCTCCAGGGGCACGGTGGCCACGCGAACGAAGAACGGTGGCGAGGACAGGCGCTCGGGAACTCGGGATCTCGCCGGAGAGTGAGAGGGAGGAAACAACGGAGGGGGGGAAAGGTTGCGGGGGTTCTAGGGCGTACTCGTGGCGCGCCTAGAGGCCAGGGGAGGGTCCAGGGGGGACGTGGCCCTCGCCGGCGTCGGCATGCTCGCCACCGAGCAGCTTGTCGACGCGGCGGGGAAGACGACAAGGCCAGGTGGGCCTGGGCCGTGGGGGGGGTTAGTTGGGCCCGAGGCCTGTAGGGGTGGGCTAGCTTTTGTTTTTCTTTTTCTCTGTATTTTTGTTTCTGTTTTTCTTTTCTGTTGTTTGTTTTGCCCCAAATAAAAATAGCAGAGCATTTTTTTAAATCATGAAAACTTTTATGTGGGCTTATAACATATATAGCTAGCCACTCATAAGTTTTGGTGATTTTTGAAAATCAAATAATTTGAATTTAAATTCAAATTGGAGTTTAATTTAATTTCCAAGCAACTTTTTGAATTATTGAAAAATCTATGAGCATGGGTTTAATCCCAAATCACTTTTAAAATGATCACACTCATTTTTAGGATTTTTCAATACATTCAAAAGAATTTTGGAAAAAGATTTATTTCTAGCCTTTTTATTTATTTCATTTAGGGCTTTTCTTTTCCCCAATTTGAATTTCCTTTTGAATTTTTGACATGATGCAAAGCACAAACAAACCCTAGCACTTACCCTAGTTGGGGTTCTGACAACTCGCCCCCACTCAAAAGAATCTCGTCCCGAGATTCAGAAGTCGTCGGGAGGAAGGTGGGGTACTCGGCACGGAGGCGGTCTTCTCTTTCCCATGTTGCTTCTTTCTCGGAGTGATGTGACCATTGCACTTTGAGGAACTTGATCTTCTGACGACGAGTGACACGCTCTGCTGAATCAAGAATACGAACAGGGTACTCTCGATAAGAAAGGTCATCTTGGAGATCAAGTGTTTCATGGTCGACTTCGCGGATGGGGTCCTTGAAGCAACGCCTGAGTTGTGACACATGGAATACATCATGTACTCGGGAAAGGTGCGGAGGTAGTTCAAGTTGGTAGGCAACTTCTCCACGTTTAGCGAGAATGCGGAAAGGTCCGATGTAACGTGGGGCCAACTTTCCTTTGATACCGAATCGTTGGGTTCCCTTCAGAGGAGTAACCCGGAGGCAAGCCTTCTCATTCAGATTGTAGCTCTCTTGCCTATGATGGCGATCATAGTAGCTTTTCTGACGAGACTGTGCGGCTTTCAAACGATCACGAACAATGCGAACTTGCTCTTCTGCTTCCTTGATCATATCTGGTCCAAAGAGTTGTCTTTCACCGGTTTCTGACCAGTTAAGGGGTGTTCGACATCGTCGTCCGTATAGGAGTTCAAAAGGAGCCATGTTCAAACTAGATTGATAGCTATTGTTATAAGAAAATTCGGCGAAGGGAAGAGATTTCTCCCAATTCTTTCCGAAAGAGATAACACAAGCTCTGAGCATGTCTTCCAAGATTTGATTAACCCTTTCGACTTGACCACTAGACTGAGGATGAAAAGCTGTACTAAAGGAGAGATGAGTTCCCATAGCATTCTGAAAGCTTCCCCAGAATCTAGAGGTGAAAAGGCTACCACGATCAGAATTGATTACCAAAGGAACACCGTGAAGAGACACAATTCTAGAGATGTACAAATCCGCTAACTGGCTAGCAGTTATAGACTCGCGAACTGGAAGGAAGTGAGCAACTTTGGAAAGCCTATCTATCACAACGAAGATGGCATCATTTCCTTTCTGGGTTTTTGGAAAGCCGGTGATGAAGTCCATACCGACTTTGTCCATTTTCCACTCTGGAATAGGCAAAGGTTGAAGTGTACCAGCAGGTCTTTGGTGTTCTGCCTTAATGCAACGACAAACATCACATTCAGCAACAAATCGAGCAATGTCTCTCTTCATCCGGGTGCACCAAAATCTCTGGCGTAGATCTCGGTACATTTTTGTGCTACTGGGATGAATGGAGAGGGGTGTATCATGGGCTTCTTTGAGGATGAGTTGCCTTAGATCCCTATTCTTAGGTACTACCAAACGATTTTCAAAGAATACCATTCCTTTACTATCTGTGGAGAAACATTTAGCAACTCCGCTAGCAATGTTCTCCTTGATCCGGCGAACACTTCGTGCATGCCTTTGGGCAACTATGATCTGATCCTCAAGGGTTGGTTTCGCCACCAAGTTGAAAAGAGATCCATGAGGAACAATCTCGAGATTAGCTTTCGAAATTCCTCATGAAGAAGTGGTTGATACTGCTGTAACATAAGGTTGTTACAGTACGACTTATGACTTAGTGCATCAGCCATGACATTGGCCTTGCCTGGGGTGTAAGAAATTCCTAAGTCATAATATTTTATCAACTCTATCCAGCGTCTTTTCCTGAGATTAAGATCTGGCTGGGTGAAAATATATTTGAGGCTTTGGTGGTCGGAATAGATCTCACAACGATTACCAAGGAGGTAATGTCGCCAAGTCTTCAGGGCATGAACTACGGCAGCGAGTTCAAGATCATGGGTAGGATAGTTCTCTTCACATGGCCGCAACTGGCGTGAAGCATAAGCTACCACATGTCTATCTTGCATAAGTATGCATCCTAACCCTTGCCGTAAAGCATCACAATAGATCTCGAAATCCCTTTTGGTGTCTGGAGGTGCAAGTACGGGTGCAGAAGTCAATCTTCATTTTAGCTCTTGAAAGCTTTCCTCGCACTTGGGGGTCCATTGGAATTTCTTATCTTTCTTGAGGAGTTCAGTAAGAGGCTTTGCAACTTTAGAAAAGTTCTTGACGAAGCGACGGCAATAGCTTGCTAAGCCAAGAAAACTTCTAACTTGCTTAACCGATTCAGGTGGAGTCTAGTCAAGGGCGGCCTGAACTCTCTCAGGATTGACTGCAACACCTTTCGCAGAAATCACGTGGCCTAAGTAGGTCACTTCTGGTAGCCAAAATTCACACTTGGAGAATTTAGCATACAGGCGATGCTCTCTAAGTTTCATCAATACCAACCTAAGGTGTTCTGCGTGCTCTTCTTCGGTCTTCGAGTAGATGAGAATGTCATCAAGATAAACCACAACAAATTTATCTAGGTACTCCATGAAGATCGAATTCATTAAGCGCGAGAATGTGGCAGGGGAATTGGTTAAACAAAAGGACATGACGGTATACTCGTAAAGACCATAACGAGTAGTGAAAGTCGTTTTGGGAATGTCCTCATTTCGGATTTTGATTTGATGATAGCCTAATCTCAAATCCATCTTGGAGAAGACAGAGGATCCAGCAAGTTGATCATAAAGATCATTGATCCTGGGCAGTGGGTACTTGTTCTTTATCGTCTCTAGATTTAGCGGGCGATAGTCTGCGCACATCCTTTCTGTTCCATCTTTCTTCGTTACGAACAGAACGGGGAAACCCCATGGCGATGAGCTAGGGCGGATGAAGCCTTTTGCCAACGAAGCATCAAGTTGGGTTTTTAGCTCAGCTAACTCATGTGGGGCCATTCTATATGGGCGTCTCGAGATTGGGGTTGTGCCTGGTATAAGATCCACTATGAATTCTACGCATCTGTCGGGTGGCATTCCCAGCAGCTCTTCAGGAAAGACATCCGGGAAGTCACGAACCACCGGAACATCTTCAAGGTCTGGAAGGGGAAGCACATTCAAAGTATGCATCTGGATTCTAGAGCTGGGTGATGTGTAGTCAATGGTCTGGCCTGAAGGATGGGTGAGTTTGACTGATTTGGCTTTACAATCAAGGAAAGCATTCTGCCTTGATAACCAATCCATTCCTAGGATGACATCAATGTCCGAAGATTTGAGGGCTATAAGATAAGCAAGGAATACTAAACCCTCAATTGCAATTTGATTGCCATGGATTACTCTATTAGTTTGCCACTTTGAACCAGGAGTTTGAATGATCATTGGAGAAAACATTTCTTCAAAGGGGAACTCATGACGAAGTGCATAACTCTCCGACATGAATGAATGAGAAGCTCCTGGATCGAAAAGAACGGAGGCGGGGACATGATTGACTGGGAGTGTACCAAGAATGACGTCAGAAGCATCCGTGGTTTCCTCAACTGAGATTTGGTTCACACAACCACGACTTGTGACTGAAAGCTTTGCTGGGATGGTCTTGGTGGTGGATTTCTTTGGAGGCTTGGGTCGAGAATGACGTTGTACCATCAAAACCTGAGGGCATTGACGATAGTAATGGCCTGGAAGACCACACTTAAAGCATACCCTGTCTGAATTGCTGGGATTGGAATTGCTTGGTTGCACACCATCATTCTGGGGTGGAATAATGTGTTGGGGTGGATGGCATATATTGGATGGTGGCCTCTGAAGAAAGTTTTGAGGTATGGCTCTGGTTGGAATCCAAATTCGGCGTTTCTGAGGGGCTGAACTGGAAGAAGAAGCAAGCTCAAGAGCATGCTTGCGAGACTCTTCGAACACTTCATTGCCATGCTCAGCTCTGAAGGATCTGTTGACTAAATCCTCAAAGGTGCCAATTCGATGAGGTTGAGATCATGACGAAGGATGGGGCTAAGTCCCTTACGGAACCTTGCCTGTTTTCTGGCATCGGTGGTGACCTCATCTTGGGCATACCGGGCAAGACGGTTGAACTCTCTCACATACTCACAAATGGACATCTCTCTAGGGCGGGCTCGATCATACAACAAACTGTGCACGTGACTGAGTCACGAGCAATCGCATCGCGATGCCCCAAGCTGCGCACATCTAAGGGCCACTTGGTGTATAAAAGACCGCCAGCCAGATCACAACCAAGGTCTCGAAAACCCATACTAAGACATGCATGTTATAAACATACACGCAGCACACATGCCTAGTATGAACAGCAGGTATCATCACATAACTCTACGAAGTACTCTTTATTGATATACATATAGAGCATACAAAGATCACATGTCTGTGATCACATTACATCATACAACGGAAGCAAATTAGGTCTGAGTACAGACAAGTTTAACAAATGGCTTAGAGAAGCCTTGTACAACAAACATGGCCTTCCACGAGGGACCAGACTGCCGTCTGGGATTATACTAACTTAGTCAACGTCGAGCTTCAGGTCGGTGACTCCATCGGGTCCGGTTTCTTATCTAAAACATAGAATAAGCAAACGTGAGTACAAAGTCGTACTCAGCAAGACTTACATCAGATCTATACTAGTCATGCTCAAGTATCAAGGTAAAGGAAGGTGGGGTTTCATCATGCAGAAGTGCCAGCTTTGACTTGGCTAATCCTGAACTACGAATACCAGACTTGAGGTAAGAAGCGTACACGAGTCCACTACATCTCCAACCAATTACACCACTATGGTTACTTCCTCGACTACCCCACGAGGAGAACACCATAGCACTCACGCTTATCTTGCGAGTTTTATAAGTATCCATTCAAGTTATCTAATAATCAGGTACAGGTTCCAAGTAGTCCTTAACCGCGGACGCGGCTATTCGAATAGTTTTGTAAACCTTGCAAGGGTGTAAACTACACACACATGACCATCGGTTACCGCCTTTTGCTCGCCACCGTTCAAGAGGTGACAGCGAGGATGTTCACCACGACACTTCGCTCACAACCGGTCTATTCCAGGAGTCGACTATCTGAGTTGCTACCGCTCGAGAGTCCGGCCGGATCAACGAAACGGACTCAGACAATGTAGGTGACCGAGACGCCACCTTTAGCAGATGGTTTTCCTGCCTCACAGGTGCACTCACATATCTAGGATGATGCAACCATTCCTTCATTCTTTTTCTATGCAGATGTCAAATGGAAAGCCCGAACTAATGTGACTCCTGGACGTCGACACGGATCAAGGTACTAGGCCGAGAGGGGTCAGTGAGCCCAATGTGTGGTTGTACTCTTTGTCTTGGATTACCATACAAGAACTCGGTGCTTAAGGCGGTGTTCAACGAGACAACCCACTGTGTACTCCTACACAGCCTCTCATCGTTCACCTTGTATTAGGGTGGATTCACCGACACAGTTTCACTTTCATCAACACCATGTTCACCAACATCCCGACTCACATCAAAAGCAACCTCATGTAACACTAAGCATGCAATAAGCTATAACAGTTGCAGGGGCTTCATGATATCAATCAACTCCTATGTCAGCTAGGATTGTGGTTTGCTTACTACTGTGACAAGATGATAGGTCATGCATCGGATATGGGTTCAACTATGCGGTAGAATCGATACAAAGTGATCTCCTAAACATGCATAAGCGAGACTGAGAGGGAATTGGGATTTTATAGACATGATCAATGGGGTTTGCTTGCCTTGCTGACGAGGTTCGATATCGGGGTCTTCAACGAAGGGGGTGGCCTCCGGTTCCGGTTGCACGTCTATCGAGCAAACAATCAAACAAGGTATAAATTTATTTGCAATGCTCAAACACATGATCAATATTGAAATGGTGATGTTCTTGGTCACAATGTGGGTACAATTCCATTTAAAAGAAGTCAAATGCAAAGTCATTTGCAAATGTGCTTCAAATTTGAATTTGAAATAAAGCCATATGGATGTTTTGCACTGTTCACCCATTTTAAAATGGTCAAACATGAAAATAGAGCCCATATTCATAATCCTTGGATTTTTCTGATAAATTTTTCATATATTATATGTTTAATTTGGAGTTAAAATGAAGTTTGGCTATGATTTATTGAAGTTTGGCTAATTTTCTGGATTTTCTGTAATTATTAAAAACATTTCTGAATTCTGGAAAGTCTTTATTGCATCAGCATGATGCAATGCTGACATCAGGGGGGTCTGACTGGTGGGGGGCCCATGTCAGTCTCACAGGGGGTTAACCCCTGTTTAATTAACCCTGGTTAATTAGAGGGGGGTCCTGGCCCACCTGTCATAGGCCGTTTAGGAGTTAAGAGGTGATTAAGGGGGGGCTAATGGCGTCGTCGCCGGACGGCACTGTTGCCGGCCGGAGTTTCGCCGGAGTGGGGTTTTAGGGCATGGGGGGTTAGCTGGGGGCACTGGGAGGAAGCACTCGACGCCGCGCGTCTTCTGCGACTACTGGGGGTTCACGGGGGGGCTCGAGGCCACGGCAGCGACGAGACCCGCGGCGGCCGGAGCATACTCCTCGGCGAACTGGCGGTTGGGACAACAAGGGGGAGCACGGGAGGGCGCAGAAGAACAGGGAGCTCACCCAGAGTGTGCTGAACCCGTCGAGGAGGCCGGAGAGGCGATGATGGCGCGTCAATTGCTCGTCGGAGCTTTCTGTGGCCGGCGGCAAATCCTTGAAGCTGGCAACGTCTTCGGTCCAGCCAGAGCTCGGGCGAAGCCTCAGATCGACGAAGTCGACCACGGGGCGTCGTGTAGACACGGCTTCGGCGCTCCAGGGGCACGGTGTCCACGCGAACGAAGAATGATGGCGAGGACAGGCGCTCGGGAACTTGGGATCTCGCCGGAGAGAGAGAGGGAGGAAACAACGGAGGGGGGAAAAGGTTGCGGGGGTTCTGGGGCGTACTCGTGGCGCGCCTAGAGGCCAGGGGAGGGTCCAGGGGGGACGTGGCCCTCGCCGGCGTCGGCATGCTCGCCACCGAGCAGCTTGTCGACGCGGCGGGGAAGACGACAAGGCCAGGTGGGCCTGGGCCATGGGGGGGTTAGTTGGGCCCGAGGCCTGTAGGGGTGGGCTAGCTTTTGTTTTTCTTTTTCTCTGTATTTTTGTTTCTGTTTTTCTTTTCTGTTGTTTGTTTCGCCCCAAATAAAAATAGCAGAGCATTTTTAAAAATCATGAAAACTTTTATGTGGGCTTATAACATATATAGCTAGCCACTCATAAGTTTTGGTGATTTTTGAAAATCAAATAATTTGAATTTAAATTCAAGTTGGAGTTTAATTTAATTTCCAAGCCACTTTTTGAATTATTGAAAAATCTATGAGCATGGGTTTAATCCCAAATCACTTTTAAAATGATCACACTCATTTTTAGAATTTTTCAATACATTCAAAAGAATTTTGGAAAAAGATTTATTTCTGGCCTTTTTATTTATTTCATTTAGGGCTTTTCTTTTCCCCAATTTGAATTTCCTTTTGAATTTTTGACATGATGCAAAGCACAAACAAACCCTAGCACTTACCCTAGTTGGGGTTCTGAGACTCCATAGCCGCCGAATTGGAGCCCACATCGTCGCCGGAGCAGGAGGAGATCGTCGCCAATTGCGCCGCCGTCCAACCACCTAAGCACACGCCGCCACCGCAGTTGAACTCCTGGTGAGCAGGCGGTTCAAGCCCCTCTTTTTCCGTCCCCTATTGTTGCCTCTGTGACGATCTGCCATGGGATCCGTAGCTCAGCTCCGCCGTGGTGCTCGTCGGAGAGCACCCGTGAAGCAATCAAGCTAGGGGCCATGTCCTTCACCTTCGCCGTGCTCCATTGCGTCGATCTAGCCTTCCCCCGCTTCAAGTGGAGCCCTGCATCAAGTTTTGCCTCGCGGTCGTGCCTCTGTCGCCGCCAAACTCGTCGCCGGCGAGCGTACAGAGCACCCCAGCACCCCCAGCTTGCTCCAATCGAAGTGCGGCGAGGAGGGCTTCAACCTGGTGGAAGCAGCGCTCGATTTGGACCACGGGATCGCCGTCCCCGCGGACGCCGCCGTCTCGGGAGGTCGCCGGAGACACGCCGGTGATGAGGTCCACGTGGTAGGGGATTAGCCCTAATCCCCCCCTGTGAGACTTACAGGTGGGGCCCCCAGGCCCTTAAACCCCTGGTTAAGTTTAAAACAAATTAAACTTGTTTAAATAACCACAAAGAGAATGACATGTGGGCCCGAGGTCCTGACTAATTTCTGGATTAGTTCAAATTTAATTAAAACGTTTTAATTAACAGAACATGGAATGACATGTGGGTCCCTTCTGTCAGTGACCCCCTGACGTCAGCATGACCTCATGCTGATGCAGTAAATGCTTTTCTATTTAAATCAATTCCAGAAAATCCAGAAAATGAATTAAACTTTGGAAATTCATAACTAATTCATTTTAACTCCAAATTAAACATATAATATATGTAAAATTATCAGAAAAATGCAAGGATTCTGAATATGCACTTTGTTTTCATGTTTGACCATTTTAAAATGGGGGAACAGAAGCAAACATGCATATGGAATTCATTTAAATTCAAATTGGAGTTTGAATTTGCAATTCATTTGCAATACACTCCTTTTAAATGGAATTCCCTCACACATCATAAGCATATACATCAAGTTTCAACCTTCAACCATGTGCTTGTGCATTGTATTTACTTTGCTTCCTTGTTTGTTGTTTGTCGAGTAGAAGTGGAACCGGAACAGGAGGCTGCCCCCTTCGTTGAAGACCCTGAACCTGAACCTCGTCAGCAAGGCAAGCAAACCCCCATTGATCATGTCGATAAAATCCCACTTCCCTCTCAGTCTCTCTTATGCATTGTTTAGGATGATTACCATGCTACGTTTCTACCGCATAGATGAACCCATTCCTTTGCATGACCTATCATTTGTCACAGTAGTAAGCAAACCACAATCCTAGAAAATGTAGGAGTTGATTGATATCATGTGGCCCCTGCAATTGTTACTTCTTATTGCATTCTTAGAGTGATACAATGTTGATATTGTTATGTGAGTCGGGATGGTAGCAATCATGTTGATGATGGCGGAAATGTGTTGGTGAATCTACCCTAATACAAGGTGAACGATGAGAGGCTATGTAGGAGTACATAGTGGGTTGTCTCGTTGAACACTGCCCTAAGTCCGAGTTCTTGTGTGGTGATCCAAGATGAAGAGTACAACCACACATTGGGCTCACTGACCCCTCTCAGCCTACTAACTCATCCCTTTCGATGTCCAGATGTCGTAGTAGTTCGGAGTTCTGGTAGGTTTGTGGCCTGGCTGCTAAGTGAGAGAACGGCTCAACCGAGACCGGCTTATGCACCACACACACATCATCTGGGTCCACTTCGGTAAACCGGCCGGGTTCACGATAGTGGTAGCCAACCCAGGTAGGCGGCTTTCTTGGACTAGATCGGCTATGAGGTAACAGTTGTGGTGAGCATCCTCGCCGACACCCCTTGAATGATGTCGAGGCAAAAGGCGGTAACTGATGATCATGTGTGTGTAGCGGTACACCCCTGCAGGGTTAACAAAACTATTCGAATAGCCGCGTCCGCGGTAAGGGACTGCTTGGAAAGCTTAGCTTGATTATTAGACAACTTGAACTGGATACTTATAAAACTTGCCAAGATAAGCGTGAGTGCTATGGCGTGCTTTCTCTTGGGGAAGTCGAGGAAGGCACCATAGTGGTGTAATTGGTTGGAGACATGTAGTGGACTCGTGTACGCTTCTTACCTCAAGTCTGGTACTCGTAGTTCAGGACTAGCCAAGTCAAAGCTGGCACTTCTGCTTATGAACCCCACCTCCCCTTTACCTTGATACATGTGCATGAGTAGTATATCTCCTACGTAAGTCTTGCTGAGTACGACTTTGTACTCAAGTTTGCCTATTCTATGTTTTAGATGAACCCACTGCCCCGAAGGTGGATTCTTCCTCGAGCTCGACGACTGAAGACCAAGCTACTGTAGTCCCAGTCAGTAGACTGGTTCCCTCGTGGAGGGCTTGTGTTTAAATAAGACTTCTTAAGCCATTTGTTAAACTTGTCTGTACCCAGACACAATTTTCTTCCACGTGCTTGTTGTACTGTTGGATCACGGTCTCGTGATCTCTGTGTGCACTCTGTGAGAGTTATCAATAAAATGTATACTTTGTAGAGAATTGCAATGATACCTGTTGTTCATACAAGGCATGTGTGTTGCGTGTATGTTTATAACATGCATGTCTATGTATGGGTTTTCGAGACCTTAGTTGTGATCTGGCTGGCGGTCCTTTATACACCAAGTGTCCCTTGGATGTGCGCAGCTTGGGGCATCGCGATGCGATTGTTCGAGACTCTTACTCGTGCACACTTTGATGTATGATCGAGCCCGCCCTAGACCCCGACTAAGTGAAAGGGCTGGAGTAAGTATATGTAAGGGTTATAATACAATCGATAATATGGTTGAGGCGACTTGTCTATGAGTATGGGAGTTCACCACCCATATCATTTAGACTTGTGTGCGGACGATGAGGACCCATCTTAGTTGATCATCCGGCCTGGATGGGATGCCCCTCACGTTCGATGCTTTCCGAGAACGTTCTGTGCTTGGCCTTGTCTGCTTAGACAAGTGGGTACGGTTCTCGGCTCTCCATATGATTGTGTTGTAGCGAGTCTTGCATACGCTAACCCCGGGTCCCAACAGACTTGGTATCAGAGCAGGACTGACTGTAGGATTATTAGCCTTGGCCAAAGTCGAGTCTAGGTTGCTATAGTTATATACTTACTCTGGGTATATAGGGGAACAACGTAAGGCTTCTTTTCTCCTTACCCTCATCGTTCTGAGTTCTGAGTCACCCTCATCTTGTTCTACAGGAAGATAGGACTAGGCTCATCTAGATCTTACTAGAACATCTCGTTGTTTGCTTCCTTGTAGCCATAGGAAAGTTGTGTTCAGTCTTCTAGAGTTGTGGTACTCCTGAATTCTTACATCTTATTATGTAAGTGTTGTTTCTACATTGCAAGAAAAGACATTTCTTACAATTACAGTCGTTATGTTGTCCGAGTCATTCCAAGTTTCGTCATAATCTGATGCATTTGCAAATCCTTTCCGCCATTTCGGTTGTTTTCCTAGAAGAATTCTTAGGTGGCATGCCCGACAGTTCTCTAGAGTTTGTTGTAGGTTTTATTCTAGAAACCTATAGTGATTCATTTGCAGCTCTTCCTCCCACTTTAGATGTCTTCTAGCAAGAAGAACCACACTAACCATCGTGTTGGGGTACTTTGCTACTCTGACATACCTGTTGTAGCCCCTAGTAAACATTGGTCATCCTCAGGAAAACCATCCATTAACCCAAATCCTTAAACCTAGTCACCCGACAGATGTGTAGAGTTCATAGTGGATCTTATGCCAGGAACCGCACCAATTTCCAGACGCCCATACAAAATTGCCCCAAGTGAGTTAGCTGAGCTTAAAATCCAACTTGAAGCTTTGTTGGCAAAAGGCTTCATCCGCCCTAGCTCATCGCCATGGGGTTGCCCTGTTCTGTTCGTAACGAAGAAAGATGGAACAGAAAGGATATGCGTAGACTATCGCCCGCTAAATCTAGCGACGATTAAGAACAAGTACCCACTGCCCAGGATCAATGATCTTTATGATCAACTTGCTGGATCCTCTGTCTTCTCCAAGATGGATTTGAGATTAGGTTATCATCAAATCAAAATCCGAAACAAGGACATTCCAAAAACGGCTTTCACTACTCGTTATGGTCTTTACGACTACACCGTCATGTCCTTCGGTTTAACCAATGCCCCCGCCACTTTCTCGCGCATGATGAATTCGATCTTCATGGAGTACTTAGATAAATTTGTTGTAGTTTATCTTGATGACATTCTCATCTACTCGAAGAACGAAGAAGAACATGCCGAACATCTCAGGCTGGTATTGATGAAACTTAGAGAGCATCGCCTGTATGCTAAATTCTCCAAGTGTGAATTTTGGCTACCAGAAGTGACCTACTTAGGCCACGTGATTTCTGCAAAAGGCATTGCTGTGAATCCCGAGAGAGTTCAGGCCGTCCTTGACTGGACTCCACCTGAATCGGTTAAGCAAGTTAGGAGTTTTCTTGGCCTAGCCAGCTATTGTCGCCGCTTCGTAGAGAACTTTTCTAAAGTTGCAAAGCCTCTAACGGAACTCCTCAAGAAAGATAAGAGATTCCTATGGACTCCCAAGTGCGAGGAAATCTTTCAAGAGCTAAAAAGAAGATTGACTTCTGCACCCGTACTTGCGCCTCCAGACACCAAAAAGGATTTTGAGATCTTTTGTGACGCCTCACTGCAAGGGTTAGGATGCATACTTATGCAAGATAGACATGTGGTATCTTATGCTTCACGCCAGTTGCGTCCACATGAAGAGAACTATCCTACCCATGATCTGGAACTCACTGTCGTAGTTCATGCCCTGACAACTTGGCGACATTACCTCGTTGGTAATCGTTGTGAGATATTTTCCGACCACCAAAGCCTCAAATACATTTTCACTCAGCCAGATCTTAATCTCAGGCAAAGACGCTGGATTGAGTTGATAAAATATTACGACGTAGTAATTTCTTACACCCCAGGCAAAGCCAATGTCATGGCTGATGCACTAAGTCGTAAGTCGTATTGTAACCACCTCATGTTACAACAGTGTCAACCACTTCTTCATGAGGAATTTCGCAAGCTCAATCTTGAGATTGTTCCTCATGGCTATCTTTCTACCTTGGTGGCGAAACCAACTCTTGAGGATCAAATCATAGTTGACAAAAGGCGTGCACGAGGTGTTCGCCGGATCAAGGAGAACATTGCTAGCGGAGTTGCTAAATGTTTCTCCATAGATAGTAAAGGAACGGTATTCTTTGGAAATCGTTTGGTAGTACCTAAGAATAGGGAACTAAGGCAACTCATCCTCAAAGAAGCCCATGATACACCCCTCTCGATTCATCCTGGTGGCACAAAAATGTACCGAGATCTACGCCAGATATTTTGGTGGACTAGGATGAAGAGAGACATTGCTCGATTTGTTGCCGAATGTGATGTTTGTCGTCGCATTAAGGTAGAACATCAAAGACCTACTAGTACACTTCAACCTTTGCCTATTCCAGAGTGGAAATGGGACAAAGTCAGTATGGATTTCATCACTGGCTTTCCAAAAACCCAGAAAGAAAATGATGCCATCTTCGTTGTTGTGGATAGACTGTCCAAAGTTGCACACTTCCTTCCAGTTCGCGAGTCTATAACTGCTAGCCAGTTAGTGGACTTGTATGTCTTGTGTCTCTTCATGGTGTTCCTTTGGAAATCAATTCTGATCGTGGTAGCCTTTTCACCTCTAGATTTTGGGGAAGCTTTCAGAATGCTATGGGAACTCATCTCTCCTTTAGTACAGCTTTCCATCCTCAGTCTAGCGGTCAAGTCGAAAGGGTTAACCAAATTCTTGAAGATATGCTCAGAGCTTGTGTTATCTCATTCGGAAAGAATTGGGAGAAGTCTCTTCCATTCGCCGAATTTTCTTATAACAATAGTTTCCAATTTAGTCTAAACATGGCTCCTTTTGAACTCCTATATGGACAACGATGTCGAACACCCCTAAACTGGTCAGAAACCGGTGAAAGACAATTCTTTGGACCGGACATGATCATGGAAGCAGAAGAGCAAGTTCGCATTGTTCATGATCAATTGAAAGCAACCCAGTCTCGTCAGAAAAGCTACTATGATCGTCATCATAGGCAAGAGAGCTACGTGTCATAACTCAGGCGTTGCTTCAAGGACCCCATCCGCGAAGTCGACCATGAAACGCTTGATCTCCAAGATGACCTTTCTTATCGAGAATACCCCGTTCGTATTCTTGATTCAGCAGAGCGTGTCACTCGTCGTCAGAAGATTAAGTTTCTGAAAGTGCAATGGTCACACCACTCTGAGAGAGAAGCCACGTGGGAAAGAGAAGACCGTCTCCGTGTCGAGTACCCCTCCTTCCTCCCGCAGACTTCTGAATCTCGGGACGAGATTCTGTTGAGTGGGGGCGAGTTGTCAGAACCCTCTGTTAGGTAATGTGCTATGGTATTGATATTGTTAGGTAATCCATGCTTCTTTTGTGTGATATTGCTATGGTATTGATACACTTTCATACACTTTTGATCATATTTGGACTAATTAACTCAGTGCACCCCAGTGCCAGTTCCTGTTTTCTGTTGTTTTTCTTATTTCAGGTTTCCCTCATATTAAAAGTGCTACAAAAATTCGGGAAAATCCAATAAAAAATCAGTGCTTCGGAAGCTTCGGGAATCACCAAGGAGGGGCCAGAGGGGACCCACCAGGGCCCCAGGCGCCATCCCGGCGCGCCCTAGGGTGAGGCCGCGCCAGGGGGCCTGGTGGCCCCCTGGCTTCCCCCCTTCGCCCATATATTCTCCGTGACGCGAAACCCCCGAAGACAGAACCCTTTTTCGGGATCTCTCCTCTGTTCCGCCGCCGCCGCGCTTCCAAGATCGGGAGCACCAGGAGACCTCTTCCCGACACCCTGCTGGAGGGAGGAACCACCTCCGGGAGCTTCTCCACCACCATGGATGCTTCCCGGATGAACCATGAGTAGTCCACCTAGGACCATGGGTATATGATCAGTAGCTATGTGATGTTCTCCTCCCCTCTTTGTTCTTCATGGTTTAGACCTCGTGAGCTGCCCTACATGATCGAGGCACATATGTAATATTTCTGTTGTTGCTATGCTGAGTTTGCAGGGATCTGATGGATTATGAGACTATGTTTAGATTGTGTTTGAGTAATATATTTGATTATCCTCTTTTATATTTATGTTCTTGAGTAATTCTTGCATGTTCTTCGTTGTTGTTTATTGCTTTGGCCAAGTAGTAGGTAGTGACTCCAAGAGGGAGCGTTATGCATGATTGTGGGTTCATGCCCCCTGATGACTAGCTTGAGTGACATAAACATGAGTCTAGGGGATGTGTTGTTGCCACAAGGGAGAAAACAACGGTGCTTGTACTTGCGGGTGCAAGGATTGTTTACTTTACGCAAAGTTCTTTAATGCAGTTGTCTGTTTCTTTGAGTTCACACTTTGGGTGGGATTCGCAACTTAATACCAGCGAGATGTTCTGGATAGATATCTCAAGGTGGATGATTAGTAGGTAGATGCAGATGGATTTCGGTCTACTTGTCTTGGCGTACCGCCCATGCTTTTGAGCCTCTTCCTTTCTCTATAGCATAGTTATCATTGGTTTGCGCACATAATAATGTCAATTGCCCAGCTGTAATTTCTTTACCAGCCGTTGTCACCTTCCTGTCGTTGCCGGAGTCCTACTGGAGACAAACCTTGGTATCTTCACCGAGGGAAATTTGTTGTTGTCTACATCTCAAACCTTCCACTTTGGGTAACCAACAAGGAGGGAGAAGCCATCATACCCCTCCTTATATAGGCCAAGGGGGGGTGCCATCCTCCTCCCCTCCCCCATGTGGGACTAACTTCCCAAGGGGGGGAGTGCGCCGGCCTAAGGGGGGATGGGTCCCACCCTTGGCGCCAAGCCCAAGGGGGGAAACACCCTCCTCCCCTAATGGGCCCCATAGGCCCATATAGCCTTTTTTCATATATATTTTAATTATTTTAATATGTTTAAATATTTAATTCAAATAATTAAATAATAAAACATTATTAAAACAAAATAAACTTTATCTTGAACCATTCAAAATGTCCGGAATAACTTTCGTCCTCCTCCGGAACTATTCCGGTGATTTCTCCTATTTCACCGATTGATCCCGAAACTGTCCTATGCATCGATTGCCCTTAAGTGTAACACCCTAACGGTCCGGGAAACAACAAACATGGTCGAGACTCTTCTCATTGACCAATGACTAGTCAGTTGGACCTGGTTACAATCCTTGACAGCCCCTGCGCTTCCATCGAATGAACTTCAATCGCTTTTGGAAACCGTTAACGATACGCCATAATCCCTTTGTGCTACGGTACTTTGTTCGTTCGAGGTTCGATCGTCGGTATCCCACATACCGTGTTCACATCTCTTTCACAACAAACAAGTTTACTCGTCCGTGCCTATTGCATCTCCCGTGACCTAGTCACCTGCTTGCAAGCTATTGATGCAATATCATCGAGTGGGCCCAGAGTACATGTCCTGTTACAACGACTGAAAAATCCCGCTCTGATCTATTAACGTACTCATCAACCATCTATTTCGGAATACCCAAAGTGCACCGTTATAGCCAGCATATTTCAGTCAGGCGGTGGGATACAAATCAAAGTCTCCTCATAGATGACAATTACGTATGATCATTACGGTCTAAGGACTAAGCCATACGTTACAAAGTCATCGCAACGCTGAACTATGTGACTCGATCACATTGCAATACTTTAGGTGGGTGTATGTCCATCACATCATTACCCTAATGACATGACCTCATTGTCAATGGACTTAAGTGTCGCCATGATCAGGAAAGCTTGATCAATCAATTGCCGAATGAGATAGTTTACCCGAGTTAAACTACAGACCTATGTTTTATACTACACCTGTATTAGTATTTCCAAGTAATACAGTTATAGCACAGTATAAAACGTATTATGAACAAAACGAATATGTGAAAAATATCTTTATTAATTTGTCTCTAGGGCACATATCCAACAAGACTATCCCCATCTCGCAAGTTTAACAGTCGTGAAAACGACCTCCAGCCAGCATCAAGAAAAATCAAGAAAGAGCCATCAACAGAAAGCTCAACCCAAGCAGGAGACCGAGTGCATCCTTGAAGCCGAAGCCACAAACCCCTCATATTAAGCTCAAAAATCATGGAGGAAAATGAGAATGGAAGAGGGGTCCGAGTAGCAGTGCGACTAAGAATGTGTAGAAGGAATTCATAGCGCCAGACACCCTCATCCACACAAGACGAAGAGGGCGTCACCACAGCTCCGCGGCGCCCACCAAGAGAAGAGCGAGGGGTACGGCCACTACGACCGCGCCAGTCACGACCTCGACTAGACGCACCATCACCACGCTTGGGAGCCATAGGAAGAAGAAGAGGATGGGGAGAAGAATGGATGACCAAAGCCCAAAGCAACAGATATTTATAGCGCAGCCAAGGGGCAAACCAGAAAAAAAACACAGAAGCCCAGGAGGCGTCATCATTAAATCAAAGACCAACCATACCAGGCGTTACGAATTCTAGGTCAAAAGATGCCTTCACACGGTCAGCAATATTCAAAGGACGCGTTAAATCTCGTCTGTTTCCCATAAACGCCTCGAAAATCTAACAGGCACCGGGCAGCACGGCGTCGAAGCCGTCATTATGACTGGCCAGAAGACGGGACGGATCAAAGACCAAGCATCATCATGTTAACACCTATCAACGCGACATCTCAAGAAGGGCGGTCAAGATAAAAACAATTGGAACAAACAAAAGACTGGCAAAGTTACCCATCTCTCGGTGCCAAAATATTCCGATTTCAAAATATTTTACTCCCATCGGGAATACCTTTATTCGAGTTTGGGTGCTCCCTCACCCAGAAGGCAGACACGTGCTCGAGTGATCACTCGCACTAGCAGAAATAAACGTACTTTCAGAGTTTGGGTGCTCCCTTACCCTGAATACGGTAACACATTCGAGTGACTACTCGCAAAGACTCCACAAAATATTCGACGCTATGATCTACTCGCGCATCCGACGACTTTCCGAGTGGGCGCTTTCTTATGAGCTCGCAAAGGTTTTGCGAGTGACCACTAATATCTCACTTGATTGTTTATTCCAAGTGGGTGCATCTCTTTTTAGGCTCCGCGCCTCTACAAAAAATGATGCCCGGGCTGCGACTTGCTGTACCAAGATCCCACGCAAGCTTAGCATGTAGGTAAGACCCCTCTGCACAGACGGTCGGGCCGAGACTTGCCACACCGCGACTTCATTCCCGATATTTTCGATGCGCTCGCATGATTGAGGGATGAGCCGATAACGGATGCGTTAAGGCTATTTACTGGGACCAGCGGCATTGATCCTATAAGACCAGCAAAGGCATGAACTTTGCTGGACATCGGTCGTTCCCAAGTTCGTGTCGAGGGACACGGGATTGATTGGGCTACTGAGGTATTTTCCACTAGCGCAATTCACCGAGGCTCGACCAGTCGACTACCTCGGGCCCTTTCAGCTTAGCATCCCTCGAATTAAAAATTTGTCATGGCTAAAGCTGCCAACGACTCGCAGCTGCGCTGCGCAAAGCGAACAAGGATGAATTCAAGTCCCTGCGCGACTCTTCGAGTCCCCCAGGCACTCGGGGGCTACTGAGGAGGGGGTGACCCCACGACTCCTGCGTGTGAGGATACCTGGTGCATACAAGGACAAGAGGCCCGCTGGAAGCTTCAACAGGCCCATGACTGGCCCGCTCCAAGCACCGACGTAGGAGTCCGTGATCAATATGGAAGCCACGACTTGGTGTTTAAGGCAAGGATAGAATTAGGTAAACACCTCTGTAAACCTGAGACGGACTCTCCGAGAACTAGCCTAGTATATAAAGGCTGGGAGGGGGGGACGTCTCAGGACATCCAATCCACAATCATCACCTCTAGTCTTGCGCGAACTCGACCAGAATCCCATTGTAATCGCCCCCTCGCATAATATTATCGAGCAGGAAGAGCTTCTCCTGTTAGCCGGCGAGTATCGCCAACCTGTTCTCTCCACGATATAACCCAGGGTCCCTGACCATGGGATTTGCCGAGGCCGATCCTCGTCACCGTGCGAAGCAAATCAGTTCCTCTACCAGATGCAACATTGTGCTCTCAATAAAAAAAACCACAACTTGTGGAAAATCTATGCCTTCCCATGAAGCAGTTGTGCCTCAACGAGAAACAAATATGTGCTACCAAAAAAGAAGGAAACATAGTTTATCAATAATTTTTGCCTCCCGGCGATGGGAATCAGTGCCTCTACGAGAAGAAAATATGTGCTTCCGAGTTTTTTTGTCTCCATTTTTCGTTTTCTTTTTCTCATTTTTTGGTTATTTTCTTTATAAAACAGTTCATCGAAACCTATTAACATAGTCGACACGATAATTTGAGCCATGAAACTTATTTTAAAAATCCGTGCTTACAGAAGAGAAGGAAAACACAATTATTAAAAATCCGTGCCTTCAGCCGAAGTAAATCAATGCCTCTACGAGAAGAAAATATGTGCTTCCAAGGTTTCACTTTTCTCTCCATTTTTTCCGTGTTTTTGGTTATTTTTATTGAAAAACAGTTCGTTGAAACCTATTAACATGATCGGCGCGAGAATTTAAGCCATGAATATAGTTAATAATTTGGAAGTGCGGTTCAAAAAATTAAATATTTGAATAAATAAATGTACGAAAAAATAAAAACTTTCAGATTACAATAAGTGGCACACAGACAATGCGTGACTTATCGCTATAAAAAGGAGAATGACCTCTACAAAGCCTACCCCTTAACTAGTGATCTTGAGATATAGAGTCGTGGTGCCCAATGAGCAGTGCTTTGTTGCGCTTCGTGGGTGTCAGAAGCAGCCCTTGCCCGACCCATCACAAATAAGCACTGACTTTTTCTCAATTTCTGCAAAAAATGTATCTAAATTTAAAAAGACGTTCATTGAGCGTTTAAGAAAATGTTCATGTCCTGAAAAAAATATTTACGTAGCTTTTAGAAAATTATGATTACATCAAAAAAATATTTTGTGACACTCAAAAATGTTCACGCATTTAAAAAACAAACAAACTTACAATTTTTTTATAAAATGTAGAAAATAGCGATTTTTTGTCAGAATTTTCTAAATTATTAGAAAACAATTAAACATATATTTAAAGAAAATTATAATTTATTCAATTTATTTCATTGAACATGTTTTCTAGAAAATTTAAATATGTATAAAAATATATTAAATGTATATAACCCATGTATGATATGTAGAAAGAAAATAGAAATCAAAAGTTATTTATAAAAAGTTAATTATGAATTTATCACATTAAACATGTATAATAAAATAATTATGATGTACACGAAAAATATAGACATGTGTTAGGAAAAAGAATAAAATAAATAAAAAAGGTTAAAATAAACAATGGAAACTAAAGAAAAAAAGAAAAGATATCCAACAATGAAAACCGATTAGAAATTACGTTAAGCCTTTTATCGTAAAAGAAATAGCTTTAGCGATGCCTGCGATCTATAGTTAGTTAAGGGGCATCTCAGGTTCCTGTCCTTTTGAAGAATTAGCCTGCAGCCCGACCCCTGTAACACCCTCAGTTCCTGTAACAGTAATCATCATCATTGTTGACCATCACTGTTTGTTAATCACTGTTATCCCCTGTCCTTAATCAAACTTTGCTTCTGCTCTTTTCAAACCATGCTGGTTGGTAATCAAAACCCTAATCCCAATGCATCTTCCTCATCAAGAAACTATACCCTAGTTGAAACTACTTTGAATGAAAATTAAAACAAATGGGTTCAAATAAAGTTGTTCCAAAAATCATGAAACTATTTTTTTAAATTGCCTAAAATCATTATTAACATGCTGGACCAACTTTGGTAATTTTTGAAGTTATAGAAAATTCCAAACAATTCAAACAGTAGGTTAAAAACCCTTACTTGGGGCATTTAATATTTAAAATAAATATCTAATGAATTTCTTTTGCTGCAAAAACTTTTGTGGCACCTCAGTAATATGTAACCCTAATTAACAGACCAATAACATTTTACAAAAATGCTAGGGTTAATAAATCAATTACAAAAAGAAATAGAACAAACAGAAAAAGAAAAAAAATGTGTAAAGCCTATCCAACGTCCCCGGGCGAGGCCTCCCACTGGGCCGAAGCCTACCCCTCTCTTCTCTCTCCCCCACCCTCAACCACCTCCACCTGCTCCCACACCCGTGGCAGCGTGGCCATGGCCGGGGAGGCCATGCCGAGCCGCCCCTCCTACCTGCTCCCTCCCCCCCTCACCTGCCTCCCCCACGCCCTCTGCTCGGATAAGAGCACCCCCCCTGGAAGCCCTAGATCGAGCACATGCTCGTTCCCCCCCTCACCTTCCTCTTCCTCGCCTCGGCCGAGTCCACCATGGCCGCCACCTCGTGAGTCCACGCAGCCACCATCCACCGCAGACCAAACCAGTGTGTCCGGCGTGACCATAGTCGTCTTCTTCCTCATCCAGCGCGCGGAATCGGCCCGAGGAGCTCCACGGCTCACGCATCGCCACCGGCCCCCTTCTGTGTCCGACGTCATCGGCGAGAAATTCCGGCCGCTATCAAACTCCGTCGCGCCCGCTGCCCTCCCCTACCGCCTCCTGGTGAGCTAGGCCACCGCCGCCAACTCCTCTCGGCCCTCCCCTCTCATCGTACTCGCCGTCGCCATTGGAGCCTTGCTCCGGTCGCCGCCATGGCCGTGGCCTCGCACACCCAGTGCCTCTCCGTACGAGTCGAGTACAACGTCGTGTTCCTGGTAGCCCGTGTGGTCGATTTGGCGCGCTAGTTCGAACGACTTCGTCGCGGTTTCAGATACGCCATTAGAGGCGAACGCTACCTCCGCCATTATTGAGATAGAGCTCACGCCGGTCGTCCTTGCCACCCGCCACCACCGCAGATCACCGCGCGGCCTCCCCCTCGTTCGATTGATCCCCCTCATGCCCCCTCCCGTCGCCTGTGCTGGCCGGCAGCCTCACCGCCGTGGCACGGCCGTCGCCGGCGTGCCCAGGCCGTGGCTTGTGCCACTGACTTCTGGGTCCCACCCGGGGGGATTAACTCCTAATCCCCTGTTAATGCTAAAATAGAGAATAACCCCCCCTCAGTGGCTGACAGGTGGGGTCCTAGCCCTTATTAAACCAAATAAAATGCTGTTAGGAATTGGCCCAATGACATGTGGGTCCAGCCACTAAATAACCCTTCAATTAGATTTAATCAGGAAATTAAGTCATTGTGTCACTTACTACTGGGTCCCACTAGATTATTAGATTAGTTAAATTGAATTATTAATAATCTGTGAATGACATGTGGGACCCCACTGTTAATTAGATTTAATTAAACTGTTTTATTAACATGTGAGGCTGACCAGTGGGCCCCCTTTGTCAGTTTATTATTTAAAAGATTTAATAAGAAATTCCAGTGGCTGACAGGTGGGTCCAGAGGCATTTTCTAATTTAATTAAATGTTTTATAAATAACAGAGGCTGACATGTGGGTCCCACATGTCAGTACTGTTCTGGATAATGTTGTGGATAATGTTTTGGATAATGTTTAGTAAACAATAAAAGAAATCCAGAAAATCATTTAAATTGATTTAAACTTTGATATTCAATAACTTTTAAACCGTAACTCGGATTAAAAAACTTTATACATGAAAATTGATCAGAAAAATATAATGAATACAACTACGCTATCCGTATGTCTACCACACCCCTCTAACACAACGAACATCGAGCATTCCCCCTCCGGACCGACTGTCCGATAAATTGTCCGGTACTGTTAGAGTGCCCGGATGAATTTATTCCGAACACGAATGTTTCTCGGAATAGATCAACTAGCACGGATACACCCCCCTTATGTTGTTCCGGTAACCACGACACCTCCGGCTTGATCCTTCCCCCTCCGAACACCCTGTCCGGTAATCACCCGGAGCCGGTAGTTCATCCTCAGATGAATTTCCGTTCCGAGCAATGTGCATTGCACTGCGTTAGAACACCGTTAACATTTCATCTATCATGTCGTGCATCTGTTGTATATGCTTGCTGTGTATTTACTGTTTCTTCCCCCCCCCCTTAATCCCCGGTAGACCCCGCTGCTGCCGTCGACTACACCGCTGCTGAGTACGACTACGTCGTCGACGCCCCTACTACTACCGTCGAGCTTGCAGGCAAGCAGAGCCATTCTCTTCCCCAGATATCGCCTATCTTTCCGTACATTTCTTGCACTAGGCATTGTTACTGATGCTGCTACGAGTACAATCCTATTCAATTGCATAGCCTGATTTTGTCGCCCCTTGATGTTCCTTCCTTTATCCTATGCTGCCTATTATTATTATTATGCATTATTCAGCAGTGAGCCCTGCGCATTGTTAGCTAGGATTAGATAGAGGGCCGTGATCACTCAGGGGAGTGAACGCGGATACAAATATTATAACTGCACAGGTACGGTACAAAGCAGACACCGTCAAAGGCCCCTATCTGGGTTATGCCTAGTCACCTCAAGTGTGAGCTATCAAGGAGTAATCCTTGTACTCCACTCGAGGCTGACTTTGTCTTACCGCCATAGGGTCCTGAACGATGATTGTCCTTCAGGTAAGAAGTCGGGCGACCCAACGGTGCCCGCGAGAGGTATTGCGACGGGACGGCAGGGAGGGTACGACCAGTGTACCGGTGTGCTTGGCCCCTGATCGTTGGCCACGAGAGTTACCAACCCACGAAAAGTCGAGCTCCTCCAGGAGCACACGCGAGACAAGGTAAGGAGACGGTTCACCTTGTTGGTAACCGCAGTGACTTGGTGGGACGACGGGGCAGGCACCGATGTACTGGTGGGCCTGGCTGCTGTCGTTCTCCGCGGGTCGGTTAAGTCGAGGCAACGATAACGGTTGTCACGCAGGTTAATTAAAATGCTAAATGGTTCAGTGAATGTCTTGAGTTGGCTATATGCCATGTACGCACTACCTACCCATGGGAACTACGAGTTATGGGCTCCTCCGCTTCTTAGTGTTATCCGAGGACTTTTCAGACGTCAGCAGTACCGCGGCCTGCGCCGGGAAGTGGTGTTGTCTTATTTGCCGCGGCAGTGTGGTTTGTATTTGCTTTGATTTAACTTCACCGGCCAGCCTCGCACCGTGCAGGAGTACGTCGGGGTTAGGGTCCAAAGCCCCGCGTACATAGGATATAGTCCGGCGGATGACCTCTCTGTTGAGTTTGAAAGATGGGCTATGAAGTGTCGGATAGCCTCGGTGGAGCGTTCCCTAACAAGGTTCCCGCCACCCTGGAGATCCGTGCGTGTAGCGTAACACAAGTGCACCCCTGCAGGGAAGATTAATCTATTCGAATAGCCGTGTCCACGGTAACAGGACGCTTTATGCTGAAGCTGGATCTTACTACTAGAAACTATTATTATTAAACTGTATGGTTCCGGGTTCTCTTCCTCATGGGGATGTCGAGGAGGTGAACTCGGAGGCATTTTTAATTATTACAACTTATTATTATACAATGCTGCAGCAACTTCTGCTGCATTGTTACTTTATGCTTTATATAAACTGTTGGCTGACTCTTACCTCATGCTGCAAGACATCGTCGGAAGATGCTAGTCTTCGTTAGGCCTAGCTTCTTACCCTCGCTCTGAATTTCTGTCTTTCAGTCCACTATATACAGCCTCTTCTTTCCGTTGATACAATGCATAATGCTTAGTAGCGGACGTAAGACTCGCGGGTATACTAGATACTCACCTGCTTTATTTGCTTTACTGTTTTGCCTGATCGACCGCTGCAGCTGACGTTGGAGCTCAGGAGAAGGAGTACCCCGGAGGCGCCTACTACGACGTCGAGTTCCCCGTTGACCAGGAGTAGTTCGGTGGATCCCAGGCAGGAGGCCTCGCCTTTTCGTTCTGTACCTCTGATGTGATTTGTGCTAGCCTTCTTAAGGCAAAACTTGACTAACTATGTCTGTACTCAGATATTATGGCTTGTATGACTTATGTATTCGGGTCCGCGTGACCCCCTCTATTGTAACATATTTGTTTATCCTTTTGTGTTTAGTGTTGTGCTGTGATATTATCACCGTGGCCCCCTAATCTCAGTCGTGTACCCTGTGTGTATGATTACTGTACACGGTCTTATTTTGGGGGCGTCACACCCTAACCCTAACCCGCTCCCGTGGGGCGCCGTTGCGCCGCACCGGGGCAGCCCCGCCTACTCCTTCCCTCCACCGTCGCCTTCCCTCTATCTCTCGCCACCGCCGGGCAAAGCTCGCGCGCCGTCGGAGGTGGAGGGCTTTTTCCTCCTGCTCTAGCCGATGCGAAGGTGTAGCAGCGCAGAAGCCGGCGCACATCGGTCTGTGGCGGCGTGCCGGCGTGGCTGCCGATATGCTGTGGGCCGTTGCGGCGTGACGGCGCGGCTGGCGGCGACCCACGATGGCGACCTGGCGACGACGCGCGCTGGCGTGCTGGTGGTGCGCGACGGCGTGGGTCTGGCGAACACGGAGATCGATGGAGAGTTCAACCATGGCGACTGCAAGCTCATGGGTTAGATCTGGGCCAGGCGGGCCTAGATCTGGATCCTACGGGATGCATGCATGGTTTGGGGAGCGGACGCGGCTCGTTGCGGTTTGGTGGTGGCCTGCTCGTCGGAGTGACGACAGGTCAAGTATGGCTGCCGAAAAGCAACACGCGAGGGGTTCGGGTCTTCATGCCCGGATCTGACGGTCGCGGCGGCAGTTGCCGATGTATGGGCGATGATAGTGGCTTGCGCGGCGGTGGACACTCTCTATAGCGCCCGGAATCGAGGCGACGGTCCCTCTTCTTCGACTGCGGCGGACTTCGGGGTCGTATGGGCAACTCGGAGTCCGGATCTCGGCATGGTGGTGGCGGTATGGGACGTCCCCTCCATCAACAGATCAGGTTCGATTCAACTCGGTAGGTGGTACATGCATATCCTTCGGAGCCTTCGAGTACGTGTTGTCGCCCGTAGGTGAAGCCATAGGTGGATACGCCGCCGATGGATGCTACGCACGACGTCTATTGCGGGGGCGTCAAGTCATGCCTGCTATTTACACGAGTTGCACGGGGCTTTGTCGGAGTTCTGATGTCTAGCCTGTTGCTGCTGGATTGACGGTGATGCGACAGTGGCGGAAGGCAGGCGGTATGGGACGTTTTTCATTTCGTATCTTCTCTAGAGGAATCCGGTTATCGACGCGTCGGTAGCCGGATAAGGGCTGGCGGTACACATGACTTCAACGACGACTTTATACACTCTGGTGGAAACACAAGATCTCTGATCAGGCTATGTCGACGCGCGTCTGCGTCGTTTCGTTGCTGAAGATGGTGGACTGAAGCTGGCTTGGGGGCTGAAATTCCGGAGTTCAAACTTGTGTTGAACTCGCCATCGGCGCACGTGCGGTGATTCCTTGTTGAAGGCGTAGTCAAGGAGTTGTGTAATTATGTTTTGATGTCGTCTTGTATCATAGGGTTAGTGGTAATCTGGTGAAGTCACTGTCGTGAGGCATGCAACCTTGGGTTTTATTTTATTTTCTTTATTTTAGATTCGATGTTGTTCGACTACTGGATTTTGCATGCTTAATAATACTCCCTCCATTCCTAATTATACTAGATACTCACCTGCTTTATTTCCTTTACTGTTTTGCCTGATCGGCCGCTGCAGCCGACGTTGGAGCTCAGGAGCAGGAGTACCCCGGAGGCGCCTACTACGACGTCGAGTTCCCCGTTGACCAGGAGTAGTTCGGTGGATCCCAGGCAGGATGCCTCGCCTTTTCGTTTTGTACCTCTGATGTGATTTGTGCTAGCCTTCTTAAGGCAAAACTTGACTAACTATGTCTGTACTCAGATATTATGGCTTGTATGACTTATGTATTCGGGTCCGCGTGACCCCCTCTATTGTAACATATTTGTTTATCCTTTTGTGTTTAGTGTTGTGCTGTGATATTATCACCGTGGCCCCCTAATCTCAGTCGTGTACCCTGTGTGTATGATTACTGTACACGGTCTGATTTTGGGGGCGTCACAAGTTGGTATCAGAGCCGACTGCCTGTAGGAAGCCACCCCACAACTACCTGGTCGAAGTTGAGTCTAGACTTTGAAAAACTATTTTGCTAACTTAATATTTGGCTTATGGGCCCACATCGATGTCACTACGTGTGATATCTATGGTATTAGGATCCTTTTCTCCTTACCTATGCTCTGGGAATCTGCTCTCTTATCCTTGCTGGTAAGTTTTACAAAAACTGACATTAGGATCACGTTCTCTTGATTCCACCCGGCGTTTTTGGTGCTTCCCCCCATTGATTGAGTCGTGTCGCAGGCGTCGTACGCCACATCCCAGACCGCGGATCCCATTCTCATTCTGGGCAGGCCGCGCGTTCTCTGGCATCAACTCCTGTGGCCAACAGTTTTCTTGCGGCGTGATTGACATAGTGGAATCTATGTCGCGTCGTGTAATCCTTACCGCGGTCTGCGCACCGCCTAGAGAGTCCTTTTTCCTTAATTTCTACGACGTTACGCTGCCCGATTTTCGATTGATTCTGTGTGCGAATGTGTATGTCTTATATGACTACTCCTTTATATATATCCGCGCCCCTTTTCGTTGTCATTTTTACTTCAGGCTTGATTCCGGTATCTCGTTAGATTTTCATCGCTGAAATACCCCTGTTAAATTCTAGCAGGATGGCTGGTCGTGGTGGTCGTGGTCGTGGTCGTGCTTCCAACGACCCACCTCCGCCGCCGGATTACATGGCCGCGATTATGCAGCAGTTCGAGATGAATCGTCAGTTCATGCAGAATATCATGGCTCAGTTCCCCCAGCCGAATCAGAATGGGCACCACCATCAGCATGCCACCGTGACTCTGCACGACTTCACCCGCCTCAACCCCACTATGTTCCGCAACACTGTTCAGCCGCTGGATGATGATGACTGGCTTCGCGACATCACTCACGAGCTGGAGTCTGCTAATGTCGATCCAGCCGACTATGTGAACTTTGCGTCTTACCATCTGAAAGGCGCCACTGCTCAGTGGTGGAGCACCCACAAGTGTTCCCTGCCAGTTGAAGAAGTCATCACTTGGGATGACTTTCAGTCTGCTTTCCGCGCCCGCTACATTCCTCAGGGGATCATGGATCGTAAGGCGGAAGAATTCTGTAACCTCACTCAGGGCGACATGACTGTTGAAGCCTATCAGCGCGAGTTCCTCAACCTCTCTCGCTATGCGGAAGGAGAGATCACCACTGATGCTCGCAGGCAGCAGAAGTTCCGTCGTGGTCTCAACCCAGAACTCAGGCTCGCTCTTGTCGTTCATGATTTCACCAACTTCGCCACCATGGTGAACAAGGCTATCACCGTCGAGACTGCCCAGATGGAGCACAAGAACTCTCTGAAGCGTTATCGTGACGTTGGCTCATCTTCGGGCGCAACGCAGAAGCGTCGTATCTGGCTCCCTACCAGTGTGACTCATTCAGCTGTCCCTGCTCCAAGTCCGTCTTATGCTGCACCCCGTCTGCCTCCGCCACCGCAGATGCCAAGAGCTCTGCCTGCACCACCCAATGCTACCCCACTTCGTCCTCAGGATGGATTATGCTTCACGTGCCGCCAACCGGGGCATTTTTCCAGGGAGTGCCCCCAGAAACAGAAGCAACTGGTAGTTCACCCCGCTGGCCGTGGAAATGGTCGTGGCAACAACAGGACCCCCAACTATAATACTGGGTCTGCTGCTTATGCTCGTGGACATGCTAACCACGTCGATGTTGAAGAAGCTCAGCAACAACCCGCTACCGTGATGGGTACCCTTCTCGTTAATTCCGTACCTGCTGCTGTTTTATTTGATACAGGAGCATCACATTCATTCATGTCGGAAACATTTGCATTTTCGCATAACTTCAAGTACGAAACGATGAAACCACCGATGGTTGTTCGCACCCCGATTGGCCAATGCCGAACCACCATGATAGTGCCAAACACCACCATTGAAATCGAAGGGGTTGAATTCTTTGCGTCGCCCATCCTCCTGAAGTCTTCCACCATAGACCTCATTCTGGGTATGGATTGGTTGAAATTTCACGATGCCGCACTGTATTGTGGCACCAAGTCTGTCCAGCTTTTTCACCCCTCCGGTGGGATTGTTAACCACGCCGCCCGAGTTACCCGTAATGCTGAAACACAGATCTTTATGATGAATGCTTCGAATGTCTCACCTTTGAAAGGCATCGAGAACGTTTCGGTCGTTCGCGATTTTCCTGACGTCTTCCCAGAAGAACTGCCAGGAATACCCCCGATCAGAGAAGTTGAATTCGTCATCGACTTGAAGCCAGGCACTGTTCCTATTGCCAAGCGTCCTTACAAGATGCCGCCACATGAACTCCTTGAACTTAAGGAGGAAATCGACAAGGCACTTCAGAAAGGATTCATTCGCCCCAGTTCCTCAGCTTGGGGAGCACCTTCGCTCTTTGTCAAGAAGAGCGATGGGACAAACCGATTGGTCCAAGATTATCGGCCCATTAACCAAGCCACCATCCAAAACAAATACCCACTTCCCCGGATCAACGATCTGTATGATCAACTTGCCGGATCCAAGGTGTTTTATAAACTCGACTTGAGGTTGGGTTATCACCAAATCCGAGTCCGTGATGAGGACATTCCGAAGACTGCCTTCATTACTCGCTATGGTTCATACGAGTACACTGTCATGTCCTTTGGCTTAACCAATGCTCCAGCCACCTTCTCCAGATTAATGAACTATATTTTCATGGAGTACCTCGACCAGTTCGTCGTGGTTTATCTGGATGATATATTGATATATTCCAAGAATGAAGAAGAACATGCTGAACATCTTCGTCTTATACTAGAGAAGCTTCGAGAACACAAACTCTACACTAAGTATTCTAAGTGTGAGTTCTGGCTTCCCGAAGTAACCTACCTTGGACATGTGATTTCCAAGGATGGCATTGCCGTCACCCCAGAACGTATCCAGGCTATTCCTGACTGGACTCCTCCCAAGACCGTCAAGCAAGTCCGCAGTTTCCTCGGGCTCGCTAGCTATTGCCGCCGTTTCGTCGAGAATTTCTCCAAAATTGCCAGGCCTCTGACTAATCTGCTTCACAAAGTCGTCAAGTTTGAGTGGACAGATAAATGTCAAGAAACTTTTCAAGCACTCAAGGACAAGCTAACTTCTCCCCCGGTGCTCGCTCCCCCTAATACTCAGAAGGACTTCATGATATATTGCGACGCGTCTCGTCAAGGACTAGGCTGTGTCCTATTGCAAGAGCGCAAGGTGATTGCTTATGGCTCTCGACAGTTGCGTGCTCACGAAGACAAATACCCAACACATGATCTCGAATTGGCAGCAGTAATATATGCATTGAAGCTGTGGCGACATTACCTCGTCGGTAATCGTTGTGAGGTCTTCACCGACCACCAAAGTCTGAAGTACCTGTTTACTCAGCCAGACCTGAATCTTCGTCAACAACGATGGCTCGAGACAATAGCCGACTTCAACATGGATATTTCGTATACCCCGGGCAAGGCTAATGTGATGGCCGATGCCTTGAGCCGCAAAGCTTACTGTTCTGAACTTGAGGTTCAGGTGCAGCAACCACTTCTGTATGAAGAGTTTCGCAAGTTGAATCTCGAGATTGTTCCTCAAGGTTACGTCAATAACCTGGTTCTCGAGTCAAAACTCGACGCCCTCATCAAGAGTAGACAATCTCTGGCCCCGGACATTGTGAAGATCAAGCAGGACATCGCCGAAGGAAAGCCCTCCTCTTTTACCATTGATGCTAATGATGGTGATACTGTGTACTTCAAGGGCCATTTAGTAGTTCCTGTGAGCCCGGTCCTCATTAACTGTGGTCCGGATATCATGGAAGAAGCCCATAATTCTCCCTTGTCAATCCACCCTGGCAGTACCAAGATGTATAAAGACCTTCGTCAACGGTACTGGTGGCCTTACATGAAGCAAGACATCGCCCGCTATGTTTCGCAATGTGACATTTGCAGTCGCGTCAAAGCCGGACATCAGAAACCTGCTGGTTGGTTGCGACCACTCCCTCCTCCTGATTGGAAGTGGGACAAAGTCGAAATGGACTTCGTCACCGGTTTTCCTAAGTCACAGAAAGGTAACGATGCCATCTTTGTCGTCATCGACCGATTCTCCAAGATTGCACACTTCCTGCCAGTCAAGGAGACGATCACTGCTAGTCAGTTAGCACACTTGTATATCTCCCGAATTGTGTCCCTCCACGGTATTCCGATGGAGATCAGTTCAGACCGTGGCAGCATTTTCACCTCACGATACTGGAATAGTTTCATGGAAGCTTTCGGGA
Organism: Bromus sterilis; assembly: GCA_950022295.1. Classification (NCBI taxonomy): domain Eukaryota; kingdom Viridiplantae; phylum Streptophyta; class Magnoliopsida; order Poales; family Poaceae; genus Bromus; species Bromus sterilis. The sequence goes on from OX465598.1 coordinate 39,273,829, forward strand.
CTCGTCTGAATCTCAGCACCGCTTATCACCCCCAGTCGCAAGGCCAAGTTGAACGAGTTAATCAAGTGCTGGAAGACATGCTTCGTGCTTGTGTCCTTTCTTTCGGCATGAAATGGGAGGATGCCCTCCCGTACGCGGAATTCTCGTACAACAATAGCTATCAGGCTAGCTTGAAGATGGCCCCTTCGAAGTTCTGTACGGACGTAAATGTCGAACCCCCCTGAATTGGTCAGGAACTGGAGAACGACCCTACTTCGGACCGGATCTTGTCCAAGAAGCTGAAGAACAAGTTCGCATTGTGCAAGAAAATCTCAAGGCCGCACAGTCTCGTCAGAAGAGCAACTATGACTGTAAACACCGTGAAATGGAGTATCAGCCTGGTGAATACGCATACCTCCGTGTCACTCCCATGAGGGGCACTCATCGCTTCGGTATCAAGGGCAAGTTGGCTCCTCGCTACATTGGCCCGTTCCGTATCCTTTCCAGGAGTGGGCCCGTGGCATACCGGTTGGAATTGCCGCCAAACCTCTCCCAAGTCCACGATGTCTTCCAGGTGTCGCAACTCCGTCGCTGCTTCAAGGATCCTATCCGCGAAGTGGAGCATGATATGATCGAGCTGCAACAAGACCTAACTTATCGAGAACATCCGAGCCGCATTCTCGATCAGTCTGAACGCCGAACCCGCAACAAGACCGTCAAGTTCCTCAAGGTTCAGTGGTCGAATCATTCTGAAGATGAAGCCACTTGGGAACGCGAAGATCGCCTTCGCGATGAATACCCCGATCTTTTCCTCGCTACCACTTAAATTCTCGGGATGAGAATTCTTGTAGTGGGGGAGATTTGTAACACCCTCAGTTCCTGTAACAGTAATCATCATCACTGTTGACCATCACTGTTTGTTAATCACTGTTATCCCCTGTCCTTAATCAAACTTTGCTTCTGCTCTTTTCAAACCATGCTGGTTGGTAATCAAAACCCTAATCCCAATGCATCTTCCTCATCAAGAAACTATACCCTAGTTGAAACTACTTTGAATGAAAATTAAAACAAATGGGTTCAAATAAAGTTGTTCCAAAAATCATGAAACTATTTTTGTAAATTGCCTAAAATCATTATAAACATGCTGACCAACTTTGGTAATTTTTGAAGTTATAGAAAATTCCAAACAATTCAAACAGTAGGTTAAAAACCCTTACTTGGGGCATCTAATATTTAAAATAAATATCTAATGAATTTCTTTTGCTGCAAAAACTTTTGTGGCACCTCAGTAATATGTAACCCTAATTTACAGACACCAATAACATTTCACAAAAATGCTAGGGTTAATAAATCAATTACAAAAAGAAATAGAACAAACAGAAAAAGAAAAAAATGTGTAAAGCCTATCCAACGTCCTCGGGCGAGGCCTCCCACTGGGCCGAAGCCCACCCCTCTCTTCTCTCTCCCCCACCCTCAACCACCTCCACCTGCTCCCACACCCGTGGCAGCGTGGCCATGGCCGGGGAGGCCATGCCGAGCCGCCCCTCCTACCTGCTCCCTCCCCCCCTCACCTGCCTCCCCCACGCCCTCTGCTCGGATAAGAGCACCCCCTGGAAGCCCTAGATCGAGCACATGCCCGTTCCCCCCCTCACCTTCCTCTTCCTCGCCTCGGCCGAGTCCACCATGGCCGCCACCTCGTGAGTCCACGCAGCCACCGTCCACCGCAGACCAAACCAGTGTGTCCGGCGTGACCACAGCCGTCTTCTTCCTCATCCAGCGCGCGAAATCGTCCCGAGGAGCTCCACGGCTCACGCATCGCCACCGGCCCCCTTCTGCGTCCGACGTCATCGGCGAGAAATTCCGGCCGCTATCAAACTCCGTCGCTCCCGCTGCCCTCCCCTACCGCCTCCTGGTGAGCTAGGCCACCGCCGCCAACTCCTCTCGGCCCTCCCCTCTCACCGTACTCGCCGTCGCCATTGGAGCCTTGCTCCGGTCGCCGCCATGGTCGTGGCCTCGCACACCCAGTGCCTCTCCGTACGAGTCGAGTACAACGTCGTGTTCCTGGTAGCCCGTGTGGTCGATTTGGCGCGCTAGTTCAAACGACTTCGTCGCGGTTTGAGATACGCCATTAGAGCCGAACGCCACCTCCACCATTATTGAGATAGAGCTCACGCCGGTCGTCCTTGCCACCCGCCACCACCGCAGATCACCGCGCGGCCTCCCCCTCGTTCGATTGATCCCCCTCATGCCCCCTCACGTCGCCTGTGCTGGCCGGCAGCCTCGCCGCCGTGGCACGGCCGTCGCCGGTGTGCCCAGGCCGTGGCTTGTGCCACTGACTTCTGGGTCCCACCCGGGGGGATTAACTCCTAATCCCCTGTTAATGCTAAAACAGAGAATAACCCCCCGTCAGTGGCTGACAGGTGGGGTCCTAGCCCTTATTAAACCAAATAAAATGCTGTTAGGAATTGGCCCAATGACATGTGGGTCCAGCCACTAAATAACCCTTCAATTAGATTTAATCAGGAAATTAAGTCATTGTGTCACTTACTACTGGGTCCCACTAGATTATTAGATTAGTTAAATTGAATTATTAATAATCTGTGAATGACATGTGGGACCCCACTGTTAATTAGATTTAATTAAACTGTTTTATTAACATGTGAGGCTGACCAGTGGGCCCCCTTTGTCAGTTTATTATTTAAAAGATTTAATAAGAAATTCCAGTGGCTGACAGGTGGGTCCAGAGGCATTTTCTAATTTAATTAAATGTTTTATAAATAACAGAGGCTGACATGTGGGTCCCACATGTCAGCACTGTTCTGGATAATGTTGTGGATAATGTTTTGGATAATGTTTAGTAAATAACAAAAAGAAATCCAGAAAATCATTTAAATTGATTTAAACTTTGATATTCAATAACTTTTAAACCGTAACTCGGATTAAAAAACTTTATACATGAAAATTGATCAGAAAAATATAACGAATACAACTACGCTATCCGTATGTCTACCACACCCCTCTAACACAACGAACATCGAGCATTCCCCCTCCGGACCGATTGTCCGATAAATTGTCCAGTACTGTTAGAGTGCCCGGATGAATTTATTCCGAACACGAATGTTTCTCGGAATAGATCAACTAGCACGGATACACCCCCCTTATGTTGTTCCAATAACCACGACACCTCGGCTTGATCCTTCCCCCTCCGGACACCCTGTCCGGTAATCACCCGGAGCCGGTAGTTCATCCTCAGATGAATTTCCGTTCCGAGCAATGTGCATTGCACTGCGTTAGAACACCGTTAACGTTTCATCTATCATGTCGTGCATCTGTTGTATATGCTTGCTGTGTATTTAGTGTTTCTTCCCCCCCTTAATCCCCGGTAGACCCCGCTGCTGCCGTCGACTACACCGCTGCTGAGTACGACTACGTCGTCGACGCCCCTACTACTACCGTCGAGCTTGCAGGCAAGCAGAGCCATTCTCTTCCCCAGATATCGCCTATCTTTCCGTACATTTCTTGCACTAGGCATTGTTACTGATGCTGCTACGAGTACAATCCTATTCAATTGCATAGCCTGATTTTGTCGCCCCTTGATGTTCCTTCCTTTATCCTATGCTGCCTATTATTATTATTATGCATTATTCAGCAGTGAGCCCTGCGCATTGTTAGCTAGGATTAGATAGAGGGCCGTGATCACTCAGGGGAGTGAACGCGGATACAAATATTATAACTGCACAGGTACGGTACAAAGCAGACACCGTCAAAGGCCCCTATCTGGGTTATGCCTAGTCACCTCAAGTGTGAGCTATCAAGGAGTAATCCTTGTACTCCACTCGAGGCTGACTTTGTCTTACCGCCATAGGGTCCTGAACGATGATTGTCCTTCAGGTAAGAAGTCGGGCGACCCAACGGTGCCCGCGAGAGGTATTGCGACGGGACGGCAGGGAGGGTACGACCAGTGTACCGGTGTGCTTGGCCCCTGATCCTTGGCCGCGAGAGTTACCAACCCACGAAAAGTCGAGCTCCTCTAGGAGCACACGCGAGACAAGGTAAGGAGACGGTTCACCTTGTTGGTAACCGCAGTGACTTGGTGGGACGACGGGGCAGGCATTGATGTACTGGTGGTCCTGGCTGCTGTCGTTGTCCGCGGGTCGGTTAAGTCGAGGCAACGATAACGGTTGTCACGCAGGTTAATTAAAATGCTAAATGGTTCAGTGAATGTCTTGAGTTGGCTATATGCCATGTACGCACTACCTACCCATGGGAACTACGAGTTATGGGCTCCTCCGCTTCTTAGTGTCGTCCGAGGACTTTTCAGACGTCAGCAGTACCGCGGCCTGCGCCGGGAAGTGGTGTTGTCTTATTTGCCGCGGCAGTGTGGTTTGTATTTGCTTTGATTTAACTTCACCGGCCAGCCTCGCACCGTGCAGGAGTACGTCGGGGTTAGGGTCCAAAGCCCCGCGTACATAGGATATAGTCCGGCGGATGACCTCTCTGTTGAGTTTGAAAGATGGGCTATGAAGTGTCGGATAGCCTCGGTGGAGCGTTCCCTGACAAGGTTCCCGCCACCCTGGAGATCCGTGCGTGTAGCGTAACACAAGTGCACCCCTGCAGGGAAGATTAATCTATTCGAATAGCCGTGTCCACGGTAACAGGACGCTTTATGCTGAAGCTGGATCTTACTACTAGAAACTATTATTATTAAACTGTATGGTTCCGGGTTCTCTTCCTCGCGGGGATGTCGAGGAGGTGAACTCGGAGGCATTGTTAATTATTACAACTTATTATTATACAATGCTGCAGCAACTTCTGCTGCATTGTTACTTTATGCTTTATATAAACTGTTGGCTGACTCTTACCTCATGCTGCAAGACATCGTCGAAAGATGCTAGTCTTCGTTAGGCCTAGCTTCTTACCCTCGCTCTGAATTTCTGTCTTTCAGTCCACTATATACAGCCTCTTCTTTCCGTTGATACAATGCATAATGCTTAGTAGCGGACGTAAGACTCGCGGGTATACTAGATACTCACCTGCTTTATTTCCTTTACTGTTTTGCCTGATCGGCCGCTGCAGCCGACGTTGGAGCTCAGGAGCAGGAGTACCCCGGAGGCGCCTACTACGACGTCGAGTTCCCCGTTGACCAGGAGTAGTTCGGTGGATCCCAGGCAGGAGGCCTCGCCTTTTCGTTCTGTACCTCTTATGTGATTTGTGCTAGCCTTCTTAAGGCAAAACTTGACTAACTATGTCTGTACTCAGATATTATGGCTTGTATGACTTATGTATTCGGGTCCGCGTGACCCCCTCTATTGTAACATATTTGTTTATCCTTTTGTGTTCAGTGTTGTGCTGTGATATTATCACCGTGGCCCCCTAATCTCAGTCGTGTACCCTGTGTGTATGATTACTGTACACGGTCTTATTTGGGGGGCGTCACACCCTAACCCTAACCCGCTCCCGTGGGGCGCCGTTGCGCCGCACCGGGGCAGCCCCGCCTACTCCTTCCCTCCACCGTCGCCTTCCCTCTATCTCTCGCCACCGCCGGGCAAAGCTCGCGCGCCGTCGGCGGTGGCGGGCTTTTTCCTCCTGCTCTAGCCGATGCGAAGGTGTAGCAGCGCAGAAGCCGGCGCACATCGGTCTGTGGCGGCGTGGCGGCGCGGCTGCCGATATGCTGTGGGTCGTTGCGGCGTGATGGCGCGGCTGGCGGCGACCCACGATGGCGACCTGGCGACGACGCGCGCTGGCGTGCTGGTGGTGCGCGACGGCGTGCTTCTGGCGAACACGGAGATCGATGGAGAGTTCAACCATGGCGACTGCAAGCTCATGGGTTAGATCTGGGCCAGGCGGGCCTAGATCTGGAGCCTATGGGATGCATGCATGGTTTGGGGAGCGGACGCGGCTCGTTGCGGTTTGGTGGTGGCCTGCTCGTCGGAGCGACGACAGGTCAAGTATGGCTGCCGAAAAGCAACACGCGAGGGGTTCGGGTCTTCATGCCCGGATCTGACGGTCGCGGCGGCAGTTGCCGATGTATGGGCGATGATAGTGGCTTGCGCGGCGGTGGACACTCTCTATAGCGCCCGGAATCGAGGCGACGGTCCCTCTTCTTCGACTGCGGCGGACTTCGGGGTCGTATGGGCAACTCGAAGTCCGGATCTCGGCATGGTGGTGGCGGTATGGGACGTCCCCTCCATCAACAGATCAGGTTCGATTCAACTCGGTAGGTGGTACATGCATATCCTTCGGAGCCTTCGAGTACGTGTTGTCGCCCGTAGGTGAAGCCATAGGTGGATACGCCGCCGATGGATGCTACGCACGACGTCTATTGCGGGGGCGTCAAGTCATGCCTGCTATTTACACGAGTTGCACGGGGCTTTGTCGGAGTTCTGATGTCTAGCCTGTTGCTGCTGGATTGACGGTGATGCGACAGTGGCGGAAGGCAGGCGGTATGGGACGTTTGTCATTTCGTATCTTCTCTAGAGGAATCCGGTTATCGAGGCGTCGGTAGCCGGATAAGGGCTGGCGGTACACATGACTTCAACAACGACTTTATACACTCTGGTGGAAACACAAGATCTCTGATCAGGCTATGTCGACGCGCGTCTGCATCGTTTCGTTGCTGAAGATGGTGGACTGAAGCTGGCTTGGGGGATGAAATTCCGGAGTTCAAACTTGTGTTGAACTCGCCATCGGCACGTGCGGTGATTCCTTGTTGAAGGCGTAGTCAAGGAGTTGTGTAATTATGTTTTGATGTCGTCTTGTATCATAGGGTTAGTGGTAATCTGGTGAAGTCACTGTCGTGAGGCATGCAACCTTGGGTTTTATTTTATTTTCTTTATTTTAGAGTCGATGTTGTTCGACTACTGGATTTTGCATGCTTAATAATACTCCCTCCATTCCTAATTATAAGGTGTATAGTTTCTTTAAAAAAGTCAAACTTATTCAACTTTGACCAAATTTGTAAATAAATATATTTATATTAATTATACAAAAAGGGTATCATCAAACTCATCTTGAAATGTATTTTTATATTATATTTCTTAAATATCATAGATGTTGATATTTTTAACTATACATTTGGTCAAAGTTATAAAAGTTTGACTTTTTAAAGAAAACTATACACCTTACATCAAGGAACGGAGGGAGTATATGGTTGCATGCTTGATGCAAAGACCAGGGTTATCCTCCTTTTCAAAAAAATAAATAAGGGGTGTCTCTTACTTAGGTCCTTTTCATCTTTTCTGATGATAATAAGTAGTGTGTATTTGCAATTCGTAATTTTTTATTTTTTTATTTGTCTTTTGAATTGTTCGTACAAAATGTGAACAGTTTTCATTGTTGATTTCCTCACCCCGAAATATGAAACTAAATCGCATGTTAATTTTGTCGGACTTTATTATACACTTTTGTTAGAAAATAGCAAAAATTAAAAAGATAGGAGAAAATATAAATTGATTTTTTTAAGAAGCAAAAGCAAAAAGAGGAAAAATATGTAACCACATTCTCGTAGATGCATGAATTTGCTTCTCATGGAAACATAACTTTTCGATGAACTATACCTTTTCTTTTCACGAAATAGATAGCTGCTTCTTACGGAGGCATACATTTACTTTTCGTGGAAGCCCAAATTTTCTATGGATTCTGTTTTTCTATTTTTGGAAAGAACACATTTACTTCTCTTGGAAGCATCAATTTTTGATGATTTTTTTTGGAAAGCACAAATTTTATTCTAATTGGAAAACATATTTTCAATGAACTTCCTTTTTTATTTTCTGGAAGCGTAAATTTTCTTCTCGTGGAGACACTTATTAGTTCTTCGTGGAAAGATGGATTTTCATGAATGTATTTTTCTCTTTTATGGAACACATATTTACTTCTCATGGAGATACGAATTAATTCTCTTTAAAACACATATTGTTCTTACCAAAACTTTGGAAAATCAAGAAATTTTCAAAAATAAATAAAGAAACCCTGCCATGGAAGAAAAGTCTCATGGATACATCCAGTTTACAACACGTGGCATCAAAAATCTGCACATCACGGACACGCACGCTCCTATATTGTGCAGCCCATCAAAACTCACAGCAGGAAGCCCATCAACAGTATCCATTCATTTTGTTGTGGATGCCCGAAATCACAAGTTAAGAAATATTCCTTGCAAAGATTATCTAACTGAATGCATACCACTTGTTGCAACCTTTGTGTTTCTCCTTTTTGTTCCTAGATTCATTAAATGTTTTCTCTTTTGAACCGTGCTTCCAAATATTGAACTATTTTCATTGTCGAATTCCTTGCGTCGAGATCTTAGAAATTACATCCATGTTATTAGGCTCCCACAATTTTTTTACACAAAGCCATAAAGTATTGTAGAAAAAATTTATCTGGATACATACGTTGAACCAAAAGAAAAATAAAATGCATTGTGCCACTTGTGGAAGCAAATCTGTGCGTCCACAAGAAGCAAATATGTGACTCTCGTGGAGGCAAACAAAAATGATTTTTCCCCCTCACACAACAATGCCTCTTGCGAAAGCAAACATGTGCCTACCTGGGAGACAAATCTAAGTCTGTCGTGGAAGAAAAAAAACACTTTTCCCCTTTCTTCGTCGCACAACTTGCGAAAGAAAATTTTTGCCTTCACAAGAAGCAAATTTACGTCTTTCATGGAAGCAAAAAAAATGTTCTTTGTTTCTCTTTCTAAGAGAGACATTTGCACCTTTCACGAACACAAAACTATGCCTCTCGTGAAAAAATAAAAAACATGCGTCTTTTCTTTGAAAAAAATCTCCTAACTCTAGGGAAGCTAGGCGAAAACCGAAAATTTTAAATAACTAAAAAAACATCTAAACCATAAAAACGCATAGAAAAAGGAAAATAAAGTAAAAAATATCGATGAAGTGCCCAGCGCGCGCTAAATTGTGCGCTCTTGGCGCATCAAATATGATCCTTGTGGTACTCCCATAAGGGATACTCCTTCATCTTCACTAGACCTGTAGTGCGCTTTGCCGCACGGTGCCAAGTTCAAAGTATGGTGCCCAAACATTATTGTGACATGTATCTTAAGCATGTGTATCCGGTACAGTTAGCAGGGCAAATTATGGTGGAATATATCATATGAAAGCCAATGTGCCCTGTCGCGCGTGGCCGGGTCAAAGGGAATGTATCCAAACATTAATAACACAGGCATTTTAATCAGTCAGCAGGGCGATGCATTGAGTAAGAAGTATTGTTCAGAAATGTGTAGTCAGGAGCAGGTAAAACGCTTTTAGTACCAAGTAGGATAATAAGTTCATTATCATATCCACATCATTTCATTTGTACAGAAGTTGACTGCTTGAAGAAAGGCCTAATAAAAGGATGAGTAGCTAAGAGGGAGCATAATTTAATTTGTACAGAAGTTGGCTGATTGAAGTACAACCTAATAAAAGGTTGATTAGCTAACAGGGAGCATAGTTTCCAAAGGAAGATGGTTCCAAAATGGAGATCCTGGACGATAAACTAACTTAAACACATGGATAGCAGGCCGTGCAGCACATAGCAGTTTGGGAAGAGCGTCGAAGGAGAGTCCTTAGTTGTGCACAGTTGGCATTACCAGCGGAACACCTGCATATGGGAATTTTCAGAGGTTATTGGAAAAATAGAAGAGTGTAAACATATAGAGAATTACATGTTAAGACTTACAGGTGCAAAAGGTTCAGGATGAGACTGCCTTTTTATGATGCACAGTTACTTTTCCAATTTGTTGCCCTGGTCTTTAAGTTCATGCGCTAAGTTCTCTATGTTCATAATTCGTACCTCGCACGGCCCTCCATGTTATTCGTTCAGCCCATCCAAGGGTGGAAAAGAAATAACATCAATATAAACTCAAATCACCTGATAAAAATCTCATTTCCATGATTTCAGCTCAATCACCCAACATAAGATTTCACAAATAAAATGATGTGGATCAGACAAAATGAAATAAAATTGCATCCGAGTTCATCGCATAGTAGAAGACTTCTCTCTATATTATTAGAAGCTCAGAAACATAAGAAACATAAAATGAAAACCAAACTGACAGGCTCAGAAACCAAATGTCGATACGCCACATTGTAATCCTTGTAGAACAACAAATATCATTTTCTGCTACCCAATTTCTATGGCACTTGCCTAAGATATTCATATCCAAACCACCCTAGATGTTGAATGATCACAGCCTAAAAAGCAAACATACAAACTTTGTCTGAACGCATCACAACACACAACACATGCAATGCACGAGCTAAATCAAAAATCAAAATAAATGTGCCACTTGCCTAAGAAATATTCGTAGCAATTAAGCATAGCAATTAACGATGAGGGATAATAATGAGGAAACTTTAAAAATGGATAAATCGCCTCACATAATCTTAACATATTGTTTTACATTTTGAGGTTGCAGCCCTCATGTGTTACATTTTGAGGATGCAGCCTTCACGTGTTACCTCTTGTTAAGGTCATTTCACAAAGACATGGCGTTTGCGGCGGCGCATACCTGAATACTTGAGGCAATCGGTGCGTCGAATATAACAGTGGTAACAGGAACCAGAGACAAAGGTACTGGTGTACTGCTGCAAATTTCATACGCACATACCTTCATGATCACTATTGTAGCAGCGGGTCTAAGAGGGATATAAATGTGCTCTCTCTTAGATCGAAAGCGCGCCTTGGTGCGTGTTGCCAATCCCAGCACCGTGACCAGGCATGTATTCATTTGGCACATCCAGAAATTACAGTAGTCATTCAGGACTAATGAGTTTACTATAGATCACAAAGGGTACAAAAAGTAAAGGTAAGCTGAGTATATTAAGTCAATAGGATGATCAATTTGCAAGCTCATGACACAAAAGCCAGTGGCAGTGAAAGATAGGAAAAACTGGTTCACATCAAGTTCTGTACAAAGCATAATGATTCAAGATACCAAAAGCTTGAATGTTAATCTCCATATTCCAGAACCATACATCATCAACAACATAATATAAGTAAAACAGAAAAACTTTACATATAGACCATTTCATTATCTATAGGAGATAAACTGAACAAATAGTTCCATATTTGGACATTCAGTAACATGATACAATAAAAGGGGATTCATGTACATATCAGTAAGAAAATCGAGCTCCCCAAATCCCATGTCAAACATCCAGTCATGGAGCAGGTTAATAATTTGATTACATTTTTATAAGCAGCAGGTCGCCTAAATACTCCATCCAGGTTACGGGCAACAGATTACATGTAACATGCTTGCGCTAGTGACATGATTACATTCTTATAAGCATCTGCCGGGGCGCTCAGGTTCTCAACATTCATCATGGACAATCTGTCTATAACAGCAAGGATCGACTAAAATAGAGAAAACAATTGTCTTATAAACAAAAAACAAAGACTGCATCCACATATCTTTAAAGGGGATTGAAAATCTTAATATTCTTTGCAGGTTCATTTAATTATGCAAGACTACATCATCTTTCAATTGGTCCTGTTACAAAATTTTCTGATAATTAACTTGCTCGTAAGCATATACCCGTCATCCTATGGAAAAAAAGATAAGAGCAACACCAAAAGAGAATCAGTTGCCTGAAAGAGTTTCCACCAAGAAATTGGACAAACAAATCATAGATCAGCATCACATTAATGTGAAGATGAATGGCTGAAAAGAAGATCCCCAAGAGCAGGACATCTATGAAGGGGCATTTACATGAGTAGAGTAGAGATGAGAGATAGGTAACCATTAGCATTTTCCAAACCTATCACTTCCTCTCATTATAGTATTTCTACACATTAGTAACATAACAAAAAGAAAATAAATAAGCAAACCATCATTTGCTCTCCTAATTTTGTAGAAAAGGATAGAGATTCAGTTCAGGAACCAGAAATGGGAATAAGAAAGAACCAGCATATGCTCTCCTAATTTTATAGAAAAGGATATAGATTCAATTTAGGTTAAAAACATGAGCTAAATTAAGCATAATAGAACTTCATAAACGTGATCAAGTTCAGAACCAGCATCATCTCCTAGAAGCAGAAAAAAATCAAAGAACCGCTATATGCACAGAAGTTTTGGCAAGATAAAAAGTAGCAGGCCTAAATATGCTTCTCTCAATCTTTGATATTTCTGAAAAACTGCATTTTACATTGAATAAATAGCACAGTGCACATGGCAATAGTGCGGCCAAAGGCAGGAAAACATGTACTTCCATCACACAATATATAACAGGGAATCGAGCTTGACATGAGAGAGAGAGAGAAAGAGAGATGTAAGGCCAGCAGTGGCGTGCCAGGAGGGTGCTCCTGAATCCGCCGGTCAGTGGGTGGCGCCGGCGAGCGCACCTTGGCCCGTCACCCCCCTTCGCGCACTGAGTGTGTGCCTGCCTGGAACCGCCGTTCAGTGGGCGGCGGCATGGCCCGCATTGCCCGTCCAAGCGCCGTAATACAACTACTTCAATAGTGCAGTAACCATGTAAACAAAAAGATACAGAGCTGCAACAGAAGAACTGCTAGATGAGTAATTTATTGATGCCAAAATAAGATTATTAGATATGTATCCATAATTAACAAAAACCATGGAAAGAAATCATCCATTATAAGCTGGAAGACATAGTACATCAAATCACATTTTCTACCCGACCGTGAGCTACAACCACGATGTCCAAGGAACCGGCATCTGTTGTTGCTACAATCGGCTACGGTGATGGGCTACGGCTAGAGCTGGAAAGCGCCATTGTTTTTGCTACAACTGGCATGGTAGTGTGCTACTATGGGTGGCGCAAGATGCTGGAACCGGCAAGGCCACGAGGTGCGACGGGCAGCCGGCCATGCGGGAACCAGCAAGGCCGCGAGCTGCAACCAGTGTGGCGCCATACTGAAATCAATGCAAGAAATTAAACTACTTTCCAGGGAACCACTGTTTAAATTTACATACAGAAGTCTAACTCTTCAATTTTCTTGTATCTTTAGCACAAAAATAACTGCAGCTATGATTCATTATCTATACATAGGTCCCAAAAGATATGAATCTCGTAACAGAAATACCTTGCAATATCTCTAGTGCATACTTCGAATAACAAATTTCTTCCTTGGCCATGCAAGTATCCACAAAGCACTTTCGCTTGCCGATGATCAACCTTACTAACAGTCCTACAAATCAAAAGAAAATATTGATTTAAGGAGGAGAAACAAACACAAAAAACTTTCAGATGTTGACATAGGCATACTATGGTTACGAAATGAGATAAAAATGGGAGCGGCTATGCTATACAAAAAACTTTCAGATGTTGACACAGCCAACTACAAGGGGTATATTACTTTTTGAAAATAAGAAGAAATTTGACCTTTGCTATGCTATACAAAAAAGATAGATCATGATAATATTTAGATGACAATCGAGGTGGTTTGCTACATATGGTTTTTGATAGCTCATTGCCCATCACTATGGTAAGAAAGCACGTGTAGATTTGGGGGTAAAGAGGGGCAGGCGGGCAGCTCACCACGTACGCCGCTCGTAATCCCCAGTACTTGTTGGAGAGGAGGCAGGGGCTGGCCGTCCTTGCTCCTCTATCTGCTCTCCATGGTTGCGGCCCACTTCAGGTGCGTGGTGGTGGAGAAGCAGCCCGAGGTGGAACGGCCGCGGATGCGCCGCCATGGTCGCTGGGACCTTTCTGCTGCACCTCCTGCAGACTTCATTTGGGTTTCGGGCGCCATGGCTGGGGGGCAGGATTTCAGGCGCGGGGAGGGAAGGAGGGCTGCGGAGGCTGGGCGCGGGCTAGGAGGTGGAAGGAGGAGGAGGGTGCGGTGGCGGTGCACGACAGTGAAGACTCCGGGGAATTTGACGTCGAGGATCCGGCAGGCTGGGCAAAGGAGACGGCGGCGGTGTGGGGAGCTGCTAGGGTTAGAATTTGGGTGGAGGAGGCGGGACGAGCGAGTGCGCACAAGGAGGCGGCGGCTAGGTCTCCGCCACAGGAGTGCCCCGTTTTTATACCCCTTGATGCGAAATGACGAAACTGACCCCCGTGGGGAGCTGGAATTACGTGCGGTGGCACGCCGGAAGTGAAACTGTTCATAGCTAGAGGGCATCGGTTCGATCCAACGGCCCAGATTGTTCGGGGGTGAGATCCAACGATCCAGAAAGCATCAAGAGGTTGATCGGACGGCCGAGAATGCCTGAGCTCTGAGGAGGCTCCATTCCCACCGTGGTTCTAACAATGGGATTAGTTGCTCCCGACATTGCCCCAATATTGTTCAAGCTGTGTTCAAAACTTGGGCCTAATCCATCCTTGGGCTTACAGCAGACGCTACTCGACCTCATTTTTCCTTCCATTCCTTCCTTGCTTCATTGTCCTTTTTTTCAGAAGCCCTACTTCAATGTCAAATAAACCCCTAAAAAAACATCGAAGTCAGCCGGAGAAAAACTAAACCAAAGAGCTCAACACCTGGGCTACATCTGCAAACAAACATACATCCCCTTTCTTAATTCAGCACACACGCGTCTCAATCGGTCGAACATCACTTTGGATTTCTTAAGCGTCTCTTTGCGGCCCCTTTACGATTTATTAATCGTTGCTTAGACAGTTCACTTGTTCATCCCACGCTCCTTCACTACCATTTGCTTCGTAGGACAAAAACTTCAACTATGGGAGTAGTATCCTTTCCTATGGACCCTTCGTAGTATCCTTCACTGCTGCAGGCCTCCGGACAAAAGTATATCCAGTAGAGAGATTTTGTTTGCACCCTATTCCAACTAATCCATTTGCATGCTGCCTATTGTTGTTGCTCCCAATTAGTATTTTGACCAGACTGAAAAACGATCGGTTGTGTCGTGTGCTGGCGACAGATAACATTCCGGCGATTACGCACTGGTTTTCCACTTGGCTCTGTCGCTAATCATTGGCTTAAACTACACTTGTGAAGCAACTGCTGCAGCAGCTGATACTGACACACTGCTGCATTATACTACTAGTAGTTGTACCAGTAGCGTCCCAACGGCCCAAGATTTGTTTTGCCTTTGTGCCGCGCTGTTCCATGTTTCATGAATCGGATACCCGTGTGCTGGCGCCCCGGTACTGACATATATGTATATGAAGAGTGGATTAGGCAGGCAATCATTTTGCAGCCCCGCTGGGCTGGTTGTCTAGCTGGACCATCTGAAATCAGTGGCGGTTCTTTGGATTTGGTTAATACAGTATTTGACATGATGAACGCTATTAAGTTAAGAATGCGGCAGAGCGGTGTGTGTCTGTCAATGACGCAAAGCACTGATGGAGACTAGCTAGGATGGGTGAGATTCAGGATAGAGCTCAGTCCAACAGCCAACATCAATCTTCTTTATCGTTTGTAAATCACCCTAAGCTACTGCCCCGTTGTTAATCGGAATTAGTATGGAAATTTTATCAGTGGTAGAGGTAGTCATTCCGCCGAGATGCCGGAGGCACATGCGCTTGCGCTTGCGCTTGTGCGCCTCCGATTCAGCCACCCACTGACCCACAGCCACAGGGAGGGAGCATGCGATCCGCGCGCCGCGAGTGGACACTTGGATTCGGCCACGGACCGGATCGACCACCGGGGCCGACGGGGATCTTCCTGGCTGGCGGCGGAGGCGACAGGACCTCGGCCGTCGGTGGCTGGCGCGTCTCGATCGCATCCGCGTCAAACCCGACGCGACCTTGTTCGGTTTCGACGTCATCCGGAGGACCTAGAACTAGCGTAGGAGTTGTACAGTACGAAGCGACGCCGCGCCGGCTGGTCGACCGTCGACAATGCACGCCACGCACCGCGTTGCCCCAGGGAGACGAAGGAAGGCTCCGGGCCGCCCTTTGCCACATCTCATCGGGTCAAGCCTCCCGGCTACCACATGACCCACCACCACGAACGTACCACGCACGAGTGCGCGTACCCATCCGGTTTATGGCTCCACGAGGGGCCGTCTGTCTTTGGCCTCTCGCCGTTGTTCCATGCCAAATTTCCTCATGCTCTTTGAGATTTTGTACATGGCATCGAAGCCCCCTGGACCTGGAGTAGGTGTATTCGGGGTGGCTTTCAGCTTTGTCGAGACAGAGACAACCCGTGAAAAACGACGTCGATCCAGCCGGTGTGCAGTGCAGGCGACTTCAACATGTTGTCGTCTCCCTAGTAGACGCAAAGGAGCCAAGCCATGCTTTCTCGCTTGCGCACGCACGGAATAGGAGGATTTGGCTCCTGTCGTCGCGCCCGCACCAGTGAGTTCCAAACCAGCACTCCAAAAAATCGAGGTCAAACAAGCACAGCTAAATATCCATCCATCCACGAACGAACGTTATCACATATCCTACGCGTGTAACGAATTCTTGCATGCACGTCATCCACTTCTATCTTCCTTCTAGTTTATTTATTGATCTTTATCGCATTTTGTGCCAAATTTTGGTCATAAATTTAAATAATAAAATATCAATGTTTGTTACCAAAATTTAGATCGTTGGATTCGTATTTAAACATAATTTCCAATAATAGTATTTTCGATATAACTTATATTTCATTTTCTATGTCCAGAAATATAAGACTTTTTGATATTTGGAACAGAGGTAGTACTAGTTAAAATTACAATCAAAATATGATCCTAAATACAAGGGGACTAATGAACCAAGATGTGGTATTCGGTGCGTACATCGGCACATGGTTGGTTCTATACTTAGTCCCATCTCACTAAGGCTCCCTCAATGCATTGTATCTTAGCACAATATCATAGGTGCAATAAAAACTTAAGATACAACCTCCACAATGCATTGTTTCTTAAATGGTGTATCTTATTTAATGATTTTAGCTCCATGCATAAATGTGATTGGCCTAACCATGCTTTTTGCATATGGCCACGTGCAAGAGTTGTATCTTAGGCTGGTCACAATGGGGAGTAACTTAGACTAGTAACATACACGGATTACGAGTCTATGTTACTACCTCCACAATGGGTAGTAACATGTATGTAGTGTCATATAAGACTTCATTTATTAAATTATAGACTCATATTGTCTTGGTATGTGTGATGTTACTCAAAGAGCAAGTAACTAGCTAAGTTACTATAAACATCTCTCTCCTCATTAACTCATTGCCACATAAGCAAAATTGCTGAGTTGGACTCTATGTTACTGCTAAGTTACTCCCATTGTGGCTAGCCTTAGTTAAGATACAACCCTCTTCTCTTTCTTCATTAAATACTATGCCACATAAACAAAATGCCTATGATTACGCGCTAAGATACTAGCACTGGGAGTGCCCTAAGGGCTCATTTGGTAACCAGGGATGCCCTTCTTTTTCTTGGGTGGGAATACCCCGAGCTGAATCGAGCCAGGGGAGCTTGCCGTCGCATTTGGTTTCCAACGAATGGGAGGGATACCAACCCTTTTGTGACCCTTCAATGACTGAGATTTCCACACCTTCACTGGTCGGGAAGGAAATCCTCGTCTTGTCTCGCTCCCTCATTGTCCAGAAAGTCCACAACCTTCAATGTTCTTTGTCCAGCGACCGGTATCGCCACCGCCCGATCCCCCTCTCTAACAAGCGCTCTGCCTGTCCGGCTAATACATCGGTAATAGTTCGATGGTATTCCTCCTTCCAACGAGCTTCCCTCTGCCTAGAAGATCCTCTCTACACTGCCACCACATTGTCCACGAAGCTAAAGGATGGCCTTCACCTAAGGATTTGCACCTAACAAAGCTTTGAATTAGTCTACCTCTGATTGCCGGCGAGTTCAACGAGGACAACTTTGCCTCCCACACACGCATGCATTGCTCTGTTTTCTATGTGTCCAACCTTCAGATTCTTCACAAACGGAGTACGACGGTGAAAATATATGGTCGTGATTGATGCAGAGGACGTCCAAAAAATGCTCACGTACAGAACTTGCGCCATGGCATGTGGCATATAGCGCTTTTTCATCTGTTATGTCACTTCTTCAATTGTTTGTTTCCCATATTGGCCTTCCCCAGTTACTCCAGACAGCCAAATGACGATGTAGATTCTCCATGGGTTTTTATTTTGTATTAGACAATTTCACCCGAGGCACATGTTTCCTGGGAATATCTCCCCTAGCA
Source organism: Bromus sterilis (assembly GCA_950022295.1). Taxonomy (NCBI): domain Eukaryota; kingdom Viridiplantae; phylum Streptophyta; class Magnoliopsida; order Poales; family Poaceae; genus Bromus; species Bromus sterilis. Next base: position 39,291,882 of record OX465598.1, read on the forward strand.
ACCAAATGAAGCCTAAAGGTGGGAGGTGGCGAGGGGGAGCTATGTATAAGTAGGGAAGGTGGGGGTTAGGGAGAAGGCATTTTTGAGCTTGGGGCAATGACGCAACTAGTGAGAACGTATCAAGGCGTGTCAATTGCTGGTTGAAAACTATTACCAAACCCCCTCTTTTGGCCCTCACGGGCCATTGAAAATTTCGGAAAGGGCTCCCTCTCCTTTAAGAGAGAGTAAATCCCTACAAGACATAATTAAAATATTTGTGTAGGCCTAACAAAATGAAAAGGGGGTATTGTATAAAGACATACACAAGGTTTGGTTCCCACCTAGTCCAGCGACGCGATGTCCTAACAAATCTACAGACTCCTAAAAAATTATATTTGTTCTCATTAGGCGAGGACAGATAGATATCTATGACTGTTGAATGCTTTTTCAAATGTTGTCGAGGACAATGTTTTCATTTTGTTTATATTGCAAACTATACATTGTAGATAATCATTGAAGACCATGATGTTTTCACCAAAAAATCACACCAAGAAAACACAATGCTTCTCTCTTGGTATCCCCCCAAAACAACATGGATTATGTTATGTGTTTGCAATGAATATTTTCATGTTAGAGGAGAAGGATGACTCCAAAATTCAACTAAGGTAGAACAATGATCATATGCCAAAATTTACCCACACATGTAACCGAGTTTTACATGTATATCATCGATATTTAGTACGTCGACCACTTGTTGGTACTCTAATTAGTCTCATCTTGCTAACAGAGGAGGAGACGAGGAAGTGATATATAAGAAAAGGAGGCGGGGTAGGGAAGGAGAGATCTTTGCGCTTGGGGCAATGATGCAACTAATGAAGGTCATATTGAGGCACGTCAATTGTTGGTTGAAAACTATTTCCAAACCCATATTTGGCCCTCAAGGACCACTGAGAATTTATGAAAGGGTTCCCTCTCCTTTGAGAAGGTAAAGCCCTACAATACATGATAAAAATGTTTTTATTGGCACAAAGTATAAAATGAAATTTCTTTTGTGATGAGGCATTTTTGAACTCATTCCTTCTCTAGTATTTATGTTCCACATTTGTTCTCATTAGGCGAGGAAAGATACATATATAGGGTTGTTGATTTCTCATCAAATGTTGTCGAGAACAATGATTCCATTCCAAACTATACATTGTAGATGCATGAATGGCTCACTGAATACCATGAGGTTTTCTCCAAAAATTTACACAAGAAAACACCGTGCATGTTTTTTCGTATCCAGAATAACAACAAGAATATATTAATTGTTTGCAATAAAGAATTTTCATTTTAGAGGGGAAGGATCATTCTAAAATTTGACCAAGGTAAAACGTTGATGAGATACCAAAATTAACTCATAAGCCGTAGGGATATAACACAACAACCTATAATTAGGATACGGGGATCTTTCAAAATAAATTTGCAATCTTAAAAGAGAAAAATTAGGCTACGAACATACAACCATATTTCTATAAAATTAGGCTACAAAAAATTAATACCATGCACAACCTCTTTTTTCTTGTTGAAAGTCATATTCAACCGGTAATTCAAAGATGAGCCCAGGCTCATCTAGTCCTGGGCAAAAGATCTTTAAAAGACATTCGAAAAAAGTTCAAAAAATTCTAATTTTTTTTGTGGTGAAAGATGCTTATATGCGAGATGTTTCTGTACAATTTGGGGAAGTTTGGATTTCTGGAGAGCGCGTGGCGAAAAAGACAAATTCTGTCCGGAATAGTGCGTGAATAGTGTCTTCGTGAGAAGCAGCGAATTTCTCTTTTTTGCCGCGCACTCTCCAGAGGTCCGAACTTCTCCAAATTTTGCACGAACATCTCTTCCAAAAGCATCTTCCACCACCAAAAAAATTGGAATTTTTTGAGCTTTTTTCATATTTATTTAGTTTTTTTTAGTTTTCCCGGGTGCGGATGCGCCTGGGTGCAGAAACACCGCTCCCTCAACCGGTAATTCATTGAGACCTTCATCTAGTTGATTTCTCTCCTATACATAAAAAATATGCTAAAAACACTATGTCTGATCATTTCAGTTTTTTACTCGTGTGCTGCTCTTCTAGATATTTTATTCATCGGTTACGAGATTTGCTAAGAACATGAGGTTTGCACCAATAATTCACCCTAGGAAAACACAATGCTCATCTTATGGTATCGCAAAGTCAACGTGGTAATGAAGAATTATCATTTTAGAGGGGACGGGGCACTATAAAGATGCCAAAATCTACTCCTAAACCACATGGACGTACTTCCTCCGTAAAGAAATATTACGGAGGAAGTAGTATACAACACCTCCGCAATTAAACTACACAGATCTTTTAGAAATTTGGTAATCTCTAAAAAACAATTAGGCTACGGATATCTCTTTTGATCTGAGGATTGAAACAATAAACAACCACGTGGAAAGATCTTCATTCAGTTGATTTTTCTCGCATACCTTAAAAGATGCCCAAATTCATGTATGTATATATCAACTTGTGGAGGTGAGGGGTTCATTTTTTTCAAGGTACCATCACTTGAAATCTTCCTAAATCACACTGTACTCAAGAAAGCCATATGTCACATTTATACAGGGCTTGGTTTTCACCTAATCCCTTGACAAGTCTGCGAAGCATCATCACTTTTAACAGATGATATCTGACCGTCCTTTTCCGTAACACCCAAAAACATGCAATCCGATGGCGACGGCGCGTCAATCACCACAAAAAATAGCTCACTGTCAATCAGTCAGATTCTTACCTTGAGACCTCCACCAACACCAACCTAATATGTCTTGCTCCATGACCATGATAATTCCAGTTTTGTCACTCACTCACATACATGCTGGACATCTTCTTCTCAAATGCAAACCCAAACCAAATCCGTCCCACAAATTCGTGTAGGAATCGCTGTGGCACACGATTGAATCTATTCCCTGAAAATTCCACATAAACGACAGTCAAGAGGGGACACGAATCACACAGGCGATTGATTAAAGGGACACCGCGTACGCCCGCCCACGACGAATCCCCACTGTTTTATAGGGCGCAGCTCTCTCCTTCCTCACAACCGATAGCCAAAGTCCAACGCCTCCCACAATTCGCGCAAAGACACCCAGCCCGGACCCCCGACCCACACCCCTCCGGCTGGCGGCGATGCCCCCGACCACCCCCCAGCGCCGGAAGCAGGACGAATCGGGCGGCGGTAACGACTGGCGGGAGGAGGCCGTGGCCGCCGGCTCGCTGCGGCAGGTGGACCTCGACCGGGGCACCAACGGCTGGGCCGCGCCGCCGGGCGACCTCTTCCACCTGCGCGCGCGCGGCTACTTCACCGGCGGCGGCGGGAGGCGGGCCAAGGCGGCCGCCGAGCCCGACTGGCTCCTCCGCCCCGCCGGCGTCGACTGGCTCCGCTCCCACGCGCGCCTCGACCACCTCCTCGCCCGCGACGACGTCCCCGTCGCCTCCGCCTTCCGCCGCGCGCGCCTCCGCAAGGACCCCAACGCCCACTTCCTCCTCGCCGTCAACCTCCAGGTCCCGCCCCGATCGATCGCATCTAGGCGTAGTAGGCCGGAGAAACAAAAAAAAAACGTCTTTTTCCTTTTCCTTCATGTGTATGTGACCGCTTAATCCTGAGGCCCCGCGTTGCGTTCCTCTCCTCTCCAGGTCCCCGGCCGGCCGGACGCCTACAGCTCGGTCTTCTACTTCGCGGCGGAGGCGCCCATCCCGCCGGACTCGCTGCTCGGCCGCTTCGTCTACGGCGACGACGCCTACCGCAACGCCCGCTTCAAGATCGTCAACCGCATCGTCAAGGGCCCCTGGCTCGTCCGCGCCACCGTCGGCAACTACGGGGCGTGCCTCCTCGGCCGGGCACTCACGTGCCGCTACCACAAAGGCGACGACTACCTTGAAATCGACGTTGACATCGGCAGCTCGGCCATCGCCACAGCCATCCTGCACCTCGCCCTGGGCGCCGTCACCTCGGTGACCATCGACATGGGCTTCCTTGTCGAGTCTCAGTCCGAGGAGGAGCTGCCCGAGAAGCTCTTTGGCGCTGTGCGCATCGCGCAGATGGAGATGAGTTCGGCCAAGTACGTGGAGACTGCTTCTGACGAGTCTGAGACGGCCGGCAGGGCAGCGCCGGGGTTCAGGGTTGGTTCGGCGAGGGTGGCGAACGATAGCCGCCACCAGGAGCGCGCCAGCGGCAAGGCCGGCAGGTCGATGAGCTGCCAAGAACGCCTGAGCGGAGGTGAGGGCTCAAATTTCTCCTGACATCTTCTTCCTAGCAGTGTTAGATATTTCAATGCAGCTAATTTGACCACTTCTATATGATTATCGAGCATGAACTCAGTGCTACAAAACCTATTATGATACAAGAGCTGACGAATTTGTTCCGTATTAGCATATTCCGCTGGATAATAATTCCATGATAATGTCAGTCATGGCTCTGATTTAGCGTAGTAGCTCAGCCTTACAACAGCATGAGAGTGATAGCATTGGCAGTGCTGTTTCAAGTTTTCAACACATTCTCATTATCTTCAGAATAATGGTTGCTCTGTTGGCTGCGGATATTATATTTATAATTTTTCAATGTTGGTGTGTGCAAGTTTCTTTTGTGTTTAATTAGTCGATCTGCTGTTGAGACGAAAGGGAATATGTGGACTGTGCTATAGGGATCTGATATTGCAGGCTAATTAGTAGTACGATCATTGAAAAAACAAATGAAGTTCAATTATTTAATGAGGTCAAAGATTGTGGTATGGGGTAATGGTACCGTTGCCAAGATGAATATCTTGGTATGTGGGGTGAAGGAGATCATTTTTTTGCCCATAGGATCGATCTTCGTTGGTTGCAACTTTGATGATTTTATATGTTCCCGACACTGACTTGCAAATGCATCTGCCTCGTATATTACAGTTTTACATTTTCTTCACTCATCTAGCATGTGCCATCTAGAAGGGAACATTGCATATTACGTACAGTAGATGGGATCTCGGAATGGAGATTGGAGAACATAGTGTGTTTGGTACTCTTAAATAAAGATTAAAACGCTTATAACATATCCCCATATATTTGGGAATTCTGCCTGACACGAGAGTGCTGTAGGAGATGGCTCTCATTGTTCCTGTGATTTCTGTTAACTACTTATTTACCTTATCATCGTGTACTGGTTTTCATGAATGCACGCATTTGTGGTCCAGTTTGGCCACGATCCGTGTCTTGGAAAAGCATATTGCATTTCTTCGGAACCGTCCTCTTCATTGCTCCTTTCCTTGCGCGTTTTGCTGTTTCGTTACTTGAGGGGGGAGACACGGGCATGTGTGTACTCCACATGTTTGTGAGCTATACTTATGATCAGGACACTATTTAGGTGGGGTTGCCGATCAAGTTTTTTTTGTCCTGGATTGGCTGTCTCATGCATATTAGAAGTTGATTAGGTGGCATTGCGAGAACATGAATGGTGTTCTAGCAAGCAATATCTACATCGTTGTCACTTGGCTGAACTATCATTACAGCATGGTGTCCTGTTGTAGTACGCACTTTCATTGGCATCATATGCTGCTTGTGCTTGGGCTTCTCTCTGATTAGCAGCGACGCAATTCGGTATCGCTGTATTATTTGTACCATGTACTACCTGTCGTGTGAGAAAATCAAGCGGCTTTAGATGTATCAGGTGACGTTGGTAGAAACTTTGGATTGTGGACATGTTAACCTTTTTTCCGTTCTTCCTTCGTTTGCTTGGACGGTTGTTAGCCTGCACCTTTAAGCAAAGCCAACATCCATATCATTTCTTGTTGCATCTGTTATCTGCGGGCATACAATTCATCAGAATTATTATCTTTGTGGTCTAAGATTCATCCAAGAAATGACAATTCCTGGTTTCTTAAGAGATGCATTGCCTTTAAGTGAAGTTTGGAGGAGACGAAATAACATTTTCAATTTCTGCATTTTCAGGAAAATAGGCACGGAATACGCGAGGATGCTGTATAAACCACGAGCTGGAGAAAAATGGTTCCTCTTCAGCTGGAGAATTAGCGCCGAGAGAGAGAGAGAGAGAAAGGCTGTGATATATATTTATTTGAAGATAAAAGAAAGGGCAGGTTTAGTTAGGTGCTGTGACAGAACGAATGCTACCTTCATCATCATAATGTGGTCAGAGCTGAGGCCTGATCTATGGCAAATACTACTAGTAGATCAGTTCTCCTGCTTCATGAGTTCCGTAATGAGATGCCTCGGCTTCACTTCTAATCTTGTGTTACATCTCTGAAAAGGAAATTCTCACACCTAGACTGTTGAAATATGGCCCTAAAAGCATCTATAACGGAAGGCCCCAAACATTCGGGCGGTCTGTACTGACATTTTCTCCTACTCAAACGGAGGGAGCAAATCGGTCTGTACTGACATTTTCTTCTACTCAACCGGAGGGAGCAAATCCGCATAGAACGATCCTCATATCCAATCAATATGTAGGGTAGATATGGGCGTGTTCGGATGCGTTCGTCATGTTGAACGGATGAAAAGGACCATCCTAAAAGCTAAAGCTAAAACCTATATGGGCGGCGATGTTTCGGTTTAGGTGCGAACGCATTCATGGTATTGCTCCGGCATGCCATGTAATGGAGGACCATGGTATTGCTCCAGCCTGCCGTGTAATGGAGGCCACCCGTCTTAAAACGGTGGCGGCGAGGCAATCTTCTGTTCGCACTAGTTGAACTCTCCTCGTCCCCTTCCCTCTTCGCCATGGCTGAAAACAGATCTGATAGCAGCTCAATGCCGTCTAATGAGGATATGGCACACCGCATTGCCATTTGCCACTCGCGGATGGACCGTGGGGGCGGGAGCTCCTCCGCGTCGATGGATTTCCACATCATCGGTTCGACACCGCCTCAGCGAGGGCCCAGCGAGGCCCAACGATGTAGTATATTGGTTTTATTAAGTTTAAATCAATGTTTAGAGTTAGTTATCTGTATGAAATTGTATACGGTGACGCTTTTTGATTGGTTTTTATATATGTTTATAAACTCTCTAATCACATTCAAATGATCTACGTTGCTTGTACGGGTTTTGCATGAATTTAAAGCGGACATTTGTAAGATATGGTTGTAGACAACTCCTTTTGGGAACTGCTCGATCACACCACCGACGGACACGACCGAACTCATCTGCGAACACTTAAGGAACGATTCTTGTGCATTATGGTCGTAGATGCTCTAATCTTGCCTGCTCTTGTTCGTCTCTAATGGGTTGTACAAGTCCATAGATGACGAGCAAGAAGTGATAGTATCTTTTTTGGCCTTGGTAGCTTTTGGAAGTCTGCGTAGGAAAGGAAACATCACGAGACAAGGAAGGCATATCGTATCCAACCTGACGGTGCAAAGAAGCCGGAGGAGACAGAGAGGGATGTGACGCGTTCCGTCCGTGGACCTTTGCCGGCACGGCGTATCGTGGGAATCATCCAAAGGTGAGGTGAAGTGAAGTGCGTGGAGAATCCACTCCGGCCGTTACACGGAGGCCCGGGAGTGCACGCTGCTGTCGGCTTGATTTGCTTCGCTAGCTGTGCGATTTCCTATAGTTGGAAAACTCGCATTTCCTCTAGAAGGAAATATAAATCAGAAAGAAATTTTTAGATCATGAACTTAGCTTTTTTTTAAGAACAAATATGATAGTACAACGAATACCAGAAATAAATAAAAAATACATTCAGATCCGTAAATCATTTATTAACGACTACAAGGAATGAAGCGAACCAAAGGCGCGTCGCCATCATCGCCCCTCTCTTGCCGGAGCTGGTTGTGGTAAATAATCGGGAAATCGTCGTGCTAAGATTTCATAGAACCAGCGCAGTAGAACAACAACTGTCGTCGTTGAAGGCCTCCTTTGGTTTATGGGATAAGATTATCGAAGGAATAATACATATGTAGAAAATAAGATGTCATGTATCTTAAATTTTATGAGTAGAAGTAGAGAAAATGATGACATTTGATTCATATCATATGATTTTTTTTATTGAATCTAGGCTAATATTTATTTTTCTTTGAAATATGAAGGATATAACCAATCTTATGTATAGAAATAGGAATCCATTCCTATGCACAAAATGGTTCTAAAGGAAAATTCCCATAAGAATTATATCCTATAGAAATCCTATGAAATTCCTCCAAACCAAAGAAAACCTAAATCAAGTAATTTAGGACGGAGAAAATATACGCATGTTCTAAACTTGAAGAGGCGCATGTACCGTAAAGTCAGGCCACTGGTTATACTTCCTCCATTTTATAATGTATAGTGCATATTTGGTTTTTAGATAGGCACACAATATTTAAAATATATAACTAAGCTTCTGATGAATCTAATGAAACTAGTTTTGGATTTTAAATATCGATGTTTTCCTTACAAGCTTGATCAAACGTAGATTTATTTGACTTTCTAAAAATGAAATATGCACCACATTTTTTTTAAGAACACAATACAACTCAGACACTCACATACACGAGTATACAATCACCGCACACACGCATATCCTACCCCTATGAGCCGGTACATCATCTTGAGATTAACGAAGTCATCATCTTGTCTTCGACGGAAACGTCTTCTTCCACTGAAAGCATATCACCGGAAGCCCTGAAATAATATAGAAAAATGCGAGCATCACTGTTAAATTCAAGATTTAAACTTTGATGGACTGGGGATACAACCATCCCAAATCAACTCAACCATAGATTGATTCGCAAATATGCACTGCATTGTTAAATGGAGAGAGTATGATCCATAGATCTGGATCGTGTCCAACACAAAAGACATAGGAGCACGGACGTAGTACGTACGTTCCACGGTCTCCGCGCCCATGTGTGCTTGCCTTGTTTGTCCCAGCCGAATAGATCATGGACGGGGCGCCAAATCCAAAAATAAGAGATCACACAAGAAGTTACGTACTCGTACTACACGCCCATGTGTGCCGGCCGGCCGGCCGGTAAACCTACGACCTGATGCAAGCAACGTGGGTACCCCCAGTCTCAAGGCCAACGCTTCCGATCGGGTCGACATGCACGGGAACTTTGGCGGTCGGTGCGGTGGACGGTGGGCCGGTGGGAGATGCCCTCAGCAGAGAGGAAACCTGTTTGCTCGTGTATAGTCGCGCGTGGCAATATCTGGTCTTAATTGGTTGTATCTAGCAATGGTTTTATGAAATGCATAATTTTAAGAGTAGGGACTATTTTCAAGGTGAAAATTCAAAGTCTGTTCTTAATTGATTGTATCTGACACTGTTTTCTTACTAAAGATGTTACTTTTGAAAATTTGGACATTAGGTGTTGATTTAATGATTGTGCTGCTGCTGCAAGGATTGTAACTCTGTAATAGGACTTTTTGTTTTTACACTCTTCTCTCCTTTTGTATTGGTTGACTGAGTGCAACCGTACTGTTTTTTGGACATTGCGTAGTTGCACAGGTCGAGAGTAATTGGTCTCTTTTCGATATTGATATATTCTCTTTTTCCAAAACAAAACAAAAAGTCGGGTGTTGGTTTGATGATGATTGTGCTGCTGCTGCAAGGATTGTAACTCTGTAACGAAACTTCTTTTTACTTCTTCTCTCTTTTTGTATTGGTTGACTGAATGCATCCGTACTGCTTTTTAGACATTGCGTAGTTGCAGAGGCCAGGAGTAATTGATATCTTTTCAATATTAATATATTCTCCTTTTCCACACAAAAGTCGCGTGTGGCTGATGGGTGTAACAACCCATTTGCAATAATAGTAAATCAACATGATATTGTACCTTGTCTGATGTCTTTGTAACTTGGCATGATGCTAGAGTTTCACATTTCATGTGGTGATTTAAATTTGCATTGGGATTGGAGCCCATTTGGTTTGTTTGAGTTTGCATCCAAAATGGTTCAAGAAGGGTGTTTGAGGAGTTTTGATTGTTGCATGCATGCTCTCCTTGATCCCAAACTTGGCATAGCCAATTCTTTCCCCTTCCCAAGCTTTTCAAAAACCTTGCAACATTTTTTCCAACTCCAAAAATGTGGGCCACAGTTCAATGTGTTTTGAATTTCCAAAAAGGGCCCCACATTTTAGTTGCTCCAAAAATGGTCAAACCAATTTTATAAATTGGGGAATATTGCAAGGATTCCAAAATACAGTTTGTATGTTTTTCTCCTTTGACTTTTGCTCTGGAAAAAGGCTGGAAGGTTCTGTTATTTTTTAATGGAAAACCCTCTCGTTTTAATTCCTGGCAAAAGGTGAATCCAGGCCCAGTCGTCTGGCCTGGCTCCCCTCACCGCAGCCCAGCCCAGCCGAATCGGTACGCCGGAGTCGTGTAAGCCGTAGGATCTTGATCCTACGCCTCACATAGAAGGGAGCAGTGATGGCCACCTGCTCCGTTAGGCCGCCGTCGCGGACGTCGAGAGAGGAGGCTGCCGGAGCCGTCCGGTGCAGCCGTCTCCGGCCGTCACATCACGCGTCGAGCCCGCCTATAGGAGCCCCGAGGCCTAGGGTTTCTTCCCCCCCTCTCAATTCGTTCTGCCGCCGCCTCTCTGCTCGCCGGGGAGCTCCCCTGTTTCCGCCGGTGAGGTCTCGATTCGTCTCCGTCGTGCGCCGCCGTTGAGCCTGCGTTTGCACACGCCTTCGTGCCGCCCTTCCTAACCTGTCCCGACCTGCAGGAGCAGAAGGGGAGCTGCGCTGCGAGTTCGAGCCGACGACCTCCGCCGCGGGCCGTCGTCTTCCCCGTCGTCGGTGGTGTCAACCTCCTCCTCCTCCGTGCGTTCGACGTCGCCCCCAAGCACACCAAGGTGAGCCAGCACCGTCCTCGTAGACCGCGCGTTAGATCCGTAACCATGGCCGCGTTCTGTTCCGTTTCCGGCCGGTGTCGCTGTCGTGGCCGTGCAGACCACGGCCACCGTGGCCGTGGCAAGACGTGTAGTGTTGCGAGCGTGCCCTGGGTGTGTCCAGAGCACGCCAAGGGCAGCAAAGCGCCCACCTTTGGCCCGAATGCGAGTGCGATGGCCTCTGTCTGAAGCTCTGACGTTGCAGCGCCGCCCCGTTTTGTGGTGGATTTGCCATCGCCGTCGAGGTCGCTTCCGGCCAACCGACGACGCCGGGCTACTCTTGTATGTCCCAACTGCAGAACCTGCGCGCTCATCGTGTAGCTAGGCCCCCAGGTGCGATGCCCGCCTCGTCTGAATGTCGTCGGCGGCATAGCTGAGTTCTGAACTTGTTTCGCCGCCGCCCTGAACCCAGTGAGCTAGAGCTCTCACCGTGGCGTCCTGGCGGTCGTGGCCTAGCTTCTCCTGTAGCTGGATGTGCGGGGAAGAGATCCCGCACAGCCACTGTCTGACCGGCGACGTATGCTCGATGCGAGCCTCGCCGCAGTTGCGCTGTGTCGCCGGTCTGTACCTGAAGTTTTTTCGACAGGAGACAGGGGGAGGTAACTCCTTGTTGTCTGTTTTGTGTTGTTGTTCAGTTGTCGAGCGCTGGCGTAGTGGTAGAGGGGGCTGTGGTGGAGAGGCACGGTCTGGGTTCGAATCCCAGTCGATGCAACGCCCCCTTTTCCTTTTCTTTTGTTTGCCTGGGCCATCGATGCAGGCTGGGCTTGGCCCAGTAGCTGCCACAGCCTGGTGGGCTGGCCCAGAGGGAGAAGAGGAGAGATGGGCTGGTGATGCCCCACAAACGTAAGGGATCGAGATAGTCTTCGCGGGTAAGTTAACCCAATTTATTGATTCGACACAAGGGGAGCCAAAGAGTATTTATAAGCTTTGACAGTTGAGTTGTCAATTCAACCGCACCTGAAATATACTTTCTTGCAACAGAAGATAAGTGGTAAAGGTAATATGATAGTGATGGTGACAACAGCAAAAGTAAACAGCAAAAGTAACAACTAATAACCAGCAAGATTGAAAACACTGTAGGCTAGGGAGATGGATGGTTGGGCGCTGCATGGATGAGAGTGAACATGTAATAGATTCTAACACGGGGCAAGGCACACAGAAAAGCAATGATCATCTAGGCAAATATCAAACATTAGGCATGTATCCCGTAGGTAGTTGTGCGTGCTTGCAATAAGAACTTGCACAACATCTTTTGTCCTACCATCCCGCTACGAACGGGGCCAAAGGGAACTTATGGAGATTAAGGTGCTCCTGTCAAAGAGCACCGGAACAAAGCAATAAACTCAATGGATACATGGAATCCTCAAATTATAGACCATCCCCTTTGGTGTCCCAAGCTGTCACCTTTGGGATCACCGGTTCCGGGCCATAATAGGTGCATACAACTCATAGAGAGGATCAAGAACACAAATATATTCATGAAAACACATAGGGTTCAGATCTGAAAACATGGCACTCGGGCCCAAAGTGACAAGCATTAAGAGCAACAAGTTGAAGCAAAGAAGATAAACACCAATCTAGATGATAGGCAACATGCCCCCAACAATCTGACGAACTATTACATGATCTAACTCATCCAATCCCTACGATCCCCTTTGCCTACAACAGGGAATTACTCACACATGTGAAGAGAAGTCATGGAGGAGGGATGGATTGGTGATGGTGATGACGATGGAGACTATCTCCCCTCTCCGGAGGCCAAATCAGCCTCCAGATTAGCCCTCCCGAAGAAGAACAGAGGGTGGCGGCGGCTCCGCGACGGAAACTGGAAAAACGACTTCTGTTCTGGGGTTTTCCCGTCACGAGAATAAATAGGAGCATCGGTAGGGCACCAGAGGAGGGGGGAGCTGCCCAGGCGGCCAGAGGGCACGGCCCCACCCCTGGCCGCGCCAGGGGGGCGCCTGGGCCCCCCATGGCTCCCCTCTGGTCACACTTCTGGCATCCGGCTCCTTCTGGTGCGTGGATTTTCTGTGAATTTTCCCGGAATTTTCTGCAATACCTAAAAATCCATTTTCCTGCACACAATAAAACCATATAGGCAGCTCGGCTGAAAACAGCGTTAGTCCGGGTTAGTTTCGTCCAAATCATGCAAGAATGAGGGCAAAACAATAGCAAAAGTGTTTGGAAAAGTAGATACGTTTAAGACGTATCAACTCCCCCAAGCTTAGCATATTGCTTGTCCTCAAGCAATTCAGTTCAACGAACTGGAAGCGACAAAGAAAACTTTGACAAACTCTTTTGCTTCCTTATAAGTATATAAGCATGTACTACGAAAAGAGTTTAGCAAGTATTGAAACAATGCTATAAGGACAATGCACGAAGCAATTCTTCTTTCATGTGATCAATCACAAACAACTAAAAGTAAATAATATGCTACTGAAAATCAAGACAGGATCACAATGCACATAGCTTGAACATACTTGAGTGGCATTTCGCTAGCCTCCATGAGTGAAGCAAAACATAAATGCAGAAACTCCTCCGGAGTTTTAAAGGTGACTAGAACTCAGTATTTTAGACTAGCAATAACACAAGCATACAGAAGACAATGTAATACTTTGGGACAATGCATGTTACACTAAGAATGACAATTATGCTCTCAAAGTTGGTACTTTGAAAAAGAAGGGGAGACTCTCGAACTGTGGCTTTTGGTGGCAAGGTTGAAAACCCGTGAAAGGAAGCAAAGACTAAACATGTGCCAGAGCTCTTGGTTTTGAAAACAGAGATAAAACTCTTTTGAGAGGTGTAACTTTCCAGTCAATGGTGAACGGTGAAGGTCTCTCAATATCTCCCATGCCAACCATATTAATGCCTTTTGCTTACACATACTCCCTTATCCATAAATCCTTTGATGGTCTACGGAACCTTTTATTTTGCCTCAAGGATGGAAGGAGGGTATCGTTCCATCTATCATAAGCAGCATTTGGTCCATTTCACTCCATCATCAAGTATGGGGGAGGTGTAACTCTCATATATTTTTTCTTGACTAGTTAAAACTTCCGTCAAAATATTTTTGGCATGCAAGATACTGATTTCCCTTCACCGCACCATGAGCTTGTACGGTTACAAAAGGGAAGCTTTTGAATAAATTTCGAGATGGCACATGAAATTCTAAGTTAGGAGTGGCCGGTAAATACCACATATAGGTAGGTATGGTGGACTCAAATGGAACAACTGGGTTTGAAAAGGAGTTTGGAAGCACAAGCAGAATTCCGCTTAGTGCGAGCGAAGGCTAGCAAAAGACTGGGAAGCGACCAACTAGAGAGCAATAACTGTCATAATCATGCAGAGCGACAAAGCAACATTGAATCGGGCATGAAAGTGATATAACTATTCTGAAACAAAAAGATCATCAAGGCATAATAGACTTTTTAGTCATAAACATGTGTGAACATGTGCGAAGTCAATCCAAAAATTCTCCAAAGGGAAATACCACTTCAGTATGCCAAACCATGAACAATGCAATGCATATAAATCATTTCAACAACAGATTATGTACTCTAGCTATTTGAGACTAGCCACAAGGAAAGCATGAACACTGGGAAAGCATTGTAAACATAGCACTATGTCGCTACAAGCTGGTCTCTAGATCATAAGTACAGGCATATGTACAAAAGTAGAAACAAGAAGAGTTCATACCTGTTTTCCTTGTTGCTTCCCTTCCGTCGATCTTCGTCATTTCTGCCTGGTCACTTGCGCGATCGAACGTGGGGAATATAATCAAATGCCATCACGGACTCGAGCTGAACTCTGCAAACAAAGAAAACTAAAGAGAGAAAAGAAATCTTTTTGGGTTTTTAAAAGGTTTAAACTAGAGCAAAAGAAAAGAGAAAATATTTTTGTTATTTTTTTTTGCAAAGAAAGAAGGAAAGAAGAACAAGCAAAAACTTCGAAAAGATCAAAGCGAACAAAAATAAAACGGATAATACAATGGAAAAGTGAGGAGGGTACGTACTCCCCCAAGCTTAGGCTTTTGGCCTAAGTTGGTAGTAGCTAATGTCCCCAGGAGCCTCCTGCTCCAGGGTGGTACTGGTGAGTCCAAGGGTCGTATGAGGCTTCCGATGCGTACACCAAAGTCCTCGGATCCTCCCACGAAGATGGTGTTGGGATACGGGGCAGAAAACACAATTTTTTCACACCTACGGTACCCGAACCCAAGATCTATGCTATGGCGATGTAAAGTAACGAAGGGAATCGGTGTTCATACCTTTGAAGACCGAAAGAGGGAAACGTTCTTGCGAACGTGGTTGGCGTAGACTCAGAACTACGACTTCCCTGTCGTGTAGAAGACCACCACCGACGAGGATGACTCCCGGTAAACCTCCAGCGACGAAGTAGCACCACATGTGTAGTGCCTCGAAGAGATTATACACGTACGGTACAATCGATGTTCCTCCCGGGCCCCGAACCAGGCGAGCAGCGGAAGAAATACGGCTACGGATCCCGACTCCAGCAGAACGACGGCCTGCCTTATGGTGGAGAACTCCAATCCAGGTGCAGACTCCAAACAAGGGGATTCCACTTCCGGGAAGGAAAAGGAGGAAGAAGGAGATATTGGTGTGTTGGAAAAAGGGGGGGCTACCCCTCCTTATATAGGCCAAGGGGGGGTATGATCCTCCTCCCCTCCCCCATGTGGGACTAAACTCCCAAGGGGGGGAGTGCGCCGGCCATAGGGGGGATGGGCCCCACCCTTGGCGCCAAGCCCAAGGGGGGAGACCCCCTCCTCCCTTAATGGGCCCCATGGGCCCATTTAGCCTTTTCCAATTTTTTTAATTTATTTAATATGTTTTAAATATTTAATTCAGATAATTAAATAATAAAACTTTATTAAAACTTTATTTTGAACTATTCAAAATGTCCGGAAACTATTCCGTCCTCCTCCGGAACTATTCCGGTGATTTCTCCTATTTCACCGATTGATCCCGTAACTGTCCTATGCATCGATTGCCCTTAAGTGTAACACCCTAACGGTCCGGAAAACAACAGACATGGTCGAGACTCTTCTCATTGACCAATGACTAGTCAGTTGGACCTGGTTACAATCCTTGACAGCCCCTGCGCTTCCATCGAATGAACTTCGATCGCTTTTGGAAACCGTTAACGATACGACGTAATCCCTTTGTTCTGCGGTACTTTGTTTGTCCGAGGTTTGATCGTCGGTATTCTACATACCGTGTTCACATATCGTTCACAAAAAACAACTTCTCTCGTCCATGATCATTGCATCTCTTGTGACCTAGTCACGTCCTTGCAAGGTGTTTGATGCAATATCACCGAGTGGGCCCAGAGTACCTGTCCTGTCACAAGGACTGACAAATCCCGCTCTGATCTATTAACATACTCATCAACCATCTATTTTGGAATACCCAAAGTGCACTGTTATAGCCAGCATATTTCAGTCAGGCGGTGGGATACAAATCAAAGTCTCCTCATAGATGATAATTACGTATGATCATTACGGTCTAAGGACTAAGCCATACGTTACAAAGTCATAGCAACGCTGAACTATGTGACTCGATCACATTGCAATACTTTAGGTGGGTGTATGTCCATCACATCATTCCCCTTAACGATATGACCTCATTGTCAATGGACTTAAGTGTCGCCATGATCAGGAAAGCTTGATCAATCAATTGCCCAATGAGATAGTTTACCCGAGTTAAACTACGGACCATGTTTTATACTACACCTGTATTAGTATTTCCAAGTAATACAGTTATAGCACAGTATAAAACGTATTATGAACAAAACGGATATGTGACAAATATCTTTATTAATTTGTCTCTAGGGCACATATCCAACAGAAGGATCCGCGCTCCAAGAAGAGGAAGACCCTTCACCAAACTGGGTGAAGGTCTCTCCCTGGAAAGGTGGATACTCACCATGCTCCTCCTCGTCGGGCACAACCCCCTCCATGGGGTTATGAAACTGATGCTGGACCACGAACTCATCGAACTGGATAGCATCAAAGGACCAACCGTTCCTGCGAGAAAAATCGAACAAAAGAGGTGCAGGTAGACGGATCTTGCGTTCCGTGGTGGCTCCGAAACGCAAGATATAATCAAGGTTACCAAACTCGGAAGTCATGGTAACAAACTTATGCCTTTTCATAGCAGTAAGATCAAAACTTAAATAAGTAAAAGGATTATCATCGGGGTGTGGGGTGCCATTAAGAGACTCTAGGATAAGTGTGGCGTAAACGCCACCAAATAAATCTCCCTTGTTACCTTTCATAGCAAGGCGTTGAGCAATTAAGGCACCCACATTATAATCAAACCTCCCTGAGAGGGCGGTTGCCAGGATAGCAATATCCGGCGCAAATATGTTGCTCGTGTTGTCACGAGCTAACACCTGATACGTCCAAAACGTATCTATAATTTCTGCTTGCTCCATGCATGTTTTGTGTGATATTTCTAGGTTCTAGATACACTTTCATACACTTTTGATCATTTTTCGACTAACCTATTAACTCAGTGCACCCCAGTGCCAGTTCCTGTTTTCTGCTGTTTTTCTATTTCAGTTTTCCCCCATATAAAAAGTGCCAGAAAAATTCCGGGAAAAATACAGGAAAAATCAGCGTACAGTAAGCTTCGCGAAGAGCCCGAGTGGGGCCAGAGGGGAGCCAGGGGGGCCCAGGCAGCCACCCGGCGCGGCCCCACCCCTGGCCGTGCCAGGGGGGGGGCGCCTGGGGCCCCTGTTCCACCTCTGGCTGCCCCCCTTCGCCTATATATTCTCCGTCCCGCGGAAACTCCGAAGACAGAACCCTATTTCGCAAACTCGCCTCTGTTCCGCCGCCGCCGCCCTTCCAAGATCGGGAGCACCAGAAGACCTCTTCCCGTCACCTTGCCGGAGGGAGGGCCGACCTCCGGGAGTCTCCTCTCCATCATGGATGCTCCCCGGATGTCTCGTGAGTAGTTTTCCTTGGACCATGGGTCCGTGATCAGTAGCTATGTGATGTTCTCCTCCCCTCTTTGTTCTTCATGGATTAGACCTCATGAGCTGCCCTACATGATCGATGCACTTTTGTAATATTTCTGCTATTGCTATGCTGAGTTTGATGGGATCTGATGGATTATGAGATTATGTTCAGATTGTGATAGAGTAATATATTTTGTTTTTATCTCTTATATTTTTGTTCCTAAGTAATTCTTGCATGTTCTCCGTTGCTGTTTATTGCTTTGGCCAAGTAGTAGGTAGTGACTCCAAGAGGGAACGTTATGCTCGATTGTGGGTTCATGCCCCCCGATGACACGCTTGAGTGACAGAAACATGAGTCTAGGGGATGTGCTGTTGCCACAAGGGGGAAAACAACGGTGCTTGTAACCGCGGTTGCAAGGATTGTTTACTTTACGCAAAGTTCTTTTTAATGCAGTTGTCTGTTGCTTTGGGTTTACACTTTGGGTGGGGCTCGCAACTTAATATCAGCGAGATGTTCTGGATAGATATCTCAAGGTGGATGATTAGTAGTAGATGCAGTTGGATTACGGTCTACTTATTTTGGCGTACTGCCCGTGCTTTTGAGCCTCTTCCTTTCTTTTGTAGCATAGTTAGCATTGCGGTGCGTTCATAATCCTGTCAATTGCCCTTCTGTAATTTGTTTACCTCGCATAGCAGTTTTTATCGTCTTTTGGGAGAGAGACATCACTAGTGAACATCACGTATCCCGGTCCATATCCTTATTACTGTTTCGACGCTATATTTACTTTCCTGCCTTTTACTTTTAGTTGCTATCATTATCCTTTGTGTTTTACCCTTTGTGAACAACAAGACCGGAGAGATTGACAACCTCTCTAAACTTCGTTGGGAACAAAGTTATCTGTGTCTGTGTGCAGGTCCACGTCAGTTGCGCCGCTGACAGCTACTTATGATCTCTGGAGTCCTACTGGAGACAAACCTTGGTATCTTCACCGAGGGAAACTTGCTGCTGCGCTACATCTCAACCTTCCACTTGGGGTAACCAACGAAGGGCGAGAAGCCATCAAGCGAATTTCTGGCGCCGTTGCCGTGGACTCCGAGTGCTAAGATAGGGGAGTTGCAGACTACCCTTTACCTTTGTTTTTTTAGTCTTGTTAGTTTACCTTTCAGTTTTTATCTCAGTGTCCTTTATGAAAAACCACAAAAATAGTTGCTACCTTTTTCCTTTGTCTTGCTTTGCCTATTTATGCTATCCTCACCATGGGTGATGAACCACCCAAATATGGTAGGATGGACATGTTTCACTTGGATCGTCTTCGATCAATTTGTGCTCACGCTAAAAACCCGACCGACTTGGTTGAGGGAAAATCATTGGATGAGCATGCTCATTATACGCGGCACCGCCTATCTCAGAAAGGGAAACACTTATGGGACCAAATACATGTTTCTTATTGCCATGCTAAACTTTTGTGCCACATTTATGATTTTACTTGCTGTTCTAATATTGATCATAAACACCTTCCTTTCCAATGCGAGTTTAATGAAAATGAGATATTATCTTCTTATGCTAAAGGTGTTTATGATTACTTTGATGTTGAAAAGATTGAAGAGTTTGTTGCTTTTAAAGGTGCCTATGAGATTGCTTCTTTAATTGAAAAGTATCACGATACTATTTTCGAGTCTGAAAACTTTGTTGTTCTTGCTTATTGCTTTGAGAATTATACTTTCAATGCTTATATTGACGATTTTAAAAATAGAATGCTTTCTGCCCAAGAAGAGGCTAATGATTGCTATGAAGAGGAATCTTATGATTCCGAGGACTCACTTGATACTTCCCTTTCTGATGATTTTGATACTTGCTTTGTTGATGGCCATGATGCCACTATGGATGATGCCTACAAAGATGAACTTGCTATAGTTCCTTATGTTAAGCATGAAATTATTTCTGTTGCACCCACACTTGATTGCCCTATTATCCTTTTGAAATCTCCAACTATTCCGGAGAATTTTGCTCTTATCAAGGCTCAATGTGATGGGTTGCATCTATCTTATCATCCTAAAAACCGTGTTGAAAACAATACACGTGTGCTTGTAGGTCATGAACAACATGATTTATGTGATAGTTATATTCTTGATGGTGTTCATGATGCTACTGAAAATTACTTTGAGAGAGGAAAGTTTGGTTGTAGAAACTTCCATGTTACAAAAACACCTCTCTTCATGTTGAAAGTTTTGAAGTTGTTCTTGTTCTACCTTCCTATGCATGTCACTTTGTGCTTCTTTGATTTATTTCCTTACAAGATGCCTATGCATAGGAAGTGGGTTAGGCTTAAATGTGTTTCATATTTGTTTCTTGATGCTCTCTTTTGCTTCAAATTCTTATTCTTATGAGAACACCTTTTATAATCCTTATGCCTAGCTTAAAGGCGTAAAAGAAAGCGCTTTCGGGAGGCAGCCCACAACGAATTTAGGTTTTTCTTTTTGATTTAGTTGTGTATTGATAATTTTTACTACTGTAGCAACATCATTATATCTTTATTTTTCAGCTTTGTGCCAAGTTATAGCCTCTTACGGCAAGGGAAGTAAAAGTTGTGACATGCTGTCCAGAAAACAGATTCTGTTCTCGTGACCAGAAAAATTCCAGAAAAATCCGAGTTCATCTTTTTTAGCTGAAATTTTTACACAGTATGCTCTATACAATTACAAAACTTCCGTATGTTCTGAGTTTTTTGATTTGAGTTGCAGAAGTGCCACTAAAATTTCTTTACTACCTGTTGTTCTGTTTTTTCACAGATTCTGCCACGTTTTGTCTCTCCTAACTTTTGCAAACCTTAAGCTTGCTTTTTATTTGCAAAAACTTTTGGGCACTCTTGAGAAACAATAGCTCTTCAAGAATATCTTTATATCTAGTGGGGAAAAATTATTTATTAAGGGTAGTAACCTCTCTAATCATCTTATGATGAGTTATGTATGAAGGGAGTTTTCAAGTGTGCGATGGAAGATGATGAAAGAAGATCCAGGAGTGTCAAGCGCTCAAGCTTGGGGATGACCCCTTGCATCCCCAACATATATTCAAGGATACTCAAGCGTCTAAGCTTGGGGATGCCCCCGTGCATCCCCTTCTCCATCAACAATCATCAGTTCGTCCTTCGTCTCACTATATTTTTATCACTTCATGCGTTATGTGCTATGCTTGGAGCGTCTCGCTCTTAGATTTTATTTTTCTTTAGCTTTGCTTGTTGTTCATAACAAGTTAGATCCCGTCTTACTTTGTGTGGGACAGAAACACGCTCCACTTTCAAATTCTAGAACACATCATAGGATTTTTCCTGCTTATCTTTTTGCTGTTGTGTGTTCTTTATCGTTTCATAGCTACTGCCATGTTTAGTCTTAGTCTTAGTTTGTCTTTAGCAAGAGCCTTGGCTTTTGTTTAGTTTTTTTATGGAACTCTTTTTAGTTTTCATGTTTATCTTGTTAAAGAGAGTTGGTTGTTGCACTGAGTTGTGTCTTGTCTTGAGAGTAGGTAATTGAGGTTGCTATTTTCTTCTAGTAGTAACTTGCAATATTTTTGAGATATTGATGTGAGTAATGTTTGAACTTTTGGTGTCAAGAGCTCTAGCCTATTAGTGATAGGTGTCGTATTTTGGGCAATCCGTGTGTATTTTCAAAACCTACAAAACTAGTTGAGAACTCTAGCTACTAGATGGATCACTAATCTTTGGAGGGATCGAATATTAGAGAACACTCACGTACCATGAGTCGAGGATGCGCAAGGATAACCAAACCCCCATACACTCCTCCTCGGGGTACTTGTCTCTTTGTGAACCTCCTTATTAGATTGAGAGTTACCGATAATAAGTGCATGAGTTCTTCGGACTAATGTAAGTATTGAAAGTTGACACTTCCACCTTCCCATATTTTGCTAGTTTCTCCCGTGCCGTGCATTGCCTTCTTCTCACTCCGAGAGTTGGTGTCCACCTTCGCCGGTACATCCAAACCCTTGGCATGATACGCTCTGTCATCATAAGCCTCCTTATATCTTTCCTCAAAACAGCCACCATACCTACCTATCAAGGCATTTCCATAGCCTTTCCGAGATATATTGCCATGCAACATCCACCTCTTCATGACTTGATCTTCATGTCATACATGTTCCTGCTACACTGGCAGCGACATACATTGCATACATCATATTAGTTACATCTTCTTTATGATTTTGAGTACCTTGTAAAGTGTGAAAGGTCTCCTTTACCTTCTTGTAATATAGAGTGTTGCCCTTAAGTGAGGAAAAGATCCCAAAGTGGACACAATAAAAGATCCCAAAGAGGACAAATGAGAGTTAAATAGAAAGAGCCATTGAGGCCACAAAAAATACAAAAAATTTGAAAAAAGAAAAAAAGAAATAAAAAGAGAGAAAGGGGAAACACTACTATCCTTTTGAGAGATCCACACTAGTACTCCCTTTATATCCTTGTACTCCATAGAGATGATCATTATGCATATAGCTATGTGGGGACCTTCACACTATAGAACTTGGCTTGCATATTCCAAGGATGAGCCTCCTCAAACGAGCTCTAGGTCTTCATGAGCGAGCAAGTTAGATGCACCCCCACTAGTTCCATTGGAGAGCTTCCTAGCTCGTATGTGCATCCGTTGCATGGCAATCCCTACTCCTCACATCATATCTATCATTTGGCATCTCTTGCCTATGATTGTCCTCATTGATGTGAGCCTTTCTCATCCTTTTTGTCTTCCTCCTCCGTACTTCTCTCTTTGCCATCCTAAGTGTCAACTCTCGTGCTTACGCTCATCCATTGAATGAGTGCTCGAAATATCGAAAAGGAGTGGATCAAATTGACTTGTACCTGGCTAGTGGTCTGGGGACGAGTCAAGATAAGATTCCATAAAGGACCAAGTGTGAAACATTAGTAGATTGAGTTCTCAACAAATACTTTTTCTTCTCGTATTCCCTATCCCCCTTCTTGCACGCAAATACCATTTGGAGACATTTGATTCACGGACAGCGAGAGATCTTGCACCTAATGTTCTTTTGTTACTTGTTTCAATGCTAATATAGACTCTTGCATGTTATGACTTGAATTGAATCTCTAACCTTGATTGCTTTACTTTTCAAAGTTCTTTTATGGTTGCTATCATGTCACCACAGAAATTATGCTATTATCATTTACCTACTCGAGGACGAGCAGGAATTAAGCTTGGGGATGTTGATACGTCCAAAACGTATCTATAATTTCTGCTTGCTCCATGCATGTTTTGTGTGATATTGCTAGGTTCTAGATACACTTTCATACACTTTTGATCATATTTGGACTAACCTATTAACTCAGTGCACCCCAGTGCCAGTTCCTGTTTTCTGCTGTTTTTCTATTTCAGTTTTCCCCCATATAAAAAGTGCCAGAAAAATTCCGGGAAAATACAGGAAAAATCAGCGTACAGTAAGCTTCGAGAAGAGCCCGAGTGGGGCCAGAGGGGAGCCAGGGGGCCCCAGGCGGCCACCCGGCGCGGCCCCACCCCTGGCCGCGCCAGGGGGGCGCCTGGGGCCCCTGGTCCACCTCTGGCTGCCCCCCTTCACCTATTTATTCTCCGTCATGGGGAAACTCCGAAGACAGAACCCTATTTCGCAAACTCGCCTCTGTTCCGCCGCCGCCGCGCTTCCAAGATCGGGAGCACCAGAAGACCTCTTCCCAGCACCCTGCCGGAGGGAGGGCCGACCTCCGGGAGTCTCCTCTCCACCATGGATGCTTCCCGGATGTCTCGTGAGTAGTTTTCCTTGGACCATGGGTCCGTGATCAGTAGCTATGTGATGTTCTCCTCCCCTCTTTGTTCTTCATGGATTAGACCTCGTGAGTTGCCCTACATGATCGAGGCACTTTTGTAATATTTCTGCTATTGCTATGCTGAGTTTGATGGGATCTGATGGATTATGAGATTATGTTCAGATTGTGATAGAGTAATATATTTGGTTTTTATCTCTTATATTTTTGTTCCTAAGTAATTCTTGCATGTTCTCCGTTGCTGTTTATTGCTTTGGCCAAGTTGTAGGTAGTGACTCCAAGAGGGAACGTTATGCTCGATTGTGGGTTCATGCCCCCCGATGACACGCTTGAGTGACAGAAACATGAGTCTAGGGGATGTGCTATTGCCACAAGGGGGAAACCACGGTGCTTGTAACCGTGGTTGCAAGGATTGTTTACTTTACGCAAAGTTCTTTTTAATGCAGTTGTCTGTTGCTTTGGGTTTACACTTTGGGTGGGGCTCGCAACTTAATACCAGCGAGATGTTCTGGATAGATATCTCAAGGTGGATGATTAGTAGTAGATGCAGTTGGATTACGGTCTACTTATTTTGGTGTACTGCTCGTGCTTTTGAGCCTCTTCCTTTCTTTTGTAGCATAGTTAGCATTGCGGTGCGTTCATAATCCTGTCAATTTCCCTTCTGTAATTTGTTTACCTCGCATAGCAGATTTTATCGTCTTTTGGGAGAGAGACATCACTAGTGAACATCACGTATCCCGGTCCATATCCTTATTACTGTTTCGACGCTATATTTACTTTCCTGCTTTTTACTTTTAGTTGCTATCATTATCCTTTGTGTTTTACCCTTTGTGAACAACAAGACCGGAGAGATTGACAACCTCTCTAAACTTCGTTGGAAACAAAGTTATCTGTGTCTGTGTGCAGGTCCACGTCAGTTGCGCCGCTGACACCTACTTATCATCTCTGGAGTCCTACTGGAGACAAACCTTGGTATCTTCACCGAGGGAAACTTGCTGCTGCGCTACATCTCAACCTCCCACTTGGGGTAACCAACGAAGGGCGAGAAGCCATCAACACCCCTCTAGCAATATAGTACGCGAAATACCTGAGGTTTGGGAATAAGATGCTGGAGATCTTTGACCGATGAATATCCCTTGTATCCATGCTATAGAGAGAGTTGAAGACAGTTCTCAGCTCGGAGGGCTGAGAGCTCATCTTCGCCGTCAGTCCAACGTTTGGCACACCTATTATTTCACAAAACTTTTCCAAAGGCATGGTCAAAAGATCATTGTAAATTTTAAACTCAACAGAACCATTATCAGGGTTATATCTAAAACTGTTAATGAAACAAGAGGTGAGTTTTTGATACTGAGCAACACGACACGTCGCGAGCCACGTCAGACCTGCATTAGCACAAAGATTATAGAACTCCTTAATTCCTGCAGCTTCAAGGAATTCGTCGCACGGGAAAGTCATTGCACGTGCTGGGTTTGTGTCCTCAAACAACTCTAAGGGCACATGATCTTCGTTGTAGCTCACCCTAGCAGTCAAGGGTGAAGCTGCAGCTCTTGTAACTCGATCGGAATGCTCGGCCCTTTTCTTCCCAAGCCACCCCTTTGCTCTTCCTAGCAAACTCATTTCTGTTTTTTTTTGAAAAATTACAAAAACAAGGATTTAAACAAAGTGAGTTAAGGTAAACTACTCAACCCACTTACCTAAGGCAAACACTTGCATCAAAACTTGGAAAATACACTTCTACACAAGCATGCTAGATCATCTAAACAACACCAAGAACTACTAAATACTCACAAATGAAGCCACCAACCAAAAATCTATTTGGAGGAGTGGAGGAGTTACATACCAGGGAGTATTTTCCCAAAATCTCTGCTCAAATGATGGGTCGTAGAGAGAGATCAAAATTCTGGACGGAGAGCAGCAAGAACACAAGAACAAAGTGCAGAACTCGTGTTTTTGGAGAGAGAGGAAGGAGGAGGAAGAAGACTTACCTGGCTGGCTGCCCTGTGGGCCCCAGGCGCCCTGTGGGCGCGGCCAGGGGGCAGGCCGCGCCAGCTGGCCGCCTGGGCCACTGGTGGCCCCCCTGGTCAGCCCCAGGTGCCTCTGGGTCACTCCCGGCATGGAAATTTTTATTTTTATTTTTCTGGAATTTTTCTGAAAACTTCACTGTTGAAAATTTCTCGGAGTTCAAAAAGCTGCAAAACTTTCTGAAGACTTAAAGCAGTGATTAGTATTGTGAAGCTTCAAAAACACAAAAACTTGGTACAACAAAGAGAATAAAAGCTAAAGAAAATGAAAACATAACAAGCTTTACTTTTTACCTATATAAAACAAGCTCACTAGTAAGGTTGATCAAGTCTTACCAACAAACCGGCGATATATAGAACAAGAAGTCTCACCTCTTATGAAGTGATCATTGCACCTTTACTTTAATGGACATTGTCCCCACCATGATGGTTTTGTATTTGTGGTGCACATGTAGTGGACAGTCCCATTCTCCAATCACGGTCTCAACATTCTCTATAGAGTTAAGGCCATGCCTTTTGTCGATCTTCTTTGGAAAATACACCGTGTGTTCTTTATCATCAACGTTGAAAGTGACCTTTCCTTTATTGCAATCAATAATAGCACCTGTGGTGTTAAGAAAAGGTCTACCAAGAATAATGGACATGCTCCCATCCTCGGGCATGTTAAGCACAACAAAATCTGTAAGGATCAAACAATTAGCAACTTCAACGGGAACATCCTCACAAATACCAATGGGGACAGCTGTTGACTTGTCAGCCATCTGAAGAGAGATATCTGTAGGGATTAGTTTCTCTAAACAAAGCCTCTTGTAAAGAGAAAAAGGCATAACACTCACTCCTGCACCAAGATCACATAAAGCAGTTCTGACGTAATTATTCTTTATGGAGCAAGGAATGGTGGGTACACCTGGATCACCAAGCTTCTTAGGAATCTTGCCACTGAAAGAGTAGTTAGCAAGCATAGTAGATATTGCTTCATTAGAAACTTTTATTTTATTAGTAACAATATCTTTCATATATTTCGAATAGGGAGGTAACTTAATAGCATCAGTCAAAGGAATTTGAAGAAAAAGAGGTTTCATCCATTCACAAAACTTATTATAATGCTCTTCTTCTTTAGATTTGAGGGACTTACCTGGAAAGGGCATGGGTTTCTGTATCCATGGTTCTCTTTCCTTCCCATGTCTTCTTGCGATGAAGTCTTCTCTAGAGTACTTCTTACGTTTATCAGGTGTTTCTTCTTCTCGAACTTCGGGAGAATCATCCTTCTCCGTGTCCTTTTTTTCAGGCTCGGCACCGTCTTCTGTTTCAGCATCGGAGGCAGATATGCTGTTAGGATCAACAGCTGGATTTTCACTTGTAATAGGATCATTGGTATTATCATCCTCCTTGTGTTTCTTCTTCTTCTTCTTTTTCTTCGGAGAGCTAACAGTCTCGTCTTTTTATTGTACTTGAGAATCTTGCTCGATCCTCTTTGGGTGCCCCTCAGGATAGAGTGGGTCCTGGGTGTGTGTTCCACCCCTAGTTTTGATGCCATAAGCTTGTATGTCCTGTTTGGAATTATTAGCAAGCAAATATTTTTGCACATTACAAATTTGTTCAAGATGATTTTGAACCATATGAAAATGCTTAACAAGACATTTAACATCATTAACTGTTCTTTCTAGAACACCACACAAACTTTTGATAGCAAGAGAGTTATCATGTAAATGACTTTGTATCCTCCTATTAAAATGATCTTGCTTAATAATAAAATTATCAAGCTCATCTAAGCATTGGTCGGGAGGCTTACCTTTAGGGATGTCACTTTCAGTAAAGTCTAATAGAGAGTGTACCTCTACCAAGGGAGGGTGAGTAGTAGGCTCACACAACTTCTCAATAGGCGGTAAATTCTTCACGTCTTCGGCTTTAATACCTTTCTCCTTTATAGACTTCTTTGCTTCTTGCATATCTTCGGGGCTCAGAACAAGCATGCCCCTCTTTTTCGGTGGTAGAAGTGGTTCAGGAACGGACCAATCTTCATAGTTCTTGGCAATTTTTCACATTAATTCTTCTGCATCGTCCGGTGTTCTTTCCCTGAAAACACAACTAGCACAACTATCCAGGTAGGATATGGATTCATCGGTTAAACCAGCGTAAAATATATCAAGCAGTTCATTCTTGGGGACTCCATGTCCCGGCATAACCTTAAGTAAATCACAAAACCTCGCCCAAGCTTTAGGGAGGTGCTCATCCTGCAATTGTTTAAAATTATAGATTCTTTGCAAAGCAGCATGTTTCATATGAGCTGGGAAATATTTATCAACGAAGAATTGGACTAAGTCCTGAGGACTCTTAATGGAACCATAGGGTAGTGCATCGTACCATGATTTAGCGTCTTCCTTCAAAGAAAAAGGGAAAAGCTTGGCCACATAGAAGTTTCGTATCTTCTCATCAGTAGTGAATAGGTTACCTCGCTCAGCGAGTTTGGTCAAGTGTGCTATAGCATCATCATTTTCTCTGCCATAAAAGGGGCCAGCCTCGACTGTAGATATAAGTGAGAGATCAATAGAGAAATCATAATCAGGATCAATGATGCATATAGGGGATGTGGAAAATTTAGGATCAGGAATAACTTTGTTATTCATGGAGTGCTTTTTGAGCAACTCCTTAACAACACCAGGGTTAGAGTCGACACACTCTCTGAGTTCCCTGCAAAAATCATCATCAAGAGTAACATAATCATCATCAAGGATTCTCTCCTTGAGTTCATCTAAGCAGGGTAACCAAAGGTTTTGCAGGTAGGAATATAGGTAGCAGGGGTCTCGTTCTTGGATTCTGTTGTAGCCTTAGCAGTCTGAGTTTCAATATAATAACCAATAAAAGTAGTATCATCAAGAGTAGTGGAAGCATCATCAAAAGTATCGAACATAGTGACAGACTCAGTAGAAGCATCATGTGGTGGTGGTGAAGAAAACTTACTCATAACAGAAGGTGAATCAAGTGTAGCACTAGTGTTCAGAACAGTACCTTTTCTTGTACGGGATGGTAAGATCGGAACCTTGGGGTCTCCTTTCTTACCCATAGCGGATGATGTGCAGGAGGCAGGATACTTCAAGTAGACTTGTAAATATTTCTATGCTCCCCGGCAACGGCGCCAGAAAACGCTGCTTGATGCCCCACAAACGTAAGGGATCGAGATAGTCTTCGCGGGTAAGTTAACCCAATTTATTGATTCGACACAAGGGGAGCCAAAGAGTATTTATAAGCTTTGACAGTTGAGTTGTCAATTCAACCGCAACTGAAATATACTTTCTTGCAACAGAAGATAAGTGGTAAAGGTAATATGATAGTGATGGTGACAACAACAAAAGTAAACAGCAAAAGTAACAACTAATAACCAGCAAGATTGAAAACACTGTAGGCTAGGGTGATGGATGGTTGGGCGCTGCATGGATGAGAGTGAACATGTAATAGATTCTAACACGGGGCAAGGCACACAGAAAAGAAATGATCATCTAGGAAAATATCAAACATTAGGCATGTATCCCGTAGGTAGTTGTGCGTGCTTGCAATAAGAACTTACACAACATCTTTTGTCCTACCATCCCGCTACGAACGGGGCCAAAGGGAACTTATGGAGATTAAGGTGCTCCTGTCAAAGAGCACTGGAACAAAGCAATAAACTCAATGGATACATGGAATCCTCAAATTATAGACCATCCCCTTCGGTGTCCCAAGCTGTCACCTTTGGGATCGCCGGTTCCGGGCCATAACAGGTGCATACAACTCATAGATAGGATCAAGAACACAAATATATTCATGAAAACACATAGGGTTCAGATATGAAAACATGGCACTCGGGCCCAAAGTGACAATCATTAAGAGCAACAAGTTGAAGCAAAGAAGATAAACACCAATCTAGATGATAGGCAACATGCCCCCAACAACCTGACGAACTATTACATGATCTAACTCATCCAATCCCTACCATCCCCTTTGCCTACAGCAGGTAATTACTCACACATGTGAAGAGAAGTCATGGAGGAGGGATGGATTGGTGATGGTGATGACGATGACGACGATCTCCCCTCTCCGGAGGCCAAATAAGCCTCCAGATTAGCCCTCCCGAAGAAGAACAGAGGGTGGTGGCGGCTCCGCGACGGAAACTGGAAAAACGACTTCTGTTCTGGGATTTTCCCGTCACGAGAATAAATAGGAGCATCGGTAGGGCACCAGAGGAGGGGGGAGGCGCCCAGGCAGCCAGAGGGCGCGGCCCCACCTCTGGCCGCGCCAGGGGGCGCCTGGGACCCCTAGGGCTCCCCTCTGGTCCCACTTCTGGCATCTGGCTCCTTCGGGTGCGTGGAATTTCTGTGAATTTTCCAGGAATTTTCTGCGATACCTAAAAATCCATTTTCCTGCACACAATAAAACCATACAGGCAGCTCTGCTGAAAACAGCGTTAGTCTGGGTTAGTTTCGTCCAAATCATGCAAGAATGAGGGCAAAACAATAGCAAAAGTGTTTGGAAAAGTAGATACGTTTGAGACGTATCAGCTGGTTGCCGAATCCAGCCCAGTGCTGATGCCCGAGTTGTTTTTTTTTCTTTTCTTTTCTGTTTTCCTTTTTCTCAAAATTGATTTGAATTCAAATTCAAATCTGTTTTGGGACTTTTGATCTTTTCTGCCTCAAGCATATCATGCCATATATGAAATTGGGGTAGACTTGCCCACTGATCACAGTAGTGATGTTAATTTTGTGGTCTGCCCCCTCTAATTTTGTAGTGGAAATTTTGCAAAGAAGCCCCTCACTTCTTTTGTATTTACACGATGTTTTGCAAATTCAAAGTGTGCCATGCCTTATATGGTTTTGGGGTAGAAAATTGCAGGGATTAAAATGGTGAGGTACATTTTTTGCTTTGTGCAACTCAGTGGACATGGTATGATCACCTAACCATATCCAACCTTGCCTTTCTTTTCTTTGCTTTTGCAACTTCAATGCATGTTGATTCCGATCATCGTTTCATTCCAAGTCCCTTTTCACGTCATCTTCAAATCTTTGCTTCATCAACCAACCCCTAGCATATTGTCATATGCAATGTGACTGGGTTCCCATCTTTTGTTGCACCTTTCCGATGTCAAGTTCTTTGACATCTCTCCGTCTCCGGAATCGATGTTTTGTTTTCACGTTGCAATTATTTTTGTGTATTGCATTGTTGATCATGTCATGTTGCCATGTTACTTACACCAAAATTAAGGCTAAGGCCAAAGCCATAAAAATATAATAATTGCACATGAAGCTGTTGACGTGTTGTCACCACCTTCATTTAAATTGACTAGATAGGGTCACATCATGTCTATTAAAAATTGATCATACCATCTTTGCCTGTGCATTCTACCCATTGCTTACTTGTGTGCCTTTTCCTTGCCGGTACTTTACGTTAGCACCTGAGACCGCCGAGGAGACTTACGTGGAGATTTTCGACACCGAGCCCGAGGACCCTGCTGCGTCTGCTTCGACGACCGATTACCCAGGCAAGGGGATGATTTATACCATTACTTGATACCTTTTTTCCTACCTACCTAGCTGTAGTCTAGAACGATTGTTTGATCCTATCCACCTTGATTATGCCTTAATCAAAACCAAACAGCCATGATCCCCACATCCCAGCAAAACATTGTGTTGCTAAGTTACCGCTGCTCAGCCATTGCTTAGTATGAGTAGGAAAACTTGCTGCTTACCCTATGCTATGGTTTGGGATATCATGTTATTTAAAGAAGTTGGTTGATATTTATTATTATTATGATGTTAATTCATACTTGACGAAAGATGGGAGACCAGGCTGTTCCCGCCAGGTGTTTTGTTCCATTTGAGTCACCTAGGTCCCGAGTTTCGGGTATTGTGTTTCTTGACGAGCGTGCCTAATCGTGTGTGGGATTCTATGGGGTCCCCTTGTCTTACCTACCTAGCTTCGTACAGTTCTAGTGGTGGCCCGAGCTGATTTACTATTTGCAATGTGTGTGTGCTGGTGGTACCCCAGTTGTTTACAAACCACCTTGGGCCAGGAGGACTTGTGCCTTGGCTGGCCCACTTTGTCCGGCTGAGGACCCGGTGTCCCATGTGTGATTAACCGGGTGTCCAAACCTGCGACAGACGGTAGAGACCGATTCGAGAGCGTGGCCAGCTTTTGGATTGGGTGTCGACTCACCGGGGGCCACCCGGAATTGTGCGTTGTTAGTTAGAGGGACTCTGACGTTCCGGAGTTTCAGGCGTATACCTAGCCAAGTGGAAACCGGGCGTACATGCGAAGCCTATGATGGGAAGTTGGTACACCCCTGCAGGGTTAAATATTTTCGAAAAGCCGTGTCCGCGGTTATGGACGACTTGAGACCTACTCCTTGTTCATAGTATAACATCAATTTGAATCATAATTAAAACTTGCCTACCGTGTGAGTGCCTTGGTTGCTTTTCTTCGTCCTGGGGGACCGAGAGAAGATCCAGGTGGTGTTATGTTTGGCGTAAGTAGGTGGTTAGCAGGCTTATGACGCGATTTCACGTGTACTCTTGGATCTTACCTCTACTCTAATAGAACGATAGCCACCATATATGCTAGTGCGGCTGCAACCTTTACCTTTATCTTGTCTTACCGTAGGAAGTCAGTTATCCTGTAATGATATAATCTCACCCCTGTTTTCCTTTTGTGCTTTTACTGTTTTGCCTGATCGGCCGCTGCAGTGGATTACTACCTCGACCCGAGCACTGGGCGATACTTCGTGGAGGTGCCCCCGGAGGATGACGATGAGGACGACCTCGTTCAGTAGATCCTATAGTTGGGCTTCGACGATCTGTGGGTGGACTATTTATGTGTAGCCCTCTCTAGGGCAATTTGGATTTTGACCGTACTCGGTCGTGATTGTCTTCCACTTGTTGCATGATGTACTATTGGGTCTATGGACCTCTGAGATGATGTAATAAATTCCAGTGGCGATGTATGCACTGGACTCTTTATAGCTTATGTCTTAGTATTAAGTTCATTGTTCATATACCTGTTGTCGAGAATCCGGCAGCGACACGAGTGCGAGTGTCGTGAGTCGGTGGCCTTTTATGCGCTACTAACCTGAGCGGGACGCGAAAGCGACTAACTCGAGTTAGCACCGCATCGGGGGCCTTACAACTTGGTATCAGAGCAGGACTGACTGTAGGACCCCTTACTGGCCGAAGTTGAGTCTAGAAACTATTTTGTAGTTACTAAGGAAAAATCGGAGAGTAGGAACTCTTTATTTTCTTCTTACCCCACCCTCCCACCCCTTTTTCCGTGAGGAAGTGAAACGTTGTTTTATCTCTGCAACTTATCCCCTTTCAAAACAAATCTAGGTTCTCGTTTACATGAGGCTCCGATTTTTCTATAATTCTTTGCTAGCGACGAGAAGGGTTGGCGTACTTTGAGAACACTGAGCCGCCACTTGGGGTTGACAGCTCCACCTCGCTTACGGCGTACCTCTGGTGAAACTCCTATACAGGGATGGTTGGCATCCTTCCGATGTGGTTCCTCCCCCTATAGGAGACCGCTTCGGCGGGCCGCTCAGGGCAGATGTCTCAACGTTCAGGTCTTCAACCACTCGTATATATTGTTGTGTGCTCGCTAGCAGATTATTATCTTGGATTCGGATGATCTCGGTTTGGGGATTCCAGTAGCACCTAGCTTTCGACTTTCCGGGTTAACCTTGGTGGAATTTCAGCCTTCGGCTTTCTCATACCTCGTGAGGAAGTTTTGTTGTCAATATTGATTTATCTTCTGGTTTCGTCAATGTTTCAACCATGTTCTCATAAGTGTTCCTGTATACAGGATGCCAAGAGCGAACATGCCGCCGCCAGAGAACCCTCTCCTTGGGGAGGCTGTGACCGCAGTGGCTCAGGGCACAACTGCGATCTTACAGGTGCTGCAGAACCAGACTGCCCAGAGGAATGATCGACCACAGTACACCACCCTGCAGCAGTTCCTTGCTATCAACCCCCCCCCCCCAGGTTCTCCGAGGCTCGAGACCCGCTGGAGGCGGATGACTGGATCGCAGAGATCAAGAAGCACTTCAATGCAAACACCGTCAGACCAATGGACTACGTCACCTTCGCCTCCTTCAAGCTTCAGGGTGCAGCAGCCAGCTGGTACGATACCTACAAGGCCAACAAGGGCGATGCTATCATCACGTGGGCAGATTTCGTCGCAGACTTTAGAGCAGCACATATTCCCAGTGGCCTGATGGACAGGAAGCGTGAGGAGTTCTTGGCTCTGAGACAGGGTGACAGGTCAGTTCAGGAGTACAACCTGTCCTTCGTCAGGCTCGCCAGGTACGCTCCAGAGGAGGTCAGCACAGAGGCTAAGAAGATTGCCAGGTTCCGTGGAGGTCTCAGCACAGAGATCAAGTAAGCGCTCACCCAGTGCAGCCCCACGCTGTTCTCACGGTTCTTGGATCAGGCTATCCGCCAGGAGTCAGCCAGAGCAGAGTGGGATGCAGACAGGAAGCGCCAGAGAGAGCACAGTTCCGCAGTGATGGTCCACAAGAAGGCAAAGACGTGGGTCACAGAGGCACCACCACAGAGGCAGCAGTATCAGCAAAGGGGGGCAGTTGTCCGCACTTTTGCCCGCCCTACCGTCCCAGTTCAGCAGGGGCCTCGCTCTAAACCACCATACGCGAGGCCACCCAGGCCGCAGTCCCATCCCAGGCCGGGCGTGATCTGCTACAAGTGCAGAGAGCCGGGGCACACGTCTCCCAACTGCACCGATCCGCGATTTGCTCGGCTCCCACCGCCTCCACCTCGCTCTACTCCGAGCACCGCGATGGTGAAGGCACAGCCACGTGAAGTTCGGGTGAACAACGTGATGCTCACAGATGCTCAACAGTCTTCAGAGATCGTTCTTGGTAGGTTGCTTGTGTGTTCAGTTCCCGCGACAGTTCTGTTCGATTCCAGAGCTTCCCATTCGTTCATATCCAATGCCTTTGCTATGTCACTTGACCTTCCGAGAGAGCAGTTGCCTAGACCGCTCTCAGTTTGTTCTCCGGGCTCTAGAGTGGAGTCTTCCAGGCTTGTTCCAGATGTGGACATCCGTATTCAGGGCGTTGTGTTCACAGCATCCCTGATTGTCTTGCCTCGTTCCGACATTGATGTCATTTTGGGCATGGATTGGCTTGTGCAGCACAAGGACAATATTGATTGCTCAACCAGATCAGTGAAGTTGACTCATGATTCAGGTGAAGAAGTCTTGTACACTTGTGGATCTATGACAGGACCAGCACAGTTATACGCTATGAATGCAGGAGTTGCACATTTGCTCGAAGAGGTCAGAGTTTTCTGTGAGTTCCCAGACATCTTTCCGGAGGAGTTGCCAGGAATTCCCCCAGTTCGAGCTATTGAGTTCGTTATTGCGCTAGAGCCTGGTACCCAGCCGATTTCTCGGCATCCGTACAAAATGTGTTCGAAGGAGTTGATTGAGCTCAAGAAGCAGTTGACAGAGTTGGAGGCAGGCGGTTTTATCCGCGCGAGCACTTCCCCTTGGGGTGCACCAGCTTTTTTTGTCCAGAAGAAGGATGGAATTAGCCGCTTGGTCCAGGACTATCGCGGTATCAACAAGAAGACCATCAAGAACAAGTACCCTTTACCCCGCATCAATGATCTGTTCGAACAGTTGAATGGGGCTAAGGTGTTTTCCAAGCTTGACTTGAGGATGGGGTATCATCAAATCCGTGTGCATGAAGAGGATATTCCCAAGACCGCGTTCAGCACATGTTATGGGCTGTATGAGTTCACAATCATGACTTTCGGGTTCTCCAATGCCCCTCCGACGTTAATGAGAGATATGAACTATTTGTTCCAAGAATGGCTTGATGTGTTTGTGATCCTCTACCTCGACGACATTCTTGTCTATTCCAAGTCAGAGGCTGAACATGAGGAACATTTACGCCTGGTGCTGCAGAAGTTGAGAGAGCACCGGTACTACGCCAAGTTCTCCAAGTGTGAGTTTTGGTTGGACAAGGTCAATTTTCTGGGTCATGTTATCTCCGCTGAGGGAATTGCGGTCGATCCAGAGCGAGTCCGCACTATTCAAGAGTGGGCTCCGCCAAAGAACGTGAAGCAACTTAGGAGTTTTCTCGGCCTCGCCAGTTATTGCAGGAGGTTTGTGCAGAATTTCTCCAAAATAGCGAAGCCAATGACTGAATTGTTGTGCAAGGACAAACGGTACACTTGGTCACCAGCTTGCCAGTCAGCCTTCGAGGAGTTGAAGGAGAAGTTGACCTCAGCTCCGATTCTCACGCCGCCAGATGAGTCACAGCCTTTTCAGATGTTTTGTGATGCCTCCTTGCAAGGTCTAGGCGGAGTTCTGATGCAAGGAAGAAACATTGTGGCATATACCTCACGGCAGTTGAAGACGAGTGAGAGGAGTTATCCCACGCACGACTTGGAGCTTGCAGCAGTTGTGCACGCCTTGGTTACTTGGCGACACCTCCTCTTAGGGAGGAAGTGGATGTGTTCACCGACCACAAGAGTCTGAAGTACTTGTTCACTCAGCCAAATCTGAACTTGAGGCAAAGAAGGTGGCTTGAAACCATTACTGAGTACACGGTTGATATTCAGTACACGCCTGGGAAGGCGAATGTCATAGCTGATGCGCTGAGCCGCAAGGGCGATTGCAATAATATCCAGGTGCAGAAGATCCACCCTGACTTGTGTGAGTCCTTTCGAAGGCTCAATCTCGAGCTAGATCCAGCAGGCTACCTTGCCAACCTTGTGGTAGAGCCCACTATCCATGAGAAGATTGGTGAGGCTCAGTCTGGCAGCTCAATGATACAAAAGATCAAGCAGGGTATTGCCGCCTCAGTTCCAAAGTATGGTTGCTTTTCAGTGCATAATGACGGCACCGTGTTGTTCGAAGAGCGAGTTGTTGTTCCCAAGGAGGGAGATCTCAGAGAGGTCATCATGAAGGAATCCCATGATTCCAAGCTGTCTATTCACCCTGGCAGTACGAAGATGTATCAAGATCTCAAGCAAAGCTTTTGGTGGACTCGTATGAAGCGGGATGTTGCCCGTTACGTGTCTCAGTGTGATGTGTGCAGAAGAGTGAAGGCACAACATCAGAAGCCTGCAGGGTTGCTTCATCCACTTGAGATTCCGGAGTGGAAATGGGATCATATAGAGATGGATTTCATCACAAGCTTCCCCTTGTTGCAGAAGAAGAACAATGCCATCTTTGTTGTCATTGACAATCTTTCCAAAGTTGCCCATTTCTTTCCAGTGAAGGACTCCATTTCAGAAGATCAGTTGGCGGATTTGTACACCGTAAGAGTTGTATCTTTGCATGGCATTCCCAAGAAGATCAGTTCTGATAGAGGCAGCCTTTTCACCTCTAAGTTCTGGCAGGCCTTTCAAAAGGCAATTGGTACGACAGTGTTGTTCAGTACCGCTTATCACCCTCAGACAAGTGGGCAAGTCGAGCGCGTGAACCAAATAGTCGAGGACATGCTTCGGGCATGTGTCATCTCGTTTGGTATGAAGTGGGAAGAATGCTTACCGTATGCTGAGTTCTCTTACAACAACAGCTATCAGGCAAGTCTGCAGGCAGCGCCGTTTGAAGTCTTGTATGGCCGCAAGTGCAGGACACCTTTGAACTGGTCCGAGACAGGTGAGAGGCAGCTGTTCGGTCGAGACGTGATCCAGGAGGCAGAGGACACAGTGAATATTGTCCGAGAGCACCTAAAGGCAACACAGTCTAGGAAGAAGGCCTATTATGACAAAAGGCACCGTGGTGTAGCGTTTCAGGTTGGTGATTGGGCGTACCTGAGAGTGTCTCCATTGAGGGGAACTCACCGCTTTGGCATCAAAGGAAAGCTCGCTCCAAGATTTGTCGGACCTTTCCGCATCCTTGAGACTAGAGGACCTCTTGCCTTTCGACTCGAGCTCCCAGAGAGTGTGTCCATGGTACATGACGTGTTCCATGTGTCGCAGCTAAAGCAGTGCTTCAAGCAGCCAGAGCAGGCTGTTGACTTGGGCGACATACAGCTGAGTGTGGACCTTTCCTACTCAGAGCGTCCAGTCCGTGTCCTTGAGACGTCCGAGCGCAAGACTCCCAACAAGACCGTCAAGTTCATGAAAGTTCAGTGGGAACATCATTCGGAGAAGGAAGCAACGTGGGAGCGTGAAGATCATCTCCGTTCTGAGTATCCTGAGTTGTTTCAGGCTTAGATCTCGGGACGAGATCCTGTGTTGGTGGGGGAGTGCTGTAACAGCCTATTTGCAATAATGGGAAATCAACATGATATTGTACCTTGTCTGATGACTTTGTAACTTGGCATGATGCTAGAGTTTCACATTTCATGTGGTGATTTAAATTTGCATTGGGATTGGAGCCCATTTGGTTTGTTTGAGTTTGCATCCAAAATGGTTCAGGAAGGGTGTTTGAGGAGTTTTGATTGTTGCATGCATGCTCTCCTTGATCCCAAACTTGGCATAGCCAATTCTTTCCCCTTCCCAAGATTTTCAAAAACCTTGCAACATTTTTTCCAACTCCAAAAATGTGGGCCATAGTTCAATGTGTTTTGAATTCCCAAAAAGGGCCCCACATTTTAGTTGCTCCAAAAATGGTCAAACCAATTTTATAAATTGGGGAATATTGCAAGGATTCCAAAATACATTTCTGTATTTTTTTCTCCTTTGACTTTTGCTCTGGAAAAAGGATGGAAGGTTCTGCTATTTTTTTAATGGAAAACCCTCTCGTTTTAGTTCCTGGCAAAAGGTGAATCCAGGCCCAGTCGTCTGGCCTGGCTCCCCTCACGCAGCCCAGCCCAGCCGAATCGGTACGCCGGAGTCGTGTAAGCCGTAGGATCTTGATCCTACGCCTCGCATAGAAGGGAGCAGTGACGGCCACCTGCTCCGTTAGGCCGCCGTCGCAGACGTCGATAGAGGAAGCTGTCGGAGCCGTCCGGTGCAACCGTCTCCGGCCGTCACATCACGCGTCGAGCCCGCCTATAAGAGCCCCGAGGCCTAGGGTTTCTTCCCCCTCTCAATTCGTTCTGCCGCCGCCTCTCTGCTCGCCGGGGAGGTCCCCTGTTACCACCAGTGAGGTCTCGATTCGTCTCCGTCGTGCTCCGCCGTTGAGCCTGCGTTTGCACACGCCTTCGTGCCGCCCTTCCTAACCCGTCCCGACCGGCAGGAGCAGAAGGGGAGCTGCGCTGCGAGTTCGAGCCGACGACCTCCTCCGCGGGCCTTCGTCTTCCCCATCGTCGGTGGTGTCAACCTCCTCCTCCTCCTCCGTGCGTTCGACGTCGCCCCCGAGCACACCAAGGTGAGCCAGCACCGTCCTCGTAGACCGCGCGTTAGATCCCGAACCATGGCCGCGTTCTGTTCCGTTTCCGGCCGGTGTCGCCGTCGTGGCCGTGCAGACCATGGCCACCGTGGCCGTGGAAATACGTGTAGTGTTGCGAGCGTGCCCTGGGTGTGTTCAGAGCACGCCAAGGGAAGCAAAGCGCCCACCTTTGGCCCGAATGCGAGTGCGATGGCCTCTGTCTGAAGCTCTGACGTTGCAGCGCCGCCCCGTTTTGTGGTGGAGTTGCCATCGCCGTCGAGGTCTCTTCCGGCCAACCGACGACGCCGGGCTACTCTTGTATGTCCCAGCTGCAGAACCAGCGCGCTCATCGTGTAGCTAGGCCCCCAGGTGCGATGCCCGCCTCGTCTGAATGTCGTCGGCGGCATAGCTGAGTTCTGAACTTGTTTCGCCGTCGCCCTGAACCCAGTGAGCTAGAGCTCTCACCGTGGCGTCCTGGCGGTCGTGGCCTAGCTTCTCCTGTAGCTGGATGTGTGGGGAAGAGATTGATGTCTACGCACGCTTCTATTCTTGTAGGCTATGTTGGGCCTCCAAGCGCAGAGGTTTGTAGGACAGCAACAATTTCCCTCAAGTGGATGACCTAAGGTTTATCGAACTCAGGGAAGTAGAGGTTGAAGATGGTCTGTCTCAAGCAACCCTGCAATTAAGATACAAGAAGTCTCTTGTGTCCCCAACACACCTAATACAACTAGGAGTTGTATAGGTGCACTAGTTCGGCGAAGAGATGGTAAAATATGGGTGATAGGTGTGGCAAAACAAAGTAATATAAATCTGTAATAAAAAGTGCAGCAAAGAAACAAGTGGTAAACGTGAGCACAAACGGTATTGCAATGGTGGAAACAAGGCCTAGGCTTCATACTTTCACTAGTGGAAACTCCCAACAACATTAACATAGTCTAATCACATGTATTTTCCCATAAAACATGCAATTGAGACGTACTCGGAGGTCATTCCTTTGTGGTCAAGAGAGGACGAGAATTGTGTAGGGCTACAAAAGCACACCTCAAAGTTCGTAGTTCTCATCTATGGATTTCCCAATGTCACCGCAGCCATCCAAAGAGAGTACCACAATCACCACAACATATTTAAAGGATAGTCAAAGACAAGCACCAAGAGACTCTCAATCTTCAATCCACACACAAAAGAGGAAATCACTCATGAAAATATTCTTCTAACCCATGTCCAATAGACCGCTGTCACCTTGGTCTCGGGGATTATACCAGATAAGATCAAGTGAGTACATCAAATCCAATACATAGAAGAAGGGGAAACATCATGGAATCACCCTAGATTAACATAGCCAATGATCACAACAAAGATCACATCATGGGAGAGAGAGAAACCACATAGATCAATATACAAGCCTTAGCCCCGAGGGGGAACTACTCACACATGGACATGGTGAGAGAGAGAGATTTGTTGATGGAGAGGTTCAGCCCGGAGAAGATGAAGGAGATGGCGGCGGCGGCGGCCACGGCGGCGGCGGCGCCCACGGCCACGTCCACGACCCTTGGGGGCCGCGGCCCTTGGCCCCTTCTTCTTCCTTGGAGATGGTGCTTCTGTGGAGATTGATCTCCCCCTCAAGACGTCTGCCAAGGTGGAGGAAATTTCGTGGTGCCATTTGACCTAGGTTTCCTCTCTTTATATAGACTCTCGGATTCCCGTCATCCAGATTACGTCTTCTGTATTTCAGGGTTTCTGGAAGCATCCGAACTCCGATTGGGACGAATATTATATCTAAATCCACCGGAACAAAATTCCCTACAACTTTGTAGTTTTAAGTTTTTCCGTTTGAGGCCGTCTTCTGTCGTTTCCGAGGCGATCTTTAAAACATGTCTGGTGGGGACAGATTTCGGGAGAGTTAGAGTTCAACTCCACAAGGCTCCTTTTTGTGATTTTTCCTTTATCCAAGTAATTCCAACACATAAAGTACAAAAACAAGAACTTGTGCACTCTTGCAACCATTAATAGGTTAGTTCCAAAATATGTTATAAAAAGATATGAAAGTGTATCAAAAGCATAGCAATATCACACAAAACATGCATGGAGCAAACATAAATTATATATACCTTTGGGACGTATCAGAGATCCCGCACAACCACTGTCCGGCCGGCGACGTGTGCTCGATGCGAGCCTCGCCGCAGTTGCGCTGTGTCGCCGGTCTGTACCTGAAGTTTTTTCGATAGGCGACAGGGGGAGGTAACTCCTTGTTGTCTGTTTTGTGTTGTTGTTCAGTTATCGAGCGGTGGCGTAGTGGTAGAGGGGGCTGTGGTGGAGAGGCACGGTCTGGGTTCGAATCCCAGCCGATGCAACGCCCCCTTTTCCTTTTCTTTTGTTTGCCTGGGCCATCGATACAGGCTGGGCTTGGCCCAGTAACTGCCACAGCCTGGTGGGCTGGCCCAGAGGGAGAAGAGGAGAGATGGGCTGGTTGCCGAATACAGCCCAGTGCTGATGCCCGAGTTGTTGTTTTTTTCCTTTTCTTTTCTGTTTTCCTTTTTCTCAAAATTGATTTGAATTCAAATTCAAATCTGTTTTGGGACTTTTGATCTTTTCTGCCTCAAACATATCATGCCATATATGAAATTGGGGTATAATTGCCCACTGATAATAGTAGTTATGTTAATTTTGTGGTCTGCCCCCTCTAATTTTGGAGTAGTGGCAATTTTGCAAAGAAGCCCCTCACTTCTTTTGTATTTACACGATGTTTTGCAAATTCAAAGTGTGCCATGCCTTATATGGTTTTGGGGTAGAAAATTGCAGGGATTAAAATGGTGAGGTCCATTTGATGCTTTGTGCAACTCAGTGGACATGGTGTGATCACCTAACCATATCCAACCTTGCCTTTCTTTTCTTTGCTTTTGCAACTTCAGTGCATGTTGATTCCGATCATCGTTTCATTCCAAGTCCCTTTTCACGTCATCTTCAAATCTTTGCTTCATCAACCAGCCCCTAGCATATTGTCATATGCAATTTGACTGGGTTCCCATCTTTTGTTGCACTTTTCCGATGTCAAGTTCTTTGACATCTCTCCGTCTCCGGAATCGATGTTTTTTTTTCACGTTGCAATTATTTTTGTGTATTACATTGTTGATCATGTCATGTTTCCATGTTACTTACACCAAAATTAAGGCTAAGGCCAAAGCCATAAAAATATAATAATTGCACATGAAGTTGTTGACGTGTCGTCACCACCTTCATTTAAATTGACTAGATAGGGTCACATCATGTCTATTAAAAATTGATCGTACCATCTTTGCCTGTGCATTGTACCCATTGCTTACTTGTGTGCCTTTTCCTTGCCGGTACTTTACGTTAGCACCTGAGACCGCCGAGAAGACTTACGTGGAGATTTCCGACACCGAGCCCGAGGACCCTGCTGCGTCTGCTTCGACGACCGATTACCCAGGCAAGGGGAAGATTTATACCATTACTTGATACCTTTCTGCCTACCTGCCTAGCTGTAGTCTAGAACGATTGTTTGATCCTATCCACCTTGCTTATGCCTTAATCAAAACCAAACAGCCATGATCCCCACATCCCAGCAAAACATTGTGTTGCTAAGTTACCGCTGCTCAGCCATTGCTTAGTATGAGTAGGAAAACTTGCTGCTTACCCTATGCTATGGTTTGGGATATCATGTTATTTAAAGAAGTTGGTAGATATTTATTATTATTATGATGTTCATTTATACTTGACGAAATATGGGAGACCAGGTTGTTCCCGCCAGGTGTTTTGTTCCATTTGAGTCACCTAGGTCCCGAGTTCCGTGTATTGTGTTTCTTGACGAGCGTGCCTAATCGTGTGTGGGATTCTATGGGGTCCCCTTGTCTTACCTACCTAGCTTCGTACAGTTCTAGTGGTGGCCCGAGCTGATTTACTATTTGCAATGTGTGTGTGCTGGTGGTACCCCAGTTGTTTACAAACCACCTTGGGCCAGGAGGACTTGTGCCTTGGCTGGCCCACTTTGTCCGGCTGAGGACCCGGTGTCCCATGTGTGATTAACCGGGCGTCCAAACCTGCGCCAGACGGTAGAGACCGATTCAAGAGAGTGGCCAGCTTTTGGATTGGGTGTCGACTCACCGGGGGCCACCCGGAATTGTGCGTTGTTAGTTAGAGGGACTCTGACGTTCCGGAGTTTCAGGCGTATACCTAGCCAAGTGAAAACCGGGCGTACATGCGAAGCCTATGATGGGCAGTTGGTACACCCCTGCAGGGTTAAATCTTTTCGAAAAGCCGTGTCCGCGGTTATGGACGACTTGATACCTGCTCCTTGTTCATAGTATAACATCAATTTGAATCATAATTAAAACTTGCCTACCGTGTGAGTGCCTTGGTTGCTTTTCTTCGTCCAGGGGGGCCGAGAGAAGATCCAGGTGGTGTTATGTTTGACGTAAGTAGGTGGTTAGCAGGATTATGACGCGATGTCACGTGTACTATTGGATCTTACCTCTACTCTAATAGAACGATAGCCACCATATATGCTAGTGCGGCTGCAACCTTTACCTTTATCTTGTCTTACCTTAGGAAGTCAGTTATCCTGTAATGATATAATCTCACCCCTGTTTTCCTTTTGTGCTTTTAC
Organism: Bromus sterilis; assembly: GCA_950022295.1. Lineage (NCBI taxonomy): Eukaryota > Viridiplantae > Streptophyta > Magnoliopsida > Poales > Poaceae > Bromus > Bromus sterilis. The sequence goes on from OX465598.1 coordinate 39,335,433, forward strand.
TGTTTTGCCTGATCGGCCGCTGCAGTGGATTACTATCTCGACCCGAGCACTGGGCGATACTTCGTGGAGGTGCCCCCGGAGGATGACGATGAGGACGACCTCGTTCAGTAGATCCTATAGTTGGGCTTCGACGATCCGTGGGTGGACTATTTATGTGCAGCCCTCTCTAGGGCAATTTGGATTTTGACCGTACTCGGTCGTGATTGTCTTCCGCTTGTTGCATGATGTATTGTTGGGTCTATGGACCTCTGAGATGATGTAATAAATTCCAGTGGCGATGTATGCCCTGGACTCTTTATAGCTTATGTCTTAGTATTAAGTTCATTGTTCATATACCTGTTGTCGAGAATCCGGCAGCGACACGAGTGCGAGTGTCGTGAGTCGGTGGCCTTTTATGCGCTACTAACTTGAGCGGGACGCGAAAGCGACTAACTCGAGTTAGCACCGCATCGGGGGCCTTACAATGGGAGATGCTACAAGTTGTTTCCCGTTCCCGTCCAGTGCCGGAGAAGCTTTCGATGAACCAACTTCATCCACATTGAAACCATTCCTGCGTATTTCAGTATGGTTTCGGTACCGTTTACACCTTTAAATCATGCATCTCTTCGCACTTCTTGTAACAGCCCAAAACTGACAAAACCCAGAAAAATTTGCATTTTTATTTTTCCCATTGGGTATAAAATTTTGCACATTTATTCTTGCAATAATCCATGTGACAGAAAAATGGCCAAGCATTTTTTCCTGATCATGTAAAAGGATTTTTTCCCTTTTTTCTTTGCTTTCATTTATTTCTCTGGTTCCTTGCCATTTTTCTCCAAGCCACTCTGTTGATCCCCTCATTGCAATCTTCTGCAAATAAATTATGTTTTGCCATGATTTATCCTTTGCCCAACTTTCAGGATTTTTTCCTTTTCAGAAAATGGGGTTGTAATTTAAATGGCTTTTAAATTAATTTAATAGCCATTTTTATTACTTAAATATTTTTGACCCAAATCATTTTCTAAAAATCCTATAATTGCTAAGGATTCATAACCATATTGTTATGTGATTTTATTATGTCCTCTGCTATTTCTTTTATTGCTTTTCTTGCTCTCATTTTATTAAATGTGTAAAATGCAGGAAAGTCATAGAGTGCCATTGGGCCTCTCTCTTGCCCAACCAGCCAATCATCCCAACCCAATCCTCAAAACCCCCAGCCCAGCCGAGACCCCTTCTTTTTCCCCTCACGTGGAGGAACCCTCCTGTCTCTCACACAACAATGGCGTGAGGAGCAGGTGGAGCCCTCCTGCAGCCTCCCACACCCTCCCCTTTATCTAGCCAGCCCGGACGCCCCAAAACCCTAGCCCTTTTTCGTTTTCCCCATCGCCGCCGCCTCTCCTCTCCCCCTCCTTTTTCTCTCTGTTCTTGTGGCCGCCATGGACAGGAGGTCCATGGCTAGGATTTTCGTAAGGGGCAAGCGCCGATCGCCGTCGCTTTCGTCCTCATATTCGTCAAGCTGTGCCTCCAGGAGCATGGCGGCTGCAGCCACGTCTTCTTCCCCGCGCCTGGCGTCCACGAGGACGAGGACCGACCTTTATGACTATCCAGCCACGGAATAACATTTGATCGGTCCAAGGCTAGTAGGTCACCATCCCAAGGCTATGTGTCATATGAAAGACTCACAAATGACCTAGATGCAAAGTAGGGTCATCGTAGTTCATCACATGAATCACTCAGGTCATACAGATCGAACAAGGGTCTGTCTACGTCTCAATCGACTGAGACCTAACTAGGTCTCAGTCGAATGACGTCACCCATGGTGCATTAGGCCTGTTTACCCCTTTTACTTGTCACTGATGGGGAATCAACAGGGCTGTAACCCACCTATGATCCTCAGCTTGTTTGTTTGTTTGTTTTGGGATGCGCCCCTAGCAAAAAATTTGTTTCTTTGCTGCTTCTTGCCCCACAGCTCAGTCTACTTTTTGACCCCGGCCCCTAGCAAAAAAACTGTTTGTTTTACGTGGTGGAGACAAGATTGTTCTAGATACATACGTTCTGCTTGGTCCACATAGCAGAGATAATTATTTTAAAAAAAATTATTGATGCAACGTAAAATGTTCTTTTTAATTTATTGTGTTACAATTTAAATGTTTTACGAAAAGTCTTCGTAAAAATATAAAAAATTGTAGGAACATAAAAAAATTGAGATATGAGTGGAAAAATGGAGAATGTTGTTGGTTTAATAAAAATGTAAAATAGTCTCTTTATGAAAAACGATAAAAATGATAAAAACACTGAACTCCTTAACTATCGCCGTCCACAACATAAAAAAACATGCAGTTGCACCCGGGTCTATGGACATGCGGTTGCGGTCGGTTCTATGGACATGCAGTTGCGGCTGGTTCTATGGACATGCAGTTACACCCGTGTATATGGGCATGCGGCTGCGGTCGGTTTTATGGACATGCAGTTGCACCCGGGTGTGTAGAAATGCAGTTGCGGTCGGTTCTATGGACATGCGGTTGCACCCGGGTCTATGGACATGCAGTTGCGGTCAGTTATATGAACATGCAGTTGCATCCGGGTGTATGGGCGTGCAGTTGCGACCGGTTCTATGGACATGCGGTTGCACCCGTGTCTATGGACATGTAGTTGCATCCGGTTCTATGGACATGCAGTTGCACCCGGGTGTATAGAAATGATGTTGCGGTCGGTTCTACGGACATGCAGTTGCACCCGGGTCTATGGACATGCGGTTGCGGTCGGTTCTATGGACATGCAGTTGCACTCGGGTCTATGGACATGCGGTTGCGGTCGATTCTATGGACATACAGTTGCAGCCGGGTCTATGGACATGCGGCCGCGGTCGATTCTATGGACATGCAGTTGCGGTCGGGTGTATAGAAATGCAGTTGTGGTCGATTCTATGGACATGCAGTTACACCCAGGTCTATAGATATGTGGTTGCGCCCGGGTCTATGGGCATGCAGTTGCACCCAAGTCTATAGACATGCGGTTGCACCCGGGTCTATGGGCATGCAGTTGCGGTCAGTTATATGGACATGCAGTTGCACCCGGGTACATGGGCATGAAGATGCGGTCGGTTCTATGGACATGCGGTTGCACCCGTGTCTATGGATATGCAGTTGCGGTCAGTTCTATGGACATGCAGTTGCACCCGGGTCTATGAACATGCGGTTGCGGTCGGTTTTATGGACATGCAGTTGCACCCGGGTTTATGGACTTGCGGTCGGTTCTATGGACATGCAGTTGCACCCAGGTCTATAGACATGCGGTTGCACCTGGGTCTATGGGCATGCAGTTGCGGTCAGTTATATGGACATGCAGTTGCACCCGGTGTATGGGCATGCAGTTACGGTCGGTTCTATGGACATGCAGTTACAGTCAAGGGAAACACTTGCAGTTGTGAGCCTGGTGTTAGACGTGCAACTAGGCCCCCTTTCCCCTTCTGCCATCCACTTAGAAACATAGGGCAGTTGCTGTTGGGTGTGTGGACACACAATTACAGTCGAGGGCAACACTTGCAGTTGTAATCCTAGTGTTAGACATGCAACTCGGTCCCCTTTCTCCTTCTACCACCCACTTACAAACATGCAAATAACATTGTACCGAGCAAAATCATCAACATTTAGGTTTGGCTCTCTCCATATGCTATAGCGCGCTATTAGCGATGGCATAGAATGTAAATTTTCCATGAAAAAGATAGCTCATCAACGAGCAAATGTTAAAAGAAAAAAATACCCAAAATGCATATTCCACTAGACCGCTCGACTACAACGTGGATGGGAAAGAATAAAAATACTAAAACTATGAAACAATAATCTAAATGATAAAAATGTGACATATTATGCATATTTCGCTTTCATTGCCTCCCACGCCTAATCGCTGGCGCGCACTTAGTTGCACCCCTTGCAATTGCGTGTAGGTTCTGATAATTACAATTGTGGGTAAGTGACAAAACATTTTTGTAGTGAAAAATGGACAAAGGCAATTTCTTCTCTATGGACCCTAAGTAGAAAAAAAAACAAAGCATATAGACATGATGAAAAATATTATTTGGGGTTATACAGGAATGACCCAAAGTAAAAAAATGATTGAAAGGATAGACAACATACAAATAAAAAATATGTACATGTAGAAAAGACATCAACAAGTGAGAGTAAATCATTCATGCGTGTCAAAATGTCTGCTCTATAAATTGAAGATATTATGTATTTTTAAAATAGAAATTTATAAATAGAAATACAAGTAAAAACAGTATGATAAATTAAAATGGCAAGTAAATACAATAAAAATCGAAAAAATGGAACCAAGAAATAAAAAGGGAAAAAAGTACACGTGTATACACGGAGTGTGCTACCCTATTGAGCTTCCTATGGTACAAACAATCCCCACAAAAAGTATAACAAGAAATTATTTTTTCTATATTTACATATACGATCTATGAAAAAATAAAATAATTATTTATATGGTAATCGTATCATCTTATGCTCTTTGATGTCTCTAGCCAGGCAGAATTTGCAACACAACAAAAAAGAAAGCAGAAAATAATGAAAAAGGTCAATTATCGCGGGTGCCTTGGCCCAGCACAGGAAAACAAAACGACATGGGCTGATCGTTAGCTTTGACAGGCCAATTCGAAGGAAACAATGTGCAACGCAAATTTTAAAGCCTCACATAAATCGGACGACAAAGACATCGACTAAGACCTAACTAAATCTCAATCGACTGAGCAACTCCCATCGAACAAACATCAGCTAATTGCTCAGTAATTAGTTAATTACTCCTACTTACCACCATCCCTGCCAAGCTAATTAATTTAGGTACATACAGTGGTTCGATCGTGACACTCGCCTCGTGCAGAGCATGTACTCTCTGAGTCGGTTTGACTTCACTGTCACAGCCCTATGACGTTCCTGGAGGTGGTGACGCCGCCGTCGACGACGAGGTTGTGGCCGGACACGTACCTCGACTCGTCGCTGGCCAGGAACAGCGCCGCCTCCGCGACGTCCCCCGCCCTCAGCGTCGGGCCCTTGAGCGTCGCCATGCCACGCACCATCTCCTCCGCCTTCTCCTCCTCCTTCGCGCTCACCGGCGCCGGCGCCGGCGCTAGCACGCCTCCTTCTTCGCCCCCGCCGTCGTGCTTGTGGCGCCACGCGTTCACCAGCATCGGCGTGGCAACGCCGAAGGGGGGCACGCAGTTGACGCGGATGCCGTGCTCCCCGAGCTCGCAGGCGGCGTTCTTGGTCAGCCCCACCAGCGCGTGCTTGGAGGCCGTGTACGCGTGCGGGCCCATCCCGCCCATCACGCCCGCGACGCTCGCCACCGACACGATGCTCCCTCCGCCGCCGGCGCCGCGGCGCTGCAGCATGGCCCGCGCCGCGTGCTTCATGCCGAGGGCGGCGCCCAGCGTGTTCACGCGCAGCACGCGGTCGAACTCGGAGGCGTCCAGGGACGCGATGCCGCCGCCCGCGCCCGATGGCGGGGCCTGCCGGCCGAGCACGCCGGCGTTGTTGCAGAGGACGTCCAGCCGCCTGTGCCGCGCCACGCAGCGCCCGACGGCGCGCTCCACGTCGGCCTCCACGGACACCTCGCAGCGCACGTAGGTGCAGCACGCGCCCAGGGCGACCGCCAGCGCCTCGCCCGCCGCGTCGTCGACGTCGGCGATCACCACGCGCGCGCCGTGGCGGACGAACGCGCGCACGATGGCCTCCCCGATCCCGCGCGCCCCGCCGGTGACGATGGCCACCTTCCCCTCCAGCTTCCCATACTGCTGCTGCTGCTGCACCGGGGCGGCGGCGGCGGCGGCATTGTCGTTGGTGGCAACGAGAGCGACGGTGCCGGCTTGGACGGTCTTCTCGGCGGGCATGAAGTCGAGGGCAGTCATGGCGAACAAGAGCGGCGGCAATGGAGCCGAGACGCTGACGGATGGATGGACGGGAGTGGGACGAGGTAGATCGCCCAAGGCGTACGTCGTTATATAGGAGCCGAGCGGATCGGGGGGTGGGGTGGGAGCTAGCGGACGTACTATAGTACGTACGTGTGGCCGCGCCACGCGGACGCCGGAGGGGATGGTGCTCCGGCGCATGGCATGGCACCGCCGTCGTCCTCTTCGGCCGGGTGTGGACACGTCGCGGCAGTAGCAGTATCATTTGTTGTTTGACCCTCTTCATCCCTACCTCTACCTACGTTCATGGCGACGACAGGAGCGATGTACACCAACGTCACTGCTAGCTGGTAGTAGCTGCAATGCAGTGCCATCTGAAAATATATAAATATTTGACATGTTCCTAGTCTGGTCAAATGATGCCCGTTCACACCGGCCTTGTGATTCATTTTCTTTCTGTGTACGGTCGATCGTCAGTCAGGTCAAGAATCACCTTTTCTCCGTATCATGCATGATGCATGACTAACCCCTAAGTAAAAATTATACAGTAATCATGCATGGTTTACCGAGCTTTGTCTAATTTCAATCGTCTTTAGTTAGTCTTGCACTGGGCACATTGGACTCTTGCATAAGTTTTTTGGCAAGACGCGCGAGCGTGTTTTCGTGGCTGAGACTATGTGAACTAGGCATATCTCAAATGATTAGATTTTTTTTGTGATAGAATCAATTTATCAAAAATTAAGATTTGATGTATGTATTTTTTTGAATTTATTTTAGGATTTTTCATGATTTTTAGTTGAATGATCAAAATGTTTTTACCGACTAGGACACATGTATAGAAAAAACGTCTTATACTATATTACAGAGGTACAACCGTACTGTAAAAATGCAATCAACATTGATGGAAAATATGATTCCTTTGTACTGGATTTTATTTGAGCTGGGCCTGGGCCAGCACAAGTTTCTTGGCGGCTGGGCTGAGAGATGGCAGGTTGCCTTTTGTTTTTCCAACCAACATAATTTAATCACTGATTAATGAGTATTGGCTGTAAGGTTTTGGCGTGTGAACTCTAGCAAATGGTCAGCCATCGGACCAACACAGCAGGTAGCGGATTTTGTTCCTCCACAACTAAGTCATACATGTCCTCCTCTGCTAATCCCAGCTCGCCCATCATCGCCTCGATCTCCGCCGAGGCCGACCCCGATCCCGACGCGATATTCATCTTGAAAACCCTAGCCCGAAACCACCGTCTCGAGCTCTTGCGAGGAACCCTAGACCTTACAGCCTGCTGCAGAGAAACAACGAGAGCAAGCTCCATGGTCTCTACAGGGGGCGAGGGCAGGGAAAGAGAACGATCTCTATGCTGTGATCGACGATCGCGGTGAGAGGAGGGAACCCTAACTCGCCGAGAGACGAGAAGGAGGTCGACTATTTGTTTACAAGCCTAGCTGTGCGCACATGGGTATGTGATTATGGCCAGGTCCAATTAGGGACGGTTTGGAACGAGCGTGCCTCTCACGAGAAGTATGATTGTACCTCTTGGGAAAAAACATTTTTTTTCCTTTTTGAAATGTATAGAGTGAACCTTTCGCGAAATCGAACATGTGCCTTCACAAGTGGCACGATCGTACATTTCAGGGAAAACGTGTATTTTCCCGTGCCTCTTGCAAAAATAAAAAAATATTTTATCTATTAAACTGTTTACATTTTTTTATCTCAAATACACGTGAAAATCAAAAAGCCAAAAAAAATAAAGACCATCTAAATCTGTAAACGTGTACACAAAAATAAAAAAAAGCCGGAGCCGTTGGTACCGTTGGTGTCTCCCTGTTGTATCCCTCTGCTCGGTTTAAACTGGTCAAGTTTTTCTTCATTAAACATAACCGAGAACGAAACCGAGCGAACCATATCCATCACCACTGACACCCAAGCGGCTGCAAAACCCAATTTCAGCATCATGGCTTCCAAATAGCACCACTCCACCCGGTCATAAGCTTTCATCATGTCAAGCTTTAGGGCACAAAAATTGTTCTTCTTCGCTCTTGACCTCTTCATAAAATACAGGCATTCATATGCACTAATGATGTTGTCCGTGATAAGACGGCCCGGAACGAAAGCAGATTGTTCATCAGATATTATATTAGGAAGAACCTTCTTCAATCTATTCGCCACAACTTTCGAAGCAATCTTGTAAAGTACATATCAAAGACTGATAGGCCTGAATTGAGACAACAGAGCAGGATTTGCAATTTTTGGAATCAACACCAGAATAGTGTCATTAACACAAGCTGCACTCTCCTCCCCCTTAATGATTCAGAGAACCGCCTTCGTAACATCATTCCCACAGAGGTCCTAATGGCGCTGATAGAAGTGTGTCGGGAAGCCGTCAGGGCCCGGCGATTTAGTTGGGAACATCTGAAACAATGCACATTTGACCTCTTCACTGGTATACGGAGCACACAGCATGGAGTTCATCTCATGGTTGACAAGGACTGGAAGATGGTCTAGAACGGCCTCAACGGCTCCGGCTGTGAACCATCTCCTCTTTGCGGATGACAGCCTGTTGTTGTTTAAAGCAAGTTTTGAGGGAGAAAATGAAGTATCAAACATGTTAGATGTCTACTGTAACGCATCGGGTCAGCGGATTAACAATGAGAAATCGTCGATTTTTTCAGAAAAGGGTGTCCAATTCCTACAAGAGAAAGTTTAAAGCAAATTCTCAACGTGCAGAATGGAACTCTTAGTCCAAAGTATCTCGGTTTGCCTACTGAAGTTGGACACTCCAAAAACGGGACTTTCAAATATATTCAGGACAAAATTTGGGAGAAGATCAAAGGGTGGATGGTGAAACTTCTGGCCTCGGCAGGAAAGGAAGTGCTCATAAAATTAGTTGCCCAAGAAATTCCTGTCTTCTCAATGTCTTGTTTTAGACTGCCAAGGGGCTTGTGTGAAAGTATTACATCCATGATAAGAAAATTCTATTGGGAGGCCAAACCGGGAAAGCGAAAGACCGCATGGGTCGCTTCGGACTCGATGGTGCAGCCGAAGAATCTTGGTGGTCTGGGGTTCCGTGATATGGAAATATTTAACTTTGCTCTTCTGTCCAGACATGCTTGGAGGATTTTTGCAGCAACCAAACTCTCTTAGTGCAAGAATTCTCAAGGCGATATATTTCCCGGATACATCCATTCTAGATGCTTTCCTCGGCTCGCACCCGTCTCAGATTTGGCGGGCGATTGTGGATGGTAGAGACGTGTTGGCCCAAGGCCTGATCAAGCGCATCAGCATTGGAGAGAGCACTCGGATTTGGTCTGAAAATTGGCTGTTGCGCACTGGGTGTATGAAACCCATCACCTCCCTGGTTGCTCTACCATTGGTGAAGGTCTCAATGAGCAGTTGGTATGGTCAGTTTTTGTGCCAATTGATGCTGAAGAAATTTTGGGAATTCCGATGTGCACTCGTAATGTGGAGGATTTCTAGGCATGGGGTAGAGATCCCGGCCCGTGGTTTGTTCTCTGTCCGGTCCTGCTATAATATGATTGTTCATACCAAACGGACAAGGGAGAACTGGTTGTTTGAGCATCAAGGAGGGTCGGATGAAGACGATCAAGGCAATTCATGGGTGATGCTGTGGAGTATGCGTGTTCCAGCAAAGATCAAGACGTTCCTTTGACGGTTGGCCCGAGACTCTGTCCCGACGGGTGAGGTTATGTTTAAACGGCACATCAAGACCACTCCCTGATGCCCCTTCTGCGGACGAAATGACTCTTGGAGGCATGCACTGATTGAATGCAATCAGGCCCAGGGTACCTGGGCACTCGCAGGTGAAGATTTACTACATGCAATAATGGAGAATCATGATGGAGGTGCGAAAAACTTCATTCTGGCGATGCAAGAGGCTGTCAGTGAAAGTCTCCTCATTGAAATGGTCGTCACGCTATGGGCTCTGTGGTATGCCAGGCGGAAAGCAATCCATGAGGATATTTTCCAGTCCCTAATGTCAACACATAACTTCATCAAGGCCTTTCTCTCGGACCTGCAGCTCTCGGCAAGGCAAGGTGGCCAGAACTCGCGCCCTATCACTCGTAGAGGAAGATGGTTGAAACCAATGGAGGAGCATGTCAAGATCAATGTGGATGCGGGGGTATCCAGCAGCCTTAAGTACGGAGCAGTGGGTGCAGTTGCACGGGATCAACAAGGAGCCTATCTTGGGGCTTCATCAATAGTCTTCAAAGGGATTTCAGATCCTCCAACTTGGGAAGAACTTGCTGTCCGGGAAGGGTTGGGGCTCGCGAGAGACCTCAATTGTCCTAAGTTGCATGTGTCTTCGGATTGTAAAGTGGTAATCGAAGAAATCAAGACGAAGGGGGCGGCGACGTATGGAGCTATCATCAGAGAGATACAACTTAGTTCTGTAGATTTTAATTCATGTCTTTTCTTTCATGAGTCTAGGGTTAATAATTTTGAGGCCCACAATCTAGCGAAGCATAGTATGAGCTTGGGGTATGACCGCCATGTTTGGTTAGGTCACCCCGGTACCTTAACTTTCATCCCTGTAATTGTTGGGAACGTTGTGCAATAAAGCTTCGCTGGTTTGTCTAAAAAAACTAATTAATGAGAATTCGTAGCAACGAACGTGTCCACTCCATCCGCATCGACAAGTGACGCTCCGCGCGCGCTAAGTGGTGCGATCTGATGATTCCTTTTTTTTATTTTTGAAGCACGCGGCGTGCCTCTTGCACAAATACATTTGTGCTTCCCGTAGAGGCACGGTCGTGCTTTTTTAGAAGCACGATCATGCCTCTTTTTAAAAGCACACGGCGTGCTTCTCGCAGAAGCTAGTTCGTACCTTCCGCATAGGCACGGTCGTGCCTTTTTTTAGAAGCACGAATCGTATCTTTTTTTAAGTACTATCTTGCCTCTTTTTAGAGGCACCAAAACGTATAAAAAAGCGTGTGAAAACTAGAAAAGCTAAAAAAACCGAAAAAACTATTTGTAAACATCAAAAATAGGTATACAAAAATAAATAAATAAACGAAATCCCGAGGAAACGTTGTGAATGCGACATGTAACGCACTGTGAGCCCAGAAAAATGCTCGCTGGGCTGGGCCACGAACGAATACTCTTCAATTAGTTGCTCTCCATAATTTGACGGTTGTCGGGAGCAACTATTTAGCGGGTACCCTCCCGCACGCCCTCCGTAGAGGTCACTTTTCGTGCGCTCCGGAGTTGCCATTTGGCACGTTTTAGACACACAGCGCAGCCCAGATCCAACCACAGTTTTCCGCGCAGCCACAACCTAGTTTTTCAGCCACAACCATAGTTTTTTCAGCCACAACCTTTGCCAAAGCAACAGTTATTCAGCGAAAGACACAATTTTTTTGGCCAAAGCCACAGCTAAAGGATGAGAGGCTTCGGGCAGAGTACAAGGCTAAAGGATATGCCACTTACCAGGCTGAGGTTAAAGGGTATGCCACTTACTACCAGGCTGGGTTTATGAGCGGTGAGGAAGAAGAAGCCCTTGAAGGTGCTAGACGTGGACGGAGAAGACACCGCCCTGGAGTAGTGAAGCGTAAAGGAGAGATCAAGAAGATAAACTAATGGCAAGTTCTACAAACCTCTTGTTAAATGGTTGTGTTTTTTTGTTTTTTGCATAAAACAACGGGTTCTGACTAGGTGCTTTGCAAAATAAAAGACGACCATAGATAGAACATAGGATTTCTCGGTAGGTTTTTGGATTGATGTTATTGGACAGGTTGTGTGGTCGATCATGCCAGTGCAATTCTCGAAGGGATTAATCATTGTAAACTATTCCCTTTGTTTTATATTAACTATCGTTGAAATTGATATATCTAGATATATTTGCGCAAGATACATCCATTTAAGCGATATGGAGTAGTTAATATGAGACTGAGGAAGAATGTGATATTGTCTCATGTTGAACTGTGCTACGCTATTCACTTTGGTGTACTGCCGTCTTGTATGGTTATTAGTGTTGAATCACTGAGTCTTAATAATTCAGTTCAGTGTACTTTTTTATACTTAATCATGCTGAAAAGATAATAAATTGTTGGACTTTGCTACGTAGCGACGCTCTGTGCGGCGGCCACTCGCTAGCACCTATTCTTTAATCGTGGTATCTTGTTAATCATCTTATTAATAACGTTTATATACAACGTTTTCAGTTTCATTACTTCTCTCCCGTATAAGTAAAGCGCTAGCTTTTCTACCTTTAAGTTTTTGAAATATTTTATTTTTCAAATAGTTAATCCGATTGATGATATGTTTTTACCATTAGCTTTTCGCGATGAAATCTTAAGCCGTTAATCGATTGATGATCCATTTTCACCATTACTTTTTCGTGATGAGATCTTCAAACCTAGATCCCATGTCAATATGTTTTAACAAAAAAAATCATCAATACTTCCCAGATTACTGTTACTTATGTATCTGTTGATTATCCATATGATTGCCAGATTATATGAAAATACTGAATGTGACAACAAAGTATTGCAAAAATTGACAACTAAAAATTCTAAAATGTGACAACCAGGTATTATAATTCTGACAATGAGAATACTGAATATGACAACCAAGTATAACAAAAACTGACAACTGAAAACTCTAAAATGTGGAAATCAGGTATTAAAATTCTGACAACTGAAAACACTGGATGTGATAACCAAGTATTACAAAAAACTGACAACCAAAAACACAATTTTTATTAATTTTTAGCAGCGTTTGCAGTAAAAAAATGTGACAAAAATTATTGCATACCATATTTATCATCCATTGGCGGCAGAAAATTTGATCATTGGGTAGTAGAATTTTTACTATCGATTAAAAAAAATTGGAGCATGTCATCGCCGATCATACTTCATCATTTTTTGTTGTAGCAAAAAAACGAGGGTCGATGATAGCTTTTCCCGTTGCAACAAAAAAACGTAGTGCCATCATCAATGCATCTGGCTAGAAAAAAATTGATGTAGCACTAAAATACATCTAAATGCATCTATTTTGAACGAAACGTAATATATGGATGAGCATAGTAGCATTTTTATGTCATACTCTAAAAAGTAGGCTTGTTTAGCATTAAAATATATCTAGATACATCTGCTTTAGCAAAAAAATCTCATGCGCGTGCGACGGCTCTAAGTAGCTTTGTCAATTTGGTATAATCTAGCAACTATATGAATAATTTATCAGGTAAGTAACTAAAGTAATGTGGCAAGTACTGATGGAAAAAAGTTGTTAAAATATGTTAATATTAGATCTAGTTTTGAAGATATCGTCGCAGGATATCTAATGGTACAAACGGATCGTCAATTGAGTTAAGGGTTTAAGAGATAAAACTTTTAAAAAATACAGATAAACAAAAGCTAACACACGTACGAATGGGATGAACGGTGGCACAAGCGCGCGACGCCTGCGGCGGCCATCAACTGTACAAAGTATTACATATTCCTTGTGGGTTGCAGCACAAAATAGTACTAGCTTATGGATCGAAGAAAGTACCAATCAAACAGTTCTGCATATTCCCCCTCCGCCCTCCATTGTCTTGAGAAGAGTATATCTGCGGCAAGGAAAGATGTGCTAATCAAGTCAGTTGCACAGGCGGTTCCGGTGTACCCCATGACGTGCTTCAAACTGCCGAGGGGGTTATGTGAAAACCTAAAGAAATTGATTAGGAAAAAAAATTGGGGAAGCAGAGAGGGCAAGACAAAACCACACTGGGTCTCTTGGAAAGCTATCACATAACCAAAGAGAGGTGGGGAGCTCGACTTTCGTCACATGAAGGTTTTTAATACTGGATTGTTAGCAAGGCAGGCTCGGAGAATATTGGTTAACCCCTCATCTTTGTGCAACAAGATGTTAGCACCTATATACTTCGCCCCTACACCATTCCTCGAGGTCGAGGTGGGAATCCATCCATCTGAGGTCTGGCGAGCAGTGCATGAGGGAAAGGAAGCTTTAAAACTCGGGCCCATTCACAAAACTGGAGACGGGAGATCAACCTTTGTTCGTGATCATAACAGCCTACCTAAGGAGTCCAACATGCGCCCGATAATTTGTTTTGCTGAAGCGCATGTGTTTGTGGGTGACCTTATCGATAGGAGCAGCATGGGATCAAGGGAAGTTGCAGTGTTCCTTCTTGCCTATAGATCAAGCAATTATCTTGAACATTCCTATCATCACAATCCCAATTAATGGAAGACTACTGGGGATGGCAGTTTGAAAGGGACAATTCTTGGTGAGATTCGCATACCGCCTGCTGATCCGAACCAGAAATCAGAACCAAACTCTGCTCGAGGGTGGCTCATCAGTATCAAATAGCGAAGTTGAGGGGAAGGTGTGGTCCTCTCTTTGGAATACCCAAGTTCCCGGAAAGATCAGGACTTTTCTCTGGAAGCTAACTAAGCAATCTTTAGCTACCGAGGACATGAGCAAGCACCAAAACATGGCAGTCACTCGTATATGTCCTCTCTATGACAACAATGACTCGTGGGTTCATTCGTTAATGGAAGGGTTAATTGGATCTATGCCATTGTAACTTTCACCGATTGGAAAAATATCATTACAAAACCTGGACTTGGATATATGCCACTACAACTTATTAATACCTCTATCTATGCCATTATGGTCATTACCGAACCGTACACAACTCACGTATAGACAGAACTTAAAATGTCAGTTCAGAGGTCCATATGAGCCCAGGAATGACCCATATTAGAACAGTAGACTCATATTAGTGTTTTTTATTTTCTGTAATTATTTCAGATTTTTCTGTGAAGTTCAAATTTTTGGTGAGAATTTGATTATTTTTTTGAATTCCTTGGCGCCTGGATGAGCCCAAAATAATTCCGGAAAGTTGAAAACAGGGGTATTACAGTCAATACTGTAGTACACACTGAAATACATGTATTATTTGAGCCGTTATCCTCTTTCAGTGCAAAAAACGGCATACATAGAGGTATAGGAAAATTGAAGTGGCATATCTCCAAGTCCAGTTTTTGTAGTGACATTTCTCCAAGTACAAGTTATATGGTGATTGGCGATTTTAGGAACCGTTCATTCATCCTAATCCAACAGTGAAAAAATAGGAGTTATAAGACCGAAATTACTGGAACGTACAAGTAACTGTGGGTCCAGTACAAAAATTATGTGGGACCAGGAATTGTAATTGTTTTAATATTATTTTTATAAAGGGTATTGGTTACGTAATACTACCACTCCCCGTCTGCTCGCTCCTCGCCGCCCTCTCCCTCTCCTTGTCGCCGGCCCCTCCCTCTCCTTACCTCCATCGTCTTCCCCTACCCGTCGCCGGCCTCTTCCCCTCCCTGTCATCTGAATCTTATTCAGTGAGATCCGCTGCTCAAGATCCATATTTTTGTCCCCACCGGCGGATCTGTAGCGGGAAGAGCAGCTAGCGGCGAGGAGCAGCTGACGGCGCGGCGGCGGGGTGCCGCGCACGGGCGGCGCTTCTCGGCGCGTACGAGTACTGGCGGACGCTCGGGGAAGGAAGCTTCGGCAAGGTGAAGCACGCGCGGCACCGCGTTACGGGCGAGCACGTCGCCGTGATAATCCTCGACCATGGCAGGGTGCGCAGGGAGACCACCACGCTCACCATGCTCGCGCACCCCAACGTCATCCGCCTCCACGAGGTAATTGACTGTAATAATCGCCATCTCCTCTCCTACTGCAACCCCGTCGCCGCTGCTTTGAACTGCTCTGCTGGTTTGATTGGTTTGATTTTCAATTTTGCCGTGATCGGATAGTGGATTCATTGACGAATTACCCTGTCCAGATGCAAGATCCGTAGTGTGGGGGCGACTGCTGGCCGCGGAGGACGGAGCGACTGTTCCTGCTCGTGCCCCAGATGCTCCTCGACTACAAGGTTCGCCTCCTTCTCAGTGGCTTTGAGCTGGTCTATTCTCCTCTCATCGTAGCAGTGACTCTGCATCAATTTTACTCCCTTGGTGTTGTCGGGGGATCTGTTTGGGGGATGATTCTGCTGTCGATATACCATAACAGTTTGATGCTAATCAGGTGCGATTTTGGATGCGCTTGTAGGGGATGCACTGCTGCAGGTACCTAAAACGAGTGGAGGAGGCGGTGTCCGGGGCCAGGGAGCTGTCCTCTCCAGGTTCGTCTCCCAAATCATGGCGCAAATGAAACTCTAGTAGTTTTCGTTTACTGCCTTTGTGCCATGGAACAGCTTGTAGTACTTGATTTCAGTGGCCATGTTAGGAAAAAATTGATGCTTCAAATTTCATCCCCTAAAGTTCAATTGTTGCTTCCAGTTTAAACATCATTCTATTGCTGCTAGTTTGAGCCTTCTGAATGGTTCATGATTGTGGACTGTATTCTCCATCTGTCCGCGATATTGCATACAGAAAAATGTGCAGAAAACCATGGAAATAAAACAATGTGTATAAACGCATGGATAACTAGTCTGGTGGTACCATTTTTTCTTAGTTCTAACTCGCCCGAGTAACACAAGCTTAGTGCCTTGTATTTTAGTTTGACAAGTGTATCTTCTGAACGTGCAAGTGTATCATGCTTACAATTGCTTTTCATGCTTAAATGCAAGAGTATCTTCTATAGGAGTATTTTAAGTGTATCTTGCTCAGCTTGCTGCTTGCTTAAGTGGAGTAGCTTGCTCTGCTTGCTGTAGTACTCACATCATTTGAATGAGTCCAAGAAAATCTGCTTGCCATTGTATGCTGTTGTAAGTGTAAGTGTAAGTGTTTTTTCAGAGTATGCTCGCTTACTAGGAGTATGAATTAGCTAGTTGATGTGGGTAAAAAAATAGTGAATTTGTGATCTTTATTTCTCTAAAATTTATCTAGTGTAGCAGTTCTGTTCTGACAATATGCAAAAACTGTACAGTACATGCTCTGTTCTGAAAATGTGCAAAAACTTGAATCATTTCAGGTGAGGGTGAGACTGGCGAGAACTTGATTATATGTGAGACTGTCAGCCTGAACTAGATTGCTGAGGCATGTTCGTTAGAAACAATTTTATGGTATTTGTTACTTCATGTATGTACAACGCTGTATTGAGACAATCTCTTTGCATACGCAGGTGGTGAGCCGCTGGACTGGTATTCCTGTTACTAGGCTCACGAGTTACTAGGTACCGGAGGAAGGCCAACCTGCACCATGTATATATCTGCATTCATCAGAGTTGTTATGGTTTTTGTTCTGAACTAAACTTCTCGGAATGTTTGTTATGTGTTCAACAGGTGTGGGACGTCAGCATCCAGGTGATCACCCCATGATGCTGTATGTTTTTGAAGTACTAAAAACTATATTGCTTGAGCAAATTCATCCATTTGGTATGTGAGCGCACTTAACATTTACTATAGTTGGACTAGCCACTCATCTTACGGTTATCTTGGTGTCGGAGGAAATACCCCCGGGTATACCAAAGTCACCGATTCGACGCAGCGCCAACTGCGCGCCTTCGCCGACTGCGCTCCGGCTCGGCCCCCCGCCGACTGCTCCATGCCGATTGCGTGCCAGCTCGGACGCCGGTCGATTGCCTCGCAGTCGGCCGTCCGCGCACTCGGCCGACTGTTCGCACACTCGGCTGTCCAAGAGGTCAACCGAGGCATCTACATCAAGCAGACAAGACAAGCAGACAAGATAACTGAGTGGGATCTCTAGTCATGTCAGGAATAGTGTAGTGGTTAGATGTCACATTACATCACATCATGGTGTCCTTCACTTGTACTTCTTGTCCCCCCCTTTGTCTCCTTGTTCCCTCTCTCCCTCACCCCCTTGTCCCCTTGCCACTATTATATAAAGGGCAAGGGTACCCACGGTGAGAAAAAAGATGGAGCCAGGAGCATTAGTACTAGCTAGCAATCCATCCATCCATGAGTAGATCAGCTCGGCCGCAGCACCTTCAGCTCGGCTGCAGCACATATACAGCTCGAGGAGCACTTTGTAACATATATGCCTATAGTCCAGACAGGCAGGAGTAGGGGTTTTATCTCTAAGGAGAGCCCCGAACCTGGGTACTTCGCTGTGTTCACCACCGTGCTTGTATCTAGACCCGTCCGGAGCGCCGTCGCTTGCTACCACTACCCCTCTTTAGCCATCTCATGGCATCTGCCGTTCACATATCGACGACACTTGGACTGGATTTTGAACATAAGACAGCACTTCATAATTATATTTCTTGTAAAGATAGAATATGAAAACATTATCAGTATATAAACAGGATATTTTGTGTCATCCTCATAGCTGTGTACTTTTGCAGACATGTTCAAAAACTGAATTGAAGGATGCTTGGTGAAGATGTTGAGAACCAAAAAGGTTACACACAGCTGGACCATTAAAAATGATGCAAATGCCCACAAAGATTTAATAAAGTTTCAATTCAGCCCAAATCTGAAGTATAATATTTGAAAACCAAAAATATTACAGAAAGATGAAACTTTAAAAATCCCTTCAAGTATGAACTATAATATCTCATACTCACTAGGCACTCCCAGATCCCTACTATGAACTCGCTCTATTTATCTCAAAATATAAGAACATTATGACACTGGACATAGGCTCCACTATGCACATGATGATTGTATGAACATAGACTCCTGTGATGATTGACATTGAACTTCATTATGAGGTACTCTGTTATTTTTCCTCTTCATGGTGTAAACTTCATGGAGTCCTGAATGGACTGGACTTGCTGCGTGATGATTTGCGTTGGCGTGATATGCCCTCCACGTCTTTAGCGATGTTGGTGTCAAATAGTCTTTTCACTGGATTAATAGGTAGGTCAGCCTTTCTCGGACGTCCACGTTTACGCTTTTTGGCGCCAGTAGGGTCGGGGTTATTTGTATCATGAGGTTTGATGATTTCCGTGAAATCATCATCTGCATCATTTGGTTCATGTGCAATGCGTGCATTGTATTCCTCCTTCTGTATAGAAAAAGTAGTGTATTAGGTGCAATAGTGAAAATAAGGAAATAGATGAAATGAAATGTTAGTTGTGTTGCACTAACCGTTATAGGATTCTTGTATGATTCCTTTCGAAGCTTATTGCAATCTGAACGCAACAAGCTTGAACATATTTTCCAGCAAAAAATATCTATGTGATCCTAAATTAGATAGGGATGCATAGGTTAGAATAGCATGAAGCATAGAAAGGGCATGAGTGCAAATAAAATTTAGTACTTTGCTGACCTGTGTGAAATCCTCGGTCATTTGATCACCGTTCCATGACAACATGTATTTTAGTGTGTACGGCCCGCAAAAGTGGCTGTGATGTAAAATTGAAAGTTTATTAATTTTGAGAAGGTGTGAAATAATTTAGATGGATATACGTACCCATCCGTCTGTTGTGGGATGTCGGTATAGCATGTGGTTTTCCACTTGGTAATGTTGATGGGTTTAGGCGGCGTTACCAAGCCACCCTCGACCGCTTCGTTGATACATGCCTGAATGGACTTCACCTGGTGTATGATGAATAATACCAAGGGATTGCGTTAGTATTTAAAAAAATTATGTGCCATGTGATATTGTGAGGAAGCAAGAGCAAGCTTACTAGTGCAGTTTCCTTGGCCTCATCACGAAATGCCTGGTTGGAGTTGAGGACCTGAATCTCTTCCTTGTCAAAATGAAACACCAGTAGAAGCCAGTGGATGTTGTGTACATTCAATGGGACTTGTGCCTGCCGGAAAAGCAAAGCTGACTCACTGTAGGGGGAGAATTAAATTATATACACTTAAATAAGTCAGGTAACATATTTTTACGAAGTCTGTGCATAATTTGAAATTTTGGCAGAGCCTCCTTTGTTCACGAGGACATCCACGAAATAAAATTCCAATATTATATATATCTAAGCAAAAAGGTTCATATATCCAGCCACACAGTTCAAGTTAACACACCACTCCATTATGAAGAAAATAAACAACTCCCAACATCCACATGCTCCTACTATACTTCTGCTTGCTTCACATCAAGCACCATCACACTTCAGCGGTAGAGGAAACCAAGCTGCAAAACCAGAGGGTGTTAGTACAATCTACAATGGATGTACTCAGCTATCTGAAAACTGAAAAAAAAACTGGTATTAGTACAATCTACAATGGATGTACTCAGCTATCTGAAAACTGAAAAAAAAAACTGTTATCTTACATTGGAGAGTAAGTTTTTCCAGGAAATGAAGTTAGGATGCATGTTCAGCATCCATTAAGAACCCTTATTAATGACTCCTTCGGCTAAATTAATTGGTATATGCAACCTAGACTAATGAAAAAAATCATGATGCCTACATCCAAGACTAATGACAAAAATCATGATGCCTACATCCAACACCTTGAAAAACACGAAATAAATATCCAACACCTTGACTAATGATGCCCATGCATTCCAGCTTACGACAAGAACAACTGATCTTGTACAAAGAACCCTCCTTCTCCTCACAACACACTTCAAACTTCTTCTCTCTTCTATCCATCTTAGCCACAACGTATGTAGTCAACTCCCATGCATCCAGTATCTCGCTGATAAAACAATTACTGGCAGCATTTATGCTCCATCTAACCAGCTGAAACATACATGGTGTGAAATTTTTTGCAGCATGTTTCTCAATACTTGAAGCATCCACATCTGTAAATGGAACAGACTGCAAGGCCACAATGTCTAGGATAGCCTCATTCAAGCGTCGCCCCGAAAGGCAACGCTCATAATGCTCTAGCATTTTAAACAATGTCATTTCACCCTTAAGATGGGTATGTAGCACAGAGTTAAGGCTCTCACTCCGCTGATTACTACTCAAGCCTAAGAAACAACGCCCAACCAAATATGGAGCACACCACAACTTCCTCATCTTATACATCTGATGCAACCACGACTCCTCACTTGTTACTTCATTCCTTCGTAAGAAGTCTACCCATTTCCTCTCATGCTCTTCAATACAAGATAAATCATATATGAAAGATCTGAATTCTTTCTTAACCTCATCATCATGCAGATGACGTACAATGTTCTGTTGAATGTGCCATACGCACAACCTATGGGTTGACTCAGGCCAGACCACCCTGATTGCTCTCTGCATTGCAAGGTCCCCATCAGTGATTACAGATATTGGATGCTTCTGGGACATGGCTTCGGTAAAGGTCCGCAACATCCACTCATACGCCTCATTTGTTTCATGAGAAATAATACCACATCCAAAAATAACAGTGCTGCGATGGTGATTCAACCCGACAAACGGCACAAATGGAAGATTGTACTTATTAGTCCTGTAGGTGCTATCAAAAACAATAACATCACCGAAAGCCTCGTAGTCAAGTCGAGATTGACTATCGGACCAGAACAATCCCTTCAGATGCCCATCTTTATCAACCAAGTATTTGAAGAAATAATCTGGGTCTCTCTCTTGCCGCGCCATCATGTGACGGATCACCGTTTGAGCATCACCGGCAGCGATAGTTTCCTGCTTGTAGACATGGCAGAAATTATAAATGTCCCTCGCCGTGCATCCAACCTCATCAAATCCACCGTACTGCATGCACAATACATCCATGATTTTGTGTTTGTGCATTCCAACACTTTCCATTTCTACAATGTCTGCTTTCTATGCGTCGCTGATTCTTCTGTGTGAACGCAAAAGGCAAGCCAGATCTCGCGGAGCCAAAGGATGGTTGTGTTCATCAATGAAATCCTTCACAAACCAACGCCCTGTTTCCTTCATTCTTGCAATGACCAATTTCGCTTTACACCCCACACGACTGATATTCCGTGGCCTCCTCTTCCTTTCTTCTCTTTTCCTCTTCATGTGCTTCTCTTCACGACAACCTTCACGACTACAAACAAGTTTCCTCAAAATTATGTTCATGTTTGCTTCATCCCACTCAACATAGCCTTTCCTCACACTAAAACCTTTCTCAAGAGCATACTTGTTATAGAACTCAAAACCTTCATCCTCACTATCAAACATCCTGCTGACGATGTCAACGTACTCAGTCATACACTCAGCACTTACATCCACCATGTCTTCCTGCATACAAATTAACAACTAGTCTCAATCATCCACCACATCTGCACATGAATCAACAGAATAGATAATGTGCCATGGGGGCAGCCACAAGCGCCAGCAGCCTAGGAGAAAGAAAAATACACAAAGGTCAGATCGTTGCCTGATGAAAAAGATCTTGAGCGTAAAACGTGCAATTTTCCTAATTTGACGAGTGCATCCAGATTACCTATTGAGGTGGAGGAGGACCACCGTGATGGCTGCAGTGAAGGCGGCTCCAGCGGCAGCCACAATCTCGTCAGGCGCCAGCTGCCCTTCCTTGGCCGGGGGAGCAGCAACCTCCTTCGCCGGCCGCGGCGGCGACGGAAGCCTTGAGGGCCTTGATCTCCTCCTCGAGGGCAAGCTTCTCCTGGTGCGCGGTGGCCAGGTCCCCGCCGGCGCCCCCGGGACCTTCGGCGGCGGTGAGGAGGCGCTCGACCTCGGCGCAGAGCCCGGTGGCCTCGCCCTCGGCCTTGGCGGCGGCGCGGTCGACGGCGGCGATGTCCCCGCGGGCCCCGGACACGAGCACCTCGAGGCGGGTGGCCTCCGCGGAGAGGAAGCCGTTCTCGTGGCGCACGGCGGCCAGCTTCTCCTCCAGGACCACCCGTTGAGTAGCCGCTGCGATCTCCTGGCGAGCAGGTCTGGGCGGCGCTGAGGAAGGGGATGAGGGATGAGCGACCGGATTGGAAGAATTAACTGATTATAATTTTTACAATTCTACCTTTTTATAAAAAATAAATCTTTAAATAATTTTTCAGATCCAACGATCAGAAAAAATCATAGGTGGAGTTACATGGAGTTACAAATTATAACTCGACAATCACCGTAAAAGAGCTCTTCTCCAAGTGAGGAAAATTGGAGTGGCATAGATCCAATTAACCCTTAATGGAATGGTTCCTTTCAAGATGTGTGTGAGCTCTTGCAGATGAACAACAGGTAGAGGCAATGGCAAACACTAAACAGCCAAACGCAAAGCTTTGGCTTTTCCAGATCCAGGAGGAGTGTTCACATGCAGATTTCATCAATGTGGTAGTCACATTATGGACCATTTGGATAGCCAGAAGGAAGATCATACACGAGTCAGTAGACTAGAGTCCCATGGGCACCCATATGTTTGTCAAGAGTTTCATCAGGGAGCTTGAAACCATCAATTAAAAACTGAGCAGGTTGGTTGCTGCACAAACAACATCTGTATCGCATGCGGGGAGTTCTGTACCGCATGTGCAAGTGCAGAGAAGACGTTGGGTACTTCCTGACGTGGGAACTGTCAAGATAAAGGTGGACGTCGCCGTATCTTCGAAGAATGATAGGGGCGCTGCAGCAGCGGTTTGCAGAGATTGCTCATCCGTGATTTGTTGAATGGTGTAACAGACCCAAAAATTCAAATTCTGGAGACGATTGCTATCAGAGATGGGCGGGACTTGGCGGTGGACCTTTACAAGCGAAACATCATCATCTCCGGTGACTGTAAGACTACAATTTCAAAAATGATGGTTGCTCGGGGTAATGCAAGCTCCACAATTATCAAGAAAATTGTAGCTCATACTACTAGCTTTAATAAGTGTTCCTTTGTTTTTAAAGGTAGAAGCTCGAATTATGATCCTCATAACAATGCCAAGTTCTCCCTTAGTTTAGACAGGGGTCGTCATGTGTGGCTAATAAACCCTCATGATCTAAATTGTACTTTATCAGTTTATATGTGGAGAGATCAATAAGCCTTGGCAAGTCCCTAAAAAACATAATTTGAAAGTAACACATAGAATAGAAGAGCGTAAAAAGGATAAACTAACTGAAAGAAGTAGTAAAATGACTCAAGAGATCAAGTGTTAAAAAAAGAGCTTGCAATGGGACAGAGTTAGTAGTAAATTATACTTGCAATGATAGTACCTACTCATAGCATTACATCCGAGATTTCTTCGTCATTGACTGACTTTGCGTTTCAAGCGAGAAATCCCAGTAAGAGTTCACTAACAGTAGAAGTGTACAACAATGAAGGTTACATTACATCTTCCCTTGGCCTATCATGCATACATTTCCTTTCTACAGGAAGAAGGATATCTCCGGCGGTTGGATGAACGAGAAGATGGCTTCACCAAACACCTCGTGCAGCGACCCCAAGAGATGCCCGGCGTCTTGGTCCTCTTTCCAGGCCTGCCTCAGCACCGTGGAAACCCTCTGCGCATGGTTGTTTCCCTGGTCTCTCCGGATCGTGCCTGCAGTTGCCATGTTTTCTATCTTTTGTCCAGAAGAAGAAGCTTGCATGCTGGGGTTGGATAACTGGGCGGAGAATCCATCCATGCTTCCTGGCATGTTTCCTGCCACCGGAGCTGCTGAACCCATGGAACTCATCGCTACGTCCGACCCCATCTTCTTCAGAGGAGGCTGAGATGCGGAGAGATCTGTACTAGACTTCCGCTTATCTGACATTTGCACAAGAACATTAATACCATTATTTTCGCATTTTATAAATTTTGACAGTTTCAGTATAATGCATGCATCCAAGAACAAATATTACGTCCGTCACAGGAACTGCAAACAATACTGCATGGTGACGACTTTTATTGGATTAATTGACAAGTGATGCATCTACCGTAAATATAATGAGCACTTACTTGGGTTGTTGGTTGCAACTCTGCTATTACTCCTCAGAACCGGACGAGTGGACGGAGAGAGCAAATTAGGAAATAACTTAAGCCGCTCATACAAGCATTTGCCAGCAGCACACTGAAAAAATGGATCAAGAAGTAAGCAACATAAATAGCCATTGGCAGATGCACCATAAGTTAGTAAACATATATTAGTAAGTAACTACAAAACCCAGGAGTTGGGGCACAGGCAGTAAAGAAAAGAATGTTTTCTCTTTACTAGCCCAGATGTAACACAAAACCCTAACTCCAATCAATCTCATTACTGCTAATGAGGTCCGACATGGGGGGGCATGTCAATTGACTGGTGAGCCTAGGCCTTCTGAACTTTTCCATCTACCTAGCACCATATTCAGCTGAAGTGTACTCTATACTGATTCAGAACTAAAAAACTAACCAGCAAGGCACCGTAAACACGCCATGCTTCCTTTCTTTTCATTTCATTTGACTGTTTCTCAAGTTGTAATTCAGGATCCAAAAGTTGCATGTACGTCTGGAGGTTGGGCAAAAGCAGAAGCCTAATCTGGTAATCAACAAACATTGTCAGTGAATATTTCAATATTCCTCTAAAGTTTAGCCTAACTGGAGACTGAACAGGGCTTACCGCACTGGGCCCCAATGCAGATATCCCTTGAACAGCACCATAATGTTGCGTCAATGCTTTATGAGGATCAAGAAATGCATGGACCAATGTCTTCGTTAACCGGATTTGGAGATTGTGATACACATGACCATACCTACACAAAATTTTCAAGTTAAGTGAAAGCAAAGAAAATGCACCAATGTTAAATCAGATAAAACTTTTGCCAACACATGGTCTACAGAAATCTGTGCACAACATAACATTTGCTTTAGTAAACGCGATTAATACAACCATAGCCCTCTGTAGCAGAATCATGCAATGAGAAAGTGGTTCAGCTTTTCTCATTTAAGTATGAAATTAACTAACAGCAACTGTTCATGCCTCATTGAAGATAACACAAACTTAAGATGACCCCAAGAAGAAATAAAAACATCTGATGGTGGAATAGTAGGGAATGGAGGTAGAAGTAGAACCTCTACTGGTTTACCACTAAGCTGCGCTCGTTCTTAACTTGGAGAATCTCAGGATACACTCACCTCCGACACACTGAAGCAACCAAATTGGCAGAGAAGTCTCTAAGCTCCCAATGGTTGTCTGAAAGCCTGTGCCCAAGCCTTTTCGCAACGATGCAAGTGATCATTGATGGCATCAACTGATGCAACTGGCAATAAACACAAGTATTGCCTTTTTAGAAGTAATATACTGAAAACTATTCAATGCTTTAACAAAACAACTAGCAGGCAAAAGTATCAACACTCGACGGTCAACCACTTACATATGGTTCAATGTGAATGTGAGGATTACGGAGAAGGCTTTGTACAACCCGCATGAGAGCGAATAGAACAGGGAGGTCGGACAAACTCCTGGTAACCTGAAATTCATAGAGATGTGCACTTTAAGGTAATGCCAGTTCAGCCACATAGCTACAAAAGCAAGATCACTACCTCATCTGCAATGAAGTACGAAAAGTAAGGAACCAACGGATGAAGTCCTGAGTCTTTAGACAAGCTCACTAATGCTTCTCTAAATATTGGAGTGCTTGATCTACTCATAGTAAGCTCTGCTATTTTATCAAAGTACATCTGCAAAGTCAATAAGTAAAGAGGAATATAAGTTTTCTCATAAATATCTAAATTGATAGATAATTATATACCTGTATACATTTCATAAATATAATACCTGGAGTTCTCTAGATAATATATGCTTAACAGGAAGCTTGATGTCAACTGGTAGTCCATCATCCTTCACATGCTCTGTCCTTTTATTTTCAGTTGGTGCTGAAATTGCTGGCACAAAATACTGGTGTCAAAGAAAACAGTAGCATAGAACAAATAGAAGTAAAAAATTGAAAAATAGGACACGGATATACACAAACAAACTATGGTACACTGTCCCCTAGCAACTGTGTGCAATTGTGCATTGATTTAGTGAAGCATGCCTGATGGGCTGTTGATACAGACCATAGGGAGGAAGTCTATTTTCACCTATCTAACTCAACCCCTGAACTCTAAACCGAACACAACACATCCTCAACTGCCAAAACCAAACAAATTACCCCATAGACAATTGCATTCTGGTTTTGCACTGAGATGGCAACTGTTGTAGGTGGTTTCGACACACAAGTTTGTGCAGCCCACATTCATATAAGATGGCCTGCCCCTCTCTCCCTGCTTCCCTCCTAGATTGCTCTCAAAGTACAGGCACCTGAGCTCCTCCACGCCCAATGCCAGCAGCAGAGAACTGTTCTAGTTCAACCTGCTCAATAAAAGCCTGAATACAGCAGCACCAGACACTTGCCCTCCTCGCTGGCGGCGCTAGCTCCGGTGCCGCTCCAACCTCCAGAACAATGCTCTCGACAGTGGCCCGCATGAATGGAGGAGGAATGGAGAGGCAGAGAAGTGAAGTTGAAAGAAGAGGAGATACAGGCTGATGTGTGGACCCTCGTATTTTTTACGATTCTGGGGAGATCATTTGTTGTGACGGTGTCTGGTTTTAAAGTCGGGGGGTAAAGTTAGACTTTGGCAATAGTTGTGGGATATAAAATGGACTTTTCCACTTCATAGTGGATCTATCTCTCATCCTCTCTGGAAATTTTGAAAAGAAAGAATACATTCCGTAGCAGATAATAATATGAACATAACTTGTGGAGATGATGAAGTAAGAAGATTTAGACATTTTGTTTATGAATAGTATATGAGCTAACCATCGATAGGAGGATTCTCTGGAATAGCAGGCTGGACGCCCTCAATCGCTAGCCAGTGAGCAACAACTGCTGTGTCAAGTGGAGCTTTCGGTAGAGGAGCTTCGATAATCTGCATGGCACCAACACATCAGACACATTTCCTATTAGTTATCACGATAAAGTAAGTCTAAACTTATATGATTCATTCATCAATATAGTCCTTACCTCTTTAAAGTCCACCTCCCTATCATCAATATAGAAAAGATCTTTATGGCCCACAGCTCTCTTAAAACGCAAGGGGTCACCAGACGCAAATCCATATACAGGCTGAGTGAAGATCCAAAACAATAGAACACAACTATAGTGTTAGATAACGTCTAAACTTCTTATGCGTTCTTGCATCAGCTAAACTGCTAGAAAAATACTGACCAAGATTCCAGAAAGAAATCAAGAGCAATGTATAAAGATCATTTAGCTATCAAACTCGCACATTCAAGCCATACCAATGCATACTATAGCTAGTTATCTACAAAACTCTGCATTCTTATCATCCGAAATTTTTATTGTTGGAAGGGAAGGCACCTCAACATTCCTCAGGTTGAGAGCACTGTCAACATCATCGGCAGTCAAAACTGTCCTCTTCGCATGCCGCATACACTTGATAGCCTCCTGTAACAATTCACAGAAAACAGAAATTAATATAACATAAATACCAAGGAGTAAATGAAAATAATCTTGAACATGTGAGCTGCGATAGGGCAAAAATATTGAATGTTTTCAGGATTTCATGAAAACTTCTCAGGTGATAGTAGTAGGGTACAGGATGTGAACAATATATCTCTATAACTAAACAGCTGGTCTGCACTACTGCAATTTTCCAAACTCCTCACTCAGCCAGTCATGTCATCAAATACGTCCTCACAGTTAATTTTTTATCAGCTCCCATTAACGACCATTGGACTTGGTGGCACACTACATCCAGTATATCTCCAGCCGTCCTATCCTCACTTCCCAATCCCCAAGCGTCCTCCTGCCTAATCTGTTTTTCCAACTTCCTCATCCTTATCTCCATCCATGTTAACTAACACGACTCCGCAGGCCTTGCCACCATTACTGGCAGCCATGAAGCTGACATAGCTGCTTCGTCACCCAAATCCAGCAGGGTCTCTTCCCTGATGTCTCCAATGAGATGACTTGAGAAGAAATGTGCATCCAATGCATTACAAATTGCTACAGTAGCTGACTGCACTATTTATTTTCACACAACATTTTATTGTATGTGGCTATAATAAGGCACCAATTTGTTGAGTTAGGGATTTATGTGGACCTGTTGTGTATTTCTGTAACATTTTCTTCTTTAAGTTAGCCCATTGTTGAGGGGATTTTATGCTCGTGGATATGGATTGTCTTCTCAGCCCCGGACTCAGGTCCAATATTCAAATTGTGGTGCATTTTGGATGCCTCAAGACATATGGCAGCTGCTTACTATGACCATGATCTTGTTGACCTTCCGAGAGAGCACTAATTAAACTATAAGGCCACCACTCACCATCAAATTTGAATGTTTGCTACTGTTGTTGGTGCTTATCCTACCACCGCAACCTTCCAAACAAAAATTAAGAAATGCTTAACATTTTCCGGTAACCAAAAGCCATTTTCCTTCAGATTTGATTGGTTGGTACTTATATGTGCATAAATATCCGCTTCCAATATTGTTTCATCTTGGAATTTGACTTCCTATCATACTGATCATTTACTCAAATTCAAGTCCCATGGGCTCTAATAAGGAGTTTTGGAAAGTTCCATACAAAAAGGAGTTTTGGGAGGTGATTCGGAGTAAGCGAGAGGGGAAGGGCGGACCTGCATGATCTCCCGGAGGCGATACTCGACGTCGGGGGCGAGGGCGGCGGAGACATCGGCGGGGAGGGAGGGGATGCCGATGCTCTGCGCAATCACCTCGATGGTCTCCTTGGGGACGATGCTCATCGCGCCTCCTCCTCCTCCTCGCTCCCCCTGTTCCCGTGAACCCTAGCCCCGCTCGGATCCCGCGGGGGCAAGGCCCGGGGGAGGTGGGGTAGTCGCCGGGCGGCTGCCGGAGGGGGCTGCGCGGGGTTCCTGTATCTTCGGCGGGAGGGACGGCCACGGCCAGGTTGGCTGCGGGGTTCGTGGCGCCTGCTCAAACACCGCAAGAAAACCGATCTGAATCGACGACGACGCAGGCGGGCTCCTCGGCGTTGCGGTCCTCTAGGTGTATCCCATGGTATTATCGATCTTGGCCGAAGGTGGTGACGGCGGTAGCGCGAGCAATGAGAGAGGGCAGGGGGAGGGTGCGGCGGCCGGAATCGGCCTCGAGGTTGGGGTTGGGGGTTTGGGAGAGAGGTGCGAGAGAGGCAGGGTACATGGAAGTAGCGCGTTGCAGCGGCTATAAAAACTTTACCATGTAAACGAAATGGTATGAAACGTAGTATGAACTATGAAATTAGAATTATTTACAAAAGGTGTAAAATTCAATTTTGAATGCGACTATCTAGCGGCGCTGCATATAACGTTTCTCGTATGGCGGTTAACCAGTTTGATTTTTATGAACCCGCGTACATAATAAAGTGATAGTACTTAAAAGAATATGCACTCACATGCCTTCAATTAATCTACTGGGCCCAAAGTTGGGGTTAAGTATCAGCATGAGGCAGTTAACTTAACCTCCCCTCCTTTCATGCATCGTAATTTATCGACTGTCATTTGATGGGCCCACCGTTCCTTTGAGTGATGTAATAGTATTAACCGCTATCATATGATAGGAACACAAGCTCGCACAATAAAATCCCCCGTGCATGATTATGTATTTAAAAAGTTCCATGTGGTGTAAATAAAAGTGAATAACCAACAACTTTGATCGTACCTGCAATATATATACGCTTCATCCACACCCAAAAAGACACCCTAGCTGGATAATACCATTTACTCACTCAATGATAATGCCATGTAAATAGCTAATCCGTGTGTACGAAATTGTGTTTCCCTACGCTTTATAAGTTTTTTCAAGTTCGACGGTGAATAGAGTTGGATTGAAGATGACTTATGTTTCATACTGTTTGAGAGATTTTTACGTCGAATCGCCCATGTAAACCAGGGCCCGTGTGGCTTGGTCGTATATTTGATTAAGTGGGTTATTCCTATCTTGTATGTTAACTACTTTTCTTCCTTTTAGTGAACTCATGTTCACAACATGTTTGTTTGATGTTGGATTCTATCACTACAAAAACGAATAAGTGATTGTGATCTTATTTTCATTTTCTTCTTCTTGTTATATTTTTTTCATAATTTCATGGGTCTTTTCTTGTGCCGCCGGTTTTCCTTTTGCCAGCATGCCAATCTAATCATCTCTACATTATTTGTAGTTTTTTCATACTAATTTGTATTTGTTTTAAACATTCTTCTGCCATTTTTCATTAATTCTTCATGATTTATCTGGGTGTTGATTTTTACAGGACCATAAGGAGTCATCACAATCCAAGGAAGCATCATAGACGCCATCGAGGCATGATTGGATAACATAGACATATCAATATCAGCATATGCGTCATCACAAAGGCCACCACCAACATCATCGCCTCTAAATCCTCACATGCTCTAGCGGCAATCAGCGAAGCAGGGCAAGACCCCATCTTCGAGCTCCAGACTCAGCAGAACAACAATAATGCAACCTCCGTAGAGGATAGCATATGCTAGAGCTCTACAACACCGCCCAAGGACCATAATCCGCTCATGGTTTTCTTCTCAACCTACCCTTTTACTTTTTTATTGTTTTTTTTATCGATCCAATTAGACATTAACATAGGTGTTTTGCCCTCAAATATAAATTTTCCAAGGTTGTAGTAAATAAATTTACCATGGTTCACATTAAAATTGTTAGGTTGTAGAAACTAAATTTGCCACGGTCTATATTGTAATTATCATGTTCTTCAACCTAGATTTGCCATGGTCAGAAATTAAACTTGTCATGGTTTGAAAACAGAAATGCATATGTAAATGTACAAGCGGGTACATGTGATATCATATCCGCACAATGCTAAAAGATTGCTTTGAGATCCGTAAAAATTGTGCTAGGAACATTGCATATTTTATAAAAAACTAATGCAATGTACCTAATCCTCAAGGAAAAATCTTCCTTTTTTCAGTGAATTGAACCATGCATTTTCAAATCATATAGGAACCAATACGTAATAGCATATTAGTCATATGTTTTTTCTGCTCCTATGTTTTTAGAATCCTACAAACAATGAAGCAATTTTAAATTCCATTTCATATATGTTGGTAGAAAGTTATGGTATGCATTCAAATAACTACATCTTATGGAAGCTATAATAAAAATAAACGCATAGTGTAAAAAATATAGAAATTTATGGCAGAAATCTCAAACGACAACACACGGATAAGATATCACATGTACCCGCTTACACATGTACAAAATTCGCACTCGTTTGAAAAACTAAAATTACCATGGTTCAAAAAACAAAATTTCCATGCAACAGAAAATAAAAATTTCCTTCTCCAAATAGATTTTTTATCATGTAACATAAACTAAACTTGCTATATCCAAAAAAAATACATGTTGCATAAAGTAAAATTTCCATGGTTAAAAAAATTAAATTGTCACGCAATACAAATTGAAATTACTATGTTTACAAAAAAAATAACCAAAAAAAATTCATGTGTCTAAATAATTTTGTGTATTTTGCCGTCTCTCAAAAAAGCATTAATATAATCTAGGATTCAAACCTAGGCCTTTAGGAGTACCACCGCACTACTCTTGTCAGATCGATTGGGAAGGCATCTTTGCTTCTCAATCCATGCGACCTATCAAAAGATCATTAACGAGTCATGCTGAGAGGCCAAATTTTGAACTTTTGCGTTGGATAGTTTATGATTTTTTTTTGTTATCGGTATTCGGTACTTCTATTTCTTAGGAAGGTTTTGTACTATTTATATAATTTTCCATGATCCATTATATGGTGCGCCCCCACCCCCTAGTTGTTCCAATATTATTCATTTTTAACCTTTTCGCTTCATGTTTACTTGCGCGCCATTTGTCCAATGAACCATCAAAATTTGTTCCATTGGTCTAAACCGTTTTAAATTTTTGTATCACACGAACAATACATTTAGTATTATGCAGAGAATCTGGCTGCAAGAGGAGGTGAAAGCTAAACAGAGATCTAGCGGTAGGGACATTAAAGAAAGATATAGAAATACAGGATATTTTCATGTTGTTGCCAATCAAAGGAGGAGGAAAGTTAACATCCACTCCCTAGATGGCCCCTCTGGTCCAGTAACTGACACTAAAGACATGTTAGGAATAGCTTGTGACTTTTATAAAGAAATCTTTAAATTTGAACCCAGACGGGGTTTTAAACTTAGTGAGAATTTCTTTGCTGATGATGAAAAGTAAAAGATGCTGACAACATCAAACTAGAAGCATCCTTTACTGGGGCTGAAATTAAGAAAGCAGTCTTTGATTCTTTTGTTGATGGGGCCCCAGGCTCTGATGGAATCCCATTTTTCTTTTATTAGCACTTTTGGGATCTCATCAAACATGACCTTATGAAAATATTTGATGGTTTTCACAAAGGAGAGCTAGACATTTATAGGCTTAATTTTGCTATGTTGACACTTATTCCAAAAGAACCTGATGCCACTTCTATTAAGAAATTCAGGCCTATTAGCTTGTTAAATTGTAGTTGTAATATTTTTACCAAGGTTCTTACAAATAGGCTAGCTGAAATCTTGCAAGATTTAATTGCTAGTAATCAGTCTGCCTTCCTTAAGGGTAGATATATTCTAGAGAGTGTGGTTACTACACATGAAGTCTTGCATTTTGTGCATTCTGCCTCACAACAAGGGTTGGTGCTTAAACTAGATTATGAAAAAGCTTTTGATAAGGTTATCCTAGAGTTTCTTTCTGAGTTGCTTAGGATTAGAGGCTTTGGTGGGAAATGCCTCTCCTGGATCCATGACATAACACATGGGGGTCAGTAGGGGTTAAATTGAATAACACTGAAAGCAATTTCTTTTCCATAGGAAAGGGACATGGTGATCCACTGCCCCCTTTGCTTTTTAATATAGTAGTTGATGTCTTAACCAGAATGCTATCTAAAGCAGCTGATGGTGGCCTGATTAAAGGCTTATGCCCTCATGTTTGCCCTGGAGGTATCATGTGCCTGCAAATATGCAGATGGCACCATCCTGTTTCTGGATAATAATCTGGAACAGGATAATAACCTTAAGGCAATCCTTAAATGTTTTGAGAAAGTCTCTGGCATGAGAATAAACTATAGTAAAAGTGAGATGATTCCCATTAACATGACTGAAGAAGAGATTTTACCTTTTACTGATAGTCTTGGATGCTGTGGAGGTAGCTTCCCTATCAAATATTTAGGAGTCCCTTTACATTATGAAAAACTTAGCAGAGAGGATTTGCAACCTCTGATAGATAAAATCCTTAAAAGAATAGTTGGATGGAGAGGTAAACATCTCTCTTATAGGGGCAGACTTATATTAATTCAAGTCTGTCTAGCTAGTATTCCAATTTATTTGCTTTCTTTCTTCAAATTCCCTAAATGGGCTATAGAAATGATCAACTCCCAGATGGCTAATTGCCTCTTGAATGATTTTGAAGGACATAGGAAGATTCATCTAGCTACTGGAGATTAGTTTGTATGAAGAAAGAGTTTGGGGGACTAGGGGTCCCTAACTTAGAAGATATCAATTTATGTCTCCTACGATCTTGGGTAAAAAGACATGCAGAAGGAGATGGTAAATTGTGGAACACAGTTATCGATAAAAAAATATACCTCTTCCAGAAGAGCTAACATTTTTGTGCATAACAGTAATCCTAACATCTCAAGATTCTGGAAAGGGGTCAGATCCACCCTCCAAGCCTTGAAGATGGGCTATAGGTGGGTTGTAGGAGATGGGACTAATATTAGATTTTGGGAGGACACCTGGTTTGGCATCTGATGCCCCACAGGCGTAAGGGATCGAGATAGTCTTCGTGGGTAAGTTAACCCAGTTTATTGATTCGACACACGGGGAGCCAAAGAGTATTTATAAGCTTTGACAATTGAGTTGTCAATTCAACCACACCTGAAATATACTTGCTTGCAACGATAGATAAGTGGTAACGATAATATGATAGTGATAGTGGCAACAACAAAAGTAACAACTAATGACCAGCAGGATTGAAAACACTGTAGGCTAGGGAGATGGATGGTTGGGCGCTGCATGGATGAGAGTGAACATATAATAGATTCCAACACGGGGCAAGGCACACAGAAAATCAATGATCATCTAGGCAAATATCAAACGTTAGGCATGTATCCCGTAGGTAGTTGTGCGTGCTTGCAATAAGAACTTGCACAACATCTTTTGTCCTACCATCCCGCTACGGACGGGGCGAAAAGGAACTTATGGAGATTAAGGTGCTCCTGTCAAAGAGCACCGGAACAAAGCAATAAACTCAATGGATACAAGAAATCCTCAAATCATGGACCATCCCCTTTGGTGTCCCAAGCTGTCACCTTTGGGATCGCCGGTTCCGGACCATAATAGGTGCATACAACTCATAGATAGGATCTAGAACACAAATATATTCATGAAAACACATAGGGTTCAGATCTGAAAACATGGCACTCGGGCCCAAAGTGACAAGCATTAAGAACAACAAGTTGTAGCAAAGATGATAAACACCAAAGTAGATGATAGGCAACATGCCCCCAACAATCTGACGAACTATTACATGATTAAACTCATCCAATACATACCATCTCCTTTTGCCTACAACAGGGAATTACTCACACATATGAAGAGAAGTCATGGAGGATGGATGGAGTGGTGATGGTGATGAAGATGGCGACGATCTCCCCTCTCCGGAGGCCAAATCAGCCTCCAGATTAGCCCTCCCGAAGAAGAACAGAGGGTGGCGACGGCTCCGCGATGGAAACTGTGAAAACGACTTCTGTTCTGGGGTTTTCTCGTCACGGGGATAAATAGGAGTGTCGGTAGGGCACCAGAGGAGGGGGGAGCTGCCCAGGTGGCCAGAGGGCGCGGCCCCACCCCTGGCCGCGCTAGGGGGGCGCCTGGGGCCCCCAGAGCTCCCCTTTGGTCCCACTTCTGGCTCCTGGCTCCTTCGGGTGTGTGGATTTTCTGGGAATTTTCTGGGACGTCTAAAAATCCATTTTCCTGCGCACAAATAAACCATACAGGCAACTCTGCTGAAAACAGCGTTAGTCCGGGTTAGTTTCGTCCAAATCATGCAAGAATGAGGGCAAAACAATAGCAAAAATGTTTGGAAAAGTAGATATGTTTGAGACGTATCAACTCCCCCAAGCTTAGCATATTGCTTGTCCTCAAGCAATTCAGTTCAACGAACTGGACGCGACAAAGAAAACTTTGAAAAACTCTTTTGCTTCATTAGATGTATATAAGCATGTACTACGAAAAGAGTGTAGTAGGTATTGAAACAATGCTATGAGGACAATGCACGAAGCAATTCTTCTTTCATGTGATCAGTCACAAATAACTAAAAGTAAATAATAAGCTACTGAAAATCAAGACAGGATCACAATGCACATAGCTTGAACATACTTGAGTGGCATTTCGCTAGCCTCCATGAGTGAAGCAAAACATAAATGCAGAAACTCCTCTGGAGTTTTAAAGGTGACTAGAACTCAGTATTTCAGACTAGCAATAACACAAGCATGCAGAAGACAATGTAATACTTTGGGACAATGCATGTTACACTAAGAATGAAAATTATGCTCTCATAGTTGGTTCTTTGAAGAAAGAAGGGGAGACTCTCGAACCGTGGCTTTTGATGGCAAGGTTGAAAACCCGTGAAAGGAAGCAAAGACTAAACATGTGCCAGAGCTCTTTGTTTTGAAAACAGAGATAAAACTCTTTTGAGAGGAGTAACTTTCCAGTCAACGGTGAACGGTAAAGGTCTCTCAATATCTCCCATGCCAACCATATATAATGCCTTTTGTTTACACATATTCCCTTATCCATAAATCCTTTGATGGTCTACGAACCTTTTATTTTGCCTCAAGGATGGAATGAGGGTATCGTTCCACCTATCATAAGCAACATTTGGTCCATTTCACTCCATCATCAAGTATGGGGGAGGTGTAACTCTCATTTTTTTTTCTGTTTTGACTAGTTAAAACTTCCGTCAAAATATTTTTGGCATGAAAGATACTGATTTCCCCTCACCGCACCATGAGCTTGTACGGTTACAAAAGGGAAACTTTTGAATAAATTTCGAGATGGCACAAGAAAGTCTAAGTTAGGAGTGGCCGGTAAATACCACATATAGGTAGGTATGGCGGACTCAAATGGAACAACTGGGTTTGAAAAGGAGTTTGGAAGCACAAGCAGAAATCCGCTTGGTGTGAGCGAAGGCTAGCAAAAGACTGGGAAGCGACCAACTAGAGAGCAATAACTATCATAATCATGCAGAGCGACAAAGCAACATTGAATCGGGCATGAAAGTGATATAACTATTCTGAAACAAAAAGATCATCAAGGCAAAAGTATACTTTATAGTCATAAGCATGTGTGAACATGTGCCAAGTCAATCCAAAAATTCTCCGAAGGGGAATACCACTTCAGTATGCCAAACCATGAACAATGCAATGCATGTAAATCATTTCAACAACATATTATGTACTCTAGCTATTTGAGACTAGCCACAAGGAAAGCATGAACACTGGGAAAGCATTGTAAACATAGCACTATGTCGCTACAAGCTGGTCTCTAGATCATAAGTACAGGCATATGTACAAAAGTAGAAACAAGAAGACTTCATACCGGTTTTCCTTGTTGCTTCCCTTCCGTCGATCTTCGTCATTACTGCCTTGTCACTTGCACGATCGAACGTGGGAAATATTATCAAATGCCATCACGGACTTGAGCTGAACTCTGGAAACAAAGCAAACTAAATAGAGAAAGGAAATCTTTTTGTTGTTTTTGAAAAGTAAGAAAGAAAGAAGAACGGGCAAAAGCTTCGAAAAGATCAAAGCGAATAAAATGGATAATACAATGGAAAAGTGAGAAGGGCTCATACTCCCCCAAGCTTAGGCTTTTGGCCTAAGTTGGTAGTAGCTAATGTCCCCAGGAGCCTCCTGCTCCAGGGTAGTACGGGTGAGTCCAAGGGTCGTATGAGGCTTCCGGTGCGTACACCGAAGTCCTCGGATCCTCCCACGAAGAAGGATCCGCGCTCCAAGCAGAGGAAGACCCTTCACCAAACTGGGTGACGGTCTCTCCCTGGAAAGGTGGGAACTCACCATGCTCCTCCTCGTCGGGCACAACCCCCTCCATGGGGTTATGAAACTGACGCTGGACCACGAACTCATCGAATTGGTTAGCATTAAAGGACCATCCGTTCCTGCGAGAGAAAATCAAACAAAAGAGGTGCAGGTAGACGGATCTTGCATTCCATGGTGGCTCCGAAACGCAAGATATAATCAAGGTTACCAAACTCGGAAGTCATGGTAACAAACTTATGCCTTTTCATAGCAGCAAGGTCAAAACTTAAATAAGTAAAAGGCTTATCATCTGGGTGTGGGGTGCCATTAAGAGACTCTAGGATAAGTGTGGCGTAAACGCCACCAAATAAGTCTCCCTTGTTACCGTTCATAGCAAGGCGTCGAGCAATTAAGGCACCCACATTATAATCAAACCTCCCTGAAAGGGCGGTTGCCAGGATAGCAATATCCGGCGCAGATATGTTGCTCGTTTTGTCACGAGCTAACACCCCTCTAGCAATATAGTACGCAAAATACCTGAGGTGTGGGAATAAGATGCTGGAGATCTTTGACCGATGAATATCCCTTGTATCCATGCTACAGAGAGAGTTGAAGACGGTTCTTAGCTCGGAGGGCTGAGAGCTCATCTTCGCCGTCAGTCCCACGTTAGGCACACCTATTATTTCACAAAACTTTTCCAAAGGCATGGTCAAAAGATCATTGTAAATTTTAAACTCAACAGAACCAGCATCAAGGTTATATCTAAAACTGTTAATAAAACAGGAGGTGAGTTTTTTATACTGGACAACACCGCACGTTGCGAGCCGCGTCAGACCTGCATTAGCACAAATATTATAGAACTCCTCCCTAATTCCTGCAGCCTAGCATTCGAGGGTGAAGCTGAAGCTCTCGTAACTCGATCGGAGCGCTCGGGCCTTTTCTTCCCAAGCCACCCCTTTGCTCTTCCTAGCAAACTCATTTCTGAAATTTTTGACAAATTACAAAAACAAGGATTTAAACAAAGTGAGTTAAGGCAAACTACTCAACTCACTTACCTGAGGCATAAACTTGCATCAAAACTTGGGAAATAAAATTCTACACATGCATGCAAGCTCACATAAACAGCACCAAGAGCTACTAAATACTCACAAATGAAGCCACCAATCAAAAATCTAATTGGAGAGGTGAAGGAGTTACATACCAGGGAGTGTTTGCTCAAGATTTCGGCTTGAATGGTGGGCTGTAGAGAGAGATCGAAAATCGCCTCCAAGAACAGCAAGAACGCAAGAACCAAATGCAGAACTCGTGTTTTTGGAGAGAGAAGAAGGAGGAGGAAGAAGACATACCTGGAAGTGGGGCCTGTGGGCCCCAGGCGCCCTGTGGGCGCGACCAGAGGGCAGGCCGCGCCAGCTGGCCGCCTGGGCCACTGGTGGCCCCCCTGGTCAGCCCCAGGTGCCTCTGGGTCACTCCCGGCATGGAAATTTTTATTTTTATTTTTCTGGAATTTTTCTGAAAACTTCACTGTTGAAAATTTCTCGGAGTTCAAAAAGCTGCAAAACTTTCTGAAAACTTAAAGCGGTGATTAGTATTGTGAATCTTTAAAAACACAAAAACTTGGTACATCAAAGAGAATGAAAGCCAAAGCAAATGAAAACATAACAAGCTTAACTTTTTACCTATATAAAACAAGCTTACTAGTAAGGTTGATCAAGTCTTACCAACAAACCGGCAATATACAGAACAAGAAGTCTCACCCCTTATGAAGTGATCATTGCACCTTTACTTTGATGGACATTGTCCCCACCATAATGATTTTATATTTGTGGTGCACATGTAGTGGACAGTCCCATTCTCCAATCTTCACGGTCTCGATATTCTCTATAGAGTTAAGGCCATGCCTCTTGTCGATCTTCTTTGGAAAATACACCGTGTGTTCTTTATCATCAATGTTGAAAGTGACCTTTCCTTTATTGCAATCAATGATAGCACCTGCGGTGTTAAGAAAATGTCTACCAAGAATAATGGACATGCTCCCATCCTCGGGCATGTCAAGCACAACAAAATGTGTAAGGATCAAACAGTTAGCAACTTCAACGGGTACCTCACAAATACCTATTGGGACAACTGTTGATTTGTCAGCCATCTGAAGGGAGATATCTGTAGGGATTAGTTTCTCTAAACAAAGCCTTTTGTAAAGAGAGAAAGGCATAACACTCACTCCTGCACCAACATCACATAAAGCAGTTCTGACGTAATTATTCTTTATGGAGCAAGGAATGGTGGGTATACCTGGGTCACCGAGCTTCTTAGGAATCTTGCCACTGAAAGAGTACTTAGCAAGCATAGTAGATATTGCCTCATTAGGAACTTTTCTTTTATTAGTAACAATAGTTTTGCCCTCGAAGGTTTTGGAGATTGTTGGACAAAGCAGAAGTGGAACTAATATTGTTTTCGAGTATAAACAGATACTTAGGTTCCGAAAGAATGGAGTTTGCAAGTTGAAGGTTGAAGGACAACTCACTGCAGCAGAGCTGCAGTCATCTACCGAACCCTTTGAAGGAAGACGACCCCTAAAAATGTAGTCGAAGAAAAAGTCTTTCTCGAGTAAAAGCGCAACGAGGAGAAAGCTGAAGCTGGTCGAAGACTTAGTCCTTTTACTAGTTTCTCTTTGTTTTCTTGAGTCGTAGGAAAAACTGTACTATCAAGAGGGGTTTGCTAGTTGAGATCTTAGTCGAAGTGAATTTGCTCTGCTCAACCTAAACCCACAAAAGCCTACCGAGAGAAATCTTACTGAGTCGAGTGAATAGCTCGAGGGCAAAGTCATCGCACTTCGTGCCTTCGAGAGAGAACTCGTTCGGTAAGTCAGCTTACTTGTTCCTCAAGTAAAGTTGCGCATTGATTGGAATCCGACCGTTGTGGACACGCGTCAAGCTGTTGCATGGGGTCACTTCAGTCATTTTACCCATCGGGATCGCCAAATATAAATACCCCGCACCTACCCGCCATTTCGGGTCGGCTGCTCCACTGAAGATTCTAAGACAGAAGTCTGTGAGCATCCCAAGAGAGATTCATCGAGAGAAAACCAAAATCCCAAGTCTGAACTGAGTTGAGCAATTCACTATGACTTAGGTTGAGATTAGCCGATCTTTTTATCTTGGAGAACTGCAAGTCTCCTAGACGGTTAGGCGTCGCCTGTCAAGCAGTCGAAGAGAAATTGTCACTGCTGAAGGAAGTTTGTAAAGGTCTCGGAGATGTCCTGAATCATCTACCACGAGTGAAAACTGGACAAGCTCGAGGAGTTTGTTGCAGTGGAGAATATGACGGAGAGAGTTTTGCTCCAGGTGTTCAATCACCAGTCCCTCCAACCAGACGTAGCACTTTGCAGAGTGTGAACTGGTTTACCAAACATCATTGTGTCAGGCTCGTTTTCCTTCTAGCTGTTACTTTAAGTATTTACTCGTCGTCTGTTTATCTTCGATGTTTTCCTTCGCTCCAAATCCTTTCGAGCCATGCATTACTTTCGACACTGTATTTCCTTCGAGATGCCTTAGTCCTTCGCAGTTTGCATCAATTCCTTCTAAGTTCCGTAGAATTTTTAGAAGTGATCATTCACCCCCTCCCCCTCTGATCATTCTTGAGCTTTCAATTGGTATCAGAGCTAGTCACTCCCTACGCTCTGCGTATTTTGGTCTAACAACCTGGAGTGTTGTCAAGAATGTCGTTTGCAGCTGTTCGCTCGGGGGAACCAATCCCTATCTTCAATGGGAAGGACTGTCCCTATTGGAAGGACAAAATGAAGAGGAATATCATGGCTATCAACTATGCCGCTTGGGAAGTTGTCAAGAATGGTGTAACTGTCAAAGACACAAATGCCATCACTCCTGAAGAGGCAAAGAAGATAGAGCTAGATACTGAAGTCTAGGTCTTCATTACAAATCATCTGATTCCAGAGAAATATCATGAGGTCAAGAATATTCCTTCGGCCAAAGGTGTTTGGGACTATCTCGAGAAGATTGGTGAAGGTGTCTCTACTTAGAAAGATGCTCGTATTGACACCCTTCGAAGCAAGTTCTATCGTTTCAAGAGGCACGAGGGAGAAAAAGTTAGCTCCATATACAGCAGACTCACTGCGCTGTCAAATGAACTGATTTCCCTCGGTGCCGAAGACATTACCAATCGGATTATTGTCAGAACTTTGCTCTGTTCCCTTGATGATTCTTTCGATCACATTGTGCTGATGATTAAGGAAAGGACCGATTTCAAGGATCTAGTTGCCGCTGATATTCTCGAGAGACTTAATACCTTCGAGATGGAAGAAGATGAAAAACGAGATATTAATGGGACACGAAGAAAATCTCATGCACTGAAGGCCAGAGCTTCACATCACTCCTCTCCTGAAGCTAGTTCTAAATCGGGTTGTGCCTCAGATGACCCCGAGAACATTGGAAAAGATCCGGCACTGATAATGAGAAGATTCAATCGCTTTCAGAGAAGGAACTCCTCTTCACCGAAGAAAAACTACTCTTCAAGACATTCAAGCAATTCATCACAGCATCGATCATCATCCAGAAACTCATCAGCGAAAGATAACTGTTGCTACAAGTGCAAAAAGCCAGGTCACTTCATTGCTGATTGTCCTCTCTGGGAAATTGAACATAAATCAAAGCATTCTCACAGCAATTCTTCGAGCAAGTCTCACAGATCGAGCAAAAACTATGAGTCAAAGAGATATGATTCAAAGTCCAGAAAAGACAAGAAAGACGGTTCTGATGATGACAAGAAGAAGAAGTATCACAAGCATCGAGAGGGTTCTTCCTCGAAATCACATTCCTCTCGACGAAAGAATTCCCACCGTGCCAAAGCCTATCTGGGTAAAGAGATGAACTCTGAAGATGAAGCATCCGGTTCCGAAGCTGAATCAAACCCAAGATCTGGTTCTGGTTCTGATTCTGAATCTGATGGTGTTGCTGGTTTAGCATTTGCTTCGAGCAAGACTTCA
The DNA here is from genome assembly GCA_950022295.1 of Bromus sterilis. NCBI lineage: Eukaryota > Viridiplantae > Streptophyta > Magnoliopsida > Poales > Poaceae > Bromus > Bromus sterilis. The sequence continues at coordinate 39,378,063 of OX465598.1, forward strand.
AGTTCATTCTTCACCAACCAAAGCAGCGAAGATGAATCTCCAGCTTACTGCTTCATGGCCAAGGCTAAGGTATCCTCATCAAGGAATTCCTACGATACCTCTGATGGATCTGCTTATGAAAGTAACTCTAGGATAAGCTATGCCAAACTTGCCAAAATTGCTTCTATCCAACAAGATGAGCTAGATTCTCTAAGTGAAACTATTCAAAAATCTGAGACTTTGTTGATCGATGAGATTGAGAAGGGTCAAACTTTGACGAATGAGCATGCTGCTCTGAAGGAAAAGTATGATGAGCTTTCCTCTCGGCATGATCTTCTCTCAGTGGACTACGAGAAGCTAACCTATGAATTCCTTCAAGGGAAAATGGCTCTCGAGAAACTGAGAGAGGCTAATGAAGAGTTGGAAAGTGTCAATCTCACGCTCATGACTCAACAAGGCTCAGAAGCTAAAAATGAATCTACTTCACCTTGCTTAACTTGTTTGGAACGAAGTAAAACTGAGTCTATTTCTGAGAGATCGAAAGGAAAGCAACCTATTGTTATTGATGATACTAATCCCTCGAATGAGGAAACCACTACCGAGGAACTCCTCAGGTTGAAAATTTTATTTGAAACAGGCATGTTCAAAAGTGTGCAGGGACACCAGTACCTATGTGATATCCTACGAAAGGCTCTTCTTCACAGGAATCCACAAAACGAAGGAGTTGGCTTCAAAAGTAAAATCAATCCTGATGGAACCTACTGGGAATCCGAGCAGTATCCTAAAACTGTTTGGGTTCTTGCGAAAGAAAAGCCCATTGATATTGCTAACCTTTCAGGTTTCAGTTGCAAAATTGACAAAGCTATTGTTGATGAATCACTTGATTCTGACTACAAGCTTGTCAAAGGTCAGGAAGGAAAGGTGTCAGCTGAATTCGTTGGTACTCCTCCGAAGAATGGTTTCTATAAGCGACAGATTTGGGTTCGCAAATCTCTCGTAGAAAAACTACCCCCTAACCATTCTATGCAGGGAAAATCCTCAGTACCACCGAATCACTACTATTCTCTCGAGGATAGAAATGAACCCTTGGTGCCTGCTTCAAATGTTCCTCAGAAGGAATACTATCGTGTCGATAGAAATGTTTATCGTCATCGTAACAATAACACCAAAGTTGCTGTTACTCACCAGTACTCTAACCCCTCGTGGAGGAATTATATTTATGGTGTGCTTGATGGTCCAGATAGACAATGCAATCCTGTTCGCTATAATATTGCTGCCCCATCTAGCTCTTCCATGCCTTCTAAGTCACCTGCTCGTTTGTGGGTGGTTAAGAAGAACTAATTCTTCTGCAGGGCTATGTCTCCGGTGGATCCGAATGGGTCATGGATAGTGGATGTACAAATCATATGACCGGAGACAAAGATTTGTTCACCGAAGACAAACTCACTGAATCTTCACAGAGATACATTACCTTCGGTGACAACAACAAAGGAAAAGTACTTGGTTTGGGTAAGGTTGCTATATCGAAGGATAAGCATATTGATAAGGTTATGCTTGTTAAATCACTTGGATATAATCTAATGTCTATCTCAAAACTTTGTGATATGGGTATAATTGTACTGTTTTCTGCTTCTCGTTGTGTTGTCTTTTCACAGGATGATTATTCCTTCGTGTTCGAAGGATATCGCAAAGGTGATCTTTATGTCGTTGATTTTTCTTCGGGACCTGCTGTGTCCACATGTTTAATGGCCAAAGCCACTTCTGGTTGGTTATGGCACCGAAGACTTGGTCATGCAGGAATGAAAAATCTTCAAACTCTTATCTTGAAGAAGAACATCGTTGGAATTGATAATGTTAAATTCAATAAAGATCGTCTATGCAGTGCCTGTGAAGCAGGAAAAATTGCCAAGAAACATCACTCAGCAAAAACTATAATGACTACTACTCGTCCTCTTGAATTACTTCATATGGATTTATTCGGTCCTCAAAACTATGCTAGTCTTGGAGGTAACAAGTATGGTCTGGTTATTGTTGATGATTTCTCTCAATATACTTGGGTTTTCTTTCTAGATGACAAGAGCAAGGTTGTTGAAATCTTCAAAACCTTTGCAAAGAGAGCTCAGACTGAATATGAATTATCTCTCAAGCATATCAGAAGTGACAATGGTACAGAATTCAAAAACACTCATATCGAAGAATTTCTTGATGAATATGGCTTTACTCATGAATTCTCAGCTGCTTATACACCGCAACAAAATGGTGTGGTCGAGAGAAAGAATCGAACACTTATTGAAATGGCCAGAACAATGCTTGCCGAATACAAGACTCCTATCAGGTTCTGGGCCGAAGCAATCAATACTGCATGTCATATCATCAACAAGGTTTATCTGCACAAGTTTCTGAAGAAAACTTCACATGAACTTATTACTGGTAAAAAGCCAAATGTTTCATATCTCAGGGTTTTTGGTGCTCCATGTTATATCAGAGATATGAATCACAGCTCCAAGTTTGCCCCAAAGGCTCACGAAGGTTTTCTCCTAGGTTATGGTTCGAATTCTCACACTTACAGAGTTTACAACTCTCATCTTGGCAAAGTTGTAGAAACTTTAAATGTTCGATTTGATGAAACTAACGGCTCTCAAAAGGAGCAATTACCTCTTAACCTGGATGAACCACCTTTGGATGAAGTTATCAGGTACATGGCTATTGGAGATATTCAACCTGTCGAAGGATATGCACGTCAAGCGAACAAGGATGATGATGGTCCAATGTTCCCACACATAGCCCGGGGCGCTGGAGATCAACATCCTGAAGCAAATGATGTACAGGTCGAAGGAGAACGCTTAAACAAAGAAAATGTCCAACCCGAAGGACAAGCTAATCCCGAAGAACAACCGGATCCACAAGACGATGAAGGAGTTTTACCTCGTGTTCGAAGAAGAGTGAAAGTTGACTCAATTCTTGAAGAGATTCGTTTACCAGGTCGTCCCACCACTCGTTCTCGTACTCGATTAGCTAACTTCTGTGGAAATTTCTCGTTTGTATCCATGCTAGAACCATCGAAATTTGATGAAGCCATGAAGGACTCAGACTGGATGACTGCAATGCTCGAAGAACTTAATCAGTTCGAGAGAAACAAAGTCTGGTCTCTTGTCGATAGACCTGATCCCACGAAGCATAATATCATTGGTACGAAGTGGATCTTTCGCAACAAGCAAGATGAAGATGGCATTGTGGTAAGGAATAAAGCTCGACTGGTTGCTCAAGGCTACACCCAAATCGAAGTTATTGATTTCGGTGAGACTTATGCTCCAGTTGCTCGACTTGAATCCATTCGTGTCATGCTTGCTTTTGCCAATTACAATGGTATATTGCTATATCAAATGGATGTCAAAAGTGCATTTCTTAACGGTGAAATCGAAGAAGAAGTATATGTTATGCAGCCACCAGGTTTTGAAGACCCGAAGAATCCTGACAAGGTGTACAGGTTGCACAAGGATCTATATGGGTTAAAGCAAGCACCTTGTGCTTGGTATGAAACTCTGAAGGATTTTCTTCTGAAGAAGGGCTTCAAACCAGGAACAACTGATCCGACTCTATTTACTCGTGCATAAAAAAATGATCTTTTTGTGTGTCAAATTTATGTCGATGATATTATTTTTGGCTGTACTAACCCTGATATTAGAGAAGAATTTGCTCGTATGATGTCGAAGAAATATGAAATGTCTATGATGGGTGAATTGAAGTTCTTTCTCGGGCTTCAAATCCGTCAACAGAAGAATGAGACTTTCATCTCTCAAGAGAAGTATCTCAGAGATTGCCTGAAGAAGTTTGATCTTGTCAGTTGCAAAACTATCAAGACTCCAATGCCTACGAATGTTCATCTAGATGCAGATGAGAAGGGCAAACCTTTCGATCAGAAGAAATATCGCTCGATGATCGGTTCGCTTCTTTACCTTTGTGCATCTAGACCTGACATTATGCTATCAGTTTGTATGTGTGCTCGTTTTCAGGCAAACCCGAAAGAATCACATCATATTGCTGTCAAGCGAGTTCTTCGATATCTGGCTCACACACCATCTTTGGGACTTTGGTATCCCAAGGGTGTCCAGTTTGATCTCGTTGGATATTCTGATTCTGACTGGGCTGGTGATCGAGTCGACAGGAAATCTACCTCGGGCGCATGTCAATTTCTCGGTAGATCTCTTGTCTGTTGGGCTTCGAAGAAACAGAATTGCGTATCTATTTCTATGGCTGAAGCCGAGTATATTGCTGCCGGTTCATGCTGCACTCAGATTCTGTGGCTCAGGCAAACGCTGAAAGATTATGGCATTCTTGTGAAGAAAATTCCATTGCTATGTGATAACGAGAGTGCTATCAAGATTGCCCATAACCCTGTGCAACACTCTCGAACGAAGCATATTGACATTCGTCATCATTTTCTTCGAGATCACGTTCAGCGAGAAGATATTGTTATCAGCCATGTTCGCACCGAAGATCAATTGGCTGATATCTTTACGAAGCCCTAGGATGAAAAGAGGTTCTGTGCACTAAGGTGTGAGTTAAACATATTGGACTCACGCAATGTGCAGTAAGATCTTAACTATCGGTACCTTGTATTATATGTTTTCTTTCTATGATTGTTTACTTACGTTAGTTTTCTATCGTGTTTCTTTTTCGTTTGTTTTTTGTTCGTTTGGTGTTGTCCTATACACTTACCACTCCAAGCTTTATCACTGTTTTCCCCTCGGATTGATTAAGCATCGGACCCTGTTTTCCCTCTATTCTATCCCTACCCCATCTGTGCTTTTCTCTCGTGAACATGTATATTTGTACTCGATCAAGATTCCCTTCGAATGTCATTGATTCCGAAGGTAAATCTATCGAACGTTTATCTACTTTTATACTCGATGTTCGATGAGTTTGGTCTCGGACGTCGAGCAACTTTCTTTCGGTTCGTTGGGATTTTCCCGCGATTACCGCCACAAAATCCATCCGTTGAATGCGGAGAGACGCGAAATCTGCGCCGTTGGATCAAATCTGACAGTTATGTCAGACCCCTCCCCTATAAATACTGATCCACCCCACCGGTTCAGCAATCGCAATTCCCTCGACTTCATCTCTCTGCTCCCGAAGTTCTCTCTCGCGCGCCGCGGGCTGCTCGTCGCCGTCGACTCCCTCGCAGCTTTGCTGCCGGAAGGAAGCCGCCAGAGACCTTCCCGTCGATGAGGAACTTCATCCGCGTCGCCGTAGTCGCCGCACATCGCCAAGTTAGGGTATGTGTGGCTCTGGACACGATTCCAATCTCATCTGTTCATCGTATCCAGATTTGTTCATGTTTTTCTCTCTTTTTCTTCGGTCTGTTTGATCCGTTTGGATCATTGATTCTTGGGAAATCTGTTTCTAGCGTTTTCTGTCGATTCCCATCTGAGCTAGGTAAGAAATCCCTCGGATTCTCTCACTTAAGCAATTTCCTCAGAAACGTATCGATAGACTTGGTTGCGCAATTCGTTCATACAAGTTCTTCGTTAGATTTACACCCGATGGAAATCTAGCCTAGCACTTTCTTGAAAAACTTGCTGCAATACATGCTTATCGATAAGTTTACTGCATTCAAAACGTTTTTTCCTCGAAATCCGCTGGTACTTGTTCACAACTTTCCTATATTCCCTCGTACCTATCTTTTTCGCAGGAAAATGTCTGGGATCGAAGGAAATGTCAGAGCACCCAAGTGTGTGGGAGGTCGAACAAGAATCACCAACAACTCTGAAGGATTATCAGAGGAGTTGATCATCGAAAAGAAGTTAAGAACGCCTGAAGGTTCTGAGGATGAACGTACGAGAGAAAACCGTTTGCAAGAGATTCGGAGACTTCAAGCGCTTTTTTGGTATGAGTACAAGTCTCTTATGCCTCGCTGGGAGAGGCTGTTTGCAATGAAAAATCCTTGGTCTGATGTCAAAGCTTTGAGGCCAAAGTGGACGAAAGATAATCGACCACCTCCTCCAGCTGATGCTCATCCATCCTCTCTGAAAACCCCTGCCGATTTTCAAGAGCTGGTTGATGCTCGGGAAGCACGAGCACAGAAAAGAAAAGAAGCCAAAGCTAAAAAGGAGGCTGCTGCTGCTGAGGGTGCCGAAGATGTTGTCCCAAGTGCCAAATCGAAGGCTGGCAAGAAATCAGCCAAGCGAAAGAAAAAGGTGGTAATTGTCTCGCCACCAGATGCAAGCTCCAATGAAGAAGCAAATTCAGATGATCAAGACCCTGGTACAGAGGCTGATGTCGAGGACATTCCTCTGAAGAAGAAGCCGAGCAGTAAAGGCATTAGGATCCACGAGCCAGCTGCTCAGGCTCCTCGAGCAAACATTGACTTGACCAACTTGGTCACTGATCCGCCCATTTCATCTGCTCCACCAGTTCAAGCTCGCCAACCAAAACCTTCGGCCAAATCGAAGGGAAAGCAAGCTCAAGTTGCTGAGGATGAAGAAAAACTTGTTCAACGTAGAGAAAGGCTGTCCAAACAAAAGGAACAAGAAGCAAAGGACTTGACAAATTCCAAGCTCCTGAACTTTCACAGCCAGCCCGAGCATAAAAAGGCCCAGGTTGCTCAACAACTAGGCATTTTACATCTGGTCAGTGAAAATTATCGTTGACAGATTACTGAAGGCACAATTCCTAGTGCTCCGAAGGAAAAGGTTGTGGCCCCTAGCGCCACCGAGAAAGTTGTGACTCCCACAGTCACGAAGGAAAAGGTTGCAGCTGCAAGTGATGCGAAGAAAAATACTGAGGCCCCAAGTGCCTCGAAGGATAAAGCTGTGGCCCCTAGTTCTGTTACCAAACCCATTGCTGCTGCCAAGGCCACCAAGGAGGCCGAGAAGAAAGCCAAGGAGGCTAGACATAAAGCTCAGGCTGTTCCAGTTCCTCGAGCCGCACCTGCTCCTGCTGCACCTGTTGTTTCCGACCCTCGTGCCGATGAAGAGAGCTCCAACGAAGGAGATTCTGGCGCCCATGCTCCTTGGGATGCTGCTAATATTTCTCACATCCTCTGGAAGATGGCTACCACACCGAGCAAAGTCTCTGCCGAGGATGATGTCCCTGCTGAAATCCAAGAGCATGTTGCTCGATACATGATTCGCTGGGAAGGATATATCACCCAGGATCGCAAGGACAAGGAGCAAGTGAATTTTTACTCCAGACAACTTCAAGAAGAAACCGAGGACATTGAGTCCCGTAAGTTTTTCAAATCCAAGATTGCCTCCGCTGAAGCATCCAGAAGGGCTCAGAAGGAAAACCTGACCGCTGTGTATGAAAAGGTTTGACAAATTGTGTCGGCCGTATGCAAAGAGCACAATGATGCCCTGTTCAAGAGACAATCTCGTAAGAGAAAGTCTGCTGCCCCAACCTCTGCGCGTGGGACGCCAGAGATCGAGAAGAATGCAAAGAAGGCAAAGTCTACCGAGGTTGTTGCTGCATCAGCACGACAAGAAACTGCACCAACCCCCACCAAGCAACCCACTCCTCCTCGTGAGAAAACTCCACCCCCTCGACAAGCAACACCTCCACCTCGCCAAGCCACCCCTCCACCTCGTCAACCATCACCACCAAAAGCCTCGTCGCCACCACCAAAACCATCATCACCACCGAACATTATTCCATCAACCACACCATCCATCGAGACCCAAGCCCAAGCAGAGACCGAGCAACTTGCTCAGGTCGAGCAAGAAACTCAAGCCCCCATCTCCTCTGCTCAGAAAGATTACTCCTCTGCCCAAACTCTGCAAGAAGGAGAAGACGCTGATGTTGATATCACGACAGTTTCCTCTCGTCAAGATGTCATCGAAGGAAACAGTACTGGAGATGAAGGTTCTAGTGACAGTTCTTCCTCCTCATCAAGTTCCTCGAACGAAGAAATGGTTGATGCTTTCGCACAACTAAACGAAGATTTGGAGGCCATGGAAAATGAAGAGGCCGCTCAGAATGCTAATGCCGACAAAGGAGTTGCCGTCGAAGCGCAGGCCGAGGAAAATGCTCCTGCAGCCATCCCAGCTCAGGATATTGTAAACGTTCCATCTTCAATTCCTCGCCCTGCTGACCCAGTTTTCTAGATGCCAGACAATGCTGCCGAAGTTTTTCCTGTTGATGAGCTGCTCCATTTTGCTCATCCGAGAGAAATGCTGCCTCTGTTCCGCTCAGATGTTCCTCGAGGAGGTCCCATCTTCAAAAGGCGCGAACACAAGCCATTTTTCTTCCGGACCAATCCCTACGAGAAGCCCAGAAGTGCATATTCTCTTCGGTTTTGGACCCAAGAGCAAGCCATCTATTATACTCGTGTGCTGTACAACAAGGCTAGAGTGTTCCAACATCAATACCTCGATATGCCCTCCGTGTACTCCACCTCATGTTTCGAGAATGTTGCCGAGACAATTGATGGTCTTCATGCTCACAAGATGTTTTCTCTCGACTGTGGCTACAATCCCGAGCTTATCAAGCAATTTTATGCAACGCTCTATGTCACTGGTGATCCCGAGAACTCGAAGACGTGGAAATTTGATTATATGATCCAAGGCCAAGTATTTCATATGACTGTCGACCAATTTCTGGCCATCATCAATTTACCTCGGTTCGAAGGATTACCACACAAGATTCATGACTTACCTGCTCCAACTCCTGCTGAAATTACGACGATCATGAATCCAGATGTCGTAGGAGATAACTATCCGGCTGAGCCCAAGCCAAGACACTTAGTCTTTGAAGCAAAGGCATGGTTTTATATTCTTTCGAAGACCTTGATGACAATGCTCGATGTGCACGATGACTTTCCTATTCCCAATGACGTACAACTTGCTCTGTTGAAGTTAGTCCATGGTCATCCTTTAGATTTTGAAGACTACTTCATCAGAACTTTGGTGTCTTGTGCTGATGATCACAATTCCCACAAGCCGTATGCACCATGGCTGATGGCTATCTGCAATTACTCTCGGGACGTGCCATTCCCCGTGTCAGTTTTCCCGAAGATTTTCACTCCACCTGTTAGGGAAGTGTTGCAGATTGTTGCTCGACCCAACGATCAATATGCTGAGCACACTGGCATCCGCACTCACTTAACTGAGCGTAATGTTCGCTCGAAGTTTATTAAGCCAGTGCATCACATGGAAGTTTCTCTTCGGTCCCAACAAATGCTTCAACATCACATCGACCAAGATTTCATTCAGAAGCAAGCTTTGATGGACGAGATTAATCATTTGCGCAATATTACCATGAACAACAATCAGATGTTGCGTGAATGTCTTCGCCGAGATTGGAAAGGACTGCGGAAATTCAATTCCCTCGGTCAACTTCAACGATGTGGCTTCGAATAATATCCTCCCCATCTGAACAGAAATTGGACTAATGATGATCGAGTAGATCGCCCGGATCCCAATATCCCTCGGCTGCCGAAGAACAGAGATGTACTCAGTGTCGATGACTATTACCACATCACTTTGAACACCTTCTCCTCCGACTCCGAGCAAGATGAAGCCCCTCAGCGTCCAGCGAGAGTTTACACTCCACAACCTCGAAGCCCCAGGACCCTGCCGGAATCGCAGCTGGAATCTTCTGGAGATCAACACTCCTTCCGCACGAAGATCACTCCTCCAGGCGCTCGCCCAATTCGTCGTGCTCCAACGCTCGCCGAATCCTCTCGACGTCGCCGGTGCCGCCACAGCGAGTAGGGATTTCTTTCGCCCCTATTCTCTCGACTTTTTGTACGTTGTGACAAAAAGGGGGAGATGTAGTGGCATCGAAGAAATTAGTTTGCCTACGGGGTTAAGGGCTTTGCTTTTCATTCGATAAACTTTTGATCTTTGAGGTTTCTGAGTAGTTTCAACAAACTTTCGATTCATATTCGATCTGGTTGTAACTAACTCTAAGTAGGACTGTGAACTGCTACTCTTTTTCGTAAGATATCTATCTGCTGCTTGCGATACTTAACCTTTTGCAGGAAGTTATCTTTCATATAAGTTCACAGGTCATTCGAGGAGATTGCATGTTTCTCATTGGATATTATCTGGAATGCAATTTCACTCGCTAAGATTTTTGATGTTTTTCCCTCGACTCTACTTGTCAAATATGCACTTCACAGGAAACTCTTATCTTCCGTGCATACATCAAGGGGGAGTATTTCATCGATCTTAGCACTGGTTTATCATCGAAAACTCAAAACTTTCTCAATTATTTATCGATGCCTGTTTTGTCAACAATCGTCCAAAAAGGGGGAGATTGTAAGAGCAAGTTTTGCCCCCGAAGGTTTTGGAGATTGTTGGACAAAGCAGAAGTGGAACTAATATTGTTTTCGAGTATAAACAGATACTTAGGTTCCAAAAGAATGGAGTTTGCAAGTTGAAGGTCGAAGGAAAACTCACTGCAGCAGAGCTGCAGTCATCTACCGGACCCTTTGAAGGAAGACGACCCCTAAAAATGTAGTCGAAGAAAAAGTCTCTCTCGAGTAAAAGCGCAACGAGGAGAAAGCTGAAGCTGGTCGAAGACTTAGTCCTTTTACTAGTTTCTCTTTGTTTTCTTGAGTCGTAGAAAAAACCGTACTATTAAGAGGGGTTTGCTAGTTGAGATCTTAGTCGAAGTGAATTTGCTCTGCTCAACCTAAACCCACAAAAGCCTACCGAGAGAAATCTTACTGAGTCGAGTGAATAGCTCGAGGGCAAAGTCATCGCACTTCGTGCCTTCGAGAGAGAACTCGTTCGGTAAGTCAACTTACTTGTTCCTCAAGTAAAGTTGCGCATTGATTGGAATCCGACCGTTGTGGACACGCGTCAAGCTGTCGCATCGAGTCACTTCAGTCATTTTACCCATCGGGATCGCCAACTATAAATACCCCGCACCTACCCGCCATTTCGGGTCAGCTGCTCCACTGAAGATTCTAAGACAGAAGTCTGTGAGCATCCCAAGAGAGATTCATCGAGAGAAAACCAAAATCCCAAGTCTGAACAGAGTTGAGGCTTTCACTATGACTTAGGTTGAGATTAGCCGATCTTTTTATCTTGGAGAACTGCAAGTCTCCTAGACGGTTAGACGTCGCCTGTCAAGCAGTCGAAGAGAAATTGTCACTGCTGAAGGAAGTTTTTAAAGGTCTCGGAGATGTCCTGAATCATCTACCACGAGTGAAAATTGGACAAGCTCGAGGAGTTTGTTGCAGTGGAGAATAGGACGGAGAGAGTTTTGCTCCAGGTGTTCAATCACCAGTCCCTCCAACCAGACGTAGCACTTTGCAGAGTGTGAACTGGTTTACCAAACATCGTTGTGTCAGGCTCGTTTTCCTTCTAGCTGTTACTTTAAGTATTTACTCGTCGTTTGTTTATCTTCGATGTTTTCCTTCGCTCCAAATCCTTTCGAGCCATGCATTACTTTTGACACTGTATTTCCTTTGAGATGCCTTAGTCCTTCGCAGTTTGCATCAATTCCTTCTAAGTTCCGTAGAATTTTTAGAAGTGATCATTCACCCCCTCCCCCTCTGATCATTCTTGAGCTTTCAATAGGGTAGTGCATCGTACCATGATTTAGTGTCTTCCTTCAAAGAAAAAGGGAAAAGCTTGGCCACATAGAAGTTTCGTATCTTCTCATCAGTAGTGAATATGTTGCTTAACTCAGCGAGTTTGGTCAAGTGTGCTATAGCATCATCATTTTCTCTGCCATAAAAGGGGTCAACCTCGACTGTAGATATAAGTGAAAGATCAACAGAGAAATCATAATCAGGATCAGTGATGCATATAGGAGATGTGGCAAATTGAGGATCAGGAATAACTTTGTTCTTCATGGAGTGCTTTTTGAGCAACTCCTTAACAACACCAGGGTCAGAGTCGACACACTCTCTGAGTTCCCTGCAAAAATCATCATCAAGAGTAACATAATCATCATCAAGGATTCTCTCCTTGAGTTCATCTAAGCTCGGGTAACCAAAGGTTTTGCAGGTAGGAATATAGGTAGCAGGGGTCTCAGTCTTGGATTTTGCTGCAGCCTTAGCAGTCTGAGTTTCAATATAGTGACCAAGAAAAGTAGCATCATCAAGAGTAGTGGAAGCATCATCAAAAGTATCGGACATAGTGACAGACTCAATAGAAGCATCATGTAGTGGTGGTGAAGTAAACTTACTCATAACAGAAGGTGAATCAAGTGTAGCACTAGTGTTCAGAACAATACCTTTTCTTGTACGGGATGGTAAGATCGGAACCTTGGGGTCTCCTTTCTTACCCATAGCGGATGATGTGCAGCAGGCAGGATACTTCAAGTAGGCTTGTAAATATTGCTATGGTCCCCGGCAACGGCGCCAGAAAACGCTGCTTGATGCCCCACAGGCGTAAGGGATCGAGATAGTCTTCGCGGGTAAGTTAACCCAATTTATTGATTCGACACACGGGGAGCCAAAGAGTATTTATAAGCTTTGACAGTTGAGTTGTCAATTCAACCGCACCTGAAATATACTTGCTTGGAACGATAGATAAGTGGTAACGATAATATGATAGTGATAGTGGGAACAACAAAAGTAACAACAAAAGTAACAACTAATGACCAGCAGGATTGAAAACACTGTAGGCTAGGGAGATGGATGGTTGGGCGCTGCATGGATGAGAGTGAACATATAATAGATTCCAACACGGGGCAAGGCACACAGAAAAGCAATGATCATCTAGGCAAATATCAAACGTTAGGCATGTATCCCGTAGGTAGTTGTGCGTGCTTGCAATAAGAACTTGCACAACATCTTTTGTCCTACCATCCCGCTACGAACGGGGCCAAAAGGAACTTATGGAGATTAAGGTGCTCCTGTCAAAGAGCACCGGAACAAAGCAATAAACTCAATGGATACAAGGAATCCTCAAATCATGGACTGTCCCCTTTGGTGTCCCAAGCTGTCACCTTTGGGATCGCAGGTTCCGGACCATAATAGGTGCATACAACTCATAGATAGGATCTAGAACACAAATATATTCATGAAAACACATAGGGTTCAGATCTGAAAACATGGCACTCGGGCCCAAAGTGACAAGCATTAAGAACAACAAGTTGTAGCAAAGATGATAAACACCAAAGTAGATGATAGGCAACATGCCCCCAACAATCTGACGAACTATTACATGATTAAACTCATCCAATCCATACCATCCCCTTTTGCCTACAACAGGGAATTACTCACACATATGAAGAGAAGTCATGGAGGATGGATGGAGTGGTGATGGTGATGAAGATGGCGACGATCTCCCCTCTCCGGAGGCCAAATCAGCCTCCAGATTAGCCCTCCCGAAGAAGAACAGAGGGTGGCGGCGGCTCCGCGACGAAAACTGGGAAAACGACTTCTGTTCTGGGGTTTTCTTGTCACGGGGATAAATAGGAGTCTCGGTAGGGCACCAGAGGAGGGGGGAGCTGCCCAGGCGGCCAGAGGGCGCGGCCCCACCCCTGGCCGCGCCAGGGGGGCGCCTGGGGCCCCTAGAGCTCCCCTCTGGTCCCATTCTGGCTCCTGGCTCCTTCGGGTGCGTGGATTTTCTGGGAATTTTCTGGGACGTCTAAAAATCCATTTTCCTGCGCACAAATAAACCATACAGGCAGCTCTGCTAAAAACATCGTTAGTCCGGGTTAGTTTCGTCCAAATCATGCAAGAATGAGGGCAAAACAATAGCAAAAGTGTTTGGAAAAGTAGATACGTTTGAGACGTATCAGCATCTCTCCTCTCTCAGTCCAATTTTGGCATGTTTATGTAATATGCAATGAGCAAAACAGCAGCTTGAGTGAGGTGTGGGATGGGGTTAATCTAAAATTAACCTTTAGAAGAACCTTTTCACCTGCACTCATGGAACAATGGTTCCAATTGCTGGAAATTGCCAAATCTATTGTCTTCACTACTGACACAGATGCTCTAGTGTGGCAGCTTGAGAACAAAGGAAAAGACTCCACTAGCTCTTTGTATCATGTGATTAGTTTTAGAGGTGTGCAACCATTTTTTTCACCTGCCGTGTGGAAAATTAGAGTACCTCCTAAAATACACATTTTCCTTTGGTTGATGTCACACAATAAGCTGATGACTAGGGCAATCTTAGGAAAAGAATGATCATCAAACCTCTTGACTGCATTTTCTGTTGTGAAGATGAAACTGTGGATCATTTATTTTTCAGCTGTGTGGTTGCTAAAAAGTTATGGTCAAATGTTTGTGATGCATTCCATATCAATGTTGGTATGCACTTTGAATCTGTATCTAGGCATTGGATTGTAAACAATAAAAATTCTGCCCTGAATACAGTTACCACTGCAGTTCTTTGGTGTTTATGGAAACATATGAACTCTATGATTTTCAATAACACCATGCGGATATCTGTTAACCAGGTGTGGAGAGTTGTCCTCTTATCAATCAAATACTGGCTGGTACTATCACCAGAGGAGCACAAGGAGAAGCTGGTGATCTTTGCAGAATCACTGGAGAGGATGCTCCGAAGACCACAGTTAATCCAAAGTGACTGAGAGATAGCCTGCTGGCTACAGGAGAAGGCTATGAAATTTACGGCTCCCCTGAAAAGAACAAGTGCATCCATAAGGTGGTGGCATCTGTGGGAGCGTGCTAGTCTCCCCAGGCAGCAGCCACTGGTCCTCCCCTGAAGACCAGGAAAGCTTGAGTTCATTCTGATGGGACTATATATCCGCTGATGTAATAGCATCAAAACCTGTTTAAGACTTATGTTCACTGGCAGTTTGAGAAAATGTAATAAGACCTAGAATGTTGTAATGGATTTTGAACTCAGTTGGTTTGGTTTTCTATGAAAATGAAACCGGGGGATGTCCCCTGTTCTTCTTAAAAAACAATACATTTTTGTTCTTCCTAGATATTTTTTGTTTCAGCAGTAGTCCTGATCTGCCCCATTGGAGTACAATTTGTTCATAGGCACTCGATTCTTTAAAGTGGAAAATCTGCCAAGCCCCGGGAATAAAGTTGCAAAGCCCCCAATTTTCTCATTACTAGCATAGTACCCGTGCGTTGCCATGGGCTAACAAAGTCTATGTTAAATGATAAATATCCTAATAAAATGAATCAAAAAAAATGTGAGTGATATAAAAGTTAGAGATTATTTTCATATAATCATATCTCATGCTCGTGATATGGTAGATAAATGCATCTTCTCGTCATCTTCCTCTCCCCCTCCCTCTTCTCAGCCACCATGTGACACTCCTTCGTCCCACAATCCTTTCTTTTTCGTGTTTCTTCCCCACTTCCACCTTAAATGACAACATTGAGTGGTTTGTTCAATTTTGACAATTTTCTTCGGTTGGTCATCCCTTTAGATTAAAGATATATTATATACATCCCGAATAAAAAAATGAAACAAATACCAAATGTCCTGTGAAAGATGAGAATTCAGCATGATATCTCTTAGTATATGCAATCAATTTTACGATAAACTATACGTAGCTTTTGTCAAGATTGTGACACTGGCCCATTCCACGTAATAAGCATATAACCTCATTTTTTTAATTGTCCTGATTAATTGTTGAAATATGTCTATGATATCATTTTTTACTCAAAGCAATTTTTTCCTAGAAAAGGAACAAATAACTTATTTAAAGTAAAAAAGAGATCGGGGAATAAATGTTATCAATTTATGGTCTAAAATAGAAGGGGCCGGTTCTTATTAGTGGCACATAGTAACAGAACAACTAAAGTAGAAAACTTCTGAAGAAAACTTTTGCTACCACAAATTTAACTTGTCAGATAATGAAAAGGAAAAAGAAGAAACAAAGCGGTGCAGCGAACATCGGTGTGCAACACCTGTCTTCTTCTTTACTGGCTTGCAACCGTGGGTATCCTTGCTTGAAGTCAAATCCAGGAACTCTATGAGTGTAGTGTGCAATACATAATAGCATCCTCCATCGTCTAGCACTCCAGCTTGACTTTTCTACAGGAAAAAAAGAAAATGGCTGAATAATCTTGAAAGAAGCAAAGTAAAGTACGTTAAATTGGAAACTTCTAACAAGATGTACATTTTACAATCTAAACTTTTTTTACATCTATGGGCATCATTTGGATTGTCTCATGCCGCTAATCCCCTTTGCACCAAATTCACATGTGCTTTGCCTCTTAGGACAAGCAATGTGTTTCTCTGAAGATGCATCATACGTAGTTCTTAAACATGGATACTTATACGTACACAACATTGAAAATATTGAATCATAGTAGTCAAAGTGTTGCATGGATTGACAAAAAATATCGATCACTCTGTCCATTCACAAATATAAACAAATAGGTGGATGTCAGCTCCATATTTCGCTACTTAAGAGTTTTAATGTTCATAAAAAATGCATGCTCATTGTTTCGCTAATTAAGGGTGGAGTTCACTGTTAGAAACGGCTGCTTCAGGCCTATCGGAAGTTCACGCGAGAAATTCTCGCACACGCCTAGTCTGAGAAAACATCTTCAAGTTTCAGGCTCAAACAACACATACAGTCTTCCTAGGCTGAGCTTCGCTTTTAAATTGACTGATTCGTTGAAACCACAATGTTGCTTTCAACTTAGGCCATGCAACCATGAGACAATGTAAGGAAACATGGAGGATTGCAATGAAATCATTGTTGATTTTCTGGAAAATGAAGAAATCATTTTAAATTCAGACAGTATTGTAACACAAATTATGCTGAAATTGAAACCTTGCGACATGATTCTTAAAGCATCAGAGGAAAATCAAACACAAACGGAACCTGTAAATATTTCCTGTTGGTAAAGAAACCATAATGTAGGCATAGAAAAAAAATCAAAAAACTACATATACTGATTCAGTTACTATTTACCATGCCGATTCAGAGATAATTTATTCAATTTTCCTGAAGCTGACTGAAATTGAAAAGCAGTGGCTGGCAAGAGGAAATTCAACCTATACTGGCTTGATAAGCATCATTGTTACATCACCGTTCATCATGGCTACACTGGCCCAATGAGCATCACATCCTAACATATCCTTGCAGACTGTCATCACCATCATGAGCGGCATGCTGGCACACCGAAGATTTGTTACATCAGTGACCCAATAGATTGCTTGCCGCTCCTAATTCAGAACCCATCAAAACACTTGAACCACACATGCGTGGCAATATACTCTTATACTGAACTAACCAACCATTGAATGGTAGAGCAAAATAGTTGAAGTAAGTATTGAAATTACTTAACCAAACAGAGGATGAATTGATCCAGACAATTGAGGATTCAAATATTGCCGCAACGAACAAATGGATTAGCTTCAGACAAAGATGGATGGGTGCATGTTGTATGTACCTCGAGCATGCGCCAGATGGAGGGGTCGACGGCCTTGACAACACTGTTGGGGCATACCAAGAAAAAGTGCACAGCGGTGGCAACCAGTAACATACACAGACGCACATTAGCAAGCAAGCACGCATGCCAACGACTACAAAAATCTCCACGGCGGCCCGTCTCCCTCAACCAGATACAGGAAAGCTAAAACGAACAAAATGAAGCATAGAGATGCAGAAAATGATGGTGGGGTATACCTGTGCTCCTCCTCGCTCCATTGCACGCCCTTGAGGTGCTTCTTGATGCCCGTGCTATGGCCGCGGCCACACCCTGCCCCGGAGTTCCGTGATGGCGTCAGTGGCATCATCCCACGAGTCGGGGGCCTCAACTGAGCAGCACTCGTTCCCGATCCTGTCTGACTCGATCCTACTGTACCTAACACCGTCAGAGTCGGCGGAGGAGCGCGAGTACGCGTCGGTGCAGCTGTCATCGACTACTTCACCATCGTGCACGGCACCATGCAGGCATACCTCCGCGACAAGCGCGATCGGATGGAGTCCATGGTTCGCGCCGCCGAGGTGGCTCCATCTCTGCCGCGGGATCCGACTTGGTGACCACACCACAACCCTGGTGTCAACCTGTCCCTCCCACCAGATGTGTTAGCGGAGGGCCGCGACCTCCCTCCCGTTCCTCCTCTCCTCAGAGCCGCACCTACGGCCTACCCCTTCTCTCCTTGGGAACCTCCTCCACTGGATTAATAAGGATGATGAATGGCGGCGACCGGATCGATCTTGTCGCGTGGTACTTGGGAGCACCCTCTTATTTCCCATCGAATCCACAAGGATGACGCACAACACTGCAGATTAGCGGGGGAGAGGGTGGGCGCGGTAGTGGTGGTGGAGCGAAAGGTAGGCGGAGATCTCCTTGCGAGAGAAGAAATAAACGACGAGAGAGAATCAAGGAGATCCTTGTGGGATGCACGAAGGGGGGGGGGCGAAGTGGGTTTCGTTCGGATGGGTGAACGACGTACCGACTGACCATCACTACCACAAACTCCCCCTGTAGAGCATCTCCAGCCGCGCCCCCAAGAGGCCCCCAAGACGGCGCTATTTGCGCCGGATGGAAGAAAATCGCCCAGCCGCACCCCAAGAGCCCAAATAGCGCCGGATTGGGCCGAAATTGAGTCCGGCGATCCCAAGCCAAACACGGCGCGCTGGGGGTCGCTTGGGGTCGCCGGATGAAAGGAAAGCGCGCGCGATTTCGCGCGCGCCTCGCGCCACGACCCACCTGTCGGCGTGTGAACACGCGTCGTCGTCATCCTCTCGCCTTGGCTTCCCCGCACCTGCCGCCGCCGCAGCGAATCAATGCGTCGCCGGTGACGAGTCCAATCGGCGCAGAGAGCATCAATGCGGCGCGTCGAGATACCCAACGGTCCGTCGACCGCGCCGCCGCGTGTCTCGTCTTCCTCGCTCCTGACGCCGCCGCAGGGGAATCAATGCGGCGTCGGAGTCTAGTCCAATCGCCGTTGCAGTAGTCCAATAGGCGCCGCGCGTCCGCCGCGTGTCCCCGTCGCATGCACCCCCGCTGCTATATAAAGCGGGCTCGCCGTCGAGGGACACCACGCACTCTACTCCTTCTTTCCTCCCCTCTCGCCGCAATCCGCTCGCCATGGACCATAATCACCGCAACATGAACGTCATCCGCCGCGCTCTCACCCGCGCTGAGGCGATCCTCCTGTCCCAGGGGAACTATCCCTGCCCGCCGGACATGCGGATACCACGCGGCTGGGTGCTCAGTGCCGCCGGCGTGCCGGTGCCGCCGCTGCCTCAAGGCGCGCAGTTCGACCGGGAAGTCCTTGCCATCTGCGCCACAATGACGGAGGCCGAGCTCACTGACCCAGCGAACGCGGCGGGCAACTTCGCCCGCTGGATGGTGCACTTCGAGGAGCACCGCAACCAGCGCTCGCCTCCATCGAAGGGCTGGAACCGGTGTCGGGCCCGATGAACCGCCTCGGCCGGATGCTGTGGTGGAGCCCCGAGGAGCGCACACTCCTTAATGTCCTCTACCACGTCCAGGACGGGCGGCGAGCGTCGTCGTCGTCGGCGGCGGCGGCGAGCGGCGTCGACGGTGCCGCAGGAGGAGGCGAGCAGTGAAGGCGGCGACCTAGTAGTTTTTTTATTTTCTACCTATATAAGACCGAACATTTATAAATTTCGCTGAAGTTCGACTATATTTGATGAAATTTGGCCGAACTTGGGGGTATCTTGGGGCCGTAGCTGGGTAGCCGGGCCTCCCAAGCCGTTTTCGCCGCCCAGGCGCCCCCGAGCGACGCTAAAATATCGCCGAAAATCGCCTTGAAAGGGCGAACGACTGGAGATGCTCTTAGGAGTAGAGATTGTCTGTCCAGCTCTGCTGTCCTTGTCACTTGCCATCAGGGGGGACGCAATTTCGCCTTCCCCGGCGAACCGATTCCTCCGCGTGCTTCTGCCGCCGGTGCTGGGTCCAAGTTTGACCGTGGACTCGCAGTACCGCACCGCCCTTTGCCGTCTTGACCACCCCACCCCGGTCACGCCGACGCATTGCCTTTCCCCATTTCATTTCTGCAACCTCCACCATCCTCCCCTCCCCACGCCAGAGACAGAGCACCAGCGGCAGCGGCAGCGAATCGATCTCGCCCGCCCTCCTCTCCCGCCACCCGGCCGCATCGACCGACTCTCCGCCATGGCGGCCCGCGCGTCGTCCTCGCTCCTCCTGCTCGGCGCCGTCCTCGTCCTCGGCCTGGCCGCCGGCGCGGCGCGGGCGTCCAACGAGGAGGGCGACGCGCTGTACGCGCTGCGGATGCGGCTGTCGGACCCCAACGGCGTGCTCCAGAGCTGGGATCCCACCCTCGTCAACCCCTGCACCTGGTTTCACATCACCTGCGACAGCGCCAGCCGCGTCGTCCGCCTGTAAGCTCTACTTCTTGTTCCCCTCTCACGGTGCTGCCTCCTCCCTCCGCTCAAGCCTTCATCTTCCAGGTTGCTCTGGTTCAGAAAGATTAGCCCAGAAACTCAGCTCGCTCTTAATTACTAGTACTAGACTACGGCTCGAATTTTCATTTTGTCTCTGGCTGAGGTCAGCTGAACTTGTGTTTCTCCTACTTGCTCTGGTTCCTAATTCGTACAGTAAATACTAGGCATCTCGCTAGCTGCAGATAACTTTCTTTAAGATCAAGAGCTTCACTTATTGATTTATAGCAGAGTTACAATCAACTTGTAGACAGTACATGAGGAGGAATCTTGGGATCATATTAACATATTTATCCAGGTTCTGCACACGGATGTGCAGCTACATCTGCAACACCTAGGAACAAATTCTGAAATAACACAAGAGAAACCCCTGCTAAGCTCTCTTAAATCGCCCATAAAAGCCACAACCTCTGATCTGCTGTAAAGCCCACCAGGACTTCAGCTAGCTACAGATAAGCTCATTTGCAATTTTTGTTCAAGGTCTTGGCACCGAGGAACACAATCGTTGATGCTTAAACTATTCAACGATAGCATGGTGTGCTACGTCAAATTGCTTGCGTGCGGGCAAGGATATCGCTGGTCCTTGGTCTTCCACTTGCTTCTTGTTTAAGGGATTGTTAGCTTAAGCAATAGTAACTGAATAATCACACTTCAAAAGGGCCAAGTTTTTCATATGAAAAAAGAATAACTTGCAAGCATGATCAACAATGTAACGTCTGTCATAGTTCAACAATTGCATTCTAATAGTTGGATGATGGTTTTGTGTGAATTTTTTTTGGTAAACTTCTACAGGGATTTAGGCAACTCTAACGTCTCCGGCTCCATTGGCCCTGAGCTCAGCCGCCTTGTGAATCTTCAGTACCTGTATGTGCCCATATGATGGGCTCCACCATTTTGGTTATTCGAACGGAACAAAATGGCATGTGATCTTGATTTTCTACATTGGAATTTTATTTTGCAGGGAGCTGTACAGGAACAACCTCAATGGCGAGATCCCAAAAGAATTGGGCAAGCTGAAGAATTTGATCAGCTTGGATTTGTATGCCAATAAACTCACTGGGAAAATCCCCAAGTCACTTTCCAGGCTCAGCTCATTGAGATTCATGTATGTATTATCCTCTGGTTACAGTTAATTCCTCTATGGTACAAATGCCCACTCTAGAAAAATGGCATCTTTAGTCGAAGTGATGTACCCAAAGTGGCCGGGCAGTCGTGGACATTATTCTGAATAAACTGAAATGCAATTTAAAAAATATGCCCCACAGTTCATTTGCTTTTGGCATAGTTAAGCATTAGGTTTATTAAAAGGATGTAGGTGAGACTAATAATTCATATGTGAACAATTTTTCCCAAGCGAATACTAAAGCGATTTCTTATAGGCGTTTGAACAACAACAAGCTTGCTGGATCAATTCCACGGGAGCTAGCCAAACTCTCCAACCTGAAAGTCATGTGAGTGTGCATCTTAACATATAGGTATATACCAAATTTAGTTGTCCCTTTGATTCTCTATGGTTGCTGACTTTCAAGTTGTTGTGACGTGCAGTGATTTGTCTAACAATGACTTATGTGGGACGATCCCTGTCGATGGTCCATTCTCGAGCTTCCCTCTTCGAAGGTATACCTCAAAGTCCACTAGCATGTTTTGTGGAACCAATGCACCTGAAGTTCTAAAAAGTTATGAAAGATATGGCTAAGGCATACCTGTTACTTTGCAGCTTCGAGAACAACAGCAGGCTGAACGGCCCAGAGCTGCAAGGACTGGTTTCTTATGACTTTGGATGCTAGGAAGCACCGATGATGCAGATAACAATGCAGGTGAACGGAAGGCAAAAAATAATAGCAGTACAAATAGTAACTAGAATATGTATCGCTTGCGATACATGCACCAGAAGCTGAAGAAGGTGCGTGAGCGTAGGGTCTGGCTTTCTGTGCTTGGATCACAGAATGGCAGAAGGGAATATGCGAAGTATTATTTGATCGGTATCGATACAGTTAGTGTGGTATTGTAAATTGTAATAAGCTGTTATCTAGTACCGTGGCCATGTCGACCACTCGGGTCCATTTAGCATAGCCTTTCCAGTTCGGAACGTAATCCGAGCTGATGAAGAATGTAATGTATTCA
This sequence comes from Bromus sterilis, assembly GCA_950022295.1. NCBI lineage: Eukaryota > Viridiplantae > Streptophyta > Magnoliopsida > Poales > Poaceae > Bromus > Bromus sterilis. The sequence goes on from OX465598.1 coordinate 39,400,449, forward strand.
TGTTTTACCTACCACGGTTCACAATCACATCTCTTGCTTGAAGTGCCAGCATTGTAATGTAATTCCAAACAAGACATCCACCCCAGGAGTATCCATATAAGATAAGAGGAAGCCACTTTCTAGTCCACCAGCAAGTAAATATGTGGTGGTGTCAAGAAGAAAATCAAGAAACCGTGAACCGAATTTTAGTTTCATACCATATTTACTGAAAACTCATAACTACAGAACCGAACTAACAAAATGCATGCCTCTGATTTAAGACCCATACTATGTTCATGATCGATTTCACATGACAAACCACTGAGAAAAATATACAATTAAAGCTATAGTAGCAAAATGCCCTTCTGTTGTGACAAAAACGCTCAATAGTCTTATGTAATATATTATTTGATTTGCGAGTGATCAAGTTAGGATGAAAGAAAATATGGCTGCACAAAAGAAAACAACGTGTCGCTGGATGCAAAGATCTCCACGTTCAATCTGCTTTGTACATCATAAATTTTGTCCACCCATTTTTCATAGGCAAACAGAAAAAAGTCAACCGCAATTTCCTGCCACCTAAAGGTTGAGAAAGTCAACTCATCAAGGTTTTTAACGTTTCAAATAAATGTCAGCTTGGCTTTTATCTACTTTTTGCAATGAGATTTTTTTTTTGCGGGGGTGCAATGAGAAATCTAGAGAGACATGAATGGAAAGAAAACATTACATTTAGCTATGCAATGAAATCTTATAAATAAAAGTCATCGCAGCATAAAAGAAATATTTCCTCCGACCTCTAAAAGATGAATGCAAGATACCATACATGATTACCAACAGCTATTGACGGATAACATTTTCACGAACAGAAACATCGTGTTTTAGACCAGTGTGATATCACTTCATCTAGGAATCATCTCGTGGCCTCCGCTATCTTCACCTTTGATGCTGGTGCCAAACCGCCGCCATCATGGCCTCCCCCATGTCCCCACCTCCAGCACCAGCACCAATTGATCGTTGTTGTGGTCTCTCCCCACTCAAGTCCGATCTTGAGATTTTAGGGGTCCGTGGTGAAACTAAGACTTAAGACCCTTAATATAGAAATCATCATAATAACAATTAGCATGTTATTTATATATATTTAATATTATCAATAACATTTTAATGAATTATATATATTAAATAATTTATCCATACACCTTCAAAATTTCTTCTAACATTTATCGATGTCAATATCATTCAGTAATTTCTTCTCGATACATCATGTAGCCAAACCATTTAACCTCTCTTGAGTCATTATTGACCTCAAATAATTATTTATCAATTTCAACTTCAAAAGGCTTATTTCGGTCGATGTGACTGTCACAAGCACAATATATAAGATGCAATAAGCATGGAGATATTAGGATAACAAACAACTTCTCTAATATGCTCGAAAATCTCTATAGCAGACATTACATCATCCGACAAAGTGAATCTCTTAATCTTCAGTTCAGAAATAAGATCATATACCTCAACATGAGACGAACCATCAAGAGATAAAGTGTCTGCAAATTTTGTGCAACACTCTTCGATTTCATTATTATCACTTAGTGACTTCATGATGCTTGAGCTCAATAATAATTTGAATATATATTTAAACACCATGATGCTTGCACTGTTTTGGCACCATTTAGCTGTTTTTTTTGCCTGGTACTACTCGGGATGCGACTGGTTACTGATGAAAATAAGGAGCAATACTTGTGTATGTTCCACAACGGAGAGATCGATTTATCCAAACTATGTTGATCTGTTCTGTGAGCCAACGAGGAAGAACAAACTGACAATGCTGGTGGTGTTTGAGGAAGCATATGTGATATGTCCATCGTCGGGAAAATCATATCGATCATGCTACTGAAATTGATTTGTGACTTGGCTCCATGCCATGCACAGTAGGGCGCCTATTTGAGTGTACAGCATACCTCTCCATGAGGAAAACTTCCATTTATCATGTCACTGTTTGTTAACTGCACAGGTCTGAGGCTGATAAAACTTATAAATACCGCAACTGCTACAATGGGACACAAGATCCGTCGTAGTCTAGGTGGTTAGGATACTCGGCTCTCACCCGAGAGACCCGGGTTCAAGTCGCGGCGACGGAATTTTTTGCTTTCGCTCTTTTTGCAGTACAGCGTTGTCTGAAGTTTTTTCGATACTAGTAAGTGTGCACATTATACTATACTATCAAATGAGTTTACACATTATACTATTTTTTGATAAAAATAACTAAAATAGAAAATATTGTTATGTTACTAAAACTGTAATTTGAAAAGTGAGACATATTTGTGATCAAACGCTTGAATCATTTCGTAATGAAAACATGTGTTCTTAACCTAATTTTTAAAGAGATTTTTTAATCTAGAAACCATTTAAATCTATCTTATGTCCAACGATATAAGCACGCGTGTAGAGCACGATCCAAAAAGATGTCTTCATATAAAATCCACGATAACATAATTGTATCATAACTTGTTACAAGTTTTTTTTAACCCACAACTAATCATCTTATTATCTTATGAAGGTCCATCTATTTGATGCGATCTATGATGCTTCTTTCAATCAATGGTATACTGTCTTGAGCTTCATTCTCTTCGTACTTTAAAATATGTACCTGAAACTACTTCCTTAGTTGAAAAGCATCCTACATATGCATTATATTGTTATTACAAAATAATATGGAATGTGTATGCAAATGAACAAGATGTAAATACTCACCCTGGGTATAGGAAAATCTAGTTTTCCATCACACCATGAGTGCATGCAATTAAAAACCAAATAACCTGACAAGTCACTGCATGTATAAGATGTTAAATTATGGGTTGATTGAATCGTTTAAGATTGTAATGCATTCAAAATATTCATATCCGTGTGAGTTTATTCGAACAAAAGGATTCTTGAATATCCATTTAGAGATGTCGCATTTCAATGTAGGATTTGCAACTTGGAGCGGAAGGTTTAGATTCATCACCACAGTTTTATGTATATTTTTGCCCAAAGCAGGTATTGGAATCGGATCCAAAATAGAGATATATTTTTTCATTTTGATTCAAGATAAACAGTAGAAATAGCCCAAAAGTATCCCAAGGCAATAAAATCTGCAATGATGCATATGTTTAGAAATACATAAAATATTAATTAAGACCAAATAAATAATTAAAAACTTAACATATCACATTCTTCGATATGGCTCATTGCCATTAGGACAACTATGAAACAACTGTGTGAACTTACCAACATCCATATTATCGCGTCGATTTGGGTTTCATGCATAGTGCGACATCGACTAAAATTACGAAAATAGGAAAACATTAGTGCTACGAGGCAAAAAATAATATGTGATTATAGTAACTTACAGAAAAGTTTAGATCCATGTAATGAGCTGGAATGTCTACAGGGCTTCGTGGCATGCTGGTATTCGCACTGCCATATTGAAACAATTAACCTCCATGTATTCATCATTTTTAATATATTTTTAATTGTTTATTTAAACTAATTGAATAAGGAAGAGAGCTTTTAACCCATTCAGTGATGAAAAAATAAATTTGTCATCGTTCAATTCAGAATCCACTAAAATGACAGCTAGTTTTGTTCTAAAATTTGTCATCTGAACCTATAAAATAATAATCAAAGTTAATTTTGAAATAGTGATACGACATAGACTAAATATAATGATGCACAATGAAAAATACCTATGTAGGAATATCAGATAAAACATCTCCTGTGAAATACTCCATAAAATTTACCAGCCACATAATTTAATCATATTCGATAAGGTTTTTCATTTTTAATAGATATTTATATAAAAAACTCTTAAAATCAACAAATTATCAGGAGTGTTAGAAATTGTGATGATAAAAAAATTTGTATCCACGTAGGTAAATTGAACGTGCCCAGTAAAAAAATGTTTTTAATAATATAGTTTTTCGTTTATTTAAACAACGCTGAAGTCACTCACCTTCTTTGCCTCTAAAAAAAGGTCACTCACATATCCTCTCTCGTCACCACCTACTCACCCTTCCCACCGCCCCCTCACATTTCTTATCCGTTCCCCATTGTCTCCCTCCATAGCCGGCTGTCCATGGTGGTCAGGACGCCCCTTCGGAGAGCAGATGCATCCCCGTGCGTGGCGATCCCTGCCCCGTGCTCCAGTGGAACCAGCCGCCGACGGCGACTTGGACACAGAAGCCAACCGTGCTCCCCTCGATCCAGTCGCCTTCTCTCCTGATGGACCTCAGTGCAGCACGACGGTGGTTCTCCTCTTCCTCTTCCTGCTCTCGGCGGGAGGGAGAAATCTGTCCTTCCCTTCGCCAGCACCACCGGCAGACGCGACGCGCATGCCCCATCCCTTCGCCAGCAGCACGGTCCTCGAGGAGGCGCTCGAGCTCGGCGCTTGCGGGCGACGCAGGGGCGCAGGGCCCCTCCTCTTGATGCACTCCCCGTCGCAACCATGAGCTCCCCGTCGTAATTGCGGCCGCGGCGGCTCTTCGCTCCGGCGGGGTAATGTTCCCTCTCCAAACTCAGCAGAGTGTCACCTCCCCCGCCGGCAACTTCTCGCCTTCCACGTCGTCGGCTTGGGCGGCGTCGCCTGACCACAACGGCTTCAACCCCAACCTCGCCTTCGCGCTACCCCGGACTACGTCGGCGTCCTGCTCTCCTGTCTACTCGCCGGCCTACGCGGCGGCCACAGCTTCCCCGTCCTTGCTGCGCCGAGAGTCCATCCCGTTCACCACGGAAATGGAGGACATCATCGCCGCGTGGTCCGAGGCTCGCATCGCCGTCGGTTCGGAGGCGTTCTTCGCCCAGGACACCGACTTCGGCCAGCCTGCCGACGAGGAGACGCAAGACTTTGAGGTTGACGTCGAAGAAGAGACCCAGGCGCCGCCGGAGGACTTGGGCGGCAAAGGGAAGAAGAAGAGGAAGAGCGGCGAGCCGTCCTTGGGCCGGTACAAGTGGACGGCCAAGGAGGACGAGTGCCTCGCCGAGGCATGGAAGATGGTGAGCATGGACCCGATCACCGGTTCCAACCAAAGCGGCGACACGTACTGGTTAAGGATCAAGGCAGCTTTCGACGAGCGCAAGATGGTCGACCCCAAATTCAACACCACCTACATGGATCGCGGGGCGAAGGCCATGGCAAACCACTGGGCGGCGATCCAGACGGCGTGCAACAAGTGGCACGGTGTTCAAGCGGAGGTGAACGCCCGGCCGGAAAGCGGCGCCAGCGCCGATCAGAAGGTATGATCTCGACGCGAACTCGCCGCGCTCTCGCCTATACTGACATGTCTTTTGCAGTACACGCACATGTTCAGGATGTATCGAGATGACACCGGCACGGACTTCAAGTTCATCCACGTCTTCACGCTGATCGAGACATGCGACAAATGGGCGGAGACGCGCACGATGCTCGCCAAGACCAAGAACGGCGTCTACGACCCAGACGCGCCGGCGCCGGCGGCGTCCGAAGGGCGCCCCGCCGAGGGCAACAAGAAGGCCAAGGCGGCGAAGGCTGCGGCGCCGGCTGCCGAGCGGCTACAGTCGACCATCGAGAAATGCATCGCCGACGCCGCAAGCAACGCCGCGATCAGGGAGGAGACGTCCTGGGCGAGGTGGGCCGAACTGTTGGGCAAGCAGGACGCCAAGCTCGACCTCCTGAGGAACACCGCCGCCGCCAAGAAGAGGAACACCGATCTCGCCTTCCTTTCGACAATGGCGACGATGGATTTGGGATCGGTGGACGCGCAGATGAGGGCCTGGCTCGTCTCCGAACGCGACAAGATCTTGCCCCAGATGGTGCCGCCGCCGCCCTTTGTCACGCCGCCCGCGCCCCCTGTGCCTGCCTCGCCCAAGAGCACGCCGTCTACGCCGGTTGAGACATACGGCGAGCCGCTGGCTTCTGCGGTCGACCTGGACGGCCCCCTTTGAGAGCTGTTTTTTTTTGTTCCCCGCGTAGATCATGCCGCTTGTGGCGCGTTTGATCGCCGAACCATGGCATGTTGATCGCCGAACTATGCTGTTTTTTGAAGCGGGAAGAAAACTATTTGAACTTGTGTGCGCGTCGCCTCTTTTCTTGGGTCCGCCCTTGGGGGCGCGGCTGGGGGGAACCTCGCCCCAAGAGCTATCGCCGCGCAAGTGCCCCCCAAGCGGCGCTAAAAATAGCGCCGAAAGTAGTCTTGGGGGGCCGAACGGCTGGAGATGCTCTAAATCGTGAATAGGATGAATACAAAGTAGTATACCATGATGATAGCGGATTGATCCGCAGAGGCCACCGGGGACTTGTAAACAACCGTTTCAACTCTTCCGGAACATCGGTAGTACATACATGGACTTTCCCCTTTCTGCAACAAAATGCAGGACCCTCGTATTGAAACCGCAATGCTCCACAATGGCGGCAGTCACTATCTTTCTAAGAACATGGTGCTTTCTGGGAAGGTTCATGTAAACCCTGTCATAAGCAATTATCATTTGTGGGAGTTCTGGTAGGGTGGTGGTGTTCCTGTCGATAGGATTCATAAACCACATCTGCAATAGAATGGAATCAATTTTTTTAGAAATGACTAAATTCTATCATATTGCCAACTTAAGCTAACAATACTAATTTTACCTTGTCCGACAAACATCCTAGCTTCTTCATCAGGATGAATGTCTTCAGTTTCTGGAAGGTTCCCCGCTCCCAAACAGTCTTGTAACCACGCTATTAAATCATGTATTAAGCCTCGTAAATTGCATTCACTCTAAGCTATGTATTAAATGAGGATAAAGAAATTTGGTTGACATTATGGTTACCATCAAAATGTATTGTATTGTTGCCGGGCTCCAGTATTCCATATGCATCTTCACCGTGGTCGTTGCCTGATATTTGATATTTAAAAACCAGAGTTAGTAGAAGGGATGAATCAAAGGCGTGAACGTAGTTGTCAATAAATACCAATATATTTCTCCACGGGAGTATTTCCATTTGGTGTACAAGTACTGGGTATGTTGGCAGGTCTCATTCGCCCTCCAATTTCTTGCATCTGGAACATATCATTTATGTGCAGCCAATCACAATCTTCATCAGCATTTGTAGTATTCTCATTTAGTTGATCCAACGTGGAGTACAAGACTGCAGGCCAACAATGTATGAGTAGCTGACATAGTTAAATGTATTGTCGGAGTCGTTAGGTCTTGAAAGGGAGTCCGTACCCCATTAGGCTGAGAGGATGCCATATGCAACACGAATACTTCTCACAATGTATGAACTATACAAATATTATCAAACATGAATTAAGTGATTAAATTGATTTGGATTCACTGATGTTTAAGTTCAAATATGCAGGGCATGGATCAGCAGATGGTAGCCAGGAACTGGGAATCTCCAGGACACTGCTTTAGCCAGTGAGTTGCTGTTTAACTGGAACAGGTTAGCCTTTCTACATACTCTACTTCAGGGAATAAGTAGTAACTGGAACTGGGAATACGCTGTAATGCTTCAAAGATGAAAAAGATGCTCCTCGTCCAGTTGGTTTGCATTGTTTGAATTTGCAAAAAAGCAAGTAACCGCACCTTGTATTTGTTTTTCCCAGTTTCGTTAGAGGGAAGCCGGCGCCTGGTGCCGTCAGTTTTGTTGGAGGCACTCGCTGGTTGTAGTATGTGATGGCGCATGGTGTCCTGGAGACGGCACTGCAACCAGGGCGCCTTATCTTCCTGGCAATTGCTTCTCTGGCATGGAGATGGCGCGGTAAGCAGGGCGAGGACGACCTGAGCACACCGAACTGCAGCGCGTCGGGATCGGCGCAGGGCGGCGCAATGACCAGGGCGCGGAGGGCGTGTACAAGGCAGTCGAGTTGTGCCCTCGATTCGGTGGGGAGCAGCGTTCCTGGCAATTTTCCTTGGTTATTTGTTATTCTGATAGGGATTAGGGATGTTCCTGGATGGTAGGGATAGTTTCTCTGGATTTTGCTGGAAAGTAGCGATAGTTTCTTTGGATTAGTTATATTATCGGCAAGATTGGATCTAAGCGAGTCAGTCTGAGGGCAAAACATTGCATCTGAGCCATTCATTTCCGAGGCAGACCATGGGAGTAACGTGGGATGTAGGATGTGTGTTCGGTGCTTCGATCGGGCGTTCCTGGTTGTTTCGTGTACGCTTACCTAGGTGGCTGTAGGATAACTCATGTTTGGTCGTTTAATAGTAGTGGAGACTAGAGCGTTGCCTGAAGTTTTTTGTGTACTACAACGTTGTCTGAAGTTTGATCAGAGTGGATAATGTTCATCCCCTTTGGTAGCGGTTGATTTCTTGCTACCCGAAATTCTCCACCGTTCGATTTTCGATCCTCTCATCGTATTCCTCGCAACGAGGCCGACGATCCTGTGCTCTTTGAGCTTCTGCCAAAGTTGACAGATAACTCTGATGACTAAAGCTGTTTCCCGGTTCACACATTCTTATCGTACAATCTCACCTGGCATAGCCCAATTCTCAACGGTTCGAACATTCTGTTTGTGCCATGGGGGAAGAAGATGAACTGCCGAGTTTCATTTCAGTCTTACATCTATGCGCTTCCAGCATAGCAGTTCACAACTCACAAGTACATATATACAGTATAAATGTTGCCCATAAGGATTACTAGCCACCGAGGTTGGCGTGCAGGAGGCAGTGGAAGTGGTGCATTGCCATCTCAACGGACGGCGCGTACCTGCCCACACCGTAGGCCGGCGACGCCAGGCCACGCTGGACTCCCTCGCACAGCGCAATGTCTTCAATCTGCAGTAGCGCAAAACGCATCGCCATCGTCAGATTATGCTTGTTACAGCACACTTTTGCTCGTAACATTGCAAAGCCACCATAGAATGCAAGTTCAGAGTTGCACTTTTGTTGTTCATGCCATGGGTACTGTGTACTAGTGTGCTGTGCATCTATTGATGCAAGTGGATCGAGCTACCTTGGCGTCCGACCATCAGTTTTATGGTACTAATAAATATACCTGTACTTGTTCGCTGTCTTTCAAGCTTCGGTCGATGAAATCCTGATCATCCTGCACATTCGATATGGATGAGTCAACTGAAGATTGTATACATCAATAAAGAAAGGATATGAGCAGCTCAAGGATCCTCTATTTTAGATTGTAGCAAATGTAACAAATCATTACTTGTTTCAGAGCGAAACTTAATTAATATGTGAAGCAAGCAAAAATCGTCATTCGCTCGGAGGCACTAGGATCTTAGATCCTAGTCAATCAGGTGCTCATGTTTACAATCAAACTACTATCACAATAATGTGCCACCCAAGCTGTGTAAATACTAAAGAGTAAAGAGTGGAAAAGACCATGTTATGTCATTCAGATGTGTTAACATATGCGCAGTGCATCATACAATGGGAATATGAGATCAGGAGAATATATACCATAAGAGATTTGTCCAGAAAATAATCAAAAATCACTTTACACCTGGTTTCATCCAATGGGACAGCTAAATTAGTGTCCATCCATGGACCATACCTGAAAATTATTAGTTATTCACATTTGCATATATCCAACGTGAGCAAACTGAAACAACAAGTTGTAAAGGATTCCCACTGCACCTATTGATCATAAAGTTTGGATAAACAAAGGCATAGGTAGCTTTTGTCCCCAAGCGATCAATGTCTTCTTGTTCTGCTGGGGCACTTTCACATCTTTGAACACTAACTCTTTCATATGTCTGGAGATAAGTACATGCTAATTAAAAGTCATCCTAGAAAAAGTCAACCATAAAAGTTCCAAGGAAATAGTTCAGTATTGCAGTGGAATTGGTTCAGGTATGAAGATTCATAAGAAGGTATTAACTCGATAGTTTTAACACACAAAAAGAGAGAGAATATTTATACTGGTTAAGGAAACATATTACTAGTTCACACCAAGTTCCTATGCCTAAAAAATATATTATCAAGAGGAAAACTGCAGAAGGAAAGGGGTTTACAAACTATACAAGTGTTTCGTAGGATTGAAGCTGAAGACCAGACGCAAGGGCCCCATGTGCATATGGAACATGATATCCACCATCTAGATAGTTGTCACAAAATACCTGCATGACCAAAATACAATGTGCATAGAGATAAACTCAAGAGAATCTTATTGCTTCAGTAACACGCCATCAAAATATTAGATATAAAATAATAATGGACCTTCCAGTTACATTCGATAATATATTCTCGCCTGCATATATGGGGCAGTGAAGTGTTTATGCCACTTTGACTCAACAGATCTGAAGCACTACCCAGCCATTCATCTCCAACCACATCATCAACAGTATCTTGAGAGGAATCATCAAATCTGGCCAGCACAAAAGGTCCCCATGTAGCCACCTTAATTGGTAAGAGACCAAAATCCTGTTTCCAGAAAGAAGCATAAGTTGCAATTCTGTGGGATTGAGAAGCGTGCATGCTCAAAAGGAGTTATGGTATACATTCTTGTTGAAGTTCTTGATTCCTGATATTCTTGTAGCTTTCAGGAGGATACCATCCAACCCATAGGTCCAACCCTAAAAAATTGTATAGTTAGTTAGCTACCGACTAGGCGACTAACATAAAATGAGGCAAATCAAAACTCATGTGCAGGCAAATCAAAATTAATGATACGATGATGAAGTTCAGTTTCTGCTCAACCTAGAAAGCAGAGGCTTCACCACACTTAGCTCCCTAAAATAATGAAATCCACTGATGTTCTGTTGTTTCGTTGTTCAACGCTTCTAATTCAGGCAGTTCTGCGGAGATACCAAGAAACAGGGGGTCCAGCTAAAATTGCACCGTGTCTCTTTGGAGTCCAACTTGAAGGGTTTAATCCAAACGGGGGACATTTATTGGATGTATTCCCTCATTGTCATATTAACATTTTAGACTATCTTTAGTTAATAGCATGTAGATTCCATCCCATAACATTTTCAACTAAACAACTTTTGAAGAAAGTCAATGACCCAATTATTTCTTACCTCAAATGTCAATAACCCAAGTATTCAGATGATTATCCTAGAAAGTTGAAAAAAATATCATGACATACAAGCACAAACCGCAAGTATGTACCATATCTATAAGGTGTTTATTAAGGAACTCACATGATAAGGGCATTGGAAGCAAGTCTTCTGACCACTACCACATGCGAGGAGTGAGGCATGATGACGACACACATTGTGAAAAGCATGAAGTTTCCCATTTGCATCCCGGCATATGACAAATTCTACATTTCCGAGGCTGTTGGTTCACCTTATCAGATGATTGAAATTAGCAACTTCCAACATAAATTATCTAATTTTACAATAATTTGGAGGTAACCATGACTGGAAGATAATTTGGAGGTAACCATGACAGAAAGTTGCAAGTCTTCAAATAAGTGTTCTGCATGCAGATTCTTATTTTAGAAAGAAAAAAGATGGGTCGGTCTAGCGGGGGCCTAAACCGCTAAACACACTTGAACAATTTCATTAAGCCAAATAAATTTGCGGCGACCAGTTGCAGATTGCAGTGTTGGGAAGTTCTAGAAGTATTACAAGAACCTTTACATTTATAAATGGTTTGCACTTCCACATCAGAGACTATGGAAAGTATAATTGATTCAGGTTGCAGAAGAATGAAAGCAAGATGGAATCACCTTCCTGTGAAGAAATCATTTGGGTTCTTGACTTGTCCTATGTGACCTGGAAATGAAGCATGCAAGTTGGCATCATGTAAGTAAGCTTCCAGTAAGGAACTACAGAGTTTAATTAATGAAAACAGATCAACATAAATTGTACTGAATGATCTGCCAAATCAGTAAGGTACTCTGTCCCGATGCAACTGTCTCACTGTGCCCAGGAAAATAGCACACCATGTCACCATCCATCCAGATCGAACTGAACCAATATCTACCATGGATCGCCGATGACACAACTAGAGACTATTCCTATAAACTGAAATGGAATTCCAGGAAAGGGGCCGGTCGGGGGAGCAGAATCGAGCGTACGCACCAACGGCCTGCCACCCTCGGTGGAAGACCCGGTCGAGCTCGAGCCGGAGGAACTCCGGGTCGGTGTACCAGCCGCTCGGCGGCGTCACCGCGGAGGCCAGCGGGATCGCCGGGTCGAACGCCGCCACGAGCCGCCGCGCGGGCTCGGCCCCCGCCGACGCCGACGCCGCGATGGCCACGCGGCACGGCGCGGCGCGGCGGGACCTGGTGCGCGCGGCTACGGAGGACGACAGGGATATGGACTGGCCGATCGCCATCGACGGCCGGCCGGCAGAGGTGCGTGCGAGTTGGGAGGATGAGGAATTGGAGTGGGGAAGCAGGCAAGCAGCCGGCCGGCCGTGAGTCGCTGCTGCTCAGTTGGTTGTTAGCGATGGACGAGGTGACAGTTGGTGACTTCGTTCGTTCACCGTAATAAACAACATGTAACACTCTCCGAATACTTGTTGGATCAGACGGATATAGATTTTATAAGTGCCTATTCGAATTTAGACTTAAAGCAAATTTGACTAGACAATGTGCATCGGGATTATAGTTTCTCCCTTTAAAAACAAAACTATAAGATTTAAACAAACTTTTATTCGCTATAACCTCCGAAGTAATCATACTATGATAGCCATCCGCATCCTTCCGAATGTCATTGATGACATTCTTAGAATCCCCCGATATCTTGATCTTCGTAAACAAGAGATCTTGAGCAAGAGTGTGGGCCAGGGGCGGAGCCAGGATTTGAATATGGGGGGGGGGGGGGTGGGGGGCAAGTAAAAAAAAATCCAGTACAAAAGTGATTATATAGAACAAGATTTTGCTTCGTTAACATAAAAATATCATTACATTTCTATAAGCTTAAAATGGCCTTTATGATTGCCAATAAGATCAAAAATGTCGACAATTTTGTCGGAAGAAATCTTATCTGCTAATTCTTTTTCTATGTAAATTATCATGCAATGGCGAAGTAAATCATCTCCCATTGTACTTCGAAGCCGTGTCTTGACAATTTTCATAGCTCAAAAAGTCCGTTCTGCAGTTGCCGGAGACTGGGAGAGTGATAACTAGCCGCAACAACCTGTCAACCATTGGATATGAAGAAGTTTTACCTGATTTAACTAGTCCTTTTGCTAAACCAACAATTGATGGCAAGGTCATCAGTTCTGGATGGTTACACACATCTAGCTGAAAATGAGGCAACTGACTTTCCAACTGAGCTATCTCTTGACTTGAAAAATCCGCGGGATAAAAATGTTGTGCAAGAGTGCTTATCTTTGGGATATCAAAAGATTCATGCCTCGGGTCCAGAACAGAGAGTAAGGAGCTCCGTTGCTTGGGTACTAAATCGATCATTCAAGTCACTCAGTTGTTGATCAATTGCCACACTGAAAACATCTACTTTGTAGTGATGGAGCATTGTCGTGTTGTCATGCTTATTTCGAGATTTGGTGACATCAACATACCTATGAATGGCATTACAAAGTGAAATCAATTTTCAAGATAAGAAATACGCAGGATATAACTTAATATAAGTTAAGTAATTTTAGAGAGTCGAGAAACATACTTGCGGTCCAAATCTGGGATATCAATCTCATGCTTCACACAGAAAGACTTGACCTCCTCTAAAAGAGAATCCCAACCATGTTCCCTTAGCTTACCAAGTAAGACCTTTGTGTTAGAAACAGAATCCAAAGCATTCAAAATATCCAAAGATTTGTGTTGGAGTTTCTGGCACAATACATCAGTGATCTTCATAATATTTTCCATCAGGTGTAGAACGAACACAAAATTAAATGACATGATCATTTTAAGGGAACCAACAACATCTCCACGAGAAATTTTTGAGACAGAACGATCACTTGCTATACCTCTTAAGACATCAACTGTAGCAGCAAACATCTTTTTTAAGCTTTGTATGGACTTATAGTGTGAACTCCATCTTGTATATCCAGGTCTTTGTAATGTGCCTATTTGGTTTTCCCCTCTACCTGTATCAAGCTCTCCCAACTCAATTTGACGAGCAATTTCTGCCGCTTGATTCGCCAGTAACTCATCATTGCGCTTTGTAGAAGAACTAACAACATTTATTACAAAATTTGCATTTTGAAAGAAGTTATGCACCTCATGTACCTCCCTTGATGCAGCAACTAGAGCCAACTGTAACTGATGAGACATACAATGAATATAATAGGCATATGGACACTCACGGAGAATTAGAGCCTTCAGTCCATTCCATTCCCCTCTCATATTACTCGCACCGTCATAGCCTTGTCCCCTGATATCTTCTACATTCAAGCCATTATCTGCTAGTACACCACAAATTGCATTTTTCAGAGTTAAGGCGGCAGTGTCGCTAACATGAACTAGATCAAAAAACCTTTCAGTTATTTCTGCTTCTTTGTTTGCAAACCGAATAACAATTGCCATTTGTTCTTTTTTTGATTCATCTCGAGCTTCATCAACCATTATACAGAACTTTCCATTACCAATTTCTTCTTTAATTGCCTTTTGCACTTGTCGAGCAAGTATGCCGGCAATCTCTTTCTGAACGTCTCCGGAGGTATATTTTGCATTTCCTGGAGCATTTTCCAAAACAACCGCTTCCACATCTTTATTGTACGAAGCAAGAATTTTGAACATTTCAAGAAAGTTTCCTCGGTTCTTAGAACCAACGGATTCATCATGGCCTCTGAAAGGACAAGTTGGAATATCAACCACCTAATGAGCAATGAGAAATTGTTAGACATCGATGCATTAAGTCATGTCAAATTATAGTTGATGTAAAAAAATGCTTACTTCATGGCATCGATGGTAGTCTTAAGCCTCAATCTCGCATCTGCAACAACTTTCTTAGTTTGCTTTTCTAACACCTTATCAATATGAGCCATACTGGTTTTGAGATCTTCATAGCAACGAACTGAATAATTATGAGCAGAGTCAGGTCCCTTTCCAACATGAGTTAAAAAAGCACATGCTTTCCCATCATTAACCTTTTTCCAATTTCTAAAACCCTTGACTGTGAAAGTATCAGATCCACATCTCCCAACTGTTTTTTTTAGAAGAGAAAGCACGGAAAACAATATGCGTTATCAGTATGAGTTGAATACTCAAGCCAAAAGAAATTCGTGAACCAGTCAGATTGAAATCCGCGACGGTGTTTAGACTTATCATCGAATGGATATTCTTTTAACATCGGTTGATATGGCCCCTCATAAATATAAAAATATCGAGCTTCCTCTTGCTTGTCCGGTGGTAGTTCCCAAATCTGACAACGTTTACCAAGATCTCTCTGATAAGGTGTTGTTACAATTTCAGGTTGCTCTGCAACATTTTCCAAGTCCGGCATATCCTGATCTGGAGTGTCAACTGGATCCGGATTTGTAACTTGCACATCAACACTTTCAGTAGGTTGAGAACTTGATGCAACCGGCTTAAAAATTGAATCAATCTTCCCAGTGTTTGTTCGTGTTTTCCCCTTCATAGCTGCTAGATAGCAAACTCAAATTAGCATACTGGAAAAGTTCGATTTTTAAAATTGGTGTATCAGTTCAATTTAAGAAAGATTAATAGATGAATCACTGTATCTTCTGAACATGCAGAAATATTTTAAGTGATCAAACCTGTGCTCGTGTCGTTCGTTGCAACTAGATTGCCGCTTGCCGGACGCCCAGAAAGAATCGAAAAGTGCAGCGCCTCTGCAGGTCTAGACAAAGGCAAAATTCTGCATGAATTCTTCTATTGATTAAGCAGAGTTGCCGGAAGAACTAAGATTAGCGGACGGATCAAAACTGTATCTATCTTCAATCTGCTGTCGTTGAACTCCTGTCGCCGCTGGCGGCTTGGCGCTGTATCAGATCGGGACGCGAAAACTGGAACGGCTGCCGGCTGCGGCGGCTGCGTGCTATGCAACTAACGATGCGCTAATCATGTCTTAGGAGAAGCGAACAGACGAGGATTCGATGGCTGCACGGTGCGTCGGTGAAGTTTGGGCTTTTTAAGTTTTTATATGGGCTTTTACTCACGTAATGTATTAGTAGTACCACTTTGCCAGGACGTTGTTGTCAAGGGGGGAAAATAGGCTTGTAGCACTACATGTATCGCTAATTACATGGTACATATACCATGTTTGCTCGTTCGTTGGGGGGGGGGCAGGCCCCTGTTCGCCCCCTGTCTCCGCCATTGGTCTGGGCCTCCCTACAAGCCATCATCTCCAGGCACGCCGGGTCTGTGATCCCTAGGTAGACAATCGTCGAAGATCCTCTGAAAGTTCCCGTATGATCCCGACACACTGCCGCAACTTCACCGCCCCTTGAGACACCTCCATCCACCCTGATATACACCATGTCTTGATCTGGCGGAGTCCAACCTCGTCAGGCAACAACACGAGGTGCATCCCCTGGCATTGAGATAGGTTTGGTATGAATATCGAGCTCCTTAATGTAATTTTGGATGAACATGTGAGTTGATAGCGGACTCTGGTGGTTGTCTTCATGAATTAGATTCCTCCTCGCGTACCAGATAGCCCACAATGAGATGGAAACCTTTGCAGATTCTGACTTGCACATAGACTCCATTACCTCCGCAATTCAACGCTTTGCGCATGGCTCCCGAATCTCTATAAGATGTTCCAAGACCTCACCATCCTCCAAAGCCCAAACCGATCGCGCTGCATTGCATTCCAGCAGGGAGTGCCGCCATGAGTCTTGGCACCCACAAATTTGACATTTTCATCAGCAACCATGTTCCTCTTCCTGCGGATACCCTCGGTTGGGATGGAATGCTTCGCCAATCTCCATAAGAAATGTCGGACCTTGCCTGGCACTTGACAGCCCCACATTTCCTTTCAGATTTTTGTTTCCGCCTCCCCATCAGATTGGCCCGGCCGGTTCTCTAACCAATCTTCTCTTCTTAACTTGGTTTTAACTAACATTCTATATGTCGACTTAACAAAGAAGGCTCCCTTCTTGTCATGAGCCGAGAAATGGCTGGTGGACCATTTTACGTCAGGGCTATGTATGTATCGCTTACTGCGAGTTGTTCTTAGCCCTCGCTTCTGGCTTTTCTTTAGCGGGTTACGGCTCAAATAGCAGGCGGTCTTGGAAACTTCTCAATATATTAACTAAATGCATGAACATATTTTGAACCGTGTGATTGTTTTTTAAATGTCATGTACATTTTTTTTGAATTACACAAATTACATTGTTAAAACATTTTTTAAATGCCATGAATATATTTTTGAAATGTGTGGATATTTTCTTAAAATGACACGTGCAAATTTTGAGTGGTAAAAACATTTTTAAAAATTACGTGAAAATTTATTATGTTTTACAAACATTTTAGAAAATGTCTATAAACAAAACATGTGAACATTTTTTCAATAACATGTCTTTTTACACTGCGTTAAATAAGGGTTATTGGATTAATAAAGTCATCACCGACCATGGTGTGGTTTCGAGCACGCTGGATCATATGTAACTCCATTTATTGAAGTATCCTTGAAAGGTGCTCACTATCTATGAAAAGTATTGAAAAGTTTCAAAAACTTCTGAGGCATTTCAGAAGGGATGTGTGAGCTACCCCCTTTCGCCTTGACTGTCAAAGGGGTTGCTCCCATGTGGACCAAGCAGGAACCAACCTGTGGTTCAATTGGTCAAGTGGATTGTTTTTTTTTTGCGATAATGGTCAAGTGGATTGTTGTATCCTAGCCTATCAGAGTTCAAATCTCAGGTTTGACAATGATGCTCAATTTTTTTTGAATATATTTTAAGTTTTTCGATGATGTGTTTTTAGTGAGAAAAGACGTTTTCATCGAAGACGAGGTGATGACTTCGTTAATCTTAAAATAATGTGTTGGATCAGTATTGCGCAGATACTCATAGAGATGAGTGTATACTCATATATGTGAGTGTCTGCAATGTACTGTGTTTTTAAAAAAAGAAGTAGAATGTGTTCAGATATTGTGTTTTTTTTGCCCGTTTGTGGCCTTTTGTTTCTTTATACCCTTTATTCAGTTACTTGAGATGCTTTGCGTGCTATATTTTTTTTATTTTCAATAAGTGATTGGGTGCATGTGTTTTTTTTTTAATAAAATATTTCCCTGTCCTCCCATGTCTGAGTTTTTTTTCTTTTGCTACTAACATAATTCCTAGCCACATGAAAACAACATAGCATGCAGAAATTGCATAGCAAAAAATACAATATGTTCATACTTGATGAAACGCATATTCCCTACTCAATGCAACCGATGACCATGCTTTGTTCCCCTATCAATCACAGAGTACGTAAACTGATTACTAGCCGCTAGGCGCCGTTAATTAATTATTAATCCGAGATAAAGGAAAGCGGCATGACCAGGAAACGGATAAGATCTCCAACACAAACGTACATGCCGCATGGGTCCATCCCCTCCTCCCTTCACGCGCGACGTGACACCCGTTTCCTCCTCCTCTCTCTCGTTATCGCTATCCCGGACGGCTTATCATCATCATCATCGTTATCATTATCTCCCGCGCGCCCCCAAAGCTTATCCCTTCTACACCACTTTTGACATCCTTGTCCCCTCCTATCTCTCTCTCTATCCTCCGCATGTCACGTCGCTAAGTATTCCTTCCGTGACTTTCATTTATTCATAACAAATAGAAATCATCTAATATGAAACGTTGGCCTTGTCGCCTTCATCTTTTAGTTTTTTTTTATAATGATGTAGCTTAGTGTGTAGCAGACCCCTGTGTGCTGGATGATCAAGGTCCAATGGGAACCCTTCTTTTTTATCCCCTGATCAAGCACAACAAGATCTGCTGATTCAAGGATTTTCATTAGGGAAATTTTTCCAGTTTCTTATTCTACATTTCATAGATAATTTAGCATCTATACTCAAACCTTTTGAAAATAATCTTTTTTTTTCTGATACAATCAGACACTCCAAAATAACATAGAATTCCAGTGAACATACAATTCCAACACTGTCTTTTTCCATTTCTGTATTTGGGATCCTACGAATCAAAGATGCCTAATAATTAGTATTAAAATGAAAGTAGTACCACTTCACCATACATGATACACACATTGGGTGTGCTTGCCATGTATTGGTACTCATTATTATTAATAGTACATATGTGCAATGCACTGCAAGGAACAACCTCTAGAGATTTATAGAAGACATGTCAATGATCAATCAAGACTCTCTTTTCTGATCTGCATGCATAAGCTGGTGCCATATACTAATAGTATTGAAAAGGTTAATCATCAGGCTTCTCCAATGAGCCCATACTAGCATTGAAAATGTTAATCATCAGGCTTCCCCAATGAGATACTACTAGATAGATCACTGGCATATATAGCTTGTTGTAGGTCAGGGCACCACATTAACCATACTCCATGTTTGGTGCTCCATCTCTTTGCATGTCAATGCAACTACTAGCAGCTAGTAAAAGAACCAAGAAAAACCTAACAAGTTCTAGGCATTCGGCGATTGGCGATGTGAGCTTTGGATGATCCATCCATGCACCATCCTCTCCTCTCCCTACTAGTTTCCATTACTAATTCCCTTTGCAACTTAATCGCATGCATTTTTCTGAGTTTCTCTCTCTCCGGTCGATCGATCAATGAGCACGGCGCACGCACGTAGCAGCCATGATCGATCAGCCACTGCCGGCACCGGCGCCGGGGCCGCCGCCGTTGATGATGCCGTCGTTGCCGATGTTGAAGGACGGCTCGGGCGGCTGGAAGGGCGGCAGCGCGGTGAGCGAGGTGGAGGAGACCCGCCGGATGGAGCAGCAGCGCAGGATCCGGCGGCGCTTGTTGAAGGGGTTCTCCGGCTTGGCCAGCACGTCCTTGCTGCTGGTGGTGCCGGCCCCGGCCACGTCCTGCAGGTTCGCGAACGACCGCGACTTGCCGGAGAAGAAGCTCGACAGACCCCTCCTGCCAAATCGTCAACAAGATTAATCCCCCGTTCTTGCAAGAAATGGTATTGATTAAGGAGGTTAATTACTTGATGGGGAGGGCGTCCTCGAGGGCGTCGAGGCTGGCGAGCCCGCCAGTCTTCCTCGTCCGCCGCTGCCACGGCGACTCCCTGGCGCTCTCCGCCTCGTCCCCTTCCTCCTCGTCGCCCTCCGAGACGGGGCCAATGGAGGACCTCTCGTTTTCCCTCTCGGCCTCGGCCTCCGCCTCCCTGTCCTCCTCCTCCTCCACCGTCTCCAGCACGAACAGCCCGTGCGCCGCGCCGCCTTCACCGCCCAGCCGCCTCCCCTGCTGCTGCACGACCACCTCCTCCTCCTCATCTTCCTCCTCCTGGTAGTGCACGACGTCCTTCCTCTTCCTCGCCCCGCCACCGCCACCGCCGCACAGCCCGTACGGCGCCGCCGGGGACGGAGCCACGGGCGCGGGCCCCACGGCGGCCGCCGCAGCCACAACGGACATCGCGTCCGGCCGTGAAGGGTGCTGCTCTCATCAATGGCGCCCGGAGGCCGCGGCTTAGGCGCCCATGGCCTCGGCCACCATTGGAGCTGCGGTTATTGCTCTCGTCGCGATGGGTCGGAGGACAGAAGGAGAGGATGGGGAGCGGCGCCGGGGCGTATATAGGCCGGGCCGGGGCCGGGGCCGGGGACGGGAGACGGGGACGGGTGGACAGGGACGCGTGGAGGGGGCGACGTGTCGGGAGCGGCGAGGGTGACGGGCGCGCCGGACAGGCGAGGCTGCATGCACGGCAACACGTTTTAGCTTAGCCCTTTTGCGTGCCCATACTCTCACCCATATCTGGCGCGGCTTTTGTTTGCACCTAATCAAACCCTTATCGCCTATCGGCAACCACGGGCAACAATATTTCCTTCTCAATTTTTAAGGGTCATTTCTTGGCAACAATATTAACCGGCTTTTAGAGCAAGTAAGGTTCCCATTAATAATTGATATTTTATTAGTAGTAGTACATTAATTATTAGTACAATAATATATATATTTTTAGTATAAAAAGGATAATACTTTTTCCGTTCATAAATAAGTGACGTGGTTGAGCGCAACAAGTAAAAGATATCAGATACTTAAAACCTTTAGGACGGCTAGATTTGTTTTCCATATTCATTTACTCGTCTTTCACTCGGTCTACATAAACTCGCTATGGTGGGTGATGTTTTTTTGTAACTCATGCAGTGATCTTTTTGATTGAAATTAGTTAACCTATCAAAATTTCTTGATTGTTATCGGATTCCCTTAGGTCTCATGTTCCCCGTTGATGAATAATACCTTTTTTTGTGGATTATCTTTGTTGATCATGATATGCTAAATACACGTCAATACTTATCTCTTCAAGCGATATCGACGACTCTTGCACGGATCATGGGGGTGAACCTCATAAGACTCGTGACACAACAGGGTGTGTGATAAAAGTATAAACGTTTTTTGTCGAGAGATAGTAAAGTGGGCATAATCCAAACACACATCTTACATAAACGACACTCGTACCATCACACACCCGTGGAGTTGGAGTTGTGTATGCCCAACGCATACTATGAGTAGAGTGGGGCTTAAGAGACTTGATTAATGCGGTCACCAACTATATGGTTCTACTAATAACTTTTTTCTTAATTTCCTTAAGAATGTTAAATATAAAATTTGCTATAAATTTATAGTTTGAGAGTCAAGGTTTTTTTGTTAAGTTGAACCAATAGCCACATTTTGTCGGCCAATGATATGGACCCCCCCTTCCTATTTAAGGACTTCCCTTCCCGTTTTTATCAACTTTTTCGGCTAAAATTCTTGGCAACAAAATGAACCCTCTTCTTTGAGAGCAGAGAAGGTTCCTATTAATACATAGTAGTACATTATTAGTACAATAAAATATATTTTTAGTAAAAACGACAATATTGTCTTCGCTCATAAATAAGTGATATGGTTGAACGCAAGAAGTAAAAGATATCAAATACTTTCCATAAAGTAATCAAATGCTTGCAAAAACAAGATATTATATCCTTTAGGACGGCTAGATTTGTTTTTCATGTTCATTTACCCGCCTTTTACTCAGTCTACATAAACTCGCTATGGTGGGTGATGATTTTTTGTAACTCATACAGTGATTTTTTATTGAAATTAGTTACCCTATCAAAATTTCTTGATTGTTATTGGATTCCCTTAGGTCTCATGTTCCTCGTTGATGAAAAATACCTTTTTTGTGTGGATTATCTTTGTTTATCATGATATGCTAAATACACGTCAATACTTATCTCTTCAAGCGATAACGACGAGTCTTGCACGGATCATGGGGTGACTTCGTAAGGTCCGTGACACAACAGGGTGTGTGGTAAAGTATAAACGTATTTTGTCGAGAGATAGTAAAGTGGGCATAAGCCAAACACACAGCCTACATATACGACACTCGTACCATCACACCCCCGTGAAGGTCCGTGACAAAACAGGGTATGTGGTAAAGTATAAACGTATTTTGTCGAGAGATAGTAAAGTGGGCATAAGCCAAACACACAACCTACATATACGACACTCGTACCATCACCCCCCCCCCCCCTTGAAGTTGTGTATGCCCAATGCATACTATGAGTAGAGTGGGGCTTAAGAGACTCGAGTAATGCGGTCACCAAATATATGGTTCTACTAATAACTACTCCCTCCGTCTCAAAAAGCTTGTCATGGTTTTAGTTCAAATTTGAACTAAAATCATGACAAGCTTTTTAGGACGGAGGTAGTATTTTCTTAATTGTCTTAAGAATGTTGAATATAATATTTACTATAAATTTAGAGTTTGAGAGTCAAGGTTGTTTTGTTATGTTGAACCAATAGCCACATATTTTTGCCCAATGATATGGATCCCCCTTTCCTATTTAAGCACTTCCCTCCCATTTTTTATCAACCTATTTGGCTAAAATTCTTGGCAACAATATTAACCAGCTTCTTTTAGCAGAGAAGGTTTCTATTAATAATTAGTATTACATTATTAGTACAATAAAATATATATTTTAGTAAAAAAGACAATATTGTCTTCGTTCATAAATAAGTCATGTGGTTGAACGTAAGAAGTAAAAGATACCAAGTACTTTCCATAAATTAATCAAATGCTTACAAAAACAAGATATTAAAACCTTTAGGACGTCTAGATTTGTTTTTCATGTTCATTTACCCGCCCCTTTACTCGGTCTACATAGACTCGCTATGGTGTGTGATGGTTTCTTCAACTCATGCAATGATCTTCTTGATTGAAATTAATTACCCTATCAAATTCCTTGATTGTTATCGAATTTCCTTAGGTCTCATGTTCCTCATTGATGAAAAAATAACTTTTTGTCTGTGGATTGTCTTTGTTGATTAAGATATGCTAAATACACGTCAATACTTATCTCTTCAAGCGATATCAACGAGTCTTGCACGGATCATGGGATGACCCTCATAAGGTCCGTGACACAACAGGGTGTGTGATAAAGTATAAACGTATTTTGTCGAGAGATAGTAAAGTGGGCATAAGCCAAACACACAACCTACATATACGACACTCGTACCATCACACCCACGTGGAGTTGCGTATGCCGAACGTATACTATGAGTAGGGTGGGGCTTAAGAGACTCGAGTAATGCGATCACCAACTATATGGTTCTATTAATAACTATTTTTTTAATTGTCTTAAGAATGTTGAATATAAAATTTACTATGAATTTAGAGTTTGAGAGTCAAGGTTGTTTTGTTATGTTGAGCCAATAGCCACATTTTGTTGGCCAATGATATGGATCTCCCCTTCCTATTTAAGCACTTCTATCCCATTTTTATCAACACTTTTGGCTAAAATTCTTGGCAACAATATTAACCCGCTTCTTTTAGCAGAGAAGGTTTCTATTAATAATTAGTAGTACATTATTAGTCCAATAAAATATATTTTTAGTAAAAAAGACAATATTGTCTTCGTTCATAAATAAGTGATGTG
Organism: Bromus sterilis; assembly: GCA_950022295.1. Classification (NCBI taxonomy): domain Eukaryota; kingdom Viridiplantae; phylum Streptophyta; class Magnoliopsida; order Poales; family Poaceae; genus Bromus; species Bromus sterilis. The sequence continues at coordinate 39,424,317 of OX465598.1, forward strand.
GTCGAACGCAAGAAGTAAAAGATATCAAATACTTTCCATAAATTAATCAAATGCTTGCAAAAACAAGATGTGAAATCCTTTAGGACGGCTAGATTTGTTTTTCATGTTCATTTACCCACCTTTCACTTGGTATACAGACTCGCTATGGTGAGTGACGGTTTCTTCAACTCATGCAATGATCTTCTTGATTGAAATTAATTACCCTATCAAAATTCCTTAACTATCATCAGATTTCCTTAGGTCTCATGTTTCTCGTTGGTGAAAAATACCTTTTTGTGTGTGGATTATCTTTGTTCATGATATGCTAAATACACGTCAATACTTATCTCCTCAAGCGATATCGACAAGTCTTGCACGAATCATGGTATGAACCTCACAAGGTCCGTGACATAACGGCGTTTTTTCTAAAGTATAAATGTATTTTGTCGAAAGATAGTAAAGTGGGCATAAACCAAACACACAGCCTACATATACGATAATCGTATCATCACATGCCCATGGAGGATCGTATGCCCAATGCATACTATGAATAAAGTGGGGGCTTAAGAGACTCAATTAATGGGGTGCTTAATTGCCTTAAGAATGTTGAAAATAAATTTTACTATATGTTTAGTGTTTGAGAGTCAAAGTTGTTCTGTTATTTTGAACCAATAGCCACATTTTTTGGCTAATGTTTCGGCTAACGTTCTTGGCAAAAATATTAACCGGCTTGTTTCAGCAGAGAAGGTTCCTATTAATAATTCATAGTACAATAAAATATATTAGATTCTTACCATGAATAAAAAATAGATGCTCACAACAACAAGATATTAAATATTTTGGTCGCATATATTTGTTTGTCATGTTCATCCATGAACCTTCCACTTCGCCTACATGGACTCGCAATAGTGAGTGGAGGCCCTTTAACTCATAACATCCATGGCGACGGTGGTCTCCTTGGTTGAAATCAACCCTAGCAAAATCCCTTGACTGGATTTCTTAGGTATTAAGTTTTGATCGCTAAAAAATAGTTTTCTTGCGTGGATTATGTTTTTTGACCATGATATGATAAATACACGCCAATACATTCACTTTCAATCTTCTCAAGGTGCAACAATGAGTCTTGCACGGATCATTGGACGATCCTCACCAGGTTCATGACATAACGGCAGGTGTCGAAGTACACATTTTTTATCGAAAGAGATAGTAAAGTGGACACTCGCTGGACACATGATCTACAGCATATAACACTCGTATCATCACATACTTGTGGAAATTCGTGTGCCCGACGCATATTATGAAGAGAGCGGGGCTTAACAAACTCACTTAATGTGACCACCTAATACATGGTTCTACTACTTACTTTTTGCTTAATTGCCTTAAGACAGTGCTTGTAAAATTTAAGATCAATTAAAAGTTTGGAAAGTCGAAGTTGTTCCATTGTATTGTAACTATTAGCCATATTTTTATAAAGAATAATACTTTCATCAAACTTGCTTTTAGATATTCCTTTTTTTCGCTACCCTTGCGATATTTGGCATGGTAAAATTACATGCAATACAAAGCAAATTTTTTTTCCTCGGCCATCAATATTGTTTTGCCATCCCTGTCATCTTTTGTAGCATGGAAAAGTTATGAGTGAGCTCACGTGCACTGTACCCTTTTGTCTAACTACACATTTTTTTATCGTGATATGAGTAAACATATTTCTATTTTCTGTATCGTGATCTATGCAAACACATTTCTACTTTGTGTTTCACCCAAATAAAATAACATATGAAGTTCACATTTTCTGGGACCACAACTCTATAACTATAATGTGGAGAAAAAACTTTTTGATTTTTTTCTTGCATCATAAATACTTATTTTATTTGTATTTTATTAAAATATCTTTTTATATGGATTACATGTTTGGGAGATGTGGGTATTAAGGCCAAGGACTTATACAGATTTTGCTTTAAGAATGAGGAACCATCCAAACACATATCATCTATATTGGAAATCCAAATGTTCTAAAACATAAAGTCTTTGCTTGGTTGTTCATGGACAGGATTACCATTAGAGACATGCTACTAAGGAGGCACTGGAACATTGGAGATGACCGCACCTGTATGCTATGCCCCAATCAGCTTTTGGAAAACAGAGATCACCTGATATTTTGTTGCTCGTTTAGTTCTCAATGCTTGGCCCAACTGGATATCCATTGAACTGAAGGTGTAAGCATACATAACATGATCACAGTAGTTGCAAATCAATGGGATGAACCTCTATTCCAAGAAGTTGTAATTTAGATGCTTGGAACATCTGGAAGATAAGGAACAATAAATTGTTTGAGGGGATCACACCCTCCATCTTGAATTGTCAAGACTGCCCAAAATTGATCTGGATCTGCTTAGCCTAAGGGTTAAACCCAACCTGGCTGATTTTATCCAAAAGCTTGTTCATAGACTAGGCAACTAGTTTACTTCTCCCCAATTTAGGGGTCTATGATCCAAAGTGGTCATGTAAATTGTATCTTGTAAGAACTTTTGGAAGTGGAATGAGAAAAAAAAAAGGATCCTTTCCTGTTGTTCAGGGTTTCACAAAAAATCATTTTATATATTTATGCTTTATCAAAAAATGGAAAGTTTACTCACGCGATGCATTTTTTAGGTTTAGTTTACTTGCAAAATTTGAAGCCTATATGTCGTTTCATTTAGGAGAAACAAAAAAAACGTTCATATAACAACTAATTGGCTAGCACAAATCTTAAAGCAATATTGAAGGTAAAATCCATAGATGCACTCTCAACCTTTGCAGCATAGCCAAATCTTATATAGTACAATCTTGCTGGATCCATCCACCATGCATCGGACACAGTTGTGTTAGGCCGACTGTATCGAGTAACACGCTGAGAAATTTATAATGAACAAGGAGTTGAAGTCATAGCGATTAGGCCACACGTTCTAATCACAGTGGTGAGATTGTTTTAAACCCGTCGGTGGGAGGACCTGCATGAAAATCCTTTGAAATATCTGTGAAACGGGTAGACGTGTGCTTCGTTTGACACCACCGCTTAGTCAACTTCCCACATATTCGCTTGGTCGGCGATCCATTTTCATACCTACGTCTCCAATAGTGCTTTTATTTTCCTATCGCTTTCGCGATCTCTTACGTCTAGATTTTCTTACGTGTTACCAGATAGCCCTTGCTAGCTAGCTTGTCGATGACGCCTGCGGCCGTGACAAGGCAGCAAATTAAGTGCGCCCAAGAAACTTACTCCCATAAAATTATCATCTCCGATCATGTGGTCAAATTAAGCAGCTCCACTTGTTACGGCGTATCTTGGATCAGATCCTCACGACGAAGCTAAGCTCTGTGTCTAGCTATGTGTGAGCTATGCATAGATCCACACATTATATACTCCATTGAGTCGGAAGGAGATTATTGTAGTAACTGAGTTATTGGTCCTTATCTAGAAAAGGATAGACAATTCGAATGAAGAAGATGGACATCATGCATGAAATTGATCGATCCACAGCAACCCAGCAACACCAAATAAAACTGGATATTACGCTATTGGGAATTTGGGATGGAACCAGTGCGATCTGCTAGAGATGCTCTTATCAGCTTATCCATCCAAAGCTAGCTGCTGGTAAAGTGATTCCATCCGCGGCGGCCGTTTTGGAAGAAGGAATACGTGTACCTACGTGGCCATATATGCGCGCCGTGAAAGTACCGTTGTACTCCCTCCGTTTTTATTTATTCTGCATATTACAGTTGACTAAAGTCAAAATTTATAAAGTTTGACAAATTTATATAAAAAATATGAACATTTACTATAACAAATTTATATGATGTGAAAGTATATTCAGTAATAAATCTAATGACATTGATTTTTTATTGCATATGTTACTATTTTTATTTTTATTTTTGATCAAAATTTACAAAGATTGACTTGACTAAAGTTAATATGCGGACTAAATAAAAACGAAGGGAGTACTGTTTTAAAACATTTCTAGCAATTTCCGCATTTTTCCGTTCTATACAAATGTCTTAGGCATGTTTGTTTGGCTTTTGCGGGTTATATACTTTGTCCAAAAAGTTATAAAAGTTTCCAAAGCACCTGTTTAGAAGCTTTTATGGCTTTTGCTGAATGAATATCACAATATTTAGCTTCAAAAGCCATAAAATCTACAAAAGCACCTATTTAGGAATTTTTATGACTTCTTGGGCAAATAAAAAAAACTGCAAAAATAAAAAAGCAAAAGCCCAAACAAACAGGGCCTTAAAGGCCTTCTGTAGACGCATTTTTCCGCGGAATAGCTCTCATAAAGTCGTACCTTCAATTTTTGAAGGTACGAGTTTACGAAATCTGTTCGACGCCGCAGTTCTTTCGGTTTCGTAAATCATTTTCTATATTTATTCTCATAACAATTCATATCATCTAAAATGCATTGTTTCATATCAAAATCTCTCGCGATTGGTTTGTTTTGCGCAAACATCAACGTGAATTTTCTCGCAAGAAAAAACATCAACATGAATTCCAAAATCATGTGGCAAAAGTTCATATCAACATCATTGCCGAAAACACAAGTTCCACCACCTATTTTCTCGGGCATTGCCATATTTAATCCCAAATGCTTCGTCAATAAAGATTCTTCTGCTTTCACCATCTCACCTATTTACTGCCTCAATTTAGATGCTTCGGTCAACCTCTTCATTCTATATTTATCCAAAAAAAAATTCCATCGGGTTTACCCTTGTTTCTTTCTCCCTTTGGTGCATTATCACTATCCTCATCATCATCTTCTAAGTTCACTAGTGCACTTTTTTTGGTAGAGCTTCATTATCCATCAACCTCCATTTCTCACTATCTTTGAGCAAGACCCAACAATGTTGAATCACAAATGGATTGCTTTGGAACCGGGCTTTGCTTGAACCTATCATGTGGAACTAGATGGCATGGCGCGCTTCGCAGCGCCCGGTTATAGGTATGTATTCTGTAAATTATTTTTGATGAGTCTAAGATACACAACGTTGAGCTGCTGATGGGCTTAGTTGCACGTATCTTTTTTCAAGCAAGAAGTTTCACTTGTGATAGCATTTTTCTCTCCAATAACTACATTTAAGTTGGCTGGAAAATAAATCCACGTCAGTGTATTTTGTGAAAAGTCTCGAAGCAGAGATAGAGCGCCACATCAAGCGAGAATAACACACGAGGATGGCGGTGAAACCAAGCTGGGAGCGAGCTAGAGTTAGAGACATGTCGTAGGATGCACCATCGCAGGTGAAGGCATGTCCAAGGGTTAACAGGTGCGGATGAGGGGTCTTTTAATTTTTGACTCAAGGCTGGATTAGACGGTGCCAGAGCCGAAGTCATGGACGTCGCAGAGTGTTGGTGGCCGGTGAGGGCTCCGATAGGATGCCATAGAAGGTAGCTATCAATGGAGAAGCGATGGGGAAGGGGTGTGAATGTAATGTTAGCAAGAATGTAAATATTTGCTTTCTGTTCAACGACTCTCTTGGAACCAATCGACGTGAATTATTTCTTCAACTAACTTGTAAATAGTCGATGCCATTTTGTCCTCCTTTCAAGGTCAATCAAGATTAAAAGAACACCGGTGTAGCGCTACAAAACCAAAACCACAACCGGCGCGACCTTCTTCCTTGATCCCGATAGAGGAGGTTGACCGAAGCTCGTGCGCCCATGAGAGGAATCCCAATAGAGGAGCTTGGTGGCGCACCGATCGGGAGAAGATAAGCCCCTTGACGTTTACTTTTAATACTGGTGGCAACGACAGGTGGTAGCATGGCGGCAACGGAAGGAGTACTGGCCATGGGAAGCCAAGGTGGCATCGCTGCGGCCGCTGCGTCCAGCGGCACTTGAGCAGCTCCGGGATGTTGCGGGGGAGAGGGGGGGGGGGAGGGGTCCATCGGGAGTTGGGTGGCGATTGGGGGAGGCGTGGAGGAATTCCGCGGTAGGGAAGGTTGGTTGGCAGCGTGGGGACGCGGAGGAGATGGCGCCGCGTCGTGTCTCTCTGGCATTGACCACGTGCATGGAGAACGAAGATTTGATCGATATTCAACTAGGGCCGCCTGATACTTCCCAAACGTATCTATAATTTCTGCTTGCTCCATGCATATTTTGTGTGATATTACTATGATCTAGATACACTTTCATACACTTTTGATCATATTTGGACTAACTTATTAACTCAGTGCACCACAGTGCCAGTTCCTGTTTTCTGCTGTTTTTCTATTCCATGTTTCCCCCATATTAAAAGTGCACCAAAAATTCGGTAAAAATCAGATAAACATAGCCGCAACGGAAGCTTCCGGAACCCCGAAGGAGGGCCGGGGGGGGGCATCACCAGGGACCCAGACGTCCACCTGGCGCGGCCTAGGGTCTGGCCGCGCCAGGGGGCGCCTGGAGTCCTGGTGGGCCCCCTGGCTGCCCTCCTTCGCCTATTTATTCCCCGTGATGCGAAAACCCCGAGGACAGAACCTTTTTTTGTGATCTCGCCTCTGTTCCGCCGCCGCCGCGCTTCCAAGATCGGGAGCGCCAGCAGACCTCTTCCCGGCACCCTGCCGGAGGAAGGATCGACCTCCGGGAGCTTCCCCTTCACCATGGACGCTTCCCGGATGTGCCGTGAGTAGTTTTCTTTGGACCATGGGTCCGTGATCAGTAGCTATGTGATGTTCTCCTCCCCTCTTTGTTCTTCATGGTTTAGACCTCGTGAGCTGCCCTACATGATCGAGGCACACATGTAATCTTTCTGCTGTTGCTATGCTGAGTTTGATGGGATCTGATGGATTATGAGATTATGTTCAGATTGTGATAGAGTAATATATTTGGTTCTTATCTTTTATATATTTGTTCCTAAGTAATTCTTGCATGTTCTCCGTTGCTGTTTATTGCTTTGGCCAAGTAGTAGGTAGTAACTCCAAGAGGGAACGTTATTCTCGATTGTGGGTTCATGCCCCCTGATGACACGCTTGAGTGAAAGACACATGAGTCTAGGGGATGTGCTGTTGCCACAAGGGGAAAACAACGGTGCGTGTAACCGCGGTTGCAAGGATTTTTTACTTTACGCAAAGTGCTTTTAATGCAGTTGTCTGTTGCTTTGGGTTTACACTTTGGGCGGGGCTCGCAACTTAATACCAGCGAGATGTTCTGGATAGATATCTCAAGGTGGATGATTAGTAGTAGATGCAGTTGGATTTTGGTCTACTTATTTTGGCGCACTGCCCATGCTTTTGAGCCTCTTCATTTCTTTGTAGCATAGTTAGCATTGCGGTGCGTTTATAATCCCGTCAATTGCCCATCTGTAATTTGTTTACCTCGCATAGCAGTTTTATCGTCTTTTGGGAGAGAGACATCACTAGTGAACATCACGGGAGCCCGGTCCATATTCTCATCACTGTTTACACGCTCATTTACTTTCTTACTTTTTACTTTCAGTTGCTATCATTATCATTATCCCTTGTGTTTTGATCCTTTGTAAACAACAAGACCGGAGAGATTGACAACATCTTTGAACTTCGTTGGGAGCAAAGTTATTTGTGTCTGTGTGCAGGTCCACGTCAGTTGCGCCGCTGACACCTACTTATCATCTCCGGAGTCCTACTGGAGACAAACCTCGGTATCTTCACCGAGGGAAACTTGCCGCTACGCTGCATCTCACCTTTCACTTGGGGTAACCAACGAAGGGCGAGACGCAATTATCATCTCTCGCGTATCAAGCAAATTTCTGGCGCCGTTGCCGGCGACTCCGAGTGCTAAGATAGGGGAGTTTCCCACTACCTTTTACCTTTTAATTTTAGTCTTTTTAGTTTGCCTTTCAGTTTTTATCTTTGTGTCTTTATGAAAAACCAAAAAAATAGTTTCTACCTTTTGTCTTTGCCTTTGTCTGCCTACTGATTCTATCTTTACCATGGGTGTGGAACCACCCAAATATGGTAGGATGGACATGTTTCACTTGGATCGACTTCGATCAATTTGTGCTCGCGCTAAAAACCCAACCGACTTGGTTGACGGAAAATCATTGGATGAGCATGCTCATTATACGCGGCACCGCCTATCTGAGAAAGAGAAACACTTATGGGACCAAATACAAACTTCTTATTGCTATGCTAAGTGTTTATGACACTAATATGATTTTACTTGCTGCTCTAATATAGATCGTAAAAACCTTCCTTTACAATGTGAGTTTAATGAAAATGAGATCCTATCTTCTTATGCTAAAGGTGTTTATGATTAATTTGATGTTGAAAAGATTGAAGAGTTTGTAGCTTTTAAAGGTGCTTATGAGATTGCTTCTTTGATTGAAAAGTATCGCGATATTATTTACAAGTCTGAAAACTTTGCAGTTTTTGCTTATTGCTTCGAAAATTAAACTTCCAATACTCATATTGAGGATTTTAAAAACAAAATGTTTGCTGCCCTAGAAGAGGCCAATGATTGCTTTGAGGAGGAATCCCATGATTCCGAGGACTCACTTGAAATATCCCTTTCTGAAGATCTTGCTATTTGATTTGTTGATGGCCATGATGCCTCTATGGATGATGCTTACGAAGATGAACTTGCTATAGTTCCTTATGTTAATCATGAAATTGTTGCTATTGCACCCACACTTGATTGTCCTATTATCCTTTTGAACTCTCCAACTAATATTCCGGAGAATTGTGCTCTTATTAAGGCTCAATGTGATGGGTTGCATTTATCTTATGATTCCAATGACCGTGTTGAAAACTATACACGTGTGCTCGTAGATCATGAACAACATGCTTTATGTGATAGTTATATTCTTTATGTTGTTCATGAACTACTGAAAATTATTTTGAGAGAGGGAAGTTTGGTTGTAGAAACTTCCATATTACTAAAACTCTTCTCTCTAAGTTGAAAGTTTTGAAGTTGCTCTTTTTCCAACTTCCTATGCATGTCACTTTGTGCTTCTTTGCTTTATTTTCTTACAAGATTCCTAGGCATAGGAAGTGGTTTAGGCTTAAATGTGTTTCATATTTGCTTCTTGATGCTCTCTTTTGCTTCAAATCCTTATTCTTATTAGAGCATCTTTTATAATCTTCTTGCCTAGCTTAAAGGCGTAAAAGAAAGCGCTTGTTGGGAGGCAACTGTCGTGGTAATACTAAAGGTATACCCCTAGGCAAGGGAAACCAAGGGGTACCGTCAAGCCCTTGGTTCTCCAACACACTAAACAAAATAAGATCAGTAAAAAACATGGAGCCTTAACGATCCTAGAGACGCAATTCCCTGCACCTCTCCGAGTAAGATGTTACTCGGAGAGCAGAAACCACTTCTGAGTACATAGTCACTCGGAGGATCAGCAAGATCCGAATAGGTTAGTACTCGGAAGAGAGGAGCGGCGAGCCATTCATTACTCGGAAGATGGAAACGCAACGGACGGGAAGAATTCAAGGCCGCGGGCATTTCTCCTCCTTTATTAGCAGTAATGAGCAGACCGTTTTTGTATTTAATATGCATTCAATCCTGCAATTAAGGCCCATTTAAGCTGAGGCATTAAGGGCGCAGAGGCGCACTCCATATAAGCCTCCTCCCTCCTCCAGTTTGGGCACGCGCAACATTTTCTTCTCAAGTCTTTGAGCAAAGAACACCCCAGTCAGCCTGGGACATGACTAAGGTTTTTATCTCTACGGAGAGGCCTAACCTGTATAATTTCCCTGCGTCAACCCTCTCTACGTACAGATTCATCTAGCTTCTTTCATACCCCCTCTCTATTGTCAGGATTATATCCCCGACAATTGGCGTCCACCGTGGGGCTAAGTTGACCAGCAATCGTAGAGATGACACTTTCTTCATCCTCTTCGCCAGTTCACGGCCCCGAGCTCATCGTCGGAGAGGTTTTCCATTTTGGATCATTGGCCTTCGTCGCTGATGATTCCGCCTAGTTGGTGGATTCTCTGCTCCAGGCTCAACTGTTGCCTTCGAGAGGCAGCGTACATTTCCGAGCTGACGAGTCGGGGGCTCTACGCCTCCTACTATCGGCCCATCGTGAAGCACGTGCGCTGCTATCTGTCCGCCACAAGAAGAAGCGCTCGGGCCGCCCGCGTGCTCATTATCGTGGCAAACAGGTCAAGATGCAGCAGGTGGCAGTCTGTCGGGACCCGGGGTTAGCGTATGCAAGTACAGTTAAGACATAGTCATATGGAGAGCCGAGAACCGCACCCACTTGTCTAAGCAGACAAGGCCAAGCACTGAACATTCTCGGAAAGCATCGTACGTGAGGGGCATCCCATCCAGGCCGGATGATCAACTGAGATGGGTCCTCATCGTCCGCACACAAGTCAAATGATATGGGTGGTGAACTCCCATATTCAAAGACAAGTCGCCTCAACCATACTACCGACTATCTCAAAACTCTTACATAGACTTACTCCAGCCCGATCACTTAGTCGGGGTCTAGGGCGGGATCGATCATACCACAAAGTGTGCACGAGACGGAGTCTCGAGCAATCGCATCGCGATGCCCCAAGCTGCGCACATCTAAGGGCCACTTGGTGTATGAAAGACCGCCAGCCAGAACACAACTAAGGTCTCGAAAACCCATACAAAGACATGCATGTTATAAACATACACGCAACACACATGCCTTGTATGAACAGTAGGTACCATTGCAATTCTCTACAAAGTGTACATTTTATTTATAACTCTTATAGAGTGCACACAGAGATCACATACATGTGATCCAACATTATAACACGGGCGGAAGCAAATTATGTCTGAGTACAGACAAGTTTAACAAATGGCTTAAGAAGCCTTATTTAAACACAAAGCCCTCCACGAGGGAACCAGTCGTCTGACTGGGACTAGACTAGTTTAACTTCAGTCGTCCAGCTCGATGAAGAAGCCACCTTCGGGGTCAGTGGCATCATCTAAAACATAGATTAAGCAAACGTGAGTACAAAGTCGTACTCAGCAAGACTTACATAGGAGCTATACTACTCATGCATATGTATCAAGGTAAAGGGGGGTGGGGTTCACTTGCAGAAATGCCAGCTTTGACTTGGCTAGTCCTGAACTACGAGTACCAGACTTTGAGGTAAGAAGCGTACATGAGTCCACTACTTTCACCAACCAATACACCACTATGGTGCCTTCCTCGACTTCCCCACGAGGAAGCACGCCATAGCACTCACACTTATCTTGGTGTGTTTTAGAAGTATCCGGTTCAAGTTGTCTAATAATCAAGCTAAGCTTTCCAAGCAGTCCATAACCGCGGACGCGGCTATTCGAATAGTTTTGTTAACCTTGCAAGGGTGTACCGCTACACACACATGATCATCATTTACCACCTTTGATCTCGACACCATTCAAGGGGTGCCAGCGAGGATGCTCACCACAGCTGTTACCTCATAGCCGATCTAGTCCGAGAAAGCCGCCTACTTGGGTTGGTTACCACAATCGTGAACCCGGCCGGTTTACCGAAGTGGACCCAAGTGATGTGTGCGTGGTGCATAAGCCGGTCTCGGGTGAGCCGTTCTCTCACTTAGCATCCAGGCCACAGACCTACCAGAACTCCGAACTATTGCGACATCTGGATATCGAAAGGGATGAGTTAGTAAGTTGAGAGGGGTCAGTGAGCCCAATGTGTGGTTGTACTCTTCATCTTGGATCACCACACAAGAACTCGTACTAGGGCGGTGTTCAACGAGACAACCCACTGTGTACTCCTACACAGCCTCTCATCGTTCACCTTGTATTAGGGTCGATTCACCAACACTTTTCTACCATCATCAACATGATCATTCCCATCCCGACTCACATCACAGTAACAACATGGTATCAAACTAAGCATGCAATAAGCAGTAACATTGCAGGGGCCACATGATATCAAACAACTCCTATAGTTTCTAGGATTGTGGTTTGCTTACTACTGTGACAAAATGATAGGTCATGCAAAGGAATGGGTTCATCTATGCGGTAGAAACGAAGCATGGTGATCATCCTAAACAATGCATAAGCGAGACATGAGAGGGAAGTGGGATTTTATCGACATGATCAATGGGGGTTTGCTTGCCTTGCTGACGAGGTTCGGGTTCTGGATCTTCAGCGAAGGGGGTAGCCTCCTGCTCCGGTTCCACCTCTACTCGACAAACAAAGCACGAAGTAGCAATCAATATGAATGCAATGCTCAAGCACATGAATGAATGTTGAAACTTGAAGTATAAGTTTTGATGTGTGTGAGATAATTCCATTTAAGTGGAATATATTGCATTTAAAATGCAAATTCAAACTCCACTTTTGAATTCAACCTAGTCAAGTTGCAAGTGACATGGTTTGATCATTTTGAATCATCTTCACTTGTATAAGATGTGCTTCTGATGTATGGTTGAAGTATATCATAATTCCATGGTCCAAGTAGCAAAATCATTTGGTTTGAATTTGAATTAATTTCAAATAAAGCAAATGACATATGCCACTGGTCCCATTTTAAAATCAACTCAAACAGAGTTGAAAGTTGCATATTTGGAAAGATAATTTTCTCCTGATCATTTTTCATATATTATTTGTCCAATTTGGAGTTAATATGAATTTTCTATGAATTTCCAAAGTTTGGGGTATTTTCTGGATTTTCTGGAATTCTTTTAATTCAAATAATCTCTGGAAATTCATTTAAATGATTTATTGCGCAATGCTGACGTCAGGGGGGGCTGACAGGTGGGGCCACCCTGTCAGTTGCTGGGTTAACTTAACCCGTGGGTTAAATTAATCCAGTGGCTTAATTAAGCCACTGGGCCCACTGGTCAGTGACCCAGGGGGTCACTAACTGGGTGTTTAGTGGCTAATCCACCGGCGGCTTGACGCCGGCGACTGGAGCCACGGCGGCGACTCGCCGGAACCTGCTAGGGGCCACGGGAAGCCACGGGGAGGTCACCACTGGATGCAGCGTCGTCTTCCGCGTCTTCTGGAAGCATCAGGGGTTCAAGGGGAGGTCGGGAGCGACGACGACGACGACTCCGGCGGAAACAGAGAACCGACGAGGTCGTATTCGAGGCTAGGGGACACGGAAAAGGCAGAGCTCGTGTGCGTTCGAAAGCTAGAGTCACTGGGAGTCAAACGCGCGCGCTGGACGCGATGATGGGGCACAGGGGCGACCTCATCGTCGTCCATGGCGGCGACGTGCTTCGGCATCCATGGCGAAATCTGATAGAGAGGTCGCGGGGTGCTGGAGGCTTAGGGGAAACACTCAGGAGCTCACCGCGGTTTGAACGGAAGCAACGGCAAGCTTGGGGAGGCTTCAACGGCGGCGAATTCGTCGGAGTCCTTCACGGCGGCCGGCGGGAACTCGAGGAAGAATCCGGCTTCTACGCGGGCTCTGAGCTCGATTCCTTCTGCAGTTCGACGAAGACGACGACGACGAAGAGCTTGGACACGTTCTTGGGGCTTCTCGGCGTCAATGTCCACGCGTGTGCTCGACGCCGCTCCGGCGTGTTCCTCGGGCGGCGATGAAACGGGCGAGAGAGGAGAGGAGGGAGCTCGTGGAGGGGGGGAAGTGGACGTGGCGGCTGCGAGACGTCTCCAGGACGCGAGAAGAGGCACGGGGCGGCCTGGAAGCTCGTCGACGACGACGTGTCGTCCCCAGCTAGCTCGGTGGCATTCCACCGAGCAGCTTGGAGGCACGGGATCGGGGAAGAAGACCCCCGTGCCCTTTTGGGCCGGCTGGGCTGGGGTGGGCCGGCTTCGCCTAGGCGCCAGGTAAGTTTCCTGCTCCTTTTTCTTTTCTGTTTTTCTTTCTGTCATTTGTTCTGTTTAGCTAAAATAAATAGCTAAACATTTTAGTAAATGCTGAAAACTTTTATGTGGCCTCATAATAATATAGACTAGCCACTCATAAACTTTCAACATTTTTAAAATTCAAATGATTTGAATTTTAAATCAAAAAGGGGTATTTCTGTAATTCCAAGGTACTGTTTGAATATTTGAAAAATCTATGAGCATGGGGTGGGTCCCACATCACTTGATATGTGATCACACTTATTTATAAGACTTTTCAAAACTCTAACATGAATTTTTGGAAAAGATTTTTATCTGGCCTTTTGAATTAATTCATCTGGGGGGTGTTCCTTCTCCCATTTGGATTTTGAATTTGATTTCCAAGATTTCTTTTTTTGAAATTTTGACATGATGCAAGGTTACTTTGATCCTAGCACATTACCTAACAGAGGGTTCTGACACAGTCATTGACTCGGTGGAGTCAGCCCAGAAGGCCTTGGATGAGTTGATTGCAAGAGAAGGCTCCACGACATCTCTTTTGCCTCTGTTTGACTCGGTCGAAGAAGAATGCATGGTGGCGTTTGACCCCGAGTCAGGCGCCGAGCAGGAGGGCAGCAGCGGCGCTCCAGTCGCAGTTGCAGAAGTGTGCATGGCGGAAACCCGACCCTCCCAGCCATCACCAGCTCGGGATACTCACGCCCGAGATGAGGTTAACAGTCCATCCAGGGCCGATGTTCGGGAGCCAGCCCGGCGTATATCCGCTTTCCGAAGGTTAGAGCTCGGAGAAGCGAGTCGGCAGCCCCGCCCCCTTACTCAGGAGGAGCGGGAAGAAGCAGAAGCGGCCGAGCGGCTGCTAAACACCCCCATTGACACAAGCACTCCAGAAGTACGAGGCCTGGAGGCGGCCAGATTAACTAATTTGGCTGAACGAGAGCGCCTGGCCGAGCTAGAAAGCACCTTGGAGCGTCAAGCCCGGGAGGTAGCTCGGCTCAGGCAAAGCAGAACAAGTCGGCAACTGCGGGGCCCAGGCCGAGAACTTTTCCGAGCTATGGGTACCCCAGTAGAAAATCTCATAGAGGCAACTCGGATTGCAAACTCTCTGCAGCCTAGTGGATCGGCAGCAGAAGAAATTCAGCACCTGGCATTTTTATTGCAAACCACAGTGGATCAAAACGCTGCTGTCAGTCAATCACAGCAGCGAATTCACTCTCAAGTTCCCCCTGCAAGAACGTCACATTCGGTACATAGGCCTTATGGAGAGGCGCGGAGAAACATGAACAATTCCCCTCGGCACAGAAATGAACCCCGAGGAGATCACCACCAAGATCAGTATCGGCATGAAGACCACAGGAGGGCAGAAGCTCGCGGGACGGGTCGGGCCGCCCCGCGGAGAGAGGAGTTCCTTCGGCACCGGGACGACCGTCATTTTGATGTCGAAGACGATGCCCGAAGCCATTTGGTACAGAGCCGAGTCGACCGTGCTAGATCACATCGTCAGGACCAGGCTCGTCCCTCAATGGCTACAGGGTCAGTTTGCTTCAGCGAAAGGATTCGGTCTACCCCTATTCCGCCTCACTTTAGGATAGCTCAAGGGGTGGATAAATACCGAGGTGATGCCAAACCTCAGACATGGTTAGATGATTACAGAATAGCCGTGCAAATCGGAGGAGGAGGGGACGAGATAGCTATGATGCACCTGTCGTTGATGCTAGAAGGCTCAGCTCGGGCATGGTTGAATCAGCTCCCCCTAGTAGCATCTGGGTTTGGGAAGACCTTGAGAAAGTGTTCATCAAGAGGCCCGGGGGGCTAACCGAGCTACAGTTGTGTGTCCAGAGCAACACCAAATCTACTCGGGATTATATCCAGAGATGGATCACACTTCATAACTCGGTTGAAGGAGTCTTCGAGTTCCAGGCCATTCATGCCTTCAAACAAGGGGTCAAGTACAGAGAGTTGAGTCTCAAGTTGGCAAGATCACCTCATGTTACCTCACTCGGAAGACTGATGGAGATAGCGAACAAGTACGCCAACGGTGAATAGGAGATTCGGAAGAAGAACCAGCAACACAGAGGAGGCAATAGCTCGGCACCCAACCCAAAACAGAAGACCGGAGGCAACAACAAGCGGAAAGCAGAAGATGCCCCGACAGACGCAGAGTTAGTGGCAGCAGCAAATGCCTCAGGCATCCATGGCAAGGGTCAGGCACGAAAGGAGTGGCAGCCGCGGCAGAAAAAAACGTCCAATGATGACGTAGTCCTGGATCAACCTTGTCCTCTTCACACTACCCGAGATGCCGAGGGAAAGTTAGTTATTCCAAAACATACAGCTCGGCAATGTCGCCTGATCAAGAGAGCAGCTCAGAATGCAAGAATAGGTCCCCAGCAAGATAAAGATACCGGCAAAAAGAAGGCGCCCAACCCAGATCTGGACAGCGAAGGATTCCCAAGAGAAGACAGAGTGTTAGTCATCTTCGCAGGACGGGAATCAAAGAGGGTAGAAAAGATAAGGTTCAGATAAGTCAATTCGGCAGCTCCGGCAGTTCCGAGTTATATGAAGTGGGCTAACATCCCAATCACTTTCGACCTGTCGGATCACCCTCCTCACATCCCTCACCCAGGAAGGCACGCTCTGATTGTTGATCATTTGGTGGAAACAGGGAACGGGAACTTCAGGATCAGAAATGTCTTGATGGATGGTGGTAGCGGGATTAATATCCCATATGCAAGCACTCTGAAGAGCATGACCATTCCAATGTCCAAGCTTCGCAAAAGCTATCTGGAATTTCATGGGATAATCCCGGGGAAAAAGGCATACTCACTCGGAATAATCTCCCTCAATGTGGTCTTTGGAACTCCGAGTAACTTCCGGAAAGAAAAGATCACCTTTGAAGTGGTGGATTTTCCGAGTGCATATCATGCTCTACTCGGAAGACCAGCTTATGCAAAATTCATGGCCATCCCATGTTACGTCTATCTGAAACTAAAGATGCCTGGCCCGCACGGCGTGATCACTGTCTCGGGAGATTACAAGCAAGCCAAAGAACTATTGCAGAAGGGGTCTCTGATAGCCGACCAGCAAATGGCTGAGGTTGAGCTGGCCGAGTACAAAAAAGCCGCTGACTCATCCGAGTTGCTGCAACCAAAGAAGACATCTTCATTTGAGTCAGCTGGAGAGACCAAGAGGGTACATATACATCCCACGGATAAAGACAAATACACCAATATTGCAACCGATTTGGATCCCCAATAGGAACTCGAGCTCGTCAACTTCCTCCGTGAGAATTGGGATATCTTTGCATGGAAGCCTGCTGATATGACTGGAGTCCCAAGGGAGTTGGCCGAGCACAAGTTACACGTTGATCCGAAAGCAAGACCGGTGAAAGAGTCCCTTCGGAGGTTCTCCTCCGCGAAAAGGAAGGCCATCGGACAGGAGATAGCTAGATTATTAGCAGCCGGATTCATTAGAGAAATCTTCCACTCCGAGTGGTTAGCAAATCCTGTAATGGTTCCGAAGAAAGATAAATCTTGGAGAACTTGTGTTGATTTCCGTCATATCAATAAAGTTTGTCCAAAAGACCATTTCCCTCTTCCTCGCATTGACCAGATTGTGGACTCCACATCGGGTTACGAAAGATTATGTTTCCTCGATGCGTACTCGGGTTATCATCAAATCCGACTATATGAACGAGATGAGCTTAAAACAGCATTCATAACCCCATTCGGATGTTTTTGTTACGTCACGATGCCATTCGGACTCAGAAACGCAGGCGCTACGTATCAACGCATGATGGAGAACTGCCTGATCTGGCAAATCGGCAGAAATGTGGAGGTCTACGTGGATGACATTGTGATCAAGTCGGTTAAAGGAAGTAGTTTGCTAGCCGACTTAGCTGAAACCTTTCAGAGCCTCCGAGCCTACAACATCAAGCTCAATCCTGAAAAATGTGTTTTTGGTGTGCCAGCGGGGAAGCTACTCGGATTCATGGTCTCCGAGCGTGGGATAGAAGTCAACCCAGAAAAAATTGCTGCAATCCAAAACATGAAGCCACCCAAGCAGCTCCGAGACGTCCAAAATTGACAGGCTATCTCGCAGCACTCAGTAGGTTCATCTCCAGACTAGGAGAGAAAGCCCTACCTCTCTACCAGCTGATGAAAAAATCGCCAAATTTCGTTTGGACGGAAGAAGCTCAAATGGCGTTTGAAGAGCTAAAGAAGCAACTATCAACTCGGCCAGTCCTGGCAGCACCGCCAGAAAAAGAACCGCTCTTATTATATATTGCAGCCACAAGCCGAGTCGACAGCGTAGATATAGTGGTGGAAAGTGAAGAAGAAGGAAAGTCACAAAAGGTACAAAGACCGGTGTACTTCATCTCCGATGTCCTCAAACCATCCAAGCAGAGATATCCCCACTATCAGAAGTTGGCAATGGGAATTTACTTGGCATCACAGAAGCTTGCACATTATTTCTAGGATCATTCCATCACAATGGTCTCTGAAGCTCCCCTCGCAGAAATCATGAACAACAGATACTCAATAGGTAGAATTGCAAAATGGAGTTTGGACCTACTGCCCTTTGACCTCAATTACCAAGCCAAAAAAGCAATCAAGTCGCAAGCACTGGTGGATTTCCTGGCCGAGTGGATTGAGGTCCAACATCCGTCACAGCAAACACCAGAGCATTGGACAATGTTTTTTGATGGATCCAAGATGTTAAATGGAGCAGGGGCAGGAGTGGTACTGGTTTCCCCGAGGAAATACAAGATGAGATACGTCCTCCACATACACTTCCCAGCAACGAATAACGAAGCCGAGTACGAAGCTCTTCTGTACGGCATGAGAATGGCCATTTCACTCGGAATCAGAAGACTCATGATATTCGGAGATTCAGACCTAGTGATAAACCAAGTAATGAAAGAGTGGGACATCCGGAGTCCAGCAATGATGACCTACTGCGTAGCAGTGAGAAAATTGGAGAATTTTTTTGATGGGCTAGAGCTCCATCACATTCCAAGGGTTAAAAATCAGGCAGCAGATGACCTAGCCAAGTTGGGCTCTACTCGGGGTAAGATCCCGCCAGGAATTTATTTGGAGCACTTGCACTCTCCAACAGTCAAGGAAGACCCTTTCCTAGAAGCCGATCCAGATATGATGCCTGACAAGAACATTCCTAACAAAGAAGATATACACGCAGTAGTCGACATGGTGTTTGACGTGGAGATCATTCCCCCCGAGTGGACACTTACAATCCTTGCTTACCTACAAAAACAAGAGTTGCCTGATGACGAGATAGAAGCTAAGAAAGTTGTCCGCAAATCAAAGTCTTACTCGGTGATCAATGGGGAGTTATACAGAAACAACATCACTCAGCTCCCCCAGCGATGCATCTCTGAGGAAGAAGGACGTTGTATCCTGCAAGACATCCATGCGGGTGATTGCGGCCACCATGCCTCAAGTTGGACGCTGGTGGAAAAAGCTTTCCGAGATGGTTTCTTCTGGCCTCAAGCCCTCAGCGATGCTCGGCACATCGTAGACCACTGCGAAGGCTGTCAGTTTTATGCCAACCAACCACGCAAACCGGCCTTCAAGCTGAAGACAATCCCTCTAGCCTGGCCAATCGCAGTATGGGGGTTGGACATGATCGGACCACTCAGAACAGGAAAACATGGTTTCACCCACATCTTGGTTGCAGTAGATAAGTTCACCAAATGGATAGAAGCAAAACCTACCAAAGCCCTCGACTCTGCCACAACAGTCAGTTTTATGCAAGGCATCATACATCTTTTTGGCGTTCCACACGACATCATCACTGACAATGGGTCAAATTTCAACTCGGACGAATTCAAGAAGTTATGTTGGAGCAATGGCATTCAGGTCAACTTCGCCTCAGTTGCACACCCACAGTCCAATGGCCAGGTCGAGCGAGCAAATGGATTAATACTCAAAGGAATCAAACCCCGTCTGCTTCGGGAACTGAAGGAAGCAGCGGGTGCTTGGGTCGACGAACTCCCTTCGGTCCTGTGGGGATTGCGGACAACCCCCAATCGCTCCACTGGTCAACCCCTTTCTTCCTCGTTTACGGTTCAGAAGCAGTTCTCCCGAGTGATCTTAAGCACAATGCCCCCCGCGTAAGCCAGTACACAGAAGCCGAATCCGAAGCAGCACGACAAGATGGTGTTGATCTCTTGGAAGAAGAGCGAAACCTAGCTCTCACCCGCTCGGCGTTCTATCAGCAAGATCTTCGCCGATATCACGACCGACATGTCCGAGCTCGCTCAATTCAAGAGGGTGACATGGTACTTCGCATCAAGCAAACTTCGGACCACAAACTAGATCCCCCATGGGAAGGTCCATATATCATCTCCAGAGTGCTGCATAATGGGGCCTATCGCTTGTACAATGTAACTAATAATATAGAAGATCCTCATGCATGGAACGCCAGTTATTGCGAAGTTTCTATGCATGAGCACGTTTGTAAGACCTAAATAAAATATTATTTAGCACATACAATGTGCCTTTCTCTAGCTGTATTTCATTACATTCGTATTCTAAAATCAGATTTTCTTCCGAGCTGTGCCCAGCTCGGACAAAAACTCATAATCAGGTTTTCATCCGAGCTATGCGCAGCTCGGACGAGAACTTAGAAAATAAATGCTAAGTGCTTGCCAAAACCCAAGAGGCTTGGGGAAGCACAACATCATCTGCATTGAGGATCTTGTCCACAAGCTCATCAATAGAAAATCTTCTAAGTACCCTTCAAGTCTCAGGAGACTTGGGGGCTGCTTAAAGTCATAAAATCAGATTTTCTTCCGAGCTGTGCCCAGCTCGGACGAAAACTCATAATCAGGTTTTCATCCAGCTGTGCGCAGCTCGGACGAGAACTTAGAAAATAAATGCTAAGTGCTTGCCAAAACCCAAGAGGCTTGGGGAAGCACAACATCATCTGCATTGAGGATCTTGTCCACAAGATCATCAATAGAAAATCTTCTAAGTACCCTTCAAGTCTCACGAGACTTGGGGGCTGCTTAAAGTCATAAAATCAAATTTTCTTCCGAGCTGTACCCAGCTCAGACGAAAATTCATAATCAGGTTTTCATCCGAGCTGTGTGCAGCTCGGACGAGAACTTAGAAAATAAATGCTAAGTGCTTGCCAAAACCCAAGAAGCTTGGGGAAGCACAACATCATCTGCATTGAGGATTGATACGTCCAAAACGTATCGATAGTTTCTGCTTGATCCATGCATGTTTTGTGTGATATTGCTATGATCTAGATACACTTTCATACATTTTTGATCATATTTGGACTAACCTATTAACTCAGTGCACCCCAGTGCCAGTTCCTGTTTTCTGCTGTTTTTCTATTTCAGTTTTCCCCCATATAAAAAGTGCCAGAAAAATTCGGGAAAATTCAGATAAAAAATCAGCGTGACGGAAGCTTCGAGAAAAGCCCGGGAGGGGCCAAAGGGGGGCCAGGGGGGCCCAGGCGGACACCCGGCGCGGCCCCACCCCTGGTCGCGCCAGGGGGGCGCCTGGGGCCCCTGGTCCACCTTTGGCTGCCCCCTTCGCCTATTTATCCACCGTCACGGGAAAACTCCAGAACAAGAACCCTATTCCGCGAACTCACCTCTCTTCCGCCGCCGCCGCGCTTCCAAGATCGGGAGCACCAGAAGACCTCTTCCCGGCACCCTGCCGGAGGGAGGATTGACCTCCGGGAGTCTCCTCTCCACCATGGATGCTCCCCGGATGTCTCGTGAGTAGTTTTCCTTGGACCATGGGTCCGTGATCAGTAGCTATGTGATGTTCTCCTCCCCTCTTTGATCTTCATTGTTTAGACCTCGTGAGCTGCCCTACATGATCGAGGCACCTTTGTAATATTTCTGCTATTGCTATGTTGAGTTTGATCGGATCTGATGGATTATGAGATTATGTTCAGATTGTGATAGAGTAATATATTTGGTTTTTATCTCTTATATTTTTGTTCCTAAGTAATTCTTGCATGCTCTCCGTTGCTGTTTATTGCTTTGGCCAAGTAGTAGGTAGTGACTCCAAGAGGGAGCGTTGTGCTAGATTGTGTGTTCATGCCTCCCCGATGACATGCTTGAGTGACAGAAACATGAGTCTAGGGGATGTGCTGTTGCCACAAGGGGGAAAACAACGGTGCTTGTAACCGCGGTTACAAGGATTGTTTACTTTACGCAAAGTTATTTTTAATGCAGTTGTCTGTTGCTTTGGGTTTACACTTTGGGTGGGGCTCGCAACTTAATACCAGCGAGATGTTCTGGATAGATATATCAAGGTGGACGATTAGTAGTAGATGCAGATGGATTTCGGTCTACTTACTTTGGCGTACTTCCCGTGCTTTTGAACCTCTTCCTTTCTTTTGTAGCATAGTTAGCATTGCGATGCGTTCTTAATCCTGTCAATTGCCTTTCTGTAATTTGTTTACCTCGCATAGCGCTTTTATCGTCTTTTGGGAGAGAGACATCACTAGCGAACATCACGTATCCCGGTCCATATCCTCATTATTGTTTCCAAGCTATATTTACTTTTCTGCATTTACTTTCAAGTTGCTATCATTATCCCCTTGCGTTTTATCATTTGTGAACAACAAGACCGGAGAGATTGACAACCTCTCTGAACTTCGTTGGGAGCAAAGTTATTTGTGTCTGTGTGCAGGTCCGCGTCAGTTGCGCCGCTGACACCTACTTATCATCTCTGGAGTCCTACTAGAGACAAACCTTGGTATCTTTACTGAGGGAAACTTGCTGCTGTACCGCATCACGCCTTCCACTTGGGGCCTACCAACGAAGGGCGATAAGCCGTCATCAAGAGCAATTTCTGGCGCCGTTGTCGGGGACTCCAAGTGCTAAGATAGGGGAGTTGCACACTACCCTTTACCTTTGTTTTTCAGTCTTGTTAGTTTATCTTTCAGTTTTTATCTTTAGTGTCCTTTATCAAAAATCCAAATTTTTTTATTATGTCTAGTTCCTTACTCGCCAATCAATGTCTAACTTCTTTGAAACTAGATCTTATTGGCATGGAGGATTCACCGAGGATCAACAAAAGTGGTACAAGGAGCACCGCTTGTCTCAAAAGGGGATACACTTATGGAAACAAATACACCAGTTGTATGAGTATGGTAGAAACTTGTGTTCAATATATAATATATCTTTCTGCAGGGATGAATCTTGTTGCTTTATGAGACACAAATACCTTTCTTTCCAATGTGAGTACAATGATGATGAAACCTTAGCTTCTTATGCTAAGGGAAACTATGATTTTTATGATGCAGAGCCAATAGAAGAATTTGTTGCTTATAAGGGTGCCTATGAAATTACTTCTCTTCTTAGAAATATTAATGATGCCCCTTACAAATCTGAGAGTCTTGCTATACTGAACTATTGTTTGGAAAATTATGATGCAAATTATTACATTACTGATCATCTTGAGAGAATCTCTCCCCCAAAGGAAGAGACTAATGATTTGCAGGACTCTATGGAAGAAGAAATTTATGAACCTGAAAGCTCCTTGGATGAAAAAGAGGAGGAGAGTGACGAACAAAAAGAGGAAGAATGGAGCCATCCATGTCTACCTTCTAATGAGAGTAACTCTTTGAATCTTACCTTATATGAGTATTATGATCCTATGGATTCTTTTGAAAGATCCCTTTTTGATGAAGTTGATGCCTTCTATGCTTATGGCCGTGATGCCACTATGGATGATGCTTACGGAGATGAACTTTCTATAGTTCCTCATGTTAAGCATGAATTTTTTTCTATTGCACCCACACTTGATTTCCCTATTATCCTTTTGAAATCTCCAACTATTCCGGAGAATTTTGCTCTTATCAAGGCTCAATGTGATGGGTTGCATCTATCTTATCATCCTAAAAACCGTGTTGAAAACAATACACGTGTGCTTGTAGGTCATGAACAACATGATTTATGTGATAGTTATATTCTTGATGTTGTTCATGATACTACTGAAAATTATTTCGAGAGAGGGAAGTTTTGTTGTAGAAACTTCCATATTACTAAAATACCTCTCTTCGTGTTGAAAGTTTTGAAGTTGTTCTTTTTCCACCTTCCTATGCATGTCACTTTGTGCTTCTTTGATTTATTTTCTTACAAGATGCCTATGCATATGAAGTGGGTTAGTCTTAAATGTGTTTCATATTTGCTTCTTGATGCTCTCTTTTGCTTCAAATTCTTATTCTTATGAGAGCACCTTTTGTAATCATTAAGCCTAGCTAATGGCTTTAAAGAAGCGCTTTCGGGAGGCAGCCCGCAACGAATTTAGGTGTTTTATTTTTGCTTTTGTTGTGTCTTGATGATTGTTACTTCTGTAGAAACATCATTGTATCTTTATTTTTCAGCTTTGTGCCAAGTTATAGCCTCTTACGGCAAGGGAAGTAAAAGTTGTGACATGCTGTCCAGAAAACAGATTCTGTCCTCGTGAGCAGATAAATTCCAGAAAAATCCCAGTTCATCTTTTTGAGCGGAAATGTTTACACAACATGATCTATACAATTACGAAACTTCCGTATGTTCTGAGTTTTTTGATTTGAGTTGCAGAAGTGCCCCTAAAAAATTCTTTACTACCTGCTGTTCTGTTTTTCACAGATTCTGCCACGTTTTGTCTCTCCTTACTTTTGCAAACCTTCAGCTTGCTTTTTCTTTGCAAAAACTTTTTGGCACTCTTGATAAACAGTAGCTCTTCAAGATTATCTTTATATGCAGTGGAGAATTTTTTTATTTATTAAGGGTACTAACCTCTCTAATCAGCTTATGATGAGTTATGTATGAAGGGAGTTTTCAAGTGTGCGTTGGAAGATGATGAAAGAAGATCCAGGAGTGTCAAGCGCTCAAGCTTGGGGATGCCCCCATGCATCCCCAATAAATATTCAAGGAGACTCAAGCGTCTAAGCTTGGGGATGCCCCCCGTGCATCCCCTTCTCCATCAACCATCATCAGTTCGTCCTTCGTCTCACTATATTTTTATCACTTCTTGTGTTATGTGCTATGCTTGGAGCGTCTCGCTCTTAGGTTTTGTTTTTAGTTTTCTTTAGCTTTGCTTGCTGTTCATAACAAGTTAGATCCCGTCTTACTTTGTGTGGGAGAGAAACACGCTCCACTTTTGAAATCTAGAACACATCATAGGATTTTTCCTGCCTATCTTTTTGCTGTTGTGCGTTCTTTATCTTTTCATAGCTACTGCCATGTTTAGTTTTAGTCTTAGTTTGTCTTTAGCAAGAGCTTTGGCTTTTTTTTAGTTTGTTGCTGCAACTCTTTTTGGTTTTCATGTTTATCTTGTTAAGAGAGTTGGTTGTTGCACTGAGTTGTGTTTTGTCTTGAAAGTACGTAATTGAGGTTGCTATTTAATTTTAGTAGTAGCTTGATATAGTTTTGAGGCATTGTTGTGAGTAATGTTTGGACTTTTGGTGTCAAGAGCTCTTGCCTATTAGTGATAGGTGCCATATTTTGGGCAATCCATGTGTATTTTCAAAACCTACAAAACTAGTTGAGAACTCTAGCTACTAGATAGATCACTACTCTTCTGAGGAGTCGAATATTAGAGTACACTCACGTACCATGAGTCGAGGATGCGCAAGGATAACCAAACCCCCATACACTCCTCCTCGGGGTACTTGTCTCTTTGTGAACCTCGTCATTAGATTGAGAGTTACCGATAATAAGTGCATGAGTTCTTCGAACTAATGTAAGTATTGAGAGTTGACACTTCCACCTTCCCATATTTTGCTAGCCTTTCCCGTGCCGTGCATTGCCTTCTTCTCACTCCGAGACTTGGTGTCCACCTTCGCCGGTACATCCAAACCCTTGACATGATACGCTCTGTCATCATAAGCCTCCCTTTATTTTTCCTCAAAACATCCACCATACCTACCTATCAAGGCATTTCCATAGTCTTTCCGAGTTACATTGCCATGCAACTTCCACCTCTTCATGACTTGATCTTCATGTCATACATGTTCCTGCTACACTGGCAGCGACACACATTGCATACATCATGATAGTTACATCTTCTTTATGATTTTGAGTACCTTGTAAAGTGTGAAAGATCTCCTTTACCTTCTTGTAAAATAGAGTGTTGCCCTTAAGTGAGGAAAAGATCCCAAAGTGGACACATTAAAAGATCCCAAAGAGGACAAATGAGAGTTAAATAGAAAGAGACATTGAGGCCACCAAAAAAATACAAAAAAATAGAAAAAGAGAAAAAGAAATAAAAAGAGAGAAAGGGGCAACACTACTATCCTTTTGAGGGATCCACACTAGTACTCCCTCTATATCTTTGTACTCCATAGAGATGATCTTTATGCATATAGTTTGGAGAGCTTCTTAGCTCATATGTGCATCCATTGCATGACAATCCCTACTCCTCACATCATATCTATCATTTGGCATCTCTTGCCTATGATTGTCCTCATTGATGTGAGCCTTTCTCATACTTTTTGTCTTCCTCCTCCACCATATTTCTCTCTTTGCCATCCTAAGTGTCAACTCTCGTGCTTACGCTCATCCATTGCATGAGTGCTCAAAATATCGAAAAGGAGTGGATCAAATTGACTTGTACCTGGCTAGTGGTCTGGGAACGAGTCAAGATAAGATTCCAAAGAGGACCAAGTGTGAAACTTTAGTAGATTGAGTTCTCAACAAAAATAATTTTTTCTCGTATCCCCTATTCTCCTTTCTTGCACGCAAACACCATTTGGAGACATTCGAGTCACGGACAGCGAGAGCTCTTGCACCTTTTGTTCTTTTGTTACTTATTTCAATGCTAATATAGACTCTTGCGTATTATGACTTGAATTGAATCTCTGACCTTGATTGCTTTACTTTTCAAAGTTCTTTTATGGTTGCTAGCATGTCACCACAGAAATTATGCTTGTTATCATTTACCTACTCGAGGACGAGCAGCAATTAAGCTTGGGGATGTTGATACGTCCAAAACGTATCGATAATTTCTGCTTGCTCCATGCATGTTTTGTGTGATATTGCTATGATCTAGATACACTTTCATACATTTTTGATCATATTTGGACTAACCTATTAACTCAGTGCACCCCAGTGCCAGTTCCTGTTTTCTGCTGTTTTTATATTTCAGTTTCCCCCATATAAAAAGTGCCGGAAAAATTCGGGAAAATTCAGTGTGACAGAAGCTTCGAGAAAAGCCCGGGAGGGGCCAGAGGGGGGCCAGGGGGGGGCCCAGGCGGCCACCCGGCGCGGCCCCACCCCTGGCCGCGCCAGGGGGGCGCTTGGGGCCCCTGGTCCACCTCTAGCTGCCCCCCTTCGCCTATTTATCCCCCGTCACGGGAAAACTCCAGAACAAGAACCCTATTCCGCGAACTCGCCTCTGTTCCGCTGCCGCTGCACTTCCAAGATCGGGAGCACCAGAAGACCTCTTCCCGGCACCCTGCCGGAGGGAGGATTGACCTCCGGGAGTCTCCTCTCCACCATGGATGCTCCCCGGATGTCTCGTGAGTAGTTTTCCTTGGACCATGGGTTCGTGATCAGTAGCTATGTGATGTTCTCCTCCCCTCTTTGATCTTCATTGTTTAGACCTCGTGAGTTGCCCTACATGATCGAGGCACCTTTGTAATATTTCTGCTATTGCTATGTTGAGTTTAATCGGATCTGATGGATTATGAGATTATGTTCAGATTGTGATAGAGTAATATATTTGGTTTTTATCTCTTATATTTTTGTTCCTAAGTAATTCTTGCATGTTCTCCGTTGCTGTTTATTGCTTTGGCCAAGTAGTAGGTAGTGACTCCAAGAGGGAGCGTTGTGCTAGATTGTGGGTTCATGCCTCCCTGATGACATGCTTGAGTGACAGAAACATGAGTCTAGGTGATGTGCTGTTGCCACAAGGGGGAAAACAGCGGTGCTTGTAACCGCGGTTACAAGGATTGTTTACTTTACGCAAAGTTCTTTTTAATGCAGTTGTTTGTTGCTTTTGGTTTACACTTTGGGTGGGGCTCGCAACTTAATACCAGCGAGATGTTCTGGATAGATATCTCAAGGTGGATGATTAGTAGTAGATGCAGATGGATTTCGGTCTACTTACTTTGGCGTACTTCCCGTGCTTTTGAACCTCTTCCTTTCTTTTGTAGCATAGTTAGCATTGCGGTGCATTCTTAATCCTGTCAATTGCCTTTCTGTAATTTTTTTTACCTCGCATAGCATTTTTATCGTCGTTTGGGAGAGAGACATCACTAGCGAACATCACGTATCCCGGTCCATATCCTCATTATTGTTTCCAAGCTATATTTACTTTTTTGCATTTACTTTCAAGTTGCTATCATTATCCCCTTGCGTTTTATCATTTGTGAACAACAAGACTGGAGAGATTGACAACCTCTCTGAACTTCGTTGGGAGAAAAGTTATTTGTGTCTGTGTGTAGGTCCACGTCAGTTGCACCGCTGACACCTACTTATCATCTCTGCAGTCCTACTGGAGACAAACCTTGGTATCTTTACTGAGGGAAACTTGCTGCTGTACCGCATCACGCCTTCCACTTGGGGCCTACCAACAAAGGGCGAGAAGCCGTCATCAAGGATCTTGTCCTCAAGATCATCAACAGAAAATTTTCTAAGTATCCTTCAAGTCTCAGGAGACTTGGGGGCTGCTAAAAGTCACAAAACCATGTTTTCTTCCGAACCGCACGCAGCCCGGATGATTACTTAGACAATTCACACAAGGATAAAACCAAGCATCGACAGATAAATTCGTTTCCCACTAGGAAACATAATAGGAGTTCATAAAAAAAGGAGTGCCCAGTACCTAGATCACAACATCAAGCAGTACAACTTATTACAGATTCACTCGGCATACCGAGGCAAATTTAACACCAGTGTTTTTTCCAACACACCTATCCAATCAGGCTCACTCATTCCTCGCCTGCCTCGTCGGACTCACTTATTACGCCAGTCGACTCTACGAAGAAGTCCAGATCAGGCATCAATGCAACACGGCTGGCAGTCTCAGCATATCGCGTCAGGAAGGCGGTGCAGCTCTGACCCTCCTTTGGATCACCACCGCTAACCCGCTCCAGATTATGGACCCGCTCCGGAAAATGTGCTTTTGTCAAAGCCAGCGCATAATTCGCACCGCTCCATGCCACAGAACGCTTCCAGCGTGCCAGCTGCTGAGGGGCCTCTCGGAGGACGGGCACAGCAGTGTCCAGCTTCACCCTGCTTCCCTCATCAGGAGACAGTTTGCTCTTCAAGGCCAGAGTAGCGCCCATAACTTCTTCAGCAAATTTCTTCGCCTTGGCGCACCTCATGGTCAGCAGACCCCAAGCCAGAGCAAACTCTGTCGTCACAGGCGTGTAATTATCCCTTTTCGTCATCTCGGCAAACTCGGCCATTCAGGCTTGCTCGGCTTCCGGGTCCGTCCCATACGCTGCACCAATGAAGAAGATGAGTACATAATGAAAAGATATGAGATCATTTCTCTGTCGCAATTGGGTCACAAATCTCACCAGACAAGGTCTCGCTGAAAACAGCAACCCGCCCAGCCCAGTGATACGTCCAAAACGTATCTATAATTTCTGCTTGCTCCATGCATGTTTTGTGTGATATTGCTATGATCTAGATACACTTTCATACACTTTTGATCATATTTGGACTAACCTATTAACTCAGTGCACCACAGTGCCAGTTCCTGTTTTCTGTTGTTTTTCTATTTCAGTTTCCCCCATATAAAAAGTGCTCCCAAAATTCGGGAAAAATCAGATAAAAAATCAGCGTAGAAGAACCTTCCGGAAGGACCTGAGTGGGGCCAGAGGGCCACCACCAGGGGCCCAGGCGCCCTGGTGGCGCGCCCTAGGGTCTGGCCGCGCCAGGGGGCCTCCTGGACCCCTGGTGGCCCCCCTGGCTGCCCCCCTTCGCCTATATATTCTCCGTGACGAGAAACCCTCGGGAAAAGAAACCTTTTTCGCGATATCGCCTCTGTTCCGCCGCCGCCGCGCTTCCGAGATCGGGAGCACCAGCAGACCTCTTCCCGGCACCGTGCCGGAAGGAGGGCCGACCTCCAGGAGTCTCCTCTCCACCATGGATGCTTCCCGGATGTGCCGTGAGTAGTTTCCTTTGGACCATGGGTCCGTGATCAGTAGCTATGTGATGTTCTCCTCCCCTCTTTGTTCTTCATGGTTTAGACCTCGTGAGCTGCCCTACATGATCGAGGCACTTTTGTAATCTTTCTGCTGTTGCTATGCTGAGTTTCATGGGATCTGATGGATTATGAGATTATGTTCAGATTGTGATAGAGTAATATATTTGGTTCTTATCTTTTATATTTTTGTTCTTAAGTAATTCTTGCATGTTCTCCGTTGCTGTTTATTTCTTTGGCCAAGTAGTAGGTAGTAACCCCAAGAGGGACCGTTATGCTCGATTGTGGGTTCATGCCCCCTGATGACACGCTTGAGTGACAGAAACATGAGTCTAGGGGATGTGCTGTTGCCACAAGGGGGAAAACAATGGTGCTTGTAACCGCGGTTGCAAGGATTGTTTACTTTACGCAAAGTGCTTTTTAATGTAGTTCTCTATTGCTTTGGGTTTACACTTTGGGTGGGGCTGGCAACTTAATACCAGCGAGATGTTCTGGATAGATATCTCAAGGTGGATGATTAGTAGTAGATGCAGTTGGATTTCGGTCTACTTATTTTGGCATTCTGCCTATGCTTTTGAGCCTCTTCCTTTCTTTTGTAGCATAGTTAGCATTGCGGTGCGTTCATAATCCTGTCAATTGCCCTTCTGTAATTTGTTCACCTCGCATAGCAGTTTGATCGTGTTTTGGGAGAGAGACATCACTAGTGAACATCACGTATCCCGGTCCATATCCTCATCACTGTTTCCACACTCATTTACTTTTCTGCTTTTACTTTCAGTTGCTATCATTATCCCTTGTGTTTGATCCTTTGTGAACAACAAGACCGGAGAGATTGACAACCTCTCTGAACTTCGTTGGGAACAAAGTTATTTGCGTCTGTGTGCAGGTCCGCGTCAGTTGCGCCGCTGACACCTACTTATCATCTCCGCAGCCCTACTGGAGACAAACCTTGGTATCTTTACTGAGGGAAATTTTCTGCTATGCTACATCACACCTTCCTCTTGGGGTTTACCAACGAAGGGCGAGAAATCACTATCAACACCTCGCACATCAAGCAAAGAAATTCTGGCGCCGTTGCCGGGGACTCCGAGTGCTAAGATAGGGGAGTTTCACACTACCCTTTACCTTTGTTTTTTAGTCTTGTTAGTTTACCTTTCAGTTTTTATCTTTGTGTCTTATATCAAAAATCACAAAAAAATCTGCCACACTTGCTGCTGCTATGGGTTCCACTGAAAACACCAAGTTGTGTGACTTTACTAGTCACAACAACCAAGACTTTATCTGCACCCCCATTGCCACACCTGCCACTTCAGCTACCTCTTATGAAATTAAACTTGCCTTGCTAAACCTTGTTGCGAGAGATCAATTCTCTGGTGCTGGAGATGATGCTGCTTTACACTTGAACAATTTTGTTGAATTATGTGATATGCAAAAGTATAAAGAAGTAGAAGGTGATATTTTTAAGCTCAAGCTCTTTCCTTTCTCTTTAAGGGGAGAAGCTAAAATCTGGTTTCAATCTTTGCCTAGGAATATCATAGGTTCTTGGGATAAGTGCAAAGATGCTTTTATACGAAAGTACTACCCACCTGCTAAAATTATCCAATTAAGGAGTAACATTATGAATTTTAAGCAATTGGATAATGAACACGTTGCCCAAGCTTGGGAACAAATGAAATCTCTTGTTAAGAAATGCCCTACACATGGTTTGACTACCTGGATGGTTATCCAGACTTTTTATGTAGGCTTGACCTTTACCTCGCGGAACCTGTTAGATTCGGCCGCGGGAGGAACCTTTATGTCAACTACACTTGGTGCTGCCACGAAGGTTCTCGATGAGATGATGACCAATTATTCCCAATGGCACACCGAACACGCTCCAACAGGTAGGAAGGTAAACTCTGTCGAGGAAATTACCTCTCTCAATGAAAAAGTTGATTTAATTATGTCTCTACTTACCAAGCAACCCTCTATTGATCCTCGTGATGTCCCTTTAAATTCTTTGGTTGCCCAAGAACAAGTAGATGTGAACTTTATTGCTAGAAACAACTTCAACAACAATGCTTATAGGGGTAATTTTGCTAGCAATCCTAGACCGTCTCCATCCAACTATGGGAACAACTACACCTACCCTAGCAACAAGAACCCCTCTTTTGAATTGGAAAACATGCTTAGAGATTTTATCACTACCCAAAAAGCCTTCAATAAGAATGTAGAGGAGAAATTAGCTAAATTAGATAATCTCTCTTTGAAGGTAGAAAGCTTAGCCCTTGATATTGAGATGCTTAAAATTAGAACCTCTCCCCTTGGGGAGAATAGGGCCACTCCTATTAATGCTATCCAATTACAAATGAATGAAAATATTAGGATGATGGCTAAACTTAAAGAAAGGTGGGCTAGAGAAAAAGAGGAAGAGGATAGAATTAAGAGCCTTCCTACACACCACACAGTTGCCACTATCCAAATTGTTGAGGACACCCAAACTATTAGCACCCAATGCACTCCTAGTCCCGTTGGACCTATTAATGGTGATGCTAATACCTCAACCGAAGATGAAGAAACTCCTATGAACATAGAGGGTTTCAAACAAGTGAGCCTAGACGACACTACTACCACCTTTGATAGTAGTGATATTGATTTTGATAGTTGCACCCTGATACGTCCAAAACGTATCTATAATTTCTGCTTGCTCCATGCATGTTTTGTGTGATATTTCTATGATCTAGATACACTTTCATACACTTTTGATCATATTTGGACTAACCTATTAACTCAGTGCACCACAGTGCCAGTTCCTGTTTTCTGCTGTTTTTCTATTTCAGTTTTCCCCCATATAAAAAGTGCTCCAAAAATTCGGGAAAAATCAGATAAAAAATCAGCGCAGAAGAACCTTACGGAAGGACCTGAGTGGGGCCAGAGGGCCACGACTAGGGGCCCAGGCGCCCTGGTGGCGCGCCCCAGGGGCTGGCCGCGCCAGGGGGGGCGCCTGGACCCCTGGTGGCCCCCCTCGGTGCCCCCTTTGGCCCTTATTTATTCTCCCGTCGTGGAAACCCTGATCCTAGACCCCTTTTCTCCAGAAGCAATTCCGATCTCCGCCGCCATCGCCATCAAGTTTCGGGGGGACAGAATTCCTGTGCCGGCACCCTGCCGGGACGGGGAAGTGCCCCCGGATTCATCTCCATCGACGTTGCTTCCTCCCTCCATGAAGCGGGAGTAGTTCTCCCTCGGGGCTGAGGTTTCTACCAGTAGCTATGTGTTTTTCTCTCTCTCCCATGATGTGATCTTTGTTGTGATCATTGGCTATGTTAATCTAGGGTGATCCCATGATATTTCCCCTTCTTCTATGTATTGGATTGATGTACTCAATTGATCTTATCTAGTATAATCCCCGAGACCATGGTGACAGCTGGTCTATTGGACATGGGTTAGAAGAATATTATCATGAGTGATTTCCTCTTTTGTGTGTTGATTGAAGATTGAGAGTCTCTTGGTGCTTGTCTTTGACTATCTTTGAGATATGTTGTGGTGATTGTGGTACTCTCTTTGGATGGCCGCGGTGACATTGGGAAATCCATAGATTGAGAACTACGAACTTTGAGGTGTGCTTTTGTAGCCCTACATAATTCTCATCCTCTCTTGACCACAAAGGAATGACCTCCGAGTGCGTCTCCATTGCATGTTTTATGGGAAATATCATGTGATTAGACTATGTTAATGTGGTTGAGAGTTGCCACTAGTGAAAGTATGAAGCCTATGCCTTGTTTCCACCATTGTTACACCGTTTGTGCTTAAGGATGGCAATGGGTAGGGTATGGGCAGGGTAGAGCAATACCAAACCCATACCCGTATAGTTCATGGGTACAAACTTCTACCCATACCCTTACCCGTGGGTATAAAACTATACCCACACCCATACCCGGTGAGTACCCATACCCATCGGGTACCCATTGGGTAGATCAAATAGTACATTATTTTCATCTTTTTACATTCATTGGTAGCGCATTAGCAAAAAAATATTGACAACTCAATAGCAGGTAGATGAATACATGAAAATTAACTATATAGGCTATAGGTACCCACTTAGTAGACAAAATAGTATATAGTATATATACACATTGAATTGGTCAAATAGTACATCGTTATACATGGGTAGGGTATGGGTATACCCATGGGTACAAAGCTATACCCGTGCCCTACCCACGACTTGATGGGTAGGGTATGGGTACTACCCATGGGTATAAAAATGTACCCATACCCTACCCATACGGGTAGGGTACCCGCGGGTACCCGTACCCATGGGTAAAATTGCCATCCTTATTTGTGCTCACGTTTACCACTTGTTTGCTTGCTGCACTTTTTATTACAGATTTATATTACTTTGTTTTGCCACACCTATCACTCGTATTTTACCATCTCTTCGCCGAACTAGTGCACCTATACAACTCCTAGTTGTACTAGGTGTGTTTGGGACACAAGAGACTTCTTGTATCTTAATTGCAGGGTTGCTTGAGAGACACCATCTTCAACCTCTACTTCCCTGAGTTCGATAAACCTTAGGTCATCCACTTGAGGGAAATTGCT
The DNA here is from genome assembly GCA_950022295.1 of Bromus sterilis. Taxonomy (NCBI): domain Eukaryota; kingdom Viridiplantae; phylum Streptophyta; class Magnoliopsida; order Poales; family Poaceae; genus Bromus; species Bromus sterilis. The sequence goes on from OX465598.1 coordinate 39,458,736, forward strand.
GCTGTCCTACAAACCTCTGCGCTTGGAGGCCCAACATAGTCTACAAGAATATAAGCGTGCGTAGACATCACACCCTCTCAGAAGTTATTAGCTTGCTACACAAAATGTCTAGAGACCCCCACACTAGCACACTTAATCTTGCCTTCACGGAGCATATCACAAATGCTCTCATCAAAGCTAGGGTGGAGAAGCTTAGAGTAGAAGCCTACATACCTAGGAAGCTAGATGATGGTTGGGACCCTATGATCAAAATTAAATTAAATAACTTCTCTTGCTATGCTTTATGTGATGTTGGAGCTAGTACCTCCATTATGCCCAAAAGAATTTATGATATGTTTGAATTGAAGCCCTTTGAGCCTTGTTCTTTTGGAGTTCGTCTTTTTGATTCTTCCGTAAAGAAACCTTTGGGGAAGATCAACGATGTTCTTATCATTGTCAATGACAACTATGTTCCCGTTGATTTTATTGTTATGGATATAGAGTGTGAACCTTTGTGTCCAATTATTTTGGGACGTCATTTTCTTCGCACCGTTGGTGCGGTTATTGACATGAAAGAGAGGAATATAAAATTCCAATTCCCTCTCAAGAAAGGGATGGAACACTTCCCTAGAAATAAAATCAAGTCAACTTTTGAGTCCGTTACACGAGCTAGTTATTCTCTTTCTCTTGATAAAACTTGATTCTTCTTTTGCATCATGCCTAGCTTAAAGGCATAAAAAAGCACTTTTGGGAGGAAGCCCACAACGAATTAGGTTTCTTTTTGCTTTTGCTGTGTCTTGATGTTTGTTACTACTGTAGCAACATCATTGTATCTTTATTTTTCAGCTTTGTGCCAAGTTATAGCCTCTTATGATAAGGGAAGCAAAAGTTGTGACATGCTGTCAAGAAAACAGATTCTGTCCCTGGACAGAAAAATTCGAATAAAATCACCAGATCATCTTTTTTATCTGAATTTTTTTGACAGCATGCTCTATAAAATTGTGAAACTTTCGTATGTTATGAGTTTTTTGATTTGAGCTGCAGAAGTTCCCCGAAACAATTCTCTACTACCTGCTGTTCTGTTTTTCACAGATTCTGCCACGTTTTGCCTCTCTTCACTTTTGCAAACCTTAAGCTTGCTTTTTTCTTTGCAAAAACTTTTTGGCACTCTTGAGAAACAGTAGTTCTTCAATAATATCTTTATATCCAGTGGGGAAAAAATATTTTATTAAGGGTACTAACCTCTCTAATCAGCTTATGATGAGTTATGTATGAAGGGAGTTTTCAAGTGTGCGATGGAAGATGATGAAAGAAGATCCAGGAGTGTCAAGCGCTCAAGCTTGGGGATGCCCCCATGAATCCTCAATAAATATTCAAGGAGACTCAAGCGTCTAAGCTTGGGGATGCCCCTGTGCACCCCCTTCTCCATCAACAATCATCAGTTCGTCCTTCGTCTCACTATATTTTTATCACTTCATGCGTTATGTGCTATGCTTGGAGCATCTCGGTCTTAGGTTTTATTTTTAGTTTTCTTTAGTTTTGCTTGCTGGTCATAACAAGTTAGACCCCATCTTACTTTTTGTGTGGGAGAGAAACACGCTCCACTCCAATCTAGAACACATCATAGGATTTTTCCTGCTTATCTTTTTGCTGTTGTGTGTTCTTTATCTTTTCGTAGCTGCTGCCATGTTTAGTTTTAGTCTTAGTTTGTCTTTAGCAAGAGCCTTGGCTTTTGTTTAGTTTGTTGCAGGAACTCTCTTTAGTTTTCATGTTTATCTTGTTAAGAGAGTTGGTTGTTGCACTGAGTTGTGTTTTGTCTTGGAAGTAGGTAATTGAGGTTGCTATTTAATTCTAGTAGTAACTTGCAATAGTTTTGAGGTATTGGTGTGAGTAATGTCTGAACTTTTGGTGTCAAGAGCTTTAGCCTACTAGTGATAGGTGTCGTATTTTGGGCAATCCGTGTGTATTTTCAAAACCTACTAAAAACTAGTTGAGAACTCTAACTACTAGATGGATCACTAATCTTTGGAGGGATCGAATATTAGAGTACACTAACGTACCATGAGTCGAGGATGCGCAAGGATAACCAAACCCCCATACACTCCTCCTCGGGGTACTTGTCTCTTTGTGAACCTCCTTATTAGATTGAGATTTATCGATAATAAGTGCATGAGTTCTTCGGACTAATGTAAGCATTGAAAGTTGACACTTCCACCTTCCCATATTTTGCTAGCCTCTCCCGTGCCGTGCATTGCCTTCTTCTCACTCCGAGAGTTGGTGTCCACATTCGCCGGTACATCCAAACCCTTGGCATGATACGCTCTGTCATCATAAACCTCCTTATATCTTTCCTCAAAACAGCCACCATACCTACCTATCAAGGCATTTCCATAGCCTTTCCGAGATATATTGCCATGCAACTTCCACCTCTTCATGACTTGATCTTCATGTCATACATGCTTTTGCTTGATCGATGAGCCGCATGCTAGTGGGGCCTTGCCCTAATCATTGCTACATGACGCGCTGGTATCATTGCATATTCTGCTACACTGGCAGACGCATACATTGCATACATCATGATAGTTATATCTTCTTTATGATTTTGAGTACCTTGTAAAGTGTGAAAGATTTCATATACCTTCTTGTAAAATAGAGTGTTGCCCTTAAGTGAGTAAAAGATCCCAAAGAGGACAAATGAGAGTTAAATAGAAAGAGACATTGAGGCCACAAAAAATACAAAAAAATAGAAAAAAGAGAAAAAAGTAAATAAAAAGAGAGAAAGGGGCAACACTACTATCCTTTTGAGAGATCCACACTAGTACTCCCTCTATATCCTTGTACTCCATAGAGATGATCATTATGCAAATAGCTATGTGAGAACCTTCACACTATAGAACTTGGCTTGCATATTCCAAGGATGAGCCTCCTCAAACGAGCTCTAGGTCTTCATGAGCGAGCAAGTTAGATGCACCCCCACTAGTTTCATTGGAGAGCTTCCTAGCTCATATGTGTATCCGTTGCATGGCAATCCCTACTCCTCACATCATATATATCATTTGGCATCTCTTGCCTATGATTGTCCTCATTGATGTGAGCCTTTCTCATTCTTTTTTGTCTTCCTCCTCCTCCGTACTTCTCTCTTTGCCGTCCTAAGTGTCAACTCTCGTCCTTACGCTCATCCATTGCATGAGTGCTCAATATATTGAAAAAGGAGTGGATCAAATTGACTTGTACCTGGCTAGTGGTCTGGGGCGAGTCAAGATAAGATTACAGAAAAAGACCAAGTGTGAAACTTTAGTAGATTGAGTTCTCAACAAATAAATATTTTTCTCGTATTCCCTATCCCCCTTCTTGCACGCAAACACCATTTGGAGACATTCGAGACACGGACAGCGAGAGCTCTTGCAACTAATTTTCTTTTGTTACTTGTTTCAATGCTAATATAGACTCTTGCATGTTATGACTTGAATTGAATCTCTAACCTTGATTGCTTTACTTTTTAAAGTTCGTATATGGTTGCTAGCATGTCACCACAGAAATTATGCTGTTATCATTTACCTACTCGAGGAAGAGCAGCAATTAAGCTTGGGGATGTTGATACGTCCAAAACGTATCTATAATTTCTGCTTGCTCCATGCATGTTTTGTGTGATATTGCTATGATCTAGATACACTTTCATACACTTTTGATCATATTTGTACTAACCTATTAACTCAGTGCACCACAGTGCCAGTTCCTGTTTTCTGCTGTTTTTCTATTTCAGTTTTCCCCCATATAAAAAGTGCTCCAAAAATTCGGGAAAAATCAGCGCAGAAGAACCTTCCGGAAGGACCTGAGTGGGGCCAGAGGGCCACCACCAGGGGCCCAGGCGCCCTGGTGGCGCGCCCTAGGGTCTGGCCGCGCCAGGGGGGCGCCTGGACCCCTGGTGCCCCCCTGGCTGCCCCCCTTCGCCTATATATTCTCCGTGACGAGAAACCCTCGGGAAAAGAACCCTTTTCGCGATCTCGCCTCTGTTTCGCCGCCGCCGCGTTTCCGAGATCGGGAGCACCAACAGACCTCTTCCCGGCACCCTGCCGGAAGGAGGGCCGACCTCCGGGAGTCTCCTCTCCACCATGGATGCTTCCCGGATGTGCCGTGAGTAGTTTCCTTTGGACCATGGGTCCGTGATCAGTAGCTATGTGATGTTCTCCTCCCCTCTTTGTTCTTCATGGTTTAGACCTCGTGAGCTGCCCTACATGATCGGGGCACTTTTGTAATCTTTCTGCTGTTGCTATGCTGAGTTTGATGGGATCTGATGGATTATGAGATTATGTTCAGATTGTGATAGAGTAATATATTTGGTTCTTATCTTTTATATTTTTTTTCTTAAGTAATTCTTGCATGTTCTCCGTTGCTGTTTATTGCTTTGGCCAAGTAGTAGGTAGTAACCCCAAGATGGAACGTTATGCTCGATTGTGGGTTCATGCCCCCTGATGACACGCTTGAGTGACAGAAACATGAGTCTAGGGGATGTGCTGTTGCCACAAGGGGGAAACAATGGTGCTTGTAACCGCGGTTGCAAGGATTGTTTACTTTATGCAAAGTGCTTTTTAATGCAGTTGTCTGTTGCTTTGGGTTTACACTTTGGGTAGGGCTCGCAACTTAATACCAGCGAGATGTTCTGGATAGATATCTCAAGGTGGATGATTAGTAGTAGATGCAGTTGGATTTCGGTCTACTTATTTTGGCGTTCTGCCCATGCTTTTGAGCCTCTTCCTTTCTTTTGTAGCATAGTTAGCATTGCGGTGCGTTCATAATCCTGTCAATTGCCCTTCTGTAATTTGTTCACCTCGCATAGCAGTTTTATCGTCTTTTGGGAGAGAGACATCACTAGTGAACATCACGTATCCCGGTCCATATCCTCATCACTGGTTCCACACTCATTTACTTTTCTGCTTTTACTTTCAGTTGCTATCATTATCCCTTGTGTTTGATCCTTTGTGAATAACAAGATCGGAGAGATTGACAACCTCTCCGAACTTCGTTGGGAACAAAGTTATTTGCGTCTGTGTGCAGGTCCGCGTCAGTTGCGCCGCTGACACCTACTTATCATCTCCGGAGTCCTACTGGAGACAAAACTTGGTATCTTTACTGAGGGAAATTTTCTGCTGTGCTACATCACACCTTCCTCTTGGGGTTTACCAACGAAGGGCGAGAAATCACTATCATCACCTCGCACATCAAGCACGCAGTACTCCTCAGATGCCCTCACCGCCTTCCGAGTAGCCTCCAGCTCGGTTTGATGTCTCTCTTCATCTTTGGCACGCATCTCGGATAGCTTTTCCATGTCAGACTCCAGCTTCGTGAATCAAGCTTCGTTCTCCTTCACCGCATGCTTGTAGTGGTACAAACTTGTTTCCAAAGCTTTTTTCTCCTTGGCCCGCCTGTCAACTTGGTCTATTTCCTTCTTCATTTTCGCCACAAAATCATCGTTCTCTTTAACCTTGGCGTCAAAGGCTTTCTTCGCCGCCTCTGCAAACAGAGTTCCAAACGGATAAATAGGAAGATGAAGGATACAACACAGGAACGCAAGAGTCCTTACCATGGTCCTCAGCATGCTGCTTCTTAAGTTTGTTAAGGTCTTCAAGCAGTGCCTCGTACACACTCTTGGCAGCAGTGTTTCCCCCCTGCAACTTCACGAAGGCCGATCCAAGTTTGCAAGCTTCCTATGAAGACGAAAGAAACACCATGTCATAAATACAAACCTCCTATCAAAAGACTCCGAATAACTTCAAGAAGTTACTTGGAGCCTTGGGGGATACACCCAGTGGGTGCACTAAGAAGTGCCCCCACTGGAAGATCGCAAAATAATAACTCCTATCAAAAAGACTCCGAATAACTTCAAGAAGTTACTCGGAGCCTTGGGGGCTACACCCACTGGGTGCACTAAGAAGTGCTCCCACTGGAAGATCATCACAATAATAACTCCTATGAAAAAGACTCTGAATAACTTCAAGAAGTTACTCGGAGCCTTGGGGCTACACCCACTGGGTGCACTAGAAAGTGCCCCCAGCGGAGATTTCAAACCTGCAGAATAACAACAGTACGCCTAAAGGTCATTTCGACACCCACTGGGTAGAAAACTTTCATAAGTACTTACGTGCATGTTGGACTTCACCAACTCGGCCTCGGACGCCAGCTCACGCAGCCGCAGTTCAAATTGAGTCGCCTTTACCAAAGACTCCTTCAGACCACCAAAAATGGCACTCTCCACCGGGGCACCGACTGGAATGGATACCGAGACAGCAGGTCCGTCCCCATGAGCAGCTGCCGGGGTGACAGGAGTCTCCTTAACAGCCTCCTCAGCAGGAGCGTCAGGTACAGCAGAAGAGGCAGGAAAGCTCCCGGCAGCTCGGTGACCGGACCCAGAGGACACTGCCCCCCCAGAAACAATCACCTCAGGAGGAGCGGTCCCAGCAACGGCAGGCTCAGTAACAATCCGAGTTGGGCCAGCAGAGGAGTCAACATCCATATCTGCGATAGATACAGCAAAACAATTAAAAACAGAAAGCCGACAGTAATAAAAGCCTCAACAGAAAGAATGAGGAACCCTCACCAACATCTACAACATCTTCCAGAATAGTGTCCATGATAGGAAAGTCAGACACCCCACAGGTACTGACATCCCCGAAAATGTCAGCACCAGGATCCTCAACCCCGGGAAATGACTCAGAACCACTCGGACGAATACTGCAAAACGGAGTAGTTAAGAAAAAAGCCTGGGAGGTCAATAAAACACCAAGCCATAAGAGAACTAATGGCATTACTTGTGGACAGTCTTCAAATTACGCCTTGGGGGAGCAACTTTGGCCGGACCAGCTCCAACCCCCTTGGCCTTCTCGACAGCAGTACCCCCCCGAGGGGTTAGCCTCCTGATGGCTTCTCGACCCTCGTTGGTTACCCCAAGAGGAAGGTTTGATGTAGCACAACGGCAAGTTTCCCTTAGCGAAGATGCTAAGGTTTAGATTGTCTCCAGTAGGACTCAAGAGATACAAGTAGGTGGTAAAGTGAACAATGGCGCCGTTCACAACATAGGTTGCTAACTTCACCTGGACCTGCACACAGATACAAATAACTTTGCTCCCAACGAGTTTAGAGGAGTTGTCAATTCGTCCGGCCTTGCTGTTTACAAAGGATTAACGCAAGAGATAATAATGATAGTGATATCAACGGAAAAGTAAATACTGAAAGTAAATTGGTAGTGTGAACAATAATGTGAAGATGGACCGGGGTCCCGTGATTTTCACTAGTGATGTCTCTCTCCCAAAAGACGATAAAAGTGCTAGCGAGGTAAACAAATCACAGTTGGGCAATTGACATGATTATGAAGGCGCCGCAATGCTAACTATGCTGCAAAGAAAGGAAGGGCTCAAAAGCAATGGGAAGTACGCCAAGGTAAGTAGACCGAAATCCATCTGCATCTACTACGAATCATCCACCTTGAGATATCTATCCAGAACATCTCGCTGGTATTAAGTTGTGAATCCCACCCAAAGTGTAAACTCAAAGCAACAGACAACTGCATTAAAAGAACTTTGCGTAAAGTAAACAATCCTTGCACCCGCAAGTACAAGCACCGTTGTTTTATCCCTGGTGGCAACATCACATCCCCTAGTCTCATGTTTCTGTCACTCAAGCTAGACATCAAGGGGCTGAACCCACAATCGAGCATAACGCTCTCTCTTGGAGTTGCAAATAAAATACTTGGCCAAAGCAAATACCGCAACGGAGAACATGCAAGAATTTACTCAAGAACAAAATATAAAAGAGAAGAACCAAATATATTACTCTTCACAATCTGAACATAGTCTCATAATCCATCAGATCCCAACAAACTCAGCATAGCAACAGAAGAAATTACATAGATGCCTCGATCATGTGAGGCAGCTCACGAGGACTCAAAAGTGGAATCACAAAAGAGGGAGAGATAGATCACATAGCTACTGGTCATGGACCCATGGTCCAAGGGGAACTACTCACGGTACACACGGGAGGCGTCCATGGCTATGGATGGTCTCCCGGAGGGGGTAGCTTCTCCCGGCAGGGTGCCGGAGCAGCTTCTCCAGGCATCCCCGATCTTGAAACGGCGTCGGCGGTGGAACAGAGGCGAGATCGCGAAAAAGGAGTTCGTCCTAGGGGTTTCCGTAACGGGGGGTAAATATAGGCGAAGGGGGGCATCGAGGGGACCCACCAGGCAGCCAGGAGGCCTCCTGGCGCGACCTAGGCTGGGGCCGCGCCAGGGACCCTCCTGGCTCCCTGGTGGTGGCCCCCCTTCGCTGCTTTGGTGTTTCCGGAAGCTTCCGCGACGCTGATTTTTTATCTGATTTTCCTGGATTTTTTGGAGCACTTTTAATGGCCGGAAAACCTGAAATACAAAAACAGCAGAAAACAGCAACTGGCAGCTGGGTGCACTGGGTTAATAGATTAGTCCAAATATGTTCAAAAGTGTATGAAAGTTCAAGAAAAACATGGCAAAGCACACAAAACATGCATGGAGCAAGCAGAAATTATAGATACGTTTGGGACGTATCACCTCCCGGCCACCAAGCGTGACAAGCTTCTTCTTCTTCATGGGCGCAACCCTCCCAGAGCTGAGGCTTAAGGGCGGAAGCTTTCCGCTGCCCTCTTCACCACTCGGAGTATGGGCCCTCTTGTGAGTCCGAGTAAGGCCTTCTCGCGCCGATTAACTATCCTGGTTTCCCTTTGAGCGCTGCTCGGACACCGCTTGAGCCCGGGCCACCTCGGATTCCATCTCCTCCCTGATGGCTTCTCGCCCCTCGTTGGTTACCCCAAGTGGAAGGTTGAGATGTAGCGCAACAGCAAGTTTCCCTCAGTGAAGATACCAAGGTTTGTATCCCGTAGGACTCCAGATATGATAAGTAGGTGTCAGCGGCGCAACTGACGTGGACCTGCACACAGACACAGATAACTTTGTTCCCAACGAAGTTCAGAGAGGTTGTCAAGCTCTCCGGTCTAGTTGTTCACAAAGGGTAAAACACAAGGGATAATGATAGCAATTGAAAGTAAAAGCCGAAAAGTAAAGATAGCGTGGAAACAGTAATAAGGATATGGACCAGGATACGTGATGTTCGCTAGTGATGTCTCTCTCCCAAACGACGATAAAACTGCTATGCGAGGTAAAAAATTACAGAAGGGCAATTGATAGGATTATGAATGCACCACAATGCTAACTATGCTACAAAAGAAATGAAGAGGTTCAAAAAGCACAGGCAGTACGCCAAAATAAGTAGACCGAAATCCAAATGCATCTACTACTAATCATCCACCTTGAGATATCTATCCAGAACATCTCGCTGGTATTAAGTTGCGAGCCCCACCCAAAGTGTAAACCCAAAGCAACAGACAACTGCATTAAAAAGCACTTTGCGTAAAGTAAACAATCCTTGCAACCGCGGTTACAAGCACCGTTGTTTTCCCCCTTGTGGCAACAACACATCCCCTAGACTCATGTTTCTGTCACTCAAGCGTGTCATCGGGGGGCATGAACCCACAATCGAGCATAACATTCCCTCTTGGAGTCACTACCTACTACTTGGCAAAAGCAATAAACGGCAACGGAGAACATGCAAGAGTTACTTAGGAACAAAAATATAAGAGATAAAAACCAAACATATTACTCTATCACAATGTGAACATAATCTCATAATCCATCAGATCCCATCAAACTCAGCATAGCAATAGCAGAAAGATTACAAAAGTGCGTCGATCATGTAGGGAAGCTCACGAGGTCTAAACCATGAAGAAAAAAGAGGGGAGGAGAACATCACATAGCTACTGATCACGGACCCATGGTCCAAGGAAAACTACTCACGAGACATCCGGGGAGCATCCTTGGTGGAGAGGAGACTCCCGGAGGTCGGCCCTCCCTCCGGCTGGGTGCCGGGAAAAGGTCTTCTGGTGCTCCCGATCACGGAAGCGCGGGGGCGGCGGAACAGAGGAGAGATCGCGAAAAAGGGTTCTGTCTTCGGAGTTTCCCCGTGACGGAGAATAAATAGGCGAAGGGGGGCAGCCAGAGGTGGACCAGGGGCCCAGGCGCCCCCCTGGCGCGGCCAGGGGTGGGGCCGCGCCGGGTGGCCGCCTGGGCCCCCCTGGCTCCCCTCTGGCCCCACTCGGGCTCTTCACGAAGCTTCCTGTACGCTGATTTTTCCTGTATTTTTCCCGGAATTTTTCTGGCAGTTTTTATATGGGGGAAAACTGAAATAGAAAAACAGCAGAAAACAGGAAGTGGCACTGGGGTGCACTGAGTTAATAGGTTAGTCCAAATATTATCAAAAGTGTATGAAAGTGTATCTAGATCATAGCAATATCACACAAAACATGCATGGAGCAAGCAGAAATTATAGATACGTTTTGGACGTATCAACATCCCCAAGCTTAATTCCTGCTCGTCCTCGAGTAGGTAAATGATAACAGCATAATTTCTGTGGTGACATGCTAGCAACCATAAAAGAACTTTGAAAAGTAAAGCAATCAAGGTTAGAGATTTAATTCAAGTCATAACATGCAAGAGTCTATATTAGCATTGAAACAAGTAGCAAAAGAACATTAGGTGCAAGAGATCTCGCTGTCCGTGACTCGAATGTCTCCAAATGGTGTTTGCGTGCAAGAAGGGGGACAGGGAATACGAGAAAAAAGTATTTTTGTGTTGAGAACTCAATCTACTAAAGTTTCACACTTGGTCCTCTTTGGAATCTTATCTTGACTCATCCCCAGACCACTAGCCAGGTACAAGTCAATTTGATCCACTCCTTTTCGATATTTTGAGCACTCATGCAATAGATGAGCGTAAGCACGAGAGTTGACACTTAGGATGGCAAAGAGAGAAGTAGTGTGGAGGAAGACAAAAAGGGTGAGAAAGGCTCACATCAATGAGGACAATCATAGGCAAGAGATGCCAAATGATAGATATGATGTGAGGAGTAGGGATTGCCATGCAACGGATGCACATACGAGCTAGGAAGCTCTCCAATGGAACTAGTGGGGGTGTATCTAACTTGCTCGCTCATGAAGACCTAGAGCTCGTTTGAGGAGGCTCATCCTTGGAATATGCAAGCCAAGTTCTATAGTGTGAAGCTCCCCACATAGCTATATGCATAATGATCATCTCTATGGAGTACAAGGATATAAAGGGAGTACTAGTGTGGATCTCTCAAAAGGATAGTAGTGTTGCCCCTTTCTCTCTTTTTATTTCTTTTTTTTCTATTTTTTCTTTTTTTTTGTATTTTTTTGTGGCCTCAATGGCTCTTTATTTTTAACTCTCATTTTTCCTCTTTGGGATCTTTTATTGTGTCCACTTTGGGATCTTTTCCTCACTTAAGGGAAACACTCTATTTTACAAGAAGGTAAAGGAGATCTTTCACACTTTACAAGGTACGCAAAATCATAAAGAAGATGTAACTAACATGATGTATGCAATGTATGTCGCTGCCAATGTAGCAGGAACATGTATGACATGAAGATCAAGTCATGAAGAGGTGGATGTTGCATGGCAATATATCTCGGAAAGGCTATGGAAATTCCTTGATATGTAGGTATGGTGGCTGTTTTGAGGAAAGATATAAGGGGGCTTATGATGACAGAGCGTATCATGCCAAGGGTTTGGATGTACCGGCGAAGGTGGACACCAACTCTCGGAATGAGAAGAAGGCAATGCACAGCACGGGAGAGGCTAGCAAAATATGGGAAGGTGGAAGTGTCAACTTTCAATACTTACATTAGTCCGAAGAACTCATGCACTTATTATCGGTAAATCTCAATCTAATAAGGAGGTTCACAAAGAGACAAGTACCCCGAGGAGGAGTGTATGGGGGTTTGGTTATCCTTGCGCATCCTCGACTCATGGTACGTGAGTGTTCTCTAATATTCGATCCCTCCAAAGATTAGTGATCCATCTAGTAGCTAGAGTTCTCAACTAGTTTTGTAGGTTTTGAAAATACACACGGATTGCCCAAAATACGACACCTATCACTAATAGTCTAGAGCTTTTGACACCAAAAGTTCAAACATTACTCACATCAATACCTCAAAACTATTGCAAGTTACTACTAGAAGAAAATAGCAACCTCAATCACCTACTCTCAAGACAAGACACAACTCAGTGCAACAACCAACTCTCTTTAACAAGATAAACATGAAAACTAAAAAGAGTTCCAGCAACAAACTAAACAAAAGCCAAGGCTCTTGCTAAATACAAACTAAGACTAAGACTAAACATGGCAGTAGCTATGAAAAGATAAAGAACACACAACAGCAGAAAGATAAGCAGGAAAAATCCTATGATGTGTTCTAGATTTTGAAAGTGGAGCGTGTTTCTCTCCCACACAAAGTAAGACGGGATCTAACTTGTTATGAACAGCAAGCAAAGCTAAAGAAAACTAAAAATAAAATCTAAGAGCGAGACGCTCCAAGCATAGCACATAACGCATGAAGTGATAAAAATATAGTGAGACGAAGGACGAACTGATGATTGTTGATGGAGAAGGGGATGCACGGGGGCATCCCCAAGCTTAGACGCTTGAGTCTCCTTGAATATTTGTTGGGGATGCATGGGGGCATCCCCAAGCTTGAGCGCTTGACACTCCTGGATCTTCTTTCATCATCTTCTATCGCACACTTGAAAACTCCCTTCATACATAACTCATCATAAGATGATTAGAGAGGTTAGTACCCTTAATAAAATATTTTTTCCCCACTTGATATAAATATATTATTGAAAAGATACTGTTTCTCAAGAGTGCCAAAAAGTTTTTGCAAAGAAAAAGCAAGCTTAAGGTTTGCAAAAGTTAGGAGAGACAAAACGTGGCAGAATCTGTGAAAAACAGAACAGCAGGTAGTAAAGAATTTTTTAGGGGCACTTCTGCAACTCAAATCAAAAAACTCAGAACATACGGAAGTTTCGTAATTGTATAGATCATGCTGTGTAAAAATTTCCGCTCAAAAAGATGAACTGGGATTTTTCTGGAATTTTTCTGCTCACGAGGACAGAATCTGTTTTCTGGACAGCATGTCACAACTTTTACTTCCCTTGCCATAAGAGGCTATAACTTGGCACAAAGCTGAAAAATAAAGATACAATGATGTTGCTACAGTAGTAACAATCATCAAGACACAACAAAAGCAAAAAGAAAAACCTAAATTCGTTGCGGGCTGTCTCCCGAAAGCGCTTTCTTTTATGCCTTTAAGCTAGGCATAATGCAAAAGAAGAATCAAGTTTTATCAAGAGAAAGAGAATAACTAGCCCGTGTAACGGACTCAAAAGGTAACTTGATTTTCTTTCTAGGGAAGTGTTCCATCCCCTTTTTGAATGGGAATTGGAATTTTATATTCCCTTCTTTCATGTCAATAACCGCACCAACGGTGCGAAGAAAAGGACGTCCCAAAATAATTGGACACAAAGGTTCACACTCTATATCCATAACAATAAAATCAACGGGAACATAGTTGTCATTGACAATGATAAGAACATCGTCGATCTTCCCCAAAGGTTTCTTTACGAAAGAATCAACAAGAGGAACACCAAAAGAACAAGGCTCAAAGGTCTTCAATTCAAACATATCAAATATTATTATGGGCATAACGGAGGTACTAGCTCCAACATCACATAAGGCATAGCAAGAGAAGTTATGTAATTTAATTTTGATCATAGGGTCCCAACCATCATCTAGCTTCCTAGGTATGGAGGCTTCTACTCTAAGCTTCTCCACCCTAGCTTTGATGAGAGCATTTGTGATATGCTCCGTGAAGGCAAGATTAAGTGTGCTAGTGTGGGGGTCTCTAGACATTTTGTGTAACAAGCTAATAACTTATGAGAGGGTACAACTATCAAAATCAATATCACTACTATCAAAGGTGGTAGTAGTGTCATCTAGGCTCACTTGTTTGAAACCCTCTATGTTCATAGAAGTTTCTTTATCTTCGGTTGAGGTATTAGCATCACCATTAATAGGTCCAACGGGACTAGGAGTGCATTGGGTGCTAATAGTTTGGGTGTCCTCAACAATTTGGATAGTGGCAACTATGTGGTGTGTAGGAAGGCTCTTAATTCTATCCTCTTCCTCTTTTTCTCTAGCCCACCTTTCTTTAAGTTTAGCCATCATCCTAATATTTTCATTAATTTGTAATTGGATAGCATTAATAGGAGTGGCCTTATTCTCCTCAAGGGGAGAGGTTCTAATTTTAAGCATCTCAATATCAAGGGCTAAGCTTTCTACCTTCAAAGAGAGATTATCTATTTTAGCTAATTTCTCCTCTACATTTTTGTTGAAGGCTTTTTGGGTAGTGATAAAGTCTCTACGCATGCTTTCTAATTCAGAGGTGGGGTTTTTGTTCCTAGGGTAGGTGTTGTTGTTCCCATAGTTGGATGGAAACGGTCTAGGATTGCTAGCAAAATTTCCCCTATAAGCATTGTTGTTGAAGTTGTTTCTAGCAATAAAGTTCACATCTACTTGTTCTTGAGCAACCAAAGAATTTAAAGGGACATCATGAGGATCAATAGAGGGTTGCTTGGTAAGTAGAGACATAATTAAATCAACTTTTTCATTGAGGGAGGTAATTTCCTTGACATAATTTACCTTCCTACCTGTTGGAGCGCGTTCGGTGTGCCATTGGGAATAATTGGTCATCATCTCATCCAGAAGCTTCGTGGCAGCACCAAGTGTAGTTGACATAAAGGTTCCTCCCGCGGCCGAATCTAACAGGTTCCGCGAGGTAAAGTTCAAGCCTGCATAAAAAGTCTGGATAACCATCCAGGTAGTCAAACCATGTGTAGGGCATTTCTTAACAAGAGATTTCATTCGTTCCCAAGCTTGGGCAACGTGTTCATTATCCAATTGCTTAAAATTCATAATGTTACTCCTCAATTGGATAATTTTAGCAGGTGGGTAATACTTCCCTATAAAAGCATATTTGCACTTATCCCAAGAATCTATGCTATTCCTAGGCAAAGATTGGAACCAGATTTTAGCGTCTCCCCTTAAAGAGAAAGGAAAGAGCTTGAGCTTAACAACATCACCTTCTACTTTTTTATACTTTTGCATATCACATAATTCAATAAAATTGTTCAAGTGTAAAGCAGCATCATCTCCAGCACCAGACAATTGATCTCTCGTAACAAGGTTTAGCAAAGCAGGTTTAATTTCATAAGAGGTAGATGAAGTGGCAGGTGTGGCAATGGGAGTGCAGATAAAGTCTTGGTTGTTGTGACTAGTGAACTCACACAACTTGGTGTTTTCAGTGGAACCCATAGTAGCAGCAAGTGTGGCAGATTTTTTTGTTTTTTTTTATAAAAGACACAAAGATAAAAAACTGAAAGGTAAACTAACAAGACTAAAAAACAAAGGTAAAGGGTAGTGTGCAACTCCCCTATCTTAGCACTCGGAGTCCCTGGCAACGGCGCCAGAAATTCGCTTGATGGCTTCTCGCCCCTCGTTGGTTACCCCAAGTGGAAGGTTACACCAAGGTTTGTCTCCCGTAGGACTCCGGATATGATAAGTAGGTGACAGCGGCGCAACTGACGTGGACCTGCACACAGACACATATAACTTTGTTCCCAACGAAGTTCAGAGAGGTTGTCAAGCTCTCCGGTCTTGTTGTTCACAAAGGGTAAAACACAAGGGATAATGATAGCAATTGAAAGTAAAACCTGAAAAGTAAAGATAGCGTGGAAACAGTAATAAGGATATGGACCGGGATACGTGATGTTCGCTAGTGATGTCTCTCTCCCAAAAGACGATAAAAATGCTATGCGAGGTAAACAAATTACAGAAGGGCAATTGACAGGATTATGAACGCACCGCAATGCTAACTATGCTACAAAAGAAAGGAAGAGGTTCAAAAGCACGGGCAGTACGCCAAAATAAGTAGACCGAAATCCAACTGCATCTACTACTAATCATCCACCTTGAGATATCTATCCAGAACATCTCGCTGGTATTAAGTTGCGAGCCCCACCCAAAGTGTAAACCCAAAGCAACAGACAACTGCATTAAAAATCACTTTGCGTAAAGTAAACAATCCTTGCAACCGCGGTTACAAGCACCGTTGTTTTCCCCCTTGTGGCAACAGCACATCCCCTAGACTCATGTTTCTGTCACTCAAGCATGTCATCGGGGGGCATGAACCCACAATCGAGCATAACGGTCCCTCTTGGAGTCACTACCTACTACTTGGCCAAAGCAATAAACAGCAACGGAGAACATGCAAGAGTTACTTAGGAACAAAAATATAAGAGATAAAAAACAAATATATTACTCTATCACAATCTGAACATAATCTCATAATCCATCAGATCCCATCAAACTCAGCATAGCAATAGCAGAAAGATTACAAAAGTGCCTCGATCATGTAGGGCAGTTCACGAGGTCTAAACCATGAAGAACAAAGAGGGAAGGAGAACATCACGTAGCTACTGATCACGGACCCATGGTCCAAGGAAAACTACTCACGAGACATCCGGGGAGCATCCATGGTGGAGAGAAGACTCCCGGAGGTCGGCCCTCCCTCCGGCAGGGTGCCGGGAAGAGGTCTTCTGGTGCTCCCGATATCGGAAGCGCGGGGGCGGCGGAACAGAGGAGAGATCGCGAAAAAGGGTTCTGTCTTCGGAGTTTCCCCGTGACGGAGAATAAATAGGCGAAGGGGGGCAGCCAGAGGTGGACCAGGGGCCCCAGGCGCCCCCCTGGCGCGGCCAGGGGTGGGGCCGCGCCGGGTGGCCGCCTTGGCCCCCCTGGCTCCCCTCTGGCCCCACTCGGGATCTTCGCGAAGCTTCCTGTACGCTGATTTTTCCTGTATTTTTCCCGGAATTTTTCTGGCACTTTTTATATGGGGGAAAACTGAAATAGAAAAACAGCAGAAAACAGGAAGTGGCACTGGGGTGCACTGAGTTAATAGGTTAGTCCAAATATTATCAAAAGTGTATGAAAGTGTATCTAGATCATATCAATATCACACAAAACATGCATGGAGCAAGCAGAAATTATAGATACGTTTTGGACGTATCACTCCCCCGCCTCAACTCCGACACCTGCACCAGTAGTGCTATCTTCATCCTCCTCGGCAGGGTGCTGCAGAGCTAGAGGAATAGGAGAATGGAAATGAGAAAAATCCTGGCGAAAAATAGAGGAGTCCGAGTTAGAACCAATAGACGATACGCATTCAAGACACATATGACACATGATGGCATACCAAGGTCGGAGGATTCTCGCCGCTGAGGGGTCTCACTCAGCTAATCGGCTGAAGACCATGGGTCACGCTGGTAATCATCTTCATCTGGAGCTCAAATTCGTCCAGGGGCATCTCGGTGTTGCTATAACGAGTGTCATCCTGCAACCCGGAGTACGCGCACATTCCCCGAGCCCTGGCTTGAAGAGGCTGAATCTTCTGAATCACAAAGGTAGCTATCAGATCCATGGCGTCCAAACCATTTTTCTTCAACCTAATGACCTCATGCATCAAGGGGAGCACCTGCTCCTTCTCAGCATTGGTAAGTCGGGGATTCCAGCCCTGGGAGGAAGTTAGCCTAACGTCCGAGTAAGGAAGCAAGGTACGCACTCCTGGCTCCTCGACCACCTTGCAATAAAACCAACTGTTTTGCCAATTCTTAACAGAATCCAGCAAGCTAGAGGAAAAATATTGTGCCCCTTGTTTCCTAGCCAAGAACAGACCGCCGCATAAGTGATTGAACTCCACGCCACCACCCTCTCCAGACTTCTTCGCCTTCTGAGGCTTAATAGCATATATGGTGCGGAAAAGATGCCAGTGGGGCTCTATGCCTAAGAAACCCTTGCAGAGGGTCAAGAAGTTAGAGAGGAGAGTAATGGCATTGGGGAAAATATGATGAAGTTGAGCACCCGTGAAAGCCAAGAAATCCAAGAAGAAGGGATGCGGAGGAAGAGAAAACCCACTGTCCACATGCGAAAGCAGAATGACCCTCTCACCGTCCCATGGAGCAGGCTCATCTTCTCCAGCCGCAGGAAGGCGACAGCCCTCGCGGGGAACCAGGCCAGCGTCCTGGTACCCCAGCAGCATATCCTCTGTCACGATCGACGGGGGCCACTCCCCCGCAAACATGGTCTCGGCGGCGGCGGAGGAACAACGCGAGTGGCGGCCTCCCAGGGTGAAGCACGAGCAACAGGCGAAGGTTTCCCGGCGGCGGAGGCAAGTATGTGAGAGAAAGTGAGAGGCAGAACGAGAGAGAGGAGCGGGAGCGGCCGCGCGGGGGAAAGTGAGCAGATCTGCCCCAAACCAAATGGGGGGAGTGGTTTTATAGCCTGAGATAGCAACCGCCACGCGTCAGATCCGCACTCCATTATGGGCCTGCCGGTTGCCCTCCCCGTAAAACCGCTCCACTTCCCCACGGGAGGTTAATTATTACCCTACAAGACCGCCGCGGGAATCGAGGAGACATACCCAAAAGTGTACCCACTTGTCTGGATAAGAAGATTCTCTGACAAGGAAAGATCTTTTTTCATTTAAAACCGAATCATATTTCAATTCGAAGCTTGAAGACCACTTCAACTGCTCGGAAGACGCGAAGCACGCACCCACAAAACTCTCCGAGTAAGTCACCACTCGGAAGAAACCACTAAGCTCCCGCGGCGACCGAGTAAGTTATCACTCGGATATAAAACGAAGAGAACCACTTGGGGTTTTCCGCAAACAAAAAATCTTGCATCCAACTGCTCAAGCAAAAATCCGAGTAGTTAACTCGCTGGTGGCCCGTCTCTGACGAAGAATTCCATGTCACCAGTAAGACCCGGCGCAGGGGGTAAAGGATCGATATCCCACGTGTCATGGACTAGGACTCGCTACGATGTCCTAGGATATTGAACTTTACAAATTTGGTTCATATGGAGTTTAAGGCCTTTTACTCTGAGACACGCCTTCCGAGGCCTCAGTCCACCTCTTCCGAGAGACGTTTGAGTGTCGCCAAATTTTTCCGTCAACCTGCCCAACCCACGCTCGAGGGAAAACTTCAAACATCAATAAAGCCCTTCCGGGCCTCTTACTGAGTTTAATCTTCACATACCTCAGAAAATCTAACAAATGTCAGTTGCCTCAATTGCGAGCACCCGAAAGCGCTTGGGGGCTACTGTCGTCGTAATAATAAAGGTATACCCCTAGGCAAGGGAAACCAAGGGGTACCCTCAAGCCCTTGGTTCTCCAACACACTCAACAAAATAAGATCGGTAAAAAACCTGGAGCCTTAACGATCCTAGAGACGCAATTCCCTGCACCTCTCCGAATAAGATGTTACTCGGAGAGCAGAAACCACTTCCGAGTACATAGTCACTCGGAGGATCAGCAAGATCCGAATAGGTCAGTACTCGGAAGAGAGGAGCGGCGAGCCATTCATTACTCGGAAGATGGAAACGCAACGGACGGGAAGCATTCAAGGCCGCGGGCGTTTCTCCTCCTTTATTAGAAGTAATGGGCGAACCGTTTTTGTATTTAATATGCATTCAATCCTGTAATTAAGGCCCATTTAAGCTAAGGCATTAAGGGGGCAGAGGCGCACTCCATATAAGCCTCCCCCCTCCTCCAGTTTGGGCACGCGCAACATTATCTTCTCAAGCCTTTGAGCAAAGAACACCCCAGTCAGCCTGGGACAGGACCAAGGTTTTTATCTCTATGGAGAGGCCTAACCTGTATAATATCCCTGCGTCAACCCTCTCTACGTACAGATTCATCTAGCTCCTTTCATACCCCCTCTCTATTGTCAGGATTATATCCCCGACAACAACCCAAGATGTTTTTACTTCTATTTTTAGTGGTCTTGATGATTGTTACTACTGTAGAAACATCATTGTATCTTTATTTTTCAAGCTTTGTGCCGATCTTAGCCTCTTATGATAAAGGAAGCAAAAGTTGTGACATGATGTCCAGAAAACAGATTCTGTCTTCTTGACAGAAAAAATCGGAACAAATCACCAGTTCATATTTTTGAGCTGAATTTTTTACACAGCATGCTCTATACAATTGTTAAACTTTACTACCTGTTGTGACATGAGTTTTTTTATTTGAGCTGTAGAAGTACCCCGAAAAAATTCTTTACTACCTGTTGTTCTATTTTTCACAGATTCTGTCACGTTTTACCTTTCCTTACTTTTGCGAACCTCAAGCTTGCTTTTTCTTTACAAAAATATTTTGGAGATCTTGAGAAACAGTAACTCTTCAATAATATCTTTATATTCAGTGGGGAAATTATTTTATTAAGGGTACTAACCTCTCTAATCAGCTTATGATGAGTTATGTATGAAGGGAGTTTTCAAGTGTGCGAGGGAAGATGATGAAAGAAGATCCGGGAGTGTCAAGCGCTCAATCTTGGGGAAGCCCCCATGCATCCCCAATAAATATTCAAGGAGACTCAAGCGTCTAAGCTTGGGGATGCCCCCGTGCATCCCCTTCTCCATCAACAATCATCAGTTCGTCCTTCATCTCACTATATTTTTATCACTTCATGCGTTATGTGCTATGCTTGGAGCGTCCCGCTCTTAGGTTTTATTTTTAGTTTTCTTTAGCTTTGCTTGTTGTTCATAACAAGTTATACCCCGGCTTACTTTGTGTGGGAGAGAAACACACTCCACTCCAATCTAGAACACATCATAGGATTTTTCATGCTTATCTTTCTGCTGTTGTGTGTTCTTTATCTTTTCGTAGCTACTACCATGTTTAGTTTTAGTCTTAGTTTGTCTTTAGCAAGAGCCTTGGATTTTGATTAGTTTGTTGCTGGAACTCTCTTTAGTTTTCATGTTTATCTTTTTAAGAGAGTTGGTTGTTGCACTGAGTTGTGTCTTGTCTTGAAACTAGGTAATTGAGGTTGCTATTTAATTTTTGTAGTAACTTGCAATAGTTTTGAGGTATTGATGTGAGTAATGTTTGAACTTTTGGTGTAAAGAGCTCTAGTCTATTAGTAATAGGTGTCGTATTTTGGGCAATCCCTATTTATTTTCAAAACCTACAAAACTAGTTGAGAACTCTAGCTACTAGATGGATTACTAATCTTTTGAGGGATCGGATATTAGAGTACACTCACGTACCATGAGCCAAGGATGCGCAAGGATAACCAAACCCCCATACACTCCTCCTCGGGGTACTTGTCTCTTTGTGAACCTCCTTATTAGATTGAGAGTTACCGATAATAAGTGCATGAGTTCTTCGGACTAATGTAAGTATTGAAAGTTGACACTTCCACCTCCTCATATTTGCTAGCCTCTTCCGTACCATGCATTGCCCTCTTCTCACTCCGAGAGTTGGCGTTCACCTTCGCCGGTACATCAAACCCTTGGCATGATACGCTCTGTCATCATAAACCTCCCTATATCTTTCCTCAAAACAGCCACCATACCTACCTATCAAGGCATTTCCATTGCCTTTCCGAGATATATTTCCATGCAACATTCACCTGTTCATGACTTGATCTTAATGCCATACATGTTCCTGCTACACTAGCAGAGGCATACATTGCATACATAATGATAGCTACATCTTCTTTATGTTTTGATTACCTTGTAAAGTGTGAAAGATCTTCTATACCCTCTTGTAAATTAGAGTGTTGCTCTTAAGTGAGGAAAAGATCCCAAAGTGGACAAATTAAAAGATCCCAAAGAGGACAAATGAGAGTTAAATAGAAAGAGCCATTGAGGCCACCAAAAAATACAAAAAAATAGAAAAAAGAAATAAAAAGAGAGAAAGGGGCAACACTACTATCCTTTTGAAAGATCCACACTAGTTCTCCCTCTTATCCTTGTACTCCATAGAGATGATCATTCATGCATATACCTATGTGGGGACCTTCACACTAAAGAACTTGGCTTGCATATTCCAAGGATGAGCCTCCTCAACAGAGCTCTAGGTCTTCATGAACAAGCAAGTTAGATGCACCCCCACTAGTTCCATTGGATAGCTTTCTAGCTCATATGTGCATCCGTTGCATGGCAATTCGTACTCGTCACATCATATCTATCATTTGGCCTTCTCGCCTATGATTGTCCTCATTGATTTGAGCCTTTCTCACCTTTTTGTCTTCCTCCTCCACCATATTTCTCTCTTTGCCATCCTAAGTGTCAACTATCGTGCTTACGCTCATCCATTGCATAAGTGCTCAAAATAGCTTACGCTCATCCATTGCATGAGTACACAAAATATCGAAAAGGAGTGGATCAAATTGACTTGTACCTGGCTAGTGGTCTGGGGACGAGTCAAGATAAGATTCCAAAGAAGACCAAGTGTGAAACTTTAGTAGATTGAGTTTTCAAAAAAATATTTTTTTCTCGTATTCCCAAATCCTACTTCTTGTACGCAAACACCATTTGGAGACATTCGAGTCACGAACAGCGAGAGCTCTTGCACTCAATGTTCTTCCGTTGCTTGTTTCAATGCTAATATAGACTCTTGCATGTTATGACTTCAATTGAATCACATACCTTGATTGCTTTACTTTTCAAAGTTCTTATATGGTTGCTAGCATGTCACCAGAAAAACTATGCTTGTTATCATTTACCTACTCGAGGACGAGCAGGAATTAAGCTTGGGGATGTTGATACGTCCCAAACGTATCTATAATTTTTTCTTGCTCCATGCATGTTTTGTGTGATATTGCTATGATCTAGATACACTTTCATACACTTTCGATCATATTTGGACTAACTTATTAACTCAGTGCACCACGGTGCTAGTTCCTGATTTTTGCTATTTTTCTATTTCAGGTTTCCCCCATATTAAAAGTGCTCCAAAAATTCGGTAAAAATCAGATAAAAATCAGCGTACGGGATCCTTCCAGAATCATCTGGGTGGGCCCAGAGGGCCACCCCGAGGGACCCAGGCGGCCACCTGGCGCGGACAGGCGCCTGGACTCCTGGTGGCCCCCTGGCTGCCCCCCTTCGCCTATTTATTCCCTGTGACGGGAAACCCTCGAGGACATAACCCTTATTCGCGATCTCGCCTCTGTTCCGCCGACTCCGCGCTTCCAAGATCGGGGGCGCCAGCAGACCTCTTCCCGGCATCCTGCCGGAGGGAGGATCGACCTCCGGGAGCTTCCCCTTCACCATGGATGCTTCCCCGATGTGCCGTGAGTATTTTCCTTTGGACCATGGGTCCGTGATCAGCAGCTATGTGATGTTCTCCTCCCCTCTTTGTTCTTCATGGTTTAGACCTCGTGAGCTGCCCTACATGATCGAGGCACATATGTAATCTTTCTGCTGTTGCTATGCTGATTTTGATGGGATCTGATGGATTATGAGATTATGTTCAGATTGTGACAGAGTAATATATTTGGTTTTATCTTTTATATTTTTGTTCCTAAGTAATTATTGCATGTTCTCCGTTGCTGTTTATTTCTTTGGCCAAGTAGTAGGTAGTAACTCCAAGAGGGAACGTTATGCTCGATTGTGGGTTCATGCCCCTTGATGACACGCTTGAGTGACAGAAACATGAGTCTAGGGGATGTGCCGTTGCCACAAGGGGGAAAACAACGGTTCTTGTAACCGCGGTTGCAAGGATTGTTTACCTTACGCAAAGTGATTTTTTATGCAGTTGTCTGTTGATTTGGGTTTACACTTTGGGCGGGGCTCGCAACTTAATATCAGCGAGATGTTCTGGATAGATATCTCAAGGTGGATGATTAGTAGTAGATGCAGTTGGATTTCGGTTTACTTATTTTGGCATACTGCCCATGCTTTTGAGCCTCTTCCTTTCTTTGTAGCATAGTTAGCATTGCGGTGTGTTTATAATCATGTCAATTGCCCATCTGTAATTTGGTTACCTCGCATAGCCGTTTTATCATCTTTTGGGAGAGAGACATCACTAGTGAACATCACGGGACCCCGGTGAAATATTCTCATCACTGTTTACACGCTCATTTACTTTCCTGCTTTTTACTTTCAGTTGCTATCATTAGCATTATCCCTTGTGTTTTGATCCTTCGTAAACAACAAGACCGAAGAGATTGACAACATCTCTGAACTTCGTTGGGAGCAAAGTTATTTGTGTCTATGTGCAGGTCCACGTTAGTTGCGCCGCTGACACCTACTTATCATTTCCGGAGTCCTACTGGAGACAAACCTCAGTATCTTCACCGAGGGAAACTTGTCGCTACGCTGCATCTCACCTTCCACTTAGGGTAACCAACGAAGGGCGAGAAGCAATTATCATCTCTCGCGTATCATCGCCCCTTCTGTGTCGTTCAATCACATCTCTCCGGTATTGAACGCGTGCATCTCATTGGTATTCGACTAGCGCAATTCAGTCCCATCTCTCCAGGGTTGAACACGTGCAAAAACGAATGGAGCTTCGATTGGTATTAAATTTTCGACAATCGCTTTTCGCGCGAAGGAAGATTTTGACGCGGAAGATTTTGGATGGGATCGGGTGTTGAACACAAATGTGGCGGTAGTTCGAACGACCCTAATGTCTCCCTTGATTTCTATCGGATTTACGAGAAAATGAACACACGAACCGGCCACGAACAAATACAGATTCATTTTAGATGATAAAACACGTCCAAATCGCTCTGTTCAAACGATCGCGGAAGATTCGAAGATTCCTGAATATGCCTTTAACAACAAATCTACTATTCTTAAGAAGTTGTTCTCTACTACCACCAATTCTCTTTACATGCACACTATCCACCTCATCATGCGTGCCACATCAATTCTCTCTATATGCACACCATTCACCTCATCATGTATGCCACATCAATGTTTAATTCCTTAAGCATATAAAAAAATAATTACTATCTATTATCTCTACATGCATATTATTCACATATCATTATGCATGTCACATCAATTTTTAATCTTTTATATCTAAATAGCTAGCATCCACTAATTATTTTAGAAGACATGCAAATATGTCATCTCATCACTCCATTAATCTTTAAAAATTAATTATATGTGTGCAAGTGTCTTTCATACACAAGTTTGTTATTTCACACTTTTGTGAGTTCTTTTTATCTTTCTACCCATAACTTAGTGCATATATGATGTGAAGAAACATATGCAATATACCATTAGTTCCAATATTCATACAAAAAAATATTATTCAAATATAATGCAACCAATTCCCGCAGCAACGCGCGGGGCGTCAACTAGTAAATATAATGGTAGGATTTTATTTCAACCACTAAGGATATGAACCTGGCTAAGCAGTAATTGGAAGAAGACTTTCAGTGTAAGGTATTACATTGAAGAAAAGCATAATTTTCTCCTTACCACGCCTAGGCCTAGGGTGTTGGTATCTCAGGCGATCCATCTCACACACGTTGGTCAGATGAGTTGTTTGCGGATCGTAGCGGTATAGACTTTGACCCGCTCGTATCATGATCGCGCCGCCTGGAAGAAGAGCAACCGGACGCACCATGTGTGTCACAGAGAGCGAATGCCGGTGCTCCCATCGCGAGCTCAAGCCATCATCATCTTCCACCAGCGTCCAGATCTTCAGGTGTTTCCCAGGCGGCTCGCCGCTGCTGAAAGCAGTCAGGCATAGCTCATCGTGCATCTGATCCAGCAAGAAGGAGTCGTCAAGCGCAGGATCCAACGAACCAGGCAGAGGGGTGACCCTGAAGCTCTCATCTTCCAGGCTAAGCCGGAGGAGGCCATGCGGGCGTGTCTCGATGTGGCGCCGGTCGATGACCCAAAACAAGGCAACGCCGGCGAACACGGCGGTTATCCAGTCCGCGACGGGGTACGGCGGATCAGCCACGGTTTCCCTCCAAGAGGATTGAGAAGCCCCGACGGTGAACACCTCCATCCCCATGCGGTAGACGCCCGTGAGAGGATCTCTGGAGCGGTAGAAGGCCCGGACTACCTTGTGCCTGCCGGTGCAAGGGTCCAGCCCAAGCCCTACCGGAAGGCAGACGCCCCGCCAGAGCATATTGCGGTCACTCTCCGGCAGCGTCACGGTGTCCCTGGTCGCGGGATTGAAGAGGTAGACGCTGACGTCGGTGGGGGCGACCACCAGGCCATCGCAGTGCGCAAAGCAGCGCACCGAATTGAACCCGGCGAGGAAGTCGCCGCCGTGCATGAACCTCGCTTCGGATTCGGGGCCGTCTTTCTGCTGCCACTGGTAGAAGTTGATGTTGGTGGTGAATCTGGTCGGCCAGCTCCCCCTCTCCTCTCTCATGACGTAGTCGAGTGTGTGCGGGGTGATGAGCAGCGATGGGTTCTGCTTCCATTTCATGGCGGACTGCCGGAGGTGCGAGCGGATGAAGAAGGGGTCGGAGATGGTGGCGCGCCAGGCCTTGCTGACGGACTTGAACCGCAGGAGGGACTTGACGGGCAGGCGGAGGAGGATCTCGAGGACTAGCTCGTCCAGCAGCTCGGCCGGAGGCGCCTGCTTCGTCTTCTTGCAAATCCTCAAGTCCATGCCGGCGTACTACACTACTACGTGCATTAAAGAGACAAAGTATACGAAGCTCGATGGCCGGGAATTTATACATGCTGGGTGACAACAGTGCTGGAGTCGGAGTCGGAGTCGGAGTAGGTTCAAGTCGCAGCGACAAAACGTCGAATTATTTTATTCGCAAAAAGAAAACAATTTCTTTTGCTCGTAATAAAGGCAAAAATGGAGTAACATACGGGCGAAAACGTAGTGATATATGCTTTCGATTTCTACCGCATGAAGCAAACTGCTTGGATTAGCCGCCATGGAAGAATCGGTTTTTCAAATGAGTTTTTTTACTGTGCATCAAGTGAATATGGACCGTCCGTTGGACCAGAGTAGACAGTTCAGATTTGAATATGATACACTGATGTTACTTGTATCATGAGAAGGCCCGAAGGGTATTTTTGGTATAAAAATTATTTTAATATTTATTTAATTGCTATTAAATTAATAACATTCAATTAAAAAATTTAAACGATATTATCCTATGAATTAATTTTTTTTCTTTGAACGTTGGTTTTTTAAACCATTATTCCCTTGGGGTTAAGTAAGGCCTATACAATTTGAACCGTTGAATCATCTAAAATAATACACATTTTCTCATGTATCATGATGCATCGTAAAATCTCTCTTTCAAATACTAGTAACCAAACGGAAGATATCGAAACAAATGATTCGCGAAGAAAGAATACTAGTACATTTCAACATTTGTTCCAGAATTCCATACGACCCACGCCGCAGTTGACGATGACACCACCATTGTTGCTGATGAGATCGGGGCGGAACGCCGCGTCCTGTGTCAAGCAATTCACGTCATGCACCTTCACTATCCTGTTCACATCAAGAGCCTCTCCGTGATACACCGAACTTTTGCTTGGACAATGCCATGTCCGGGAGGGCCAGCTCGTCCTCGTGCTCCTCGCCGGCGGACAGGGTACGAGCGTCGGTGCGATGGGTGAGCTCGGAGCAGACGCCGCGGACGATGTAGTCCCGCTCAGGTCTGCGAAGGCCGTCCCGATGAGGATTGTTTTTTTTAATTGCCGGTCCATCGTAATTAAAAATACAAAAAATATTGGTCCCGACGAGGATTGAACTCGTGACCTTCCGCATATCAGACGGATACTCTAACCAACTGAGCTACGGGACCTCGACGGCTATTTAAATTATTGAACTAATAAAAATACGAATTAAATAATTAGAGAAAACGATGGTCAGTGAACCTTTACTTAACACATACTCCAGTTCTATCGCCAACCATCTAGTGATCTTGCTCGGATAAAACTGTACGATCAGGTCTGTTTTCTCGCGATTTTATTAGTGCGGAATGCTGCTATGCACATTCTTCGTGACATAGTTTAAACCAATGATGTTTCATGAAGGTGTACGGAAGGGGATGCTCATTTCACACGACACAAGATAACCATATGTTATACATGAATCTATTATTTCGTTCGTGATGACAGATGCTATTGCAGATAATCCGTAGAAAATAACCGTAAGGAATACAATTAACATCACATACATTTTGATAAAATGAACGTTTCCGTTCTTGTAACGTATCTCATACGTTGATATATGAGAAACTACGAGGGATAGATAGGACCTTCACAGATAATTTTAGGATGGCAATTCAGAGCGAATGTTCGCTCTGGAGCATGGCAAGCGCGAACGTTTTTATGGTAACTATAGTTTATGCGTGATGACAACTGCAGTACAAACGCGTGGCAATTTGCCGCGTTTTAAAAATTTTATGGCAATCGCGTGTCAGATTTTCCATGCATTTGTACTGCAGTTGTCAGGTAACTCGTTCGCTTTTTTCATGTCCTGGAGCGAACGTTCGCTCCCTATGATTACCCTAATTTTAACTAGAAGCAAAATGCACGCTTTGTCGCGATGGCTGGCATAAGCACATTATGAATTGCACACATCATTGTGCTACGATGTTCAACAAAGAGCTTGCATGTAACAAAATTACAACCTAAATAAGATGGATATTTTTTGATAAAGAGAATATATTAATGTCGCGAAGATACAAACTACATCCAGGCTCTGCAACAATGCAATACCCTAATGGCATTACAAATGCACACAAGCTAAAAAAGGAAAAAAAAAGTCCCACTACAGAGTTTCAGGCCTTGCAACAGCAGTTCAACCACTAACAAAACAACACTTGAAATCCAAGTTTTTCAAAAACGACACCTTCAAAAAGGAAAATAGTGCACAAACGTCGTTGTTTCCAGATTGTAGATCTTGTGGTTTCACCCTGTAGATAGTGCTCGCTCTTAAAACAATGTCTTCAATAAAATCATTGCAAGACACAACCAATTAAGGTCAAATCTTGATTTTTTTTCATCCTAAAAGGTAAGACTTAAAACTAAAGGCTAAAGGCTAACTTCTGACGGAGTGGAGCGGAGGCCCGTCGCCGATAGGCTTGTTAGGTAAACTGAAGGTATGCAAGATTAATACTCATGATAATCCTGCTGATATGATGACAAAGCATGTTTCTGTTGCTTGCTCATACTTAGTTGGTATAACTGTTTAGCCCTAGTGATTGTTTGGCGTTGAAAGTGTTTCTTTTGTTTGTTCAAGAAGGAGTTGTTCATTCATGCTACAAGGTGGAATTTTTCTCAAGGTGAAGTTTGTTGAAATTGATCCAAATTCATGTATGAAGATAAAGGCTAACTTCTAAAGGAATCTCTCACCACATAATGACATGGCAAATTTTTCATTATTTTATTACTTTTTTAATTAAATACAGTACTAGTGAAAATGTTTAAGTAATGTTATACAAAGTACTAGCTCCGTTAAGTATATGTTTAAGTAGATTGAACCTCCTTATTGCAAAACAATTTGGTTTAGCTGCGGTTTATGGTCCTATTTCGGATAGCTGGCCAGCTCTTCTAGTTCGAATCGGATTAGGTACCCCCTCCGTTTTCGTTTAGGAGGACAGATTGCTTAATGGAGCTAGTACTTTGTATGTAAATAAGACAGACCAATCTCGTCAAGGAAATAATAATAATACAAACGCGCATTGGTTTTCTTCCAAGTGCTGAAGCCCCATTGGGTTCTTCATGGAGTTCAATAATAATGATTCTCCCTGCCAAGTAAGTACATGTTACCCTGTTTGTTCGTTTGTAACTCCTCTCTGTTTGGAACTTCTGAATTTCTTTATTCAGTACCAACTAAAAAACCTGCATTGTTTGTTTATGCAGCAACCATAGGAGGCGGAAGACAGACTCAGCTCGCTGACTGATGACATTTTGATGTCAATCTTGATGAGATCTGACCTAATTACAGATGCAAGGACAAGTGCACTCTCTACACGTTGGAGAACGTTGCCTTGGTTGCTGCCTGAGCTCAACATGGACGTCAAGGATTTCCTACCTGTTCCACATGCAGACCCAATCGAGGCAAATGAATTGGATGAAGCCATGGTGTCCCTTACCAAAGCAGCCAGGAGCTTCCTAGGTAAACCTCGGGGAGAGTCTACCATCACAAACCTGCGGCTTAAGCTCTGCTCAATCAACACGTTCTCAGGCGGCATTGCCCCGTTAGTGTGCGATGCGATCGACAGTGGTTGTTTGAAAGATTTGGACCTTACGATCCTCGACGAGACGAAACCGCCCGACTGCTCCGATCTTCTTATGTCGCGAATTGCTAAAGACATGGATTGCTTCTTCAGTGCATACCCTAGTGTGTTCCATTGCCTCACAAGGCTTTCTCTGCACAACGTGTGCTTTTTCAAGTTGGACATGCACCATCTCCTGTTTAACCGTTGCGCGCAGCTGAGGTATCTAGGGCTCTACCATTGTGATGCTGGTCTTGGCTCTGTGTGGAAGATAGATGCGCCAAACTCGAAGTTCAGTGTCCTGGAGCTCGACACGTGTTGCTTTAAGAGGGTTGAGCTGGTCTGCCTTCCCAAACTGGAGATGCTCCATTGGGACACTTGGTTATCTGTAGATGCACCCTTTTCTTTTGGTTTTGTTCCTTCTCTTGGAGAATTGCATCTTGCAAATGGTTCCGAACTTAAGCAGCACGTAATTAAGTTGAGTGAACTTCTACATGGCACTCCAGGCATACATACTCTGACACTGGATTTTATATCAGAAAATGTAAGTACTAGTTGGATTTTTATATTCGCCGTGTTTCACAGTTATGTTTGTAGTAATAGGTAATGACACGCCTGTGTTTGGTAAATCTCATATATGCGCTTCCATGTGTTTTTGTTTTCTTTACGAGTAAATTTCATGAAACTACACTTGCTTGGTAGAAAGTAAAAACTATCATGAAACTGAACTGTTAGTAGAAGGTTACACATAGGTTGGCAAATGCGAAGGAAGCTACATTTTAATCAAACCCCGCTTTATTTTCTATGGTAAATCAGCGCAAGCTTTTTACCGCGGGGTTAAGAGACACATCATGACATAAAACTTTATCCTAAAGGGTTTAGTTAAATTGTATTTAATCTTGCTGCATTCATTGTCGAGGTGCACTAGTTCGGCGAAGAGATGGTAAAATATGGGTGATAGGTGTAGCAAAACAAAGTAATATAAATCTGTAATAAAAAGTGCAACAAACAAACATGTGACAAAAGTGAGCACAAACGGTGTAACAATGGTGGAAACAAGGCCTAGACTTCATAGTTTCACTAGTGGCAACTCTCAACAACATTAACATAGTCTAATCACATGATATTTCCCATAAAATATGCAATGGAGACGCACTCGGAGGTCATTCCTTTGTGATCAAGAGAGGATGAGAATTATGTAGGGCTACAAAAGCACACCTCAAAGTTCGTAGTTCTCAATCTATGGATTTTCCAATGTCACCGCGGCCATCCAAAGAGAGTACCACAATCACCACAACATATCTCAAGGATAGTCAAAGACAAGCACCAAGAGACTCTCAATCTTCAATCCACACACAAGAGAGGAAATCACTCATGAAAATATTCTTCTAAACCATGTCCATTAGACCGCTGTCACCATGGTCTCGGGGATTATACTAGATAAGATCAATTGAGTACATCAATCCAATACATAGAGGAAGGGAAATATCATGGGATCACCCTAGATTAACATAGCCTATGATCACAACGAAGATCACATCATGGGAGAGAGAGAAGAACACATAGCTACTGGTAGAAACCTCAGCCCCGAGGGAGAACTACTCCCGCTTCATGGAGGGAGGAAGCAACGTCGATGGAGATGAATCCGGGGGCACTTCCCCGTCCCGGCAGGGTGCCGGCAAAGGAATTCTGGTCCCCCGAAGCTTGTTGGCGATGGCGGCGGAGATCGGAATTGCTTCTGGAGAAAAGGGGTCTGGAATCAGGGTTTCCTCCGCGGGGGTAAAAATAGGGGTCAAAGGGGGCACCGAGAGGGGCCACGAGGCAGTCAGAAGGGCAGGTGGCGCGACCTAGGGCTGGGCCGCGCCAGGCACCCTCTTGGCTGCCTGGTGGTGGCCCTCCCTTCCTTCCTTGGTGATTCCGGAAGCTTCCGAGACGCTGATTTTTTATATAATTTTTCCGGAATTTTTGGAGCACTTTTAATGGCCAGAAAACCTGAAATACAAAAACAGCAGAAAACAGGAACTGGCAACTGGGTGCACTGAGTTAATAAGTTAGTCCAAATATGATCAAAAGTGTATGGAAGTGTATGTAAAACATGGCAAAGTCACACAAAACATGCATGGAGCAAGCAGAAATTATAGATACGTTTGGGACGTATCAACATCCCCAAGCTTAATTCCTGCTCGTCCTCGAGTTGGTAAATGATAACAAGCATAATTTTTGTGGTGACATGCCACACAACCATATAAGGATTTTTAAGTAAAGCAATCAAAGCATGCAATTCAATTCAAGTCTTAACAAGCAAGAGTCTATATTAGCATTGACACAAACAATAAAAGAACAAAAGGTGCAAGAGCTCTCGCTGTCCGTGACTCGAATGTCTCCAGATGGTGTTTGCGTGCAAGCAAGGGATAGGGAAATACGAGAGAAAAAAGTAAGGTTGTGTTGAGAACTCAATCTACTAAAGTTTCACACTTGGTCTTCTTTGGAATCTTATCTTGACTCATCCCTAGACCACTAGTCAGGTACAAGTCAAAATGATCCACTCCTTTTCGACCTTTTGAGCACTCATGCAATGGATGAGCGTAAGCAAGAAAGTTGACACTTAGGATGGCAAAGAGAGAAAAATGATGGAGGAGGAAGACAAAAAAAAGGTGTGAAAGGCTCACATCAATGAGGACAATCATAGGCGAGAGAAAGCCAAATGATAGATATGATGTGAGGAGTAGGGATTGCGATGCAACAGATTCACATATGAGCTAAGGTAAGCTCTCCAATGGAACTAGTGGGGGTGCATCTAACTTGCTTGCTCATGAAGACCTAGAGCTCATTTAAGGAGGCTCATCATTGGAATATACAAGCCAAGTTCTATAGTGTGAAGGTCCCCACATAGCTATATGCATGAATGATAATCTCTATGGAGTACAAGATATAAGATGGAGTACGAGTGTGGATCTCTCAAAAGGAATAGTAGTGTGCCTCCTTTTTTTCTCTTTTTTTTTCTCTTTTTTTTATTTTTTGGTGGCCTCAATGGCTCTTTCTATTTAACTCTCATTTGTCCTCTTTGGGATCTTTTGATTTTGTCCTCTTTGGGATCTTTTCCTCACTTTAGGGGCAACACTCTATATTTTACAAGAATATAGGAGATCTTTCACACTTTACAAAGGTACTCACATAAAGAAAATGTAACTATCATGATGCAAATGTATGCCTCTGCCAGGGTAGCAGGATATGCAATGATACTAGCACATCATGTAGCAATGATTAGGGAAAGTCCCAACTAGCATGCGGCTCATCGATCAAGCAAATAGCATGAATGACATGAGAATCAAGTCATGAGAAGGTGGATGTTGCATGGCAATGTATCTCGGAAAGACTATGGAAATGCCTTGTAGGTAGGTATGGTGGCTGTTTTGAGGAAAGATATAAGGAGGCTTATGATGACGGAGTGTATCGTGCCAAGGGTTTGGATGCACCGGCGAAGTATGCGCCAACTCTCAAGGTGAGAAAGGGAAATGCACGGTACCGAAGAGGCTAGAAAAAGTATAGGTGGGTGGAAGTGTCAACTTTCGAATACTCACATTTGTCCGAAGAACTCATGCACTTATTATCGGTAACTCTCAATCTAATCAGGAGGTTCACAAAGAGACAAGTACCCCGAGGAGGAGTGCATGGGGGTTTGGTTATCCTTGCGCATCCTTGACTCATGGTATGTGAGTGTACTCTAATATTCGAACCCTCCAGAGGTTAGTGATCCATCTAGTAGCTAGAGTTCTCAACGGGGGTTTTTGGTTTTCGAAAAACACACGGATTGCCCAAAATACGACATCTATCACTAATAGGCTCGAGCTCTTGACACCAAAAGTTCAAACATTACTCTAGTCAATACCTCAAAACTATTGCAAGTTACTACTACAGAGAGAATAGCAACTTCAACTACTTACTTCCTAGTCAAGACACAAAACTCAATGCAACAACCAACTCTCTTAACAAGATAAAGATGAAAACTAAAGAGAGTTCCAGCAACAAAACTAAACATGGCAGTAGCTACGAAAAGATAAAGAACACATAACAGCAAAAGGATAGGCATGAAGAATCCTATGACGTGTTCTAGATTTTGAAAGTGGAGTGTGTTTCTCTCCCACACAAAGTAAGACGGGATATAACTTGTTATGAACAGCAAGCAAAGCTAAAGAAAACTAAAAATAAAACCTAAGAGCGAGACGCTCCAAGCATAGCACATAACGCATGAAGAGATAAAAATATAGTGAGACGAAGGACGAACTGATGATTGTTGATGGAGAAGGGGATGCACAGGGGCATCCCCAAGCTTAGACGCTTGAGTCTCCTTGAATATTTATTGGGGGTGCATGGGGGCATCCCCAAGCTTGAGCGCTTGACACTCCCGAATCTTCTTTCATCATCTTCCATCGCACACTTGGAAACTCCCTTCATACACAACTCATCATAAGTTGATTAGAGAGGTTAGTACCCTTAATAAATAATTTTTCCCCACTGGATATAAAGATATTCTTGAAGATCTACTGTTTCTCAAGATTTCCAAAAAGTTTTTGCAAAGAAAAAGCAAGCTTAAGGTTTGCAAAAGTTAGGAGAGACAAAACGTGGCAGAATCTTTGAAAAACAGAACAGTAGGTAGTAAAGAATTTTTTAGGGATACTTCTGCAACTCAAATAAAAAAAATCAGACCATACGAAAGTTCCGTAATTGTATAGAGCACGGTGTGTAAACAATTCAGCTCAAAAAGATGAACTGGTGATTTATTCTGATTTTTCCCGTCACGAGGACAAAATCTGTTTTCTGGACAACATGTCACAACTTTCACTTCCCTTGTCATATGAGGCTATACTTGGCACAAATCTTGAAAAATAAAGTTACAATGATGTTGCTACAGTATTAACAATCATCAAGACCACTTAAAAAGAAAGTAAAATCTCAAAGTAAAGATAACAAGGGTTGTCTCCCTAGAGATCTTTCTTTATAGCCATAAAGATAGGCTTAAGATTTTAATGATGCTCTCATAGGAATAAGAAATAAGAGTTGAAGAACAAAAGAGAGCATCAAGAAGCAAATATCAAACACATTTAAGTCTAACATGCTTCCTATGCAAAGGGATCTTGTAGAGAAATAAGTCATTGAAGCATAAAGATATTAGCATAGGAAGCCAAAATAAGTGGAACTTCAAAACCTTCAACATAAAGAGAGGGAACTTGATATTATTGAAATATCTATAAGAATATGTTCCCTTCTCATAATAATTTCCAGTAGGATCATGAATAAACTCAACAATATAAGCATCACATAAAGCATTGTTACCATGATCCACATGCAAAAGGGTACTCTTACTCTCCACATAAGCATAATCTTTCTCATTGGTAATAGTGGGAGTAGGACTATCATAAACAACTTGAACACTATAGATTAATTGTGTATTAGGAAGATGGTGTTCAACAAGGGAGTAATTACCTCCATGATTATGACAAGTTTCATAAGGATAATTTCTCCTTATGTCATAGGTACCTTTATAATCACTAAAGATAGGAGTTATAACATCATCATAGTAGAGAAGAGCATTATCATTGCTAGCAACTATATTTGTAAACATGATGTATTTATTCTTACTAGCAAAAGAATTATCAATTACCACATCACTAATGGTTAAAAGACTTGCAATCCTATCATCCTCAAGCTTGGAGCTTTCCATATCATCACTCTCAGAGTTGGTACCAAAAAGATTTTCAAGGTCATAAGTAGCATTATCATCATTTTCCCAATCACAAAAAGTAACATGCATATCATAATCAAAATCATCTTCAATAGTACCTACAGACTTATCTTCAAGATAATAATGAATGCAATCAAGCTCACCATCCTCCATAAATTTTGGTCCGTTAGGATAAAAATCTATGCGAGGAATATGCTCAGGCCAGGTTGTTACCCACTCTTCTTCCTTCTTGCTCCTCTTCCTCCTCCTCTTCTTTTTATTCTTCTTCACCTTAGGGAGGAGTGGTTGGAGAGAAAGCTTCTGCACGTATCCTGGTTTATCATTAGAAACAATACGGGAAACTTGGGAGAAACTCTCCTTTTTATTAGTAGAAACATAAGAGACACTTTTATACTTTGGTAAAGTTCCCTCCTTTCTAATATTTTTATGTAATAATTATCATGGAAATTAACAACACAATAGAGATGGCAATTCCGCAAAGTGTTATTTATTCCCAAAGCATGAACATCTAGCCAAGAAGTCTTTTCTGATAACTCTTCACACATCAAAAATAACATAAGCTCATCATAAAGATCAAGGGTGATCATGTCATCACACAACTGGCTAACAGTTATGTTTTGAAAGTACATGCACTGAAAATTGAAGTGACCCTTTATGCAACAAATTTCACAAGTAAAAGGATAAAGGTCACACAATTCTCTAGCAATTTCGTTTAAATCTCTAACCCAAGTGATTGTTCTTTCATGCTTATGTTGCTTACAATACTTCTCTTCTTCAATCATAGGCCTTTCACAAGGTCTATCCACTCCACAAAAATTAACATGCTTATATAAAACTTCATTTTCAGGTATTGGATCATGCATGTTGAAATCATCATTAACAATTTCATTTTATTTGCAAATCTCTTTAAAATGTTCATGATGCTTGATCCAATTCTCCTTAGGCATATTAAGATGTGAAGCAAAAGATTTGAGGAAATCAACAAGGAGTTGAGAATCAAGCCCAAACTTAGCACTAAACTTATTAAAACTTGCAGTTTCAACAAAGAACTTAATGCAATCATACTCATAAATTATACCTGACTCTTTACCTTTGTCGATCTCCCAATCTTCAGTATTGTGTTGGATTATTTCAAGGAGTTCCCATTTAGCATCAATCTTTTCGTTTGTGAAAGAACCCATCGAGGAAGCATCGAGCAAGTCTTTATCCTGTCGAGATAGCCTTGCATAGAAATTAGTAATAATCATATCTTTGGGGAGCCCATGGTTAGGACATTTTAGCATCAAAGTTTTCAATCTCCCCCAAGCTTGAGCTATGCTCTCTCTATCATGAGGATAGAAATTATAAACATAATTCCTATTCTCATGGACTTCATGAAGAGGATAAAAGTTGGAGTAAAAGAGAGACCGGATCTCTTCCCAATCCAGCAGGTGAGAATCATGTAGTAGCCTATACCATTCCAATGCTTTTCCTTTCAGTGACAAGGCAAATAATTTCCTCATGACTTCATCTCTTGTCAAACCTGAAATCTTAAATAACTCACAAAGTTCTGTAAGTTTCAACAGATGAACACTAGGATGGACTGTTCCATCCCCTTCATAATGTTCATTCATAACCTTTTCAATTATCCCAAGTGGTATTTTGAATGGGATACATTCATTAGGTGGAGGATACTTCTCTACCACGGGTGTGGTAAAGCGGCCTCCCCGAAGCAGCGAACTAAGATTGCAGTTTTCCATAAGCCTAACTAGTGAGAATAAAAACAAGAAACGAAAAGATTTAATTGCAGACTCTAAAGATATACCTTCAAACCTTACTTCCCCGGCAACGGCGCCAGAAATAGCTTGGTGTCTACGCACACTTCTATTCTTGTAGACTATGTTGGGCCTCCAAGCGCAGAGGTTTGTAGGACAGCAGCAATTTCCCTCAAGTGGATGACCTAAGGTTTATCGAACTCAGGGAAGTAGAGGTTGAAGA
Organism: Bromus sterilis; assembly: GCA_950022295.1. Lineage (NCBI taxonomy): Eukaryota > Viridiplantae > Streptophyta > Magnoliopsida > Poales > Poaceae > Bromus > Bromus sterilis. The sequence continues at coordinate 39,496,436 of OX465598.1, forward strand.
TGGTCTCTCTCAAGCAATCCTGCAATTAAGATACAAGAAGTCTCTTGTGTCCCCAACACACCTAATACAACTAGGAGTTGTATAGGTGCACTAGTTCGGCGAAGAGATGGTAAAATATGGGTGATAGGTGTAGCAAAACAAAGTAATATAAATCTGTAATAAAAAGTGCAGCAAGCAAACATGTGACAAAAGTGAGCACAAACGGTGTAACAATGGTGGAAACAAGGCCTAGGCTTCATACTTTCACTAGTGGCAACTCTCAACAACATTAACATAGTCTAATCACATGATATTTCCCATAAAACATGCAATGGAGACACACTCGGAGGTCATTCCTTTGTGGTCAAGAGAGGATGAGAATTATGTAGGGCTACAAAAGCACACCTCAAAGTTCGTAGTTCTCATTCTATGGATTTCCCAATGTCACCGCGGCCATCCAAAGAGAGTACCACAATCACCACAACATATCTCAAGGATAGTCAAAGACAAGCACCAAGAGACTCTCAATCTTCAATCCACACACAAAAGAGGAAATCACTCATGAAAATATTCTTCTAACCCATGTCCATTAGACCGCTGTCACCATGGTCTCGGGGATTATACTAGATAAAATCAATTGAGTACATCAATCCAATACATAGAGGAAGGGGAAATATCATGGGATCACCCTAGATTAACATAGCCTATGATCACAACGATGATCACATCATGGGAGAGAGAGAAGAACACATAGCTACTGGTAGAAACCTCAGCCCCGAGGGAGAACTACTCCCGCTTCATGGAGGGAGGAAGCAACGTCGATGGAGATGAATCCAGGGGCACTTCCCCGTCCCGGCAGGGTGCCGACACAGGAATTCTAGTCCCCCGAAGCTTGTTGGCGATGGCGGCGGAGATCGGAATTGCTTCTGGAGAAAAGGGGTCTGGAATCAGGGTTTCCTCCGCGGGGGTAAAAATAGGGGCCAAAGGGGGCACCGAGAGGGGCCACGAGGCAGTCAGAAGGGCAGGTGGCGCGACCTAGGGCTGGGCCGCGCCAGGCACCCTCCTGGCTGCCTGGTGGTGGACCTCCCTTCCTCCCTTGGTGATTTCGGAAGCTTCCGGGACGCTGATTTTTTATATAATTTTTCCAGAATTTTTGGAGCACTTTTAATGGCCGGAAAACCTGAAATACAAAAACAGCAGAAAACAGGAACTGGCAACTGGGTGCACTGAGTTAATAAGTTAGTCCAAACAAGATCAAAAGTGTATGGAAGTGTATGTAAAACATGGCAAAGTCACACAAAACATGCATGGAGCAAGCAGAAATTATAGATACCTTTGGGACGTATCAGTCCCCTCGATGCCCCCCTTCGCCTATATTTACCCCTCGGGGTGGAAACCCCTAAGATCGATCCCTCTTTTGCGAACTCCCCTCTGTACCTCCGCCGCCGCCGTTTCAAGATCGGGGCTGCCTGGAGAAGCTGCCCCGGCACCCTGCCGGGAGGAGGAACCCCCTCCGGGAGACCATCCATAGCCATGGACGCCTCCCGGATGTACCGTGAGTAGTCCCCTTTGGACCATGGGTCCATGACCTGTATCTATGTGATCTATCTCTCCCCTCTTTGTGCTTCCACTTTCGAGTCCTCGTGAGCTGCCTCACATGATCGAGGCATCTATGTAATTTCTGATGTTGCTATGCTGAGTTTGTTGGGATCTGATGGATTATGAGACTATGTTAAGATTGTGATGAGTAATATATTTGGTTCTTCTCTTTTATATTTTGTTCTTGAGTAAATTCTTGCATGTTCTCCGTTGCGGTATTTGCTTTGGCCAAGTATTTTATTTGCAACTCCAAGAGAGAGCGTTATGCTCGATTGTGGGTTCAGCCCCTTGATGTCTAGCTTGAGTGACAGAAACATGAGACTAGGGGATGTGTTGTTGCCACCAGGGATAAAACAACGGTGCTTGTACCTGCGGGTGCAAGGATTGTTTACTTTACGCAAAGTTCTTTTAATGCAGTTGTCTGTTGCTTTGAGTTTACACTTTGGGTGGGATTCGCAACTTAATACCAGCGAGATGTTCTGGATAGATATCTCAAGGTCGATGATTCGTAGTAGATGCAGATGGATTTTGGTCTACTTACCTTGGCGTACTGCCCATTGCTTTTGAGCCCTTCCTTTCTTTGCAGCATAGTTAGCATTGCGGTTCCTTCATAATCTTGTCAATTGCCCAACTGTGATTTGTTTACCTTGCTAGCACTTTTATCGTCTTTTGGGAGAGAGACATCACTAGTGAAAATCACGGGACCCCGGTCCATCTTCACATTATTGTTCACACCCTCAATTTACTTTCAGATTTTACTTTCGTTTGAACCTTTTATCTCTTGCGTTGATCCTTTGTAAACAACAAGGCCGGAGGAATTGACAACTCCTCTGTACTCGTTGGGAGGAAAGTTATTTGTTGCTGTGTGCAGGTCCACGACAACACCCTAGTCAGGAAGCAATTTCTGGCGACGTTGCCACCTACTTGTATCTCCTGAGTCCTACTGGTTCGATAACCTTGGTATCTTCACCGAGGGAAACTTGCTGCTGCACTGCATCTCAAACCTTCCACTTGGGGTAACCAACGAGGGGCGAGAAGCCATCAAGCAAATTTCTGGCGCCGTTGCCGGGGACTCAAGTCTACAAGACAGGGGAGCTACACACTTTCTTTTACCTTTGCTTTTTAGTCTTGTTAGTTTACCTTTCAGTTTTTACTTTTGTGTCCTTAATAAAAAATACCTGCTGTTACTATGGGTTCCAATGAAAACACTAAGTTGTGTGACTTTACTAGTCACAACAACAGTGACTTTATCTGCACTCCTATTGCTCCACCTGCCACTTCAGCACCTTCTTATGAGATTAAACCTGCTCTACTTAACCTTGTTATGAAAGATCAATTCTCAGGAGCAGGAGAAGATGTTGCCTTGCACCTATACAACTTTATCGAGCTCTGCGACATGCAGAAGTACAAGCAAGTGGATGGAGACATCGTCAAGCTGAAGCTTTTTCCTTTCTCTTTGAGAGGAAGAGCCAAGGAGTGGCTACAATCTTTGCCCAAGAACAGTATCGATTCCTGGAGTAAATGCAAAGATGCTTTTATAGGGAAGTACTATCCCCCTGCTAAAATTATTCAATTGAGGAGTAACATTATGAATTTCAGGCAATTGGATAATGAACACGTTGCCCAGGCTTGGGAACGTATGAAGACGCTTGTCAAGAACTGCCCCACACATGGACTGACTACCTGGATGGTTATCCAGACTTTTTATGCAGGCTTGAACTTCACCTCGCGGAACCTGTTAGATTCGGCCGCGGGTGGAACTTTTATGTCAACCACGCTTGGTGCTGCCACAAAGCTACTTGATGAGATGATGCTGAACTACTCGCAATGGCACACCGAGAGATCTCCAACCGGTAAGAAGGTAAACTCTGTCGAGGAGATCTCCTCTTTAAATGAAAAGGTTGAACTTATCATGTCTCTACTTACCAAGCAACCCTCTATTGATCCTCAAGATGTTCCTTTAAATTCTTTGGTTGCTCAGGACCAAGTAGATGTTAATTTTGTCTCTAGAAACAACTTCAACAATAATGCTTATAGGAGTAACTTTGGTAGCAACAATCCTAGGCCTTTCCCATCCAACAACTATGGGAACAACACTTATCCTACCACCAGAAACTCCACTTCAGAACTAGAGACCTTGCTCAAAGACTTTATCACTACCCAGAAAGCCTTCAACAAGAGTGTGGAAGAGAAATTAGATAAATTAGATATCCTCTCTTCGAAGGTAGACAACATAGCCCATGATGTAGAGATGTTGAAGATTAGAACCTCTCCCCCCGAGGAGAGGAAGACCACTCATATGAATGTTATCCAAGTCCAAATTAATGAAAACATTAGGATGTTGGGAAAACTAAAAGAGAGATGGGCTAGAGAAAAGGAGGAAGAAGAGAGAATTAAGAGCCTTCCTACCTACCACACATTATCCACTATCCAAGTAGTTGAGGATGTCCAAACTATTAGCACCCATCACACCCCTAGTCCCACTGGACCTATTAATGGTGATGCTACCACCTCAACCTTAGAAGAGGAAACCTCTATGAACATAGAGGCTTTCAAACAAGTGAGCTTAAATGATATCACTACTTCCTTGGTAGATAGTAGTGACTTAGACTTTGACAACTGCACTTTACCAGAAGTTATTGGTTTCCTACACAAGATGTCTAGAGACCCCCACACTAGCACACTCAATCTTGCCTTCACAGAGCATATCACCAATGCTCTAATCAAAGTTAGGGAGGAGAAGATTAGACTAGAAGCCTCCATATCCAGGAAGCTAGAAGATGGTTGGGATCCTATGATAAAAATTAAATTGAATAACTTCTCTTGTTATGCTCTTTGTGATGCCCAAAAGAATGTATGATATGCTTGAATTGAAACCTTTTGATCATTGTTCTTTTGGTGTTCGTCTTGTTGATTCTTCCGTAAAGAAACCTTTGGGGAAGATCGACAATGTTCTTATCATTGTCAATGACAATTATGTTCCCGTTGATTTCACTATTATGGACATTGAATGTGAGCCCTCTTGTCCAATTATTTTGGGACGTCCTTTTCTTCGCACAGTTGGTGCTATCATTGAGGGAACTATCAAATTCCAATTCCCTCTCAAGAAAGGGATTGAACATTTCCCTAGGAAAAAGATTAAGTTACCTTTTGAGTCCGTCACACGGGCTAGTTATTCTCTTGAAAAGACTTGATCTTCTGCTTTAAGCCTAGCTAATGGCTCTAAAGAAGCGCTTTCGGGAGGCAGCCCACAACGAATTTAGGTTTTTTCCTTTTGCTTTTATTCTATTCTTAGTGGTCTTCATGATTGTTACTACTGTAGAAACATCATTGTATCTTTACTTTTCAAGCTTTGTGCCAAGTTTAGCCTCATACGGCAAGGGAAGTGAAAGTTGTGACATGCTGTCCAGAAAACAGATTCTGTCCTCGTGACTAGAAAAATCACAGAAAAATCCCAGTTCATCTTTTTGAGCTGAATTTTTTACACAGCGTGATCTATACAATTGCGAAACTTCCGTATGTTCTGAGTTTTTTTATTTGAGTTGCATAAGTACCCCTAAAAATTTCGTTTCCATCTGCTGTTCTGTTTTTCACAGATTCTGCCACGTTTTGTCTCTCCTTACTTTTGCAAACCTTAAGCTTGCTTTTTCTTTGCAAAAACTTTTTTGCAATCTTGAGAAACAGTAGCTCTTAAAGATTATCTTTATTTTCAGTAGAGTAAAATTATTTTTTTAGGGTACTAACCTCTCTAATCAGACTACAATGAGTTATGTATGAAGGGAGTTTTCAATTGCGCGATGGAAGGTGATGAAAGAAGATTCAGGAGTGTTAAACGCTCAAGCTTGGGGATGCCCATGTGCACCCCCAATAAATATTCAAGAAGACTCAAGCGTCTAAGCTTGGGGATGCCCCCGATGCATCCCCTTCTTCATCAACAATCATCAGTTTGTCTCTCGTTGCACTATATTTTTATCACTTCATGCGTTATGTGCTTTGCTTGGAGCGTCTCGCTCTTTACTTTTCTAGGTTTGTTTTGCTTTCTTTAGTAAAAAGTTAGACCCCAACTTACTCTTTTGTGTTGGAGAGAAACACGCTCCACTTGAATTTGAACTCCTCATAGGATTCGCATGCCTATTCTTTTAGTTGTGAGCTGTTCTTTTTCTTTTCTTAGCTGTTGTTCTGTTTAGTTGTAGTGCTTTAGTTTTTCTAGAGCTTTTATTTTATCTTAGGTTGAACTTTCTGTAGGTTGCATGTTTTATCTTGTTAGAAAGTTTGCCTGTTGAACTGAGTTTTGTGTCTTGACTGAAAGTAGGTAGTTAAAGTTGCTTTTCTCTTTGTAGTAGTAACTTGCAAAAGTTTTGAGGTATTGATTAGAGTAATGTTTGAACTTTTGGTGTCAAGAGCTATTGCCTATTAGTGATAGATGTCGTATTTTGGGCAAACCGTGTGTTTTTCGAAAACCAAAAAACCCCTGTTGAGAACTCTAGCTACTAGATGGATCACTAACCTCTGGAGGGTTCGAATATTAGAGTACACTCACGTACCATGAGTCGAGGATGCGCAAGGATAACCAAACCCCCATACACTCCTCCTCGGGGTACCTGTCTCTTTGTGAACCTCCTGATTGGATTGAGCGTTACCGATAATAAGTGCATGAGTTCTTCGGACTAATGTGAGTATTCGAAAGTTGACACTTCCACCCACCTATACTTTTTCTAGGCTCTTCGGTACCGTGCATTGCCCTTTCTCACCTCGAGAGTTGGCGCATACTTCGCCGGTGCATCCAAACCCTTGGCATGATACGCTCTGTCATCATAAGCCTCCTTATATCTTTTCTCAAAACAACCACCATACCTACCTACAAGGCATTTCCATAGCCTTTCCGAGATACGTTTCCATGCAACATCCACCTTCTCATGACTTGATCTTCATGTCATACATGCTACTTGCTTGATCGATGAGCCGCATGCTAGTTGGGCCTTGCCCTAATCATTGCTACATGAAGCGCTAGTATCATTGCATATCCTGCTACCCTGGCAGAGGCATACATTTGCATCATGATAGTTACATTTTCTTTATGTGAGTACCTTTGTAAAGTGTGAAAGATCTCCTATATTCTTGTAAAATATAGAGTATTGCCCCTAAAGTGAGGAAAAGATCCCAAAGAGGACAAAATCAAAAGATCCCAAAGAGGACAAATGAGAGTTAAATAGAAAGAGCCATTGAGGCCACCAAAAAAATAAAAAATAAAGAGAGAAAATGAAAAAAATATAAAAAGAGAGAAGGGGTCATACTACTATTCCTTTTGAGATATCCACACTAGTACTTCATATTCTATCCCTTGTACTCCATAGAGATCATCATCATGCATATAGCTATGTGGGGACCCTTCACACTATAGAACTTGGCTTGTATATTCCAATGATGAGCCTCCTCAAACGAGCTCTAGGTCTTCTTGAGCAAGCAAGTTAGATACACCCCCACTAGTTCCCTTGGAGAGCCTTTAGCTCACATGTGCATCCGTTGTATGGCAATCCCTACTCCTCACATCATATCTATCATATGGCCTTCTTTCGCCTATGATTGCCCTCATTGATGTGAGACTTTCACACCTTTTTGTCTTCCTCCTCCACCTTCTTTCTGTTTCGCCTTTTACGTGTCAACTTTCTTGCTCGCGCTCATCCATTGCATGAGTGCTCAAAATATCGAAAGGGAGTGGATCAGTTTGACTTGTACCTGGCTAGTGGTCTGGGGACGAGTCAAGATAAGAATCCAAAGGAGACCAAGTGTGAAACTTTAGTAGATAGTTGTTCTGAACAACCTTTTTTATCTTTCTTCCAAGTCCCTTGCTTGCACGCAAACACCATTTGGAGACATTCGAGTCACAGACAGCGAGAGCTCTTGCACCCTTTGTTCTTTTGTTGCTTGTGTCAATGGTAATATAGACTCTTTCTTGTTAAGACTTGAATTGAATTGCTTGCTTTACTTAAAAGTCCTTTTATGGTTGTGTGGCATGTTGATGGCTTCTCGCCCCTTCGTTGGTTACCCCAAGTGGAAGGTTGGGATGTAGTGCAGCAGCAGTTTTCCCTCGGTGAAGATACCAAGGTTTGTCTCCAGCAGGACTCCAGAGATGATAAGTAGGTGTTAGCGGCGCAACTGACGCGGACCTGCACACAGACACAGATAACTTTGTTCTCAACGAAGTTCAGAGAGGTTGTCAATCTCTCCGGTCTTGTTGTTCACAAGGATAAAATGCAAGGGATAATGATAGCAGTAAAGTAAATATAGCGTGGAAACAACAATGAAGATATGGACCGGGATACGTGATGTTCGCTAGTGATGTCTCTCTCCCAAAAGATGATAAAATTGCTATGCGAGGTAAACAAATTACAGAAAGGCAATTGACAGGATTATGAACGCACCGCAATGCTAACTATGCTACAAAAGAAAGGACGAGGTTCAAAAGCACAGGCAGTACGCCAAGATAAGTAGACCGAAATCCATCTGCATCTACTACTAATCATCCACCTTGAGATATCTATCCAGAACATCTCGCTGGTATTAAGTTGCGAGCCCCACCCAAAGTGTAAACCCAAAGCAACAGACAACTGCATTAAAAAGAACTCTGCGTAAAGTAAACAATCCTTGTCACCGCGGTCACAAGCACCGTTGTTTTCCCCCTTGTGGCAATAGCACATCCCCTAGACTCATGTTTCTGCCACTCAAGCGTGTCATCGGGGGGCATGAACCCACAATCTAGCACAACGTTCCCTCTTGAAGTCACTACCTGCTACTTGGCCAAAGCAATAAACAGCAACGGAGAACATGCAAGAATTACTTAGGAACAAAAATATAAGAGATAAAAACCAAATATATTACTCTATCACAATCTGAACATAATCTCATAATCCATCAGATCCTATCAAACTCAACATAGCAAAAGCAGAAGTATTACAAAGGTGCCTCGATCATGTAGGGCAGCTCACGAGGTCTAAACAATGAAGATCAAAGAGGGGAGGAGAACATCACATAGCTACTGATCACGGACCCATGGTCCAAGGAAAACTACTCACGAGACATCGGGGGAGCATCCATGGTGGAGAGGAGACTCCCGGAGGTCAATCCTCCCTCCGGCAGGGTGCCGGGAAGAGGTCTTCTGGTGCTCCCGATCTTCGGAAGCGCGGCGGCGGCGGAACAGAGGCGAGTTCGCGGAATAGGGTTCCTCTTCTGGAGTTTTCCCGTGACGGAGAATAAATAGGCGAAGGGGGCAGCCAGAGGTGGACCAGGGGCCCTAGGCGCCCCCCTGGCGCGGCCAGGGGTGGGGCCGCGCCGGGTGGACGCCTGGGCACCCCTGGCTCCCCTCTGGCCCCTCCCGGGCTATTCGCGAAGCTTCCTCCACGCTGATTTTTTATCTGAATTTTCCCGAATTTTTCTGGCACTTTTTATATGGGGTAAGCTGAAATAGAAAAACAACAGAAAACAGGAAATGACACTGGGGTGCACTGAGTTAATAGGTTAGTCCAAATATGATCTAAAGTGTATGAAAGTGTATCTAGATCATAGCAATATCACACAAAACATGCATGGAGCAAGCAGAAATTATAGATACGTTTTGGACGTATCAACATACCCAAGCTTAATTCCTGCTCGTCCTCGAGTAGGTAAATGATAACAGCATAATTTTTGTTGTGACAAGCTAGCAACCATAAAAGAACTTTGAAAAGTAAAGCAATCAAGGTTAGAGATTCAGTTCAAGTCATAACATGCAAGAGTCTATATTAGCATTGAAACAAGTAACAAAAGAACATTAGGTGCAAGAGCTCTCGCTGTCCGTGACTCGAATGTCTCCAAATGGTGTTTGCGTGCAAGAAGGGGGATAGGGAATACGAGAAAAAATTATTTTTGTGTTGAGAACTCAATCTACTAAAGTTTCACACTTGGTCTTCTTTGGAATCTTATCTTGACTCGTCCCCATACCACTAGCCAGGTACAAGTCAATTTGATCCACTCCTTTTTCAATATATTGAGCACTCATGCAATGGATGAGCGTAAGGACGAGAGTTGACACTTAGGACGGCAAAGAGAGAAGTACGGAGGAGGAGGAAGACAAAAAAGAATGAGAAAGGCTCACATCAATGAGGACAATCATAGGCAAGAGATGCCAAATGATAGATATGATGTGAGGAGTAGGGATTGCCATGCAACGGATGCACATACGAGCTAAGAAGCTCTCCAATGAAACTACTGGGGGTGCATCTAACTTGCTCGCTCATGAAGACCTAGAGCTCGTTTGAGGAGGCTCATCCTTGGAATATGCAAGCCAAGTTATATAGTGTGAAGGTCCCCACATAGCTATATGCATAACGATCATCTCTATGGAGTACAAGGATATAAAGGGAGTACTAGTGTGGATCTCTCAAAAGGATAGTAGTGTTGCCCCTTTCTCTCTTTTTATTTCTTTTTCTCTTTTTTCTCTTTTTTTGTATTTTTTTTGGTGGCCTCAATGGCTCTTTCTATTTAACCCTCATTTGTCCTCTTTGGGATCTTTTATTGTGTCCACTTTGGGATCTTTTCCTCACTTAAGGGCAACACTCTATTTTACAAGAGGGTAAAGGAAATCTTTCACACTTTACAAGGTACTCAAAACATAAAGAAGATGTAACTATCATGAAGTATGCAAGGTATGTCGCTGCCAGTGTAGCAAGAACATGTATGACATGAAGATCAAGTCATGAAGAGGTGGAAGTTGCATGGCAATGTAACTCGGAAAGGCTATGGAAATGCCTTGATAGGTAGGTATGGTGGCTGTTTTGAGGAAAGATATAAGGAGGCTTATGATGACAGAGCGTATCATGCCAAGGGTTTGTATGTATCGGCGAAGGTGGACACCAACTCTCGGAGTGAGAAGAAGGCAATGCACGGCACAGGAGAGGCTAGCAAAATATGGGAAGGTGGAAGTGTCAACTTTCAATACTTACATTAGTCCGAAGAACTCATGCACTCATTATCGGTAACTCTCAATCTAATGAGGAGGTTCACAAAGAGACAAGTACCCCGAGGAGGAGTGTATGGGGGTTTGGTTATCCTTGCGCATCCTCGACTCATGGTATGTGAGTGTTCTCTAATATTCGACCACTCGGAAGAGTAGTGAACCATCTAGTAGCTAGAGTTATCAACTGGTTTTGTAGGTTTTGAAAATACACACGGATTGCCCCAATTACGACACCTATCACTAATAGGCAAGAGATCTTGACACCAAAAGTTCAAACATTACTCACATCAATACCTCAAAACTATTACAAGCTACTACTAAAATTAAATAGCAACCTCAATTACCTACTTTCAAGACAAGACACAACTCAGTGCAACAACCAACTCTCTTAACAAGATAAACATGAAAACTAAAAAGAGTTCCAGCAACAAACTAAACAAAATCCAAGGCTCTTGCTAAAGACAAACTAAAACTAAAACTAAACAAGGCAGTAGCTATGAAAAGATAAAGAACACACAACAGCAAAAAGATAGGCAGGAAAAATCCTATGATGTGTTCTAAATTTTGAAAGTGGAGCGTGTTTCTCTCCCACACAAAGTAAGAAAGGATCTAACTTGTTATGAACAGTAAGCAAAGCTAAAGAAAACTAAAAACAAAACCTAAGAGCGAGACGCTCCAAGCATAGCACATAACGCATGAAGTGATAAAAATATAGTGAGACGAAGGATGAACTGATGATTGTTGATGGAGAAGGGGATGCACGGGGGCATCCCCAAGTTTAGACGCTTGAGTCTCCTTGAATATTTATTGGGGATGCATGGGGGCATCCCCAAGCTTGAGCGCTTGACACTCCTGGATCTTCTTTCATCATCTTCCATCGCACACTTGAAAACTCCCTTCATACATAACTCATCATAAGCTGATTAGAGAGGTTAGTACCCTTAATAAATAATTTTTCCCCACTGGATATAAATATAATCTTGAAGAGCTACTGTTTCTCAAGAGTGCCAAAAAGTTTTTTCAAAGAAAAATCAAGCTTAAGGTTTGCAAAAGTAAGGAGAGACAAAACGTGGCAGAATCTGTGAAAAACAGAACAGCAGGTAGTAAATATTTTTTTAGGGGCATTTCTGCAACTCAAATCAAAAAACTCAGAACATACGGAAGTTTCGTAATTGTATAGATCATACTGTGTAAAAATTTCAGATCAAAAAGATGAACTGGGATTTTTCTGGAATTTTTCTAGTCACCAGGACAGAATCTGTTTTTCGGACAGCATGTCACAACTTTTACTTCCCTTGCCGTAAGAGGCTATAACTTGGCACAAAGCTGAAAAATAAAGATACAATGATGTTGATACAGTAGTAACAAACATTAAGACACAACAAAATCAAAAATAAAAACCTAAATTCATTGTGGGCTGCCTCCCGAAAGCGCTTCTTTAGAGCCATTAGCTAGGCTTAAAGATTATAGAAGATGCTCTCACAAGAATAAGAATTTTGAAGCAAAATAGAGCATCAAGAAGCAAATATGAAACACATTTAAGCCTAACCCACTTCCTATGCATAGGCATCTTGTAAGAAAATAAATCAAAGAAGCACAAAGATACAAGCATAGGAAGGTGGAACAAGAACATCTTCAAAACTTTCAACATAAAGAGAGGTGTTTTTGTAACATGGAAGTTTCTACAACCAAACTTTCCTCTCTCAAAGTAATTTTCAGTAGCATCATGAACAACATCAAGAATATAACTATCACATAAATCATGTTTTTCATGACCTACAAGCACACGTGTATTGTTTTCAGCACGGTTTTTAGGATGATAAGATAGATGCAACCCATCACATTGAGCCTTGATAAGAGCAAAGTTCTCCGGAGTTGGAGATTTCAAAAAGATAATAGGACAATCAAGTGTGGGTGCAATAGCAACAATTTCAAGCTTAACATAAGGAACTATAGAGAGTTCATTTTTCTCAGCATCATCCATAGTGGCATCTTGGCCATCAACAAAGCAAGTATCAAAATCATCAGAAAGGGAAGTATCAAGTGAGTCCTCGGAATCATAAGATTCCTCTTCATAGAAATCATTAGCCTCTTCTTGGGCGGCAAGCATTATATTTTTAAAATCCTCAATATAAGCATTGGAAGTATAATTCTCAAAGCAATAAGCAAGAACTGCAAAGTTTTCAGACTCGAAAATAGTATCGTGATACTTTTCAATCAAAGAAGCAATCTCATAGGCTCCTTTAAAAGCAACAAACTCTTCAATCTTTTCAACATCAAAGTAATCATAAACACCTTTAGCATAAGAAGATAAGATCTCATTTTCATTAAACTCACATTGGAAAGGAAGGTGTTTATGATCTATATTAGAACAGCAAGTAAAATCATAAATGTGGCACAAAAGTTTAGCATGGCAATAAGAAACATGTATTTGATCCCATAAGTGTTTCCCTTTCTGAGATAGGCGGTGCCGCGTATAATGAGCATGCTCATCCAATGATTTTCCCTCAACCAAGTCGGTTGGGTTTTTAGCGCGAGCACAAATTGATCGAAGACGATCCAAGTGAAACATGTCCATCCTACCATATTTGGGTGGTTCAACACCCATGGTAAAGATAGCATCAGCAAGAAAGGTAACAGGTATTTTTTGTATTTTTGATAAGGGACACAAAAGTAAAAACTGAAAGGTAAACTAACAAGACTAAAAAACAAATGTAAAGGGTAGTGTGCAACTCCCCTATCTTAGCACTCAAAGTCCCCGGCAACGGCGCCAGAAAACTTGCTTGATGGCTTATCGCCCCTTCGTTGGTTACCCCAAGTGGAAGGTTGAGATGTAGTGCAGCAGCAGTTTTCCCTCGGTGAAGATACCAAGGTTTGTCTCCAGCAGGACTCCAGAGATGATAAGTAGGTGTCAGCGGCGCAACTGACGCGGACCTGCACACAGACACAGATAACTTTGTTCCCAACGAAGTTCAGAGAGGTTGTCAATCTCTCCGGTCTTGTTGTTCACAAGAATAAAATGCAAGGGATAATGATAGCAGTAAAGTAAATATAGCGTGGAAACAACAATGAAGATATGGACCGGGATATGTGATGTTCGCTAGTGATGTCTCTCTCCCAAAAGACGATAAAATTGCTATGCGAGTTAAACAAATTACAGAAAGGCAATTGACAGGATTATGAACGCACCGCAATGCTAACTATGATACAAAAGAAAGGACGAGGTTCAAAAGCACAGGCAGTACGCCAAGATAAGTAGACCGAAATCCATCTGCATCTACTACTAATCCTCCACCTTGAGATATCTATCCAGAACATCTCGCTGGTATTAAGTTGCGAGCCCCACCCAAAGTGTAAACCCAAAGCACCAGACAACTGCATTAAAAAGAACTCTACGTAAAGTAAACAATCTTTGTGACCGCGGTCACAAGCACCGTTGTTTTCCCCCTTGTGGCAACAACACATCCCCTAGACTCATGTTTCTGTCACTCTAGCGTGTCATCGGGGGGCATGAACCCATAATCTAGCACAACGTTCTCTCTTGAAGTCACTACCTACTACTTGGCCAAAGCAATAAATAGCAACAGAGAACATGAACGAATTACTTAGGAACAAAAATATAAGAGACCAAATATATTACTCTATCACAATCTGAACATAATCTCATAATCCATCATATCCTATCAAACTCAACATAGCAAAAGCAGAAGTATTACAAAGGTGCCTCGATCATGTAGGGCAGCTCACGAGGTCTAAACAATGAAGATCAAAGAGGGGAGGAGAACATCACATAGCTACTGATCACGGACCCATGGTCCAAGGAAAACTACTCACGAGACATCCGGGGAGCATCCATGGTGGAGAGGAGACTCCCAGAGGTCAATCCTCCCTCCGGCAGGGTGCCGGGAAGAGGTCTACTGGTGCTCCCGATCTTCGGAAGCGCGGCGGCGGCGGAACAGAGGCGAGTTCGCGGAATAGGGTTCCTCTTCTGGAGTTTTCCCGTGACGGCGAATAAATAGGCGAAGGGGGGCAGCCAGAGGTGGACCAGGGGCCCCAGGCGCCCCCCTGGCGCGGCCAGGGGTGGGGCCGCGCCGGGTGGCCGCCTGGGCCCCCCTGGCTCCCCTCTGGCCCCTCCCGGGCTCTTCGGGAAGATTCCTCCACGCTGATTTTTTATCTGAATTTTCCTGAATTTTTCTGGCACTTTTTATATGGGGGAAAGCTGAAATAGAAAAACAGCAGAAAACAGGAACTGGCACTGGGGTGCACTGAGTTAATAGGTTAGTCCAAATATGATCAAAAGTGTATGAAAGTGTATCTAGATCATAGCAATATCACACAACACATGCATGGAGCAAGCAGAATTTATAGATACGTTTTGGACGTATCACATGTCACCACAGAAATTATGCTTGTTATCATTTACCTACTCGAGGACGAGCAGGAATTAAGCTTGGGGATGTTGATACGTCCCAAACGTATCTATAATTTCTGCTTGCTCCATGCATGTTTTGTGTGACTTTGCCATGTTTTGCTTGAACTTTCATACACTTTTGAACCTATTTGGACTAACCTATTAACTCAGCGCACCCAGTTGCCAGTTTCTTTTTTCTGCTGTTTTTGTATTTCAGGTTTTCCGGCCATTAAAAGTGCTCAAAAATTGTTGGGAAAAATATATAAAAAATCAGCGCAACAGAAGCTTCCGGAATCACCAAGAGAGGGCAGGGGGGCCACCACCAGGCAACCAGGACGGCAGGTGGCGCGGGCCCACCCTAGGCCGCGCCAGGGACCCTCCTGACTGCCTCGTGGGTCCCCTGGATGCCCCCCTTCGCCTATATTTACCCCTCGGGGTGGAAACCCCTAAGATCGATCCCTCTTTCGCGAACTCCCCTCTGTACCGCTGCCGCCACCATTTCAAGATCGGGGCTGCCTGGAGAAGCTGCCCCGGCACCCTGCCGGGAGGAGGTACCCCCTCCGGGGGACCATCCATAGCCATGGACGCCTCCCGGATGTACCGTGAGTAGTCCCCCTTGGACCATGGGTCCGTGACCAGTAGCTATGTGATCTATCTCTCCCCTCTTTGTTCTTCCAATTTCGAGTCCTCGTGAGCAGCCTCACATGATCGAGGCATCTATGTAATTTCTGTTGTTGCTATCCTGAGTTTGTTGGGATCTGATGGATTATGAGACTATGTTCAGATTGTGATGAGTAATATATTTGGTTCTTCTCTTTTATATTTTGTTCTTGAGTAAATTCTTGCATGTTCTCTGTTGCGTTATTTGCTTTGGCCAAGTATTTTATTTGCAACTCCAAGAGAGAGCGTTATGCTCGATTGTGAGTTCAGCCCCTTGATGTCTAGCTTGAGTGACAGAAACATGAGACTAGGGGATGTGTTATTGCCACCAGGGATAAAACAACGGTGCTTGTACCTGTGGGTGCAAGGATTGTTTACTTTACGCAAAGTTCTTTTAATGCAGTTGTCTGTTGCTTTGAGTTTACACTTTGGGTGGGATTCGCAACTTAATACCAGCGAGATGTTCTGGATAGATATCTCAAGGTGGATGATTCGTAGTAGATGCAGATGGATTTCGGTCTACTTACCTTGGCGTACTGCCCATTGCTTTTGAGCCCTTCCTTTCTTTGCAGCATAGTTAGCATTGCGGTGCCTTCATAATGCTGTCAATTGCCCAACTGTGATTTGTTTACCTCGCTAGCACTTTTATCGTCTTTTGGGAGAGAGACATCACAAGTGAAAATCATGGGACCCCAGTCCATCTTCACATTATTGTTCACACCCTCAATTTACTTTCAACTTTTACTTTCCTTTGCACCTTTTATCTCTTTTGTTGATCCTTTGTAAACGACAAGGTCGGAGGAATTGACAACTCCTCTGTACTCGTTGGGAGCAAAGTTATTTGTTGCTGTGTGCAGGTCCACGACAACACCCTAGTCAGGAAGCAATTTCTGGCGACGTTGCCACCTACTTGTATCTCCTGAGTCCTACTGGTTCGATAACCTTGGTATCTTCACCGAGGGAAACTTGTTGTTGCACTGCATCTCAAACCTTCCACTTGGGGTAACCAACGAGGGGCGAGAAGCCATCAGTCACACACTTAAAGTGCAGTAATCTGTTAGAATGCTAGGATTATTGAATGTTTAGTGGAAGCAAGTAAAGATAAAATAACATGGATAAGATACTTTGGAATTGTTTCAGATGACTTTAGTTCATATGAAAATGGTGTTGGAATAGTTTGCAGTCAACCGAAATTGTTTCGGTGATCGGTGGACAACTTAACAATATGTTGTGTTCACAGGACATGTTAACCATAACCCGGATTGTACCGAAACCTATTTAGGTAGCTCCGGAACATTCGTTAGAGGTTCCGGAAGGTCTTGGAAGTGCTCCATAAGTGTCCAGAATGTCCCAAAACCATCCCGGAAGGTCCTGGAAGCTTCTAGAGGGTCACGGAAGGTTCCGAAAGGTTCAGGCCAGTACCACCCACTGTCCCCACACCTTAGGCTGCCCTGGCCGGCCAGGAGGTGGGGGGCCACAAAAGGGGGGAATCCTACTTGGAGTAGGATTCCCCAATCCTATTTTGGAAGGAGTCCTAGTGGGAAAGTCCTAGGAGGTTTGGAGTCCAAGTTGGACTCCCCACACCCTAGGCCGGCGCACCATGCCCCTTGGCCACCTATATAAGGTGAGCCAAGGGGGAGGAGGAGACACACAAGTCCCCTGCGCCCCCTTTCCCATAGTTGCTAGTTGCTCCACTTTTAGACCCCGGTTTAGATTCTAATCTAGATCGGAACTCGCTAGGGTTTTCTCTCTCTAGTTTTCTCGGAGGCGTTCTTCTCTGGACGGCGGAGCGCTGCCGGATTGCTGTGTCATACGTGTGGATACCGGTGGAGAGATCATAGCTTTGATCTTGCTTCGAGGATCATCTTCTTCTTCCTCGGAGAACTGTTCGTGGGAGAGATCGTGGGACGGATCATGAGACAAATCGCGAGATCTTCTTCCACCCGCATCACCAACTCTTCTTCCGCTGCAATTGTTGGTGAGCATTAGCCTAAACCTTGTATGCAATCTATCTTGGAAGATCTTGGGTTCTTGACTCATAGGCACGAAATTTTTGTTTTCTACTACGTTTCCCAACAGTGGTATCATGAGCGATCCTTGATTAGATGCATGTTTAGGTAGATCATATGTTGATATGAGGCATTGGTTTTCTTGTTTGCTTCCCTGTCATGTGATCTTTTCTTTGATTGACGGCACGATGTGATTTTGCTACAAGGTCTGAGTTTTGCCATGATCCCTCTATGTTGCTCTTAGTATGTTGGTTGCCTTGATCATGGACTACATCAAATTCCTTGGATCTCATCTAGTCTTGCTATAGAAAATTGTACATGAATGGGCTTGTGGATTTTATGAACTCAAAATCCACATGGGGGTCTGATGCCCCACAGGCGTAAGGGATCGAGATAGTCTTCGCGGGTAAGTTAACCCAATTTATTGATTCGACACACGGGGAGCCAAAGAGTATTTATAAGCTTTGACAGTTGAGTTGTCAATTCAACCGCACCTGAAATATACTTGCTTGCAACAAAAGATAAGTGGTAATGGTAATATGATAGTGATAGTGGCAACAGCAAAAGTAACAACTAAAGTAACAACTAATGACCAGCAGGATTGAAAACACTGTAGGCTAGGGCGATGGATGGTTGGGCGCTGCATGGATGAGAGTGAACATATAATAGATTCTAACACGGGGCAAGGCACACAGAAAAGCAATGATCATCTAGGCATATATCAAACATTAGGCATGTATCCCGTAGGTAGTTGTGCGTGCTTGCAATAAGAACTTGCACAACATCTTTTGTCCTACCATCCCGCTATGAACGGGGCCAAAGGGAACTTATGGAGATTAAGGTGCTCCTGTCAAAGAGCACCGGAGCAAAGCAATAAACTCAATGGATACATGGAATCCTCAAATTATGGACCATCCCCTTTGGTGTCCCAAGCTGTCACCTTTGGGATTGCCGGTTCCGGGCCATAATAGGTGCATACAACTCATAGATAGGAACTAGAACGCAAATATATTCATGAAAACACATAGGGTTCAGATCTGAAAACATGGCACTCGGGCCCAAAGTGACAAGCATTAAGAACAACAAGTTGAACCAAAGAAGATAAACACCAATCTAGATGATAGGCAACATGCCCCCAACAATCTGACGAACTATTACATGATCAAACTCATCCAATCCCTACCATCCCCTTTGCCTACAGTAGGGAATTACTCACACATGTGAAGAGAATTCATGGAGGATCGATAGATTGGTGATGGTGATGACGATGGCGACGATCTCCCCTCTCCGGAGGCCAAATCAGCCTCCAGATTAGCCCTCCCGGAGAAGAACAGAGGGTGGCGGCGGATCCGCGACGGAAACTGGGAAAATGACTTCTGTTCTGGGGTTTTCTCGTCACGGGGATAAATAGGAGTCTCGGTAGGGCACCAGAGGAGGGGGGAGGCGCCCAGGCGGCCAGAGGGCGCGGCCCCACCCCTGGCCGCGCCAGGGGGGCGCCTGGGGCCCCCAGGGCTCCCCTCTGGTCCCACTTCTGGCTCCTGGCTCCTTCGGGTGCGTGGATTTTATGGTAATTTTCTAGGAATTTTCTGGAACGTTTAAAAATCCATTTTCCTGCACACAATAAAACCATACAGGAAGCTCTGCTGAAAACAGCGTTAGTCCGGGTTAGTTTCGTCCAAATCATGCAAAAATGAGGGCAAAACAATAGCAAAAGTGTTTGGAAAAGTAGATACGTTTCAGACGTATCAGGGTCACACGTTTAACGAAGTTTGGCTTGTGGCATTAGTTGCTACACGCACCCCGTATGTTAAACTAGCAACAAAAGAAGTATCGTGTTTTGTTTTGTGTACGGTTTCTCGTTTTCCTCTTAAACCTGCTTAACAACCACGATAAAATTTGCAACAACCCATGTAGATAGCGATCTAACTCGTTTTTGCAAAGAATGCATGTGATGTGGTATAGCCTTCAAGATTTGCAATGTGTTTGTATGAGGTGCTATATGATGTACTATTTTTCGCGGCTTGCGAGCCGTGGTACGGCATGATGATGGCGGAGAAGTTAATAGGTTTAGTTGGGTTGCCTTCCCTGTTAACCGCGCCAATAAACGATTCTTGATAACCCACAAGTCTAGGGGATCAATTGTAGCTTTTCGATAAATAAGAGTATCGATCCCACGAGGATCAGAAGGTGTTGATAAGTGACACTGGATAAGGAAAGGGTTGCAAACACTCAAAGGTAAATATTTAGGGGTTTTTGGTTTAAGCAACAGAAAAGTAAAAGACAGGCAATGTAAACAGGGTAACTGAGGAGTAGCAAGTGGCACAATCCTTTCACAAGGATAAGCCTAGGAACTAAACTTATAAAAGCTAAAGCGTTCTCGAGAAAACACGGGAGAGATGGTCAAGTTACTTTCACCATACTCCGCCAAGTAATATGTATCGTGTTGATAAGTTTCGGTGGGTGGATCAATGCTAGTACACCTTCTAGACTAAGATAAGTGTACTCTTATGATTACACACCTTGCAAGCATCCGCAAATACAAGGTAGTAATTAAGGCATAAGCCTAACCACAGCATTACGATCAAGGATCCATAACTCCCTTGTGCGAAAGTCCGCGAACTGGGGTTCAGGTTTCTGTCACTCCGGCAACCCACCATAAGCATCCTTTGTGCACAATGTATTCCTCTAGGCCCATGAAAGGTGAAGTGCTATGTGTTCGACTCACATAACACCACTAGAGAAATAACAACACAACTTAAGTATCAAACAACACATAGTACTTCAACATAGTATGACTACTAAAACCTAGACTTCTCCCATGTTCTCAAGAACTAAAGTAACTACTCACAAGACATAAAAGAGATCATGATCAGAGGTGATAGATGGGTGATAAAAAATCTGGACACAATGATATTTCTCCAACAAAACTCAATAGCATTCACCACAAAGTAGTAATCAACACCAACAGAGTAGAGAGGATAGATAGTACGGATTACAACACAAGTTACAATTGTGAGATGAGATGGGATGGAGATGGAGGTGGTGCTGATGTTGGGGATGATGTTGATGATGATCTCGATGATGCCCGTGACGACGATGATGATGATGGCGACGATCTCCCCTTCCGGGAGGTGATCTCCCCGGCGGAATCTGCCCGCCGGAGATGGCTTTTCTCCTCTATAGGTTTCCTCCCCGTGGCGGCGGCGAAACACGGAAACAACTCTCTTTTAGGGGTTTCCTCCCCAGGGGGCTTATATAGGCGAAAGGGGCACCGAGGGGGGCCACTAGGCACCCAGGAGGGTGCCTGGCGCGGCCAGGAGGGGGGCCGCGCCAGGCACCCTTCTGGCTGCCTGGTGGGTCCCTTCACCTCCTCCTTCAGTGATCCCAGTCAATCTTCATAAAAATGCTCCCCGTCAAATTTCATCGCATTTGGACTTGATCTGATTAAGCAACTTGGTATCCACTTTTTACCGTTGAATTCTGGTTCTGCTGCTTCGGCACCACAAAGTTGTAAACTGCGTAAAATAAGCCAAAACAACATAAGAACAATACTTTAAAGTGTAACATATCAATGAATAGGGTGAAATCACAATATAAAATAGTGATGCTTTTTGGACGTATCAACTCCCCCAAGCTTAAACCTCGCTTGTCCTCAAGCGATTGCTGAACTCGGTAAACCTGTCCACAAGTTTAGAGAGTGAAGTGTCGATAAAAGAATACGAACAAGAAGCATCAAGATTCCTCACCAAACTTAAGCATACTCAACAGCAACCTCAACTCATAAGGTCCTTATAAGAAAGTAGTAACAATTATAACAAAGTAGGACCTGGAAAACTCATCAAATCATGACAAACATAGCCTTGGTCAAGGAACAAGTAATAACTTTTACTTTTGTTCTTTCACTTATAATGGAACAGTTGAAGCTTTAGAAAGAACATGCTATTAGTCAAGAAGTGCACATATCAACACAAAGGAAGATGTTTACTAAGCATAAGCTTTTGTAAACAACTAGCTTATCAAAAGATAATGTCAACAAAGATGTAACATGCTAGATTTCAATGCAACTTTATATGCAGGCATCTTTATCAACATCAAATGTCTGTTCTCTCTCAAGAAGGAAGGAAGTAGGAAGGACTGACTCAGCACAAAATAAAGATAAACCCCATGCAAAAGGGTAAGCAGGGAAAACTTTTGTGCCATCTCTAGATCAAACAGAATATAAAAAACTTTCGGAGGTGCATGATTGATGGCTTCTCGCCCCTCGTTGTTTACCCCAAGTGGAAGGTTTGAGATGCACTGCAGCAGCAAGTTTCCCTCGGTGAAGATACCAAGGTTATCGAACCAGTAGGACTCAGGAGATACAAGTAGGTGGCAACGTCGCCAGAAATTTCTTCCTGACTAGGGTGTTGTCATGGACCTGCACACAGCAACAAATAACTTTGCTCCCAACGAGTACAGAGGAGTTGTCAATTCCTCCGGCCTTGTCGTTTACAAAGGATCAACGCAAGAGATAAAAGGTGCAAAGGAAAGTAAAAGCTGAAAGTAAATTGAGGGTGTGAACAATAATGTGAAGATGGACCGGGGTCCCGTGATTTTTACTAGTCATGTCTCTCTCCCAAAAGACGATAAAAGTGCTAGCGAGGTAAACAAATCACAGTTGGGAAATTGACAGGATTATGAAGGCACCGCAATGCTAACTATGATGCAAAGAAAGGAAGGGCTCAAAAGCAATGGGCAGTACGCCAAGGTAAGTGGACCGAAATCCATCTGCATCTACTACGAATCATCCACCTTGAGATATCTATCCAGAACATCTCGCTGGTATTAAGTTGCGAATCCCACCCAAAGTGTAAACTCAAAGCAACAGACAACTGCATTAAAAGAACTTTGCGTAAAGTAAACAATCCTTGCACCCGCAGGTACAAGCACCGTTGTTTTATCCCTGGTAGCAATAACACATCCCCTAGTCTCATGTTTCTGTCACTCAAGCTAGACATCAAGGGGCTGAACCCACAATCGAGCATAACGCTCTCTCTTGGAGTTGAAAATAAAATACTTGGACAAAGCAAATACCGCAACGGAGAACATGCAAGAGTTTACTCAAGAACAAAATATAAAAGAGAAGAACCAAATATATTACTCATCACAATCTGAACATAGTCTCATAATCCATCAGATCCCAACAAACTCAGCATAGCAACAGCAGAAATTACATAGATGCCTCGATCATGTGAGGCAGCTCACGAGGACTCGAAACTGGAAGCATAAAAGGGAAAGAGATTCATCACATAGCTACTGGTCACGGACCCATGGTCCAAGGGGGACTACTCACGGTACATACGGGAGGCGTCCATGGCTATGGATGGTCTCCCGGAGGGGGTAGCTTCTCCCGGCAGGGTGCCGGAGCAGCTTCTCCAGGCAGCCCCGATCTTGAAACGGCGGCGGCGGTACAGAGGGGAGTTCGCGAGAAAGAGATCGATCTTAGGGGTTTCCACCCCGAGGGCTAAATATAGGCGGAGGGGGTGTCGAGGGGACCCACAGGGCAGCAAGGAGACCCCTTGGCGCGACCTAGGGTGGGCCGCGCCAGGGACCCTTCTGGAGTCCCTGTGGTGGCCCCCCTCCACTGCCTTGGTGATTCCAGAAGCTTCTGTTGCGCAGATTTTTTATATATTTTTCCCGGAATTTTTGGAGCACTTTTAATGGCCGGAGGTTCAAAAGTGTATGAAAGTTCAAGCAAAACATGGCAAAGTCACACAAAACATGCGTGGAGCAAGCAGAAATTATAGATACGTTTGGGACGTATCAACATCCCCAAGCTTAATTCCTGCTCGTCCTCGAGTAGGTAAACTATAACAAGCATAATTTCTGTGGTGACATGCCACACAACCAAATAAGGACTTTTAAGTAAAGCAATCAAAGCATGCAATTCAATTCAAGTCTTAACAAGCAAGAGTCTATATTAGCATTGACACAAGCAATAAAAGAACAAAGGGTGCAAGAGCTCTTGCTGTCCGTGACTCGAATGTCTCCAAATGATGTTTGCGTGCAAGCAAGGGACTGGGAAGAAAGAGAAAAAAAAGGTTGTTGAGAACAACTATCTACTAAAGTTTCACACTTGGTCTCCTTTGGATTCTTATCTGGACTCGTCCCCAGACCACTAGCCAGGTACAAGTCAAACTGATCCACTCCCTTTCGATATTTTGAGCACTCATGCAATGGATGAGCGTGAGCAAGAAAGTTGACACCTAAAAGGCGAGACAGAAAGAAGGTGGAGGAGGAAGACAAAAAGGTGTGACAGGCTCGCATCAATGAGGACAATCATAGGCGAGAGAAGGCTATATGATAGATACGATGTGAGGAGTAGGGATTGCCATACAACGGATGCACATGTGAGCTAAAAGCTCTCCAAGGGAACTAGTGGGGGTGCATCTAACTTGCTTGCTCAAGAAGACCTAGAGCTCGTTTGAGGAGGCTCATCATTGGAATATACAAGCCAAGTTCTATAGTGTGAAAGGTCCCCACATAGCTATATGCATGATGATGATCTCTATGGAGTACAAGGGATAGAAGATGAAGTACTAGTGTGGATCTCTCAAAAGGAATAGTAGTATGTCCCCTTCTCTCTTTTTATTTTTATCTTTTTCTCTTTTTTCTATTTTTTTTGTATTTTTTTGTGGCCTCAATGGCTCTTTCTATTTAACTCTCATTTGTCCTCTTTGGGATCTTTTGATTTTGTCCTCTTTGGGATCTTTTCCTCACCTTAGGGGCAATACTCTATATTTTACAAGAATATAGGAGATCTTTCACACTTTACAAAGGTACTCACATAAAGAAAATGTAACTATCATGATGCAAATGTATGCTTCTTCCAGGGTAGCAGGATATGCAATGATACTAGCGTGTCATGTAGCAATGATTAGGGCAAGGCCCAACTAGCATGCGGCTCATCGATCAAGCAAGTAGCATGTATGACATGAAGATCAAGTCATGAGAAGGTGGATGTTGCATGGCAATGTATCTTGGAAAGGCTATGGAAATGACTTGTAGGTAGGTATGGTGGCTGTTTTGAGGAAATATATAAGGAGGCTTATGATGACAGAGCGTATCATGCCAAGGGTTTGGATGCACCGGCGAAGTATGCGCCAATTCTCGAGGTGAGAAAGGGCAATGCATGGTGCCGAAGAGGCTAGAAAAAAGTATAGGTGGGTGGAAGTGTCAACTTTCGAATACTCACATTAGTCCGAAGAACTCATGCACTTATTATCGGTAGATCTCAATCTAATCAGGAGGTTCACAAACAGACAGGTACCCCGAGGAGGAGTGTATGGGGGTTTGGTTATCCTTGCGCATCCTCGACTCATGGTACGTGAGTGTACTCTAATATTCGAACCCTCCAGAGGTTAGTGATCCATCTAGTAGCTAGAGTTCTCAACAGGGGTTTTTGGTTTTCGAAAAACACACGGATTGCCAAAAATACGACATCTATTACTAATAGGCAAGAGCTCTTGACACCATAAGTTCAAACATTACTCTAGTCAATACCTCAAAACTATTGCAAGTTACTACTACAAAGAGAATAGCAACTTTAACTACCTACTTTCAGTCAAGACACAGAACTCAGTGCAACAGGCAAACTCTCTAACAAGATAAAAACATGCAACCTATAGAAAGTTCAACCTAAGACAAAAGAAAAGCTCTAGAAAAACTAAAGCACTACAACTAAACAGAACAGCAGCTAAGAAAAGAAAAAGAACAGCTCACAACTAAAAGAATAAGCATGCAAATCCTATGAGGAGTTCTAGTTCAAACGGAGCGTGAATCTCTCCCACACAAAAGAGTAAGTAAGCTGGGATCTAACTTGTTACTACAGAAAAAAAAGCAAAACAAACCTAGAAAATTAAAGAGCGAGATGCTCCAAGCAAAGCACATAACGCATGAAGTGATAAAAATATAGTGCAATGAGGGACAAACTGATGATTGTTGATGAAGAAGGGGATGCATCGGGGGCATCCCCAAGCTTAGACGCTTGAGTCTTCTTGAATATTTATTGGGGGTGCACATGGGCATCCCCAAGCTTGAGCGTTTGACACTCCTGAATCTTCTTTCATCACCTTCCATCGCGCACTTGAAAACTCCCTTCATACATAACTCATTATAGGCTGATTAGAGAGGTTAGTACCCTAATAAAATAATTTTCCTCTACTGCAAATACAGATTTCCAGGAATATCTACTGTTTCTCTTTCCTGCCCAAAAGAGTTTGCAAAAAAAATCAAGCTTAAGGATTGCAAAACTGCGAAAAGAAAAACCGGGCAGAAGCTGAGAAAAACAGAACAGCAGAGAAAGGATAATTTTTTCGAGGTACTTCTGCAACTCAAATAAAAAAACTTTGAACATACGCCTGAAAGGTAATTGTATGGAGCATGCTGTCAAAAAAATTCAGATCAAAAAGATGATCTGGTGATTTATTGAGAATTTTTCCGTCAAGCAGACAGAATCTGTTTCTGGACAGCAAGCACCAACTTTTGACCTTTCTTGCAATCTGAGGCTAAACTTGGCACAGAGCTTGAAAAGTAAAGATACAATGATGTTGATACAGTAGTAACAATCATCAAGACCACTAAAAACAGAAGAAAAGCAAAAAGAAAAACCTAAATTCGTTGCAGGCTGCCTCCCAAAAGCGCTTCATTAAAGCCATTAGCTAGGCTTAAAGTTATAAAAGATGCTCACATAAGAATAAGAACTTTGAAGCAATAGAGAGCATCAAGAAGAAAATATGAAACACATTTAAGCCTAACGCACTTCCTATGCTTTGGAAACTTGTAAAGAAATAAATCGAATAAGCACAAAGCAACAAGCATGGGGAGGTGGAACAGGAAGAACTTCAAAGGTTTCAACAAAGAGAGAGGTGTTTTTGTAACATGAAAGTTTCTACAACCAAACTTTCCTCTCTCAAAATAATTTTCAGTAGTATCATGAACAACATCAAGAATATAACTATCACATAAATCATGTTGTTCATGACCTACAAGCACACGTGTATTGTTTTCAACACGGTTTTTAGGATGATAAGATAAATGCAACCCATCACATTGAGCCTCAATAAGAGCACAGTTCTCCGGAATATGAGTTGGAGATTTCAAAAGGATAATAGGAAAATCAAGTGTGGGTGCAATAGCAACAATTTCATGCTTGACATAAGGACCTATAGAGAGTTCATTTTTGTCAGCATCATCCATAGTGGCATCTTGGCCATCAACAAAGCAAGTATCAACATTTTCAGAAAGGGATATTTCAAGTGAGTCCTCGGAATCATGGGATTCCTCCTCAAAGCAATCATTGGCCTCTTCTTGGGAAGCAAACATTTTATTTTTTAAATCCTCAATATAATAATTGGAAGTATAATTCTCACAGCAATAAGCAAGAACAACAAAGTTTTCAGACTTGTGAATAGTATCATAATACTTTTCAATCAAAGAAGCAATCTCATAAGCACCTTTAAAAGCAACAAACTCTTCAATCTTTTCAACATCAAAGTAATCATAAACACCTTTGGCATAAGAAGATAGGATCTCATTTTCATTAAACTCACATTGGAAAGGAAGGTGTTTACGCTCTATATTAGAGCAGCAAGTAAAATCATAAATGTGGCATAAACACTCGGCATAGCAATAAGAAGTTTGTATTTGGTCCCATAAGTTTTTCCCTTTCTCAGAAAGGTGGTGCCGCGTATAATGAGCATGCTCATCCAATGATTTTCCCTCAACCAAGTCGGTTGGGTTTTTAGCGCGAGCACAAATTGATCAAAGACGAGCCAAGTGAAACATGTCCATCCTACCATATTTGGGTGGTTCCACACCCATGGTGAAGATAGCATTCGTAGGTATTTTTGGTATTTTTGATAAGGGACACAAAAGTAAAAACTGATAGGTAAACTAACAAGACTAAAAAGCAAAGATAAAATATAGTGTGCAACTCCCCTATCTTGTAGACTTGAGTCCCCGGCAACGGCGCCAGAAATTTGCTTGATGGATTCTCGCGCCTCGTTGGTTACCCCAAGTGGAAGGTTTGAGATGCACTGCAGCAGCAAATTTCCCTCGGTGAAGATACCAAGGTTATCGAACCAGTAGGACTCAGGAGATACAAGTAGGTGGCAACGTCGCCAGAAATTGCTTCCTGACTAGGGTGTTGTCGTGGACCTGCACACAACAACAAATAACTTTGCTCCCAACGAGTACAGAGGAGTTGTCAATTCCTCCGGCCTTCTCGTTTACAAAGGATCAACGCAAGAGATAAAAGGTGCAAAGGAAAGTAAAAGCTGAAAGTAAATTGAGGGTGTGAACAATAATGTGAAGATGGACCGGGGTCCCGTGATTTTCACTAGTGATGTTTGTCTCCCAAAAGACGATAAAAGTGCTAGCGATGTAAACAAATCACAGTTGGGCAATTGACAGGATTATGAAGGCACCGCAATGCTAACTATGCTGCAAAGAAAGGAAGGGCACAAAAGCAATGGGCAATACGCCAAGGTAAGTAGAACGAAATCCATCTGCATCTACTACGAATCATCCACCTTGAGATATCTATCCAGAACATCTCGCTGGTATTAAGTTGTGAATCCCACCCAAAGTGTAAACTCAAAGCAATAGACAACTGCATTAAAAGAACTTTGCGTAAAGTAAAAAATCCTTGCACCCGCAGGTACAAGCACCGTTGTTTTCTCCCTAGTGGCAAAAGCACATCCCCTATTCTGATGTTTCTGTCACTCTAGCTAGACATCAAGAGGCTGAACCCACAATCGAGCATCACGCTCTCTCTTGGAGTTGCAAATAAAATACTTGGCCAAAGCAAATACCGCAACGAAGAACATGCAAGAATTTACTCAAGAACAAAATATAAAAGAGAAGAACCAAATATATTACTCATCACAATCTGAACATAGTCTCATAATCCATCAGATCCCAACAAACTCAGCATAGCAACAGCAGAAATTACATAGATGCCTCGATCATGTGAGGCAGCTCACGAGGACTCTAAAGTGGAAGCACAAAAGGGGAAGAGATTCATCACATAGCTACTGGTCACGGACCCATGGTCCAAGGGGGACTACTCACAGTACATACGGGAGGCGTCCATGGCTATGGATGGTCTCCTGGAGGGGGTAGCTTCTCCCGGCAGGGTGCCGGAGCAGCTTCTCCAGGAAGCCCCGATCTTGAAACGGCGGCGGCGGCGGTACAGAGTGGAGTTCGCGAGGAAGAGATCGATCTTAGGGGTTTCCACCCCGAGGGCTAAATATAGGCGGAGGGGGTGTCGAGGGGACCCAATGGGCAGCCAGGAGGCCCCTTGGCGCGACCTAGGGTGGGGCCGCGCCAGGGACCCTTCTGGAGTCCCTGTGGTGGCCCCCCTCCGCTGCCTTGGTGATTCCGGAAGCTTCTGTTGCACTGATTTTTTATATATTTTTCCCGGAATTTTTGGAGCACGTTTAATGGCCGGAAAACCTGAAATACAAAAACAGCAGAAAACAGAAACTGGCAGCTGGGTGCACTGAGTTAATAGGTTAGTCCAAATAGGTTCAAAAGTGTATGAAAGTTCAAGCAAAACATGGCAAATTTACACAAAACATGCATGGAGCAAGCAGAAATTATAGATACGTTTGGGACGTATCAATGATCCGTCAACGACTGCTGATAGATAACTCACTCACTTCATGATTTGGACAAGTTTCGAGGAACGGCTCCCATGTGGGGACGATCACATCCCCTTGGATTCCTTTGTTTATCACTCGTAAAAGGGCGAAGGAACTTGTGTGTTAGTATTTATCTTTTACGAGCCGGGCACTCATGCCAGTCCCTTCTCGTATTAGGGGTTTGCAGATTAGACATGCAATCCCAAGATAAAACTTGTCCAAATTAAGAATATCATGGGTCACCCACCACTTCCTCATGAGCTGAATCAGCGGCACAAAACAGAAGATTTTGAACATCTAAAGATAGCACATAAATTATATACTTTAGGAGTGGTAGTGGAATACCACAAGTAGGAAGGTATGGTGGACTCAAGTGGAAGAAGTTGGTTTCAAGGTATGGAAGTACAAGCAGAATTCCGCTTAGTACAGAATTTTGGCTAGCAAGGCTTTGAGAGAGCAGACAATTGATGACAACTTAGATGCAAGCAATACAAAGCATAAACATTAAAACTAGCATGAAACATCAAATTGTCTTCCTTGTCAACATAACACTTCAAGCATAATAACACAAAGGTTTTGGCTATGTCGCTACTTTGAGAAAAACATGCTTGTTGTTATGACCAAAGCTATACTTGCCAAGATTTAAATAAAGTTTTCGAAGCCATACCTGATATAAGGTCAAAACTCCCCATAAGAATCAGCTCATAATGTCGATTGCGTGAAGAGAATACCAAGTGCAGCAAAGAAACCAATAGACTTCTCATTAATATTCCTTCATAGACGACTCCACACTCACGGATACAAAGCTCTCCACAAAAGGAGTGATAGACCTCAAAGCAACACCTATTTCATAAACTGACTTCCCTAGACATGATATGACTCTACTTGACTCCTTAAGACAAAGATACCGGGCACTCCCCCAAGCTTGGAACAAGCTGAGGGGATGCTGATGGCAGAGAAGTTAATAGGTTTAGTTGGGTTTCCTTCCCTGTTAACCGTGCCAATAAACGATTCTTGATAACCCACAAGTCTAGGGGATCAATTGTAGCTTTTCGATAAATAAGAGTATCGATCCCACGAGGAGCAGAAGGTGTTGATAAGTGACACTGGATAAGGAAAGGGCTGCAAACACTCAAAGGTAAATATTTAGGGGGTTTTGGTTTAAGCAACAGAAAAGTAAAAGACAGGCAAATGAAACAGGGTAACTGAGGAGTAGCAAGGTGCCCAATCCTTTAACAAGGATAAGCCTAGGAACTGAACTTATAAAAGCTAAAGCGTTCTCGAGAAAACACGGGAGAGATAGTCAAGCCACTTTCACCATACTCCGCCAAGTAATATGTATCGTGTTGATAAGTGTCGGTGGGTGGATCAGTGCTAGTACACCTTCTAGACTAAGATAAGTGTACTCTTATGATTACACACCTTGCAAGCATCCGCAAATACAAGGTAGTAATTAAGGCATAAGCCTAACCACAGCATTACGATCAAGATCCATAACTCCCTTGTGCGAAAGTCTGCGAACTGGGGTTCAGGTTTCTGTCACTCCGGCAACCCACCATAAGCATCCTTTGTGCACAATGTATTCCTCTAGGCCGATGAAAGGTGAACTGTTATGTGTTCGACTCACATAACACCACTAGAGAAATAACAATACAACTTAATTATCAAACAACACATAATGCTTCAACATCATATGACTACTAACAACTAGACTTCTCCCATGTTCTCAAGAACTAAAGTAACTACTCACAAGACATAAAAGAGATCATGATCAGAGGTGATAGATGGGTGATAAACAATCTGGACACAATGATATTTCTCCAACAAAACTCAATAGCATTCACCACAAAGTAGTAATCAACAGCAAAAGAGTAGAGAGGATAGATAGTACGGATTACAACACAAGTTGCAATTGTGAGATGAGATGGGATGGAGATGGTGCTGATGTTGGGGATGATGTTGATGATGATCTCGATGATGCCCGTGACGATGATGATGATGATGATGGCGACGATCTCCCCTTCTGAGAGGTGATCTCCCCGGCGGAATCTGCCCGCCGGAGATGGCTTTTCTCCTTTGTAGGTTTCCGCCCCGTGGCGGCGGAGAAACACGGAAACGACTCTTGTTTAGGGGTTTCCACCCCAGGGGGTTTATATAGGCGAAAGGGGGCACCGAGGGGGGCCACAAGGCACCCAGGAGGGTGCCTGGCGCGGCCAGGAGGGGGGCCGCTCCAGGCACCCTTCTGGCTTCCTGGTGGGTCCCCTCACCTCCTCCTTCGGTGATCCCCAGTCAATCTTCATAAAAATGTTCCCCGTAAAATTTCATCGCATTTGGACTTGATCTGATTCAGCAACTTGGTATCCACTTTTTACCGCTAAATTCTGGTTCTGCTGCTTCAGCACCGAAAAATTGTAAACTGTGTAAAATAAGCCAAAACAACATAAGAACAATACTTTAAAGTGGAATATATCAATGAATAGGGTGAAATCACAATATAAAATAGTGATGCTTTTTGGACGTATCAACTCCCCCAAGCTTAGACCTCGCTTGTCCTCAAGCGATTGCTGAGCTCGGTAAACTTGTCCACAAGTTTAGAGAGTGAAGTGTCGATAAAAGAATACGAACAAGAAGTATCAAGATTCCTCACCAAACCTAAGCATCCTCAACAGCAACCTCAACTCATAAGGTCCTTATGAGAAAGTAGTAACAATTATAACAAAGTAGGACCTGGAAAACTCATCAAATCATGACAAACATAGCCTTGGTCAAGGAACAACTAATAACTTTTACTTGTGTTCTTTCACTTATAACGGAACAGTTGAAGCTTTTAAAAGAACATGTTATTAGTCAAGAAGTGCACATGTCAACACAAAGGAAGATGTTTACTAAGAATGAGATTTTGCAAACAACTCACTTATCAAAAGATAATGTCAACAAAGATGTAGCATGCTAGATTTCAATGCAACTTTATATGCAAGCATCTTTATCAACATCAAATGTTTGTTCTCTCTCAAGAAAAGAAGGAAGTAGGAAGGACTGACTCAGCACAAAATAAAGATAAACCCTGTGTAAAAGGGTAAGCAGAGAAAACTTATGAGCCATCTCTAGATCAAACAGAATAAAAACAAACTTTTGGGAGGTGCATGATCCGTCAACGACTGCTGATAGATAACTCACTCACTTCATGATTTGGACAAGTTTAGAGGAATGGCTCCCATGTGGGGACGATCACATCCCCTTGGATTCCTTTGTTTATCACTCGTAAAAGGGCGAAGGAACTTGTGTGTTAGTATTTATCTTTTACGAGCTGGGCACTCATGCCAGTCCCTTCTCGTATTAGGGGTTTGCAGATTAGACATGCAATCCCAAGATAAAACTTGTCCAAATTAGGAAGATCATGGGTCACCCACCACTTCCTCATGAGCTGAATCAGCGGCACAAAACAGAAGATTTTGAACATCTAAAGATAGCACATAAATTGTATACTTTAGGAGTGGTAGTGGAATACCACAAGTAGGAAGGTATGGTGGACTCAAGTGGAAGAAGTTGGTTTCAAGGTATGGAAGTACAAGCAGAATTCCACTTAGTACAGAGTTTTGGGCTAGCAAGGCTTTGAGAGAGCAGACAATTGATGACAACTTAGATGCAAGCAATACAAAGCATAAACATCAAAACTAGCATGAAACATCAAGTTGTCTTCCTTGTCAACATAACACTTCAAGCATAATAACACAAAGGTTTTGGCTATGTCGCTACTTTGAGAAAAACATGCTTGTTGTTATGACCAAAGCTATACTTGCCAAGATTAAATAAAGTTTTCGAAGCCATACCTGATATAAGGTCAATACTCCCCATAAGAGTCAGCTCATAATGTCGATTGTGTGAAGAGAATACCAAGTGCAGCGAAGAAACCAATAGACTTCTCATTAATATTCCTTCATAGACGACTCCACACTCACGGATACAAAGCTCTCCACAAGAGGAGTGATAGACCTCAAAGCAACACCTATTTCATAAAGTGACCTCCCTAGACATGATACGACTCTACTTGACTCCTAAAGAAAAAGATAAAGATAAGGATACCGGGCACTCCCCCAAGCTTGGAACAAGCTAAGGGGGTGCCATTACCCGAGGAGTTTTACTCCTCATCTTGTTGTGGTTGTTTCTTCAGATCCCTGATGACGCGGCGAAGGGTTTGGTTCTCTAACTCCAAGACTTCCACTTGTATTTTTAGTATACGGAAATCTTCGCAGAGTTGGTTGGTAATGCGGTAGGCGTCGGAGATGGTGGAAAGCATGCGTTGATCTTCAAGTGAAGTGGAGGGCCCTGAAAGGTTACGAGAAAGATCATGCTGAGATTGGACAGATCCCACCATGATGGGATTGCTTGGACCTCCTTGTTGTTGGGCAGTGATAGTATTGACTTCCTCTCTCACGGCACGCTCCATCTCCGCTTGTCTTGCGACAATTTCTTCTTCGGTAGCCCAATCAACGTGCTTCCCTTGATTAAGATCCTTCTGTACTTGACGTAGACGCCATCCCAAGAAGTCCTCTCTGCTCGAGCCACAAGAAGACATCTTCAGCAAAAGCTTTTCCCCTGGCAGAAACAGACCGAGAAAGAAAACACGCGAAATCGATAGATACGGTGCCGGGACTATCTGGGAAAATATATAGAAAAAATTTCCGCAACAGAAGGAAGGTTTCAAGCCTAGGTGGAGTCGGAGGCGGAGTCCAGGGCAGCCAGGAGGGTGCCCGGCGCGGCCAGGAGTGGGGCCGCGCCAGGGGGCCTCTTGGACTCCCTGGAGCTCCTCTTCGGCTCCACTCGGGCTTGGAATTTTCCTAATTTCACAAAAACTCTGAAAAGTTAACTTTTATTGACGTTCGCGGTGTTTTCTTACCATAATTCATACCTTTTCTAATTCTGCTCCTGCCGGAGTCTGAAACTGGGCTGCAACATGTTCTTCATGAGTACTTGTATATATCATGTTTGCATCCACATTGATTGGATCACCTGCCATATAATGTTTGAGTCTTTGTCCATTCACAACTTGAGGTTTGGTGCCATCAAAATTATTGATCTTGATTGCACCCGACCGATATACTTCTTCGATATGAAAAGGTCCTTCCCATCTGGAAAGTAGTTTACCTGGAGAAAACCTGAAACGAGATCTAAACAACAAAACTTTATCACCAACATTAAATTCACGTTTCAGAATTCTTTTATCGTGCCACTTCTTTACCTTTTCCTTGAACATTTTAGCGCTCTCGTAAGCTTCACTTCTCCACTCATCTAGAGAAGTCAAGTTCATGAGACGCTTTTCACCAGCTAACTTTGGGTCAGCATTCAGCTCTCTTACAGCCCAGAAAGCTTTATGCTCTAACTCTAATGGTAAATGGCAAGCCTTGCCATAGACCATCTTATACGGAGACATGCCCATGGGGTTTTTGTAAGCAGTTCTATATGCCCACAAAGCATCTCCTAACTTCTTTGACCAGTCCTTTCTAGAACTGTTTACTGTTTTCTGCAAGATCAACTTGATCTCCCTATTTGTGAGCTCAACTTGCCCACTAGTTTGAGGGTGGTACGATGATGCAATCATATGATTGACATCGTACTTGGCTAGAGCTTTCCTAAAAGCTCCATGCGTGAAGTGTGACCCTCCATCTGTCATGAGGTACCTTGGTACTCCAAACCTAGGAAAAATTACATCTTTGAGCATTTTCAAAGACGTCTTGTGATCAGCACTCTCAGTGGGGATTGCTTCAACCCACTTGGTTACATAATCAACAACAACTAAGATGTGTGTGTACTTGTGTGAAGGAGGAAAAGGGCCCATAAAATCAAAACCCCAGCAATCGAAAGGTTCGATCACTAGTGAGTAATTCATAGGCATCTCATTTCTCCTGCTAATGTTACCAACTCTTTGACACTTATCACAAGATAGAACGTACCTTCGGGCGTCCTTAAAGAGAGTAGGCCAATAAAAACCTGATTGTAAAACTTTATGTGTGGTCCTTTCACCGGCATGATGTCCTCCATAGGGACTATCGTGACATTGTCGAAGAATGTCCTGCTGCTCGTGCTCCGGTATACACCTTCTTACGATCCCATCCACACCTTCTTTATAAAGATGTGGATTATCCCAAAAGTAATGCCTCAAATCCGTGAAGAATTTCTTCCTCTGCTGAAATGTGAAACCTGGAGGCAAAAACTTTGCAACGATAAAATTAGCATAATCTGCAAACCAAGGGTCGGAATGAGATTGTACTTTTACAACAGCAAGCTATTCATCTGGGAAACTGTCGTTGACTGGAATAGGATCGTGCGGGATATCTTCCATCCTTGAAAGATTATCCGCCACCGGATTGTCTTCTCCTTTTCTATCGACAATTTGCAAATCAAATTCTTGAAGAAGGAGTACCCACCTAATGAGTCTTGGTTTGGCATCCTTTTTCTGCATAAGATACTTAATGGCGGCATGGTCAGTATGAATAATAACTTTAGAATCAACAATATATTGCCTAAACTTATCACAAGCAAACACCACTGCCAAGAATTCCTTCTCGGTAGTAGCATAATTCTTTTGAGCACAATCAAGTGTTTTGCTGGCATAGTGGATGACATTCAACTTCTTGTCAACCCTTTGTCCTAAAACAGCTCCAACAGCAAAATCACTAGCATCACACATAATTTCAAAGGGCAAATTCCAGTCAGGTGGTTGTACTATAGGAGCGGTTATCAAGGCTTTCTTGAGAACTTCAAAAGCTTCCTTACAATCTTCATCAAATACAAAAGGAGCATCCTTCTGGAGAAGATTGGTAAGGGGTCTCGAGGTCTTAGAAAAGTCCTTGATAAATCTTCTATAGAAACCAGCATGACCTAGAAAACTACGAATACCTTTGATGTCCCTTGGATAGGGAATCCTTTCAATAGCTTCAATTTTTGCCTTGTCCACTTCAATTCCCCTTTCGGAAATCTTGTATCCAAGAACTATCCCTTCGTTAACCATGAAATGGCACTTCTCCCAATTGAGCACCAAATTTGTTTCTTCACATCTCTGCAAAACTTTATTAAGGTTGTGGAGACAGTGGTCAAAGGAGTTTCCATAGACAGAAAAGTCGTCCATGAAAACTTCTACAATCTCCTCACAGAAACCATGAAATATTGCAGACATACACCTCTGAAAAGTAGCAGGTGCATTACACAAACCGAAAGGCATACGCCTATAAGCATAAGTACCATAAGGACACGTGAAAGTGGTCTTCTCTTGATCCGCGGTGTTGATGTGAATCTGGGAGAAGCCAGAGTACCCATCAAGATAGCAGAAGTGGGTGTTTTTAGAAAACCGCTCGAGCATCTGATCAATAAAGGGCAAAGGATAGTGGTCCTTCCGGGTGGCCTTGTTTAACTTCTTGAAATCAATACACATTCTATATCCAATAATAGTCCTCTGAGGTATTAGTTCATTTTTATCATTAGGAACAACAGTCATACTCCTTTCTTAGGAACACAATGAACGGGGCTTACCCACTTACTATCAGCTATAGGATAGATGATACCTGCGGCTAGAAGTTCGAGAACCTCCGTCCTAACCACGTCCTTCATCTTTGGGTTCAACCGTCGTTGATGATCAACAACCGGTTTAGCATCGGGCTCGAGATTGATAGTATGTTGGCAAATGCATGGACTAATACCCTTGAGATCATCAAGAGTATAGCCAATAGCACCTCGGTGTCTGCGGAGTGTCTCCAATAATCACTCTTCTTCATACCCTGAAAGGTTAGAATTGATAATAACAGGATATACTTTCTTTTTATCTAAATAAGCATACTTGAGCGTATCGGGTAGTGGTTTTAGGTCGAACACCGGGTCTTCTTTCGGTTGCGAGAGGATTCCTAAAAATATGTCTTCTAGTTCATCCCTCTCCTGCATATGTATATCATTCTCGTGGTCTTCCATAAATTGCTGCAAAGTGTCATTAGGAGGAATAGCAATGGAAGCAATTTCTTCAATAATTTTGTCATTACTTGACAGGTTAGGACCACGAGGCTGCTTAGAAAACTTAGAAAAATTAAATTCATACAGCTCACCGTTGAATTCAACAGAAACTTTACCTTTCTTGCAATCTATTATAGCTCCGCAAGTGCTGAGGAAGGGCCTACCAAAGATAATAGGGCAAAAACTATCTTGCACTGAACCAAGTGCAAGAAAGTCTGTAGGATATTTTACCTTCCCGCAGAGTACTTCAACATCTCTTACAATCCCAACTGGAGAGATTGTTTGTTTATTTGCAAGATGGATAGTGACATCTATGTCCTCGATCTCACACGGCTGAATCTCGTGCATGATCTCTTGATAAAGTGTGAAGGGAATAGCGCTGACGCTAGATCCCAAATCACATAGCCCAGAGTAATTATGATCTCTTATTTTGACAGATACAACTGGTGTACCTGAAATTGGGCCTTTGTTCCTGGCTGTGACAATGTTAGTGGCAACAGCACAAAAACTAATAGTGGATTCTTCGATATCACTGGTTACCAGATCCTTGACCATTGCAACTTGAGGCTGGACCTTGATCGTGTCCTCAGGTTCGTCAGTGGTCCTTCCATTCTTGTTTAGAATACCTGTAACAAAAGAGTGCTCCTTTATCCTGGAGGGATAAGGAGGCTGTTCATACACAACTGCAGGTAAAACAGGATCAGTAACATTAATCTCAATTGGTGACTCCTTGAAAGGTTTATGATGTTGACTCTACTTCTTCCTGGAAGAATCAATATGAGAAGCAAAGTCCTTGAAAAAGTCAACCATTAGCTGGGAATCAAGACCAATTTTAGAGCAAAAGGTATTAAATTAATAAGTCTTCACATAACTCTCAATGTAGTCATGTTCATAGTTTATAGTGGGTTCAATACCTTTATCAATTTCCCAGTCTTCAGTGTTCTTATAGATCCTTTCTATAAGATCCCATTTTTCTTCCATACTTCTGGTCTGGAATACCCCACTAGAGGAGGCATCCAACATCTCCTTGTCCTTACGAGAAAGCCTGGCATAAAAATTTGTAAGTATAATTTCCTTGGGGAGCTCATGGTTTGGGCATTTGAGCATCAGGGACTTCAGTCTCCCCCAAGCTTGAGCGATGCTCTCTCCGTCGCGAGACCAAAAGTTGTAGATGCAGTTCCTGTCTTGGTGAATTTCACGAAGAGGATAAAACTTTGCATAAAAGAGAGACATAAGCTCTGGCCATTCAAGCAGATCAGGGTTATCGAGTAGCTTATACCAATCTGAAGCTTTATCTTTGAGTGATATGGAGAATAGTTTCTTCATGACGAACTCCATCTTCACACCTGCAAGCTTAAATAAAGAACATAATTGTGATAAATATAGCAGGTGTTCTCCCGGATGTCCTTCCACTGTATAACGATTAGCCAAGACATAATCAACAATACCAGATGGTATTTTATAGGGCACAATTTCAGTAGGGGTAAGAGTGACCACCACAGTCGTGGGGCGGCTCCTTACCAGCAACGAACCAACAGCATAAGAGTCCATAAGGACTGAAAGTAACAACAGAAAATAGAAGTTCCCTTACCGACTTCACTTACCAATAGCGCTACACTCCCCGGCAACGGTGCCAGAAAAGCTCGTTGATGGCGGAGAAGTTAATAGGTTTAGTTGGGTTTCCTTCCCTGTTAACCGTGCCAATAAACGATTCTTGATAACCCACAAGTCTAGGGGATCAATTGTAGCTTTTCGATAAATAAGAGTATCGATCCCACGAGGAGCAGAAGGTGTTGATAAGTGACACTGGATAAGGAAAGGGCTGCAAACACTCAAAGGTAAATATTTAGGGGGTTTTGGTTTAAGCAACAGAAAAGTAAAAGACAGGCAAATGAAATAGGGTAACTGAGGAGTAGCAAGGTGCCCAATCCTTTAACAAGGATAAGCCTAGGAACTGAACTTATAAAAGCTAAAGCGTTCTCGAGAAAACACGGGAGAGATAGTCAAGCCACTTTCACCATACTCCGCCAAGTAATATGTATCGTGTTGATAAGTGTCGGTGGGTGGATCAGTGCTAGTACACCTTCTAGACTAAGATAAGTGTACTCTTATGATTACACACCTTGCAAGCATCCGCAAATACAAGGTAGTAATTAAGGCATAAGCCTAACCACAGCATTACGATCAAGATCCATAACTCCCTTGTGCGAAAGTCTGCGAACTGGGGTTCAGGTTTCTGTCACTCCGACAACCCACCATAAGCATCCTTTGTGCACAATGTATTCCTCTAGGCCGATGAAAGGTGAACTGTTATGTGTTCGACTCACATAACACCACTAGAGAAATAACAACACAAATTAAGTATCCAACAACACATAATACTTCAACATCATATGACTACTAACAACTAGACTTCTCCCATGTTCTCAAGAACTAAAGTAACTACTCACAAGACATAAAAGAGATCATGATCAGAGGTGATAGATGGGTGATAAACAATCTGGACATAATGATATTTCTCCAACAGAACTCAATAGCATTCACCACAAAGTAGTAATCAACACCAACAGAGTAGAGAGGATAGATAGTACGGATTACAACACAAGTTGCAATTGTGAGATGAGATGGGATGGAGATGGAGATGATGCTGATGTTGGGGATGATGTTGATGATGATCTCGATGATGCCCGTGACGACGACGATGATGATGGCGACGATCTCCCCTTCCGGGAGGTGATCTCCCCGGCAGAATCTGCCCGCCGGAGATGGCTTTTCTCCTCTGTAGGTTTCCGCCCCGTGGCGGCAGCGAAACACAGAAACAACTCTCTTTTAGGGGTTTCCTCCCCAGGGGGCTTATATAGGCAAAAGGGGGCACCGAGGGGGGCCACCAGGCACCCAGGAGGGTGCCTGGCGCGGCCAGGAGGGGGGCCGCGCCAGGCACCCTTATGGCTGCCTGGTCGATCCCCTCACCTCCTCCTTCGGTGATCCCCAGTCAATCTTCAAAAAAATTCTCCCCGTAAAATTTCATCGCATTTGGACTTGATTTGATTCAGCAACTTGGTATCCACTTTTTACCGTTGAATTCTGGTTCTGCTGCTTCAGCACCGGAAAGTTGTAAACTGTGTAAAATAAGCCAAAACAACATAAGAACAATACTTTAAAGTGGAATATATAAATGAATAGGGTGAAATCACAATATAAAATAGTGATGCTTTTTGGACGTATCACATGATGACTGGAGTCATATGACTGTCACTTAATTATGGCCTGCGTGCCAGAACTGTTTATTAGCTTGAGGCAAGGCTATAGATGGAGATGAGGTGATGATCAATGATGTGAAGGTGGACCCAAACACACATGCCAAAGCCGTGAGGAGGTCCCGGCGCCAAGGAAAAAAGGTGGTGGGTGGAGACTTCAACCACGGAGTCATGAAGGCAACGAAAAACTTCACGACACAAAGGGCTATACCATGTCACATATTTTTATGAATTGCATGTGATGTTAATCCCCTTGATGCACCATTGTTTGATGCGCGGTAGTCGTGTTTTATTAGGGTGATCTCTCGCAAAATAATATCAAGTAGATAGTGTTCTCTCAACTGTAGCACCGTCTATACTATGTTTCACACCGAAGCAGGTCATGTCACATGGGTGCACACGGTGTGACGCATAAAAGGCGGGTGTGTTAAGAACACACTGCATTTGCACTTGGTTGCCTTGACGGTTTGGATAAAATTTTGCTACCGGAACACGCCCATCGAAAGATGAACAAGAGTCACCCTTGCGTGATTGGCAAGTTGGCCTACCAATTCAGTCTAAGTCATCAGTGATGTCACATCAATGACGGACGACTAAATTTGGATCTTGAATCACTTAGAATTAACTACGAGATATGTTGATCTGAGTGGGAGCACTTATTAAATTAATAGTATGATTAATTAGTGCAACTTAATTATGAACATTGTCTAAGTGAAACTTGTGTTTATGTTGTAGATTGAAATGGCCCGTGTCAATCCCCAGTTTAACTTAGGTCCGTTGATTGAGAAAGAAAAATTGAAAGCTGATGGAAGCAACTATGCGGACTGGGTTCATTCCCTGAGAATTGTACTCAGGAGTGCTAAGAAGGACTATGTCCTGACGACACCTCTCCCAGCAGCACCGGGGCCTGAAGCGACGGTTGCTGAGCAGAATGTGCATCAGACTAAGCTTGATGATAGCACCGCAGTTCAGTGTCTTATGAATGCGTGTATGGAATCAGAGTTACAGGGGAGGTTTGAGAACACCGATCCCCACTTAATTGTTAAAGAGTTAGATGCTATGTATGCCAAACACGCTAGAACTGAACGGTATGAGGTAACTCATGCCATGTGGAATTGCAAGATGAAGGAAGGAACACCTGTCAGTGAGCACGTGATAAAGATCATGCGCCTTGGCCAAAGGTTGACTGAGCTGGGATTTCCGGTCCCAGAATCATTGGGTACAGATATTGTCCTCATGTCACTCCCGCCAAGTTTCAAAGGATTTGTTCAGAACTATCGCATGAACGGGATGGATAAGTCAGTTAATGAACTGCTTGCAATGCTGAAAAATACGGAGACTACCATGCAGGCTGACCCTAACTATACGTTGGCGGTTAGCAAGACCACCAGTTTCAAGAAGAAGGGCAAGTCCAAGGGCAAAGGCGCCGGCAAGCCTGACGCCAAGACCAAGAAACCCTCTGGTACTGGCCCTAACAAAGATACTGAGTGCTTCTACTGCAAAGCTAAAGGTCACTGGAAGAGGAACTGCAAGAAGTATCTGGCAGATAGAAAGAAGTCTGGTTTTACCAGAGAAGGTATAAAAGTTATATATGTCATAGATGTTTTTCTTTCTGGCCCTCACTCTAAGTCGCGGGTATTTGATATTGGAGTTGTTGCTCATATCTGTAATTCATTACAGGGACTAAGGAGAATAAGGAAGCTGGAAAGGAATGAAGTGACGATGCGTGTCGGAAATGGAGCTACGATCTCTGCTAAAGCCGTCGGCGTCTACACTCTACATCTACCTTCAGGATTTACCATAGAATTAGATAATTGTTATTTCGTTCCTGCTATTTGCAAGAACATTATGTCCGGATCATGTTTAATCCGCGATGGTTATAATTTTAAGTCTGAGAACAATGGTTGCCCTATTTACTTAAAGAATATGTTCTATAGTTTTGCACCTATTAAGAATGGGTTGTTTTATTTAGATCTTGAATGTAGTAACAACATCTTAAACATAAGCTCTAAACGACTTAAGAAGGATGAAAATACCACTTACATGTGGCACTGCCGTCTGGGTCACATCGGAAAGAAACGCATGCAGAAACTTCATAAAGATGGGATTTTGCAATCTTTTGATTTCGAATCATTTGGTAAGTGTGAGGCTTGTCTGATGGGCAAACTGACTCGGACGCCGTTCACAGGTCATGTAGAACGGGCGACAGACTTATTGGAAATAATACATAGTGATGTGTGTGGACCGATGAGTGTACCGGCGCGCGGTGGATATCTTTAGTTCGTAACTTTTACTGACGATTTGAGTAGATATCGTTATATTTACTTAATGAAGCAAAAATCCGAAACTTTCGAAAAGTTCAAAGAATTTCAGAACGAAGTTGAGAATCATCATGACAAGAAAATCAAATTTCTACGATCTGATCGTGGTGGTGAATATCTTAGTCATAAGTTTAGAGAACACCTCATGGAGCGTGGAATTGTTTCACAGCTGACGCCACCTGGAACTCCACAGAGAAATGGAGTGTCTGAGAGGCGTAACCGAACTTTGTTAGACATGGTGAGGTCCATGATGTCATTAACTGATCTGCCACTTTCTTTTTGGGGTTATGAGTTAGAGACTGCTGCTTTTACTTTAAATAGGGCGCCGTCAAAGTCTGTGGAAACGACACCATACGAGTTATGGAATGGGAACAAACCCAACATATCGTTCCTGAAAATTTGGGTTGTGATGTTTATGTAAAACGTTTACAACCGAACAAACTAGACCTTAAAGCAGACAAGTGCTACTTTGTAGGTTATGCCAAAGACACCGTAGGCTATTCCTTTTACCACCCCTCCGATGGCAAAGTCTTTATTGCTAAAGGAGGAACTTTTCTTGAGAAAGAGTTTCTTAATAAAGAGGTGAGTGGGAGGACAGTACAGCTTGATGAGGTTAGTGAACCTTCGGAACCAAGGAATGAAACGATGGAAGTTGTTCCAGCAGTCATTCCGATGAAGGAACCGGAAGCTCCTGCAAGTGATGCAGGAACTTCTGAGAAGCTTGTGACTGAACCAAGGAGATCTGGAAGAGTGCGTCAGCTACCCGAGTGGTATGCTAACGAAGTATTCATATTGGATGATGATGAGCCTGTGAACTACAAAGAAGCAATGATGAGCCCCAACTCCACTAAATGGCTACAAGCCATGAAATCCGAGATGGAATCCACGTACGAAAACCAAGTATGGTACTTGGTGATCCCTCCAGAGGGTGTGAAACCAATTGAATGTAAATGGATTTTCAAAAGAAAGACAGACGCGGATGGTAATGTCACTATTCATAAAGCTAGACTTGTTGCGAAAGGGTTCCGACAAGTGCAAGGAGTTGACTACGACGAGACTTTCTCGCCAGTAGCAATGCTTAAGTCTGTGCGGATTTTACTAGCAATTGTTGCATATTTCGACTATGAGATATGGCAGATGGACGTCAAAACAGCTTTCCTGAATGGGAACCTCGAGGAGAATGTATACATTATACAACCTGAGGGTTTTGTCGCACCAGAGGATGCTGGAAAGGTGTGCAAGCTTAAAAGATCCATCTATGGACTAAAGCAAGCATCACGGAGTTGGAATTATTCGTTTTGATGAAGTGGTCAAAGGTTTTGGCTTCATCCAGAATGGCGAAGAAGCTTGTGTTTACAAGAAAGTAAGTGGGAGCGCAATATCTTTTCTAATACTGTATGTAGACGACATATTGTTGATTGGAAATGATAAAGAATTTCTTAACACTATAAAGGAGTCATTGAAAAGTGGTTTTTCGATGAAAGACTTAGGTGAAGCCGGTTACATATTGGGCATTAAGATCTATAGAGATAGATCCCGGCGCCTGATAGGGCTGAGCCAGAGCACGTATATAGACAAGGTTCTGAATCGGTTCAGAATGGAG
Organism: Bromus sterilis; assembly: GCA_950022295.1. NCBI lineage: Eukaryota > Viridiplantae > Streptophyta > Magnoliopsida > Poales > Poaceae > Bromus > Bromus sterilis. The sequence continues at coordinate 39,540,949 of OX465598.1, forward strand.
AAATCTAAGAAGGGATTCCTCCCAATGTCACATGGTGTGGTACTCTGCAAGAGTCAGTGTCCTAAGAACACTGAGGAGCAGGTAGAGATGAGCACAGTTCCATATGCTTCGGCAATTGGATCTGTTATGTATGCCATGATATGTACAAGACCAGATGTTTCCTATGTTCTGAGTATATGTAGCAAATACCGGAGCAACCCAGGTAGTGCACATTGGGTAGCGGTCAAAAATATTTTGAAGTATCTAAACAAAACTAAGAATATGTTCTTGGTATTCGGAGGTGATGAAGAACTTGTTGTAAAGGGTTACACTGATTCAAGCTTCATGACAGATCCGAATGACTTCAAATCTCAATTAGGATATGTTTTCACACTCAACGGGGGTGCCGTGAGCTGGAAAAGTTCTAAGCAGAATACGATCGCAGATTCTACAACGGAGGCGGAGTACATCGCAGCTTCAGAAGCTACGAAGGAGGGATATTGGATTAAGAAATTCATCACTGAGCTCGGTGTGGTTCCTAGTGCTGAAGACCCCATGGAGATCTACTGTGACAATAGTGGAGCCGTGGCGCAAGCTAGAGAACCAAGGTCCCACCATAAATCCAAACACATTGAACGCCGTTATCACAAAATCCGAGAGTTCGTTGACAAAGGATATGTGAAAGTATGCAAGATTCACATGGACCTGAACATTGAACGTCGTTGACTCGAAAGTGAAAGTATGCGAAGTCTCGGATTCACACAAATTCGAGGTACCCATGTGAAAGTATGCGAAGCAAAGGGAATAGTATACGATAAACATAAAGGTTCACTCGAAGTCTTTTCGTGTATGTGTGGGAGTCAACATGGGTGTCCATGGATCCGCTGTTGATTATTGACAAATGACTATGAGTCTGGAAAGCGTTCCGAGTCATGTCCACATAATACCGAACCTATTGGGTCACACACTTAAAGTGCAGTAATCTGTTAGAATGCTACGATGATTGAAGGTTTAGTGGAAGCAAGTAAAGAGCAAAGAACATGGCTAAGATACTTTGGAATTGTTTTAGATGACTTTAGTTCATATGAAAATGGTGTTGGGATAGTTTGCAATCAACCGAAATAGTTTCGGTGATCGATGGACAACTTAACAATATGTTGTGTTCGAAGGACATGCTAACCATAACCCGGATTGTACCAAAACCTATTTATATAGCTTCGGAACATTCGTTAGAGGTTCCGGAAGGTCTTGGAAGTGCTCCAGAAGTGTCCGGAATGTCCCGAAACCATCCCGGAAGGTCCTGGAAGCTTCTAGAAGGTCACGGAAGGTTCTGGAAGGTTCCGGACAGTACCACCCATTGTCCCCACCCCCTAGCTTGGGGGGGGCAAGCCACCTAGGCTGCCCTGGCCGGCCAGGAGGTGGGGGGGCCACAAAAGGGGGGAATCCTACTTGGAGTAGGATTCCCCAATCCTATTTTGGAAGGAGTCCTAGTGGGAAAGTCCTAGGAGGTTTGGAGTCCAAGTTGGACTCCCCACCCCCTAGGTCGGCGCAACAAGCCCCTTGGCCACTTATATAAGGTGAGCCAAGGGGGGGGAGGAGACACACAAGTCCCCTGCGCCCCCCTTGCCCCTAGTTGCTCCACTTTTAGACCCCGGTTTAGATTCTAATCTAGATCGGAACTCGCTAAGGTTTTCTCTCTCTAGTTTTCTCGGAGGCGTTCTTCTCTGGACAGCGGAGCGCTGCCAGATTGTTGTGCCGGACGTGTGGATACCGGTGGAGAGATCATAGCTTTGATCTTGCTTCGAGGATCATCTTCTTCTTCCTCGGAGAACTGTTCGTGGGAGAGATCGTGGGACGGATCGTGAGACAAATCGCAAGATCTTCTTCCACCCGCATCACCAACTCTTCTTCTGCTGCAATTGTTGGTGAGCATTAGCCTAAACCTTGTATGCAATCTATCTTGGATGATCTTGGGTTCTTGACTCGTAGGCACGAAATTTTTGTTTTCTACTACGTTTCCCAACAACGTTGATTGTGTCTCATAACTTTTCGCCAGCTTGAGTATGTTTTCCCCATTTAAAAATACTAGTGTCGTTGTAAGCAATTCTGTCTAGTTTTCGTAATCTCATATCCAACTTGTATGTTAAGCTGATTTTTCTTTCATTCTGTACTTTGGAGTGCTGCTGAACCTGAAATGTTGAACCACGTGTCTGCAAATGCAGGTAGGGGACCATCAGTGCGATGTTGATGCCGAGGTCAGACTGCGGGCCTTCCCTGAAAGAAGGAGCCCTCAGTGGGAGATGGACTTCGGCGGCTCAAAGAACCTTCTACTGAGAGAGCTCCACATTACTTGTTTTAGGCCGCTAAAGCAACAGTTTTCATTCATAAGGGCTGTGCAGGAGCGAGCACCCAACTTGCACAAAATAGTTCTGAGAGATGATGAGTCATGTGAGGACTGTGACGCCCTCGGGTTGCCGCCTTCGTCTTATGCAGAGCGTGTTTTTTCGAAGAGCAAAGATGAGCGGGAAACGGTGATCAAGCGAATTACATATGGCGTGATCTTCTCAGGCCAAGTAATTTTTAGTGATCATCAGAAGTTGTAGATACCTCATGGTTCTATCCTGAGGCAAATTGTTTTCCATTTTTAAGAAGCTGTAGCAACTAGAAAATAAATAAATGAATGCTGATGGCTTCTCGCCCCTTCGTTGGTTACCCCAAGTGGAAGGTTGAGATGTAGTGCAGCAGCAGTTTTCCCTCGGTGAAGATACCAAGGTTTGTCTCCAGCAGGACTCCAGAGATGATAAGTAGGTGTCAGCGGCGCAACTGACGCGGACCTGCACACAGACACAGATAACTTTGTTCCCAACGAAGTTCAGAGAGGTTGTCAATCTCTCCGGTCTTGTTGTTCACAAGGATAAAATGCAAGGGATAAAGATAGCAAGTAAAAGCAGTAAAGTCAATATAGCGTGGAAACAATAATGAGGATATGGACCGGGATACGTGATGTTCGCTAGTGATGTCTCTCTCCCAAAAGACGATAAAATTGATATGCGAGGTAAACAAATTACAGAAAGGCAATTGATAGGATTATGAACGCACCGCAATGCTAACTATGCTACAAAAGAAATGACGAGGTTCAAAAGCACAGGCAGTACGCCAAGATAAGTAGACTGAAATCCATCTGCATCTACTACTAATCATCCACCTTGAGATATCTATCCATAACATCTCGCTGGTATTAAGTTGCGAGCCCCACCCAAAGTGTAAACCCAAAGCAACAGACAACTGCATTAAAAAGAACTCTGCGTAAAGTAAACAATCCTTGTGACCGCGGTCACAAGCACCGTTGTTTTCCCCCTTGTGGCAACAGCACATCCCCTAGACTCATGTTTCTGTCACTCAAGCGTGTCATCGGGGGGCATGAACCCACAATCTAGCACAACGTTCCCTCTTGAAGTCACTACCTACTACTTGGCCAAAGCAATAAACAGCAACGGAGAACATGCAAGAATTACTTAGGAACAAAAATATAAGAGATAAAAACCAAATATATTACTCTATCACAATCTGAACATAATCTCATAATCCATCAGATCCTATCAAACTCAACATAGCAATAGCAGAAATATTACAAAGGTGCCTCGATCATGTAGGGCAGCTCACGAGGTCTAAACAATGAAGATCAAAGAGGGGAGGAGAACATCACATAGCTACTGATCACGGACCCATGGTCCAAGTAAAACTACTCACGAGACATCCGGGGAGCATCCATGGTGGAGAGGAGACTCCCGGAGGTCAATCCTCCCTCCGGCAGGGTGCCGGGAAGAGGTCTTCTGGTGCTCCCGATCTTCGGAAGCGCGGCGGCGGCAGAACAGAGGCGAGTTCGCGGAATAGGGTTCCTCTCCTGGAGTTTTCCCGTGACGGAGAATAAATAGGCGAAGGGGGGCAGCCAGAGGTGGAACAGGGGCCCCAGGCGCGGCCAGGGGTGGGGCCGCGCCGGGTGGCCGCCTGGGCCCCCCTGGCTCCCCTCTGCCCCTCCCGGGCTCTTCGCGAAGCTTCCTCCATGCTGATTTTTTGTCTGAATTTTCCCGAATTTTTCTTGCACTTTTTATATGGGGGAAAACTGAAATAGAAAAACAGCAGAAAACAGGAACTGGCACTGGGGTGCACTGAGTTAATAGGTTAGTCCAAATATGATCAAAAATGTATGAAAGTGTATATAGAACATAGCAATATCACACAAAACATGCATGGAGCAAGCAGAAATTATAGATACGTTTTGGACGTATCAAATGCTCATTGTAGTTGCAGATGGCTTGTTACTACGCGACGAATTATTTAATAAATGCATGCACGATGCAACTCAACCCAACCTTCTATTTTTATATCTCTTCATAAACTTGTTCTCAAGTTCATGTATGGATGAATGGTATATATTGTTATCTCGGTCTCCGTAGTCATATCTGTTGGATCTCTCAAGTAACAAACCTGAGAAAAACCAGGGGAGGAGGGGGGTTACCCTTTCACTTTTCGTGCTATGATCGAAGGAACACAAAAGTATTATTTCGATTTTGGTCCTTGTTCCCTTAGCACTACACTATATAAGAGGAGGATGTACCCCTTCAGAGGGGTGGCCGGGGATTACCCATTTCACTTTTTGTGCTATGGTCAAAGGCACACAAAAGCATTGTTTTGTTTTTGGTCCTGTTTTCTTAGCACCACACTATATAAGAGGAGGATGTAGCCCGTCAAAGGGGATCAGTTCATCTTTTGAACACCATGCTTGCATCCAACAGACACATGACTTCGCTTATACCCACCTGTAAGTTCTCACGCTTCCGTAAAAAGGTAGGTGTTCTAATCTGAGATTAAACCTAATATTAATTAGCCATAATAATAATTTTATATAACATTGGTATTAGATCCTATTAATCTCGGTTAGAACCCTAATCACATTTTAATGATGAGTTGTTTAAGTTAATGTTAATGCTATTATGGCCTGATGAAAACCAAATCAATGTTGAATTAGCTCTAATTAGGATCTGTAAGAGAAAATGGAAGGAGGAGAATTGCATATTTAAGAAATCCCTAATGTTTTCCCCAAATTTACGAATCCCTAAACCCAATATATCCCAATTACGAAACCCTAACACTAATCAAATTCCCCAAATTCGGTGCCCACAACTTGAAATCAGAGGAGAAAAGTAAAGGGGCTCACCTAATGGCCGCGTTGGCATTCCTCCTTCCGGGATTAGCATGACCACCATCCTCGCGAGTCCTCGTCTCCAGGAAGACGCGTGGAACATTTTGAGCTGTTGTCACCGCCCTCGTGGACGCACTTGTGTGTGACCAACGTCGTGCATGTCGTCGTCAACTCTAAAGTTGAGGTGGTCGGCGCCTCCACCCCACCATATGTCTCACCATGAGCGCAACACGGCTAGGCACGCTCGACGTAGCAGCGCGCGGGATCCTTCTGATGTAAGCTGCTTCGGCGAGCAGAGCCACCGAGCCACCATTTATTTTGACCGTCGAGCTACCATGGACCGGGGAGAACCTCACGCTGTCTCCTCTCTATGTGTGGAGCGGGTAAATTGGGGGAGAGAATAAATGGAGAATAGGTTTTGACCCAGCGCAGGTTTTTCCACGCTCAATCCTGGGTTGCACGAAGCATGGATCTGAACTGTCGGCTCGATCCTATGGTTGTGAGCATCGCGCGGCTTCGAGCAGGCCTTCGGGTGATAACGGGCAAAATATGGCCATGTGCTGCGACCCAGGTTGCCTAGCCGGCTAAAGTGTTCTATTTTTGGGTAGAATAATTGTTACTGGGTCGGAAAGGGTTTTGGTAATTATCTTTTTATAAAGTACATTTTAAATATGATTATTCTACAAATATTTGCACTATTGTAAATTGAAAATATCCAAAAATTTATGTTTACGGTTTGGAATAAAACTGAACCAACGAGAATTTTTATTAGGTATTTCTTGATATACATTACCTTTAATATCGATTATCATTTTAAATATCAATTAATGTTGTTGAGTTGATATTTAATCTGAGAATGATATATGTATGATGAATTATTCATATTTCCTTGGGGTATCCAGTGCACCATATGGAGTTTTGAACTTTTCTCATAATGTCTTATGAATCTATAATTTATAATTTATAATTTATAATACCTAAATAGTTCATCCCCACTAACCTATTTATCTTGACATGCAAGCTATCCACATCATCAAGTATGTCCATCATGCAAAAATTCTTTTTCACTAATTCTTAATACACATGCTCTCATTAACTCCGCGTGCGCATATAACTAAATAAATAATAAATATTTATGCACTTAGCCTCATGATTTATAAGCGAATTTTAAATAATAAATCACACTATGATTTATCTTATATGTTTTTATGCACATATATAATTGTTATAACTGTTTTAGATTTAGTCAAGGATGGAGGTGTCTCCACTATCTCGTCAATATATTGTCAAGGTAATAATTTAACAAAATAAAAATCATAATTAATTTGGATTTTTAATCATTTTTCTTAGATTTTTACTCTAAACAATATTTGTTTCAAAAAGAAATTATAATCAAATTATACTATGTTTGAAACATTTTTTAGGTTTAAAAACATCAATTATTTCTTAATAATTCCTGTAGCAATGCGCGGGGTATCATCTAGTTGTTTAAAATCAAAATACCCAAACTTTAAGGGAGAAATAATGCTATGACATTATGATGTCATTTATATATTCTTTCTTTTTATGATAATCTCTCTTCAATAGCATTTAATGTTGAATTATGAATGTTATGAGATGATATTACAAAAATCACAATTATGTGTAACTTTTAAATTTCTGAATATTTTTTTCGGAGTTTTTATTTTAGCATGAATTTTATGTTGATGTTATGATTATTGTATTTCTTAATGATGTAATAAGTACTGATGGGTTGAGGCCACCTCATGAAAAATGTTAATGGTCGCATGGTGCGATTTTTCGCGCCACACTATGTATCTCATAAAGTCAGTCATTGTGTTGAAGTGATGAGTTTGTGACTTTTATGTCTTTGATGTGCATTGACAAAAGTGGTGAAGGCTCATAACTATTGTTAATTTTCTGAACAAGGAAGTCTTTGTTTGGAGAATTTTAATGTGATATCATTGTCAAGTGCTGTGATTTATTTGACAATTAATGTTTACCAAATGTAATTATTTGGTGAAATCCATGATGTAATATTACCGCAGAAGGTCATGTGGTGGGCATTGGATAACCACAAAGTCCCAACAAAGTACATTACCCTCATCAAAGATACGTACGACAATGTTATGACAAGTGTGCGAACAAACGACGACGATAGTGATGACTTTCCAATTAATAGGACCGCACCAGACATCATCTTTGATCCCTTATCTTCTCGCCTTGGTGATTGACTAGTAAGCTTGCACGTGCAACGCACGTTTTAATCTTCACAAGAATTTTGAGCTGCACATTTTGCAACCAGATACTCCTCGTGCTTGGAAGAACACCCCTCAATAGTTTTCAGTGTTCTTTTTTACTCCATTTGTCTCAAAAAAAATATTTATTCCTATGATCGAAACATTTCTTGAAAAAAGGTGCTCTCAGTCGGATTTTGGCAAGCTTTCCTTAGAAATTGGTTTAATATCTTCTTTTATATGAAAAGGCAATGCATTTGTCGGCTGCTAAAAAAGAGTCATCTATATCCACATTTTTTTTGACCAATTTAATTTATTTTCTTACTATTGATAAGGAAAACTTGAAAACTCCAATGATTAATTGGAAATCAATCAAGGGCTTGAGAATAATAATAATGATCACATGTAGATATCAGAGAATAGTTGTATGTAGAGATGCCCAGTAGGTCAATGACCATGTGTACTTCAATACTGCATGAACAGAGACAAACAAATTTTGTTCTGCAAGCATTAGGTTAACAAGTTGATAGTGTTTTTCTTATTCATACAATGTGGAACCATCATGTCCTAAGCTTCCTAAGCAATAATGGAGCTAGTAAAGCATTATTGGAAAAAACAAGCAAACCATCATTAAATAAATGGTTATTTATCAGCTACGTTTTTCTTAATTGTATGCCCCAACTTAAAATTGAGAGAAATCCAATAGTTTAATTTCACATCCTAAATTTATTGAAACTACTACCCAGCAGCCACTCCAGTTAAAGCAATAATCCACAATTGCAAATGCAGAAATCAAAATAACAGTTGCAAGGTGAATATCAGTGTTGGCTTGCTTGTGCTTACCACTATTGCTGTAATTACTCAATATGGAAAGAGCGGGTTCACCAAGTATTCATTTTTCATATTCATTTAAAAAATAACACTGGGCACAATTCCAAGTCCAAACAAATTTTTAGTCTGGTGGCTAGTACTGGTACCCCTAAGGGTTTGAGAGGTACTATCTTTCATTCCTGCTTTTCCCATTTTGAGAGATGTTGGAAACTTGGGATACTTAGCAACTGACAGAAGTAGTCGAGATTCAGAAACTAAGACAACAATTTGAGAAAAACATAGAACAAAATTAAGTACCAGAATTATTTTGTTCGAAACAGCAACCAGTAGAAAAAATAACAGACCGAAGAATAGTTATGATTGTTTAGATCTGATTGAATGGTTTCACTGCAACTTTGCTCCTCGCCTGTTGATTCGGTCCCCAACCTTATCATCATGACTCCTCTAAGAGATGTCACCATTTTGCAATGTCACAATCCCAAGTGTGTAACAAACAATCTTATATCTAGAGATATCAACATGGACAAGTACGATGTGTCTATTTGCTAACCTGTGGCAGCAGCGGTGGTGTCGGGCATGATATCGCCGGGGCTCTGGAAGTGGATGGTGTGCTGGATGAAGGATACCACTTGGCCATGGTCTATCATGACGAGCTCAACAAACTCGATGTAGTGTGAGACCAAAAGATGTGCTGCGAATGCCTTTGCCGACACATTGTCCATCTTGTTAGAGCATGCAGTAGATTGATATAGTAAAATCACATGTTATATCTAGATATTCATATACTAAACCACTGGTTATAAAAAAATTAGTAAACAAAAGAAGACTTGCAATGAATAATTTTATTGCATGGATGATTGCGAAAAGAGACGGAAACAATATTTTTTTGAGAATATGCACAAGCATGTCTATCGTCATTTCATAGAAAAGGGGGTGAGAACACCCGTCCACCATACATTACAACATGTTTGACTTGTTTATCTGTGCACTGAACCAAAGTTTGAGTTTTCGCAGATTAGCTTTCGATAAATATATTTAAATAAGCTTCTCTCCTAGTATTGCCAAAATCTTCATGAACTGTGAATTAAAAAAATGCCAACTTGTGTTGAAATAAAACCTTATGACTTTTCAAATAGCTGAAATCTTATGAACACACTTAATTAAAATACTCGAGCAGATTGGCATAACAGAACTATGTCCCAGAGTGTTGGCTATATGTAATTTCGCAATACAAATGAATGGCTGCATCCCTAATTAAGTACCCATATTCTTCGGGGAAAAAAGTCACCATAAAAGCTTACACCAAAGATTGCAAAAAAATGGGAATATCAGTTCAGATCTCACACATGAACTGATTTGCAGTGTCATAACAATCAGGCTTCACGTCCTTGTCTTCTAGCATGCTTCCACGACCAAATGTACCAACATTGATGTTTTGCACCATGTTGTTGTCTCAAAGAGCATACTGTGATTATTAGTTTTCCCTGCTGAAAAGCGCGTCGTAGATGCATGTGAGACTGATTATTGATCTCACAGTGCTAAAAGATAGAAATACAACCGAATCAAGTGCCTGACCGCACACATGGGTGTAAGATTAATCAAATAATTAAGAGAGGATTTTAGCTGCAGATTGAAATTCATGTAAAGAAAAACAATGGTATGTTATCTGATGGCTTATCCTTTTTTTTTCTTACTCAAGTTAGACTCATAGATAGATTTCATCAAGTTTGTACAATTTTTACAAACACAGCCTGACTCATTTATGCTACGTAGACTGATAAAATCAGAGTTAATATAGGAAGATGAATACAAACCAGATACATGATTAGTCCTCAATGTTGAACACGATTTTAGAACCAAATTTTCCTAGCTAGAAGTACCAAGTTTAGGACTAAAGCCTACGCCCCATCAGCAGAGAAGAACATGTTGCACACATTACCTCTGATGGTCGTAGAATCCTAGTCTTCACAGCCCATCAATCCCCAACGCCGCCTCTCCAGCACGTACGAAATTCCTGAAGATTAAGCGTGCATGTGATTCCTTCTTTCTTCTGAAAATAAGGGGCAATCTCACTTTTTTTAAGGATTGGCCAACCCAGTACAGAGCAACGCCGAGGTTGGAGCGCCCTTGGGCGCGGGGGCATGGACCGGCTGCCCTCAAGACCGAGCCTGCTCCCCGCCACCAGCACCGGCTCATACACGTCGATGTGCTTAGCGATTCCCTCGAGAGCGATTTGCTCCTACCATCTCTTCAACGGCTTCCTCCTCGCCTCGGTGATGGGGCGGTGCTCGAGGGGGGACTACTGTTGTGGGTGCCGCTATCATCGAGGATCCGCCTGATTTGGGTGACTTGGTTGAGGGAGGGGATTGTGCCCTACGTACTTCTAGAGAAGGTTTAAAGTTTAAAGGCCTATCTGGATGGAGTGGGCATGGGGAGGAAGGGAGGCGCGCGGTCTAGAGAAGGTTTGCACCGGCGGCTCCAACACCGGCAAGACGAGAAGAGCGCAGGTCCAGTCCGGCGAGCGGGGCAGGGCTTGCGTTGGAAGGGCGCAGCAAGATGGGAAGGGGCGCAGATCCATCTTGCGGACGGCGCATTGCTGGCGGGTGGGCAGGGCGAGGTCGGCGGCGGAAGACCTGCGCAGATGGAGGGAGAGAGAGAGGTAGGAGGGCAGTTAGGGCGCGACAAAATTATTTAGCAATCGCAAATCGTTTTGTTTTGCGGGTAAGAGTGTTGTGCCCCGCTAAACATGGCACCGATCTGATCCGGGATCAAAGGCACTGAACGGACGTGATGTATTGGATCAGCTCCTCTGGTGCTTTTTATATTAGTAGTAGATAGATGATGTCACATAGGATATACAAGGGGACATCATATGGTGTATACTCTTTGCAGATGATGTGGTGCTAATCAGGGCGGAGCCAGTAAGGGGGCGAGCGGGGGCCAGCCCCCCCATGGTTCGGCCCTCCCCAATGGTTTCCAGCGGGGGCTAGGTATTAGCCTGAGGTTAATTAGCCAGCCACTGGGCTAAATAATTGGTATTAACTCAATAACTGTAAGCCTAAAACGAGTTTGTCACCAGGCTTGCATGTAGGTTGTATGTAAATATGTACTCCAGTAGTACAAAACTAGCTAATCCATCAAGCCATCACGCACGCTGTATGTAAAGGGGTTACATCTGGAGAGTAGGGGACGGGGCCCAGATCAATATCTGGGATGATCCCTGGATACCTAGCAGCCCGAGCAGGAAGGTGATGACACCAAGACACAATGTTGTCCTAACAAGAGTGGAGGAATTGATAGATAATGAGAACAGAATCTGGGATGAGGAGTTGATTAGGCAGATTTTCTGGCCTGTGGATGCCCAAAGGATACTAAACATCCCTTTGGCGCTGGGTATGATGACAGACTTTGTGGCCTGGCACCCGGATAAGCGCGGCATGTTCACTGTTCGATCAGCTTATCACGAAGAATGGGACCATTGGCATGGACGAAAGTTGAGGATGACTAACTTAAATCAAACCTCAGGTACTAGTCCAATCTGGAAAACCATTTGGAAGCTTCGGGTCCCGGCAAAGATCAAGATACACGTATGGAAGACACTCTTGGGAGCGATCCCGTGCTATGGCGTGCTGGCTAATAGACACATCATCTCGAGTGCACAATGCCCATTGTGTACAACGGATTGCGAGAGTATAAAGCATGCAATGTTCTTCTGCCCCAGGGTGCAAGAGATATGGAGAATCCTTGGATTGCAAAATCTTGTGAATGAAATCGGATCTAGGGAAAGAGAGGGGAGTGCGGTTCTGTTAGAACTCCTCCTGTCCAAAAGCACAATGAACTCACACCTAGCTGATGTACATCGAAACGATTTGATAGCCACTACAGTGTGGTATGTCTGGTGGGAAAGAAGGCAATTCACTCATGGTGATAGAATTTGTGAACCCCCAAGTCCGCACATGCAATATCAGCCTTAGCTAAGAATTTCACAAGAGCAAAGGGGAAGTCAAGAGGAGTCCTTCGTCACGGATGGCTCTCACCTGAGAAGGGTTACATAAAACTCAACGTGGATGCTCTCTTTGATCCGGACTCGAGGACTGGCGGAACTGGCGCGGTTCTACGAGCTGTGAAGGGCGTCTTCCTAGCTGCTTCCTGTTCGGACATCTCATCAGCTGAAGACGCAAGTTCAGCTGAAGCAAGAGGGTTGAGAGATGGGCTAATCCTAGCAAGTGAAATGGGATGCGATAGACTCATTGTAGAGTCCGACTGCATGGAGGTGGTGGATACAATGAACAATGGTGGAAACTCTTTCGGCCCTGCAGCTGCGATCTTCGAGGAATGCACTTTCTTAGCTACTAGTTATAGTTTCATTAAGTTTCAGTACTGTCCTAGGGAAGCCAACATGGTTGCTGATCTTTTAGCTAGTCACTCTGAGCCCACTCGATCTATAAAGTGGCAGGAGGAACCCCCAGATTTTCTCTTGAATGTGCTAGCTGACGATGTAACTTGCTTATCACATGAAATATAAGGTCCAGTTGGCCTTCCCCCCCTCAAAAAAACGGATCAAGCGCTCCATGTTTTCTTTCACAAGTCGCGACCTCTATGTAATTTGTTAGGTCTTCGTTGCCGACTTGTAGCCCGTCGCCGGGCATTGTGCGGTGCGCCCGTGCCGCCGGCCGCCGTGCAATGTGCCATGCTGCCGTCCCGTCATCGCTTGGATCCTTAATGCTTGAAGATTAACTAGATAGGGGAGCGCGGCTTGCGGCGAGGCCCTGGATAGTTTAACGAAGCATGTAAATTTATATTGATGATTAATGGAGAGCACATATTAATAGATACAGAATAAAATGTAGATATAAGATCATAGGTTTATGGTGAATGAAGGGATGTATAATATAGAATAGTAGAAAGACATAAGATCATAGTGTTATATTGTACGCTTACAAGCACACACGGGTGCTTAAATACAGATAGGAACTGGTTATGGTATGCTACAAACGCGTTTAATAACCAGCTAATAACCAGCTTTCCCCAGATCTGAAAGTTTAGGATTGAAAAGCCGCCAAGGGTGAAGGGTGGTACGGTTGTAGAGCAGGATGACAAAAGGCTTGTTGCATTCTGAAAAACAGGTCAGAACAGTTAAACTGTGTATAGTACAAATAGTGTGCGCAAACGAATTATAATCTAGAAGAGGTAAGTGCATGTGTACCTGCTATTTAAAGTGGGCATCTTATTTATCAGAGAATAGGGGCCTACGTACAGTACCCGCCCCCCTCGTTCGTTTAGAGGAACCACATAACCTGTTGTTGGAAGATAGTTACAGAAAGTGGAATGTACATGAAGGCGGGTGCCTGAAAATGGAAAGGATAGTACCCAGCGTCGTTGCTTGTGACTATAGAAGGGGGAGTGGACGTATCTGATGCAATGGTGACATCCTGTGGGAACGAGAATCGAAAGAAGAATTAGTACTAAGCACCGTTCATGAGTACAAGTTGCATGTTATATGGTTTATGGTTAATACCTGTGGATAGAGCAGTTGGACTGGTCCAGTTTCTGTTGGAAATATGCCCTAGAGGCAATAATAAAATGTTATTATATATATTTTCACGTTCGTAATTAATGTTTATATTTCTGTGCTATAATTGCAATGACCCTGACTATGAGATTCAGAAGAAAACTCACTTGCATGTGTGGAAATGTAAACACCAAGAGTTTCTGGTTTAGCCTCTAAGACCAGCTCATGTGCTAACTGATGATTACGTTTTCTTAATCATGGACATTGGTCTTGTAACAAGGATGTCAGTAGAAATGGGAACATATTGTTAGCAGAACAATGATGTTGAACCGACCCCAGTATTGAATGATATACTTAGAGATCACATCGTATCTACGTTATAAGTCATATCATGAAATGTTATCATATACGTAATTCCTTAGACCATGAGAGTATCGAGTTGCTTCACACAGGAAGACATGCTTTGGTTCTTAGATGAATCCTCCCGTAAATGGGAAGTAGTAAAATAAGTTCTGGGTATGTCAGATGGTGTGGCTAGTGACTGTGATAGTTCAAGAATGGGATTTGCTCCTTCACGGTGAAGAGATATTGACTTTGGGCCCACTCGGTATGACGGTATCCATTCTAGTCTGGCCAGACGCATTGTGATTTAATCACGGGGATACCGGAATACAATAACGAGAAATAGAGACAAACGAGCAAAGAGGATAACGAGTGGCTTGTGTTCAAGAAGTTGTTACACATGGGTGCCAAACATCTCTCCTCTAACTTTGTCATATATCACGAAGCAAAGGGAATGGTACATGACTAAACATAAAGGTTCACTCGAAGTTTATTCGTGTATGTGCGGGAGTCAACATGGGTGTCCATGGCTCCGCTATTGATTATTGGCTATTGACAAAAGGTTGTTGACCTATGTCCGGAAGATGTTCTGAGTCATGTACGCATTATACCGAACCTATTGGGTCACACACTTAACGAGTAGTAATCTGTTAGAGAACTAGGAGATGAAAAGAGAAAGGGTACCGGAATTGTTTCGGGTGGAACCGGAAGTGTTCTGGGTAGCACTAGAAGTGTTCTAGGTTGTGCCGAATGGTTTCAGAATATTCGTGAACGGTCTCGGATGATTTCGGAACATTCAAGAAGAGTCTTGAAGTAGTAACAAGACATTCGTAATAGTCTCGGAAGGTTTTGCAACATTCGGTAATAGTTGTGGAAAGGTTACGAAACATCGGGAAATTATTCCGGGACTTCTAGAAATGTTTCGGGAGGTTTCGGGAGGTTCTCGGGAGCTTATGGAAGTATCTGGAGGGTTATGGAACTCTCCAAAATGCGGAAACCGAAGCTAGGCCACGTAGGAAGGTCCACAAGGCCGTAGGTCAGTGGGAAATAGACTTTCCTTGGGGGCCAGGGCAAAACGCCAGGGTCCCTGGCGTTTCCCCCCTAGACGCCGTAGTCCGCGGCGTTTGGTACTGGAATCCGTGTTGGACTCCTCCTGGTGGCCAAAACCGACTTTGGGGAGAACCCTCGCCCAAGTTGCGACCCCAGGCTTCCACCTATATATTTGGGGGCAGGGGTAGCCCCAAAGACACACCAGAAAAGCCCCAAGGCTGCCCCAGCTAAATCCCACGCGCCTCTAATTCTCTTCGGTCTAGATCGTTCTAGTCCGGACGCCGCTAGGCTCTTCTCCCTTTAGTTTCTCTCGGTGGCGTTCTTCTCTGGACGGCGGAGCGCTGCTGGATTGCTACATCGGGATGTGTGGATACCGGTAGAGGGATCATACCTTTGATCCTTCTTCGAGGTCCTTCTTCTTCCTCGGAGATCATGTTCGAGGGACTTGTTCGTGGGACTTGATCGGGACGGATCGCGGGACGGTTCACGGGATAGATCGCGCAACGGATCATGGAACGGTACGCGGGATCGATATCCTCGCGGTTGGGAGGTCATTGAAATTCCTAGCTGTGGGGATCTACACCAACGGTCTTCACCAACTCTACTTCCGCTACATTGGTTGGTGAGGCATGACCTAAAACCTTGTATGCAATCTTCTTGGATGATCTTGGGTTCTTGATTAGTAGGCCGAATTTTTTTTGTTTTCTACTACATTTCCCAACAGTGGTATCATGAGCGATCCTTGATTAGATGCATGTTTAGGTCTAGATCATATGTGTGATATGAGGCATTGATTTTCTTGTTGCTTCCCTGTCATGTGATTTTTTCTATGCTTGATGGCAAGTTGAGGTTTTGCTACAAGGATTGAGTTTTCCATCGATCCCTCTATGCTGCTTTCAGTATGCTGGTTGCCTTGATCATGGTCTACATCAAACTCCTTCGATCTCATCTTAATCTCGCAATAGAAGATTTAACATGGAGGGGCTTGTGGATTTTATGAACTCAAATCCACACGGGGGTCACGCGTTGAACGAAGTTTGGCTTGTGGCATTAGTTGCTGCACGCACCCCGAACGTTAAACTAGCAACAATGAAGTATCATGTTTGGTTTGTATAGGGAACAACGTTTGCATGTAACCTGCTAATCAACCACGATAAAAGTTTCAACAACCCGTGTAGATGGCGATCTAACTCGTTTTTGCAGAATGTGCATGTGATGTGGTATAGCCTTCAAGATTTGCAATGTGTTTGTATGAGATGCTATATGTTATGTAATATTTATTCGTGACCTGCGTGTCGTGGAACGGCATGATGACTGGAGTCATATGATTGTCACTTAATTATGGCCTGCGTGCCAGAACTGTTTATTAGCTTGAGTCAAAGCAATAGATAGATGCAAGGTGATGATCTACGATGCGGAGGTGGACCCCGACGCACATGCTGGAAGCCGTGGTGATGTACCCAGCGCCAAGGACAAAGTTGGTGGACACGGTGACTTCAACCACGACGACGTGAAGACAATAAAGACTTCACGAAGCAAAGGGCTATACTATATCACATAATTTTATGAACTGCATGTCATGTTTATCCCTTTGATGCACCCTTGTTTGATGCGCGGTAGTCGTATTTTATTAGGGTGATCTCTCGCAAAACAATATCAAGTTGATAGTGTTCTTCCAACTGTAGCACCGTCTATACTATGTTTCACATCGGAGCAGGTCATGTCACATGGGTGCACACGGTGTGACGCATAAAAGGCGGGTGTGTTAAGAACACACTGCAATTACACTTGGTCGTCTTGACGGTTTGGATAAAAGTTTGCTACCGGAACACGCGCATCGAAAGATGAACAAGAATCACCTTTGGCGTGATTGGCAAGTTGGCCTACCGGTCCAGTCTAAGTCATCAGTGATGTCACATCAATGGCGGACGATTGGGTTGGATCTTGAATCACTCCAGTATCAATTACGAGAGATATTGATCTGAGTGGGAGCGCACTTAGTAATTAAATTGATTAATCACAAGTGCAACTTAATTATGAACAAAGTCTTAGTATTTGCATTATCGTTGTAGAATAATGGCTCGCGTTACCACCTTCCCAATTGATTTTGATTAACTGTATTATCTGGTAAAAACTTTACGATTGGTACCGTATTGTGAGGACTATCCTCAATAGTGCCGAGAAGGACCATGTCCTATCGCAAATTTTTGATGCTCTCCCGCTGATGCTATGGATGATGTGACTTACGTCCATAATCAAAAATGCTAGAATTCCACCACAGCTAAGTGCATTGTCTTCACCACCATGAAACCCAAACTTCGAAACGTTTGGGATAGTTATGTTATATTCATGGAACTGAAAAATTGTTTTCATTAGTAAGACAATTAATGTTGGATATAAGATATCTAGTACAATGTATGATTGTAAGCATTAGTGAAAATGTTCACTGTGCCCTAAACAAAACTGATAAGTGTGGGATCCAGAAGAACACCGATCATATGATGATGAGAATTAAGAGAAAGGAAGTCCAAAGGATGTTAGTAAGACTTACGCGCCGGAAATTCCATGGCCTGCGCCATCCTTAATCATGTGTGAGCTTTTGTGAGTAGGAGTGACATTGGAAATAGAACTATAATACGTATAAAGGCAAAACGAAAGAAGACTGGAATAACCAGCTCAGAAATGAAAGTCATACGAAGTTATAGATGAATTCATTGTTGGTCAAAAGATGTAATTCTTGGGAATCATGATTAAGAGGTTAATCTTAATTCTTGTATATTGTGATTAAACTGTTGATCACTAGAATATCACTTCAATTGCATATCGTTGCAAGTCGATGCAAGAAATACTATGGCCTTTATGACTAGCTAAATGATGAGTTTTGACACACACGAGAACACGGTAAAAGGTTTACTATACCGTGTGTTGACTCTATGATTATCTTCATAATTCATTCATTTTAGAGTTGAGTAAATTGTTACTACACTTTAGCCTTGTTGCAAAACATCATTTTGAATCATGTTTGTTGCAAGAGAGTTGTTCAAAGCTATGAATAACGTAAAGGCCATACTTCCATTGTGAATAGGTTGTATGTTATGAATCTTGATAATAATACTAAACATCCATAACACTGACACTAAACGTCGCAAGACTGACAGAAATACCACATATATGTGGCACTGCCGTTTATCACAAGTGACATAACATGCATGAAGAATTTCCATAAGTGATGGACTTTCGAGTCATATGACTATGAATCACTTGACGCTTGCGATCTTTGTCTCGAAGTAATGTGACTAAAACACCGTTGACATGCCATACATGAATGGGCAACTAAACCATTGGTAATCGTACATGATGATGTGTGTAGTCCAATAAGTGTAGTTGTGTGCAGTGGATTCCCTATCTTCACTCATGAGTTGAAGTAGATATGTGGATATCTGTTCAATAGAGACATACGTCTGAAATCTTTGAAATGTTCAAGGAATTTTAGAGTGAAATAGAAATTCATTGTAATGAGAAAATAAAGCTTCTGCAAATTAGATTGTAGAAAGTAAAATTTGAGTTACAAGTTTAGCGAACGTCTGATGAGTTGTGAAGAAGTGTCATAACTTGCGTCTCCCGGAACACCACTATGAGTAAAGTGTTCGAGAGATGTAATCAAGCCATGTATGACACGGTAAGATCAAATATGACGTTTATCAATTTGCCATTATACTTATTAAAGTTATGCGTTAGTGACTACGGCTTTTACACTGAAAAGAGCACCATCAAATCTGTTGAAATGACACCATATTAGATGTGGAATGGAAGTGTTAAAACCATATTATCTTTTCTTAAAATTTGGGTATATGAGACATGTGTTTGACATGCTCAAAACACCAAATCAGATAAGTGCTACTTTGTTAAGGTTATTCCAATGGGTTGGGTATTCCTCTATCACTACACAAAAGCAAAACTGTTTGCTGTTAAGAACAATGTGTTTTGAAGAAAATGGTTTCTTGCAAAAGAGTGAGTGGGAGGACAGTGCAACTTGTTAAAGATTGTTGACTCTTCAAATAAGTGCGCAGCTGAACCACACAGGTTAGACAAAACTCGTACAAACATTCATGATATGTAAAACGAGATATTGTTGTTCGACAATGATAAACCTGTGATATACAAAGAAGCGTTGATGGGCCCTGACTCCGGGATTTGGCTAAATGCCAAATAAATCCGAGATAGTATCCATGGAAGTAAGTCAAGTTTTGAACTTGGTAGACCCTCCGAAAGACTAAAAGTCTGAAGAATATATATATGGATCTATAATTGATTCGGATGAAATTGTTTTATCCATAAAGCTCAACTCGTTGGAAAATTGTTTTCTAGCAAGTTCAAAGGTTGACTACGGCGAAATAGTTTCGATCGTAGAGATGCTTTAGTCAGTTCGGGTTATATTAGCAATTACTACATATCTCATTTATAGGATATGGTAGAATGAACATCAAAACAAAGTTCCTACACGGAAATATAACAAAGGACGTATATGTGATACGACCGGAATGTTTTGCCGATTCAAAGGATGCTAAAATAGATGCAAGCCTTGGATATCCAGTGATGGACTGATGCTAGCATAATGGAGTTGGAATTTTCGTTGTGATGAAATTGCGAAAAGAGTTTGTTTTCATCGGGAATAAACGAAGATGCTTGAATGTTCAAGAAAGTAAGTGGGAGCTGAATGATATTTCTAAAACCTTATGTAGATGACATATTGTTGATTAGAAATGATATAAATTTCTTGACACGAATAAGGACTTCATTGGAAATAGTTTTCAGTTGAAGAACTTGGACTAATATAGCATTTGTATTGAGCACAGTGATCTATGCAGATAGTAAGTGCTTGATCATGCTAAAGCCAACGTTACATGTTGACATGATACTAAAGTAGTTTAGTATGAAAACGCCAAGAAGGATGTTCTTGCTGAGGTCATGGTGAAAAATTGTTTGCGGAAATCGGTGTTCATGAACACAGACAAGCAAAACACATGAATTGAATTTCACTCACATATGTGTTTGGATTAATCATGTACACCATAATATGTAAAACGACCAGATATGTCCAGTGCTCCAAAAGGTTGTGAGCAAGATACCAAAATGATCAACATGTTGATCATTGGACAAACAGTGAAAAGTTAAACTTATGATAGATAAGATATGTTTCTCGGAAAATGGAGATAATGAAGAGATCGTTGTAAACAAGTTACACCAGCTGAATTTTGATGTAAACAGTTACACCAATTCAGTCTTCATACTTACTCCGACCGATTTTCGATTTTAATTGGGATTATGTGTTTCACACATAAGGGTGGCACAGTATGGAGGAACTGTGTTAAGTTAGATACCGTGGCGAATTCTATAACAGAGGCTAAGTATATTGTTGCTTAAAGAAGTAACAAGGGAGGGTATTTTGAATCATCAGTTCATTTATGAACATGGTATGATTTCCAAGATGCTTGAAGCTCATGGAACATTGATGAATGATTTCATGACTTATTCTAAAGGAACCAAGGTCCTGCCAAATGATTCAAACATATACAAAGCTAAACTGATAAAATTAGTGAATTTTATGATAGCGTGAAAACGCGAAGATATGCAAGATACAAACGGGCCTGAAACGTCAGATCCAATGATGAAGTCTATACCACAAATGAAGCATGTATTACACCAGTATGCCATAGGTGTAAAGTGCTCAAGCACTGATAATATTATTGACTCTAGTGCAAGTGGGAGACTGTTGGAAATATGCCCTAGAGGCAATAATAAAATGTTATTATATATATTTCCACGTTCGTAATTAATGTTTATATTTCTGTGCTATAATTGCAATGACCCTGACTATGAGATTCAGAAGAAAACTCACTTGCATGTGTGGAAATGTAAACACCAAGAGTTCCTGGTTTAGCCTCTAAGACCAGCTCATGTGCTAACTGATGATTACGTTTTCTTAATCATGGACATTGGTCTTGTAACAAGGATGTCAGTAGCAATGGGAACATATTGTTAGCAGAACAATGATGTTGAACCGACCCCAGTATTGAATGATATACTTAGAGATCACATTGTAACTACGTTATAAGTCATATCATGAAATGATATCATATACGTAATTCCTTAGACCATGAGAGTATCGAGTTGCTTCACACAGGAAGACATGCTTTGGTTCTTAGATGAATCCTCCCGTAAATGGGAAGTAGTAAAATAAGTTCTGGGTATGTCAGATGGTGTGGCTAGTGACTGTGATAGTTCAAGAATGGGATTTGCTCCTTCACGATGAAGAGATATTGACTTTGCGCCCACTCGGTATGATGGTATCCATTCTAGTCTGGACAGACGCATTGTGATTTAATCACGGGGATACCGGAATACAATAACGAGAAATAGAGACAAACGAGCAAAGAGGATAACGAGTGGCTTGTGTTCAAGAAGTTGTTACACATGGGTGCCAAACATCTCTCCTCTAACTTTGTCATATATCACGAAGCAAAGGGAATGGTACATGATTAAACATAAAGGTTCACTCGAAGTTTATTCGTGTATGTGCGGGAGTCAACATGGGTGTCCATGGCTCCGTTATTGATTATTGGCTATTGACAAAAGGCTGTTGACCTATGTCCGGAAAATGTTCTGAGTCATGTCCGCATTATAACGAACCTATTGGGTCACACACTTAACGAGTAGTAATCTGTTAGAGAACTAGGAGATGAAAATAGAAAGGGTACCGGAATTGTTTCAGGTGGAACCGGAAGTGTTCTGGGTAGCACTAGAAGTGTTCTAGGTTGTGCCGAATGGTTTCAGAATATTCGTGAACGGTCTCGGATGATTTCGGAACATTCAAGAGGAGTCTTGTAGTAGTAACAAGACATCCGTAATAGTCTCGGAAGGTTTTGCAACATTCGGTAATAGTTGTGGAAAGGTTACGAAACATCGGGAAATTATTCCGGGACTTCTAGAAATGTTTCGGGAGGTTTTGGGAGGTTCTCGGGAGCTTATGGAAGTATTTGGAGGGTTATGGAACTCTCCAAAACGCGGAAACCGAAGCTAGGCCAAGTAGGAAGGTCCACAAGGCCGTAGGTCGGTGGGAATAGACTTTCCTTGGGGGCCAGGGCAAAATGCCAGGGTCCCTGGCGTTTCCCCCCTAGACGCCGTAGTCCGCGGCGTTTCGTACTGGAATCCGTGTTGGACTCCTCCTGGTGGCCAAAACCAACTTTGGGGAGAACCCTCGCCCAAGTTGCGACCCCAGGCTTCCACCTATATATTTGGGGGCAGGGGTAGCCCCAAAGACACACCAGAAAAGCCCCAAGGTTGCCCCAGCTAAATCCCACGTGCCTCTAATTCTCTTCGGTCTAGATCGTTCTAGTCCGGACGCCGCTAGGCTCTTCTCCCTTTAGTTTCTCTCGGTGGCGTTTTTCTCTGGACGGCGGAGCGCTGCTGGATTGCTACATCGGGATGTGTGGATACCGGTAGAGGGATCATACCTTTGATCCTTCTTCGAGGTCCTTCTTCTTCCTCGGAGATCATGTTCGAGGGACTTGTTCGTGGGACTTGATCGGGACGGATCGCGGGACGGTTCACGGGATAGATCGCGCAACGGATCATGGAACGGTACGCGGGATCGATATCCTCGCGGTTGGGAGGTCATTGAAATTCCTAGCTGCGGGGATCTGCACCAACGGTCTTCACCAACTCTACTTCCGCTACATTGGTTGGTGAGCCATGACCTAAAACCTTGTATGCAATCTTCTTGGATGATCTTGGGTTCTTGATTCGTAGGCCGAATTTTTTTTGTTTTCTACTACGTTTCCCAACAGTTTCGTGGTGTAGCTGCTCATTGTTCAGGGCCTCAGGATTCAGCGTGTTAGGTGTGATTGTAGATACAACAGGTTGAACGATTCCAGTTAAGTTAGAGAGCTGAAGGCTTAAGGACTCAACGCGTGCGAGTAGAGCTGCTGACCAGAACTGCTCTGCCTGAAGTTTTCTTTGACATTTTTGCAGCTCTGAAAAGTTGAATCGTCCATTACCACCATGCCTGAATCCTTCAGGTACGTGAGGGCAGCAGCGCAGGTGGATTCAATGCATTAGCCGTAAAATAGATGTTGCGAAATCGATGCACTGTGGCTATGCGCAGGCAGATCGACGGAAACTGATATAGTTGCTTCATCATCGCAGGTGTCAGTAAACATGAATTTGTGAAGCGCGTCGCCGATCCTTTCTATAGCTTGCTCAAGCATGAATCTCTTACTAATCATGACACGGATTGGAGATAACTTTGACAGGGCAAAATGCAAAGAAGGTTTGTAAGCACGATAGGGGCGGGGCATAGATTGTAGCATAGTAATATTTTTGTCAAGAGGAGGCAAGAACTGGGTAAATGCAATGGGGGCATACCGAAGGAAGACCGGCCGCCAGGAGATCCGCTTGTGATTGCTCTTCGAGGAGCGAAACCGTCGCTGGGGAGGAACTGTCATCCATGGCGGCGCTCTACTGTGGCACGAGGGAGTGTTGGGGTTATGGAGGAGTGACGCGCACCGTGGTTGTAGTAGTAGTTCAATTGGAGTAAGTCTGAATGACCACTCCGGGAAGGTGTCATTAAGATGGGATTTTGATTCCGTAGTTGTTAACTGAGTGAACATGACTACAAGCGATGCGTCTGTTGGATTCAGCATGTATTGGCGGGGGAGCACCATGAAACGACTAAATTCATAAACCACGCCTTCGTGCAGCAAATCAACAAAGGAGTTAATGATAAACGTTGGGACAATCGCATACCCACTCGTGCCCTGCAGTATTAGGTGCAAGCATTATACAAGTAGTTATGTGTGGTTAAGACAACAATGCTAGCTCGATGTACGCAAATCACATGTTCATCAACAATGACCATGTGTATAATCTTGACAGGGCCAGTCTCCAGTCCACCATGGTAATTCCACAGTCGATACACACGAACACAAATAGTTGCACCTCCCATCCACGTCGTAAATTAGACAGCCCAGTACAAGCCATGGCGAAAGAACAGGCTGAACCCCTGTAATTGGAAGTGATTAAACGCAAGTAACAATATAGGCATCATGTTAATTCTCAGGTCAAGAAGAGGCCAAATTGCATGGTAAGACAGCCTGCAAGCCTAAGCCGCACATGTACTTGTGGAACCCAGTTCAAGTTTCTTTCATAGTAATTCTTTTCCATATGTTTGACTGAGAAGAAGAACAACTGACTTTTGCCATAGCCAACAGTTTGGACCATTAAAATTGGTTAACCCTAGAAGTTTTAGAGCAAAAAGAAACAAACCTTGTAACAGGACCCCTCGATAAGTCCTCTGATGGAGGCGAAGATTGGCCTGTTGGAGTCGCGGGTCCTCGTGCCAAGACGAGGCGATCTTCCTTTCTGCCAGATCGAAGCTGGTGCGGTCCTGCTTCTTTGTCACTCGCACCGAGACGAGCACGAAGGTGCCGAGTGACAACAAAGCGAAGGTCACCTCCTCGTGCGGCGATGGCCGAGGCGCCGCGGACAATGGAGGAGGGAGTGCGGCAAATGCACCGGTCAAGCAGAGCGGAAAGACGAAGCGGCGGAGCGCTAGGGCAAGGGAAAACGCACAGAGCCGAAGGGCGGCTAGGGTTTCTAGTGCTTAGGTTTGGGCCTTATCCAACTCGGCAAGAAAAGAGGAGGTTAAAATAAAAGGAGAGGACGGGAGGGAAGGACGCTGAGAAGCGATTTTCCTAGGCACGGATGAAGGAAAGTAGGGGATGCAGAGAAAATAAAGGAGGCGGGTATTTTTTTAGTTTCTCTCACACAAAACCAGCCCGTGTTGCTGTTCCAACAAAAGATAATGAGACAGTAGGCAATATCTATAAAGAAGAGTTAGTACGTGCGCTAGTACGGTGAGAGATGGGATCGCACAGTTTGTTGTGAAGAAACGGTAGCTATCACAATTCATAGAAGGACAAGCCAGATTGCCAAGGCTAAAGCCTGGAGGGACTATAAATATAGTAGGCCACCCTAGGCAGTACGCATAATTAATCTAGTCGGGAGCACGTATGCACAACGAGTGAATATCGTAGAGTGAATAATTAATATTTACATAGAACATGCCCACCCGCAAACTCGCGAGTACGACAATAAATCCGTGCATATAGCATACAATTC
This sequence comes from Bromus sterilis, assembly GCA_950022295.1. NCBI lineage: Eukaryota > Viridiplantae > Streptophyta > Magnoliopsida > Poales > Poaceae > Bromus > Bromus sterilis. The sequence continues at coordinate 39,566,282 of OX465598.1, forward strand.
AACTTTGCAACTAATAATATGGAGAACTAAGTGCGAGTACATAGTTTTTTTTGACCCTTTACAAAGATGGCATATTGCCTGAAATTGAAGCATAAGGGTCAGAAGCAGAATGGAGAGCATGCCATAGCAGAAGACGGATTTCCTTGCTCTGCCTTCACACGTTAAGCTGTGAACGGGTGGCTAAGGTCCATTCCTGTAACATGAAAGTACGTAAGTGGTAGTCAGGTTGCATGAGCATGGGAAACGAAATAAAGAAAGAACAACAATAGGGGATAAAAAATTGATGCACCTGCCAAAAAGAAGCCTGGGATGGGGTATGAGGTAAACAGAGCTTGGTAATCCAGATGGATAGTGAGATGGTTGTTGCGGAACCATCATCGAGCAGGAGCAACTAAGTGATCTTACGGTGAGCGCCTAGGAGGCATAGCTCAGGTAGGGGGGGGGGGGGGTCGTCAGCACAAGCATACCCATGCAAGCCCGACTATTTACACACTGATACCAAAATGAGTACGCAACCAAAATGGGTCCTTTGTTCTGCACCAATACATGTAAGTAAGATATTTGATTTGTAGATATAAGTTGACAGTTCCAATAGGAATAATACCAATGTAAAAGGAGGAGAAGGAAGACATGTAGAGAAGGAACGAAACTGGCCAAAGGGCCTACCGGTTCCTGGGTTTCTTCCCATCCGCTAGGGCAGTAACAGGAGCGGATGGTTGAGACCTGGTAACAATTGAAATAAAAGGAAAAGTGTTGGTAATTAAGAAACAACAGTCCAGACACTAAATAACAGCAAGCATGCAACTTTATCCCAAGAACAACACAAACGGGACCAAGAGACTAAGCTTAAGAAGGCACCTTTTTCCAGGTTTGATATTATCATCAGATGTCAACAGGTCGGTTTCCTCAATAACCACGGAAGGAAGACTCGGGTTGTTTTTCCCGTGGTCGAGGTTGGCTTTCTCAAGTACATCTGGAGGCTTTAAGAGGAAATTGAAGGAGAATGGTCAGTAGTCAAAACGAGCACAGTGAAAGGAGCTTCAAGATTAGTAAGTTACCAAATCAGCACGAACTGTGCCCGACAGTTCATGAACGACTGGGTTGGTTAGGCCATCACTGCCTGTCTTGGCAGTGGCTTCATCGAATAGAGAACATTGAGTCTTAGATTTAAGTGAAGCAGCAACCCCACTGGTCAAGATAAAAGATAGCACATGTAAGGGGACATCCCATTAATAATTCATTGTAAGCAGACCAAGCTAAGGTAGGCTAACCCAGTGTATGCCGGCTTTGTGACAGAAGGAGGCGATGGTAAGGTTGGTATAGGAGTACGGAGCTGAAGATAAGAAGCAGTATGAGTAAAGAAAAAGGAAGAACCCTAGATCAGAATTTGCAAAAGAATCAACGCCCATACCTCTGCTGGAACAGGTGGGTCAGTCATTCCTTCTGAAGGGTTGCTCGAAGCCTGGTCGACAGCGAAGGTGTTATCGGCAGGCAAAGCAGCAGAGGAAGTTGAACCACTTGGAACACTTGTAGGCCGATGCAGAGTGGCAGAGCGCAGCTGTTGTTAAAGGGGTGCGTCAATCCGTAGCACTTGGAACGATAGTTCATCATCATCGCTGGTAAAACACTTGTTGGATATAGACACAACAAAGCGAAATTTGCAAGCCACCACAGCGGTCAGTGATACGTCTCAAACGTATCTACTTTTCCAAACACGTTTGCTATTGTTTTGCCCTCATTCTTGCATGATTTGGACGAAACTAACCCGGACTAACGCTGTTTTCAGCAGAGCTGCCTGTATGGTTTATTTGTGCGCAGGAAAATGGATTTTTAGACGTCCCAGAAAATTCCCAGAAAATCCACGCACCCGAAGGAGCCAGGAGCCAGAAGTTGGACCAGAGGGGAGCTCTGGGGGCCCCAGGCGCCCCCCTGGCGCGGCCAGGGGTGGGGCCGCGCCCTCTGGCCGCCTGGGCAGCTCCCCCCTCCTCGGCTGCCCTACCGAGACTCCTATTTATCCCCGTGACGAGAAAACCCCAGAACAGAAGTCGTTTTCCCAGTTTCCGTCGCGGAGCCGCCGCCACCCTCTGTTCTTCTTCGGGAGGGCTAATCTGGAGGCTGATTTGGCCTCCGGAGAGGGGAGATCGTCGCCATCGTCATCGCCATCACCACTCCATCCATCCTCCATGACTTCTCTTCACATGTGTGAGTAATTCCCTGTTGTAGGCAAAGGGGATGGTAGGGATTGGATGAGTTTAATCATGTAATAGTTCGTCAGATTGTTGGGTTAACTTACCCGCGAAGACTATCTCGATCCCTTACGCCTGTGGGGCATCAAGCAGCGTTTTCTGGCGCCGTTGCCGGGGAGCATAGCAATATTTACAAGTCTACTTGAAGTATCCTGCCTGCTGCACATCATCCGCTATGGGTAAGAAAGGAGACCCCAAGGTTCCGATCTTAACCCCAAGAAAAGGTACCGTTCTGAACACTAGTGCTACACTTGATTCACCTTCTGTTATGAGTAAGTTTACTTCACCACCACTACATGATGCTTCTATTGAGTTTGTCACTATGTCCGGTACTTTTGATGATGCTTCCACTACTCTTGATGATGCTACTTTTCTTGGTCACTATATTGAAACTCAGACTGCTAAGGCTGCAGCAAAATCCAAGACCGAGACCCCTGCTACCTATATTCCTACCTGCAAAACCTTTGGTTACCCGAGCTTAGATGAACTCAAGGAGAGAATCCTTGATGATGATTATGTTACTCTTGATGATGATTTTTGCAGGGAACTCAGAGAGTGTGTCGACTCTGACCCTGGTGCTGTTAAGGAGTTGCTCAAAAAGCACTCCATGAAGAACAAAGTTATTCCTGATCCTCAATTTTCCACATCTCCTATATGCATCACTGATCCTGATTATGATTTCTCTGTTGATCTTTCACTTATATCTACAGTCGAGGCTGACCCCTTTTATGGCAGAGAAAATGATGATGCTATAGCACACTTGACCAAGCTCGCTGAGCTAGGAAACCTATTCACCACTGATCAGAAGATACGAAACTTCTATGTGGCCAAGCTTTTTCCTTTTTCTTTGAAGGAAGACGCTAAAACATGGTATGATGCACTACCCTATGGTTCCGTTAAGAGTCCCCAGGACTTAGTCCAATTATTTGTTGATAAATATTTCCCAGCTCATCTGCAACATGCTGCTTTGCAAAGAATCTATAACTTTAAACAATTGCAGGATGAGAACCTCCCTAAAGCATGGGGGAGGTTTTGTGATTTACTTAAGGTTATGCCGGGACATGGAGTCCCCAAGAATGAACTGCTTGATATATTTTACGCTGGTTTAACCGATGAATCCAGGTCCTACCTGGATAGTTGTGCTAGTTGTGTTTTCAGAGAAAGAACGTCGGACGATGCAGAAGAATTAATGTGCAAAATCGCCAAGAACCATGAAGATTGGTCCGTTCCTGAGCCACTTCTACCACCAAAAAAGAGGGGCATGCTTGTTCTGAATCCCGAAGATATGCAAGAAGCAAAGAAGTCTATAAAGGAGAAAGGTATTAAAGCCGAAGACGTGAAGAATTTACCGCCTATTGAGAAGTTGTGTGAGCCTACTACTCACCCTCCCTTGGTAGAGGTACACTCTCTATTAGACTTTACTGAAAGTGACATCCCTAAAGGTAAGCCTCCCGACCAATGTTTAGATGAGCTTGATAATTTTATTGTTAAGCAAGACCATTTTAATAGGAGATTACAAAGTCAGTTTCATGATAATTCTCTTGCTATCAAAAGTTCGTGTGATGTTCTAGAAAGAACAGTTAATGATGTTAAATGTCTTGTTAAGCATTTTCATATGGTTCAAACTCAGCTTGAACAAATTTCTAATGTGCAAAAAGATTTGCTTGCTAATAATGCCAAACAGGACATACAAGCTTATGGAATTAAAACTAGGGGTGGAACACACACCCAGGACCCACTCTATCCTGAGGGGCATCCAAAGAGGATCGAGCAAGATTCTCAAGTACAAGAAGAAGACGAGACTGTTAGATCTCCGAAGAAAAAGAAGAAGAAGAAACACAAGGAGGCTGACAATCCCGATGATCCTATTACAAGTGAAAAGCCAGCTGTTGATCCTAACAGCATATCTATCTCTGATGCTGAAACAGAAGACGGTGCCGAGTCTGAAGAAAAGGACGCAGAGAAGGATGATTCTCTCAAGGTAAGAGAAGAAGAAGCACCCGATAAACGCAAGAGGTACTCTAAAGAAGACTTCATCGCAAGAAGACATGGGAAGGAAAGAGAACCATGGATACAGAAACCCATGCCCTTTCCAGGTAAGTCCCTCAAATCCAAAGAAGAAGGGCATTATAATAAATTTTGTGAATGGATGAAGCCTCTTTTTCTTCAAATTCCTTTGACTGATGCTATTAAGTTACCTCCCTATTCGAAATATATGAAAGATATTGTTACTAATAAAAGAAAAGTTCCTAATGAGGCAATATCTACTATGCTTGCTAACTACTCTTTCAGTGGCAAGATTCCTAAGAAGCTCGGTGACCCAGGTATACCCACCATTCCTTGCTCCATAAAGAATAATTACGTCAGAGCTGCTTTATGTGATCTTGGTGCAGGAGTGAGTGTTATGCCTTTCTCTCTTTACAAAAGGCTTTGTTTAGAGAAACTAATCCCTACAGATATCTCCCTTCAGATGGCTGACAAATCAACAGCTGTCCCAATAGGTATTTGTGAGGATGTACCCGTTGAAGTTGCTAACTGTTTGATCCTTACAGATTTTGTTGTGCTTGATATGCCCGAGGATGGGAGCATGTCCATTATTCTTGGTAGACCTTTTCTTAACACCGTAGGTGCTATCATTCATTGCAATAAAGGAAAGGTCGCTTTCAACGTTGATGATAAAGAACACACGGTGTATTTTCCAAAGAAGATCGACAAGAGGCATGGCCTTAACTCTATAGAGAATACCGAGACCGTGAAGATTGGAGAATTGGACTGTCCACTACATGTGCACCAAAAATACAAAACCATTATGGTGGGGACAATGTCCATAAAAGTAAAGGTGCAATGATCACTTCATAAGGGGTGAGACTTCTTGTTCTGTATATCGCCGGTTTGTAGGTAAGACTTGATCAACCTTACTAGTAAGCTTGTTTTATATAGGTAAAAAGTTAAGCTTGTTATGTATTCATTTGCTTTGGATTTCATTCTCTTTGCTGTACCAAGTTTTCAGAAAGTTTTGCAGCTTTTTGAACTCCGAGAAATTTTCAACGGTGAAGTTTTCAGAAAAATTCCAGAAAAATAAAAATAAAAATTTCCATGCCGGGAGTGACCCAGAGGCACCTGGGGCTGACCAGGGGGGCCACCAGTGGCTCAGGCGGCCAGCTGGCGCGGCCTGCCCCCTGGTCGCGCCCACAGGGCGCCTGGGGCCCACAGGCCCCACTTCTAGGTATGTCTTCTTCCTCCTCCTTCTTCTTTCTCCAAAAACACGAGTTCTGCACTTTGTTCTTGCGTTCTTGTTGTTCTTGGAGGAAATTTTCGATCTCTCTCTAAAGCCCACCATTCAAGCTGAAATTTTGAGCAAATACTCCCTGGTATGTAACTCCTTCACCCCTCCAATTAGATTTTTGATTGGTGGCTTCATTTGTGAGTATTTAGTAGCTCTTGGTGCTGTTTATGTGAGCTTGCATGCATGTGTAGAATTTTATTTTCCAAGTTTTGATGCAAGTTTATGCCTTAGGTAAGTGAGTTGAGTAGTTTTCCTTAACTCATTTTGTTTAAATCCTTGTTTTTGTAATTTGTCAAAAATTTCAGAAATGAGTTTACTAGGAAGAGCAAAGGGGTGGCTTGGGAAGAAAAGGCCCGAGCGCTCCGATCGAGTTACGAGAGCTGCAGCTTCACCCTCGACTGCTAGGGTGAGCTACAACGAAGATCATGTGCCCTTAGAGTTGTTTGAGGACACAAATCCAGCACGTGCAATGACTTTCTCGTGCGATGAATTCCTTGAAGCTGCAGGAATTAAGGAGGAGTTCTATAATCTTTGTGCTAATGCAGGTCTGACGCGGCTCGCAACGTGCCGTGTTGCTCAGTATCAAAAACTCATCTCCTATTTTATTAACAATTTTAGATATAACCTTGATGCTGGTTCTGTTGAGTTTAAAATTTACAATGATCTTTTGACCATGCCTTTGGAAAAGTTTTGTGAAATAATAGGTGTGCCGAACGTGGGACTAACGGCGAAGATAAGCTCTCAGCCCTCCGAGCTAAGAACCGTCTTCAACTCTCTCTGTAGCATGGATACAAGGGATATTCATCGGTCAAAGATCTCCAGCATCTTATTCCCACACCTCAGGTATTTTGCGAACTATATTGCTAGAGGGGTGTTAGCTCGTGACAACACGAGCAACATATCTGCGCCGGATATTGCTATCCTGGCAACCGCCCTTTCAGGGAGGTTTGATTATAATGTGGGTGCCTTAATTGCTCAACGCCTTGCTATGAACGGTAACAAGGGAGACTTATTTGGTGGCGTTTACGCCACACTTATCCTAGAGTCTCTTAATGGCACCCCACACCCCGATGATAAGCCTTTTACTTATTTAAGTTTTGCTGCTATGAAAAGGCATAAGTTCGTTACCATGACTTCCGAGTTTGGTAACCTTGATTATATCTTGCGTTTCGGAGCCACCACGAAACGCAAGATCCGTCTACATGCACCTATTTTGTTTGATTTTTGTCGCAGGAACGGATGGTCCTTTAATGCTACCCAGTTCGATGAGTTCGTGGTCCAGCGTCAGTTTCATAACCCCATGGAGGGGGTTGTGCCCGACGAGGAGGAGCATGGTGAGTTCCCACCTTTCCAGGGAGAGACCGTCACCCAGTTTGGTGAAGGGTCTTCCTCTGCTTGGAGCACGGATCCTTCTTCGTGGGAGGATCCGAGGACTTCGGTGTACGCGCCGGAAGCCTCATACGACCCTTGGACTCACCAATACTACCCTGGAGCAGGAGGCTCCTGAGGACATTAGCTACTACCAACTTAGGCCAAAAGCCTAAGCTTGGGGGAGTACGTGCCCTTCTCACTTTTCCATTGTATTATCCATTTTATTCGCTTTGATCTTTTTGAAGCTTTTGCCCGTTTTTTCTTTCTTTCTTTCTTTGCAAAAACCCAAAAAGATTTCCTTTCTCTCTTTAGTTTGCTTTGTTTTCAGAGATCAGCTCGAGTCCGTGATGGCATTTGATAATATTTCCCACGTTCGATCGTGCAAGTGACAAGGCAGTAATGACGAAGATCGACGAAAGGGAAGCAACAAGGAAAACCGGTATGAACTCTTCTTGTTTCTACTTTTGTGCATATGCCGGTACTTATGATCTAGAGACCAGCTTGTAGCGACATAGTGCTATGTTTACAATGCTTTCCCAGTGTTCATGCTTTCCTTGTGGCTAGTCTCAAATAGCTAGAGTACATAATGTGTTGTTGAAATGATTTACATGCATTGCATTGTTCATGGTTTGGCATACTGAAGTGGTATTTCCCTTCGGAGAATTTTTGGATTGACTTGGCACATGTTCACACATGCTTATGACTATAAAGTCTACTTTTGCCTTGATGATCTTTTTGTTTCAGAATAGTTATATCACTTTCATGCCCGATTCAATGTTGCTTTGTCGCTCTGCATGATTATGACAGTTATTGCTCTCTAGTTGGTCGCTTCCCAGTCTTTGCTAGCCTTCGCTCGCACCAAGCGGATTTCTGCTTGTGCTTCCAAACTCCTTTTCAAACCCAGTTGTTCCATTTGAGTCCACCATACCTACCTATATGTGGTATTTACCGGCCACTCCTAACTTATACTTTCTTGTGCCATCTCGAAATTTATTCAAAAGCTTCCCTTTTTTTTGTAACCGTACAAGCTCATGGTACGGTGAAGGGAAATCAGTATCTTTCATGCCAAAAATATTTTGACGGAAGTTTTAACTAGTCAAAACAGAAAAAGAAAAATATATATGAGAGTTACACCTCCCCCATACTTGATGATGGAGTGAAATGGACCAAATGCTGCTTATGATAGGTGGAACGATACCCTCCTTCCATCCTTGAGGCAAAATAAAAGGTTCCATAGACCATCGAAGGATTTATGGATAAGGGAATATGTGTAAGCAAAAAGGCATTTTATATGGTTGGCATGGGAGATATTGAGAGACCTTTACCGTTCACCGTTGACTGGAAAGTTGCACTTCTCAAAAATGTTTTATCTCTGTTTCCAAAACCAAGAGCTCTGGCACATGTTTAGTCTTTGCTTCCTTTCACGGGTTTTCAACCTTTCCATCAAAAGCCACGGTTCGAGAGTCTCCCCTTCTTTCTTCAAAGCACCAACTATGAGAGCATAATTGTCATTCTTAGTGTAACATGCATTGTCCCAAAGTATTACATTGTCTTCTGCATGCTCGTGTTATTGTTAGTCTGAAATACTGAGTTCTAGTCACCTTTAAAACTCCGGAGGAGTTTCTGCATTTATGTTTTGCTTCACTCATGGAGGCTAGCGAAATGCCACTCAAGTATGTTCAAGCTATGTGCATTGTGATCCTGTCTTGATTTTCAGTAGCTTATTATTTACTTTTAGTTGTTTGTGACTGATCACATGAAAGAAGAATTGCTTCGTGCATTGTCCTTATAGCATTGTTTCAATACCTGCTACACTCTTTTCGTAGTACATGCTTATATACATCTAATGAAGCAAACGAGTTTGTCAAAGTTTTCTTTGTCGCATCCAGTTCGTTGAACTGAATTGCTTGAGGACAAGAAATATGCTAAGCTTGGGGGGAGTTGATACGTCTCAAACGTATCTACTTTTCCAAACACTTTTGCTATTGTTTTGCCCTCATTCTTGCATGATTTGGACGAAACTAACCCGGACTAACGCTGTTTTCAGCAGAGCTGTCTGTATGGTTTATTTGTGCGCAGGAAAATGAATTTTTAGACGTCCCAGAAAATTCCCAGAAAATTCCCAGAAAATCCACGCACCCGAAGGAGCCAGGAGCCAGAAGTGGGACCAGAGGGGAGCTCTGGGGGCCCCAGGCACCCCCCTGGCGCGGCCAGGGGTGGGGTCGCGCCCTCTGGCCGCCTGGGCAGCTCCCCCCTCCTCTGGTGCCCTACCGAGACTCCTATTTATCCCCGTGACGAGAAAACCCCAGAACAGAAGTCGTTTTCCCAGTTTCCGTCGCGGAGCCGCCGCCACCCTCTGTTCTTCTTCGGGAGGGCTAATCTGGAGGCTGATTTGGCCTCCGGAGAGGGGAGATCGTCGCCATCGTCATCGCCATCACCACTCCATCCATCCTCCATGACTTCTCTTCACATGTGTGAGTAATTCCCTGTTGTAGGCAAAGGGGATGGTAGGGATTGGATGAGTTTAATCATGTAATAGTTCGTCAGATTGTTGGGGGCATGTTGCCTATCATCTACTTTGGTGTTTATCATCTTTGCTACAACTTGTTGTTCTTAATGCTTGTCACTTTGGGCCCGAGTGCCATGTTTTCAGATCTGAACCCTATGTGTTTTCATGAATATATTTGTGTTCTAGATCCTATCTATGAGTTGTATGCACCTATTATGGTCCGGAACCGACGATCCCAAAGGTGACAGCTTGGGACACCAAAGGGGATGGTCCATGATTTGAGGATTCCTTGTATCCATTGAGTTTATTGCTTTGTTCCGGTGCTCTTTGACAGGAGCACCTTAATCTCCATAAGTTCCTTTTGGCCCCGTTCGTAGAGGGATGGTAGGACAAAAGATGTTGTGCAAGTTCTTATTGCAAGCACGCACAACTACCTACGGGATACATGCCTGATGTTTGATATTTGCCTAGATGATCATTGCTTTTCTGTGTGCCTTGCCCCGTGTTGGAATCTATTATATGTTCATTCTCATCCATGCAGCGCCCAACCATCCATCTCCCTAGCCTACAGTGTTTTCAATCCTGCTGGTCATTAGTTGTTACTTTTGTTGTTACTTTTGCTGTTGCCACTATCACTATCATATTATCGTCACCACTTATCTATCGTTGCAAGCATGTATATTTCAGGTGCGGTTGAATTGACAACTCAACTTTCAAAGCTTATAAATACTCTTTGGCTCCCCGTGTGTCAAATCAATAAATTGGGTTAACTTACCCGCGAAGACCATCTCGTTCCCTTACGCTTGTGGGGCATCAGTCAGTTCTCGGGGAATAGATAGTTCTACCCGAGCAGATTGGACTATTTCCTGGAGGGGTGCAACAGATGAACGACCATGTCGTAAGATACTGATCAATGGGGCACCAATGAGCTCTCTTCCTACTCTGTCAAAGAATACAAATTCAGCCTCGCCAGGATCATTGACTTTAGCATCATCATCTCTCGCCACATAGCAGGCTCGGTACCTTTAAAGACAATGATAGTAACATTAGTTTTAAGCCCCTAAAAAAAGGAAGTGTGTGGATATGAGTACCTTGGCATTGCATCTGTTCCAGAGCAGTTTGGGTCGGAACATCTGTAAGCAGAGCCATCTGGAAGAGTTGATTTATGGCATGTGGTGCATGAAGAGAACCACCAACGTTGAGAAGGACTAAGCCTAGTTAGGACAACAGTGCATAGGAAACGGGAATCGTGCCACAGTTGACAAAGATAAGGTGCGACAGTAAGCTAAGGACGAAACACAAACAGATGTTGAAACCGATTGAAGAGTTACTTACCCTATTATCAAACATGTCGAGGTCAACTAACTCTCTGACGGTTTTTGTTTCTAGATTGACCTGTGCATCAACTTCGGCAGCTGTCTGGCCAGGTAGATTGATATGTTCAATAGGAGCGAAATTCCCACGAAGCCTGCAAGAGGAGTGTGAAGAGCACGAGTTAGGATACAAATGACCTTACAAATGACCTTGCAAAACTAATAGACCGCAGGGAAAAAATACACATAAAGAAGAATATGCAAGTTGAAGTTACCTCGAACGGAACTCCGTATATCAGGAAGGTCTTCATTGATGTACCATCGGCATGCGGCACTTCCACTAACACCTCTCTGGCCTGTGTGGAAAAAGAAGAGTTACTCTGTTGATCCTGGGTACTCGGTATTGGAAACTACCAAGGACACAACAAAACAACATGCCAAGCCACATGATGAAAGCATGTACCATCGTATGTCTTGACCAGTGTACCAACAAATATGGCAATAACCGGCTCGCTATTGCCAATTTCAATGAACTCATCCGCTTCAAAAGACAATGCAGCTTCTCCCCATAGGATCACAGAAATTTGGTTACCCCTGTGTTACGTAAACAGGAACAATTCACAACCAAGCAAAAAATCAATACAGGAAGGGAAATGAACAAGCGGAACAGAACGGGTGGAGCATACGTGGTATCTTTGAGATGAATAACCCTTTTAGTCGAAGGTTCAGGTCTGCTTGCACTAACATACTGAAAAGCTTTTGAAATTCCAGTGACCATCCCAAGTACATCTGGGAGGAAGAATATATCTCAACTCCTAACAACATAACGGAGAACAAAATAAAAACACGAAGCTCAAGAATTACCTGTAAACCGTTCAGGCATATCTGTGGGCCTGGTAAGATGAGCAAGCGGAGTTAGCGCAAATGTGCAGAAGGAGAATTGGGCTTCTATCCCAGCCCGTTCAACAATTTCCGTGCACCGGGTGAATTTTATCATTGAATGACCTTCCACTCGCCTGAACACGTACTTTCTTGGAAACACCAGGAACTTACGGATGTCATAGATCTTGCCTTCTTTGATACGGCCCATAAAGTTGTCAACATTCTTCTCCGGGATCCCAGCATAGATGTGGTTACCCTAACAAACAAATGATTATAGAAGGAGTGCTCAGTAAAACAGACGGGAAACAGTTATTAAAAGGTCAAGAAGACATGGATTATGCTAGAAAGGGCATACTTGAGTGTCCAGGAGAACCATGTCTGTATGCTTGATGGGGACAGTGTCTGTTCCACCTCGGTGCTACCAAAGCCGTGAGACATACACACGGATACGCCAAATGGTATTGCCCTGGCGAAGCTGAGATAAAGGGCTGAATTCCATCTGAAAAAACAACATCACATTAAAATAGGAAAACAAGATTGCTATGAAAGACCAGAACACGAAAAACCTAGAAGGAAAGAGGCTATAGGGTTACGGAGAATAACCTTTCTCTAAATAAAGGGCAAAACAGAAGGCAAAAGCCGGAGAGACAAGAACCCTATCGGATATATAGCAGGCGAACGAACTGACAACCAATGCCTACCCAAAAGAGAGAAATAAGTAACGCAAAGGAAACTTTCAACGCACATAGATGAGCATGGGTCGCACTGCATTTAGAGAAACAACAATGTCTATACGTATGTGCATATATACATAGCAGTACGTACGGGGCACAAAAGTGCGGCAACTCAGAGGTAGTACGATAGCATGGACAATCAGAAGAGCCTAGCCGAGGCGTAAACCTCAGGGTAAACGACGTTGCGAGTCTCATTGGTGCATTTCCCATTTTTATCTTCGATAAGTAATTTCAACGAATCTCTTGATGTAACCCGTGACACAGCAACATATAATTGACCGTGAGTAAACACAGGAGTCTTAAGGTATATTCCAACAAAGGATAAGGTCTGCCCCTGGCTTTTGTTTATCGTCATAGCATAGCATATTCGAACAGGAAATTGCCGCCTTTTCAAAGTAAAGGGCCACTTTGTTTTTTTACCCATCAATTCTATCCGTGGTATATAAACAGCCTCACCTACGCGAGACCCCGTCATAATAACAGCCTGAATCACACGGTCTGCAAGTTCTGTAACTATTAGACGGGTCCCATTGCATACCCCGTTGGCTTGGCTAAGGTTTCTAAGAAGCATAATAGGAACACCTGGTTTTAGGAAAATCTTATGCTCAGGGAAATTTATCATGGAAACAACATTTAGAACTTCGGGTGGGTAAAACACATTGCTTTCCTTAACGACGTCTGCGGAATTAAAAATTGAATCACAGCTTAGATACTCTCGGCCACTCTGAGGTACCATAACTAAGATATGCGCATTTACTCTTTCAACTATTTCATTTGTTGGGGTTAAAATAGCCCGCTGCCGAAGATAACCAGGACTTTTATAGTTCGTAAGGAAATCTGTATACGTTGCCGAAACAATAGCAGATATATTATCACCATCAGTATAAATCAAAAGGTCATCAGGGATTGTTATCCAAGTAGACTCAGTTTCCCCTTCTCTCCTGGTTGCTGGTAATTTCCCATCTCCAAGGTCTAACACCCACTTGCTGAACACCGACACACTATGCTTTGAAACGAGGTTCGTATCAGGCATGGAGAGACGCATATTAATTGTCAAACGCACAACAGAAACATATTTCCAAAGGGGTGAATTTGTTATCGCAGCATCAATAATTTCTGGCCTAGATCCACCCTCTATGACAGGTAGTATTTGTCTAAGATCCCCACCCAGGACAAAAACCTTTCCACCAAACGGGACATCCGCTAGTGAAGGATCATCAAACGACAAGAGGTCACGCAAAGTTCTATCTAGACTTTCAAAGCACCTTCTGCTTGTCATAAGTGCTTCATCCCAGATAATCAAAGAAGTATCCTGCAAAAGTTTGCAAAGATGTGTACCTCGTTTAATGTCACAAAGAGTAGTTTGGTCAATTTGGAGTGGGATCTTAAACCGAGAATGAGCCGTTCTGCCACCAGCAAGAAGTAAGGCTGCAACACCTGAAGACACAACAGTTAGAACAATTTTTTTCTAGCCTCTAAGGAAGGAGATAATAGCGTTCCATAAGAATGTCTTCCCATTACCACCGTATCCAGAAACAAAGAAAAACCTAGCTTTCTCCTGGAGAACACAATCAACAATAACCCGATACGCAGCACGTTGGTCAATATTAAGCATCGCAAACAAAGAGACGGCCTCCTTGGCAAGTTTAGAAGCATCATATGATAATTCCTCACGGATGAGCCTGTTTTCATAGTAAATTATTCCACGCGATGTTTTAGCAGGGAGGTTGAAATCGATTATGTTAGATCCATATTTAACGAAGACATCAGAAAGTTCTTCAAGTAACAGGTCCCTGAGCTCAGTTTCAGGAATACGGTAGTTAGGGTTTTGCATTACAAGACCAACACGGTGTTGGATATCATCAGCAAGGGTAGTCCAATACCGTTCGAAAAATAGCCGCTCGTCCTGAACACCACAATGTACAAGAATGGTGACAAACAACTGACGAAGGCTTGGTCCAAAACCCCAGACCAATGCCTCATCAAATGCTCGGTACCATTCGAGGTCATCTCCAAGTAAGCCCCTAGCGGCACATGCTTCCTTGAAGGTGTCATAAACAATGCCCTCAAAGGTTCGCATGTCTTCGTAGCTAGTTGCCCCTTTGACAATCATAAGCAGCATCCGTAAGTAATACAACTCACCACTTGTTGGATGGACATAATAAATGCGCCCTATCTTTTGGCACGCCTCTCGGACGTGCCATGACCTATGAGGGATGTCCCACGTGAACTTTGTGGGGAAATCACAGTAGGTTAAGGACTGGGCCTCCTCATAGAGCTGATTAGCCTTGAACCACTCAGTAAGCATTGTTTTTCTCAGGAAGCTAGAATCAGAAATTTTATTTAGCTTTGCACGAGCACTAAAACTAACAAAGTTCATGTTGGGCAAATGAACAACTAAACGTTCAACAGAGGGTATCTTCCCATGTATAACAAAACAATATATTCTCCACAAACCACTATACTCACATATAAATCTACAACTCCGGTACTCTGTAATCTCATCTATCTGGTCAGGATCAGAAGTGTGGGCACCAGTGTTTTTACCATTTATTCTTTCCAAAATAATTTTCGAGAAGTATTAACCTTTAGTGACATACTTGAATAAATATTTCATAACTTGTGTTTTGTTACACCATTCAACATTAATGTGGCCTTGGAATTTCTTAAGCATAACCATATTGTAAGGAACAACGTGCCTATTGTCAAGGTAGTGACCATTTTTGAAAACACGACGTCCATTGTCAGGGCGCTTATATAAGGCAAAGCCATTTTCATCAATAGTAGTCTTGTTCTGAAAATCCTTAGGGAACCGTTTAGAACATACCCCTTTTTTCATGCAAACACACTTAGCATTCATATCACCACACGGACCATGCATCATAAATTCAGCTACCAACGCATAACCCAAAGGATCCTCAAGAGGATCCTGAATCTCAGCAGAAATAAATGAGTCGATAACATCCGCACTGATCTTCGAATGATCAGCTCGCTGCCAGATAAGAATGTGAGCATGCGGCAGACCTCGCTTCTGGAACTCGACAGTGTACAACACTGAAAACGAAGGATACCAATATAAGCCAGATAATAGTAAATGCAAGTAAAAAAGAAGGTAGAACAGGCTAGCAAGAAGCAAGGACAGTACCAGCCTTTATAGGTCCGTCAGCACGACCTGATTTAATTTCATCTAAGTATTCATCTAGTTTCATGTTGTAAAACAATAATATCAGCTCTATCACGAGGCTTCCGACCAGGCTCTGTCAATAAAGCATCAGAGATTTCTGGCCACTTTGGATTGCAAGTGAAAGTGGTAAAGATGTCAGACGGGCCATACACTCTACATATTGCTAGACCATCTTGGAAATTCTCATGGAAATATCGTCGACCACCAGTATGACTGGAGGGTAAAACGGTTTTCTTACCAATGGTAGCTCCGTCAACACAACCCTGACCAACCGCATCTGTAATACCTTGCATATGTTCAGATCTAAGATCATCTTGGTTTCTCAGGATGTACCAAAGGCGTTGCTCATCGATACACGCTCGGCAGTCAACAACAACTTGTGAAGACAAAGGTCCATAACATAAGTAAGGGGTTGGTTGATCCGGTCGATAATGACAAGCATAACAATAATAATCTTGCATAGTTACTTTACCCCTTTTCTTTTCACCAGCCTGCAACCCTCTGTACGGAACATTAATTTGGAAGCCCCTTTCACCATATGGAAATAGAAGTGGGTATTGCAAGGGCATGTAGGCCGGATGCAGAGAGGAAATCTGTTGTAGGCCTACATCTCTATCGTGCACAATTATATCTCAGCAAGCAGCATCTAAAGTAAAATCACCGACAACCAAAGCAGCCAAATCATTGGTTGCAGGCAGATTGTACTGTGGACCATCGCCATCACCAGGAGCTATAATTCTAATGGCTACACGTTCATCAGCATGACCTTCTAAACGTTCCCTAGCCATTCTAAATTGGTTGACTAAAGGGTTATGCTCATCCAGCATATCCTTTAAACCAACCACAATAGATCGGTCAAACTGGCTTGAAGAAGTACCATCTAAGTTAACTGCATTCATTCTGTGGTATACTTCATTAGCAGTATCATAAATGTACATTTCAGCAAATTTAGGAGCATCAGTTGACAACGGGAGAAGTGAACCAATACGGTGGTGAACTTGACCACAGATCTTAAAAAGGTTAGGCCCTCATGTACCCTCTAACGACCGGACTATAGTTGCCCCCATAGAAGTAAATGCGAACATGCAGTTGTATTGTCGTATCTTTGGTAACAAGTGTTTGGCAATGCGATCACCATCGAAAGCTAGTAAACGATTCAAGTAAGCCGGTGGTTTCACGAAAGGCTTGACAACAACTTTTCCACCTTTACAACAAAGATTGTATACGAGTTTTCGCTTCGTGTACGCGGAACTCGACTCGACCCTCTCCTGATACCAGAAAGAAGCCAAGCAATGAGGGCACTGGTACTCGGGAGGACCATAGTAAGATCTATCTGCATAAGAAGCTACAACAAAGGCTTGGTTCAGAATAGGCACGAAAATTTTAAAGCAAGCCGACACAGGAACCAGCCTAGGAGATGTACCTTTGAGATTGTCAACAACCTCGTCGGTAAACCCCTGCCAATCAGTTGGCAAATCGCCAAGAAACCCAAGATCTACACGCGGACCGTCAGGGTCGGCAAATAATAGTAATGCAAACAAGGAAAGCAAACAAATGAGTAAGCACCTTGGCCACCATGGTGGAAGAGCGTGAGTGCTAACCTACGCTTTCTACGATTTCTAGCTGACATGTCAGGCGTGAGCATAGGGAACCAGCCATCCCCTGAGAAGACATAGTTCTCGTTACAAGCACAGAACAAACGTCAAAGAAGAAGACAACTGATCATACACGTAAGCATACTTTTTCTCTTCCTATAAACCAAGGGACCAACAGACGGAGCAGGCACAACACGACGTCGGCGTGCCATCAGGGGCAACGAGAACGCATAAATGGGGGCACTGCACAATGAAACAACCAATAATAGCAAAGAAATAATAGGGTCATCGTGGATGTAAGGGTAAAAAACCAGGGAATTGCGGACAGAAGAGGTAAAATAGATACGGGTATTCCACACCCAGGAAGTGGTGGTAGGTACGGGAAACAATGAAAGTCAGCATTCAATAGACCAGGCTACCTACATAGACGACCTAGAACCCATAAGATGACCGAACCAGTTGCGCATAGAGCAATCGAAGTTGAGCACATGCACTAATACTGACAGCATCTACTTGCCCACCTGCATCCGCAGATGGGCAGCTAGACCGGACAAGTGTTCCTGCAAGGACAACAGCTGACTGTGCTATGCCTCTATATGCCAACATGCTGTCGTAATTGTAATCCGCAACAATGAACCCGTATATCCCTTGTAAAAAACGAACCGCCTGTAAAGCAGCGTGCTCGTACAATAAACAAGGACTATCAACCGTATTTCCCCAGAAAAAATGGGTCTGAGACTCAACAGAACCATCTGGTGGAAGCACACCAATCTCAACGCCCCCAACGACGGATCCATCAGCGGCCACTTCCCAGACGTAGGAATGGAATGGGAGCCCACAATAGCCGGCGGCAGCCTCAAACAGAGGCAAGTATGAGGAATGGAGGATGAACATATATCAAATATCTAGTAATTAACACAACGCAACACAACGAACACCACAAAAAGGGTAAGAGCACAGTCAAGCAAAGATAAAAACAGTAGTAGAGAAGAGGCGGGTAGGTGCTTACCTTATGCAGGACTAAACTCCAAGACAACACGAAAGGCAGAAAGAGGCGTCCGAAGCAGCAAGGTCAGTAGTAGGCGGAACCTAACTTCAGCTGAAAGTAAAAAAAGGATGAATTAGTAAAAATAAACAAGGGGGAAGTCTCAAGAATCCAAACAGCAAGGCAGGGAAACAACGCTGGGCGCAGCAAAAAGGCACGGAGCAGCAAGATGAACATCAGAAGAGAACTATTGTAAGACAAAGAAGAAATGGTGAGTTAGAAGCAGGGGAACAACAAAGGACATATGCAGGGACATGTAAAAAAAACCACAGGGGCCTGGCACAACCAAACAGAAGACGTGGTAAATCCTATATGCACTACGGCCCAGGGATAAAGAAAGCGAAAGTTAGCCAAGGAGCTAAACAACAACGGTAAAACCTACCATCTAGCAGAAGAAAGCAACACGACGACCCAACGAACTAACAGATGGCAACCCTAGCCCATAAGGCAGAAACAGACAAGCAAAAAAAGCGGAAGACAACAAAACGTATATAGAAGCGGAAGACAACAAAACGTATATAGAAGGATGCAACGAACTAAAATTGACCACACAGGGGACAAGCGGCCAAGGGAAAATCCACAAGAACAGTAGATGTAAGACCCAAACGGAGCAAGAAAAAAAGGTACTGTACAACTCCTACTACTCATAAGAACCCTAGCCCAATTAAAAACATATCCACAAGGATCAGGCTACGAACGATTACGGGTAAAAAGGCCGGGAATCCTAACCCGTAGACTAAAAAAGGGCAACCTAAACAGGAGCTGGAGAACCCCTGGCAGTCACAAGAGCCCTAGTCCACGAGTACAGGAGTTGGTAGGCAAGCACATGAATTTAGTAGACAAGTTGTGCGCACAAACTAAGAAAGCATAGAAAAGGTACGCATAAATGGAAGATGGGTAAACAACCTGGAGAAGCAGAGCAACAGGACCTTCGATTGGACAGATCTAGTGGAAACCTTGACGGATTTGCGAACGGGATTTGCGAACTTGATCTTCAGAGCACCTACAAAAAAGCCAAAGAAGCAGCAAAGCACACGATTAGCCACGGCGAGACAACCACCAGATCCAGATCGGTTAGAGAAAAAGAAAACACGGATCTTACCTCAACCAGCGCCGATACGAACTGACCCCATGTCAAGGGAACACCCAATCCCCAACCCCCGCTGGATCTACCCACCGAACAAGACGGTCAATCCAGCGCGCAGTAAAAGTCAAGGAGGGCGAGACGAGGATAGGGAAGCGAGCGAAAAGAGAAAGAATGGCGAGGAAGAGGAGAAAGGGAACCGGTGGGGCGAAGATAAGGCCGGAGCGTCAACGAAACAGAAAGCAGCACGCGTCCAAGGCGAGTCCAACACCCACGCCTCCCCGACGAGAATCAACGCGCGCAACTAAAAGTCTCACCCACAAAGTGAAAGAGCAGCCCACACCACCGGACTCGGCCCTAGCCGACAGGGGCATGAGTTAACGAGACAAGTAAAGAAATGAAACGCAACGACTGAGACCAAGCCAATGCAGCGACTGAGACCAAGCCACGAGGAAGAGTAGGAAATTACACAGGTTGCCACCGCCGAGATCACAATCGGACGACTTGGCCTGGGAAGCCTCCATTTCCCACAAGAATCAAGAATTGAGATTAGCGAAGCTGTCGGCCGGCCACGCATCAATCTGAGTACCACGATAAGGCCAAGAATACCGCCACACCTAACTTTCTACCTGATTTTGTGAATCTGCAGAGATAGAGACGAAGGTACTGTACTATTTATTTGTCTATAAATTTAATTATTGTAGTTACTATGACTTATCAGTTAGTTTGATTGCACAAATGAATTAATTAATTGTTATGTTTAGTATATTCCTTCGCTTGTTAGAACAATTGTAAATTATATTTTGCTTTGTATTAATATCAAAATCGCATAGAAAATGAAGAGAATGACACCATCGACACAGTAATTTTTTAACCAATTGCTACATATTCTAATCCTATAGTTAAAAATGCAAATCCAATCGAGGAGTAAGTAAAGTTCAATGCAAATTGCTTGAAAATGAAAATAGCTGCAAAGTTCAAAAGTCTGATGAAACTATTGATCCTCGATCGATCCCTGTTTGATATTGACGTTTCGTTACAATATTTCAAACTTGAAATATTTTTGTGTTATGTATACTATGTGTGTTTCAATGTGTTCTTCGCCCCCTCTATGATCAAATCCTGGCTCCGCCCCTGGTGCTAATCGATGATAGTCGGCGGGGGGATAATAAAAAATTAAAGATATAAAGATATACCTTAGAATTAAAAGGTTTTAGACTTCATAAAACTAAAACTGAGTACATAGAGTGTAGTTTTTGTACCTGTATTACTAGAAGCCAACACTGCAATTTCTAAGTTTTACCTTAGGGTTGCAATTGGTCTTGCTTCCCTTTTCACGGCATTTCGTTCAAGGGGATATTTTCTACATAGACTAGGGGATCGGTTGGTATTTAACATTGAGGCATTTGAACCATCGTAGATTAATAACATTTTTTTTGATATATCACTCATGCTTTTCGTAGGAGTATTGGATGCAAAATAATCCTAACACGTTAGTCTACTTAGAATTTTCTTTCAGCCTTTAACCGATTGCTATAAACCACAATAGATACATCCGAGTGATGAATATGTCATCAAATTTCATAAGAAAAGAAACCTAAAGAGACAAATAATGCAAACCTTGTTGTGGTTTTCAACCAAGAAAAATCACACCTTTTTCCTCCCAAACATTTTTTGTGCATCATCTAAATATTGAAATTGAAAAAATATTTCCGTAAAAATATAAGCATGAGAAATATCTTGATGCCGGATGGGACGGTTGAGATCCGCCCAAAAACCAGGGCCTCCTCGCACCCCACTCTCCCAGCGCATGTCCATTTCCACCCTCCAAACCAAAATAGGATCGCAATCCTAGGGTTACCACACCCTCCTCACCACCTCCATCCCCGTCGTCCGATCCGGTCGATCCGGTCCCTCGCCATGGCACAGCACGACGGCAAGCCATACCAGCCGCGCCGGGGCCCCGAGCGCCCCCCGCAGCCGGCGGAGGACCCGGCCGCGCCCGCCGCCCCGCCCGCTGCCGCGGATGCCGTGATTGACCACCTCGCGGTCGTGGCGGCCGAGGCGGAGGCGATGAACGCGTACCAGGAGGAGCACCAGCACCAGCACCAGAACGAGCAGGAGCAGGAGATGGAGGAGGAGGAAGAGGAGGAGGAGGAAGAGGAGGAAGAGGAGGAGATGGAGGATGACGAGGAGGGTGAGGGGGATGGGCAGCACGAGCATGGGCAGCACGGCGGCAACGGTGAGACCGTCCGGATGGACGCCGAGGCCGCGGCGCAGGCTGCTGCCGCTGCCGCTGCGGCTGGCGTACCGTTGGACCCGCACGGGGGGATGGTCTCTGGGATTGTGCCGCCTGTAAACGGCAACCAGCTCACCCTGTCATTCCAAGGCGAGGTCTACGTTTTCGACTCTGTATCCCCTGATAAGGTCCCGCTCTTGCCGTTTGCAAATTGTAGTATAATTTTTGACACATCTGCCTGTTCTGTAAGCAATTCAGTAACCCCGAATGATTTTACAAGGTGGTAGTGTCTTTAATTGTTGTCGCAGGTGCAAGCCGTGCTTTTGCTGCTCGGGGGAAGGGAGCTGAACCCAGGCGTGGGTGCCGGAGCATCATCATCAACTCCATATAGTAAGGTTGAGCCAAGTGATGAGAGTTATTTTTAGGGTCTATAAACCGTGTTCGGTAAGATTACGTGCTCGATGATTCACATGCGTCCGAGGTTGAATTTTACTCTGCTCCAGAGGTTGAATTTTCCACACCGGGTGGCATCGTTGATGAGGTTTAGGGAGAAGCGGAAAGAGCGGAACTTTGATAAGAAGATCCGGTACACTGTTCGGAAGGAAGTTGCACTAAGGTTGGTGTAATTGTTGACTGGGTATTCCAATCATTATCTCTTAAATATTACTCCCTATGTTCCAAATTAGATGACTTTTATTTGTATACATATCTAGATACACATGTGATAAATGGAAGTAATCTAATTTGGAAACGAGGGAGTATCTGGGAAATTCCAGTCATTATGTCTGAAATGCTAGTATTAAGTTTCTCCCGTTGGAACTCACCAATTTTGCTAGCATACATTTGAATATGTTACATTCCCAATGCGAATTATTTTGCCGTTGTTTTATTTGGAACATATGCATGTCCATTGCTTTTTTATTGAAAAACTCTGTTCAGTATGAAGGTTGATTAATTTCCTGCGTCTAGTTGTTCCATTCGCGTCGCTAGTTTGTATTGTGTAAACATTACTGGTATGATGTGATTGTTGTCAGTTGTAATACTAGTGTGCCACTTCTTGATTTAGATATGTTTTTTAGGGTCACGCGACATAGATCATAGTATCATACTATCTTGTGATTCTACATCCTTGCCAGAGCCAAATGATTTGTAGCGTATCATGTTTCGAAGTTCCATTGTATACCACGGGTAGAATTGCTAGGATCGGTGCACATGAACTATGTGCGGTACCACTATCTACAACAACAACAACAACAACAACAAAGCCTATCAGTCCCAAACAAGTTGGGGTAGGCTAGAGCTGAAACCCTAAAGATATCGTAACCAAGTCATGGTTCTGGCACGTGGGTAGCTAACTTCCACGCACCCCTGTTCAGATCTCTCTTCACAGACTCCTCCCAAGTCAAGTTTGGTCTCCCCCGACCTCTCTTGACATTATCATCACACCTTAACCGCCCGCTATGCACAGGCGCTTCAGGAGGCCTACGCTGGATATGCCCAAACCATCTTAGACGATGTTGGACAAGCTTCTCTTCAATTGTTGCCAGTGTGCCACCACAACTCTCGCACGTATATCATCATTCCGGACCCGATCCTTCCTTGTGTGGCCACATGCCCATCTCAACATGTGCATCTCTGCCACACCTAGTTGTTGGACACGTCGCCTTTTAGTTGGCCAACATTCAGTGCCATACAACATCGCAGGTCGAATCGCCGTTCTATAGAACTTGCCTTTTAGCTTTTGTGACACTCTTATCAGAGACGCCAGAAGCTTGGCGCCACTAGTACCACCTGCCCATCAAGGCTAACTTCCTCTTCCTCATGCCTAGTAGTGCTGAAACCGCACCTCATGTACTCAGTTTTAGTTCTACCAAGCCTAAAACCTTTCAATTCTAAAGTTTATCTCCACAGCTCTAACTTTCTACTAACCCCCGCCCGTGTGCGGTACCACTATCTATGAGAAGAAAACCGCAAGGCCTGGCCTTGCTTTGCAACGGTGGGTTAAGCAAGAGATATACCCTTGAGGCTACATGAAACCTTATAAACACGTCTAGGTCTAGTTGAGGTGGGCACTAAACCTCTCATCTATTGCTCTTGAGTAGTCACCTCACAATCCATGTGCGGCCGTGGGCTTCAGCTTCTTAGTAGAAAGCCCACTTACGTACATTCGTGTGTGCAAGGTCCAAAAAAGCGCCAGCCGTACATTTCCTAGTTTTGCCTATGCAGAGAGCTTCTATTGCCAAAGTGCACGCCTAGGAACGCTTAAGTGTACACCTACCAGTGCTTTTTTTAGTTCGGCTGCATTTGTTAGATGCCATGGTCTCCATCTCTTGAATGAGGAGAATAAATTTCCAGAAATGAATATGTAGTGAATTAATGTGGACGCTGCATTCTGTAAAATACGCAGACATTGCATTCTATACTTCTATTAAAACAATTTGTTGTGTCATGATGGGTTAGAAATTTGTTCTTAATCGGTTCGGGATTGATCTCAAGCATGACAACAACAACCACAACCACAACAACAATAACAACAAAAAAGCCTTTCAATCCCAAACAAGTTGGGGTAGGCTAGACTTGAAACCCATAAGATATTGAGACCAAGCCATGGTTCTGGCACGTGGATAGCTAACTTCCACGCACCCCTGTCCTTGGCTAGTGGAAGTGCTGATGGCCGCCAGCCAGATCTCCTCCGCCGCAGGTCGCCGGTGCCCCCCAATGCGTTGCCATCCCATCCTCAAGGTGCTGCCTCCATTGGTTGCATATTCTGGAGTTTGATGTGTTGTATCTGACCTTGATGTGTTAGATCTCCAGGCTATGAGCAACCTTCGGCAAATGTTATACTAAGTGATAAAACTGATATGTGTGTAGATTCACACATGTGGGATTCTTGATGCATAAAATGGATGCATATATATTCTTTTGCAAATATGTGGTTATATGTGATATAATCGATGGTTCATGCATGTGTATATAGCTTATTTTCTAGAGGCTTAATACCTTAATTAAATTCTTATACATATTCTTCTAATTATACACAGTCTATTGTTTGAGAATTAATTAATTTATAGAAATAATAATTTTGTGTGCAAAGAAGTAATCTCACAGTCTTGTAAAAAAGTCATGTCAGCAATTCATCCACTTCTTGTCCATGTAAATAAACAAGAAAAATGTTTATCCCCAACCACGTAGTTAGGGGAATCCCCAGCCATCAAACCAAACGCCACCTTAGCTATCCACGTGCTTGAACCATGACTTGGCCTCAAGCATGGTGTAGGTAATAATATAATTCTAGCGTATAGTACAGGATTGTCCTATAATTTCTGTTAGATGGATATTGTATATATTATTTAACCCAAATTATAGTTTTATAAGAGAAACCTATTAGTATCATGATTCTATGATGATACTGTTGAAAAACAAATACTACCTAGTATTCTGATACTATCAGCCTTTGATTTAGATAAGATTATATTTGCTTGTTAGCGCTTGTTGTCTAAGTTACTTCTGCACTGATTATGCACAGACACTATTAATGCATTTCCATATTTTCCATCTATTTATAGGATGCAGCGTAATAGAGGCCAATTTACATCTTCAAAACCAAAACCTGATGAAGGAACATCGGAACTGGCAACTCCAGACGGCTCGCCAAATTGGGCATCAGTGGAAGGTCGACCTCCGTCTGCTGCTGCGTAAGTTGACAGAAAGTATTTTACTGAGTCAGTGGAATGTAGTTGAGTTTTCTAACAATATTTCTAGATGCTTCGAAAGATGCCTTCTGTGGGATCATTGCTGTTCTTGAAATTAAATGCTCTAGTATGTCATTGTAGGTGCCACAAAGAAACATAATTTCTGGCAAATAATTCATAGAGCTGTCTGGTACACATCATAGTATATGCTAGTACCTTCTTTTGTCTAGTTCATCTTTCCTGGGATATTCAGAGTTTTTTTTTACTTTGTTACTTGTGCAAGCAAGTTTGATATGGACTGAAGGTATCATCTGACACCTAGCATACTGGACAGATGCTTCTTTCCATATGGTATTGGTATCCTTAGATCTTGCCTTTTTGGCTTCTTAAGCATATGGGATCTTATTTGTGAATTTTGCCTACGGCTCACTTCTTTCAAATTCTTTCAGATGCCATCACTGTGGTACTAATGCACATAATACACCTATGATGCGTCGTGGACCTGATGGGCCAAGAACATTATGCAATGCTTGCGGCCTCATGTGGGCAAATAAGGTACTTGTAATTACTTCCAAGTTCTGTTGCATATCAGTTTAATTGAGGATAGAAACATACAATTTACTACCTCTGTTTCACACTATCTCTCTGCACGGATACCTAGGGACACAAAATTGGAGTAATTTATTATGGAACCGTACCATTCTTGTTCTCTGTAGATAGGTTCTATCAAACTGGGTATGCATGTGGGAAAGATATTGTGAAATAGATGAAGCAACTTTTAGATCATGCTGTATAATGGAATTGGCAATAGTTGGAACTTGTAAGAACTGCTTCAGTGTCAAGTTTTTCTTTCCTTTTTCCTTGGGTCCTTTGTGTTAAAGTGCCTCATTTCACTATCAATTAATTAATACTTGATGTTATTTACCATTACTCAACTTATTCCTAAAGTTGTTAAGACCCGTATACTTAAAGTCACTGGTATTTATCTTGATTTATTTGTGTATCTATGCAATCACTCTATTGTCCGTAAATAATGTTGTGCTTTTCTGTTCGCTTTATGTCATATTGGTGAAGCTAAGGGCTCTAGGGCGCTTAGTATCTAGTTTCTTCCTTGTTTTTCTGTTAAAAATGAACAGTTCTAACATTAGTTTTGATTAAATTTGTAATAGAATAAATACGATCATTGTAATGAATTTAGATGCATCCTGCATGGTGTTCATGTTTGGTTGTATTTAATCTCCGCCGTGGAAAGAGGCTCCACAAATCACAAAGTGTTACCGTTTTGGTGTATTTTCTAGTGCACTTGAGAGTATTTTCTCAGCACTTTATATAAGTTAAAGTAATTAACTGTCAATAGTGCTTTATTGATTTAACATTATCCGTAAATGATCTATTACACTGAAGGTCCATAGATGGCTTAGTTTCTCTTTCATGTATTATTGGATTCCAGTATCTTGCACCGCAAATGAAAAATTTACGTTCATAGTTTTTTCGTATAGTCCCTTTGTGAATTTTAAAAGAGACCTATGGGGGAGAAGTCCCATGGTTTTGTTGAGGGCAACGAGACACCAGCTTCTGCACTCCGTAAGAAATTAATACACATCACAGGAATATTGAGCCTTGGAGGGTGGGTTGACAACTACACGCCCACCACTGTGCTACACCCTACTCCTCTTTATGTGAAGTTGATTAATTATTGAGTTAATGCCACTATTCCAGATGACTTGCTAAGCTTCCATGTATATTTGCTATAGGGCATGTTGAGGGACCTAGCAAAAGGTACTCCCCCACCTCTTCAAATGATACCATCAGCTCCAAATGACAGTGTAAGTCTTTTATCTATTAGCTGCATATATCTCTTTGACCATTCCAAGCAGCAAGTATATAACTCCCTCGTTCAGCTATAGGATTTTCTAACTTTTGTATGAATTGGATGTATATAGACGCGTTTTCATGTGTTCACTCATTCAGTCCGCATGTAGTCCATATTAAAATATCCAAACATCTTATATTTGTGAATTGAGGGAGTACGTTTGAAGTATCTTCATCATCCTGTTATGTTACGACCTAGAAATCCGTTTTTCAGTCTACCATCTAATCCTTGCAATGATTTTTTTTGGTATTTTGAACGACCTGCTGGTCTCTGACACTTGAATTGTCCCTCTCTCAGCAGCAGAATGGAAACACACACTCTCAGCAGCAGAATGGAGACACCGCCATAGTGCCCTTTGCCGAGCAAGAAAACCCCGCACCAGCGGCCGCCAACGGCCACGGACCGTCGACATGAGCGGGATTGCCTGCTTGCTTGTTTTTAACGGTGGATGGACGAAGGAGCGGCGTCCAGTCCTCCTTGAGAGTGGACCTTCCTGTGTAGGCGAAGAAAAGAAAACTGCTTGTACTTATAACTCGGAGAGAGCAAGGAACTCCTTAGTTAGGTTGTCCGTCATCGTCTTTCTTAGGGTCTTCTAGGGTTTTAAGAGCTGCTACAATGTTTTTTTCTGATGGATGGAATCATGCTTACCGCCATCGTTGTGGCCATAACAACTCTGTTTCTTCTCGTTTGAGTCTGTGAATGCCTTGTGGCATGTTTGTTGCTGTTGTTCATAGATATATATCAATCAAAGCAGTTGTTCAGAGTCACCCTTGCTGCAGCAACCTGTTTCTTTGTTGCAATAAAATGTTCGCTTTATTGCAGTGGTATAATAAAGGAGATACACCTGACCGGACTCTCCAGGGGAGGAAATCAGATTTAACCGACTCACCGTCCAAAAATAGAATGGAATAAGATCTCAACCCGTTTGCGCTTCCGACCCGACCCGTTAGCCCTCTCTCGTGCGCGGCGGCCTACTACCTATCTCGGTCCCCCTCTCGACTCAAATCTCTCTCCAGCCGCTCCACTCGATCCTCCTCGGCTCGCAAACCCTAATCAATGGCGGACGTCATGGACACTTCCGGGGCGGGGGCGCGGCGCCCGCCGCCTCCGCCGCCCGACAGCCCCGAGGCCCCCGCCGTGCCGCTGCCCCCTCCCCCGCCGCCGCCGCCGCCCGGCGGCCCCCCGCCCACCCGCAAGCGGAGCCGCTCGCCGCCGCGGCCCTCCCTGCCGCCGCCGCCGCCCATCGGCTCCTCGCGCCCCGAGCGCGTGCGCGACCGCGACCGCCGCGGCTCGCGCAGCCCCCCGCCGCGCCGCCGCCACTCGCCCCCGTCCAGGAGGTCCCCGTCGCCGCCCTTCAAGCGCTCGCGCCGGGACGACGGCTACGACCGCCGCGGACGCCGAGGCAGCCCCCCGTCACGGTACGGACACGGCGCCAGGGTACTGTGTGGCTCCGGGCGTTCTCAGCTCGGTCATCGCGAGGAGGGGTCCTAAGGTTCCGTGTGTTGCTTCTGCAGGTACGACCGTGGGGGAGGCAGAGGCGGCTATGACGATGACCGGTACGACGGCAGGCATCGTGCTTCTGGTGAGGATTTCCTACTGCATATATTTCACAAGTTCAAACATGGAGACTTTTTGCTGTGAGAGCTGTTATTCTTCATTCTCGGAGACATCTTAGTTGCAGTTCAAATTTTCACATTCATCGTTTCTTTTTTCACCTTTACCTTTGGAAAAGACACCTTGTTCATTCACTGTAAAATCTTATGACAACTCAATTATGTTATCCAGATTGGTCTGATTCTAGATTTGGGGCACCGAATGATGGTCCTGGGGCTACCCAAAGGTATATATACATATAATGACCCACATCTACATGTTTTATTTCCTTGCTATGGTTAGTCTTTTGGGTTTCTAGATGCTCTTATTTTTTTCTCCTGGATGGACACTACAAATATATAGGAATCGTCAATATTGTAAAAATTTATGCAAATTAAGTCTTCTACTATGCTCTTAGCTGCAGTTAACAGATAGAGAATCTTCTCAGAAATTCTCCATATTTGATGTTCGAAAGCAAACTGATCCTTGGCTCTATGTACGTTGGATCCTCGATTCCTCATTACTCTTATTAGCCACCAGCAAGCCTTGTGCACTTTTTACAGTCAGTTCTACTGCCACCACAAAAAGGCCTTCTCCCAGATATATATCAGCTAAACCGTCGAAGGCAGGATTAGTGTGTGTTTTGGACACAGTCAAAGGGAGAATCTGATGAGAATATTCTTTATCTGTTGACAGCAGGCAGTTTGGGCATTGACTTTATTTGGATTATTTCTCAGTGATTTTTTTATCAAAATAATGAACATGCTTCACTGTAGCTTAGGCATACATGCCAATTTTTCTGGTTATGTTACTGTTTGCATGATATAGTCCACTATTTTGTTGTGCAAGCTACTATATTGAGCACCAATATATATTAAACATTCATGTAGTTGTGAACTATTTTAGTTTCTTGCATATTGCATAGATATTCATGTTACACGGTTTACACTAATCCATGTAAAACTTTATTATGTACTGGTATTAGTGCTATATCTACACGGGCTAGTTCAATATTTTGTCAAAAAAGTTGTGTTATTGTATGTTGATGCATCAACAAACATGTGGGTTATTTCTTG
The DNA here is from genome assembly GCA_950022295.1 of Bromus sterilis. Classification (NCBI taxonomy): domain Eukaryota; kingdom Viridiplantae; phylum Streptophyta; class Magnoliopsida; order Poales; family Poaceae; genus Bromus; species Bromus sterilis. Next base: position 39,596,004 of record OX465598.1, read on the forward strand.
GAGTTGATTGTTGGAATTGAGATCTATAGAAGGAGTAACTAGATTGTGTTGCTGACTTGCTGTATCCTACATCTTTGCTCCCTGTAGTTTTTAAATTTCCATTTAATTGTTATACCCAAATAAAACAACTGCAACCTGTTGGAATTTTGTTACGCACAATGTAATGATTGCAACCCTTGGGACTATGAAAATGTCCATTCACCCCTTTGCTTTTTTCCTAATGTCTGATTCATGATTTGTCCTAAAGTTCTTTTTTCCCTGCTAAAGATTTTTGCCTATTTAGTAGTTCTATCAGAAAAGATCTTGTTTAATATGTTTGTCAGATATGTGAAGTATTTGGCAGGATCATGGAAAGTTGGAACAGGTTATTATTGTATAATGCTCCCTCCGATCCATAATAAGTGTCGCTCATTTTGTACTAAGCTAGTACAAATTTTGTACTAAGTGATCGACACTTATTATGGATCGGAGGGAGTATATGTTTACAAGTCGGTAACATAACTCTTGATTGGTTTGCTTTTGACTTCGAGAACAAATTATATCTCTTCAAAATACTGTGTTGACCAACCTGATTTGAACATTCCTAGTGAGCAGCAATTTATGTAAGTACATAATAAAACACAAATGTGTAGACTTCTCATGAATCCTATGCAATGTTGATGCACGCCAAGAACACATGTTAGATACTATATTTACAGAAGAAATCAGTGTCTTTTCTTCCAAACTTTTCTGGCAAGCATGTCTCTGAAAACTGAGTTGCTTGATGAGATGTCCGAGCCATTTTCCCCTCACAAATGAATAAATATAAGAAGACTCCTATTGCAGTTTAAGCTTACTGGTATTTATGTATCAGCTTCTTATTTGGGTTATTCCTCAGTAACTATAGGTCTATAGGCACCTTTCCTCCTCAAGTTTCAGGACCTATCCATTCTAACGTTTCAAATAGAAGATTGGAGCATAGCTTCATGTGTTTCTCATGGCATATTTCTTTATTCTTATATGATTATGCATCTTATCAGGGAAGGCTTAATGACCTACAAACAGTTCATGCAAGTTCTTGAGGATGATGTATCACCAGCTGAAGCTGAGAGCCGGTAATAATTTCTGTCATCAGTGAAAGAATATTTTCAATCATATCTCTGGTGCCATGTTCTTAGTTCTTATTATTGTGCTTGTTAACAAGGTACCAAGAGTACAAGACAGAGTACATCACTACCCAGAAACGTGCTTATTTTGATCTCCACAAGAATGAGGACTGGTATGCTTAGAATGATGCAATTCCATGTGCTAACTGTTCTAAGCAGGAATATATATAGCCCAATTACTTAACTGTCCAATTCATTGTTTTGACTTTCAGGTTGAAAGACAAGTACCATCCGACCAACTTATTATCTGTTATTGAAAGGTGGAGTTGCATATCATGTTAATACTTCTGTGTCGGTCTTTTTTACCCTTGTCATACTAGTGACCTTGGAAAGTGTTTTGGTTGGAGAATCTCTTTATAAACATGGTTTTGTTATGGTTTATTTTAATGCCTTCTGCATCTTGTTAGTTTAGTCTCGCTAATATTGGTGCAATTTGATCTGCTTACACAGGAGGAATGAGCGTTGTAAAGTAGTTGCTAAGGACTTCTTTCTTGATTTGCAAAATGGAACTCTGGACCTGTGAGTAACGTTCTTACAGTTTGTGTTATGGTGCTCTTCTGGATTTTGTGTTGATACCTTGATATTCTGCTGAACAGTGGTCCTGGAATAACCGCGTCTGCAGTAAATAAATCAGAAAATGGCAATGATGGAAACTCCGAGGATGATGGAGATGGTGACAAAAGAAGAAAACACAGCAGAGGTTCTTCAAAAGAAACAGATACTCTTTCTGCTGCTCCCAAGGCTCATCCAGTCAGCTCTGAACCTCGACGAATCCAAACTGATATAGAACAGACCCTAGGCCTTGTCCGTAGGCTGGACACCGAGAAGGGTATTCAGGGAAATATCTTGTCAAGTGGTGATCATGAGAAGTCGGATGTAGACAAATCACATATGGGATCTATGGGCCCTATAGTTATAGTCCGAGGCTTAACGACTGTCAAGGGCCTTGAAGGTGTTGAGCTCCTTGACACCCTTCTTACATATTTATGGCGTATTCATGGAGTTGATTACTATGGTATGTCTGAGACAAATGAGGCAAAAGGCCTTCGTCATGTGAGAACAGATAATAAGACTTCTACCACAACTAATAATATCAATGCTGCCGATTGGGAGAAGAAGCTGGATACTTTCTGGCAGGAAAGGTTGACTGGTCAAGATCCCATGGTTATATTAACAGCCAAGGAGAAAATCGATGCAGCTGCTGCTGAAGTTCTAGAACCCCATGTCAGGAAAATAAGGGATGAGAAGTATGGATGGAAATATGGCTGTGGAGCCAAGAACTGTACGAAACTTTTCCATGCTCCAGAGTTTGTTTACAAGCATTTGAGGCTCAAGCATCCAGAGCTTGTGTTAGAAGTTACTTCAAAACTCCGAGAGGATCTTTACTTTGAAAATTACATGAAGTATGTTCATCTAATCTTCTGTTTGAATCTATCGAACTGTACCGTCAATCTTTTTTTAGGTGGTGATACTTATCTAGTTTTTTCCTTTTTGAACAGTGACCCTAATGCACCAGGCGGAACGCCAGTTATGCAGCAATCTGCACAAGTAAGAACCACATACTCTATCCGGATAGTTAAATAAAAATATACTCCCTCCGTTCCCTAATATATGACGTTTTAGCAAGCTCTAAAACGTCATATATTAGAGAACGGAGGGAGTAAAAAACATAACCCTGCAAGTGCTCTTACTGCATACCACATGTTGGAACTCTTTGGATTTGTTTTGTTCTTGCAGTTTTAGTTATGGTTGAAGCTTGGTCATGAATTTCTTGTTTAAATTAGCCCGCACTAAAACCCTATTTCCGTTGAACATATATTTTATGTCTCTGCCTTTCTGTTACTACTAGTTAGTGTACATGTGGACCATGTAGCACCCACCCTTTTGGGTATTTTACAGTTCTTTTATTTGTGTTTTAGGAACCCGTAAAGCCTAATCCTTCGAAAAAGAAACCTCTCAAGCCTATCATTGCATGAGTTATAGTTATACTATATGTTCATGATTGTGGGCTTAAGGTGTTTGAGAAAATTTGGAACAATTGGTGCTCATCAGTCCATGCCATAATGATGAAGTTGCGATGAGGGGTGGGTTGATAGTGTGGTGAAAGAGGCGATTGGCCTCAACGATTCCAGTTTCTGACTATTTAAAGCTAGCTTGACCACCTTATCTTCAGTTGAACTGCACATGCCGGCAATCCTTGCTGCAGTCTTTGTAGTTGCCACTGAGAGGTGGACTGATAGTGCAGGGAAAGAGGCGATTGGCCTCAACGATCCCAGTTTCCGACCATGGAAAGCTAGCTTGACCTTATCTTCAGTTGAACTGCACATGCTGGCTGTCCTTGCTGCAGTCTTTGTTGTTGCCACTGTGGCTATAGCTATGGAGGTCACTCAAGTGAGGTGGGCTTGAGTTGTGAGCATGGTGTGGCCATGGAGGGCCACCTCGGTATCATGGGGAAAGTGCCGGGAATTCCAGGCTGGAATATTGAGTGGATGGGTGACAGCTTTACCTACCTCAGTGAGAGACTAATGGACAATTGCTTATTCAGGGGAAGGGTTTATTTGACTAGGCAGAATTAGTGGAAGGCATCCAATTTAAAACTGTTAGCTGTTGCTTAATGAAAATTTAGAAGTTATCATTTTGTAAGTGGTATAGATATTGATACTGGTTGATGGCAAAGATATACCGAAGTAAAAGTGCATCAGCATTAACATCTATTGAAAAATGCAATGGACAATCTTGATAAAATGATCCTACTTCTGATTTGCAGGACAAATCAAGGCGGAGATCTGACAATGGCATGGAAGGTCGTCTGAAATATGACCGTGGCAGTCGCAGAGAATATGATAGGGCAGATAGAGATGGAGGCAGACATGGCAGAGGTGATGGCTCTCCAAGCCGTGATGGACCTGACGATCAGATGTTTGATTCCTTCCGTGGAAGAAGCTCCAATGCTCCTTTTTCTGCTGAATTCCCTGCCCCACCGATATTGATGCCTGTTCCTGGTGCCGGGTATGTGAAAAGCTATTATGAATTTCAATATACTCTCACAGGAAGCTTTGTGGCCTGCTAAATGGCGTTTTTTTTGTTTCCAGTCCATTGGGACCATTTGTTCCTGCACCTCCAGAAATAGCCATGCATATGCTGAGAGAGCAAGGACCCTCCCCATTCGAACCAAATGGTGGACCTCATGGCAACTCAGGAGTACTTGGATCGATGATGGGTGGGGGCGCAGCACCAATTATAGCCATGCCACCATCTTTTCATCATGATCCTCGTCGTTTGCGAAGGTTAGTAGTTATTCAAGATGATGCTAAATTTAATTGTCCCGTCATTTGTATTTGCTCTAGTTATAAACCATTATCACCAATCAAATACCATGTTGCTATGCTTCTTTCAATGTAAAGCAACTTACGGTATGTCTTAGCATTTCGTTGGTCCCTTATTACTTGTGGGAATTAAGCTAAGGTCTTGTGATAATATTTCCTTGATGTTATTGTATAGGCAAGTTGTCTATCTTGATTCTTGAATTTTACCATGCTATTCCACCCTGATATTACCCTTTACTACTGTCTTGACTCACCTCTTGTCCCGGTTGGGCTGCAGCTATAATGACCTCGATGCCCCAGACGAGGAAGTAACGGTTCTTGACTACAGAAGTTTGTAGGCTGTGTCCTGCCATACAGGCAATCTTGCCAATGCCAACTCTTGCATCTCCATATGTTTTTGAGGTTTGTGGACCTCTACATTAGAATGAGGACGTAATTTTTTCCCAGGAGGTATATGAGGAAGATGTGCTCTTTTTGGATGAGGACGATTGAAATGTGATGAGTCTGTAGCTTAAATGGCTGGAATTGAATATTTTCTCGTCTGTTGCATTGTGTCCATGTGTGTCTGTTATGCAGTCACAAAGAAGTATTGAACGTATATTGGATACAACATGTTTTTCTTTTGAGATGGTATTTAATAATTGGATGTTGTATGGAAATTCGTTGCGGAAGTATCATTTTTTTTGTTTTAAGTATGAAAAAGATCTGAAAAATAAATCGTATGTGTATAAAGTTCTATGATGAGAAAAGGCTGCAGCAGAGCATGTATGGTAAAGTATGCATTTTTGTGAATCATTTTGTTCTAGCTTTTCTTAGTGTACTGTATGAGGTTGTCCATATTCAGATTCTTAGTGTTTTGTTTCACATGAAAGGAGCTTTTGTAAATCATTTTTGTCAGGATAACATGAGTAAGATGCATGTAAGGCCTGTTTGGTTCAGCTTTGTCAGTCAGATTTTGAAAATCCACAGCCAAACCAAATAGGATTTCACCAAAAAGCGAATCTTTAAACGATTTTGCTGTCGACCGAAAAATACATGTACAGTGAACCAAAGAGCGAACCTTTGAACGATTTCTGAAAATCTGCTGCGAATGATTTTGATTTTCTGCGGCAGATTTTCAGAAATCCACAGCCGAACCATCAGAGCCTAATAAATGTAGGCTTTTGAAAAACTAACATCATTTTCACATAATTTTAAGAAAATGTTTTGTACTTCCTCCGTCCTGAATTACTTGTCGTTTGTGAGACAAATAATTCGGGACGGGGAGAGTACATTTATAAGAAGTACACGACATTTGAGAAAGTGGTCACATATTTTAAGTATATTAACATAATAATATTAAATGTTCACATCATATAAAAAATATTTATTGCTATACGAAAAATATTCATCATATGTTTTAAAACATTTACATTTATTCAAAAAATGTTCAAACTCAAATTTTACAAAATGAGCATCTTATATTATAAAAATGATCAACATGTATAAAAAATTAGCATATATACAAAAAATTATATAACATATATTTAAAAATTAGACATTTATTTGAATCGGTATACATGTCTAACGTTAGACATGTACTGTATGTGATAACTTTCACAAAACCATTTAATGGGCCGCCCCCCCTAAGAGAAAATGCACCTAGCTAGAACAATCTTCACATGCGGTAAACCTACCGTTCGTGAAGTACTGCAATATTATTATTTATGCACATAGACCCTCCAACAAGGATGAGAAGGAAACTACATTCAAGTAATAACATAAACCACATTCTCTGTTTTTTTTAAATGTTAACATTTTCTAATGTCACTAATTTTTTTAAAGCTAGCAACATGTTTTAAAAATATCTTGAACATTTTTAACACTGCATGAACATTTTTTGTATGCGTAACAAATAATTTTACAATTATACATAAATTAATTTTGTCAATACATATTTTTTAAATATATAAGCAAAACTATGAAAAAAATACCAACTAACGAACAAAGCATGTGTTCTAAATTTTGAACCAGTGATCAAAATAAATTTTCAAAATATTTGCAGTGATCATCGATGATTTTTAGTCCGGCTAGCACATATATGGACGATCAACTGGTCAAATAATATGCCACATAAGCAAAATACGGTGTCAAAGCATATAACGGTGACTGTTGGTACTCACTGATACAACTTTAACACTCCCCGCCTCCAGCTCCGCCACCGCACGTCTCCAACAACGATGTCCTTGAGAAAAAATGGTGAGGAGGGTGGGAATTCACTATTGTTTTTCAAATCGTACACACTGAGTAGCCGAGAAGGGAAAATCATGCTCATGACACCAATCGCGTTGCCCTTCTCTAGATTGGAAAAGAGAGAGTAGTTAGGTTTTGTGAGATCAAGGAAAGGGGAAAAGCCTCCCTAATATATATTCGCTTTCGAGTGTAAGCTTTAGTTTGTAGAGAGAACGAACTGTTAGGATTACAATACCGTTACCGTTACCCTGAAAATGAAATAAGATTCTCCCCGCCTAACTCCCATTCCGGTGATGTGTATAGAATTGTCGGTGGGCGTGTGAAGGCGAGTCTTCGCCAGATCCATCCTTGATGAATTTGTTCGGAGTTGGTCGTAGTTCGTCTACGTTTGTTTGTCTTTATGTATGATCTTTTTGATCTACGCTATTATTCAACGGCGACAGTTGATGTTCTGGTCCTATGTGGTTTTAGCACGGTGATTTTCCGACTGTTTACCACAACAAATTTTGCGAGACTCCGCCGAGAAAGGGGCGATGACAGCGTCGCGCATTCGGCTCGCTTCAGTGCTTGTAATCATCACTAGGTGGTCTACGAATCTGGATATAGTTTTTATTACGTATTTTTTATATTGTAAATGAATAGATCAAAAGTTTCTCGAAAAAAAAAGCATGAATAGTCAGCCGCTGACGCACATCAATCCGGCAAATACATGAATAAACCGTGTGCGATCCGGGCTTGCGGTAGAAGCATCTCATTCCCGTTTCTCCTACTCAAATCGGATTCCGACTCCGGGTGCACAACGAACACGCACAACGAGCTACTCATCTCCAATCAATATAAGTGTGTGCTGCCATTGAGGGAGGCGATTCATACCAATCCATCTGCTTCTCGATTGCCATCACATCGCCTCCAACAAACAAATCTCCCTCTCGATCGGCTCTCGCGCGTGGCCGTGGCGGCTGCTCCACGAACAGCAATGGCAACACAAGCTCTTCTCCCGCCGCTGCTCCCGACGCCACCGAGGAGCGAGATGTTGCCGCTGTTGCCGACCCCGTACGGTCTCACTCTGGCCATGTCGTCGTCGTCGTCGTCGGACAGCGGGAGCACCGGCCGTGCCGACTCCCTCGACAGGTGGGACTCATATAAGAAGTGCAAGAAGCTATGCAGCTCCATCTGCTCATCATCTTCGTCGTCGTCGTCGGACAGCGGGAGCATCGGCCGTGCCGACTCCGTCGACAGGTGGGACACACACAAGAAGCCCCGCACCATCATCTCGCCCTCATCGACACGCGCCGCCGGGAGCCCTGGACGCGCAGACTCCGTCGAGCGCTGGGACAGCGAGAAACTCAAGACTCCGTTGCCAGATCGCGGCCGCCGTGACGGCAACAACAAGCGCCAGCCTAGCCCTAGCCGCGCGTCCTCGGTGGAGCGCTGGGACTTGGACAAGAAGCCTCGCCCGAAGAAGATGGAAAAGCTGCCTCACAATGACGCAACAACGACGGCAACGGAAAACGTTGCGACGACGTACGCGCAGCCGCTGGAGTTCGCCGGGCCCAACTTCTACGCCTCGCCGGAGCCAAGCATGCTCCCCATGCCGTCCTTCTTTCTGCTGGCGCACTAGCTAGATCTCGTGCATACGCCTCCAACTTCTGCTTTCTGTAGATTGGTGCAGATCGTAGCATGTAATAGTAGCATCCTGTATAGTACTGCTACTCTGTAGTATGTTCACAAATACAATAGGATTATTGTAACCGCAACAAAACTAGAAATTTGTTTTTAATAGAGTCTCTTTATGATGTATCAAGTGAATATGGACCGTCCGTCGGACCAGATTAGACGATTCAGATCCGAATATGATACACTAATGTTACATGTATTATGAGAAGGCCCGAAGGTTACTTTTGATATAAAAATTATTTTAACATTTATTTAATTGCTATTAAATTAATAAAATTCAATTGTAATTTTTAAACGATGTTATCCTTTGAACCGATTTTTTTGGACGACCGGTTTTTTGAACCATTATTTTCTTGGGCTTATGTAAGGCCCATGTAATTTGAACCGTTGGATCATCTAAAATGATACATCTCCCCTCGTGTATCATGATGCACCATAAAATCTCTTTTTTAATAAGAGTTGTACGTATACAATATATGGTAAAATGGATCCAACGAACTGAAACGACAAGAAATAGAAAATAGAATACATCAAAGTTTCATGAAGTCACTCTCCAACTTAAATCGTCCGCATGTTGGTTCTGCCGCCACACAATTTTATTTACCATACGCACTTCAAGCATTGAGCTAGCTTAATTCAAGGGTATACAATGCATACCCAATAATTTTCGCTCAAAATTTTCAATATATATGCTTCTGTATGTCAATATCTTTTTTTTTCGAGAGTACGCCAAAGGCGTACCTTACTTTTGTAGAAGGCATAGAAATATTTACAAGATCTGTATGTTAATATCAAGGATTTAAATCGTGGATGAAAGCAAATAGTGGCACAATTTTTTGCCGTAATCGCCAACGAAGGAAAGGACTGACATGCTGCTATTCTCACAAGGAAACATATCACGCTAGGAAGGGGGGGGGGGCAGCGGCGAAACTAGCCCCGTAGGGCAGGGTGGGCCATCAACACAAGTTTTCAAGTAAATCTATTTTTTAGTTTTTTACTATGATATAATGGGCATTCCTCAATTCCAGGGTGGACCAGGGCCCACCTTGGCCACCCTCTACCTTCGTCACGGTGTTTGTGTGTGTGTGTGTGTGGGGGGGGGGGGGGTCCAACGGAGATATCGCGGAGATCGGGACCGTTTCACACACGATTTATAATCGTGGTCTATATACAGTGTATGAAAGTCTAGTTACATACACCACAGAAGAGAAATGAAGAAGAGAGCGATTTCAGCTGGCACTTGGGCCAACATGCTAATTGGGTTGCTCTAGTGAGTGATAATGGGACGATGATCCAATCAATATGTCTCGAGTTACGGTTAAGTTCCTCTCGGCGATCCCATCCCATGCGGCGTTTTTGGGGTCACCGTTGGGACTCACCATCCCATACGCTCCTTCGCTCTAGTGATCAGGGACGACAATCGTGTGGGGCACTAGCTTCACCAATCCCGATCCTGATGCTTGAAGCGGAGGATCTTGGATTCTTCGCTCGATAGAGCTTGGGAAATGCGAAGGAGGACCTCGATGATGTGAAAGTGCATGAATAAGTGGAAATCTCTGCCAATACAACACACTGGATATCCAAGCTAGAGTTGTTTATGTTGAATGGAGGCACGATAAGCTGGAGGAGCGGTGTAACACCCCCAGATCTTGTCACTGTCATTAAGCTAACTAGATTGTCTTGTCCTCATAACCATCCTCATTAATATTTTCATTAGGCAATAATTCCCCTCCAATGCATTTTAAAAGGCAAGTCAAGATAAAACTTTTCAAAAGTGGTTAAACACAAAGGTTCATGACATTGTAAATAACCCATAAGCACTTATAGCATTTTAATCAATATTTTGGAATTATTAAATTGCCCTTGTAATTTCAATAAACAAAGTTGAAATAAAACTTGATCCAAAAATTGTGCAACCAATTTTATTAAATGCCTAATAATAAGTATGTTATAATAAAATAACAACGAGATTTTATTACCATGTTTAAACATTATAACCAAAGCCAAACAGTAGCAAAAGCAACCCCAATTAACTCATTTAATTATAAGCACAATTTAAATGGATTCCAATTAGTCCCAATCTTTTTGTACCAACTCTGAAAATTGCAAAGAAATTATGTGTCCAAGTCCAATATTTTGTAAAAAATCTTTGATGGCCAATAAAATGCAAATAGCTGATGGATAAAAGTAAATAGAAAGAAAATTTGGAAAACCTAAACTACTCCCAAGGCAACCCAGCCCAGCCGGCCCACCTTCTCTCTCCTTCCACCTGCCGCACTGTTCCTTCTCCCCACTGTCGCACGCACGGACGCCATGGCCCCCCTCTGGGCAATCAATGCTCGACAACGAGCCCAGCCGATTCCCAGCGGAGATAAGAACGGCCTCGCACTCCCCCTATAGCCCTAGATCGCAGATCACCCCTGTCGTCGATATGTAACGGCAGATGCCATGAGGATGGCTAAAGAGAGGGACAAACCGAGGTAAGTGTCGCTGGTGCCGGAAGCGAGAATGGGAACACACGGTGAGACACCACGATGTACCCAGGTTCTGGGCTCTCCGTAGAGATAACACCCCTAGTCTGGCTATATGCAATAACTCTGGCTACAATGAATGCTCCTTGAGCTGTTTGAGAGGAAGAAGAAGAGGGCCTCTGGTCACTACTCTCTCCTTGCTCTCTCTATGGTGGGTAAGATTGCAATAACTCCTCCGTCGTCCTCCACGCAGGAGGGGTACCCGGGGCTCTTATAGGCTGAGTCCGGGGTACAAAGGTAAATGTACAAGGGGGAGGGCCCAGCTGTCTGCCTCAGATGAGCTAGGGACCTCACATCGTGCTCTTCCGGATGACCCGGTGTAGACTTGGGGCTCACCATACCACTATCTTGTAGACCTCGGTGGTGAACAGTAGAGCTAGATACTTAGGCCTCTCGGCCTGTCCGCGTGATCGGCGCTGGAGGAGACCGCACGCCTTTGACAGTTCCGATCTTCAGAGATTGCGCATTGAATGCTCTTGTACCAGGTGTCCGACCTGGGATTCTGATCGGATGTTGCTCTGCTTACTTCGGCCGAATGCTCCTTGGTGAGGACGATTGCGCCCTCTCTGGGGCAATCGACCCCCACCTTGAACAGATCGGCCCATTTCTTGCTTGCTCTTGTTTAGCTCGTCCTTGATTAGATCGGTGACCATCAGGTCGGTGATCTTTGCCTTGATGAATTGTTTCCCCTGGGTGACCCTACCCGGGGGTCATACCCCCGACAGTAGCCCCTGAAGCTGCGGAGGTCCCACCGAACTCAGAGATGGCGAGGCCTGCACCGGTTCCTTTAATGCTAGAATACTGAGTTTTTGCTTTCGACCGAATGCTTCAATAGGCCGATTGCTCCTCAACTTCCGATTGCTCTTCCACTTAGGATTGCTCTTATACTTCCGATTGCTCTTCCACTTCCGATTGCTCTTCTACTTCCGATTGCTCTTCTACTTCCGATTGCTCTTGGCCTCCTCGACCGATCCGCCCAACCGTTAGTTTGACTGGAAAGTTGACCGAATTTGCCGCTTCGAATTCTCCGAGGAATACGGGACATCGTGCCATGATTGGACATGCCATAACTGCTGCCTCGACCCACGCGCGCACGTCCCTTCCCATCCGCTGGATCTTCTGCGCTCCGAACTGCTGCTGCTCAATGAATACACGCGGCCACACCGCCTGCCAGACCGGCACACCGGATCCCACTATCTTCTCGCCGCGTTTTTAAATACCCCGTGGGGTGAGAGATGCGCCACACACCCCTCACTCCACCGTATTCCTCGAGCTCTCCTCCGCTGCCTCCGCCGCCGCACCACGCGCCCCTTCGTGCCGCTGCCCCCCCGCCTCCACAATTGGTGGGTTCGGATCCAGATTTCCTCCGCCGTCGCCGCCATCTTCACCGTCGTCCTCGTCTTTCTTCTCCTCGCCCACCACGGAGTCCGACGCCTCCATGGGGGATGATGCCGCCGCCGACTCCCAGAGGGGATCTTGGAAAGGCTGCAATGTCAATGAGATGCAAATCTCTCTCCTCCGCCGGTCTCGCCAGATCCTGGCGGACCTCGACTTCCGCGTTCCGGGCGACGAGATTCTGCCCGCGCCTCGGGCCGGCGAGCGCGTCGTCTTCCTCTCGCATTTTCAGCGCGGCTTCGGGCTCCCGGTGAGCCAATTCTTTCGCGATTTCCTGGACTTCTACCGCATGCAACCGCATCACCTCGGGGCGAATGCCATCATGCTGCTCTCCAACTTTGTGGCTCTGTGCGAGGGTTACCTCGGAGTTCGGCCCACCATTGGGCTCTGGTGCCGGCTCTTTTACTTTCGCAGCTTCCGAGTGGGCACTGGGGTGTGGGGTGTTAACCCTAAGACCAAGAAGAAGGAAGAAGTGAAGGTGATGGCCGAATGCGGCAATGCCACCATATACATCCGCAAGGTCGGACTCTATCCTCATCCCCAACTACCTCAGTTCATCAAGAACTGGCAGATGGGGTTCTTCTATGTTTCTTCATCGAAGGACCAGGACTTGTTGAATCTGCCCGAATTCTCTCTGCCACCGAGTGCTCCCGCTGCAACGCCGCTGCCACCGACTCCTTGACCCCACTCGGATTTCCACATTCCGAATAAACGAAGATGAGTTCCTCCGCCAAATTAACAGTATCCCCGATCTCAAGGTTATTGGGCCTTTCGAGTTCAGAGTGACACCGTACAACCGAGCTCGGCCCTGCCCCGAAGTATGATTTTAAATCTTGTCTTTTATCTTAGCTTTCATTCCCTTCTTACTGATTCTGATCGTACCCTTCTTCCCAGGAATTCCTTGGCTCTGGGATCATGCAAGACGGACAATCCGCCTCGGGCTACCATCCCGACTGCGCTGAGGGAGATGCCCAAGACGTGGAACTTGAAGTGGAGATCGATTCTGAGACCGAAGCTCGAACTGCTTCTCTCGGGCTCAGCTTCAAAAAGCCGTGTGAGTCTGATTCCTCCGTCAAACGCTTCATGGCCGAATGGAGCAGCGATGCTGATTCCCTTGGTGACTTCGGCGTAGAATCTGAACCAGCCGAGCAGACAATACCTGAGGGGAAACGCCCCCGAACTGATGATGCCGCTGGCCCCTCCAAGGCCCTCAAGAAAAAGGGCAAATATGGAGCACGCCGAGTCGCCCCTCAGACAGGTGGCCCCGTGCTCTCTCCTACTCCTCTGAATATTGCTCGCCCTGGCTTCTCCATGGACAAGTTTTCTGCTCAGCTGCCCCGAGCTTCTGGGTATGTGTCTTTGCGCTTTTTACTTCTTCTGATCTTTCATTACTGTTTTTTCTTACTTTGCTCTTTCCTTTGCAGGGCTGTCCGATCTGTTGATCCTGCAGGACCTGGGGGGGGGGTGCTCCGACTGCTCCCCCTTCCCCCTCTGATGCCCCTCCACGTACGACCCCCACTGCCTCTGCTACCTCCAACATGCCTGCGCCTAATCGCAAGAGAGCCGCCGCCGACACCAACAAGGCCGAGCGGGCCAAGAAACAAAAAGCTGTTGCTGCCGCAAAACAGGCGCGGCCGACAGCTCCCTTGCCGACCTCTGCTGCTCCTCCGACTGCTGGCACGCAGTCGGCCACTCCTGCCACGACCACCACTACTGCTTCTCCGATCCTGCTGGACCCCTCTGGTGTCGCACATCTCTATGTGCCGCAGCCAGATCGGCCCACCGTTGATGCTGCTCAGCCTGAGGCTTCTTCAGCCCAGGCCACTGTCGCCGATCCAACTCCTGCAGTTGGTTCGGAGGGTGCTGCTGCTACCTCCTCCGAACCAACTGCTTCTCCACCCGCTGCTCCGCGGGTTAGTTTCTCACTTGCTACTCATACCGTCGCCGGACCCAGTGCTTCCACAACACCGCCCTCTGGTGCCCTTGTGCGCCAACCGCCGTCCAGCCGCCAGCTCGTGCTAGCCGACCGGTTCCTTGAGGCGTACCTTGGCGTTTCCGATGTCTCCCCCGTCCGACCTGCTGCCGACTCGGCCACTCCTCCACCTCCTGGATCCGAGGACCAACTCCCATCCCACCTTTTGGGCCGGTTGGGTGGGATTTCCACTGACATCAGACACTTTGGTGATGGGGCCTTAGGCCAAATCCTTGCCTCCGAACACTCTACCAGTGTAAGCTTTCTTTTCAGTGGGGGCGCGCCTAGCGCACCCACTGGGTGTAGTCCCCGAGATTCAGGCCGATTGCTTGCAATCTGTCCGAGTCTTACTTTCTTTTCACTACTTTGTGCTTTTGCTTAGATCTGACCGGCCAATTTTTCAGGCCATCTGTGATAGACGTCAGTCTGTGTTTGAAGAACTCCTGGCCGCTTATTCAGCGGGCCAGAAATCCATTGCTGCCTTGAAGAAAAATGCTGACACCCAAGCTGCCAAAATTCAAGAACTAACAAGTATACTTTTGCTTGTCCTTTTTTGTTTCTCCCGATTGCGATTACATCCTTACTTGATTGCAAACTTGTAGCTGCTGCAACTCACTCCTCCGAGCTGGAGGCCGCTCAGAAGAGAATCGCCGAGCTGGAGAACCAGCTCGGTGAGAAGAATGGCCAGCTCGGCCGTGCCGAACAGGAACGTCAGCGCCTAGCCGCTGTTGAGACCGAGCTGCAGGCCACGCTTCAAAAGGCTACCAAAGATCTTGCTGCCGCCAGAACTGCCCATGAACAAGAATTACAGAGGCTTGTCGACGCTCGCCATGAGGTGGAAGGCCAACTGCTCAAAGAGAAGGATCTTGCTGTCACGCGCGCCGAAGACATGGACGCCCAACATCAGACAGAGATCCAACGTGCACAAGATGGTGTTGATCTTGCTCTTTCCTGCCTCCACCGAGTGGATCTTGCCCTTGCAGGTAATTTCTATTTTGTTGTACTCCGATCTGATCTTGCTACTCTCCGAGCTAAACTTTTTCTCCGATTGCTTTTGCCAGATGCCTGGCCCAATTTCACTACTGCCGCTGATGAGGCTGTCGCCGCAGCCCGCCGAGTGCGGGGTGTGGTACTTGCTGCCGACGCCGGCTGGGATGCCGAGGACTTCGTGGTTGCTCTGGATGCCAGGATCCCCCATGTGAAAGGTGCCCTGTGCACTTACAAGACTGGTATCCAGAAGCTGAACGAAAAGTTGTTCAAGGGCAAGCAGAAAGCGATCGCTTTTGATAAACATGAAGACGTTGCCCGAAGCCTCAAGGCTGTGCCTCGCCAAGTTGACAACATGCTTGATTCTGCCTTCCGGACTGGAATGCAGGCTGCTCTCTCTATTGCGAAGAGCTGGTCCCCCGGCATTGACTTGAAGCTCATGACTGCTCTGCGGGAGGGCTCGGAAGAATCCATTGGCGAGCTCTAAACCCAGATCTGCCAAATTGCCCAGGAACTCGCAAATGGCATGGATCTCCTGGAGGTTACTCCATATGTTGATTCTGCTGGCCAGCCGACTGGAGTTGCCTCTTTCAGCGACCTTCTGTACACTACGAGTGACGATAATGCGCCTCAGTCCCGACCTGCTCGGCAGACCGGCAGCGAAGGTTCACACTCCTCGGACTATGCGGATGATGATGATGCCGATGATGAAGGCGAGGACTCCTTCGACGGGCCCTCGGCGAGTGCTGCCCAGGACGCCTGTCACGATCAAGCCAAGACTACCGCTTCTTCCGCTCCGGGAGGTGCCACCAGCACGACCCCAACTGCTTCAACTCCGACTCCATCATCCGCGCCGGATGCGCCGGCCGCTTAAGCTCGGCATGCCGTTCTAGTTTCCTGCTTTTGCATGACAAACAGTTAAATTCCAAGTGCGCCCGTCGAGGGCCACTTTCATGTAATGAACATCATTCGGCCAATCGGTCCTATCTGCTTGTGAACCTGCTTTTTCTTAGATAATAATGGCATTCTGCCCTTGCGTTTTTCTACCGATTGCCTTTTTCTTTGCCTTTTTTCTTTCTTGGACGATACTCTCGCCAACCTTACAGCCGACCTGCGGTCTGTGGTCAGATCGGAGAATAGACCTCGAAGGAACTTTTGACAAGTACTTCTAGGTTCTCAGTTTTTCTCGCAAAGGTAGGGTTTTACAGATGGCCCGACTGCAACCTGCCGACTGATGGCCAGCCGGCCTAGTCACAATCGGCGGGTCTGCTACCGGCTGACTCCGAATTAAATATACTTTGAGTATGAACTCTCCGATTGATAGTGCTGCTCGGCCAGGTCCACCCGACATTACAGCCGACCTGCGGTCTGCATTCGGTTTGGACCAGCTTTCGCAAAACCCCTCACTCGTTTTGCTCTTTCTCCTCGTATACCCTTTTCGGGGCAACCAGCCACTCCCCGGGTCTGCTTTTGCTGACCCTAGGACGGAAACATATAGACAGGTAATTTTATACTCCTGCCGAATGCAGTCTCATGGACGCACGGCTATTCTCATTGATAATATTTCCACAAAGGAAAGGGATACAAACAATGCCATTCAAATGTAAAACGGACATAATAGCTCGGCGTTCCAAGGACGTTCCGTTTCTTGCCCCGAAGTATCCACATATCAGGTCGGCTTTCTGAGATCAATGAGGTAGTATGCATTGTTTTTGAGCGCTCGACTGACGATGAATGGACCTTCCCAAGGAGAGGATAACTTGTGCTGGCCATCCGATTTCTGGATTCGGCGCAACACCAAGTCACCCTCACGAAAAGCTAGGGGACGGATCTTCTTGTTGTGGTAGTGACGCAGCTTCTGCTGGTATATTGCCGACCTGGACAGGGTCAGGAGGCAAGCTTCTTCTTTGAGATCAACGCCGTCCTCACGAGCTTCCTTTGCCTCTGCTTCCGTGTACATGGCATGACGAGGTGAATCGAACTCAATGTCACGGGGGAGCATTGCTTCAGCACCATATACAAGGAAGAAGGGGGTAAATCCAGTTGAACGGTTCGGTGTGGTGCGCAAACTCCAAAGCACTGCTGGCAGCTCGTCGATCCATGCGCCGGGTGCTCTTTCTAGTGGTTCCACCAATCTTGGCTTGATTCCGGACAGAATGAGACCATTCGCCCGCTCTGCTTGACCATTTGACTGGGGGTGAGACACGGATGCGACGTCTAGCCGGATGCCCTGTTGGGAGGAAAACTGAGCTAGCGCCCCTTTGCAAAGTTTGTTCCATTGTCAGTGATGATGCTGTGTGGCACTCCATATCTGACCATGATGTCTGCTATGAACCTGACCGCAGTCGGCCCATCTAGTTTCTTGATCGGCCTTGCCTCTATCCACTTGGAAAATTTGTCCACTGCTACCAGTAAGTGTGTCATGCCACCTCTTGCTGTTTTGAATGACCCTACCATGTCCAGACCCCAAACTGCAAACGGCCATGTAATCGCAATGGTTTTGAGTGCTGAGGCTGGTAAGTGGCTTTTTGCTTTGAACCTTTGACACCCATTGCAATGCTTGACCAGATCTTCTGCCGCTGCTTTCGCAGTCGGCCAATAAAAACCATGGCGAAAAGCCTTGGCAACTATTGCTATTGCTGATGCGTGATGACCGCACTCGCCTTGATGGATGTCTCAGAGCAATTCCATCCCCTTGTCCTCTTCCACACACCGCTGAAGGACTCCTGTTGCACTTCGGTGTACCAGCTCGTTGTTGATGATGGTGTATGCTTCAGATCGGCGCTGGATTTGTCGAGCTTCCACTTCATCTTCTGGGAGTATGCCATCTACTAGGAAGTTTCTGAATGGTTCTGCCCATGACGGTGCCGCCACAATCACCATTACATCAACTTCTTCTCGCTCTGGATCTGCGACTTCTGCTACTGGCAGCTCGGAGGAGGAGGAGCCGATTGCGTCTGGCATGGTCCCCTCAGTCCCCGAGCTGACGACAACAACCCCTGGTTTGCAATCGGCAGCCCCTAGTGCAGCCGAATGCTCCTTTTCCTTTTGCTTTTTTGCTTCGATCTCTACCATCTTCAGGTCGGCCGGAATAAAGATTGACTCTGATTCTGGGGAAGGCTTGATGGATGGCTTGTGGATGTTCTCTAGTGATATTCCTGGAGGAGTTTCCTTTCTGGTAGATCCCATCTTGGACAATGCATCTGCTGCTTCATTTTCAGCTCGGGGAATGTGATGGAACTCACACCCTTCAAAGAAACCAGATAAATGCTGCACAAGGAATCTGTATCTTGCCATATTTTCATCTTTTGCGTCCCAAGTGCCAGTGCATTGCTGCACCACCATATCGGAAACACCATAACACAAAATCCGCCGAATGCCAATCTCCTTGGCCAATCGGACACCATGTACCAAAGCTTCGTATTCGGCCACATTATTTGATGCTGCGAAATGAATCTGCAGCACATACTCGAGCTTATCATCCTTTGGAGAGGTAAGAACAACACCAGCCCCTAGTCCTGTCATCATCTTGGAGCCGTCGAAGTGCATCTGCCATAACTGAGAGTCCGGACAGGGGGGGGGGGGTATATATTGAGTTTCTGCCCAATCCACCAAGAAATCTGCTAGAACTTGGGATTTGACCGCAGTTCGAGGTTCATATTTGATCCCATGTGTTGAAATTTCAATGGCCCATTTTGCCACCAGACTGGATGCGTCCCGGCTACCGATGATTTCTGCCAGCGGGGCCGAACTGACCACCGTGATCGGATGCGCGTGGAAATAGGGATTGAGCTTTCTTGCCGCCATGTACACACCATAGCACATCTTCTGATAATGGGGGTAGTTTTGCTTGGAGGTTGAGAGCACTTCACTGACATAATACACTGGCCTATGGACCGGCTGTGCCTTGTCCTTTTCAGGACGCTCGACCACCATAACAATACTGACCACCCGAGTGGTTGCTGAAATATAAAATATCATTGGCTCTTTTTCCTTCGGAGCTGCCAGCACTGGAGCGGTAGACATCATGCGCTTGAGCTGCTTGAACGCTTCGTCCGCTTGCGGGGTCCAAATGAACTTGTCTGTTTTCTTCATCAGCTGATACAATGGAATTGCCTTCTCTCCCAGCCGACTGAGAAATCGGCTGAGCGACGCCAAGAATCCGGTAAACTTCTGCACATCTTTGAGATTTCTGGGCTTGCCCATCCTCTCAATTGCTGCAATCTTCTCAGGGTTGCACTCTATTCCTCTCTCAGAAACCAGAAATCCAAGCAACTTGCCGGCTGGCACGCCGAACACACATTTCTCTGGGTTGAGCTTGATCTGGTATGCTCGCAAATTTGCGAACGTCTCCTTGAGATCATCCTTCAAGGTTGATCCCAGCACCGACTTGACCACAAGGTCATCTACATATACATGAATATTCCGACCTAACTGAGGCCGAACACATCGCTGCATAGTACGCTGATAAGTCGTGCCGCCGTTTTTCAGGACGAATGGCATGGTGATGTAGCAATAAGCCCCGAATGGGGGTGATAAAAGTTGTTTTAATCTGATCGTTTACATCAAGCTTAATCTGGTGATAGTCTGCTGTGGCATCCAGAAAGCACAAGAGCTGACAGCCAGCCGTAGAATCAATCACTTGATCGATACGGGGCAATGCAAAAGGATCCTTGGGGAGGCCTTGTTCAGGCAAGTGTAATCTATACACATGCGCCAAGTTCCATTCTTCTTCGGAACCAGAACTGGATTTGCTAACCAGTCTGGGTAGAAAACTTCCTTGATAAATCCTGCCGCGAGCAACTTGGCTATCTCATTGCCGATTGCTCCTCTCTTCTCTTCTGAAAAACACCGAAGTGGCTGCTTGATCGGCTTGGATCTAGGTCGGATATGAAGCTTGTGCTCGGCAAGTTCCCTCGGTACACCAGGCATGTCATGTGGGGACCATGTGAAGATGTCACGGTTCTCACGGAGGAACTCGACGAGCTCGCCTTCCTATTTGCTGCTGAGCCCGACCCCAACGATGACGCACTTTCTCGGGTCAGAAGGGTCCAGGGCAATCCTCTTGCTATCCTTTGCTTCTTGAAATATGGTCTCATCATCCGGTCTCTTGTCCTTGGTGCTCGGCATGGGGTCCTTCATCTGAGCTTGGACTGCTGCTACAACCTTGTCGAGCTAGCGCCGCTCTGCATCGATGACCAAAGAATCGTCTAGCTTAGAACCAGCAGACGAACACTCCAGTGACTTCCTGTAGTCACCACACACAGTGATTGGACCATTCGGCCCTGGGAGCTTCATCTTTAGGTAGGGCTGCATGATGTTGAACATGAACTTGGTGATTGCAGGCGACCCGAGCAGAACATGGTATGGCCTGCTCAGATCAGCCACCTCGAACCAGATTGGCTCTCGGCGGAAATTCTCTTCCGACCCGAATACTACCTCAAGCCGAATGCGGCCTAATGGGGTACATGACAGGACGAGCACTATCCCATGAAATGTGGTTCTGCTGGGCTCCAACTCGCTCTCACTGATGCCGAGCTTGATCATTGTGTCTCTATACAAAATGTTGATGGCGTTGCCTCCATCAATGAGAGTCCTGGTGAACTTGCATGAATACAATGGTGCCGCCAAGATTGCATCCGCCACGAGCATATAACTGCTCGGGTTGGGCATTATGCTCGGGTGGTCTTCTGGGCCCCATGTTATGGCATTGTCCGACCAGTTTATCCTCTGAGAAATTTCTGGCAATGTGGCATTGACTGCCTGCTCACGGGCTCTCCAACTTCCCTTGTCATCCGACTCACTGGTGAAGATCATATATGCTGCATCCTGACGTGGGAACTGCTGCGGAGCATTTGCCTGTGGTGGGCCTGGGGGTGGGGGCGGTGGTGGGGGTGGATTTCCTGCTCCTCCCTTTGCCAAACGCTCAACCCAAATGCACCGTCGAGTGGTGTGTGATGCGGGCTTGCCTACTCCACTGTGCATTTTGCAGGGCTGGTTCATCATGTCCTCAAAGGTGTATGGGGGCCTGGTCTGACCTGGCGGCCTTTCTGCAGGCTTCTGCTTCCGACTGCCTCCTGCAGCCCCTTGTTCCTCTTGGTGCTGCACTGTTGCTACCTGCCGATTGCCATACTGGGCATCCGACTGCTCATCCTTCCTCTTGTTAAAACCTGTGTTGTTGTTGTTGGTGTTGTTGTTGAAATTGGGGGTGTTGTTGTTGTTGCTGCCGAAGTTGCTGTTCCGCTGGACCTCGCGCCTCTCGTGCCGATTGGGACCGTTCGGCCCATTTGCTTCTGCCGACTGCTGCTGCTGGCCGGATGGTTGCCCTTGGATGAAACCACTCGGACTCAACGTGATCGGGCGCATTGCAGAGTCAGATGCGGAGAATGAATTGGCTATTCTCATCAGATCGGCCAAAGAAGTTATCTCCTTGCGCAAGAGCTTGTGCTTCAACAAAGCCCCGTCCAAGCAGCCGTCAGTGAAATACTGGATGGCTTGGATTTCATGAACGCTCTCGCAAGTGTTTCTGAGCTTGATCCACCGCTGAAGATAATCGCGAAGGGGCTCGTCCTTTCCTTGCACACAGAGTGACAGGTGCCGAGGCAGACCTGGGCGCTCATAAGTACCAGTGAAGTTGCGAACAAACGCATCCTCAAAATCCTTCCAACAATTGATACTTTTGCTGGGAAAACTATTCAACTAGGACCGAGCTGAACCTTGAAGCATGAGCGGAGCATAGCGTACAGCTACGCGCCGACCACCTCCTGCGATGCCGACGGCTGTCATATAATCGACCAGCCAATCTTCTGGCTTGACTAATCCATTGTACTTGGGGGTGTCCCTGGGCAATGTGAAGCCTTTGGGGAACTGCTCTTGCCGAATGCGCGGGCCGAAACATGCTGGACCCACCGGCACATCATCTTCCGGTTGCTTATCCTGCTACAACTGCTCGATTGGGTGTCTTGCGTCATTATCCGCGATTGCTCGGGGAACCAACCGCTGGCTTATTGCTGGCCGGACTGATGCTGCCGGTTGCTCATTGTGCCTGCTGTTGACTGCTGGCTCATCCCTCCGACTGCCTCCTGCAGCCCCTTGATTCCTCCGACTGCGGTGCAAAGTTCCATGCGGCGAGGATGCCTGCCTCTGGTGCCGCTGTGGCGCATTCGGCTGGTTCGCACCCGCAGTTGCCCGAACTGATTTTGATGCTACTGGCCGTTGCTGCTCGGTGGCCGCCTTTTGCTGCTGGTTCGCTTTGGTTATAAGGTCACGCATCCGGTGCGTCCTCTCCCGCAGCTCCTCTCCTTCCAAGTGCTCCATCTCGGTGGCGATCTGCTCGGCAGCTCTCATGTTCTTCACAGGAGAACTGTACGAAATTTGGGGAACGACGATGATGGATGTTACAGGTTGCTGGGCTCCTCCCAACTCTCTGCCGACCTCTCGGCCTGCTGCACGAAGCTCCTCAATCACTGGGGGTGGGATAACACGTTGCCGGATACCATGCGCTGCATTGTATTCCCGGACTGATGCCTCCATCCGGCGCTTTTCAGCGTCTATCCGATCTGACTGCTCCTTCAGATCTTGACGCACCTTTTCCAGCTCGGCCTGAGCCACGGCTGGATCGGCATGAAGATCCACGGGAGTGCTAAGCACGTTCGGTAGGTTGCTTGGGATTATTGGTGTCGTGGTTGCTGCCCTCGCGGCTCGGGTCGCTGAAGTGGAACTGTGGCGACTAGATGCTCCTGCCATCATAACCTCTGCACGGATGTGCGCAGTCGTGCCATCTGTTCCCACAGCATCCGGCCCTCCTGGCAACGGATGCATGAGCTCATAAAACACCCGTACCTCCCTGGGAAACACATCAGGAAGTGCTGTGACGAAAACACGATGTCCGCCAAAAGGAATGATGACGCCGCGTGGCAGAGGCATTCCAGCCCCAAACCGCGAGGCGTTGTCGATGACGAAGTCCCACGTTCCGCTCCTCATCAACAGGCCGGAGGCGAAGCGCACGCGCGATGCAGATGATGGTCCCGTCCGGATCAGAACTCCAGTCGACGCCTCGGCCTGCCCCACGGTGCGCGCCAACTGTCGTCGATATGTAACGGCAGATGCCATGGGGATGGCTAAAGAGAGGGTCAAACCAAGGTAAGTGTCGCTGGTGCCGGAAGCGAGAATGGGAAGACACGGTGAGACACCACGATGTACCCAGGTTCGGGGCTCTCCGTAGAGATAACACCCCTAGTCCTGCCGAGCTAGCTATATGCAATAACTCTACCTACAATGAATGCTCCTTGAGCTGTTTGAGAGGAAGAAGAAGAGGGCCTCTGGTCACTACTCTCTCCTTGCTCTCTCTATGGTGGGTAAGATTGCAATAACTGCTCCGTCGTCCTCCACGCAGGAGGGGTACCCGGGGCTCTTATAGGCCGAGTCCGGGGTACAATGGTAAATGTACAAGGGGGAGGGCCCACCTGTCTGCCTCAGATGAGCTAGGGACCTCACATCGTGCTCTTTCGGATGACCCGGTGTAGACTTGCAGCTCACCATACCACTATCTTGTAGACCTTAGTGGTGAACAGTAGAGCTAGATACTTAGGCCTGTCAGCCTTTCCGCGTGATCGACGCTGGAGGAGACCGCACGCCTCTGACAGTTCCGATCTTCAGGGATTGCGCATTGAATGCTCTTGTACCAGGTGTACGACCTGGGATTCTGATCGGATGTTGCTCTGCTTACTTCGGCCGAATGCTCCTTGGTGAGGCCGATTGCGCCCTTTCTGGGGCAATCGGCCCCCACCTTGAACAGATCGGCCCACTTCTTGCTTGCTCTTGTTTAGCTCGGCCTTGATTAGATCGGTGACCATCAGGTCGGTGATCTTTGCCTTGATGAATTTTTTCCCCTGGGTGACCCTACCCGGGGGTCATACCCCCGACAGTAGCCCCTGAAGCTGCGGAGGTCCCGCCGAACTCAGAGATGGCGAGGCCTGCACCGGTTTCTTCAGTGCTAGAATACTGAGTTTTTGCTTCCGACCGAATGCTTCAATAGGCCGATTGCTCCTCAACTTCCGATTGCTCTTCCACTTCCGATTGCTCTTCTACTTCCGATTGCTCTTCCACTTCCGATTGCTCTTCTACTTCCGATTGCTCTTGGCCTCCTCGACCGATCCGCCCAACCGTTAGTTTGACTGGAAAGTTGACCGAATTTGCTGCTTCGAATTCTCCGAGGAATACGGGACATCGTGCCATGATTGGACATGCCATAACTGCTGCCTCGACC
This sequence comes from Bromus sterilis, assembly GCA_950022295.1. Classification (NCBI taxonomy): domain Eukaryota; kingdom Viridiplantae; phylum Streptophyta; class Magnoliopsida; order Poales; family Poaceae; genus Bromus; species Bromus sterilis. Next base: position 39,620,537 of record OX465598.1, read on the forward strand.
CACGCGCGCACGTCTCGTCCCATCCGCTGGATCTTCTGCGCTCCGAACTGCTGCTGCTCTCTGAATACACGCGGCCACATCGCCTGCCAGACCGGCACACCGGATCCCACTATCTTCTCGCTGCGTCTTTAAATACCCCTTAGGGTGAGAGATGCGCCACGCACCCCTCACTCCACCGTCTTCCTCGAGCTCTCCTCCGCTGCCTCCGCCGCCGCACCCCGCGCCCCTTCGTGCCGCTGCCCCCACCGCCGCCACGATTGGTGGGCTCGGATCCATATTTCCACCGCCGTCGTCGCCATCTTCACCGTCGTCCTTGTCTTTCTTCTCCTCGCCCACCACGGAGTCTGACGCCTCCATGGGGGATGATGCCGCCACCGGCTCCCAGAGGGGATCTTGGAAAGGCTCCAATGTCAATGAGATGCAAATCTCTCTCCTCCGCCGGTCTCGCAAGATCCCGGCTGACGAGGATGTACCCCGGCAAATCCCATGGTCAGGGACCCTGGGTTAGTCATGAGAGGCACAGGTTGGACGATAGCTCGTCGTCTAACAGGAGGATACGTTCCTGCTCGATATTATTGATTGGAGATGCCGATTACAGGGAAGCCAAGGCTAGTGCGCACAAGGCTAGGGTTACAGATTGTGTACTCGTTGTCCCTCGACGTCTCCCCTCCTAGCCTTTATATACTAGGCTAGGTCTCGGAGAGTCCGTCTTGGATTACAGATGAGGTTTCCTAACCCTGATCTTGTACCGTACGGTAAGTTTGCACCTTCCTTACGAGTCGCAGACTCCTACGTCGGTGCCACTAGTGGGCCAAGGCTGGGCCCGAGCGGCATCCTTGTGGGCCTTCTGTCTTCGGGTACACCGGGTAAGCCCATCCATAGGAGTCGTGGGGTCACCCCCTCGTCAGTAGCCGCCGAGTGCCTGGGGGACTCGAAGAGGCGCGCAGGGACTCGAGTCCATTCTTGAGTCGTTTCGATGTATGCACGGTTTAACCGCGGGTCGCTGGCAGCCTGGGGCCATGACAAAACCTGTTTCGAGGGATGCTAAGCTGAAAGGGACCAAGGAGTCGACTGGTCGAGCCTTGGTGAATTGCACTAGTGGAAAATACCGCAGTAGCTCAATCAAACTCATGTCCCTCGACATGAGCTTGGAACACTGGTGTCGAGCAAAAGTCATGCCGCTGCAGGTCTTACAGTGATCAATTGCTGCCAGTAAAGTTCGTAGCCTAGGCGCGTCCGCCCGGTTTTTTGTATCATGCAAGCGCATGGAAAAGATTGGGAGTAAAATCGCTCTGTGGCAAGTCCCAGCCCGGCCGATCTGCACAGCGGGGTCTTACCTACACGCTAAGCTTGCGTGGCATCTGGGCACAGTGTATCGTGTTCCAGGAATATGTGTTTTTATGAGGCGCGGAGCCTAGTTAGTGATGCACTCACTTGGAATAAACAATCAAGTGAGCTGTTTTAGCGGTCACTCGCAGAGCTTTTGCCGAGCGCTCGCGCGAGGAGTAATGTAGAGGAGTACTTGTTCGGGAGGTCTTTTCGAGTGTTTGGGTACTTTAGATTTCTGCGAGTAATCACTGGAGTATCGCCTTTGCTCTCGGGGTGAGGGAGCACCCGATACTCTAGTGCTGTACGATATGGCGAGTGCAAGTCTGCTAATCTTGTGTCATGGTGAGGGAGCACCCGAAACTCTTCATGGGTGCGAGTAATCACTCGAGCATGTCTTTTTCTTCTTTCGGGTGGTAGAATACCCGAGCACGTCTTTTCTTCTTTCGGGTGGTAGAATACCCGAGCACGTCTTTTTCTTCTTTCGGGTGGTAGAATACCCGAGCACGTTTTTCCTTTCGAGTGAGGGAGCACTCGGGACTCTGTGAGTGCGAGTAACCACTCGAGCACATATTTATTCTTTTGGGTGAGGGAGCACCCGAAACTCTCATGGGCGGATACGCTCCCGATGGGAGTTTAAATGTATTTGAAAAATGTATCTGAGTCGGTAAAATTGGTGCTTGCAGGCTGCACTTTTCCTTTTGCGCTGCTATTTACCTCTTTTTGGTGAGGATAACGATCTACTTGCTGGATGACCGTCAAAGATGCTCTGTCTGCGAACCGTCATGTCTTCATGACCAGTCATAATGATGGCTTTTGGTGGCGTGCTGCAGCCGCCTGTTGGGTTACCGATGCGCGCATTGAAAACACGCGAGATTTGACGCGTCCAGCGTACTGTGCCTCCTGTGTTAAGGCATCTTTGTCTCGAAATTCGAATCGTCCAGCACGCTCGGTCTTTGAATTAATTGCTCCCGTCGTCTGGGCTTCTGCGTTCTCTTGGGTTTGTGCTATAAATAGACACATCTTCTTCATCTAGAAGCGGTATTCGACCTCTGCTCATCTTGCACCTCTTTCTCTTCCTCTTCTTATGGCGCCCAAGCGTGGTGCTGGTATGACTGGCCGCGGTCGTGCCCACCGTGGCCGTGGTAGTCGTACTCCGCGCTCTTCTCGCGGTGGCCATCGTGGGGCAGTGTTGGTGCCTTCCTCCTCTTCCTCGGAGGAGGGTGTTGGTGCCTTTCTCCTACACGTCCGTGGCCGGAGCGTTGCTCACATTCTTCTTCCTTCTGCATTTCCGGCCATTGTTTCTGAGCGTAGTCTGGATGGCCTCGTTCTTCGTCTTCAGGGGTGATCTCGGCCTCCTTCTTATGTTGAGTTGGAGGCCGACAGTTCTCGCTTGATTTATCTTGGTTTTGGCTGGAAGTCATTTTCCCGGCGTTTGAACTTGCGTGATGGTGATACTCTTTGTTGCCGCTTTGATGGAAAAAATACTCTCACTATCCGCGCTTTTGACCCGAGCGGCAATCGCATGGATCCATCCTGTCAGGAGACAAGCATCGACAATTCCGGCAGGTCGGGGAGTCCTACGCCCATGTCTTCAACGACTTCATCCTTTGGTGACTCCTCGGGTGGTGATGCTGTGTCTTCCAGCTCTGGAGAGGATCCCGACGTCAAGCCATCGATCAAGCGGGCACGCCAGGCGACCTTGTAGAACTGGAGGCAGTGGCGTTATCTTCGCCGGCAGCTCGGGTGGAGCTGGAGAATAAGCTGGTGGAGGAGGAGAAGAAGCTAGTGGAGCATCGGCTTCGGTGCTCCTGCAAATAAGTCGAGCTTCACTTTTTGTTATGTCATTGACATCATGAGCTGGCCGCTTCTACTCCTCTTTTGTCTGTGATGATGCTCGTCGTATTGGCGCCAATCATCCCAGCATGGGCACACATGTAGAAGTCAGAATTCCTTGGGTGATTGGTGCTGTAGTCTTGTCGGCTGCTTCGTCTTTGTAACTAGGTTAGTTCTCCATGTAATGATGATTGCCTTCGAGTAATCAGAGCTGTCTTCTATCCAATGTATTTGAGTCATTTTTGTACTGAGAATGATATTCGAGTCCTTGTAATGCGAACTGTGCTTGATTCTTTGTAATGGAATCTGTCTTCGAGTCCTTTGCAAACGAGAGCTGTCTTCGAGTCCATAAAATCTTTGTACTGTTGGTTCTATCGGGTGCACGAGAGCGCTCCGATGGCAGTAGCCCCCGAGGCTACGTTTCGAGTCGGAGAGTCGAACGTAGGCTGAGATTTGTTTCCTTTGTCGGTCTTTCGTTTATTTTCGTTTTTTATCGGGTGCGCGACAGCGCTCCCGATGGGAGTAGCCCCCGAGTCTTTAGGTGATCGTTGGCGATCAGGTAAAGACTAAAGGATTGTCTGTGTCCTGTGCTCCATTCATATTTTTTCAAAGTACTTGGTGTTCCGCCTGGTTTGTAGCCGTGTCTTTCCTTTGATTCCGGACTGTTTTCAGCAGGTGGCACCTGTCAGGGGTTTTTGCTTGGACCCTTTGAGTTTTGGGCTTGGTGCACGGCGATAGCGTCTCTCGGGGGGAGATGATGCTTGAGCCCCCGAGTGGTTTTAAGTAAAGATCGCGTGAGCAACGATAGCGTCTCTCGAGGGTGTTTTGTACTCGAGCCCCCGAGTGCTTTGGTGAAAGATCGCGTGAGCGACGATAGCGTCTCTCGGGGGGAGATTTGTACTCGAGCCCCCGAGTGGTTTTAAGTAAAGATCGCGTGAGCGACGATAGCATCTCTCGGGGGTGTTTTGTACTCGAGCCCCCGAGTGCTTTGGTGAAAGATCGCGTGAGCGACGATAGCGTCTCTCGGGGGGAGATTTGTACTCAAGCCCACCGAGTGCTTTGGTAAGAGATCGCGTGAGCGACGATAGCGTCTCTCGGGGGGAGTTTTGACTCGAGCCCCCGAGTGCTTTGGTAAAAGATCGCGTGAGCGACGATAGCGTCTCTCGGGGGGAGTTTTGACTTGAGCCCCCGAGTGCTTTGGTAAAATATCGCGTGAGCGACGATAGCGTCTCTCGGGGGGAGTTTTGACTCGAGCCCCCGAGTTCTTTGGTAAAAGATCGCGTGAGCGACGATAGCGTCTCTCGGGGGGAGTTTTGACTCGAGCCCTCGAGTGCTTTAGGGTGGTAGTATTTGGGCAACATCCTTTTATTGCGTCGAATGGTTACATGAGTTTCTAGTTTGAGCATGACAGGTGAAGACTATGGGTAGACCAGGTGTAGGTTCGCTACGTTCCATGGATTCCCAACGTCTTCGTTAGTCTTCAGATTCTTCAGTCTGTAGGCGCCTTCTCCTATGACTTCTGAAATTATGAACGGTCCTTCCCATTGGGGGGCAAGCTTGTGGACTTTCTCTTGTATGAGCCGTAGGACGAGGTCTCCTTTGTTGAAGGTTCTGGTGCGCAGGCGGCTGCTTTGGTAAGTGCGCAGCTTGTCCTGGTACCCCTCTGACCTTGCTAGGGCTGTGTCCCTTGCTTCGTCTGTTGTGTCCTTGTCATCTTGCAGTGCTTCTTCTGCTTCCTCTTCTTCGTACCCCGAGATCCGGGGTGCCCCGAATTTGAGGTCATGTGGAAGCACTTCCTCCGACCCGTACACCATGAAGAAAGGTGTGTACTGGGTTGCGGTATTTGGGGTGGTGCGCAGGCTCCATAGTACTGCATGGAGTTCTTCTACCCAGTTGCCCGCGGCCTGCTCGAGTGGTGCAAGGAGCCGCTTTTTGAGTCCTCCGCATACTAGGAAATTTTCTTTTCCCACCTGGCCGTTGGACTGCGGGTGCGCGACTGATGCGTAGTTGATTTTAATGCCCAGTTCTTCACAGAAGTTCTGGAATTCTGTCGCTGTGAAGTTCGTACCGTTGTCCGTGATGATGTTGTGTGGCACCCTGAACCTGAAGATGATTGATTTGATAAAATTCACTGCCCTGAGGGCTGTGGGGCTGGTGATGGGCACTGCTTCGATCCACTTGGTGAACTTGTCGACTGCTACCAGCAGGTGTGTTCTTCCTCCTTTTGATGACTTCTTGAGTGGGCCTACCATGTCGACTCCCCAGGTGGCGAACGACCATGATAGTGGTATGGTCTTGAGTTCTGAGGCTGGAGCGTGTGGCCTACTGGCGAATTTTTGACAGGCGATGCAACGCCGCATGATATCCTCTGCGTTTCTCATGGCTGTTGGCCAATAGAGTCTTGCTCGAAAGGCTTTTGCCACGAGTGCTCGACTGCTGGCATGGTGCCCACATGCGCCTTCGTGGATCTCCAGTAGTAGGGTTTTGCTGTCTTCCTCGTCTATGCATTTTTGTAGGACCTGGGAAATGCTGCACTTGTAGAGTTGTCCGTTGATTACTGTGAATGTTTTGGATCGCCGACTGATACGTCTGGCTTCTGCAACATCTTGTGCTAGGGTGCCGTCGATTAGGAATCTGAGGAGCGGCTCTCTCCAAGATGGGTCTTCGGGCGCGGCTGGCTCTGGCTCCTCGACTGCGTTGTTGGCTTCTTCATTGATGATTGCGTTTGCGGCTGCCACGTGTACTGGTTCACCTGTGTTGTCATCCTCTGTTTCTGCTTCTGGTCCGAGTTCTTTGATTGTGATGATGATCTCGTTTATGTAGGCCTGGATGTTTCCACCAATCTGGTTTCTCATGTATGCTTGCATCATTCGCTGGTATATTTTTCCTGCGTTGTTTAGGCCGAAAGGCATTTTGGGGCGGCAGGATGTGCCGCAAGGGGTGATGGCCAAAGCGTGCTTTTCGTATTTTTCCACTATCCTGGTCTGATTGTGTCCTGAGTAGGCATCGAGGAACGATAGTAGATCGCATCCTGCTGTCGAGTCGATTATCTGATCGATTCTTAGCAGGGGAAAATGATCCTTTGGGCACTGTTTGTTGAATGGCCCATAGTCAATGCACATCTGTAGCACGTCTGTGTCCTTCTTGGGGATCTGCACAGGGTTGGCGATCCAAGTGGCTTTCTTCGTCTCTCGGATGAATTGGGCGTCGAGTAATCGGTTGACCTCCTCTCCAATTGCTCTGTGCTTGGGTTCTGAGAATCTTCGTAGCGCCTGCTTCACTGGCTTAGTGTTTGGCTTGTTGCGCAGCGCGTGTTCCGCAAACTCGCGCGGTACTCCTGGCATGTCGGCTGGGCACCAGGCAAAGATTTCACATTCTTCACGGAGGAACGCGATGAGGGAAGCCGCTTGCTCTTCCGGGAGGTGGGCGTACACGCGGACTGTTTTTTCTGGGTCCGTCGGGTGCACCTGGTGGGTGGCCATGTCGCTGTCGATCCTGAAGTCCCTCCCATACTCTTTTGATTCGCTTCGGCTTGCTAGCGGAAAGATACTTTTGTCTGTCGCCATGTGTCAGAACCCTCTGTTAGGTATGTGCTAGGGTTAGCTAGTGCCTTTGCATCATGTCAAAATTTCAAAAGAAAGCTTTGAAATCCAATTCAAAATCAAAATGGGAGAAGGAACACCCCCCAGATGAATGAATTCAAAAGGCCAGATAAAAATCTTTTCCAAAAATTCATGTTAGAGTTTTGAAAAATCTTATAAATGAGTGTGATCACATATCAAGTGATGTGGTACCCACCCCATGCTCATAGATTTTTCAAATATTCAAACAATGCCTTGGAATTAAATAAATACCCCTATTTGATTTAAAATTCAAATCATTTGAATTTTAAAAATGTTGAACGTTTATGAGTGGCTAGTCTATATTATTATGAGGCCACATAAAAATTTTCAGCATTTAAAAAAATGTTTAGCTATTTTTATTAGCTAAACAGAACAAATGTAAGAAAAGAAAAATAGAAAAGAAAACAGAAACACTTACCTGTCGCCTAGGCGAAGTCGGCCCACCCAGCCCAGCCGGCCCAAAGGGGCACGGGGGTCTTCTTCCCCGTCCCGCGCCTCCAAGCTGCTCGGTGGAATGCCACCGAGCTAGCTGGGGACGACACCTCGACGCCGAGGAGCTTCCGCCCCTCCCCGTGGCCTCTTCTCGCACCTGGACGCGCCTGGAGACGCCGTGAGCTCATTCCACCCCTCCCCAGTGCCTATCCTCCTCTCTCTCGCTGAGCCCCGCGAAGAACAGGACGCCGCCGTCGCCATAGCTTGAAGCCCGCGTGGCCAACGACGTCCCCGAGCTGCGCCGTGCTGTCCATCCTCCTCGTCGTCGTCGACTACGTCTCCCAGTGCAGCGAATCGAACTCGGAGCCCTCCTAGCCTCCGGAATCGAGCTCGAGCCGTCGCCGGACCCGAAGGACGCCTTTGTCGATTTCGTCGCCGTCAAGCCCTCCCAGCTCAATCCGCCACCTCCGTCGAGTTCCTGGTGAGCAGGCGGTCCAAACCCCTCTCTCCCTGCCCCTTTTCGTTGTCTCCTTGGCGATCCGCCATGGAAGCCGAAGTCCCTCGCCGCCACGGTCGTCGTAGTCGTTCACCAGTAAAGCAAATGAGCTCGGGGGCATGTGCACCGTCTTCTCCTTGCTCCTCTGCGCCGATTGCGAGCATCACCGGCTCAAATGGTGCCCCGTAGCCGAGTTCACCTCGAGCCAGCAGCTCCGCCGCCGCTAGGGCTCGTCGCCGGCGTCACTTCGGTGCTCCCCTGTGGCGCTGCTCTGCACCACTCGACGCGGGCGTCCACGGGCTTTCGATTGGTGCCTCCCGCGCATCAAATGGCCCACGGCAGCCCCCTCCCCGTGCAGCGCCGCCACACTAGTGGCCACCGGCGGCTAGCCGCCGGTGAGGCCACTGTCATTAGGGGTTAACCCCCCTGCTAATTTACCCCAGGTCAATGACAGGTGGGGCCCCCAGGCACTTAACCCCCCTGGTTAAGTTTAAACCGTTTCAATTAAACCCATGTGACACTGACACCCCTGGCCCACCAGTCAGACCCCCCCACGTCAGCATGACCACATGCTGATGCAATAAAAGGATTTAAATGAATTTCCAAATAAAAAGAAATAAAAATAATTCAGAAAATTCCAGAAAATACCCCAAACTTTGGAAATTCATAGAAAATTCATATTAACTCCAAACTGGACAAATAATATATGAAAAATGATCAGGAGAAAATTATCTTCCCCAATATGCAAATTTCAACTATGTTTGAGTTGAATTTAAAATGGGACCAGTAGCATATGTCATTTGCTTTATTTGAAATTAATTCAAATTCAAACCAAATGATTTTGCACCTTGGACCTTGGAATTATGTTGGAATTCAACCATACATCAGAAGCACATCCATACAAGTGAAGATGATTCAAAATGATCAAACTATGCCACATCCAACTTGGCTAAGTTAAATTCAAATGTGGATTTTGAATTTGCATGTTAAATGCAATACACTCCACTTAAATGGAATTGCCTCACACATCAAAACTTGTACTTCAAGTTTTAACATTCAATCATGTGCTTGAGCATTGCATCCATATTGATTGCTACTTCGTGCTTGTTTGTCGAGTAGAGGTGGAACCGGAGCAAGAGGTCACCCCCTTCGCTGAAGATCCAGAGCCCGAACCTCGTCAGCAAGGCAAGCAAACCCCCATTGATCATGTCGATAAAATCCCACTTCCCTCTCATGTCTCGCTTATGCATTGTATAGGATGATCACCATGTTACGATTCTACCGCATAGATGAACCCATTCCTTTGCATGACCTATCATTTGTCACAGTAGTAAGCAAACCACAATCCTAGCAAATGTAGGAGTTGGTTGATATCATGTAACCCCTGCAATGTTACTGCTTATTGCATGCTTAGTATGATACCATGTCGTTACTGTGATGTGAGTCGGGATGGTAGTGATCATGTTGATGATGGTAGAAAAGTGTTGGTGAATCGACCCTAATACAAGGTGAACGATGAGAGGCTGTGTAGGAGTACACAGTGGGTTGTCTCGTTGAACACCGCCCTAGTACGAGTTCTTGTGTGGTGATCCAAGATGAAGAGTACAACCACACATTGGGCTCACTGACCCCTCTCAACCTATTAACTCATCCCTTTCGATGTCCAGATGTCGCAGTAGTTCGGAGTTCTGGTAGGCTTGTGGCCTGGATGCTAAGTGAGAGAACGGCTCACCCGAGACCGGCTTATGCACCACGCACACATCGCTTGGGTCCACTTCGGTAAACCGACCGGGTTCACGATAGTGGTAGCCAACCCAAGTAGGCGACTTTCTCGGACTAGATAGGTTATGAGGTAACAGTTGTGGTGAGCATCCTCGCTGTCACCCCTTGAATGGTGTCGAGATCAAAGGCGGTAAATGATGGTCATGTGTGTGTAGCGGTACACCCTTGCAAGGTTAACAAAACTATTCGAATAGCCGCGTCCGCGGTTATGGACTGCTTGGAAAGCTTAGCTTGATTATTAGATAACTTGAACCGGATACTTCTAAAACACACCAAGATAAGTGTGAATGCTATGGTGTGCTTTCTCGTGGGGAAGTCGAGGAAGGCACCATAGTGGTGTAATTGGTTGGAGAAAGTAGTGGACTCGTGTACGCTTCTTACCTCAAGTCTGGTACTCGTAGTTCAGGATTAGCCAAGTCAAAGCTGGCACTTCTGCAAGTGAACCCCACCTCCCTTTACCTTGATACATGTGCATGAGTAGTATAGCTCCTATGTAAGTCTTGCTGAGTACGACTTTGTACTCACGTTTGCTTAATCTATGTTTTAGATGATGCCACTGACCCCGAAGGTGGCTTCTTCATCGAGCTGGACGACTGAAGTTAAACTAGTCTAGTCCCAGTCAGCAGACTGGTTCCCTCGTGGAGGGCTTTGTGTTTAAATAAGGCTTTTTAAGCCAATTTGTTAAACTTGTCTGTACTCAGACATAATTTGCTTCCGCTATGTGTTGTAATGTTGGATCATATGTATGTGATCTCTGCTTGTACTCTATAAGAGTTATAAATAAAATGTACACTTTGTAGAGAATTGCAATGATACCTGCTGTTCATACAAGGCATGTGTGCTGTGTGTATGTTTATAACATGCATGTCTTTGTATGGGTTTTCGAGACCTTAGTTGTGTTCTGGCTGGCGGTCTTTCATACACCAAGTGGCCCTTAGATGTGCGCAGCTTGGGGCATCGCGATGTGATTGCTCGAGACTCCGTCTCGTGCACACTTTGTGGTATGATCGAGCCCGCCTTAGACCCCGACTAAGTGATCGGGCTGGAGTAAGTCTATGTAAGAGTTTTGAGATAGTCGGCAGTATGGTTGAGGCGACTTGTCTTTGAATATGGGAGTTCACCACCCATATCATTTGACTTGTGTGCGGACGATGAGGACCCATCTCAGTTGATCATCCGGCCTGGATGGGATGCCCCTCACGTACGATGCTTTCCGAGAATGTTCAGTGCTTGGCCCTGTCTGCTTAGACAAGTGGGTGCGGTTCTCGGCTCTCCATATGACTATGTCTTAACTATACTTGCATACGCTAACCCCGGGTCCCGACAGACTTGGTATCAGAGCAGGACTGACTGTAGGACTAGTAGCCTTGGCCGAAGTTGAGTCTAGCTTGCTATAGTTATATAGTTACTCTGGGTATATAAGGGAACAACGTAAGGCTTCTTTTATCTCCTTACCCCCTTCGTTCTGAGTTCTGGGTCACCCTTATCTTATTCTACGGGAAGATAGGACTAGGCTCTCCTCTGTCTGATTAGAACATCTCGTTGTTTGCTTCCTCATAGCCGTAGGAAAGTTGTGATCAGTTTGCTAGAGTGGTTATGCTCCCTGTTTTGTTACATCGTATGTAAGTGCTGTTTCCATGTTGTAAGAAATTGTCTTTTTCTTGCAATTACAGCCGTTATGCTGTCCGAGTCATTCCAGGTTCATCTCATAATCTGATGCATTTGCAAACTCCTTTCTGTTTCAGATGGCAGATCTTCCCCCTCGGCAGATTGTTCGTTTGACCAGGTGCCTCGGTGTGCGTGGCCATCCCGCCACGTTGATCGAGATGATGTCCTATGTGGGATATCGGTGGTACCCTGAGTACACCGTGGAGGAACAGTTTCACGACTTCAACCAGACGCAATTCCACTGCATTGTCAGGATCTACCCGCACCACGTTGGAGTCACTCAGCCTATCCACTTTGGACATGGCATTGGCATTACCGAGAACATGGCTATGCAGGATGCTGCATACTCATGTATGACGCTACTGAGAGAGGAGCACACTTTGCTGAGAGAGACTTCTTTCCGCTATATCCCTGCTGCACTTCCAGGAGAAGAGGGATATTACACCGGACTCTACTCAGATCACTCTGCAGAGGATCCAGCACTCCAGGTGACTGCTAGGTTTGCTAGTGACAGAGATCGTGATGCACGCGCTCTCCGTTTCGAGCTCCACGCCACCCGTGTTCGTCTGTATCGAGCACTGACACTTTTGGCACCCTTTGTGAGCGTGGGATCAGTTGAGCATGATGCGATCTATCCAGTGAGGACCCAAATGCCTTCTCGAGTTGCTTGGCCCGAGATTGGAGGAATTTTTCCACCCCGTGGTCCTTTGCTTCCACCCTACACTGGACCTAGGCCCCATCCTTGCCCAAATGGATATCAGGGTCCACAAGCCTCCGTGTTTTCCGATGGTCACCTCCATCTACGGGGATACGCGGGTAACTTTTATGAGGACTACTATGGAGATGGAGATGAGTGAGACCGCCTGTGGTCTTACTTAGTGAGGATGTAGTAGTATCCTAGTATATTGTAAGCAAGGTGTCTAAGTTCCAGAGGCTTAGATAAATAATGTATAGGAAGTCAGAGTGCCTCTGAAGGATGTATCATCTTCATCACGTTTGTATTAGCTTGGTGCTTGTACTTAAACGATGTATGGTTTGTATGACAGCTTGTGAATATATGGCTTGTATGCTTTTATCACCATGTTGTCAAGATGATTACTTCCTTTGTTCTGTAATCCTTCCAGTACTTCAATACCTTGTTTAGACTCTTCAACTCAACTATGTTTGACTTTGATTTCACCTTCAGGATGTCTCAAGGAACCCTTGGCCAGGTTGGTCGTAACCAAGGTCGTGGGAATGACCAGGAGGAAGGCAACCTTCCACCCCCACCCACGATGGCACAAGTTCTGATGGAAGTGGAGAGGAACCGCCGTGACTCTCACCACCTGCTGGAAGTCATTGCACGCAACACCACTCAGCAGCGCAATGAGTTGGTGTCCCTGAACGACTTCATCCGACTTCATCCCCCGGTTTTCAGTTACTCCACCGAGCCCCTTGACGCTGATGACTGGCTCCGCAGCATCGAGAGGAAGCTCCAAGCCGGCCATGTTGCAGATGGCGACAAGGTCAGCTACGCCACGTATCATCTCGAAGGTGCGGCTAGCTCTTGGTGGGAGAACTTTCTGAATATGCGACCCGTTGGACCGCCTACATCTTGGGAGGAATTTTGCACGTCCTTCCGCGAGCACCACATTCCCAAGGGTCTCATGGACCGCAAGTGTGAGGAGTTCTATAACCTCAACCAAGGCAGAAGGACAGTTGACGAGTTCAGTCGTGAGTTCAACCGACTTGCTCGTTATGCAACTGAAGAAGTCTCCACCGACTCCAAGAAACAAGAGAGGTTCCGTCGTGGCCTCAACTCCGGACTCCGTCGCGAGCTCAACCTTCATGACTTTGCCACCTTCCAGGTCCTTGTCAACAAGGCCATCAAAGCAGAGGACATGAACACCCCCAACGACTTTCGCAAACACCCCAGAGATGACGGTTCATCCAGTTCTGGCTCCCAGAAGCGCAAGATCTGGATTCCAAACAGCATGTTCCGCCAGAACAACCCACCGAGGCCATCCTATGCGGCGCCTCGTCCACCCACCCAGTTCCACCCAGCTCCACCAAACAACCCAGTTCCACGCACTGTTTTCGGAGCTTGCTACAAGTGTGGTCAGGCAGGCCACTACTCTCGCGAGTGCCCCCAGAACCAGCTCCAACACCATAATGCTCCACCACGTGCCGGAGGCAACAACAACAACAACAATGGTCGTGGCAAGCCGCCCCAGAAGGTCTACACCGCCAAACCCGCTCCTCCCGCCACTCGTGGACGTGTGAACCAGATTGCCGCCGAAGAGACTGACGACACCACTGACGTCATTCTTGGTACGCTCCCAGTCAATTATGTTCCTACTTCCGTTCTTTTCGACCCAGGAGCATCTCATTCATTCATGTCGGAAAGTTATGCACTTCGTCATGAGTTAACCTTTGTTGAATTGTCCACCCCGATGGTTATTCAAACTCCAGGGTCAAGATGGCAAACTAATAGAGTGAGCCATGACAATCAAATTGCAATTGAGGGTTTAGTATTCCTTGCTTCACTCATAGCCCTCAAGTCTTCAGACATTGATGTCATCCTTGGCATGGATTGGCTATCAAGAGAGAATGCCTACCTGGATTGCAAAGGAAAATCCGTGAAACTCACCCACCCTTCAGGCCAAACAGTCAGCTATACCTCACCCAGAACAAGAACCCAAGTGCATTCCTTGAATGTACTTCCCCTTCCCGAACTTGAAGATATTCCGGTGGTTCGTGACTTCCCGGATGTCTTTCCTGAAGAGCTGCCGGGCATGCCACCCGACAGATGTGTAGAATTTATAGTGGATCTTGTTCCAGGAACCGCACCAATTTCCAAACGCCCATATAAAATGGCCCACATGAGTTAGCTGAGCTAAAAACCCAACTTGATGCTTCGTTGGCAAAAGGCTTCATCCGCCCTAGCTCATCGCCATGGGGTTGCCCCGTTCTGTTCGTAAAGAAGAAAGATGGAACAGAAAGGATGTGCGTAGACTATCGCCTGCTAAATTTAGCGACGATAAAGAACAAGTACCCGCTGCCCAGGATCAATGATCTTTATGATCAACTTGCAGGATCCTCCGTCTTCTCCAAGATGGATTTGAGATTAGGTTATCATCAGATCAGAATCCGAAACGAGGACATTCCCAAAACGGCTTTTACTACTCGTTATGGTCTATACGAGTACACCGTCATGTCCTTTGGTTTAACCAATGCCCCCGCCACATTCTCACGCTTGATGAATTCGATCTTCATGGAGTACCTAGATAAATTTGTTGTGGTTTATCTTGATGATATTCTCATCTACTCGAAGAACGAAGAAGATCATGCCGAACACTTAAGGCTGGTATTGATGAAGCTTAGAGAGCATCGCCTGTACGCTGAATTCTCCAAGTGTGAATTCTGGCTACCAGAAGTGACCTACTTAGGCCACGTGATTTCTGCAAAAGGCATTGCTGTGAATCCCGAGAGAGTTCAGGCCGTCCTTGATTGGACTCCACCTGAATCGGTTAAGCAAGTTAGAAGTTTTCTTGGCCTAACCAGCTATTGCCGTCGCTTCGTCGAGAACTTTTCTAAAGTTGCAAAGCCTCTAACTGAACTCCTCAAGAAAGATAAGAAATTCTTATGGACTCCCAAGTGCGAGGAAAGCTTTCAAGAGCTAAAAAGAAGATTAAATTCTGCACCCGTGCTTGCACCTCCAGACACCAAAAGGGATTTCGAGATCTATTGTGATGCCTCACGGCAAGGGTTAGGATGCATACTTCTGCAAGATCGACATGTGGTAGCTTATGCTTCACGCCAGTTGCGGCCACATGAAGAGAACTATCCTACCCATGATCTTGAACTCGCTGCCGTAGTTCATGCTCTAACCACTTGGCGACATTACCTCCTTGGTAATCGTTGTGATATTTATTCCGACCACCAAAGCCTCAAATATATTTTCACCCAGCCAGATCTTAATCTCAGGCAAAGACGCTGGATTGAGTTGATAAAAGATTACGACGTAGGAATTTCTTACACCCCAGGCAAAGCCAATGTCATGGCTGATGCACTAAGTCGTAAGTCGTACTGTAACAAGCTCATGTTACAGCAGTATCAACCACTTCTTCATGAGGACTTTCGCAAGCTCAATCTTGAGATTTTTCCTCATGGCTATCTTTCTACCTTGGTGGCGAAACCAACTCTTGAGGATCAAATCATAGTTGCCCAAAGGCGTGCACGAGGTGTTCGCCGGATAAAGGAGAACATTGCTAGCGGAGTTGCTAAATGTTTCTCCACAGATAGCAAGGGAACGATTTTCTTTGGAAATCGATTGGTAGTACCTAAGAATAGGGAACTAAGGCAACTCATCCTCAAGGAAGCCCATGACACACCCCTCTCAATTCATCCCGGTAGCACAAAAATGTACCGAGATCTACGCCAGAGATTTTGGTGGACTAGGATGAAGAGAGACATTGCTCAATTTGTTGCCGAATGTGATGTTTGTCGTCGCATTAAGGCAGAACATCAAAGACCTGCTGGTACACTTCAACCTTTGTCTATTCCCGAGTGGAAATGGGATAAAGTCGGTATGGACTTCATCACCGGCTTTCCAAGAACCCAGAAAGGAAACAATGCCATCTTTGTTGTCATAGATAGGCTTTCCAAAGTTGCTCACTTCCTTCCGGTTTGCGAGTCTATAACTGCTAGCCAGTTAGCGGACTTGTACATCTCTAGAATTGTATCACTTCATGGTGTTCCTTTGGAAATCAATTCTGATCGTGGTAGCCTTTTTACCTCTAGATTTTGGGGAAGCTTTCAGAATGCTATGGGAACTCATCTCTCCTTTAGTACAGCTTTCCATCCTCAGTCTAGCGGTCAAGTCGAAAGGGTTAACCAAATTCTTGAAGACATGCTCAGAGCTTGTGTTATCTCCTTCGGAAAGAATCGGGAGAATTCTCTTCCATTTGCCGAATTTGCTTATAACAATAGTTTTCAATCCAGTCTGAACATGGCTCCTTTTGAACTCCTTTATGGACGACGATGTCGAACACCACTAAACTGGTCTGAAACCGGTGAAAGACAATTCTTTGGACCGGATATGATCAAGGAAGCAGAAGAGCAAGTTCGTATCGTTCCTGAACAATTGAAAGCAGCCCAGTCTCGTCAGAAAAGCTACTATGATCGTCATCATAGGCAAGAGAGCTACAATCTGAATGAGAAGGCTTACCTTCGGGTTAAGGGAACCCAACGTTTCAGTATCAAAGGCAAGTTGGCCCCACGTTACATCGGACCTTTCCGCATTATTGCTAAACATGGAGAAGTTGCCTACCAACTTAAATTACCCCCGCACCTTTCCCGAGTACACGATGTATTCCATGTGTCCCAACTCAGGCGTTGCTTCAAGGACCCCATCCGCGAAGTCGACCATGAAACGCTTGATCTCCAAGATGACCTTTCTTATCGAGAATACCCCGTTCGTATTCTTGATTCCGCAGAGCGTGTCACTCGTCGTCAGAAGATTAGGTTTCCGAAAGTGCAATGGTCACACCACTCTGAAAGAGAAGCCACGTGGGAAAGAGAAGACCGTCTCAGTGCCGAGTACCCCACCTTCCTCCCGTAGACTTCTGAATCTCGGGACGAGATTCTTTTGAGTGGGGGAGAGTTGTCAGAACCCTCTGTTAGGTATGTGCTAGGGTTAGCTAGTGCCTTTGCATCATGTCAAAATTTCAAAAGAAATCTTTGAAATCCAATTCAAAATCAAAATGGGAGAAGGAACACCCCCCAGATGAATTAATTCAAAAGGCCAGATAAAAATCTTTTCCAAAAATTCATGTTAGAGTTTTGAAAAATCTTATAAATGAGTGTGATCACATATCAAGTGATGTGGGACCCACCCCATGCTCATAGATTTTTCAAATATTCAAACAGTGCCTTGGAATTAAAGAAATACCCCTATTTGATTTAAAATTCAAATCATTTGAATTTTAAAAATGTTGAAAGTTTATGAGTGGCTAGTCTATATTATTATGAGGCCACATAAAAAGTTTCAGCATTTAAAAAAATGTTTAGCTATTTTTATTAGCTAAACAGAACAAATGTCAGAAAAGAAAAATAGAAAAGAAAACAGAAACACTTACCTGTCGCCTAGGCGAAGTCGGCCCACCCAGCCCAGCCGGCCCAAAGGGGCACGGGGGTCTTCTTCCCCGTCCCGCGCCTCCAAGCTGCTCGGTGGAATGCCACCGAGCTAGCTGGGGACGACACCTCGACGCCGAGGAGCTTCCGGCCCTCCCCGTGGCCTCTTCTCGCACCTGGACGCGCCTGGAGACGCCGTGAGCTCATTCCACCCCTCCCCAGTGCCTATCCTCCTCTCTCTCGCTGAGCCCCGCGAAGAACAGGACGCCGCCGTCGCCATAGCTTGAAGCCCGCGTGGCCAACGACGTCCCCGAGATGCGCCGTGCTGTCCATCCTCCTCGTCGTCGTCGACTATGTCTCCCAGTGCAGCGAATCGAACTCGGAGCCCTCCTAGCCTCCGGAATCGAGCTCGAGCCGTCGCCGGACCCGAAGGACGCCTTTGTCGATTTCGTCGCCGTCAAGCCCTCCCAGCTCAATCCGCCACCTCCGTCGAGTTCCTGGTGAGCAGGCGGTACAAACCCCTCTCTCCCTGCCCCTTTTCGTTGTCTCCTTGGCGATCCGCCATGGAAGCCGAAATCCCTCGCCGCCACGGTCGTCGTAGTCGTTCACCAGTAAAGCAAATGAGCTCGGGGGCATGTGCACCGTCTTCTCCATGCTCCTCTGCGTCGATTGCGAGCATCACCGGCTCAAATGGTGCCCCGTAGCCGAGTTCACCTCGAGCCAGCAGCTCCGCCGCCGCTAGGGCTCGTCGCCGGCGTCACTTCGGTGCTCCCCTGTGGCGCTGCTCTGCACCACTCGACGCGGGCGTCCACGGGCTTTCGATTGGTGCCTCCCGCGCATCAAATGGCCCACGGCAGCCCCCTCCCCGTGCAGCGCCGCCGCACTAGTGGCCACCGGCGGCTAGCCGCCGGTGAGGCCACTGTCATTAGGGGTTAACCCCCCTGCTAATTTACCCCAGGTCAATGACAGGTGGGGCCCCCAGGCACTTAACCCCCCTGGTTAAGTTTAAACCGTTTCAATTAAACCCATGTGACACTGACACCCCTGGCCCACCAGTCAGACCCCCCCACGTCAGCATGACCACATGCTGATGCAATAAAAGGATTTAAATGAATTTCCAAATAAAAAGAAATAAAAATAATTCAGAAAATTCCAGAAAATACCCCAAACTTTGGAAATTCATCGAAAATTCATATTAACTCCAAACTGGACAAATAATATATGAAAAATGATCAGGAGAAAATTATCTTCCCCAATATGCAAATTTCAACTATGTTTGAGTTGAATTTAAAATGGGACCAGTAGCATATGTCATTTGCTTTATTTGAAATTAATTCAAATTCAAACCAAATGATTTTGCACCTTGGACCTTGGAATTATGTTGGAATTCAACCATACATCAGAAGCACATCCATACAAGTGAAGATGATTCAAAATGATCAAACTATGCCACATCCAACTTGGCTAAGTTAAATTCAAATGTGGATTTTGAATTTGCATGTTAAATGCAATACACTCCACTTAAATGGAATTGCCTCACACATCAAAACTTGTACTTCAAGTTTTAACATTCAATCATGTGCTTGAGCATTGCATCCATATTGATTGCTACTTCGTGCTTGTTTGTCGAGTAGAGGTGGAACCGGAGCAAGAGGTCACCCCCTTCGCTGAAGATCCAGAGCCCGAACCTCGTCAGCAAGGCAAGCAAACCCCCATTGATCATGTCGATAAAATCCCACTTCCCTCTCATGTCTCGCTTATGCATTGTATAGGATGATCACCATGTTACGATTCTACCGCATAGATGAACCCATTCCTTTGCATGACCTATCATTTGTCACAGTAGTAAGCAAACCACAATCCTAGCAAATGTAGGAGTTGGTTGATATCATGTAACCCCTGCAATGTTACTGCTTATTGCATGCTTAGTATGATACCATGTTGTTACTGTGATGTGAGTCGGGATGGTAGTGATCATGTTGATGATGGTAGAAAAGTGTTGGTGAATCGACCCTAATACAAGGTGAACGATGAGAGGCTGTGTAGGAGTACACAGTGGGTTGTCTCGTTGAACACCGCCCTAGTACGAGTTCTTGTGTGGTGATCCAAGATGAAGAGTACAACCACACATTGGGCTCACTGACCCCTCTCAACCTATTAACTCATCCCTTTCGATGTCCAGATGTCGCAGTAGTTCGGAGTTCTGGTAGGCTTGTGGCCTGGATGCTAAGTGAGAGAACGGCTCACCCGAGACCGGCTTATGCACCACGCACACATCGCTTGGGTCCACTTCGGTAAACCGGTCGGGGTCACGATAGTGGTAGCCAACCCAAGTAGGCGACTTTCTCGGACTAGATAGGTTATGAGGTAACAGTTGTGGTGAGCATCCTCGCTGGCACCCCTTGAATGGTGTCGAGATCAAAGGCGGTAAATGATGGTCATGTGTGTGTAGCGGTACACCCTTGCAAGGTTAACAAAACTATTCGAATAGCCGCGTCCGCGGTTATGGACTGCTTGGAAAGCTTAGCTTGATTATTAGATAACTTGAACCGGATACTTCTAAAACACACCAAGATAAGTGTGAATGCTATGGTGTGCTTTCTCGTGGGGAAGTCGAGGAAGGCACCATAGTGGTGTAATTGGTTGGAGAAAGTAGTGGACTCGTGTACGCTTCTTACCTCAAGTCTGGTACTCGTAGTTCAGGATTAGCCAAGTCAAAGCTGGCACTTCTGCAAGTGAAACCCACCTCCCTTTACCTTGATACATGTGCATGAGTAGTATAGCTCCTATGTAAGTCTTTCTGAGTACGACTTTGTACTCACGTTTGCTTAATCTATGTTTTAGATGATGCCACTGACCCCGAAGGTGGCTTCTTCATCGAGCTGGACGACTGAAGTTAAACTAGTCTAGTCCCAGTCAGCAGACTGGTTCCCTCGTGGAGGGCTTTGTGTTTAAATAAGGATTTTTAAGCCAATTTGTTAAACTTGTCTGTACTCAGACATAATTTGCTTCCGCTATGTGTTGTAATGTTGGATCATATGTATGTGATCTCTGCTTGTACTCTATAAGAGTTATAAATAAAATGTACACTTTGTAGAGAATTGCAATGATACCTGCTGTTCATACAAGGCATGTGTGCTGTGTGTATGTTTATAACATGCATGTCTTTGTATGGGTTTTCGAGACCTTAGTTGTGTTCTGGCTGGCGGTCTTTCATACACCAAGTGGCCCTTAGATGTGCGCAGCTTGGAGCATCGCGATGTGATTGCTTGAGACTCCGTCTCGTGCACACTTTGTGGTATGATCGAGCCTGCCCTAGACCCCGACTAAGTGATCGGGCTGGAGTAAGTCTATGTAAGAGTTTTGAGATAGTCGGCAGTATGGTTGAGGCGACTTGTCTTTGAATATGGGAGTTCACCACCCATATCATTTGACTTGTGTGCGGACGATGAGGACCCATCTCAGTTGATCATCCGGCCTGGATGGGATGCCCCTCACGTACGATGCTTTCCGAGAATGTTCAGTGCTTGGCCCTGTCTGCTTAGACAAGTGGGTGCGGTTCTCGGCTCTCCATATGACTATGTCTTAACTGTACTTGCATACGCTAACCCCGGGTCCCGACACCATGGCTATTTCTGTGAGTTCTTGCTCGGTTCCGAAGGTGTCGGAGAATTTGTGGAAATCGCGATCGCATTTATCTGATTTGGTGAAGCTCCCGTTGACTGTGATGATGCCCGCGGATCCTGGCATCTTGAGTTTGAGGTAGGCGTAGTGCGGAATCGCCATGAATTGTGCGAATGCTGGACGTCCCAATATGGCGTGATACTGCGACTGCCAATCGAGTACTTCGAACTCGAGGGTGTATCTTGCGAAATTGCGTCTGCTGCCGAAGACGACTTCGAGCTCGATTAATCCAAGGGAAGTGGCCGCTTCTCCTGGGACTACTCCGTATAACACAGTGCTTGATTTCTTCCATACTGATCGTGGGATCAGCATCTTGTGTAGGGTGCTGACGAAGATTATGTTCATGCTGCTGCCTCCGTCCATGAAGATTCTGTCCATGTCGTACCCTCCAATTTGAGCGTCGAGTACCAGGGGCGCGTTCCCCGGCCTTGGGACTGCAGGCGGGTGATCGCTTTGGGAGAACGTGATGCTTGTTTCTGCGTTGTGTTGCTGGTAGACTTCGACTGTGTTTAGGTTCTCAGCTGCTCTGGCTTGCAGGGTGTAGGCGTCCTGTTGGGCTTGCGATACCCTGCCTTCTTGGATCGTGTACACGTGTCCTTGAGTCGGCGACCGCTCGGTTTGTCGGGTGCGCTTGGCTTCTCGTTGTTTTTCTTCCTTGAGGCTATCGGCGAGTTCGTTGAACAGGCGGCAGGCTCCAGAGTGTGACTCGATCTGATGTATCCCCAGTTGTCTTCGAAGCAGTGGATCGTGCAGGGTCTTTCTAGCTGTTCCCTGACCGTGAGTTTGCCGGATCCGGCGTGTCGTTTCCTCCTTGAGATGCGGAAGAACAGCGCGTGATCTGCTGGGTGCTCGTGAACTCGCGGGTCAATTTCGATCCCCTCGCTTAGATTTTGGTTCCTTATAAGATTGGCGAATTCGTCTGGTCTTCGATCTGGGTCGTAGTATTCGCCGGTCTGAGTCTCAGAGTCGCTGTCCTGGCGGGCGACAGTTGTCTGCACGTCGGCGGGTCGTCGAGTGGTCGGCGAGCGCGTGGCTGTATAGTTCGACTCGTCGAGTGGGGTCTCTTCGTAGAATCCTCACGCCTGTCTTCTGGGTCGTCGATTTCTTCCTCGTTGGCGATGATCCTGGCGATCGCAGATCTCGAGCTCGGAGTCGGTGTCTTGTGGTGCGGCGGGTGCTTGGGTGGCGGTGGGTCGTCGAGTGGTCGGCGAGTCCCCTGCTTCGTCCTGTAGCTCGTCGATCGGGATCTCTGTGTAGAACCCTCGTGCCTTTCTTTTGGGTCGTCGATTTCTCCTTCGCTGGCGGTGGACTCGGCTTCTGCCATAGTATTGATATTGGCATAGCTGCAGGTCGAGCGATCTCGATGGGGCGGGAGAGATGTTTGCCGTGATCTTGAATTCTTCGGGTGGATTGCATCTGGTTCTTGCTCTTGAGTTGTTGCTTGCTGAAGACGGAACCGCCGAGCTCATAATTCCAACCTGTGTAGTTCCCATAGACGGCGCCAATTGACGAGGATGTACCCCGGCAAATCCCATGGCCAGGGACCCTGGGTTAGTCATGAGAGGCACAGGTTGGACGATAGCTCGTCAGCTAACAGGAGGATACGTTCCTGCTCGATATTATTGATTGGAGATGGCGATTACAGGGAAGCCAAGGCTAGTGCCCACAAGGCTAGGGTTACAAATTGTGTACTCGTTGTCCCTCGACGTCTCCCCTCCTAGCCTTTATATACTAGGCTAGGTCTCGGAGAGTCCGTCTTGGATTACAGATCAGGTTTCCTAACCCTGATCTTGTACCGTACGATAAGTTTGCACCTTCCTTACGAGTCACAGACTCCTACGTCGGTGCCACTAGTGGGCCAAGGCTGGGCCCGGGCGGCATCCTTGTGGGCCTCTGTCTTCGGGTACACTGGGTAGGCCCATCCATAGGAGTCGTGGGGGTCACCCCCTCGTCACCGGCGGACCTCGACTTCCGCGTTCCCGGCGACGAGATTCTGCTCACGCCTTGGGCCGGCGAGCGCGTCGTCTTCCTCGCGCATTTTCAGCGCGGCTTCAGGCTGCCGGTGAGCCAATTCTTGCGCGATTTCCTGGACTTCCACCGCATGCAGCCGCATCACCTCAGGGCCAATGCCATCATGCTGCTCTCCACCTCTGCGGCTCTGTGCGAGGGCTACCTCGGAGTTCGGCCCACCATTGGGCTCTGGTGCCGACTCTTTTACTTTCGCAGCTTCCGAGTGGGCACTGGGGTGTGGGGTGTTAACCCCAAGACCAAGAAGAAGGAAGAAGTGAAGGTGATGGCCGAATGCGGCGGTGCCACCATATATATCCGCAAGGTCGGACTCTATCCTCATCCCCAACTACCTCAGTCCATCAAGAACTGGCAGATGGGGTTCTTCTATGTTTCTTCACCGAAGGACCAGGACTTGTTGAATCTGCCCGAATTCTCTCTGCCACCTCCGACTGCAAAGTATCACTGGGCTGAAAAGCCAGGGGAAGGGGATACCGATCTGGATCGTCAAATGGCCTACATCCACAAGCTGATGGATGACGGACTGCAGCCTGCTGATCTGGTGGCGACCTCGCTCTGCCGCCGAGTGCTCCCGCTGCAACGCCGCTGCCACCGGATCTGCGACATGAACCGGCTCCTTGACCCCACTCGGATTTCCACATTCCGAATAAACGAAGCTGAGTTCCTCCGCCGAATTAACAGTATCACTGATGCCCCACATGCGTAAGGGATCGAGATAGTCTTCGCGGGTAAGTTAACCCAATTTATTGATTCGACACACGGGGAGCCAAAGAATATTTATAAGCTTTGACAATTGAGTTGTCAATTCAACCGCACCTGAAATATACTTGCTTGCAAAAAAAGATAAGGGGTAATGGTAATAGGATAATGATAGTGGCAACAACAAAAGTAACAACTAATGACCAGCAGGATTGAAAACAGTGTAGGCTAGGGAGATGGATGGTTGGGCGCTGCATGGATGAGAGTGAACATGTAATAAATTCTAACACGGGGCAAGGCACACAGAAAAGCAATGATCATCTAGGCAAATATCAAACATTAGGCATGTATCCCATAGGTAGTTGTGCGTGCTTGCAATAAGAACTTGCACAACATCTTTTGTCCTACCATCCCTCTACGAACGGGGCCAAAGGGAACTTATGGAGATTAAGGTACTCCTGTCAAAGAGCACCGGAACAAAGCAATAAACTCAATGGATACATGGAATCCTCAAATTATGGACCATCCCCTTTGGTGTCCCAAGCTGTCACCTTTGGGATCTCCGGTTCCGGGCCATAATAGGTGCATACAACTCATAGATAGGATCTAGAACACAAATATATTCATGAAAACACATAGGGTTTAGATCTGAAAACATGGCACTCGGGCCTAAAGTGACAAGCATTAAGAGCAACAAGTTGAAGTAAAGAAGATAAACACCAATCTAGATGATAGGCAACATGCCCCCAACAATCTGACGAACTATTACATGATCAAACTCATCCAATCCCTACCATCCCCTTTGCCTACAACAGGGAATTACTCACACATGTGAAGAGAAGTCATGGAGGATAGATGGAGTGGTGATGGTGATGGTGATGACGATGGCGATGATCTCCCCTCTCCGGAGGCCAAATCAGCCTCCAGATTAGCCCTCCCGAAGAAGAACAGAGGGTGGCGGCGGCTCCGCGATGGAAACTGGGAAAACAACTTCTGTTCTGGGGTTTTCCCGTCACGGGGATAAATAGGAATCTCGGTAGGGCACCAGAGGAGGCGCCCAGGCGGCCAGAGGGCGCGACCCCACCCCTGGACGCGCCAGGGGGGCGCCTGGGGCCCCCAGGACTCCCCTCTGGTCCCACTTCTGGCTTCTGGCTCCTTCGGGTGCGTGGATTTTCTGGTATTTTTCTGGGAATTTTCTAGAACGTCTAAAAATCCATTTTCCTGCACACAATAAAACCATACAGGCAGCTCTGCTGAAAACAGCGTTAGTCCGGGTTAGTTTCGTCCAAATCATGCAAGAATGAGGGCAAAACAATAGCAAAAGTGTTTGGAAAAGTAGATACGTTTGAGACGTATCAACTCCCCCAAGCTTAGCATATTGCTTGTCCTCAAGCAATTCAGTTCAACGAATTGGACGCGACAAAGAAAACTTTGACAAACTCTTTTGCTTCATTAGATGTATATAAGCATGTACTACGAAAAGAGTTTAGCAAGTATTGGAACAGTGCTATAAGGACAATGCACGAAGCAATTCTTCTTTCATGTGATCAGTCACAAACAACTAAAAGTAAATAATATACTGCTGAAAATCAAGACAGGATCACAATGCACATAACTTGAACATACTTGAGTGGCATTTTGCTAGCCTCCATGAGTGAAGCAAACCATAAATGCAGAAACTCCTCCGTAGTTTTAAAGGTGACTAGAACTCAGTATTTCAGACTAGTAATAACACAAGCATGCAGAAGACAATGTAATACTTTGGGACAATGCATGTTACACTAAGAATGACAATTATGCTCTCATAGTTGGTGCTTTGAAGAAAGAATGGCAAGGTTGAAAACCCGTGAAAGGAAGCAAAGACTAATCATGTGCCAGAGCTCTTGGTTTTTAAAACATAGATAAAACATTTTTGAGAAGTGCAACTTTTCCAGTCAACGGTGAACGGTAAAGGTCTCTCAATATCTCCCATGCCAACCATATATAATGCCTTTTGCTTACACATATTCCCTTATCCATAAATCCTTTGATGGTCTACGGAACCTTTTATTTTGCCTCAAGGATGGAAGGAGGGTATCGTTCCATCTATCATAAGCAGCATTTGGTCCATTTCACTCCATCATCAAGTATGGGGGAAGTGTAACTCTCATATTTTTTTGTTTGACTAGTTAAAACTTCCGTCAAAATATTTTTGGCATGAAAGATACTGATTTCCCCTCACCGCACCATGAGCTTGTACGGTTACAAAAGGGAAACTTTTGAATAAATTTCGAGATGGCACAAGAAAGTCTAAGTTAGGAGTGGCCGGTAAATACCACATATAGGTAGGTATGGTGGACTCAAATGGAACAACTGGGTTTGAAAAGGAGTTTGGAAGCACAAGCAGAATTCCGCTTAGTGCGAGCGAAGGCTAGCAAAAGACTGGGAAGCGACCAACTAGAGAGCAATAAATGTCATAATCATGCAGAGCGACAAAGCAACATTGAATCGGGCATGAAAGTGATATAACTATTCTGAAACAAGAAGATCATCAAGGCAAAATAGACTTTTTTTAGTCATAAGCATGTGTGAACATGTGCCAAGTCAATCCAAAAATTCTCCGAAGGGAAATACCACTTCAGTATGCCAAACCATGAACAATGCAATGCATGTAAATCATTTCAACAACACATTATGTACTCTAGCTATTTGAGACTAGCCACAAGGAAAGCATGAACACTGGGAAAGCATTGTAAACATAGCACTATGTCTCTACAAGCTGGTCTCTAGATCATAAGTACAGGCATATGTACAGAAGTAGAAACAAGAAGAGTTCATACCGGTTTTCCTTGTTTCTTCCCTTCCGTCGATCTTCGTCATTACTGCCTTGTCACTTGCACGATCGAACGTGGGAAATATAATCAAATGCCATCACGGACTCGAGCTTAACTCTGAAAACAAAGCAAACTAAAGAAAGAAAGGAAATCTTTTTGGGTTTTTAAAGGTTTAAACGAGAGCAAAAGAAAATAGAAAATCTTTTTGTTGTTTTTGCAAAGAAAGAAAGAAAGAAAAACGGGAAAAAACTTCGAAAAGATCAAAGCGAACAAAAATAAAACGGATAATACAATGGAAAAGCGAGAAGGGCACGTACTCCCCAAGCTTAGGCTTTTGGCCTAAGTTGGTAGTAGCTAATGTCCCCAGGAGCCTCCTGCTTCAGGGTAGTACTGGTGAGTCCAAGGGTCGTATGAGGCTTCCAGCGCGTACACCGAAGTCCTCGGATCCTCCCACGAAGAAGGATCCGCGCTCCAAGCAGAGGAAGACCCTTCACCCAACTGGGTGACAGTCTCCCCCTGGAAAGGTGGGAACTCACCATGCTCCTCCTCGTCGGGCACAACCCCCTCCATGGGGTTATGAAACTGATGCTGGACCACGAACTCATCGAACTGGGTAACATCAAAGGACCATCCGTTCCTGCGAGAAAAATCGAACAAAAGAGGTGCAGGTAGACGGATCTTGCGTTCCGTGGTAGCTCCGAAACGCAAGATATAATCAAGGTTACCAAACTCGGAAGTCATGGTAACAAACTTATGCCTTTTCATAGCAGCAAGATCAAAACTTAAATAAGTAAAAGGCTTATCATCGGGGTGTGGGGTGCCATTAAGAGACTCTAGGATAAGTGTGGCGTAAACGCCACCAAATAAATCTCCCTTGTTACCGTTCATAGCAAGGCGTCGAGCAATTAAGGCACCCACATTATAATCAAACCTCCCCGAAAGGGCGGTTGCCAGGATATCAATATCCGGCGCAGATATGTTGCTCGTGTTGTCACGAGCTAACACCCCTCTAGCAATAAAATACGCAAAATACTTGAGGTGTGGGAATAAGATGCTGGAGATCTTTGACCGATGAATATCCCTTGTATCCATGCTACAAAGAGAGTTGAAGACGGTTCTCAGCTTGGAGGGCCGAGAGCTCATCTTCGCCGTCAGTCCAACATTCGGTACACCTATTATTTCACAAAACTTTTCCAAAGGCATGGTCAAAATATCATTGTAAATTTTAAACTCAACAGAACCAGCATCAAGGTTATATCTAAAACTGTTAATGAAACAGGAGGTGAGTTTTTGATACTGGGCAACACGGCACGTTGCGAGCCGCGTCATACCTGCATTAGCACAAAGATTATAGAACTCCTCCTTAATTCCTGCAGCTTCAAGGAATTCATCGCACGGGAAAGTCATAGCACGTGCTGGATTTGTGTCCTCAAACAACTCTAAGGGCACATGATCTTCGTTGTACCTCACCCTAGCAGTCGAGGGTGAAGCTGCAGCTCTTGTAACTCGATCGGAGCGCTCGGGCCTTTTCTTCCCAAGCCACCCCTTTGCTCTTCCTAGAAAACTCATTTCTGAAATTTTTGACAAATTACAAAAACAAGGATTTAAACAAAGTGAGTTTAGGCAAACTACTCAACTCACTTACCTAAGGCATAAACTTGCATCAAAACTTGGAAAATAAAATTCTACACATGCATGCAAGCTCATATAAACAGCACCAAGAGCTACTAAATACTCACAAATGAGGCCACCAATCAAAAATCTAATTGGAGGAGTGGAGGAGTTACATACCAGGGAGTATTTGCTCAAAATTTCAGCTCGAATGGTGGGCTGTAGAGAGAGATCGAAAATCGCCTCCAAGGACAGCAAGAACGCAAGAACTGGAGAAGAACTCGTGTTTTTGGAGAGAGAGGAAGGAGGAGGAAGAAGACATACCTGGAAGTGGGGCCTGTGGTCCCCAGGCGCCCTGTGGGCGCGACCAGGGGGCAGGCCGCGCCAGCTGGCCTCCTGGGCCACTGGTGGCCCCCCTGGTCAGCCCCAGGTGCTTCTGGGTCACTCCAGGCATGGAAATTTTTATTTTTATTTTTTTTTGAATTTTTATGAAAACTTCACTGTTGAAAATTTCTCGGAGCTCAAAAAGCTGCAAAACTTTCTGAAAACTTAAAGCAGTGATTAGTATTGTGAAGCTTCAAAAACACAAAAACTTGGTACAGCAAAGAGAATGAAAGCTAAAGCAAATGAAAACATAACAAGCTTAACTTTTTACCTATATAAAACAAGATCACTAGTAAGGTTGATCAAGCCTTACCAACGAACCGGCGATATATAGAACAAGAAGTCTCACCTCTTATGAAGTGGTCATTGCACCTTTACTTTGATGGACATTGTCCCCACCATAATGGTTTTGTATTTGTGGTGCACATGTAGTGGACAGTCTCATTCTCCAATCTTCACGGTCTCGATATTCTCTATAGAGTTAAGGCCATGCCTCTTGTCGATCTTCTTTGGAAAATACACCGTGTGTTCTTTATCATCAACGTTGAAAGTGACCTTTCCTTTATTACAATCAATAATAGCACCTGCGGTGTTAAGAAAAGGTCTACCAAGAATAATGGACATGCTCCCATCCTCGGGCTTGTCAAGCACAACAAAATATGTAAGGATCAAACAGTTAGCAACTTCAACGGGAACATCCTCACAAATACCAATGGGGACAGCTGTTGACTTGTCAGCCATCTGAAGAGAGATATCTGTAGGGATTAGTTTCTCTAAACAAAGCCTCTTGTGAAGAGAGAAAGGCATAACACTCACTCCTGCACCAAGATCACATAAAGCAGTTCTGACGTAATTATTCTTTATGGATCAAGGAATGGTGGGTATACCTGGATCACCGAGCTTCTTAGGAATCTTGCCACTGAAAGAGTAGTTAGCAAGCATAGTAGATATTGCCTCATTAGGAACTTTTCTTTTATTAGTAACAATATCTTTCATATATTTCAAATAGGGAGGTAACTTAATAGCATCAGTCAAAGGAATTTGAAGAAAAAGAGGTTTCATCCATTCACAAAATTTATTATAATGCTCTTCTTCTTTAGATTTGAGGGACTTACTTGGAAAGGGCATGGGTTTCTGTACCCATGGTTCTCTTTCCTTCCCATGTCTTCTTGTGATGAAGTATTCTCTAGAGTACCTCTTGCGTTTATCGGGTGCTTCTTCTTCTCTTACCTTGGGAGAATCATCCTTCTCCGCGTCCTTTCCTTCAGGCTCGGCACCGTCTTCTGTTTCAGCATCGGAGGTAGATATGCTGTTAGGATCAACAGCTGGCTTTTCACTTACCATAGGATCATCGGGATTGTCAGCCTCCTTGTGTTTCTTCTTATTTTTCTTCTTCGGAGAGCTAACAGTCTCGTCTTCTTCTTGTACTTGAGAATCTTGCTCGATCCTCTTTGGATGCCCCTCAGGATAGAGTGGGTCCTGGGTATGTGTTCCACCCCTAGTTTTGATGCCATAAGCTTGTATGTCCTGTTTGGCATTATTAGCAAGCAAATCTTTTTGCACATTAGAAATTTGTTCAAGCTGAGTTTGAACCATATGAAAATGCTTAACAAGACATTTAACATCATTAACTGTTCTTTCTAGAACATCACACAAACTTTTGATAGAGAGAGAGTTATCATGCAACTGACTATGTAACGTCCTATTAAAATGGTCTTGCTTAACAATAAAATTATCAAGCTCATCTAAGCATTGGTCAGGAGGCTTACCTTTAGGGATGTCACTTTCAGTAAAGTCTAATAGAGAGTGTACCTCTACCAAGGGAGGGTGAGTAGTAGGCTCACACAACTTCTCGATAGGTGGTAAATTCTTCACGTCTTCGGCTTTAATACCTTTCTCCTTTATAGACTTCTTCACTTCTTGCATATCTTCGGGGTTCAGAACAAGCATGCCCCTCTTTTTAGGTGGTAGAAGTGGTTCAGGAACGGACCAATCTTCATAGTTCTTGGCGATTTTGCACATTAATTCTTCTGCATCGTCCGGTGTTCTTTCCCAGAAAACACAACTAGCACAACTATGCAGATAGGATCTGGATTCATTGGTTAAACCAGCGTAAAATATGTCAAGCAGTTCATTCTTGGGGATTCCATGTCCCGGCATAACCTTAAGTAAATCACAAAACCTCCCCCAAGATTTAGGGAGGTGCTCATCCTGCAGTTGTTTAAAGTTATGGATTCTTTGCAAAGCAGCATGTTGCAGATGAGCTGGGAAATATTTATCAACAAAGAATTGGACCAAGTCTTGAGGACTCTTAATGGAACCATAGGGTAGTGCATCATACCATGATTTAGCGTCTTCCTTCAAAGAAAAAGGAAAAAAGCTTGGCCACATAGAAGTTTCGTATCTTCTCATCAGTAGTGAATAGGTTACCTAACTCAAGGATTTTGGTCAAGTGTGCTATAGCATCATCATTTTCTCTGCCATAAAAGGGGTCAGCCTCGACTGTAGATATAAGTGAAAGATCAACAGATAAATCATAATCAGGATCAGTGATGCATATAGGAGACGTGGCAAATTGAGGATCAGGAATAACTTTGTTCTTCATGGAGTGCTTTTTGAGCAGCTCCTTAACAGCACCAGGGTCAGAGTCGACACACTCTATGAGTTCCCTGCAAAAATCATCATCAAGAGTAACATAATCATCATCAAGGATTCTCTCCTTGAGTTCATCTAAGCTCGGGTAACCAAAGGTTTTGCAGGTAGGAATATAGGTAGCAGGGGTCTCGGTCTTGGATTCTGCTGCAGCCTTGGCAGTCTGAGTTTCAATATAGTGACCAAGAAAAGTAGAATCATCAAGAGTAGTGGAAGCATCATCAAAAGTATCGGACATAGTGACAGACTCAATAGAAGCATCATGTAGTGGTGGTGAAGTAAACTTACTCATAACAGAAGGTGAATCAAGTGTAGCACTAGTGTTCAGAACAATACCTTTTCTTGTACGGGATGGTAAGATCGGGACCTTGGGGTCTCCTTTCTTACCCATAGCGGATGATGTGCAGCAGGCAGGATACTTCAAGTAGATTTTTAAATATTGCTATGCTCCCCGGCAACGGCGCCAGAAAACGCTGCTTGATGCCCCACATGCGTAAGGGATCAAGATAGTCTTCGCGGGTAAGTTAACCCAATTTATTGATTCGACACACGGGGAGCCAAAGAGTATTTATAAGCTTTGGCAGTTGAGTTGTCAATTCAACCGCACCTGAAATATACTTGCTTGCAACAAAAGATAAGTGGTAATGGTAATAGGATAATGATAGTGGCAACAGCAAAAGTAACAGCAAAAGTAACAACTAATGACCAGCAGGATTGAAAACAGTGTAGGCTAGGGAGATGGATGGTTGGGCGCTGCATGGATGAGAGTGAACATGTATTAAATTCTAACACGGGGCAAGGCACACAGAAAAGCAATGATCATCTAGGCAAATATCAAACATTAGGCATGTATCCCGTAGGTAGTTGTGCGTGCTTGCAATAAGAACTTGCACAACATCTTTTGTCCTACCATCCCGCTACGAACGGGGCCAAAGGGAACTTATGGAGATTAAGGTACTCCTGTCAAAGAGCACCGGAACAAAGCAATAAACTCAATGGATACATGGAATCCTCAAATTATGGACCATCCCCTTTGGTGTCCCAAGCTTTCACCTTTGGGATCGCCGGTTCTGGGCCATAATAGGTGCATACAACTCATAGATAGGATCTAGAACACAAATATATTCATGAAAACACATAGGGTTCATATCTGAAAACATGGCACTCGGGCCCATAGTGACAAGCATTAAGAGCAACAAGTTGAAGAAGAGAAGATATACACCAATCTAGATGATAGGCAACATGCCCCCAACAATCTGACGAACTATTACATGATCAAACTCATCCAATCCCTACCATCCCCTTTGCCTACAGCAGGGAATTACTCACACATGTGAAGAGAAGTCATGGAGGATGGATGGAGTGGTGATGGTGATGACGATGGTGACGATCTCCCCTCTCCGGAGGCCAAATCAGCCTCCAGATTATCCCTCCCGAAGAAGAACAGAGGGTGGCGGCGGCTCCGCGACGGAAACTGGGAAAACGACTTCTGTTCTGGGGTTTTCCCGTCACGGGGATAATAGGAGTCTCGGTAGGGCACCAGAGGAGGGGGGGAGGCGCCCAAGCGGCCAGAGGGCGCGGCCCCACCCCTGGCCGCGCTAGGGGGCGCCTGTCCCCCCCAGGACTCCCCTCTGGTCCCACTTCTGGCTTCTGGCTCCTTCGGGTGCGTGGATTTTCTGGTATTTTTATGGGAATTTTCTGGAACGTCTAAAAATCCATTTTCCTGCACACAATAAAACCATACAGGCAGCTCTGCTGAAAACAGCGTTAGTCCGGGTTAGTTTCGTCCAAATCATGCAAGAATGAGGGCAAAACAATAGCAAAAGTGTTTGGAAAAGTAGATACGTTTGAGACGTATCAATCACCGATCTCAAGGTTGTTGGGCCTTTCGAGTTCGGAGTGACACCGTACAACCGAGCTCGGCCCTGCCCTGAAGTATGCTTTTAAATCTTTTCTTTTATCTTAGTTTTCATTCCCTTCTTACTGATTCTGATCGTACCCTTCTTCCCAGGAATTCCCCTAGTGAGACTTACATGTGGGCCCAACCTATTAAATAATATAATGATTATTTAACACCAATAAATGGATGATAAGTGGGACCCCTTTACTGTTAAATAAATAAAAGGAATTGTTTAGACACTTTGTATGACAGAGGGGCCCCACCTGTCAGTTGACTGGTCAATAGCCAGGTTGTGGTTAATGTTGAATTAATAATTAAGATAAATCCAAAAATTGATTTAAAATGATTAAATCTTTAAAAATCAATATCTTTTAATCCGTAACTCCGATGAAATTATTTTATATATCAAACTTGATCAGAAAAATGCCACGGATAAGAATAAATCACCCGCATAGCTACCACCCCCTCTGACATACGAACGTGGAACATTTCCCCTCCGGTTCATCTGTCAGTCACACGACCGAAGCCGGTAAAACTTTCCGGATGAAATTGTTCTGAACATGAAAGTTGTTCAGAATGGATCAACGATCACGTATACACTATCCATATGTCAGTCAAATGTATTTAACACTGCAGACATGGAACCTTCCCCCCGGATCATCTGTCCGGTAATCAACCGGTACCGATGAGTCATCCCCGGATAAATTCCCGCTCCGCCTAAAATACTTAACACTGCGTTTACCTTGTCTTGTATTTGTATTTCTATTATTGCTGTGTATTTATTGTTTCTCCCACTTATTCTCTGGTAGACCTCGACACAGCCGACGACGACACTGTTGCCGAGTATGACTACTTTGTCGACGACCGTACCCTACCGTCGAACTTCCAGGCAAGCAGAGCCATTCTCTTTCCCCAGATATCGCCTATCTTTTCCGTACATTTCTTGCACTAGACATATGCTGCTGCTACGTTATAATCCTATTCAATTGCATAGCTGTCTATGTCGCCCATTGATGTACCTTCCTTTATCCTATGCTTCCTATTAAATATATATTATATTCAGCAGTTATCCCTGTGCATTGTTAGTCAACTTGGATTAGATAGAGGGCCGTGATCGCTCTGGGGAGTGAGCACGGGTATAAATATTATAACTGCATCATGTACGGTACAGATCAGACGCCCAAGGGAACCTAGAACGGCGAGACTCTCCGAGTCGCTTCAAGTTTGACTTACGCATGGATAGACTCGTATTTCACTCTCGTCGCCGGCTCCGTAGCGTAGCATCACCGGGATGATACGAGGATACTCCTCTTTAGTTCATTCCACTGGTGTCTTGCTCGAACCTCTTCAAGTGTACCATTGAGGGTGATTCCTCCTGGTTCACTTGATGGTTGGTACTTGTAAGAGCAAAGTTATGCCCCCATGAGTGTTGGATATTGTTGGACAAAACAGTAGAGGAACTAACAAGTTTTCTAGTGTAAAACAGATGGTTAGGTTCCTGAAGTTATAGGTTGGTGATAAAGTTTCAACGAAGATTTACATATTTTCTGAAGCATATCCCCTGGAGTGAAGCTCATCACGGATGTCGACCCCTAAAAAGATAAGGAATCCTGAAGCACGTCTCATCGAAGGAGATGACCAAGATGGCGCAAGACTTGGTAGTTTTTGCGTAGTTATTTTTTCACTTCTTTGAGTCGTAGGAAAAACCGTACTATCAAGAGGGGTTTAGTAAATGTACTCCGATGGTTTTGGTGAAAAGACTCAGATCAAATCCAAACCTGTGAGAAGCCAGAGATGAGAAATCTCATGTGCACTAGGTAATGCTTCACCAGCGAAGACTTCGTTCTTTCGGCTCCTGAAGCAGAACCAAGTCCGTGAGTCAGCTTTACTTGGACCGCAAGTAAAGTTGCGCTTTGATTAGAAATATGACCGTTGCGGACAGGTGTCAAGCTGTCGCATCGGGTCATTTAAGACATTTCACACCTAGGGATTGCCACCTATAAATACGCCACCCCCGTCCTCATTGGCCGGGGGCTGCTCCAAGAATATTTCCTGACAGTGAAGAGAAAGAGCAACCCCACCGAAGCAAACCAAAAACCCATCCACCGAAGCATAAGTCCTATTGATCTAAGTTGATTCATTATGACTTAGGAAGAAGTTCGCAAGCCTTTTTTATCTTGGAGAACTGCAATTCTCCTAGACGGTTAGATCGTTGTTCTTCAGAGAGCGAAGAGTTATTGTCGCCTCGAAGTCCAGTTTGTCAAAGGTTTCGGTGATTCCCTCAATAATCAACCACGAGTGAAGAACTGACCAAGCTCAAGGAGATTGGTGCAGTGGAGATACGGACGGAGAGAGGTTATCTCCTGTGTTCAATCACAAGTCCCTCCAAACAGACATAGCACTTTGCAGAGTGTGAACTGGTCGAACAAACATCGCCGAGTCAAGAGTTCGTTTTCCTTTCCGCACTTACATTTAGTTTAGCAATTGCTTCAGTGATTTGATTCAATGCAATTGATTCGATTCTTTTGATTCGCTATGATATGCTTCAATCCAGTTCTACTTCAATGTTTACCTTTCTGTTGAAATTCTTCTGCTGCTAAGTTATGCTTCACTTCATAGTTTCATGCAAAAATTTGAAGTGATCATTCACCCCCTCCCCCTCTAATCAGATACTTGGACTTATAGTACTCGAATCAACAGGTGTCCTTAAAGGTAAGTAGTCGGGTGACCCAACGGTGCCCGCGAGAGGTATTGTATCGTGACTGCAGGACATGCGGATACCATCGTGGGCCTGGTCCTTGCTCGTTGGCCGTGAGATACCAAACCACGAAAGTCGAGCTCCTCCAGGAGCACATGCGAGATAAGGAAAGGACACGGTTCACCTTGTTGGTAACCGCGTGCTTTGACGGGATGACAGGGAAGGCACCGATGTACTTGTGGTCCTGGCTGCTGTTCGTTGTCCGTTGTGTTGACTAGTGGAGCAACGATAACGGTTGCCCGCGAGATAATAATAAAATGATAGCGGTTCAGGTGGATGACTTGAGAGGCCGCAAAGGCCTGTACGCACTACCTTCACGTGGGATTACGGTGTGGGCCCTCCGCGTTGTGGTCTCGTTCGAAAGCTCTGAAAGACGTCCAGTTCTGCATTGTGGCCGGGACTGATCATCACCTGTGGTGTAAGGATCTCCCGCCTCACACCGACCCGAAGAGCGAGGGGCGATGGCCCAATACCCCCTTGCGCTTAGGACTTTAGATCGGCGGTGACCTCTCTGATGAGTCGTAGGATGGGCCTCGGCGTGTCGGATAGCCTCGGTGGGGCATTCCCTAACAAGGTGTACGCCGCCCTGGAGATTCGAGCATGCATGATGAACAGTAGTGCACCCCTGCAGGGAAGATGATCTATTCGAATAGACGTGTCCACGGTAACAGGACGCTTTCTGCTGAAACCAGAGCCTACTACTACAAACTATTACTATTAAACTATTGGTTCCGGTTTCTCTTCCTCGCAGGGAGTCGAGGAAGGGAACTCAAAGGCATTTATAATTGTTAATAATTACAACTTACTCCCTCCGATTCTATCCCAGAAGGATGCCAGAATTGACACACTTCGAAGCAAATTCTATCGATTCAAGAGAAACGAGGGTGAAAAAGTCAGCTCCATTTACAGCAGACTCACTGATCTTGCAAATGAGTTGATTTCCCTCGGTGCTGATGACATTACCCCTCACTCTGTTGTAAGGACTTTGCTTCGCTCATTGGATGATTGGTTTGATCACATTGTGCTGATGATCAAGGAAAGGACTGATTTCAGACGTCTTGTTGCCGCTGATATTCTTGAGAGACTCAATACTTTTGAAATGGAAGAAGATGAGAAACGTGACATAAATGGTTTTCGAAGAAGATCTCATGCCTTGAAAGCAAAAGCTTCACATCATTCTTCACCCAAAGTCAGTTCTGCTTCAGGTGTCGAATCAGATGATCCTGCAAGCATTGGAAAAGATCTAGCATTTATCATGAGACGCTTTAATCTCTTTCAGAGAAAAGGTTTTTCTTCACCCAAGAATAGTTATCCTTCAAGAAGCTGAAGTCACTCTTCTCACCGTTCATCCTCAAAAGCTCTCCATCGAAGGACAACTGCTGCTACAAGTGCAAGAAACCAAGTCACTACATTGCTGATTGCCCTCTGTGGGAAGCTGAGAACAAATCGAAGCACTCGCTTAGAAACTCCTCATCAAAATCCCACAGATCCTCCAGAAGCTATGAATCAAAGAGACACGATTCCAGTTCGAGAAGAGAAAAGAAGAAAGATTCTGATGATGATAAGAGTAAGAAGTATCATAAGAAGCGTGAGGGTTCTTCATAGAAGACTCACTCGTCTCGTCGAAGCAGCTCTCACCGTGCCAAGGCCTATCTGGGAAAGGAAATGAACTCTGAAGATGAAGCCTCTGGTTCCGAAGCTTAATCAGGCTCAAGGTCTGGGTCTGGGTCCGAATCAGATGGTGTTGCTGGTTTGGCTTTCGCTTTGGGAGATGCTTCAACCAAAGCTTCAAGCTCATTCTTCACCAACAACAGTAGTGAAGATGAAACTCCTGCATATTGCTTCATGGACAAGGCGAAGGTATCTTCATCCAAATCAAACTATGATACTTCTGATTGCTCCTCATATGATAGTGTTTCGAAGATAAGCTATGCTAAACTTGCTAAAATTGCTTCAATCCAACAAGATGAACTTGATTCATTGAGCAAAAACATTAAGAAATTAGAAACTCTGTTGATCGATGAGATAGAGAAAGGTCAAACTTTGACTAATGAGCATGCTGCTCTGAAGCAGAAGTTTGAAGAATTATCCTCTCAGCATGATCTTCTTTCAGTTGATTCTGAGAAGCTCACCTATGAATTTCTTCAGAGGAAAATGGCTCTCGAAAGACTGAAAGAGGCTCATGAAGAATTGGAAAATGTCAATCTGTCTCTCATGACTCAACAAGGTTCTGAAGCAAATCATAAAACTGATTCACCTTGCTTAACTTGTTTGGAACGAAGCAAAACTGATTCCAAAGGGAAATCTACTATTGTTATTGATGATACTAATGCCTCTGATGAGGAAAATCCTGCTGTTACCGAGGAACTCCTCAGGTTGAAAAACTTATTTGAAACAGGCATGTTCAAAAGTGTGCAAGGACACCAATATCTCTGTGATATTCTGAGGAAGGCTCTCCTTCACAGAAATCCCAGGAATGAGGGTGTTGGTTTCGAGAGAAAGATAAACCCTGATGGCACCTATTGGGAACCTGAGCAGTATCCTAAGACTGTTTGGGTTCTAGCGAAGGAGAAACTCATTGACATTGCTAACCTTTCAGGTTTTGACTGCAAAATGAACAAAGCCATTGTGGATGAATCACTTGATTTAGACTAGAAACTCAGCAAAGATGAACAGGGAAAAGTTACAGCTGAGTATGTAGGTACTCCTCCGAAGAATGGCTTCTATAAGAGGCAGATATGGGTGCAGAAAGCACTTGTGGAAAAATTGCCAGCTAACCATACTATGCAGGGAAAGCCTTCGGTACCACCGAATCATTTCTATTCTCTAGAAACGAGAAATGATTCCCTGGTTCCCGAATCAAATGTTCCGCAGGAGCAATACTATCGCACTGGTCGTTATACTTATCGTCCTCATGATAACAATACTAAGATTGCATATGCTCATTCATATCCTAACCATTCGCAGAGGACTTACATTTATGGTGTACTCGATGGTCCACCGAAGCAATACACTCCTGTTTGCTTTAATATTGCTTCAACTAGTGCTTCAACCTCTTCTCAGTCACCTGCTCGTTTGTGGGTGGTTAAGAAGAACTAATTCTTCTGCAGGGCTATGTCTCCGGTGGATCCGAATGGGTCATGGATAGTTGTTGTGCAAATCATATGACCGGAGACAAGGAGTTATTCACCGAAGAAAAACTATCTCAATCTTCTCAGAAGTACATTACCTTCGGTGATAACAACAAGGGCAAAGTGTTAGGTTTGGGTAAGGTTGCCATATCGAAAGATAAGCACATT
This sequence comes from Bromus sterilis, assembly GCA_950022295.1. Lineage (NCBI taxonomy): Eukaryota > Viridiplantae > Streptophyta > Magnoliopsida > Poales > Poaceae > Bromus > Bromus sterilis. Next base: position 39,659,642 of record OX465598.1, read on the forward strand.
GACAAGGTTATGCTAATCCAATCTCTTGGATATAATCTAATGTCTATTTCAAAGTTATGCGATATGGGTATGCTTGTTCTATTTTCTGCTTCGCGTTGTGTTATCTTTTCACAGGATGACTATACGTTTGTCTTCGAGGGTTACCGAAAAGGAGATCTATACATTGTTGATTTTTCTTCGGGCCCTGCTGTATCCACATGCTTAATGGCAAAAGATTCATCCGGTTGGTTATGGCATCGAAGACTTGGGCATGCAGGGATGAGAAATCTTCATAAATTAGGGAAGAAGAAGCATGTTATTGGCCTTAGAGAAGTAAAATTCGATAAGGATCATCTCTGCAGTGCTTGTGAAGCTGGTAAAATCACGAAGAAACATCATTCAGCGAAGACTATCTTGACTACCACTCGTCCTCTTGAATTGCTTCATATGGATCTTTTTGGTCCTCAAAATTATGCAAGCCTGGGAGGAAACAAATATGGTCTTGTTATTGTTGATGATTTCTCTCGTTATACTTGGGTTTTCTTTTTGGATGACAAGAGCAAAGTTGTTGAAATCTTCAAGTCATTCGCTAAGAGAGCTCAAACTGAATATGAATTATCTCTGAAGCATATCCGAAGTGATAATGGAACTGAATTCAAAAATACTCATATTGAAGATTTTCTTGATGATCATGGTTTTATTCATGAGTTCTCTGCTGCATATACACCTCAACAGAATGGTGTGGTTGAAAGGAAGAATAGAACTCTTATTGAAATGGCCAGAACTATGCTTGCTGAATACAAGACCCCTATTAGGTTCTGGGCCGAGGCAATTAACACTGCATGTCACATCATCAACAAGGTTTACCTTCACAAATTCCTGAAGAAAACTTCACATGAATTTATCACTGGTGACAAACCAAATGTTTCTTACCTTAGGGTATTTGGTGCTCCATGCTTTATTAGAGATATGAATCATAGCTCCAAATTTGCCCCTAAGGCACATGAAGGTTTTATTTTAGGTTATGGCTCAAACTCTCACACTTACTGAGTGTATAACTCTCACTTCGGGAAAGTTATGGAAACTGTAAATGTGAGGTTTGATGAAACTAATGGCTCTCAAACAAAGCATTTGCCTCATGATCTAGATGAACCTCCACTTGATGAAGTGATCAGGTCCATGGCTATTGGAGAGATTTGCCCTGTTGTAGCCAATCCTCGTCAAGCTTTTAGGGATGATGATGGTCCAGTGTTCCCACACATAGCCCGGGGCGCTGGAGATCAACATCCTGAAGCTAACAATGAACAGGACGAAGAAGGACAAGGGAATGAAGGAAATGCTAATCCTGAAGGAAATGCCGAAGCTGAAGGTGAAGCAGATCCCGAAGCTGATGCAGATCCTGAAGCAGAAGCTGAGCCTGAAGCAAATGATACCACGTTATCACGAGTTCGAAGAAGAGTTGATGTTGATTCGATCCTCGAAGATATTCATCAACCAGGTCGTCCCACTAATCGATCTCATACTCGCTTGGCTAACTTCTGTGGAAGTTTTTCTTTTGTTTCCATGCTAGAGCCTTCAAAATATGATGAAGCCATGAAGGACCCTGATTGGTTATTGGCTATGATGGAAGCACTTCACTAGTTTGAAAGAAACAAATTTTGGTCACTTGTTGACAGGCCTGATCCCACGAAGCATAATGTTATTGGCACTAAGTGGATATTTCGCAACAAGCAAGATGAAGATGGTATTGTGGTAAGAAATAAGGCTAGACTGGTAGCACAAGGTTACACCCAAATCGAAGCCATTGATTTTGGTGAAACCTATGCTCCAATAGCCCGTCTCGAATCCATTCGTGTCATGCTTGCTTTTGCTAACCACAAAAATATATTGCTATATCAAATGGATGTCAAAAGTGCTTTTCTTAATGGTGAGATAGAAGAAGAAGTATATGTTATGCAGCCTCCAGGTTTTGAAGACTCGAAGAATCCTGATATGGTGTACAGGCTTTACAAAGCCTTGTATGGACTGAAGCAAGCACCTCGTGCTTGGTATGAAACATTGAAGGATTTCCTCCTGAAGAAAGGCTTCAAACCAGGAACCACTGACCCCACTATTTTCACTCGATCATATAACAATGATCTATTTGTGTGTGAGATATATGTAGATGATTTTTATTTTTGGCTGTACTAACATTATAATCAGTGAAGAATTTGCAAGAATGATGTCGAAGAAATACGAGATGTCCATGATGGGTGAATTGAAGTTTTTTCTTGGACTTCAGATTCGCCAACAGAAGAATGGCACATTTATTTCACAAGAGAAATACTTGAAGGATTGCCTGAAGAAATTTGCTCTTGCTGAATGCAAGACCATCAGAACTCTCATGCCTACCAATGGTTTTCTTGATGCTGATGAGAAAGGGAAACCCTTCGATCAGAAGAAGTATCGTTCTATGATAGGTTCACTCTTATACTTATGTGCATCTAGACCTGATATTATGCTATCAGTTTGTATTTGTGCTCGTTTTCAGGCCAATCCGAAGGAATCGCATCATACTGCTGTGAAGCGAATTCTTTGATATCTAGCACATACTCCTTCTTTGGAACTTTGGTATCCCAAAGGAACTCAGTTTGATTTGATTGGATATTCTGATTCAGACTGGGCTGGTGATAGAGTTGACAGGAAATCTACCTCAGGCACTTGTCATTTTCTTGGTAGATCTCTTGTGTGTTGGGCTTCAAAGAAAAAAAACTATGTCTCAATATCTACTGCTGAAGCTGAATACATTGCTGCTGGCTCATGCTGCACTCAAATACTTTGGCTTAAGCAGACGCTGAAAGATTATGACATATATGTGAAGAAAATCCCTCTGCTTTGTGATAATGAGAGTGCCATCAAAATTGCACACAATCCTGTGCAACACTCTCGAACGAAGCATATCGATATTCGTCACCATTTTCTTCGAGATCATGTTCAGCGCGAAGACATTGAGATCAGCCATGTTAGAACTGAAGATCAATTGGCCGATATATTCACGAACCCATTGGACGAGAAAAGGTTCTGTGCATTGAGATGTGAGCTAAACATCCTAGACTCACACAATGTTCAGTAAGATCAAAACTTTTCCTTTGTACATATTCACCTTTGTTGTGTGTTTGTTTGTTTGGTTTCACTTGAGTCTTTCTTCGTCCAAGTTTATGTGTTTAGCTTCGTTCGCCATTTGCTTTCAGTTCTGTGTTGTCTTTATTTATTCGGTTTGTTTGTCCCCTGTACTTATCACTTTTAGCTTCCTTGTTGTTTTTCTTCGAAGTGATAAGTTTCGGACCCTACCCTCTCCATTATGATTCGCTCCCAATCTATTCTGTCTTGAATGGTTAAGCACATTTGACACGGAAAGCATATTGCTTCGAACGTCATTGAGTTCCGAATCAAATGCTTCCAACTCTATCAAAGTTTTTTTTATCTTGGACAAGACTTATTCTTCGGTCGTTGAGATTCGCTCGCGAACCGCCACTTCATCTGAGCCGTTGAATCGGAAGAGACACTCGCTGGCAGCCGTCCGACACGATCTGGCAACCGTTTCAGATCAAGCCTATATAAGGCAAACCCTCCAGCGAACCGTTCCCCACGTTCATTCTCTCCCGATTTCCCCGACTCCCTCCTCGAGCTCGCCGCAGAGCTCTCGTTACCGACGTCGACAGCGCCGCTTAACTGCCGGACCGCCGCCGCCGTGGACGTTCCCCGTCGACGAAGAGCACGTCTCCGCACTCCGTCGTCGTAGCCGCTTCACATCACCGAGTTAGGGTACGCAAGTTCCCTTGGATCCAATCTTTTCTGCGAGTTCTTCATCTAGGGCTTGGATCTAAGATTTTTTAGGGTTTTATTTATTGTTTATAGGACTGTTCTGATCCGTGTTGATCATTGCTCCTTGGGAAAACTGTTTGTAGCATCAAAGTAATCCCATCTTCTCAGGTCAGCTTTGAGATTCGATCTATATTGTGTTTGGACTGAGTTAGGTCTTGTTCATGAACTAGTTCTAGCCCAATCCAAGACAGATATGCATCTGATCTCAGTTTGCTCTGGGTTCTTGTCAAAATTTGGTTTTGGTCGAAACTTTTTGCCTGTGCTTATTCATTCCCTTTCCTATTCCCTCTTTTCTATCCTTCTGGTCACAGGATGTCTGACGAAGAGGCAGCCATGGGGAATGAGTCTCCTATTGTTGATGGACTTGAGAACTATCCTGAGCCCCCGAAGCAGAAAGGCAAAGGTGGCAAGACGAAGGAAGTCAATAATGCCCGAGGCATTCCCGAAGCCATTCGAACCAAGATGGGCTATGACACACCTCCTGAAGAATCTGATCATGATCGAAAGATTCGACTGCAAAAGATTCGACGCTACTGGGCTATAAGATGGTACAAATACAAGAGCATTCTAGGATGGAAGTGGGCAATGCAGTTTGCCTTCAGTCCTCCATATCGGTACACAACTGCCATGTGTGCCCAATACAATGCAGCCAACAGAAGAAATTACTACCCGAAGCCTCCAGCTGTTCCTCGCCCGAATACTCTGAAGACGCGAGATGACTATCCTAATGAGCAAGAGAGACTTGCCATATTGGCTGAGAAAAAGAGAATAAGAGAATAGAAGAAGGCCAAAGCACTTGCTGCTGAAGGCCATGCTGAAGCTGGTGCATCGAAGCCTAAGAGGCGAAGGCTTAGAAAATTAAGTGCTTCACCGCCTCCTGCTATTTCTGAAGAGGAGAGTGATAATGAAGCTGATGACGAAGCTGAACCTGCCGCACAGCCTGAAGTCTCTCTCCCTGAATATCCTGCAGATCCTGCAGATGATGATGATGATGATGAGTCTGAGCACTCTCCTGTTCCCCCTAGTCCAAAGAGACAAAAGCTTCGGAAGCCACTGAAGAAGAAGGCTGGAGAGAAACCGCCTGCTTCAAGAGGAATAAGGATTCAAGATCCAACTGATCCTCCTGTTCCTAAACCAACCATTGATATGACCAACTTGGTGGTTGAGGCTCCTTTGGCTTCAAAGCCACCTCGCCGCCTGGTTCATGCTGAACAGAGAACCAAGGAGAGACATGACCCGAAGGCAAAGCCTGCTGCTAAGCCCGAAGCTAAAGCTCCTGAGAAAGCCAAAGCTTCAAAGCTGAAAACCTCGGTTGCCAAGCCTGGCCAAACTTATGCCCAGGTCGGCACCAAGAAGTTGTCTGAAGCAGATATGCGCAAGAGAGACCGTGCTGAAGCTGAACGCCTTCACGCTGAAGCACAAGCCCAAGCTAAGGCTGACAAAGAAGCTAAAGCAAAGGAAACGGCAGATAGAGATGCTGCTTTGTTAGAGAAGCAAAGGAAAGATCTTGCTGAAGAAAATCAGAAAGCTGAAGCGAAGCGCAAGCTCGCTGAAGCAAAAGCTCAAGAGGCTAAGGCTGCTGCCGAAGCCAAATAGCTTAGTGAAGCCGAAGCCAAGCGCCAGGCTCAACTTGATATCATTCGCACAAAGAAAGCCAAGCGCCGAAGCCAAGCGCTAGAGCCGCTCAGAAGGAAGCTACTGTAGACATGACACCAACGGATATCCCTCCGAAGCCAGTCGCAGCACCTGCCCCCGAAGCTCATGAAGAAGCTGAGCATAGTCACCACAACTTCCCAGATGCAAGAGAAGGTGAACTATGGGACTGTTTGATCCTAAATCAGGCATTCTGCCAGCTTGCTGAAGCTGTTGATCCCAAAGCTGTGGATGTTGGGAATGTTTACATTTCACCAACTCTTCCTGCCATGATTGAAACCTTGTACAATCAGCTAAAGGATTTGCATGCTAGGGACAGATCCGAGTCTGCCAAAATTCTGAAGTTTAAGAAGAAAGCAGATGCTGAATCAGATGAAGACTTCAAGAATGAAGCCGAAGCTGCTTCGAAGAAGATTGCGGATGTCAATGAAAAGACAAAGCACAATATTCAAGTGTTTCAAGGCAAGATCAAATCTTCCATTGAAGAATGTTGCAAGACGCACAATGCTTCGGTCATGTCTCTTGATTCCAAGAAGCGCGAAGCAATGCTCAAGCAACTAGCTTCACCCCTTCCCCAGCTGCAACAAAGGAAGCGTCGTCTTATCACAGATGTAGACGTAGCCGATGAGGTGAGCTCTCATCCGGCCAAGAAGGCCCCAAGAAAAGCATCGCCCCCTCGATGCAAGATTATTAATCTTCCCAACCGCACTGCAAAGCCAACCGCTCCCGAAGTCATTCCTCCCCGTGCTCCAACTCCACCTCCTCCTCAACCCGCTCCTCAACCATCGCACCACGACAACTTTGAGCCAGAGCCTTCTCCTCTAGCTCAAGACATACCAATTCCTTCAAAGGATTATTCTTCGGCTCACTCTGCAGATGAGTCCGAAGAACAAGAAGGCGAAGCCAAAGAGCAACCTGTTCCAGAAGAGCCTGAAGCCGATGCAGAAGCCGAAGCCAATGAATTGGCAATTATGACTCAACCTCAAGAGAGATCCATAGTTGCTCGAAGGCAAGCTCCGCACTGAATTCCTGCGCAAGATACCCAGCTGGACTCCATCTACCCACGTGAAACTTTTCCTATTTTCTTGGGAGATGGTTCTTCTTCAAGACATGGTCCTGAGTTTGACCTCGAAGTTCATCGCCAGAAGCTACGCTTCTTTCGAGCCAGTCCTTATGATTCACCCCGTACTGCTGATGACCTTCGCTTCTGGACAGCCGAGCAACAGATTATGTACACAAAGCTATACTGCCAGAAGGGTGTTCTATTCAGGCACAAGTATTTGGATATGCGAAGTTTAACTTCAGCAACGTGCTTCCAGAACATTATGGAAACCATCGAAGCACATAATCTTACCAGCCTGTTTGCTATGGAAACACCATTCAATTCCGAGCTAGTGAAGCAATTCTATGCCACTCTCTATGTCTCTGGAAATCCTGATGACACAAGCTCTTGGATACTTGAGTGGATGATTCAAGGAAAAGTCTTTCGAATGCATTCTGATGAATTCATGGATATTGTGAACATCCCAAGGCACACTGGAAAACTTGCAAAGGTTCACTTGCTGCCTGATCCTACTGAAGCTGAATTTGCTTCACTTCTGGATCCCGAAGTCACTGGAGACCACATGCCAGAAAACATTCGCCCGAAGCATCTGGTATTCATATCGAAGACTTGGTTTTATATCTTGTCCAACTCACTGATGCCTCTCAGCACTACACATGAAGAGTCCAACATTCATTATCATACACGTCATGCTTTGCTAAAGCTTACTCACGGTCATGTGTTTGACTTCGAGGATTGTTTTCTTCGCTATATGGTCCAAGCTGCTGAACTTGTACATCAACTGAAGCCATATGCTCCCTGGCTCCAAGCCATTTGCATCCATGGACGCAGTGAAGACTTCATTGCGAAGCATCACCCGAAGCTGTTCTGTCCTCCTGTTCGTGATACAATGAATATCTTCAGAAGGCCAAATGATCCATTTGCCACATATGTCGGAGTCAGACAACATGTCAATGAACGCAACATGTCGAAGTCATTCCAGAAAGAAGTTTATCACTTTGAAGTTGGCATTCACACCCAACAGATGCTTGAAAATTTCATTGAAGGAAATCAACGCCAAATGCAACATCTTTCTGATGAGATCAATAGAGTTGGCAACATTGCTTTAAACAACAACCAGTACTTGAAGGTTTTGAAGCGCCACTCTTGGAAAGGTTTACGGAAGTTCAACTTAGTGAAGAAGCTAGAAGCTGATCGGATTTTCAAGGAGTATCCGCACCTTCAACGCCATTTCTCCAGAAATGATTCGATAGACCGCCCTAACCCGAAGATCCCTCCGCTGGACAAGATTGATGAAGTCTTATTTGTTAATCCAGCTGAACAAATTCGCCCTGATACTCTCTCTGATGAAGACTCCCACACATCGAAGCCAGAAGATGACCCTCTCAACGACAGTGATCTTGATTAGCTTCAAGCGCCGCTGGACATTGACGAAATGGAGTCGCCTTCTTCAACCGAAGGAGACACTTCAGGAGATGCATCTTCTTTAGGTGTCCAATTATTGACAAAAAGGGGGAGAAAGTAGCATCGATTGAGTTTAGATTCGCTGCCGGGTTTTAGGGTTTCGATTCGTTATTTTGTGTGTTAAGTTACAACAAACTTTCCATTCGCTTCCATTGGGTTGTAACTTAAGTTTTACTTCGTCTGTGAACTGCTACATTTTAGGTGTTAATAACCCCCGTGCTTGCAAGTTGCCCTCGTATATCTCTGTCTTGCAGTGGTTATTCTCATTAAGTTCACAGGTCATTGGATGATTGCATATTCTTCAAGACTAATATCCTCTATATGCAATTGATTCACTAAGATATGTGTTAGGCTTACCATCAAAGATATTCTTCATCAAGCATTCACTTCGATTATATAAATCTTCGATGCTTGCATTCAGGGGGAGTCAAAAGCTTCATATCTTAGAGTTTGCTCTCAACTCAACTCAAAATTCCATATTTTTTATCGATGCCTGTTTTGTCAACAATAGTGTAACGACCCAATTCACACCGAATTGAAGTCTCTGTGCTCAAGTGCCAGTCCCTGGATCGAACTCGCTGACACACACAGTATAATAGATGTATATCAAAGTACAAGTGCATCATTATTACAACGTATGATCCAGAGTAAAATAAATAACAAGTTGCATAGCTCAAGGCTAGCTTATTCAATATAAATATAGCGGAAGCAAAAGCAAATAACGTGGATTCCATCAACAGCCACATGCGAACATGCTGAGTGTAGACTCGCAACCCCTAAACGCACCTTACTGATCGTCTGAAAAACCTGCAACACCGAAGGTTACAGCCCGACAACGGGTCAGTACATCTGATTTGTACGGCAAGTGACACGGAAAAGTTTATAGAAAGGACCTACACCTACATGCAAGGTAAGTCAAAGGAAAGGCTTATGGTTTTGTTTTGCAGAAAGCCAATTTTCTCCTGAACTAAACTAGTCAAAATTTTAGTTTAACTTACTACTAAAGATTGAACTGGGCACACCAGTCTCAATCCACACCCTTTATTAAAATCTTGCCCACTCAAATTATTATGGTGATTCATATGTCAAGATCCTCCAGTAACAGTAATGTCTAGTAGCTCAAGGATGTCCATAACCGGGGACACGGCTAATCATGATTAGTTTTTACTCTGCAGAGGTTAGTACACTTTCCCCGCTGGACTCAACCCGAAGATTGAGACGAAGTCTTTCAGAAGATGTCACCTACCCCCAACGGCAAGCCGGTACCACCTATCACATCTACATCTGCTAGCATTGCACGGGAGAGGCTTCCTACATCATACTCAACTAAGCCAGAGCCCATATGGCCAGCGGCTGTACATGTAAGCTTCTAGTCACCAAGTATGTCTGATCTTTTTGAGCCTGGACGGCGCCCACTACGTCAGAGGGTACTCGCCATGACGTATTCTCGACCACCAAACCAACCATTAGGGGTACAACCTGGTCTCGTCCTTAGATAAGGAAACGAGCCCCCAGGAAGCACTCCCTGCCCGTCCAGAAGTGATTTCTATTTATTAAACAGTTGCTACACCAATTATTAAATAGCTCACAAGCACTCCATGAATTTACACAACCCAAACCACGTCTACAAAGCATAGCAATAAAGCAACAACACGTGCTAGGTTGATCTACGTAGACAAGTCAAACCATGTGGCTATCCTAACTGGTTTTGCAGCAACATAATAATAAACTACCTATCATGCAATAGAGTGATATTTCTTAACATAATGCATATAGAAAATATAGGTATGAGTATGGTCAAAGCATCACTTGCCTTATACATTTGATGAAGTTCTTCGCTCTCGCGGTCCAATCAACTCTATTTGTCACACTCCGAGAATCTATCGCAACGAAGGAACTCAAATAAGCAATCACACCACAAGGACAAAACATAAGATCAACAAAACAATCACAAAGGTTTTAGTAATAAAACAAAAAGACTTTGAAGTGCAAAGGTGTGGATGTGCTCGAAGGTGATCGGTGGAACGTGAACTCGAGAGAGTCAACGGATAAAGAGTTGTCGATACAAGAGTATGATCAAGGCATTATGAAATCAAGGTAAAGATCATAGCAATACGAATGGTATGTGGATATTGCCGATAAAATGTCTCATATGATCCAATATGCAAAAAGAATCACGTGAAACGGAATACATCAACACAAGTCATAGCAGGTGCAAAATTGAATTGAATTTGAATTTAAACAGATCAATAAACTTGTGAATTTTTGTGTACACATGATATAAACAGAAGGTACATGACACGAGTGATCCAACGCAAAAAGAATCACTCGATTTGGATCAACAGTATAAAAGATACGGCCACCGGAATTTGAATTTGAATTTGAAATAACTTCAAATTCAAAAGTGTGCAAAGTGTGCAAAACTTTATACCATGCTAAAGTACAGAACAACATGAACGCGTAGCAAAAAGTTTCACCTCAATCCGACTTACGGTCGCGGAGATATCGCGGGCGCAAGAACGAGGGGGTATTCTGCCAAAAGGACCTGTGCGTAAACATCTTTTTTTCGTAAAAAGCAATCGGGTCCTTGGGCCGTTTGACTAGATCTGACCGGCGGTTTCTCTCCGGCGAACTCGGTGAGGGCAGCTCCGGCGACTCCGGCGGCTGGGCGCGGTGGCCGGCGATGTGGAGGGGCGGCGGTGGAGGGGCTCCGGCGGCGGCGGCGCGTGGCGCGGGCGGCGCACGGAGGCGCGGCGCTCGGTCCGGTCCGGCGAGGGCGGCTCGGCCACGGCAATGGAGACCGTGGCGGACTCCGGCGACTTGGCGCTCCGACGGCCAGTGGCGTGGCCGCACGGAAGCGAGGAGGCGGCCGGCGCGCGGGGTGCGCGGACTCCGGCGAGACAGCGTCCCGGCATGGCGGCGGGTGGCCGGCCGGCGCGGGGTGGACGCGGCAGCGCGGGGCGGGCTGACGACCGGCGCTCCGGCGGCTGCCGAGGTCGGCGGCGGCGGCGGGGCCCGCGGCGGGTCCCGCTTAGGGTTTTCCAAAATTAAAGAAAAGAAAAAATAAAAGGAAATTTTCTGAAATTATATATAGCCAGAAAAAAAAACAAACCGAGTTGGACTCTAATTGCGCTCGCGTGCGAAAAAAAAACAAACAAACCGGATTTTTCTTCTTTTCCAAATTCCCAGAACTTCAAACAATTAAATAAAAATAACCGTAACTCGGAGAAATATGAAATAAAATTCTAAGTTCTTCAAATAATACAAAGAAAATTATAAAAAGAAAATATTTTCCAAAAGGGAAAATAAAAATAAAAACATTTTCTAAATACTTTATTTAAATATAAAATACTTTTCATAAATCAAATAAAATCCAATGAACCTTTTAAAATATTTCTATTTGGTGAAAAACATTGACAAACCATTTCTAAATAATAAAACATAAATTTTAAAATTGTTTACTCCAATAAATAATTTGGTAAAATAAAAATATCCCATTGAAATACTTTTTCAACTATTTTAAAATGTTTAATAAATCATTTCAGTGAAATAAAGATTCTCTTGGCATTATAAACTCCCTAAAATAATTTTAGAGTTATTTATAATACTCAACATAAATTTTAAAAACTTTTAAAATAATATTCTAAATATTTCCAACTTTATTTAAAAAGAGGATAAGTCATTTTATATCCTCTCAAATGAATTTTCCTTTAGTTGAAAAATATTTTGAATAATCAAAGGAATTCCAATAAAGATTTAAAACCTTTTCGAAACTCTTAATAAGTTGAAGGAGTCATATTACCTTCTCTCATTTTATTTTGTTGGTTTTGTTTTTAAATAATAAATTCCAAAACACCAACGGTGAATATTAGGGAAAGTCATTTTATTCCCTCTCTTTTTAATATTCAACAAACTCCAAAAGTTTTAAATCCCAGAGAAAATCAAACACATCTAGCAAACAATCATTATCTATTTAACTTTCTTAACATTCCAAAATTCGAAGAATTTTGGGATGTTACACACTACCACCCTTAAAAGGAATCTCGTCCTCGAGATTCGAGAAGGCTAGAAAGAAAGGGTAGGGTTCGGGTCTTCATGACAATCTATTGATTCCTCCGCTGAGCTAGGGTGCTACCACCCTTAAAAGGAATGCGACTTAGTCTTCAAAATCTTGCTCCCTTAGCGAGCTCCTCACACATAATCTTCATACTCCGTTGGGGCATTGAATTCTTCATCCCAAGTGTGAGCTTCCATTATCTTAATCCATCGATGACATTCTCCGTACAGGTTTCACCTGCGGTCTTTGAGGTTTCACGAATTCCTCCTTTGAGGTTTCCATTCCATAGCAAGAGAGTGGTCTTCCAAGTACTGAGACCTCATGGCTGACAGGTCAGACGCCACTACTAAACAACTATCGATTTTCTCATGGTGGTCATCAAGAATACTTCTACGGGATACCTGCAGCAAATGGTCTTGGTTTATACTCACCGTATAACACAGACGGTAAACTCCTACAGGGGTCACACATCGTACCATTCTATGGTTTAGGCTTTACATCGTCGTCTCTCTGCTATAGGTAAGTCACTCAAGATTTACTATCCCGCATAGCAAGAGCGAATAATAAGGGTAGTCGTCATGGTGATCAATCCATTCCGCACCCCGATCATTTCCTTGTATATGGTCTAGCGAATCTCGCAATCTAACACTCGGTCATCCTCACAAGCATTGCAGAAATTCCTCTTGATCATGAACTGGGTTCAGATAAATCCATGATTCTGCAAGCCAAACAAAACATCTATCGTTTCTTCACACACTCAGGTTCACGTAGCCTGCTTTAAAACGTGTACTGATGGACTACAACTTCTTTCGGGGTTCTTCCTTCAGCAAGATTGTGCTCGCTTGTTGTAAGATCCGGGCACAAGGGGTTTACTTTGAACTCAGCATTAACTTGCATCCATCTTTATCCTCGTCTTGGCATTAGCAGCCATTGTAGTAGCTTCTTCAGTGTAGGGTTTGAGGTGAGAGGGAACAGAAGGTAGAGAGATATGGATACCCATACAAACATCACACTAGTTTTGGAAAATATAAGTTTTGATGTGTAGCTGCCAGGAACACAAGAAATGACAGCCCACAGAAACGTTCTAACGGTAGAAACTTGAATCTTCCAGGTCTTCAAGTCTTCAATGACGGCAGCTTCAGTTTTGGAATTTCGAAGCGATCTTCGTATCGTTGAGTCATTTGTCAACTTGTTCTTCTTGCTGTTGTGTCTCCCTCAGTCTTGAAGCATACTAAATAGATGAGGGTTCTAACGAAACGTAAACTTATTCTACTCGCATAGAAGAAACACAAATGACAACACACAACATCAGTCAAAGACATATCAAGGTCAGAGGGCACAAGACAAAACTTAACAAAACAATCATGACATAAAACATCTAGTTAATCCATGCAAACATGCATCAATACACATCTCCAACTAACATTAAGAAGGTACCACCATACACTTAGTGCACACCACGAATATTCAATTCTCCAATTGCCAAACATAAGCTTCTTCGAGTCAGCATCCTTGCTTCCACGTTCATAACTTCTCCTTCCCCTTAAATTCTGGACACATATTGCTGTAGTGTCCCATGTTCCTGCACCGATATCACTCAATTTGGCTAATGTCCTTCTTTTTCTTCTTCACTGTGGTTCCTTCAATTCTTGGATAACTTTCTTCCTTCCTTCCTTTTGATGTTGAACCACTTGTTGTGTCACGATGAAAAATTGACACTGAGCGGGGTAATGATCAGTTCCTTCACACGTAAAACATGTGACTTGTGCAGTGGGGCATTCTTCACCCGAGTGAATTTCTTCACAGTAGGGACATCCATCTTGGTGTCCTTCATAGGAGTGCCCTGTTTCTCCACAAATTGTACAGGCACGGATCCTCTTAAGGTTTACCGTCCTTTGCATCGGGGTGACGAGGCGGGATCCCAACAAAATCTTAGTGAACTTCTTCCAAGTAATCTTCCTTCGTGATTCGTCAATCGCTTGGTGCATTCTCCACCAAGTAGCAGCCTCTTCTACCAAGTACTTAACAGCATAGGGGACCATGTCCTCACTTGCAACCTGGTTTATCTTCATGTGCTCCTCCATTCTACGAATCCACTGCTCCACCTTCAGTCTCGACATCTCCCCAGAAAAGGCGAGTCCTACTTCATACTCCATCTATTAAGCCCATATGACAAAGGTTAGGGAAAAACTATGACACCGACAAGACAACAACTAAAGATAACACCAAACATATGCACTCAACCAAGAAAGCGGCAAAACTCCTACGTTCGACAGTAACACATAACAACAAACAATACAGTCACAAAAGTCAAAACACACAAACAACACCTAGAGTAAGGTCATATGTGCAAGACATACGATCTCATCACGCTACGCGAAATTCGTTCATCTAACTTCACCTAAAAGGTGGTGGTCTGATTCTAAGCTTCATCCTTCTCAGCTAAGCTGATCTTAAAAATCCTTAGTGTCAAAACTTATCAAACCTCATAGGATAATCTTCTCGTTCTTGTGGTCATAACTTCCATTGACCTTCGAGGTTGATGATGTACTTCTCTAATGTCTTGTCTTCAGGGGTATGCAACTCAGAGGGGTATTTATAGTAAAACAAGATGAGAAGTTTTAGAAGATGAATACTAGATGAGAAATACTAGTGGAGAGAGTAAGTAATCAAAGAGTGATAAACTATTTTTGTTCCTATGGCTTTTTCTATCCATTCTCTAGGGTCACGTCCTACAGTCAACAACCTGGCTCTGATACCATCTGTAACGACCCAATTCACACCGAATTGAAGTCTCTGTGCTCAAGTGCCAGTCCCTGGATCGAACTCGCTGACACACACAGTATAATAGATCTATATCCAAGTACAAGTGCATCATTATTACAACGTATGATCCAGAGTAAAATAAATAACAAGTTGCATAGCTCAAGGCTAGCTTATTCAATATAAATATAGCGGAAGCAAAAGCAAATAACGTGGAGTCCATCAACAGCCACATGCGAACATGCTGAGTGTAGACTCGCAACCCCTAAACGCACCTTACTAATCGTCTGAAAAACCTGCAACACCGAAGGTTACAGCCCGACAACGGGTCAGTACATCTGATTTGTACGGCAAGTGACACGGAAAAGTTTATAGAAAGGACCTACACCTACATGCAAGGTAAGTCAAAGGAAAGGCTTATGGTTTTGTTTTGCAGAAAGCCAATTTTCTCCTGAACTAAACTAGTCAAAATTTTAGTTTAACTTACTACTAAAGATTGAACTGGGCACACCAGTCTCAATCCACACCCTTTATTAAAATCTTGCCCACTCAAATTATTATGGTGATTCATATGTCAAGATCCTCCAGTAACAGTAATGTCTAGTAGCTCAAGGATGTCCATAACCGGGGACACGGCTAATCATGATTAGTTTTTACTCTGCAGAGGTTAGTACACTTTCCCCGCTGGACTCAACCCGAAGATTGAGAGGAAGTCTTTCAGAAGAGGTCACCTACCCCCAACGGCAAGCCGGTACCACCTATCACATCTACATCTGCTAGCATTGCACGGGAGAGGCTTCCTACATCATACTCAACTAAGCCAGAGCCCATATGGCCAGCGGCTGTACATGTAAGCTTCTAGTCACCAAGTATGTCTGATCTTTTTGAGCCTGGACGGCGGCCACTACGTCAGAGGGTACTCGCCATGACGTATTCTCGAGTACCAAACCAACCATTAGGGGTACAACCTGGTCTCGTCCTTAGATAAGGAAACGATCCCCCAGGAAGCACTCCCTGCCCGTCCAGAAGTGATTTCTATTTATTAAACAGTTGCTACACCAATTATTAAATAGCTCACAAGCACTCCATGAATTTACACAACCCAAACCACGTCTACAAAGCATAGCAATAAATCGACAACACGTGCTAGGTTGATCTACGGTAGACAAGTCAAAACATGTGGCTATCCTAACTGGTTTTGCAGCAACATAATAATAAACTACCTATCATGCAATAGAGTGATATTTCTTAACATAATGCATATAGAAAATATAGGTATGAGTATGGTCAAAGCATCACTTGCCTTATACATTCGATGAAGTTCTTCGCTCTCGCGGTCCAGTCAACTCTATTCGTCACACTCCGAGAATCTATCGCAACGAAGGAACTCAAATAAGCAATCACACCACAAGGACAAAACATAAGATCAACAAAACAATCACAAAGGTTTTAGTAATAAAACAAAAAGACTTTGAAGTGCAAAGGTTTGGATGTGCTCGAAGGTGATCGGTGGAACGTGAACTCGAGAGAGTCAACGGATAAAGAGTTGTCGATACAAGAGTATGATCAAGGCATTATGAAATCAAGGTAAAGATCATAGCAATACGAATGGTATGTGGATATTGCCGATAAGATGTCTCATATGATCCAATATGCAAAAAGAATCACGTGAAACGGAATACTACAACACAAGTCATAGAAGGTGCAAAATCGAATTGAATTTGAATTTAAACAGATCAATAAACTTGTGAATTTTTGTGTACACATGATATAAACAGAAGGTACATGACACGAGTGATCCAACGCAAAAAGAATTACTCGATTTGGATCAACGGTATAAAAGATACGACCACCGTAATTTGAATTTGAATTTGAAATAACTTCAAATTCAAAAGTGTGCAAAACTTTATACCATGCTAAAGTACAGAACAACACGAACGCGTAGCAAAAAGTTTCACCTCAATCTGACTTACGGTCGCGGAGATATCGCGGGCGCAAGAACGAGGGGGTATTCTGCCAAAAGGACCTGTGCGTGAACATCTTTTTTTCGTACAAAGCAATCGGGTCCTTGGGCCGTTTGACCAGATCTGACCGGTGGTTTCTCTCCGACGAACTCAGTGAGGGCAGCTCCGGCGACTCCAGCGGCTGGGCGCGGTGGTCGGCGACGTGGAGGGGAGGCGGTGGAGGGGCTCCGGCGGCGGCGGTGCGTGGCGCGGGCGGCGCACGGAGGCGCGGCGCTAGGGCCGGTCCGGCGAGGGCGGCTCGGCCACGGCAATGGAGACCGTGGCGGACTCCGGCGACTTGGCGCTCCGGCGGCCAGTGGCGTGGCCGCACGGAAGCGAGGAGGCGGCCGGCGCGCGAGGTGCGCGGACTCCGGCGAGACGGCGTCCCGGCGCGGCGGCGGGTGGCCGGCCGACGCGGGGTGGACGCGGCAACGCGGGGCGGGCTGACGGCCGGCGCTCCGGCGGCTGCCGAGGTCGGCGGCGGCGGCGGGGCCCGCGGCGGGTCCCGCTTAGGGTTTTCCAAAATTAAAGAAAAGAAAAAATAAAAGGAAATTTTCTGAAATTATATATAGCCAGAAAAAAAAAACCGAGTTGGACTCTAATTGCGCTCGCGTGCGAAAAAGGCTAATGGGCCGGCTGCCCGGATTTTTCTTCTTTTCCAAATTCCCAGAACTTCAAACAATTAAATAAAAATAACCGTAACTCGGAGAAATATGAAATAAAACTCTAAATGCTTCAAATAATACAAAGAAAATTATGAAAAGAAAATATTTTCCAAAAGGGAAAATAAAAATAAAAGCATTTTCTAAATACTTTATTTAAATATAAAATACTTTTCATAAATCAAATAAAATCCAATGAACCTTTTAAAATATTTCTATTTGGTGAAAAACATTGACAAACCATTTCAAAATAATAAAACATAAATTTTAAAATTGTTTACTCCAATAAATAATTTGGTAAAATAAAAATATCCCATTGAAATACTTTTTCAACTATTTTAAAATATTTAATAAATCATTTCAGTGAAATAAAGACTCTCTTGGCATTATAAACTCCCTAAAATAATTTTAGAGTTATTTATAATACTCAACATAAATTTAAAAAACTTTTAAAATAATATTCTAAATATTTCCAACTTTATTTAAAAAGAGGATAAGTCATTTGATATCCTCTCAAATGAATTTTCCTTTAGTTGAAAAATATTTTGAATAATCAAAGGAATTCCAATAAAGATTTAAAACCTTTTCCAAACTCTTAATAAGTTGAAGGAGTCATATTACCTTCTCTCATTTTATTTTGTTGGTTTTGTTTTTAAATAATAAATTCCAAAACACCAACGGTGAATATTAGGGAAAGTCATTTTATTCCCTCTCTTTTTAATATTCAACAAACTCCAAAAGTTTTAAATCCCAGAGAAAATCAAACACATCTAGCAAACAATCATTATCTATTTAACTTTATTAACATTCCAAAATTCAAAGAATTTTGGGATGTTACACACTACCACCCTTAAAATGAATCTCGTCCTCAAGATTCGAGAAGGCTAGAAAGAAAGGCTAGGGTTCGGGTCTTCATGACAGTCTATCGATTCCTCCGCTGAGCTAGGGTGCTACCACCCTTAAAAGGAATGCGACTTAGTCTTCAAAATCTTGCTCCCTCAGCGAGCTCCTCACACATAGTCTTCATACTCCGTTGGGGCATTGAATTCTTCATCACAAGTGTGAGCTTCCATTATCTTAATCCATCGATGACATTCTCCGTACAGGTTTCACCTGCGGTCTTTGAGGTTTCACGAATTCCTCCTTTGAGGTTTCCATTCCATAGCAAGAGAGTGGTCTTCCAAGTACTGAGACCTCATGGCTGACAGGTCAGACGCCACTACTAAACAACTATCAATTTTCTCATGGTGGTCATCAAGAATACTTCTACGGGATACCTGCAGCAAATGGTCTTGGTTTATACTCACCGTATAACACAGACGGTAAACTCCTACAGGGGTCACACATCGTACCATTCTATGGTTTAGGCTTTACATCGTCGTCTCTCTGCTATAGGTAAGTCACTCAAGATTTACTATCCCGCATAGCAAGAGCGAATAATAAGGGTAGTCGTCATGGTGATCAATCCATTCCGCACCCCGATCATTTCCTTGTATATGGTCTAGCGAATCTCACAATCTAACACTCGGTCATCCTCACAAGCATTGCAGAAATTCCTCTTTATCATGAACTGGGTTCAGATAAATCCATGATTCTGCAAGCCAAACAAAACATCTATCGTTTCTTCACACACTCAGGTTTACGTAGCCTGCTATAAAACGTGTACTGATGGACTACAACTTCTTTCGGGGTTCTTCCTTCAGCAAGATTGTTCTCGCTTGTTGTAAGATCCGGGCACAAGGGGTTTACTTTGAACTCAGCATTAACTTGCATCCATCTTTATCCTCGTCTTGGCATTAGCAGCCATTGTAGTAGCTTCTTCAGTGTAGGGTTTCAGGTGAGAGGGAACAGAAGGTAGAGAGATATGGATACCCATACAAACATCACACTAGTTTTGGAAAATATAAGTTTTGATGTGTAGCTGCCAGGAACACAAGAAATGACAGCCCACAGAAACGTTCTAACGGTAGAAACTTGAATCTTCCAGGTCTTCAAGTCTTCAATGACGGCAGCTTCAGTTT
Organism: Bromus sterilis; assembly: GCA_950022295.1. NCBI lineage: Eukaryota > Viridiplantae > Streptophyta > Magnoliopsida > Poales > Poaceae > Bromus > Bromus sterilis. Next base: position 39,679,171 of record OX465598.1, read on the forward strand.
TGGAATTTCGAAGCGATCTTCGTATCGTTGAGTCATTTGTCAACTTGTTCTTCTTGCTGTTGTGTCTCCCTCAGTCTTGAAGCATACTAAATAGATGAGGGTTCTAACGAAACGTAAACTTATTCTACTCGCATAGAAGAAACACAAATGACAACACACAACATCAGTCAAAGACATATCAAGGTCAGAGGGCACAAGACAAAACTTAACAAAACAATCATGACATAAAACATCTAGTTAATCCATAGCAAACATGCATCAATACACATCTCCAACTAACATTAAGAAGGTACCACCATACACTTAGTGCACACCACGAATATTCAATTCTCCAATTGCCAAACATAAGCTTCTTCGAGTCAGCATCCTTGCTTCCACGTTCATAACTTCTCCTTCCCCTTAAATTCTGGACACATATTGCTGTAGTGTCCCATGTTCCTGCACCGATATCACTCAATTTGGCTAATGTCCTTCTTTTTCTTCTTCACTGTGGTTCCTTCAATTCTTGGATAACTTTCTTCCTTCCTCCCTTTTGATGTTGAACCACTTGTTGTGTCACGATGAAAAATTGACACTGAGCGGGGTAATGATCAGTTCCTTCACACGTAAAACATGTGACTTGTGCAGTGGGGCATTCTTCACCCGAGTGAATTTCTTCACAGTAGGGACATCCATCTTGGTGTCCTTCATAGGAGTGCCCTGTTTCTCCGCAAATTGTACAGGCACGGATCCTCTTAAGGTTTACCGTCCTTTGCATCGGGGTGACGAGGCGGGATCCCAACAAAATCTTAGTGAACTTCTTCCAAGTAATCTTCCTTCGTGATTCGTCAATCGCTTGGTGCATTCTCCACCAAGTAGCAGCCTCTTCTACCAAGTACTTAACAGCATAGGGGACCATGTCCTCACTTGCAACCTGGTTTATCTTCATGTGCTCCTCCATTCTACGAATCCACTGCTCCACCTTCAGTCTCGACATCTCCCCAGAAAAGGCGAGTCCTACTTCATACTCCATCTATTAAGCCCATATGACAAAGGTTAGGGCAAAACTATAACACCGACAAGACAACAACTAAAGATAACACCAAACATATGCACTCAACCAAGAAAGCGGCAAAACTCCTACGTTCGACAGTAACATATAACAACAAACAATACAGTCACAAAAGTCAAAACACACAAACAACACCTAGAGTAAGGTCATATGTGCAAGACATACGATCTCATCACGCTACGCAAAATTCGTTCATCTAACTTCACCTAAAAGGTGGTGGTCTGATTCTAAGCTTCATCCTTCTCAGCTAAGCTGATCTTAAAAATCCTTAGTGTCAAAACTTATCAAACCTCATAGGATAATCTTGTCGTTCTTGTGGTCATAACTTCCATTGACCTTCGAGGTTGATGATGTACTTCTCTAATGTCTTGTCTTCAGGGGTATGCAACTCAGAGGGGTATTTATAGTAAAACAAGATGAGAAGTTTTAGAAGATGAATAATAGATGAGAAATACTAGTGGAGAGAGTAAGTAATCAAAGAGTGATAAACTATTTTTGTTCCTATGGCTTTTTCTATCCATTCTCTAGGGTCACGTCCTACAGTCAACAACCTGGCTCTGATACCATCTGTAACGACCCAATTCACACCGAATTGAAGTCTTTGTGCTCAAGTGCCAGTCCCTGGATCGAACTCGCTGACACACACAGTATAATAGATGTATATCAAAGTACAAGTGCATCATTATTACAACGTATGATCTAGAGTAAAATAAATAACAAGTTGCATAGCTCAAGGCTAGCTTATTCAATATAAATATAGAGGAAGCAAAAGCAAATAACGTGGAGTCCATCAACAGCCACATGCGAACATGCTGAGTGTAGACTCGCAACCCCTAAACGCACCTTACTGATCGTCTGAAAAACCTGCAACACCGAAGGTTACAGCCCGACAACGGGTCAGTACATCTGATTTGTACGGCAAGTGACACGGAAAAGTTTATAGAAAGGACCTACACCTACATGCAAGGTAAGTCAAAGGAAAGGCTTATGGTTTTGTTTTGCAGAAAGCCAATTTTCTCCTGAACTAAACTAGTCAAAATTTTAGTTTAACTTACTACTAAAGATTGAACTGGGCACACCAGTCTCAATCCACACCCTTTATTAAAATCTTGCCCACTCAAATTATTATGGTGATTCATATGTCAAGATCCTCCAGTAACAGTAATGTCTAGTAGCTCAAGGATGTCCATAACCGGGGACACGGCTAATCATGATTAGTTTTTACTCTGCAGAGGTTAGTACACTTTCCCCGCTGGACTCAACCCGAAGATTGAGACGAAGTCTTTCAGAAGATGTCACCTACCCCCAACGGCAAGCCGGTACCACCTATCACATCTACATCTGCTAGCATTGCACGGGAGAGGCTTCCTACATCATACTCAACTAAGCCAGAGCCCATATGGCCAGCGGCTGTACATGTAAGCTTCTAGTCACCAAGTATGTCTGATCTTTTTGAGCCTGGACGGCGCCCACTACGTCAGAGGGTACTCGCCATGACGTATTCTCGACCACCAAACCAACCATTAGGGGTACAACCTGGTCTCGTCCTTAGATAAGGAAACGATCCCCCAGGAAGCACTCCCTGCCCGTCCAGAAGTGATTTCTATTTATTAAACAGTTGCTACACCAATTATTAAATAGCTCACAAGCACTCCATGAATTTACACAACCCAAACCACGTCTACAAAGCATAGCAATAAAGCAACAACATGTGCTAGGTTGATCTACGGTAGACAAGTCAAAACATGTGGCTATCCTAACTGGTTTTGCAGCAACATAATAATAAACTACCTATCATGCAATAGAGTGATATTTCTTAACATAATGCATATAGAAAATATAGGTATGAGTATGGTCAAAGCATCACTTGCCTTATACATTCGATGAAGTTCTTCGCTCTCGCGGTCCAGTCAACTCTATTCGTCACACTCCGAGAATCTATCGCAACGAAGGAACTCAAATAAGCAATCACACCACAAGGACAAAACATAAGATCAACAAAACAATCACAAAGGTTTTAGTAATAAAACAAAAATACTTTGAAGTGCAAAGGTGTGGATGTGCTCGAAGGTGATCGGTGGAACGTGAACTCGAGAGAGTCAACGGATAAAGAGTTGTCGATACAAGAGTATGATCAAGGCATTATGAAATCAAGGTAAAGATCATAGCAATACGAATGGTATGTGGATATTGCCGATAAGATGTCTCATATGATCCAATATGCAAAAAGAATCACGTGAAACGGAATACTACAACACAAGTCATAGCAAGTGCAAAATCGAATTGAATTTGAATTTAAACAGATCAATAAACTTGTGAATTTTTGTGTACACATGATATAAACAGAAGGTACATGACACGAGTGATCCAACGTAAAAAGAATCACTCGATTTGGATCAACGGTATAAAAGATACGGCCACCGGAATTTGAATTTGAATTTGAAATAACTTCAAATTCAAAAGTGTGCAAAACTTTATACCATGCTAAAGTACAGAACAACACGAACGCGTAGCAAAAAGTTTCACCTCAATCCGACTTACAGTCGCGGAGATATCGCGGGCGCAAGAACGAGGGGGTATTCTGCCAAAAGGACCTGTGCGTAAACATCTTTTTTTCGTAAAAAGCAATCGGGTCCTTGGGCCGTTTGACCAGCTCTGACCGGCGGTTTCTCTCCGGCGAACTCGGTGAGGGCAGCTCCGGCGACTGGGCGCGGTGGCCGGCGACGTGGAGGGGCGGCGGTGGAGGGGCTCCGGCGGTGGCCGCGCGTGGCGCGGGCGGCGCACGGAGGCGCGGGCGATGGCGGCTCGGCCACGGCAATGGAGACCGTGGCGGACTCCGGCAACTTGGCGCTCCGGCGGCCAGTGGCGTGGCCGCACGGAAGCGAGGAGGCGGCCGGCGCGCGGGGTGCGCGGACTCCGGCGAGACGGCGTCCTGGCGCGGCGGCGGGTGGCCGGCCGGCGCGGGGTGGACGCGGTAGCGCGTGGCGGGCTGACGGCCGGCGCTCCGGCGGCTGCCGAGGTCGGCGGGGCCCGCGGCGGGTCCCGCTTAGGGTTTTCCAAAATTAAAGAAAAGAAAAAATAAAAGGAAATTTTCTGAAATTATATATAGCCAGAAAAAAAAACCCGAGTTGGACTCTAATTGCGCTCGCGTGCGAAAAAGGCTAATGGGCCGGCTGCCCGGATTTTTCTTCTTTTCCAAATTCCCAGAACTTCAAACAATTAAATAAAAATAACCGTAACTCGGAGAAATATGAAATAAAATTCTAAATTCTTCAAAGAATACAAAGAAAATTATAAAAAGAAAATATTTTCCAAAAGGGAAAATAAAAATAAAAACATTTTCTAAATACTTTATTTAAATATTTAGTACTTTTCATAAATCAAATAAAATCCAATGAACCTTTTAAAATATTTCTATTTGGTGAAAAACATTGACAAACCATTTCTAAATAATAAAACATAAATTTTAAAATTGTTTACTCCAATAAATAATTTGGTAAAATAAAAATATCCCATTAAAATACTTTTTCAACTATTTTAAAATATTTAATAAATCATTTCAGTGAAATAAAGACTCTCTTGGCATTATCAACTCCCTAAAATAATTTTAGAGTTATTTATAATACTCAACATAAATTTTAAAAACTTTTAAAATAATATTCTAAATATTTCCAACTTTATTTAAAAAGGGGATAAGTCATTTTATATCCTCTCAAATGAATTTTCCTTTAGTTGAAAAATATTTTGAATAATCAAAGGAATTCCAATAAAGATTTAAAACCTTTTCCAAACTCTTAATAAGTTGAAGGAGTCATATTACCTTCTCTCATTTTATTTGGTTGGTTTTGTTTTTAAATAATAAATTCCAAAACACCAACGGTGAATATTAGGGAAAGTCATTTTATTCCCTCTCTTTTTAATATTCAACAAACTCCAAAAGTTTTAAATCCCAGAGAAAATCAAACACATCTAGCAAACAATCATTATCTATTTAACTTTATTAACATTCCAAAATTCAAAGAATTTTGGGATGTTACAAATAGTCCAAAAAGGGGAGATTGTAAGAGCAAAGTTATGCCCCCATGAGTTTTGGATATTGTTGGACAAAACAGTAGAGGAACTAACAAGTTTTCTAGTATAAAACAGATGGTTAGGTTCCTGAAGTTATAGGTCGGTGATAAAGCTTCAATGAAGATTTACATACTTACCGAAGCATATCCTCTGGAGTGAAGCTCATCACGGATGTTGACCCCTAAAAAGATAAGGAATCCTGAAGCACGTCTCATCGAAGAAGATGACCAAGATGGCGCAAGACTTAGTAGTTTTTGTGTAGTTCTTTTTCACTTCTTTGAGTCGTAGGAAAAACCGTACTATCAAGAGGGGTTTAGTAAATGTACTTCGAAGGTTTTGGTGAAAAGACTCAGATCGAATCCAAACCTGTGAGTAGCCAGAGTTGAGAAATCTCATGTGCACTAGGTAATGCTTCACCGGCGAAGACTTCGTTCTTTCGTCTCCTGAAGCAGAACCAAGTCCGTGAGTCAGCTTTACTTGGACCACAAGTAAAGTTGCGCTTTGATTGAAAATATGGCCGTTGCGGAAAGGTGTCAAGTTGTCGCATCGGGTCATTTAAGACATCTCACACCTAGGGATTGCCACCTATAAATACGCCACCCCTGCCCTCATTGGCTGGTGGCTGCTCCAAGAATATTTCCTGACAGTGAAGAGAAAGAGCAACCCCACCGAAGCAAACCAAAAACCCATCCACCGAAGCATAAGTCCTATTGATCTGAGTTGATTCATTATGACTTAGGAAGAAGTTTGCTAGCCTTTTTATCTTGGAGAACTGCAATTCTCCTAGACGGTTAGAGCGTTGTTCTTCAGAGAGCGAAGAGTTATTTTTGCCTCGAAGTCCTGTTTGTCAAAGGTTTCGGTGATTCCCTCAATAATCAACCACGAGTGAAGAACTGACCAAGCTCAAGGAGATTGGTGCAGTGGAGATACGGACGGAGAGAGGTTAGCTCCTGTGTTCAATCACAAGTCCTTCCAACCGGACGTAGCACTTTGCAGAGTGTGAACTGGTCGAAAAAATATCGCCGAGTCAAGAGTTCATTTTACTTTCCGCACTTACATTCAGTTTTACAATTGCTTCAGTGATTTGGTTCAATGCAATTGATTCAATGCTTTTGATTCGCCATGTTATGCTTCAATCCCGTTCTGCTTCAATGTTTACCTTTCTGTTAAATCTCTTCTGCTGCTAAGTTATGCTTCACTTCATAGTTTCATGCAAAAATTTGAAGTGATCATTCACCCCCTCCCCCTCTGATCACATACTTGGACTTACAGTTTTGTTGGAGAATTATCATTGTGTCCAGATTGTTTATCATATATTTAGCCCCTCTGATCATGATCTATTTTATGTCTTGTGAGTAGTTACTTTAGTTCTTGAGGACATGGGAGAAGTCTAGTTGTCAGTAGTCATATGATGTTGAAGTATTATGTGTTGTTTGATACTTAAGTTGTGTTGTTATTTCCCTAGTGGTGTTGTGTGAGTCGAACACCCAACACTTTGCCTTCTTAAGGACCTAGGGGAATACATTGTGCAAAAAGCATGCTTATGGTGGGTTGCCGGAGTGACAGAAACTTGAATCCCAGTTCGCACACTTTTGCACAAGGTAGTTATGATCCTCGATCGTAATGTTGTGGTTAGGCTTATGCCTTAATTACTACCTTGTATTTGCGGATGCTTGCAAGGTGTGTAATCATAAGAGTGCACTTAGCTTAGTCTAGAAGGTGTACTCGCATTGATCCACCCACCTACACTTATCAACACAATACATACTACTTGGCGAAATATGGTGAAATTAACTTGACTATCTCTCCCGTGTTCCCTCGAGAACGCTTTAGCTTTTATAAGTTCAGTTCCTAGGCTTATCCTTGTGAAAGGATTGGTCCACTTGCTACTCCTTAGTTACCCTGTTTACTTTGCTTGTCTTTTACCTTTCTGTTGCTTAAACCTAAAACCCCTAAATATTTACCTTTTAGTGTTTGCAGCCTTTTCCTTATCCTTATTTATCGAAAATCTACAATTGATCCCCTAGACTTGTGGGTTATCAAGAATCGTTTATTGGCGCGGTTGACAGGGGAGGCATCCCAACTAAACCTATCAACTTCACCGCCATCAATGAGCTTTTATGGCGCCGTTGCCGGGGAGTGTAGCGTTATTGGTAAGTGAAGCCGGTAAGGAAACCTTTACTTTGTGTTGCTGTTTTATTATTTTTTCTGTTGCTACCCTCAGTCCTTATGGACCCCTCTACTGTTGGTTCGTTGCTTGTGAGGAGCCGCCCCACGACTGTGGTGGTTAATCCTACCCCTACTGAAATTGTGCCCTATAAAATACAAAATGGTATTATTGATTGTGTCTTGGCTAATCATTATACATGAGAAGGACATCCGGGAGAACACCTGCTATATTTTTCACGATTATGTTCTTTATTTAAGCTTGCAGGTGTAACGGTGGAGTTCGTCATGAAGAAATTATTCTCCTTATCACTTAAAGATAAAGCTTTAGATTGGTATAAGCTACTTGATAACTCTGATTTGCTTAAATGGCAAGAGCTTATGTCTCTCTTTTATGCAAAGTTTTATCCTCTTCGTGAAATTCACCAAGACAGGAACTACATCTACAACTTTTGGTCTCGCGACGGAGAGAGAATCGCTCAAGCTTGGGGGAGACTGAAGTCCCTGATGCTCAAATGTCCCAACCATGAGCTCCCCAAGGAAATTATACTTACAAATTTTTATGCCAGGCTTTCTCGTCAGGACAAGGAGATGTTGGATGCCTCCTCTAGCGGGGTATTCCAGACTAGAATTATAGAAGAAAAATGGGATCTTATTGAAAGGATCCAGAAGAATACTGAAGACTGGGAAATTGATAAAGGTATTGAACCCGCTATAAACTATGAGCATGACTACATTGAGAGTTATGTGAAGACTGATTACTTTAATACCTTTTGCTCTAAACTTGGTCTTGATTCCCAGCTAATGATTGACTTTTCCAAGGACTTTGCTTCTCATGTTGATTCTTCTAAGAAGGAGAGTCAACATCATAAACCTTTCAAGGAGTCACCTATTGAGATTAATGTTACTGATCCTGTTTTACCTGATGTTATGTATGAACAACCTCCTTATCCCTCAAGGATAAAGGAGCACTCTTTTGTTACTAGTATCCTAAACAAAAATGGAAGGACCACTGATGAACCTGAGGACCTGATCAAGGTCAAGCCTCAAGTTGCAATGGTTAAGGATCTGGTAACCAATGATATTAAAGAATCTACTATTAGTTTTTGTGCTGTTTCCACTAACATTGTCACAACCAAGAACAAAGGCCCAATTTCAGGTGCACCTGTTGTATCTGTCAAAATAGGAGAGCATAACTACTATGGGCTATGTGATTTGGGATCCAGTATCAGCGCTATTCCTTTCACACTTTATCAAGAGATCATGCACGAGATTCAGCCGTGTGAGATCGAAGACATAGATGTCACGATTCATCTTGCGAATAAGCAAACAATCTCTCCGATCGGGATTGTGAGAGACGATGAAGTACTCTGCGGGAAGGTAAAATATCCTACTGACTTTCTGGTACTTGGTTCAGTGCAAGATAGTTTTTGCCCTATTATCTTTGGTAGGCCCTTCCTCAACACTTGTGGAGCTATAATTGATTGCAAGAAAGATAAAGTTTTTGTTGAATTCAACGGTGACCCGTATGAATTTAATTTTTCTCAGTTTTCTAAGCAGCCTTGTGGTACTGATTTGTCTAGTAATGACAAAATTATTGAACAAATTGCTTCTATCGCTATTCCTCCTGACGACACTTTGCAGCAATTTATGGAAGACCACGAGAATGACATGCGTATGCAGGAGAGGAATGAGCTAGAAGACATATTTTTAAGACAAAATCCTATCCTGAAGCACAACCTCCCGGTTGAACCTTTAGGAATCCTCTCGCAACCAAAAGAAGACCCGGTGTTTGATCTAAAACCACTTCCCGATACGCTCAAGTACGCTTATTTAGATGAAAAGAAAGTATATCCTGTTATAATCTATTCTAACCTTTCAGGGTATGAAGAAGAGCGACTATTAGAGACACTCCGCAGACACCGAGGTGCTATTGGCTATACTCTTGATGATCTCAAGGGTATCAGTCCATCCATTTTCCAACATACTATTGATAACCCACAACTGCAGGGGATCGAGATAGTCTTCGCGGGTAAGAATAACCCAATTTATAGATTCGACTCAAGGGGAGACAAAGAATATCCACAAGCTTTAACAGTGGAGTTGTCAATTCCACCGCACCTGAGATACACTTACTTGCAACAAAATATTAGTAGTAACTACGATATGGAGGTGATGATAGCAACGGTAATAGTGGTGGTGAAACAGTAATAGTAAAACAGCGAAAGTAAACAACTAGTAACCAGCAGAATTAAAACACTGTAGGCTAGGGAGATGGATGGTTGGGCGCTGCATGGATAAGACACATCATGTATTTAACTTGGGGCAAGGCACCCAGAAATTCAATGATCATCTAAGCATAAATCAAACATCAGGCATGTATCCCACAGGTAGTTGTACGTGCTTGCAATAAGAACTTGCACAACATCTTTTGTCCTACCATCCCGCTACGAACGGGGCCAAAAGGAACTTATGGAGATTAAGGTGCTCCTGTCAAAGAGCACCGGAACAAAGCATTAGCAATAAATGGATACATGGAATCCTCAAATTATAGCCCATCCCCTTTGGTGTCCCAAGCTGTCACCTTTGGGATCGCCGGTTCAGGACTATAATAGGTGCATACAAATCATAGATAGGATCAAGAACACAAATATATTCATGAAAACACATAGGGTTCAGATCTCAAATCATGGCACTCGGGCCAAAAGTGACAAGCATTAAGAGCAACAAGTTGAAGCAAAGATGATAAACAACAATCTAGATGATAGGCAACATGCCCCCCAACAATCTGATAAACTATTACATGACCTAACTCATCCAATCCCTACCATCCCCTTTTGCCTACAGCAGGGAATTACTCACACATGGATGGAGAAGTCATGGAGGGAGGATGGAGTGGTGATGATGATGATGATGGCGAAGATCTCCCCTCACCGGAGGCCAAAACAGCCTCCAGATTAACCCTCCCGGAGAAGAACAGAGGGTGGCGGCGGCTCCGCGACGTGAATTGGGAAAACGACTTCTGTTTCGGGGTTTCTTCGTCACGGGAATAAATAGGAGCGTCGGTAGGGCACCCGAGGAGGGGGGAGGCCCCCAGGCGGCCAGAGGGCGCGGCCCCACCCATGGCCGCGCCAGGGGGGCACCTGGGGGCCCCTTGGCTCCCCTCTGGTCCCACTTCTGGCTTCTGGCTCCTTCGGGTGCGTGGATTTTCTGGTATTTTTCTTGGAATTTTCTGTGACGTCCAAAAATGGTTATAACAACGTACGACACACCTATTATATCACAAAACTGTGCCAAAGACATGGTTATGTGATCATTATAAAGTTTGAACTCGACGGTTCCAACATCATGGTTATAACAAAAACTGTTAACAAAGCAGGAGGTAAGCTTCTTGTATTGTACCACACGGCATAAAGCTAGCCGTGTCAAACCTGCATTGGCACAAAGGCCATAAAATTCCTCCTTAATTCCTGGAGCTGTTAAAAAATCATCGCATAGATACATCATTGCGCATGCTGGATTTGTGTCTCCCAACAACTCCAGGGGCACGTGATCTTCATTGTAGCTCACCCTAACTGCCGAGGGTGAAGCTGCAGCTCTAGTGACTCGATCGGAGCGCTCAGGCTTCTTCTTCCCAAACCACCCCTTTGCTTTTCCAAAGAAACTCATTTCTGAAATTTTTGACAATTCACAAAAACAAGGATTTAAACAAAGTGAGTTGAGGCAAACTACTCTACTCACTTACCTAAGGCATAAGCTTGCATCAAAACTTGGAAAATAAAATTCTACACATGCATGCAAGCTCATATGAATAGCACCAAGAGCTACTAAATACTCACAAATGAGGCCACCAATCAAAAATATAATTGGAGGGGTGAAGGAGTTACATACCAGGGAGTATTTTCTCAAAATCTCAGCTCGAACGGTGGGTTGTAGAGAGAGATCGAAAGTCGCCTCCAAGAACAGCAAGAACGCAAGAACTGGAGCAGAACTCGTGTTTTTGGAGAGAGAGGAAGAAGACATACCTGGAGGTGGGGTCTGTGGGCCCTAGGCGCCCTGTGGGCGCGGCCAGGGGCCAGGCCGCGCCAGCTGGCCGCCTGGGCCACTGGTGGCCCCCTGGTCAGCCCCAGGTGCTTCTGGGTCACTCCCGACATGGAAATTTTTAAAATAATTTTTCTGGAATTTTTCTGACAACTTCACTGTTGAAAATTTTTCTAAGTTCAAAAAGTTGCGAAACTTTCTGAAAACTTGAAGCAGTGATTAGAGTTGTGAAGTTTCAAAAACATAAAAACTTGGAACAGCAAGGAGAAATAAAGCTAAGGCAAATGAAAACATAACAAGCTCCACTTTCTACCTATATAAAATATGCTTACTAGCAAGGTTGATCAAGTCTTACCAACAAACCGGCGGTACATAGAGCAGAAAGTCTCACCTCTTATGAAGTGATCATTGCACCTTTACTTTAATGGACATTGTCCCCACCATGATGGTTTGTATTTGTGGTGCACATGTAGAGGACAATCCCATTCTCCAATCTTCACGGTCTCGATATTCTCTATAGAGTTGAGGCCATGCCTTTTGTCAATCTTCTTCGGAAAATACACCGTGTGTTCTTTGTCATTCACATTTAAAGTAACCTTTCCTTTATTGCAATCAATAATAGCACATGCGGTTTTAAGAAAAGGTCTACCAAGAATAATAGACATGCTCCCATCCTCGGGCATGTCAAGCACAACAAAATCAGTAAGGATTAAACAATTAGAAACTTCAACGGGAACATCCTCACAAATACCAATGGGAACAACTGTTGACTTGTCAGCCATCTGAAGAGAGATATCTGTAGGGATTAGTTTTTATAAACATAATCTCTTGTAAAGAGAAAAGGGCATAACACTCACTCCTGCTCCAAGATCACATAAATCAGTCCTGACATAATTATTCTTTATGGAGGAAGGAATGGTGGGTATACCTGGATCACCAAGCTTCTCAGGAATCTTTCCACTAAAAGAGTAGTTAGCAAGCATAGTAGATATTGCTTCATTAGGAACTTTTCTTTTATTAGTAACAATATCTTTCATATATTTCGAATAAGGAGGTAACTTAATAGCATAAGTCAAAGGAATTTGAAGAAAAAGAGGTTTCATCCACTCACAAAACTTATTGTAATGCTCTTCTTCTTTCGTTTTGAGAGACTTACCTGGAAAGGGCATGGGTTTTTGTACCCATGGTTCTCGTTCCTTCCCATGTCTTCTTGCGATAAAATATTCTCTAGTGTATTTCTTGCGTTTATCGGGTGCTTCTTCTTCTCGAACTTCGGGTGGATCATTCTTTTCAATATCCTTTTCAGGCTCAGCACCGTCGTCAGTCTCACCATCGGAGGTAGATATACTATTTGGATAATTGGAATTGTCAGCTTCTTTGTGCTTCTTCTTCTTCTTCTTCGGATAGCTAACAATTTATTATTCCTGTATTTGAGAATCTTGTTCGATCCTCTTAGGATGCCCCTCCGGATAGAGAGGATCTTGAGTGCTAGTTCCTCCTCGGGTTTTAATCCCGAAGGCCTGTATATCCTGTTTGGCATTATTAGCAAGCAAATCTTTTTGCACATTAGAAATTTGATCAAGCTGAGTTTGAACCATATGGAAATGCTTCACAAGACATTTATCATCATTAACTGTTCTACCTAGAACATCAAGCAAGCTTTTGATAGCAAGGGAGTTATCATGCAACTAACTTTGTATCCTCTCATTAAAATGATTTTGCTTCATAATTTTTTTATCAAGCTCATCTAAACATTGATCAGGAGGCTTACCATGAGGAATGTCACTTGCATTGAAATCTAAAAGAGAGTGTACCTCTACCATAGGAGGGTGAGTGGTAGGCTCACACAACTTTTCAATGGGGGGTAGATTCTTCACGTCTTTAGTTTTAATACCCTTCTCTTTAATAGACTTCTTTGCTTCTTGCATATCTTCGGGGCTTAGGACAAGCATACCCCTTTTCTTTGGTGGTGGAGGTTGTTCAGGGACGGACCAACCTTCGTGGTTCTTGGCAATCTTTCCCATTAATTCTCCTGCATCGTCCGGCGTTCTTTTCCTGAAAACACCAGCAGCACAACTGTCCAAATAGGATCTAGATTCATCAGTTAGACCAGCTTAAAATATATCAATTAATTCATTATTAGGGACTCCATGTCCCGGTCTAGCCTGGATCAGACTGCAATACCTCCCCCAATCTTTAGGGAGGTTCTCATCCTGCAACTGTTTAAAGTTATAAATTCTTCGTAAAGCAGCATGTTGCATATGAGCAGGAAAATACTTATCAACAAAAGAGTGAGCTAAGTCTTGAGGACTCCTAATGGAACCACATGGTAGTGCATCGTACCATGCTTTAGCACCTTCCTTTAAAGAGAAAGGAAAAAGCTTAGTGACATAAAAATTTCGTATCTTCTCATCTGTAGTAAACAAGCCACCCAACTCAGTGAGTTTGGTTAGGTGTGCAATAGCATCATCATTTTCTCTGCCATAAAAGGGGTCAACTTCAACCATAGATATAAGTGAAAGATCAACAGAGAAATTATAATCAGGATCATTAATGCATATAGGAGACGTAGCAAATTTAGGATCAGGAACGGTCTTGTTCTTCACGGAGTGTTTTTCGAGAAGCTTCTTAATAGCATCAGGGTTAGAGTCGTCAAACTCTGTTAGCTCCCTGCATAAATCATCATCAAGTATAATATAATCATCGTCAAGGAGTCTCTCCTTGAGTTTACTCAAATCGGGATAAGTGTAAGTTCCATCAAAAGGATAGCAAGTATCGGGAATTTCAATTCCAGATTTTTTTGCAGCAGCGATCTGTTTCTCAAGAGCGTGACTAAGTGAACCAATATCATCAAGAGTAGTAGAAACATCATCAAAAGTATCAGACATAGTAACAGATTCAGTAGAGGCATCATGTGGTGGAGGTGAAGGAAACTTACTCATAACTGAAGGTGAATCAAGTGTAGCACTAGTGTTCAGAACAATACCTTTTCTTGTACGGGATGGTAAGATCGGGACCTTGGGGTCTTCTTTCTTACCCATAGCGGATAAATTGCAGCATGTAAAATACTTCAAGAAGACTAGTGAATAAAGTTATGCTCCCCTGCACCGGCGCCAGAAAACAGGCTTGATAACCCACAACTGCAGGGGATCGAGATAGACTTCGCGGGTAAGAATAACCCAATTTATAGATTTGACTCAAGGGGAGCCAAAGAATATCCACAAGCTTTAACAGTGGAGTTGTCAATTCCACCGCACCTGAGATACACTTACTTGCAACAAAATATTAGTAGTAACTGTGATATGGAGGTGATGATAGCAATGGTAATAGTGGTGATGAAACAGTAATAGTAAAACAGCGAAAGTAATCAACTAGTAACCAGCAGAATTAAAATACTATAGGCTAGGGAGATGGATGGTTGGGCGCTTCATGGATAAGACACATCATGTATTTAACTTGGGGCAAGGCACACAGAAAAGCAATGATCATCTAAGCATAAATCAAACATCAAGCATGTATCCCACAGGTAGTTGTACGTGCTTGCAATAAGAACTTGCACAACATCTTTTTTCCTACCATCCCGCTACGAACGGGGCCAAAAGGAACTTATGGAGATTAAGGTGCTCCTGTCAAAGAGAACCGGAACAAAGCATTAACAATCAATGGATACATGGAATCCTCAAATTATAGTCCATCCCCTTTGGTGTGCCAAGCTGTCACCTTTGGGATCGCCGGTTCAGGACTATAACAGGTGCATACAACTCATAGATATGATCAAGAACAGAAATATATTCATGAAAACACATAGGGTTCAGATCTGAAATCATAGCACACGGGCCCAAAGTGAAAAGCATTAAGAGCAACAAGTTGAAGCAAAGATGATAAACAACAATCTAGATGATAGGCAACATGCCCCCAACAATCTGATAAACTATTACATGATCTAACTCATCCAATCCCTACCATCCCCTTTTGCCTACAATAGGGAATTACTCACACATGGATGGAGAAGTCATGAAGGGAGGATCGAGTGGTGATGATGATGACGATGGCAATGATCTCCCCTCACCGGAGGCCAAAACAGCCTCCAGATTAGCCCTCCTGGAGAAGAACAGAGGGTGGTGGCGGCTCCGCGACGTGAATTGGGAAAACGACTTCTGTTTCAGGGTTTCTCCGTCACGGTAATAAATAGGAGTGTCAGTAGGGCACCAGAGGAGGGACGAGGCCCCCAGGAGGCCAGAGAGCGCGGACCCACCCCTGGCCGCGTCAGGGGGGCGCCTGGGGCCCCCTTGGCTCCCCTCTGGTCCCACTTCTGGCTTCTGGCTCCTTCGGGTGTGTGGATTTTCTGGTATTTTTCTGGGAATTTTCTGAGACGTCCAAAAATCAATTTACCTGTGCACAATAAAACCATACAGGCAGCTCTGCTGAAAACAGCGTTAGTCCGGGTTAGTTTCATCCAAATCATGCAAGAATGAGGGAAAAACAATAGCAAAAGTGTTTGGAAAAGTAGATACATTTGAGACGTATCAACTATCAATCTCGAGCCCGATGTTAAACCGGTTGTTGATCATCAACGACGGTTGAACCCAAAGATGAAGGACGTGGTTAGGACGGAGGTTCTCAAACTTCTAGCCACATGTATCATCTATCCTATAGCTGATCGTAAGTGGGTAAGTCCAGTTCATTGTGTTCCTAAGAAAGGAGGTATGACTGTTGTTCCTAATGATAAAAATGAACTAATACCTCAGCGGATTATTATTGGATATAGAATGTGTATTGATTACATCAACTTGAACAAGGCCACCCGGAAGGACCACTATCCTCTGCCCTTTATTGATCATATGCTTGAGCGGCTGTCTAAAAACACCCACTTTTGCTATCTTGATGGGTATTCTGGCTTCTCTCAGATTCATGTTAATACTACGGATCAGGAGAAGACCACTTTCACGTGTCCTTACGGTACTTATGCTTATAGGCGTATGCCTTTTGGTTTGTGTAATGCACCTGCTACTTTTCAGAGGTGTATGTCTGCTATATTCCATGGTTTCTGTGAGGATATTGTGGAGGTCTTCATGGACGACTTTTCCGTCAATGGAACCTCCTTTGACCACTGTCTCCACAATCTTAATAAAGTTTTGCAGAGATGTGAATAAAAAAATTTGGTGCTTAATTGGGAGAAGTTCCATTTCATGGTTAACGAAGGTATAGTTCTTGGTCACATGATTTCCGAAAGGGGAATTGAAGTGGACAAGGCAAAGATTGAAGCTATTGAAAGGATGCCCTATCCAAGGGACATCAAAGGTATTCGTAGTTTTCTCGGTCATGCTGGTTTCTATAGAAGATTTATCAAGGAATTTTCTAAGACCTCGAGACCCCTCACCAATCTTCTCCAGAAGGACGTTCCTTTTGTATTTGATGAAGATTGTAAGGAAGCTTTCGAAGTTCTTAATAAATCTTTGATAACCGCTGCTATAGTACAACCACCTGACTGGAATTTGCCCTTTTAAATTATGTGTGATGCTAGTGGTTTTTCTGTTGGAGCTATTTTAGGACAAAGGGTTGATAAGAAGTTGAATGTTATACACTATGCTAGCAAAACCCTTGATAGTTCTCAAAAGAATTATGCTACTACCGAGAAGGAATTCTTGGCAGTGGTGTTTGCTTGTGATAAGTTTAGGCAGTATATTGTTGATTCTAAGGTTATTATTCATACTGATCATGCTGCCATTAACTATCTTATGCAGAAAAAGGATGCCAAACAAAGGCTCATAAGGTGGGTACTCCTTCAAGAATTTGATTTGCAGATTGTCAATAGAAAAGGAGAAGACAATCCGGTGGCGGACAACCTTTCAAGAATGGAAGACATTCCGCACGATCCTATTCCATTCAACGACAGTTTTCTAGATGAACAACTTGCTGTTTTAAAAGTACAATCTCATTCCGATCCTTGGTTTGCAGATTATGCTAATTTTATCGTTGCAAAGTTTTTGCCTCTAGGTTTCACATTTCAGGAGAGGAAGAAATTCTTCACGGATTTGAGGCATTACTTTTGGGATGACCGACATCTTTATAAAGAAGGTGCGGACGGGATCGTAAGAAGGTGTATACCGGAGCACGAGCAGAAAGACATTCTTCGACAATGTCACGATAGTCCCTATGGAGGACATCATGCCGGTGAGAGGACCGCACATAAGGTTCTCCAATCAGGTTTTTATTGGCCTACTCTCTTTAAGGATGCTAGAAATTATGTTTTATCTTGTGATAAGTGTCAGAGAGTTGGTAATATTAGCAGGAGAAATGAGATGCCTATGAATTACTCACTAGTAATCGAACCTTTCGATTGCTGGGGTTTTGATTTTATGGGTCCTTTTCCTCCTTCACACAAGTACACACACATCTTAGTTGTTGTTGATTATGTAACCAAGTGGGTTGAAGAAATCCCCACTGAGAGTGCTGACCACAAGACATCTTTGAAAATGCTCAAGGATGTGATTTTTCCCAGGTTTGGTGTACCTAGGTATCTCATGATAGATGGAGGGTCACACTTCACGCATGGAGCTTTTAGGAAAGCTCTAGCCAAGTACGATGTCAATCATAGAATTTCATCACTGTACCACCCTCAAACTAGTGGGAAAGTTGAGCTCACCAATAGAGAGATCATGCTGATCTTACAAAAAATTAGTGAACAGTTCTAGAAAGGACCGGTGAAAGAAGTTAGGAGATGCTTTGTGGGCGTATAGAACTGCTTACAAAAACTCCATGGGCATGTCTCCGTATAAGATGTTCTATGGCAAAGCTTGCCATTTTCCATTAGAGTTAGAGTACAAAGCTTTCTGGGTTGTCACAGAGCTGAATGCTGACCCAAAGTTAGCTGGTGAAAAGCGTCTCATGAACTTGACTTCTCTAGATGAGTGGAGAAGTGAAGCTTACGAGAGTGCTAAAATGTTCAAGGAAAAGGTAAAGAAGTGGCACGATAAAAGGATTCTGAAACGTGAATTTAATGTTGGTGATAAAGTTTTGTTGTTTAGATCTCGTTTCAGGTTTTCTCCAGGTAAACTACTTTCCAGATGGGAAGGGCCTTTTCATATCGAAGAAGTATATCGGTCCGGTGAAATCAAGATTAATAATTTGGAAGGCACCAAACCTCAAGTTGTTAATGGACAGAGACTCAAACATTACATGGCAGGTGATCCTATCAATGTGGATGTCAATATGATATACACAACATCTCATGAAGAACATGTTGCAGCTCAGTTTCAGACACCGGCAGGAGCAGAATAAGAAAAGGTATGTATTACGGTAAGGAAACATCGCGAACATCAATAAAAGTTTATTTTTCGAAGTTTTTGCAAAATTAGGAAAATTCCAAGCCTAAGTGGAGCCGGAGAGGAGCTCCAGGGGGGCCAGGAGGCCTCCCGGCGCGCACCCCCCCTCCTGGCCGCGCCAGGCACCCTCCTGGGAGCCCCGAACTCCGACTCCGACTCCACCCTGGCTTGAAACCTTCCTTCTGTGCAGAAAATTTTGCTATATATTTGCCCGGATCGTCCCGGCACCGTATCTCTCGATTTCACGTGTTTTATTTCTCGGTCTATTTCTGCCAGAAAAACTTTCAGCAGACCTAGGTTCCATGGCTTCCCCAAGTTCCCCCAAGGACAAGTTCGTCGTCAACATCATCAACCCTTACCCCGCAGAGGTGAGGAAGCACCCCTATATCCTTCATGTGGAGGATGGTGTCCTCCACAAGGAAGATCTGAAGGGACCAGTCAAGGAAGGGAGCACCGAGGAGAGGCTGAAGGAGATGGAACATGAGGTCTTCAAGTTCAAGAAGATGGTGGAGGGTGGTGTTGAAGCTAACTTCGACATCATGAACGAGATAGAGGCTTCCCACAAGAAGGAGATGAAGGAGATGTGGTCAAGTTTGGCCGCACTAGAAGAAAAAGTTTAGGAGCTTCAAGCACAGATCTATGATCTGCAGAACCAGAAATGTGAGTATGAACTTAAGTTCTTACGCATAGGTTTGGGTGCTGAGTGCAGGATCCTGGAGACAATAATGTCCTTCGAGACTGGAGAACCTTTGCCTTGAAAGTGCTTCTCCAAGGAGTACGTGATCAACAAGAACAAGAATGAGGAGTAAATCTCCTCGTGTAATGGCACCCCGTCAGCTTGTTCCAAGCTTGGGGGAGTGCGCGGTATCTTTATCTTTATCTTTGTCTTTAGGAGTCAAGTAGAGTCGTATCGTGTCTAGGGAAGTTACTTTATGAAATAGGTGTTGCATCGAGGTCTATCACTCCTTTTTGTGGAGGGTTTTGTATCCGTGAGTGTGGAGTCGTCTATGAAGGAAAATTAATGAGAAGTCTATTGGTTTCTTCGCTGCACTCGGTATTCTCTTCACGCAATCGACATTATGAGCTGATTTTTATGGGGAGTATTGACCTTATATCAGGTATGGCTTCGAAAACTTTATTTTATCTTGGCAAGTATAGCTTTGGTCATAACAACAAGCATGCTTTTCTCAAAGTAGCGACATAGCCAAAACCTTTGTGTTATTATGCTTGAAGTGTTATGTTGACAAGGAAGACAACTTGATGTGCCATGCTAGTTTTAATGTTTATGCTTTATATTTCTTGCATCCAAGTCATCATCAATTGTCTGATCCCTCAAAGCCTTGCTAGCCAAAACTCTGTACCAAGCGGAATTCTGCTTGTACTTCCATACCCTGAAACCAACATCTTCCACTTGAGTCCACCATACCTTCCTATTCGTGGTATTCCACTACCACTCCTAAAGTATATAATTTATGTGCTATCTTTAGATGTTCAAAGTCTTCTGTTTTGTGCCTCTGATTCAGCTCATGAGGAAGTGGTGGGTAACCCATGATCTTCTTAATTTGGAAAAGTTTTATCTTGGGATTGCATGTCTAATCTGCAAACCCCTAATACGAGAAGGGACTGGCATGAGTGCCCAGCTCGTAAAAGAGAAATACTAAACACACAAGTTCCTTCACCCATTTATGAGTGATAAACAAAGGAATTTAAGCGGATGTGATCGTCCCCACATGGGAGCCGTTCCTCGAAACTTGTCTCAATCATGAAGTGAGTGAGTTATCTATCAGCAGTCGTTGACGGATCATGCACCTCCCAAAATCTGTTTTTATTATGTTTGATCTAGAGATGGCACATGAGTTTTGGCCTCGTCCCTGGCCTGGGCGGGCTGTGTGTAAGTGGCCTTGTGCCACTTCAAGGTGGGGTCGACCCAGATTTTAATTAGGGGCTAAGCCCTATTAGTTAACCCCCTTTTTTAACTAACCCCCTCTGATTTAATAGCTAAATAGTGTATGACATGTGGGCCCTCATATGCCCCTAATTAGATAGATTTAAAATAACCAGAGAGATCCCCCTAGTGAGACTTACATGTGGGTCCAACCTATTAAATAATATAATGATTTAGTTAACACCAATAAGTGGATGACAATTGGGACCCCCCCTTTACTGTTAAATAAATAAAAGGAATTGTTTAGCCACTTTGTATGACAGAGGGGCCCCACCTGTCAGTTGAATGGTTAATAGCCAGGTTGTGGTTAATGTTGAATTAACAATTAAGATAAATCCAGATATTGATTTAAAATGATTAAATCTTTAAAAAACAATATCTTTTAATTTGTAACTCCGATGAAAATGTTTTATATATCAAACTTGATCAGAAAAATGCCACGGATAAGAATGCATCACCCGTATAGCCACCACCCCCTCTAACATACCGAACGTGGAACATTTACCCTTCGGTTCATCTATCAGTCAGACGACCGGAGCCGATAAAACTTTCCGGATGAAATTATTCTGAACATGAAAGTTGTTCAGAATGGATCAACGAGCACGGATACACTATCCACATGTCAGTCAGATGTCTTTAACACTGTAGACATGGAACCTTCCCCTTTGGATCATCTGTCCGGTACCGATGAGTCATCCCCGGATAAATTCCCGCTCCGCCTAAAATACTTAACACTGTGTTTACCTTGTCTTGTATTTGTATTGCTATTACTGTTGTGTATTTATTGTTTCTCCCCCTTATTCTCCGGTAGACCTCGACACAGCCGCCGACGACACTGTTGCCGAGTACGACTACTTCGTCGACGACCGTACCCTACCGTCGAGCTTCCAGGCAAGCAGAGCCATTCTCTTTCCCCAGACATCGCCTATCTTTTCCGTACATTTCTTGCACTAGGCATATGTTGCTGCTACGTTACAATCCTATTCAATTTCATAGCATGTCTTTGTCGCCCCTTAATGTAGATTCCTTTATCCTATGCTGCCTATTAAATATATATTATATTCAGCAGATAGCCCTGCCCATTGTTAGTCAACTAGGATTAGATAGCGGGCCGTGATCGCTCTTTAGTTCATTCCGCTGGTGTCTTGCTCGAACCTATTCAAGTGTACCATCGAGGGTGATTCCTCCTGGTTTCACTTGATGATAGGCACTCAAATCAACTGGTGTCCTTAAAGGTAAGTAGTCGGGTGACCCAACGGTGCCCGCGAGAGGTATTGTATCGGGACGGCAGGACAGGCGGATACCATCGTGGGCCTGGTCCTTGCTCGTTGGCCGTGAGATACAAAACCACGAAAGTTGAGATCCTCTAGGAGCACATGCGGATAAGGTAAGGAGACGGCTCACCTTGTTGGTAATCGCATGCTTTAATGGGATGAAAGGGCAGGCACCGATGTACTGGTGGTCCTGGCTGCTGTTTGTTGTCCGTTGTGTTGACTAGTCGAGCAACGATAACGGTTGCCCACGAGATAATAATAAAATGACTAACGGTTCAGGTGGATGACTTGAGAGGCCGCAAAGGCCTGTATGCACTACCTTCACGTGGGATTACGGTGTGGGCCCTCCGCGTTGTGGTCTCGTTCAAAAGCTATGAAAGACGTCCAATTCAGCATTGTGGCCGGGACTGATCGTCACCTGTGGTGTACGGATCTCCCGCCGCACACAGACCCGGAGAGCGAGGGGCGATGACCCAAGACCCCCTTGCGCATAGGACTTTAGACCGGTAGGGACCACTCTGATGAGTCGTAGGATGGGCTTCGACGTGTCGGATAGCCTCGGTGGGGCATTCCCTAACAAGGTGTACGCCACCCTGGAGATCCGAGCGTGCAGGATGAATAGTAGTGCACCCTGCAGGGAAGATGATCTATTCGAATAGCCGTGTCCACGGTAACAGGACGCTTTATGCTGAAGCCAGAGCCTAGTACTACAACATATTACTATTAAACTGTTGGTTCCGGTTTCTCTTCCTCGCAGGGAGCCGAGGAAGGGAACTCGGAGGCATTTATAATTGTTAATAATTACAACTTACTATTATACAATGCTGCAGCAACTTCTGCTGCAATGTTACTTTATGCTTTATATGAACTGTTGGCTATTCTCTTCTTGTGTTGCAAGACTCGTCGGAAGATGCTAGTCTTCGATAGGCCTAGCTCCTCATCCTTATTTTGACTTTCTATCTTTCAGTCCATTATATATAGCCTCCCCTTTCCATTTGATACAAATGCATAAATGCTTAGTGGCAGACGTAAGACTCGCGGGTATGCTAGATACTCACCTTTGCTTTATTTCCCCCTTTTTGTTTTTCCTGATCGGCCGTTGCAGTCGATGTTGGAGCCCAGGAGAAGAAGATCCCCGATGCCGACCACCGCAACGTGAATATCCCCGATGCCTTCTGCGACGTCGAGTTCCCCGTTGACCAGGAGTAGTTTGGAGGTTCCCAGGCAGGAGGCCTGGCCTTTTCGATCGTTGTTATTTTTGGCTAGCCTTCTTAAGGCAGATCATGTGTACCTTGTGTCTGTACTCAGATACTATTGCTTCCACTAACTTTGTGCTTTCGAGTTGTTGTATTCGAGTCCTCGTGGCCCCTGGTTTGTGTTAAACAACTTGTATTATTTTATTTGTAGAGTTGTGTTGTGATATCTAACCGTGAGTCCCTGATCTCGATCGTGTACCTTGCGTGTATGATTACTATACACGACTTGATTTTGGGGGCGTCACAAGTTCATATGGAGAAGAACTATGTAAGGCCCGATATGCGGTACTTTTCAAGATCTAGATGTTTCCATCCAGATCCTGGGACGAAGCACATATCGGTCCCACCGCGACATATGACAATGCCATATGCCCCAGATTTCTAACATGATATCACAACATTACAGATACAAGGATACAACATCTCATACAATCGGCATGCAACTTCCTTAATACAATCCAACAACGGAAGATGTATGTCTGAACAGACTACAATCAAATGCCTACTGGCAAAGAGAAAACATCGATCCCCATAACCACACGGGTCCAGGCCCTCCGCCGGGATCCACCTAACTAGTCGTCGTCGAGTCTCCACGTGAAACGTCGATCACCATAACTGTTGTCGATCAAGAACCCTGAAAAGAGTTTGGGGGTAGTATCCTGAGTACAGAAATACTCAGCATCCAACTATAGTGGTCAACTGACCCAACAAGGACTTCATCACTCGTCATTCTAGGACAACTAGTAGTTTACGGTAAGGAAGGGGTAAGTGGTGAGGTTGCTGCCGCACTAGCATTTATGAAGTGGCTAACAATCTAGAGAGTAAGATAAGAAGCCAAGCATTCGATGAGGAATCGCCTCCAACAAGTCTTGCTATCAACTACTTACGCAAACATAACACCTATCCTATCCTTGTCCTCCTCTTCGCATCCCGACGAAGAAGAAGCAGTCAAGGAACACACACGTTGATCACGTTATAGTTATGATTCAGTTGATGTTATCTATGAACAAGACGTAGGTTCCAAGTCGTCCATAACCGTGGACACGACTTCTCGAAAAGATTTAACCCTGCAGGGGTGTACCAACTTCCCATTACAAGGCTCCGCACGCACGCCCATCTCTCTCAGTTGCTACCCATGATAGGCAACCATTTTATCATTTAGTCCCAAGATATCCGGAACGACAGGTCCCTCTAGCCAACAACGAACAAATCCGGGTGGCCCCCGGTGAGTCAACATCCAACTCAAAAGCCGGTCGCGCTCTCGAATCGGCCTCTACCGTTTGGATGAGGTCGGGTTAGTTGCCCAAACAGATGTGGACAACCCCCTAGCTCCCTGGGGTGGACCAACAAGAGAAACCATGTCTCCGTTGGCCCGGGTTGTTTCAAAAACTGCTGGGGTACCAACCAAGCACACACACGTTTGCAAAATGTAAATCAGCTCGGGCCACCACTAGAAATGTTTGAAGCTAGGTAGGTAAGAAAAGGGGACCCCATAAAATCCCACACGCGGTTAGGCACGCTCAGTCTTAGAACCAATACCCGGAACTCGGATCCTAGGTGACTCGAATGGAACAAAGCGTCGGGGCGGGATAGCCTAGACCTTCCATCCTTCGTCGAATATAGTCAACATTTATAATAATCATATCATCAACAACAATAATAATGTGATAGCCCAAAAAAAAGTAACAGGGTAACATCGTAGCATCCTAAGCATGCATACTAAGCAGGGGCTGAGCAACGAGCAATAGTAACATAGCAGTACATGGTTTGCTAGGAGGGGACATGGCTGTATCGGTTTGAAAGAGGCTGTAAACATGTGGTAGGATCAAACATCGAACCTATCCTAGACTAGCATGCAAACCGCTGGTTGAAATAGCATGGATCATAAGTAATGCATAGTCCTTTCATGTTGATAAGTCGGGTTCCGAAGGTGTAGTTGATCGCAAGCTCGCATCGTCTCCGAAGGTACCCGCGGAAGCACACAAGAAGGAAACACTGGAAAGCAATCAACGAGCAAGCATCTATTACTACGAGGCAAACACGATCAAGCATCAACAAGAGGGAAACACGAGACATCGCACCTACCATCGAGAGCGGTTACTAACAGGTTAAGTGGAGTACTCGTCACACACGATACCGCACATTTGGAAAGGTTCAAGTTATTTAGCTACAGGTGATCAACAAAGGTTGTTAACATGACATCTCACTCAAGCATGACATAGCACACAAACATGACAAGAGGTGAAGCGTAAGATAAAATATCTATTCTAGTCAATTTAAGTGAGGCACAACCTAAACACGGCATACTGCTAAGTGCCCCACGACAATTTAAGTAATTGGTACTGTTATGCCCTAAACCATATTTTAGGTTGGTTAACAACAGCAGACTATAGAATAAACACAAAGTACACTAAAAACTAATCAAGTTACATATAAAGAACACTCCAAACGGAGTTACGGTTAAAAAGATACAAGCAAAACAAGTTTGGAACACAATCTGCCAACATCACGAAGCACACTGTAGAGCAATGCATAAACATGATAATGAATGCAAACATGCTCACAAATGATATGCAATTAAAGTAGACATGACAAGGAAGGCATGGCAAAAGGAATCATGCAAATAGGCATCATGAACAACTAATTATAGCTCATGCAAAATGCAATAAAACATTACTGGTCTAGGACTTAGTGAAAATCAGGAAAACGTGACAGAAACTGTTATTTTTATGCCGTATAAACAGGAGAAAAGCTATATGCAAAAGTGCAGCAACATGACATAGCAATATATGAGCATGAACTAGACATGATGGTGATCAGGTACAAACAAGAATCAAGGTAACATGCATAACATATCAAAAGATATTAAGCATGCAACATGGCATCGGAACGTTACAGACTTAGAGAAAAACTGAGGTGGCTGTCAAAAACAGCAACATAGCAACTTTGGAGCTCAATAACTAGATGACCAGCAAGCATATCATGTCAATGCAATACATATGATGGAAGTAGACATGATGCTTAACAGTACGCAAAAAGAATCAAAGCAATAGGCCTCATGGATATGTCACAATCATCACGCAAACTTGCAATAAAATAACAGCAGCAGCACACTAACAGGAAATAATAGCAATTAATGGTCTGATGCCCACTTCAACACATATTAACAACATCAAGATGGCCTCAAATCAAAATGCTCACAAAATATGAATTGAAGTACACACAATTCTAAACAATTTTCCTTTTGGGCCCAACGTCATACGGGCTACAGTTTACTCGCAATTAACGTTACAAAACAATACTAGCAGTATAAAATTAAAGGACTTAGCAGAAAAAATAGAAAAAGAAAAAAACAGCGGAAAAAAAGGGAACCTCACCCTTGACGGGCTCGGCCCAACTCGCAATGGCTGGCGGCCTGGGCCGCGCTTGCGGGGCCGCGTGGAGGGGGCACAGGTGGGCCGCGGCTCCTGGGATGTGTGGAGGCGCGCTTGGCTGGCCCACGTAGCCGCAACGGTTCGCTCGTCCCGATCGGGAGGCTGGCGGCCGGCCGCCGCGGTCAACGGAGGCGGCAGGGACGGGCGGCCGGAGGGAAGCTTGGAGGCGAGGTCGGCGCGGATCCGTTCGGCACCTTGCTGGATCCGGGGCGACGCGAGCTCGGGGAGCCGGCCATGGCCATGCCGGCTCCGGCGGCGGCTTCCTTGGCTGCCGGCGTCCTGCAGCCGAGATATGGGGAGGTCAGGGGCGCAGGAGTAAGAGGAGGAGAGGGAGGCCGCAGGGGCGGGATCACCGGGGCGGTCGTCGTGGCTCGCCGGCCAGCGGCGGCGCTCGGGCACGGGAGCGGTTTGCGTCCAGGAGAGAGAGGAGAGGTTGGGGACGCATCTGGGCCGTTGGATCGGCCGATCCGACGGTCCAGAACGCATGGAGCTAGGAATTTCGGGATTTTGGGATAAATTGAGCAGATCTCAGGTTTTCCAGGGGGTTGGCTGCAATTTTGTGGCTAGGGAAACCCTAGAAAGGGGTGGGAGTGTGGTGGTCTTTATATAGCCCAGGTGGCTGGCTGTTTGCAAAAACATCCCCGGTTTTTCTCTCGCGCGCGCTGCGTTTACGTTTCTGACCGCCGGGGTCCGCAGTACCTCCGATTCGGGTAAAACTTCGAACTGCGCGATCAGCGCGTCGAGCCGGCGGCGTTCACCTCGCCCTGGAACCGTTCCGAGAACACTTTCCGGTGACATATAAAAATATCTCGTTTACTTATTAAACGGGGGTTTTCGTTCCATTGGCTGCGGCTGGTCTTGTGCGGTTTTCGCGACGGTGATTGGGTGAAACCCGATGTCGCAAAGGTCGAGTGTCAGGGTGGCAAGGGTCGGTCTCCTTCCGGTACGAGATAAGAGGGGGGAAAATAATCGTTGATCGATATATCGGGGATGCAAACACCACAATCAAATCAGACAATCAAACAATTATCACCGAAAACAAAAAAATTTAATTTTTGTGAAATCTGGGCTGTTACAAACTACATCCAATTTTGCTTTTGCAAAACACAAAGGTGGCTTGGGACCTAGAAACATAGGTGAAAATCGCCCTCTAAGTTGCAACTTATATACAATGCAATTTACTTGTAGGAGACTGGGAAAGATTCATGGAGGAGGAACCTTGGACCTTCTGAGGACATGATGTTTTTCTTGCTCCTTATGATGGTTTGAGCAAGCCATCGTCTATTTATTTGGAAAAAAATATGGTTTGAAATCCATGATTTAACAGAAAAATTACAGAGCAAAAATAACAATAACTTGAACGAAACTTTTTCATGGTGAGGGTAAAGTTCAATGTCAAAAACCGCTCAAGAATATTCAATCTTTTGTTAAGGGAAAGAATCATGAAATATTTCTAGTCAAACATGAGAGACTTACAGATTGGTGCGCCGTATGTGGTTTCTTAGGAAATGTCTATGAAGAATGCGGTTACAGTGTCCATTCACCCATTTCCCTAGTGTTCGAATATTTGTGTGCATCGTGGTTCACAGGGGACGGAAGGGGTCCGAGAGGAGAGATATGCAGAGGCCCGGGTCGTGGTGGACGAACATGAAGGGGATAGGAGCCCGATGATGAGTCTTGCCAGGGAGCGTATGAAGTCCCCAACGCTTGCATGCAGGAAGCTGAACCTACTCCCAGCAGGGCCTTGGAAATTATAGTTCCGGTGGATTCCTCTGATATGGGAGGGACAAAAAAAGATCTTTAGTTGCAGAGAAATGTGATAGAACTTCCCCTTCCATAAATTTATCTTGAGTCTTTCATCCAACTAGGAACCCATAAGATCAAAAACATTTGTCTCAGCAGAAAATAAATACTCAAAAGACAAGTGCTTTAGAAAATACTACACTAAAAAATTGGCGGGCTCCCAAGAGGAGCGTCGCCAGGCCCAATGAGTGACATATGCTAGAACTATCGTGGTGTCGAAAACGCGTTGATAGTACAAGAGCTTCATGAGTTTTAGAGGAAAATTTCCCCTACCCTACTTTGTGTTGTTGAAACATAAATTAAGGTAATAGGGTGGAAGCATTAGCAGGAACACTCGGTTCTGATAATATCCTTGACATTAATAGTCAAGGCAACAGTGGTGGAATTGCTAAATTTTTGGAAAAAAATACTACTTTCTAAATTCTTGGTCCGCCAGTTCATCATATTGACCGCTCTGTTCTGGCATCTGTGTATGATCTGTGGATATTCACAGTGGTATAAATAGAATCACAGACCCATCTTTGTCATGAAACGTGGGATATTATGAAGGATATCCTCATTTCATATGCCCTCCAGTGGTTGTGCATGGGAGATTCAATGAAAGTTATACGTCCAGATGAACATATGGGGGTCGGTCAACGTAGCAACACAAAAATCCAACGCTTCCATGATGCGATTGCCGTTTGCATGCTTCTAGATATTGTCTACTCGTGGCATTTTTGGACTTTTGAAAATAATTTTTGGGAGGTACCTACACGTGAGCTCAGCTTAATCGAGTGTTGGCATCAACGCCCTGATCGTCCATGTTTCCATTGGCGATGCTCAACTATCTCACTACCGCAACTTCTGACCGTTGCATGATTCTCCTGGAATTCAACAAAGACCAGCGCAAGTCGTGAGTACCCATTAGTAGAAAACATGGCTTTGTTCCACCCCTGATCAGAGCATTAGTCTCGGTCGTGTTACGAACCGGTACTAATGGGTGCATCACCGGTCACTCCTGAATATTCTTTCATCATCTTCCTTCGCACACTTGAAAACTCCCTTCATACATAACTCATCATAATCTGATCAGCGAGGTTAGTACCCATAATTAAATAATTTTTCCTCTACTGGAAATAAGAATAATCTTGAAGAGCTACTGTTTCTCAAGAATTCCAAAAAGTTTTTGCAAAGAAAAAGAAAGCTTAAGGTTTGCAAAACGAAGGAAAGGCAAAACAGGACAGAATCTGTGAATAACAGACCAGCAGGTAGAAAAGAATTTTCTAGGGATACTTCTACAACTCAAATCAAAAAACTCAGAACATAAGAAAGTTCTGTAATTGTATAGAGCACGCTGTGTAAAAATTTCAGCTCAAAAAGATGAACTGGAATTTTCCTCTGATTTTTCTAGTCACGAGGACAGAATCTGTTTTCTGGACAGCATGTCACAACTTTCACTTCCCTTGTCATATGAGGCTATAAATGGCACAAAGCTTGAAAAGTAAAGATACAATGATGTTTCTACAGTAGTAACAATCATCAAGACCACTAAAAAAAGAAGAAAAACAAAAAGTAAATCCTAAATTCGTTGCGGGCTGCCTTCCGAAAGCGCTTCTTTAGAGCCATTAGCTAGGCTTAATGCAAATAGGAGGAATCAAAGATCATCATAATAATCGGAGTTGTAAATCGATTCAAATGGTTCCTCAACAAGTTCATCCTTGTTTCTTTTAGGAAAGGGTTATATACCTTTTGCTTTCCCGCGTAGGCGTATTTGTCCCTTACCTATATCAATAAAGCCTTTTACGGCCCGGAGGAAGTCCCTCCCAAGCACTATGTTTCCTTGGTTTGGCTTCATGACGAAGAAATCAACCATTGCAATCCCTTTAAGGAATGTCACTGGTACATCTTTTATCCTTCCCTGGATCTCAGAAATATCTCCATTAGCATGTTCATGATAGGATGATAATTTTTCCATGTTAAATTTTAAAGAATCATAAACAACTTTTGGCATAGTAGAAACCATGGATCCAATGTCACAGAAAGCAAGGAAGTCTTGGTTAGAGATGCTAATTCTAACAAAGGGTTCCCAGTCACCATATATCTCATAAACATCTTTCTTGTTTGGCTGGGGTTTCTTTACTCTTTTCAAGTCTAAAGCATCAAATCTCTTTTCAATGGTAGCAAGTCTATCTATAACAGTATCAAAACTATGATCGTAAAAAAAGTAACTAGATAGACCATGTATAATTTCAAGAGCTCTAGCTTCATCACAAGCTAAGAAATCCCCTTCAGCTATAATATCAAGAGAGTGCTTGCACCATCTAAAAAGACCATGTTAAAAATTTCTAAGCACAATTTTTATAGGTATCCAAGGCATAATTCTCCTGTGTGCATCAGAAATTCTATCCCATGCCTTCTTCACATTTTCTCCATCCCTTTGATGGAAATCTAAGACCTCCGACTCCCTCAAGGCACCAAATCCTAACATGCTTGACTAAATAGAAATGATAACTAAAAGCAAGATAACTATTTTTTTGATTTTTGATAAAGGACACTAAAGCAAAAACTGGAAGGTAAGAAAACAAGACTAAAAAGCAAAGATAAAAGATAGTGTGCAACCCCCCTATCTTGAAGAGCGGAGTCCCCGGCAACGGCGCCATAAATTGCTTTGATGTCACGAGAGTTTACTTCTCGCCCCTCGCTGGTTACCCAAAGTGGAAGGTTGAGATGTAGACAACAGCATATTTCCCTCGATGAAGATACCAAGGTTTGTCTCCAGTAGGACTCCGATAACGAAAAGAAGCTGACAACGACGCCAGAGATTAGCGGTTGTCGTGGACCTGCACACACAACAGATAGCTTTTCTCCCAACGAGTACAAAGGGGTTTTCAATCCCTCCGGCCTTGTTGTTTACAAAGGATAAAACGCACGGGATAATAATGATAGTGATAGAAACGGAAAAGGTAAATACTGAAAGTAAATTGATAGCGGGTGCAAACAGTATTGGAAATATGGACCGGGGTCCTATGATGTTCACTAGTGATGTCTCTCTCCCAAAAGACGATAAAATAGCCATGCGAGGTAAAAAAATTACAGCTGGGCAATTGACAGGATTATGTGCGCAAACCAATGCTAATTATGCTATAAAGAAAGGAAGAGGCTCAAAAGCATGGGCGGTACGCCAAGACAAGTAGACCTAAATCCATCTGCATCTACCTACTAATCATCCACCTTGAGATATCTATCCAGAACATCTCGCTGGTATTAAGTTGCGAATCCCACCCAAAGTGTAAACTCAAAGCAATGGACAACTGCATTAAAGAACTTTGCGTAAAGTAAACAATCCTTGCGCCCGCAAGTACAAGCATCGTTGTTTTCCCCCTTGTGGCAATAGCACATCCCCTAGACTCATGTTTCTGTCACTCAAGCTAGTCATTGGGGGGCATGAACCCACAATCATGCATAACGCTCCCTCTTGGAGTCACTACCTACTACTTGGCCAAAGCAATAAACAGCAACGGAGAACATGCAAGAATTACTCAAGATCATAAATATAAAAGAGGAGAATCAAATATATAACTCAAACACAATCTGAACATAATCTCATGATCCATCGGATCCCAGCAAACTCAGCATAGCAACAGCAAAAATATTACATAAGTGCCTCGATCATGTAGGGCAGCTCACGAGGTCTAATCCATGAAGAACAAAGAGGGGAGGAGAACATCACATAGCTACTGATCATAGACCCATGGTCCAAGGTGGAATACTCACGGTTCATCTGGGAAGCATCCATGGTGGTGGAGAAGCTCCCGGAGGTGATTCCTCCCTCCGGCAGGGTGCCGGGAAGAGGTCTTCTAGTGCTCCCGATCTTGGAAGCGCAGCGGCGGCGGAACAGAGGAGATATCGCGAAAAAGGGTTCCCGTCACGGGGGTTTCTCGTCACGAGGAATAAATAGGCGAAGGGGCGTCCAGGGGGGCCACCAGGGGTCCAGGCGGCCCCCTGGCGCGGCCCCACCCTAGGGCGCGCCGGGAGGGCTCCTGGGGCCCTGGTGGGTCCCCTCTGCCCCCCCCCCCTCGGTGGTTCCCGAAGCTTCTTCTATGCTGATTTTTTATTGGATTTTTCCCGAATTTTTGGAGCACTTTTTATATGGGGGAAACCTGAAATAGAAAAATAGTAGAAAACAGGAACTGGCACTGGGGTGCACTGAGTTAATAGGTTAGTCCAAATATGATCAAAAGTGTATGAAAGTTCATCAATATCATAGCAATATCACACAAAAGAGGCATGGAGCAAGCAGAAATTATAGATACGTTTTAAACGTATCAAGGATCCCTTACTCAAGAAAATCAAAATTGTGTACTCCATCCGTACGGGTGCATTAGTCATCTTAGGTTGTGCACCGCGACCAAGGTGGAGGGTAAAATGAGATAACTTAATATTTATTTTCTAATTAATACCATTGCATGCAATGAAATAACCACTTCATGTCATGATAGATAGTTTCAAGTCATTGAAAAAATACACGCCTCACATCTCTTATTGGATTATTCCTTTATTCATGCCAAGAAAAAAGGAACGAGGTAGGAGTTAGTGCACCGGGCCTGAACGCACTTTTATGTGGTATCATTATACATCACACCCTAAAAAGCAGCCTAAAGTGATGTATATTTACATTACGCACGTGGATGTCCTATTATTTTTCACATCATTGGGATCACAAATTCACACAAAATTGATGTTTACATCACTTTGTGTGAAAAAATGTTGCTCAAATAGCTGCCCTATAATAGGGCACCCACATTTTATGGTAGCTGTTGGAAATGAAAATTTTCTAGTGCCACAAAACTTTGCTTTTTATGCCCAAATTTTGTACATCACTGCTGTTTTATATTCTATTATATGGATGTTGTTGGATATGCTCTTAGTCTTCAACATTGTAGTCGATTTCCTCTCTTTAATGTTATATAAATCCGTGGCCTTGGCCCAAATTTGGAGTGCGGCGTCAAGACTTTGCCTTGGTGGTATCTCTCACCTCCAATATGCAGACGACTCTATTATTGATACGTCCCAAACGTATCTATAATTTATGCTTGCTCCATGCATGTTTTGTGTGACTTTGCCATGATTTGCTTGAACTTTCATACACTTTTGAGCATATTTGGACTAATCTATTAACCCAGTGCACCCAGCTTTCAGTTGTTGTTTTCTGCTATTTTGTATTTCAGGTTTTCCGTCCATTAAAAGTGCTCCAAAAATCCGGAAAAATCAGATAAAAAATCAGCGACACGGAAGCTTCCGGAAACCCCAAAGGAGGGAAGGGGGGCCACAACAAGGACTCCAGAAGGGTCCCTGGCGCGGCCCCACCCTAGGCCGCGCCAGGGAGCCTCCTGGCTTCCCTGTGGCCCCTCTCGGTGCCCCCCCTTCACCTATATTTAGACCTCGGGGTGGAAACCCCTAATATCAATCTCTTTTCCGCGAACTCGCCTCTGTACCGCCGCCGCCCCCGTTTCTAGATCGGGGCTGCCTGCCGGGAGGAGGAACCCCCTCCGGGAGACCATCCATAGCCATGGACGCCTCCCGTATGTACCGTGAGTAGTCCCCCTTGGACCATGGGTCTGTGACCAGTAGCTATGTGATGTACTTCTCTCCTCTTTGTGCTTCCACTTTCGAGACCTCGTGAGCTGCCTCACATGATCGAGGCACGTTTGTAATTTTCTGCTATTGCTATGCTGAGTTTGCTGGGATCTGAGGGATTATGAGACTATGTTCAGATTGCGATGAGTAATATATTTGGTTCTTCTCTTTTATATTTTGTTCTTGAGTAAATCCTTGCATGTTCTCCGTTGCCGTATTTTACTTTGGCCAAGTGATTTGTTGCAACTCCAAGAGGGAGCGTTATGCTTGATTGTCGGTTCAGCCCCTTGATGTCTAGCTTGAGTGACAGAAACATGAGACTAGGGGATGTGATGTTGCCACCAGGGATAAAACAACGGTGTTTGTATCCGCGGGTGCAAGGATTGTTTACTTTACGCAAAGTTCTTTTAATGCAGTTGTCTGTTGCTTTGAGTTTACACTTTGGGTGGGATTCGCAACTTAATACCAGCGAGATGTTCTGGATAGATATCTCAAGGTGGACGATTCGTAGTAGATGCAGTTGGATTTCGGTCTACTTACCTTGGCATACTTCCCATTGCTTTTGAGCCCTTCCTTTCTTTGCAGCATAGTTAGCATTGCGGTGCCTTCATAATTCTGTCAATTGCCCAGCTGTGATTTGTTTACCTCGCTAGCACTTTTATCGTCTTTTGGGAGAGAGACATCACTAGTGAAAATCACGGGACCCCGGTCCATCTTCACATTATTGTTTACAACCTCAATTTACTTTCTGTTACCACTATTATTATCTCTTGCATTGATCCTTTGTAAACAGAAAGGTCGGAGGAATTGACAACTCCTCTGTACTCGTTGGGAGCAAAGTTATTTGTTGTTGTGTGCAGGTCCATGTCAACCGCCTAATTGCTGGCGCCGTTGTCACCTTCTTGTATCTCTTGGAGTCCTACTGGTTCGATAACCTTGGTATCTTCACCGAGGGAAATTTGCTGCTACGCTACATCTCACCTTCCACTTGGGGTAACCAACGAGGTGTGAGATAACTATCCTCATCGTATCAAGCCAATTTCTGGCACCGTTGTCGGGGACTCCAGTCTACAATATAGGGGAGTTGCACACTATCTTTTATCTTTGCTTTTTAGTCTTGTTAGTTTACCTTTCAGTTTTTACTTTTGTGCCCCTTATAAAAAATACCAAAAATACCTGCTGCTACTATGGGTTCCAATGAAAACACCAAGTTGTGTGACTTCACTAGTCACAACAACAATGAATTTATCTGCACTCCTATTGCTCCACCTGCCACTTCAGCACCTTCTTATGAAATTAAACCTGCTTTACTGAACCTTGTTATGAAAGATCAATTCTCTGGTGCTAGAGATGATGCTGCTTTGCATTTAAATAATTTTATCCAGCTTTGTGATATGAAAAAGTACAAAGAAGTGGATGGTGATATTGTTAAGCTTAAGCTTTTTCCTTTCTCCTTGAGGGATGAAGCTAAAATCTTGCTGCAATCCTTACCCAAGAACAGTATCAATTCTTGGAGCAAATGCAAAGATGCTTTTATAGGGAAGTACTATCCCCCTGCTAAAATTATTCAATTGAGGAGTAACATTATGAATTTCAGGCAATTGGATAACAAACACAATGCCCAGGCATGGGAACGTATGAAGAAGCTTGTCAAGAACTTCCCCACACATGGACTGACTACCTGGATGGTTATTCAGACTTTTTATGCAAGCTTGAACTTTACCTCGCGGAACCTGTTAGATTCGGCCGCGGGAGGAACTTTTATGTCAACCACACTTGGTGCTGCCACAAAGCTACTTGATGAGATGATGCTGAACTACTCTCAGTGGCACACCGAAAGATCTCCAACTGGTATGAAGGTAAATTCTGTCAAGGAGATCTCCTCTCTAAATGAAAAGGTTGACCTTATCATGTCTCTACTTACCAAGAAAGCTCATATTGATCCTCAAGATGTTCCTTTAAATTCTTTGGTTGCTCAGGAACAAGTAGATGTGAACTTCATTGCTAGAAACAACTTCAATAATAATGCTTATAGGGGCAACTTTGCTAGTAATCCTAGACCGTTTACATCCACTTATGGGAACAACAACACCTACCCTAGCAACAAGAACCCCACCTCTGAACTAGAGAATATGCTTAGAGACTTTATCACTACCCAAAAATCCTTCAACAAGAATGTGGAAGAAAAACTAGCTAAATTAGATAATCTTTGTTTGAAGGTAGACAACTTAGCCCTCGATGTTGAGATGTTAAAAATTAGAACCTTTCCCATGAGGAGAGTAAGGCCACTCCTATTAATCCTATCCAGTTACAAATCAATGGAAATATTAGGATGATGGCTAAACTCAAAGAAAGATGGGCTAGAGAAAAAGAGGAAGAGTATAGAATTAAGAGCCTTCCTACCTACCACACAGTAGCTACTATCCAAGTAGTTGACGATGTCCAAACTGTTAGCACCCATCACACCCCTAGTCCCACTGGACCTATCAATGGTGATGCTACCACCTCAACCATAGATGAAGAAACATCTATGAACATAGAGGTTTTCAAACAAGTGAACCTAAATGATATCACTACCTCCTTGATAAATAGTAGTGACCTAGACTTTGACAACTGCACTTTACCTGAAGTTATTGGTTTCCTACACAAGATGTCTAGAGACCCCCACACTAGCACACTTAATCTTGCCTTCACAGAGCATATAACCAATGCTCTAATCAAAGTTAGGGAGGAGAAGCTTAGACTAGAAGCCTCCATACCTAGGAAGCTAGAAGATGGTTGGGATCCTATGATAAAAATTAAATTGAATAACTTATCTTGTTATGCTCTTTGTGATGTTGGAGAAAGTACCTCTGTTATGCCCAAAAGAATGTATGATATGCTTGAATTGAAACCTTTTGATCCCTGTTCTTTTGGTGTTCGTCTTGTTGATTATTCCGTAAAGAAACCTTTAGGGAAGATCGACGATGTTCTTATCATTGTCAATGAAAATTATGTTCCCGTTGATTTTACTATTATGGACATTGAACGTGAACCTTCTTGTCCAATTATTTTGGGACGTCCTTTTCTTCGCACAGTTGGTGTTGTTATTGACATGAAATTGGCGAATATCAAATTAAAATTCCCTCTCAAGAAAGGAATGGAACATTTCCCTAGGAAAAATATTAAGTTACCTTTTGAGTCCGTCACACGGGCTAGTTATTCTCTTGAAAATACTTGATCTTCTGCTTTAAGCCTAGCTAATGGCTCTAAAGAAGCGCTTTCGGGAGGCAGCCCGCACCGAATTTAGGTTTTTATTTTTTCTTTTCTTCTATTTTCAGTGGTCTTGATGATTGTTACTACTGTAGCAACATCATTGTATCTTTACTTTTCAAGCTTTGTGCCTTTTATAGCCTCATACGGCAACGGAAGTGAAAGTTGTGACATGCTGTCCAGAAAACAGATTTTGTCCTCGTGACTAGAAAAAACAGAGAAAAATCCCAGTTCATCTTTTTTAGCTGAACTTTTTACACAGCGTGATCTATACAATTATGAAACTTGCGTATGTTCTGAGTTTTTTGATTTGAGTTGCAGAAGTATCCCTAAAAAATTATTTACTACCTGTTGTTCTGTTTTTCACAGATTCTGCCACGTTTTGTCTCTCTTTACTTTTGCAAACCTTAAGCTTGCTTTTTCTTTGAAAAAACTTTTTGGCAATCTTGAGAAACAGTAGCTATTCAAGATTATCTTTATTTCCAGCAAGGGAAAATTATTTTAATAGGGTACTAACCTCTCTAATCAGTTTACAATGAGTTATGTATGAAGGGAGTTTTCAAGTGCGCGATGGAAGATGATGAAAGAAGATCTTGGGGTGTCAAACGCTCAAGCTTGGGGATGCTCATGTGCACCCCCAATAAATATTCAAGGAGACTCAAGCTTCTAAGCTTGTTGATTCCCCCGTGCATCCCCTTCTTCATCAACAATTATCAGTTCGTCCCTCATTGCACTATATTTTTATCACTTCATGCGTTATGTGCTATGCTTGGAGCGTCTCGCTCTTAGGTTTTGTTTTTAGTTTTATTTAGCTTTGTTTGCTGTAGTAACAAGTTAGACCCCAGCTTACTCTTTTGTGTGGGAGAGATACACGCTCCGCTTGCACTAGAACTCCTCATAGGATTTGCATGCTTGTTCTTTTAGCTATGAGTTGTTCTTTTTCTTTTCTTAGTTGCTGCTATGTTTAGTTGTAGTGCTTTAGTTTTTCTAGAGATTTTATTTTGTTTTAGGTTGAACTTTCTATAGGTTGCATGGTTTATCTTGTTAGAGAGTTTTCTTGTTGCACTGAGTTTTGTGTCTTGACTAGAAGTAGATAGTTGAAGTTGCTATTCTATTTGTAGTAGTAACTTGCAATAGTTTTGAGGTATTGACTAGAGTAATGTTTGAACTTTTGGTGTCAAGAGCTCGAGCCTATTAGTGATAGATGTCGTATTTTGGGCAATGCGTGTGTTTTTTGAAAACCAAAAACCTCTGTTGAGAACTCTAGCTACTAGATGGATCACTAACCTCTGGAGGGTTCGAATATTAGAGTACACTCACGTACCATGAGTCCAGGATGCGCAAGGATAACCGAACCCCCATACACTCCTCCTCGGGGTACTTGTCTCTTTGTGAACCTCCTGATTAGATTGAGAGTTACCGATAATAAGTGCATGAGTTCTTCGGACTAATGTGAGTATTCGAAAGTTCACACTTCCACCCACCTATACTTTTTCTAGCCTCTTCGGTACCGTGCATTGCCCTTTCTCACCTTGAGAGTTGGCGCATACTTCGCCGGTGCATTCAAACCCTTGGCACGATACGCTCTGTCATCATAAGCCTCCTTATATCTTTCCTCAAAACAGCCACCATACCTACCTACAAGGCATTTCCATAGCCTTTCCGAGATACATTGCCATGCAACATCCATCTTCTCATGACTTGATCTTCATGTCATACATGCTACTTGCTTGATCAATGAGCCGCATGCTAGTTGGGCCTTGCCCTATGTCGGGACTCGGGGTTAGCGTATGCAAGACTCGCTACAACACAATCATATGGAGATCCGAGAACCATACCCACTTGTCTGAGCAGACAAGGCCAAGCACAGAACGTCCTCCGAAAGCATCGAACGTGAGGGGTATCCCATCCAGGCCGGATGATCAACTGAGATGGGTCCTCATCGTCGCACACAAGTCTAGATGATATGGGTGATGAACTCCCATACTCATAGACAAGTCGCGTCAACCATACTATCGATTATATTATAACCCTTACATAGACTTATTGCAGCCCTATCACTTAGTCGGGGTCTAGGGCGGGCTCGATCATACATCAAAGTGTGCACGTGACGGAGTCACGAGCAATCGCATCGCGATGCCCCAAGCTGCGCAATCTAAGGGTCACTTGGTGTATAAAAGACCGCCAGCCAGATCACAACTAAGGTCTCGAAAACCCATACTAAGACATGCATGTTATAATCATACACGCAGCACACATGTCCAGTATGAATAGCAGGTATCATTGAAATTCTCTACAAAGTATACAACTTTATTTATAATTCTTACAGAGTGCACACAGAGATCACAAGTCTGTGATCCAACATTACATCAAACATGCGGAAGCAAAGTAGGTCTGAGTACAGACAAGTTTAACAAATGGCTTAGAGAAGCCTTATCTATAAACAAGCCCTTCCACGAGGGACCAGTCGTCTGACTGGGACTACACTAGCTTGATCGGACGTCGAGCTCCAGGAAGAATCCACCTTCGGGGTCGATGGGTTCATCTAAAACATAGAATAAGCAAACGTGAGTACAAAATCG
Organism: Bromus sterilis; assembly: GCA_950022295.1. Classification (NCBI taxonomy): domain Eukaryota; kingdom Viridiplantae; phylum Streptophyta; class Magnoliopsida; order Poales; family Poaceae; genus Bromus; species Bromus sterilis. The sequence continues at coordinate 39,718,990 of OX465598.1, forward strand.
TACTCAGCAAGACTTACGTAGGAGCTATACTACTCATGCACATGTATCAAGGTAAAGGGAGGTGGGGTTCAATTGCAGAAGTGTCAGCTTTGACTTGGCTAGTCCTGAACTACGAGTACCAGACTTGAGGTAAGAAGCGTACACGAGTCCACTACGATCTCCAACAAATTACACCAGTATGTTGCCTTCCTCGACTTCCCCACGAGAAATCACGCCATAGCACTCACGCTTATCTTGGCAAGTTTTATCAGTATCCAGTTCAAGTTGTCTAATAATCGAGCACAGCTTTCCAAGTAGTCCCTTACCGCGGACGCGGCTATTCGAATAGTTTATTAACCCTGCAGGGGTGTACTGCTACACACATGAAACGATCAGTTACCGCCGGGATCTCGTCACCCTTCAAGCGGGTGTCGGCGAGGATAATTTCCACAACTTTTACCTCACAGCCAACTCAAGTACAATGGAGACGCCTATCTGGGCTGGAATCCACATCGTGAACCCGGCCGGTTTACCGATGTGGTCCCAGAAGATGTGTGCAGGGTCCCAAGCCGGTCTGAATAGCCATTCTTCCACTTCGCAGACCGTGCCACAGACCTACCAGAACTCCGAACTAATGCGACTCATTGAACTGAGAAGGGGTGACTTAGTAGGTTGAGCGGGGGTCCATGTGCCCAACATGTGGTAGTACTCTTCGTCTTGGATCACCACACAAGAACTCGGACTTAAGGCGGTGTTCAACGAGACAACCCACTGTGTACTCCTACACAGCCTCTCATCGTTCACCTTGTATTAGGGTAGATTCACCAACACAGTTTCACCTTCTTCAACATGATTGCTACCATCCCGACTCACAAAAGAGTAACCTCATTGTAACTCTAAGCATGCAATAAGCAGTAACAGTTGCAGGGGTCACATGATATCAACCAACTCCTACATTAGCTAGGATTGTGGTTTGCTTACTACTGTGACAAAATGATAGGTCATGCAAAGGAATGGGTTCAACTATGCGGTAGAAACGTTATCATGGTGATCATCCTCTGTCATGCATAAGAGAGACTGAGAGGGAAATGGGTTTTTATCGACATGATCAATGGGGGTTTGCTTGCCTTGCTGACGAGGTTCAGTCACGGGGTCTTCAACGAAGGGGGTGATCTCGGGTTCTGGCTCCACTTCTGTCCGACCAAACAATACAAACAAAGTGATCAACATAAGGTACAATGCACAAGCACATGATCAATTGTATAAGGTGATGTTCATTGTACTGATGTGTTGAGCATTCCATTTAAAAGGAGTATATTGCATTTGAGTTGCAAATTCAAACTCCATTTGATTTATCAATGAATTTCAAATGCATTAGAATCCATGAATGTTCATTTGAAATGGTTGATCATGAAGTGAAGTTGTAAAGGTGAGGTAAAGTCTCTGATGTGTGGATGAAATCATTTAAAAGAAGTGTGTTGCAAAGTCATTTGCAAATTCACTCCAAATTTGAATTCAAATTAAAGCCATATGGACATATGCCACTGTTCACCCAATTTAAATAGGTCAAACATGAAAACAAAGTCCATATTCACATTCCTTGCATTTTTCTGGATTTTTTGGAATTAATTTAATTATTTAACTGGTTTACTGCGTCATGCTTGCGCAAGGATGACGTCAGGGGGGGCTGACCTGTGGGGTCCAGTGGTCAGTGTCACAGGGTTTAATCCCTCTGTTTATTTTAAACAGAGGGGGGGTTAAGGCCTGGGGGGCCACCTATCATTGACCTGGGGTCAACTAACAGGGGGGTTAGCCCCTGATTAAGTGGCCTCGCCGGCGGTTAGCCGCCGGTGGCATCCAGCGCGGCGGCGTTGCACGGGGACGGCGGCGCAGTGCGCCGTTTTGAGCGCGGCTTGCATCAAAACGAAGCCACTGCCCGTGCGCATCCAACGGTGCAATTAGGGCCTCTCGGGGTGGACGAGGTCGTCGGCGGTGACCTCCTATGGCGGCGGCCGGAGAAGGTCCACGGCGGCCATGGTGATTTCGGGCGCGGAAGAAGCCGGGGCTTGGGGGAAAACGGGTGAGAGCTCACCCTGAGCACGATGGCTGGTTCAAGGAGGCCGGAGGAGTTGTGGCTGCGGCGAATTCGGCAAAGATCTCCACGGCGGGCGGCGGCGGCTCGACGAAGGGGACGGCGTGATCGGGACTCTAGGGCCCGATTCCTTCCGCACGGTGAGGTAGACGAAGCCTGTGGAGCTTCTGGACAAGGCGGTTGGAGCTTTGGGGCTCGTTGGCCGCGCGTGCACACGGCCGTGCTCCGGCGGGGCGCTCGGTTCTTCGCGAATCTCACCGGAGACGAAGGGGGAAGAACTCCGGAGGGGGGGAATGAAAGGGGGCTTCTAGGCGGCCTCCCAGGCGAGGAGATGAGGACAAGGAGAGGTTGGGCTGGCCACGGCATCGCCGGCATGCTCGCCACGGCGGCGGCCGCCTGGCTGGCGCGAGGAAGAAGACAAGCCTGCCCCTGGGCTGGGCTGCCTCGGTAAGTTGGGCCTCTTTGCCAGGTAAGCCCTTTTTTCTATTTCTTTTTATTTTTCTGTTTATTTTTTGCATTATGTTTTGGCACTGCTAATTAAATAGCAAACCATTTTCTAAAATGCTAGAACTTTTTATATGGCCTCATAATATATTGGACTAGCCACTTATAAAGTTTGGCAATTTTTAAAATTCAAATTATTTGAACTTTAATTCAAATAATGGTTTAAATTTAAATCCATGCTCCTGTTTGGTTAACCCTTTTGACTTGACCGCTAGACTGAGGATGGAAAGTTGTACTAAAGGAGAGATGAGTTCACATAGCATTCTGAAAGCTTCCCCGAAATCTAGAGGTGAAAAGGCTACGACAATCAGAATTGATTTCCAAAGGAACTCCATGAAGAGACACAATTCTAGAGACATACAAGTCCGCTAACTGGCTAGAGTTATAGACTCGCGAACTGGAAGGAAGTGAGCAACTTTGGAAAGTCTATCAATGACAACGAAGATGGCATCATTTCCTTTCTGGGTTTTTGGAAAGCCGGTGATGAAGTCCATACCGACTTTGTCCCATTTCCACTCTGGAATAGTCAAAGGTTGAAGAGTACCAGCAGGTCTTTGGTGTTCTGCCTTAATGCGACGACAAACATCACATTCAGCAATGAACTTAGCAATTTCTCTCTTCATCCTAGTCCACCAAAATCTCTGGCGTAGGTCTCGGTACATCTTTGTGCTACCAGGATGAATCGAAAGGGGTGTATCATGAGCCTCCTTAAGAATTACTCTCCTAAGATTGTGCTTTCGTGGTACAACCAATCGAGTGCCAAAGAAAACGACACCTTGATCATTTATGGAGAAACATTTAGCAACTCCGCAAGCAATGTTCTTCTTGATCTCTCGAATACCACTATCACGTTTCTGGGCGGCTATGATTTTATCCTCAAGGGTTGGTTTCGCCACCAAGGTAGAAAGATAGCCATGAGGAACAATATCAAGATTGAGCTTTCGAAATTCCTCATGAAGAAGTGGTTGATACTGTTGTAACATGAGGTTGTTACAATACGACTTACGACTTAGTGCATCAGCCATGACATTGGCTTTGCCTGGGGTGTAAGAAATTCCTAAGTCATAATCTTTTATCAACTCAATCCAGCGTCTTTGCCTGAGATTAAGGTCTGGATGGGTGAATATATATTTGAGACCTTGGTGGTCGGAAAAGATCTCGCAACGATTACCAAGGAGGTAATGTCGCCAAGTTGTCAGGGCATGAACTACGGCAGCGAGTTCAAGATCATGGGTAGGATAGTTCTCTTCATGTGGACGCAACTGGCGTGAAGCATAAGCTACCACATGTCTATCTTGCATAAATATGCATCCTAACCCTTGCCGTGAGGCGTCACAAAAGATCTTGAAATCCTTTTTGGTGTCTGGAGCCGCAAGTACGGGTGCAGAAGTCAATCTTCTTTTTAGCTCTTGAAAGCTTTCCTCGCACTTGTGAGTCCATTGGAATTTCTTATCTTTCTTGAGGAGTTCAGTTAGAGGCTTTGCAACTTTAGAAAAGTTCTCGACGAAGCGGCGGCAATAGCTTGCTAAGCCAAGAAAATTTCTAACTTGCTTAACCGATTCAGGTGGAGTCCAGTCAAGGACGGCCTGAACTCTCTCGGGATTCACAGCAATGCCTTTTGCAGAAATCACGTGGCCTAAGTAGGTCACTTCTGGTAGCCAAAATTCACACTTGGAGAACTTGGCATAAAGCCGGTGCTCTCTAAGTTTCATCAATACCAACCTAAGCTGTTCGGCATGTTCTTCTTCTTTCTTATAGTAGATGAGAATGTCATCAAGATAAACTACAACAAATTTATCTAAGTACTCCATGAAGATCAAATTCATCATGCGCGAGAAAGTGGCGGGGGCATTGGTTAAACCAAAGGACATGATGGTGTACTCGTAAAGACCATAACGAGTAGTGAAAGCCGTTTTTGGAATGTCCTTGTTTCGGATTTTGATTTGATGATAGCCTAATCTCAAATCCATCTTGGAGAAGACAGAGGATCCAGCAAGTTTATCATAAATATAATTGATCCTGGGGAGTGGGTATTTGTTCTTTATCGTCGCTAGATTTAGCGGGCGATAGTCTACGCACATCCTTTCTGTTCCATCTTTCTTCGTTACAAACAGAACAGGGCAACCCCATGGCGATGAGCTAGGGCGGATGAAGCCTTTTTCCAACAAAGCTTCAAGTTGGATTTTAAGCTCAGCTAACTCACGTGGGGCCATTTTGTATGGGCGTCTGGAAATTGGTGCGATTCCTGGAATAAGATCCACTATGAACTCTACACATTTGTCGGGTGGCATGCCCGGCAGCTCTTCAGGAAAGACATCCGGGAAGTCACAAACCACCGGAACATCTTCAAGGTCGGGAAGGGGAAGCACATTCAAAGAATGCATCTGGGTTCTTGTTCTTGGTGAGGAATAATCTATTGTCTGGCCTGAAGGATGTGTAAGTCTAACTGACTTGGCTTTACAATCAAGAAAAGCATTTTGTCTTGATAACCAATCCATACCAAGGATGACATCAATGTCTGAAGACTTGAGGGCTATGAGTGAAGCAAGGACTACTAAACCCTCAATTGCAATTTGATTGCCATGGCTTACTCTATTAGTTTGCCACTTAGAACCAGGAGTTTGAATAATCATGGGGGTGAACATTTCATCAAAGGATATCTCATGCCGAAGTGCATAACTCTCCGACATGAATGAGTGAGATGCTCCTGGATCGAAAAGGACAGAAGTGGGAACAAAATTGACTGGGAGCGTACCAAGAATGACGTCAAAAGTACTATCAGTTTCCTCAGCTGAGATTTGGTTCACACGTCCAAAACTTGCGGAAGTGGAAGGCTTGGCGGTGGAAACCTTCGGGGGTGGCTTGGCCTGAACATTGGGGTTCCCTTTGGTATGGTGTGGAGCATTCTGACTTATGGGGCACTCACGAGATTAGTGACCAGGCGGGCCACATCTGAAGCAGGCTCCAAAGATAGTGTGGGGAGCTGGGTTGTTTGGTGGAGCTGGTGGACGAGGCGGCACAAGGGATGGCCTCGGTGGGTTGTTTTGGTGGAACAAACTGTTAGGAATCCAGATCATGCGCTTCTGAGGGCGTGAACTGGAAGAAGGGGCAAGCTCAAGAGCATGCTTGCGAGACTTCACAAAAACTTCATTGCCATGCTCAGCTCTGAAGGATCTGTTGACTAAATCCTCAAAGGTGGCAAACTCAAGGAGGTTGAGATCATGACGAAGGATGGGGCTAAGTCCCTTGCGGAACCTTGCCTGCTTTCTGGCATCGGTGGTGATCTCATCTTGGGCATGACGAGCAAGACGGTTGAACTCCCTCACATACTCATGAATGGACATCTCTCCTTGATTCAGATTGCAGAACTCTTCCTTCTTGCGCTCCATCAACTCATCCAGAATGTGGTACCCTCGAAAGGAAACACAGAACTCCTGCCAAGTCACTACGTGACCATCTGGCTGCATTGCAACATAGTTCTCCCACCACTGAAGAGCAGCACCTTCCAAGAAGTATACCGCGAAAATAACTCGGTCATCGGGAGCAACATGTGTTGTATCAAGCTTACGCTCGATGGAACGGAGCCAATCATCAGCTTCGAGGGGCTCAGAAGAACATCGGAATACCGGTGGCTTGAGGAAGATGAAGTCCTGAATGCTGACCACCACATTACGATGGTGGGCGGAATTCTGCTCGATGAGCTCCAGAAGGCGTGTTTGATCACGTCTATTCCGCTCAGCTTCCATCATGATTTCCGCCGCATAAGGCGGTGGTGGAGGTTCATCATCATTTCGATTCCGTTCACGGTCTCGATTCCGAAGAACAGCACTACGAGTTCAACCTGACATCATGTGTGATAAAAATCAACAATCAGAACAGATTGTACGATGGAGGCAAGGATAAAATGGATATGATTTAGGCGGAAGAGATAATAATGCGAAGGCAATGACTCAAAGAAACACGGAACAAATCCGGCAGCATAACGGCTACACTGGGATGGAAAATGAAACAACCTCGAAGAAATTGGACAGAACTTCTTCAAGGAACTCAAAACACGAAGACTCTAGAAAACCACAACAATCCTACGGCTATAAGGAGGCAATCAACGAGATGTTCTAGTAAGACATAGATGAGCCTAGTCCTATCTTCCCGTAGAATAAGATGAGGGTCACTCAGAACTCAGAACGATGAGGGTAAGGAGAAAAAAAGAAGCCTTACGTTGTTCCCTTATATACCCAGAGTAACTATATAACTATAGAAGGCTAGACTCGCTTCGGCCAAGGCTGATAATCCTACAGTCAGTCCTGCTCTGATACCAAGTCTGTCGGGACCCGGGGTTAGCGTATGCAAGACTCGCTACAACACAATCATATGGAGAGCCGAGAACCGTACCCACTTGTCTGAGCAGACAAGGCCAAGCACAGAACGTCCTCGGAAAGCATCGAACGTGAGGGTTATCCCATCCAGGCCGGATGATCAACTGAGATGGGTCCTCATCGTCCGCACACAAGTCTAGATGATATGGGTGATGAACTCCCATATTCATAGACAAGTCGCCTCAACCATACTATCGATTCTATTATAACCCTTACATAGACTTACTCCAGCCCGATCACTTAGTCGGGGTCTAGGGCGGGCTCGATCATACATCAAAGTGTGCACGTGACGGAGTCACGAGCAATCGCATCGCGATGCCCCAAGCTGCGCACATCTAAGGGCCACTTGGTGTATAAAAGACCGCTAGCCAGATCACAACTAAGGTCTCGAAAACCCATACTAAGACATGCATGTTATAATCATACACGCAGCACACATGTCCAGTATGAACAGCAGGTATCATTGCAATTCTCTACAAAGTATACAACTTTATTGATAATTCTTACAGAGTGCACACAGAGATCACAAGTCTGTGATCCAACATTACATCAAACATGCGGAAGCAAAGTAGGTCTGAGTACAGACAAGTTTAACAAATGGCTTAGAGAAGCCTTATCTATAAACAAGCCCTTCCACGAGGGACCAGTCGTCTGACTGGGACTACACTAGCTTGATCGGACGTCGAGCTCCAGGAAGAATCCACCTTCGGGGTCGATGGGTTCATCTAAAACATAGAATAAGCAAAAGTGAGTACAAAGTCGTACTCAGCAAGACTTACGTAGGAGCTATACTACTCATGCACATGTATCAAGGTAAAGGGAGGTGGGGTTCAATTGCAGAAGTGTCAGCTTTGACTTGGCTAGTCCTGAACTACGAGTACCAGACTTGAGGTAAGAAGCGTACACGAGTCCACTACAATCTCCAACCAATTACACCAGTATGTTGCCTTCCTCGACTTCCCCACGAGAAATCACGCCATAGCACTCACGCTTATCTTGGCAAGTTTTATCAGTATCCAGTTCAAGTTGTCTAATAATCGAGCACAGCTTTCCAAGTAGTCCCTTACCGCGGACGCGGCTATTCGAATAGTTTATTAACCCTGCAGGGGTGTACTGCTACACACATGAAACGATCAGTTACCGCCGGGATCTCGTCACCCTTCAAGCGGGTGTCGGCGAGGATAATTTCCACAACTTTTACCTCACAGCCAACTCAAGTACAATGGAGACGCCTATCTGGGCTGGAATCCACATCGTGAACCCGGACGGTTTACCGATGTGGTCCCAGAAGATGTGTGCAGGGTCCCAAGCCGGTCTGAATAGCCGTTCTTCCACTTCGCAGACCGTGCCACAGACCTACCAGAACTCCGAACTAATGCGACTCATTGAATTGAGAAGGGGTGAGTTAGTAGGTTGAGCGGGGGTCCATGTGCCCAACATGTGGTAGTACTCTTCGTCTTGGATCACCACACAAGAACTCGGACTTAAGGCGGTGTTCAACGAGACAACCCACTATGTACTCCTACACAGCCTCTCATCGTTCACCTTGTATTAGGGTAGATTCACCAACACAGTTTCACCTTCTTCAACATGATTGCTACCATCCCGACTCACAAAAGAGTAACCTCATTGTAACTCTAAGCATGCAATAAGCAGTAACAGTTGCAGGGGTCACATGATATCAACCAACTCCTACATTTGCTAGGATTGTGGTTTGCTTACTACTGTGACAAAATGATAGGTCATGCAAAGGAATGGGTTCAACTATGTGGTAGAAACGTTATCATGGTGATCATCCTATTTCATGCATAAGCGAGACTGAGAAGGGAATGGGTTTTTATCGACATGATCAATGGGGTTTTGCTTTCCTTGCTGACGAGGTTCAGTCACGGAGTCCTCAACGAAGGGGGTGATCTCGGGTTCCGGCTCCACTGCTATCCGAGCAAACAATACAAACAAAGTGATCAACATAAGGTACAATGCACAAGCACATGATCAATTGTATAAGGTGATGTTCATGGTACTGATGTGTTGAGCATTCCATTTAAAAGGAGTATATTGCATTTGAGTTGCAAATTCAAACTCCATTTGATTTATCGATGAATTTCAAATGCATTTGAATCCATGAATGTTCATTTGAAATGGTTGATCATGAAGTGATGTTGTAAAGGTGAGGTAAAGTCTCTGATGTGTGGATGAAATCATTTAAAAGAAGTGTGTTGAAAAGTCATTTGCAAATTCACTCCAAATTTGAATTCAAATTAAAGCCATATGGGCATATGCCACTGTTCACCCAATTTAAATTGGTCAAACATGAAAACAAAGTCCATATTCACATTCCTTGCATTTTTTTGATTTGGCTATTTTCTGGATTTTCTGGAATTAATTTAATTATTTAACTGGTTTACTGCGTCATGCTTGCGCAAGGATGACGTCAGGGGGGGCTGACCTGTGGGGTCCAGTGGTCAGTGTCACAGGGTTTAATCCCGCTGTTTATTTTAAACAGAGGGGGGGTTAAGGCCTGGGGGCCCCACCTATCATTGACCTGGGGTCAACTAACAGGGGGGGTTAGCCCCTAATTAAACGGCCTCGCCGGCGGTTAGCCGCTGGTGGCATCCAGCGCGGCGGCGTTGCACGGCATTGTACGGCGGCGTTCTGGATTTTCTGGAATTAATTTAATTTGAGCGCGGCTTGCATCAATACGAAGCCACTGCTCGTGCGCATCCAACGGTGCAGGTAGGGCCTCTCGGGGTGGACGAGGTCGGCGGCAGCGACCTCCTATGGAGGCGGCCCGAGAAGGTCCACGGCGGCCATGGTGATTTCGGGCACGGAAGAAGCCGGGGCTTGGGGGAAAACGGGTGAGAGCTCACCCTGAGCACGATGGTTGGTTCAAGGAGGCCAGAGGAGTTGCGGCTGCGGAGAATTCGGCGAAGATCTCCAAGGAGGGCGGCGGCGGCTCGACGAAGGGGACGGCGTGATCGGTGCTCTAGGGCCCGATTCCTTCCGCACGGTGAGGTAGACGAAGCTTGTGGAGCTTCTGGACAAGGCGGTTGCGGCTTTGGGGCTCGTTGGTTGCGCGTGCACACGGCCGTGCTCCGGCGGGGCGCTCGGTTCTTCGCGAATCTAACCGGAGACGAAGGGGGAAGAACTCCAAAGGGGGGAATGAAAGGGGGCTTCGAGGCGGCCTCCCAGGCGAGGAGATGAGGACAGGGAGAGGCTGGGCTGGCCACGGCATCGCCGGCATGCTCGCCACGGCGGCAGCAGCCTGGCTGGCGCGAGGAAGAAGACAAGCCTGCCCCTGGGCTGTGCTGCCTCGGTAAGTTGGGCCTCTTTGTTAGGTAAGCCCTTTTTTCTATTTCTATTTCTTTTTCTGTTTCATTCTACATTATGTTTTGGCACTGCTAATTAAATAGCAAACCATTTTCTAAAATGCTAGAACTTTTTATATGGCCTCATAATATATTGGACTAGCCACTTATAAAGTTTGGCACTTTTTAAAATTCAAATTATTTGAACTTTAATTCAAATAGGGTTTAAATTTAAATCCCTGCTCCTGTTTGAATATTTGAAAAATCCATGAGCATGGGATTGCTACCACACCACTTGATATGTGATCACACTCATTTATGGGAGTTTTCAAAAATACAAAAGGAATTTTTGGAGCAAATTTTTATCTGGCCATTTGAATTAATTCATCTGGGGGGTGTTCTCTCTCCCGTTTTGATTTCTTTTGAAATTTTTAACATGATGCAAAGTGACTTTCTATTCTAGCACATACCTAACTTGGGGTTGTGACACCCTAATCATTGCTACATGACGCGCTAGTATCATTGCATATCTGTCAGAACCCCAACTAGGGTAAGTGCTAGGGTTTGTTTGTGCCTTTGCATCATGCAAAAATTCAAATGAAATTCAAAAATAGGGAAGCAGAAAGCCCTGAGAAATTAATTCAAATGGCCAGATAAAAATCTTTTTCCAAAAATCATTTGAGTATTTGGAAAACTCCTATAAATGATGCTGATTATTTTAAAAGTGGTTTGGGTTCATTCCCATGCCCATGGAATATTCAAAAATTCAAAAGGTGCCCTAGAAATTAAATTTGACCCCTATTTGAATTGAAATTCAAATTGATTGAATTTCAAAAATTCTCAAATTATACAAGTGACTTGCTACTGGTCACCTAGGATTTATAAAAATGTTTGGGCATTTACAAAATTGCCTAACTATTTATTTCTAGGCACAACAGAATAACAGAAAAAGAAAAGAACAAAGAAATAGAAAAGGGGACCCTGGCTTCTGGCCCAACTGAAGCCCCCCTGGCCCAGCAGCATCCCAAGCCCACCTCCCCTCTCCTGCCGTCTAGCTCAAGCTGCTCGCTGGAGGCAGCAGAACGCTCGACGACGCCACCTCGACGCCGGCCACCTTCTAGGCCTCCCCTGCCTCTCCTCTCTCGCCTCGCAGACGCCCAGAAGCCCCCGCAGCCATTCCCCCCATCCCTGCTTCCTCTAGGCCTCTCTCCTGCGCGAATCTCGCCGCGCCCGAGAGCTTCCCGTCGCCGTCGTGCGTGTGCCACCGTGGCCACTTAGCTGCACGGGACGCACCAACTTGTCCAACGCCTCCGCCGTGGACGGCTCCGACGGTCTGCACCTTCAATCAAGCCTGAACGGCTCCATCAGCAACGCCAGGGTCAACGCCTTCCCGCCGGTCGCCGAGATCTCCATCGCCGGAATTCGCTAGCTACGGAGCTCCTCCGCCTTCGTCGACACCTGCATCTGCATCAGGGTGAGCTACACCGTCGAACGCCCCCTTCCTTGCTCTCTCTCGTGGCCGGGTTCGGGATTCCGGCGAGGTCAGTCCACGGCCGCCGCTCACCGCTATCGCCGACGTGGATACAAGCCTCCCCGAGACCCCCCACTGGCACCACTCGATGCGGGAGAGCACGAGGCACACGCCTGTGCCTTCCACACGCGCTCCCGTGGCCGGAGAGGCCCTGACCAGTGAGAGCCGCCGCGGTTTGAGGTCGCCGCCGACTGGATTCCGGCGAGGCCCACACGTCAAAGAGATTAGGGGCTTAATCCCCCCTAATTACTCACTGACAGGTGGGGCCCCCAACCCTAATAGCCCCCTATCAGTTTAATTAACCAGGGATTTAAACCCCTGAGACTGACATGGGTGGCCCACAGGTAACCCCCCCCCCTGACGTCACCCCTGCGTCACAGTGATGCAGTAAATGAAATTGAATTAAAAGAATTCCAGAAAAATCCAGAAATTGTTTAAAACTTCAATAAATCATAGAAAATTCATATTAACTCCAAATTGGACATATAATATATGAAAAATTATCAGAAAAATGCAAGGATTAAGAATATGCAATTTGTTTTTATGTTTGACCATTTTAAAATGGGTGAACAGAAGCAAATGTGTATATGGCTTAATTTGAATTTGAATTTGAAGTTTGAATTTGCATTTCAAATGCAATATACTTCAATTAAGATGAATATGCTACAAACTAGTACCATTCACATCATGGACAACCTTATCATGTGTATGTGCATTTTACTTCCGAAGTTGTCCCCCCTTGTTGATGATTGCCTCCGATGACAGACATTCCGAGACGGTGATCACCCCCGAAGAAGAAGACCACCGTTAAGACCCATGTATCGTCAGCAAGGCAGCAAACCCCATTGATCATGTCTATAAAATCCTACTTCCCTCTCAGTCTCGCTTATGCATGTTTAGGAGATCACCGAGACACGTTCTTTCGCATAGTTGAACCCATTCCGAAGCATGACCTATCATTTTGTCACCGTATTAAGCAAACCACAATCCTAGCAGATATATGAGTTGAATGATGAGCATGTGGCCCCTGCAACTGTTACTGCTTTTTGCTGCTTAGTGATACAATGAGGATGTTATGATTGTGAGTCGGGATGGAATGAACACAGTGATGTTGATGATAACGTGTTGGTGAATCCACCCTAAACAAAGGTGAACGATGAGAGGTTGTGTAGGAGTACACAGTGGGTTGTCTCATTGAACACTGCCCTAGGCCCCGAGTTCCTGTTTTGTGATCCAAGACAAAGAGTATGACCACATGTAGGGTTTTATGGGAGCCCCGTTTGGCCTCTTTACGTACCCGATCCGGTCCAGGAGTCACACTAGATTCGGGCTTTCCATTTGACTTATGCATAGATATGTGGGTGTACCTGTGAGGCAGTGAAACCATCGGTCAAAGGTGGCGTCTCGGTCCCTTTCATTATATGAGTCCGTTTCGTGGAACCGGTCGGTCTCTCGAGCGATGACAAACTCAGGTAGTCGACTCCTGGATTAGAGAAGGTGATGTGAGGGTAGTTCCTTGGTTTCATCCACGTCCGACACCCGCTTGAATGGTGACAAGAATGAGGCGATAAGTGATGACACGCGTGTGAAGATGTACACCCCTGCAGGGTTAATGAACTATTCGAATAGCCGTGTACGCGGTTATGGACTACTTGGAGACCACTACTTGATCATAGACAACTTGAATGGATACTTATAAAACTCGCAAGATAAGCGTGACTGCTATGGCGTGCTTCCTCGTGGGGAAGTCAAGGAAGTATCCATAGTGGTGTATTGGTTGGAGACTTGTAGTGGACTCGTGTACGCTTCTTACCTCAAGTCTGGTACTCGTAGTTCAGGACTAGCCAAGTCAAAGCCGGCACTTCTGCATGATGAACCCCACCTCCCTTTACCATGATACTTGAGCATGAGTAGTATAGTTCTGATGTAAGTCTTGCTGAGTACGACTTTGTACTCACGTTTGCTTATTCTATGTTTTAGATGAGAACCCGGACCCCGATGGAGTCACCTTCGTGAAGCTCGATGTTGACCTTGGTAGTATAGTCCCAGACAGCAGTCTGGTCCCTCGTGGAAGGGCATGTATGTTGTACAAGGCTTCTCTAAGCCATTTATTAAACTTGTCTGTACTCAGACCTAATTTGCTTCCCTTGTATGATGTAATATTGATCACAGACATGTGATCTTTGTATGCTCTATGTGTAAGATAATAAAGATACACTTTGTAGAGTTATGTGATGATACCTGTTGTTCATACTAGGCATGTGTGTTGCGTGTATGTTTATAATATGCATGTCTTAGTATGGGTTTTCGAGACCTTAGTTGTGATCTGGCTGGCGGTCTTTTATACACCAAGTGGCCCTTAGATGTGCGCAACTTGGGGCATCGCGATGCGATTGCTCGTGACTCTGTCACGTGCACACTTTGTTGTATGATTGAGCCCGCCCTAGACCCCGACTAAGTGATCGGGCTGGAGTAAGTCTATGTAAGAGTTAAGATTCAATCGATAACATGGTTGAGGCGACTTGTCTATGAATATGGGATTCACCACCCATAAGCATTTAGACTCGTGAGCGGACGATGAGGACCCATCTCAGTTGATCATCCGGCCTGAATGGGATGCCCCTCACGTTCGATGCTTTTCGAGAGTGTTCTGTGCTTGGCCTTGTCTGCTAAAACAAGTGGGTACGGCTCTCGGCTCTCCATGTGATTGTATCGTGACTGGAATTACATACGCATACCCCGGGTCCCGACAATATCCTGCTATCCTGGCAGAAGCATACATTTGTATCATGATAGTTATATCTTCTTTATGTGAGTACCTTTGTAAAGTGTGAAAGATCTCCTATATTCTTGTAAAATATAGAGTGTTGCCCCTAAAGTGAGGAAAATATCCCAAATAGGAAAAAATCAAAAGATCCCAAAGAGGACAAATGAGAGTTAAATAGAAAGAGCCATTGAGGCCACCAAAAAATAGAAAAAAATAGAAAAAAGAGAAAAATAAAAATAAAAAGAGAGAAGGGGGCACACTACTATTCCTTTTGAGAGATCCACACTAGTACTTCATCCTCTATCCCTTGTACTCCATAGAGATCGTCATCATGCATATAGCTATGTGGGGACCTTCACACTATAGAACTTGGCTTGTATATTCAATTAAGGAGCCTCCTCAAACGAGCTCTAGGTCTTCTTGAGCAAGCAAGTTAGATGCACCCCCACTAGTTCCCTTGGAGAGCTTTTAGCTCACATGTGCATCCGTTGCATGGAAATCCCTACTCCTCACATCATATCTATCATATGGCCTTCTCTCGCCTATGATTGTCCTCATTGATGTGAGCCTTTCACACCTTTTTTGTCTTCCTCCTCCACCTTCTTTCTGTTTCGCCTTTTAGGTGTCAACTTTCTTGCTCACGCTCATCCATTGCATGAGTGCTCAAAATATCGAAAGGGACTGGATCAGTTTGACTTGTACCTGACTAGTGGTCTGGGGACGAGTCAAGATAAGAATCCAAAGGAGACTAAGTGTGAAACTTTAGTAGATAGTTGTTCTCAACAACCTTTTTTCTCTCTTTTTCCCAGTCCCCTGCTTGCACGCAAACACCATCTGAAGACATCCGAGTCACGGACAGCGAGAGCTCTTGCACCTTTTGTTCTTTTGTTGCTTGTGTCAATGCTAATATAGACTCTTGCTTGTTAAGACTTGAATTGAATTTCAAGCTTTGATTGCTTTACTTAAAAGTCCTTATATGGTTGTGTGGCATGTCACCACAGAAATTATGCTTGTTATCATTTACCTACTCGAGGACGAGCAGGAATTAAGCTTGGGGATGTTGATACGTCCCAAACGTATCTATAATTTCTGCTTGCTTCATGCATGTTTTGTGTGACTTTGCCATGATTTGCTTGAACTTTCATACACTTTTGAGCATATTTGGACTAATCTATTAACCCAGTGCACCCAGCTGCCAGTTGTTGTTTTCTGCTGTTTTTGTATTTTAGGTTTTCCGGCCATTAAAAGTGCTCCAAAAAATCCAGAAAAATCATATAAAAAATTAGCGACACGGAAGCTTCCGGAAACACCAAAGGAGGGAAGGGGGGCCACCACAGGGACTCCAGAAGGGTCCCTGGAATGGCCCCACCCTAGGCCGCGCCAGGGAGCCTCCTGGCTGCCCTGTGGCCCCTCTCAGTGCCCCCCTTCGCCTATATTTAGCCCTCGGGGTGGAAACCCCTAATATCGATCTCTTTTCTTCGAACTCGCCTTTGTACCGCCGCCGCCGCCGCCGTTTCTAGATTGGGGCTGCCTGGAGAAGCTGCCCCGGCACCCTGCCGGGAGGAGGAACCCCCTCCGGGAGACCATCCATAGACATGGACGCCTCCCGTATGTACCATGAGTAGTCCCCCTTGGACCATGGATCCGTGACCAGTAGCTATGTGATGTACTTCTCTCCTCTTTGTACTTCCACTTTCGAGACCTCGTGAGTTGCCTCACATGATCGAGGCACCCTTGTAATTTTCTGCTATTGCTATGCTGGGATCTGATGGATTATGAGACTATGTTCAGATTGTGATGAGTAATATATTTAGTTCTTCTCTTTTATATTTTGTTCTTGATTAAATTCTTGCATGTTCTCGGTTGCCGTATTTTACTTTGGCCAAGTGATTTGTTGCAACTCCAAGAGGGAGCGTTATGCTTGATTGCGGGTTCAGCCCCTTGATGTCTAGCCTGAGTGATAGAAACATGGGACTAGGGGATGTGCTGTTGCCACCAGGGATAAAACAACGGTGCTTATATCCGCGGGTGCAAGGATTGTTTACTTTACGCAAAGTTCTTTTAATGCAGTTGTCTGTTGCTTTGAGTTTACACTTTTGGTGGGATTCGCAACTTAATACCAGCGAGATGTTCTGGATAGATATCTCAAGGTGGATGATTCGTAGTAGATGAAGTTGGATTTCGGTCTACTTACCTTGGCATACTGTCCATTGCTTTTGAGCCCTTCCTTTCTTTGCATCATAGTTAGCATTGCGGTGCCTTCATAATTCTGTCAATTTCCCAGCTGTGATTTGTTTACCTCGCTAGCACTTTTATCGTCTTTTGGGAGAGAGACATCACTAGTGAAAATCACGGGACCCCGGTCCATCTTCACATTATTTTTTACAACCTCAATTTAATTTCAGTCTTTACTTTCAGTTGCCACTATTATTATCTCTTGCGTTGATCCTTTGTAAACAGCAAGGCCGGAGGAATTGACAACTCATCTGTACTCGTTGGGAGCAAAGTTATTTGTTGTTGTGTGCAGGTCCATGTCAACCGCCTAATTGATGGCGCCGTTGTCACCTTCTTCTATCTCATGGAGTCCTACGGGTTCGATAACCTTGGTATCTTCACCGAGGGAAATTTGCTGCTACACTACATATCACCTTCCACTTGGGTTAACCAACGAGGAGTGAGATAATTATCCTCACCGTATCAATTATCCTTATAGAGAAATCAGGCCTTCATATTTTCAACCTTAAAATTAATCCTTCTCTGTTTCGAAGCCATGTCAGGGCTTAAGATCAATATCGGTA
Source organism: Bromus sterilis (assembly GCA_950022295.1). Taxonomy (NCBI): domain Eukaryota; kingdom Viridiplantae; phylum Streptophyta; class Magnoliopsida; order Poales; family Poaceae; genus Bromus; species Bromus sterilis. Next base: position 39,736,345 of record OX465598.1, read on the forward strand.
AAAGGGAAGCTTCTGTCCTAGGCTATCCAACCCACGAGAAAAATCATGTAGCCAATATCCTGAACTATAAGGTGGATCCTTTCCTACCATTTATTGAGTATCTCGATTTCTCCGCACAAAATCTTAGTCTCTGAGTTTCATCCCATTGAGTTGAAGGCCAGTAATCGGCTGGCCCATTGGCGCTTTAGGAACAGTTCCAATGCGGTCAAGGTTCTTATCAGCTCCTGCCTTTACAGCTTTCCCACCTACACAATGGTCTTCTACCATTTCACTGCTCAAAATCTTTCTAATTTTGATAAAATCAAGATCAATTTTTATTGGAACTTCGCTCTTAATAAGAAAAAGTACTTGATGGTGAAGTGGATGATTCTTTGTCGTCCTAAAAGTCTTGGTGGGCTTGGGATCATGAATACTGAGCTTATGAAGAATGCTTGACAATGAAGTGATGCTGGCCCATACACCAATGTGTTATTGATTCGAAGAGTATCCCCTCGCCACTTTGGTTTAAAATATTGCAAGCTAAATATTTTCCTCATTGCGCTTCACTTTTTGCGAGCCATATGCAAGGGATGCGATGAGTTTCTTTCCTTTGTTAAATTTTACGCGGGGTCGGTGTTGATGTCTACACACGCTTCTATTCTTGTAGACTATGTTGAGCCTCCAAGAACAGAGGTTTGTAGGACAACAACAATTTCCCTCAAGTGGATGACCTAAAATTTATCACTACTAGGAGAAAGGCTAGTAGTAGCGCCCCTTTTAGGCTAGTAGTAGCGCCCCCCCCCCCACCCACTACTGCTAGCACGCTACAGCTAACTTGTAGCAGTAGCGCGCGTACGCACCCGCTACTACTACACAAGGTTATCAGTAGCGCCCCCCCTTAGAGCCCGCTACTACTAATACCAGTAGCGCGTACATGCAATAGGCGCTACTGCTATTTATTTTTCATTTTCTGTTTCTTTTTCCCATCATATTTTTTCTGTATTTGTACAGGTATTATACAATATAGTCTCATGCACATACACAGGTTTTCTACAGAGTAGAAATCTCATCATATCATACACATACAATAATCTGATGACCATATATATATATCATCATGATCTCTCATATCCAACACAAATGATGTCTCTCATCGTGTCATCTCTAAAATAGCGATAGAAGTTGTCACAATATCTTAAATACATGCAACTACAAGCAAGTTTCATCATCCATCTAAACTATGATATATACTAGAAGAGCGGTCACTATGAGGAAGAGTGTAATTATGTAGTAGCTCATGAAGCGCCGCCTCCGATCTTCCTCTAGCGCTAGCGTAAATCTCAAGTAACTAGCTTCCGCTTCCTCTCTGGTATTGAACCCTCTTTGGCTGCCGCCCGGGAACCGGTGCACTTGGGCCTGACACTCTGGCCACTCATCGTACACTCCTGGAACCTTCCCTATGTACACGGCATAGCACTTCTTCGCCATCGATGATCTATGTACCTATTAGAGATGCATATTCATTATAGGAATTCAACAATAGTACACAACATAATATAATTGAGCAACACGAAGACAAAAAGTTAGTGAATAGATGCAACATAAAGTAACATACATAATATAATATACACACGTTGTTCATGGTACCCCAACTAATTCACTAGCTAGCAAGCGTTACGCAAGTAGTTCAACATGATCGTTAAATTACATCACAAAGGTTTCATATCGCTTCCAAAAGTATAAATTCAACTGAGACATCATCATCGGCATAGTCAATACACTAGAACTTCCATCCATCCATATCTGGGAGGACGCACCCTAGCTTATTGAACGGCGTAATGTCCAAAAGCTGCATTCCTACGTGAGTTTTAACATCAGCTCGCGATATTGGGCCGTGGTAGAACATCCCCTTCTTGTCGACGACTTCTTTCATGATGATGGTTGCAATATCCTTCAGGATGCGAAAGAAGTCATCTCATACTTTATAATCCGGTTCGGCTAAGTTTTTTGCCCATATCATGATATGATTGTCATCTTTGCTTGCCATGCGAAGACGTTGCTGATCCTTTCTGAACTCCATCATGAGATGGATGACATAGTATCCATCATTTGTACTTCCTTCCGGTTGATGGATACTGCAGAAGTTGGTTTTATGCAAGAAACACGGCGCGCCCTTCCTTCGTGACTTTTTCTCGATGTGGCCACCCCTCATGCCGAAGCCCTGGAGAGCGGAATCCATAAGACTCATTACTTTGGTGTAGTCCTTCCTTTTGAAGTTCCTAGACGAGTCGAAATACACGGCATGGGAGACTCGCGGGAAAAGAACGATAAGGACGGCGTGCCCCTCGCTGCGCAAAATAAATGCACCTCAAATTAGCTAGCCTCCATATGAGCAAAGGAATGATTGAAATGTAAAGGCAATCGGGCAATGACTTACATTGGATGATAAGGCACGAGAACCATTTCCTTCTCCTTATTCATCAGCATGAAATTTTTTATGTACTCCCTAGCAGTTTTAAGTTCATAGACAGCGAGCGACAAGAAGGACTCATGCATGTAGTATGGATCTTCCACCGCGATTTGCGAGATTTCCTCTCTTTTGATGACAAAGCTCATATGGAGCGCAAAAAGGCGGACGATCGTAAAATCGAGCCGCCTAGTGAGGAACATCTCAAAGATGTGATCAAACCGCAGGAAGAACACTTCCGCAGGCGCCGTGTCGACGTAGCCCATGCCCGGAGGCACACGCACCGCATAAAGTGGATATCCTGGATCCTTCGACGCGAGAAGGCTTTTCTCTGTCGACAGTACATGGTCGTGCAGTATCCTGAGATCCCATGATATGCTCTCCAGCGGTTTCGGCGGGAGGATCGGCTCGCCCGCGACATGGATCAACGCCGTACCTTTCATCGGTACACGGTCTGCAAAACCGGTTGGCGGAACCGACTTGCTGCTAGAAGCATTGACAGCCTTTTTGGCAGCTAAATCTTTCCTATTCGGTCTCTTCCTCGGCTTCTTCTGGGGGAGAGGTTGTGATGAGCCTTTCATAGCGCCCTTGATCGCCAACCCAAGTGTTGACGGGCTGAGCAAGGGTTGTTCATGCTGGTTTGAGGCGGCATCTGGAGGCGTGTCCTGCAAGGGTTGCACGAAGAGAGACTTTTTGCACTCAGACCTAGGATGCTCCTGCTCCGACAGAATATCACTCTCCTCGTCCACGTGCTCCTTATTGGCCGAGTCATATGGCTGACTCATCATTTCTACTTCCTGATTAATGAAGGCGGTATTGAGGAATTGCATAGGGTCGTCCATGTCATCATCCATTGCTTGCTGGAGCACGGGGGAGAAATCACGATCCACTCTGCTTGGACCGCCTTCCTCGCGTCGCTCGCCGCTCTCACCCAGCATAACAGGCGGCGCTGATAATTGTGGAGGCAAGGTGGTGGTGTTCATACCTTCTTGGGGATGTGTTGTCGTTGGTGTGGTCATCACGGCGGCCGACTCGACACGAAGAAGACCCTTCGGCCATAGGATGAAATATCCCTTGCAGTCTGCAAGCCGCTTAGGGGTTTCGTCTTCCTCTCCCCCGAGTTGTACCGGAGGAGCCAAATCCTCGTGTCCCAGTTTGACACTCGCCACGGAAACCTTGAAAGTGGTATTGGGCATCTGCATGGTGTGGATCATCCGATCCGTGGGATTTATTATCGTTGCCTTTCCCACATCCACCGTCTGGCCATTGATCATGTATAGTAAGGTGCACGGGGTTATCCCGGCCTGCGAAAACATGTCTACGACATCAGACATCCAAAAGACAACGAAAAAGGGATATATTATAGATATGTTGGTGTGACGCGTAATTACCGTGAGGGCGTCGAGCTCAGCAAAGGCGAAGGCCCGCCTAGCACGCCAGAGACAGAGGACGGGCTGCTATGAGCGGCTAATGGAGCATGTCCGGATGCGTGAGCAGGCCCCGCTGGTGCGATGTTCACCGAGTTGCTCCCGACGAAGCTAGTACGGGGAAAATCCGCTGCCGTTTTGTCTGTATTTTGCTTCGTCCACTCGATAACAGCCGGGATCAAGGATGAAACCGAAGCTGCGAACTCATCTCTATAGGCAGCTAAAGCTGCATTGACTGCCGACTTGATCATCTCTTGCTTGGTCGGTTGTTCGGTCTCAGCTGCTTTTTTCTCAACCGCAAGCATCACCTTCTCGTCGATGTTGACCTGACTAAACTTCCTTCTCTGCCTTTTGGCCTCAGTGTCCTCGTGGTAGTAGTGCTTCCACTGGGCACCGTCTCCGACACCGTGCACACGTCCATGCTGCGGCTGAGTGTCCACGGGGAGGCCCTTCAGTATGTTCAAGGCCCGATTGGGATGGGTGTCCCACTTGGGCCTCATCGTCAACTGAGACGATGAGTCGCTTTCGGCATCAATATTGTGTTGCTCTTTCTACAAAATAAACGTGGACCATTTACAAATGTTACTACAACGTGTATTCTGACTTGATGAGAAGCTAATATAAGGGGGAAAAAATATTACCAGTAATCTCATCAATTCCCTCGTGGGCGCGTCCGTGGACCAAACCTTTTTCTTCGGGTCCCACTTGTAGCGGGCCCTGATGAAGTCATACTCCTGCGGGTCAGTGAACTCCGCCAAGGGGTCTGGGATCCCCGCGGATTCACGTTCCGCGTCCTCCTTGTCCCATATGGGCCTTTTGCCAATGTAACCACGGCTTCCGAGGCGGTGTTTCCCCGTGTTCCTTTCCTGAAGCCCCTTGAATTTCGCGGACCTAAGCTTGGCTTCGTCGGTAGCGCAAGTGTCCTTGAATTTTAAGAACTCAGCTTCCGTAAGTGATGGATTCTCCACAAAAATCTTGGACCAAGGTTTGTTCTTCTCAATCAATCATTTCACCCTCACTTTCCACGCGGACAATGCGTTGCTGAACTTGACCATGGCGGCGGCGTTTATGTCAGTCATGGCATCATCATCCCACGGAGTTTTGCTCTCATCCCGATCCGGGAACTTGAATCTGTTGTGCGGCTTCGTAAGGAGTAAATGTTCCATATTTGGTATACTCCTCAAGTCATAGTCGTTGATGCTCGTGGTTTCCCGTAGGATGCATCCGACTTGGTTGCCATAGCACTTGCGAGCTTCCGCCGGCGCTATTGGCTCGAATTTGCCAGGATGCACCTCTGTCACTAGCAGTTTGTCGGTGCCGAGCTTGTTTGGTTTTCGTACCCTCTCCTTCTTCTTATTTGTTGGTTCATTAGAGGCTTCAGCGCCGCCGGTGTCGGTGGCGCCGGTGTCAGTGCCATCGGTGCCATCAGGAGTGTTGTCGGACTCGATTTCGGCGTCCGTCGCACTAGCGGCATTTGGACCTTTGTCTCGTAGCTGAGAAGACATATGGTCGAGGAAGGCGTGTTCATGCTGCTGGTAGTCAAAATCTTCATCTGCACCGGCTTCGTCGTTGGTCGACATGTTTCCTACGATATATTTAGTCTCCAAGTTTAATTCTCAAACTATAAAAAAGGGACTAAATACCGTCCTATCAAATACCGGGCACTCTATATGTCATACTTTGTAGCACAAGTCATGTCGAATTTCACGGTAAATTTCGGCATGACCTTTGCTAAAAAGTGGACATATCGGGAACCTGAAATTTGCCGGAACGGAAATAAATCAACATTCCGGCAAAACATAGGCCCCTCGGATCCCTGCATATGGAAAAAGAAGAAAATCCGTACACAATATCATTTGCATTTTCAACTCCAAAAGTTCAAATAACAACTGCACTGCACTGCACTGCACAGCACGAGTTATTAACAGCAGCAACTGTGCTACAACGTCCCATCAAAGCATCTTTCCAACAAGCTTAACAGCTCAACTGAAACCAATTAAGTAAGAGGAGAAACTAATAACAACTGCAACACAGAAAATACAACAATATAGTCATACATTTTTATGTATTTTACTAACGTACTGCTAGCATCGTATGCAATTTTTAGCATCAAATTGAGGTGTTGCGAATTTTCTTTTGCCTGCTGCTGACTTATTACTAGTAGTTTTTTCGATGATTCCTTTTCTATCTCATCTCCCTGTCTGGACGCTTCCGGCACAGTGCCGCTCGCTGGTCCACTCCTCCAGCGCTCAAGCTAATCCTGCTACTAAGTTCTTTTTCTCTTTTTTCCTTTATATCATCGTCGTTTTCGCCTCTCTTTTTGCCTCCTTTGATTCTTCTTCCCGATAAAGTAAAAGATGGACTGTGTACAGTAGTACCCATACGATGTTGAAAATAAATAAAGTGGAGCGTGTATTTCTGTGTGTACAGTACCATACAATGTGAAGAAAAATAAATAAAATGGAGCGTGTATTTGTGTGTATAGTAATCCTACTTACCATATAATATGATAAATAAATAAAGTGGAGTGTGTATTTGTGTGTGTACAGTACTGTACCATACAATGTAAAAAATAAATAAATAAAGTTGGAGTGTGTATTTGCGTGTGTGTGTACAGTGTACTATAGGAGCCTTTGATGCTAAAAATTGCATACGATGCTAGCAGTACTGGTTAGTAAAATATGATGCTAGCAGTATTGGCCTAAGCATAATAGAGGCCTGCAGGCATACCGGGGAGGCGAGGCGACGAGGGCGGGGAGGCGCGGCGACGATGACGGCGGCCGCGGAGGCGAGGCGACGAGGGCGGCGGAGGCAGGACGACGAGGGCGGGGAGGCGCGGCGACGACGACGGCGGCCGCGGAGGCGAGGCGACGAGGGCGGCGGAGGCGCGGCGACGAGGGCGGGGAGGCGCGGCGACGACGACGGCGGCCGGGGAGAAGTTCGAGAGGGAGAGACAGAGGGGAATGAAAAGAAGAACCCGCCCGACTGGTTTAAGTGAAACTTAGCAGTAGCGGGCCCTGACAGGGCCCGCTACTGCTAAAACTTAGAGGTGACCCGCTTAAGTTTAGCAGTAGCCCGCTCTGACAGGGCCCGCTACTGCTAAACCTTAGCAGTAGCGCGCGCTGACAGGGCCCGCTACTGATATTTCTGGCATTTTTTTTCCTCTTTCCATTTCCTTTTTAATTTTTTTCCCGAACAACGACCGATACAATTAATATAATGTATATTTAACAGCGGCAATATATAATTTGACCGATCGATAACACGGTTAAAGTGCAAGTATACAAAATAGATACATATATAGATTACAACACACATTTAGTTTCTCAGCGTCGAGGACGTTTCTTAGTGATTAGTTTCTTTCCTTTTTTGTTCGTTTTCGAATAATTTAGGCCCTCGTTGTGACTTTTCCTTTTCCATGGAGTACGATCTTTCATAGGTAATGTAGTCTTCATTCTTCTTTTGACATATGCTTCATCGTCGTCGTCATCTTCCCTCATCGGGTTGCCGTACTGGTCATAGTCTTCTATGTTGGCGACTCCATCCATTCCGACGATGTTTCTTTTGCCTCTCCTCACGACAACACGGCTGGGATTGCTCGGGTCGGTTATGTAGAAACATTGTGTCACGTGCTTAGCGTGTATCCATGGCTCATTTTTGGCGATGACGTTCACGGTAGCACTCTTGGCGTCGGGTATAGACATAGTAGTGAAATACCGGTTTTCTCTTTCGACATTCTTAGCCCATCTGACACGGAACATCGTCGCATTGTGTAGTCCAGAGTAGTTAAGCTCCCAGATCTCTTCGACCCTTCCGTAATATCTTTCAGTTGAGCCGTTGTCGTCAGTCATGCATTCTATCGTCACCCCCGAGTTCTGGAAATCACTTTTCATATCTCTGGCCTCCGTATAGAACGTGTATCCGTTTATATCGTATGCCTGATAGGTGAGGAAGTTGACAGCAGGGCCATGTGCTAAGGCGTATATGAGCAATGCGTCTGTAGACCCCTCTTCCGGGGGATTGGCAAGAACATGCTCTTTGAACCAAGGCAAGAAAGTGGAGTTGTGCTCTCTAGTAACTTCGACGTCCGTCTTGCGTAGGCCCTGGTCATGGTACTTCTTGGCGATGGTTTCTTTGTGCAGTGTCACGAAAGGGTCTACCACGTCAAGATGTTGTAGCACTACTAAGTTTTCCCTGTCAAAGTCATTGCGTCGATCCGAGTGGTCGACATGCAGTTCCCTCCGACCGTTGGTGTGACCTTCTCCTCCGAGCCTCCCATGGTGCTTGTTAACGGGCCAACCAACAATAGGGACGTCGTCGTCTCCGTTGCTTAGATAATTCTCGCAGAAAGAGATGCACTCTTGTGTCAGATAGCCCTGTACGATGCTTCCATCTGGTCGGGACATGTTACGAACGAATCCTTTGATGACCCCATTCATCCTCTCGAACGACATCATGTTGTGCAGGTATGACGGGCCAAGGTCGATGATGTCGTCCACAATGTGGACACACAGATGCACCATGATGTCAAAGAACGCGGGCGGGAAGTACATCTCGAGCTCACATAGTATGACAACAATCTCTTCATGTAGCCTTGTGAGCTGCTTCAAACTGATCGACTTTCGAGAGATAACATCAAAAAAATTACAGAAACCAGTAAGCGTGTCACGGACGTGCTTGTCCATTATCCCTCTAAGGGCAACCGGTAGTATCTACGTCATCATCACGTGACAGTCATGAGACTTCATCCCGCTGAACCTTTTTTTCTGCATGTCTAGATATCTGCTTATCTTCCCACAGTAACCGGAACTAACTTTTATTCCGGTAAGACACTTGAAAAATTGATCGATCTCCTTCGTATTGAAGGTGAAGCAAGAAGGGGGGCAATATTTATCTTCCTTCTTCTTTACTTTTTTGCCCCGCCTGCTGTCCCCCGCCTCTGTCTCCGTCTCTGTCTCGGCCGTTTTACGGGGCATGTGGAGATCTGCCCTTATTTCCAAATCTTCCAAGTCTCTTCTTGCCTTCGGCCCATCCTTGGTCTTCTCCGGCATGTTCATCAGTGTGCCAAGCAAACTCTCGAGAACATTCTTCGTGATATGCATTTGATCAAGACAATGAGGTGTATCGAGTTTGGGCCAGTACTCCAAGTCCCAGAAAACAGACCTTGTTTTCCATACCTTCAGCAGCGGCTCCGGTTTTTTCATCTTTCCAGGCGCGGGGCACTCTTTCCAGTTTTTCAACAACTCATCAATTTCGGTGCCGCTCCTCTTACGTGGAGGTCCTCGATGCTCAGTCTCACCATTGAATAGATCTCCACGGTTTCTCCATGGGTCATTCTTCTTGAGCCATCTTCGATGCCCCATGTACACGATTTTCGCAGACCCACCATCTTTCGTTAGCTGCTGAGACGTTGTATCATCCATGCACCTCGTGCATCCGCAATATCCATGGCACACCTGGCCTGATACATATCCGTAACCGAGATAATCGTGCACCGTCGTCAGCACCGCGGCTTTCATATAGAAATATTCTTTTTCGAAAGCGTCCCATGTCTTGACTGGTGATTTCCATAACATTTCTATCTCCTCTTTCAATAGCTCGAGATATAGATTAATATTATTTCCTGGCTGTTTCGTCCCTTGAATCAGAATGCTCATGTGTATGTACTTTGTCTTCATGCACTTCCACGGGGGAATGTTGTACATCCATACAAACGCGGGCCATGTGCAATGGTTGGTGTTCTGCTTGCCAAACGGATTCATGCCATCTGAACTCACGCCAAGCATGACGTTCCTTGGATCAAGATGAAATCCATATTCGGCGTTCAACGCTCTCCACTGGCTTCCATCCACAGGGTGTCTCATCTTCGGATCATCTCCATCATCGGGCACCTTCCTGACCGCGTGCCACCGCATGAGCTCAGCTTCCTTAGGATCTACGAAATAACGCTACAGACGAGGAATGATCGGAAAGTACCATACAAATTTCTAAGGAGATTTCTTTCCGGCCTTCTTGTATCTATCAGCATTGCACACCGGACAACTGGTTTTTTCTGCATTCTCGTTCCGATAAATGATGCAATCATTCATGCATGCATGGTATCTAATGTGCGGCAGATCAAGAGGGCACACAATCTTCTTGGCCTCATCGACACTAGTAGGACAAAGGTTCCCCGGGGGAAGAACTGTCTTGTTTACTTGAGATGATCATCGAGGCTTTTGTCGCTCCATTTGTTTTTAGCCTTCATCTTTAGAAGTTCGAGCGTGAAACTCAAGAGGGTCACCTCAGGAGAGCAACCATCATACAATGGAGTCTTCGAGTCTACCTCCAGTTTCTCCAACTTGGCCTCCTCTCTAGAACCAGCTCTGTCGCTAGTCGTCTTCTTGCGAAGCAGGTCTCGAACATGAGGGTCCCGCACGATTGAATTTAGTAGCGACGAAGGATCCGTCATGTCCGCATCTTCTCCGTCATGTTCGGTCTGATCTTCTCCGCCATTACCATGTGCGGCCTCTTCTCCGCCGTCATTTCCAGCGCCCTCTTCGTCTTCGGATCCATCAATCATCTCTTCATCCGCTGCCATGGGGTTATTGGTTGCACCGTCGATATCGTCATCATCATCTTCAGTTATCCATCGAGTATAGCCATCCATGAAACCATATCTAAGCAGGTGCGCCTTCAAACGTCCACCCTTAAAGGGGTCCAGCCAGACGCCTTCTTTGCATTTTCGACAAGGACATAAAATCTCCTTTTCATTTTTTTCAACCATGTCGTCCACTGCGGATCGCAAGTATCTACCCACCATCCTTCCACAGACCTTCATGGTCGCCTACGAGTTATAAAAACAAAAGATTATAACGACATGCATATGCATATCAAAGTCATACAAAAATTCGGCATGACCTTCCTAAAAATAGGACATATAGAGTTTGCCCGAAATTCGCCGAAACGGAAGTAAATCGACATTTCGGCAAAACATAGGCAAACTCTCATATCACACACCCATACACACACACACACAAATATTTTCATTGATGCAAAGCACAATTTTTTACTCACATCTCATGCATCCACGTACCTAGCTAGCTAGTAATTAATTAAGAGAGAGAGAGAGAAAGTATATACCTTTTGTTAAAATATCACACTTGGGAGAAGCTTGCACTAGCTAGTGAGGGGAAGGAGACAAAGGTGAGAAAGAGAGATAGCTAGATGCATTTATGCATGATATGTGGTGGTGGAGGAGGAGCAAATTAGAAGGAAAGAGAGAGATATTGCATTAATGAAGATGGTGTGTAGTGCATTAATGGAGATGGTGTAATGCATTAATGGAGATGGACAAGAGGTAGGAGAAGGAATGAGGAAGAAGCAAGTGAGGGAGAGAGAGGAGGGGGGAGGGGGATGGTTGGTGGAAAGGTGGCTGCTGCGCCTTACCAGTAGCGCCTGTACCGCTACGTCACTACTGTTATTCTTTTAGTAGTAGCGACCCAATAGATCACGCGCTGCTGCTATTTGCGGGCCTCTGGGTTAAGTTGGGTCCACATTAGCAGCAGCGGGCGGAACGGAAGGGCGCTACTGATAAGTAGATAGTAGTAGCGGGCTTTCAGGGGGGCGCTGCTACTACAACTTGTCAGCTGGGTTTGGTGGGGACCACCTTTACCAGTAGCAGGTCCACAGATGAGGCGCTACTGCTACAGGCATATCAATAGCGCGCTACTGCTAATTAGCAGTAGCGCCTGTCTTTAAAGGGCGCTACTGTTAAGCCTCTACCTATAAGCTTTTCCCTAGTAGTGTATCGAACTCAGGAAAGTAGAGGTTGAAGATGGTCTCTCTCAAGCAACCATGCAATTAAGAAACAAGAAGTCTCTTGTGTCCCCAACACACCTAATACAATGGTAAATTATATAGGTGCACTAATTCGGTGAATAGATGGTAAAATACGAGTGATAGGTGTGGAAAAACAAGGTAATATAAATATGTAATAAAAATTACAGCAAGCAAACAAGTAGTAAACATGAGCACAAACGGTATTGCAATGGTGAGAACAAGGCCTAGGCTTCATACTTTCACTAGTAGTAACTCCCAACAACATTAACATAGTTTAGTCACATGATATTTCCACCAAAACATAAAACGGAGACGTAACTCGAAGGTCATTCCTTTGTGATCAAGAGGGGCTGAGAATTGTGTAGGGCTACAAGAGCACACCTTAGAGTTTGTGTACTACATCTATGGATTTTCCAGTGTCACCACGTCCATCCAAAGAGAGTACTACAATCACCACAATATATCTCAATGATAGTCAAAGACAAGCACCAAGAGGTTATCAATCTTCAATCTATTCACAATAGAAGAAATCAGTCATGAAAATATTCTTCTAATCTATATCCAATAGACCCAATGTCACCGTGTTCTCAGAAATTATACTAGATATGGTCAAGTGAGTACATCAAATCCAATACATAGAAGAAGGGAAACATCATGAGATCACCCTAGATTAACAAAGTCTATGATCACAATCAAGATCACATCATGAAGAGAGAGAGAGAGAGAGAGAGAGAGAGAGAGATAACCACATAGATCAAGGTACAAGCCTCAAACCCGAGGGTGAACTACTCACACATAGACATGGTGAGAAAGATAGAGTTGTTGATGAATAGGTGCAGCCCAGAGGAGATGAAGGAGACGGCGGCGGCAGCGGCCACGGACCTTGGCCCCTTTTCTTTGGAGATGGTGCTGGTGTTTAGATGGATTTCCCCCTTAAGATGGCTGCCGGGGGGGGGGGATTTCGTGGTGCCCTTTGACCTAGGTTTTCTCCCTTTATAAAGACTCTTGGATTTCCGTCATCCAGATTGCGTCTTTAGTAGATCGGCGGTCCATGGCGCATATGAACTCGCATTGGGTCAAATTTTATATCCAGAACCACTAGAAAAGAATTCGCTACAACTTTGTAGTTTTAAGTTTTTCCGTTTGAGGTCGTCTTCTGGTGTTTCTGAGGCGATCTCTAAAACCTGTCTGGTGGGGACAGATTTTCGGAGAGTTAGAGTCCAACTCCAACAAGGCTCATTTTTATGATTTTTTTTATCCAAGTAATTCCTACACATAAAGTAGGTTATGAGACGTTTGCGGGGATATGTGGGCTAAGTTGCCCATTAAGATAATTCATCCTTTGCTAGGCTATGAGACATAAGATCATGCGAATGATTAGGTTATTAAGTGTCATGGCACGTCCTCATCTTCTTGTTCTCTTTTTGGAGAGAATAAAGACACCAAGAATATCCTTTTCTCATGCACTTTGGCTAAGCTTGCTTGGAGCGGGGTCCGTGAATGGTTGCATGTATCCTAGAATCCTGGTGGTTTCACCGAGCTTTCATTGTTGATCTCTCATTTTCAAGGCAGTTCTGTCCCAGTTATTTAGTTTGCTTTAGGAGCTATATCTTGGTCTCTTTGGACAAACATAAATAAATTTACTATTGAGCATGTATTCCAGAATCAACCGACTGGCACTATGTTTAAAATGCTTGCCTTCATGCAATAATGGAGACCACACCGGGATATCATCATATGTCGTTGTCACCAAGATCATATGTCGTTATCACCGGGATCAGATCATATGTCTCTTCGTGCAAGCTATTCGTGCATCATCTTAGATATTTTTTTCTCTTAGGCATACATGCCTTTTGGCACTTTATTTAGGGCTTGTTCTGCCCTGTCTTTCTGAATGTTGATCTTGCCTTTGTATGGATGCTTGCCATTATGACTTTATATATAAAAGTCAGATGTTGTCCTCTGTCTAGAAAACTCTCACATCTCTATAGGCATACACACATCAGTGCACATCTCATCGTATCTTGCTTCAAACACGGATTTCTAGGGAAGGGATATAACATGCAATTGCAAGATAGGAAATACATGGATTGAAACACCCTAAGTGCAACCTGTAAACAACTAAAAGCCTAATCCATCAACCACACACCGAATAAGTTTGTGGATTAAATTATGTACACACTTCAAGCTTCACAACTAGAAGGCATTAGGGCATCTTAAAAATTTATTTCTTAAACAAACATACTATTCGTCCGCGGATCGCGCTCGAACGCGCCCGTGAATATAATATGGAAGCTAACCATTTCACTATAGATATCAAATCCAGACAACAAAATGGTCAGGCGGATCTAAAATACAAAATACATAGGCATGTGGTTGTTGGAAGAAAAAAATAAAGGAGAGCGGGAGCACGTGTCTGCTTTTGAGTGGATATGTTGATGTTCAGACTCCGCTAAACCACCGCAAATTTTCTACTACCAATACCGAAAATAGGGCATGTGAACTGATCCATGAACATATAGAAATCTTTATTGAATGATAGAAGTGATTAAGACACCATAATCCAAATATATATATCGAACCTTTGAGGATCTTCCTTAAAGATGCCCTTACATTTGTTTAAGGCATTATGAAGATTAAACCCCCACAAGGGCATCTCCCTCTGTTTAAGTACAAAGAAAGAAACTACAGCCTAATGCACAACAGCCGCCTCCCTGACTGCCCTAGCCGCCGCCTCCCGTTGGCAGCGCGCCAGTCCGCCTCGTCACCGGTGGCCTTAGGGCCATGGTGATGTGGTGGATCCTATCTTTTGTCGGCGAGAGGGCTTCAATTTTACTTTGTTTTTCTAAGTTTTATTAGGGTTTGCGTTTTCCTCGGGAAGACGAGATGGCGGCGGTTCCCTGAAGATGAAATAAGGTTCTCCCCGCCTAGCCCCATCTCGGTGGTGCGTCTAGTATCATCGATGGGCGTGTGGAGGTGTGTATCTGGTGGATATTTCTTTGGCGGATTGGCTCGGATCTAGTCGTAGTTCGTCTACGTTCGTGTGGTTTCAGGTTGAGTCCTTTCAATCTATGATATTCTTCAATGGCGGCGGTTGTTGTTCTGTTGCGCTGGTCCTATGGGGCCTTAGCACAACGACTTTTCGATTGTCTACTACGACAAGTTCTGCCCGGCTCCGGCGAGAGAGGGGCGATGACGGCGGCGCGTCCTCGACTCGCTTCAGTGCTTGTAATCGTCGTCGCTAGGTGGTCTACGAATATGGATGTAATTTTTATTATTTCTGGTGTTCGTTGTACTGCCATGATTGAAGATGAATAGATTGAAAGTTTTTTTGCAAAAAAAGAAAGATTAAAGGGAAAAGCTACCTGACTCCGTCGCAGCAACGCACGCCTGGTGCGGCGGTTCAATCTATCCAAATCTATTTGCTCGTACGTGTTAGTTTTTCCAAATTCAATTTTTCTAAAAGATTTATCTCTTAAATCGTTAACCCGATTGATGATCCGTTTTCACAATTAGATTTGTCGCGACGAGATCTTCGAAACAAGATCCCATACTGATATGATTCGATGAAATTTTTTCATCACCGTCAGCTGCCAGATTAGGTCACTCTAGTTGCCATTTTTACCGTGAACTATTGCCACAAATGTTTGTACATAGTTGCCGGGGGAATATTTTCGTATACTTAAGCTTAGAATACAACCTGATAAAATAAAATGGCAATCAAACTGATAAAATCGGCAAGAAAAATAAACTATCATGTCAACTAGATGAAAAGAATACGACAACCGAACATAAGTAAACTGGTAATAAATCGTTTAAATACAACAAGTTATTATAACATTTGGGTATAAATAGCATGACAAGTATGGGTGTTTTTAGGTGATTCTAAAGAAAACACATACAAATACCACAAAACAAGTTTTTCATTTATGTATATTAGTCTACAGTGTTTTTAATAATCAAGTTGAGATAATTTGGCAACTATATGAATAATTATCAGGTAAGTAGAACAGTGGCAAGTACTGATGGAAAAAAGATTTAACAACCAAGTTGATATAATCTGGCAACTGTACGAATAATTATCAGGTAAGTAGAACAGTAATGTGGCAAGTGCTGATGAAAAAAATTCAAAACATATTGACATGAGATCTAGTTTCGAAGATCTCGTCGCGAGAAAGCTAATGGTGAAAACGGATCATCAATCGGATTAACGGTTTGAGAGATAAAACATTTTAAAAATTCGAATACACAAAAGCTAGCAATTTTTGATGAGAAATCAGAACCAGTTGCTAGTACTAGTACTACTTGCTCCGTATGCCTTTTGAATAGTGATAAATCGAATGAAAAACTCACTATCATAGGTAGAAGTACACTCTATGGTGAGCCGCCACATGCTAAGACTATTATGCAGGTCGCCGTATGGTCGGGTCCAAGATTAAACCCCACATTGTCAAATTGGTAGACAACAGTAAGAAGAATAACCATTTCAAAGAACAGTCAAAATGAACAAGTCCGGAGCCTGCAGTCTCAAATTATTGCCTGTACGTGATCTTTCCATTTTGGGTATGCTCTGCTGGCCTCCACATGGCCTCTTCATTCACCGGCCTTTGTATGGATGCTTGCATTTTCCTTTTCGGTCTTCAGTCACCGGCCTCCCCTCACTTCCATTATTTCACTGTCTATTACACACACTGAGACCAGGAAATCCAATGGAGGGAGCCTTCAGCTGGAGGGCGGGTGTGGAGGACGTGAAGTCGGAGTTGGAGGAAGGGGAGGTGACGATGCAGGACGGAGGCGAAGTAGGGGGAGCGTTGGTGGCGGCAGAATCCATGGCGCCGGCGCAGATCGAGGTGAGGATGGACGTGACGCTGCTCCACTGCCATGGCTGCTTCCTTCCCCTCAAGCCCCCCGTGTTCAAGGTGACTTCTCATCTCCTCTCCTCTCCTCTCTCACGAGAGCGATCCATGGTTCTGTTTGCCAAGATCCCAAATTTATTTGGGAAAACGCAAAAACCCTCTTTTCATCACAACAAGAAATTTGTCATGATTTCTCGTTGCAGTGCGATGCCGCCGGGCATGTAGTGTGCTACTACTGCCGCGCCGGGCACGGCGCCACCTGCAGCCGCGTCAGCATCCACTGCGGCGAGCTGGACGCCGTCGTCGGTGCCGTCAAGGTGCCGTGCCCCTACAAGGTGTTCGGGTGCGAGCGGTACGTGGTGTACCACGAGGCCGCGGACCACCAGCGCGCGTGCCACTGCGCGCCCTGCTCCTGCCCGGACTCCGGCTGCGCCTTCGTGGGCTCCCGCGCGACGCTGCTCGACCACCTCGCCGCCGGCCACCAGCGCCACCCCGTCACGGTCCGCTACGGCCGGTCCTGGAACCTCGGCTTCTCCCCGTCGCACCGCTGGCACGTGCTCGTCGGAGAGGAGGACCGCAGCGTGTTCCTCCTGTCCCTCGGCGCGCTCGGCGCGGCCACCGCCGTGTCGCTGGTCTGCGTCAGGCCGGAAGGTGGGGCGGGTCCCCAGTTCTCGTGCAAGCTCTCCGTGGAGCGCCCGGGCGACGGCAGGGACAACCTGGTTCTCATGGCCTCGGCAGTGAGCAGCAGCGCGCTGTCCACCGGCGCACCGGCGCCGGGCCACGGGATGTTCTTGGCGGTGCCCCAGGAACTGCTCTCCGGCGACACGATCATGCTCAGCGTCCGGATCGATCTGATCCGACCAGCCTCCGCCGCTTCCAAGTCGACTACACCGCAGGCTAGGACGCCGAGGAGGATGCAGTGAAGTACAGTATGTGTTTGATCTGGTTCATGTTATGAATGATCAGTACGATTGGTGTATGTTAAGCTAGAGGATTTGCATAATCAGTTTAATTCACTAGTACAATGTGCAGCTAAGCAATGGAAGGATTAGTGGCTATGGATGATCAATATGAACGTACGAGACTGAGTTATGCAGGCTTGTTAAGTTAAGTGGGTTCTTCTGGCTTCTGATGGTTTACTTCAGTAGCAATGCAGCTAAGCAATGGTAGGAATGCTTCACTCGTTGTTCTAAACAAATAGCCTAAGTAGTAGGAGTAGTAAATTCGGCTACTGCTTTGTATTTGATTGAGTGAAGTGCAAACAATTGAAGTTAATTGGAAGAACCTGCACCAGAGTATATTCTTTATAACCTGCAACAGGGTATGCATGGTAAAGTATGCATTTTTTTGAATAATTTTGTTCTAGCTTCTCTTAGTGTACTGTATGAGGTTGTGCATATTCAGATTCTTAGTGTTTTGTTTCACATGAAAGGAGCTTTTGTAAATCATTTTTGTCAGGATAGCATGAGTAAGATGCATGTAAATGTAGCCTTCTGAAAAACTAACATCACTTGTTCATTTCTGGTTTGAGACCATTCTTTTGTAAAAATTGTGTAATTTAAAAAAAAGTTCCATACCATTCAAAAACAAATCATGAAATTTTTAAAAATGGTTCATGTGTTTGAGAAATTTTTCCTGAAATTTTCAAAAAAAAATACAGTGTAAAAATATTCACATAAAATTAAGAAAATGTTTTGTACCATTTATAAGAAGTACATGACATTTGGAAAAAATGGTCACATATTTTAAAATATGTTCATGATATATTTTAAATATATTAGCATAATATTTATAAATTTTTACATCATATAAAAAATATTTATTTCCATACGAAAAAAACTACATCATATATTTTAAAATATTTAAAATTTATTAAAAATTGTTCAAGCACAAAATTTTACAAAATAAGCATCTTATATTTTGAAAATGATCAACATGTATAAAAAATTCGTAAATATACAAAAAATATATAACGTATATTAAAAATTAGACATATATTTGAACCGGTATACATGTTAGCTAGAACAATCTTCACACGCGTTAAACCTACTGTTCCTGAAGTACCGCAATATTATTATTTATGCACATAGACCCTCCAACAAGGATGAGAAAGAAACTAGATTCAAGTAATATCATGAACTACATTCTCCAATTTATTTAAACGTGAACATTTTTTTAATGTCAGTAATATTTTATAAAGCTAGCAACATGTTATAAAAATAGCATGAACATTTTTTTTGTATGTTTAACGAATACTTTTACAATTATACGTAAATTAATTTTGTGAATACATACTTTTTAAATATATAAATAAAATTATGAAAAATACTAACCAACGAACAAAGCGATGTGTTCTAAATTTTGAACCAGTGATCAAAATAAATTGTCAAGACAAGTTCAGTGATCGTCGATGAATTTTAGTCCTTCTAGCAGATACGTGGATGATCAACTGGTCAGATAATATGCCATGTAAGCAAAATACATAGTCAAAGCGTACAACGGTGATCATTGGTGCTTAATGATACAACTCTAATAACTGTATTTCAGGTATTTTTAAGTATGTGTACCAAAATGAATTTCGGTCTCAACTTCAATGAGCGCGGGTGAACTTCTTTCTGGTCGACACAATTATTAAAAATGGTGGTTCACCAAAATCTTGATGGACAGAGGCTCAGAAATAAACATATTGTTCCAAAATGTCTTCGACGCAATGAAACTCACAAAAAGCCAATTGGAGAAGCCATCTACCAAAACGTCTTCTACACAATAAACTCACAAAAAACTAAGTGGAGAAGACATCTACAAGTTTCTTTGAATTCATACCGGGGAAGAATATCCGACCTTTCGGTTAGATCCACCTCGACCTCATCTTTTGCACAAAAGAAAATTTCAAAATAGAGAAAATCTACTTCAAGCGTAGCATAAATTCTACGAAAATGATAAGTGCCGAACGTCAGTGCGGAGGCGCTTCCGCCCTGACGTTTTTAATAGCAATTTTAGGTATATATAAATGATAATTAATAATAAAAATTGTTATGTATTAGCAAAAAATTGTCATATATTAGCAGAAGTTGCCTTATATTATGTGCTAAAATTGTCATCAAAACATTCGGACATGTCATCTTTCCGCCCTGACGTTTTGGTCATTATCAGTTACCAGGGTCCTAAATTCTAAGATTCTTATCCTCTGAAAATTCCTATATTCTTTTAGAGAAAAAAGACCCTCATGCTTTAGTATCTGTGGCTCATTCAACCCCAGTCAGGCTAGTGTGAATGCGGCAACAGGCAACGCTGTATCGGCTCGTTCTCGCTCCACCATTTTCATCGGCGCAGTCGCGGCAAAACCTTCTCCGGCAATAGGGCGGCGCCACCGTCGCCCCCGCGCTCTCGCCTCACGCCAGAGCCGAGAGGGTCAAGGAGCGGCCTCTTCGGCGTCGGCGCACAAGAGGCGGCGAACTCTCGAATCTTGCTCCGTCGGTAATCTCCTCACACCTCATCTCTGCTCCCCGCCCACCAAATCAAAAGGCACACGCCAAAAAATTTCCCCTCCCCCTCCTCCTTTCGAGTGTCGTTCGCTAGAATCCTGGCTCATCTCGTTTTGGGGTAGATTTAAAACGCTGGGAGATCTGAAACTCAGTCTGCTCGGGTCAGTCAAAACAGCTGACATAACCATTTCAATGTACCTGTGGTCCAAAATTTTGACTTTTCATATCATGGATTGTTCGTCTGCTTCACGGGTATGATGCATCCATTACTTGCTTTCTTGTTTGCCTTACAACCAAGGGAGCGCTCTGCTCTCCTGTTTCCAACACCACAATCGGCGACATGCAGTAGCGTTTATTTTAAAAGATAGAGCATCATATATTCAACTGAAGAATAGTTACTAATCATTACCCAACACAATTCTTTCCAAAATAGCTATGCTTACATGTGACCCTCTTTTATTTCTGTTTATGATTTCCTTCTAAAAGCCAACGCGGTGGCTGCGGCAGCAGCCTGAGATTCGTCGGTCGTCTTCTTCAAGGCGGCAGCTGCGTCGTCGTCCTTCGCCATGGTACCGATGCAACCCGCAACCCGCACATAGGTGTGAGCTCGGCTCGGCTCATTCCCGCAACCCGCAACGCGCAACCCGCGGCGCGCGTGTCGTGACGAGGCAAGGAGGAGGAGCGCGCGTGTACCACTCCTCTTCCTAAGCTCCCAATGGCTAGTGAGGGAGCACCATTTATAAATAGGTGCAAACCTTCCTCCACTAGCATGGTGGTACTAAGAGCATCTTCAGCCGTTCGGCCCCCCAAGCCGGGTTTTGGCGCTATTTTAGCGCCGCTTGGGGGGCGCTCAGGCGGCGAAACCCGCTTGGGGCGGCCGGCCCCCCAGTCGCGCCCCCAAGGCGGCCCCCAAGAGGACGCGGTTGCGGTTCAGATTCGACCCAAATTCGACCCAAAACGGCGCAAATTGATATTTTAAATGCAAATTCGGCACAATTCGGCGCAAATTCACCGCAGTTCGGGACAATTCGTCGCAAATGTCGTCACAATTCGGCACACAACGTAGAATACAGTTCGGCACAAATACAAATCAAACTAGGCATTGCCTTTGCGCGTCCACAGATGATCCACTAGATCTTCCTGCAGTTGACGATGCACGTGCGAGTCTCGGATCTCCTGGCGCATGTTGAGATATGCTGTCCAATCTGGTGGTATCTCGTGATCAACAACTACAAGAGGCCCCTGGTTGAGATATGGTTCAGTGTCATACACTGGATCCTCTTTCTCGCTCTCAATGATCATGTTCTGCAAAATGACACAACAATTCATCACCTCCCACATTTGATCTTTCGACCAAGTCTGAGCGGGGT
The DNA here is from genome assembly GCA_950022295.1 of Bromus sterilis. Taxonomy (NCBI): domain Eukaryota; kingdom Viridiplantae; phylum Streptophyta; class Magnoliopsida; order Poales; family Poaceae; genus Bromus; species Bromus sterilis. Next base: position 39,757,750 of record OX465598.1, read on the forward strand.
ACCGCACAACAGCAAATCGAGATTGGAGCACCCCAAAAGCCCGCTCGACATCCTTCCTGCAAGACTCCTGGCACTTGGCAAAGTGGGAGTACTTCCCTCCTGGCACAGGGTTTGAGATAGTTTTCACAAATACCGGCCATCTTGGATAGATGTCATATGCTAGGTAGTATCCCTTGTTGTACTGGTGCCCATTGACCTCGAAGTTCACCGGAGGAGCATGACCTTCGACAAGCCTGGAAAAGACATTTGAACACTGCAGGACGTTGATGTCATTGTGTGTTCCTGGCATGCCAAAGAAAGAGTGCCAAATCCAGAGATCATGTGTAGCAACTGCCTCAAGTACCACACTGCAGTGACCTTTTGCGCCCTTGTACATCCCCTGCCAAGAAAATGGACAGTTCTTCCATTCCCAATGCATGCAATCGATGCTTCCAAGCATCCCAGGAAATCCTCTTGCTTCATTCTCTGCTAGGATCCAAGCAGTGTCTTCAGCATTGGGTGCTCGCAAGTATTGTCCTCCAAAGCAGTCCACCACTGCTCTGCAAAACTTGTACATACACTCAAGGGCGGTGGACTCGGCCATGCGTGCATAGTCTTCCTGTTGATCACCAGGAGCTCTGTATGCAAGCATCCTCATTGCCATTGTGCACTTCTGAAGTGTGGAGAATCCAACTGTGTCGGTGCAATCTTTCTTGCAAACGAAATAGTTGTCGTACTCTCGAAGTGAATTGACAATGCGAAGAAAGAGCTTTCGGCCCATGCGGTACCGGCGCCGGAATGTCTTCTCGCCGTGTAGGGGAACATCGGCAAAGTAGTCGGAGTAGAGCAAGCAATAGCCCTCCGAATGACGCCTCTCCTTTGCCTTCCGACGGCCCATCTTGGAGCCGCCCCGCTGCGGCGCCGTGTTGGCGCCGAACAGGTCGGCCAAGGCGGCGAGCATCATCAGGTGCTCGTCGTCCCCGGAGCCGGCGGCGGACTCTTCCTCCTCCATCAGCGCGGCGAAGAGCGCCTCGTCGTCCGAGTCCATCTCGGCGCGGCAATTCGCCGAACACCTGGGGTGCGGTGTGGTCGCGAATAGCCGTCGGTGGTCTCGGTTGTTCGCGTCGCGCCGGCCAAACGCCGCTGTACTAGGCAAGCTTGGAAGGGGGGAGGTGGGGTGGAACAGCGGCGTGTTTGGTGGCGGCGCGGCACCGGCGACGACAAGGGTGGTGGGGGAGAGGGGGTCGTTTTTGGGACGGTTTGCTCTGCCAGTGGGCCAGTCGGCTCTTTTCGTTTCGTCCGGCGCCCCGAAGCGACCCCCAGCGCCCCGGGTTCGCTTTGGATCGCCGGACTCAATTTTGGTCCGATCCGGCGCTATTTGGGCCCTTGGGGGCGCGATTGGGCGGATTTCGTCCGTCCGGCGCAAATAGCGCCGCCTTGGGGCGCTCTTGGGGGCGCGGCTGGAGATGCTCTAAACTTTAGCACCACCTCCCACCATACATGGGCCCTTAGAGGTTAACTAGGGATTATGGACTTATTTGGGCCAAAGCCCATCTATAATCCAACAGAAATAAGAAGGATCCCCTCTTCTTTCTTCTTTATTAAAAAAATAAAGAAAGAAATGCTGAGGGTTTCCAGTGCCCAGGTCTGTCTGAAACTTCAGTAGAAACTCCCGAGCATGCGGCTAATTCGTGCATGATCATACAGTACACCTATGTTTCGATATCTTACTAGCTTAGCCGCTATTGTTAGTGTCAGACACAACCATGTTTTGTGCTCATGGGGTGTTACTCTTGAAAAACAGGTTGCCGAGAAGATAAATTCACAAGCAGTTCATTTTTATTGCTATCAGTTCATATTAGCTGTACTCTACATGATTGTCACGTCAGGAATTCCAGGTACAGGTAACTTGCTGGCCTTTGCAGTGACCTGTGATACTTATCCCTGCAGCCATATGATGTCATGACTGATTCTGTCATTTCAATTTACTCCAAATGATTCAGGCGCTGCATTTACATGAAGCTTGTTCAATGATGTAGCGCTAGTCTATTGTGCTAACATTTTGAGGGAGCACACATGGCAGACACCCTATTTCTTGTTCTCAGAAAAATTGCTCTCTCCCTCGGAGAAGCGGCATCGGAGAAGCTAAGCAGAGAGGTAGTGGAGACAGCATCGGTCCTGACAGATTTCAAGCATGGCATGAAACAGATCGAGAGTGAGTTCATGATTCTGCAGTCTTTTATTGCTCAGGTTAGCGCACAGAATGTTGGTGACAGGACATTTGATGCCTGGCTGGACCAAGTTAGAGATGTTGCCCTTCAGGTAGAAGACATAATTGACGAGCATACTTTCCTCACTTCGCAAGCTGCTGGAATAGACAACTTCTTTAAGAGGAAATTCCATGAGGCTAAAAGCTTTGCAGCATGGCGGAACCTGTCAAACCAGATTGATCAAGTAGAAAATCGAATTCAGCGGCTATCTATAATGAAAGATCGTTATGGAATTTCCATAGGAGAACCGGGTAGGAGTAGCATGCTACAATATGCGAGGCAGATCTCTCTACCAGATTCTTCTTATCTATCTGGTGATATTGAGTTAGTGGGCAATGCCAGCGAAATTAGTACGTTGACACGATGGTTACTTGCAGAGCAACAAGACCGATTGATCATGTCGATCCTTGGCATGGGAGGTCTAGGAAAAACAACCATAGCAAGCAGTGTCTACAAAAATCAACAAATTAGTAGAAGGTTTGACTGTCATGTGTGGGTGACTCTCTCTCAGAATTATCTAGTTGAAGACCTACTGAGGCAAATCATGAAGCAACTGATGGACCAAAGAGCCTACATGGCCAGTGGTATCGAGACTATGAGTCGTTTAAGACTAATCGAGGAACTTCAGAGCTACCTACAGGACAAGAGATATCTGATTGTCTTGGATGATGTATGGGATAAAGATGACTGGTTATTTTTGAAGTGTGCACTTGTAATAAACAATCGTGGAAGTAGAGTGCTAGTGACAACTCGCAAAAATGATGTTGCTTCCTTAGCAAATGATGGATTTGTTGTGGAGCTTAAAGTTCTTCCTTATGCTGAAGCATGGCACCTATTCTGTCAAAACGCATTCCGTAGATTTGAAGACAAAATATGTCCATTAAATCTGAGGCCTTGGGCAGAGAAAATTGTGAAAAAGTGCCAAGGACTTCCACTGGCTATTGTCGCAATTGGGAGCCTTTTGTCGTACCGAGAACTAGAGGAGCAAGAATGGAGCTCTCTCCACAGCCAACTTAGCTGGCAACTAGCTAACAATCCTGAGCTCAGTTGGATTATAAGTGTTCTGAATCTTAGCTTGAATGATCTCCCAAGTCATTTAAAGAATTGCCTCTTATACTACAGTCTTTTTCCTGAAGACTACAAGATTAAAAGAAGATGGATCTGCAGACTTTGGGTTGCAGAAGGTCTTGTTGAGGAAAGAGGTGCTGGGACAACAATGGAAGAAGTTGCTGAGTGTTACCTAAAGGAGCTCACTCGTCGTTCTCTTCTTGAAGTTGCAGGAAGGAATGTTCATGGAAGAGCTAGATCATTTCAAATGCATGACCTTGTGCGTGACGCATGTCTGATTGTTGCAAACAGGGAGAAGTTTGCTGTTGTATATGCCGATTCTGGTATAACACAGGTTACCTCTGAAGTCCGCCGCTTATTTGTTCAGAAGCATGCTCGGTCTCTAAAGGTTGCTGCAGCGTCACGGATCCGATCTTTAATTTTATTTGACACACAAGTGGCATCCTCCTGGATAGATGACATTTCATCAAATTTCAGATTGATCCGTGTCCTGTGTCTAAGGTTTGCTAACATTCATGACGTGCCGGCTGTTGTCTCAGACTTGCTTAATTTGCACTATTTGGATTTAGCTCACACAAAGGTTAAGAATATACCAGCATCACTCGGTAAACTTAGGAACCTACAAGTTTTGGACCTCCGGTTCACCTACGTGGAACAGCTGCCATGGGAAATAACTAACCTGACTAAATTGAGGCATCTGTATGTATACATGCTCCGTGATGTTCAAGAAAGGATATTCGACTGCTTTTCTGCTACAGATATTCCTGGCAATATTTGTCGTCTAAAGAATCTGCAAAGCTTACAATCTGTTTCAGTCAATAAAGACCTGCTTACACAGCTCGGTAACTTGACACTCATGAGAAGTTTGGCTATAATGAAAATGCGTCAAAACTACATTGCAGAATTGTGGGATTCCTTGGCCAGGATGCCTAGCCTCAGTAGGTTGGTTGTTTTCGCTGACAACAAGGATGAGGTTATTAACTTGATAAAGCTAAAGCCCTTACCAAATCTGAAGTTTTTCTGGTTGAGAGGGAGGTTGTATGAGGGAGTGCTCCCAGAGATGTTTGCAAGTTTTGAGAAGCTCGCTACGTTGAAAATTGATTGTTCTTGTCTGAATAAAGATCCTATTAGCTCCTTTGCCCACATGCTGAATCTGGTTGATCTGAATCTTTACAGGACTTATGATGGGGGGAAATTAACATTTCGTCAAGGATGGTTTCCCAAGCTTAGTTCTCTTGCATTAGTTGACATGGAGCATCTGAATTCAATTGAGATAGAGGAAGGCACAATGAAGGTTCTGCATACTTTGGAGATTGTTGGTCTAAAGAGTCTAAAGGTAGTGCCTCGAGGCATCAAGCACATTAAGACACTACAGAGGATGCTTCTAACAGATATGCCAAATGAGTTCATGGATAGGCTACGAGGGGATGACAGTCACATTGTTGAGCATATACCTGACATCCAGAGTTTCGACTCCTACAATTCTCAAGCAGGTAATCTACATATGTACACGGTGTGAATACCTTGAGCAACCTGTGGTTATGATCAGTTTATTTTTCACAAATACTCCCTCCGTTTCACTTATATAAGACATTGTATATATCTGGAAATCTCAAGTTAAACCAGCTTGGAAGAAAATACTATTCCATATAATGCACAAATTTGCTTGCAATGAAAGCCCTCTTTGGTCAATATGCGGGTCAATAAGCAAACATCATGCACTTATCTAATCTCTTCTGACTTGCTGGTAAAAGAAAAGAAAATCTTCTGACTCACGACCAATATCTTTTTATTTATACCACATTGTAAATGTTTAACTTGTATCGATTGAACTTGCAGTTAACAAGATGGTTCTTCTGCCACATCTTGCAAAGAAGTATGGCACAGGCTGGTGGGAGCATTCCTAGGATATCTTATACTTTTGGGGTTTAGCATTCCTAGGATATCTTATACTAAAAAATATTAACATCTACAATATTAAAGTTATACAATACGAATATTTATTTCATAATGCATCTAATGATATTGGTTATGTATTATGAATATTGATAGTTTTTTTCTATAAAATTGGTCAAAATTTGTGAAGTTTGACTTTAGACAAATCTTATATGTAGAGTAAAAAGAAACGGAGGGAGTATATACCAAAATAAAAGACATTTTTATCAGAATAATAAATAGTTTTACAAGCAAATAAATCTCATATTTTATTACAACCAAATTGTCACAAATACATTGAAAGAAAAAAAGTCGATACATCTATCGATTGCCAAGGTAAGTCCACATATGCTCAACCAAATCGTTTTAAAGTTGAACGTGAGTATGAAAATCATGCATTTTGTATGAAATTGGGTGAACTATGCAAACAGTGTTTGTGCAAGCTCAGGTTCTACATTTTCATCTTGATAATCAAACCCTGGTGGAAGAGGCTTTCATCACGCTCATCCTCTACGATCATGTTGTGCATGATCACACAAGCAGTCATCACCTCCACATATTTTTGGTGCTCCATGTTCTAGCAAGATGTTGAATGATAACCCATCGAGGTTGGAGCACATCAAAAGCATGCTCCACATCCTTCCTTGCACTCTCTTGGGCTTGGGAAAACCTAGCCTTCTTCTCTCCTACCAGGTTAGAGATTGTCTTCCCAAGAGTTGATCATTGAGGATAGATACCATCTACTAGGCAGTATCCCTTGTTATACCCATGGCCATTGGTCACAAAGTTGCCCCCCGGGCAATGCCCTTCTACAAGCTTTGCAAACACTGGAGATCTCATAAGCACGTTGATGTCATTGTGATAACCAACCATGCCAAAAAAGTGTCAATCTAGAGATCTTGTAATGCCAGCTTCAAGTATGAGAGTGCAAGCTTTAACATGACCTTCATATTGCACATGCCAAGAAAATTGATAGTTCTTTCACTTCCAGTGCATACAATCAATGCTACCAAGCATCCCCAGAAAGTCTCTCGTCTGATTGATCGCCAACAATCGGGTTGTATCGACAACATTTGGTTCCATCAAGTACTTCGGGCCAAACACTGCTACCACAACTTTGAAAAACATGTACAATGATGGAAGACATGTGAACTCATTCATGCGAACATACTCATCTACAAGATCATCGAGAATTCCGTATGCAAGCATTGGATAACCGCAATGCACTTCTGACAAGAAGAAACGCCAGCCTAACATAGGGGGAAGGGGGATCCATGTTGCTTACCGGGTTCGGAGACGACTACGAAGGGGTGGGACATGGTTGAGTCGAGGAGGACCAGACGACCTCCAAGATGAAGGGGGAAGCAGATCATGTTATCAGATCTGAGTCATCGCCGCCACCGGGTCTAAGAACAGAGAAGGTGTTTGTTCTAGAGCTAGTGGTGACCAAGTAAATGGGGTGATGAGGCTAGATTATGCGCCTTCGCGCCTCGGTTGATCTTCATCTTCCGCCATCTCCACGGGATTTCGCGTTGCATCAGCGCGTGCGCGTTGCATCCCTTGTGGGCTCATCTCATCCTGACCGGTTAGAAACGGCCGATTCGGCCATTTCCAGCGAGTCTAGCCGAGAGGTGCTTTGAAGTTCGTGCTATGTGGGCCAAATAGTGAATGCAGGCAACCAAATAGGTCGAAAAATTCCCGCGCGGGCCTCGTTGGGTTAGATGGGTGCAACCAAACATGTTTGTAGTGTTTACCCATGAATCGTCTCTGCCTCTGTGATGGTATATTCATCAAAGATATGGTTTCACATATTGATTGTTTTGCATATCTCTGCATGGGAAGTTCTCGTATTTGTTTGTTTAGAGTGAGAAGAGTCACCACATCGGCCCGACTGCTAATTTTAATCGAAAGACTTCTCTACCAGAGTCAACATTCCATTTTGAATCGCTATAATTTATGAAGGTCGTTTCAAATCGACGCAAAGTTTCGATACCAACTAAAATGGATCAAAGAGGTAGACTAAATAGTGGGTGAATAAAAGACTATAATTTTTTATCTTATTTACTATTTTTAGCAAATATGCAGACAAAGTACGTCCTCTGAATATGAAATCTACGACGAGAACAACTTATATCGCAAGCAAGCTAGTAATCAAAGTAAACGATAAACCAAGCTAGCTAGCAAGTAAACACATGTAAATGTACGAAAAAGGATAAACCACACAAGTAGGTGACGCAGATGTAAGGGAAATCTATGTTGAAGAGGAGGTACGGGAGGCAAAGCCGCCGACACCACCAAATGGCTCATCCTAGTCTTCCTTTTATTCACCCTCAACAAATGAGCCTCAAATCACCCATGATTGATTTTAAAAGCGACCATCAAATATTTAAAAACTTTTCGGAGCGCACCATCCGCAAAGAAGCTTTCAGGCCCTAACTCCTACTGCCTAGGAGTCTCGAAGCTCCAAGAGTAACAAGTTTGGTGATGAACAAGGATTGATTTTAAAAGCGACCATCGAATATTAAAAAACTTTTCGGAGCACACCATACCCAAAGAAGCTTTCAGGCCCTGTCTCCTACTGCCTAGGAGTCTAGAAGCTCCAAGAGTAACAAGTTTGGTGATGAACAAGTATCAAGATCACTAATTGGTTTGGTGGAAGTGTAGTTCAAATGATTTCCTTAAAATTCTCAAAGTTTTGTGAAGATCCAATGAAGGAAAAATGAACGTTTAAGGTGTTGATAATGATAGAGCGACTCAAATAAAAGATTATGTCTGGAGGTGAAAGAAGGGTGGGTATTTATACCTCTTCCCAAACCTGACAGTTGCCACTCTAGTGACCTCGTGGGCATAGGATCGAGAGCCAAGCCCTATGCACACTAGGATCATGGACCCCGTGGGCACGGGTGCCCATAGAGTTTTGCTCACAACCCATTGGCATGGAGTCAAAGGGTCCATGGACATGACTTTTTAAATAGTTTTTGTGAACCCCATGTGCATGATCTCGTGGACCCGTGGGTATGGGGTACCAATATTACTCACTTCTGAGAAATGATTTAAGTTTTAACCCATTTTTCCTTGGTAAAAATAGGATAATTTGGCATGACCTATAAATTTATGTAGGCACCTCGATCCTTTCCATAGTGCAATTTTCCTATGATTAAAATAAAATAAGCAAAAACCTCCAACTCTCTACATATTTGACATTCTTTTTTGATGCGGTGGTTCAACCATCTCCAAATATACTCATCTACTGACCAATTTTCTAATATAAATTTAATAACCAATATCAATCTCACTAACCACCTTGCCATCCATATAAAAAATATTGTTAGAGACTAGTACAATTTTGCTTATTGGAAGAGTACAAATGCTTAATTAGATACCTCTGTCATAAAAAACATCAAAGCTAAAAAAAATTAGTTTAGTTTTTGAAGTTTCTTCAAGCGTTGTTCTAAGACCTCTCTTTGTCCAGTCATCGTGTCGTTCCCTTTGAGCACCTTTTCTTGCCTACCTCTCCTAACATTGATCCAAATATTTGTCAATGGTGTGGAGATAGCTCAGAAGAAGATCTAGGATTTCTTCTTTGGTTCTTGGGAGCATATGCTCTCAGATGAAACGGGATAGTAGTGCTTCGTCAATGAAAAATAAAATAAGTGTAACATTTGGCGTTTGTTTTGGGTTTTTTGCATTATTCAAAATGCTTAAGATTTCCTCCTGAACATTTGTACTTAGAATTCTGATCAGACAATGAACATGTATGTTTTCTCTTTTTTGCGAGAGAAACTTCCAATCCATTCATCCAACATCATGGCAGTACAAAAAATACTAGAACTGGAGTGAGCCAAAGGAACGATGCCGTCATCAACCCTCCATCACTGGAGCCGAACAAACCTTGTTGTAGTAGATAGTCGACAAATCATCGTGCTAAGGCCCTGGAAGACCAACACACCAGAATAACAACCATCACCGATGAAGAAAAACGTAGATTGAAAGGATCCAACCTGTAGACACACGAACGTAGACAAATCAAGATCTAGCCTAAAAAGATCCACCGAAGACAAACACCGACTGAATCCCACAGAATTCGCCGGAGACACACCTCCACAGTCCACACACCCTCTGTCGATGCTAGGCGCATCACGGGAACAAATGCTAGACGGGGACAACTTTATTCCATCTTCAAGAAGTTGTCACCGCTTCGTCTTCCTAAGCAGGACAAAAAATCTAAATACATTAAAAACACCTAAAAAGGGAGCAAAAGCGCTCCCACCGGCAAGGGCCAGGATCCACCACGCCTCCAGCATGGCCCTAGAACCACGAGAGACAAGGTAGATTGATGTCAACCGCCAATGGGAGGCGAAGGAACCTAGCATATGCGGTTGGTTGCATGATCAACAGCTCATAATAGGAGTATGACGTAGAATTAACATTTGTAAAAAATATTTTTAAGTGCAGAAGCATATGCTGCCGAGAGCCGTTTTGGATTTCTGGTGTACTAGTAGCTGAAATATCAAATTGACCATTCCAACTCATTTGTGATTCAAAATAGTTAAAAAAAATCAAAAGGCAAACCTTGTAAAATTTGATTAAATTTATTGAGAGAAATATCAACATAAAAATATTAAATAAACACATCCTAACAATATGGCTCATGAGGCATCTAACACTATTTATTTTATTTTGCAAATGTGGACATTCTTCTATGTAAATTTGTTTAAAATTTACAAAATTCGACTCTTTAAAATATTTATTCACTTTGCGTTTGTTCGACGCTATTTTGTCACAATTTCATACTCATGAGTATGATAATGTGACATGTATAAGCGTGTACATGTCAGCGATAAAGATGTGAATTTTCTATGAAAAATGAACATCCAGGCGATGGAGCATTATTTATGCCTACACATAATAAGTTGCTAGCTACTAGATAGCTAGCTATGCATACAAAGAGCCATGTATGGACGTGTTCTATGGAGAGCGTATTATGCACGCAAGCACCCAAAGATCAATCAACTGAGATAACACGTAGAGCCGGCTTCTCCGCGGGTGTGGTTTAATTGTGCTAATCTGCACTAAGCCAACCGATACGCCGGATTCTCATATTTGCATGGATAAGATAAGTTCGTTCCAAGCCAATCCGTCGAAGGAGCAACAACCTAACAGCCTGAACGGTCTCGCATAATGCGTAGCTATCCATTCCAATATTCTCGGGAAGCTTTGCCTATAAAATGGCGAGTAGCAACCACGTATGAGAAGGGCAGAAACACACATCCATCTATCCAGGGGACGGATCCAGAAGGAACCCAACTTAGGAGGCGGCGGCGCACCCGCGGCCGCGCTATCGCAGACCATGCACCAGATGTGATGGCGGCAATGGCACACAAAGTCGAGGATGAAGAGGCGCCGACCACGGCGGCGGCCTGCTCTCACGGCGAGCATGCAGGCGCCCAAGCAGATGAAGAAATGGGAGCAGATCAAGCCCCGCCGACTAATTTTTATTTGTTACTCCTGCTATGTTTTTCATCTATCAGGTGCTACACGAGAAGAACAGCCGGAAAAAAAGGACAAGATTGAGAGGAGATGCACCCCGGCGGCAGCATCGACAAGATCGGAACCGAGATGGCAGCCAACCGAGGTGTACGCGTCCACGGCGGCGGCTCCCTCGCGGCGCTGCAAGTACATAGGCGAGAAGACTGGCGAGAGGACGGGGCAGAAGGGGGAGGCAGCAACACCAGGTGCGCCCAGCACGGGCGAAGCAGGGAGGAGACATACACAACCTCACACCAGCATAGAGCCAATCCATCCCACGTAACCCATCCATCCGTCCACCACCCCAGACGCATACACAACTCTTCATACCCAGCACTTCATACCCAGCCGCAGCCAAGATCCATCGCCGGGGGAGGCGGCAACACCAGCACCAGCATACCCAACCTAGTACACATAGCCACCCACGCATCATGTATCCATCAAGCCCCATACACATCTAAAACACCCAACTAAAACCAATCTATCCATCCGAGTCCTCGCCTACAATCTCACACGTACACAGCCAAACCATCCATCCATCAACCCATGGTACACACATGCAACCAAGAGGAAGGAGCCTCGAGAGAAGAAGGCCCTGAGCATTTGATACACGCACACACAAGCTACTAATCTCCTCTCAGATCGATCGTCTGATGAGCAGCGACACAGGGCGTCCGATGAGCGGAGCGCCGGAAGACGACACCTACATCGGCCACGGCTCCACCATCATCTACTTCAAGTCTTCAACGTTCATCTTCTTCAATAGCATATGCCTGCATAATTAATCTTGTATCTTTTCTTCTCATTTCAGCCGGAGAAGATATACAGGGGTCGACAACAGCGACGCGCGTCGACGAAGGCCGCGGTCACCGCGCCACGAACGACGAGGCGGAGCACTCGCTAGGAGAAGACATCACGCCGGCAGTCGCGGCGTCATCGGCGACACGGAGTTCGTCGACGCCCTACTCGCCGCAGACTTCGCCACACCGACGCTATGAAGTTCGGCGACGCCGAGCTCACCGACATGTTGCCCACCATCGACTGCGTCACGACGGCGCCTTGAAGGTCGACGATAAGTTAATGTGCTACCCGCCGTCAGCTTCGCCGACGCCATGAAAGTCAGCGACACGAAGCTCGCCGACTTCATCACACACCGGTGCCATGGAGGTCGTTGACACGGAGCTCATCGCCATGACGCCGCCCGCCAAGTTCTTCATTAAGCCGATGCCATGGAGGAAGGCGACATGGAGCTCGCGGAGGTGTTGCCCACCGTCTACTCCCACAACACGGCGCCGCGTAGGACGATGAAGCAAAACTCATATCCATGACGCCGCTCGCAAAGTTCTTCATCGAACCGGTGCCTTGGAGGAGTAGGACGTGGAGCTCACAGAGGGTTTTGCCCGCCGTCTACTCCGATAACACGACGCCCCGCAAGACGATGAAGCGGAGCACATTGCCATGACGCCGCCCACCAAGTTCTTCATCAAGCCGGTGCCATGGAGGAAGATGACATGGAGCTCGCGGAGGTGTTGCCCACCGTCTACTCCGAGAACCCGGCACCGCGGAAGAAGATGAAGTAAAACTCGCCGAGATGCAGCAGACGACACACCGAGCACATGGACAAGTAATTGGTCCTCGTCTACACTATGAAGGCCAACACGCACCACGAAGGGCGGCGATTATAAGCACGCGCCAATGGAGGCCGCGACTACGCGCCAGTGAGAACTCTCGATGTACCACGACGATGCCGGACACTCGCCGAAGGACAGGCCGGCGGTGTCTTATTTCACACACGGCCACAAACTGCACCAACATACATCTTGGGGAAGCCGTCATTCAAAACTTCACCACCATCTACATGAACTTCAACAAGAAGAAGAGCGAGGCTATATTGTTTATCTTCTTCAATGATATGCCTAATTAATTTTCTCTCTATATTCATTTGTCCCTTTTCCACTTCTCTCTTTTTAGCGTATACCACCCGACAAATATGGCGGCAAGATGATCCGGAACCGGCGCCGGGAGGAGGAGGCTCACATTAAAGGCTTCATCATCATCTTCATCGACTACACTCCTGCCGTAGTCATCGACATCCATCTCGACAAAGAAGCCGACTACATCAACATAGCGTTGCCATCTTCATCGACTCTGTACCCGAGAGAGAAGAGGACGCCAACTACATCAACTCTTCATCCGGCAAGGACACTGTCCACATCAGCATACCTACGCCGACATCGACATGATGTCGCCATCTTCATCAACCCATCGCCCGACGAGGACGCCAACTGCACCGGCACCCTGCGGTTCTTCTACAACAACTGTCTACACCGAGCGGAGGTCGTCCCCATGATTGCGGCGCTCCGAGGTCTACATCGACAAGCTTGTATTGTCGTCATCTTCAAGCAACATCGCCACACGGCGATATTCAAGTCTACTCCAACATCTATATCAACACACTTCCTCAACATCGTCCAAGCTCCGACGAGGCGAATCCACTTCACCGACATGTCTTTTCCGATGAAGCAACCCATATCTTGCCGGGCACCGACGAGGCGAAGGCAAGCCACCATGTCCGATGCCGACGAGGCGGACACCACCAGGCCGGGCACCGACGAGGCGAAGGCCACCCATCTGTCTGAGCTGACGAGGCCAGACATCTTCATCATCGGACATCGACAAGCCGGAGGGATACGGTATCGCATCGCCGGAGCGACGGATGTACCGCTCCGCCCCCCTCTGTTTCACCACATCATCACCATCGTCTCCACCGAGCTCTTGGAGAAGACGCGACTTGAAGACGACGACCATTGCAGCAGCTTAATCGGAGGTAGTTCGCGACTTCGACTCGCGGATGTAATTAATCGGGAGCTTTCCGAGGCCCCGTGAACCAGAACTTCACAATCGCCCAAGTCATGTTGGCCGCGCCAGTAGGCCACGGAGCGCATATGTAAAGGGATCTTGTAATTTTGTTTCTCCATGAGAGATTAATAAAGTGCATGTTTCCCCTATTTTATTTGTGTACATAGTACACTGGCACGCCCGCAATCTTTATTTCCCCTGGCGCGTAGAAAGATAATAACATAATAACGCATTGTTATTTTTATTATTTTTTGTGTCAAACAACGTTTGCCTATATCAAGATTCTATATTACTAATCCGGTGATATTTGTTGCGTTTACCGAATGTTGATGCAGTCCTCAACACCGGGCCGGAATGGCTCTTCTCGCTGCTGGAGGGTGAGACTAGGGTGATGGTCATGTGGCGCATATGGCACGTCTGCAACGAGATTACCCATGACAAGCCCCCCCCCCAACCGAAGGGTCTCGCAGGTTCCTTCATGGCTATATCACCTCCCTTCTATGCATTCGGCAGCACCCCCAGGGAGACATGGTGAAGGGGAAGATGGTGATCCATGCTCCGACTATGGGTGGACAACCCCCCAAGGCCAAGGCGCCGGAGAACCCTTGGGCCTTACCACCAGAAGGATGGGTAAAGCTAAATGTCGACAGAAGTTTTGTGGAACCCACGGGGGCGGCGGGATCCGGCATGATCCTTAGATCAGCTACGGGAAGCGTTATCTTCTCCGCCTGTCGACAACTCCTGTCATGCGAGAACAGTCTCCAAGCTGAGCTCGAGGCATGCAAGGAGGGTCTCGACTTTGCGCTGCATAGGTCGGAGCTACCTATCATCGTAGAGATGGACTGCACCGAGGCCGTAAACCTGCTACAAAACCCGGCTCCTGACCGCTCAACGCTTCGGGCACTCATGGAGGAGATCAAGCAAATGATCCTTGGCGCCGAGAGGGAGATCACCGTGGCGGTCATCAGACGGTCCTACAACAAAGTGAGTGATGGCCTCGCAGCTCATGGAAAGAGCCAGCCCCGAACAGCCATATGGTTCGGCTGCCTTTTACCTCTTTTCAATCAACTTGTAATCTATGTTCTTCCTCCTTGATTGCCCCAAACAAAAAAGGAAGGAATACTATTTGGTCGAATGTAGATGCATACTCTCATTTTCTACGGGCACTGTAAAACAACAGCAACAACGCGGGGGCGTTCAATACTTCAATTCCGACCCTAAAAAATAGTTCAATTCCGCAACTCTCCTTCCGCCAGTAGCCAACAAACACGTCGCTGCCGCTGCCGCTGCTGCCGGCGCAGCAGGGGCGGATGGTTCCGAGTCTCAGACGTCGTTGGCGCCGATGCATGAGGCAACGCCGCAGTCGTAGTCTTCCTGCTCCGCCTCCGCCTCCGCCTCCGCCCCGGCCTCGCGTTCTCAGCAGCGGCAAATCTTCGTCTTGCTCCGCTGTTTCTCCCCGACGGGTAATCTCCTCATCCTCATCTCACCTCTGATCTCTCCACAACCCCGGCCCGCCCTTCCCCTTACCTTCAAATTAATTAACTCCTCGACTTGGATAGGAAATCGTCTACCATGGCGTCCTTGCTCGTGTTGTTTCGGCTAGATCTGACGCGCTACTATTACTAGTTGAGAGTCAGTCAATGCCCTAAAGAGTTAGCAACAGGTAACACACTGGACTTTGCAGTGATAGTGATACTTATCTCCACAGCCACATCGTGTCATGACTAACTGTGTGTCATTTCAATCTGCCCAGGATTGCGGAGATGTGCTTACATGAAGAAGCTTTTACAATGACGTAGCGAGCATTAATGGCAGACACTCTGTTTCTCGTTCTCAGAAAAGTTGCTCTGATCCTGGGAGAAGGGGCATTAGAGAAGCTGAGAACAGAGGTGGTGGAGGGAGCTTCGTCGATCACGGATTTCGAGCATGGCATGAAACAGATCGGGAGCGAGTTCATGATTCTGCAGGCATTTATCGGCCAGGTTAGCACACAGAATGTTGGTGACAAGACATTTGATGCCTGGCTGGACCAAGTTACGGATGTTGCCCATCAGGTAGAAGATATCATTGATGAGTATAGTTTCCTCGCTTCGCAAGCTGCGGTCATAGACAACTTCTTCAAGAGGAAATTCCATCAGGCCAAGAGCTTTGCAGCATGGCAGAGCCTGTCAACCCAGATTGATCAAGTAGAGAGTCGGATTCAGCGACTATCAACAATGAGAGATCGTTACGGTGTATCCGTGGGAGAACCGGGAAGGAGCAGCACGTTGCAATATGCCAGGCAGCTCTCTCTATCAGATTCTGCTTATCTATCTGATGATACTGAATTAGTGGGCAATGCCTACGAAATTGGAAGGTTGACACAATGGCTACTCTCCGAGCGACAGGACCGATCGATCATGTCCATCCTTGGTATGGGAGGTTTAGGGAAAACAACAATAGCAATCGGTATCTACAAAAATAAAAGAATCAGCAGAATGTTTGATTGTTTTGCATGGGTTACTCTATCTCAGAATTGCCAAATTGAAGACGTAGTGAGGCAGATCACGAAGCAGCTGATGGACCAAAGAGCTTACATTAATAGTGGTATTGAAACTATGAGTCACGTAAGACTACTCGAGGAACTTCAGAGCTACCTACGTGACAAGAAATATATGATTGTCTTGGATGATGTATGGGATAAACATGACTGGTTATTCTTGAATTGTGCATTTGTAAGAAACAATCGCGGAAGTAGAGTGCTAGTGACAACTCGCAAAAACGATGTTGCTTTGTTAGCAGATGATGGATTTGTTGTGGAGCTTAAATTTCTTCCTTATGCTGAAGCAATGAACCTATTCTGTCAAAAGGCATTCCGTAGATTAGAACACAAAGTATGTCCAGTAGATATGAGACCTTGGGCAGAGAAAATTGTGAAAAAATGCCAAGGACTGCCACTAGCTATCGTCGCAATTGGGAGCCTGTTATCGTACCGAGAATTGGAGGAGCAAGAATGGAGATCTTTCCACAACCAACTTGGCTGGCAACTATCAAACAATCCAGAGCTCAGTTGGATTATGAGTGTTCTGAATCTTAGCTTAAATGATCTCCCGAGCTATTTAAAGAATTGCTTCTTATACTGCAGCCTTTTCCCTGAAGACTACATGATCCAAAGAATATGGATCTCCAGGATTTGGGTCACGGAAGGTCTTGTTGAAGAAAGAGGAGCTGGGACAACAATGGAGGAAGTTGCCGAGTGTTACCTAAAGGAGCTAACCCAGCGTTCTCTTCTTGAAGTTGCAGAAAGGAATGTTTATGGAAGGGCTAGATCATTTCAAATGCACGACCTTGTGCGTGACGCATGTCTGATTGTTGCAAAAAGAGAGAAGTTTGCAGTTGTATATGGCAGTTCTGGCATAACCCAAGTTACCTCTGAAGCCCGCCGCTTATGCATCCAGAAGGATGCTCGGTCTGTAAAGGTTGCTGCAGCATCACGGATCCGGTCTTTCATTTTGTTTGACACACAAGTAGCATCCGCTTGGATAAATGACATTTCATCAAATTTCAGACTGATCCGGGTTCTGTCTCTAAGGTTTGCTAATATTCATCAAGTGCCAGGTGCTGTCTCAGAGTTACTTAATTTGCATTATTTGGATTTAGCTCATACAAAGGTTAAGCATATACCAGCATCGTTCGGAAAACTTCGGAACCTACAAGTTCTGGACCTTAGGTTCAGCTACGTGGAGCAGCTGCCATGTGAAATAACACAGCTTACTCGATTGAGGCATCTGTATGTGTACATGCTCCATGATGTTCAAGAAAGGATATTTGACTGCTTTTCTGCTGCAAATATTTCAGGCAATATGTGTCATCTAAAGAGTCTGCAAAGCTTACAGTCTGTTTCCGCCAGTAAAATCCTGCTTACGCAGCTCGGGGACCTGACACTGATGAGAAGTTTGTCCATAATAAAAATGCATCAAGACTACATTGCAGATTTATGGGACTCATTGGCCAAGATGTCTAGCCTCAGTAGGTTGGTTATTTTTGCTAGCAGCAAGGATGTGATTCTTAACCTTGCCATGCAAAAGCCCTTAACAAATCTGCAGTTTTTCTGGTTGAGAGGAAGGTTGTGCGAGAGAGTGCTCCCACAGATGTTTGCTAGTTTTGGCAAGCTCACTACACTGACAATTGACTGTTGTTATCTCAAGAAAGATCCTATTAGCTCCATTGCTCACATGCTGAATCTAGTTGACCTGAATCTTTACAGGACCTATGAGGGGGAACGATTAACATTTCACGCAGGGTGGTTTCCCAATCTCAGTTCTCTCGCATTACTTGATATGGAACATCTAAATTGTATTGAGATAGAGGAAGGCACAATGAAGCTTCTACATACTTTGGAGTTTTCTGGTCTAAGGGGTCTAAAGCTAGTGCCTCAAGGCATTAAGTACATTAAGACACTGCAGAAGATGCTTCTAACAGATATGCCAACAGAGTTCATGGATAGGATACAAGGAGATGACAGTGACATAGTTGAGCATATACCAAACATCCAGACTTTTGACTCCTTTGATTCTGAAGCAGGTAACCTGCATGGCTCCATATGCACAGTGTGTCAAAGTACCTTGAGCAAACAGTAGTTATGATCAGTTTTTTCTTCACAAATAATATACATTGGGACTCATGTGAAAACAGCTTGCAAGAATATAGTATTCAACATGATACAAAAATATTCTTGCAATGGGATGAATACAAGATTTCTTTGTTCGATAAGCAAACACTGAATACTCTGATTTTTTTCCCTAACTCTTCTTACTCACCACCGATATCTTTCTTCCCAGATTGTAATTGGTCAACTTTTATTGACATTTCAGTGAACAAGTTGGTTCTTCTGCCACATCTTGCAAAGAAGTATGGCTTTTGTAGCACAGACTGCTGGGAGCTTTAGGCAGGAGATTTGTATAGTTGGAGTTTTTTTGCAGAGCAACCCCTTGACCTATTGTACATAAATCGCAAACATGAGATTATTGTCAATAAGAGTAACTGAACCTTTTGCACGGAGGAGGAAACATGTGTTTTTTAATTAAATCTCATAGAAAAGTGTCATGGAGAATGGGTCTTCTAAGGAGCCGGGTTTGACCTTGGGCTCTATGGACGATAAGATTGATGGGTCGCTAGCTGAGGCCCCGAATCTGAAGATGGAAGGTCTACAAACCGCCGTGGAGGACAAGATGGTGGAAATATAGTTGGTTTTAACCCGCAATATATATATAGGCGTACGGACGTAGAACTCATTTAATCTTCGTACCCCCTGACCTTGTATATAAATCAAGGGTACGAGGCCCTTAGGGATCTCACACAACTTAGATCATAGATCTATACAACAATCCCTTGGTCCTTGTACTTGGTGTCCCTGACCTTCTTTATCTGACAAATATTTGGGCTTGCCTTCTATGATTGGAGTGGATAGACTAGACTGTTTTAATCATCTCATTGAGAAAAATCATGAACTTGTGAATGGGTGGAAGGAATGAACCTGACATATGGTGGAAAAGAAGCTCTAATAAAAGTGATGCCTCAAGCCATCCCTATCTACACAATGTGTGTATTCAAATTCTCAAAAAAAAACTGCAAGGGGATTACTGATGCTACTTCCCATTATTTATGGGGCAATGATGAGGATCAACGTCGAATACATTGGTTTGCATGGTGAAAAATGTGTATCCCGAAAGATAAAGGTGGTATGGTTTTTTGTGAATTCACGGTTTTAACTTGGCAATGCTTGCTAAACCGGTTTGGCGTCTAATTGATAATTATGATTCCTTTTGTGCAAGAACATTGAGAGCAAAATTTTATCCTACCGGTGATTTGCTGAATTGTGAGTTGAAGAAGGGATCCTCTTATGTGTGGTGTATAGTATATGGGTTGGTATTCAAACTTTTAAAAAAGGAGGCATATGAAGAGTGGACAATGGAATGAAAATAAATATTTAGGATGATTGTTGGATACCAAATAAGTAGGTTTCAAGGAAAATTGTCACTTCCCACGAAAATATGATGTTATCAAAAGCTAATGAGCTCATATATCCTCCTATGAAATGCCTTACAAAAACTGGTGCTATGAAATGGTCATATCATCAGGCTTAAAAGAGTTCATTTGCTTTGTTCAAACTTCAGACCAGGTAAAAAATGAAAAACTGGATTCCGTCGCCGGGACTTGAACCCGGGTCTCTCGGGTGAGAGCCGAGTATCCTAACCACCTAGACTACGACGGATTTGTGTCAGTGATTACTATTCTAACAATTAGTTCGCCTAGTCTCTCAGGCATTGCAAGTTTCATAGGCCATCTCTGCCTAGCAAAATCATACTAGTACAGTAGTACGCGGTGGTGTAGACACTTAAAATTTACGAGAGGCCAAAGAATATATGATTGTTGGTAAGTAAGTTCGAACGAACTAATGGTCTAACACTGGGAGGCTATTGAGGAGTGTCATGTGTTCCTCGCATGCAGGAGCATCTAGCCTGAATATGAACATCTTGCAGCAGTTGAGAATTTGGAGTCGGGTTTTCGAAGTTAAATCCGATTTTTCTATCATATATAGCCCAAAACTCTGATCACCCAACAACTTATCCAAGATTGTTGTCTTGTAGTATAACACTTATCCGAGACTATTCGGCGGCTCTTACCTGAACCTGAACCCACTTTTTGTTCTTCTCACTTTCCCTGAACCTTGACTACGACTCTGAAACTTGTATCACAATTCCTCTGAGAACTAGTAGTTGTGGATTGAGGGATAAGAGAAGCGTTAACAGATGGCCAGTCCATGATCTTAGAGGGGCCCGTTGATACAACGTTGTTAAGAGGGCAGGCCATAAGTAAGTACGTAATTCCACTTGTCATCGATAGAGACAATCTGCGCCGAAAAGGATTTCCGCAAAAGAGAAGCCAACGGTTCCAAAAAAAATTTCTTTACATCTTTCTAAGCAAAACGAAACGCTTGATCGAAAGCTACACATCTTGGTCTAAAAACTAAACATTTTACACTACTTTGAAACTACTCCGTCCTACTTAGCTAGCAACAAACCCAATCCCCCACCCCTGTATTTTGCTTTTTTCTTGAACTGCACTGAATCTGTCTCTTCTTTCTGATGAATATGCTGCAGTGCTACCTGGGTCCAGACAGCTCCATCTCCTCCACCATGTCGATGGACCGCGCCTCGTCGCTGCCCCCCACGCTGCTGCCGTTGCCTCCATAGCAGTAGTCGTTGAAGTCGACCCACCCGTCGGCGTCGGCGTCGTCGCGGCGGCGGCCGTCGTGCGCCGGCCGGTTGGTGGCCTCCCATTTGTCGGCGAGGCCGTCGCCCTGGAGCATCCGCAGCACCTCGGACATCCTCGGCCGGTGCGACGGCTGGAACTGGGTGCAGAGCAGGGCGACCTGCACCATCTCGGCCACCTCCACCCGGTCATAGCCATGACCAAGCTCCGGATCCACCAGCAGATCAAACATCTTCTCCTGGTGCACCTTCCTCACCTTCACAAACACAGCAAAACACAATCAGATCAGATCAAGCATGATAAATCAAGAGATGATATAGGATCTCTTTTTCAATCTTAGTATCATTTACCCAATCGAGCATGACGCCCTTGTGGGAGAGACAGAGCCCTGAGCCCTTGCCGAGCTGGAGGGCGCGCTGGCCGGTGAGGAGCTCGAGGAGGAGGACGCCGAAGCCGAAGACGTCGGTCTTGTCGGAGGACTGGCCGGTGGAGAGGTACTCGGGGGCGATGTGGCCGACGGTGCCGCGGACGGCGGTGGTGACGTGGGAGTCGGCGTGGTCGAGCAGCTTGGCGAGGCCGAAGTCGCCGACGACGGCGTCGTGGCGGTCGTCCAGGAGCACGTTGGCGGCCTTGACGTCCCGGTGGATGATCTTGGGGTCGCACTGCTCGTGCAGGTACACCAGCCCCCTCGCCGTGCCCACCGCGATCCGCTTCCGCGTCTGCCAGTCCAGCGCCGGCTTCGCTGCTCCAACCAAACACCCAACATAATATGTAAGAGGAGAAACCATGGCTATGGTGCACATACTACATAATAACTTGGTGTACAATCCACTGATCCACAAGGTTTGGAATTGGACCGGCAGCATCTGAGTGATGCGTACGTACAGGCCCATGCATTGTACGTATCGGAATGCTCGAGTCCCAAGCGGACCAGCTACAGTGGCAAGCTCGTAAATAATGCAAAGTTGCAGCAGCGACCAGACACGAGCTCGACCTGTGTGCTCTGCGGCTCCCATGTCGCAAGGCCGAAAGGAAACCTGAAACAAAACGTAATCCTGGGCTGCATGCACTCTAGCACTGTATATATCGTACGTACTACATGCCTCTGGCTCGGACCACGTGAGATGCCTTCCCCAAGTTAACCATGATTAAGATTAAGATTAGTAGCCAATTTCTTCAATTTCATTTCCTTATGACTCATGGGATCAGTATTGGCTCGATTTTTCCTTTTATTTCATAGGAAACCTTTTCAATATTCCTTTTTCTTTGAACCTCGTTCTTCTCTTGATGGAGGTTGTAGAAGGCGACAAACCTCTAGAGACGGCGGATCTCGGAGGGGTAACATCATGGTGGTGGTGTTGAGGTCATGCGCAAGCTTATAGTCTCTATAAGGGTGACCTTCATATCGTGGTTCTCATTTGTCAATGACACATTTCTTTTGTCTCCAATAGATATATATTCATTTAAACCAACATCTTCGAGCACGGCGGTGAAAGCTTACACGATCACAAGCACGATGGGAGGGCAAATATGATTTTGATAGGGTACCGAGTACTATGGTAATTTTCGTGTTGATAGCTTGTTTTCGGCTACAATTCTATTTTTGGGTGTCGATTCCAACAACGATGGTGATCTAAATTGCGAGGAGTGGGGAGCCCACGTTTCACATGAATCCCATGCTTCTCACAGTTTTAAAGTTCAACGTCAATTTCATTCCTCCAGCATAATATATCTCGCTGTTGAGTCACCAAATTTTTTTCACCTAATAGTAAAATTTATGCTAACCATTTTGAGGAAACACATATGGTTATCCTTTAGAAAACCCTTATATGTCTCCCAAAATAACTTGTATAATTTTTTAATAGCGCTTCCCCTACTTTGTTCCAGCTCCTTCTTCGAGAATCATTGAGTCTATTGATGGCGATAGTGTAGGTTGTGGGTGGCGAAAAGGAAAGTAAAGGTTGTGGGTAAAATTGCCATGAGCCGACACAGTTGACGAGAAGATTGATGAAACTTCCATTCCACGAGAACAATTGTCAAATGACATGCGCTTCAGACCAACATCCACAACCGTCAAATATGAAGGCTCGTGGGTTGTTGTTTTGATGGGGATATGAAGCGTTCTTCATAAATTTTGACAAATGATGTGTCCGGTAGAATGTCATTTTGGTTCAAAACTATTGCAATGACAAAATAATGATTGTTATGACGATCGAATCAGCATGACGGCTCTGCCGAAGATCTACTTCGTTTCAAATTAGATGACTTTTATTTGTTCACATATATAGCTAAATATGTACGTAAATGAAAATCACCTAATTTAAAATGAATGAGTATAAATTGCCCATGCTTATTCGGAACTTCGAGCACACACGAAAAAAATCGGCTCTGAGCCGACAGGGCAGTGTTCGTATTCCGTAGCCGTGCCTGACCTTAAGTGGCTACTGGCTACTAGTGAAGTGGGAGTAGTACTACTACTACTGTAGCAGCACTGTGCGGTGCTCCAGCAGGGGTACAGTGCAGGGGCGTGCCGCGGCAGCACGAGAAGGCGGTCGCGACGGCGTGCTCCGCCGTCGACCCCACCCCTGGCCGGAATGCGGACAAAACGTGAGCGCGGTGGCCTGTGTCGCCTGAGCGGTACTCCCACAGTCCTAAGTCGAAAGTGGGCCACGACCGGCAGCGACAAGTACGCACAGAGCGCGACCACGCCTGAGGCACTGGCATGGCATGCCCAGTCCAGGACAGGGCGGACCGCCAGTCTACGCCCTCCTCCCTCCCATGACTCCCTCCCCGCATGGTCCCTCTCCCGCCTAATCGATCTCCATTCACGCTAACGCCATGGAGATGGTAGTATTACCAGCTAATGTCATCTGTCTCACGGACGTTACGTACCTCGGAGGCGGGCGGCGACGCTGCCGTTGGGCATGAAGGGGTAGACGAGGAGGCGCTCGCCGGACTTGGCGGCGCAGAAGCCGAGGAGGCGGAGCAGGTGGCGGTGCACGGCGAGGCTGATCATGCCCACCTCCGTCCGGAACTGCGCCTCCCCGGACGCGCCCCCGGGCTCCTTGAGCCGCTTCACGGCGACCTCGGTCCCATCGGCCAGCCGGCCCCGGTACACGTCCCCGAACCCGCCCCTCCCCAGGATGTTCTTGGCGCTGAACCCGTCCGTGGCCAAGCGCAGCTCCCGCAGCCCGAACTGCCGCGCGTTCCCCACCTCCACGTCGCCGGCGCCGCCGCCACCTTCCGCTGCACGAAAACGAAGTAGCATCCAATGATCGAGCATTGCTTGACATTGACAGGAGATAACTCAAAATTGACGTAGTACGGCGGAGAGATGGCTTACCGAGGAGGAGGGAGAGGCAGCGCTGCCGGTGCCGGCGGTTGCGGCGCCAGAGGAGGCAGGAGACGGCGACAAGCACAAGGGAGGAGGCGGCCAGGCCTGCCCCGACTGCCACCGGCAGCGCCGCGCCAGCCTTTGACCTGGTCCCGGCCCCTCCTCTATCTGCATGAGCACAGTCACAGTAGTCACATACAGGCCAAAGTTAACGTTGATCCCCAGCTCAGCCTGTTGTGTAGCGGCGGTACGAGTGCACGGAGGCCAAGGGGGAAAGGGACGCCTCCCAATCGCTACAGGGATGGAAAGGAACAGAAGAGAACGCTCGACCGCGCACTCCGAGAAAGCGGACCACGACTGACTACTCGACTAGACAGGAGTGGTAGCGGATAGATAGATTGATAGAGTGTGTACTCACTGCTGCTGCTGCTGCTCGTGCTCTGATGAGTGGATTCCAGTGGCAATGGTCCGGTGGCCGGCGCCAGTGCGCCGCCGCAGTCCCCGTCCCCGTGCCTCCCGCAGATCATCGGATTGCCCACGATGCTGCATGCACCAAGACACCAACATATAAATTTGGTTAATTTTTACAAGTACATGATATTGATAGGGTACACTGATGATTGGTCTGGGGGTGTCAATTCAATTCAAATGGATAAGAAGGCAAGTGCATGGCATATACTTGAAGCTTCTTGTGGGGAAGAGGGGGACAGGGCCGGAGAGGTTGTTGTATGACAAGTCCCTGGGGACACGAACGAGCAGGCAGCACCAACGGGCATCAGAATTCAGAAATCAGCATGGATTCAGTTCAGCCGATTATATGAAAGGACCAAAGGAGACGCTTACAGGAAGGAGAGCTGTGGGATCTTGGCCAGCGACGCCGGGAACGCCCCCGACAAGCTGTTGTTGTTTAGCCTCCTACGCCGTAAAATAACTCAAGTTAACAACAACGTCATAAGCATCGTCTAAATTAACTGTTCGACGATCCATGTATGAGTATGGCAGAGACAGAGCGGTAACAGAACAGTGCTACTCACAGGTATCGGAGCTGGGAGGAGGGGCGGCCCAGCGAGTCGGGCACGCGGCCGGAGAAGCGGTTGTTGGAGAGGTCCAGCGTCTGCAGCCTCGGCAGCGCGCCCAGCTCCGGCGGCAGCCCGCCCGTGATGTTGTTGTTCTGCAGCAGCCTTAATTTACAACACAATCCATCAGCGTCTCTCAACTCAATCAAGTGCACACAAGAATGGATAGAATGTACTGTAATGAATAGAGGAGGGTCTCGACTCTGATTACTTACACTTGTTCAAGATTAGTGAGGTTGCCGATCCTTCCAGACAGCGTCCCCGACAAGCCCTGGCTCGGCGCTCCCCTGAAACTCAACGCGACCGAGACCGGATTAATGGAGCTGCAAGGAAGAAGAGGCGACGGAGGGAGGGAGGTTAATGAGCAGCTTACAGGCCAATGACGAGGTTGTGGGGGGAGCAGGTGACCATGGCCCAGCTGCAGGGGTCGACGGAGTCCTCGTCCCAGTTGCTCAGCACGCCGCGCGAGTCCACCAGCCCCTGCTTGATGGCCACCAGCGCCATCACTGCGCGCCAAGAACTCAACTCACTCGCTGGTAAATCAAATTAAGCAACCACGACGGCGGCGGCAATGGGCGGCGGCGAGCTCGTGAGCGCGCACGTACCTTCGGCGTTGAGGGGCTCCGATGAGAAGGCGAGGAAGGGGGCGGCGCAGAGGAGGAGGAGGAGGAAGAGGAGTGGCGGGTTAGAAGCGTCAGAGGAGGCCATTGGAGGGGAATGATGGAGGGAGGCGAGAGGCGCCGGCCGGAGGTGCAGAGCGAGAAAAGCGTGGGAGCGGAGAGAGAGCAGAGATGATGGGGGGTGGTCTGGCCTCGCTTTGCTTTGCTTTGCGTTAGCTGCTTTTTCTCGTGTCGTGCAAGGGGTGAAAAGAAGGAAAGAAAAGGCTGCATGCATGCCATGGCGATGGCGTTGGCATCTTTCGAATATCGATGGAACGAAAATGATCATGCCGTGGAAACTGACGGGTGGGGGCCGGCCGGGGATGATGATGGCTCATTGCTCTGTTTTGGAGCCTGTGTGGTTCCTTCTTTCTAGTTCTCGGGTGTTGGGAGCTGAAAAACGAACTTTGATTCCCTCTTTTTGCAAGTTTGATGGTTCTGTGCTGTTGTATGAGGTGAGGGCAATTTAAACCAGATGGCATCAAATGTTTGTAAACATGCATGGACGTATCCAATGACACTTACTAGAAGTGCAAAGCCCGCTTTGCCGCGTCGTTTACGCTTTTGAATTCTATATAATTTATTTTTATGTGTTAGTTTTTTAAATTTTTAATTTATGTGTTGTTTGGATGGATCTTTTTATCGTTTAACCTAAAGATAATTTTTAATGTGTACACGCGATGAAGTTTATTATATTGTTGATCATGTATCTTATGATTATACTAAATTTATCGTAGGCATCGCTTTCTTCTCGTCAACCAAGACTCACGCCACCCATTTTTTATTAAAAGAGCACATCCATCAAAATATTTTATCATAAAGCCTAAGGTAACAATTTAATAAAATTTTGTATTCAATTTTAAACTAAAGACCTCAACTGAACGAGGAGACTTCAAAATTAAAAAGTGTAGAGAAGTTAAAGATATATTAGTTCTAAAACGCCAAGTAACGTTAAAAAAGAATATCACGTAATTGCGTCTATCATAAGTTAAAGAATATCACATAATATCACGCCAAGTACCCAAAGTGGAAGGTTTAGATGTAGATAGCAATAATTTCCCTCGGTGAAGATACCAAGGTTCGTTTACAGCATGACTCCGGCAACGATAAGTAGGTGGTTCGACAAGTGATGCGCCGTTTGAAAAGAATCACTTGCTTCTCCTGGACCTACACACACAACAAATAACTTTGCTCCTAACGAGTTCAGAGAGGTTGTCAATCCCTCCGGTCTTGTTGTTTACGAAGGGTCAAACGCACGGGATAATAGTGATAGTGATAGCAACGGAAAAGTAAATAAAGCAGTAAATAAATAGTGGGTGTAAACAGTACTAGAAATATGGACCGGTGTCCTATGATGTTCACTAGTGACGTCTCTCCCAAAAGACGATAAATAGCCATGCGAGGTAAACAAATTACAGCTGGGCAATTGATAGGATTATGTGCGCAAACCAATGCTAACTATGATATAAATAAAGGAAGAGGCTCAAAATCATGGGCGGTACGCCAAGACAAGTAGACCGAAATCCATCTGCATCTACCTACTAATCACCCACCTTGAGATATCTATCCAGAACATCTCGCTGGTCTTAAGTTGCGAATCCCACCCAAAGTGTAAACTCAAAGCAACAGACAACTGCATTAAAGAACTTTGCGTAAAGTAAACAATCCTTGCACCCCGCAAGTACAAGCACCGTTGTTTTCTGCCTTGTGGCAACAACACATCCCCTAGACTCATGTTTCTGTCACTCAAGCTAGTCATCGGGGGCATGAACCCACAATCATGCATAACGCTCCCTCTTGGAGTCACTACCTACTACTTGGCCAAAGCAATAAACAGCAACGGATAACATGCAAGAATTACTCAAGAACATAAATATAAAAGAGGAGAATCAAATATATTACTCAAACACAATCTGAACATAGTCTCATAATCCATCGGATCCCAGCAAACTAACCATAGCAACAGCAGAAAGATTACATATGTGCCTCGATCATGTAGGGCAGCTCACGAGGTCTGATCCATGAAGAACAAAGAGGGGAGGAGAACATCACATTGCTACTGATCATAGACCCATGGTCCAAGGTGGACTACTCACGGTTCATCCGGGAAGCATCCATGGTGGTGGAGAAGCTCCCGGAGGTGGTTCCTCCCTCCGACAGGTTGCCGGGAAGAGGTCTCCTGGTGCTCCCGATCTTGGAAGCGCGGCGGCGGCGGAACAGATGAGAGATCGCGAAAAAGGGTTCCTCCCTCGGGGGTTTTGCGTCACGGAGAATATATGGGCGAAGGGGGCAGCCAGGGGGGCCAGCAGGGGTCCAGGCGCCCCCCTGGCGCGGCCCCACCCTAGGGCGCGCCGGGAGGGCGCCTGGGGCCCTGGTGGGTCCCCTCTGGCCCCTCCTTGCTGATTCCTGAAGCTTCCGAAGCGCTGATTTTATATTGGATTTTTCTCGAATTTTTGGAGCACTTTTAATATGGGGGAAACCTGAAATAGAAAAACAGAAGAAAACAAGAACTGACACTGGGGTGCACTGAGTTAATAGGTTAGTCCAAATATGATCAAAAGTGTATGGAAGTTCATCAATAACATAGCAATATCACACAAAAGAGGCATGGAGCAAGCAGAAATTATAGATACGTTTTGGACGTATCAACATCCCCAAGCTTAATTCCTGCTCGTCCTCGAGTAGGTAAATGATAACAAACATAATTTCTGTGGTGACATGGTAACAACCATATAAGAACTTTTAAGTAAAGCAATCAAGGCATGTAATTCAATTCAAGTCATAACAGGCAAGAGTCTATATTTAGCATTGAAACAAACAACATAAGAACATAAAGGTGCAAGAGCTCTCGTTGTCCGTGACTCGAATGTCTTCAAATGGTGTTTGCGTGCAAGAAAGGGGATAGGGATATACGAGAAAAATGTATTTTTGTGTTGAGAACTCAATCTACTAAAGTTTCACACTTGGTCTTCTTTGGAATCTTATCTTGACTCATCCTCAGACCACTAACCAGGTACAAGTCAAAATGATCCACACTTTTTCGATATTTTGAGCACTCATGCAATGGATGAGCGTAAGCAAGAAAGTTGACACTTATGATGGTAAAGAGAGAATATGGTGAAGGAGGAAGTAAAAAAGGTGATAAGGGCTCACATCAATGAGGACAATCATAGGCGAGAGAAAACCAAATGATAGATATGATGTGAGGAGTAGGGATTGCCATGCAACGGATGAACATATGAGCTAAGGTAAGCTCTCCAATGGAACTAGTGGGGGGTGCATCCAACTTGCTTGCTCAAGAAGACCTAGAGCTCATTTGAGGAGGCTCATCATTGGAATATACAAGCCAAGTTCTATAGTGTGAAGGTCCCCACATAGCTATATGCATGAATGATAATCTCTATGGAGTACAAGATATAAGAGGGAGTACGAGTGTGGATCTCTATTTTTTTGTATTTTAATGGTGGCCTCAATGGCTCTTTCTATTTCTCTCATTTGTCCTCTTTGGGATCTTTTGATTTTGTCCTCTTTGAGATCTTTTCCTCACTTTAGGGGCAACACTCTATATATTACAAGAAGTATAGAAGATCTTTCACACTTTACAAAAGTACTCAAATCATAAATAAGATGTAACTATCATGAAGTATGCAAATGTATGTCTCTGCCAGTGTAGCAGGATATGCAATGATACTAGCGCGTCATGTAGCAATGATTAGGGCAAGGCCCAACTAGCATGCGGCTCATCGATCAAGCAAGTAGCATGTATGACATGAAGATCAAGTCATGAGAGGGTGGATGTTGCATGGCAATGTATCTCGGAAAGGCTATGGAAATGCCTTGATATGTAGGTATGGTGGCTGTTTTGAGGAAGGATATAAGGGGGTTTATGATGACAGAGTGTATCATGCCAAGGGTTTGGATGTACCGGCGAAGGTGGACGCTAACTCTCGGAGTGATAAGAAAGCAATTCACGGCACATGAGAGGCTAGAAAAATATGGGAAGGTGGAAGTGTCAACTTTCGAATACTCACATTAGTCCGAAGAACTCATGCACTTATTGTCGGTAAATCTCAATCTAATAAGGAGGTTTCACAAAGAGACAAGTACCCCGAGGAGGAGTGTATGGGGGTTTGGTTATCCTTGCGCATCCTCGACTCATGGTACGTGAGTGTACTCTAATATCTGATCCCTCAAAAGAGTAGTGATTCATCTAGTAGCTAAAATTCTCAACTAATTTTGTAAGTTTTGGAAATAAACACGGATTGCCCAAAATATGACATCTATCACTAATAGGCTAAAGCTCTTGACACCAAAATTCCAAACATTACTCAAAGCAATACCTCAAAACTATTGCAAGTTACTACTACAAAAGAATAGCAACCTCAATTACCTACTTCAAGTCAAGACACACAACTCAGTGCAACAGGAAAACTCTCTAAACAAGATGAACATGAAAACTCAAGAGAGTTCCAGCAACAAACTAAACAAAAGCTCTTAAAAAGATTAGCATGAAAACTAAGAGCTAAACATGGCAGTAGCTATGAAAAGATAAAGAACACATACAACAAAGATAAGCATGAAGAATCATATGTTGTGTTCTAGATTTTGAAAGTGGAGTGTGTTTCTTTCCCACACAAAGAAAGATGGGTTATAACTTGTTATGAACAGCAAGCAAAGCTAAAGAAAACTAAAAAGGAAATAAAGAGCAAGACACTCCAAGCATAGCAAATAACGCATGAAGTGACAAAAATATAGTGAAACGAAAGACGAACTGATAATTGTTGATGCAGAAGGGGATGCACGGGGGCATCCCCAAGCTTAGACGCTTGAGTCTCCTTGAATATTTCTTGGGGATGCATGGGGGCATCCCCAAGCTTGAGCGCTTGACACTCCTGAATCTTCTTTCATCATCTTCCCTCGCACACTTGAAAACTCCCTTCATACATAACTCATCATAATCTGATTAGCGAGGTTAGTACCCATAATAAAATAATTTTTCCTCTACTGGAAATAAGGATATTCTTGAAGAGCTACTGTTTCTCAAGATTTCCAAAAAGTTTTTGCAAAAAAAAGCAAGCTTAAGGTTTGCAAAACGAAGAAGAGGCAAAACATGACAGAATCTTTGAAAAACAAACCAGCAGATAGTAAAGAATTTTTTAGGGATACTTCTGCAACTCAAATAAAAAAACTCAGAACATACGAAAGTTCCGTAATTGTATAGAGCACGCTGTGTAAACATTTCATCTCAAAAAGATGAACTGGGATTTTTCTGTGATTTTTTCCGTCACGAGGATAGAATCTGTTTTCTGGACAGCATGTCACAACTTTCACTTCCCTTGTCATATGAGGCTATAATTGGCACAAAGCTTGAAAAGTAAAGATACAATGATGTTGCTACAGTAGTAACAATCATCAAGACCACTAAAAACAGAAGAAAAACAAAAAGGAAATCCTAAATTCGTTGCGGGCTGCCTCCCGAAAGCGCTTCTTTAAAGCCATTAGCTAGGCTTAAAGATTATAAAAGGTGCTCTCATAAGAATAAGAATTTGAAGCAAAAGAGAGCATCAAGAAGCAAATGTGAAACACATTTAAGCCTAACCCACTTCCTATGCATAGGCATTTTGTAAGAAAATAAGTCAAAGAAGCACAAAGTGACATGCATAGAAAGGTGGAACAGGAACAATTTCAAAACTTTCAACAAGAAGAGAGGTGTTTTTGCAACATGGAAGTTTCTACAACGAGACTTTCCCCTCTCAAAGTAATTTTCAGTAGTATCATGAACAACATCAAGAATATAACTATCACATAAATCATGTTGTGCATGACCTACAAGCACACGTGTATAATTTTCAACACGGTCTTTAGGATCATAAGATAAATGCAACCCATCACATTGAGCCTTAATAAGAGCACAGTTCTCCAGAATATGAGTTGGAGATTTCAAAAGGATAATAGGGCAATCAAGTGTGGGTGCAATAGCAACAATTTAATGCTTAACATAAGGAACTATAGAGAGTTCATTTTTGTCAGCATCATCCATAGTGGCATCTTGGCCATCAACAAAGCAAGTATCAAATTTTTCAGAAAGGGATATTTCAAGTGAGTCCTCGGAATCATGGGATTCCTCCTCAAAGCAATCATTGGCTCTTCTTGGGCAACAAACATTTTATTTTTTAAATCCTCAATATAAGAATTGGAAGTATAATTCTCGAATCAATAAGCAAGAACTGCAAAGTTTTCGGACTGGTGAATAGTATCGTGATACCTTTCAGTCAAAGAAGCAATCTCATAAGCACATTTAAAATCAACAAACTCTTCAATCTTTTCAACATCAAAGTAATCATAGACACCTTTAGCATAAGAAGATAAAGATCTCATTTTCATTGAACTCACATTGGAAAGGGAGGTGTTTATGATCTATATTAGAACAACAAGTAAAATCATAATTGTAGCACAAAAGTTTAGCATGGCAATAAGAAACATGTATTTGATCCCATAAGTGTTTCCCTTTCTGAGATAGGTGGTGCCGCGTATAATGAGCATGCTCATCCAATGATTTTCCCTCAACCAAGTCGTTTGGGTTTTTAGAGCGAGCACAAATTGATCGAAGACGATCCAAGTGAAACATGTCAAATATGTCCATCCTACCATGTTTGGGAGGTTCAGCACCCATGGTGAGGATAGCATAACTAGGCAAAGCAAGACAAAGGCAAAAGGTAGCAACTAGTTTTTTGGTTTTTCATATAAGACACAAAAGCAAAAACAAAAACTGAAAGGTAAACTAGCAAGACTAAAAAGCAAAGATAAAAGATAGTGTGCAACTCCCTATCTTGAAGAGTGGAGTCCCCGGCAACGGCGCCATAAATTGCTTTTGATGGTATGATTCCTCGCCCCCTCGTTGGTTACCCAAAGTGGAAGGTTTAGATGTAGATACCAGCAATTTCCCTCGGTGAAGATACCAAGGTTCGTTTACAGCAGGACTCCAGCAACGATAAGTAGGTGGTTCGGCAAGTGATGCGCCGTTTGAAAAGAATCACTTGCTTCACCTGGACCTGCACAAACAACAGATAACTTTGCTTCCAATGAGTTCAGAGAGGTTGTCAATCCCTCCGGCCTTGCTGTTTACAAAGGGTCAAACGCACGGGATAATAGTGATAGTGATAGCAACGGAAAATTAAATAAAGCAGTAAATAAATAGTGGGTGTAAACAATATTGGAAATATGGACCGGGGTCCTATGATGTTCGCTAGTGATGCCTCTCTCCTAAAAGACGATAAATAGCCATGCGAGGTAAACAAATTACAGCTGGGCAATTGACATGATTATGTGCGCAAACCAATGCTAGCTATGCTATAAAGAAAAGAAGAGGCTCAAAAGCATGGACGGTACGCCAAGACAAGTAGAACGAAATCCATCTGCATCTACCTACTAATCATCCACCTTGAGATATCTATCCAGAACATCTCGCTGGTCTTAAGTTGCGAATCCCACCCAAAGTGTAAACTCAAAGCAACAGACAACTGCATTAAAAAACTTTGCGTAAAGTAAACAATCCTTGCATCCGCAAGTACAAGCACCGTTGTTTTTTCTCCCTTGTGTCAACAACACATTCCCTAGACTCATGTTTCTGTCACTCAAGCTAGTCATCGGGGGGCATGAACCCACAATCATGCATAACGCTCCCTCTTGGAGTCACTACCTACTACTTGGCCAAAGCAATAAACAACAACGGAGAACGTGCAAGAATTACTCAAGAACATAAATATAAAAGAGGAGAATCAAATATATTACTCAAACACAATATGAACATAGTCTCATAATCCATCGGATCCCAACAAACTCAACATAGCAACAGCAGAAAGATTACATATGTGCCTCGTCATGTAGGACAGCTCACGAGGTATGATCCATGAAGAACAAAGAGGGGAGGAGAACATCACATAACTACTGATCATAGACCCATGGTCCAAGGTGGACTACTCACGGTTCATCCGGGAAGCATCTATGGTGGTGGAGAAGCTCCCGGAGGTGGTTCCTCCCTCAGGCAGGGTGCCGGGAAGAGGTCTCCTGGTGCTCCCGATCTTGGAAGCGCGGCGGCGGCGGAATAGAGGAGAGATTGCGAAAAAGGGTTCCTCCCTCGGGGGTTTCGCGTCACGGAGAATATATGGGCGAAGGGAGGGCACCAGGGGTCCAGGCGGCTCCCTTGCGCGGCCCCACCCTAGGGCGCGCCGGGAGGGCGCCTGGGGCCCTGGTGGGTCCCATCTGGCCCCTCCTTGGTGATTCCCGAAGCTTCCGAAACGCTGGTTTTTTATTGGATTTTTTCTGAATTTTTGGAGCACTTTTAATATGGGGGAAACCTGAAATAGAAAAACAGCAGAAAACAGGAACTGACACTGGGGTGCACTGATTTAATAGGTTAGTCCAAATATGATCAAAAGTGTATGGGAGTTCATCAATAACATAGCAATATCACACAAAAAAGGCATGGAGCAAGCAGAAATTATAGATACGTTTTGGACGTATCAGGCATCGACGCACGCGTTTGTCTGATGCATCATCACCCCACCTCTGGTGCATCGAAGAGGCGGTCACACTCCAACTCGTTGAAGCGGAACATCAAGTGCTCGCGACAGATGGTGTGAGCGATGTGCACGGTATCGAGCAAAGCCCGCTACTCAAGAACAATGCATGGGTCCGTCGCGGTGGCATCTTCGGACGCACGCTTCGTCGAGAGTTGTTCTTACTCTAGTCGGTGCACCTACAGGAGCGGCGAGAGTTGTTCCCCCTGTAGCAGACGATACCGAGGGCACGAAAGATGCCTTATGCTCTTGCTCTGCGTCCGACAACACCTAGTTGTAGTGATGCTTCGCCTAGCAGGGTGAACCCGGATACTAACGACTTCTACACCAACATGGGTGTGTTGTCCCTGCTCCTCCTCCAAGGTGACCTCCGCCATCGCCATGTTGTCCCTGCTCCTCCTCCATGGTGACCTCCGCCATCGTGTTGGGGTCGCCCTACTCCTTGATCTTTGATTCGTTTGAGCTCCCCTACAGAGAGCTTGTGGGTTTTCCCCACCTTAATGCAGGCCTGATATTGGGCCTTCGTGACGCAAACCTCAGTTATGATCTTGATGTGGCGATAGTGACCTCCACCAGACACGGAAGATATCGACCATTGCAATGGTGAAAGGCAAACATGGACGAACGATGGTGGGGTGGTCGGCTGAAGACTGGGGTATAGGGAGAATGTGCTAAGAGGGGTAGGGTTTTAGGGTGTTCTTGACCCTTCTTAAATAGCCTGGGCAGGCTGAGCATCGGGTTTAATGTTTCTCTTTTGCCGTACCACCAGAATGTCAGGCAAGAGGGAGGTAGATTAGCTGACATGAATGCGGGTAGGATGTTGTCCCATTGGGTCACATACGAAAGGAATGCGGCGCAGAGAGTGAGCAGACATGATGACAGAATCGGGAAAGGGTTTTTAGATGAGGCGGGTTTGTCATGATCCGAGGTGGAGGATATCTTGACTCTCTCAAACCTCCCCCAATTTTGATTTCGGTTTGCGGTATTTTAATGTTCGGCCCGGTCCAAAAAAATTAGTGATTGTCGTTGGATAGCAAAAATATCCAGACAATCCAAACCAAAAAGTACTTATCCAACTAAAAATAGTTATAACACATCTGAAAAAAGCAAGTGATTTTTGTATCGAGTGCAAGAAAAAACCACTCGGCAAAGATGATCAATACTAACAGCTTAAATACTTCATCGAATATCGGTTAAAAACACTCAACATATGTGGACGTCGTCTCCTCGCCCTCAACATCGGCAAGTATGGACACATGTCCAGCTATTTGCCAAGTGTATTTTGTTTAGCACTTGGTAAAGCCATGACTAAGCCAAGTTTTATTCCTTTACCGAGTATTTTCCTTGTCACTATGTTTTGACTGGTAACTTTATCAAGTGCTTGTAAAAATGAAATAAACCAGAAAAAAAACACGGCACAAAATTATTGAATTGTTGAAATGGAATATTTCGCACTGCAATGTATCAACTAGTGAAAATCATTATATTATTTTACTAAATTTTACACCTATTTGTATTTGTTTTATGTCTTTTCTAACTCTTTCTTGAGCTTAATAGTTTTCTCTGAACCTTTTAGATAAAGTTTTATGGAATCATTTTTATAAGGTTTGATATTATGCTTCACATGTGTGAAACCACCACTCGTACTATTTTAATTGGATCAAGTTCAAAAATATGTCTATTATTAAAGTTAACAAACAAACTTTTTTTTTGTTTTGGAGTTTTTGAGAGACCAAAATAAACTTGATTATCTTGTAGTGATTGATCAAATTGGGGGGGGGGGGGGGGTCAAAGAAATGATGAACTTTGAGATTCAGTATAAAAGACTTGAACCTAGATCTCTAGGGTGAGAGCCGAGTATCCTAACCACCTACACTACGATGGATTGTGTGTTCAAGATTAGCAGTTAACATAATTAAACTTTAGTTCTCTTAGCCTTAGAATCGTCGTACAAATGCGCAGTAGACAAATAGTCGACATGATAAATAGATGTTTTCCTCGTGGAGAGGTATGCAGTACCACTTAAATAGGATGTGTTTGGTTCAAATCTCTATTATTATTTGTATTACATACACTTCTCTGCAGGACCTGGTTTGGGTATATACAGGCAAAACACCATCATCTACACCTTATTTGCTTACCTGCATCTAGACCCGAGACAAACCATCATCTTCAATCCGTGTTTGGGGATTGAAGATTGAAACGCTGGAGAATTTCAGGTAGCAAGAAATCAACTGCTACTAAAGGTGATGAACTTCAGACAACGCTGTAGTACACGACAAACTTCAGGCAACGCTCTGGTACAAAAAAGCGAGAGTACAAAATTCCGTCGCCGGGACTTGAACCCGGGTCTCTCGGGTGAGAGCCGAGTATCCTAACCACCTAGACTACGACGGATCTTGTGTCAGACATTAACAACTAAAAGTCATAAAACTTAGTTCTTCTAGTCTCCCAGGCATTGCAAGTTTCATAGGCCATCTGTGGTTAGCAAAGTCACAGTACACAGTGGTATAGACACTTCAAACTGACGAGAGGTCAACGAATATATGATTGTTGGTAAGTTCGAACGAACTAATGGCCTAACACTGAGAGGCTATTTTCCAACAGAGCACTTCTTATGTTTCTCTCATATACCACTGTACTTGGCTTCTCAGTACCACGTTATTTTTGGCATATTTCCGTAAGCATTTAGTGCTATTGAGAAGTGTCATGTGTTCCTCTGATGCAGGAACATCTAGCCTGAAGATGAACATTCCAAGGGGAGAATCTGCTTCTGAAACGTAAGGTTCATCTAATCACCAGCAGAGCACAAGGGATCAGAGCCTACACAGGCAACAGCCATGCATGCTGGTCGCTTTTGTTGTTCAGCGGCAGGTGTTTTGCATAGGTTTCAACACAAGTTTCATACACCATGAGTTCAATACTGATCATATATCGAAGAAATGCGGAGGGATAGTTCATACGTACGTACTATGTTTCCCAGTGGTTTTTTCTTTTTTCCTGTTCTTCCTTTTATTATGCTTGAGAGAAAGAAGGCTGCTAACTGAACATGGCAATTCCATATGAGTTACCAAGCTTCTTTCTTTCTACACAAAACAAGCGTCTCCTTTTCTAAATTAAAAGCAGGGCATCAAAACGGATATTCATCTCTTTTATTATTTCAAAACGGATATTCATCTCCTTTGTAATAAGTAATGAAACACGCACAAGACAGCCATATACGGTAGAGGAATTTTGCTAACTGCTTGCTCAAAAAGAAAAATCAAATATAATGCTAACTCCCAAAGCGAGATGACAAATCAAACTTCATATACTGTAACATGTTTACATATTACAGAGAGATCTTAGTGTCCTCAGCTTACAAGTAGACATTGTTAAGAATCATCGCCCATGTGTCCCAGAGAACCTGCTCATCGATTTCGGAAGGGTTTTCACCGTCAAGCAACTTCCAGGTCGATCTCTGCCCTTTCTTGAGTTTGGTATACGTTTCTCGAGCTCTCCTCGGCAAAGGAGGTCTTCCATAGGCACATGGTATAAATTTTCCAAGCTCTACTCGGCCTATGAGGTCTTCAATAGACACATGGTAACCAAAGCCACCACCATAACAGAACCATATTGAGCTAAGGGCCTCTTTGGTTCGCAGTATATTCTAAAAACATAGGAACAGGAAAAATAGGATACAAAAGCATGCACAAAAAATTAGGGGTTGGAAAGCACAGGGATTTTGAAAACTTGGGTGCTTGATTCATAGGAAATCGAGGAAAGCATGCGTAAAAAACTAGGCATCCAGGAAATCATTAAAGATGGTCATGACCAACAAAGACACCATTCACATCTCCATGGAGACGAGGGTGCCAAGGACACCCGAATTTACTAATGAGCAAGCCACTCTTTCCTGACACTCCCCCCTTAAAATCAGTGTACCCGGTTCTCAAACTTGTGGATTTTGAATGTGAAAAAAATGCTAATGCAGGGGCAGGAGAATTCTGATGTCAAATGAAGTAAATTGTCGGGTAACGGATGTAAAAAAAATTTATTCCAAAAAGGAATAGCATTTGTTATCTATAATACCTAAATAGTTCATCCCCACTAACTTTTCTATCTTCACATGCAAGCTATCCACATCATCAAGTAGGTCCACCATGTAAAAACTAATTTCCACCAACTCTTCATGCACATGCACATGCTCCCATTAATTCTCCATGCATGACAAATAAATATTTAAAAAAATTATGCACTTAGCTCCATAATTTATAAACGATTTTTTTATAGAAAATCAAATTATAAGTTACTTATTTTTCTATTCGACAAATTTTCTACGAATACACATCTATAGTTGCTATCATTGTCCAA
This sequence comes from Bromus sterilis, assembly GCA_950022295.1. NCBI lineage: Eukaryota > Viridiplantae > Streptophyta > Magnoliopsida > Poales > Poaceae > Bromus > Bromus sterilis. The sequence continues at coordinate 39,796,645 of OX465598.1, forward strand.
CTCTTCATGCACATGCTCCCATTTAATTCTCCATGCATCACAAAAAGATATTTAAAAAAATGCACTTAGCTCCATGATTTATAAATGATTTATTTATAGAAAATCTAATTATAAGTTACCTCGCATGTTATTTTTCTATGCGACAAATTTTCTACGAATGCACATCTTTAGTTGCTATCATTGTTTTAGGTTTAATCAAGGGTGTAGATGTTTCTACTGTCTCTACTCAACTTCTTTTCGTCTCTTATCATCTTACCGATATATTGTCAAGGTAATAGATTAACAAAACAAAAAATTACACATATTTTTGGATTTTCATCAAATTATCTTAGATTTGTACTCTAAACAATATTTTTTCAAAATAATAATAATTAAATTATAATATGTTTCATAATTTTCTCATGTTTTAAAACATTAAAGTATTTGTTAATAGTTCCCGCAGCAACGCGTGGGGTATCATCTAGTTTCAAATAACAGTGGTAACCACCCAAAAGTCATTTATCTGTGACTAACTACTGAGCATGCATGCTGCAATATCCAGTAATGTGAAGGTGACATGGGAGATTAGCTCAAAGACTGGTAAATATGAACAGAGCACTAATCTAGTGGATTGACTACAAATAAGCTCATCAACGCATAATAGAAAAGACAAGGGTAATGTATTGACAGATACAACATCTTTATAGTAGTTGTTAGAATCTACTTCCACAATGTGTGACAAATTCCAAACTAAGATCTTAGGTGCTGTGATTAAGTTAGTATTTATCACGAATACCTGGACCTGAAGTCCTCATGAAGTAGCACCAAGGCAAGCAAGTTGAGATTATTTGATCCATCTGTACATATTAATTCCATTGGCCATTCCAGTATTCCCACAATCCAAGAAGTAAAGGTTAAGAAGACTAGTACTGACCAGGTGGGTTTACTTGAGAGATACTGAGCAATCCATCAATGACATGAACATCATCAGTTCAGCGTGCGTCATTGAGGATTCTTGGTGCTGATTTCCTAACATGGTTAATTGCTATGAGTAACAATTATGCTCCAGTGTTATTTGGAATAACGAATTATATTCCCGAAATGGAAATTTTAGCAATCCGTTGCACTGCCCCCAATTATGCCAGCCCCTGACTCAAAATAAAAGTAGCAGCATAAAAAATTTAAGTTGCTTGGTGATTTTCGATGATCAAGAGAAACGGAAACAAGTACAATAAACTAATAATTAAAAAGTTTTATGAAAGCAATGTACAATAAAAGCTCGTCAGAGAGGGGGCTAATGGAGAAGGAAACAGTGATTGTGATTAATAACTATGCCATAAAATGCTTTTTAGCAGCTATGCCAATAGTTCACAAGACTTTTTTGTAGTCCAAAACTCTACTAACTCCACAGGACAGAGAAATAACCATTGGCTTATGTTCACACAGGATGATTCATACTCTGTTACAGCTAAGAGGGAAACATTAACTGCTCATTAGTCATGCTGATGTTGAATGTGGATCTGATAATAAATTAAAATTAAGTACTCACTGTTTGGTGATCTTGAGTTTGGTGCCTTTGCGCTAATCACCTTACCGACGTAATCATGCATAAATACCATCATCAGAACCAAGAGTAGGTGATGCATGAACCCCTTGCATACAAGAGAGAACTCACCCATATGTTGTTATAGAAGCAGGCTGTAAGCTTAATACTTTGACATTACCTCCATCCGCAGTTGCATCAGTGATAATGAGTCTGCATTGCTTGCGAAGTGAATTTTCACTGGGTTACATAAATGCCATAAACAGGTCGCAAGAGTTTAGTCCATAACAGGTGAGCATCGATGAGCTACAGGTGATTAGGCAGTAAGAGATTATTAGATAATGTCTTTACTCCATATCAATCTTGCTTGCACAACTAACAAAGTAAACAAAACTGAATATCCCAGGAAACACAAGCTAGACTAAAAAGGTACCTATATACTATGATGTGTACAAAGCCAGCTGCATGAAGTATTTGCCAGAAATCGTACTTCTTTTGTAGCACCTACAATGACATACTAGAGCGATTAATTTCAAGCATACTTTGAAGCATCTAGGTATATTGCTGGAAAATTCAAAAACATATTAACACATAGCAACAAAGTATTCCATTAACTTACTCAGCAGCAGACGAAGGCCGACCCTCAACCAATCCCCTATCTGGGGAGCCATCTGGAGTTGCCAATTGTGTTGTTGTTTCATCAGGTTTTGGTCTTCAAGATGTAAATTGGCCTTGTGCTACATCCTATAAATACTGAAAAAAATATGATATGCATTAATAATATTTGTGAATCTGTGCAGAAATAACTTCAACAAACAAGCAAAATATAATCTTATCTAAATCAAAGGTTGATATTTGGTAGTAATCGTTTACTTTTTTTCAGCAGTACCGTATCATAAAAATCACGATACTGTTATATTTTTCATGAACTATAATTTGGCTTATACGGAGCATATTAAATAAAATACCACACATACAATTTTATAGGAATACATATTAATACGCTTGAATTATAAGTATTATCACCAACACTGCTAGAGATTAATGCCATATTGATAATCGAGTAGAATGCCAAACCCGATGCACCGCGACAAATTGTTTTAATGTAAGATAATGTCTACAATTGTTTTACAAAATGCAACGTCCAAATTAATTCACTACATATTCTTTTCTGGGGATTTATTGATTATTCTCATTCAAGGGATGGAGAACATGGCGTACAATGAATGCAGCCCAACAAAAACTGCGCTGCTAGACGTGCACTTAAGGGTGCCTAGACGCTAGACAACAGCAGAACTCCTAGCTTTAAGCATGCCTAGGCGTGCACTTAAGCGTGCCTAGACGCTAGACGGCAGCAGAACTCCTAGCTTGAAGAATTCCTAGGCGTGCACTTAAGCGTGACGCTAGACGCTGCAGAACTCCAAGCTTTAAGAATGCCTAGGCGTGCGCTTAGGCGATATAGGCTCTAGGTAGAGACAGAACTAGGAATTTACACCTAATGCTTTTTCAAAACTTGCGTGCACGGACATACCTAAGTGGGCTTTCTCCTAAGAACAAAAGCCCAACGCCTCAAAGGGTTAACGAATTTGCAAGAGCAATAGATAGGAAGTTTAGTACCCACCTCAATGAACGATCTATGCCCAGACATGCTTATGAGGTTTCATGTATCCACGAGGGTATATCTCTTGCTTAACCCACCCTTGCTCCCCTTGCAAAGCATGGCCAGCCTTAGGATTTTGTTCGGAAAGATAGTGGTACTGCACATAGCTCATGTGCACTGAACGGTTATAATCGTGGTAACGCATTCTGACAACGAATACAATGGAACTGTGGTACATGATAATCTATAAATCATTTGGCTCTGAGTGCCAACACTAGTATTACAACTGATAAGAATCGCGGCATACTGGTAATGTTTGACACGGTACAGACTAATAAAGCGTCCAGAACAACTAGAGGCAACTAATCAATGTTCATACTCCCTCCATTCCAATACATTGCATAATAGTTCTGTCCTAAGTTGAACATTGCAAAGTTTGACCAAATTTATATAGAAAGAATTATCGACATTAACAATACCAAATTAATATCATCAGATCCATCATGAAATCTATTTTCACATTGTATTTAATTTAGTATTGTTGGTGTTGATATTTTTTCCATAAACTTGGTCAAACTTTATAAAAATGTATTTTGAATTGGAGGGAGTACTAAACAGATTTTGCTAAGAAGAAGGCTACGGTTGTGCAGATGTGGTAACATGGTCTGACAATGATAGCAATAGAATTGTGATACATTAGACACTACAAATCATTTGGCTCTGGTAAAAACGTAATATCGCACGATACTGCGACCTATGTCGTTATCATGGAAACCATGTTTAAATCAAGAAACACCACACTAGTATTACAACTGACAAGAATTGCAGCATTACGATGATGTTTGACATGGTGCAGACTAATCAATTAACTAGTACAACTAGGGGCAGTTAATCAATCTTCATAGTGAACAGAGTTTGTTGAGGAAAAAAACTACGGATGTGCATATGTTCCCAATAAAACAATCACGGCAAAATAATACGCATAAGAAATGTAGCATATTCGAATTTATATCGTCAAATTTGGTTACTCACAACACAACAAACTTAATAGCATTTCAGACATTTTCCCAGACAACATTTGAGAAGTAAGTATTGAATTCCCAGTCAACAACTACACCAACCTTAGAGCAACTTTCTTCCGAACAGTATAACAGATCTTCTTATCAAAGTTCCACTCTGTCTGCTTCTCCCTAAATCTCATCGACAATGCCAGCAGTGTGGAAACTTCAACCTCTGAAGCAGAGTAAAATTGACCTCTGCCGCATGTCAATCATCCAGCACATAATATTACCAAGCACGGTTTATAGACTGTACAAATGATCTGAATGGAATTGATGATGTTGCTCCGCCACCAATGCCTGGGTTCAGCTCCCTTTCCCTGAGCACAGAAAGTATAGCTTCCACCTGCGACAGCAATCAAAGACACTACCACCTTGCAATATCATTCGAGACTACTGAACTGCATACAAAGCAGGCTGAGAAGACAAAATTATACTATTTGCAAACGGCAAGAGATGGACCTTGTCAGGGGATGCAAAGTCGTACACGAAGATCTTGCACGTCAAGGGTCCGGTGAGCTGGTTGTCCAAGGCGCGTGGCACAACCATGGAGACCGACAGGTTCATTCCCTCCAGCAGCGAAAGTGCAGCTTGCACCTGTGACAGCAATCAAAGAAACTACTACATTGCAATATCATTCAAGGCTACTGAATCTCGTACAAAACAGGCAGAGAAGACAATTAGCTAATGTCGAGGGATGGACCTTATTAGGGGATACAGAGTCGAACAAATGGTGGTTGGGCGGCCGCGAGAAAAAAAATAGCTTTAGCTTAATCGTAGAGACCAACAGCTCGCTTCCCCCGAGCGACAAAAGCATATCTTGCACCTGCAACAGCAATCAAAGACACTACCACATTGCAATATCATTCTCAGACTAGTGAATCACGTAGAAAACAAGCAGAGAAGACAATTCGCAGATGGCAAAGGGATGGACCTCATCAGGGGTTACAGGGTCCAGCTCGTAGACATTGTACCCGTAGGTCACGGTGAGCCTGCTGCGCGAGGGGGGCAACACAGTGGTCTGGTGTCTGAAGTCCCTCAGCTCCAATCCCCCTCGCAGCAAAAGTGCAGCTCGCACCTGCAACATCTATCAAAGAGGCCACTCTCAGCACCACTCCAGCCTACCGAATCAGCTCCCAAAACAAGCAGGGATGAAAGAATTACCTTGGCAGGGGGGACGGAAGCGAAGATGTGCTCACCGCCCGGGTAAGTCAGGGTGAGCTTGTTGTAGCCGCAGGCCTCGTCCTCTTCCTCGTCGTCCGTGTACCCGAAGTCCGCCAGGACGGCCTCCCCGTTGCCGCCGTCCTCCTCGTGCTCATGCTGCTCATCCCACTCGGCCTCGTCCTCGCTCTCCTCCATCTCGTCCTCGTCCTCCTCGCCCTCGCCCTCGTCCTCGTCCTCCTCCTCCTCCTCGTCCTCGTCCGGGTGCACCGCCTCCGCCTCTGCCTCCCCGTTGCCGCCGTCCTCCACGTGCTCATCCCACTCGTCGTCCTCCTCCGTCTCGTCTTCGTACGGATACATCTCGTCCGCCTCCCACCCCGCCTCCGCGTCGGCCTCCATGGCCGCGAGTTCATCGAACACCACCGGCGGATGGGTAGGGTGGAAGTTGGGGGTCCAGAACGACGGCGCCATGGCGATGGGTCGGATCGGATCGGAAGACGGGGATGGAGATGGCGGCGGAGGCTGGTGGGGGCGGTATGGTAGGATTTCGATCTGTTTTCGGTGTGTGTGTGGGGGGGGGGGGGGGTGGAAATGGAAACGGCAAGGACCGCCCCGTGGGCCTCGTGACAGTGTCCAGAAAAAAAAAAGCAAGATGCAAAAAAAAAAAGTGGTATACTTCATGTTTTCTTTATCCCAGTCGCTAGCCGGTGCGCGCGCGCTATCCAGCGCAACCGAGCGGCCGAACAGGAGCCACAGGATGAACGTGATCGTGCGACACGTGTAAAGGTGGGGGGCACACCGTCTGGCGTTTGGAAGCGCGTCACCGCTCGGAGTAGGCAATCACTCGATCCCCTCCACTTCTTCCTCCTTTTTCAGGCGCGCGACCGACTAGTTCGTTGACGGCGACGAGGCGCACGACCGGCGCGCGACCGACGACGACGAAACAAGCGGACGCGGGGTACCGGAGGAGTACGTCGTCGTCGTGTGCTAGCGGAGGCGGGCCCGAGCGGTGCGGTGCGACATCAAGAAGAGGGAGGAGGCGAAAGGGGCGAACTCCGGCGGCGACCACATCTGCAGATCCAGTGCCAAGGTGAGTCGCAGCGCACAAACAGTGTCTCTTTTCTCGACGGCCTTCCTGTGCGGCGGGGGCGTGGGAGGAGGCGAAATCTGTGGCGGCGGCGGGAGGGAGAGAGGCCAGAGAGCACGTGGCCTGTTCATTTCTACGGCGGGGGGAGGTGAGATGAACAGGCCGCCGTGGGTCTCATCCCTGCGGCCGCCGTAAGCCTGGGAAGATGCGGGAGAGGGGGCACGATTTTGGAGCAAAATCAAGAAGAGAGAGATGCAGAGCGGAAACATGAGCCAACAGATTTTGAAAGGATGTAATTGCCCGTAGATCGATCCCTCCCCCAGGATCTGCCAATCACCTATCAGGGGTATTGTCTGGTGGGCATGTTATACTGACAGGATGCGCATAATTTCTCACTAATAAGGATCTAAGGATAGCAACGCAATTGCTTGCAGGATGCTGGGGGTAACTATTCTCATAGGATTAGCATTTTTCTCACACCCATGATACCAGGCTAGCAGTTGACAGGATTTTTTGTTGCCGGGGTCAAAATACATCCATCCATAAATCTGCATGTAGATCAATTCATCACCAGACACCACACAAAGTTATAGGCAGTTCATCCAAAATTTAGACACAGATTCTGGGCAACTTTTCACAAACAGAGTAGCAATTATGCTAATTCTGATGAATGTAGGTAAACCGCTCTGAATCCATCACTCTTACTTCTAAAGATCAAGTACTTCTGTATGCAAGCAACCCAAATTTCTCTATAGAAAACAAATAGCCTGGAAAAAATCGTAGCTAATACTCCTGAATTTTTGTTAGGCAAGCCCATCTGATTTTTTTGTGACTCATTCATCATAAGCGCACAAGCACAACACTAGTTCGATAGAAGATCGACAATTTGGCGTGGGGGGAGGGGGGAGGGAAGTGCATCTCACGATTCAGAACAAAAATCCCGGAAGGATGTGCATCTTACGATTCAGAACTACAAATTTTGTCGGTTCGTATGGGTTTTTTATATTTACTCTTTTCTCGATCGGTGGCTACTGCTAGAGCCTCCGGCAGCAGGTTCTGCAATTTGTTAGGTAAGTAATCCTGGTTTTTTAAGAGCAACTAATTATGTTGGGCAAGAAACCCAAATTTTTGTAGAGAAGAACTACCCCCAAACCTGATCCTTTGTGTTTTTAGGCGAGTAATCTAGTGCTTTCTAAGAGCAACAACTTATGTAGGCAAGCAACCCAAAAAAATTGTAAGGGGAGAGCAAATAAGTCTGAATCTGTTAGGTAAATTAAAAGATCCTGCTATTAATATTAGCAAATAGATCATTATGGCAATACTGTTATCCTGGGCAAACTATTCAGTTCTTATTTCTGTGCACATACTGGATAAAAATTCCGCCATCTATTGTATATTTTGTGTATGCAAAATACACTTCATAAAATGCTGAGCATCTACTGGATATAAAATAGGCAGTACTGCAAATGTTGCAAAACATATGTTAAGTCGATACAAGCTCCCTTTTTTGAGGGAATCAAAAACTGGTTTCTACATTTTTTGCCTCTTGCACACGCTCCCACTGTTTGGGTTACTTTTTACCTCTGTGTGCTATATGTATAGAGGAGTATAACATTCACGCGAAAATTCCATGGCTCCCCCCCCCCCTTTTTTTGGGAACTCATTTTGTTCGATGTGCAGGGTGGTGGAGGGACCAAGTCGCACACGCCCCAAACACAGAGTTGCCAAACTACACAAAACCAAGTCGCGGCGATGGGCGCCACACGGTTATAAACAATTCGCCTACGCCCGACATCAAAGTCTGACCCAACATGAAGTCGTCACCGACACGGATCCAAACAAAGCGCCCATGCCCCAACATGAAGTTGCCACACGGGTCCAACAAAGTTGCCCACGACCCAACATCAAGTCGCCACCTACAATAAACGAAGTCGTCGTGACAGGGCCACACGGGTACAAACAAGTCGCCCACGCCTCGACACGGAGTCGCAACCCACAATTAACCAAGTCATTGCAATGGGTGGCACATGGGTCCAAACAAACCGCCCGCGCCCCGACACGGAGTCACCACCCACACTAAATCAAGTCGCCGCGCGACACATGGTTCCAACCAAGTTGCCCACGACCCAACATGGAGTCGCCACCGACACTAAATCAAGCCTTCGCGATGGGCGACCCTCAAGCCCAATCAAGTCGCCCGTGCCCCGACACGGAGTCGCCACCCACAATGAACAAAGTCGCCGCGATGGGCGACACATGGGTCCGAACAAGTTGCCCGCGACCCAACATGAAGTCGCCACCCACACTAAAACCAAACCCCCGTGACGGGTGCCGCACGAACCCAACAAAGTCGCCCATGACCCAACACTGAGTTGCCACCCACAATGACCAAGTCACCGCGATGGGCGACACACGGGTCCAAACAAGTCACCCACGCCCCCGGCATGGAGTCCCCACCCACACCAAATCAAGTCGCCGCGTTGGGCGACACACAGGTCCAAACAAGTCGCTCGCGCCCTGACATGGAGTCGCCACCCACAATGAACCAAGTTGCCACAATAGGCGACTCATGGGACCAACCAAGTCGCCCGCGCCCCAACACAGAGTCGCTACCCACAATGAATCAAGTCGTTGTGATGGACGACACATGGGTCCAACCAAGTCGCCCACGACCCAACATGGAGTCGCCACCCACACTAAATCAAGCCTCCGCGATGGGCGACCCTTGGGACCAATCAAGTCGCCCGTGCCCCGACACGGAGTCGCCACCCACAATGAACAAAGTCGTCGCGATGGGCGACACATGGGTCCGAGCAAGTTGCCCGCGACCCAACATGAAGTCGCCACCCACACTAAAACCAAACCCCCGTGAAGGGTGCCGCACGAACCCAACAAAGTCGCCCATGACCCAACACTGAGTTGCCACCCACACTAAATCAAGTCGCAGCGATGGGCGACACACGAGCCCAATCAAGTTGCCTGCGCCCCGACATGGAGTCGCCACCCACAATGACCAAGTCGCCGCGATGCGGGACACACGGATCCAAACAAGTCACCCACACCCCCGACATGGAGTCCCCACCCACACCAAATCAAGTCGCCGCGTTGGGCGACACACAAGCCCAATCAAGTCGCCCGCTCCCTGACGCGGAGTCGCCACCCATAATGAACCAAGTCGCCGTGATGGGCGACACATGGGTCCAATCAAATCGCCCATGACCCAACACAGAGTCTCCACCCACACCAAATCAAGTCACCGCGATGGGAGACACATGGGCCCAATCAAGTCACCTGCGCCTCGACACGGAGTCGCCTCCCACAATAAACCAAGTCGCCGCGATGGGCGACACATGGGTCCAACCAAGTCGCCCACGACCCAACACTGAGTCACCACCCATATGTTGCCACGGAGATGCTGAGTCGCCACGACCCAACACGGAGTCGCCACCCATATGTCGCCAACCAAGTCGCCCATGACCCAACACGGAGTCGCCACCCACAATGACCAAGTCACCGCGATGGGCGACACACAGGTCCAAACAAGTCACCCACGCCCCCGACATGGAGTCCCCACCCACACCAAATCAAGTCGCCGCGTTGGGCGACACACAGGTCCAAACAAGTCGCTCGCGCCCTGACATGGAGTCGCCACCCACAATGAACCAAGTTGCCACAATGGGCGACCCATGGGTCCAACCAAGTCGCCTGCGCCCCGACACAGAGTCGCTACCCACAATGAATCAAGTCACCGCGTCGGACGACACATGGGTCCAACCAAGTCGCCCACGACCCAACACGGAATCATCACCCACACCAAATCAAGTCGTCGCGATGGGCGACACATGGGTCCAACCAAGTCGCCCACGACCAAACATGAAGTCCACAAAGTCACCACCCACACTAAATCAAGTCGCCATGATGGGTGGCACACGTGTCCAACAAAGACGCCATGCCCCAAACATGAAGTCGCCACCCACAATGAACCAAGTCGCCACGATTGGCGACACACAGGTCCAAACAAGTCGCTTGCGCCTCGACATGCAGTCACCACCCACACTAAATCAAGTCGCCATGATGGGCAACACATGGGTCCAACCAAGTCGCCCACGACCCAACACGAAGTCACCACCCACACTAAATCATGTCGCCGCAATGGGCGACACATGGTTCCAACCAAGTTGCCCACGACCCAACATGAAGTCGCCACCCACAATGAACCAAGTTGCCGTGATGGGCGATACATGGGTCTAACCAAGTCGCCCACGACCCAACACAGAGTCGCCACCCACAATGACAAACAGAAATAATCACACGGATATTTATTGACAACTAGAAAACAAGCACTGCTTTTTTTTCTACACTATATGTACTGATTTCACCTGCCTCTAAACAAGTCTGACGGTACGATTTTCTTTTGCAAAAAGGTGTACATATCAAGATGCACAACAGGTAGGCAAGAATATCAGACAGTAGGAATAGAGAGAGATCAGGGGGTGCAACGTCAAGGGAGGAAGGGAGAAGAAGATAAACAAGGAACGGGAACAGAGGAAATTAGAGATGCACTGACAAAAACTAGCCTGGAATCAATGGCAATGTATGAACTCTTTTTTTTCTTGTTTTGTTTCACCTGCGAATCGCAGGATTTTCGTTGTGTCTTGCTAGCCAGCTGTCCAACACCAGATTTGGTGATTTCTTTCTTGCTTTTACTGGGATATTCAAAAAAGTTGCTAGAATATTTAGCCTTCCTTGCCTTCACAAACTTGTTCCATGGCTGTGGTGGATGGAGGCAGAAGGGGGAGGTTGCCTCGTTTGGGGTAGGTGGGATTGGAGTTGGACGGTGGAGGATAGCGACAGCACGCGGTCGCCAGGGGGTGGGACGGGAAGAAAATGACGGTCGTTACGCGACCCTTTCCTTTACCTTTAGAGCAAGTACAATAGAGCTGACGAAATAAAATAATATATTGTTGCTTAGTTGGAAGAAAGAGAATAATATATTGTTGCTTAGTTGGAAGAAAGAGAAGAGGAGAGAGAAGAGAAGCGGGCTACTAATTAGTAGTCAGCTGCAACACGTGCTCCTAGGCACTTTGTGAGATAGACATGTGGGTCATATATTGCTAAAATAGTATTCCTTATAGCCTTTCTATTGTACTTGTTAACTATAAGGTTAGCTATAGATGACATGGCATCTCCTTATAGCCAGCAGGGCTATACTATTAACCATGCTCTTTATTAGACGGGGGAGGCAAAGACACACGTGGGTTGCCTTTTTTGGGCCGGCCGCTACATCCCACCGCACAGCAAGCGATTGCCGGCTAGCGGCGTCCAAAACATCAACATTTATAACATAAAATTAATATCATAAAATTTCATATTGTATAATTTTAGTAGTATTGATGTTTTCTTAATATAGATATAGTCAAGCTTTATGGTATTCCTATGAATTCTAAATGATATGATTATTATAGGATTTTTTTTTCTTTAGAGCCCTTTGGTTCATAGGAATGAATTCCTATTCCTGCATAAGATTGGTTCCTATCCTTCACATTTTCCATATTTCAAAAAAAAAATCAGCATAAATTCAGTAGGAATTTTTTTATAGTGTAATACCTATTCGTACTCACAGGATTTAATATACATGTCGTCTCATTTCCTATAAAAATTCTATTCCTATAATAATCCTATCCTATGAACCAAAGGAGGCCAAAATACCTCCAAATCAAATGATACCTTAGACTCAAATGGATACATTCCTATGGTGTGAACTAAACCTGAGCATGGATGGCCCCTGCCCGAGAAACCCGGCCCAAAGCCCGATTGCTAGGCTGAGCTTTGCCATCCATGGCCCAGCCCAAAGCCCGATAAAAGCCCAACAAAACATGTTTTATACGATTTTTTATAAAATATAAATAAAGACAATATAGTAGTATCTAGCTTCAAAATTATGTATATTATTTTTTTAATAGCTAAACCATACATTATCCCGAACTACAGGCCGAACCAAACCTGGCTTGAGCTTGAGTTTTTTTGGATGAGCTTTGTAAAGCCCGGCCCGAACCAGCTCAACCCAAAGAGTGCCAAGGTCTAGCATGAACCAAATGACATCTTTTTTTCCTATTCTTACTCTTAGAATTTGAGATACATGTCATCCAATTTCCTACAGAATTCCTATTTCTATGATAATCTTATCTAAACCAAAGGAGGCCTCAACTCCATGGATCCCAGTTTTGCCCGGTTTTCCTACCGCAGTTCCTCTCCTATGCACAGATGGCTCCGTCAGGCGGAGCTGAGAGTTTCCAAATGGGGCCTATATTGCCCTTGTGGTCCTTTCTTTTCTCCTTGATAGAAAAAAGTGCAAACTAAACAGAACAATTAAATGTAAGATATTCAGCTTCTTTCTTTCCTCAAACGAGTGTTCTTTTTTATTATTAAAAGCAAGCATCTGTTGTCCAATTCATTTCTTTCGTGAGTAATAAAACATAAACAAGCCAAGGATTTTGGCTAACCATTTGCTGACGCAAGAAAATCAAATATGACGCTAACTTCCACAGCAAGACGACAAATCAAACTAATGCATCATAACATGTTTACAACATACATAGATATCTTAAATGTCCTCAGCTTACAAGTAGACACTGGTAAGAATCATCGCCGTTGTGTCTCCATTAAATCTGCTCATCTGTTTTGAAAAGGTTTTCCTCATCTAGCAACTTCCAAGTCTGTATCGACTCGACTCCCATAAATGATCTCTGCCCTTTCTTGAGTCCGGTATAGATTTCCTGAGCTCTCCACTGCAAATGAGGCTTTCCATAGGCACATGGTATAAATTTGCCAAGCTCTCATCGGCCAATGAGGTTTTCCATAAGCACATGGTAACCAAAGCCACCACCACAACAGAATATATCCCGCTAATCGCCTCTTTGGCTCGCAGGATTCCAAAAAAGGCAGGAACAGGAAAAGCAGAAAAATAGGATACAAAAGCATGCACAAAATAAAGGGCCCCACTTAACACCACACCCCAGTTCAGATATGGCGCTTCACTAAGATGGTTATGCCCTGAAGATTTTCACTAGGATTTTCATCTCAATAAAAGTGTCCGAGTTTTGACATTGGCTCGCTAAGCCTATCACAACCCTCCTTTACCCAGGCTTGGGACCCGGCTATGTTGAGACAACATAGACAAGAGTTAAATAAGTTCATCAACGCATAACAGAAAACACAAGGGTAATATATCGACAGATAAGACATCTTCATAGTAGTAGTTAGGATCTCCATTTGCAATGGGTGAAACATCCACCCCGGTTCAGATATGGCGCTTCACTAAGATGGTTATGCCCTGAAGATTTTCACTAGGATTTTCATCTCAATAAAAGTGTCCGAGTTTTGACATTGGCTCGCTAAGCCTATCACAACCCTCCTTTACCCAGGCTTGGGACCCGGCTATGTTGAGACAACATAGATAAGAGTTAAATAAGTTCATCAACGCATAACAGAAAACACAAGGGTAATATATCGACAGATAAGACATCTTCATAGTAGTAGTTAGGATCTCCATTTGCAATGGGTGAAACATCCACCCCGGTTCAGATATGGCGCTTCACTAAGATGGTTATGCCCTGAAGATTTTCACTAGGATTTTCATCTCAATAAAAGTGTCCGAGTTTTGACATTGGCTCGCTAAGCCTATCACAACCCTCCTTTACCCAGGCTTGGGACCCGGCTATGTTGAGACAACATAGACAAGAGTTAAATAAGTTCATCAACGCATAACAGAAAACACAAGGGTAATATATCAACAGATAAGACATCTTCATAGTAGTAGTTAGGATCTCCATTTGCAATGGGTGAAACATCCACCCCGGTTCAGATATGGCGCTTCACTAAGATGGTTATGCCCTGAAGATTTTCACTAGGATTTTCATCTCAATAAAAGTGTCCGAGTTTTGACATTGGCTCGCTAAGCCTATCACAACCCTCCTTTACCCAGGCTTGGGACCCGGCTATGTTGAGACAACATAGACAAGAGTTAAATAAGTTCATCAACGCATAACAGAAAACACAAGGGTAATATATCGACAGATAAGACATCTTCATAGTAGTAGTTAGGATCTCCATTTGCAATGGGTGAAACATCCACCCCGGTTCAGATATGGCGCTTCACTAAGATGGTTATGCCCTGAAGATTTTCACTAGGATTTTCATCTCAATAAAAGTGTCCGAGTTTTGACATTGGCTCGCTAAGCCTATCACAACCCTCCTTTACCCAGGCTTGGGACCCGGCTATGTTGAGACAACATAGATAAGAGTTAAATATGTTCATCAACGCATAACAGAAAACACAAGGGTAATATATCGACAGATAAGACATCTTCATAGTAGTAGTTAGGATCTCCATTTGCAATGGGTGAAACATCCACCCCGGTTCAGATATGGCGCTTCACTAAGATGGTTATGCCCTGAAGATTTTCACTAGGATTTTCATCTCAATAAAAGTGTCCGAGTTTTGACATTGGCTCGCTAAGCCTATCACAACCCTCCTTTACCCAGGCTTGGGACCCGGCTATGTTGAGACAACATAGATAAGAGTTAAATAAGTTCATCAACGCATAACAGAAAACACAAGGGTAATATATCGACAGATAAGACATCTTCATAGTAGTAGTTAGGATCTCCATTTGCAATGGGTGAAACATCCACCCCGGTTCAGATATGGCGCTTCACTAAGATGGTTATGCCCTGAAGATTTTCACTAGGATTTTCATCTCAATAAAAGTGTCCGAGTTTTGACATTGGCTCGCTAAGCCTATCACAACCCTCCTTTACCCAGGCTTGGGACCCGGCTATGTTGAGACAACATAGACAAGAGTTAAATAAGTTCATCAACGCATAACAGAAAACACAAGGGTAATATATCGACAGATAAGACATCTTCATAGTAGTAGTTAGGATCTCCATTTGCAATGGGTGAAACATCCACCCCGGTTCAGATATGGCGCTTCACTAAGATGGTTATGCCCTGAAGATTTTCACTAGGATTTTCATCTCAATAAAAGTGTCCGAGTTTTGACATTGGCTCGCTAAGCCTATCACAACCCTCCTTTACCCAGGCTTGGGACCCGGCTATGTTGAGACAACATAGACAAGAGTTAAATAAGTTCATCAACGCATAACAGAAAACACAAGGGTAATATATCGACAGATAAGACATCTTCATAGTAGTAGTTAGGATCTCCATTTGCAATGGGTGAAACATCCACCCCGGTTCAGATATGGCGCTTCACTAAGATGGTTATGCCCTGAAGATTTTCACTAGGATTTTCATCTCAATAAAAGTGTCCGAGTTTTGACATTGGCTCGCTAAGCCTATCACAACCCTCCTTTACCCAGGCTTGGGACCCGGCTATGTTGAGACAACATAGACAAGAGTTAAATAAGTTCATCAACGCATAACAGAAAACACAAGGGTAATATATCGACAGATAAGACATCTTCATAGTAGTAGTTAGGATCTCCATTTGCAATGGGTGAAACATCCACTAAGATGTTAAGTGCAGTGACTAAGTAAGTATTTATGATGAATACCTGAAGTTCTCTTGAAGTAGCACCGAGCCGAGCAATTTGAGATTCTTTGATCAATCCATAAGTTATGATTCCACGATCCCACAATCCCACAATCCAGGAAGTAGTATTGTGAAACCGATGTACTGGAAAAACCAGGCGAGGTTTTCTTGAGAGATACCGAGTAATCCATCGTAGACATAACATCATCAGTTCCTCCCACGTCACTGTGAATTCCTGGTCATAATTTGCTAATATGGCAGCCCATGGTACCTTGTACTGCATAGTAGGGCTAATTGCTCGAAGTAATGATTCTGCTGCATCTGTTGCTCAGTCATTCTTGATGATCAAGAGAACAAGAAACAGGTACATAATGTAGTAATTACAAAATTGAAAGTTCTATTAAATCAGCGTATAATAAAAGCTTCAAGACTCGACACTAGTTAACATTATAGCGTAAGCAGATGGGACGCGGAGTTTCTGTGCTCGAGCACATCTGCGCTTGATATTCTGATTGGTCCACGATAGGTAGATTGGACGGTGGGTCCAGTAGTTTGTACGTGTGAAGGACATGTTTTATTAACAAGAGGAGGGATATACGTATCTGTTCGGTGGGCCAAGTTAGAAACGGAAGTTGGATTCCGTCGACGGAGAGAAGGCAATCCGTGGCTCAGAAAGTGTGCTTTTGGTGTAGATAGGCTAGTGTGCAGTAATTGCAAGAGGTAGGGGGCGATGGGTGGCTCTGTTCATCCATTTTCTGCAGGGATCGAGTCCTCTGCTGGTAGCATCTTATTGTTCTTGCTGCAGATCCACGGTCATAGAGGAGGTCAATGTTAGCGAAGTCCCGTCGGAGCCGCTACATTATCGAGTGGCCCGGTCGGTGATGGAGCAGGATATATCAGCAACAGCAATGATATGAGCGAGCGTTGACGGTCAGATCTATGCAGCGGGGGATGCGCAGATGCAAGATTCACCGCCGGCGTCCGAGCATTCGATTGAGCAGATCGGTCCAAAGAAACCGGGTTGGTAGCGAAGGTATGGAACAAAAACTAATTGCTGCATGCGTAGGTAGAGTACTTTGTGAATTTGAGTTGTGTGTTACCGGAAAATGAAAAATGGAATTGTGAAGTGGTATGCTTGGTCTGAACACATTCAGAAAGGTGTGTGGTTATAACAGGCAAAATCTAGAGCCAATGACCATTCCGGCAATACTTTTTTTTAGAGACATTCCGGCAGTACTTGAAATGGGAATTCTATGGGCATCTGCCAAAAGAATCACAATTCAACTATGGGTATCAACAATTTAGAACAGAAATACAGTATCGATTTGGAACCAGATTGCCGCTGAATCAATGAAGTACGACATCACATCAGCTCAGATGGTAATGCTGGTCTTCAATTTTAAGAACAGTAGTACCCTGCAGTCTATATGGTTTAACTCACCTATTCTCATTTGAATACCTGCAGATCTTCACATATGCATCTCGCCCTGAAGGCTGGATGATAAAAAAATTGGACATGCTGGACAGTATAGTCGTTGTTATCGACCCACTGTACAACAACCAGTGCCCACACTCACCCACTCACACACGTGATGAGGCCATGGCTTGGAAGCTACACCAAGCATTGTTCAATTGCTTGCCTGGATTCTATGCTGGATTGCAATCAAAAGAGAAAGAACGACAATGCAATCAGTAGCCGTTTGGGTCGTACATATTTTGAACAGCTGAAGCGAGAAGTGCATCAGTTGCTTCAATGACTGGGCACACTATTTTTCTCCAGCAGACTGATGATGGAGGTTTGTGCATTGACAGGACTACTGCCCATAGAGGAGGGAGAGAGTGACGGGTTGAACAACTCCGACGAAGATCAAATCTGGCTTAATACATCTTGTGTCTTTAACTGTTATTTTCGCGACAAAGATGACAAAGGTGTTGGCAAGGGCAAAAGCAGTCAGTTGATGATCATTGTTCATAGCTTGTACGTAGGTACAACATGCTAATTTTTGGTAGTTCAATAACATATGTTTATGAAATAGCCGAATGTATCATAGAGATAGTTTACGATGCATGTGTTTCTATGGATTTAGTGATTGCTAAATAAGTTATTAGGTTATGAAAAAATAAATAAATAATGATTGATCAGTGTTGGCGATTGCACCGAAATATGTTCATGGATTTTTAAGGCATCGATTAGTGTATCCAGTTGTAAGTGATAGAATTTATTTAAATATGTATATTCTTTTTTCCAAAAATTTGGTAAATACATTTCAATTAAAAAAATTATATGTCTGTTGTCGGATGTCATACCGATGGCATGCTGTCAGTATGTGCATTTCAACGGGAGGCTTTAACGTCAACGACCAACTTTACATAGCTAATAAATAGATCCGATGCATAGCTAAAAATATCACTTCTCGCCCTGCCAACATGGACGAGTCTGTGACTTCCTTGGTCGAGGATCTATAACATATATGAATTCGGGGCAGCATCAGGTGAGGAGGAGAAAAAAACGAAGAACTGAAGAAGAGAAAGAGGAAGAAAGGAAGAAGAAAAAGGAGGCCGACATGCTTTATCCAATCGCCTATCGTTAGTTAGTCTAACAATGACCCGTTGTCGTTGGGCGACCTACTGATAACGGGCTATCGTTAGATTGGCTAACGACAATAGTGTAAAGCCGTTGTCACGCGGACGTGGATTCCGCTGTCGGTATCTGGCCTATCATGAATCATTGGTATGCCGTTCGATGGAATTTTCAAACTTTTTAAAATTGGTCTGTTTATTCCAAAATTCTGTGCAAATAATATATATTAAAAATATATTTTAAATGCTCTTAGTGGGTGCACAGCGGATGGAAGGTTTTAAGCGGTTGGGATAAATATTAAACGTGCAGTAGAAGACTGTTGGCTAAAACGTGTTGGTCGTTGGCTCAGAATGTTAGCATTAAACGGTACAGGTGGTGCGGTCCATCTGGGCTGTTATAGCGGATTCTAACAGCGTCGTAATGATTAAGGTTCAGATGTGGGCCATCAGCACCAAGAAGAAAAAAGAATACAAGAATAATACGAGCTTCTCTATGCACCAGAGTGGGCATCTTATAGCAATTGAATGGAATGGATAACGTGGGCATCTGTGCTCGAGCACAGAACAGCATTTTCGAAGCAGATGTCCCTCCCTCCGATATTCCCATTTGGAATGAAGTAACTAGAGCCAGAGCTTCGTGACCAGGACAAAGGAACTATAATTTGTTCTATGTCATGCTATGTACTTAATAAAATTAAATGATTGAAAACGCATTAACCAATTTTCGCCTAGTATTTTCAAAAGTTTCAGCCATTGCTCAGTATTGGGCAACCATTCTCAAGATGGATGTCATGCAAAATACAATCCTTCATCAGATACTAGCTCAATGCATGTGCGTTGCTACCAAGCAGAAAAATCTGAGATATCATCGGTCATGGAACGTACCAGCAATGGGATGAGCTACGGTCGGCGCATGAGGCAGCGTGGAAGAGGTACGACAACGAGGGAAATCAGTAACAGGGAGGGTGGATAAGGCGAGAAGTTATGCTACAAGCATGGGAGATGTGCACCGCTGTTCAGCAGCATGCTGCTTTCTGCTGGAGCAAGCGGCCTTGACAGAGCACAGGAAGATAGTTCAAAAGTTTGAAATGCCGGTGGATGGCGATTAGAGAGGAGATGCAGCTGGAGATGGTGATTTGGGAATGATCGAGGAAGAAGGGAGATTGAAGTAATATTTGATGGAACCGTACCATTTCTATTAGATAAAATCTATCTGGCGAGAACAAAAATGGTACAGTTCCATCAAATATTACTTCAGTTCTACCCATGCAGATAGATATTGTGAAATGAGGTACTACATTGTGTGCTTCTATCGTCAATTAAATTGATATGCAACGGCAATAGTAAGCATTTACAAGTACCTTATTTGCCCACATGAGGCTGCAACCATTGCATAATTTTCTTGGCCCATCAGGTCCACGACGCATCATAGGTGTATTATTTGCAATTAATACAGTTATGGCATCTGAAAGAATTCGAAAGAAGATAGCTATCAGCACAATTTACAAATAAAATCATGTTTGCTTATGAACATAAAAGGTAAGATCTACCAATAACAATACCATATGGAAAGAAGCATCTGTCTATGTATGCTAGGTATCAGTTATCAGATAATAACTTCAGTCCATATCAAACTTGCTTGCACAACTAACAAAGTAAACAAAACTGAATATCCCAGGAAAGACGAGCTAGACTGTAAAAGGTGTACTGTATACTACGAGGTGTACAAGCCAGCTGCACGAAGTAAATTGTGTTTCTTTTGTGGCACCTACAGTGACATACTAGAGCAATCAATTTCAAGCATAGCAATGATACTCAAAGCGCAGCAGCCAAATCCCACAGAACGAATCTTTCGAAGCATACATATAAACCAATAGCAACAAAATACATTCCATTAAGTTACTCAGCAGCAGACGGAGGTCAACCCTCCACTGATCCCCTATTTGCAGAGCAAAAATACAGCTTCAAACTGTGGCAGCAATCAAAGACAATAGTTGTGATAGCATTCCAGCTTACTGAATCACTCTGAAACAAGCAGAGATTGTTTTTTTTAGCAAAGAAACAAGCAGAGATGACAAAATAACCTCATCACGGGAGGCATTATCGAACACATAGAGACCGCCCTGGAAGGACAGGGTGAGCTGCTTGCTCAAGGGGAACGGCACAATCGTAGAGACCATCGCCCGTTCCAGCTCCCTTCCCAGGAGGAACGAAAGTACAGTTTCCACCTGCAACAGGAATCAAAGGCACCAGTTGCAATATCATTCGAGACTACTGAATCAACTCCAAAATAAGCAGAGATGACAAAATAACCTTGTCAGGGGAGACATAAAACACGTAGTCGTAGATATCACCCCGGATAGACAGGGTGAGCTCGCTGTTCGAAGGGGGTGGCACAATTGTAGAGACCATTGCCCTGTGTAGATCCAACTGTGCGGCCACCGCAGATGCCGCCGCCGTAGCAGCAGCAGACACCGCGGCCTCGGTGTCCATCGGGACGGCCTCCCCATTACCGCCGTGTTCCCCATGCCCATGTTGCCCATCCCCCTCACCCTCCTCCACCTCCTGCTCGTGCTCCTCCTTATACGTGTTCATCGCCACCGCCTCCGCCTCCGCCGCCAGGACCGCAAGGTGGTTGATCACGGCATCTGTGGCTTGCGCCTCCGAGTCCTCCGCCGGCTGCGGGGGGGTCTTGGGGCCTCGGCGCGGCTGGTACGGCTTGTCGTCGTACTGTGCCATGGCGAAGGATCGGATCGGTAGATGGGGAAGGAGATGGGCTGGAGGGGATGGTAACCCTAGATTTTCGATCTGCTTTTAGTTTGGATGGTGGAAATGGAAACAGCAAAGGAGCAAGTGGTCCTTGCATTAATACCACACTGATGGCATCTGAAAGTATTCAAAGAAGAAAGCCATCAGCAAAAAATCACATATGCTTAAGAAGCCAAAAAGGTAATATCTAACAATATCAATACCATATGAAAAGGAGCATCTGTCCATGTGTGATAGGTATCAAATAATACCTTCCAGTCCATATACACAACTAACAAAGCAAACAAAACTGAATATCCCAGGAAAGACAAGCTAGACAAAAAAAAACGTACTGTATACTATGATGTGCAAGCAAAAGATGCACGAAGTATTTGCTACAAATTGTGCTCCTTCTTTCGCACCCACAATGACATACTGCAGCAATTAATTTCAAGAATAGCAATGATTCTCAAAGCATAGCTGCCAAATCCCACACAAAATTTCTTCTGAAGCATCTAGAAATAATGAAATATTGCTGGAAATTTTAAATATTGAAGAAGAGCCTTGGCGCAGCGGTAAAGTTGTTGCCTTGTGACCATGAGGTCACGGGTTCGAGTCCTGGTAACAGCCTCTTGCAGAAATGCAGGGAAAGGCTGCATACAAAAGACATAAAGTGGTTGGGCCCTTCCCCGGACCCTGTGCAAGCGGTAGCTACATGCACCGGGCTGCCCTTTTTTTTATATAAACAAATAACAACAAAATTCTATTACCTTACTCAGCAGCTGACAGACGCCAAGCCTCCACTAATTCCCTATTTGGGGAGCCATCTGGAGTTGCCAATTGTGATGTTGCTTCATCAGGTTTTGGCCTTGAAGATGTAAATTGGCATCTATTGCGTTGCATCCTACAAATACATGAAAAAATATGACAAAAATTAATAGTGTTTGTGCATAATCAGTCAAAAGTAACTTAGTCAAGCAAGCACCAACATGCAAAATATGATCTTATTTAATCCCTAGCATCAGAATACAAGGTAGTAGTAATCGATTTTTTTGTCAGCAGTACCGCATCGTAGAATCACGACACTGTTAGTTTTTTCATAAACTATAATTTTGTTTATATATTATTTAAAATACGTGAAATATATCTTCTAACATAATTAAAAAAAACGCAATACTGTTGTAGAATCATATTATTACTAACACTGTGCTAGGGATTAATGCCAAATTGATAAACGAGTAGAATTTCTAACCTGATGCACCGCGACAAATTGTTTTAACAGAACGCAATGCACACAATTGTTTTACGGAATGGAACTCCAAATTAATTCATACATAATCCTTTCTGGGGATTTATTGATTCTCCTCATTCAATAAATGGAGAAAGTGTCGTACAATGAATGCAGCCCAACCAAAAAATAGCTGCTAGGCGCGGACTTAAGCGTTCCTAGATGCTAGGCAGAAGCAGAACTCCTATCTTTAATACTAACTCTGTAAAGTTTTATAAAACGTTTTAGACTACTAAAGTAGTGACCTAAAACATCTTATAAAACTTTACGGAGGGAGTAGTGCCTAGGCATGCGCTTAGGCAATATAGGCTCCAGGTAGAGGCAGAACTAGGAATTTACGCCCAACACGTTTTCGAAACTTGTGCGCATGCGATTTCTACTAAGAACTGAAGCCCAATGCCTCGAAGGGTCAACTAATTACCCAAGAGCAATAGATGACGAACAATCTAGAAATAGACGTACTTATGAGGTTTCATGTGGCCTCAAGGGTATATCTCTTGCTTTACCCACCCTTGCAAAGCATGGCCGACCCTAAGATTTTGTTCGGATAGATAATGGTACCACACATAAATCATGTGCACCAAGCAATTCAAATCACGGTAACACATTCTGACAATGAATACAATGGAATTTTGGTACATGATACGCTACAAATCATTTGGCCCTAGTAAGAATGCAGTGATCCTGGACATTGTTTCAAAAGCATGCCTAAGGCGACAAAATAGCATCAGGCCCCCCTCCCATGGCAGGGCATCAACCTCGCCTTTGAATGCTTCATAAAGCGTTTAAGACAATAGGGCATCTGAATCGTCCGCCTGGGCGGGCAGGGCGGCGCCTTGGGCCAGATTGGGCGCCATGAGCTGCTCTCAGGCGGGAAAGAATGGCCTGGGCGGGAAACTTTCGCATGAAAGACTGGCTCACACGCGAACAGGTACAAGGCAGAGGGAGGAGAGATAGGATCAAATCAATCGTCCAATCGATGCAAGAGGCATTCCTTCTCTCCTCTCTGACCTTTGGTGGGGACTCCTTCCTCCATGGCTCCAATCTGTGCCCATACTCCTCTCCGGGCGCAGCTCCTCCTCTGACGCAATAGAAAGGTGTGGCTCCCGTTCTCGGCTCACTTCTCCCCAGCCCTCCTCTGCTCTTTCTTCCATGTCTCTTCCAGTGCTCTGTTTCTCCCAGATGTGCTTGCCTGCTCCTTCTCCTCTGCATCTGTTTCCTCCCAAATCTGCTTTTCCACTCACAAGGCAGCAGACACACCACTGCTTCTCTCCTTCCCCATGCTTGATCTGGTTGCTCCAGTCATTCGTCTCTTCTCACCTTTCTTTGACGGCTGATTGGGCCTTCTCTCAGTGTTGCTGCAGTAGCCAGGTGTCCCTGCTCTGATGGATCCTGTTGCTGATAATGCTTATGATCTATCCAATGATCCCAGAAGAAGAGCTACATCTGACGATCCAGCTTGGAAGTGTGGGTTCTGACCAGATTTAGAGAGGAAGATCTAGCTTGACACTTCATATGTTCGATTTAGAGAACTACATCCGACGTTGGTAACAGTTTATTTATGTTAACACTAGTTGTTAAATCACCGAATTGGCTGCCATATATATATGTGTCTAAGGCGTTTCAAAATACATTGCATATTAGTTTGTCCTAAGTTAAACGTTGTAAAGTTTGACCAAATTTATTGAAAAAATTATGGATATCCACAATACCAAATCAATATCAGATCCATCAAGAAATATAATTTTATAATTTCATTTATTTTAGTATTGTTGATGTTGATGTTTTTTTATAAACTTGGTCAAACTTTACAAAAATGCATTTTGAAATGGAGGAAGTACTGAACAGAGTTTTCTAAGGAAAAAAGTACGGTTGTGCGGATGTGGCAAGACAGACTGACAATGATTCAATAGAATTGCTATATATGATACACTAAAAATCTTTTGGCTATGGTAAGAACGTAGCATCACACGATACTCCAATCTATGTCGTAAACCATGTCTAAATAAAGAAGTATCACCCTAGCATTACAACTAACAAGAATCGCAGCATAACGGTGATGTTTGCCATGGTATGCACTAATCAAGTGACCAGAACAACTAGAGGCAGTTAATCAATCTACATACTGAACAGAGTTTGTTAAGAAAAAAAGCTACGGATGTGCATATGTTCCCAAGGAAATCACGGAAAAATAATAACGAATGTAGCATACTCAAATGTATATCATCAAATTTGGTAACTCCCAACACGACAAACTTAATGGTATTTTAGACATTTTCCCAGACAACATTTGACATAATTATTGGAATCCCCAGTCAACAATTATACCAACCTTAGAGCAACTTTCTTCCGAAAAGTAAAACGGATCTTCTTATCAAAGTTCTGCTCTTTTAGCTTCACCCTAAATCTCATCAATGATGCCAGCGGTGTGGGAAATTCAACCTCTGAAGCAAGATAAATTCAACCACTGCCGCATGTGAATCATCCAGCACATAATATTACCAAGAAGAGCTTATGGACTGTAGAAATGATCTGTAAGGAGCTCCACCACCAATGCCTGGGTTGAGCTCCCTTCCCCCAAGTAGTGAAAGTGCAGCTTGAACCTGCAACAGCAATCAACGACACTACCGCCTTGCAATATCATTCGAGGCTACTGAATCATGTACAAAAAGGCAGGGAAGACAAAATTACACTATTTGCAAACGGCAAGAAATGGACCTTATCAGGGGATGCAGAGTGGGACACCCTGATCTCG
The DNA here is from genome assembly GCA_950022295.1 of Bromus sterilis. NCBI lineage: Eukaryota > Viridiplantae > Streptophyta > Magnoliopsida > Poales > Poaceae > Bromus > Bromus sterilis. Next base: position 39,822,001 of record OX465598.1, read on the forward strand.
CAATGCAAGGGTTGTTTGCGCCAGCTTGCCCAGGCGGGTGGCACAACCGTATGGACCGTCAGCTCCATTCCCGCGAGCAAGGAAAGTGCAGCTTGCACCTGCAACAGCGATCAAAGAAACTAGTGTCTCGCCATATCATTCGAGACTAGTGAATCACATACAAAACGGGCAGAGAAGGCAATTTGCTAGCGGCGAGAGATGGACCTTGTAATGGGATACAGGGACGAAGAGGTTGGGCACGCCCTGGAAGGACAGGAGGACTGCAATCCTACGGACCATCATCTCCCTTCCACCGAGCCACAGAAGCACATCTTGCACCTGCGACAGCAATCAAAGACAGAACCACCTTTGCAATATCATTCCAGGCAGGCAGGGAAGACAATGTGCAGAGCCAGAGGGCGAGGAATGTACCTCATCAGCGGTTACAGAGTCGAACTTGTACTCCTCGCGCCAGTAGGACATGGAGAGCTCGTTGCCCGAGGCGGGCGGCACCGGCAGCTCCCTTCCCCGCAGCACCGAGAGTGCAGCTTCCACCTGCGACAGCAATCAAAGACGCCAGCTTGCAGCACCACCGACCCCCAGCCTAACGAATCTGCTCGGAAAACAATCAGGGGGACGATGGAATTACCTTGTCAGGGGAGGCAGAAAGGAAGACGTGCTCGCCGCCCGCGACGGACAGGGTGAGCTCGTTGTGGTTGTTGGAAATGAAGCCCGCCCGGAGTGCCTCGTCCTCGTCGTCGTCGTCCTCCTCCTCCTCCATCTCGTCCTCGTCCGCCTCCGCCTCGTCCTCAGCGGGCGCGAACTCATCGAACAAGTCCGTGTGCTGCTGCGGGGGCGGCTCGGGGACGCCGAGCCAGAGTGCCATGGCGAGGGATCGGATCGGATCGGATCGGACCGGACCGGGCGACGGGGACGGAGGTGGAGGTGGGGGCGGAGGGTGTGGTATGGTAAGATTTGGATCTGTTTTCGGTGTGGGAGGGGTGGAAATGGAAACGGCAAAGGGGGCAAAGGGCCCAGCTGTAGTGGGCGGCAGCCGTCCCCGTCCATGTGATACGCGTGGCGGCCCCGTTTAAACACCCCGAATGTTTCCATATTTGTTGTCCAGTCCCTTACTTTATTTTGCACACCCAACCTTCAGTGATGGCCAAGTGATTAAAAGTGCAGCTGTACATTTTTTGGGCCGTTTACAGCTTTTTTTTTAACATGGTACAACGCAGATGTTCACATACACGATCATATACTCAGCTCTATAAACGCATACATGCACACCATATCCCTATGAGCATCTTCGTAATACTAAGTCGACATATTATCTTGAAATTAACAAAGTCATCACCTCGTTTGTAACGGGAACGTCTCCTCCCACTGAAAGCACATCGCCGAAAGGCCTGAAATAAATTTACGAAAATGCGAGCATCAGTGTCAAATCTGGAATTTGAACTCTGGTGGACTGAGGATATCATTGTCCTTCTAACTATCTCAACCACAAGTTTGATTCGAGCATTTTCAATAGGTGATACTCCGTATATATTAGCGGTTAACCTTCTTATGTAAAAATAACTCAAACACGAGGTTCGACGGTTATCTATATTTTTTATCTAATTCTTTTACATCATGATGTAAAATTGGGCACCTGTGATGTAAATATATATCACGTGCGATCGTGTCCAAAAATCCAATTCGCCGCGCATGCACGCTCAGCCGCGTGAAAGTTCCCCCGCGCCTCTCCACCTTTAGCCGCGATTTTACCGCGCTCTGCCTCGCCGGATCCACCTCCCCCCTGCACCGGACCGCCACCGCTAAGCTGAGATCTGCTATCGAAGTCGTCGCCCCGCCTCCGCCTTCGCCCCGTCCGTATCGTGTCATGCCGTCCCTGTCCCCCGCTCCCTTCCTCTCCTTCGCCCCGGCCGTGTCGTGCCTCTCGCTGTCGCCATGGCACCGAAGAAAAAAAGTTGAAGGCGAAGTAAGGCTACAAGGGCGTCTGGATGGTATACCGTCGAGCTGCAGGGCGACTGTGTGATCTACTCGCTCGACACCTTCAAGATGGGAGACTTGGTCGCTCGGGCGTACGATGACCCACAAGGCCACAAGTGTAGGGGATCACAACAGTCTTCGAGAGTAGTGTAACCCAGTTTATAGATTAGGCACAAGGGGAGCCAAAGGATATTTATAAGCTTTGACAATTGAGTTGTCAGTTCAACTGCACCTGAAAGATACTCCCTCCGATCCTTTTTAGTTTGCATATAAGTTTTGTCCGAAGTCAAAGCATCTCTATTTTAACTGAACTTGTAGAAAAAAGTATCAACATTTACAATGCCAAATCTATATGGTTAGATTCATCATGAAATGTAGTTTCATAGCATATATATTAAGTATTGTAGATGTTGATATTTTTTAATATAAATTTGGTCAAACTTTGTAAAGTTTGACTTGATTAAAATCTAATACGCGGAGTAAAAAGGACCGGAGGGAGTACTTGTTTGTCAACATTTTATTAGTAGCAACGGTGTGACAGTGGTAGAGGTGGTGATGGAAATAGTGATGGCAAAACAACGAAATTAAGACAACAAAGTAAAGCAACTGATAACCAACATAATTAAAACATTGTAGGCTCTGGAATAGATGATTGGGCATTGCATGGATACGATTGATCATGTAGTAGCCTTAACATGGGGCACGACACACATAAAGTAAATAATCATCTAATGAATTATCAAATGTTAGACATGTATCTCAAAGGTAGTTGTACGTGTTCGCCGTGAACTTGCACGACATCTTTTGTCCTACCATCCCGTTTGTAGCGGAACCAATTAAGGAACTTATGAAGATTAAGGTGCTCCTGTCAAAGAGCACTGAAACAAAGCATTAACACTCTATAGATACATGTAATCCTCAAGTTATAGTCCATCTCCTTTGGTGTCCCAAACTATCATCATTGAGATCGCCGGTTCTGGACTATAATAGGCGCATACAACTTGTAGATAGGATCAAGAACATGATATAATCATGAAAATATGACAAGTTCAGATCTGAAATCATGGTACTCGGGCCCTATGTCAGGCATTAAGATCAACACGATGCAACAAAGATAATAAACACCATAGTAGATGATAGGCAACATGCTCTTAACAATCTGACGAACTATTACATGAAAGATCTCATCCATTCCCTACCACCCCTTTGCCTACAACAGGGAATTACTCACACATGGATGGGGGACATGGAGGGATGATGAAGTAGTGATGATGATGACGATTGCGAAGAATTCCCCTCACCGGAGGCCAAAACAGCCTCTAGATTAGCTCTCCCGAGGAAGAACAGAGGTGGTGATGGCTCCGCCATGGAAACTGGAGATATGAGCAATTGATTCAGGGTTTCTACATCGGGAGTAAAAATATAAGCCAAAGGGGGGTCATCAGGAGTGGCCCCACTTGGCCAGGCGACCAGAGGGCGCGGCCAGCGGACCAGGGGCAACCCCCGTTCGGGCCTCCTTCTGGCTCCTTGGATCTTATGGTAAGTTAGAATTTCTAGATTTTTTTAGGATTTTTCTGATAAACTTCATTTTTTTAACTTTTCCTACACACGAACAGACATACATGCAACTCTGCTGAAAACAACGTTAGTGTAGGTTAGTTCCATTCAAATCATGCAAGAATAAGGAAAAATAATAGCAAAATTGTTTGGAAAAGTAGATGCGTTTGGGACATATCAGGTCCTCCAAACTTAGCATATTGCTTGTCCTCAAGCAATTTAGTTCAACGAACTGAACGCGGTAAAGAAAAACTTTAACAAACACATTTGCTTCACAAATTGTGCATAAACCTATACTATGATCAGATTTAGCAGGCACAAGGTAAATGCTACAAAGATAATTGTGACGCCCACAAAATCAAGTCGTGTACAATAATCATACACGCAAGGTACACGATCGAGATTAGGGACTCACGGTGAGATATCACAACACAACTCTATAAATGAAATAATACAAGTTGTTTAATACAAGCCAGGGGCCACGAGGGCTCGAATACAACAGCTCGAAAGCACAAAGTTAGCGGAAGCAAACGTATCCGAGTACAGACACAAGAATACAAGGTTTCCTTAAGAAGGCTAGCATAAATCACAACAGATCGAAAAGGCGAGGCCTCCTTCCTGGTAACCTCCAAACTACTCCTGGTCAACGGGGAACTCGGCGTCTTAGAAGGCATCGGGGATCTCCAGGTTGCGGTGGTCGACATCGGGGATCTCCTGCTCCTGGACTCCAACGTCGACTGCAGCGGCCGATCAGGCAAAACAAAAAGGGGGGTAATAAAGCAAAGGTGAGTATCTAGCATACCCGCGAGTCTTACGTCCGCTACTAAGCATTTATGCATTTGTATCAAATGGAAAGGGGAGGCTGTATATAGTGGACTACAAGGTAGAAAGTCAGAATAAGGATGAGAAGCTAGGCCTATCGAAGACTAGCATCTTCCGACGGGTCTTGCAGCATGAGGAGAGAATAGCCAACAGTTTATATAAAGCATAAAGTAACTGTTGGGGATCGGCGCAGAAAACAAAAAATTTCCTACCTACGAGTCCCGAACCCAAGATCTATCCTATGCTGATGTATGTAACGGAAGGAATCGGTGTTCATACCTTTGAAGACCGAAAGAGGGAAATGTTCCTCGAACGTGGTTGGCGTAGACTCTGATCCTATGACCTCCCTGTCGTGTTGAAGAACCTCCGACGATGAAGTAGCACCACACGTGTAGTGCCTCGCGGGATTACACACGTACGGTGCAACCGACGTCCCTCCGGGCTCCGAACCAGAAGAGCAACGGAAAGAATATTGATCCAGATCCCGATTTCGACAGCGCGACGGCGTCCGGATGATGGTGAAACCCCCAACCAGGTGCAAACTCCAAACCAGGGGAGTCCGCTCTAGGTCGGAGAAAGAGAGAGACAGAGAGAAACTCAATGTTATGTTGAAAAAGGCACCCCACCCCTCCTTATATAGGCCAAGGAGGGGCTCCACCCCCTCCCCTTCCCCCATGTGGGATTAAACCCCCAAGGGGGGGGAGTGGTGCGGCTAGGAGGGGGGATGGGCCCCTCCCTTGGCGCCAAGCCCAATGGGGGAGGCTCCCCCTTGCCCTCATGGGCCTTTTAAGGCCCAAATACCTTTTTGCCTTTTTAATTAATTATTTAAATCGTTTTTAATATTTAATTCTGTCAATTAAATATTAAAACATATTTAAACATTAATATATATTATTTTGATCCTTTCAAAATATCCGGAACAGCTTCCGGCACCTCCCGGTACATTTCCGGTGTTTTATCTCTTTTCACCGATGATCCCGAATCAATCCTTAATGCATCCATTGCCCTTAAGTGTGACACCCTACGGTCCGGGAAACAGTAGACATGATCGAGACACTCTCTGACCAATGACCATCATGTGGGATCTAGTTACAATCCTTGATGTGCCCCTACGCTTCCATCGAATAAACTTCATCGCTGTTGAACCGTTAACAATATGACTTGATCCCTTTGTGCTTCGGTACTATGTTTGTCCGAGGTATGATCGTCGGTATCCAATACCTAGTTCTTCCTCGTCTCCGACATAACATGTTTACTCGTATGTGAATATTACATCTCTTGTGACCTAGTCACTTGCTTGCAAGCTATTGATGCAACACCATCGAGTGGGCCCAGAGTACCTATCCGTCACTCGGATTGACAAATCCCGCTCTGATCTATTTCATACTCCTCAACATATCTACTTAGGAATACCCAAGATACACCATTTCAGTTACCATGTTTCAGTGTAACGGTTAATGCACTCAAAGCATCCTAATAGATAGCAATTATGTATGATCATCATGGTCTAAGGATTCAGTCACTATGTTATTAAGTCATCGCAATGTTGAACTTATGTGACTTGATCACACTGCAATGCTTAAGGTGGGTGTGTGTCCATCACATCATTCTCCTAATGATATGACCTCATTGTCAATAGACTATTATGTTCTCATGATCAGGAAACCTTGATCATCAATTGCCCAATGAGCTAGTATGTCCGAGTTTAACTAGGGACCAGGTTGTTATATATCACACGTGTATTAATGTTTCCGCTTAATAAAGTTCTAGCCCAATATATAACGTATTATGAACAAACAGATATTTGACAAATATCTTTATTAATTTGCCTCTAGGGCACATATCCAACAGTCTCCCACTTGCACTAGAGTACAAATTACACTAGTTTACATCAGGTATGTATCCAACACCAATAGTCTCTCGGTGTTGTTCAAACTTGGCTTGTGGAAGAGGTTTAGTCATTGGGTCTGACGGATTCAGATCCGTATGTATTTTGCAAATCCTAGTATGACCATCCTTGACGTAGTCCCGCGTCACATGGAAACGCCGGAGAATATGCTTGGCTGTAGAGTGAGTCCTCGGCTCCCTTGAGTTAGCAATGGCACCCGTATTGTCGCAATAAATGCTAACAGGGTCAGTGCAACTAGGGAATACGCCAAGCTCGATGACGAACTTCTTCAGCCAACGCGCTTCGTTTGACGCTTCGCAAGCGGCAATATACTCCGACTCCATCGTAGATTGGGCGACGACTGACTGCTTGCCGCTCCTCCAGCTAATCGCACCACCATTTAACATAAACACGTATCCCGTCTGGGATTTTGAGTCATCGGGATCAGTACCAAGACTGGCATTGACGTAACCTGTTACGGCGAGCTCTTCTTCACATCCTCCATAGACAAGAACCAGATCCTTAGTTCTTCGTAAGTACTTAAGGACGTTCTTCACTGCAATCCAATGATCCATTCCAGGATTACTTTGGAAATGATTAGTCAGACTAACCGCCAGGGCCACATCTGGTCGATTACACAACATAGCATACATGATAGAACCTATGGCTGAGGCATAGGGCTTTGAGGACATTTCCCCCTTTCTTTTGATGTTGCTGGGCATTGAGTCACACTCAATTTACTTCCTTTCATAACGGACAAGAGGCCTCTCTTGGCGTTATCCATATTGAACCTCTTCAATATCTTCTCAAGGTAAGTTCTCTGACTCAGTGCTAATAGGCGTCTTGATCTATCTCTATAGATTTTAATGCCTAAAATGTATGCAGCTTCACCTAGGTCCTTCATGAAAAATTGTCCATTCAAATATTCCTTTACCCCCTCTAGAAATTTTACATCATTCCCTATCAATAATATGTCATCCACATATAGTACTAGGAATGCCACAGAGCTCCCACTCGCTTTCTTATAAACACATAATTCTTCTTCATTTTGGACAAATCCAAAAGCTTTGATCACCTCATCAAAACGAAGATTCCAACTCCGAGATACTTGCTTCAACCCATAGATGGACCGTTGAAGTTTGCATACCTTACCAGCGTCCTTAGGATCAATAAAACCTTCCGGTTGTACCATATACAACTCTTCCTCAATGTTGCCATTTAGGAACGCGGTTTTCACATCCATCTGCCATCTTTCATAATCATAATAGGCAGCAATTTCTAGCAATATCCGGATAGACTTTAGCATCGCTACGGGAGATAAAGTCTCTTCGTAGTCAACTCCTTGAATTTGTCGGAAACCTTTTGCGACAAGTCAAGCTTTATAGTCAGATACGTTTCCGTCTGCGTTAGTCTTTTTCTTGAATATCCACTTATTCTCGACGGCCTTTCGGTCCTCGGGAATATCCACCAAAGTCCATACTTTGTTGGCATACATGGAGTCTATCTCGGATTTCATGGCTTCCAGCCATTTCTCAGACTCGGGTCCCTCCATTGCTTCTTTGTAGTTCGCAGGTTCGTCAGGTTCATTTAACATGACTGCATTGACAATTTTCCCATAAAACTGAGTTTTTACTCGGGCTCTTGATGACCTGCGGGTTACAATATGATCCTCTTCATCTTGATCATGATCATCATGTATGTCACGGTCGTTATGAATATCATGATGACCGTTCTCTTCAGCTCCCGCTACGGAAGATGGTTCCGGAACAACTTCCATTGCCATTTCTTCCACTTGGAGTGATTGGTCAATCATCTCGTTGGGGTCTATTTTCCTCCCACTCAATTCTTTAGAAAGAAAATATTTCTCAAGAAAGCATCCAGTCTTGGCGACAAACGTTTTGCCCTCAGACTTGTTGTAGAAGGTGTATCCAACGGTTTCCCTTGGATATCCCACAAAGATGCACTTATCCGCTTTTGATTCGAGTTTGTCCGGCTGAAGTTTCCTAACATAAGCCTCACAATCCCGAATCTTCAAGTGAGACAACTTTGGTTTCTTGCCATGCCATTCCTCAAATGGTGTTGTCTTTACGGATTTGGACGGTGCCCTATTAAGAATGTAAGCGACAGTTTCTAATGCATACCCCCAGAATGACACAGGTAAGTCGGTATGAGACATCATAGATCGTACGCTATCCAATAGAGTTCGATTACGTCGCTCATAAACACCGTTACGCTGAGGTGTTCATGCCGGCGTAAGTTGTGGTACGATGCCACAAGTCTTAAGATGATTGCCAAACTCGTGACTTAAATACTCGCCTCCTCGATCGGATCGAAGGTGCTTGATTTTCTTCCCGAGTTGATTCTCGACCTCACTCTGAAATTCCTTGAACCTTTCTAAGGTTTCAGACTTATGTTTCATTAAGTAGATATACCCATATCTGCTTAAGTCATCTGTGAAGGTCACGAAGTAACGAAGACCATTTCGTGTGGGGACGTTCATAGGTCCACATACATCTGAATGTATGATCCCTAACAAGTCTTCCGCACGCTCCATTGTTCCATTGAATGGAGTCCTTGTCATCTTGCCCATAAGGCATGGTTCACATGTGTCAAGGGATCCAAAATCCAATGACTCCAGAAGTCCATCATCATGAAGCTTCTTCATGCGCTTTTCACCAATATGACCAAGTTGACAATGCCACATCGTCATGTGTTCTTCGCCACTAGGTTTTAATCTTTTGGCCTCTACGTTATCAATATGAAGTATATCACAATCGAGATTAAGAATGAATAAGCCATTTTTCTCCGGTGCGTGAACATAAAACACATCATCCTTATAAATCGCACAACCAATTGTATCTGACTTAAAAGAATAGTGGTCTCGCTTCAAGCAAGAACTACTAATGATGTTCACACTCAATGCGTGTACATAGTAGCACTTATTCAAAATCAAAACTAATCCCGAAGGGAGACTAAGATGCTTCGTGCCGACCGCCATCACTTCAATCCGGCAGCCGTTTCCCACGCGCATCGTCACTTCATCTTTCATCAAGCGTCGCCTATTCCGTAGCCCCTGAGAGGAGTTAGAAATATGAGCAACAGATCCTGTATCAAATATCCAGGATTTGTTCCCAACGCTTGTTAAGAAAACATCAATAACGTGTATATCAAATATACCTTTGTCTCTTCTAACAATCTTGCCATCCTTCTTATCCTCTAGGTACTTGGGGCAGTTGCGTTTCCAGTGACCATCACCCTTGCAGTAGAAGCACTCAACGCCGGGCTTGGGTCCAGGTTTGGGTGCCTTAAGGGGAGTGACAACTGGCTTGTCACCCTTCTTCGGGCTTCCCTTCTTTCCCTTCTCCTTCTTGCCAGACTTCTTGAATTCAATGGTCTTGTTGACCATGAATACAACATGCTCCTTCTTGATCTCAACCTCTGCAGTTTTCAGCATGGCGAACAACTTAGAAGGGGTCTTAGTCATCCCCTGCATGTTGTAGTTCAACACAAAGCCTTTGTAGCTAGGGGGCAACGACTGCAGCACCCTATCAACAGCAAGTTCATCTGGAATCTGACATTCCAGAGCATTCAAGCGTTGAACGTAGCCAGACATCTTGACCACGTGCTCACTAACACTGCTATTTTCATCCATCTTTGCTGAGAAGAAAGCTTCAGAAGCCTCATAACGTTCAACCATGGCTTGGGGTGCAAAGACGGCCTTGAGGTCGGTGATTATCTCATATGCACCCATCCTCTCAAAGCGTTTCTGCAGCTCAACCTCCATGGAGTAAAGCATTCCACTCTGGACAAGGTTGTAATCATCCGTCTTGGAGAGGTAGACATTCTTCTCATCCTGACTAGCATCTGCTGGTGGTTCATCACCTAACGCGGCCTCTAGTACGTATGCCATCTTGAGGGGAACGAGGAGAATCCTCAGAGTGCGGAACCAGTTGGTGAAGTTTGACCCATCGATTTTCAGTTTGTCTTTGTCTAGGAATGACCCTAAGTTGAATGAGGGGCGAGGTGCAGCCATCTACAATGGTTATTTGCAAAACACATATTTAGACTTTGCTCATAATTGGAGTTCAATTTTATTTAATTTTGAAACTCCCACTTAGTTAAACATCTCTCCAAATTTACTAAGTGATTAACATAATCCTAGTTTGAATGATCGTCCTTGAATATCACACGGACGACGACGCATCTCCCTAGGTAGGCCATCATGCCAATCATATCCGTTATATGACTCATGCTTAACCTTTCGGTCATCCGTATCCCAAGCTCATATCTACATATGCCAAGCCGGCCAGTCGAACCTTAGTGTATGGCTGTTCAGCAAGGCCATATCTGCATATGCTAGGCTTGCCAAACCCAACCTCATGCGATCGCTAATGTATGTATGACACCCGATAGTCACGGCCTGCCTATCATAAAGAGATCCTTCCAGGCGGTGCCCACTAAGGGATAATACAATCATGGTATTGAGAGAGATTATCCTATCATGCTACCGTCGCATATCTAGCATATTAGCAAGACAGGAAGTAAAACTGTAAATCATACAAGCTATGATCCCCCCTTACATGCAAATTAAAGTTAAAACGCCTTCTACTTTATCTTTTGCAAGTTTTACGTGGCTGCTAAGGGGTTTCGAGAGAGAACCGCTTTCTATCCTGCGAAAACAAGCCACAACACCAATCCTGCAATCGTCTCTATTACACCCCTGTCGGGGCCCTCCGTTGCAAACGTCTTCGCATCGCTAATGTTAGAGAGACAGACACCCCCCAGCCACTTATAGGGTACAAGCCATATGTCAAGCGTGGAACCAGTCTCGCGTAAACGCGTAAGGTCGGTCAGGGCCGCTTCATCAGGACATTTCCGCAACGCTAAATGAGTACACGTGGGACAGTAACAATTGGAGAATTGATGCCCGTACAATACATCTACGCATAGCCTTGCTCTGATACCACTGTTGGGGATCGGCGCAGAAAACAAAAATTTTCCTACCTATGAGTCCCGAACCCAAGATCTATGCTATGTTGATGTATGTGACGGAAGGAATCGATGTTCATACCTTTGAAGACCGAAAGAGGGAAACGTTCCTCGAACGTGGTTGGCGTAGACCCTGATCCTACGACCTCCATGTCGTGTTGAAGAACCTCCGACGATGAAGTAGCACCAAACGTGTAGTGCCTCGCGGGATTACACACGTACGATGCAACCGACGTCCCTCCGGGCTCCGAACCAGAAGAGCAGCGGAAAGAAGATTGATTCGGATCCCGATTCCGGCAGCGCGACGGCGTCCAGATGATGGTGAAACCCCCAACCAGGTGCAAACTCCAAACCAGGGGAGTCCGCTCTAGGTCGGAGAAAGAGAGAGAGAGAAACTCAATGTTATGTTGAAAAAGGCACCCCACCTCTCCTTATATAGGCCAATGAGGGGCTCCACCCCCTCCCCTTCCCCCATGTGGGACTAAACCCCCAAGGGGGGAGTGGTGCGGCTAGGAGGGGGGATGGGCCCCTCCCTTGGCGCCAAGCCCAAGGGGAGGCCCCCTTCCCCTCATGGGCCTTTTAAGGCCCAAATATATTTTCACCTTTTTAATTAATTATTTAAATCATTTTTAATATTTAATTCTGCCAATTAAATAATAAAACATATTTAAACATTAATATATATTATTTTGAACCTTTCAAAATATCCGGAACAGCTTTCGGCACCTCCCGGTACATTTCCGGTGTTTTCTCTCTTTCACCGATGATCCCGAATCAATCCTTAATGCATCGATTGCCTTTAAGTGTGACACCCTACGGTCCGAGAAACAGTAGACATGATCGAGACACTCTCTGACCAATGACCATCATGTGGGATCTGGTTACAATCCTTGATGTGCCCCTACGCTTCCATCGAATAAACTTCATCGTTGTTGAACCGTTAACAATATGACTTGATCCCTTTGTGCTTCGGTACTATGTTTGTCCGAGGTATGATCGTCGGTATCCAATACCTAGTTCTTCCTCGTCTTCGACATAACATGTTTACTCGTCTGTGAATATTACATCTCTTGTGACCTAGTCACTTGCTTGCAAGCTATTGATGCAACACCACCGAGTGGGCCCAGAGTACCTATCCGTTACTCGGATTGACAAATCCCGCTCTGATCTATTTCATACTCCTCAACTTATCTACTTTGGAATACCCAAGATACACCTTTTCAGTTACCATGTTTCAGTGTAATGGTTAATGCACTCAAAGCATCCTAATAGATAGCAATTATGTATGATCATCACGGTCTAAGGATTCAGTCACTATGTTATTAAGTCATCGCAATGCTGAACTTATGTGACTTGATCACACTGCAATGCTTAAGGTGGGTGTGTGTCCATCACATCATTCTCCTAATGATATGACCTCATTGTCAATATACTATGATGTTCTCATGATCAGGAAACCTTGATCATCAATTGCCCAATGAGCTAGTATGCCTGAGTTTAACTAGGGACCAGGTTGTTATATATCACACGTGTATTAATGTTTTCGCTTAATACAGTTCTAGCACAATATATAACGTATTATGAACAAACAGATATGTGACACATATCTTTATTAATTTGCCTCTGGGGCACATATCCAACAGTAACAATGCAGCAGAAGTTGCTGCAACATTGTATAATAATAAGTTGTAATAATTAGCAATGCCTCCGAGTTCCCTCCATCGACTTCCCTGCGAGGAAGAAGACCCAAAACCATACAATTTAATAGTAGTAGTTTGTAGTGGTAAGATCCAGCTTCAGCATAAAGCGTCCTGTTACCGTGGACATGGCTATTCGAATAGATTAATCTTCCTTGGAGGGGTGCACTTCTGTTACACTACAACGCACGGATCTCCAGGGTGGCGGGCATCTTGTTAGGGAACGCTCCACCAAGGCTATCCGACACAAAGTAGCCCATCCTTCAAACTCAACATAGAGGCCATCCGCCGGTTTAAATCCTAAGTACGCAGGGCCTTGGCCCCAACCCTGACGTACTCCTGCATGATGCGTGGGTGGCCGGGAAGCCGTAGCAAAAACAACACAGCTCAAGCAAAGAAGACACCGCACTTCCCGGCAATCAGCCCGCGGTACCGCTGACGTCTGAAGAGTCTTCGAACGAGACTACGATGCATAGGAGCCCATAACTCATTATACCACGTGTAGGCAGCGCGTACAAGCCAAAAGGCTACTCAAGTCATCCGCCAAACCCTTAGTCATTTTATTAACTTGCGGGACAACTGTTATCGTTGCCTCGACTTAACTGACCCGCGGACAACGACAACAGTCAGGACCACTAGTACATCGGTGCCTGCCCTGTCGTCCCACCAAGTCTCTGCGGTTACCAACAAGGTGAACCGTCTCCTTACCTTGTCTCGCGTGTGATCCTGAAGGAGCTCGACTTTCGTGGTTTGGTAACTCTCGCGGCCAACGATCAGGGGCCAAGCACACCGGTACACTGGTCGTACCCTCCCTGTCGTCCCGTCGCAATACCACTCGCGGGCACCGTTGGGTCACCCGACTTCTTACCTTAAGGACAACCGTTGTCGGGACCCTAGGGCGGCTATACAGATTCAACAATGAGTGGAGTAGGAGGAATACTCCTCGATAGCTCCACTTGATGTGGCTCGGCAGAGCCGAGGTAGGGGCCTTAGGCGGTGTCTGCATTGTACCGTACCTGTGCAGTTATAATCATCGTATCCGCGTTCACTCCCCAGAGTGGTCACAGCCCGCTATCTAATCCTAGTTGACTAACAATACGCAGGGCTCACTGCTGAAAATAATATATATATTTATAGGCAGCATAGGATAAAGGAAGGTACATCAAGGGGCGACAATGACAGGCTATGCAATTGAATAAGATTATAACGTAGCAGCAGCAGCAACAATGCCTAGTGCAAGAAATATACCGAAAAGATAGGCGATATCTGGGGAAGAGAATGGCTCTGCTTGCCTGGTAGCTCAACGGTAGAGGTACGGTCGTCAACGTAGTAGTCGTAATCGGCAACGACGTCGTCGGCGGCAGCAACGGGGTCTACCGGAGAATAAATGGGGGGGACAGTAAATACACAACAATAATAGCAATACAAATGTATGACATAGTGATACGTCCAAAACGTATCTATAATTTCTGCTCGCTCCATGCATGTTTTGTGTGATATTGCTATGATCTAGATACACTTTCATACACTTTTGATCATATTTGGACTAACCTATTAACTCAGTGCACCCTAGTGCCAGTTCCTATTTTCTGCTATTTTTCTATTTCAGTTTTCCCCCATATATAAAGTGCCAGAAAAATTCGGGAAAATTCAGATAAAAAATCAGCGTGACGGAAGCTTCGAGAAGAGCCCGGGTGGGGCCAGAGGGGAGCCAGGGGGGCCCAGGCGGCCACCTGGCGCGCCCCCACCCCTGGCCGCGCCAGGGGGGCGCCTGGGGCCCCTGGCCCACCTCTGGCTGCCCCCTTTCGCCTATTTATCCCCCGTCACGGGAAAACTCCAGAAGCAGAACCCTATTCCACGAAATCGCCTCTGTTCCGCCGCCGCCGCGCTTCCAAGATCGGGAGCACCAGAAGACCTCTTCCCGGCACCCTACCGGAGGGAGGATTGACCTCCGGGAGTCTCCTCTCCACCATGGATGCTCCCCGGATGTCTCGTGAGTAGTTTTCCTTGGACCATGGGTCCGTGATCAGTAGCTATGTGATGTTCTCCTCCCCTCTTTGATCTTCATTGTTTAGACCTCGTGAGCTGTCCAATGATCGAGGCACCTTTGTAATATTCCTGCTATTGCTATGTTGATTTTGATAGGATCTGATGGATTATGAGATTATGTTCATACTGTGATAGAGTAATATATTTGGTTTTTATCTCTTATATTTTTGTTCCTAAGTAATTCTTGCATGTTCTCTGTTGCTGTTTATTGCTTTGGCCAAGTAGTAGGTAGTGACTCCAAGAGGGAACGTTGTGCTAGATTGTGGGTTCATGCCCCCGATGCCACGCTTGAGTGACAGAAACATGAGTCTAGGGGATGTGATGTTGCCACAAGGGGGAAAACAACAGTGCTTGTAACCGCGGTTACAAGGATTGTTTACTTTATGCAGAGTTCTTTTTAATGCAGTTGTCTGTTGCTTTGGATTTACACTTTGGGTGGGGCTCGCAACTTAATACTAGCGAGATATTCTGGATAGATATCTCAAGGTGGATGATTAGTAGTAGATGCAAATGGATTTCGGTCTACTTACCTTGGCGTACTGCCTGTGCTTTTGAACCTCTTCCTTTCTTTTGTAGCATAGTTAGCATTGCGGTGCGTTCATAATCCTGTCAATTGCCTTTCTGTAATTTGTTTACCTCGCATAGCAATTTTATCGTCTTTTGGGAGAGAGACATCACTAGCGAACATCACGTATCCCGGTCCATATCCTTATCACTGTTTCCACGCTACATTTACTTTTCTGCATTTACTTTCAAGTTGCTATCATTATCCCTTGCGTTTTATCCTTTGTAAACAACAAGACCGGAGAGATTGACAACCTCTCTGAACTTCGTTGGGAACAAAGTTATCTGTGTCTGTGTGCAGGTCCGCGTTAGTTGCGCCGCTGACACCTACTTATCATCTCTGGAGTCCTGCTGGAGACAAACCTTGGTATCTTCACCGAGGGAAAACTGCTGCTGCACTACATCTCAACCTTCCACTTGGGGTAACCAACGAAGGGTGCGAGAATCCATCACATAGCAGGTACAAAGCAACGGGGCTCTAACGCAGTGATCTGCTCGGAGCAGAAATTTATCCGGGGATGACTCATCAGTACCGGTTGATTACCGGACAGATGATCCGGAGGGGAATGTTCCATGTCTGCAGTGTTAGAGGCATCTGACATACATGTGGATAATGTGTCCGTGTTCGTTGATCCATTCTAAAAAACTTTCGTATACAGATTGTTTTCATCCGGAAAGTTTTACCGGCTCCGTGTGATTACCGGACAGTCCAACCGGAGGGGGAATGTCTCGTGTTCGGTATGTTAGAGGGGTGTGGTGGGGGTATGGGTAGCGTATCCGTATTCGTTATATTTTTCTGATCAATTTTGATGTATAAAATATTTTCGTCGGAGTTACAGTTTAAAAGATATTGAATTTCAAAGTTTAAATCAAATTTATAAGAATTTTTGAATTTCTTTATTATTTAAATACAACATTATCCAGAATAGTAACTTTGACTTGGTCAACCTGACAGAGGGGACCCACATGTCATAGGCAAGGGCCTTTGACTGGTGAAACTGACCAGTGGGCCCCATGTGTCATCCACACATCTAATTAGATTCAATTTATTTAATCAAATAGTAAAAGGGCCCCACCTGTCATATATACATTGACTTAACTAATAATTTATTTTAACCGGGGTTTAACTAAGAGCTAGGGCCCCACATGTAAGTCTCACTATGGGGGGGGGGGTTCTCTGATTACTTAAATTTAACAAACACTTAAATTAGGCTAATGGCATAGGGCCCACACGTCAAAGGCTCAGGGGGGTTGGTTAATCCCATGGGTTAACCACCCACGTCCTCGCCGGCGGCGAGCCACTGGGCGGCAGCGTGCAGTGGCCGGAGCGGCGAGAGGGAAACGACGGGGTTGGAGGGGAGAAGCGACGCGCGCCAGGTTCACGTGCAGGGCGCGACCAAGGCAAGGAGGGCGCGACCGCGGCGCGATGCGCGCGCACCCAGGCACGGCAGCCCCGACGATGAAGGGAGCTACTGCGGCGATGTTGGAAGGCCATGCGCGACGAGGTGCGGGGCAGGGCACGCATGGCGCTGCCAGGGGAGGTAGGGCATGGCCGAGAGCGAGGCTAGGGCGCGACCGGGGCGCGCTCTGGCCATGTTGGGCACGGCAGCGGCCCAAGCACAGGCACGATGGCGGGGAAGGTGCTACGTGTTGGATATATGCTCTAGAGGCAAATAATATATGATTATTCCAATATATCTAAGCAAGTTCATAACCAGTTTCATACCGTGCTAGAACTGTGTCAGTGAAACAATGATGCAGGTGTGGTATAGAAACCCCCAGAGTTCCTAGTTAGCCTCTACATCGATAACTAGTTCATGGTCAACATGATGATCGTGGTTTCGCGATCATGGACAATTAAGTCTCTTGACTATGAGGTCACCTCACTGGTTAAGTGACGTGGTGAACATTACCCAAAGTAAGCATTACAACATGATCAAATCTTATGAAGGTTCAGTGTTGTAATTACAGAACGTGGTAGACCGTTCCTTTGACTGTGAGTACGTGCATAATCACTATCTTCCCGGATGCTTTGACTTACATCCCACCACCTGACTGAAATATGCGGGTCATAACGGTTGTATCTTAGGTATTCCGTGGAGATATGTTGAGGAGTATTGTTACAAGAGCGGGATTTGTCAATCCATATAATGGATAGATACTCCGGGCCCACTCGGTGAGTTTCCATCCATAAAGCTGCGCAGCATGTGACTAGGTCACGGGGATGAATATCACGGGAACGAGTGAATAAGGATTTGTTCGGAACGAGGTTGAACCAGACATAGGATGTCATTGATCAAATCTCGGAACAATCCAGTATCGCTGACAAAGGGAATGCTATACGACGTAAGGTCCAATCGGTGTTGATATCCGGAATGCACAGGGGTCATTATGGGCATCCAGGTCCCGCTGATGATCATTGACCATAGCCTCTGCGAGGTCATGACTGGAGTGTTCTCGGACCGTAGGGTAACACACTTAAGGGCTCGATGAAATCGGAGACCTTTTCGGAACCATCGGAGCAACCAGAGAATAAAGGAAACAATATCGGAGAAGTACCGTGTTGAACCGAAACAAGTTCGGAGTGAACCGGAAGGTGTTCCGGAGCACCGGGAGATGTAATATTATGTTTTAGTTATTAATTAATTGAATTAATAATTAAAATCATTTTATTTCTAATTAATATATGCGCTATGGGCCTTAGTGGAGAAAAAGGCCCATTAGGGGAATTAAAAGGGAAAAAGAAAAAGAAAAAGAAGGGGGAGGCGCCATGGGCCCTAGGGCCCATGAGGGGTGCGCCCCCTCCCCCCCCTTGGCCGGCCACCCCCCCTTAGCAAGGGACTTTAGTCCCACATTGTTAAGGGAGGGTGGTTGACTCCCTCCCCTCTGCCTATATATAGATAGCCAGGGTGCACATATTTAATACACAGAAATTCGTGAGAAAATAAATATTACTCTGAATTGAGATCGGTCTTCTCCCCTCCCTTGTCTCTTTCACGGTGGACTCCCTAGTGTGAGTCTGTAGTGGAATTGAGGCTTCTCTACTAGAATCGAAGGCCGTCGTGCTGTCGAAGCTCCGTCCGGAGGTCTGCTTCCGCCACCTTCGCTGGATCGGAGAACGGAGGTCGTCATCAAGTCTCGTACGTGTGCGAGTACTACGAGGTGCTGCACGTGTGGCACTATACCCATCCGGGTGCTCAACACAGCCAGGGGGCTGTGAAACTTGATCGGCTACATCAACCACGTTTGCGGGAACGTTTCCCGCGCAACGGACTACATCCCGAGGTATGTTATTTCCGCACTACTTTCCGTTACGGTAATACGGCTAGCTAGATCTTGGGTTATGGGAACGCTAGTTAGAAAAATTTGTGCTTTCTGCTGCGAACCCCAACACTACGGAGACGGATCGAGCCCGGGGAGAGGGGGAATCGGAGCGGGAGTTCACCGTGGAGCTCGAGGAGGTGCTCGGGGAGTCCGGGAAGGTCGAGGTGGCGTGAATCAGGGCGGACGTCGCCGGTGGCCATGGCGGCGGAGGAAGAAGGGGGCGGCGCCGTTGGGGCGGCTCCGTTCGATTCCCCGCGCTGGAAGACAAAGACGACGATGGCGAGTCCCCTGGCCACGACGACGAGGTGCGAGGAGTCCGTTGGCCGCGGTTGTTCATGGGTTCGTGCTCATGGCGGCGTCGGGATTGTGTGGGGGAAGACAAAGGCGTTAGAGAGAGTGAGGGGGAAAAGATCTAGGTTTCCATGGGGGGCTTCGTGGCCTCCTTATCCACGCGAGGGCGGGTGCCCTGTAGCGGCTCGGGTGGCGACCGGGCGCGGCTGCGACGGTGTGGCGCATTGGAGCCATGGCCTCGGTCGCCTTTCCCTGTAGCGAGAGGTGGGAGAAGGCAGAGGTGGGCCTAGGACTGGGCTTGGGGTGGGCTTCGCCCAGGGCGAATTATAGCGCTTTACATTTTATTTATTTCCTTTTCCTTTTCTGTCTTATTTTGTTTGCTATCAATTTAAGTTTGCAAGATGTGCTACTGGTCAAAACACTTACCTTGCAATATTTAGAGATGGTACCAAAAACATTGGGGCTCAAATAAAATAGTTTGAGTTTTATTTAAATAGTAAACAATTAAATGGGGTCGTTTTAGCTACTGTTAGATTTATTTAAACTATCAAATGATTTTTGTTGAACACGAGACTTGATTCTACATTTGTGTTATACTTCATAAGAGTGCCACAAAAAGTTTGGGGTTTTTATAAATTCATTTGATAATTATTTTTCAGCTGCAACTAGTAAATGTTGTTGTTATAGCCCTGGTTTGAATTATTTAACTTATTTAAATATTAACATAAATGCTCAAAGCTGGTTTAACATGGTCCAATGAAATTTAGGCATTTAACAAAATTGGTTGCACAATTTTTGGTTGAACAATAATTTTCACTTGTTTTGGAATTTTTAATCGGGTGTAAATTTGAACCAGCCATGTTCAAGGGTGATCATCACATGTCTAATCATGGTGACTTGGAAACAGTAAAAGTGATTACTGTAGTGTGACACCCGAGGTGTTACAATAATGCACTTAGAAAATATGTTAACTCATGAAAAGATCACTGATGGCTTCTCACCCCTCGTTGGTTACCCCAAGTGGAAGGTTGAGATGTAGCTGATACGTCCAAAATTCATCACTATTTTATATCATAATTCACCCCTATTCATTGATATATTTCATGTTATGATATTATTCTTATGTTGTTTTGGCTTGTTTTGCACAGTTTGCAACTTTCCGATGCCGAAGCAGCAGACGCAGGATTCAGCGGTAAAAAGTGGACACAGAGTTGCTGAATCAGAAGACCTCCAAATGACCTGAAAATCGACGGAGGTTATTTTCCAGAAGAATGCCAGAGGCACGCAAAACGGGAGCAAGAGGGGGCCACCAGGTGCCCAGGCGCCCCCCTGGCGCAGCCCCCACCAGGGGCGCGCTGGGAGGCCGCCTGGACCCATGGGGCCACTCCCGGCTCCCCCCTTTGGCCTATATAACCCCCGTCATCCGAAAACCCTAAAAAACAAGAGGACTTTCGCGAGTTCCTCCGGCGCTCCGTGGCGGAAACCTAGAGAGAAGAAAATACATCTCCGGCGGGCAGATTCCGCCGGGGAGAACACCTCCCGAAAGGGGAGATCATCGCCATCGTCATCATCATCGTCACGGGCATCATCGAGATCATCATCAACATCATCCCCAACATCATCACCATCTCCATCTTCATCCTATCTCATCTCACAATTGTAACTTGTGTTATAATCCGTACTATCTATCATCTCTACTCTACCAGTGTTGATTACTCTTTTGTGGTTAATTCTATTGAGTTTTGTTAGAGAAATATTGTTCTGTCCAGATTGTTTATCATCTATTTATCACCACTGATCATGATCTCTTTTATATCTTGTGATTAGTCACTTTATTTCTTGAGGACATGGGAGAAGTCTAGTTGTTAGTAGTCATATGATGTTGAAGTAATATGTGTTGTTTGATATTTAAGTTGTGTTATTATTTTCCTAGTGGTGTTGTGTGAGTCGAACACTCAACACTTCGCCTTTCTAAAGACTTAGGGGAATGCATTGTGTATAAAGGATGCTTACGGTGGGTTGCCGGAGTGACAGAAACCTGAACCCCAGTTCGCATACTTTTGCACAAGGGAATAATGGATCCTTGATCGTATTGCTGTGATTAGGATTTTGCCTTAATTTCTACATTGTATTTCTGGATGCTTGCAAGGTGTTTAATCATAAGAGTGCACTTATCTTAGTCTAAAAGGTGCACTAGATAGATCCACTCACTAAACACTTATGAACACAAAACATAGTATCGATACGGAATATGGCGAAAGCACATGACTACCTCTCCCGTGTGTCCTCAAGAACGCTTTAGCCTTTATAAGTTCAGTTTCTAGGCTTATCCTTTGCTCAAAAGGATTGGTCCACTTGTTGCTCCTCAATATCTTTTACTTTGTCTGATTTTATCTTCTCGTTGCTTATATCGAAAACCCCTAAAAAGTTATCTTTCAGTGCTTGCAGCTAACCCTTTACCAAACGTATGGAAAATACCTTCTGCTCCTCTTTGGTTTCGACACTCTTACTTATGGAAATGCTACAATAGATCCCTGATATGTCCCAAACGTATCTATATTTTCTCCTTGCTCCATGCATGATTTGTGTGATATTGCTATGATCTAGATACACTTCTGATCATATTTGGACTAAATTATTAACTCAGTGCACCACAATGCCAGTTCCTGTTTTCTGCTATTTTTCTATTTCAGGTTCCCCCCATATTAAAAGTGCTCCAAAAATTCAGGAAAAAATCTGATAAAAAATCAGCTACCAGAAGCTTCCGGAACCCCAAAGGAGAGCCGGAGGGGACCCACTAGGGCCCTAGACGGCCACCTGGCGCGACCTAGGGCTTGGCCGCGCCAGGGGGCGCCTGGACCCCTGGTGCCCCCCTGGCTGGCCTCCCTTCGCCTATTTAATCTCCGTGACGCGAAACTCCCAAAGACATAACCATTTTTCGCGATCTCGACTCTGTTCCGCCGCCGTCACGCTTCCAAGATCGGGAGCGCCATTAGACTTCTTCCCGGCACCCTGACGGAGGGAGGATAAACCTCTGGGAGCTTCCCCTCCACCATGGACGCTTCCCGGATGTGTCCTGAGTAGTTTCCCTTGGACCATGGGTCCGTGATCAGTAGCTATGTGATGTTCTCCTCCCCTATTTGTTCTTCATGGTTTAGTCCTCGTGAGCTGCCCTACATGATCGAGGAACTTATGTAATTTTCTGCTGTTGCTATGCTGAATTTGCTGGGATCTGATGGATTATGAGATTATGTTCAGATTGTGATTGAGTAATATATTTGGTTCTTATCTTTTATATTTTTGTTCCTAAGTAATTCTTGCATGTTCTCCGTTGTTGTTTATTGCTTTGGCCAAGTAGTAGGTAGTAACTCCAAGAGGGAACGTTGTGCTCGATTGTGGGTTCATGCCCCCTGATGACACGCTTGAGTGACAGAAACATGAGTCTAGGGGATGTGCTGTTGCAACAATGGGGAAAACAACGGTGCTTGTAACCGCGGTTGCAATGATTGTTTACTTTACGCAAAGTGCTTTTTAATGCAGTTGTTTGTTTCTTTGGGTTTACACTTTGGGTGGGGCTCGCAACTTAATACCAGCGAGATGTTCTGGATAGATATCTCAAGGTGGGTGATTAGTAGTAGATGCAGTTGGATTTCGGTCTACTTATTTTGGTGTACCGCCCATGCTTTTGAGCCTCGTCCTTTCTTTGTAGCATAATTAGCATTGCGGTGCGTTTTTAATCCTGTTAATTGCCCAACTGTAATTTGTTTACCTCGCATAGCAGTTTTATCGTCTTTTGGGAGAGATACATCACTAGTGAACATCACGGGACCCCGGTCCATACTATCATTACTGTTTACACGCTCATTTACTTTTCTGATTTTACTTTCTAGCTGCTACCATTGTCATTATTATCTGTTGCGTTGATCCTTTGTGAACAGCAAGGCCGAAGAGATTGACAACCTCTGTGTACTCGTTGGGAAGCCAAGTTATTTGTGTTGTGTGCAGGTCCACGTCAATTGCACCGTTGACACCTACTTGTCATCTCCGGAGTCCTACTGGAGACAAACCTTGGTATCTTCACCAAGGAAAATTTGTTGCTATCCCACATCTCGCCTTCCACTTGGGGTAACCAACGAGGAGAGACATTGCACCAGTCAACTCTCTCGCCATCAAGCAAATTTCTGGCGCCGTTGCCGGGGACTCTGAGTGCTAAGATAGGGGAGTTTCCCACTACCTTTTACCTTTGCTTTTTAGTCTTGTTAGTTTACCTTTCAGTTTTTATCTTTGTGTCTTATATCAAAAATAAAAATAAAAATTATGTATCTTGCTTTTGGTAGTCCTCGTTGTTTAGATGAACATGTTAGGACTTGGTGCTTTGAGGGAATCAGAAGTTCTAGATTTCCGTCAAAGGGATGGAGAAAATATGAATAAATCACGGGACAGAATTTCTGAAGCACATAAAAGAATTATGCCTTGGATACCTATAAAAATTGTGCTTAGAAATTTCTACCATGGTCTTTTTAAGTGGTGTAAACACTCTCTTGATATTATAGCTGAAGGAGACTTTTTAGAGTGTGATGAAGCTAGAGCTCTTGATATTTTGCATGGTCTATTTAGTTATTTTGTTTATGATCGTAGTACTGATACTGTTGTAGATAGACTTGCCACTATTGAAAAGAGGATGGATGTTCTAGACTTGAGAAAGGTAGAGGAGATTAAGTCCAACAAGAAAGAAATGTTGGAGATAGATGATGATTGGGAGCCCTTTGTTAGGATTAGCATCTCTAACCAAGACTTCCTTGCTTTTTGTGATCTTGGATCCATGGTTTCTACCATGCCAAAAATAGTTTATGATTCTTTGAAACTAGATATGGATAAAGTGAGGGGAAGACGCGAGGAAGAAAATGTCGATGGTGCCGGAATCGGGTTAGGCACAAACACGGTGGAGGACACCACGATGTACCCAGGTTCGGGGCTCTCCGGAGAGATAACACCCCTACTCCTGCTTGTCTCTTCTATATCAATGAACTGGACTACAATAACTGCTTCTCTATCTTCTCAGGGGAAGGTGAGCGCCGCCGTGGGCAAGGCTCTCTCCTGCTTCCCTGAGAAGTAACTACTAGCAGTGAATGAACTGAGGAGGATGTGAGTAATGGTGCTGATGAGCGGATCGTCCCCCACGCAGGAGGGGTACCCCGAGCTCTTATAGCATGAGCCCGGGGTAAATCGGTAACTTCAGTGCCGATTGGGCCCAGCCGTCATCCTCTAATCGGCTGGGTCCCACCGACTGCTCTTCTTCGGCTGATCCGGACCCTACGAGCGGCGGCCCATGCTGTAGACTTGTAGGTCATGATGATGAACAATGGCGCTAGGAGGTGCGGTCTTGTCGTCCTGTCCGCGGAATCGGCGGAGAGATCGACACCGTATCTCTGCCAGATCTTCGATGTGACTTGGCTTCTCTGCCACCCCGATATCTCGGGATTGCGCATTTATGACCTCGTACTTGGACCTGTGACTGGTCTCGGGGTCATCTTCTCCAGGGGTAGCAGGTCCTACCGATTGCGCCTGGGCCGACTGGTGGTTCCAGGCAAGGTCGATTGCACTGGGCAATTGGCTATGCTAATACCCACCTCGGCCCAGCTGCGGGCCAATCGGATAATTGTCTTGGTGACGAAAAGGGTGGACCGGTTGCGCCTGGGCCGACTGCTGGCATTCGGTATGGCTGATTGCCTTGGAGCAATCGGCCGTACACCTGCCCAGCTCGGCCCAGCTGCAGCCCAATCGGTCCATCCTTGTCTTGAAAGTTTGCTTCCGCTTGGGTGAGCCTACCTGGGTACCAATCCCCCGACAGGAAGCAAAAGTTGTGAAATGCTGTCCAGAAAACAGATTCTGTCTGCTTGACGGAAAAAATCAAAACAAATCACCAGTTCATCTTTTTGAGCTGGATTTTTTACACATCATGCTCTATACAATTGTGAAACTTTCCTATGTTCTGAGTTTTATTTATTTGAGTTGGAGAAGTACCCAGAAATAATTCTCTACTACCTGTTGTTCTGTTTTTCACAGATTCTGCCACATTTTGCCTTTCCTTACTTTTGCAAACCTTAAGCTTGCTTTTTCTTTGCAAAAAACTTTTGGCAATCTTGAGAAACAGTAGCTATTTAAGAATATCTTTATATCCAGTGGGTAAAATTTATTTTATTAAGGGTACTAACCTCTCTAATCAGCTTATGATGAGTTATGTATAAAGGGACTTTTCAAGTGTGCGAGGAAAGATGATGAAAGAAGATCCGGGAGTGTCAAGCGCTCAAGCTTGGGGATGCCCCCATGCATCCCCAATAAATATTCAAGGAGACTCAAGCGTCTAAGGTTGGGGATGCCCCCGTGCATCCCCTTCTCCATCAACAATCATCAGTTCGTCCTTCATCTCACTATATTTTTATCACTTCATGCGTTATGTGGTAAGCTCGGAGCGTCTCGCTCTTAGGTTTACTTTTTAGTTTTATTTAGCTTTGCTTGTTGTCCATAAAAAGTTAGACCCCAACTTACTTTGTGTGGGAGAGAAGCACACTCCACTCTGATGTCACGAGAGTTTACTTCTCGCCCCTCGTTGGTTACCCAAAGTGGAAGGTGAGATGTAGCGTAGAGGCAATTTACCTTAGCGAAGATGCTAAGGTTGAATGTCGAACCAATATGACTCCAACAGATACAAGAAGGTGGTGAAGTGAACAATGGCGCCGTTTACAACCGAGGTTGCTAACTTCACCTGGACCTGCACGCACAACAAATAACTTTGCTTCCCAGCGAGTACAGAGGTGTTGTCAATTCCTTCGGCCTTTTTGTTTACAAAGGATAAAACGGAAGGGATAATAATGATAGTGATAGCAACGGAAAAGTAAATAAAGCAGTAAATTGATAGTGGGTGTAAACAGTATTGGAAATATGGACCGCGGTCCTATGATGTTCACTAGTGATGTCTCTCTCCCAAAAGACGATAAAATAGCCATGCAAGGTAAACAAATTACAGCTGGGCAATTGACAGGATTATGTGTGCAAATCAATGCTAACTATGCTATAAAGAAAGGAAGAGGATCAAAAGCATGGGAGGTACGCCAAGACAAGTAGAACGAAATCCATCTGCATCTACCTACTAATCATCCACCTTGAGATATCTATCCAGAACATCTCGCTGGTATTAAGTTGCGAATCCCACCTAAAGTGTAAACTCAAAGCAACAGACAACTGCATTAAAGAACTTTGCGTAAAGTAAACAATCCTTGCACCCACAAGTACAAGCACCGTTGTTTTCCCCCTTGTGGCAATAGCACATCCCCTAGACTCATGTTTCTGTCACTCAAGCTAGCCATCGGGGGGCATGAACCCACAATCATGCATAACGCTCCCTCTTGGAGTCACTACCTACTACTTGGCCAAAGCAATAAACAACAACGGATATCATGCAAGAATTACTCAAGAACATAAATATAAAAGATGAGAATCAAATATATTACTCAAACACAATCTGAACATAATCTCATAATCCGTCGGATCCCAACAAACTCAGCATAGCAACAGCAGAAAATATTACATATGTGCCTCGATCATGTAGGGCAGCTCACGAGGTCTAATCCATGAAGAGCAAATAGGGGAGGAGAACATCACATAGCTACTGATCATAGACCCATGGTCCAAGGTGGACTACTCACGGTTCATCCGGGAAGCATCCATGGTGGTGGAGAAGCTCCCGGAGGTGATTCCTCCCTCCGGCAGGGTGCCGGGAAGAGGTCTTCTGGTGCTCCCGATCTTGGAAGCGCGGCGGCGGCGGAACAGAGGAGAGATCGCAAAAAAGGGTTCCCGTCTTGGGGTTTTTGCGTCACGGGGAATAAATAGGCGAAGGGGGCATCCAGGGGGCCACCAGGGGTCCAGGCGGCCCCCTGGCGCGGCCCCACCCTGGGGCGCGCTGGGAGGGCGCCTGGGGCCCTGGTGGGTCCCCTCTGGCCCCCCCTCGGTGATTCCGGAAGCTTCCTGTACGCTGATTTTTTATTGGATTTTCCCGAATTTTTGGAGCACTTTTAATATGGGGGAAACATGAAATAGGAAAACAGCAGAAAACAGGAACTGACACTGGGGTGCACTGAGTTAATAGGTTAGTCCAAATATGATCAAAAGTGTATGGAAGTTCATCAATATCATATCAATATCACACAAAAGAGGCATGGAGCAAGCATAAATTATAGATACGTTTTGGACGTATCAACATCCCCAAGCTTAATTCCTGCTCGTCCTCGAGTAGGTAAATGATAAAAGCATAATTTCTGTGGTGACATGCTAACAACCATATAAGAACTTTTAAGTAAAGCAATCAAGGCATGTAATTCAATTCAAGTCATAACAGACAAGAGTCTATATTTAGCATTGAAACAAGCAACATAAGAACATAAAGGTGCAAGAGCTCTCGCTGTCCGTGACTTGAATGTCTCCAAAATGGTGTTTGCGTGCAAGAAAGGGGATAGGGATATACGAGAGAAAAAATTATTTTTGTGTTGAGAACTCAATCTACTAAAGTTTCACACTTGGTCTTCTTTGGAATCTTATCTTGACTCATCCCCAGACCACTAGCCAGGTACAAGTCAAAATGATCCACTCCTTTTCGACACTTTGAGCACTCATGCAATGGAGGAGCGTAAGCAAGAAAGTTGACACTTAGGATGGCAAAGAGAGAATATGGTGGAGGAGGAAGACAAAAAAGGTGTGAAGGGCTCACATCAATGAGGACAATCATAGGCGAGAGAAAGCCAAATGATAGATATGATGTGAGGAGTAGGGATTGCCATGCAACGGATGCACATATGAGCTAAGGTAAGCTCTCCAATGGAACTAGTGGGGGTGCATGCAACTTGCTTGCTCAAGAAGACCTAGATCTCATTTGAGGAGGCTCATCATTGGAATCTACAAGCCAAGTTCTATAGTGTGAAGGTCCCCACATAGCTATATGCATAAATGATAATCTCTATGGAGTACAAGGTATAAGAGGGAGTACGAGTGTGGATCTCTCAAAAGAAATAGTAGTGTGCCCCTTTTCTCTTTTTATTTCTTTTTCTCTTTTTTCTATTATTTTTGTATTTTTTGGTGGCCTCAATGGATCTTTCTATTTCTCTCATTTGTCCTCTTTGGGCTCTTTTAATTTGTCCACTTTGGGATCTTTTCCTCACTTTAGGGGGCAACACTCTATATATTACAAAAAGTATAGAAGATCTTTCACACTTTACAAAGGTACTCAAATCATAAAGAAGATGTAACTATCATGATGTATGCAAATGTATGCCTCTGCCAGTGTAGCAGGATATGCAATGATACTAGCGCATCATGTAGAAATGATTAGGGCAAGGCCCAACTAGCATGCGGCTCATCGATCAAGCAAGTAGCATGTATGACATGAAGATCAAGTCATGAGCGGGTGGATGTTGCATGGCAATGTATCTCGGAAAGGCTATGGAAATGCCTTGATATGTAGGTATGGTGGCTGTTTTGAGGAAGGATATAAGGAGGTTTATGATGACTGAGCGTATCGTGCCAACGGTTTGGATGTACCGGCGAAGGTGGACGCCAACTCTCGGAGTGAGAAGAAAGCAATGCACGGCACATGAGAGGCTAGAAAAATAGGGGAAGGTGGAAGTGTGAACTTTCGAATACTCACATTAGTCCGAAGAACTCATGCACTTATTATCGGCAACTCTCAATCTAATAAGGAGGTTTCACAAAGAGAGAAGTACCCCAAGGAGGAGTGTATGGGGGTTTGGTTATCCTTGCGCATCCTCGACTCATGGTACGTGAGTGTACTCTAATATTCGACCCCTCAGAAGAGTAGTGATCCATCTAGTAGCTAAAGTTCTCAACTAATTTTGCAAGTTTTGAAAATAAACACGGATTTCCCAAAATACGACATCTATCACTAATAGGCTAAAGCTCTTGAGACCAAAAGTCCAAAAATTACTCAAAACAATACCTCAAAACTATTGCAAGTTACTACTACAAAAGAATAGCAACCTCAATTACCTACTTCAAGTCAAGACACAAAACTCAGTGCAACAGGCAAACTCTCTAAACAAGATAAACATGAAAACTCAAGAGAGTTCCAGCAACAAACTAAACAGAAGCTCTTTGAACAGATAAACATGAAAACTAAGAGCAAAACATGACAGTAGCTATGAAAAAGATAAAGAACACACATAGCAAAGATAAGCATTAAAAGTCCTATGTTGTGTTCTAGATTTTGAAAGTGGAGCGTGTTTCTCTCCCACACAAAGAAATATGGGTTCTAACTTGTTATGAACAGCAAGCAAAGCTAAAAAAAAACTAAGAGCGAGACGCTCCAAGCATAACACATAATGCATGAAGTGATAAAAATATAGTGAAACGAGAGACGAACTGATAATTGTTGATGAAGAAGGGGATGCACGGGGACATACCCTAGCTTAGACTCTTGAGTCTCCTTGAATATTTCTTGGGGATGCATGGGGGCATCCCCAAGCTTGAGCGCTTGACACTCCTGAATCTTCTTTCATCATCTTCCCTCGCACACTTGAAAACTCCCTTCATACATAACTCATCATAATCTGATTAGCGAGGTTAGTACCCATAATAAAATAAATTTTCCTCTACCGGAAATAAGGATATTCTTGAAGACCTACTGTTTCTCAAGATTGACAAAAAGTTTTTGCAAGGAAAAAGCAAGCTTAAGGTTTGCAAAATGAAGAAAAGGCAAAACATGACAGAATCTGTGAAAAACAGACCAGCAGGTAGTAAAGAATTTTTTAAGGATACTTCTGCAACTCAAATTTAAAAACTCAGAACATACGAAAGTTCCGTAATTGTATATAGCATGCTGTGTAAAATATTCAGCTCAAAAAGATGAACTGGGATTTTTCTGTGTTTTTCCTAGTCACGAGGACAGAATCTGTTTTCTGGACAGCATGTCACAACTTTCACTTCCCTTGTCATATGAGGCTATAATTGGCACAAAGCTTGAAAAGTAAAGATACAATGACGTTTCTACAGTAGTAAAAATCATCAAGATCACTAAAAACATCTTGGGTTGCCTCCCAACAAGCGCTTTTTTACGCCTTTAAGCTAGGCATAAAGATTATAGAAGATGCTCTCACAAGAATAATAATTTTGAAGCAAAAGAGAGTATCAAGAAGCAAATATGAAACATATGGAAGCCTAACCCACTTCCTACGCATAGGCATGTCGTAAGAAAATAAATCAAAGAAACACAAAGTGACATGCATAGGAAGGTGGAACAGGAACAACTTAAAAACTTTCAACAAAAAGAGAGGTGTTTTTGTAACATGGAAGTTTCTATAACCAAACTGTCCTCTCTCAAAGTAATTTTCAGTAGTATCATGAACAACATCAAGAATATAACTATCACGTAAATCATGTTGTTCATGACCTTCAAGCACACATGTATAGTTTTCAACACGGTCTTTAGGATCATAAGACAAATGCAACCCGTCACATTGACGTTTGATAAGGACAAAACTCTCTGAAATATTTGGAGATTTCAAAAGGATAACAGGAAAAATCAAGTGTGGGTGCAATAGCAACAATTTCATGCTTAACATGAGGAACTATAGAAATTTCATCTCCGTAAGCATCATACATAGTGGCATCATCGCCATAAGCATAGAAGGCATCAACTTCATCAAAAAGGGATATTTCAAAAGAATCCATAGGATCATAACACTCATATAAGGTAAGATTCAAAGAGTTACTCTCATTAGAAGGTAGACATGGATGGCTCCATCATTCTTCCTTTTGTTCGTCACTCTCCTCCTCTTTTTCATCCAAGGGGCTTTCGGTTTCATCAATTTCTTCTTTCATAGAGTCCTGCAAAACATTAGTCTCTTCCTTTGGGGAGAGATTCTCTCAAGATGATAAGTAATATAATAATTTGCATCATAATTTTCCAAACAATAGTTAAGTATAGCAAGACTCTCAGATTTGTAAGGGGCATCATTAATATTTCTAAGAAGAGAAGTAATTTCATAGGCACCCTTATAAGCAACAAATTCTTCTATTGGCTCTACATCATAAAAATCATAGTTTCCCTTAGCATAAGAAGCTAAGGTTTCATCATCATTGTACTCACATTGGAAAGAAACGTGTTTGTGCCTCATAAAGCAATAAGATTCATCCCTGCAGAAAGATATATTATATATTGAGCACAAATTTCTAGCATACTCATACAACTGGTGTATTTGTTTCCATAATTGTATCCCCTTTTAAGTCAAGCGGTGTTCCTTGTACCACTTTTGTTGATCCTTGGTGAATCCTCCATGCCAATAAGATCTGGTTTCAAAGAAGTCAGACATTGATTGGCAAGTAAGGAACTAGACATACTATTTTTTTTTTGGATTTTTGATAAAGAACACAAAGACAAAAACTGAAAGGTAAACTAACAAGACTAAAAAGCAAAGATAAAAGATAGTGTGCAACTCCCCTATCTTGAAGAGTGGAGTCCCCGGCAACGGCGCCAAAAATTGCTTTGATGTCACGAGAGTTTACTTCTCGCCCCTCGTTGGTTACCCAAAGTGGAAGGTGAGATGTAGCGTAGCGGCAATTTCCCTTAGTGAAGATGCTAAGGTTGAATGCCGAACCAATAGGAATCCAACAGATACAAGAAGGTGGTGAAGTGAACAATGGCGCCGTTTACAACCGAGGTTGCTAACTTCACTTGGACCTGCACACACAACAAATAACTTTGCTTCCCAACGAGTACAGAGGAGTTGTCAATTCCTCCGGCCTTGTTGTTTACAAAGGATAAAACGCAAGGGATAATAATGGTAGTGATAGCAACGTAAAAATAAATAAAGCAGTAAATTGATAATGGGTGTAAACAATATTGAACATATGGACCGGGGTCCCAAAAGACGATAAAATAGCCATGCGAGGTAAACAAATTACAGCTGGGCAATTGACAGGATTATGTCCGCAAACCAATGCTAATTATGCTATAAAGAAACGAAGAGGCTCAAAAGCATGGGTGGTACGCCAAGACAAGTAGACCGAAATCCATCTGCATCTACCTACTAATCGTCCACCTTGAGATATTTATCCAGAACATCTCGCTGGTTTTAAGTTGCGAATCCCACCCAAAGTGTAAACTCAAAGCAACAGACAACTGCATTAAAGAACTTTGCGTAAAGTAAACAATCCTTGCACCCGCAAGTACAAGCACCGTTGTTTTCCCCCTTGTGGCAAAAACACATCCCCTAGACTCATGTTTCTGTCACTCAAGCTAGCCATCGGGGGGCATGAACCCACAATCATGCATAACGCTCCCTCTTGGAGTCACTACCTACTACTTGGCCAAAGCAATAAACAGCAACGGAGAACATGCAAGAATTACTCAGGAACATAAATATAAAATAGGATAATCAAATATATTACTCAAACACAATCTGAACATAATCTCATAATCCATCGGATCCCAGCAAACTCAGCATAGCAACAGCAGAAAATATTACATATGTGCCTCGATCATGTAGGGCAGCTCACGAGGTCTAATCCATGAAGAACAAAGAGGGGAGGAGAACATCACATAGCTACTGATCATAGACCCATGGTCCAAGGTGGACTACTCACGGTTCATCCGGGAAGCATCCATGGTGGTGGAGAAGCTCCCGGAGGTGATTCCTCCCTCCGGCAGGGTGCCGGGAAGAGGTCTTCTGGTGCTCCCAATCTTGGAAGCGCGGCGGCGGCGGAACAGAGGAGAGATCGTGAAAAAGGTTCCCGTCTCGGGGTTTTTGCGTCACGGGGAATAAATAAGAGAAGGGGGCAGCCAGGGGCCCCACCAGGGGTCCAGGCGGCCCCTTGGCGCGGCTCCACCCTGGGGCGCGCCGGGAGGGCGCCTGGGGCCCTGGTGGGTCCCCTCTGGCCCCCCTCGGTGATTCCGGAAGCTTCCTGTACTTTGATTTTTTATTGGATTTTTCCCGAATTTTTGGAGCACTTTTAATATGGGGGAAACCTGAAATAGAAAAACAACAGAAAACAGGAACTGGCACTGGGTGCACTGAGTTAATAGGTTAGTCCAAATATGATCAAAAGTGTAGGGAAGTTCATCAATATCATAGCAATATCACACAAAAGAGGCATGGAGCAAGCAGAAATTATAGATACGTTTTGGACGTATCACACTCCAATCTAGAACACATCATAGGATTTTGCATGCCTATATTTTTACTGTTGTGTGTTCTTTATCTTTTCGTAGCTACTGCCGTGTTTAGTTTTAGTCTGAGTTTGTCTTTAGCAAGAGCCTTGGCTTTTGTTTAGTTTCTTGCTGGAACTCTCTTTAGTTTTCATGTTTATCTTATTAAGAGAGTTGGTTGTTGCACTGAGATGTGTCTTGTCATGAAAGTAGGTAATTGAGGTTGCTATTCAATTGTAGTAGTAACTTGCAATAGTTTTGAGGTATTGATGTGAGTAATGTTTGAACTTTTGGTGTCAAGAGCTCTAGCCTATTAGCGATAGGTGTCGTATTTTGGGCAATCCGTCTGTATTTTCAAAACCTAAAAAACTAGTTGAGAACTCTAGCTACTAGATGGATCACTAATCTTTGGAGGGATCGAATATTAGAGTACACTCACGTACCATGAGTCGAGGATGCGCAAGGATAATAAAACCCCCATACACTCCTCCTCGGGGTACTTGTCTCTTTCTGAACCTCCTTATTAGATTGAGAGTTACCGATAATAAGTGCATGAGTTCTTCAGACTAATGTAAGTATTGAAAGTTAACACTTCCACCTCCTCATATTTGCTAGCCTTTCCTATGCCGTGCATTTCCTTCTTCTCACTCCGAGAGTTGGCGTCCACCTTCATCGGTACATCCAAACCCTTGGCATGATACGATTTGTCATCATAAACCTCCTTATATCTTTCCTCAGAACAACCACCATACCTACCTATCAAGGCATTTCCATAGCCTTTCCGAGATATATTGCCATGCAACATTCACCTCTTCATGACTTGATCTTCATCTCATACATGTTCCTGCTACACTGGCAGCGGCATACATTGCATACATCATCATAGCTACATCTTCTTTATGATTTGAGTACCTTGTAAAGTGTGAAAGATCTTCTATACCCTCTTGTAAATTAGAGTGTTGCCCTTAAGTGAGGAAAAGATCCCAAAGTGGACAAAATAAAAGATCCCAAAGAGGACAAATGAGAGTTAACTAGAAAGAGCCATTGAGGCCACCAAAAATAAAAAAAATAAAAAAAGAGAAAAAGAAATAAAAAGAGAGAAAGGGGCAACACTACTATCCTTTTGAAAGATCCACACTAGTACTCCCTCTTATCCTTGTACTCCATAGAGATGATCATTCATGCATATAGCTATGTGGGGACCTTCACACTATAGAACTTGGCTTGCATATTCCAAGGATGAGCCTCCTCAAATGAGCTCTAGGTCTTCATGAGCGAGCAAGTTGGATGCACCCCCACTAGTTCCATTGGAGAGCTTTTCTTAGCTCATATGTGCATCTATTGCATGGCAATCCTTACTCCTCACATCATATCTATCATTTGGCCTTCTCGCCTATGATTGTCCTCATTGATGTGAGCCCTTCTCATCTTTTTTGTCTTCCTCCTCCACCATATTTCTCTCTTTGTCATCCTAAGAGTCAACTCTCGTGCTTACGCTCATCCATTGCACGAGTGCTCAAAATATCGAAAGGGAGTGGATCAAATTGACTTGTTCCTGGCTAGTGGTCTGGGGACGAGTCAAGATAAGATTCCAATGAAGACCAATTGTGAAACTTTAGTAGATTGAGTTCTCAACAAAAATACTTTTTTTCTCGTATTCCCATATCCCCCTTCTTGCATGCAAACACCATCTGGAGGCATTCGAGTCACGAACAGCGAGAGCTCTTGCACCTAATGTTCTTTTGTTTCTTATTTCAATGCTAATATAGACTCTTGCATGTTATGACTTGAATTGAATCATATACCTTGATTGCTTTACTTTTCAAAGTTCTTATATGGTTGCTAGCATGTCACCACAGAAATCATGCTTGTTATCATTTACCTACTCGAGGACGAGCAGGAATTAAGCTTGGGGATGTTGATACGTCCCAAACGTATCTATAATTTCTGCTTTCTCCATGCATGATTTGTGTGATATTGCTATGATCTAGATACACTTTCATACACTTTTGATCATATTTGGACTAACGTATTAACTCAGTGCACCACAGTGCCAGTTCCTGTTTTCTATTGTTTTTCTATTTCAGGTTTCCCCCATATTAAAAGTGCTCCAAAAATTCGGGGAAAATCAGATAAAAAATCAGCGTACCGGAAGCTTCAGGAACCCCGAAGGAGAGCCGGAGGGGACCCACCAGGGCCCCAGGCGGCCACCTGGCGCGACCTAGGGCTTGGCCGTGCCAGGTGGGGGCTTGGACCCCTGGTGGCCCCCTGGCTGCCACCTTCGCCTATTTAATCTCCATGACGCGAAACCCCCGAAGATAGAACCGTTTTTCGCGATCTCGCCTCTGTTCCGCCGCCGCTACGCTTCCAAGATCTAGAGCGCCAGCAGACTTCTTCCCGGGACCCTGCCGGAGGGAGGATTGACCTCCGGGAGCTTCCCCTCCACCATGGATGTTTCCCTGATGTGCCGTGAGTAGTTTCCCTTGGACCATGGGTCCGTGATCAGTAGCTATGTGATGTTATCCTCCCCTCTTTGTTCTTCATGGTTTAGTCCTCGTGAGTTGCCCGACATGATCGAGGCACTTATGTAATTTTTATCTGTTGCTATGCTGAGTTTGTTGGGATCTGATGGATTATGAGATTATGTTCAGATTGTGATCGGGTAATATATTTGGTTCTTATATTTTATATTTTTGTTCCTAAGTAATTCTTGCATGTTCTCCGTTGCTGTTTATTGCTTTGGCCAAGTAGTAGGTAGTAACTCCAAGAGGGAACGTTGTGCTCGATTGTGGGTTCATGCCCCCTAATGACACGCTTGAGTGACAGAAACATGAGTCTAGGGGATGTGCTGTTGCCACAAGGGGGAAAATAACGGTGCTTGTAACTGCGGTTGCAAGGATTGTTTAGTTTACGCAAAGTGCTTTTTAATGCAGTTGTCTGTTGCTTTGGGTTTATACTTTGGGTGGGGCTCGCAACTTAATACCAGCGAGATGTTCTGTATAGATATCTCAAGGTGGATGATTAGTGGTAGATGCAGTTGTATTCCGGTCTACTTATTTTGGCGTACTGATAACCCACAAGTGTAGGGGATCGCAACAGTGTTTTCTGGTTGGTATAACTCTTATTTATTGATTCGACACAAGGGGAGCCAAAGAATACTTATAAGCCTTAGCAGTTGAGTTGTCAAATCAACCACACCTGAAAAAGCACTAGACAATATATTTAGTAGCAATGGTGTGTTGACGGGTGTAGTCTTAGAGACTTCCCCAATCACCAACACCACAAAGTAGTAACAAAGTATTAGCAGCAGTGATGAGAGCAATAGTAACAACGAAGGAAATAAAGATTAAAGGTGGACCGGGGTTCAAGGTTTCACTAGTGGTAACTCTCCAAGCAAAAAGACAGGTGTTGGGTGAACAAATTACAGTTGGGAAATTGACAAAATTGCACAAACTCTAGCCAAACAAACTAGAGCAATCCTAGTCTAAGAACCAAACGTAGGCATGTGTTCCGTATGTAGTTGTACGTGCTTGCAATAAGAACTTGCACAACATCTATTGTCCTACCGTCCCGCTACGAACGGAGCCAAAGGAAACTTACGGAGATTAAGGTGCTCCTATCAAAGAGCACCGAAACAAAGCATTATCACTCTATGAACACATGTGATCCTCAAATTATAGCCCATCCCCTTTGGTGTCCCAAGCTGTCACCATTGGGATCGCCGGTTCCGGACTATAGTAGGTGCATACAACCGTAGATAAGATCTAGAACAACAATTAAAATCATGCAACCATAACGTGCTCCGATCTGAAATCATGCTACTCGTGCACTAGTAACAAGCATTAAGAACAACAAAATTGCAGCAACAATAATTCATAAACCTCTTAGGACTGAACAAGGTAACAATTCATCGGATCCCAACAAACACAACACCACTTACATCATATGGATCTCAATCATGTGGGGAGGCTCATGAGAACTTTGTATTTGAAGATCAAGGGGGAGAAGATACCAACAAGCTACTGCCAAGAACCCGTAGTCCAAGGAGGAACTACTCACGATCCATCATGGGGTGAAGAAGAGTTGATGAAGATGGCCCCGGGGGCCAAGGCCCTCTCCGGCAGGGTGCCGGAGCAGGATCCTGGTGACCCCCGAAGCTAGGTTTCGATGGCGGCGGAGATCGGGAGCGCTTCTGGAGAAAAGGGTTGGATATCTCGGGTTTTTGCGTCACGGGAGATTTTATAGGCAAAGGGGGAGTCCGAGGCGGTGCCCAGGTCGCCCAGGCGGCCACCCCGCGCGGGTGGGCCCTGGCCGCGCCGGGAGGGCGCCTGGGGTCCTGGGGGCACCTCATGGCTCCATCCTCCGGCTGGAGGACTCTTCCGATGCAGATATTTTTTGATAATTTTTTGGGAATTTTCTGAGCAACTTCATTTTTGGACTTTTTTCTGCATTGCAAAGACAAAACAGACAGAAACTGGCACTGGGCTCTATATTAGTAGGTTAGTCCAATAAATGATTCAAAAGCATGGCAAAAAGATGTACGAATGACACAAAAAGGGCATGGAACATGCAAAAATTATAGATACGTTTGAGACGTATCACGTACCACCCTTGCTTTTGAGCCTCGACCTTTATTTGTAGCATAGTTAGCATTGCGGTGCGTTTTTATTCCTGTCAATTGCCGAGCTGTAATTTGTTTACCTCGCATAGCAGTTTTATCGTCTTTTGGGAGAGATACATCACTAGTGAACATCACGGGACCCCGGTCCATACTGTCATTACTGTTTACACGCTCATTTACTTTTCTGCTTTTACTTTGTATCTGCTACCATTATCATTATTATCTGTTGCATTGATCCTTTGTGAATAGCAAGGCCGGAGAGATTGACAACCTCTCTGTACTCGTTGGGAAGCAAAGTTATTTGTGTTGTGTGCAGGTCCACGTCAATTGCGCCGTTGACACCTACTTATCATCTCCGGAGTCCTACTGGAGACAAACCTTGGTATCTTCATCGAGGGAAATTTGCCGTTATCCTACATCTCACCGTCCACTTGGGTAACCAACGAGGAGAGACATTGCACCAGTCAACTCTCTCGCCATCAATCCCCTAAAGTTGAGGGTCATCAGTAGCTAGCAGTAAATTTCCCTTGGCAAAGAGACCATGGTTTGAGTCGACCAACTGGATTCTGAATTCTTCGAGTAGGTGGTAAGGAAACAATGGCACCATTTTTAAGACATAATTTGCTTCCTTGACCTGCACACACAACAAGTAACTTTGCTCCCAACGAGTTCAGAGAGGTTGTCAATCTCTCCGGCCTTGTTGTTTACAAAGGATCAAACGCACGGTGGAAGTAGTAGTGTAAATTCGGACCGGGGTCCCATGATGTTCACTAGTGATGTCTCTTTTCCAAAAGATGATAAAATAGCTAAGCTGGGTGAAAATATTACAACTGGGCAATTGAGAGAATTATAAACGCACCAAAATGCTAATTATGCTGCAAAGAAAGTTAGAGGCTCAAAAGTATGGGTGATACGTCCCAAACATATCTATAATTTGTGCTTGTTCCATGCTCTTTTAGTTGACATTGCTATGTGTTTTGCTACAGTTTCATACCTTTTTACACATATTTGGACTAACCTACTAACTCAGTGCACCCAGTGCTAGTTTCTGTCTGCTGATGTCTGTAAGTTGTAGGTTTTTACCCATATTTACATAGCTCAAACAATTACACAAAAATCAGATAAAAAATCAGCACAATAGAAGCTTCGGGAATCACCAAAGGAGGGCCAGAGGGGGGCCACACCCCCTCCCAGGCGGCCAGGGGGCGCGACCCCACTCCTAGCCACACCAGGCGGGCGCCTGGGAGGAAGGGCCACCTCCTGCTTTCCCCTTCGAACTATATTTACTCCTCGTTCCGAAAACCCTCGGAGAGAGCCCCGGATCATGATTTTCACCTCTGTTCCACTGCCGCCGCACTTCCAAGATCGGGATCACGAGAAGAGCTCTTCGTGGCATCCTGCCGGAGGGAGGATTGACCTCCGGGAGCTATTCCACCACCATGGGCGCTCCCAGGATGTGTCGTGAGTACTCCCCCTTGGACCATGGGTCCATGACCAGTAGCTATGTGATGTCTTCTCTCCAATCTTGTGCTTCAATTCTTAGCCCTTGTGAACTGCCCTACATGATCAAGGCATCTATGTAATTCTTTCTGTTGTTGCTATGCTGTGTTTGCTGGGATTCGATGGATTATGAGATTATGTTCAGATTGTGATGAGTTATATATTTGGTTACCCTTTTATATTTTGTTCTTGAGTAATTCTTGCATGTTATCCATTGCTTTTTATTGCTTTGGCCAAGTAGTAGATAGTAACTCCAAGAGGGAGCCTTTATGCTTGATTGTGGGTTCATGCCCCCCGATGTCTAGCTTGAGTGACAGAAACATGAGACTAGGGCATGTGTTGTTGCCACCAGGGAGAAAACAATGGTGCTTGTAACCGCGGTTGCAAGGATTGTTTACCTTACGCAAAGTTTGTTAATGCAATTGTCTGTTGCTTTGGGTTTACACTTTGGGTGGGGCTCGCAACTTAATACCAGCGAGATGTTCTGGATAGATATCTCAAGGTGGATGATTAGTGAGTAGATGTAGTTGGATTTCGGTCTACTTGTCTTGGCGTACTGTCCATACTTTTGAGCCTATAACTTTCTTTGAAGCATAATTGGCATTGCGATGCATTTATAATTCTGTCAATTGCCCAGCTGTAATTTGTTTACCCAGCTTAGCTAAAATTTTATAGTCTTTTGGGAGAGAGACATCACTAGTGAACATCATGGAACCTCGGTCCATATTTCCACCACTGTTTAAGCCTCCACTTTATTTACCGCTTTATTTTCTTTTCATTTCAATCACCATTACTATTTTCCACCGTGCGTTTGATCCTTTGTAAACAACAAGGCCGGAGAGATTGACAACCTCTCTGAACTCGTTGGGAGCAAAGTTACTTGTGTCGTGTGCAGGTCCTGGTCAACTAAGCAACCTCAAGGTTGTAAACGACGCCATTGTTTTCTTGCTACCTACTTGCAGAATTTGGAGTGGAGACAAACCTTAGTATGTTCACCAAGGGAAATTTGTTGCTACGCTACATCTCAACTTTCCACTTGGGGTAACCAACGAGTGGCGAGAAGCCATCAAGATAATTTCTGGCGCCGTTGCCGGGGACTCCAATCTTCAAGATAGGGGAGTTGCACACTATCTTTTACCTTTGCTTTTTAGTATTTTTAGTTTACTTTTTAGTTTTTGCTTTTGCTTGTGTGTCTTATATGAAAAACCAAAAAAATAGTTGCTACCTTTTGTTTTTGTATTTTTTGCCTACTAATACTATCTTTACCATGGGTGTGGAACCACCCAAATATGGTAGGATGGGCATGTTTCACTTGGACCGTCTTCGATCAATTTGTGCTCGCACTAAAAACCCAACCGACTTGGTTGAGGGAAAATTATTAGATGAGCATGCTCATTATAGGAGACACCGCTTATCTCAGAAAGGGAAACACTTATTGGATCAAATACATAGTTCTTATTGCTTTGCTGAGAGTTTGTGTTACATTTATGATTTTACTTGCTGTTCTAGATAAGATCGTAAACACCTTCCTTTCCAATGTGAGTTTAATGAAAATAAGATCCTATCTTCTTATGCTAAAGGCGTTTATGATTACTTTCATGTTGAAAATATTGAAGAATCTGTTGCTTTTAAGGGTGCTTATGAGATTGCTTTTTGATTGGAAAGTATTACAATACTATTCACAAATTTGAAAACTTTGCAGCCCTTGTTTATTGCCTTGAGAATTATATTTGCAATGATTATATTGAGGATTATAAAAACAAAATGTTTGCTGTCCAAGAAGAGGCTAATGATCGCTATGATGAGGAATCCTATGATTCCAAGGACTCACTTGATACATCCCTTTCTGAAGATCTTGATACTTGCTTTGTTGATGGCCATGATGCCAATATGGATTATGCTTGTGAAGATGAACTTGCTATAGTTCCTTATGTTAAGCATGAAATTGTTGTTATTGCACCCAGACTTTATGTCCTATTATACTTTTGAAATCTCCAACTCATATTTAGGAGAATTGTGCTCTTATTGAGGCTCAATGTGATGGGATGCATTTATCATATGATCCTAAAAACCGTGTTGAAAACAATACACGTGTGCTTGTAGGTCATGAACAACATGCTTTCTGTGATAGTTATATTCTTTATGTTGTTCATGATACTACTGAAAATTATTTTGAGAGAGGAAAGTTTGGTTTTAGAAACTTCCATGTTACTAAAACACCTCTCTTTATGATGAAAGTTTTGAATTTGTTCTTGTTTCACCTGCCTATACTTGTCTCTTTGTGCTTCTTCGCTTTACTTTCTTACGATATTCCTGTGCATAGGAAGTGGG
Source organism: Bromus sterilis (assembly GCA_950022295.1). NCBI lineage: Eukaryota > Viridiplantae > Streptophyta > Magnoliopsida > Poales > Poaceae > Bromus > Bromus sterilis. The sequence continues at coordinate 39,863,820 of OX465598.1, forward strand.
TTAGGCTTAAATGTGTTTCATATTTGCTTCTTGATGCTCTCTTCTTCTTCAACTCTTATTCTCTTGTGAGCATCTTTTATTATCTTCATGCCTAGCTAAAAGGAATAAAAGAAAGAGCTTATTGGGAGGCAACCCAAAATGTTTTTACTTTCAGTTTTAGTGGTCTTGATGCTTTTTACTACTGTAGCAACATCATTATATCTTTATTTTCAGGCTTTGTGCCAAGTTTTAGCATCCGATTGCAAGAAAGTTCAAAAGTTGTGACATGCTGTCCAGAAACAGATTCTGTCTGTTTGACGTAAAAGTTCACGATAAATCACCAGATCATCTTTTTTATCTGAATTGTTTTGATAGTATGCTCTATACAATTAGCTTTCTGGCGCCTGTTCTGAGTTTTTTGATTTGAGTTGCAGAAGTACCCCAAAAAAATGTTTACTACTTGTTGGTCTGTTTTTCACAGATTATGCCATGTTTTGCGTTTTCATCGTTTTGCAAATCTTAAGCTTGCTTTTTCTTTGCAATATATTTTTGGCAATCATGAGAAACTTTAGCTCTTCATGAAAATCTTTATTTCTAGTGGATAAAAAATATTTTATTATGGGTACTAGCCACTCTAATCAGCTTATGATGAGTTTCGTATGAAGGGATTTTTCAAGTATGCGATGGAAGATGATGAAAGAAGATTCGGGAGTCTCAAGTGCTCAAGCTTGGAGATGCACCAATGCACCCCCAAGAAATATCCATGGAGACTCAAGCGTCTAAGCTTGGGATGCCCCAGTGCATCCCCTTCTTCATCAACAATCATCAGTTCGTCCTTCTCCATGCTATATTTTTATCTCTTCACGTGTTATGTGCTAAACTTGGAGCGTCTCGCTCTTTACTTTTTAGTTTGTTGTAGTTTTGCTTGCTGTTCATAAAAAGTTGGACCCTAGCCTTCATTATTTGGGAGAGAAACACGGTCCACTCCACCCTAGAACACAACATAGGTTTTCATGCTTATCTTTTTGTGTGTTCTTTATCTTTTCATAGCTGCTTTCATGCTTAGCTCTTAGTTTTCATGCTTATCTTTTTAAGAGCTTTTATTTAGGTTGCTTTAGGAACTCTCTTGAGTTATCATGCTTATCTTGTTTAGAGAGTTGGCTTGTTGCACTGAGTTGGGTGTCTTGCATGAGTAGGTAATTAAGGTTGCTATTATAAGTGTAGTAGTAACTTGCAATAGTTTTGAGGTATTGATTTGAGTACTGTTTGGACTTTTGGTGCCAAGAGCTTGAGCCTATTAGTGATAGGTGTCTTATTTTGGGCAATACATGCTTATTTTCAAAAACTACAAAAAATAGTTGAGAACTCTAGCTACTAGATGGATCGCTAACCTCTGGAGGGGTTGGAATATATACAGTACCCTCACGTACCATGGGTCGAGGATTGATACGTCCAAAACGTATCTATAATTTCTGCTTGCTCCATGCCTCTTTTGTGTGATATTGCTATGATATTGATGAACTTCCATACACTTTTGATCATATTTGGACTAATCTATTAACTCAGTGCACCCCAGTGTCAGTTCCTGTTTTTTGCTGTTTTTCTATTTCAGGTTTCCCCCTTATTAAAAGTACCAGAAAAATTCCGGGAAAAATATAGGAAAAATCAGAGTACCGGAAGCTTCGAGAAAGCCCAGGAGGGGCCAGAGGGGAGCCAGGGGGACCCAGGCGTCCAGTGGGCGCGGCCAGGCCCCTGGCCGCGCCAGGGGGGCGCCTGGAGCCCCTGGCCCACCTCTGACTGCCCCCTTTCGCCTATTTTTGCCCGTGACGAGAAACCCTCGGGGACAGAACCCTTTTTCGTGATCTCTCCTTTGTTCCGCCGCCGCCGCGCTTCCAAGATCGGGAGCACCAAAAGACCTCTTATCGGCACCCTGCCGGAGGGAGGAATCACCTCCGGGAGCTTCTCCACCACCATTGATGCTTCCTGGATGAACCGTGAGTAGTCCACCTTGGACCATGGGTGCATGATAAGTAGCTATGTGATGTTCTCCTCCCCTCTTTGTTCTTCAGGGATTAGACCTCGTGAGCTGCCCTACATGATCAAGGCACATATGTAATCTTTCTGCTGTTGCTATGCTGAGTTTGCTGGGATCCGATGGATTATGAGATTATGTTCAGATTGTGATTGAGTTATATATTTGATTCTCTTCTTTTATATTTATGTTCTTGAGTAACTCTTGCATGTTCTCCGTTGCTGTTTATTGCTTTGGCCAAGTAGTAGGTAGTGACTCCAAGAGGGAGCGTTATGCATGATTGTGGGTTCATGCCCCCCGATGACTAGCTTGAGTGACAGAAACATGAGTCTAGGGGATGTGTTGTTGCCACAAGGGGGAAAACAACGGTGCTTGTACTTGTGGGTGCAAGGATTGTTTACTTTACGCAAAGTTCTTTAATGCAGTTGTCCGTTGCTTTGAGTTTACACTTTGGGTGGGATTCGCAACTTAATACCAGCGAGATGTTCTGGATAGATATCTCAAGGTGGATGATTAGTGGGTAGATGCAGATGGATTTCAGTCTTCTTGTCTTGGCGTACTTCCCGTGCTTTTGAGCCTCTTCCTTTCTGTTTTGCATAATTAGCATTGGTTTGCGCACATAATCCTGTAAATTTCCCAGCTGTAACTAGTTTACCTCACATGGCTGTTTTATCTTCTTTTGGGAGAGAGACATCACTAGTGAACATCATGAGATCCAGGTCCATACTTCCACCACTGTTTACACTATCAATTTACTTTCAATTTTTACTTTTCAGTTGCTATCACTATCATTATTATCCCGTGCGTTTTATCCTTTGTAAACAACAAGGCCGGAGGAATTGACAACTCCTCTGTACTCATTGGGAGCAAAGCTATCTGTTTTGTGTGCAGGTCCAGGCAAAGCAAGTGATTATCATAAAACGGCGCCTCACTTTCCGAACCACCTACTTGTCGACCTTGGAGTCCTATTGGAGACAATCTAAACCTTAGCATCTTCGCTCAAGGAAATTTGCCGCTATCTACATCTCACCTTCCACTTGGGGTAACCAACGGGGGCGAGAAGTTATATCGTGTATCAAGAAAATTTCTGGCGCTGTTGCCGGGGACTCCACTCTTCAAGATAGGGGAGTTGCACACTATCTTTTATCTTTGCTTTTTAGTCTTTTTAGTTTACCTTTCAGTTTTTTCTTTAGTGTCTTTTATCAAAAATCAAAAAAATAGTTATCTTGCCTGCTGCTACTATGGGTTCCTCTGAAAACACCAAGTTGTGTGACTTCACTAGTCACAACAACAGTGACTTTATCTGCACTCCTATTGCTACACCTGCTACTTTAGCACCTTCTTATGAGATTAAACCTGCTTTGCTGAATCTTGTTATGAAAGATCAATTCTCTGGTGCTAGAGATGATGTTGCTTTGCATTTAAATTTTTTTATTGAGCTTTGTGATATGCAAAAGTACAAAGAAGTAGATGGTGATATTGTTAAGCTTAAGCTTTTTCCTTTCTCCTTGAGGTATGAAGCTAAAATCTGGTTTCAATCCTTGCCTAAGAATAGCATAGATTCTTGGGATAAGTGCAAGGATGCTTTTATCAGGAAGTACTATCCCCCTGCTAAGATTATCCAGTTGAGGAGCTTTATTATGAATTTTAAACAATTGGATAATGAACAAGTTGCCCAAGCTTGGGAACGCATGAAATATCTTGTTAAGAATTGCCCCGCGCATGGTTTGACTACTTGTATGGTTATCCAGACTTTTTATGCATGCTTGAACTTTACCTCGCGGAACTTGTTAGATTTGGCTGCGGGAGGAACCTTTATGTCAACTACACTTGGTGCTGCCACAAAACTTCTCGATGAGATGATGACCAACTATTCCCAATGGCACACCGAAAGAGCTCCAACAGGTAGGAAGGTAAACTCTGTCGAGGAAATCTCCTCCTAAATGAAAAAGTTGACTTGATCATGTCTTTACTTACCAAGCAATCCCCTATTGATCCTCAGAATGTTCCTTTAAATTCTTTGATTGCTCAGGATCAAGTAGATGTGAACTTTATCTCTAGAAACAATTTCAACAACAATGCTTATAGGAGTAACTTTGGTAGCAATCCTAGACCGTTCCCCTCCAACAACAATGGGAACAACAACACTTATCCTAGCACAAAAAACTCCACTTCTGAATTAGAGAGTATGCTTAAAGACTTTATCACTACCCAAAAAGCCTTCAACAAGAATGTAGAGGAAAAACTAGATAATCTAGATACCCTCTCGTCGAAGGTAGACAATTTAGCCCATGAAGTAGAATTGCTTAAAATTAGAACTTCTCCCCTTGAGGAGAGGAAGGTCACTCCTATGAATGCTGTCCAATTGCAAATTAATGAAAACATTAGGATGATGGCTAAACTCAAAGAGAGATGGGCTAGAGAAAAGGAGGAAGAAGAGAATTAAGAGCCTTCCTACACACCATACTGTTGCTACTATCCAAGTGGTTGAGGATATCCAAACTCTTAGCACCCAATGCACCCCTAGTCCCGTAGGACCTATTAATGGTGATGCTATGACCTCAACCGTAGAAGAAGAAATTCCTATGACTATAGAAGCTACCAAACAAGTGAGCCTAGAGGACACCACTACTACTCTACTTGATAGTAGTGACCTTGATTTTGATAATTGCACTCTTTCTGAAGTTATTCGTTTCCTTCACAAGATGTCTATAGACCCCCACACTAGCTCACTTAATCTTGCCTTCACGGAGCATATCACTAATGCTCTCATCATTGCTAGGGAGGAGAAGCTTAGTGTAGAAGCCTCCATACCTAGAAATCTAGAATATGGTTGGTATCCTATGATTAAAATTAAGTTGAATAACTTTTCTTGTTATGCTTTATGTGATCTTGGAGCTAGTACCTCTGTTATGCCCAAAAGAATGTATGATATATTTGAATTGAAACCTTTTGATGCTTGTTCTTTTGGTGTTCGTCTCGTCGATCTTCCGTAAAGAAACCTTTGGGGAAGATAGATGATGTTCTTATCATTGTCAATGACAATTATGTTCCCGTTGATTTTACTATTATGGACATTGAATGTGAACCTTCTTGTCCAATTATCTTGGGACGTCCTTTTCTTCGCACCGTAGGTGCTGTTATTGATATGAAAGAAGGGATTATAAAATTCCAATTCCCTCTCAAGAAAGGGATGGAACACTTCCCTAGGAAAAATATTAAGTTGCCTTTTGAGTCCGTCACACGGGCTAGTTATTTTCTTGAAAAGACTTGATCTATTTGCATTAAGCCCAGCTAATGGCTTTAAAGAAGCGCTTTCGGGAGTCAGCCCGCAACGAATTTAGGTTTCCCTTTTTGTTTTTATTCTATTTTTAGTGGTCTTGATGATTGTTACTACTGTAGCAACATCATTGTATCTTTAATTTTCAAGCTTTGTGCCTTTTATAGCCTCATACTACAAGGGGAGTGAAAGTTGTGACATGCTGTCCAGAAAACAGATTCTGTCCTCGTGACTAGAAAAATCAGAGAAAAATCCCAGTTCTTCTTTTTGAGCTGAATTTTTTACACAGAGTGATCTATACAATTACGAAACTTTCGTATGTTTTGCGTTTTTTGATTTGAGTTGCAGAAGTACCCCTAAAAAATTCGTTTTTACCTGCTGGTCTATTTTTCACAGATTCTGTCCTGTTTTGCCTTTTTTTCGTTTTGCAAACCTTAAGCTTGCTTTTTCTTTGTAGAAACTTGTTGGAAATCTTGGGAAATAGTATCTATTCAAGGTTATCTTTATTTCCAGTAGAGAAAAAATTATTTTATTATGGGTACTAACCTCGCTAATCAGATTATGACGAGTTATGTATGAAGGGAGTTTTCAAGTGTGCGAGGGAAGATGATGAAAGAAGATTAAGAAGTGTCAAGCGTTCAAGCTTGGGGATGCCCCCATGGATCCCAAAGAAATATTCAAGGAGACTCAAGCGTCTAAGCTTGGGGATGCCCCCGTGCATCCCCTTCTCCATCGATAATTACCAGTTCGTCTCTCGTCTCACTATATTTTTATCACTTCATGCATTATGTGCTATTCTTGGAGCGTCTCGCTCTTAGGTTTTGTTTTTAGTTTTCTTTAGGTTTGCTTGCTGTTCATAAAAATTTAGAACCCAGCTTTCTTTGTGTGGGAGAGAAACACGCTCCACTTCCAAAATTTAGAACACAACATAGGACTTTTCATGCTTATCTTTGCTGTGTTCGTTCTTTATCTTTCCGTAGCTGCTGTCATGCTTTGCTCTTAGCTTTCATGTATATCTTTTAAAAGAGATTTTGTTTAGTTTGTTGCTGGAACTCTCTTAAGTTTTCATGTTTATCTTGTTTTGAGAGTTTTCCTGTTGCACTGAGTTTTGTGTCTTGACTTGAAGTAGGTAATTGAGGTTGCTATTCTTTTTGTAGTAGTAACTTGCAAAAGTTTTGAGGTGTTGTCTTGAGTAATGTTTGGGCTTTTGGTATCAAGAGATTTATCCTATTAGTGATAGATGTCGTATTTTGGGCAATCCGTGTTTATTTTTGAAAACCTACAAATTAGTTGAGAACTTTAGCTACTAGTTGGATCACTACTCTTCTGAGGGGTCGAATATTAGAGTACACTCACGTACCAAGAGTCGAGGATGCGCAAGGATAACCAAACCCCCATACACTCCTCCTCAGGGTACTTGTCTCTTTGTGAACCTCCTGATTAGGTAGAGAGTTACCGATAATAAGTGCATGAGGTTCTTCGGACTAATGTGAGTATTCGATTGTTGGCACTTCCACCTCCCATATTTTGCTAGCCTCTTCGGTACTGTGCATTGCCCTTTCTCATCTTGAGAGTTGGTGCATACTTCTTCAGTGCATCCAAACCCTTGGCATGATACGCTCTATCATCATAAACCTCCTTATATCTTGTTCAAAACAGCCACCATACCTACCTATCAAGGCATTTCCATAGCCTTTCCGAGATACATTGCCGTGCAACATCCACCATCTCATGACTTGATCTTAATGGCATACATGATTTCGCTTGATCGAGGATCCGCATGCTAGTTGGGCCTTGCCCTTATAATTGCTACATGATGCGCTAGTATCATTGCATATCCTAGTACACTGGCAAAGGCATACATTTGCATACATCATGATAGTTGTCATTTTTCTTTATGTTGAGTACTTTTTGTAAAGTGTGAAGATATTCTTTATATTCTTTTAAAAGTCGCGATGCGGGGTTCTCCTCGAGGGTTTCCTGGACGAAGATGTAATATAGGCTAAATGGGGGGAGTCAGGGGCCATCTGGGGCTCCTAGGCGCCCTGGTGGCACGACCAGGGGTGGGGTCGCGCCACCTGGCCGCCTGGGCGCCAGGTGGGGGCCGCTGGCCCTCCTTCGGGGTTCCGAAAGCTTCTGCCTTGCTGATTTTTATTCTGATTTTTCTGGAATTTTTGGAGCATTTTAAATTGGGTAAAAATCACTACAACTAAATACATCAACAGACAGAAACTAGCACTGGGTGCACTGAGTTAGTAGGTTAGTCCAAATATGTGTAAAATGACATAAAAGTGTAGCAAAACATGTAGCAATTTCACATAAAAGTGCATGGAACAAGCAGAAATTATAGATACGTTTGGGACATATCACCCTCCCCCTCAGGTCATGCTGCCTCCCCTGTCCCTGGTGTGGCTTTCTCCTCCCAGGCCCAGTTCGCTGGCGGCAGGTTTTGGGCCCTTGCGGATATTGAGGATTCAGAGGATGAGTTGGAGCTCTCCTGTGCTTTCGTGGGTACTCGCCCGACGGTCCCAGCGATTGAGTGTTTGAGGCCTGCTCCGGGGCGCAAGTTTGCTCCAGTCGGTCGCGGTGATCGTCATGGTGTTTCGCCTGTGGTCGAACCGGGGTGGTCGTTTATGGGCGGCCGCCGCCAGGGTGGACGCGCTGTGCTGTCGTCTAGTTCTTCGTTTGGGTTCCATGTGGCTACAGCTTCTGGCTCCCCGCCAGCCTCGCCTTGTTCAGTGTCCCCATCCTCGATCTGGGAGGAGTTGGGGCTGGATCCTGCTCCTTTGGTGGTGGCGGCGACGACTTCTACTGGCCTTCCCCTAACCCTAGATGCGTCTCTGGTGGAGGGTGGGCTGAGCACCATGGTTGTTGCTGGTCCGTTGGACCATTTTGTACCTCCGTATGGGCCGCGGCCCGCTCTGAGTCCTGTGGCACATGGCCCTCCTCGCGTGGGATATATGTGGATTCGTCGTGGAACCATAGACCTGTCTTTTGGGTTTACCGCAGCTGCTCGTGATGCGCGACGCGTGTCCTTCTCCTCCCCACCTCCTCGGCAGATTCATTTCCTCCCTCCCCCTCCTCTCTCCGCCTCCTTCGTCGCTGATATGTCCCAAACGTATCGATAATTTCTGCTTGCTCCATGCATGTTTTGTGTGATATTGCTATGATCTAGATACACTTTCATACACTTTTGATCATATTTGGACTAAACTATTAACTAAGTGCACACCAGTGCCAGTTTCTGTTTTCTGCTGTTTTTCTATTTCAGTTTTCCCCCATATAAAAAGTTCTCAAAAAATCCGGGAAAAACAGATAAAAAATCAGCGTGAAGGAAGCTTGCAGAGCCCCGAAGGAGGGCCAGGGGGCCACCACTAGGTGCCCAAGCGGCCACCTGGCACGGCCAGGCGCGGGGGGGGGGGGGGGCGTGGACCCCTAGTGCCCCCCTGGCTGCCCCCCTTCGCCTATTTAATCTCCATCACGGGAAACTAACAGAGAGAGAACCCTTTTTCGCAATCTCGCCTCTGTTCCGCCGCCGCTGCGCTTCCAAGATCGGGAGCACCGTTAGGACCGTTCTCGGCACCCTGCCGGAGGGAGGATCGACCTCCGGGAGCTTCCCCTCCACCATGGACGCTTCCCGGATGTGCCGTGAGTAGTTTCCTTTGGACCATGGGTCCGTGATCAGTAACTATGTGATGTTCTCCTCCCCTCTTTGTTCTTCATGGTTTAGATCTCGTGAGCTGCCCTACATGATCGAGGCACATATGTAATCTTTCTTCTTTTGCTATGCTGAGTTTGATGGGATCTGATGGATTATGAGATTATGTTCAGATTGTGATAGAGTAATATAATTGGTTCTTATCTTTTGTATTTTTGTTCCGAAGTAATTCTTGCATGTTCTCCGTTGCTGTTTATTGCTTTGGCAAAGTAGCAGGTAGTAACTCCAGGAGGGAACGTCATGCTCGATTGTGGGTACATGCCCCCTGATGACACGCTTGAGTGACAGATACATGAGTCTAGGGGATGTGTTGTGGCCACAAGGGGGAAAACAACGGTGTTTGTGACCGCGGTTGCAAGGATTGTTTACTTTACGCAAAGTTCTTTTTAATGCAGTTGTCTGTTGCTTTGGGTTTACACTTTGGGTGGGGCTCGCAACTTAATACCAGCGAGATGTTCTGGATGATATCTCAAGGTGGATGATTAGTAGTAGATGCAGATGGATTTCGGTCTACTTGTTTTGGCGTACTGCCCATGCTTTTGAGCCTCTTCCTTTATTTTGTAGCATAGTTAGCATTGCGGTGCGTTTATAATCCTGTCAATTTCCCTGCTGTGATTTGTTTACCTCGCATAGCAGTTTTATCATCTTTTGGGAGAGAGACATCACTAGTGAACATCACGGGACCCCGGTCCATATTCTCATCATTGTTTACACACTTATTTACTTTCTCGCTTTTTTACTTTCAGTTGCTATCATCATTATCGTTATCCCTTGTGTTTGATCCTTTGTAAACAACAAGATCGGATAGATTGACAACCTCTCTGAACTTCGTTGGGAGCAAAGTTAATTGTGTTGTGTGCAGGTCCATGTCAGTTGCTCCGCTGTCACCTACTTATCATTGCTGTAGTCCTACGGGAGACAAACCCTATCCTCTACATAGGGGAAATTTGCTGCTATCCTACATCTCACCTTCCACTTGGGGTAACCAACGAAGGGCGAGAAGCCATTATCATCTCTCGCGTATCAAGAAAATTTCTGGCGCCGTTGCCGGGGACTTCGAGTGCTAAGATAGGGGAGTTGCACACTATCTTTTACCTTTGCTTTTTAGTCTTGTTAGTTTACCTTTCACTTTTTCTTTTTTGCTTCCGAGTCTTATATGAAAAACCAAAAAAGCAGTTGCTACCTTTCGTCTTTGTCTATGTCTTCCTACCTATGCTATCTTTATCATGGGTGTGGAACCATCGAAATATGGTAGGATTGACTTGTTCCACTTGGATCGTCTTCGATCAATTTGTGCTCACTCTAAAAACCCAACCGACTTGGTTGAGGGAAAATCATTGGATGAGCATGCTCATTATACGCGGCACCGCCTATCTCAGGAAGGGAAACACTTATGGGACCAAATACAAACTTCTTATTGCTATGCTAAGTGTTTATGCTACATTTATGATTTTACTTGCTGCTCTAATATAGATCGTCAACACCTTCCTTTCCAATGTGAGTTTAATGAAAATGAGATCCTATCTTCTTATGCTAAAGGTGTTTATGATTACTTTGATGTTGAAAAGATTGAAGAATTTGTTGCTTTTAAGGGTGCTTATGAGATTGCTTCTTTGATTGAAAAGTATTACGATACTATTTACAAGTCTGAAAACTTTGTAGTTCTTGCTTATTGCTTTGAGAATTATATTTTCAATGATTATATTGAAGATTTTAAAAACAAAATGTTTTCTTCCCTAGAAGAGGCCAATGATTGCTTTGAGGAGGAATCCCATGATTCCGAGGACTCACTTGAAATATCCTTTTCTGAAGATCTTGATAATTGCTTTGTTGATGGCCATGATGCCAATATGGATTATGCTTGCGAAGATGAACTTGCTATAGTTCCTTATGTTAAGCATGAAATTGTTGCTATTGCACCCACACTTGATTGTTCTATTATCCTTTTGAAATCTCCAACTCATATTCCGGAGAACTGTGCTCTTATTGAGGCTCAATGTGATGGGTTGCATTTATCTTATGATCCTAAAGACCGTGTTAAAAACTATACACGTGTGCTTGTAGGTCATGAACAACATGATTTATGTGATAGTTATATTCTTGATGTTGTTCATGATACTACTGAAAACTATTTTGAGAGAGGGAAGTTTGGTTGTAGAAACTTCCATATTACTAAAACTCCTCTCTTGATGTTGAAAGTTTTGAAGTTGTTCTTGTTCCACCTTCCTATGCATGTCACTTTGTGCTTCTTTGATTTGTTTTATTACAAGATGCCTATGCATAGGAAGTGGGTTAGGCTTAAATGTGTTTCATATTTGCTTCTTAATGCTCTCTTTTGCTTAAAAATTCTTATTCTTGTGAGAGCATCTTCTATAATCTTTATGTCTAGCTTAAAGGTGTAAAAGAAAGCGCTTGTTGGGAGGCAACCCAAGATGTTTTTACTTCTGTTTTTAGTGGTCTTGATGATTGTTAATACTGTAGAAACATCATTGTATCTTTATTTTCAATCTTTGTGCCAAGTTATAGCCTCTTATGACAAGGGAAGAAAAAGTTGTGACATGCTGTCCAGAAAACAGATTCTGTCCTCGTGACGGAAAAAATCGGATCAAATCACCAGTTCATATTTTTGAGCTGAATTTTTTTACACTGCGTGCCTATACAATCGCGGAACTTTCGTATGTTATGATTTTTTTGATTTGAGTTGCAGAAGTGCCCCGAAAAAATTCTCTACTACCTGTTGTTCTGTTTTTCACAAATTCTGCCACGTTTTGTCTCTCCTTACTTTTGCAAACCTTAAGCTTGCATTTTCTTTGCAAAAAACTTTTGGCAATCTTGAGAAACAGTAGCTCTTCAAGAATATCTTTATATCCAGTGGGGAAAAATTATTTTATTAAGGCTACTAACCTCTCTAATCAGCTTATGATGAGTTATGTATGAAGGGAGCTTTCAAGGGTGCGATGGAAGATGATGAAAGAAGATCCAGGAGTGTCAAGCGCTCAAGCTTGGGGATGTCCCCATGCGTACCCAATAAATATTCAAGGAGACTCAAGTGTCTAAACTTGGGGATGCCCCCATGCATCCCCTTCTCCATCAACAATCATCAGTTCGTCCTTCGTCTCACTACATTTTTATCACTTCATGCGTTATTTGCTATGCTTGGAGCGTCTCGCTCTTAGGTTTTATTTTTAGTTTTCTTTAGCTTTGCTTGCTGTTCATAACAAGTTAGACCCCATCTTAGTTTGTGTGGGAGAGACACACGCTCCACTCCAATCTAGAACACATCATAGGATTTTGCATGCCTATCTTTTTATTGTTGTGTGTTCTTTATCTTTTCGTAGCTACTGCCATGTTTAGTTTTAGTTTTAGTTTGTCTTTAGCAAGAGCCTTGGCTTTTGTTTAGTTTGTTGCTGGAACTCTCTTTAGTTTTTATGTCTATCTTGTTAAGAGAGTCGGTTGTTGCACTGAGTTGTGTCTTGTCTTGAGAGTAGGTAATTGAGGTTGCTATTTAATGTTAGTAGTAACTTGCAATACTTTTGAGGTATTGATGTGAGTAATGTTTGAACTTTTGGTGTCAAGAGATGTAGCCTATTAGTGATAGGTGTCGTATTTTGGGCAATCCGTCTGTATTTTCAAAATCTACAAAACTAGTTGAGAACTCTAGCTACTAGATGGATCGCTAATCTTTGGAGGGATCGAATATTAGAGTACACTCACGTACCATGAGTCGAGGATGCGCAAGGATAACCAAACCCCCATACACTCCTCCTCGGGGTATTTGTCTCTTTGTGAACCTCCTTATTAGATTGAGAGTTACCGATTATAAGTGCATGAGTTCTTCGGACTAATGTAAGTATTGAAAGTTGGCACTTCCACCTCCTAATATTTGCTAGCCTTTCCTGTGCTGTGCATTGCCTTCTTCTCACTCCGAGAGTTGGCGTCCACCTTCGTCGGTACATCCAAACTCCTGGCATGATACACTCTGTCATCATAAACCTTCTTATATCTTTCCTCAAAACAACCACCATACCTACCTATCAAGGCATTTCCATAGCCTTTCCGAGATATATTGCCATGCAACATTCACCTCTTAATGACTTGATCTTCATCTCATACATGTTCCTGCTACACTAGCAGCGGCATACATTGCATACATCATCATAGCTACATCTTCTTTATGATTTGAGTACCTTGTAAAGTGTGAAAGATCTTCTATACCCTCTTGTAAATTAGAGTGTTGCCCTTAAGAGAGGAAAAGATCCCAAAGTGGACAAAACAAAAGATCCCAAAGAGGACAAATGAGAGTTAACTAGAAAGAGCCATTGAGGCCACCAAAAAAATACAAAAAATAGAAAAATAGAAAAAGAAATAAAAAGAGAGAAAGGGGCAACACTACTATCCTTTTGAAAGATCCACACTAGTACTCCCTCTTATCCTTGTACTCCATAGAGATGATCATTCATGCATATAGCTATGTGGGGACCTTCACACTATAGAACTTGGCTTGCATATTCCAAGGATGAGCCTCCTCAAAAGAGCTCTAGGTCTTCATGAACGAGCAAGTTAGATGCACCCCCACTAGTTCCATTGGAGACCTTTTTTAGCTCATATGTGCATTCGTTGCATGGCAATCCCTACTCCTCACATCATATCTATCATTTGGCCTTCTCGCCTATGATATCCTCATTGATGTGAGCGTTTCTAACCTTTTTGTGTTCCTCCTCCACCATATTTCTCTCTTTGCCATCCTAACTGTCAATTCTCGTGCTTACGCTCATCCATTGCATGAGTGCTCAAAATATCGAAAATGAGTGGATCAAATTGACTTGTACCTGGCTAGTGGTCTGGGGACGAGTCAAGATAAGATTCCAAAGAAGACCAAGTGTGAAACTTTAGTAGATTGAGTTCTCAACAAAAAAAAATACTTTTTTCTCGTATTCCCTATCCCTCTTGTTGCACGCAAACACCATTTGGAGACATTCGAGTCACGGACAGCGAGAGCTCTTGCACCTAATGTTCTTTTGTTACTTGTTTCAATGCTAATATAGACTCTTGCATGTTATGACTTGAATTGAATCACATACCTTGATTGCTTTACTTTTCAAAGTTATTATATGTTTGCTAGCATGTCACCGCAAAAATTATGCTTGTTATCATTTACCTACTCGAGGATGAGCAGGAATTAAGCTTGGGGATGTTGATACGTCTGAAATGTATCGATAATTTCAGCTCGCTCCATGCATATTTTGTGTGATATTGCTATGATCTTTCATACACTTTTGATCATATTTGGACTAACCTATTAACTCAGTGCACCCCAGTGGCAGTTCCTGTTTTCTGCTGTTTTTCCATCTTAGTTTCCCCCCATATAAAAAGTGCTCCAAAAATCCGGGAAAAATCAGATAAAAAATCAGCGTGAAGGAAGCTTCCAGAGCCCCGAAGGAGGGCTAGGGGGCCACCACCAGGTGCCCAGGCGGCCACCTGGCGCGGCCAGGCCTGGGGCTGGCCGCGCCAGGGGGCGCCTGGACCCCTGGTGGCCCCCCTGGCTGCCCCCTTCGCCTATTTAATCTCCGTCACGGGAAACTTCCGGAGACAAAACCCTTTTTCGTGATCTCGCCTCTGTTCCGCCGCTGCCGCGCTTCCAAGATCGGGAGCACCGTCAGGACCCTTCATGGCACCCTGCCGGAGGGAGGATCGACCTCCGGGAGCTTCCCCTCCACCATGGAAGCTTCTCGGATGTGCCGTGAGTAGTTTCCTTTGGACCATGGGTCCGTTATCAGTAGCTATGTGATGTTCTCCTCCCCTGTTTGTTCTTCATGGTTTAGACCTCGTGAGATTCCCTACATGATCGAGGAACATATGTAATCTTTCTGCTTTTGCTATGCTGAGTTTGATGGGATCTGATGGATTATGAGATTATATTCAGATTGTGATAGAGTAATATAATTGGTTCTTATCTTTTGTATTTTTGTTCCGAAGTAATTCTTGCATGTTCTCCGTTGCTGTTTATTGCTTTGGCCAAGTAGCAGGTAGTAACTCCAAGAGGGAACGTCATGCTCGATTGTGGGTACATGCCCCCTGATGACACGTGACGAGGGGGTGACCCCACGACTCCTATGGATGGGCCTACCCGGTGTACCCGAAGACAGAAGGCCCACAAAGATGCCGCCTAGGCCCAGCCTTGGCCTACTAGTGGCACCGACGTAGGAGTCCGCGACTCATAAGGAAGGTGCAAACCTGCCGTACGGCACAAGATCATGGTTAGGAAACCTCATCTGTAATCCAGGACGGACTCCCTGAGACCTAGCCTACTATATAACGGTTAGGAGGGGAGACGTCGAGGGATCCAAGACACAATCTGTAACCCTAGCCTTGTGCGCACCAGCCTTGGCTCCCCTGTAATCGCCATCTCCAATCAATAACATCGAGCAGGAACGTATCCTCCTGTTAGCCGATGAGCTATCATCCAACCTGTGCCTCTCATGAATAACCCAGGGTCCCTGACCATGGGATTTGCCGGGGTACATCCCCGTCAATTGGCGCCGTCTGTGGGAACTACATGGGTTGGAATTACGATCTCGGCGGTTCCACCCTCAGCAAGCCACAACTCAAGAGCAAGAACTAGATGCAATCCACCCGAAGAATTCAAGATCACGGCAAACATCTCTGCCGCCCCAGCGAGAACGCTCAGCCTGCAGCCGTGCCAAGACCAATACTACGGCGGCAATCGAGCCCACCGCCAGCGAAAGAGAACTGGACGACCCAAAAGAAAGGCGTGAGGGTTCCACAAGGAGATCCCGATCGACGAGCTACATCACGAAGCAGAGGGCTTGCCGACCACTCGACGACCCACCGCCACCCAGGCACCCGCCGCGCAACAAGACACCGACTCCGAGCTCGAAATCAGTGACCGCCAAGATCATCGCCAACGAGGAAGAAACCGACGACCCAGAAGACAGGCGCGAGGATTCTACGAAGAGACCACACTCGACAATTCGAACTATACAGCCACGCGCTCGCCGACCACTCGACGACCCGCCGCCGCGCAGACAGCTGTCGCTCGCCAGGACAGCGACTCCGAGACTCGGACCGACGAATACTATGACCCAGATCGAAGACCAGACGAATTCGCCAATCTCATAAGGAACCAGAATCTAAGCGAGGGGATCAAAATTGACCCGCGAGTTCACAAGCACCCAGCGGATCACGCGCCGTTCTTCTGAATCTCAAGGAGGAAACGCCACGCCGGATCCGGCAAACTCACGGTCAGGGAACAGCTAGAAGGACCCTGCACGATCCACTGCTTCGAAGATAACTGGGGATACATCAGATCGAGTCACACTCTGGGAGCCTGCCGCCTGTTCAACGAACTCGCCGACAGCCTCAAGGAAGAAAAACAGTGAGAAGCCAAGCGCACTCGACGAACCGAGCAGTCTCCGACTCAAGGACAGGTGTACACGATCCAAGAAGGCAGGGTATCGCAAGCCCAACAGGACGCCTACACCCTGCAAGCCAGAACAGCCGAGAATCTAAACACAGTCGAAGTCTACCAGCTACGCAACGCAGAAACCAGCATCACATTCTCCCAGAATGATCACCCGCCTGTAGTCCCAAGGCCGGGGCACGCGCCCCTGGTACTCGATGCCCCAATCGGAGGGTACGACATGGAAAAAATCTTCATGGACGGAGGCAGCAGCATGAACATAATCTTCGTCAGCACCCTACGCAAGATGCTGATCCCACGATCAGTATGGAAGAAATCAAGCACCGTGTTATACGGAGTAGTCCTAGGCGAAGCGACTACTTCCCTTGGATTAATCGAGATCGAAGTCGTCTTTGGCAGCAAACAAAATTTCACAAGACAAACCCTCGAGTTCGAAGTACTCGATTGGCAGTCGCAGTACCACGCCATACTGAGGCGTCCAACATTCGCGCAATTTATGGCGATTCCGCACTACGCCTACCTGAAACTCAAGATGCCAGGATCCGCGGGCGTCATTACAGTCAACGGGAGCTTCACCAAATCAGACCAATGCGATCGCGATTTCCACAAAGTCTCCGACACATTTGGAGCTGAGCAAGAACTCACAGAGATAGCCATGGAGACAGACAAAAGTATCTTTACGCTAGCAAGCCGAAGCGAGTCAAAAGAGTATGGACGAGACTTCAGGATAGACAGTGACACGGTCACCCACCAGGTGCACCCGACGGACCCAGAAAAAACAGTCCGCGTGTACGCCCACCTCCCGAAAGAGCAAGCAACGGCCCTCATCGCCTTCCTCCGTGAAGAATGGGAAATCTTTGCCTGGTGCCCAGCCGACATGCCAGGAGTACCGCGCGAGTTCGCGGAACACGCGCTGCGCATCAAGCCAAACACCAAGCCAGTGAAGCAAGCACTACGAAGATTCTCAGAACCCAAGCGCAAAGCAATAGGGGAGGAAGTCAACCGATTACTCGACGCCCAATTCATCCGAGAGACGAAGAAAGCCACTTGGATCGCCAACCCTGTGTTGGTCCCCAAGAAAGACACAGACGTTCTACGAATGTGCGTCGAGTACGGGCCAGTCAACAAACACTGCCCAAAGGATCACTTTCCCTTGCCAAGAATCGATCAGATAATCGACTCGACAGCAGGATGCGATCTACTATCGTTCCTCGATGCCTAATCAGGATACAATCAGATCAGAATGAAGGAAGAAGACGAAGAGCACACATCATTCATCACCCCTTACGGCGTATTTTGCAATAGGACAATGCCCTTCGGACTCAAGAACGCCGGTGCCACATACCAGCGGATGATGCAAGCCTGCTTGAAAGAGAAAATCATAAGAAATGTGCAAGTCTACATGGACGACATCATCATCAAAACTTACAGTGCAAACACGTTGCTCGACGACCTACGCGAGACCTTCGCAGCACTCAACAAGTACAAAATCAAGCTCAACCCGAAGAAGTGCGCATTCGGCGTCCCAGCCGGGAAGTTGCCCGGGTACATGGATTACGCCCGAGGAATCGAAGCGAACCCCGAGAAAGTTCGAGCAATCGCCATGATGCAGGAGCCAACCGACATCACAGGCGTACAACAGCTCACCGGAAGACTCGCAGCCTTAAGTCTTTTCATCAGTAGATTGGGAGAGCGCACACTGCCATTCTACCAGATGCTCAGAAAAGGGGAGAAATTCGAGTGGACCGAAGAAGCCCGCAAAGCATTCGCGGACCTGAAGAAGACACTCTCGACCCCACCAATCTTGGCCAAAGAACGAGAAAAGCTGTACCTCTATGTGGCAGCACGCAACAGCGTGGTAAGCACAACACTCATTGTCGAGCGCACAGAAGAAGGCAAGGACCAGAGCATACAAAGGCCGATCTACTACCTCAGCATGCTCTTGACAAAATCCCAGCAGCGGTACCCGCACTACCAGAAGCTACTACTAGCCATTATCACGACCTCAAGAAAGGTGTCACACTACTTCGACGAACACCCCATCACAATCGTGAGCAGCGCACCACTCGTGGACATCCTCAACAACCCCGGAGCGACTGGGCGAGTCGCCGAGTGGAACATTGAGCTCAGCCCGCGGGACCTACAGTTCAAGCACCCAACAACAATCAAGGCCCAAGTCCTCCCAGATTTTTTGGTCGAGTGTACGGAGGTCCAGACACCAGGCCCCCTGACCTATCGAACTCATGGACAATGTTTTTCGACGGGTCTAAAATACAACAAGGAGCCGGAGCAGGAGTTGTTCTGGTTTCCCCCAAAGGAACCAAGCTCAAATACGTCCTCCAGATCAACTTCAGCCACGCCTCCAACAACGAAGCCGAATACGAGGCACTACTCTATGGCATGCGCATGGCCAAAACATGCGGTGCCACTCGCCTCGTAATCTACGGAGACTCCAACCTCGTCGTCCAGCAGGCGATGAAAGACTGCAATGCAGTAGCCGACAACATGGAGGCCTATCAGAAGCTCTACAACACGCTCGAAGGAAGTTTCGACGGCTACGAGCTCAATTATATCCCGAGAACAAACAACACAGAAGCCGACGAACTCGCAAACATTGGCTCGACTCGAGGACCAGTACCACCCGACGTTTTCCTCGAAAGCATCAGCCAGAGATCCATCAAGGAAACAACAGCAGCACCAGAGGAAGCCGTAGATGACGACAACACAGAGCCAGCACAGGTGGCATCAGCAAGTCCATCTGAAGGCAACAACAGCCAAGCGGTCGAACCTACAGATCCAACAACACTCGAAGGACCCGCATGGACAAAACCGTTCCTCCGATTCCTAATCGAAGGTACGCTACCACAAGATGTCTCAGAAGCTCGACGCATCAGTTGTTGATCAAAGGCATTCACAGTGATCAACAGACAGCTATACAAGCGCAGCATCACCCAGATGCTCCAGAAATGCACCGATGAAGAAGACGACAAAGCCCTACTGCTCGAAATCCACGAGGGCACCTGCGGGCACCATGCCAGCAGCCGAGCACTCGTGGCAAAAGCCTTTCGAGCAGGACTCTACTGGCCAACATCCATGAGAAACGCAGAAGACATCATGCGGCGCTGCATCGCGTGTCAAAACCTCTCCAGCAGACCACACGCTCCAGCCTCAAGACTCAAGACCATACCACTATCATGGCCATTCAGCACCTGGGGATTCGACATGGTGGGCCCGCTCAAGAAACCATCAAAAGGAAGAAGAACACACCTGCTAGTAGCAGTCGACAAGTTCACCAAGTGGATCGAAGCAGTGCCCATTACCAGCTCTACAGCCCTCACGACAGAAAATTTTATCAAATCAATCATCTCCAAGATCGGGGTGCTACACAACATCATCTCGGACAATGGTACGAACTTCACAGCGGCAGAATTCTAGGACTTCTGCGAAGAACTGGGCATCAAAATCAACTATGCATCAGTCGCGCACCCGCAATCCAACGGCCAGGCGAAAAAAGCAAACGGCCTAGTATGCAGAGGAATCAAAAACGGCTCCTCACACCACTCGAGCAGACCGCGGGCAGCTGGGTAGAAGAACTCCCTGCAGTACTATGGAGCCTGCGCACCACCCCAAATACCGCAACCCAGTACACACCTTTCTTCATGGTGTACGGGTCGGAGGCAGTGCTACCACATGACCTCAAATTCAGGGCACAGAAGAGGAAGCAGAAGAAACACTGCAAGATGACAAGGACACAACAGACGAAGCAAGGGACGCAGCCCTAGCAAGGTCCGAGGGGTACCAGGACAAGCTGCGCACTTACCAAAGCAGCCGCCTGCGCACCAGAACCTTCAGCAAAGGCGACCTTGTCTTACGGCTCAGACAAGAGAAAGTCCACAAGCTTGCCCCCCAATGGGAAAGACCGTTCATAATCACAGAAGTCATAGGAGGAGGCGCCCATAGACTGAAGAACCCGAAGACTGACGAGGACGTGGGAAATCCATGGAACGTAGAGAACCTACGCCTGTTCTACCCATAGTCTCCACCAGTCATGTTCATCTGGCAACTCATGTAAACCTTCGACACAATAAAATGATGTTGCCCAAATACTACCACCTCAAAGCACTCGGGGGCTCGAGTACAAAACTCCCCCCGAGAGACGCTATCGTCGCTCACGCGATCTTTACCCAAAGCACTCGGGGGCTCGAGTACAAAACTCCCCCCGAGAGACGCTATCGTCGCTCACGTGATCTTTACCCAAAGCACTCGGGGGCTCGAGTACAAAACTCCCCCCCGAGAGACGCTATCGTCGCTAATGCGATCTTTACCCAAAGCACTCGGGGGCTCGAGTGCAAAACTCCCCCCGAGAGACGCTATCGTCGCTCACGCGATCTTCACTCAAAGCACTCGGGGGATCGAGCACCATCTCCCCCCGAGAGACGCCGCAGCCCGAAACCTAAAGGGTCCAAGCAAAAACCCCAGAAAGGCGTCACCCGCTGAAAATTGTCCGGGATCAAAAGTAAGACACGGCTACAACCAGATGGAACACAAAGTACTCTGGAGGAAATATGGATGGAGCGCAGGACGCAGACAATCCTTTAGTCTTCACCTGATCGCCAACGATCACCTAAAGACTCGGGGGCTACTCCCATCAGGAGCGCTGCCGCGCACCCGATAAAAGACATAAATTAACGGAAGAACGACAAAGGGAACAAATCTCAGCCTACGTTTGACTCTCCGACTCAAACGTAGCCTCGGGGGCTACTCCCATCGGGGCGCACCCGATAGAACCCACAGTTCAAAGATTTGATGGACTCGAAGACAACTCTCGTTTGCAAATGACTCGATGATAGCTCTCAGTTGCAAAGGACCCGAAGACATATTCCATTACAAAGACTCACGCACAGTTCGCATTACAAGGACTCGAAGATCATTCTCAGTACAAAAAAGACTCGAAGTACATTGGATAGAAGGCAGCTCTGATTCCTCAAAGGAAATCCTCATTACATGGAGAACTAACCTAGTTACAAAAGGCACAAGCAGCCGATAAGCCAACAACATCAATCACCCAAGGAACTATGACTTCTACATGTGTGCCCATGTTGGGATGATTGGCACTAAGACAATGAGCATCATCACAGACAAAGGAGGAGTCGAAGCAGCCATCTCATGATCCAATGACATAACAAAAGGTGAAGCTCGACTTATTTGCGGAGCACCGAAGACGATGCTCCACCAACTTCTTCTCCTGATCCACCAGCTTCTTCTCCAGCTCCATCCGAGCTACCAGCGAAGATGACGCCGCTGCCTCCAGTTCTATAAGGTCGCCTGGGGCGCTCGCTTGATCGGTGGCTTGACGTCGGGGTCCTCTTCAGAGCCGGAGGAGGAAGCAGTTGAAGATGGCTCAACATCAGCACCCGAAGAGTTGCCGGAGGAGGAAGCAGTTGAAGACGCAGGCGAAGCACTGCTCGACCTGTCAGAACCATCGCTGCTTGTCTCCGGCAAGTACGGATCCATGCGGTTGCCGCTCGGGTCAAAGGCGCGGATGATAAGAGTGTCTTCGCCATCAAAATGGCAACAAAGAGTGTCACCATCATGCAAGTTCAAGCGTCGAGAAAACGATTTCCAGCCAAAGCAAAGAAAAATCAAGCGGGAACTATCGATCTCCAACTTAACATAAGAAGGAGATCGAGCGCACCCCTAAAGACGAAGCAGCAAGCCATCAAGACTGCGCTCAGAAACAAGGGCAGAAAATGAAGAAGGAAGCAGAATGCGAGCGGCGTCCCGGCCACGGACGCGCAGGAGGAAATCATAGCGCCAGAAACCCTCCTCCGAGGAAGAGGAGGAAGGCGTCGACGGTGCACCACGACGGCCACCGCGAGAAGAGCGCGGAGTACAACCACCACAACCACGGTGAACCCGGCCGCGGTTAGTCACACCTATACCTTGTTTTGGCCCCATGAGGATATGAAGAAGAGGAGCAAGAGGAGCAGAGGACGAACATGTGACGCCCCCAAAATCAATCCGTGTACAGTAATCATACACGCAGGGTACACGGCTGAGATTAGGGTGCCACGGTGAGAATATCACAGCACAACACTAAACACAAAAGGATAAACAAATATGTTACAATAGAGGGGGTCACGCGGACCCGAATACATAAGTCATACAAGCCATAATATCTGAGTACAGACATAGTTAGTCAAGTTTTGCCTTAAGAAGGCTAACACAAATCAAATCAGAGATACAGATCGAAAAGGCGAGGCCTCCTGCCTGGGATGCACCGAACTACTCCTGGTCAACGGGAAACTCGACGTCGTAGTAGGCGCCTCCGGGGTACTCCTGCTCCTGGGCTCCAACGTCGGCTGCAGCGGCCGATCAGGCAAAACAGTAAAGGAAATAAAGCAGGTGAGTATCTAGTATACCCGCGAGTCTTACGTCCGCTACTAAGCATTATGCATTGTATCAACGGAAAGAAGAGGCTGTATATAGTGGAATGAAAGACAGAAATCCAGAGCAAGGGTAAGAAGCTAGGCCTAACGAAGACTAGCATCTTCCGACGATGTCTTGCAGCATGAGGTAAGAATCAACCAAGAGTTATATAAAGCATAAAGTAACAATGCAGCAGAAGTTGCTGCAGCATTGTATAATAATAAGTTGTAATAATTAGCAATGCCTCCGAGATCCCCTCCTCGACATCCCCGTGAGGAAGAAAACCCGGAACCATACAGTTTAATAATAATAGTTTCTAGTGCTAAGATCTAGCTTCAGCATAAAGCGTCCTGTTACCGTGGACACGGCTATTCGAATAGATTAATCTTCCCTGCAGGGGTGCACTTGTGTTACGCTACACGCACAGATCTCCAGGGTGGAGGGAACCTTGTTAGGGCACGCTCCACCGAGGCTATCCGACACTTCATAGCCCATCTTTCAAACTCAACAGAGAGGTCATCCGCCGGACTATATCCTATGTACGTGGGGCTTTGGACCCTAACCCCGACGTACTCCTGCACGGTGCGAGGCTGTCCGGTGAAGTTAAATCAAAGCAAATACAAATCACACTGCCGCGGCAAATAAGACAACACCACTTCCCGGCGCAGGCCGCGGTACTGCCGACGTCTGAAGAGTCCTCGGACGACACTACGAAGCAGAGGAGCCCATAACTCGTAATTCCCACGGGTAGGTAGTGCGTACATGGCATATAGCCAACTCAAGACATTCACTGAACCATTTAGCATTTTAATTAACCTGCGTGACAACCGTTATCGTTGCCTCGACTTAACTGACCCGCGGACAACGACAGCAGCCAGGACCACCAGTACATCGGTGCCTGCCCCGTCGTCCCACCAAGTCACTGCGGTTACCAACAAGGTGAACCATCTCCTTACCTTGTCTCGCGTGTGCTCCTGGAGGAGCTCGACTTTCGTGGTTTGGTAACTCTCGCGGCCAACGATCAGGGGCCAAGCACACCGGTACACTGGTCGTACCCTCCCTGTCGTCCCGTCGCAATACCTCTCGCAGGCACTGTTGGGTCGCCCGACTTATTACCTGAAGGACAACCGTTGTTCAGGACCCTAAGGCGGTAAGACAAAGTCAGCCTCGAGGGGAGTACAAGGATTACTCCTTGATAGCTCACACTTGAGGTGACTAGGCATAACCCAGATAGGGGCCTTTGGCGGTGTCTGCGTTGTACCGTACCTGTGCAGTTATAATATTTGTACCCGCGTTCACTCCCCTGAGTGATCACGGCCCTCTATCTAATCCTATCTAACAATGCGCAGGGCTCACTGCTGAATAATGCATAATAATAATAGGCAGCATAGGATAGAGGAAGGCACATCAAGGGGTGACAATGACAGGTTATGCAATTGAATAGGTAAGCAACGTAGCAGCAGCAGTAACAATGCCTAGTGGAAGAAATGTACGGAAAGATAGGCGATATCTGGGGAAGAGAATGGCTCTGCTTGCCTGCAAGCTCGACGGTAGTAGTAGGGTCATCGACGAAGTAGTCGTACTCAGCATCGGTGTAGTCGACGGCAGCAGTGGGGTCTACCGGAGATTAAGGGGGGGAAGAAAATAGTAAACACACAACAAGCATATACAAACAGATGCATGACATGACAGATGAAATGTTAACGGTATTCTAACGCGGTGCAATGCACATTGCTCGGAACGGAAATTCATCTGAGGATGAACTACCGACTCCGGATGATTACCGGACAGGGTGACCGGAGGGGGAAGGATCAAGCCGGAGGTGTCGTGGTTACCGGACAAACATAAGGGAGGTGTATCCGTGCTAGTTGATCTATTCCGAGAAACATTCGTGTTCGAAATAAATTCATCCGGGCACTCTAACAGTACCGGACAATATATCGGACTGCCGGTCCGGAGGGGGAACGGTTCGATGTTTGTTGTGTTAGAGGGGTGTGATAGGCATACGGATAGCGTATTCGTATTCGTTATATTTTTCTGATCAATTTTCATGTATAAAGTTTTTGAATCCGAGTTACGGTTTAAAAGTTATTGAATTTCAAAGTTTTAAATCATTTAAATGATTTTCTGAATTTCTTTTATTATTTATTCAACATTATCCAGAACATTATCCAAAACAATATCCAAAACAGTGCCTGACATGTGGGACCCACATGTCAGCCTCTATTTATTTATAAAACATTTTAATAAATCAGAAATGCCTCTGGGCCCACATGTCAGTGACTAGTTTTTATAATTTTATTTATTTCTAAATGACTTACAGCTGGGGCCCAGTTGCCAGTGTCACAGAGGTAATTATCAAGTTTAATTTAATTAAACAGCCCAGGGGGACCCACTGTCAGTGACTTATCCGAGGGGGATTAGTGCTAAGCACGTATCTGACCAGGGGGCCCCGCATGGCAGCGACTGGGAGGTCCGCCGGAGTCGCGTCGGCGACTGGACTCCGGCGAACTCGAGCTGGAGCTCGATTTACTGGGCCATATTGCGCGATTCTTTTTGCATTCGATCGAGTAGAGTGACCCGCGTCGATCTGGGGTGGGGGAGAGTGATGGGGCGGTCCAGGTCGAGCTCTGCTTCAAAAATGGCGGAGCAGCCGCTCGGGCTCCAATGGTGAACTACGACACGCTACGAAATCGAGCTAACTACCGGTCCAAATCGAACGCACGAATCACAAGGGTCCTACTGGTGCACTTAGCGCGGGCTGGGACGGACCAAGTCGACGGCTACGACGACGTGCCACGGCGGCCGGAGCAAGAGAATTGGGGGAAAAGGCTACGGGCTTATCGAGCACCTACGGATAGTTGGCGATGACAGAGGTGCTCACCACGAACGCGTCGGGGTTGGCAGCGGGCTCGGGGAGGGGCTGAGGCGGCCGGAATCGGTCGCCGATCTCGGCGGCTGGAGCTTGAAGACGACGAAGATTCCGAGTGCTGTGGTGGCTCCCGGCAGCAACGGGCTGCACTGGAAGACGGGGTCGACGGCGGCGAGTGTGATGGACACGATGGCTTGGGCTAGTTCGTCGAGTGGCCGCGGGTGGCCACGACAGTGAACGGCGGCGGCTCGGGAGGATTTTCCCTGAGGCGTGCGAGGCGAGGAGGAGGGGAATGGGGATGCGGCGTTGTCCAGGGGGTCGACCGGGGTGGCCTTATCCCGTCGGCGTCGGGAGGGAGCAGGTGGAGGCGGGGCCAGCTCGCCAGCGTCGTCGGCGAGCTCGGCCGTACGGGAGCAGGTGGGGGGGGGGGTTGGGGAAGAAGACAAGGGATGGGGGGTGGGCTGGGCTGAGGTGGGCCTCGGCCCAGGCGAGTTTTAATCATTTTTATTTTTCTTCTTATTTTCCATTCTGTTCTTTTCCTTTTGTATTGGTTTTAATTGCTTTAACATTTTTTAAAATGTGTGACCTGGCCCATAATTAGGAGTGTATATTTCCAGAGTGCCACAAAAAGTTTAGGCTTAAAATAAAACCATTTACCATTTCTTTATAATATTCAATTGTCAAATGGGGCTGTTTTGCTTGGTGTTTGAATTGTTTGAATTTTCCAATGGCAAAATAAAATACTATAACCATATGGGCATGACCCAATGATTATTTGTGATTTTATAAAAGTGGTCCCATGATTTTCGGGCAAAGTTTAATTGCAACATATTTTTCATAGCAACCAAAAGGCATTTTTGAATATGATCAAAAGGAAGTGGATCATGGCAAGGTTTGCATAGGGATTAGCAACAGTGATTAGTCCACAGTAATAGTGATTACTGTTACAAACAACTGAGGGTGTTACAAATCTCCCCCACTACAAGAATTCTCGTCCCGAGAATTTAAGTGGTAGCAAGGAAAAGATCGGGGTATTCATCGCGATGGCGATCTTCGCGTTCCCAAGTGGCTTCATCTTCAGAATGATTCGACCACTGAACCTTGAGGAACTTGACGGTCTTGTTGCGGGTTCGACGTTCAGACTGATCGAGAATGCGGCTCAGATGTTCTCGATAAGTCAAGTCTTGTTGCAGCTCGATCATATCATGCTCCACTTCGCGGATAGGATCCTTGAAGCAGCAACG
This sequence comes from Bromus sterilis, assembly GCA_950022295.1. Taxonomy (NCBI): domain Eukaryota; kingdom Viridiplantae; phylum Streptophyta; class Magnoliopsida; order Poales; family Poaceae; genus Bromus; species Bromus sterilis. Next base: position 39,890,815 of record OX465598.1, read on the forward strand.
GAGTTGCGACACGTGGCAGACATCGTGGACTTGGGAGAGGTTCGACGGCAATTCCAACCGGTATGCCACGGGTCCACTCCTGGAAAGGATACGGAACGGGCCAATGTAGCGAGGAGCCAACTTGCCCTTGATACCGAAGCGATGAGTGCCCCTCATGGGAGTGACACGGAGGTAAGCGTATTCACCAGGGTTATACTCCATTTCCCGGTGTTTGCGGTCGTAGTTTCTCTTCTGACGAGACTGGGCGGCCTTGAGATTTTCTTGCACAATGCGAACCTGATCTTCAGCTTGTTGGACAAGATCCGGTCCGAAGTAGGGGCGTTCCCCAGTTCCTGACCAATTCAGGGGAGTTCGACATTTACGTCCATATAGAACTTCGGAGGGGGCCATCTTCAAGCTAGCCTGATAGCTATTGTTGTACGAGAATTCCGCGTACGGGAGGGCATCCTCCCATTTCATGCCGAATGAAAGGACACAAGCGCGAAGCATGTCTTCCAGCACTTGATTAGCTCGTTCAACTTGGCCTTGAGACTGGGGGTGATAAGCGGAGCTGAGATTCAGACGAGTCCCGAAGGCTTCCATGAAACTCGTCCAGTATTGTGAGGTGAAAATGCTGCCACGGTCTAAACTGATCTCCAGCGGAATACCATGGAGTGACACAATTCGGGAGATATACAAGGCTGCCAGCTGACTAGCAGTGATCGTCTCCTTGACCGGCAGGAAGTGAGCAATCTTGGAGAATCGGTCAATGACGACAAAGATGGCATCGTTACCTTTCTGTGACTTAGAAAAACCGGTGACGAAGTCCATCTCGACTTTGTCCCACTTGCAATCAGGAGGAGGGAGTGGCTGCAACCAACCAGCAGGTTTCTGATGTCCGGCCTTGACGCGACTACAAACGTCACATTTGTAAACAAAGCGAGCGATATCTTGCTTCATGTAAGGCCACCAGTACCGTTGACGAAGGTCTTTATACATCTTGGTACTGCCAGGGTGGATTGACAAGGGAGAATTATGGGCTTCTTCCATGATATCCGGACCACAGTTAATGATGGCCGGGCTCACAGGAACTACTAAGCGGCCCTTGAAGTACACATTATCACCATCATTAGCATCAATGGTAAAAGAGGAGGGCTTTCCTTCTACGATGTCCTGCTTTATCTTCACAATGTCAGGGGCCAGAGATTGTCTACTCTTGATGAGGGCGTCGAGTTTTGACTCGAGAACCAGGTTATTGACGTAACCTTGAGGAACAATCTCGAGGTTCAACTTGCGAAACTCTTCATATAAAAGTGGTTGCTGCACCTGAACCTCAAGTTCAGAACAGTAAGCTTTGCGGCTCAAGGCATCGGCCATCACATTAGCCTTGCCCAGGGTATACGAAATATCCATGTTGAAGTCGTCTATTGTCTCCAGCCATCGTTGTTGACGAAGATTCAGGTCTGGCTGAGTAAACAAGTACTTCAGACTTTGGTGATCGGTGTAGACCTCGCAACGATTACCGACGAGGTAATGACGCCACAGCTTCAATGCATAAATTACTGCTGCCAATTCGAGATCATGTGTTGGGTATTTGTCTTCGTGAGTACGCAACTGATGAGAGCCATAAGCAATCACCTTGCGCTCTTGCAATAGGACACAGCCTAATCCTTGACGAGACGCGTCGCAATATATCACGAAGTCCTTCTGAGTATCAGGGGGAGCGAGCACCGGGGGAGAAGTTAGCTTGTCCTTGAGCGCTTGGAAACTTTCTTGACATTTATCTGTCCACTCAAACTTGACGCCTTTGTGAAGCAGATTAGTCAGAGGCCTGGCAATCTTGGAGAAATTATCGACGAAACGGCGGCAATAGCTAGCGAGCCCGAGGAAACTGCGGACTTGCTTGACGGTCTTGGGAGGAGTCCAGTCAAGAATAGCCTGGATACGTTCTGGGGTGACGGCAATGCCATCCTTGGAAATCACATGTCCAAGGTAGGTCACTTCGGGAAGCCAGAACTCACACTTAGAATACTTAGCGTAGAGTTTGTGTTCTCGAAGCTTCTCCAGTATAAGACGAAGATGTTCAGCATGTTCTTCTTCATTCTTGGAATATATCAATATATCATCCAGATAAACCACGACGAACTGGTCGAGGTACTCCATGAAAATATAATTCATCAATCTGGAGAAGGTGGCTGGAGCATTGGTTAAGCCAAAGGACATGACAGTGTACTCGTATGAACCATAGCGAGTAATGAAAGCAGTCTTCGGAATGTCCTCATCACGGACTCGGATTTGGTGATAACCCAACCTCAAGTCGAGTTTAGAAAACACCTTGGATCCGGCAAGTTGATCATACAGGTCGTTGATCCGGGGAAGCGGATATTTGTTCTGGATGGTGGCTTGGTTAATGGGCCGATAATCTTGGACCAATCGGTTTGTCCCATCGCTCTTCTTGACAAAGAGCGAAGGTGCTCCCCAAGCTGAGGAACTGGGGCGAATGAATCCTTTCTGAAGTGCCTTGTCGATTTCCTCCTTAAGTTCAAGGAGTTCATGTGGCGGCATCTTGTAAGGACGCTTGGCAATAGGAACAGTGCCTGGCTTCAAGTCGATGACGAATTCAACTTCTCTGATCGGGGGTATTCCCGGCAGTTCTTCTGGGAAGACGTCGGGAAAGTCGCGGACGACCGGAACGTTCTCAATTCCTTCCAGAGGTGAGATATTCAAAGCATTCATCATAAAGATCTACGTTTCTGCATTACGGGTTACTCGGGGGATGTGGTTAACAATCTCGCCGGAGGGGTGAAAAAAAGTTGGACAGACTTGGTGCCACAATAGAGTGCGGCATCGTGAAATTTCAACCAATCCATTCCCAGAATGAGGTCTATGGTGGAAGACTTCAGGAGGATGGGCGAGGCAAAGAATTCAACTCCTTCGATTTCAATGGTGGTGTTTGGCACAAGCATGGTGGTGCGGCATTGGCCTATCGGGGTGCGAACAACCATCGGGGGTTTCATCGTTTCATACTTGAAGTTATGCGAAAATGCAAATGCTTCTGACATGAATGAATGCGATGCTCCTGTATCAAATAAAACAGTAGCAGGTACGGAATTAACGAGAAGGGTACCCATCACGGTAGCGGGTTGTTGCTGAGCTTCTTCAACATTGACGTTGTTAGCATGTCCACGAGCATAAGCGGCAGACCTAGTATTATAGTTGGGGGTCCTGTTGTTGCCACGACCATTTCCACAGCCAGCGGGGTGAACTACCAGTTGCTTCTGTTTCTAGGGGCACTCTCTGGAAAAATGCCCAGGTTGGCAGCACGTGAAGCATAATCCATCCTGAGGACGAAGGGGTGTAGCATTGGGTGGTGCAGGCAGAGCTCTTGGCATCTGCGGTGGCGGAGGCAGACGGGGTGCAGCATAAGACGACCTTGGAGCAGGGACAGCTGAATGGGTCACACTGGTAGGGAGCCAGATACGACGCTTCTGCGTTGCGCCCGAAGATGAGCCAACGTCACGATAACGCTTCAGAGAGTTCTTGTGCTCCATCTGGGCAGTCTCGACGGTGATAGCCTTGTTCACCATGGTGGCGAAGTTGGCGAAATCATGAACAGCAAGAGCGAGCCTGAGGTCTGGGTTGAGGCCACGACGGAACTTCTGCTGCCTGCGAGCATCAGTGGTGATCTCTCCTTCCGCATAGCGAGAGAGGTTGAGGAACTCGCGCTGATAGGCTTCAACATTCATGTCGCCCTGAGTGAGGTTACGGAATTCTTCCGCCTTACGATCCATGATCCCCTGAGGAATGTAGCGGGCGCGGAAGGCAGACTGAAATTCATCCCAAGTGATGACTTCTTCAACTGGCAGGGAACGCTTGTGGGTGTTCCACCACTGAGCAGCGGCGCCTTTCAGATGGTAAGACGCAAAGTTCACATAGTCGGCTGGATCGACATTAGCAGACTCCAGCTCGTGAGTGATGTCGCGAAGCCAGTCATCAGCATCCAACGGCTGAACAGTGTTGCGGAACATAGTGGGGTTGAGGCGGGTGAAGTCGTGCAGAGTCACGGTGGCATGTTGATGGTGGTGCCCATTCTGATTCGGCTGGGGGAACTGAGCCATGATATTCTGCATGAACTGACGGTTCATCTCGAACTGATGCATCATCGCGGCCATGTAATCCGGCGGCGGAGGTGGGTCGTTGGCACCACGACCACGACCACGACCAGCCATCCTGCTAGAATTTAACAGGGGTATTTCAGCGATGAAAATTTAACGAGATACCAGAATCAAGCCTGAAGTAAAACGACAACGAAAAGGAGGCGCAGATATATATAGGAGTAGTCATATAAGACATACACATTCACACACAGAGTCAATCGAAAATCGGGCAGCGTAACGTCGTAAAAATTAAGGAAAAAGGACTCACTAGGCGGCGCGCAGACCGCGGTTAGGATTACACGACGCGACATAGATTCCACTATGTCAATCACGCCGCAAGAAAACTGTTGGCCACAGGAGTTAATGCCAGAGAACGCGCGGCCTGCCCAGAATGAGAATGGGATCCGCGGTCCGGGACCTGGGATATGACTCCTGCGACACGACTCAATCAATGGGGAAGCACCAAAAACGCCGGGTGGAATCAAGAGAACGTGATCCTAATGTCAGATTTTGTAAAACTTACCAGCAAGGATAAGAGAGCAGAGTCCCAGAGCATAGGTAAGGAGAAAAGGATCCTAATACCATAGATATCACACGTAGTGACATCGATGTGGGCCCGTAAGCCAAATATTAAGTTAGCAAAATAGTTTTCAAAGTCTAGACTCAACTTCGACCAGGTAGTGGTGGGGTGGCTTCCTACAGGCAGTCGGCTCTGATACCAACTTGTGACGCCCCCAAAATCAATCCGTGTACAGTAATCAGACACGCAGGGTACACGGCTGAGATTAGGGTGCCACGGTGAGAATATGACAGCACAACACTAAACACAAAAGGATAAACAAATATGTTACAATAGAGGGGGTCACGCGGACCCGAATACATAAGTCATACAAGCCATAATATCTGAGTACAGACATAGTTAGTCAAGTTTTGCCTTAAGAAGGCTAGCACAAATCACATCAGAGATACAGATCGAAAAGGCGAGGCCTCCTGCCTGGGATCCACCGAACTACTACTGGTCAACGGGAAAATCGACGTCGTAGTAGGCGCCTCTGGGGTACTCCTGCTCCTGGGCTCCAACGTCGGCTGCAGCGGCCGATCAGGCAAAACAGTAAAGGAAATAAAGCAGGTGAGTATCTAGTATACCCGCGAGTCTTACGTCCGCTACTAAGCATTATGCATTGTATCAACGGAAAGAAGAGGCTGTATATAGTGGACTGAAAGACAGAAATCCAGAGCAAGGGTAAGAAGCTAGGCCTAACGAAGACTAGCATCTTCCGACGATGTCTTGCAGCATGAGGTAAGAATCAGCCAACAGTTATATAAAGCATAAAGTAACAATGCAGCAGAAGTTGCTGCAACATTGTATAATAATAAGTTGTAATAATTAGCAATGCCTCCGAGATCCCCTCCTCGACATCCCCGTGAGGAAGAAAACCCGGAACCATATAGTTTAATAATAATAGTTTCTAGTGGTAAGATCCAGCTTCAGCATAAAGCGTCCTGTTACCGTGGACACGGCTATTCGAATAGATTAATCTTCCCTGCAGGGGTGCACTTGTGTTACGCTACACGCACGGATCTCCAGGGTGGAGGGAACCTTGTTAGGGAACGCTCCACCGAGGCTATCCGACACTTCATAGCCCATCTTTCAAACTCAACAGAGAGGTCATCCGCCGGACTATATCCTATGTACGCGGGGCTTTGGACCCTAACCCCGACGTACTCCTGCACGGTGCGAGGCTGGCCGGTGAAGTTAAATCAAAGCAAATACAAATCACACTTCCGCGTCAAATAAGACAACACCACTTCCCGGTGCAGGCCGCGGTACTGCTGACGTCTGAAGAGTCCTCGGACGACACTACGAAGCAGAGGTGCCCATAACTCGTAATTCCCACGGGTAGGCAGTGCGTACATGGATTATAGCCAACTCAAGACATTCACTGAACCATTTAGCATTTTAATTAACCTGCGTGACAACCGTTATCGTTGCCTCGACTTAACTGACCCGCAGACAACGACAGCAGCCAGGACCACCAGTACATTGGTGCCTGCCCCGTCATCCCACCAAGTCAATGCGGTTACCAACAAGGTGAACCGTCTCCTTACCTTGTCTCGCGTGTGCTCCTGGAGGAGCTCGACTTTCGTGGTTTGGTAACTCTCGCGACCAATGATCAGGGGCCAAGCACACCGGTACACTGGTCGTACCCTCCCTGTCGTCCCGTCGCAATACCTCTCGCGGGCACCGTTGGGTCGCCCGACTTCTTACCTGAAGGACAACCGTTGTTCAGGACCCTATGGCGGTAAGACAAAGTCAGCCTCAAGGGGAGTACAAGGATTACTCCTTGATAGCTCACACTTGAGGTGACTAGGCATAACCCAGATAGGGGCCTTTGGCGGTGTCTGCGTTGTACCGTACCTGTGCAGTTATAATATTTGTACCCGCGTTCACTCCCCTGAGTGATCACGGCCCTCTATCTAATCCTAGATAACAATGCACAGGGCTCACTGCTGAATAATGCATAATAATAATAGGCAGCATAGGATAGAGGAAGGCACATCAAGGGGTGAGAATGACAGGTTATGCAATTGAATAGGTAAGCAACGTAGCAGCAGAAGTAACAATGCCTAGTGCAAGAAATGTACGGAAAGATAGGCGATATCTGGGGAAGAGAATGGCTCTGCTTGTCTGCAAGCTCGACGGTAGTAGTAGGGTCGTCGACGAAGTAGTCGTACTCAGCAGCGGTGTAGTCGACGGCAGCAGTGGGGTCTACCGGAGATTAAGGGGGGGAAGAAAACAGTAAACACACAACAAGCATATACAAACAGATGCATGACATGACAGATGAAATGTTAACGGTATTCTAACGCAGTGCAATGCACATTGCTCGGAACAGAAATACATCTGAGGATGAACTACCGGCTCCGGATGATTACCGGACAGGGTGACCAGAGGGGGAAGGATCAAGCCGGAGGTGTCGTGGTAACCGGAAAAACATAAGGGAGGTGTATCCGTGCTAGTTGATCTATTCCGAGAAACATTCGTGTTCGAAATAAATTCATCCGGGCACTCTAACAGTACCGGACAATTTATCGGACTGCCGGTACGGAGGGGGAACGGTTCGATGTTCGTTGTGTTAGAGGGGTGTGATAGGCATACAGATAGCGTATTCGTATTCGTTATATTTTTCTGATCAATTTTCATGTATAAATTTTTTGAATCCGAGTTACGGTTTAAAAGTTATTGAATTTCAAAGTTTTAAATCATTTAAATGATTTTCTGAATTTCTTTTATTATTTATTCAACATTATCCAGAACATTATCCAAAACAATATCCAAAACAGTGCCTGACATGTGGGACCCACATGTCAGCCTCTATTTATTTATAAAACATTTTAATAAATCAGAAATGCCTCTGGGCCCACATGTCAGTGACTAGTTTTTATAATTTTATTTATTTCTAAATGACTTACAGCTGGGGCCCAGTTGTCAGTGTCACAGAGGTAATTATCAAGTTTAATTTAATTAAACAGCCCAGGGGGGACCCACTGTCAGTGACTTATCCGAGGGGGATTAGTGCTAAGCACGTATCTGACCAGGGGGCCCCGCATGGCAGCGACTGGGAGGTCCGCCGGAGTCGCGCCGGCGACTGGACTCCGGCGAACTCGAGCTGGAGCTCGATTTACTGGGCCATATTGCGCGATTCTTTTTGCATTCGATCGAGTAAAGTGACCCGCGTCGATCAGGGGTGGGGGAGAGTGATGGGGCGGTCCAGGTCGAGCTCTGCTTCAAAAATGGCGGAGCAGCCGCTCGGGCTCCAATGGTGAACTACGACACGCTACGAAATCGAGCTAACTACCGGTCCAAATCGAACGCACGCATCACAAGGGTCCTACTGGTGCACTTAGCGCGGGCTGGGACGGACCAAGTCGACGGCTACGACGACGTGCCACGGCGGTCGGAGGAAGAGAATTGGGGGAAAAGGCTACGGGCTTATCGAGCACCTACGGATAGTTGGCGATGACAGAGGTGCTCACCACGAACGCGTCGGGGTTGGCAGCGGGCTCGGGGAGGGGCTGAGGCGGACGGAATCGGTCGCCGATCTCGGCGGCTGGAGCTTGAAGACGACGAAGATTCCGAGTGCTGTGGTGGCTCCCGGCAGCAACGGGCTGCACTGGAAGATGGGGTCGACGGCGGCGAGTGTGATGGACACGATGGCTTGGGCAAGTTCGTCGAGTGGCCGCGGGTGGCCACGACAGTGAACGGCGGCGACTCGGGAGGATTTTCCCCGAGGCGTGCGAGGCGAGGAGGAGGGGAATGGGGATGCGGGGTTGTCCAGGGGGTCGACCGGGGTGGCCTTATCCCGTCGGCGTCGGGAGGGAGCAGGTGGAGGCGGGCCAGCTCGCCAGCGTCGTCGGCGAGCTCGGCCGTACGGGAGCAGGTGGGGGGGGGTGGTTGGGGAAGAAGACAAGGGATGGGGGGGTGGGCTGGGCTGAGGTGGGCCTCGCCCCAGGCGAGTTTTAATCATTTTTCTTTTTGTTCTTATTTTCCATTCTGTTCTTTTCCTTTTGTATTGGTTTTAATTGCTTTAACATTTTTTAAAATGTGTAACCTGGCCCATAATTAGGAGTGTATATTTCCAGAGTGCCACAAAAAGTTTAGGCTTAAAATAAAACCATTTACCATTTCTTTATAATATTCAATTGTCAAATGGGGCTGTTTTGCTTGGTGTTTGAATTGTTTGAATTTTCCAGTGGCAAAATAAAATACTATAACCATATGGGCATGACCCATTGATTATTTGTGATTTTATAAAAGTGGTCCCATGATTTTTGGGCAAAGTTTAATTGCAACATATTTTTCATAGCAGCCAAAAGGCATTTTTGAATATGATCAAAAGGAAGTGGATCATGGCAAGGTTTGCATAGGGATTAGCAACAGTGATTAGTCCACAGTAAAAGTGATTACTGTTACAGATAACTGAGGGTGTTACAGAACACTCCTGCCAAATGAAGAAAAGGGGTCTATTTATAGCACAACCACAAGGGCAGGCAAAAGCCCAGACGACGACAACAATTAATTCAAAGACCAAGCATGCTGTCGGGGGAATGATACCCGGGTAGGGTCACCCAGGCGAAAGCAGCATTTCAAGACAAGGAGGAGGCCGATTGGGCTGCTGCTGGGACGAGCTAGGCAGTCGCATGGCCGATTGCTCCCAAGAAATCGACCATGTCGAATGCAAGCAGTCGGCCCAGGCGCAATCGACCCACTCCTCAATTGGCTCCAGAGTTGACCTGGTTCAGGTCGGACGCCTCTGGTAGAAGATTATAAATGCGGGATCCCAAGAGATCCGGATGGAAGTAAGCCAAGTCACTTCGCCGATCTGTCAGAGGAGTGTTGTCACCCTTTTCCTCTGAATCCGGAGACAGGACGACGAGATCAGAGGACGTAGCTCCACTGTTCCTCATTATTACCTAGAAGTTACAGCATGGGCAGCCGCTTGACAAGTCCGGATCAACCGGAGATTTGCAGGCAGTGGACCCAGCCGACGAGAGAATGACAGCTGGGGCCAGCCCCCGACAGAAATGACCGTAGTACCCCGAGCTCGCACTATAAGAGCCCGGGGTACCCCTCCTGTGAGAGGGACTCCCCCATTCGCATTTACTCCCCACAGTAGAACCCGTAGAGAAGCAGAGGAGAGCCATGCCCACGACATGTCTCTTCTTCCTCTGAGCGGCTCCATGAGCATTGATTGTTGTTCATGAGTTCATTTATATCAAGCAGACAAGCAAGAGTAGGGGTGTTATCTCTCCGGAGAGCCCCGAACCTGGGTACATCGTGGTGTCCTTCACCGTGCTTGTGCTCAACCCGTTTCCGGCACCATCGACATCGTTCTCCCTCGAGTCTTCCCCTCTCTTAAGCCATCCCTATGGCATCTGTTGTTACTAAACGACGACAGTTGGCGCCCATCGTGGGGTAGACCGAGGCGTCGACTGGAGTTTTGATCCGGACGGGATCTTCCTCGTCGTCGAGCATGAGCCACGCCTCCAGCCTGATCTTTAGGCATGGGGCAGTGGACTTCGTGGTGGATTATGCAGCACGGTTTGAGGTCGGCTCACCCCTGCCGCCCGGCGTATCACTGCAGATCGGTAGCCATCGTCTCTCCATCAGCTGCTTCCCCGAGGCGTATCCCAGGGAGGTGCGCGTCTTCTCCAGCACCACGGATCCACTCCCGACCAGGGGCTGCACGGCAGCTCCCGGCGGAGAGGAGACGCGTGTGCATGCGGCTGTGATGATGGCAGGAACGACTGCGTCTAGCAATCAAGGCGCAACGAGTGCGGCTAGGATGGCCAAGGAGGCGGCGGACGCCGCAGAAAGAGTCGGCACCGGTGCGTTGCGGGATGTGTTGTACACACCCGTGAACAGGAATGGTGATCCCGACCAAGTTCACACTGATCTGGAGACAGCACGGCTCGCCCTCGCTCGCAGGGCCGAGCACGTGCTGGCAGAAGAGCGTAGGCTGGGAGCTATCACAAGAGAGTAAAACGCAGCTCACGCCAACCAGCGGCGGCCGATTGCACCCACAGTCCTAGAAGAACTCACGAGCAGAGGCCGCGCCGTCGGCAGAGAGCTGTTAGGAGCCGAGCAGCTGGCGACGTCGGCATTTGTTCAGCGACCAGCATACAGCACCCCCGAGAAGAATTTACGAGCTACCGAGCAGATTGCAAACTAGCTGGAAGATCTGGAGGGCGAAGAACGACGTCAGCAGAACCGCCGAATGCGCGAGCTGCTGGCGTCGGCCAAGCAGCAGCAGCAGCAGGTGTTGGACAATCCGGGGGCAGGCCCTGAAGCATCAAGAAGGACTGCGAGGCCAACTCCAGAGGTCAGCCAGCGGCCGAATGCGTCGCGGCAAAACAGGCAGCCAGGCCAGTCCCGACGTGAGAGCAGGGTCAGAAGCAATCGGGGTCCTCCAGCCATGAACCGCAGAGCAGAAGAGCCAGCCGTGAGCACCAGGCGCAATGACCCACCTCGTCAGCCAGAAGCTCGACCCGCAATCAGCAATCGGCTGGGTGCTCGTCAGATCGGCCAGAATGATGCAAGGCATCACATCGAGCTGTTGGAAAGAGATGCATAGCAAGAAGAGGAAGGAGCAGCCGGCCCAGCATGCTTAGGGCATCGCATTCGGACCGAGCAGTTCCCCATGGGATTCACCCTGCCCAGAGACACCCCCAAGTACAACGGCTCTATTAAGCCAGAGGACTGGCTGACAGATTACATGACCGCAATCGTCATTGCCGGCGGAAGTCGGCGTGTAGCTGTACGCTACGCTCCTCTGATGCTACAGGGGTCAGCTCGGACATGGCTGAACAGTCTGCCTGGCAACAACATCAACTGCTGGGAGGATTTTTCGGAAGCTTTCATTCGCAACTTCACCGGCACGTATGATCGGCCGCATCTTCCTTGGCAGCTCGCTTTATGCGTGCAAGGCAAGGATGAGACGCTCCGAGAATACTTGGCTCGGTGGATCAAGCTGAAGAATTCATGTGAAGGAGTCCATGAGATCCAGACCATCCAGTATTTCACTGATGGGTGTTTGGCGGGATCAATTGTGAAGCACAAGCTGCTCCGCAAAGATTTTTCATCACTGGCCGAGCTCATGAAGGTAGCCAACGCTTTTGCTGTCTCCGACTCTGCGATGCGCGAGCCTATTCAGCTTGGCGTCGACGGTGTGGTTCAGACACAAGGGGCTGTGCAAGCGGAAGAAACAGGGAACCAGGGGCTCAGTCGACGAGAGCGTAGAGATATCAATCGGAACAACAACAACCAGCAAAACAGTGGAAAGAGGAAAGATGAGCAGCCTGATGCTCAGTATGGAAGTCGGCAGGTGGCCGCTGTTCAGGATCAAGATGAACAAGGGGCTGCAAGTGGCAGTCGGAAGATGAAGCCGAATGCGAAGCTGCAATGGCCAATGAAGCCCAAGTACACATTCGAGGACATGCTAGATCAGCTGTGCAAGATGCACAGCAGTCCAGGCAAGCCAGCGGCGCATACCACTCGACAATGTGATTTTGTCAAGCGCATAGCAAAGGGAAAAGCATTACCACCTCCACCCCCACCACCACGTCAGAACAGAGCACCACCTCAGGCGCAGAACCAGTTTCTGCGGCAAGATGCCGCATATATGATTTTTACCAGCGAATCAAGTGACAAGGGCAGTCGGAGGGCCCGAGCTCAGGAGGTCAACGCCACAATGCCCCCGATTCCCCAGTATATGCACTGGTCCAATTGCAAGATTACTTGGGGCAGGGAAGATCACCCAAGCATCATGCCGAATCCAGGCACCTATCCGCTCGTGGTGGATGCCCTGTTTGCGGCACCAAAGTTTTCATGTCTGTTCTCCCGAGTGCTCATTGATCCAGGGAGTACAATCAACATTCTGTACAGGGACACATTGGTCAAGTTGGGACTTACGGAGAGAGACCTGGAGCGCAGTCGGATGACTTTCCATGGGATTGTCCCAGGCCTGTCATGCACTCCCATGGGTCGCATTCGGCTGGATGTGATCTTTGGGACAGAGGAGAACTTCAGAAGAGAGCCGATCTGGTTCGAGGTCGCCGACCTCAGCAGCCCATACCATGCCCTCTTGGGATTGCCTGCAATCGCCAAGTTCATGCTTAACTCATATGAGCCTTACCTGAAGATGAAGATGACAGGTCCGAATGGCATCATCACTGTTGCCGGGGACTTCAGGAAGTCTCTTGAGTGTTCATCCGCCGGTGCAAACCTGGCCGATTCCTTGGTGGTGGTCGAAGAGACATCAAGGTAAGGCTCCTCTCCCAGTCGGCCCAGCAAAGCGAGCAGATGAGGAGACAGCTTTCCAGGCATCCAAGGACAGCAAGAAGGTTTCTCTAGATCCCTCCGACCCAGCTAAGTTTGTTGTGGTCGGAGCAGGACTTAGCAACAAATAGGAAGGCGAGATCGTCGAGTTCCTCCGTGAGAACCGGGAAATCTTTGCATGGTATCCACTAGACATGCTTGGAGTGCCGAGGGAACTCGCCGAGCACAAGCTCCACATTCGGCCAGGTTCTAAACCGGTCAAGAAACCTCTTCGACGTTTTTCCGAAGACAAGAGAAGAGAAATCGGCGGGGAGATTGCCAAGCTCAAGGCTGCAGGCTTTATCATGGAGGTGTTCTACCCCGAGTGGCTAGCCAACCCAGTCCTCGCGATGAAGAAGAACAAGACTTGGCGCATGTGTATCGATTACACCTGCCTGAACAAGGCATGCCCCAAAGATCCGTTTGCTCTGCCCCGTATAGATCAAGTCATTGACTCTACGGCTGGCTGCGAGTTGTTGTCATTTCTGGATGCCACTGCTGGCTATCACCAGATTAAACTTGCTGTGGAAGATCGAATAAAAACTGCCTTTATAACCCCCTTTGGGGCTTATTGCTATATCACCATGCCTTTTGGTCTGAAGAATGGAGGTGCTACTTATCAGCGCACCATCCAACGCTGTACTCATTCTCAGCTCGGCAAAAACTTGCATGTGTATGTAGATGATTTGGTGGTCAAGACAGTCAAAGGGGTCACACTCCTGGACGATCTCAAGGAAACATTTGCCAATTTGTGAGTCTACCAGATCAAGCTGAATCCAGAGAAGTGTGTGTTTGGTGTTCCAGCCGGCAAGCTCTTGGGGTTTCTCGTTTCTGAAAGAGGAATCGAATGCAACCCCGAGAAGATAGCCGCAATCAAACGAATGGATCGACCCAAGAATTTGAAGCAAGTGTAGAAGTTCACCGGTTGCCTGGCTTCACTCAGCCGATTTCTCAGTCGGCTGGGAGAGAAAGCAATTCCATTGTATCATCTCATGAAGAAGACGGAGAAGTTCACATGGACTCCACAATCAGATGAGGTATTCAAGGAGCTGAAGCACATGCTCTCCACCGCACCAATTCTGGCCGCACCGATTGAAAAGGAGCCGATGATGTTTTATATCGTGGCAACCAATCGAGTGGTCAATGCAGTGATGGTGGTAGAGCGTCCTAAGAAGGACAAAGCGTAGCCGATTCAGCGGCCAGTATATTACATCAGTGAGGTGCTCTCAACATCCAAGAAAAATTACCCCCACTACCAGAAGATGTGCTATAGAGTCTATATGGCGGCCAAAAGATTGAAGCATTATTTTCAAGCTCATCCGATTGCGGTGGTCAGCTCGGCCCCGTTAGCCGACATCATCGGCAACAGAGATGCAACATGCAGAGTGGCCAAATGGGCAATTGAGATTTCCAACCATGGCATCCAGTATGAGCCAAGAACAACAATCAAATCTCAAGCGTTGGCCGACTTCCTGGTGGACTGGGCTGAAATTCAATATATGCCACCCATCCCAGGATCGGACTTCTGGAGAATGCATTTTGATGGGTCCAAGATGAAGAATGGCCTAGGGGCTGGCATTGTTCTCACATCGCCAAAAGGAGATCGGCTGCATTATGTATTGCAAATCCATTTCGCAGCATCAAATAATGTTGCTGAATACGAGGCCCTTGTGCACGGCATCAAGCTAGCCAAAGAGATCGGCATTCGGAACATAGAATGTTTTGGTGATTCCGACCTCGTGGTACAACAATGTACAGGAAATTGGGACGCCAAAGATGCAAATATGGCGAGCTACCGTTTCTTGGTGCAGCAGCTAAGCGGATATTTTGAAGGCTGTGAATTTCACCATGTGCCCAGAGCAAACAATGAAGCAGCCGACGCCCAGTCCAAGCTCGGCTCCACCAGGCAAAGCATTCCACCAGGGGTATCGTTGGAGCACATAAATAAGCCTTCTATCACGCCGTCACCGGAGTCCGAGTCTACTTTCATATCAGAAACCGACCTGGAGGCATTGAGGCAAGCAAAGTTGGTTCAACCAATGAAGTTTCCGACGCCGAAGCGGCAGTCAGGCGCTCAGGAAGCGGCGGAATCGGCAGGCCTGGTAAATCCAGATGCTGCCGATTGTGATCTAGGGGCTGACGACCTCGGCAAGAAGAAGAAACTGAAAGCAATAACAGCAGCAGCATCAGGTGTCGGGAGCTTATCCGAGCCGTCGACATCAAGGGCTGCCGATGCCGAGCAAAAGGTACTAGTGTCAAGGGAAGAGCCAGTAGATCCTGAGGCCCCAGTCTCAGTAGAGCAGGAAATACCAGGGGCTGCCGACGACAAGCCAGAGGTTGAAATCGTCAGCTTGGAGATTGACTCCGAGATGACAGAAGTACAAGAGGCCGAGCCAGAAGAAGCAGTCGCACCACAACATGCAATGGTCATGACAGTTGCCACGCTCCGGCATGGGCACATCCGATTAGAGATTTCCTGGTGGACGGAGTTCTTCCAGAAGACAAAGCCGAATCAAGACAAATCAGTCGCCGGTCTTGGGCATACACAATAATCAACAACGAGCTAGTACACAAGAGTGCAACCGGGGTCTTTCAGAGATGTGTAGAAGAAGACAGAGGCCTGGAATTGCTCAGAGACATCCACCAAGGTGAATGCGGTCATCACGCGTCAGAAAGAGCCATTGTCAACAAAGCTTTTTGACATGGTTTCTACTGGCCGACTGCGCATGCAGCAGCTGAGAACCTGGTGAAACATTGCAAGGGCTGCCAGCGGTTCAAGGCAAAAAGTCATCAGCCAGCATCAACATTGAAGACAATCCCAATAGCATGGCCATTTGCGGTGTGGGGTTTGGACATGGTTGGTCCGTTCAAGAGAGCCCGAAGTGGCATGACACATCTCCTGGTCGCAGTGGACAAGTTTACCAAGTGGATTGAAGCCCGCCCGATCAAGAAGCTGGATGGTCTGACGGCGGTCCGTTTTGTGGCCAACATCGTGTGCAGATATGGTGTGCCCAATAGCATCATCACCGAAAACGGCACCAATTTAGCAAAGGGCGCGCTGGCTCGATATGCATCTCAGCAGGGTATTCGGCTTGATCTTGCATCCGTTGCACATCCGCAGTCGAATGGTCAAGTAGAAAGAGCAAACGGCCTCATCCTGTCGGGTATCAGACCCCGATTGGTGGAGCCACTTGAGAGGGCACCCGGAGCTTGGATTGAAGAACTCCCAGCAATATTGTTCAGCTTAAGGACCACGCCAAACAGGTCGACTGGATTCACTCCTTTCTTCCTAGTATATGGGTCAGAAGCAATCATCCCGTCCGACATCGAGTTTGATTCACCTCGGTATGCCTTGTACACCGAGGAAGAAGCCAAGTTAGCACGAGAAGACGGCGTCGACCTCAAGGAAGAAGCCTGCCTGCTGTCCTTGTCCAGATCGGCAGTCTACCAGCAGAAGTTGCGGCACTACCACAGCAAGAAGATTCGTCCTCTCTCCTTCCGAGAGGGTGACATGGTGCTGCGCCGAATTCAGAATTCAGATGGGTAGCACAAGCTGGCCTCACCCTGGGAAGGACCATTCGTCATCAGCCGCGCACTCAAGAACAATGCATATTACCTCATCGACTGCACGAAAGGCACTCGGCACAAAGACTCTTCAGGAGTGGAGACACAGCGTCCCTGGAACGCCGAGCTATTATGCCCGTTTTACAGTTGAAGTCATACGAGTGTATTCATGCTATCAGGCATCCAATCAGTAAAGTTGTCATGCGTCTGAGAGATGGCATTCGATTGTCTTTATATGAACTTTTCGTTTTTGGGCAAGCCTCAAGAGGTAAAGCCTTGTCGTTCCCGAGAAAGGCAGCAAAGCCTCACTCGAGGACTGACCGACCGCGCGGTCGCAAGTATAAGAGAAAGAAAAATGTGAGAACTACAGGGCCGAGGTCACGCTAGCATGCGACACGAGCACAGATCATAAATCGACTGTGGCATCGATGAAGCAGCGGCTGGTCGGACCTGCAGTACCATATTTTAAGCGTAAAAACACTCTAAAAAGAGAATCATGGCCAGCGGTGCCATCCGCCGATTGCGTCCCCGATTGATGCACCAAGCAATTGGCATGGAGCAATCGGCTAACTAAATTTATGCAGAATCCTTCCGTGCCAACGCTAGAACAGTTTAGCCTCAATGACCAAATCCTAGCGGGGTGTAATCTTGTGAGCCGACATCAGACCGTACGTCCGCTGATGGCAAACATGGATTATGACCTCAAGGGAAGATGGCAAAGAGCAATAACGATAAAGCGAAAAGTAGAAAGTTGATCGCATAAGAAAGTTTTGCGATAAGTTAAGATAAGAGGCTCAAGGCCGAATAAGTTCATTACATCACAACATCCCAAGTGGGTGTCCTTGAAATTCAGCAAAGTCTTGCAAAAAGTTATAGTAAAAAACATAGAATTCACTAGCTAGGCGTCGAGAACGTTGGAGGTCGGCGGCACGGTCCAAGCAGTCGGAGCAGTGGTTGGTACTGGTGTAACGGTTGGAACTATTTGCTCCGGCGCAGTCGGACCCTATGGCACAACAGTCGCCTCCGATTGCTTAGGCTCCGTCGAGTCTTCCCACGCTTTGGAGGGCCCGACCTCAGCTGACTTGGCGCTAGTTTGTTTGGAGGTGGCCTTAGGTAGAGTGCGGGACGAGCCGCTGTCGAACAAGTCATCATGATAGAGATGAGAGCTTGAAGAGCGTGCAGGTTGGATGCCTTGACCTCCTCGGGCACGACCGCCAGTAGAAGGGCTGTCATCAGCAAGAGCAGCGATAGGAAATGGCGCAATCGGCGTCCCGGCGTTGTCAAGAGCAGGGGTGTATTCAGTATGAGGGAACCACCCGACCATGGCTGTGAAAAGACGGTTTACCTGAGTATAGGCCGTCTCAAGGAGGTCGGCTGCCCCGTCCCGCATAGTGTAAAGCCGAGGTAGATTCAGCTTGGGATACCAGCTTAGCACAGTCTGAAGCGCCATCTCGGCGCCAGTCCGGGCAGCTGAGTCCAGCAAAGCCTCGACTCGGCGGGGAGCGGCTTTCAGCAGCATCAACACTTGATCATGAGTGGCAGTCGGGGCATCACCTTGCTCTGAACCCTCATCATCGGAGTCGTGAGGACCCGCCGAGGATCTTCATCATGGCGCACACGCCCGAGAGCTTGTTTCAGTTCGGCAGGCTCCCAAAGCAACTCAGCAAGTTTCTGGACGCCCAATTTGAATGCGAAGACGCTGCCAAGGATGACTGGGATACGAGCTTCGGTAGCGATGATGAACTCCCGAGGACTCCATCCTTCAGCCTCAGATCTCACAGGACAACCTTCTTCAGCTCGGATGCGTCTCTCCTCAGAGACTGCGCGCTAAGCGGCGGATTCGGAGGCAGGCCAATGTTCTGTATCAAGAAGTTAAAAATGAGAAGAGGCAAAAGAAAAGAAGTCAATAGGGGAACCAAGACAAGAGAGATAGCTCACCAGAAAGAAGAGAGTCCATCTCGTGAAGCCCCTCGAGATTAGTCCGGGCCTCGCGTCGGGCTTGGTTAGCTTGTCATTATGGCGTAGCGTCATAGCATCCAGCTTGGCCACTGCATCGTCCCGTTCAGCTTGCCGAGCTGTCACTGCGGCATCACGCTCCGAGCGCAGGATGTCGGCAGTCTTAGCCTGGGCCGAGATCACCGTTTCCAACTCTGTTTGGTGACTGGTTCTGAGTGCAGCCATTTCACTTCGCTGCCGCTCGGCAGTGCGAGATAAAGCAGCTTCGGCAGCTCGAAGACGCTAAAGTTCCTACTGAGCAGCGGCAAGCTCAGGGCCTTGTCGGCCGAGCTGCTCCACCAGCTCGGCCACACGACCCTGAAGAGCAGAAATGGTGGGCAGAGATGCGGCAGCAGCTGCAAAAGCAGGTCGGAGGAAGGAATTAGAATCGTAAAATGTAAGTAACCAAGCGGAAATCTGCAGAATTACCTGTCAGCTCGGAAATCTTGGCAGTCTGTTGGTTCACCTGAAGCTGAACAAAGGCGAGCAGTCGCAAGCTGGCGGCATAAGACTCGAGAGAGGTCTCGAAAACTTTACGTTTTTCCTCAGCAGCAGCCTGGGCATTAAAGGAAGAATCAGTAAGAAAGCTGAAGAGATCAAAATTCGAGAGAAGATCTGAGCAGATTGCACGCAATCAGCCCGAATCTCGGGGACTACACCCAGTGGGTGCGCTTGCGCGCACCCACTCGAGGGCAGATCCACCGATCTGAGGAAGGTCTGGGAATGCAAAAGTCGAAAGAAGATCCGAGCCGATTGCACGCAATCGGCCCGAATGTCGGGGACTACACCCAGTTGGTGCGCTTGCGCACACCCACTCGAGGGCAGATCCACCGATCTGAGGAAGGTCTAAGAATGCAAAAATCGAAAGAAGATCCGAGCCTATTGCACGCAATCGTCCCGAATCTCGGGGACTACACCCAGTGGGTGCAATTGCGCGCCCCCACTCAGAAAAGAGAACTTAAAGTGTGATTGCGGTCGACGAGCTCGAGCTCCTGAAGCACGCCGGTGGAGAGAGCCTTTACTCGGTCATAAGCCAAAGCCATGGTCCCATGAGAGTCCAAGGGAAAGCGGCATGAGGCTTCAGGCTCGGATTCGGCAGGATGGGTGCGAGAATATGCCATTCGGAAATGCTCCACTGAGTGCATCTGTGATTCGGGGGCAGCAGAGGAGGTCGTCGAGGGCGTCGTCGACGTCGGCTGGAGGATTATAGCTTTGGAAGCAGCAGTAGTCAAGGGCGGCGTCGAGGCGGCTGGTGGAGCAGTAGTACTTGGTGTCGGAGCAGTTGTTGAAATTGGAGACACCGTCACGATCGGCGGAGTGGTTGTAGCGGTGGCAGTTAGGATCCGACCAGAGGACCTCGGCGGGGAAGGAGCAGTCGGAGGATCCGATCGAAATCCCTCGGCATCGGTGGACTCCAGGTCGACGATGTCTTTTGGAGCCACGGAGGCTTTGGGCAGAGGCTTGCTGGGCGGCTTGCTCGGAGGTTTGGCGAGGTCGGCGCGAAGTTTTTTAGCCTTGCGCTCGGCGTCCTTGGCCGAGAGAGGAGCAATCGGCGGCCGCTTGCTGGTGGTGTCATTATGAACGGAAGTGGCAGAGGGAGCTCGGCCGGTGATGGCAGGGACGTCCCGATCAATGTCATCCAAGTCAATAGCAGCCCTGGGCAGAAAACAGAGATAAGGAACAAAAGGAAAGAAGAATGTAAAGGAAGAAAAGGGAAGAGAAATAGATACCCCGTAGTCATCAGCGCTCCTCGGGGCATCCGGAAGCGTAGAGGGGAATGTCCAGAGGAATCTCCTTCAGAACGGGGCCGACCTTGGGCTTGGCACCGGGAACCTTCCCGGTCGGCTGAACCCGAGTGCGCCCAGTCTGAGTAGCTTTCCCTCTCGGGGCAGCCACCGTTGTCTTCGCGCTCTTTCTCGGCGCAGCGCCAGTTGACGGGCCGTCAGCTCGGGGGCGTTTGAGTGGTGCTTTCTTGGGGTTGGGATGCAAATCTGCACCGGAACCTCCAATCTTTGAGGTGCTGTCGTTATCACTCCATTCATCCAGAAATCTTTCGAAGGAGGAATCATGCATACCCCCTTGGTCGGCGGCGCCGGCGTCGGCGGGGTTGTCCTCGGCATCGGAATCGGAGGCGGGGGAGTCGTCATATTCAAAGTCGACTAAGTCCTCCTCCTTGCGATCAGGGGAAAATTCGCCAGCAACCTGGCCGTCTTGCATCATAGCAGTCGCAATAAAATACTGAAAAAGAAGCAGAGCATCAGCAGAGCAAATGAGATATCAAGCAATCGGGCGAACAACGAAAGTAATCGGAGCATACCTCGGGAGGAGTGATTCCGCGGTGAAGACACTTCAGGCCGAAGCGGAATGGTTTTGGCAAGGGAGTTGTGGTGAGTGCTTTCACTCGGAGGCGCAGCGCTCGGTTGCTCAGTTTCTTGGTGCAGATCCGAGTGGGATCCCTCCAAGTTGCCATATCGCAGATGCGGTGCACTCGGCGCTGAAGCGGGAGCACTCGGACCTGGAGCCAGGTGGTGATGAGGTCGTAGGCCTTAAGGCCATCTTGCTCAAGCTGTGCAATACGAGATACTTGAGCGTCAATGTCGCAGTCGCCGACCCCAAGCTTGGTTGACCACTGGTATTTTTCCACCGGAGGAGCAAGCTGGAACTCGGGAAGGTTGATGAGGTCGGGGCCGTCGTCAGGAGATCGGACGTAGAAGAAAGTGGTCAGCCAATCCTTGACCGATTGGATGATGGCAGGGGATTCATAGCCTTGTTTGCTTGAGTACAGGATGCATCCGCCGCAGTCGGTCATGGTGGTCTCATGAATCTGCTCGTCTCCATCTGGATTCGGTAGAAGCCTCCCGGTCCGAGCCATGTGACCTCGGAGGTGGAAGAGGCGCTTCCACAGCCCGATGCTCGACCGGACGCCGAGGTAGCCCTCGCAAAGGGTGACGAATCCCGACATCGTCATGATGAAGTTGGCGGCGAGGTGGTGTGGTTGCAGTCGGTGGAAGTCCAAGAAATCGCGGAAAAATGTGCTCATCGGGAGCTCGAAGCCGCGCTCGAAGTGCGCCGAAAAAACCACGTGCTCGCCAGTGCGCGGTTCCGGCACGTTCTCCTCGCCGGGGGCACGCCACTGGATGCCGGCCGGCATCTATCGCGCATGAAGGAGCCGGCGAATCTCGTCGTCGTTGACGGTGGAGCCCTTCCACCGGTCGTGGCTAGTAGCGGATTTCTCGTCCGCGGCAGCCATGGCGTCTTCCAGGGCGGTGAAAGAGGAATCCGGGAAGAAGGGCGAGAGGGATACGGTAGCAGACGCTGGCGAACGGAGGCGCAGCGGCGACGAAGAGCGCAAGCAATCGCAGAGAGCCGGTGCGGTGCCGCGGCGCCACGAGCACGCTGGACCAAGGTTGGCGGAGTATAGGCACTGCGGCGGCGCGGAGAAGAGAAAGAGATTGAAGAAGAAGAAGTAGGAGATGAGCCCGAGGAGCCTCTCCCCCCAGTGGCTTATATGGGCGGCGGGGGCGAGTGGGATCGCAGGTGCGGCGCGTGTGGCCCGGTGTGGCCGCGTGTATCAAGAGGAGGTTGGTCTGGATCGGCGCAGAAGATCACGGCGCAGAATGCGAGGCGGGTGCAGTAACGTCCCGTCGCGGGTGGGTCGTGGGGCCCGGAGCATTAACTGCCCCGAGGAATCGGAAGTGACGTGCATAGTGGGTTGGTCAGAGGTTGGTCAAAAGTAACCGTTGAGGGAAGCAATCGGGTGAGCCAGATCTCAGCTCGGCCAAGGTTTGGCAACGGACCATTTATCAGAGGAGCATGAGAGCAATCGGCGAGTTGGTAGCCGAGGTCGGAGAAGTTGTATCGAACCATTATTGAGCTGGTCAGCCGGGCAGGATCTCTGATCTGAGCGTTCAGATCGGATCGAGATGTCCGATGAGGCCAGAGCAATAAAAGTGCAAGGATAAGAAAAGAAAAACTGCAAGGGCCCCGCATTCAAGTACCCGTGGGACCCTTACAGCTTTAGGGGCTAGTGTCGGGGGAATGATACCCGGGTAGGGTCACCCAGGCGAAAGCAGCATTTCAAGACAAGGAGGAGGCCGATTGGGCTGCTGCTGGGCCGAGCTAGGCAGTCGCATGGCCGATTTCTCCCAAGCAATCGACCATGCCGAATGCAAGCAGTCGTCCCAGGCGCAATCGGCACACTCCTCAATCGGCTCAAGAGTTGACCTGGTTCAGGTCGGACGCCTCTGGTACAAGATCATAAATGCGGAATCCCGAGAGATCCGGATGGCAGTAAGCCAAGTCACTTCGCCGATCTGTCAGAGGAGTGTTGTCACCCTTTTCCTCTGAATCCGGAGACAGGACGACGAGATCAGAGGACGTAGCTCCACTGTTCCTCATCATTACCTAGAAGTTACAGCATGGACACCCGCTTGACAAGTCCGGATCAACCGAAGATTTGCAGTCAGTGGACCCCAGCCGACGAGAGAATGACAGCTGGGGCCAGCCCCCGACTGAAATGACCGTAGTACCCCGAGCTCACACTATAAGAGCCGGGGGTACCCCTCCTGTGAGAGGGACTCCCCCATTCTCATTTACTCCCCACAGTAGAACCCGTAGAGAAGCAGAGGAGAGCCATGCCCACAGCAGGTCTCTTCTTCCTCTAAGAGGCTCCATGAGCATTGATTGTAGTTCGTGAGTTCATTTATATCAAGCAGACAAGCAGGAGTAGGGGTGTTATCTCTCCGGAGAGCCCCGAACCTGGGTACATCGTGGTGTCCTTCACCGTTCTTGTGCTCAACCCGTTTCCGGCACCATCGACATCGTTCTCCCTCGAGTCTTCCCCTCTCTTAAGCCATCCCTATGGAATCTGTTGTTACTAAACGACGACACGTGCCGGGCGATTCAAATTCCGAGACAAAGATGCCTTCACACGGGAGGCACTGTGCGCTGGAAGCGTCAAATATCGCGCGTTTTCAATGCGTGCACCGATAACTCAACATGCGGCTGCAGCACACCACCAACAACCATCATTATGACCGGCCATGAAGACATGACGGTTCGCAGACAGAGCATCTTTGACAGTTCTCCAGCAAAGAGATTGTTATCCTTACTAAGAAGAGGTAAATAAAAATGGCAGCGCAAAAAATAAAGCCTGCAAGCACTATATTTACTGACTCAAATACATTTTTTTCAAATATATTTCACTCCCATCGGGAGCCTATCCACCCATGAGAGTCTCGGGTGCTCCCTCACCTAAAGAAAATACCGTGCTCGAGTGATTACTCGCACCCATGAGAGTCTCGGGTGCTCCCTCACCTAGAAGAAAAAACGCGCTCGAGTGATTACTCGCACCCATGAGAGTATCGGGTGCTCCCTCACCACGACACAAGATAAGCAGACTTGCAGTCGCCAGATCGAACGGTCCCAGAGTATCGGGTGCTCCCTCACCCCGAGAGCGAAGGCGATACTCGAGTGATTACTCGCATAACTCTAAGTACCCGAACACTCGAAGACCTCCTGAGCAAGTACTCCTCTACATTACTCCTCGCCCGAGCGCCCAGCAAAGCTCTGCGAGTGACCGCTAAAACAGCCCACTTGATTGTTTATTCCAAGTGGGTGCATTATCTACTAGGCTCCGTGCCTCAATAAAAATACATATTCCTGGAACACGATACACTGTGCCCAGATGCCACGCAAGCTTAGCGTGTAGGTAAGACCCCGTTGCGCAGATCGGCCGGGTTGGGACTTGCCGCAGAGCGATTTCACTCCCAACCTTTTCCATGCGCTTGCATGATGGAAAAAGCTGGGCGGACGCGCTTAGGCTACGAACTTTACTGGCGGCAATTGATCACTGTAAGATCTGCAGCGACATGACTTTTGCTCGACACCAGTGTTCCAAGCTCATGTCAAGGGACGTGGGTTTTATTGGGCTACTGCGGTTTTTTCCACTAGTGAAATTCACCAAGGCTCGACCAGTCGACTCCTTGGGCCCTTTCAGCTTAGCATCCCTCGAAATAGTTTTTTTCATGGCCCCAGACAGCTAGCGACCCGCGGTTGAACCGTGCATACATAAAAATGACGCAAGTATGGACTCGAGTCCCTGCGCGACTCTTCGAGCCCCCCAGGCACTCGGGGGCTACTGACGAGGGGGTGACCCCACGACTCCTATGGATGGGCCTACCCGGTGTACCCGAAGACATAAGGCCCACAAAGATGCCGCCTAGGCCCAGCCTTGGCCTACTAGTGGCACCGACGTAGGAGTCCGCGACTCATAAGGAAGGTGCAAACCTGCTGATACGTCCAAAACGTATCTATAATTTCTGCTTGCTCCATGCATGTTTTGTGTGATATTGCTATGATCTAGGTACACTTTCATACACTTTTGATCATATTTGGACTAACCTATTAACTCAGTGCACCCCAGTGCCATTTCCTGTTTTCTGCTGTTTTTCTATTTCAGTTTTCCCCCATATAAAAAGTGCCAGAAAAATTCCGAGAAAAATACAGAAAAAATATGCGTACAGGAAGCTTCGAGAAAAGCCCGGGAGGGGCCAGAGGGGAGACAGGGGGGCCCAGGGGGCCACCCGGCGTGGCCCCACCCCTGGCCGCGCCAGGGGGGCGCCTGGGGCCCTTGGTCCACCTCTAGCTTCCCCCCTTCGCCTATTTATTCTCCGTCACAGGGAAACTCCAGAAGAAGAACCCCATTCCGCAAACTCGCCTCTGTTCCGCCGCCGCCGCGCTTCCGAAGATCGGGAGCACCAGAAGACCTCTTCCCGGCACCCTGCCAGAGGGAGAATTGACCTCCGGGAGTCTCCTCTCCACCACGGATGCTCCCCAGATGTCTCATGAGTAGTTTTCCTTGGACCATGGGTCCGTGATCAGTAGCTATATGATGTTCTCCTCCCCTCTTTGATCTTCATTGTTTAGACCTCTTGAGCTGCCCTACATGATCGAGGCACCTTTGTAATATTTCTGCAGTTGCTATGTTGAGTTTGGAGGGATCTGATGGATTATGAGATTATGTTCAGATTGTGATAGAGTAATATATTTGGTTTTTATCTCTTATATATTTGTTCCTAAGTAATTCTTGCATGTTCTCCGTTGCTGTTTATTGCTTTGGCCAAGTAGTAGGTAGTGACTCCAAGAGGGAACGTTGTGCTAGATTGTGGGTTCATGCCCCCCGATGACACGCTTGAGTGACAAAAACATGAGTCTAGGGGATGTGCTGTTGCCACAAGGGGGAAAACAACGGTGCTTGTAACCGCGGTTACAAGGATTGTTTACTTTACGCAGAGTTCTTTTAATGCAGTTGTTTGTTGCTTTGGGTTTACACTTTGGGTGGGGCTCGCAACTTAATACCAGCGAGATGTTCTGGATAGATATCTCAAGGTGGATGATTAGTAGTAGATGCAGATGGATTTCGGTCTACTTATCTTGGTGTACTGCCCGTGCTTTTGAGCCTCTTTCTTTCTTTTGTAGCATAGTTAGCATTGCGGTGCGTTCTTAATCCTGTCAATTGCCCTTCTGTAATTTGTTTACCTCGCATAACAATTTTATCGTCTTTTGGGAGAGAGACATCACTAGTGAACATCACGTATCCCGGTCCATATCCTCATTACTGTTTCCAAGCTTTATTTACTTTACTGCTTTTACTTGCTATCATTATCCCTTGCGTTTTATCCTTTGTAAACAACAAGGCCGGAGAGATTGACAACCTCTCTGAACTTCGTTGGGAACAAAGCTATCTGTGTCTGCGTGCAGGTCCGCGTCAGTTGCGCCGCTGACACCTGCTTATCATCTCTGGAGTCCTACTGGAGACAAACCTTGGTATCTTCACCGAGGGAAAACTGCCGCTGCACTACATCTCAACCTTCCACTTGGGGTAACCAACGAACGGCGAGAAGCCGTCTATCAAGAGTATTTCTGGCGCCGTTGCCGGGGACTCCAAGTGCTAAGATAGGGGAGTTGCACACTACCCTTTACCTTTGTTTTTTAGTCTTGTTAGTTTATCTTTCAGTTTTTATCTTTGTGTCTTTTATCAAAAATTTACAAAAATAAATAAATCTGCCACACTTGCTGCTACTATGGGTTCCACTGAAAACACCAAGTTGTGTGACTTCACTAGTCACAACAACCAAGACTTTATCTGCACTCCTATTGCCACACCTGCCACTTCAGCTACCTCTTATGAAATTAAACCTGCTTTGCTAAACCTTGTTATGAGAGATCAATTCTCTGGTGCTGGAGATGATGCTTCTTTACACTTGAATAATTTTGTTGAATTATGTGATATGCAAAAGTATAAAGAAGTAGAAGGTGATGTTGTTAAACTCAAGCTCTTTCCTTTCTCTTTAAGGGGAGATGCTAAAATCTGGTTTCAATCTTTGCCTAGAAATAGCATAGATTCTTGGGATAAGTGCAAATATGCTTTTATAGGGAAGTACTACCCTCCTGCTAAGATTATCCAATTGAGGAGTAATATTATGAATTTTAAGCAATTGGATAATGAACACGTTGCCCATGCTTGGGAACGAATGAAATCTCTTGTTAAGAAATGCCCTACACATGGTTTGACTACTTGGATGATTATCGAGACTTTTGTGCAGGCTTGAACTTTACCTCGCGGAACCTGTTAGATTCGGCCGCGGGAGGAACCTTTATGTCAACTACACTTGGTGCTGCCACGAAGCTTCTCGATGAAATGATGACCAATTATTCCCAATGGCACACCGAACGCGCTCCAACAGGTAGGAAGGTAAATTCTGTCGAGGAAATTACCTCCCTCAATGAAAAAGTTTACTTAATTATGTCTCTACTTACCAAGCAACCCTCTATTGATCCTCATGATGTTCCTTTAAATTCTTTGGTTGCTCAAGAACAAGTAGATGTGAACTTTATTGCTAGAAACAACTTCAACAACAATGCTTATAGGGGAAATTTTTCCATCCAACTATGGGAACAACAACACTTACCCTAGCAACAAGAACCCCTCCTCTGAATTAGAAATCATGCTTAGAGAATTTATCACTACCCAAAAAGCCTTCAACAAAAATGTAGAAGAGAAATGAGCTAAAATAGATAATCTCTCTTTGAAGGTAGAAAGCTTAGCCCTTGATATTGAGATGCTTAAAATTAGAACCTCTCCCCTTGAGGAGAATAATGCCACTCCTATTAATGCTATCCAGTTACAAATCAATGAAAATATTAGGATGATGGCTAAACTTAAAGAAAGATGGGCTAGAGAAAAAGAGGAAGAGGATAGAATTAAGAGCCTTCCTACACACCACACAGTTGCCACTATCCAAATTGTTGAGGACACCCAAACTATTAGCACCCAATGCACTCCTAGTCCCGTTGGACCTATTAATGGTGATGCTAATACCTCAACTGTAGAAAAAGAAACTCCTATGAACATAGAGGGTTTCAAACAAGTGAGCCTAGATGACACTACTACCACCTTTGATAGTAGTGATATTGATTTTGATAGTTGCACCCTCTCAGAAGTTATCAGTTTGCTACAAAAAATGTCTAGAGACCCCCACACTAGCACGCTTAATCTTGCCTTCACGGAGCATATCACAAATGCTCTCATCAAAGCTAGGGAGGAGAAGCTTAGATTAGAAGCCTCCATACATAGCAAGCTAGAGGATGGTTGGGACCCTATGATCAAAATTAAATTAAATAACTTCTCTTGCTATGCTTTATGTGATGTTGGAGCTAGTACCTCCGTTATGCCCAAAAGAATATTTGATATGTTTGAATTGAAGCCCTTTGAGCCTTGTTCTTTTGGTGTTCGTCTTGTTGATTCTTCCATAAAGAAACCTTTGGGGAAGATCGACGATGTTCTTATCATTGTCAATGAGAACTATGTTCCCGTTGATTTTATTGTTATGGATATAGAGTGTGAACCTTTGTGTCCAATTATTTTGGGACATCCTTTTCTTCGCACCGTTGGTGCGGTTATTGACATGAAAGAGGGGAATATAAAATTCCAATTCCCATTCAAAAACGGGATGGAACACTTCCCTAGAAAGAAAATCAAGTTACCTTTTGAGTCCGTTACACGGGCTAGTTATTCTCTTTCTCTTGATAAAACTTGATTCTTCTTTTGCATTATGCCTAGCTAATGGCTTTAAAGAAGCGCTTTCGGGAGGCAGCCCGCAACGAATTTATGTGTTTTCTTTTTGCTTTTTTTTGTGTCTTGATGATTGTTACTTCTGTAGCAACATCATTGTACCTTTATTTTTCTACTTTGTGCCAAGTTATAGCCTCTTACGGCAAGGGAAGTAAAAGTTGTGACATGCTGTCCAGAAAACAGATTCTGTCCTCGTGACCAGAAAAATTCCAGAAAAATCCCAGTGCATCTTTTTGATCTGAAATTTTTACACAGTATGCTCTATACAATTACGAAACTTCCGTATGTTCTGAGTTTTTTTATTTGAGTTGCAGAAGTGCCCCTAAAAAATTCTTTACTATCTTCTGTTTGTGTTTTTCACAGATTCTGCCACGTTTTGTCTCTCCTAAATTTTGCAAACCTTAAGCTTGCTTTTTCTTTGCAAAAACTTTTTGGCACTCTTGAGAAACAGTATATCTTCAAGAATATCTTTATATCCAGTGGGAAAAAATATTTATTAAGGGTACTAACCTCTCTAATCAGCTTATGATGAGTTATGTATGAAGGGAGTTTTCAAGTGTGCGATAGAAGATGATGAAAGAAGATCCAGGAGTGTCAAGCGCTCAAGCTTGGGGATGCCCCATGCACCCCCAATAAATATTTAAGGAGACTCAAGCGTCTAAGCTTGGGGATGCCCCGTGCATCCCCTTCTCCATCAACAATCATCAGTTCATCCTTCGTCTCACTATATTTTTATCACTTCATGCGTTATGTGCTATGCTTGGGGCGTCTCGCTCTTAGGTTTTTTTAGTTTTCTTTAGCTTTTCTTGCTGTTCATAACAAGTTAGATCCCGTCTTACTTTGTGTGGGAGAGAAACACGCTCCACTTTCAAAATTTAGAACACATCATAGGATTCTTCATGCCTATCTTTTTGCTGTTGTGTGTTCTTTATCTTTTCATAGCTACTGTCATGTTTAGTTTTAGTCTTAGTTTGTCTTTAACCAGAGCCTTGGCTTTTGTTTAGTTTGTTGCTGGAACTCTTTTTAGTTTTCATGTCTATCTTGTAAAAGAGAGTTGGTTGTTGCACTGAGTTGTGTCTTGTTTTGAGAAGTAGGTAATTGAGGTTGCTATTTAATTCTAGTAGTAGCTTGCAATAGTTTTGAGGTATTGATGTGAGTAATGTTTGAACTTTTGGTGTCAAGAGCTCTTGCCTATTAGTGATAGGTGTCGTATTTTGGGCAATCCGTGTGTATTTTCAAAACCTACAAAACTAGTTGAGAACTCTAGCTACTAGATGGATTACTACTCTTTGGAGGGATCGAATATCAGAGAACACTCACGTACCATGAGTCGAGGATGCGCAAGGATAACCAAACCCCCATACACTCCTCCTCGGGGTACTTGTCTCTTTGTGAACCTCCTTATTAGATTGAGAGTTACTGATAATAAGTGCATGAGTTCTTCGGACTAATGTAAGTATTGAATGTTGACACTTCCACCTTCCCATATTTTGCTAGCCTCTCCCGCGCCGTGCATTGCCTTCTTCTCACTCCGAGAGTTGGTGTCCACCTTCGCCGGTACTTCCAAACCCTTGGCATGATGCACTCTGTCTTCATAAGCCTCCTTATATCTTTCCTCAAAACAGCCACCATACCTACCTATCAAGGCATTTCCATAGCCTTTCCGAGTTATATTGCCATGCAACTTCCACCTCTTCATGACTTGATTTTCATGTCATACATGTTCTTGCTACACTGGCAGCGACATACCTTGCATACTTCATGATAGTTACATCTCCTTTATGTTTTGAGTACCTTGTAAGGTGTGAAAGATCTCCTTTACGTTCTTGTAAAATAGAGTGTTGCCCTTAAGTGAGGAAAAGATCCCAAAGTGGACACATTAAAAGATCCCAAAGAGGACAAATGAGAGTTAAATAGAAAGAGCCATTGAGGCCACAAAAAAATACAAAAAAATAGAAAAAAGAAAAAAAGAAATAAAAAGAGAGAAATGGGCAACACTACTATCCTTTTGAGAGATCCACACTAGTACTCCCTTTTTATCCTTGTACTCCATAGAGATGATCTTTATGCATATAGCTATGTGGGGACCTTCACATTATAGAACTTGGCTTGCATATTCCAAGGATGAGCCTCCTCAAACGAGCTCTAGGTCTTCATGAGCAAGCAAGTTAGATGCACCCCACTAGTTTCATTGGAGAGCTTCCTAGCTCTTATGTGCATCCGTTGCATGGCAATCCCTACTCCTCACATCATATCTATCATTTGGCATCTCTTGCCTATGATTGTCGTCATTGATGTGAGCCTTTCTCATCCTTTTTGTCTTCCTCCTCCACCATATTTCTCTCTTTGCCATCCTAAGTGTCAACTCTCGTGCTTACGCTCATCCATTGCATGAGTGCTAAAAATATCGAAAAGGAGTGGATCAAATTGACTTGTACCTGGCTAGTGGTCTGGGGATGAGTCAAGATAAGATTCCAAAGAAGACCAAGTGCGAAACTTTAGTAGATTGAGTTCTCAACACCAAAATTACTTTTTCTCGTATTCCCTATCCCCCTTCTTGCACGCAAACACCATTTGGAGACATTCGAGTCACGGACAGCGAGAGCTCTTGCACCTTTTGTTCTTTTGTTACTTGTTTCAATGCTAATATAGACTCTTGCATGTTATGAATTGAATTGAATCTCTAACCTTGACTTCTTTACTTTTCAAAGTTCTTATATGGTTGCTAGCATGTCACCACAGAAATTATGTTGTTATCATTTACCTACTCGAGGACGAGAAGGAATTAAGCTTGGGGATGTTGATACGTCCAAAACGTATCTATAATTTCTGCTTGCTCCATGCATGTTTTGTGTGATATTGCTATGATCTAGATACACTTTCATACACTTTTGATCATATTTGGACTAACCTATTAACTCAGTGCACCCCAGTGCTAGTTCCTGTTTTCTGTTGTTTTTATATTTCAGTTTTCCCCCATATAAAAAGTGCCAGAAAAATTCCGGGAAAAATACAGAAAAAATCAGCGTACAGGAAGCTTCGAGAAAAGCCCGGGAGGGGCCAGAGGGGAGCCAGGGGGGGGGGCAGGCGGCCACCCGACGCGGCCCCACCCCTGGCCACGCCAGGGGGGCGCCTGGGGCCCCTGGTCCACCTTTGGCTGCCCCCCTTCGCCTATTTATTCTCCGTCACGGGGAAACTCCAGAAGGAGAACCCTATTCCGCAAACTCGCCTCTGTTCCGCCGCCGCGCGCTTCCGAAGATCGGGAGCACCAGAAGACCTCTTCCCGGCACCCTGCCGGAGGGAGGATTGACCTCCGGTTGTCTCCTCTCCACCATAGATGCTCCCCGGATGTCTCGTGAGTAGTTTTCCTTGGACCATGGGTCCGTGATCAGTAGCTATGTGATGTTCTCCTCCCCTCTTTGATCTTCATTGTTTAGACCTCTTGAGCTGCCCTACATGATCGAGGCACCTTTGTAATATTTCTGCAGTTGCTATGTTGAGTTTGGAGGGATCTGATGGATTATGAGATTATGTTCAGATTGTGATAGAGTAATATATTTGGTTTTTATCTCTTATATATTTGTTCCTAAGTAATTCTTGCATGTTCTCCGTTGCTGTTTATTGCTTTGGCCAAGTAGTAGGTAGTGACTCCAAGAGGGAACGTTGTGCTAGATTGTGGGTTCATGCCCCCCGATGACACGCTTGAGTGACAAAAACATGAGTCTAGGGCATGTGCTGTTGCCACAAGGGGGAAAACAACGGTGCTTGTAACCGCGGTTACAAGGATTGTTTACTTTACGCAAAGTTCTTTTAATGCAGTTGTTTGTTGCTTTGGGTTTACACTTTGGGTGGGGCTCGCAACTTAATACCAGCGAGATGTTCTGGATAGATATCTCAAGGTGGATGATTAGTAGTAGATGCAGATGGATTTCGGTCTACTTATCTTGGCGTACTGCCCGTGCTTTTGAGCCTCTTCCTTTCTTTTGTAGCATAGTTAGCATTGCGGTGCATTCTTAATCCTGTCAATTGCCCTTCTGTAATTTGTTTACCTCGCATAACAGTTTTATCGTCTTTTGGGAGAGAGACATCACTAGTGAACATCACGTATCCCGGTCCATATCCTCATTACTGTTTCCAAGTTTTATTTACTTTACTGCTTTTACTTGCTATCATTATCCCTTGCGTTTTATCCTTTGTAAACAACAAGGCCGGAGAGATTGACAACCTCTCTGAACTTCATTGGGAACAAAGCTATCTGTGTCTGCGTGCAGGTCCGCGTCAGTTGCGCCGCTGACACCTTCTTATCATCTCTGGAGTCCTACAGGAGACAAACCTTGGTATCTTCACCGAGGGAAAACTGCTGCTGCACTACATCTCAACCTTCCACTTGGGGTAACCAACGAAGGGCGAGAAGTCGTCGAGCACCTGCCGTACGGCACAAGATCATGGTTATGAAACCTCATCTGTAATCCAGGACGGACTCCTTGAGACCTAGCCTAGTATATAAGGGATAGGAGGGGAGACGTCGAGGGATCCAAGACACAATCTGTAACCCTAGCCTTGTGCGCACCAGCCTTGGCTCCCCTGTAATCGCCATCTCCAATCAATAACATCGAGCAGGAACGTATCCTCCTGTTAGCCGACGAGCTATCTTCCAACCTGTGCCTCTCTTTACTAACCCAGGGTCCCTGACCATGGGATTTTCCGGGGTACATCCCCGTCAACACGCTTGAGTGACAGAAACATGAGTCTAGGGGATGTGCTGTGGCCACAAGGGGGAAAACAACGGTGCTTGTAACCGTGGTTGCAAGGATTGTTTACTTTACGCAAAGTTATTTTTAATGCAGTTGTCTGTTGCTTTGGGTTTACTCTTTGGGTGGGGCTCGCAACTTAATACCAGCGAGATGTTCTGGATAGATATCTCAAGGTGGATGATTAGTAGTTGATGCAGATGGATTTTGGTCTACTTATTTTGGCGTACTGGCCAAGCTTTTGAGCCTCTTCCTTTCTTTTGTAGCATGCATTGCGGTGCGTTTATAATCCTGTCAATTTCCCTTCTGTAATTTGTTTACCTCGCATAGCAGTTTTATTGTATTTTGGGAGAGATACATCACTAGTGAACATCACGGGACCCTGGTCTATATTCTCATCATTGTTTACACGCTTATTTACTTTCTCGCTTTTACTTTCAGTTGCTATCATCATTATCATTATCCCTTGTGTTTGATCCTTTGTAAACAACAAGACCGAAGATATTGACAACCTCTCTGAACTTCTTTGGGAGCAAAGTTAATTGTGTTGTGTGCAGGTCCACGCCAGTTGCGCCGCTGTCACCTACTTATCACTGCCGGAGTCCTACGGGAGACAAACCCTATCCTCTACATAGGGGAAATTTGCTGGTATCCTACATCTCACCTTCCACTTGGGGTAACCAACGAAGGGCGAGAAGCCATTATCATCTCTCGTGTATATGTCGCCACGGTAGCGATGTCCTCGTCTCGTCCTTCCTCTCCGGCTATCGGTGGTGACTCGGACGACCAAGAGATCGAGGCTTCTCTCCGGGCGCTCCTTGAATGGTACAAGCTTGGTCGAGAGGCCGCTATTGGTGGGGGAGTGATGACCCACAAGTGTAGATGATCTATCGTAGCCTTTTAGATAAGTAAGAGTGTTGAACCCAACGAGGAGCAAAAGGTAATGAAAACTGATCTTGAGAAAGGAATAACTGCAAGTACTGAAAGGTAACTTTTTATAGGTTTTCTGGTATAAGAAACAGGTAAATAAAATCAAGTAAGGTAGATGGTGCTGAGGTGCACCAAGTGGCCCAATCCTTTTGAACACAAAGGATAAGCTGAGGGATTAAACTTATGAAGACTAAAGCGTTCCTGATGACACATGGGAGAGGTAGTCAAGTTACTTTCGCCATATTCCATCTAGTACTATGTTTTGTGTTGATAAGTGTTGTGTAGGTGGACCTATGCTAGTACACCGCCTAGACTAAGACAAGTGCACTCTTATGATTAAACCTTTTGCAAGCATCCGCAAATACAAGAGAGAAATTAAGGCAAAGCCTAACCATAGCCATAAACTTTAGGATCCAACACTCCCTCATGCAAAGGTGTTCAAATTGGGGTTCAGGTTTCCGTCACTCCAGCAACCCACCGTAAGCATCCTTTATACACAATGTATTCCCCTAGGTCCTTAAAAAGGCGAAGTGTTATGTAGTCGATGTTCACATAACACCACTAGAAGAATAACACCACAACTTAAATATCAAACAACACATATTACTTCAACATCATATGACTACTAACAACAAGACTTCTCCCATGTCCTAAAAAACTAAAGGAACTACTCACAAGACATAAAAGAGAACATTATCAGAGGTGATGAATATATGAGAACAATCTGGTCATAACAATGATTCTCCAACAAAACTCAATCGCATTCACCACAAAATAGTAATCAACACCGATAGAGTAGAGGGGATGAATAGTGCAAGGTACAACTCAGATTGCAATGGTAAAGTGAGATGGGATGAAGATGGAGATGGTGCTGGTGAAGGGGATGATGGTGATGATGATCTAGATGATGCTCATGACGATGGTGATGACGATGATGATGACGATGGTGCACGCCAGAAAGGTCTTTTCTTCTCTGTAGGTTTCCGCCATAGAGCGGCGGCGAAACTCCCGATCCAACTTCTGTTCTGGAAGAATTAGGTCACGTGGGTGATGTCTACGCACACTTCTATTTTTGTAGACTATGTTGGGCCTCCAAGCGCAGAGGTTTGTAGGACAACAACAGTTTCCCTCAAGTGGATGACCTAAGGTTTATCGAACTCAAGGAAGTAGAGGTTGAAGATGGTCTCTCTCAAGCAACCCTGCAATTAAGATACAAGAAGTCTCTTGTGTCCCAAACACACCTAATACAACTAGGAGTTGTATAGGTGCACTATTTCGGCGAAGAGATGGTAAAATATGGGTGATAGGTGTGGAAAAGCACGGTAATATAAATCTGTAATAAAAACTGTAGCAAGCAAAAAAGTGGTAAATGAGAGCACAAACGGTATTGCAATGGTGGAAACAAGGCCTAGGATTCATACTTTCACTAGTGGCAACTTCCAACAACATTAACATAGTCTAATCACATGATATTTCCACTAAAACATGCAAGGAGACGTAACTCGGAGGTCATTCCTTTGTGATCAACAGAGGAAGAGAATTATGTAGGGCTACAAAAGCACACCTCAGAGCTCGTATTTCTCATCTATGGATTTCCCAGTTTCACCGCGGCCATCCAAAGAGAGTACCACAATCACCACAACATATCTCAAGGATAGTCAAAGACAAGCACCGAGAGACTCTCAATCTTCAATCCACACACAAAAGAGGAAATCACTCATGAAAATATTCTTCTAATCCATGTCCAATAGATCGCTGTCACCTTGGTCTCGGAGATTATACTAGATATAAACAAGTGAGTACATCAAATCCAATACATAGAAGAAGGGGAAACATCATGGGATCACCCTATATTAACATAGCGAATGACCAGAACAAAGATCACATCATGGGAGAGAGAGATAACCACATAGATCAAGGTACAAGCCTTAGCCCCGAGGGGAATTACTCACACATGGACATGGTGAGAGAGAGGGAGTTGTTGATGGAGAGGTGTTACCCGGAGGAGATGAAGGAAACGGCGGCGGCGGCCACAACGGCGGTGATGGCGACGGCCACGACCACGACCCTTGGGGGCAGCGGCCCTTGTCCCCCTTATTCTTCCTTGGAGATGGTGTCGCTGTGGAAATTGATCTCCCCCTCAAGACGGCTGTCGGGACCCGGGGTTAGCGTATGTAATTCCGGTCACAATGCAATCACATGGAGAGCCGAGAGCCGTACCCACTTGTCTAAGCAGACAAGGCCAAGCACAGATCACTCTCGGTAAGCATCGAACGTGAGGGGCATCCCATCCAGGCCGGATGATCAAATAAGATGGGTCCTCATCATCCGCTCACAAGTCTAAATGCTTATGGGTGGTGAATCCCATACTCATAGACAAGTCGCCTCAACCATGTTATCGATTGAATCATAACCCTTACATAGACTTACTCCAGCCCGATCACTTAGTCGGGATCTCGGGCGGGCTCAATCATACAACAAAGTGTGCCACGTGACGGAGTCACGAGCAATCGCATCGCGATGCCCCAAGCTGCGCACATCTAAGGGCCACTTGGTGTATAAAAGACCGCCGGCAAGAACACAACTAAGCTATCGAACCCCACACTAAGACATGCATGTTATAATAATACACGCAGCATACATGTCCAGTGTAAACAGCAGGTAATCATAACATGAACTCTACAAACTCATAGTCTTTATAACTTCTGCTAAACAGAGCAGACATAGTAGTTGTATTACAAGAAGAGATCACATGGTTGTGATCCAACATTACATCAAACAACAACGGAAGAAAATTATGTCTTAGTAAAGACAAGGTTAAGAAATGGCTTAAGAAGCCTGAAAGAAAATACAACGACCCTCCAAAGGGCACAGGCTGCTGTCTGGAACTATACGACCTGGTCCATGTCGAGCTCGAGGTAGAGGCCACCATCAGGGTCAGTGGTCTCGTCTCTAAAACATAGAATAAGCAAACGTGACTACAAAGTCGTACTCAGCAAGACTTACATAGGAACTATACTACTCATGCACATGTATCAAGGCAAAGGAAGGTGGGGTTTCACTTGCAGAAGTGCCAGCTTTGACTTGGCTAGTCCTGT
This sequence comes from Bromus sterilis, assembly GCA_950022295.1. Taxonomy (NCBI): domain Eukaryota; kingdom Viridiplantae; phylum Streptophyta; class Magnoliopsida; order Poales; family Poaceae; genus Bromus; species Bromus sterilis. The sequence goes on from OX465598.1 coordinate 39,928,302, forward strand.
ACTACGAATACCAGAATGAGGTAAGGAGCGTACACGAGTCCAAGTAACAGTCTCCAACCAATACACCACTATGGATACTTCCTCGACTTCCCCACGAGGAAGCACACCATAGCACTCACACTTATCTTGGTGTGTTTTGGAAGTATCCAGTTCAAGTTATCTATGATCAAGTAAAGGTCTCCAAGTAGTCCATAACCGCGGACATGGCTATTCGAATAGTTCATTAACCCTGCAGGGGTGTACTGCTACACACACGCCTCATCAGTTACCGCCTGGTGATGGGCCCTTCAAGTGAGTACCGGCGAGGATGCTGCCACGACACTTCACTCACGGCACCATCTCTAGTCCTAGGGAGTCGCCTATTTGAGTTGGGACCACGATCGGAATCCGGCCGATTGTTCCGATGCGGACTCAAACGTTGTGTGACCGCCATCAAGCTCAACTCGATCATGATCACTTGATTCAACGTGCCCACAACCTACGCCAACCACTTACCTTGGTTCCACCTGCTTGAGATCGTTAAAGGGCGAACTACTTGCGACTCCTGGACTGGTCCGGGGTGAGGTACTAGGCCGAGAGGGGTCAGTGAGCCCAATGTGTGGTCGTACTCTTAGTCTTGGATAACAACACAGGAACTCGGGCTTAAGGCAGTGTTCAACGAGACAACCCACTGTGTACTCCTACACAACCTCTCATCGTTCACCTTTGTTTAGGGTAGATTCACCAACACATTACCGCCATCATTCACATGATCACTACCATCCCGACTCACAACAAAGTAGCCTCAGGTAACAACTCTAAGCATGCAATAAGCTGTAACAGTTGCAGGGGCCACAAGATAACAACCAACTCCTACATCTGCTAGGATTGTGGTTTGCTTACTACTGTGACAAAATGATAGGTCATGCAAAGGAGTGGGTTCAACTAGCGGTAGAACGTATCATGGTGACATCCTAAACATGCATTTGCGAGAATGAGAGGGAACTGGGATTTTATCGACATGATCAAAGAGGGGTTGCTTGCCTTGCTGACGACCACGAGGTACTGGTCTTCTGACGTGAGGTTGAACTCGTCTCCGAGATCAACTCTACCGATAAGATGCAATCACCGAAGCACTGGAAGTAAAGCACAATCAAGATAATACAATGCACAATCGATATTCAAAACAAAACATGGCAAGGTACTGATGTGACCTATGTTTAAATTGCAACATGTTAATTGAAGTTGATTTGAAAAGCAATTTCAAATTCAAACTCCAAATGGTATTCAAATTTGTACAAGTTGCATTGGCTAATGTTTTTTCATTATAAACCAATTGGTCAAGTATGTGAAATGATTTTGAAGTACATGTGATCATCTTTGCATTTAAATGGTTGAAGTTGGAATAATCAAAGTAATTTATTTGATTTAATACAAAAGAGCCAAATATCAAAATGCTACTGATCCCTTATTGTAAACATTTCAAACATGGTTGAAAGTTGGTTATTTGGATAGAGAATTTTATTCTGATAATTTTTCATATATTACACTTTGAATTTGGAGTTACGGTTTAAAAGTTATTTAATTTCAAAGTTTAGGCCATTTTCTAGAATTTCTGGATTTCTTTAATTCTTTTAAAAAGTTTTTCTGTTTATTGCGTCATTACGACGTCATCATGACGTGGGGGGGGGGCTGACTGGTGGGTCCTGGTTGTCAGTGAGAGAGGGGGTTAAAACCCGGTTTAAAATAAACCGAGTGGTTTAATTAGCCTCTAGGGCCCGCATGTCAGTGAGAGAGAGAGATTAGAGGGGGGCTTAGGCCTAACAGGCCGGCGGCTAGACGCCGGTGGCTTGGGCCACGGCGGCGCTCGCCGGAGTGGCGATTTAGGCCACGGGGAAGGGAGCTGGAGGCACGGGCGCGTGTCCCGTACTCGTGCGCTTCTCCTGGAGCACGCCGGGGACCTCGAGGAGGCCCCTGGCCATGGCTACGACGAAGGGAAGCGGCGGCCGTGGCCTCTGCTCATGGCGGACGACGACAGAGGGGTCGGGGAGGGAATCTAGGATGGCGTCTCCTCCAGTTGTCCTCTGCTCAAATTGAAGGCGCGGGTCGATCTTGTGGTCGCCGGGGATGTCTCCAGACAAGGTGTGACGGCTTGGGGAGCTCGGTGGCCGCGCTATTCGTCGTCGGCGCTCCAACGGTTCTCGGCTAGGGCTACGGGTTCGTGCGAGGGAGACGAAGGAGAGGGCCAGAGGAGGGGGAAAGGGAAGCTGGGGCTTCCAGGTGTCCACGGGGGCAAGGAGATGAGGACGGGGGGCTCTGCGCTGGCCGAAAGCAAGAGGTGGCGCGCATGCCGTGAGAGCACGGCGCGGCCGTCTCTCCTTCTGGCGAGGAGGAAGACGACAGGGGAGGGGCCGGGCTGGGCCAGGTGGGCTGGCGCCTAGGTGGCAGGTAAGCTCTCTTCTTTTTTTTTCTTTTTTTTGTTTTCTGTTCTTTTTTTTTCCCTAAAATAAATAGCCAGGGCATTTTATAAAATCCCCAATTATTTTTATAAAACCTAGGTGACTCTATAGAAGTCAACTCCATGTTTTGGGAATTTTTGAAATTCAAATTATTTGAATTTCAATTCAAATAGGCAATTGATTTAATTTCCAAGCCACTATTTGGATTTTTGAAAAATCTATGAGCATGGGATTAATCCCAAATCACTTTTAAAATGATCACACTCATTTTTAGGATTTTTCAACACGTCCAAAAGAATTTTGGAAAAAGATTTATTTCTGGCCTTTTTATTTAATTCATTTAGGGCTTTTCTTTTCCCCAATTCTTTTTCTTTTGCAATTTTTTTCAAGATGCAAAAATGCTAGCTTGGAAAAGCACAAACCTAAATTAGGGTTCTGACAACTCGCCCCCACTCAAAAGAATCTCGTCCCGAGATTCAGAAGTCGTCGGGAGGAAGGTGGGGTACTCAGCTCGTAGACGATCCTCTCGTTCCCAGGTGGCTTCTTTCTCTGAATGATGTGACCACTGCACTTTGAAGAATCTGATCTTCTGACGTCTGGTGCTACGCTCGGCTTCATCAAGAATACGAACAGGGTACTCTCGATACGAAAGGTTATCTTGGAGATCAAGCGTTTCGTGGTCTACTTCACGGACGGGGTCCTTGAAGCAACGCCTGAGTTGAGAGACGTGGAAGACATCATGAACCTGGGAGAGGTGAGGGGTAGTTCCAATTGGTAGGCAACTTCTCCACGTTTAGTGAGAATGCGAAAGGGACCGATATAACGTGGGGCCAACTTGCCTTTGATACCGAAGCGATGGGTACCCTTCAGAGGAGTAACCCGAAGGTAAGCCTTCTCATCTAGATTGAAGATTTCTTCCCTATGATGACGATCATAATAGCTTTTCTGACGAGACTGGGTTGTTTTCAACTTCTCACGAACAATGTGAACCTGCTCTTCTGCATCCTGAATCAAATCCGGTCCAAAGAATTGTCTTTCACCGGTTTCTGACCAGTTTAGGGGTGTTCGACATTTTCGTCCATAGAGAAATTCAAAAGGAGCCATGCCCAAGCTAGATTGGAAGCTATTGTTATACGCAAATTCGGCAAAAGGAAGAGAATTCTCCCATTTCATTCCGAAAGAGATAACACAAGCTCTGAGAATGTCTTCGAGAATTTGATTGACCTTTTCTACTTGACCACTGGACTGCGGGTGATAAGCGGTGCTAAAGGAGAGGTGGGTTCCCATAGCATTCTTGAAACTTTCCCAAAATCGAGAAGTGAAAAGACTACCACAGTCTGAATTGATTTCCAAAGGAACACCGTGAAGTGACACAATTCGGGAGACATACAAGTCCGCTAACTGGCTAGCAGTTATAGACTCTCGAACTGGAAGGAAGTGAGCAACTTTTGAAAGTCGATCAATGACAACGAAGATGGCATCATTTCCTTTCTGGGTTTTTGGAAAGCCAGTGATGAAGTCCATACTGACTTTATCCCATTTCCACTCGGGGATAGGCAAAGGTCTAAGAGTACCAGCAGGTCTTTGATGTTCTGCCTTAACGCGACGACAAACATCACATTCAGCAATGAACTGAGCAATTTCTCTCTTCATCCTAGTCCACCAAAATCTCTGGCGTAGATCTCGGTACATTTTTGTGCTACCGAGATGAATCGAGAGGGGTGTGTCATGGGATTCTTTGAGGATGAGTTGCCTTAGTTCCCTATTCTTAGGTACTACCAAACGATTTTCAAAGAATACCGTTCCCTTACTAGCTGTGGAGAAACATTTAGCAACTCCGCTAGCAATGATCTCCTTGATCCGGCGAACACCTCGTGCACGCCTTTGGGAAACTATGATTTTATCCTCAAGGGTTGGTTTTGCCACCAAGTTGAAAAGAGATCCACGAGGAACAATCTCGAGGTTGAGCTTCCGAAATTCCTCATGAAGAAGCGGTTGATACTGTTGTAACATGAGGTTGTTACAATACGACTTACGACTTAGTGCATCAGCCATGACATTGGCTTTGCCTGGGGTGTAAGAAATTCCCAAGTCATAACCTTTTATCAACTCAATCCAGCGTCTTTGCCTGAGATTAAGATATGGCTGGGTGAAAATGTATTTGAGGCTTTGGTGGTCGGAATAGATCTCACAACGATTACCAAGGAGGTAATGTCGCCAAGTTGTTAGGGCATGAACTACGGCAGCGAGTTCAAGATCATGGGTAGGATAGTTCTCTTCATGTGGCCGCAACTGGCGTGAAGCATAAGCTACCACATGTCGATCTTGCATAAGTATGCATCCTAACCCTTGCCGTGAGGCATCACAAAAGATTTCGAAATCCTTTTTGGTGTCTGGAGGCGCAAGTACGGGTGCAGAAGTCAATCTTCTTTTTACCTCTTGAAAGCTTTCCTCGCACTTGGGGGTCCATTCAAATTTCTTCTCTTTCTTGAGGAGTTCAGTTAGAGGCTTTGCAACTTTAGAAAAGTTCTCGACGAAGATGCGACAATAGCTTGCTAAGCCAAGAAAACTCCTAACTTGCTTAACCGATTCAGGTGGATTCCAGTCAAGGACGGCCCGAACTCTCTCGGGATTGACAGCAATGCCTTTTGCAGAAATCACGTGGCCTAAATAGGTCACTTCTGGTAGCCAGAATTCACACTTTGAGAATTAAGCATATAGGCGATGCTCTCTAAGTTTCATCAATACCAGCCTAAGATGTTCTTCGTGCTCTTCTTCGTTCTTCGAGTAGATGAGAATGTCATCAAGATAAACTACAACAAATTTATCTAAATACTCCATGAAGATCGAATTCATCAAACGCGAGAATGTGGCGGGGGCATTGGTTAAACCGAAGGACATAACGGTGTACTCATAAAGACCATAACGAGTAGTGAAAGCCGTTTTGGGAATGTCCTCGTTTCTGATTTTGATTTGATGATAGCCTAATCTCAAATCCATCTTGGAGAAGACAGAGGATCCTGCAAGTTGATCATAAAGATCATTGATCCTAGGCAGTGGGTACTTGTTCTTTATCGTCGCTAGATTTAGCGGGCGATAGTCTACGCACATCCTTTCTGTTCCATCTTTCTTCGTTACGAACAGAACGGGGCAACCCCATGGCGATGAGCTAGGGCGGATGAAGCCTTTTGCCAACGAAGCTTCAAGTTGGATTTTGAGCTCAGCTAACTCACGTGGGGCCATTCTATATGGGCGTCTGGATATTGGGGCGGTTCCTGGGATAAGATCTACCACAAAATCTACAGATCGGTCAGGTGGTATTCCTGGCAGCTCTGCTGGAAAGACATCCGGGAAGTCACGAACCACCGGAATATCTTCAAGGTCTGGAAGAGGAAGCACATTCAAAGAATGCACCTGGGTTTTAGAGCTTGGTGAGGTGTACTTGATTGTCTGGCCTGATGGATGGGTTAGTTTCACTGACTTGGCTTTACAATCAAGGACATCATTCTGTCTTGATAACCAATCCAGTCCTAGGATGACATCAATGTCTGAAGACTTGAGGGCTATAAGTGAGGCAAGGAATACGAAACCCTCAATAGCAACTTCATTTTCATGACTAACCATGGTGGTGTGCCATCTAGATCCAGGGGCTTGCACAACTAAGGGGGTGGATAACATCGAAAAAGAGATGTCATGTGATAGTGCAAAATCCTGGGTCAAACAGAACCGAAGCTGGGGTGGAATTGATAGGAAGGGTTCCAATTACAACATCGGTTGACTTGTGGGAATCTAGAATGGATACATGATTCACATAACCATGTTCATAAACAGGAGGCTTGACATTGGAAGTTTTGGGTAGTGTCTTGCCACGACGAAAAGCTTGCTTGGGATTAGGTGTGGTGGCTACATGATTTTGGGGACACTCTCTAACATTGTGGCCTGATTTTCCACATTGGAAACAAACACCACGTGGAATGAAAGGAACTTGAGAACTTGATTGTCCAACAAAATTCCAAGGAGGAAGTTTGGGTTGAGGTGGACGATATATGGTGGTTGGTGGTCTAGAAGCACTTACAGCATGACTGACGTCATTGAAGGGAATCCATACACAGCGTTTCCGAGAAACTGGGCCAGAAGATTGTGCAAACTCACGATCACGCTTGCGAGACTCTTCATACAAATCATTTCCATACTCGGCCTTGAAGGATTTGTCGACCAAGTCCTTGAAGTTGATGAACTCGTGAAGATTCAGGTCATGACGAAGGACGAGGCTAAGTCCCTTGCGGAACCTTGCTTGTTTCTTGGCATCTGCGGATACTTCTTCTTGGGCATAACGTGCTAGACGAGTGAACTCAGTCCTATACTCATGAACAGTCATCTTTCCTTGGGTCAGATTGCAAAATTCTTCTCTCTTGCACTCCATCAGCTGATCCGGAATATGATATCCTCGGAAGTCATCACAGAACTCTTGCCAAGTCACCACGTGACCAACTGGTTGCATTGCTACAAAATTCTCCCACCACTGAAGAGCAGCACCTTCCAGAAAGTATGCCGCGAATAGCACACGATCACCTGGAGCAACATGGGCTGTCTCAAGCTTACGCTCGAGGGAACGAAGCCAATCATTGACATCAAGGGGCTCGGATGGACATCGGAAAACTGGCGGGTTGAGGAGAATGAAGTCCTGGATGGTGACAACACTATGATGCTGACGAGAAGTGTTCTGTTCAATACGCTCGAGAAGACGTGTCTGATCACGACGATTTTGTTCAGCCTCCATCATGATTTCTGCCGTTGAGGTTGGTGGTGGAGGTTCTTCACCGTCTATGTTACCGGAACTGGGATCAACACCTTGATTTGCACCTGACATTCTGTGTGATAAGAATCAACAATCAGAATAGGATTTAGGACACAAATCTATGCTAAGATAGAAGACTATAATGCAATAGCATAAAAGCCACAAACGGACAGCATAACGGCTGTACCGGGATGGAAATTGAGACAACCTATAGAATAACGGACATCACTTCCACAGAAACATTATGGAATGATGGCTCAGAAAGACCACAACACTCCTACAGCTACAAAGAAGCAATCAACGAGACGTCCTAGTAAAGACATAGATGAGCCTAGTCCTATCTTCCCGTAGAATAAGATGAGGATGACTCAGAACTCAGATCGATGGGGTAAGGAGAAAAAAGAAGGCTTACGTTGTTCCCTTATACCCAAAGTAGCTATATAACTATAGAATGCTAGACTCGACATCGGCCAATGGTTTGATAATCCTACAGGCAGTCCTGCTCTGATACCAAGTCTGTCGGGACCCGGGGTTAGCGTATGTAATTCCGGTCACAATGCAATCACATGGAGAGCCAAGAGCCGTACCCACTTGTCTAAGAAGACAAGGCCAAGCACAGATCACTCTCGGTAAGCACCGAACGTGAGGGGCATCCCATCCAGGACGGATGATCAATTGAGATGGGTCCTCATCGTCCGCTCACAAGTCTAAATGCTTATGGGTGGTGAATCCCATACTCATAGACAAGTCGCCTCAACCATGTTATCGATTGAATCATAACCCTTACATAGACTTACTCCAGCCCGATCACTTAGTCGGGATCTCGGGCGGGCTCAATCATACAACAAAGTGTGCCACGTGACGGAGTCACGAGCAATCGCATCACGATGCCCCAAGCTGCGCACATCTAAGGGCCACTTGGTGTATAAAAGACCGTCGGCAAGAACACAACTAAGCTATCGAACCCCACACTAAGACATGCATGTTATAATCATACACGCAGCATACATGTCCAGTGTAAACAGCAGGTAATCATAACATGAACTCTACAAACTCATAGTCTTTATAACTTCTGCTAAACAGAGCAGACATAGTAGTTGTATTACAAGAAGAGATCACATGGTTGTGATCCAACATTACATCAAACAACAACGGAAGCAAATTATGTCTTAGTAAAGACAAGGTTAAGAAATGGCTTAAGAAGCCTGAAAGAAAATACAACGACCCTCCAAAGGGCACAGGCTGCTGTCTGGAACTATACGACCTGGTCCATGTCGAGCTCGAGGTAGAGGCCACCATCAGGGTCAGTGGTCTCGTCTCTAAAACATAGAATAAGCAAACGTGAGTACAAAGTCATACTCAGCAAGACTTACATAGGAACTATACTACTCATGCACATGTATCAAGGCAAAGGGAGGTGGGGTTTCACTTGCAGAAGTGCCAGCTTTGACTTGGCTAGTCCTGTACTACGAATACCAGAATGAGGTAAGGAGCGTACACGAGTCCAAGTAACAGTCTCCAACCAATACACCACTATGGATACTTCCTCGACTTCCCCACGAGGAAGCACGCCATAGCACTCACACTTATCTTGGTGTGTTTTGGAAGTATCCAGTTCAAGTTATCTATGATCAAGTAAAGGTCTCCAAGTAGTCCATAACCGCGGACATGGCTATTCGAATAGTTCATTAACCCTGCAGGGGTGTACTGCTACACACATGCCTCATCAGTTACCGCCTGGGGATGGACCCTTCAAGTGAGTACCGGCGAGGATGCTGCCACAACACTTCACTCACGGCACCATCTCTAGTCCTAGGGAGTCGCCTATTTGAGTTGGGACCATGATCGGAATCCGGCCGATTGTTCTGATGCGGAGTCAAACGTTGTGTGACCGCCATCAAGCTCAACTCGATCATGATCACTTGATTCAACGTGCCCACAACCTACGCCAACCACTTACCTTGGTTCCACCTGCTTGAGATCGTTAAAGGGCGAACTACTTGCGACTCCTGGACTGGTCCGGGGTGAGGTACTAGGCCGAGAGGGGTCAGTGAGCCCAATGTGTGCTCGTACTCTTAGTCTTGGATAACAACACAAGAACCCGGGCTTAAGGCAGTGTTCAACGAGACAACCCACTGTGTACTCCTACACAGCTTCTCATCGTTCACCTTTGTTTAGGGTAGATTCACCAACACATTACCGCCATCATTCACATGATCACTACCATCCCGACTCACAACAAAGTAGCCTCAGGTAACAACTCTAAGCATGCAATAAGCTGTAACAGTTGCAGGGGCCACAAGATAACAACCAACTCCTACATCTGCTAGGATTTTGGTTTGCTTACTACTGTGACAGAATGATAGGTCATGCAAAGGAGTGGGTTCAACTAGCGGTAGAACGTATCATGGTGACATCCTAAACATGCATTTGCGAGAATGAGAGGGAACTGGGATTTTATCGACATGATCAAAGAGGGGTTGCTTGCCTTGCTGACGATCACGAGGTACTGGTCTTCTGACGTGAGGTTGAACTCGTCTCCGAGATCAACTCTACCGAGAAGATGCAATCACCGAAGCGCTGGAAGTAAAGCACAATCAAGATAATACAATGCACAATCGATATTCAAAACAAAGCATGGCAAGGTACTGATGTGACCTATGTTTAAATTTCAACATGTTAACTGAAGTTGATTTGAGAAGCAATTTCAAATTCAAACTCCAAATGGTATTCAAATTTGTACAAGTTGCATTGGCTAATGTTTGTTCATTATAAACCAATTGGTCAAGTATGTGAAATGCTTCTGAAGTACATGTGATCATCTTTGCATCTAAATGGTTGAAGTTGGAATAATCAAAGTAATTTATTTGATTTAATACAAAAGAGCCAAATAGCAAAATGCTACTGATCCCTTATTGTAAACATTTCAAACATGGTTGAAAGTTGGTTATTTGGATAGAGAATTTTATTCTGATAATTTTTCATATATTACACTTTGAATTTGGAGTTACGGTTTAAAAGTTATTTAATTTCAAAGTTTAGGCCATTTTCTGGAATTTCTGGATTTCTTTAATTCTTTTAAAAAGTTTTTCTGTTTATTGCGTCATTAAGACGTCATCATGACGTGGGAGGGGGCTGACTGGTGGATCCTGGCTGTCAGTGAGAGAGGGGGTTAAAACCCGGTTTAAAATAAACCGAGTGGTTTAATTAGCCTCTAGGGCCCGCATGTCAGTGAGAGAGAGAGAGATTAGAGGGTGGCTTAGGCCTAACAGGCCGGTGGCTAGACGCCGGTGGCTTGGGCCACGGCGGCGCTCGCCGGAGTGGCGATTTCGGCCACGGGGAAGGGAGCTGGAGGCACGGGCGCGTGCCCCGTACTCGTGCGCTTCTCCTGGAGCACGCCGGGGACCTCGAGGAGGCCCCTGGCCATGGCTACGACGAAGGGAAGCGGCGGCCGTGGCCTCTGCTCATGGCGGACGACGATAGAGGGGTCGGGGAGGGAAGCTAGGATGGGGAAAACGGGAGGGAGCTCACGTTGAAGTCGATGGTGCACTCGGGGAGGCCGGAGAGGAGCTGAGGGCGCTGGATTTCTCGCCGGGGTTCCTCGCGGCCGGCGGCGAACCCTTGAAGATGGCGTCTCCTCCAGTGGTCCTCTGCTCAAATTGAAGGCGTGGGTCGAGCTTGTGGTCACCGGGGATGCCTCTAGACAAGGTGTGATGGCTTGCGGAGCTCGGTGACCGCGCTATTCGTCGTCGGCGCTCCGGCGGTTCTCGGCTAGGTCTACGGGTTCGTGCGAGGGAGATGAAGGAGAGGGCTAGAGGAGGGGGAAAGGGAAGCTGGGGCTTCCAGGCGTCCACGGGGGCAAGGAGATGAGGACGGGGGACTCTGCGCTGGCCGGAAGCTGGAGGTGGCGCGCATGCCGTGAGAGCACGGCGCGGCCGTCACTCCTTCTGGCGAGGAGGAACACGATAGGGGAGGGGCCGGGCTGGGCCAGGTGGGCCGGCGCCTAGGCGGGAGGTAAGCTCTCTTCTGTTTTTCTTTTTATTTGTTTTCTGTTCTTTTTGTTTTGCCCTAAAATAAATAGCCAGGGCATTTTATAAAATCCCCAATTATTTTTATAAAACCTAGGTGACTCTATAGAAGTCAACTCCATGTTTTGGGAATTTTTGAACTTCAAATTATTTGAATTTCAATTCAAATAGGCAATTGATTTAATTTCCAAGCCACTATTTGGATTTTTGAAAAATCTATGAGCATGGGATTAATCCCAAATCACTTTTAAAATGATCACACTCATTTTTAGGATTTTTCAACACATCCAAAAGAATTTTGGATAAAGATTTATTTCTGGCCTTTTTATTTAATTCATTTAGGGCTTTTCTTTTCCCCAATTCTTTTTCTTTTGCAATTTTTTTCAAGATGAAAAAATGCTAGCTTGGAAAAGCACAAACCTAAATTATGGTTCTGACAACGGCTGCCTTGGGGGAGGAATTTTCGTGGTGCCCTTTGACCTAGGTTTCCTCTCTTTATAAAGACTCTTAGATTCCCGTCATCCATATTACGTCTTCAGTATTTTGGGGCCACAAGGAGCATCCGATCTCCGATTGAGACGAATTGTGTTTTAGATCCATCAGAAAAAATGTCTACAACTTTGTAGTTTTAAGTTTTTCCGTTTGAGGTCATCTTCTGGCGTTTCCGACGAAATCTTTAAAACCTCTCTGGTGGGGACAGATTTCAGTAGAGTTAGAGTCCAACTCCTACAAGGCTCCTTTTTGTGATTTTTCTTTTATCCAAGTAATTGCTACACATAAAGTACAAAAACAAGAACTTGTGCACTCTTGCAACCATTAATAGGTTAGTTCCAAAATATGTTATAAAAAGATATGAAAGTGTAGCAAACACATAGCAATAACACCCAAAACATGCATGGAGCAAGCTGGAATTATAGATACGTTTGGGACGTATCAGTGGGCTATATGTGCCGAAGGAGAGCCCCGGGGGTGGGCCCCCACCAGGCGTCCACCTGGCGCGGCCGTGCCACCAGGCCGCCTGGTGGCCCCCCTTCGGGTCCCCTTTTGCGCGCCTTCGTTAATCTTCCGGAAAATGATTCCCTGAAATTTTCAGGTCATTTGGAGATGTGCTGATGTGTCCACTCCGCGTGCACTTTTCCCCGCTGATTCCTGCGTCCGCTGTCTCGGCACCAGAAAGTTGTAAATTGTGTAAAACAAGCCAAAACATCATAAGAACAACATCATAATGTGAAATTTATCAATGAATAGAGGCAAATTATGATACAAAATAGTGATACATTTTGGACGTATCAACTCCCCCAAGTTTAGACCTCGCTTGTCCCCAAGTGGATACTGATCTCGGTAAACTTGTCCACAAGTTTAGAGTGTGAAGTGTCGATAAATAAGAATACAGACACAAAGCATCATAATTTCTCTACTAAACTCAAGCATCCTTAACAACAACCTCAATTCATAAGGCCCTTATGAAAGAGTAATATCAATTATAATCAAAAGTAGAGTTAAGGAAACTCATTAAATCATGGCAAACATGTTCTTGGTCAAAGAACAACTAATACTTTTAAACTTGATCTTCCACTTATAATTATGATGAGGTCAATTGAAGCTTTTGGAAGAACATGTTATTAGTCAAGAAGTGAAAATGCTGACACAAAGGAAGATGTTTGATGAGGCCAAGCTCAACAAACAACTTTTTATCCTACTCGATAATGTCAACAAAGATGTGATATGGCAATTCTCAATGAAATAATATATATGTATGCATATTTGTCAACATAAGGTGTTTGTTGTTTTATAGGATAGGAGGATGTAGGTTTACTGACTCAACATAAAAGTAAAGGCTAGACCCTTCGTAGAGGGAAGTAGGGAGAACTCATGTGCTAGAGCTTTTAAGGATTTTGAAATCAATAAGATTGTAACATAAGATTTTGGGAGGTGCATAATTTGTCAACGAATGTTAGCAGATAGCCCAATACTTCTCAAACCGGTCAAGTTTCGAGGAACTACTCCCAAGGAGGGACAATCACATCCCATTAATCTCATTTGTTTATCACTACCAAAGTTTTTTGATTTCTCATGAACAAAGCGTGAAGGAGGTTTTGTTTGTTGCTATTATCTTTTACGAGTTGGGAGCACTCATGCCAGTCCCTCCTTGTATTAGGGGTTCGCAGATTAGACATGAAAACCCAAGATTGAGAATATCATGAATTATCTACTACTTCCTCATGAGCTAAAACAGAGGATTTTCATGCTTATCTTTCTTTTGTTGTGTGTTCTTTATCTTTTTGTAGCTGCTGTCATGTTTAGCTCTTAGTTTTGTTTCTTATCTTTTTAAGAGCTTTTTGTTTAGTTTGTTGCTGGAACTCTCTTGAGTCTTCATGTTTATCTTGTTTAGAGAGTTGGCTTGTTGCACTGAGTTGTGTGTCTTGACTTAAAAGTAGGTAATTCAGGTTGCTATTCAATTGTAGTAGTAACTTTCAATAGTTTTGAGGTATTGTTGTAAGTAATGTTTGAACTTTTGGTGTCAAGAGCTTTAGCCTATTAGTGATAGTTGTTGTATTTTGGGCAATCCATGTTTATTTTTTAAAAACTACAAAAACTAGTTGAGAACTCTAGCTACTAGATGGATCACTAATCTTTGGAGGGATCGGATATTAGAGTACACTCACGTACCATGAGTCGAGGATGCGCAAGGATAACCAAACCCCCATACACTCCTCCTCGGGGTTGAAAGTGCAATATATCGACCAGAGGGGGGGTGAATGGGAGATTTTCAATTCTACTACCAGATTTTGGTTTTCTTCAGGACAGAAGCAATCATGAGGCTGAAGAAGTAACCAAAATCATGAAGAAATAAAACTTCACAGAATGTAATCATTAGGGCAGCTCATCATAATGCAACAGAAATAAATCAATTCAGATAAGCAGAAGTACTTCAGATGCATAGTATGAAGACAAAGAGCAGAGGGAGAGCTGAAGCATAAGAAGTCAACATATCAAATACTGAAGCTTAAGAGGTTGAAGAGATAGGACCAGAGGTTGAAGACATTGGTTTGGTAGACCAGTTCAAGTTGCTGTGACAACTCTACGTCTGGTTGGAGAGGCTGAGATTCAACTCAGAAGACATAGTCTTCACCTTGTTCTCCTTGAACTAGAGTCCTCAGACTCCGTCCAATAACTCAGGTGAGTCTTCAAGGTAGACTCCCGAAACCTTCACAGACTCAGTCACTCCGGGAAGTCACAATTGCATCTTGACTTCCTCAGACTGAAGACTTCTACACCGGCTGGAAGATCACAGTCTACAAGAGTAAAAAGCTTCGGATCACTCGAACCGACTTCCTCAGAAATGCTCAACTACTCAGGCTGGTGGTTTTCCTCACATAGGTTCTTCAGTTTCCTCAGAGGTGGGTTGCTCTCAAATGACAAGTGTCAGTTTTTCTCTTGGAGCAGCCAACCCACAAATGGGGCTGGGGGTGGCTATTTATAGCCGCGGAGCAACCCGAGGTGAAAGGACATAAATGCCCATGCATGCAATTACTCTCATGCCCTGGGAAATGACCGTTGCTAGACAGGTTCTAGCCTCTCACCACGCAACACGTGGCATGGTCAAAGTATTCTCTCTCCTCATGATTTTCAGAAGAATCGCACTGGCGATCTTCAGACTCCTCAACCGAAGTTAGTTACCTCAGTTTCCTGAAGAACAACGTCTCAGACACTCGAGGACTGAACTTCTACTGCAGGAGATTTCCTCAGGGTTTTTCTTCAGGATTCCTAATTGAGCACTTCCTCAGAAATACAGAACTCATTTTCCTCAACCCCTCCAACAGTGCGGTGATTTCCTACGACTCAAGAAGTATAAAAAGTCTTAGAGAAGACTACGCTTCAACTTCGTCTTCAGCGCGAACATCCATAGGATCGTCCTTAGCTTCAGCTTCAAACGAACGCTTCAGGATCCTGATTCCTCAGGATTTCACGCAACTTCATTCTTCAGGAAACGCACCAATTTCTCCAATGTTCCTCAACATTTTGGGGGGTCGACATTGGTGGTTAAACACCTCATCACGGACTGTTCTCCTGTGTATACTCACAAACACATCAGTCCCTTAACCGTTTTGTCATCAAACTCCAAAACCTCAAGGGGTGGGCACTTGAGGCACTTACAATCTCCCCCTTTTTGGTGATTTGATGACAATTGGGTTAAGCTTCAACGGGGATAAAATTATGAGTTTGAAGAATAAAAACTTTGAAGAACATTTGTATCATTAAGCTGGATATAATGAAGCTCCCCCTGAGGATATGCATATGAGTTGAAGAATGTTTAATATCTAAAGAATTTTGAGGTATATGAGGAGCTCCCCCTATATCCAGGCATTTCTGAAGCAGTGCATGTTATGAAGTGTTTTAGGCATTTAAACAACGCACTGAGAGAAGTGTTTGCAGAGATAATCATATGCATATATGATAAACTTGAGGAAATAGCATGAGGTAACTGAAGAATAGTATCAGGCAAACACCAAAATTACAGTTTACAACTCGTTACAAAAAAAATCTGAAGAACGAGAGTTGTAACTGAAGAACCCCATAACTAAAACCCGCTTGAAGACTAACAGATTTCTCCCCCTTTGTCATAAAATGAACAAAAAGGGAAAAACTGAAGCTAACGCCCCTTTGAAGTTCCTTCAAGGCTGAGGTGAGTCACGCCTGAGGCAATCCGTTGCAGTGTGAGGGATGGCAGCTGTGTCTTCAGCTTCTTCAGCAGTCATCTCCTGGTTTGAAGAATAAGAATCCATGGCCGGAGGAGGAGTTGTGCAGGGTCTGAATTGCCTCGGGGGTTTGATTGCAGGAATCGGACGCTTTTGAAGATCCAAGTTTGCAAGGTCTTCAGGGGTGATTACTTCTTTCATCAAGGCATCGAGATGTTGATATGTATGATGAGTGTACTGATGCACTTTCTTCACTGAAGAATGCGTCTGAGCCATGTAGCTGAGGATTTCGGTAAACTGATGCTTCACCCAGTCATGATTTCGGTCAACCTTCTGATGAAGACTAATCATAAGCTCTCGGTCAGTCATCACTCGAGCCTGAGTCGTATCCTCAGTAGAGGCATGAGTTCTTGTTTCATAAGTAGTGCGAGACTGAGGATGACGAATGTTTGCACCAAGGGAATTGGTCGGGAGAACATCTTCATAGAATATGCCTTTGCCCTTGTTATTTGAAGCAATCGTATGCTGAAGCACTTCGACAGGCGGCAGATATGTCCTATGATTCGGGTGATCAGGTTGAAAATCAATACCAGTCGTGGCTCAGATGAGCTTCATGATCCATGGCGCGTATGGCTCCAGGATATGAGGATTCTGTGCTGCATCAACCAAAGTTCTGAAGAAGAAGTCAGGAACGTTGATTGGCCCAGACATGCAGAGGTTGTGGAGTATGTTCTTCATGATGCCAATGACTTCTTCAGCAGAGGATTCATAGCCTTTAATGGGGCATAAGGTCTTCGCCAGAATCCGATACAATGTACTTGGCAGATACAGAAGCTCAGAAACTGGAAACTTTGTGCGAGCTGGGGATTCAGGGGGCTGAGGCTTCATGAGCATGTTCATCAGGTCATCTCGAAGAATTTGAGACCCATAGGAGCATGCAGTTGGGGAAGTGCACTGAGGCAACTCAAGAATGTCAATTGCTTCAGGAACAGTGATGGTGTAGTGATGATGCTCAGTCATCCACTCGAGGACCCAGGTGTTGATATCCAGAGGATCTCCTGAAACATACAAAGTTGCATAAAACTGAAGTACAAGTTCTTCGTTCTAGTGGATGAATTCAGAGCAGAACTGAAGCAGCTTGGCATGATGTAAATCCTGAAGCACACTATTGAAGCAGGGAAGTGCTTCCATATCCATTAGAGGAATATGCTTGTGAGGAAACAATTTGTTTTGCTTATAGAGAACTGAAGCATAATAGTTCTTCTGAGTGGCAGTCCAGAACCTCAGCAGCTTTCGAGGTGGAGCAGAATGATATGGATATTGAATCCCCTCTTGGAAGAAACTCATGGCATTGAAGAAATCAGTAGCATCGAAGCTTGGGGTATCATTAGCTTCAAGGTCACGGAAGAATGGTTGCTTCTGCTTTGGACACAAGGACCGAGCTTGAACTGGGCCTTGAGGTGGTGTAGGCGCTTGAGGCACTTCAATCTGAAGAGAGGCTTGAGGCTGAGGCGGAGCCGCTGCAGATGCTTCAGGCACAGATGTGTTGAGGTCCTTGGGAAGACGAGGTGATGTGGCCTGTTTGTCTTCAGAGACATCCTTTGAGGCTTCAGCATGAGCATTTGTACTGTTTTCTTCTTCAGGAGGAGCATTTGTGCTGTGCTCGGCTTCAGCTTCAGTTTCAGCGGCGGGGGGATCGGGCTTAGGATCAGCAGTGGTAGTGTCAGCAGCATCAGTATCAGTAGTAGTGGTTGCTGCAGCATCAGTATCAGCAGCAGAATTCGTGGGAGCACTTGTGGCTTTTGGGTCATCAGCATCAGACGCCGAGGACGATGCACCTACTGATTCTTCAGACTGCAGAGAAGTATCAGGAAGCACCTCGGTCACGGTGTTGGAGTGAGGCTCAGGTGAGAAGATAGTATGAGTGGGCGAGTTGGTCAGCCCATAATCCTCATCATGGACGCGAGGAGTTCCATGATCCATAATGTCGACGTCCATGTATTCAATCTCAGTTATAGTCGGTGGCGGTGGGGACATAGGAGTTGGAACAATGGGTGTTGCAGCAGGGGGTGGAGTGAAGACGATTAAGCTGCGCTGAGGATTTGGAGGTGGAGTTGAGGCAGCAGTATTGAGAATGGTGGTATCAGCGGCCTGTGATGTTGGAGGAGCTGAGGAAAGTGGTGTAGCATCAATGGGGTCCTCAACAGTGGGTTTCTTCGCAGCAGGTGGAGTTGATGGTTGGGCTTCAGGCAGGCGCTTGAGGCTTTTGGCAGAGGCATCAATGGGTACTGAGGAAGCGGGCTGACGAAGCTTCATCAACTTTGCCATCTGGTGTGAGATCCGTTCCTTGGATTTGCCAATATACGCACGATTGGCAGCGAACTCAATGTTGAGGCGTTGAACTTCACATTGATGCTCTGTAAACTCCTGAGGAGTAACTTCAGTGATAGATTTCTTCTTGAAGTCACTGAGGACTTTCTTCAGTTTGGCCTTCAACTGTTTCTGAAGATCTCGTTGATGAATCTCATTTATGAGGAACTGTTGAACATAGAATTTGATGTCTTTAGGGATGTCCAAATCATCAAGAGGAGTGTCAGGCTTGACAGACCAAATTTCAATGTACTCCAAGATCTTCTTGGGATCAAGGAGAAGAGGGATTTCTGAACCCGTTGCTTCAGCTTTGCGTCTGGCCGCAGCACGCACATATTCAATCTTATCAGCTTCAGTAGCGACGAAGCCGGCCAAATCCTCAAATTCATCTTCATCATCAGATGTTTGAGGAGTATGATGAATGGTGCCACGCATAGCAGTTTTCTTCGGTGAGGGGCGTGGGCCGCGTTGAAGAACAGTTTTGGTCTTCAGCTGAGACTGAGGCATTGTGGTGGAGGCCTCAGGAGCATTACCAGATTCATCTGTGCGTATCCTTGAGGAGGGGGCAGCACCAGTCGTGCGTTGACATGAGGAACCGACAACATGAGGCTTAGCGGAGGACTCCATGGAAGGCTTGATGCCAGCAGCCTTTTTGCGGTGCAGAGGCTGAGGTTGTGGCCTGGGTTGAGACTGATCCTGAGGAGGAATCTGTATTGATGCAGTCAAGTCACGAACCAGATCCTTGACACGGGTGCGACTGCGCTTGAGGTACTGCTCATATGCCGTAGGAAAGTCATCAGGGGTGTGCATTGTTGTGGGATCAGGAATGACTCCAGGAGCCGGTGGAGGTCGAGCCTTGATACCCAAGGTCTTCAGCGGCGGATTAACGGCAAACATTTTCTCATGTTGAGGATTAATCCATTGATAGGCCACCCAAGACTTGGCCCATTCCCTCGTGATCTTCTGTACCCGTTTCTTACGTTCATCAGCGGTTTCTCATTCGGGAGTCTTCAGCTTCTCATAGAGCTCAGGAGGCAAATCTTTAGCGGTATCAGTGTGCTTACGCCGAGGAGCCATTTTCTTCAGCTGAGGAGACTGAGGAATTGTACGTTCGAGCTGAGCTACAAATGAAGTGAGACTATGAGAACCATACGATTCCTCAGCAAACATGTACCTGTGACAGAATTAAGTTGCGAGGGAAGTGTGGTACGGTTATATGCGTTCATGAGGAATAGGCTGAGGAAAACAGAGGAATGCGGCATAGGTATAGGTCTCAAAGAGCTAGCAGTACAGTTGAGGATTAACTGGCTTGAGGACACAACAGTACTGAGGAATAATACGCTGAGGAATAAGCCACTAAGGAATAAGCATACCAGACTTGAGGCGAAAGCTAAGGAACAACGAGTCTTCGTCCCCGGCGACGGCGAACTCCGGCAACGTTAGCACACGAGCTTGAGGAGCTCAAGGGCAGCGGCGCGAGAGGGAGAGAAGCGGTGGGGGGAAATGACCGGGGGGGGGGGTAGAGGGCTATTTATAGAGGGGTGAAATCTGAGGGGTTGCGAAATTTGTGGACCAGATAGCCCCTGATTGTTGGGATCCTCAGTGGATATCTAATGGTGGATAAGCACGACATGCGGTAAAATCGCAACAAATTGAAGACAGTTGTAACTGTAAATCGTTGATTTTAGGAACTTGAGGACAAGGGCTGAGGATGAAGACAAATGGTCTCAGGCTGATGATGAAGACAAATGGTCTCATCCTGAGGAATACAAGATTTTCGGATGAACGCATATGAGATAGACAGATTAGATAAGTGAGCACAGAGAGACGGGTCCGATCACGTTCACCTAGATGAAGAAGCAAAAGTTGAAAAACAATAACTATAGGTGAACGCTGTTGAGGACAAACACGGTGATCATCAGTAATGAAGACTTCAAATCCTGAGGAAATTGAGGAACAACAAATCCTGAGGTGTTTGGGCGGTGGCGCTACCCACCTTATAGGGAATGAGACACTTGATACCATACAATTGTCGTATGGATCTTGAGTCAATTCCACGTTAATTTCTTCACACTTAGCAAGGTAGTTCCTCATGATTTGAGGAGTACGACGCATCGTGTGTTGTACATCAGGATTCTTCAATATTTTTTAAGCGTTAGGATGTGTGTCCATTCACTGGACGTTTGAGAGATATTTAGCTCACACCTCAGAGTGCTAAATCGCTTCTCATCCAAAGGCTTAGTGAATATATCAGCAAGTTGGTCTTCAGTCTTCACGTGGCTAATGACGATATCTTCCTTCAATACATGATCCCGAAGAAAGTGATACCGAATCTCAATATGCTTCGTCCTCGAGTGCTATACTGGATGCTGAGAGATCTTGATGGAGCTCTCATTGTCACATAGCAGTGGTACTTTCTTCAGGTTGATGCCGTAGTCCTTCAGAGTTTGCTTCATCCAAAGAAGCTGTGAGCAGCTAGCACCAGCAGCAATGTATTCAGCTTCAGCAGTGGAGAGGGAGACGCAGTTCTGCTTCTTCGATGACCAGTACACTAGAGAACGTCCGAGGAAATGAAATGTTCCTGAGGTAGACTTCCGATCCACTCGATCTCCAGCATAATATGAGTCTGAGTACCCAACAAGATCCAGCTGTGTGCCTTTTGGATACCATAAGCCTAGCGACGGGGTGTGAGCCAAATATCGATGAATTCGTTTCACCGCTTAGTGATGCGATTCCTTAGGTGCCGCTTGGAATCGGGCACACATGAAAACGCTCAACATTATATCAATCCTAGATGCACATAGATATAGCAGAGAACGTATCATGGAGCGGTATACCTTTTGATCTTAGTCCTTGCCATTTTCATCAGGGCCAAGTTGTCCATTTGTGGGCATCGGTGTCTTGATGCCCTTGCAGTCTTGCATCCCGAATTTCCTTAGGCACTCCTTGAGGTACTTCTCCTGAGAGATGAAGATGCCGTTGCGTTGTTGACGAATTTGAAGCCCTAAGAAGAACTTCAGTTCGCCCATCATGGACATCTGATACTGTTCACTCATCAAGAGTGAAAATTCTTCACTGTATTTCTTGTTAGTGCATCCAAATATTATGTCATCAACATAAATTTGACATATGAATAATGCATCATCATATCGTTTTGTGAAAAGAGTTGGATCGAGGGAACCAGATTTGAAGCCCTTGCTGATGAGGAAGTCCCTTAATGTGTCATACCAAGCCCGAGGGGCTTGCTTCAGTCCATAGAGGGCTTTCTTCAATCTGTACACCATATCAGGCTTCTTTGCGTCTTCAAAACCTAGAGGTTGAGCAACATATACTTCTTCCTCGATATGACCATTGAGGAAAGCACTTTTCACATCCATTTGATATAACTTAATATTATGATGGTTAGCGAATGCAAGCATAATACGAATGGACTCAAGTCTAGCAACAGGAGATAAAGTTTCACCGAAGTCGATCCCCTCGACTTGAGTATATCCTTGGGCTACGAGACGAGCTTTGTTTCTGATGACTTGTCCATCTTCATCGAGTTTGTTGCGGTAGATCCACTTCGTGCCGATGACATTGTGAACTCGAGGATCAGGACGTTTGACTAGTTCCCAAACATCATTCGGTTTAAACTGAAGAAGTTCGTCTTGCATTGCCTGAATCCATTCCTCTTCTTAGAATGCTTCGGTGACTTTGGTGGGCTCTGAAATTGATACAAACGAGAAATGCCCACAAAATTTAGCTATACGATTAGCTCTTGCACGAGTAAGAGGACCTGGTAGGTTGACGCCAGCGAGGATTCTGTCCACTTGAACTTCATTTGCCACACGAGGAAGTCGAGGAGGATGATCTTGAGGCGCATCTTCGTCACTGTCGTCAGATTCATTTGCATCTGCTTCAGGTGCTTCAGGAGCTTCAGGGGTATCAGGAGCCTCAGGATCAGGATCGTCATCAGGATTATTTGCATCAGGATTTGGATGTTCTTCAGGAGCAGAAGGTATATGGATTTCTTCAGGATGATCCACAGGAATGATATCACCAGCACCCATCTTCTTCATCTGTTCTTCAGGTGGTGCTTCATCTAAATCATGTGGCAGGTGCTCTCTTTGGGAGCCATCAGATTCATCAAATCGCACGTCTACAGTCTCAACAATTTTATAATGACTAATATTGAAGACTCTGTAGGTGTGCGAGTTGATACCATAACCAAGCATGAAACCCTCACATGCTTTGGGTACAAATTTGGACTGGTGATGAGGATCACGAATCCAGCAAGGTGCACCGAATACCTTGAAGTAACTTACATTGGGTTTCTTACCGACCATTAACTCGTATGATGTTTTATTGAAGAACTTGTGAAGATACACTCAATTGACGATGTGGCATGCAGTGTTGATTGCTTCAGCCCACCACTTGAGTGGAGTATGGTACTCAGCCAGCATCGTGCGAGCCATCTCGATGAGGGTTCGGTTCTTCCTCTCAACAACTCCATTTTGCTGAGGAGTGTAAGGCACAGAGAATTCATGAGTGATTCCCGAGTCATCGAGGAATTCTTCCACACCGAAGTTCTTGAACTCAGTGCCGTTGTCGCTTCGAATGTGCTTGATCTTCAGGTTGTAGTTGTTCATGACTTGCAGGGCGAAGCGCTTGAGGATTGCTGGGGTTTCTGACTTATAGATAAGAAAATGCACCCAAGTGTATCGTGAGAAGTCATCAACAATAACAAGACCATACATATTACCTCCAAAGCTTGAATACTTTGGAGGACCGAATAGATCCATGTGAAGCAATTCCAGAGGTCTTGTAGTAGTCATGATGGTCTTGGCAGGATGCTTCGCCTTGGTCATCTTTCCAGCTTCGGAAGCACCACATAGCCGGTCCTTCGTGAATCTGATTTCCTCAATTCCGAGGACATGTTTCTTCAGTACCAGCTTCTGGAGATTCCTCATTCCAGCGTGGCCGAGTCTTCGATGCCATAGCCAGTATTCTGAAGCTCGAGCCATGAGGCATGTAGCAACCTGAGGACCTTCAGAGAAATCTACAATGTATAGATCACCTTTCCTAACTCCACTGAAGACAATGGAGTTATCGCTAACCATATAGACAATACAACCATATTTTCCGAAGACAACAACGAGATCAAGATCACAGAGCATAGATACAAACATCAAGTTGTATCCAAGTGATTCAACAAGCATGACTTTATCAATGTGTTGGTCTCGAGAGATAGCCACTCTGACGAGACCCAATACCTTACTTTTACCTTTATCAGCGAAGGTGATGGTTTTCTTTGAAGAAGGACTCAGTGATGATTCCATAAGAAGGCTTCTGTCAGCAGTCATGTGATTTGTACATCCACTGTCCATCACCCATTCAGTCTTTCCCTGCAAAGGAATTAGTATCTCATACAGCAAGTTATGAGCCAGTCTCAGTTTGAGGATTTTATGGTTCCTCAGAATTAATTCCTCAGGATGTTCCTCAGGATTGATTCTATGAAACCAAACAATATAAATATCCTTCAACTGACTCAAATGATGTTGTCCTGGGCATATGATCTGCAGAATTTGTAATTGCCTCAGGACATGTCCCTGCAAGGATGATTAGTTCTTAACCACCCACATCTTAATGGGTGGTCTTGAGGCACATGAGGACTGATGAGGGTGATGAGACCTAATGGGGTGTGAGAAGGTGACATCAGGATAAGAAAATGAATAAGCATTCTTATGAGGAGCTTCCCTGTGAACAAAATGGTTAGCAGATACATGATTATAATCATTTCCTTTTGAGGTATCGTCCTCAGATGATATCCTCAGATCATTTGCATCTGCATTCACAGGAAGGTTAGTGATGAGGTCCTTCTGAACCCAGATCTGCTTGACTGGAGGACCGTTCCTGCAGTTAGTTCCGATGTATCTGGCAAATACCTCACCATTAACATTCTTAAACAGTTTATAGTTTTGAGTCAAAAGCCTTAATCATCACATCAGAAGAAACAGCATCATAACCAGATAAAGTATAGGGATCAGGAGGAGGCATCTTTGCCCGAACCCAAGTGGTCTCTGGGTATTGTTCAGGTTTCCAGTAAGACCCATCAGGGTTGAGTTTCCGAGTGAATGCGACACCTTCTTTCCTCGGGTTCCTGTTGAGGATCTATTTCTTGAGGATATCACAAAGGGTCTGATGTCCTTTCAGGCACTTGAACATGTCGGTTTCCAGTAGACTCTTCAACCTAGCATTTTCTTCAGCAATGTCTATGGTATCCTCAGATGAGGGGTTAGATACCACAGAAGCAATAGAAATAACAGAGTCTGAAGACATTGAGGAACTAGGCACAAAGATGATACGATCATGTTCAATTCATTTTAAACAGGGAGGATTAAATCCTTCTTGTGGCATGATGATCTGTTGGGAGAGGAGGGAATCATATCTTTCCTCAGATCGTCATGAGACATCCTTACACGTTCAAGTTCTTGTTTCCTCATGAGGAACTCATGAGCCAGCTTTTCATGATCGGTAAGGAGTGCCTCATGACGATTGAACAAGTCATCAAACTTTGACTGAAGAATTTTTGATTCATCAGTCAACTTTTGAGTCGTCGTCATTTCCTCAATCAACATATCATCACTCTTGTTTAGTGAGATCTGAATCTTTTCAAGTGCACGTTGTTGCTTAGATGCAAGTTTAGCAAGTTTAGCATAGTTTTCATCAGGTTCTTCATCAGAGGGATCATATGATGATGAGTAAGAAGATACCTTGGAGGATTTGGCCATGAAGCAGAAGGAAGGGGTTGTGTCTTCAGCTTCATCATCAACATGTGATAGACCAGATTCTCAGTGCTGAAGATTGACTTTGAGACAAGCGTCGTGGCAAGAGCCAGACCGGCCACACCCTCAGATTCTTCAGATTCTTCTTCCTCAGCATCAGGGTTGGAACCAGATTCTTCCGAGTCCAATTCTTTTCCGAGATATGCGCGAGCCTTTCGGGAACTGCTATTCTTGTATCCAGCAGACTTTGAGGATCTTGAGGATTTCTTCTTAGTCTTTTCATCAGAACTGTCAGCTTTCCCTTTCTTCTTCTTCTTCGGTCTAGCTTCCTTTTCCCATAGAGGACACTCAGCGATGTAATGCCCAGGTTTCTTGCACTTGTGGCAGACTCTCTTTCTTGCTTCGACAGAGTCATCATCTTTGCTTTTTCTTGAGGACGATCTTGAGGAATTTCCGAAGTGATTCTTCTTCGTGAATCTTTGAAACTTTCTGGTGAGGAGAGCAAGTTCACGGCTGAGAGTTTCAGGATCATCAGTATCAGCCTCAGACTCTTCATCAGAGGACACTCTTCGTGCTCTAGCTTTTAGCGCGCGAACCTTAGGCGTGGAGCTCCGAGGTGAATAAAGGCCCAATTTCAGGTACACCAGTTGTATCTGTCAAAATAGGAGATCATAATTACTATGGTCTATGTGATTTGGGATCTAGCGTCAGCGCTATTCCCTTCACACTTTATCAAGAAATCATGCACGAGATTCAGCCGTGTGAGATCGAGGACATAGATGTCACTATCCATCTTGCAAATAAACAAACAATCTCTCCAATTGGGATTGTAAGAGATGTTGAAGTACTCTACGGGAAGGTAAAATATCCTACAAACTTTCTTGTACTTGGTTCAGTGCAAGATAGTTTTTGCCCTATTATCTTTGGTAGGCCCTTCCTCAGCACTTGCGGAGCTATAATAGATTGCAAGAAAGGTAAAGTTTCTGTTGAATTCAACGGTGAGCCGTATGCATTTAATTTTTCTAAGTTTTCTAAGCAGCCTCGTGATCCTGACCTGTCTAGTAATGTCAAAATTATTGAAGAAATTGCTTCCATTGCTATTCCTCCTAATGACACTTTGCATCAATTTATGGAAGACCACGAGAATAATATACATATGTAGGAAAGGGATGAACTAGAAGACATATTTTTAAGACAAACGCCCATCCTGAAGCACAACCTCCCGGTTGAACCTTTAGGAATCCTCTCGCAACCGAAAGAAGACCCGGTGTTCGACCTAAAACCACTACCCGATACGCTCAAGTATGCTTATTTAGATGAAAAGGAAGTATATCCTATTATTATAAATTCTAACCTTTCAGGGTATGAAGAAGAGCGATTATTGGAGACACTCCGCAGACACCGAGGTGCTATTGGCTATACTCTTGATGATCTCAAGGGTATTAGTCCATCCATTTGCCAACATACTATCAATCTCGAGCCCGATGCTAAACCGGTTGTTGATCATCAACGACGGTTGAACCCAAAGATGAAGTACGTGGTTAGGACGGAGGTTCTCAAACTTCTAGCCGCAGGTATCATCTATCCTATAGCTAATAGTAAGTGGGTAAGTCCCATTCATTGTGTTCCTAAGAAAGGAGGTATGCCTGTTGTTCCTAATGATAAAAATGAACTAATACCTCAGAGGACTATTATTGGATATAGAATGTGTATTGATTTCAGGAAGTTAAACAAGGCTACCCGGAAGGACCACTATCCTTTGCCCTTTATTGATCAGATGCTCGAGCGGCTGTCTAAAAACACCCACTTCTGCTATCTTGATGGGTACTCTGGCTTCTCCCAGATTCACGTCAACACCGCAGATCAAGAGAAGACCACTTTCACGTGTCCTTACGATACTTATGCTTATAGGCGTATGCCTTTCGGTTTGTGTAATGCACCTGCTACTTTCTAGAGGTGTATGTCTGCAATATTTCATGGTTTCTGTGATGAGATTGTAGAAGTTTTCATGGATGACTTTTCCGTCTATGGAAACTCCTTTGACCACTGTCTCCACAATCTTAATAAAGTTTTGCAGATATGTGAAGAAACAATTTTGGTGCTCAATTGGGAGAAATGCCATTTCATGGTTAACGAAGGGATAGTTCTTGGACACAAGATTTCCGAAAGGGGAATTGAAGTGGACAAGGCAAAATTTGAAGCTACTGAAAGGATGCCCTATCCAAGGGACATCAAAGGTATTCGTAGTTTTCTAGGTCATGCTGGTTTTTATAGAAGATTTATCAAGGACTTTTCTAAGATCTCGAGAGCCCTTACCAATCTTCTCTAGAAGGATGCCCCTTTTGTATTTGATGAAGATTGTAAGGAAGCTTTTGAAGTTCTTCAGAAAGCCTTGATAACCGCTCCTATAGTACAACCACCTGACTGGAATTTGCCCTTTGAAATTATGTGTGATGCTAGTGATTTTGCTGTTGGAGCTGTTTTAGGACAAAGGGTTGACAAGAAGTTGAATGTCATCCACTATGCGAGCAAAACACTTGATAGTGCTCAAAAGAACTATGCTACTACCGAGAAGGAATTCTTGGCAGTGGTGTTTTCTTGTGATAAGTTTAGGCAGTATATTGTTGATTCTAAAGTTATTATTCATACTGACCATGCTACCATTAAGTATCTTATGCAGAAAAAGGATGCCAAACCAAGACTCATTAGGTGGGTACTCCTTCTTCAAGAATTTGATTTGCAGATTGTCGATAGAAAAGGAGAAGACAATCCGGTGGCAGATAATCTTTCAAGGATGGAAGATATCCCGCACGATCCTATTCCAGTCAACGAAAGTTTCCCAGATGAACAACTTGCTGTTGTAAAAGTACAATCTCATTCCGACCCTTGGTTTGCAGATTATGCTAATTTTATCGTTGCAAAGTTTTTGCCTCCAGGTTTCACATTTCAGCAGAGGAAGAAATTCTTCACGGATTTGAGGCACTGCTTTTGGGATGATCCACATCTTTATAAAGAAGGTGTGGACGGGATCATAAGAAGGTGTATACCGGAGCACGAGCAGCAGGACATTCTTCGACAATGTCACGATAGTCCCTATGGTGGACATCATGCCGGTGAAAGGACCGCACATAAAGTTTTACAATCAGGTTTTTATTGGCCTACTCTCTTTAAGGACGCCCGAAGGTACGTTCTATCTTGTGATAAGTGTCAGAGAGTTGGTAACATTAGCAGGAGAAATGAGATGCCTATGAATTACTCACTAGTGATCGAACCTTTCGATTGTTGGGGTTTTGATTTTATGGGTCCTTTTCCTCCTTCACACAAGTACACACACATATTAGTTGTTGTTGATTATGTAACCAAGTGGGTTGAAGCAATCCCCATTGAGAGTGCTGATCACAAGACATCTTTGAAAATGCTCAAATATGTAATTTTTCCTAGGTTTGGAGTACCAAGGTACCTCATGACAGATGGAGGGTCACACTTCATGCATGGAGCTTTTAGGAAAGCTCTAGCCAAGTACGATGTCAATAATAGGATTGCATCACCGTACCACCCTCAAACTAGTGGGCAAGTTGAGCTCACCAATAGGGAGATCAAGTTGATCTTGCAGAAAACAGTAAACAGTTTTAGAAAGGACCGGTCAAAGAAGTTAGCAGATGCTTTGTGGGCATATAGAACTGCTTACAAAAACCCCATGGGCATGTCTCCGTATAAGATGGTCTATGGCAAGGCTTGCCATTTACCATTAGAGTTAGAGCATAAAGCTTTCTGGGCTGTCAAAGAACTGAATGCTGACCCAAAGTTAGCTGGTGAAAAGCGTCTCATGAACTTGACTTCTCTAGATGAGTGGAGAAGTGAAGCTTACGAGAGCGCTACAATGTTCAAGGAAAAGGTAAAGAAGTGGCACAATAAAATAATTCTGAAACGTGAATTTAATGTTGGTGATAAAGTTTTGTTGTTTAGATCTCGTTTCAGGTTTTCGCCAGGTAAACTACTTTCCAGATGGGAAGGACCTTTTCATATCGAAGAAGTATATTGGTCGGGTGCAATCAAGATCAATAATTTCGAAGGCACCAAACCTCAAGTTGTGAATGGACAAAGACTCAAACATTATATGGCAGGTGATCCAATCAATGTGGATGCAAACATGATATATACGAGTACTCATGAAGAACATGTTGCAGCCCAGTTTCAGACTCCGGCAGGAACAGAATTAGAAAAGGTATGAAATATGGTAAGAAAACACCGCGAACGTCAATAAAAGTTAACTTTTCAGAGTTTTTGCGAAATTAGGAAAATTCCATGCCCGAGTGGAGCCGGAGAGGAGCTCCAGGGAGGCCAGGAGGCCCCCTGGCGCGGCCCCACTCCTGGCCGCGCCGGGCACCCTCCTGGCTGCCCTGGACTCCGCCTCCGACTCCACCTAGGCTTGAAACCTTCCTTCTGTCACAGAAATTTTTGCTATACATTTTCCCGGATAGTCCCGGCACCGTATCTCTCGATTTCCTGTGTTTTCTTTCTTGGTTTGTTTCTGCCAGGGGGAAAAGTTGTTGCTGAAGATGTCTTCTTGTGGCTCGAGCGGAGAGGACATCTTGGGATGGCGTCTATGCCAAGTTCAGAAGGATCTTAATCAAGGGAAGCACGTTAATTGGGCTACCGAAGAAGAAATTGCCGCAAGACAAGCGGAGATGGAGCGTGCCGTGAGAGAGGAAGTCAAGAATATCACTGCCCAACAACAAGGAGGTCCAAGAAATCCCATCATGGTGGGATCTGTCCAACCTCAGTATGATCTTTCTCTTAACCTTTCAGGGCCCTCCACTTCACTTGAAGATCAACGCATGCTTTCCACCATCTCCGAGGCCTACCACATCACCAACCAACTCTGCGAAGATTTCCGTGTACTAAAAATACAAGTGGAAGTCTTGGAGTTAGAGAACCAAACCCTTCGCCGTGTAATCAGGGATCTGAAGAAACAACCACAACAAGATGAGGAGTAAAACTCCTCGGGTAATGGCACCCCCTTAGCTTGTTATAAGCTTGGGGGAGTGCCCGGTATCTTTATCTTTATCTTTTTCTTTAGGAGTCAAGTAGAGTCGTATCATGTCTAGGGAGGTCACTTTATGAAATAGGTGTTGCTTTGAGGTCTATCACTCCTCTTGTGGAGAGCTTTGTATCCGTCAGTGTGGAGTCTTCTTTGAAGGAATATTAATGAGAAGTCTATTGGTTTCTTCGCTGCACTTGGTATTCTCTTCACGCAATCGACATTATGAGCTGATTCTTATGGGGAGTATTGACCTTATATCAGGTATGGCTTTGAAAACTTTATTTAATCTTGGCAAGTATAGCTTTGGTCATAACAACAAGCATGTTTTTCTCAAAGTAGCGACATAGCCAAAACCTTTGTGTTATTATGCTTGAAGTGTTATGTTGACAAGGAAGACAACTTGATGTTTCATGATAGTTTCGATGTTTATACTTTGTATTGCTTGCATCTAAGTTTTCATCAATTGTCTGCTCTCTCAAATCCTTGCTAGCCAAAACTCTGTACTAAGCGGAATTCTGCTTGTACTTCCATACCTTGAAACCAACTTCTTCCACTTGAGTCCACCATACCTTCCTACTTTTGGTATTCCACTACCACTCCTAAAGTATATAATTTATGTGCTATCTTTAGATGTTCAAAATCTTCTGTTTTGTTTCGCTGATTCAGCTCATGAGGAAGTGGTGGGTGACCCATGATCTTCTTAATTTGGACAAGTTTTTATCTTGGGATTGCATGTCTAATCTGCAAACCCCTAATACGAGAAGGGACTGGCATGAGTGCCCAGCTCGTAAAAGATAAATACTAACACACAAGTTCCTTCGCCCTTTTACGAGTGATAAACAAAGGAATCCAAGGGGATGTGATCGTCCCCACATGGGAGCCGTTCCTCGAAACTTGTCCAAATCATGAAGTGAGTGAGTTATCTATCAGTAGTCGTTGAAGAATCATGCACCTCCCAAAAGTTTGCTTTTATTCTTGTCAGAACCCCAACTAGGGTAAGTGCTAGGGTTTTTTTGATCCCTTTGCATCATGCAAAAATTCAAATGAAATTCAAAATGGGGAAAAGAAAAGCCCTGAGAAATTATTTCAAATGGCCAGATAAAAATCTTTTTCCAAAAATCTTTTGAACATTTGAAAAATTCCTATAAATGATGGTGATCATTTTAAAAGTGGTTTGGGTATTTTCCCATGCCCATGGAATATTCAAAAATTCAAAATGTGCCCTGGAAATTAAATTTGAGCCCTATTTGAATTGAAATTCAAATGTTTTGAATTTCAAAAATGCTCAAATTCTACAAGTGACTTGCTACTGGTCACCTAGGATTTATAAAAATGTTTGGGCATTTTACAAAATTGCCTAACTATTTATTTCTAGGCACAACAAAATAACAAAAAAAGAAAAGAACAAAGAAATAGAAAAGGCGACCCCCTGGCCATCTGGCCCAACTGAAGCCCCCCAGGCCCACCAGCTCGACCCAGCCCACCCCAGTTTGTCTTCTTCCCCAAGCTGCTCGGTGGCAGCCTGGGAGCAAGCCGGCGCCACCTCGACGCCGTTGAGGGTCTTCTAGGCCTCCCCTGCCTCTCCTCTCTCGCCACGCAGACACCCACAAGGCTCCCCTTCCTTCCCCCCTAGCCCGTGGTCATCTCCTCCTCTCTGCGTCTCCATTGCCAGGCGGTCCGAGAAGCTCGCCGGAGCGTGCAGCCGCGCCACTGTGGCCACTCTCCTCCTCACGCCGCCATAACTTGTCCAGGAGACTCCCCGGCGTCGACTACTTCTTCCCACGCGAGCAAGGCAAGCCGGAGAGACCAGGGAACACCGAATTGAACTTTTTCCTCCGCCACTGCCGCCAGACTCCGGCAAGGATTCGATCGCCCACAGTGCCTGTCCCGCCTCGACGTCGACACCTTTGCAATCACGGTGAGCCAGCGCGTCTTTCCCCTTTCTCCAAGCCCAGCCCCGTGCCCTCCTTCATCGTGTTCATCTACGCAGAGCCACGGCCGCCGTGCGTCGTCGTCGCCGGCGACGATAAGGCCACCCCCTTGAACCTCCACTGGTGCCACTCGACGCGGGAGGACTCCAGGAGCTCAAAGATGGTCTCCCTGCTCCTTTAGGCCCCTGATTGATGCTTCCAGTGCGAGCGCCGCCACGGTTTGAGGTCGCCGTCGGCTGGATTCCGGCGAGGCCCACACGTCAGAGAGATTAGGGGCTTAATCCCCCCTAATCACTCACTGACAGGTAGGGCCCCCAGCCCTAATAACCCCCTGTCAGTTTAATTAACCAGGGATTTAAACCCGTGAGACTGACATGGGAGGCCCACAGGTCAGCCCCCCATGACGTCACCCCTACGTCACAGTGATGCAGTAAATGGAATTAAAAGAATTAAAAGAATTCATAAATTCCAGAAAATAGTATAAACTTCCAAAAATCATAGAAAATTCATATTAACTCCAAATTGGACATATAATATATGAAAAATTATCAGAAAAATGCAAGGATTATGAATATGAAATTTGTTTTTATGTTTGACCATTTTAAAATGGGTGAACAGTAGCAAACATGCATATGGCATAATTTGAATTTGAATTTGGAGTTTGAATTTGCATTTCAAATGCAATATACTTCAATTAAGATGAATATGCTACAAACCAGTACCATTCACATCATGGACAAACTTATCATGTGCTTGTGCATTTTTACTTTCGAAGTTGTCCCCCCCTTGTTGATGATTGCCTCCGATGACAGACGTTCTGAGACGGTGATCACCCCGAAGAAGAAGACCACCGTTAAGACCCGTGTATCGTCAGCAAGGCAAGCAAACCCCATTGATCATGTCTATAAAGTCCTACTTCCCTCTCAGTCTCGCTTATGCATGTTTAGGAGATCATCGAGACACGTTCTTTCGCATAGTAGAACCCATTCCGATGCATGACCTATCATTTTTTCACCGTATTAAGCAAACCACAATCCTAGCACATTTAGGAGTTGAATGATGAGCATGTGGCCCCTACAACTGTTACTGCTATTTGCTGCTTAGTGATACAATGAGGATGTTATGACTGTGAGTCGGGATGGAATGAACACAGTGATGCTGATGATAAATGTGTTGGTGAATCCACCCTAAACAAAGGTGAACGATGAGAGGCTGTGTAGGAGTACATAGTGGGTTGTCTCGTTGAACACTGCCCTAGGCCCCGAGTTCCTGTTTTGTGATCCAAGACAAAGAGTATGACCACATGTAGGGTTTTATGGGAGCCCCGTTTGGCCTCTTTACGTACCCGATCCGGTCGAGGAGTCACACTAGATTCGGGCTTTCCATTTGACCTAACCATAGATATGTGGGTGGACCTATGAGGCAGTGAAACCATCTGTCAAAGGTGGCGTCTCGGTCCCTTGCATTATCTGAGTCCGTTTCGTGGAACCGGCCAAAATCTTGAACGGTGACAAACTCAGGTAGTCGACTCCTGGATTAGAGAAGGTGATGTGAGGGTAGTGCCTTGGTTTCATCCACGTCCGACACCCGCTTGAAGGGTGACAAGAATGAGGCGATAAGTGATGACACGCGTGTGAAGATGTACACCCCTGCAGGGTTAATAAACTATTCGAATAGCCGTGTTCGTGGTTATGGACTACTTGGAGACCTTAACTTGATCATAGACAACTTAAATGGATACTTATAAAACTCGTAAGATAAGCGTGAGTGCTATGGCATGCTACCTCGTGGGGAAGTCGAGGAAGTACCCATAGTGGTGTATTGGTTGGAGACTTGGTAGTGGACTCGTGTACGCTTCTTACCTCAAAGTCTGGTACTCGTAGTACAGGACTAGCCAAGTCAAAGCTGGCACTTCTGCATGTTCAACCCCACCTCCCTTTACCTTGATACTTGAGCATGAGTATTTTAGTTCTGATGTAAGTCTTGCTGAGTACGACTTTGTACTCACGTTTGCTTATTCTATGTTTTAGATGAGAACCGGACCCCGATGGAGTCACCTTCGTGAAGCTCGACGTTGACCTTGGTAGTATAGTTCCAGACAGCAGTCTGGTCCCTCGTGGAAGGGCATGTATGTTTACAAGGCTTCTCTAAGCCATTTTTTAAACTTGTCTGTACTCAGACCTAATTTGCTTCCGTTGTATGATGTAATGATGATCACAGACTTGTGATCTTTGTATACTGTATGTGTAAGTCATTAAAGAAGTACTTTTTAGAGTTATGTGATGATACCTGCTGTTCATACTAGGCATGTGTGCTGCGTTTATGTTTATAACATGCATGTCTTAGTATGGGTTTTCGAGACCTTAGTTGTGATCTGGCTGGCGGTCTTTTATACACCAAGTGGCCCTTAGATGTGCGCAGCTTGGGGCATCGCGATGCGATTGCTCGTGACTCTGTCCCGTGCACACTTTGCTGTATGATCGAGCCCGCCCTAGACCCCTACTAAGTGATCGGGCTGGAGTAAGTCTATGTAAGAGTTAGGATTCAATCGATAACATGGTTGAGGCGACTTGTCTATGAGTATGGGATTTCACCACCCATAATCATTTAGACTTGTGAGCGGGCGATGAGGACCCATCTCAGTTGATCATCCGGTCTGGATGGGATGCCCCTCATGTACGATGCTTTCCGAGAGTGTTCTGTGCTTGGCCTTGTCTGCTTAGACAAGTGGGTACGACTCTCGGCTCTCCATGTGATTGAGTTGTGACTGCAATTACATACGCTAACCCCGGGTCCCAACAATTCTGTTTGATCTAGAGATGGCACATAAGTTTTCCCTGTTTACCCTTTTGCACGGGGTTTATCTTTATTTTGTGCTGAGTCAGTCCTCCCTACTTCCTTCCTTTCTTGAGAGAGAACAGACATTTGATGTTGATAAAGATGCTTGCATATAAAGTTGCATTGAAATCTAGCATGTTACATCTTTGTTGACATTATCTTTTGATAAGTGAGTTGTTTACAAAAGCTTATGCTTAGTAAACATCTTCCTTTCTGTTGATATGTGCACTTCTTTACTAAAAGCATGTTCTATCAAAAGCTTCAATTGTTCCATTATAAGTGAAAGAGCAAAAGTAAAAGTTATTAGTTGTTCCTTGACTAAGGCTATGTTTGTCATGATTTGATGAGTTTTCTAGGTCCTACTTTGTTATAATTGTTACTACTTTCTCATAAGGACCTTATGAGTTGAGGTTGATGTTGAGGATGCTTAAGTCTGGTGAGGAATCTTGATGCTTCTTGTTCGTATTCTTTTATCGACACTTCACTCTTTAAACTTGTGGACATGTTTATCGAGCTCAGCAATCGCTTGAGGACAAGCGAGGTCTAAGCTTGGGGGAGTTGATACGTCCAAAAAGCATCACTATTTTTTATATTGTGATTTCAACCTATTCATTGATATATTCCACTTTAAAGTATTGTTCTTATGTTGTTTTGGCTTATTTTACACAGTTTACAACTTTCCGGTGCCGAAGCAGCAGAACCAGAATTCAACGATAAAAAGTGGATACCAAGTTGCTGAATCAGATCAAGTCCAAATGCGATGAAATTTTATGGGGAGCAGTTTTATGAAGATTGACTGGGGATGACCGACAGAGGAGGTGAGGGGACCCACCAGGCATCCAAAAGGGTGCCTGGCGCGGCCCCCCTCCTGGCCGCGCCAGGCACCCTCCTGGGTGGCTGGTGGCCCCCCTCGGTGCCCCTTTCGCCTATATAAGCCCCCTCGGGAGGAAACCCCTAAACATGAGTCGTTTCCGTGTTTCTCCACCGCCACGGGGCGGAAACCTACAAAGGAGAAAAGCCATCTCCGGCGGGAAGATTCCGCCGGGGAGATTACCTCCCGGAAGGGGAGATCGTCGCCATCATCATCATCATCACGGGCATCATCGAGATCATCATCAACATCATCCCCAACATCATCACCATCTCCATCTCCATCCCATCTCATCTCACAATTGCAACTTGTGTTTTAATCCGTACTATCTATCCTCTCTACTCTGTTGGTGTTGATTACTACTTTGTGGTGAATGCTATTGAGTTTTGTTGGAGAAATATCATTGTGTCCAGATGGTTTATCACCTATCTATCACCTCTGATCATGATCTCTTTTATGTCTTGTGAGTAGTTATTTTAGTTCTTGAGAACATGGGAGAAGTCTAGTTGTTAGTAGTCATATGATGTTGAAGTATTATGTGTTGTTTGATACTTAAGTTGTGTTGTTATTTCTCTAGTGGTGTTATGTGAGTCGAACACATAACACTTCACCTTTCATGGGCCTAGAGGAATACATTGTGCACAAAGGATGCTTATGGTGGGTTGCCGGAGTGACAGAAACCTGAACCCCAGTTCGCAGACTTTCGCACAAGGGAGTTATGGATCCTTGATCGTAATGCTGTGGTTAGGCTTATTCCTTAATTACTACCTTGTATTTGCGGATGCTTGCAAGGTGTGTAACCATAAGAGTGCACTTATCTTAGTCTAGAAGGTGTACTAGCATTGATCCACCCACTGACACTTATCAACGCGATACATATTACTTGGCAGAGTATGGTGAAAGTGACTTGACTATCTCTCCCGTGTTTTCTCGAGAACGCTTTAGCTTTTATAAGTCCAGTTCCTAGGCTTATCCTTGTTAAAGGATTGGGCCACTTGCTACTCCTCGGTTACTGTGTTTACTTTGCCTGTCTTTTACTTTTCTGTTGCTTAAACCAAAAACCCCTAAATATTTACCTTTGAGTGTTTGCTGCCCTTTCCTTATCCAGTGTCACTTATCAACACCTTCTGCTCCTCGTGGGATCGATACTCTTATTTATCGAAAAGCTACAATGGATCCCCTAGACTTGTGGGTTATCAAGAATCGTTTATTGGCGCGGTTAACAGGGAAGGCAACCCAACTAAACCTATTAATTCTCCGCCATCAATTGCATTCATTATTATCCTAATGTTAAGTCCGTAGGCACTATTGAAGATGATTTTGATTATGATATGCATGTTACTTATTGTGATTGGGAAGATAATGATAATGCTACTTATGATCTTGAAAATCTTTTTGGTGCCAACTCTAAAAATGATTATATAGAAAGCTCTAAGCTTGGGGATGATAGGATTGCAAGTCCTTTACCCATTAGGGATGTGGTAATTGATAATTCTTTTGCTAGTAAGAATAAAGACAACATGTTTACAAATATACTTGCTAGCAATGTTAATTCTCTTCTCTACTATGATGATGTTATAACTCCTATCTATAGTGATTGTAAAGGTACCCATGACATAAGGAGAAATTATCCTTATGAAACTTGTCATAATCATGGAGGGCATTACTCCCTTGCTGAACACCATCTTCCTAATACACAATTAATCTATGGTGTTCAAGTTGTTTATGATAGTCCTGCTCCCACTATTACCAATGAGAATGATTATTCTTATGTGGAGAGTAAGAGTACCTTTTTGCATGTGGATCATGGTAACAATGCTTTATGTGATACTTATATTGTTGAGTCTATTCATGATCCCACTGAAAATTATTATGAGACGGGAACACATGTGTCATCGATATGTGACGGCAGATGCCATGGGGATGGCTAAAGTGAGGGGAAGACGCGAGGGAGAGAATGTCGATGGTGCCGGAATCGGGTTGGGCACAAGCACGGTGAAGACACCACGATGTACCCAGGTTCGGGGCTCTCCGGAGAGATAACACCCCTACTCCTGCTTGTCTCTTGTATATCAATGAAGGGGCTACAATAACTGCTCTTCTATCTTCTCAGGGGAAGGAGAACACCGCCGCCATGGGCAAGGTCCTCTCCTGCTTCCCTGAGGAGTGACTACAAGCAGTAAATGAACTGAGGGGGAAGTGAGTTAATGAGATCTCAGGTGTAGCGTCCCTCGCGCAGGAGGGGGTAACCTGGCTCTTATAGTGTGAGTCCAGGGTACTATGGTAACTTCATTGCCGAATGGGCCCAGCCGTCATCCTCTAATCGGCCTGGGCCCACCGACTGCTCCTCTCCGGGTGACCCGGAGCCTA
This sequence comes from Bromus sterilis, assembly GCA_950022295.1. Classification (NCBI taxonomy): domain Eukaryota; kingdom Viridiplantae; phylum Streptophyta; class Magnoliopsida; order Poales; family Poaceae; genus Bromus; species Bromus sterilis. Next base: position 39,966,457 of record OX465598.1, read on the forward strand.
CGAGCGGCGGCCCATGCTGCTACCTCGTAGAACCTAGGAGTGAACAATGGAGCTAGGGGGTGCGGTCTTGTCGGCCTGTCCGCGGAATCGGCGGGGAGGTCGACACCGTATCTCCAGCAAATCCTCGACGTGACCTGGCCTTCCTGCGACCCGGATATCTCGGGATATGGTATTTATGACCTCGTAATCATATCCCCGACTGGGTGGTAGGTTGCTCCGATTGCGCCTGGACCGACAGGTGGTTCCTGGTAGGGTCGATTGCTCTGGGCAATCGGCCTTCTAGGAATCGGCCTCGGTCCAGCTGCGGACCAATCGGATGATCGTCTGGTGAAGGAAGGGTGGACCGATTGCGCCTGGGCCGACTGCTGGCATTTGGTATGGTCGATTGCCTTGGAGAAATCGGCCGTACCTCTGCCCAGCTCGGCCCAGCTGCAGCCCAATTGGTCCATCCTTGTCTTGAAAGCTTGCTTCCGCTTGGGTCAGCCTACCCGGGTACCAATCCCCCGACGGTAGCCCCTAAAGCTGTAAAGGTCCCACGGTCACTTGACCGCGGGGCCTTTGCAGTTTTTCAATCTCTGCCTTGACGTTCTCCGACTGCTATGGCCTCTTCGAGTGCGTCATTCCGAGTTCGTCGGCCGACTCGGAGATCACACTCGGCTGACCGAATTTCCATCCGGTTGGACTTGGTTCCCCCTCGATTTATGTCTTCACTTTTTGAGAAAGATATCTTTCGCCGATTTCCCTCCAACGGTTACCTCCGATTCGCCCGCGACGTGATCAATGAACTAGGACCCACGACCCACGCGCGACGTGACATAACTGCAGGGCCTGACCCCCACGTCGCACGCCTCGCCTTTTGCGCCGGGATCCTTTGCGCTGGTCTGCCGGTTGGCCTCCCTGTGCCCTAGGCCACACCGGGCCACACAGTTGCAGGATCATCCCACTCCCCTCCCCCGCCGCCCATATAAGCCACCGGGGGGGGGGGGGCTTCGCCTCTTCCTTCTCCCAAACGCCTCCTTCGACCTCCAGCCTTCTCTCCTCTGCGCCATCGCCACTCCACGCGAATCTTTCTGCCGCCGGCCTCTGCATCTTGCGCTTGCTCCGGCCACGGGTTCGTGCTCTCCGCTGCTTCCGCCGCCGCCGCGGCAACTCTGCGCCTCTGCTCTCGTGCTCCGCCTCCCTCTTTTCTCTTCTCTGCTCCTAGCCTGCGAAGACCATGGCGCCACGACGAGATGTGTCGCAGGCGAGCCGCGGGTGCTGGAAGGGCTCTCAGGCCACCGCCGCCGCCGTCGAGTCTCTGATCCACGCCCGGAAAATGCCTGCGGAAATCGAGTGGTGCATCCCTGGCAGGGCCGACGTCGTGCCCAGCGCACGCGCTGGCGAGAGGGTCGTGTTCCTCGCTCACTTCGAGCGTGGATTCGGCCTTCCCGCTAGCGCCTTCTTCCGCGGATTTCTTGACTTCCACCGACTGCAACCCCACCATCTCGCAGCTAATTTCATCATGATCCTTTCCGGGTTCGTGACGCTCTGTGAAGGGTACCTCGGCTACCGCCCAAGCGTCGCCCTTTGGAAGCGCTTCTTCAACCTCCGAGCTCACAATGCTCGGACGGGTGCTGTGGTGGCCGCCACCATAGAAGGCGGCAAGCCAACGTATCCGACTGACATGACCGACTGCGGCAGTTTCCTTGTCGCAGCCGGCAAGTCAAAATACACGAGCCCCGAGATCGTCCAATCCTGCAAGAATTGGCAGACCTCGTTCTTCTACGTCAAATCACCCGACAACGGCCCCGATCTCCTAAACCTGCCCGAGTTCTCTCTCGCCCGGCCGGTTGAGAAGCATCAATGGTCGCTGAAGCACGGCGTCGGAGATTGCGATGTCGATGCCCAGGCTGCCAGGGTCACCCAGCTGGAGCAGGAGGGACTCCTCCCAACCGACTTGGTAGCTGCTTGGCTTCACGCTCGGATTCTTCCCCTGCAGCGCCGAGTGCACCGCCTCTGCGACGTGTCGGGACCTCGAGATCCCACTCGGCTTTGCACGTGGCGGGTGAAGACAGAAGATCTTTGCGCCCGAGTGAAGGTCATCACATCTAGCGCATTGCCTGACCCCTTCCGCTTCGGGCTTGATTATCTCATTCGCCAGCGAAAGCCGCCTGTGGTATGCTCCGATTACTTTTTCTTCCGATTGCATGCTCTTCCGATTGCTTTCTCTTCCGATTGCTCTGATTGCTTATACCTCCTTCTCAACACTTTATTCAGTCCGACCTCATGGAAGACGGCCAGGAAGCTGGCGTGTATGCCCCTGATCGCACGGAAGAGGACCCCACCGACCTCGAGTATAACGGCGAGACTCCTTCCGCCGAGTCCAGTGGGGATGATGAAGACGATGACGAGTCTTCCGGAGAATCCTCCGACCCCATGGATGCCGATGATGATGACGCCGAGCGCGCCAACCCTCCAAAGACCAACACTCGGCCGTCAGCTCAAGGGGGTACGCCTGACCCTTCCCTTGATCAATTTTTGGCTGAATGGAGTGATGATGATAGTGTCTCAAAGGGTGATGGTTCCGATGCAGCTCCTCGAGCCAAGCCTCCAAAGGTGCCAGCCAAGCGCACCTCGGCCGCCGGCTCCTCCTCTGGTGTGGCTCCCAGCCAGGTTGCCAAGGCCAAGCCGACTGCCAGCAAGGGCAAACAAGTCCAAGAGAAGACAACTCGGAGGCCGACCGTCCAGGCGCCGCTGAACGTCGCTCCGCTTCGCTGTCGAATGCCCACTGGCGCACCCAGGACAATCGGGTATGCTTTTATCTTTATGCCTCCTACTTCACTATCTTTGCTTCTACTGATTCTTCTCCCTTTCTTCTTTCAGGGAGCCGATTGGGCTTGATGACGTTGAATCCGATATTCCCGTCCGTGCCAGCCCCGTCATCTCGCCCGCTGCTTCTGCTGCTGCCGTCCACAAGCGGCCGGTACCCGCTCATCGCTCCTCCAAGGACGCCGAGCGCGCTGCCAAGAAGGCCCGTCTTGCGGCGACTTCGAAGACCTCTTCTTCCACCCTTGCCTCCCAAGCTCTCAAGGGCGCAGCGGACCGGGTGGCTCCTGGTGGTGGAGGAACGCAACCGGTTGACCCGATTGCCCCGTCTCCACCGCGCCGCTCCAACCCGGCTTCGCCTGCCGCAACTTCCCCTGCTGCAATGACCACATCTGATACGCTGATGGTGATGACCCCATCCCCGATTTTGGTGTCGGCACCACCGGTTGCCTCCACAGTTCCACCGGCTGTACTATCTGACCCACCGACTACGGCGATCTCGCCGCCAGTCATCGCTACCACCTCTGCTCCGACTCGCCGGGTTGCGCCGCCGCCTCAATCGGGTGCCTCCGGCCCTTCACCAACATCCGTGCCACCAGTCCTCACCACTGCAGCTTTCACCATCGTTCCCACTTCAGTGCCACTGCCGATTTCTTCTCCCTCAGAGATTCTTATGCGCTCGGTGGATCAATTCCGAGCCGAGTACTCTCGCGCCCGTCATGTCGGCGCTGAGCCTGATGCTCCGCATCGTCCTCGGGACCCTGCGACGAGCGCTCTGAGCCGGGTGAACGAATTCGCCGATGCCCTTGCTCGGGACCTTCAACAGCTGACCTCTCACCATATGGTAAACTCCTTAACTTTTCCTTCTGTACCTCTCTTTTACTTCGGCAATTTTTCTTCCGGTGGGTGCGCGCAAGCGCACCCACTGGGTGTAGTCCACGAGATTCGGGCCGATTGGTTACAATCGGTTCGGATCTTTAGCGTTTTTTGCTTTATCGTTTGCTTCCTCAATCGGTAGACTTTCTTCCGGTGGGTGCGCGCAAGCGCACCCACTGGGTGTAGTCCCCGAGATTCGGGCCGATTGGTTACAATCGGTTCGGATCTTTAGCGCACCCACTGCTGCATGCTGAGGTGGGACTTCCTCTTGGATCTCGACCTCTTGAACACTGGCCTCCTCGATCTCGGCCACTTGGACGTCTGTCATTTCTATCTCTGCTTCTGAACTGCCGACTGCGGCGCCTGGCACGCATTCGGCAGCCCCTGGTGCCGACTTCTCATCTGGAGCTGGAGCTTCATCATTGCACTCGGCAATTTCTGATGTCATTGGCTCTTCAGAGGTTGTTCCTTCTAGTGCATCCTCTGCTTGCTTCCCTTTGCTCTTCTTCTTCTCCTCTGCAGCCCCTGGCTCGCAATCGGCAGCCCCTAGTGCTGTTGCCGAGACACCCTGGGCGCTGGACTGCTTCTTCACGGTTGCAGGTTTGGCCGGTTGAACTTCTTTTGCCTTTCTTAGTGCTTCAAGATCGGTCTCCGAGATAAAAATGGACTCGGACTCTGGGGATGGAATGATAGATGGCTTCTTGATATGCTCCAGAGATACGCCTGGTGGGATTGATTGCCTTGTGGAGCCTAGCTTGGACAATGCATCTGCTGCCTCGTTGTTTGCTCTCGGCACATGATGGAACTCGCAACCTTCAAAATATCCTCTGATCTGCTACACTAGGAATCGATAGCTTGCCATGTTAGCATCTTTTGCATCCCAGGTCCCCGAGCACTGCTGTACCACCAGGTCGGAATCACCGAAGCACTCGATGTTCCGAATACCGATTTCCTTGGCAAGCTTGATACCATGCACAAGGGCTTCGTACTCGGCGACATTGTTTGATGCTGCGAAGTGAATCTGAAGCACATACTGCAACTGATCTCCTCTTGGGGAAGTGAGTACCACCCCAGCCCCTAGGCCATTCTTCATCTTGGAGCCATCAAAGTGCATTCGCCAGCAATCCGACATTGGGAGCTGCGGCATGTACTGAGTTTCAGCCCAGTCCACCAGGAAATCGGCCAATGCTTGCGACTTGATTGCAGTCCTAGGTTCATACTGGATACCGTGACTAGCGACTTCAATTGCCCATTTTTCCACTCTTCCGGTTGCATCTCTGCTTCCCATGATGTCGGCCAATGGAGCCGAGCTGACAACTGTGATCAGGTGAGCTTGAAAGTACGGCTTCAATCTCTTGGATGCCATGTACACTCCGTAGCACATCTTCTGATAGTGAGGGTAGTTCTGCTTGGATGCCGAGAGCACTTCGCTGATGTAGTACATTGGACGCTGGATTTGCTGTGCCTTGTCCTTCTCGGGCCGCTCCACCACCATGACTGCACTGATCACCCGATTGGTTGCCGCAATGTATAACATCATTGGCTCCTTCTCAATCGGGGCAGCCAGGATTGGTGCCGTGGAGAGCATGCGCTTGAGTTCTCGGAATGCTTCGTTTGCTTGAGGGGTCCACGTTAACTTCTCGGTCTTCTTCATCAACTGGTACAATGGGATTGCCTTTTCACCCAGCCGACTGAGGAATCGACTGAGAGATGCGAGGCAACCGGTGAATTTCTGCACTTGCTTCAGGGTTTTGGGCTGCTCCATGCGCTCTATTGCGGCTATCTTCTTGGGGTTGCATTCGATTCCTCTCTCGGAAACGAGAAACCCCAAAAGCTTGCCAGCTTGGACTCCAAACACACACTTCTCCGGGTTGAGTTTGATCTGATAAGTTCTCAAATTCGCGAATGTTTCTCTGAGATCATCTAGCAATGTGATCCCCTTTGCAATCCTTCTCAAAAAGTCACACTGCCGAGTGGTGTGCGCAGACGGCCTCCCAGGCGTGCTGTGCAACTTGCATGGTGCGTCCAACATATCCTCGAACGTGTACTTGGGCTTCATCTGCCCTGGGGGTCTCACATTTGGTCTCATCTTCCGACTGCCTCCTGCAGCCGCTGGATCTTCCTCATTCTGAACAGCGGCCACCTGCCGACTGCCATACTGAGTATCGGGTTATTCGTCCTTGCGCTTGCCGTTGTTCTGCTGGTTGTTGTTGTTGTTGTTGTTGCGATTGTTCTCTCTTCTCTCCTTCCGACTGAGGCCTTGGTTCCCTGTGTCCGACTGCGGAGCCCCTGGTGACTGGATCACACCTCCAACTCCGAGTTGGATAGGGCGCATCACAGAATCGGACATAGCGAACGCATTTGCCACCTTCATGAGCTCGGCGAGCGACGTGAAGTCTTTGCGGAGCAACTTGTGGTTCAACATTGAATCAGCCAGGCATCCATCAGTAAAATACTGAATGGCCTGGATCTCATGGACTCCTTTGCATGAATTCTTCATCTTGATCCACCGAGATAAGTAATCTCGGAGGGGCTCGTCCTTGCCTTGCACACACAAAGCTAACTGCCGCGGGAGGTTGGGCCTCTCATACGTGCTTGTGAAGTTGTGGATGAATGCGGTCGTGAAATCCTCCCAGCAATTCACACTGTCCTTGGGCAAACTGTTCAACCACGTCCGCGCTGAGCTCTGCAGCATGAGAGGTGCATAGCGGACTGCTACACGCCGATTGCCTCCTGCAATGCGGACTGCCGTCAGGTAATCGGATAGCCAATCTTCCGGTTTCACCGAGCCATTGTACTTGGGAGTGTCTCTCGGCAACGTGAAGCCTTTGGGGAATCTATCCGTCCGAATGCGGTGACCGAAACATGATGGGCCAGCTTCTCCTTCTTCATCTTCCTGAGCCTCCTTCTCCAGGAGCTCAATGCGATGCCTTGCGTCGTTCTGGCCGATTTGGCGAGGGCCAAGTCGGGTGCTGATTGCTGGTCTTGGCACCGATTGCTGCGGCATGTCATGGCGCCTGCTGTTAACAGACGGCTCTTCCATTCTTCTGCTTGCTGCTGGAGGTGGCCGATTGCTTCTGACCTTGCTGTCGTGCCGAGATGGTGCAGGTTGATGCCTGTTCTGGCGCGATGCATTCGGTCGCTGGCTAGCTCCCGCATTCGGCCTCACAGTTCCTCTTGATGCCTCTGGTTCAACATTTTGATTGCCCATTGCTACAAGCCACTGCTCTTTTGCGGCCGCTATCAGCTCACGCATTCGGCGCGACTGTTTGCGCCGCTCATCTCCTTCCAACTCTTCCAGCTCGAGCGCTATCTGCTCGGCTGCTCTCAAGTTCTTGTCCGGTGTGCTATATGCTGGCCTCTGGATGAATGCCGACTGCGCTGGTTTCTCCGGTTGCACCGGCCTTCTCGGACGCTCCGGCTGCTCAGCCCCTGATAGCTGCTGGTTGACTGCTCTTCCTCGGCTTCTCAGGTCTTCCAGGACTGCGGGCTCAATCGGCAGGCGCGGTCCTGCATGTGCTGCATTGTACTCCCTTGTGATGGCCCCCAGCCGACGCTCTTCTGCCAGCACTTGCTCAGCCCTGCGAGCCAGAGCGAGCCGTGCTGTTTCCAGCTCGGTATGCACCTGCTCCGGATCACCATTCCTGTTCACGGGTGTGTATAACACATCCCGCAACGCACTGGTGCCGATTCGCTCTGCCGCATCAGCTACTTCCTTGGCCTTCCTTGCTGCGCTTGCCGGATCACGGTTGGTCGATGAGGATGCTCCCGCCATCATGACAACGGCATGCAGTCGGCCCTCCTCTTGGCCAGGCGCTGCGATGCAACCCCTGGTCGAGAGCGGGTCTGTAGCACACGAGAAGATGCGGATGTCTTTGGGATACGCCTTAGGGAAGCTACCAATGAAGAGGCGATGACTTCCCACCTGCAGCGACACTCCGGGTGGCAAGGGTGCTCCAGCCCTGTACCGCGCCGAGTAGTCCACTACATAATCGATTGCCCCACGCCTTAGAATCAGGCCGGAGGCGTGGCTGCCGCCTGATGCAGAGGAATATCCCGTCCGGATCTTGACTCCAGTCGACGCCTCGGTCTGCCCCACGGTGGGCGCCAACTGTCGTCGATATGTGACGGCAGATGCCATGGGGATGGCTAAAGTGAGGGGAAGACGCGAGGGAGAGAATGTCGATGGTGCCGGAATCGGGTTGGGCACAAGCACGGTGAAGACACCACGGTGTACCCAGGTTCGGGGCTCTCCGGAGAGATAACACCCCTACTCCTGCTTGTCTCTTGTATATCAATGAAGGGGCTACAATAACTGCTCTTCTATCTTCTCAGGGGAAGGAGAACACCGCTGCCATGGGAAAGGTCCTCTCCTGCTTCCCTGAGGAGTGACTCCAAGCAGTAAATGAACTGAGGGGGAAGTGAGTTAATGAGATCTCAGGTGTAGCGTCCCTCGCGCAGGAGGGGGTAACCTGGCTCTTATAGTGTGAGTCCAGGGTACTATGGTAACTTCATTGCCGAATGGGCCCAGCCGTCATCCTCTAATCGGCCTGGGCCCACCGACTGCTCCTCTCCGGGTGACCCGGAGCCTACGAGCGGCGGCCCATGCTGCTACCTCGTAGAACCTAGGAGTGAACAGTGGAGCTAGGGGGTGCGGTCTTGTCGTCCTGTCCGCGGAATCGGCGGGGAGGTCGACACTGTATCTCCAGCAAATCCTCGACGTGACCTGGCCTTCCTGCCACCCGGATATCTCGGGATATGGTATTTATGACCTCGTAATCATATCCCCGACTGGGTGGTAGGTTGCTCCGATTGCGCCTGGACCGACAGGTGGTTCCTGGTAGGGTCGATTGCTCTGGGCAATCGGCCTTCTAGGAATCGGCCTCGGTCCAGCTGCGGACCAATCGGATGATCGTCTGGTGAAGGAAGGGTGGACCGATTGCGCCTGGGACGACTGCTGGCATTTGGTATGGTCGATTGCCTTGGAGCAATCGGCCGTACCTCTGCCCAGCTCGGCCCAGCTGCAGCCCAATTGGTCCATCCTTGTCTTGAAAGCTTGCTTCCGCTTGGGTCAGCCTACCCGGGTACCAATCCCCCGACAACATGCTTATAGATATTTCAATAATATCAAGTTCCCTCTCTTTATGTTGAAGGTTTTGAAGCTGCACTTGTTTTGCCTTCCTATGCTTATTTCTTTGTGCTTCAATGAATTATTCTATTGCAATATTCCTATGCATAGGAAGCATGTTAGGCTTAAATGTGTTTGGTATTTTCTTCTTGATGCTCTCTTTTGTTCTTCAACTCTTATTCCTACGAGAGCATCATTAAAGTCTTAAGCCTATCTTTATGGCTATAAAGAAAGAGCTCTAGGGAGACAACCCTTGTTATCTTCACTTTCAGTTTTTAGTGGTCTTGATGATTGTTACTACTGTATCAACATCATTGTATCTTTACTTTTCAAGCTTTGTGCCAATCATAGCCTCATATGACAAGGGAAGTGGAAGTTGTGACATGATGTCCAGAAAACAGATTCTGTCCTTGTGACGGGAAAAATCATAGAAAAATCCCAGTTCATCTTTTCGAGCTGAATTTTTCACACAGCGTGCTCTATACAATCACGGAACTTTCGTATGTTCTGAGTTTTTTGATTTTAGTTGCAGAAGTATCCCTAATTGTTTTTACTACCTGCTGGTCTGTTTTTCACAGATTTTGTCCTGTTTTGCCTTTTCTTCGTTTTGCAAACCTTAAGCTTGCTTTTTATTTGAATTTTTTTTTGGCAATCTTGAGAAACATGAGCTCTTACAGAATATCCTTATTTCCAGTAGAGAAAAATTATTTTATTATGGGTACTAACCTTACTAATCATATTATGATGAGTTATGTATGAAGGGAGTTTTCAAGTGTGCGAGGGAAGATGATAAAAGAAGATTCAGGAGTGTCAAACGCTCAAGCTTGGGGATGCCCCCGTGCACCCCCAAGAAATATTCAAGGAGACTCAAGCATCTAAGCTTGGGGATTCCCCCATGCATCCCCTTCTCCATCAACAATTATCAGTTCGTCTTTCGTTCCACTATATTTTTATCACTTCATGCGTTATGTGCTATGCTTGGAGCATCTCGCTCTTAGGTTTTATTTTTAGTTTTCTTTAGCTCATCTTGCTGTTCATAACAAGTTAGAACCCAGCTTTCTTTGTGTGGGAGAGAAACACGATCCATTTTCAAAATATAGAACACAACATAGGATTCTTCATTGCTTATCTTTGATGTGTGTGTTCTTTATCTTTTTCATAGCTACTGCCATGTTTAGCTCTTAGTTTTCATGCTTATCTTTTTAAGAGCTTTTGTTTAGTTTGCTGCTAGAACTCTCTTGAGTTTTCATGTTTACCTTGTTTAGATAGTTTGCCTGTTGCACTGAGTTTTGTGTCTTGACTTGAAGTAGGTAATTGAGGTTGCTATTCTTTCGTAGTAGTAACTTGCAATAGTTTTGAGGTATTGCTTTGAGTAATGTTTGGACTTTTGGTGTCAAGAGATTTAGCCTACTAGTGATAGATGTCGTATTTTGGGCAATCCGTGTTATTTTCAAAACCTGCAAAACTATTTGAGAACTCTAGCTACTAGATGGATCGCTAATCTTTCGAGGGATCGAATATTAGAGTACACTCACGTACCATGAGTCGAGGATGCGCAAGGATAACCAAACCCCCATACACTCCTCCTCGGGGTACTGGTCTCTTTGTGAACCTCCTTATTAGATTGAGAGTTACCGATAATAAGTGTATGGGTTCTTCGGACTAATGTGAGTATTCAAAAGTTGACACTTCCACCTTCCCATATTTTTCTAGCCTCTCATGTGCCGTGCATTGCTTTCTTCTCACTCCGAGAGTTGGCGTCCACCTTCGCCGGTGCATCCAAACCCTTGGCATGACACGCTCTGTCATCATAAACCCCCTTATATCCTTCCTCAAAACAGCCACCATACCTACCTATCAAGGCATTTCCATAGCCTTTCCGAGATATATTACCATGCAACATCCACCTTCTCATGACTTGATCTTCATGTCATACATGCTACTTGCTTGATCGATGAGCTGCATGCTAGTTGGGCCTTGCCCTATCCATTGCTACATGACTCGCTAGTATCATTGCATATCCTGCTACTCTGGCAGGGGCATACATTTGCATACTTCATGATAGTTACATCTTCTTTATGATTTGAGTACTTTTGTAAAGTGTGAAAGATCTTCTATACTTCTTTTAATTTATAGATTGTTGCGCCTAAAGTGAGGAAAAGATCCCAAAGAGGACAAAATTAAAAGATCCCAAAGAGGACAAATGAGAGAAATAGAAAGAGACATTGAGGCCACCAAAACTTACAAAAAATAGAAAAAAGAAATAAAAAAAAAGAAGGGGGCACACTACTATTCCTTTTGAGAGATACACACTTGTACTCGCTCTTATATCTTGTACTCAATAGAGATTATCATTCATGCATATAGCTATGTGGGGACCTTCACACTATAGAACTTGGCTTGTATATTCCAATGATGAGCCTCCTCAAATGAGCTTTAGGTCTTCTTGAGCAAGCAAGTTGGATGCACCCCCACTATTTCCAATGGAGAGCTTACCTTAGCTCATATGTGCATCCGTTGCATGGCAATCCCTACTCCTCATATCATATCTATCCTTTGGCTATCTCTTGCCTATGATTGTCCTCATTGATGTGAGCCCTTCTCACATTTTTGACTTCCTCCTCAACCATATTCTCTCTTTGCCATCCTAAGTGTCAACTTTCTTGATTACGCTCATCCATTGCATGAGTGCTCAAAATATCGAAAAGGAGTGGATCATTTTGACTTGTACCTGGCTAGTGGTCTGGGGATGAGTCAAGATAAGATTCCAAAGAAGACCAAGTGTGAAACTTTAGTAGATTGAGTTCTCAACACAAAAATACCTTTTTTCTCTCATAATCCCTATCCCATTTCTTGCACGCAAGCACCATTTGGAGACATTCGAGTCACGGACAGCGAGAGCTCTTGCACCTTTATGTTCTTATGTTGCTTGTTTCAATGCTAAATATAGACTCTTGCCTGTTATGACTTGAATTGGATTACATGCCTTGATTGCTTTACTTAAAAGTTCTTATATGGTTGGTAGCGTGTCACCACCGAAATTATGATTGTTATCATTTACCTACTCGAGGACGAGCAGGAATTAAGCTTTGGGATGTTGATACGTCCAAAACGTATCTATAATTTCTGCTTGCTCCATGCATGTTTTGTGTGATATTGCTATGTTCTAGATACACTTTCATACACTTTTGATCATATTTGGACTAACCTATTAACTCAGTGCACCCTAGTGCCAGTTTTTGTTTTCTGCTGTTTTTGTATTTCAGGTTTTCTCATTATTAAAAGTGCTCAGAAAATTTTGGGAAAAATATATAAAAAATCAGCGTTCCAGAAGCTTCCTTACGCCCAAAGGGGGGCCAGAGGGGCCCCACCTGGTGCCTAGGCGGCCAGTGGGCCCCACCTAGTGGGTGGCCGCACCGGGAGGCCGCCTAGACTCCTGGTGGCCCCCCTTGGCTCTTATTTTTACTCGCGACGCGAAAACCCTGATTCCGAACCCTTTTTCTCCAGAAGCAATTCCGATCTCCGCCGCCATCGCCAACAAGCTTCGGGGGACCAGAATTCCTGTGCTGGCACCCTGCCGGGACGGGGAAGTGCCCCCGGATTCATCTCCGTCCATGTTCCTTCCTCCCTCCATGATTCGGGAGTAGTTCCTCCTCGGGGCTGAGGTTTCTACCAGTATCTATGTGGTCTTCTCTCTCTCCCTTGATGTGATCTTGATTGTGATCATAGGCTATGTTAATCTAGGATGATCCCATGATGTTTCCCCTTCTTATATGTATTGGATTGCTATACTCACTTGATCTTATCTAGTACAATCCCCGAGACCATGGTGACAGCGGTCTATTGGACATGGGTTAGAAGAAAATTTTCATGAGTGATTTCCTCTTTTGTGTGTGGATTGAAGATTGAGAGTCTCTTGGTGCTTGTCTTTGACTATCCTTTAGATATGTTGTGGTGATTGTGGTACTCTCTTTGGATGGCCGCGGTGACATTGGGAAACCCATAGATGAGAACTACGAACTCTGAGGTGTGCTTTTGTAGCCCTACACAATTCTCGTCCTCTTCTTACCACAAAGGAATGACCTCCGAGTACGTCTCCATTGCATGTTTTTTGGGGAATATCATGTGTTTAGACTATGTTAATGTTGTTGGGAGTTGCCATTAGTGAAAGTATGAAGCCTATGCCTTGTTTCCACCATTGCAATACCGTTTGCGCTCACGTTTACCACTTGTTTGCTTGCTGCACTTTTTATTACAGATTTATATTACCTTTCTTTGCTAGACCTATCACCCATATTTTACCATCTCTTCGCCGAACTAGTGCACCTATACAACTCCTAGTTGTATTAGGTGTGTTGGGGACAAAAGAGACTTCTTGTATCTTAATTGCAGGGTTGCTTGAGAGAGACCATCTTCAACCTCTACTTCCCTGAGTTCGATAAACCTTAGGTCATCCACTTGAGGGAAATTGTTGCTGTCCTACAAACCTCTGCGCTTGGAGGCCCAACATAGTCTACAAGAATAGAAGCGTGCGTAGACATCATGCGTGCGACCGCCTTTTGAAGATTTCTTGAGTGGGCCTACCATATTGAGTCCCCATGTTGCGAAAGGCCAGGATAATGGTATGGTTTTGAGCTACGATGCAGGTGCATGAGGCCTGCTGGAAAATTTCTGGCAGGCGATGCAGTGCCGCACGATGTCCTCTGTGTTTCGCATGGCAGTTGGCCAGTATGAACCTGCTCAAAAAGCTTTGGCCACTAGGGGGAAGCTGCTTGCGTGGTGACATCAGATTCCTTCATGGATCTCGAGCAGTAATGCTTTGCCGTCTTCTTCTTCGATGCATTTTTTAAGCACCTGTGAGATGCTGCGCTTGTAGAGCTGTCCGTTTATTATGGTGAATGCCTTGGATCGTCTACTGATGTGTCGCGCCTCCGTGATGTCTTACGACAGGGTGCCGTGTATCAAATAATTGAGAAAAGGTCTTGTCCATGTGGGTCCTTCGGGTGGGCCCGATTCTTCCTTTACGACTGTGTTGTCTCCTTCTTCGCCGACGGCTGGGTGTACTGCTGTTACATGTTCTGGTCCGTTTGCCTTGTCGGCTGCTGCACCCACTGCTGGTTCGAGCGATCTTGTCTTGATCGATCTCTGGCCGATGCCTTAGAGGAAGACTCCTGGGGGGATTGTCCCTCGAGTTGACCCGATGTTCGCTAGTTCGTCTGCTTCTATTGTTTGCTCTAGTGACGTAGTTGTCGGGACCCGGGGTTAGCGTATGCAAGTACAGTTAAGACATAGTCATATGGAGAGCCGAGAACCGCACCCACTTGTCTAAGCAGACAAGGCCAAGCACTGAACATTCTCGGAAAGCATCGTACGTGACGGGCATCCCATCCAGGCCGGATGATCAACTGAGATGGTTCCTCATCGTCCGCACACAAGTCAAATGATATGGGTGGTGAACTCCCATATTCAAAGACAAGTCGCCTCAACCATAACACCGACTATCTCAAAACTCTTACATAGACTTACTCCAGCCCGATCACTTAGTCGGGGTCTAGGGCGGGCTCAATCATACCACAAAGTGTGCACGAGACAGAGTCTCGAACAATCGCATCGCGATGCCCCAAGCTGCGCACATCTAAGGGCCACTTGGTGTATGAAAGACCGCCAGCCAGAACACAACTAAGGTCTCGAAAACCCATACAAAGACATGCATGTTATAAACATACACGCATCACACATGCCTTGTATGAACAGCAGGTACCATTGCAATTCTCTACAAAGTGTACATTTTATTTATAACTCTTATAGAGTGCACACAGAGATCACGTACATGTGATCCAACATTACATTACAAGCGGAAGCAAATTATGTCTGAGTACAGACAAGTTTAACAAATTGCTTAAGAAGCCTTATTTAAACACAAAGCCCTCCACGAGGGAACCAGTCGTCTGACTGGGACTAGACTAGTTGGTCTTCAGTCGTCCAGCTCGATGAAGAAGCCACCTTCGGGGTCAGTGGCATCATCTAAAACATAGATTAAGCAAACGTGAGTACAAAGTCGTACTCAGCAAGACTTACATAGGAGCTATACTACTCATGCACATGTATCAAGGTAAAGGGAGGTGGGGTTCACTTGCAGAAGTGCCAGCTTTGACTTGGCTAATCCTGAACTACGAGTACCAGACTTTGAGGTAAGAAGCGTACACGAGTCCACTACTTTCTCCAACCAATACACCACTATGGTGCCTTCCTCGACTTCCCCACGAGGAAGCACGCCATAGCACTCACACTTATCTTGGTGTGTTTTAGAAGTATCCGGTTCAAGCTATCTAATAATCAAGCTAAGCTTTCCATGCAGTCCATAACCGCGGACGCGGCTATTCAAAAAGTTTTGCTAACCTTGCAAGGGTGTACCGCTACACACACATGACCATCATTTACCGCCTTTGATCTCGACACCATTCAAGGGGTGCCAGCGAGGATGCTCACCACAACTGTTAACTAATAGCCGATCTAGTCCGAGAAAGCCGCCTACTTGGGTTGGTTACCACAATCGTGAACCCGGACGGTTTACCGAAGTGGACCCAAGTGATGCGTGCGTGGTGCATAAGCCGGTCTCGGATGAGCCGTTCTCTCACTTAGCAGCCAGGCCACAGACCTACCAGAACTCTGAACTATTGCGACATCTGGACATCGAAAGGGATGAGTTAGTAAGTTGAGAGGGGTCAGTGAGCCCAATGTGTGGTTGTACTCTTCATCTTGGATCACAACACAAGAACTCGTACTAGGGCGGTGTTCAACGAGACAACCCACCGTGTACTCCTACACAGCCTCTCATCGTTCACCTTGTATTAGGGTCGATTCACCAACACTTTTCTACCAACATCAACATGATCATTCCCATCCCGGCTCACATCACAGTAACAACATGGTATCATACTAAGCATGCAATACGCAGTAACATTGCAGGGGCCACATGATATCAAACAACTCCTACATTTGCTAGGATTGTGGTTTGCTTACTACTGTGATAAAATGATAGGTCATGCAAAGGAATGGGTTCATCTATGCGGTAGAAACGAAGCATGGTGATCATCCTAAACAATGCATAAGCGAGACATGAGAGGGAAGTGGGATTTTATCGACATGATCAATGGGGGTTTGCTTGCCTTGCTGACGAGGTTCGGGTTCGGGGTCTTCAACGAAGGTTGCAACCTCTTGCTCCGGTTCCACCTCTACTCGACAAACAAAGCACGAAGTAGCAATCAATATGAATGCAATGCTCAAGCACATGAATGAATGTTGAAACTTGAAGTATAAGTTTTGATGTGTGAGGCAATTCCATTTAAGTGGAGTATATTGCATTTGAAATGCAAATTCAAACTCCACATTTTAATTTCAACATTAACCAAGTTGTATGTGATACAGTTTGATCATTTTGAAACAACTTCAAATGTGTATGATATGCCTCTGATGTGTGATTGAAATGTAGCATGTTGCCATGGTTCAAGTTGCAAAAATTATAGAGTGCAAACAGAGATCACATACATGTGATCCAACATTACATTACAAGCGGAAGCAAATTATGTCTGAGTACAGACAAGTTTGACAAATGGCTTAAGAAGCCTTATTTAAACACAAAGCCCTCCACGAGGGAACCAGTCGTCTGACTGGGACTAGACTAGTTGGTCTTCAGTCGTCCAGCTCGATGAAGAAGCCACCTTCGGGGTCAGTGGCATCATCTAAAACATAGATTAAGCAAACGTGAGTACAAAGTCGTACTCAGCAAGACTTACATAGGAGCTATACTACTCATGCATATGTATCAAGGTAAAGGGAGGTGGGGTTCACTTGCATAAATGCCAGCTTTGACTTGGCTAATCCTGAACTACGAGTACCAGACTTTGAGGTAAGAAACGTACACGAGTCCACTACTTTCTCCAACCAATACACCACTATGGTTCCTTCCTCGACTTCCCCACGAGGAAGCACGCCATAGCACTCACACTTATCTTGGTGTGTTTTAGAAGTATCCGGTTCAAGTTATCTAATAATCAAGCTAAGCTTTCCAAGCAGTCCATAACCGCGGACGCGGCTATTCGAATAGTTTTGTTTACCTTGCAAGGGTGTACCGCTACACACACATGACCATCATTTACCGCCTTTGATCTCGACACCATTCAAGGGGTGCCAGCGAGGATGCTCACCACAACTGTTACCTCATAGCCGATCTAGTCCAAGGAAGCCGCCTACTTGGGTTGGTTACCACCATCGTGAACCCGGCCGGTTTACCGAAGTGGACCCAAGTGATGTGTGCGTGGTGCATAAGCCGGTCTCGGATGAGCCGTTCTCTCACTTAGCAACCAGGCCACAGACCTACCAGAACTCCGAACTATTGCGACATCTGGACATCGAAAGGGATGAGTTAGTAAGTTGAGAGGGGTCAGTGAGCCCAATGTGTGGTTGTACTCTTCATCCTGGATCACCACACAAGAACTCGTACCTAGGGCGGTGTTCAACGAGACAACCCACCGTGTACTCCTACACAGCCTCTCATCGTTCACCTTGTATTAGGGTCGATTCACCAACACTTTTCTACCAACATCAACATGATCATTCCCATCCCGACTCACATCACAGTAACAACATGGTATCATACTAAGCATGCAATAAGCAGTAGCATTGCGGGGGCCACATGATATCAAACAACTCCTACATTTGCTAGGATTGTGGTTTGCTTACTACTGTGACAAAATGATAGGTCATGCAAAGGAATGGGTTCATCTATGCGGTAGAATCGTAACATGGTGATCATCCTAAACAATGCATAAGCGAGACATGAGAGGGAAGTGGGATTTTATCGACATGATCAATGGGGGTTTGCTTGCCTTGCTGACGAGGTTCGGGTTTGGGGTCTTCAACGTAGGGGGTGACCTCGGCTTCCGGCTCCACGTCTATCAGCAACATGACAATCATAGGATCAACAGAATGTACAATGCACAATCACATGAATACTATTGAAAGGGTGATGCTCATGGTACTGATGTGTTGATCATTCCATTTAAATGGAGCATATTGCAAATTGAATTGCAAATTCAAACTCCACATTTGAATTCAACATCAACCAAGTTATATGTGATATAGTTTGATCATTTTGAAACAACTTCAAATGTGTATGATATGCCTCTGATGTGTGATTGAAATGTAGCATGTTTCCATGGTTCAAGTTGCAAAAATATTTGATTTGAATTTGATTTAATTCCATTTAAATCAAATAGCAAATTCTACTGATCACATTTTAAATTCAACTCAAACAGAGTTGAAAGTTGCATATTTGGAAAGATAATTTTCTCCTGATCATTTTTCATATATTATTTGTCCAATTTGGAGTTAATATGAATTTTCTATGAATTTCCAAAGTTTGGGGTATTTTCTGGATTTTCTGGAAAACTTTTAATTCAAATAATCTCTGGAAATTCATTTAAATGATTTACTGCGTCAGGCTGTCGTCAAGCTGGCGTCAGGGGGGGACTGACATGTGGGGCCACCCTGTCAGTGGCTGGTTAACTTAACCCGTGGGTTAAATTAATCCAGTGGCTTAATTAAGCCACTGGGCCCACTGGTCAGTGACCCAGGGGTCACTAATTAGTTGATTAACCGGGGGGTTTAGAGCTGACTCGCCGGCGGCTAAACGCCGGCGACTGGACCGCGGCGGCGCTGCACGTTCTTCCTTTCTTGGCCTCCATTCTCTGCGCTGAGACCACCGTTCGAAAGCCCGTGATGAGCCGCTTCGAAAGCACCACTTGCACGTCGCCGGGGAGGTCACAGACGACGACTGCTTCGACCTTGGCGGCGGCCGGAGCCACGGCTTGGAGTAGAACTTGCAAAACGGCCACGGGGAGAAGCAGGCATGGTCGCGTTGGGTTGCTGGGGACTCCAGGAGTACTACGGACGCACTGGCGAGGACGGAAGCGCACGGGAGCGAGCGCATGGTCAACCTCGGCGGCAACCGTGCTCGGCTTCCATGGCGGAACAGGCTAGAGGGAGTAATCCAGGGGAAGAAGAGAGGGGTTCCGGCCGGGAGCTCACCAGGAACTCAGCAGAGGTGGTGGCGAAGGCTGGGGTAGCTCAACGGCGACGGAATTGATGAAGTCTTCACGGCGGCCGGCGGGAGCTCGAGGAAGAATCCGGCGACTTCGAGGGCTCCGGGCTCGATTCCTGCTGCAGTTCGACGAGGACGACGACGATGAAGAGCTTGGACACGTTGGCTTGACTCCTCGACGTCGATGGCCACGATTTCTTGCGACGGCGAGCGGCGGTGCTCTCGGGCGGCGATGGAAACGATCACGGGAGGAGGAGGAGGAAGCTCTGGAGGGGGGGAATGGACGCGTTGTTCTCCAGGGCGCGTCCAGGTGCGAGAAGGGCCACGGGGAGGGCTGGAAGCTCCTCGTCGACGACGTGGCGTCACCAGCTAGCTCGGTGGCATTCCACCGAGCAGCTTGGAGGCGTGGGGTGGGGAAGAAGACTCCCCTGCCCCTGTGGGCCGGCTGGGCTGGGTGGGCCTGTTTCGCCTGGGCGCCAGGTAAGGTTTTTCCCTTTTTCTGTTTAATCTTTCCTTTCTGTTTTTCTTTTCTGTAGTCTGTTTTGACTTTGGTAAAAATACCAAACCATTTTATTAAATGCTGAAAACTTTTATGTGGCCTCATAATAATATAAACTAGCCACTCATAAACTTTCAACATTTTTAAAATTCAAATGATTTGAATTTTAAATCAAAAAGGGGTATTTCTTTAATTCCAAGGTATTGTTTGAATATTTGAAAAATCTATGAGCATGGGGTGGGTCCCACATCACTTGATATGTGATCACACTCATTTATAAGACTTTTCAAAACTCTAACATGAATTTTTGGAAAAGATTTTTATCTGGTCTTTTGAATTAATTCACCTGGGGGGTGTTCCTTCTCCCATTTGGATTTTGAAAATGATTTCCAAGATTTCTTTTGAAATTTTGAAATGATGCAAAGGCACTAGCTAATCCTAGCACATACCTAACAGAGGGTTCTGACAGTAGTTGAGTTCGCACCCATTGAATTCTCCTTATAGAGTGCTGTAGAGCTTATAGTATGTTGACATGTTATCTGTGACTGCCTCGCAACCCTGATACGTCTCAAACGTATCGATAATTTCTTCTTGCTTCATGCATGTTTTGTGTGATATTGCTATGATCTAGATACACTTTCATACATATTTCATCATATTTGGACTAACCTACTAACTGATGCCACGAGAGTTTACTTCTTGCCCCTCGTTGGTTTACCCAAAGTGGAAGGTGAGATGTAGCGTAGCGTCAAGTTTACCTTAGCGAAGATGCTAAGGTTGAATGTCGAACCAATAGGACTCCAACAGATACAAGAAGGTGGTGAAGTGAACAATGGCGCCGTTTACAACTCAAGGTTGCTTACTTCACCTGGACCTGCACACACAGCAAATAACTTTGCTTCCCAACGAGTACAGAGGAGTTGTCAATTCCTCTGGCCTTGTTGTTTACAAAGGATAAAACACACGGGATAATAATGATAGTGTTAGCAACAGAAAAGTAAATAAAGCAGTAAATTGATAGTGGGTGTAAACAGTATTGCAAATATGGACCGGGGTCCTATGATGTTCACTACTGATGTCTCTCTCCCAAAAGACGATAAAATATCCATGCGAGGTAAACAAATTACAACTGGGCAATTGACAGGATTATGTGCGCAAACCAATACTAACTATGCTATAAAGAAAGAAAGAGGCTCAAAAGCATGGGCGGTACGCCAAGACAAGTAGACCGAAATCCATCTGCATCTACCTACTAATCATCCACCTTGAGATATCTATCCAGAACATCTCGCTGGTATTAAGTTGTGAATCTCACCCAAAGGGTAAACTCAAAGAAACAGACAACTGCATTAAAGAACTTTGCGTAAAGTAAACAATCCTTGCACCCGCAAGTACAAGCACCGTTGTTTTCCCCCTTGTGGCAACAACACATCCCCTAGACTCATGTTTCTGTCACTCAAGCTAGTCATCAGGGGGCATGAACCCACAATCATGCATAATGCTCCCTCTTGGAGTCACTACCTACTACTTGGCCAAAGCAATAAACAGCAACGGAGAACATGCAAGAATTACTCTAGAACATAAATATAAAAGAGGAGAATCAAATATATTACTCAAACACAATCTGAACATAGTCTCATAATCCATCGGATCCCAGCAAACTCAGCATAGCAACAACAGAAAGATTACATATGTGCCTCGATCATGTAGGGCAGCTCACGAGGCCTAATCCATGAAGAACAAAGATGGGAGGAGAACATCACATAGCTACTGATCATAGACCCACGGTCCAAGGTGGACTACTCAAAGTTCATCCGGGAAGCATCCATGGTGGTGGAGAATCTCCCAGAGGTGGTTCCTCCCTCCAGTAGGGTGCCGAGAAGAGGTCTTCTGGTGCTCCCGATCTTGGAAGCGTGGCGGCGGCGGAACAGAGGAGAGATCGCGAAAACGGGTTCCCGTTACGGGGGTTTCACGTCACGAGGAATATATAGGCGAAGGTGGGCAGCCAGGGGGCCACCAGGGGTCCAGGGGGCCCCCTCGCGCGGCCCCACCCTAGGGCGCGCGGGAGGGCGCCTGGGCCCCTGGTGGGTCCCCTCTGCCCCCCCCCCCCTCGGTGATTCTCCAAGCTTCTGTATCGCTGATTTTTTATTGGATTATTCCCGAATTTTTGGAGCACTTTTAATATGGGGGAAAGCTGAAATAGAAAAACAGCAGAAAATAGGAACTGGCACTGGGGCGCACTGAGTTAATTGGTTAGTCCAAATATGATCAAAAGTGTATGGAAGTTCATCAATATCATAGCAATATCACACAAAAGAGGCATGGAGCAAGCAGAAATTATAGATACGTTTTGGACGTATCACTAACTCAATGCACCCCAGTGCCAGTTCTTGTTTACTGTTGTTTTTCTATTTCAGTTTTCCCCCATATAAAAAGTGCTCCAAAATCCGGGAAAAATCAGATAAAAAATAAGTGTGTCGGAAAACTCCCCAAGCCCGAAGGAGGGCCAGGGGGCCACCACCAGGCACCTAGGCGGCCACCTGGCACGGACAGGGGGTCCCCTGGGCCCCTGGTGCCACCCTTGGCTGCCCCCTTCGCCTATTTATTCTCCGTCACGGGAAACTTCCGGAGACAGAACCCTATTTTGCAAATTTTCCGGGAGCACCGTCAGGACCCTTCCCTGCACCCTGCCGGAGGGAGGATCGACCTCCGGGAGCTTCCTCTCCACCATGGACGCTTCCCGGATGTGCCGTGAGTAGTCTACCTTGGACCATGGGTCCATAATCAGTATCTATGTGATGTTCTCCTCCCCTCTTTGTTCTTCATGGTTTAGACCTCGTGAGTTGCCCTACATGATCGAGTCACTTATGTAATTCTTCTGCTGTTGCTATGCTGAGTTTGGTGGGATCTGATGGATTATGAGATTATGTTCAGATCGTGATAGAGTAATATATTTGGTTTTGATCTCTTATATTTTTGTTCCTAAGTAATTCTTGCATGTTCTCCGTTGCTGTTTATTGCTTTGGCCAAGTGGTAGGTAGTAACTCCAAGAGGGAACACTATGCTCGATTGTGGGTACATGCCCCCTAATGACACGCTTGAGTGACAGAAACATGAGTCTAGGGGATGTGTTGTGGCCACAAGGGCGAAAACAACGGTGCTTTTAACCGCGGTTGCAAGGATTGTTTACTTTATGCAAAGTTCTTTTTAATGCAGTTGTCTGTTGCTTTGGGTTTAGACTTTGGGTTGGGCTCGCAACTTAATACCGGCGAGATATTCTGGATAGATATTTCAAGGTGGATGATTAGTAGTAGATGTAGATGGATTTCGGTCTACTTATTTTGGCGGACTGACCATGCTTATGAGTCTCTTCCTTTATTTTGTAGCATAGTTAGCATTGCGGTGCGTTTATAATCCTGTCAATTGACCATCTGTAATTTTTTTACCTCGCATAGTAGTTTTATCGTCTTTTGGGAGAGAGACATCACTAGTGAACATCACGGGACCTCGGTCAATATTCTCATCATAGTTTACAAGCTATTTGCTTTTTCAGTATTTAATTTCAGCTGCTATTATTATCATTATCCCTTGTGTGTTTGACCCTTTGTAAACAACAAGACCGAAGAGATTGACAACCTCTCCTGAACTTCGTTGGGAGCAAAGTTAATTGTATCGTGTGCAGGTCCACGTCAGGTGCGCCGCTGACACCTACTTATCATTGCCGGAGTCCTACGGGAGACAAACCCTATCATTTACATAGGGGAAATTTTCTGCTATCCTACATCTCACCTTCCACTTGGGGTAACCAACGAAGGGCGAGAAGCCATTACCACTTCCACACCATCAAGAAAATTTCTGGCGCCGTTGCCGGGGACTCCGAGTGATAATATAAGGGAGTTTCCCACTATGCTTTACCTTTTCTTTTTAGTCTTGTTAGTTTACCTTTCTGTTTTTATCTTTGTGTCTTATATCAAAAATTACAAAAAAAAATCCGCCACACTTGCTGCTACTATGGGTTCCACTGAAAACACCAAGTTGTGTGACTTCACCGGTCACAACAACAAAGACTTTATCTGCAGTCCTATTGCCACACCTGCAACTTCAGCCACCTCTTATGAAATAAAACCTGCTTTACTGAACCTTGTTATGAGAGATCGATTCTCTGGTGCTGGAGATGATGCTGCTTTACACTTGAATAATTTTGTTGAATTATGTGATATGCAAAAGTATAAAGAATTGAAGGTGATGTTGTTAAGCTCAAGCTTTTTCCTTTCTTTTTGAGGGACGGAGCTAAAATCTGGTTTCAATCTTTGCCTAGGAATAGCATAGGTTCTTGGGATAAGTGCAAAGATGCTTTTATTGGGAAGTACTACCCACCTGCAAAAATTATCCAATTGAGGAGTAACATTATGAATTTTAGGCAATTGCATAATGAACACGTTTCCCAAGCTTGGGAACGTATGAAATCTCTTGTTAACAAATGCCCTACACATGGTTTGAATACCTGGATGGTTATCCAGACTTTTTATGCATCCTTAAACTTTACCTCGCGATACCTGTTAGATTCGGCCACGGGAGGTACCTTTATGTCAACTATCCTCGGTGCTGTCACCAAACTCCTTGATGATATGATGAACAACTATTCCCAATGGCACACCGAACACGCTCCAACAGGTAGGAAGGTAAATTCTATCGAGGAAATTACCTCCCTAAATGATAAAGTTGATTTAATTATGTCTCTACTTACCAAGCAACCCTCTATTGATCCTCATGATGTTCCTTTAAATTCTTTGGTTTCTCAGGAACAAGTAGATGTGAACTTCATTGCTAGAAACAACTTTAATGCTTATAGGGGCAACTTTGCTACTAATCCTAGACCGTTTCCATCCACTTATGGGAACAACAACACTTACCCTAGCAACAAGAACCCCACTTCTGAACTAGAAAACATGCTTAGAGACTTTATCACTAGCCAAAAAGCCTTCAACAAAAATGTGGAAGAAAAGTTAGCTAGATTAGACAATCTTTGTTTGAAGGTAGACATCTTAGCCCTTGATGTTGAGATGTTAAAAATTAGAACCTCTCCCCTTGAGGAGAGCAAAGCCACTCCTATGAATGCTATCCAGTTACAAATAAATGAAAATATTAGGATGATGGCTAAACTTAAAGAAAGATGGTCTAGAGAAAAAGAGGAAGAGGATAGAATTAAGAGCCTTCCTACACACCACACAGTTGCCACTATCCAAATTGTTGAGGACACTGAAACTATTAGCACCCAATGCACTCCTGGTCCCATTGGACCTATTAATGGTGATACTAATGAAGGGTTCGTTGCATAGAAAACAAATTTTTTTCCTACGATTGCAACTGCCAAGATCACATCTAGGAGATAACTTGTAACGGTTTGAGAAGGACTCACCCTCGAAGACCAAAAGCTTTAACGAGAACTATTCTCGTGGGTGATGTAGTCGAACACTCGCCGACCTCAAGGTCGTGATGAAGACTTGACGCCACGAACGGGCAGCGTCTCCGTAGTCGGTCACACGTACAGATCAGTGACGACCTCCGCCCCTTGCTCCAGTTGGGCAGCAGAAGTAGTGGATCCTCGGGAACTCCAGCAGCACTACAACATAGTGGTGGTGGTGGTAGAGAAGATCTTGAGAAAGGCTTCGCCTAAGCACCGTACTCGTGAAACTGGATCAGCTAGCAAGGGGAGGAAGATGCCAACCAAAGGGCATATGAGAGATGGAGGAATGAGTGAGTTGTGTGAGGACCTCCACCCATCTATATATAGGAGGAGGGGGAGGCAGCCCCCAAGGGGTAGCACGCCCCAAGATGTGCCCCCACCTCTCCCCTCATCATGTGGGTGGACTCTCCACTCACAAAAACAAAGGGTCACACATTATTCCCATAATTTCCATAAATCTCCACTCAAAATTCCAAGAGTTTTATCACATTAAAACACTTTTAATTATCTTGTTTAATGTCACTCAAATTAATGAACACTTCATTCAATGAGTACTTCATTGATGAACACTTCATTCAATGAACACATTAACAATTATCCCCTTGCACTATTTTGATATACCGAAACTATTCCAGTAGTTTTATCAAAAACAGTCCATGTGCTGTCCAGTATATTCTCCGGCGTTCCGTATCCACTCAAACGCGTCAACGAATCCTTAAGTGTGTCACCCTACGGTTCGTGAATAAAATGGACATGACAGAGACTCTTCTCCGATCAATAATCATCAGAGGGATCTGGAGATCCATGATGACTCCCACTTACTCAACGATGAACTAGTGATCGTGTGAACCATTACTCCGTAACCAATTCCTTTTGTCTCGCGATATTTTACTTGTCCGAGATCCGATCATTTGGTATCATCCATACCTAGTTCGATCTCGTTACCGACAAGTACTCTTTACTCGTTCCGTGATATAACATCCTCGTGAGCCAGTCACGTGCTTGCAAGCGATGTCAATGTGATATCACCGAGAGGGCCCAGAGTATATCTCTCCGTCATCTGGATGGACAAATCCCACTCTTGATCCACGAGCCTCAACTAACACTTTCCAAGTACCCAACGACACCTTTATAATCACCCTGTTACGGTGTGACGTTTGATGGAATCAAAGTACTCTTCCGGTGTCAGTGATTGACGTGATCTCATGGTCTAAGGATTAGGGTTACTTCGTGAAAGTTTGATACAGCAATAGAAACTTTGATGACATGATCGTATTGCTATAACTACTGTGGGTGTATGTTCATCACATCATTCTCCAATGATATGACCTTGTTATTAACGACATCCAATGTCAATGATCAGGAAACCTTGATCATCCGTTAATCAACAAGCTAGTATAAAGAGAGACATTACTAGGAACCTTTTCTTTGTTTATTAAACACACATGTATTAACGTTTCCGGTTAACACAATTATAGCATGAAAATAAACATTTATCATAAACATGGAATAAGATAATAACCACTTTATTATTGCCTCTCGGGCATATTCCCTTCAGTCTCCCACTTGCACTAGAGTCAATAATCTAGTTTGGTACTTGCGCATCCAACACCTATGGCATTCAGGTGTTATCCATACGCATTGCTAGTGGTAAACCTAATATCCAGATCTGACACTTCAGGTCCGTGTGTATTTGCATTTCTTTGTGTCTCTACGCATCACTCATTCACCAATGAGATGGCATTGCATAAATTTGGTCCTCCGGTGAGACCTTAGTCCCTTGAGCTCAAAACATGTTGAATCTATTGTCGTACAATAGATCTTCATAGTATTAGCTCGCTTGGAACTACACCTAGTTTGTCAAACAAACTTCTTGACACAAATGCCCTCCTTTGCTGCTGCTAGAGCAGTCATATACTTAGCCTTTCGTTGTAGTATTCGTTATAATATCTTAACTTTGGAACTCATCCAAATCCATTTGGAACTATTCCAAATCTATCATGGAACTTTCTTCCATTACATTTTTCCACCTTAACATACCGCCAAAATTGAGATAAATTTAGATTGTATCTTGCGACAAAACTAGTATCAATGTAACACTTTACAATGAACTATTGTCCAACATACATAATATATATTCTTAGTCCTTCCAAAGCACGTAAGGATATCTTTACTATTGTCCAATGATCATCTTATGAATCATTCTGGTATATGCTCATAACATTTAGAGCATAGGACATTCTGGAATTGTACATATCATGGTGTACATGATTGATCAAATCATTCATGTGATTTTACTCACCAAGTGTCAAAACACTTGAATCTCGCTTCAACCTTTTCCATGCGGCAAGAACCTTTCTCGTCGTTTCCATATTGAACTTATTCAATATTTCATATATGTACTTCGGCCCAACCATATTAGCACCTCAATCTATCTATATAGACCATATTAGCCCAATATACTGGTTTTGCCCAAATCTTCCATTAAAATCAAATTTTCAATGAAACTTCACCCGTGTCAATAAAAGATACATCATTTCCAATCAACAATATGTCTTCTACATAATGTATTAGAAATATGTCTCAGCGCTCCCACTTAATTTCTTGCAAAAGCAAGCATCTTCACCGTCTCTGATGAAACTAAACGTTTTAACAATTTCATCATGATGAAGATTCCAACTCCGCGAATGCTTATTTCAACCATTGAAATTTGCATGCTATTTTAGCATACTTTGAATTAACAGAACCCTTTGGACCGTGTCCTGTACACGTCCTAGGTAACCATTCTATTAGAAGAACGTTGTTCCGTTTGTTCAACTACCATATACAAAAACTAGCATATGTAGTGATTGCTACAATAATCCGTCCAGACTAAATATCGTTATGAAAGATCAAATCTTGTCATAGCCAACTCTTTGAACATAATCGTAAACCATTTTAACGATATGTCGAATATTTCATAGATGTGAGAACATCCACGTCTGTTTCTTTATAGATCCAAACACGGTATCTAGAGGGTCTTCCAAGTTCAGAAACTTGGTTTCTCGTGTATGGAACTATCACGGATTTTATAGCTTCTAGCCATTTTGACGGATTCAGGGCCCATCATCGCTTCTTTGCATGTAGTCGGTCCATTATTATCAAATAACAATGATTCAATCTCAAATCTTACTATTTGATCGATTACCCGAACTACGCAGTTCAATAGGAACTTAGATCGCCGTGACCACAACCTTTGGGACACGGTAGCCAAAAGCATTGCGGCCGCTTCCGGGACACTTTCCGGCGCTGCGCCACTTAGCACATAAAGCTTAGGTTCAACAACCTAATCGAAGTTCTACTGTCCTCCCACTTAACTTTTCGCAAAAATTCCTTCTCAAGAAACTTGATGCTCTTAGCCACAAAAAAACTTTTGTCTTTAGTGTTCTGGAGGAATACCCAACGGTTACTTTGGGATAACCTACAAAGACGTACTTTATCCGACTTTGGTTGTAAACATTTTACATATGCCTTGCATACCAAAATTTAAGAAAAGACAAATTGGGTTTTATCCCATTCCATAACTTATATGGTGTCATTTCAACGGATCTCGATGGCGCTCTTTTCAGTGAAAAGCGGTAGTCTCTAAATCTTAATCCTTAAAATATAATGGCAATTTTATAAATAACACCTTTGATCCTTACCATGTCAAACAAGGTTTGATTACATCTCTCGAACACTCCATACTCCTATGGTGTTTCGGGAAATGCAAGTTTTGGAACGATTCCTAAACTCTCAGGCATTTGCTAAACTTTTAACTCAAAAATCTTCTTTTATGATCCAATCATAAACTCTTATTTTCTCGTTACAATGATTTTCACTTCATCTTGAAATTTATTTGAACATTTTCAAACATTTCATACTTCTTCCTTATCAAGTAAATATACACATATATCCACTCAAATCCTTGGTTAAAGTATATGAAGTTATAAGACCCACCACACACGGCTACACATAATGAACTATACACATCAACATGTATAATGTCCAATAAGTTAGTCGTCCGTCCTTCTTTGGCCTATGAACGGAGTTTCAATCATTTCTAGGAAATTCTTACAAGCGTCAGTTGATTCAAAATCAAAAGACTCAAAAAATCCACCATCATGGAGTTTCTTCATGTGTTTCTTTCCAATATGATTCAAACGGTGGTGTCACTCATAAGTGATCTTCTAATCATTTGTCTTGCGACATGTTTAGCATCAGTTATTATGGATGTGATTTCTCCAACAAGATTTATAGAGTTCATCCATCTTCTATGAATATGGTGATAATTTGAACAACTATTGTTCGTATAACACCAGAACAGAATAACAATTATTCAAATAAATCTTGAAGGCTAGGTTTAATTCCAACGATAAACACAATAACACTTTATTTTGTTCTTGATGAGAATCATCCCATATTCATTTGCTAGTTACTCAGGCTATTGCAACTCTTGTATTGCGTTGTTCTGTATGACACTTCATACCAACCAATCAGTATCTAATACTCAAGAATCACACTGTTTAACAAGCAATGAATATACCCATAACATGTATATCATCTATATACCCGAGCTGGACATTTCCAGTCTTTTCCTTTTTCTTTTCGCCAAAATATTTTTTAGATCCTCTTTCAGCAATTCCTTTCCTTTTTAGAAGAATTTATCAACATCACTTGTGGCACCATTCATATGACACATAATCCAAAGTGTGTTAGTCAAATACTAACACCCTTTGATTCTCACTTTGATGTAGATCACCGTCATCAAATGTTTGGTGTTCTTCCAAATTCCATTCTTTAGTAATCTTTTAGTGTAGTAAACATTTTACCTACATCTTCCATTCATCCTATCATGACAACTTTCATGACAGAACTACCATAGCTCATAGGGACAAACTGTGAGTACAATATTAGTTCCCAAAACCTTTTTGAGAGATTAGGACACATAGTGTCTCCAACCTTCACAAATTCTCATACAATATGAGAACATGTTTCTCACTAAATTTTACTCTATCACATTGCAACTAAAATTGTTTCAGATATCGCTATATCTTCCACACATGATAGTTTCTGAAACAATCCTTTCAGCTCCTAGATAACCTTGATAATAACAAACAACATTTGAATATCAAGGATCATGGAGGCAAGTGTGATACTTAGACACTAACACTAGAATTGTTACTCTCGATTTAATACACATTATTAAACTTCATGGAGCAAGCAAGGTTTGCTAAAGTTTGCAATAAGACTTTAAACTTTAGATTGACACTCAAACAATACGGTACCAGTCCGTAAAGTTAAATATCCAGAATTCTATAGTTCTATTATCTCAATTATAGCTAAGCGCAAAGGTAGTAAACAAATGCCAATGACTACAACGAACTATGCAAATTCACTTTGATTTAGTTCATGATAAAATGAGTTCATCTAACTCCCACTCAAAAACAACATCCCTCGAGTCGTCTTTGGTGATTACACGAACCAAATTCACTACACCACGACCGATCATCACGTGAGGCGGTGTAGCTGCAATGGCGAGCATCTCAATATGGTTCATCATATCATCCATATGACTCGTGCTTAACCTTTCGGTCCATGTTCCGAGGCCATGTCTGTACATGCTAGGCTCGCCAAGTAGAACCTTAGTATTTGCATGTGTTTCAAGGCCATGTCTGTACATGCTAGGCTTGAAAACACCCGTTGTATGCGAACGTAGAGTCTATCACACCCGATCATCACGTGGTGTCTCGAAACGACGAACTTTCTTAACGGTGCATACTAAGGAAGAACATATAATTATCTTGATATTAAGTGAGAGGGATCATCTTATAATGCTACCGAAGCGATCATGATCGTAACTAAGCAAAATAAGATGCATAAAAGGATAAACATCACATGCATGGATAATGTGATATGATATGGTCCTTCTCGCATTAGATCTCCATCTTGTGCGTCTTGGTATGATCTCCATCATGCCACCGGCGCGGCACCAAGGTCCATGGCGCCACCACCATGGTCGTCCTTCTCCATTACAATATATCTCATGGATATATATACAGCACGCAGGCCTTAAAAAGGAAAAACCACAACCATATGGCTCCTGCCGGTTGTTTACAATAAATCTCATTTCATACAACAATTTTGTAACAATGACCATATCACATCACATGCCCTGCAAAAACAAGTTAGACGCTTCTAAATTATCTTTGCAAATTTTACGTGGTTTTGGGCTTCCTAGGAAAGAACCGATCTTACCTACGGACAAGAACCACAACGTTGATTCACTAGTTGTTTCTTTTCATCCCTTTCCAGGGCCCTCCGTTGCAAATGCCATATCACTAATGTTAGAGAAACTGACACCCCCAAAGCCACTTTATACGGTACAAGCCGTATGTCAAGCGTGACACGCAATCCGCGCTTAGGGCCGCTTCAATCCAACATTGCCGCAATATGAACAAGTGCACAAAAGAGGTAACAACTAGAGGATCAACGCCCACATCTCTATGTGTTCTAATCATACAAAGCATCTACGCATAGACGAGGCTCTGATACCACTGAAGGGTTCGTTGCATAGAAAACAAATTTTTTTCCTACGATTGCAACTGCCAAGATCACATCTAGGAGATAACTTGTAACGGTTTGAGAAGGACTCGCCCTCGAAGACCAAAAGCTTTAACGAGAACTATTCTCGTGGGTGATGTAGTCGAACACTCGCCGACCTCAAGGTCGTGATGAAGACTTGACGCCACGAACGGGCAGCGTCTCCGTAGTCGGTCACACGTACAGATCAGTGACGACCTCCGCCCCTTGCTCCAGTTGGGCAGCGGAAGTAGTGGATCCTTGGGAACTCCAGCAGCACTACAACATAGTGGTGGTGGTGGTAGAGAAGATCTTGAGAAAGGCTTCGCCTAAGCACCGTACTCGTGAAACTGGATCAGCTAGCAAGGGGAGGAAGATGCCAACCAAAGGGCATATGAGAGATGGAGGAATGAGTGAGTTGTGTGAGGACCTCCACCCATCTATATATAGGAGGAGGGGGAGGCAGCCCCCAAGGGGTAGCACGCCCCAAGATGTGCCCCCACCTCTCCCCTCATCATGTGGGTGGACTCTCCACTCACAAAAACAAAGGGTCACACATTATTCCCATAATTTCCATAAATCTCCACTCAAAATTCCAAGAGTTTTATCACATTAAAACACTTTTAATTATCTTGTTTAATGTCACTCAAATTAATGAACACTTCATTCAATGAGTACTTCATTGATGAACACTTCATTCAATGAACACATTAACAATTATCCCCTTGCACTATTTTGATATACCGAAACTATTCCAGTAGTTTTATCAAAAACAGTCCATGTGCTGTCCAGTATATTCTCCGGCGTTCCGTATCCACTCAAACGCGTCAACGAATCCTTAAGTGTGTCACCCTACGGTTCGTGAATAAAATGGACATGACAGAGACTCTTCTCCGATCAATAATCATCAGAGGGATCTGGAGATCCATGATGACTCCCACTTACTCAACGATGAACTAGTGATCGTGTGAACCATTACTCCGTAACCAATTCCTTTTGTCTCGCGATATTTTACTTGTCCGAGATCCGATCATTTGGTATCATCCATACCTAGTTCGATCTCGTTACCGACAAGTACTCTTTACTCGTTCCGTGATATAACATCCTCGTGAGCCAGTCACGTGCTTGCAAGCGATGTCAATGTGATATCACCGAGAGGGCCCAGAGTATATCTCTCCGTCATCTGGATGGACAAATCCCACTCTTGATCCACGAGCCTCCACTAACACTTTCCAAGTACCCAACGACACCTTTATAATCACCCTGTTACGGTGTGACGTTTGATGGAATCAAAGTACTCTTCCGGTGTCAGTGATTGACGTGATCTCATGGTCTAAGGATTAGGGTTACTTCGTGAAAGTTTGATACAGCAATAGAAACTTTGATGACATGATCGTATTGCTATAACTACTGTGGGTGTATGTTCATCACATCATTCTCCAATGATATGACCTTGTTATTAACGACATCCAATGTCAATGATCAGGAAACCTTGATCATCCGTTAATCAACAAGCTAGTATAAAGAGAGACATTACTAGGAACCTTTTCTTTGTTTATTAAACACACATGTATTAACGTTTCCGGTTAACACAATTATAGCATGAAAATAAACATTTATCATAAACATGGAATAAGATAATAACCACTTTATTATTGCCTCTCGGGCATATTCCCTTCAACTAATACCTCAACCGTAGAAGAAGAAACTCCTATGAACATATAGGGTTTTAAACAAGTGAGCCTAGATGACACTACCACCACCTTTGATAGTAGTGATATTGATTTTGGTAGTTGCACCTCTCAGAAGTTATTAGCTTGCTACACAAAATGTCTAGAGACCCCCACACTAGCACACTCAATCTTGTCTTCATGGAGCATATCACAAATGCTATCATCAAAGCTAGGGAGGAGAAGCTTAGGAAAGAAGCCTCCATACCTAGGAAGCTAGATGATGGTTTGGACCCTATGATCAAAATTAAATTAAATAACTTCTCTTGCTATTCTTTATGTGACGTTGGAGCTAGTACCTCCGCCATGCCCAAAAGAATGTATGATATGTTTGAAT